>BTHU01000005.1:8942500-11515000 GCA_036184795.1 Tokudaia tokunoshimensis | reverse complement strand
TATGCTTATGGGAAATGTCTCAATGAAGTCTCTTTATAAGATCAAAATATGAATACAGTAATAATATTCTGGTGTGTCTGCTCTTTTATTGTTTGCTGATACCTAATTATTTTTAAATGACTGAAACCATGGAATAAGCACATGAATTTTAATTTCTCCTTTTCAATTGTAGGTATGAGACTCATATAACAGAACAAAATAGATTCAAAATTTTGATTATTTACATTATAAATGTCTAAATCAAAAATTGCTTCTTACCTAAAATTGCTTCTTCTAGAATAAGTTTGATTAGAATACCTAAATTTATGAAAAATTCAATGCCTGTAAAACTTTTTTCGAAAAATTTGTTGAATAAGTTAATACTGACAGTGCTGCAAGATTTAACTGTTTCTAAGTTACAAGAAGCAAATTGATACTCTGTCAACTGCATACTGCATTCAGAGTTGAGAGACCTGTGTCTCAATTCCTAAGCAGTGTATTAAGCTAAGTGAACCTGCCTTTTGTCAAAGTAAGTTTCAGATCGTCTTTGGAATTTTGGATTTATGCTATTATTAAGTATACACTTTTATACCAGAATATCATGGCTTTTGAATAGGGTCCATTTCATAGGTTGCTTCATGTTTTTTACACCGCATGTGTCAGCTTTGATGCTATTGCTTTCCATGTGACCTGGAGGAAATGTAACTCTTACTGTTCTGAAATGGTATCTTCAGTAGAATAGGATACTGTCTAGAGTACATTTGGAACCTAACCAGGCTAGGGATGCATTGATTTCAGGACAGTTTAGGAAGCTATTTAAATTTCAGTGGTAAAGATATAATAGAAAGCAAATTGCATATGATTTGGGGTTTTGATTCATAATACTTTTACCATTTTGACTGAGGCATAATTATTTCTGTGTAATAAATCAATATATCTTTTATATGTAAGTTTAGCCAATACAGGAATCTTATAATTTCTTAATATATATAAGATATATATATATCTTATATATATCTTATAATTTCTTAATATATATAAGATATCTTTGCTAGCACGGGTGATTTGTCTCACTGCATTATAAGAACTATCTGAAGATTAACAGTAACCTCAGAAAAAGTCTTCAAAGGACTCTAGACTGATGAGTCTCATTTACATGCCTCCCTTCACTCTTCTGAGTTTCCATTTCTACCTGTGCTAATTTTAGAGTGCAGATACTGAATCTCCATTATGTTCTCAGCATAGAGTTCAATAGAACAGAAAACAAGCTATATGTAATCATAAATAATTTACTTGTGTGTGCTTCCATATGTGTATGAATGTATCTGTGGCTGTGTGTGCATATGTGAGTTCCTATGTATGTGTGGGAATGTGTGTAGTATATGTGCATGAATATATATGCCAGTGTATGGCCATGCAAGTGTGTGGGCTTGTGTACATGCATGGATGTGTTCCTGTGTACTGATGTGCTTGTGTGTGCTCTGTACATGCATGTGTGTTTATGGTTGTATATGTGCATGCATATGTGTGTGCTGTGTACAGGCATGTTTGTGTTTCTGTGTATGTGTGCACATGCATGCCTTATGCAATGCATGTGTGTATGTTCCTGGATACTTTTATGCATGCATATGACTGTGTACATGCAGCAGGTATGTGTTGGGGAATACTGAGAATTGTACTTAGGATCTTGTACATCACCAATAGGAAAAAGCTCTATTAGTGAGCTATATGTCAATGACTCAATGGATCCTGTAATGAAGTTTAGAATGTATTTGAGGAGCACAAGCTTATGATGAAAATTAGAATTTTATAGGGATAAAAAGAGGTGTTCTGATGCTTTGGACTAAAATAATTATTATTTACCATCATAGTTACATAAAATAACTATAAAACTAGCATCTATTGATTAAAAAGCACTTAGGTAGAAAAGACAAGATATGATGACCAAAGATGAAATTAAATAAATTTAATATGCATGATCTAAGAGAACAAAGCAAGAGGAAAGAATAAGAAACAGAAAATATGCCACTGAGAAAAACTATTTCTTTAGTTAACTACACAGATTTGTTAAGCAAGTGCCAAGGGCCAAACACTCTTGTAGGAACTGGGAGATATAAAATATTCAATTCAGCAAACAGCAATATAGTATAATATTACCAACATTTAAAATCACGAAGTTTCAATGAACTGTATCTTTACAAAACATTTGAAATGGGATAGATGTCTCTCCACCTGGCATGGTTGCATAGTGGAGAGGCACTGCTGCTACAGATTCTAAACTACACTGAAAATGAAATCTGTAACATTGCATTCAATTTCATAATTCACTTGCCACTGTAAATTGATGATGCAACATATTCTTGACTCTGTAGTAACATATAATTATCTAAATCAACAATATATTACTATTGAGAGGAATTCAAGGTAAATGAAGTGATCCTCTGGTAACAACATAATGGGAATATTATCAGCATTAATATTTATTTCTAGAATCTGTACTTGTCAGAGAAGATACTGAATGTAGTTGGATCTTGGAAAATCTGAACATACTAATGTATTTATTTGCAAAAGTTTGATTAACATAGAGTATGTAATATTTCTATCTCGTAGTCAGACTTATACTAGGTATTTTTAAGACATTCAGTTACAAGATATGATTATAAGCATTCATTTATATATAATTTCAGTAATTTGAATTCAATTGAAGAACTTTTGCTATTTGGTTTACCTTTCTGAAGTACATGTGATCATGACCTGAAAGGCAGATTAATAGCAAGATTATGATCTTATAGATCATACAATTCATTATGTTCATAGCAATCAATATCTGGCATCAGATATTACAACTGCTCTCATAATATGTTTCATTCATTTTGGTGAGCACATCTATATTTCTGTTACATTTCTCTGCTTTGTATTTCATGTGCAAAAGGTTTTTTGAGATCTCTAAAGCTGTTAGCTTCTAATTGCTTTGAAACTTAACTATCCAGTTTTTGAAAGGTTTTAGACAAAGTCAATGACTTTTACTCCATACTCAAAAGACCATTAAAGATATTTTCATATATTCAGCATTTGTGAGTCTTCATTCCAGCTGTCATGTCTTAGAAGTTATAGTAAGTATGCATCTTTCTTAATTATGAAGATAGTTTGTAGAAAGACTAAGATTTATCTTCTTGATGTGTTTTGTATAGTGGGAATAACTGAAGATCATTGGAGTAAGATTTTATATAAAATATACATCGAGGATGAAAGTGACCCTAAGACACCTGCAGGATTATAGGTGATGGCAAAGGTGGTGTATGCCTGCTCTTCCATATGACTGGGATTTGATTCACAGCGCCCACATGGTGGTTGAAAACCCTGTGTAGTTCCAGTCTGAGAAGATCCAACACTCTCTTCTGGCCTCAGTAATTACCAGATGCCTAGAATATAAGTAGACTCATGTACACTAAATAAAATTAATAAAATGAACAAGAAACATTTTATACTCTCCTGCTTCAAAATCTAGTCCAATAGGAAATGACTCTGTCTACTAGTGATTTTGGCTACACTCAGATGTGTTGACAATGTATCTGGTAAATAATTATATTTGAAAAAAAAGGCACACAGTTTCCATTGTATTTCCTTGGTGCACAGTGTGTCTGTTCACAGATACTGTCTTGTCAGTGGAGTAGCTTGTAGGGAATCCATGATTTGTGTACTTTCTGAGAACATCTGGACACATTCTTTCTATGTACTTTCAATCCCAGGAAACAAGATTCTAAGATACTATATGCTTCCATTAGCTCTTGCTTAGAGATACAATGGTAAGGAATAGTCATATTACAAATTACAGTGCCTTCAAACTGACTTTGTTACTGTTTTGTTTGATAACTTTCAAACATCTTTATGAAATACTTATTGATGTTTCTTTTAGTTTCAGAAAATTATTTGCCCTTTGAGTTGGGAATTATAATCATTTGTAGGTTTAATAGAGTTATAGAACACCAATAATAAATAATAAAATTAAAACTGAAACATCACATTTGCAATATAATAAATACTATATCTTATTATAAAATATATTTAATCTGCTATAATTTTGAATTTCTTAGTAATTTGTTACTTTCTTTGAAAAAAGTAAATAATTAAAAAGATACTAGATCACACATAGCAATGTCTTACTATATATATTTTTTATGTATGTATATGTAATGCACTAAATCTTTTATTAATGAAGAAAGTGCAACCATCCCCTTTTAGGGTAAATATACTGGCAAGAGAGGTCACATCACTAACTAGAAGAGTCACTATTCACACCACAAGCACTTTATTTTGCTAAAATGCTATTTTAATTCCTGCTATATTTGAATAGTGTTTCATCATTGTAATCTAACATTTATTAAATCCTTAGGATATGCCTGAGGCATAAGAACAAAGAAAACAAATAATGCAGGAGAAATAAATTACCTTAAATTTCACTTAAAATTTTTAAATATTACTTAAAATTCATAGAGTTATTTACATTTCTTCTGTGGTTAGAGAAATGAAACCTGGGGTCTCACAAAAAATAGTTCCTACTCTGTCACTGAATAACATCACCAGCCAAACATTCTTGGATTTAGATAAACCATGTTAATTACTAATATTTACAGTTTTTTTTATTTTAAAACATTTGTAGGAGCTGGAGAGATGGCTCAGTGATTAAGAGCACTTACTTCTCTTCCAGAGGTCCTGAGTATATTTCCCAGTAACCACATTAGCTCACAAAGAGGGGATCTGATGCCCTCTTTTTGTGTGTTTGAGGACAACTAGAGTGTATTCGTGTATATACACATATACATATTTAATAAAAAAATAATTCCTTACAAAATGAAAAAGAAAATATTTGTAGCTTTTATGTATCCATAGATAGCTTGCCTCTGGTTTGAAATTATATAGATTTCTAATTTGTTTATTGTTTTCTGATGAATTTCTCCTCTTTTACCTCACACAACTTGTTAATCCAAGACCAGAATCCATGTCTACGCTTCTTTTGTCATAAAATTCTGCCTCTAATTTATTAGAGAAAGGACAAACCATCCAAAGTGAAGGAATTTTGACTTGGTGTTCTGAAAAAGAAATTATTATTTTTTCTGATAAACTAAACCTTTTTGAACAAAAGGAGGAGTTTTATTACCTGTCACATTTCTCTTTAAGACCTATTTATTTACATTTTGAGAAATACATTTTTGATATCATCCCTTAATCTCTTACACCAGCTAAGAATGGCATATTATTAGGTTGAGTAAAAACATTAAAAAGAAACATCATGCAAAGTATATCACCATTTAAACATTTATTTTGAGGACTACATTAAAATATGGGTTGGCCAATCACACTGTGATATGTGTTCATTGTGATCATGCTTTTGGCAGTGTGTTGTTTCAACATGGAAAAGAAACCAAAATATGTAAAGATAAAATTAAACTTCTAAAATTCACGTGAAATTAGAAAATGTGATTAGAAACACCTGAATTAAATCATGAAAAAATGCTACTTAGGTAATAAAATCGCGGAAAGCACTAACCTATGTATGTCAATCTAAGTAGATTATGTCATTTTCAAAATAAATCCTAGTGTTTTGTTTTATTGCTTTCTAACCTATTTTGAAATACATTTCCCAGCAATAATGATAATTGTTGGATTATTCAGGGAACTTCATTGATGATCATAAAAACTATAGTTAGGAAAAATGGGAATGGGTGAAACTTAAGAGAGCTGGATCCTGAAAATGGCTTTGATTTCATTTTTTTAAAATGAAATTACACATTAATCGTAGCTTGATCTTTATAGTTTTAGTGAAATTAAACAATGTCTTAATAACAGAATGTGTGTGAATTTTAGATTGACAGTAAATCAAATGTGCCTGCTCAATGACTTGTTAATGTCAGCTCTCAACCAAAGAAATTTTCTGCCAGTATATGAAGGTACAGAAAACTTTCCTTGTATACCTCTGGGTATGCATTACTCATCTCCTTGTGGTTCTCTCTCTCTCTCTCTCTCTCTCTCTCTCTCTCTCTCTCTCTCTCTCTCTCTCTCCTCCTTTCTTCCCTCCACTCCTCCCCTCTTCTCTATTCCCCCTCTCTGTATTTGTGTGTGTGTGTGTGTGTGTGTGTGTGTGTGATCAATGCTATTTTTACAGCTGGAGTTATTTGTGCTGTTTCTAGAGCTCCTAATAAGAAGCACACATTAAGGTCCAGTAATATAAATTTAAAAATGTGCTGAGCTAGAATATTCAGAATGAACTTTCACTTATGCTATTTGGATTTCAAACCCAAAAGAAGCTTGGAAAGTTCTTATTCTGTACCTATTGTTTTGGATACTTTACACACACACACTTAATATTTCAATCCCCCAAAACCCTGACTTTCAAATTATAGTTCCATTCTACATATTGGCTTTTGAAACATGATATAGAGGAGATGAAGTATGACTTTTTTATCATTCATATTCTCTAACTTCTTTGGGATATAGACATACATAGCCACAAAAAATAAAGTAATTTTCCTTCTGTAAATTACATTTACAAAATCAAAATGGCATTTAAAATTGTTAGGTTGAATTTATTAATTTTTTTTCACAGAAAATTGCCAAAGAATAGCTTCTTACACCTTGCAAAGGAAAAATCTCTAAATATGACTATATTCACATGACATGTGATTCACTTTTATTTTCATACAAGATATAAAATCATTCATTTTTACAATTCTTACAATGTCAAAATGTCAGTTGTAACATCACTTTTATCATAACCCTCATGCTATACCACCCAAGTTTGGGCACAGCACCTGGAAGTGGCAGACTGTTGAGTACATTCTATTCAAACTTCCTTATGACTTGTAAACAAAGCAAAGCGAGCAAATATATTCCCAGCCGGTTCATGGTTTCCTGGGAGGAATCTCATCAGAGGAACAGCTGCTTCTCCTCCAGAGATTCACTTCATGACAAAAGTTGACCAATTAGTAGAAAATAAAACAGAGGTTTCCTAGAACTTAAAGTCTATAAGGTTTCAATGCTATAGAAAATTGACATTTGTACACATAACTTTTGGATGCATGTAATTTCTGCTTTGTACATTTTATCAAAATTTAAGATTCCTAACCTAACAGAAAATAAATAATAAAGGCAGATTTCAATTTTGTTTATGCATTTTATGATGCTCTTCAACCTTTATTTCACACGCATAAAGTTTCAGAATTTGTGATTTTAGAATCAGGATAAGTCTAATATTGGTACTCATTAAGTCATTGTAACAAAATTTCCTGTTGGAATTTTGTAAGAGTATAAGTTTATATCTTTTTATAAGATATAAATGTACTTGAAACACTCTAAGAACAGTTATGATATTTCTAAAGGTGACTTAGTTGGATTCAAGTGATGCATACAACGTGATTTTTAGAAATTGTTTAAGATACATGTATAAGAAAAGAATTCCTATAAATTTTTCTTTTGCTTTTTTTAAATCATAAAGATATTAAACATGAATACTATTAAATTGGCTTGTGAATATCTTATGTACACATATTTCAGAAAATTATTATTTTGATAAATTCTATTCTGGCAAAGCATTCTGTAGAATAAACAAAATTTTGCTTTTGGTTTAAGACATAAGGATTGAAAAATTTTAAAATCAATTTTAATAGTTGTTCATCTTGGTAATAATTACTCATCAAATTATGATAGCTGAAAATTAATTTTGCTGCTGGAGGCTATTTTAGGGCCTTTTCTTTATAACATTTACATCCAAATACCAACAGTTTCTACATGGTGCAACATGTTTCTGAATTTCGAAATAAAAAAAATGTTACAGAGTATTTGAGTATCTTGATTAATAGAATAAGAGAGACTTTTACAGAGATTAAAGAATGAGAGGCCTATGATTTATTTTAGACCCAGCCTCAAAATATACTAGATGTTTTCAGACAGTTTTTTTCACTATAGTGATGAGAAAAATCAGTATTATGTTTGTTCTCCAATAAGGTATGACTATTTCTTGTAGAATTGAGTAGTGGGACCCCGAAGATTTTTCCAGTTATGATTATAAGTTACTTATTTATTAAGACTTTTATGTAAAAGGACATCATTTAAGTCAGATATTTTACAATCTTTCCTGACTTAATATTAGGTAAAAATCATAGTTTTAAGTTCATAAATTAATGGCACTCACAGTTGCCAGCTCTGCAACTTCACTGTGAGGAACATGCTGACAGATTCTGCGCTGTGTTTGTCTATGAGATGATTTCCTTGAAGTCCCATAATGAGTTGTTTTTGGCAGGATTAATGAGTATTATAATGGTAAATGGATGTTTGCAGCTCAGTTGTGTTCCATCATGGAGTAACATGGGGTTTCTGGTCCCTTGGAAGCCATAATTGGTGGCATTAATGCACTTTTTAATTACACTTCTTGAAAAAAAATGAATTGGAACCAAAACAAAAGCTAAGTGATCATCTCTCTGCTGTTTCACATGGTGTAAATCGAAGACTGTCACTGCAGCTGATGTCGGTGATTTGAATTATGCTCTTTAGAGGAAACATATGCAGTATATTTTCGTGATATTTGTTTAGAAAAGACTTGCTGCTTGTGCTTTTCCTCATCCTATATACTAAAATAAACTCACCAAATGCATTTATAATAAGCCCTTGCATTGCATACAGGTAAGAAATGTATATATGTGTGAAATTTTGCATGTTATAGATGCATGCAAAGATAAATATGTAACAATGGGCTCATCTCTTATGTGTATAGCCCCGTATTTGTTTTCTGTTCCTCAGGGTTGGTGTTGAGCATTAGAAAAGCAATTAATTCCCAGAGCTCAATGGATGAACACAAATGCACTGAGCCAGTTGCATTTTTTCCTTTTCACACATATTTGTGAGAAATTACCAATAACTGCTGCTTCAGCAATCCCACCTTTGCAACATTATGCATACTTGTGGTCTGTAGTGGCAATCTCCACATTGATCTACAGGATAGCATTTGCAAAGGGTATCACAAAGGGCAAAAGAACTATTTTATGGAATCTTATGACATAAACATGCAATGATATAATTTAAAAATACTTATATCCTTATAATTTATTCATAAATTATATCAACTTTACATTTCTTTGTGTCAATAATAATCTTATTATTTTACTTTTCTTGGTTTAATAAAACAAAGATTAAATTATTAAACTGTGGGTTTTTTTTGAAGAATACTTGAATTTAATCATGTGTTTGCAGACTCAAGTCACAATGGTGACTATACCTCATTCTTTAGAGTCTTATATGAAGTTATTTTGTGAGTGGATTATCCATGAGTAATACAGTACATGGTGTTGACATCCATTTGATCCAGTGGCTTCTATACAAGAATACAAGGGGTGGGCTCTGTGGAATTACTCCTACATTTGTGCTAGAATTTCTATCTTAGACAAGTTCACATTTTATATTTGACAGCATTTATGAAAAGAAAGCTTCTTTTCCAAACTCTGTCTTTGGTGTTAATGGGTCATTTTGACTCTAGCTCTTAGGTAAAATTCTTCATTGGTAGGCTTATATGTCTGGTTGTAGGATTTTTCTGGAGTTCTATAAAGAAAAGTTACATTTTTTTTGATGGAAACATATGTAAGATAAAAAGCAGACACACAGTAAAACTTAGCCACCCCACCTTAGCATTTTAGACCTGAGAGTCTTGAACAGCTTTCATTGTGTAGCTTTCTAACCACATTACCTACTAGGAACAGGACCCAGTCCTGGTTTTATGCGGCCCCATTCTCTTGGCGTTCATGATGATTGAGTGTGCTGAAGTTGCTTTGTTTTTCCTTTAGAAGAGTGATGATGGTGATTAATTCAGTTGATGCATCATTGTCCCAGCCTCACTACTTTCGTAGTTTCACAAAATGTCTTAAAATAACTAGACAGCATTTATATGTGAGAATTCTGTATGCTTTTGCATATTATCATTCTATCTATATCTGATGCTGTCTTGTCATCCATGCCATCTAAAAATACCAGAAAAAGAGACCAAAATGCATACAAAAACTGAATTTTAAATATCTGTCTATTGCCATATATACACATATGCATATGCACACATATAAAATATATTTTAAAATACATCAGGAGTACATTAGCAATAAACAGTTTGTCCTCATAAATGTTTGTGACTTTTTCAAATGATTTAATGTATATTATATAGGATAACCTCAGTTGCATAAAGTTAACAGTACAAAATATTAATTACAAGTCTTTTCTTGGGTATATTCTCAGAAAATATTTCTTGAAAACTTTTCTCAGAAAGTCTTTGTGGCAAGAAATTGTATTTTATCCACTTTTACAGATTTAAAAGATCCTATGCCATAGATATAAAGGAGCTCTGCTCTCTATAACTCTGGTTTGATCATATATAACCTAAATAGTGTCTATGGAGAGCAGTAGAAATAATAGAATATCATCAGTTGACTCTTTGGGTACATTTTAACTATGCTATTCAATACATAGATGAAATACATTAATAGTGTTTTTAAACACCTTATCATTTAACTTGATCTTAGCTTTTATCTAACACACATGACTCACTTGCAAGAGGAAGAAAGTAATTCTCAGTGAACTTAAGTGAGTTAGGAATCACAAAGCTATCACCATTCTGCCTATATGCCCAGGTCACTGGACTGTGTCTGACAGACATAAGCTCACGTCTGCATGGAGGCTATGAATGAGTAGCACATCTAAACTCATGGGGTGTGGGCAGGCTGGAACAATGATTGACTGAACCAGAGGGTGAGCTGGGTAAATTTTGA
This sequence comes from Tokudaia tokunoshimensis, assembly GCA_036184795.1. Taxonomy (NCBI): domain Eukaryota; kingdom Metazoa; phylum Chordata; class Mammalia; order Rodentia; family Muridae; genus Tokudaia; species Tokudaia tokunoshimensis. The sequence goes on along the minus strand of BTHU01000005.1, from coordinate 11,504,219 downwards.
GTCCATGCCTGTATTTTTACCTATTAGTATTCAATATGTAAACATAGTGAATTTTGTTTACTGTGTCTCTCACCTTCTCTCAACACCTCCCTTGCTCCATCATCTCCTCTAATCCCCACAGTCCCTTCCCATATCAATGACTTTTTATTGTTTCTTGACTCACTAATATTAACCAGTACCACAGGCTTGGAACTGAATATCAGAGTCTGGTATGCTCACCACTGGATACACAGCTAAAGACCAATCTCTATCCCTCCCTGATCAATTATTGACTACTGGTAGATTTTGGGGTTACATTGTCATTTCTTATATTTAATTATATTATTAAGTAGTATTCATTGTTCTTTGTGTTGGTTTAGAAAAAGGGAAAATATTTCAGGAAACTGAATTAATTTTACTTTAAAAACCCTGTAAACTTCTACTTTTTCCAGGTGTGGTATTAAGTTATGACTAAATATATCTACATAAATAAAATAATACCATTTTTAAAAAATAAAAATGATTTTAATTGAATTTAACTAGTATTATTTGTTTTTAAGCTTTTTTGGTTTTGACTTTTGTTTTGTTTTCGTTTCTTCACTCGTGTTTGTGTGTGTCTGTGTGAGTTACCATCTGGGGCCCATAGTTGATATTAGATTCCCCAGGTACTAGAGTGAGAGAGCTATTGACTACCTTAGAAACTAGAACTGGTAACCAAATGAGTTCTTAGAGAGCAGTAAGAGTTCTTCAATAATGAGCTGTCTTTCAAGATCTCCAAACTGATAATTTTTAATTTAAAATAAATTTGTTTAATCCATAGACATCCATGTGAAAACTTTTAACTATTCATCTCTAAGAATTAGGGAAGTTTTGTTTGGGGCCTTTTAAAATTCAATATTAGCTTTTTAATTTTTTGATAGTTTCACACATACAGACACACACACACACAAACACCACGCACACATATATTATGATCAACTTCACACCCTACTATGTACTATCTTACCTCACTCCTGATGATATCCTTCTCCTTCCCAACTCCTCCCATTTTGTTTATATTCTAAATATTTAAGTATAACCTATTCAGTCCATACAAATTTACCTGCACATATGTAATTTCTTGGATGAACACTTGAAATTGAATAATAAATTTGGAAGCTCTACCCTGTGGAAGACTGTTTCTCCCATTCTCAACATCCCTTGTGTTCCTATAGATCTTTGTCTAGTGTTGAAGCCTCATGAGATTTCTCCATTTGTGTTAGCATGCTTATTGATGTAGCCATTGCTCAGGTCTTGTTGATATGGCCATATTGATAAGATTTCATGAATATGACTTCTCTATATCAACCCGTCCGAAGAATGGAATATTTATTTTGTCATTTTCAGAGGTGTTAGCTTATGCATTCTAGCTCCATTACATTTGGTCTGTGGTGTGGCAATAAGCCAAGGCAGGAGAGCATGGTGGAGAGAACCACTTACCTCAAATAGGTCAGGAAGCCGAAAGAAATACAAGGAAGATTCCCTAAGAGGACATATTTCTTCAATTGTGTTTATAGGATTTTAGCATCACTACCTTGTAATCTGAATGTCATCAATAAAACACACTAGCATTAGTAACATTTTATTAATCCTATTTGATGCTAATGAAGATCTTGAATTTATACATAATGTATCAATAAAGAAAAATCTCAGTGTTTTCGAGGAATAAGCTGAGATCAACATTATCTGTCTTGAGGCTTTATATCCATGTTGGGAATATAAACGTTATGTTGTTAATCAAGGAATATAGATAAGGAAAGTTATTATTTATTTATGTATTTGTTTGTTTGTTTATTTATTGACTTTCAAGAGAATATGGCCCTGAGCAAATATCCACATATACTGAATAAAGGAAAGTTTTAATAAATGCTTGCTAAGTGAATATTGAATATATTTACATAATTGACTATGAGTTGGTGTGACTTTACTACCATAAAATTTAAAATGATCTTGAAACTTTAGAAGCTAATTTTAGAAATGAAGATAAATTTTTCCTTTTGTATGGATCATATTACCAAATTCAAAAACAGTATCCTGTAACTCTCTATAAATTTTATATTTGTATGCATCTGATAGCTCAAGATTTTCCATCGTATAGACGTAGAATCAACTTGCATATTTTTGACCCCTGCAACATCTGAAAAGACAGTTTTTCCTGAAAGATAAAGTAAGAATATATTTTCTCTTCGAACTATTCCACAAAATAGAAACAGAAGGATCACTACCCAATTCATTCTTTGAAGCCACAGTTACGCTGCATATTCTCCCTTGCAGATGAAACGGTTTCTGTCGAATCAGGAACTTGTCACAATTTCCTTTCATAGAGGACTTCATAAGAGTATTTTTTTTCTATTTCTATCATGTTTAATGTTTCAAATAGATTTTAAAAACTGTTTGAGTACATATTACTTTTAGCTTCAGAAGATATCATTTATATTAAAGAGGCATTTAGATATTATAAATTATTTTGATGAGTTAAAAAAAAAACATGATAAAGTATATACAATTGTCTGCTGGGACAAAGTGTTGGAAGACTATTTTGGACACAGAGAGCACTATAATCTATGATACCGAACGGGAAGAGTCCTATGAAAAATCAAGACTTGTTTGAAGAACTGCAGTTAGTATGGGCTGAAATGTTGAGGACAGGCAGGGCAGAGCATAGGGGGTAAGGGCTAAGAAGTAGATCTGGCAATTTGAGACCCACATTTTCAGGTTTTATCCTGCAGGCTAAGGTCTCAGGCACTTACAAAGACCAGGTAGTAAGAATAGTACCAGTACAAGATAATAGAAGACGTCAGTCATCTTTGTGCAAGAGGGCAGTCCTGGGAAGAAGGATTCTGATGAATTGAAGAGAGCTTATTTAGAGCTAATCAATGAAACCTAGATTCTAATTAGCAGGGAGGTGTGGGGGGTGGCACAGAAGTATTTCCTAAATACATCATAAATTACTCCTATACTTCCCTAAAAAAGATAAGAATTATGTTGGTAGTCTATATTCTCTAGTAAAAAGCTAACAGTGAAAAACAATGAAGAATAATATACATTAAGTAATAAAAATGAATATATTTGCCAAAGAATCTGTATGAAAGGTCCTCTCATAGACTACTCTTGTGAGTCTTAGTTCACATCTGTCATAACCAGAGCATATGAGCAGATGTATTCTTATGGTTGTCACGGTTATATCATATTTGTATCCCACTTTCTATTAATGTTCCTTTATTTTAGATAACTGTTTCTTCACTCCTCTTTCTGCATAAAGATCAAAACCTTAGAGAGAAATATTTGCCAGTGTCCCACAGACCGAGATTACTTTCTGGTCATGAGTAAAACCACTTAAAACAAAACAAAAGAAACACCCCATTTTGGGGAAAATGCTTCCTATTAGACCCATTTCAAAAAGCAAAACAGTTTTCAAGAAAATCGACTTTTCATTTTTTTCTATATTATGTTCATTCATGCTTGTGTCCATTCACTATTGAATTTATTTCATTTTTTTTTGTTCATCTGCTCTGAAAAATTTAGGGTTACAGATGATCAAAAATAATCCACCCTTTTCCCTTGGGATTAGTTGTATGGAAATCAAAGCTCAGTTAACATAAAAATTGCCAATTATTAGATAAGGTTTATAAAGTGTAGCTTTCACTTAATTTGTGTAATAGAGAAACATATCTGCAACCATCTACAAACAAATAACCGTATTTATGAATCAGTTTTGTTAAACATTAACAGTATTCACTTTAGGTGCTAATTTGAAATTCCTCCTTTAAATTCTCCTACAATGAGTTATGTGTAATTTTCTCGGTGGTTATCTTTCAGCATGCTTTTCTATGAGGATTATAGGAAATTGAAATTATATTTTTAATATTAAATGGAATATAGAGGAATTTTAATCCAAGTACATAGATACTCTGGCAAGGAATCATTTCCAAAGATGTGATCTGGCTAGAATGCAGACACACCCAAGATTAGTACATACCTTTAATCCTCAACAGTGAAGGTACAGTTAGTTTGTGGAAAGAAGCAGCTGTAATTGAAATTAATATCTAGTTGAGGAGCAGTCAAAGTGAGGAATCAGAGAAAGATTTGGCAGAATAAGTTAGGGATAGGGTAGACTCTACTCTCATGAGAACATCCTTACGTGATAGAAGAAATTAGACTCAGACGTGGCTTTTGTATGGATGGCAGTTTTACCAGAAGAGTTTTACAGAGACATGTTACAGAGAGAATAAGCTAGACACAGGTGAAGACAGAATGAGTCAGAGAATGAGAAGCTAGAAGATTAGAACATGTTGGCAGCGTTAGTATGAGGCTAAGCACAGTAGTTCAATCAGAAGTCAAGAGATGCCAGATTGAATCAGTTAGCTTTGAATATTAGATCTTATGGAGGCTAGATGCTTCCAGACCTAGGCCTACAGAATGTTAGAAGAGAGAAGGAAACCACTCTAAGCACAGGCTAAGGCAAGTATTTGTATAGCTTGTGTACAGCCCTCATTGCACCCCATCATTCTGAAGAAATAAAGAATGACATTTGCACTGGAACAATTTTGACAACTGAAGGTCCTTACTAGTTTCACTATTACCCTCTTGCCTTCAGTCCCTGCTTCCTGCAGATTTTTCCCTCTGGAAAGAACTCACAAAGTAGATGATCTTGCATTTTTCTCACACCACTTCTTCTATGAAAGCCTGCAGTCTCTGGATCTCTGTGAGCATCTTAGTGACTTCTCTGGGGCATTTGTAAGTTGCTGCTATGTGCATATCATTTCTTCCCTGCAGCTCCTCTGCTCTGAATCTCCTGATTTGAAGAGTTCTTATCTCTTAGATATTCTGCTGTGAACAGCTGGTCACCTACATCATTGACTACTGATTTCATTTTTATACCTTCTGAGAAGTCAAATCTTTTGATTTCTTTTGAATACTCTTTTAACTACTATCTTGAAAGGGAAAAATACAGATTCACTGCTAGGTAACAAGTAAAGGTTTTACAAAAAGTATCTCCGCTTTCTCCTCTTAATTAAGATTTGGTAAAACACAAACACTTTGGATATATTCAAAGAGAGTGATCATTTTGAAGGCTATAAAACATGACCACATAGCTTCTCTTTAACCATAGCAGATTATAGAACATTGGTAGAATGTTTTGTAACTCTAGGTAGAGCACATGATATAATACTCTAGGCACTAAGCAGCCAATCCCAGCTATAAGGACTGCTGTAAACATTATCAATAAAGGCAAGACAACAGTGAGGTAACTGCTTTATGCTTTGTATTCTTCATCAGAATGATTGCTTATAAAGCAACATTTCTAACCTTCTAATTACATAAAATAAAGAGTGTAAGAGCTCATTATATCAAAACTATTAGTCAAATTCAATGTTCTTTTGTTGTTGTTCCAAGTTTCTTTGTAGGTTTTAAGTTTGCTTTCTCCTTACAAATAAATCAAATTTTAAAATGCCCTTCCCCCAAAAGTAATATGAAGTTTGGAGTCCACATACATTTATTAACCAATGAAATTTATTCAAGCAAAACATTCAATAAATATTCTTTTATTGACTCACCCTTGCCAAGAATTGTTTGGCATCAGATATAAGATGAATGTTATTCTTAGGATTTCAGTAGTTCTATTATATGGACAATGTCCTACACAATTTAGGCAGATAACATAGAACCATACAATATAATAAATTGCTTAATAAGATGCTATGTTGATATAAGAGTAGAGGAATAGAAACTGCTTTAGGTTGGAGGGAAATTAACTGGAGAAATATTATTTGAACTTATAGAAAAATGTTTGAGAGAGATATGTAGTCCAGCTCCAGTGTAAAAGCCAGACTTAAAATTAACTTTGGCATTAATAGAATAAATATGGTAAGGTGCTCAACAGTTGTGTTCAGTGCACCTGGCAGAGCTGGATGCTACATGGTTCATACTATATAGGGACTTGGATCTTATTCAAAATGGATGAGAAACCATTGTAGAATTTATGAAGAAAGGTGATAAAAATGATTTAGGTTTCAAAATATTTTCTAAATAATTAGGTTAAAATTTCAAGGTACTATAAGAAGAGTTATGAAATCGCTGTAGCAATTTATATAAGAAATCACTGTTGTAATTTAATAAGTAGTGGTGTAAATTTGTACTGAGATAGTAATGCATATGAAGAAGATGAGACAGTTTGTAAAAACAAATTAGAGTTAGAGGTAGTAGGCAGGCTTGAATGGCTCTATACGTGTATCGAGGAGAAAGCAGTAGGAAGTAGTGATGGACAGAAAGACACCATATGCTCTAGGGCCTGGAAACACATTGGTGCTATTCCGTGAGGCTGGGAAACCTTGTAAAAAACCTAGAAGTTTAATTAAATAAGTACTGTATATAACCTTGTTTGTTGAAGAAGCCTTTGAAATGGATTTAAAGGTGGACATCAACATCACGTAGACAACATTTAACATCTGTGTGGTCACAAGGGGAGAAAGGTGAGAATTAAAATAGCTAGTAATATATAACAACAGATATGTTTATCAAAAAGGTGATTCTTGAATCATTTAGTTGTATTTGCTGTCTGCCCAATATTCTGAAATATTTACATGCTTAATAGTAGTTACAAAAGTCTAAATTATCTATAACCTTCCCTATATTTGGAATGATAATTTATACTGAATTTAGGCACTGTGATAGGGGAAGTCAGGTTGTGCTTCAAGTGTGTTTTCACCTAATGACCATGAGTTTGATTATCTATGTGGACTCTGAATTGCCATTTGTTTATGATTTTTAGAAATTTGATGATTTTTTTGGTCAACTGGACAAAATCTAGAATCACCTGAGAAGATTTACAATGACATCATGACGGCCTATGGGAATGTCTTTGGGGAATGTCCTGTAGACACGTCAGTGGGGAATGTTCTGTGGGCATATCTATTGGGGAATCTCTTGTGGGCTTGTCTGTGGGGAGGGGTGCTGTGGTTATATCTGTGGGGGTTCTGTGGGCATGTTTTTGGGGTAATGACCTGTGGCAGAATGTCATAATTACACTCATACATGTGAAAAGACTCACCAAGTGTAGATAGTACCATTCCACAGGCAGAGGTTTCTGAACTATAGGAATGAAGAAATCCAGCTCAGCAAAAGCAAACAAGAAAGCAATCAGCATGCACATGTTCACTTCTCTCTCCTGTTGATGTGGATGCATTATGGCCAGTCCTTTAACCTCCTTCAGCCTCATCTTCCCTGATGCGATAGACTGTGCCCTTGAATCTGAGCTGAAATAAACCCTTTTCTACTCTAAGTTTAATTTTCTAGGGTATTTAATCCCAGTAACTGATAGAAACCATGAAAATATATTAAAAAGGTTTACCCATTAGCAAAAGGCTTGTTTGTTTTCTTACTGCTCTGTTTTGAGACTTAAAATTCTTGCTACAAATTCTTTATTTAACAAATATTTCCTCCTTCAAATTTGTCCTCTTTCATTCTCTTTATGTGATGAAGAGAAAGGGAGAAATTTGGCAAATGCATTGTTTCTGATAGATAAAAGTTGAAACAAACCAAATGTTCAGCAAAAAAAGAGCAAGATACCCATAAAATAGAATATTACACAGTATTCATGAGGACCTTAGCACCAAGGAGGAATTCTAAAATAGTTTTACAAAGTCAAATGAAGAGGCAATAAACAATTTGCAAGATCAAAATGCACATGAATAAAGCAAGAAAAGTTGAAAGAAGACGAGAGTAGTCAGTTGTTATAAATAGTCACAGTACTTTGATTGTAATGGGAATCTGACAGTTGTATAAATTAAGCAGATCTTAACATATGATACATTTAAAATATGTTTGGCATGTTATGTGTAAGTAATGTTCTAACAAAAAGGAAAAATGTAAAATATGTATTTTAAATTTTAGTAGACGTATCATTGACCACATGTAAACCTCTTTGGATAACTATTTCAGTAAATATAGTCAAACTTCCCTTACAAGGGTATCTGATAATTTAAGGATGACGTTTTACACTTTTCATTGTACTGTAGTATTATGAGTGCAATACACACCACCTTATACCCCAGTATTAATTATATTGAGTCAGTGAGTAGTAAGAGGCCTCTAATATCCAGCTCCATACACTGAAGTCTGTAACTGATACCTTAATAGTTATTTCCAAAATAACTGTAGATGATTCTTCCCATTTTACAAAGCCAGCATATGTTAAACCAAACTATTTGTGATAGTTGACTGTGTTTTACTTACTAAAATCTAAAAATAAATAAACACACACAAAGCTCCAATGAGTTTAGAGGCTTCCTGCAATATTAACTGTTAATGCACTCAAATATCCTGATGCCCAAATTTCTGAGATTTCATCAAATCATAATATTACTTCTGAAGTTTATCCTCAATGGATGTTATAGAATCCACTATTAAGATCTGGCCCATGACTCTGACTTTTCCTGTGTTTATACAGTGTATGGAATCCATGTTAATTGAGAACACATTTTAGGGGGAATATGAGAAGCTACAATAAAAAGATAATTTAAAATATTTGTGAAGGTTTCTCACCAGTTAACAGTCAGTATTAGTATTGAAGCTGTTTACTCCCTTGTAAAATTCTACTTATAACTTAGTATTTCTAACAGTCTAATATCTGTGCCAGATGTATGCATTTATGGAAAGAATGTAACAATTTGTTTCAACTTCATGTGCCAGTAGCCTTGAAAGGCAGCCTCAGTAACATAAGAGAAATGCCTGCATACAAATTTCTATCCCTGGAGGGAGGGGAGATCCTAGAGTATAGATTCAAGCTAAATAAACTGTACATTCCCTATAGTCAACTAAAACCAAGTGACCTCTTCTTGGGAAACGAAGCCCACATAATTTCTTTACAGCTTCTGATAACAGGAATTATCTTTTCTTCATATTAGCTATATTGTTTATTTTATTCAGTGCAAGTTGCAAATTTCACATCTTCAGAATGTATCTACCAACCACAATAAAATATTCTCTGGCATTCAAGTCTGACTCTTTTGTATGTAGGAACCCTACTGAGTTGAGAATACCCATTAAAAATGTCCCTCTAAATGACTATAATGACAGGGGATTTGAATAGTCATTGAAATTTTCTATTATTTTATTTTGTGTGTATTTTCATTAATAATTTATTGATATAAAAGATAAGAATGTTTTGCCTCCACAAATTTGTATCTGTAATTTGTACTCTGAGCACAGACATATTGAGGATGCCACTCGGCCGCACTGATTGAATATTTATTTAAACAAATATCAGTATAGCCCAACTAGCTGGAAAATCCGGGAGTTTGGCTTTGATAGCAGAACATTTCTTAACAATTTATGTGTACATGCAAATGTTTAGTGCTCTGGATATAGGCTAAAGTATTTGCTTTATATGTATTATTTTGTTTGAATACAAGAAAGCTGCTTTGATTTGTATGTTTCCCCCTTATAGAATTGTTCCAAGGCTCTGTCAGAGATCACGTAGAGTAATTTTTCCCATCAATCTTTGCTGTGCAGCCATGCACGAATGCAGTAGGAAAAAGGGGGCAGAAATCAAATCACTTAATTGCAGCATTTTTCATCTACATCTTTTGTTTTATGGTGGTAAAGGCCCCGGAGTAGCCTACCATGATTCATGGCTGTCACTGCTGCCGTTAGCAGTTCAATCCTTCATTCTAGGCATTTTGGTACTGAAAGTACCTACACAATTACTTTGATGAATATGACTTGTTTGTTTTTTCCCCATTTTTAGCAGAGAGTGGTTGTGCTTAATACAGACATTTAAATAAGATAGTATTCCATGCTCACTGAATTCGCATTGTATTTCAAAAGTTGTGTGTTGAGCTTAAGTCACAGTACAATTGTCTCCCAGGTATTTAAGTTTGCTGAGCTCATGGGCTTTTGCCTCCTTTTTTATGTTTGTATAATGGAAAGGCCTTAAAATAACCCCCACTCTATATAAAAGGAATAACTCACCTTTAAAGATCTACAGGGCTATGACAGAATCCTACCAAACCTCATTTTTTTTTAAAGTCATTTCATGAGCGTGACATTACAAAGCCTGAAAACTAGTATGCCTCTGCATTTATGCCTAGTTGATCATAAAATAATAACAATTTTGAAAATATATGCATGCGTCTTAGAAAGTGACTTACAGTATTTGCATATTTGGAGGAAATGTCCGTGATGTCAGCAGGGGCTCTGAGAGTAGCTAAATGAGCTAGCTTTCCAGAAATTGCTGGGTTTTTTTTTTTTCCTCAGCTATGCACTGTCAGCACAAAATGCAATCTCTTTAAGAAAGAGACAAGAAAAGGCAAATGATTTAATTTCTTCATTAGTTTACTGCAACTGAATTACTGATATACCTTACTGCAGAGAACCACTTTCTATAAGCATAAGGAAAACTCTTCAAAACTCCTTTTTGCTTTCATGATAAATGTCTTACAGATATTGAGACCCACCCACGACTCAAATGAAAGGAAATTAATGTTCTACCAGCAAGGGAAAATTGGCAGTTTATCAGCACATTTATTGGTGCCTTGGCTGCAACTAAGAATTTTATTTTGATCATCTTTCTCATTCATTCTTTCCTTTGTTTATTGTCGACTGCAATAAGTATATGTTCTGTGTAATGAGTTAATGCTTAATAAGTGTGTATAAAGCTTGCATCACTTGGGTACATAACATGTCTATTTTTATGCAACAAAACTTAGCAACGATCTTTGTGTATGTCAAAACACATTAGTTAAATTTTTCACTCCAGATGTTGAGATAAGAATCATCTCATACATGAGTATATGAACCTTAGGACTATAAATGCCAACATATAACCTTAAAACAATGATTAAACTAATTTTAAGCCCTTAGTCCAGCTACATTTTATAACTACTAAATGTATAATTGTATATTTATGGCTTGTTGTTTTCGCAGTGTTATTACTTGACTAGTGTTTCAAATAAAATAAAAACTGAAGAATTTTTTTACTCTTATAGTTTTCATTGGAAACTAGAAGAGGAAATAATTTTGATTTTTTTCTAGTAAAAATTTATTCATTGGATTTTTTTGTATCTATTAAAGTGACTCAACTTTAGGCCAAATATCCCATTTTTATGATGAACAATTTCTCCAAAATAATTTTTTTAATTTATACTTGTTAGAATTCAAATAAAAATATTTTAGCCTAAGATGTTAAGTTAGTAAAAAAATCAATCATCAAAGCAAGAAATGGCTTGCTTTAGTCCTACAGCATAAATGAGAGACTTAAAATGTGATTCTAATTATTCTCTGCAATGCAAGCATGCAAAGTTGTTTAGTGAAGAGGAATATATGTTAATAGTATTTTTGGTCAATCTTAAGTTTTAACTTTGGTGAATATCAAGGATTAAATATGTTATGTGTGGATCTTAGAAACCTGTAAGTGACACTGTATTCATGTATCTAAGAAGGAACCATCTGATCTTATGTTCTATACCCTAAAAGTAACTAAAAACATAATATTCCTGGAAAGCCCTTTTCTCTTACTGCACAAGGATTAAACATGCCAGAGGCACAACTCTAGAGAAAGAAATACCTGACTATACTTACAGTAAAATTATAAAGCCCAACTTAGAATCCAAGGAGTGAGAAACTCATGGCTATTTCTGCTGCAGGAAGGAAAGTGGCAGAGAAAAGGAATAAAAATTATTCTCAGGTTACATGCAATCAATGCATCTTGTCCTTACTATTGAAGAAGAGATTTGTACTTTCAAACTCTTATTTCAGTTTTCTTTATTTCAGGTTTTGTGGAAAAAACTGTGGATGATAGTTCTGTCAGGTCCAGTTCTGTACAATTAAAGAGATACAAGAAAGACCAAAATTTATTGGCAGGGCAAGATGATGAATTGCGGGAGTGCACATAAGTGCTTAGGGCAAGTGTCCCCAAACCTGGAACTATGCAAAAGACTCATGATTGCTTATTATTGTTGTGCATTGGATCAGATTGGTGAGGCCTCTGACTTATGCTTCAGATAATAACTGTCAGAGCTAAAGGCTAGAGTTGAGAGTTGTACACAGTTTCTGTAGCTAGAATGCACATGCTTTCTTGAAGCAGGATCTCCCTGTGTACTCGGAACGTACTCTAATTAAGCATGATGATTTCATAGAGAATTTCATTCAGCTTTAAACATGTTTAAACATACTTTAAATATGTATTAGAATGTTGCTCTAGGATATTATTCCCAGAGAGACAGCACTGACAGCAAACTTTGATCTCATGTTCCATGTTCCTTTCACTTGAGCATTTCCAGAGAGCTGGTACTCTTGGATCTTATTTTGTATCTATTACAATGACCTGTGGTCTTTGATTTCTGCATTCTCCCAATTCATGCTCGTCTTTATTTTCTCCTCCATCTCCTCTTTGGCTGTATGCCCTGACTTATGATGTAATTTCACCCATAATGCTTATTGCTCAATTAGCAAATATTTTAATTTACACAGCATACGTTAGGAAATCTGTGTGATTGCATCTATTGATCCAGAATTACAGACATTAGACGAATATATTTTGGAATTCAAACAAAGATAAAGGAACTGCAGTGTTCAGAATAATCACTTCTTATTGGTGACATAATCTTAAAAGCTAAGTAATACCAACTCAAGATTTGACTGAATATCTTTTTTATAAAACGAACTTTGGATATCACAAAATATAGCTCACATAGACTTTATAATAAAAGATAAACTCTTTATTAAAATTACTGAATGGAACCTAAATTACCTATTAAATAATTGAGATCACCATTTATAAGAAAATCAGCTCATGCTATTATCTGCAAACATATAAATATAGACTGCTTATTTAAGTACACAAGTGAGAAATGACTGTGCATCCTGCCCTGCTTAAATCAGGTCATTGAATTTCTTGTTATGTTGAAAGAAAAACTCTGTTCTAGTCATAAAATATGTCAGGACAGGGGAAAAAATAATGCTATTATATAATATAAATTATTTGTATTCTGTATACTTTTTCTAATGTTACAACATGGCTTTATAGTAATTTAAACCTATTAAATTAGTCTTAAAGAGAGTTACTCATTTTGAGACAGTTTCTTTTAAGAATTTTTTTTGTAGTTGTTGTTGTTTCTCATTTACTTTGGTTTATTTATATTTGAGGAGGGGGAAGAGCCAGATATGGAAAAGGGATGAGTCACATACTTATGAAAATTGAATTCTTTATCTGAATTATGCAAAGAGCTGGAGCTGGATCCAATTCTTTAGATCATTATGTTATATGTAGCATCAAGTGCACTGTCTGTGCACATACTGTGTCATATGGATGGAAAATTTTAGAGGCCTTAGAGAAGTGGGATCTTTTTAAAACACAAGTACTGGGCAGCAAAACATATGTTTAATTTTGTGAAATAATAAATTTTGCTGAGCACTCCATCTAATGCACTTGGAATTACTTTTCCCCGGCTATTTTAAACTTTTTATTTTCTTTCTGTTATTTCAATCTGCAAGATATTTGGATGTCTATACTTAAAGTTGTTTGCCAAATAAATCTGAGTTTTACCATTACTTATATCACCAAACTTTCCTGTAATCTAAGGCTTCTACCTAGCCTCACCTAGAGAATTCCATGCGGAAACAATCCTGCCACTCAGATTGCTCCATTGGGAAAATGGTCCTCCTACTTAGATTTCTCCACTTAGGAAGTGGTCCCCCAAACTAGAGATCTCCATCCAGAAAATGACGTCCATTAAATGAAGGCCAGCTACCAGACAGAACTGTGGTAGAATTGCATGAATGTTAAAATTCGTTGTTTTAAAGACTTTTAGAAAATATTTTCTTTTCTAAAATCTGTTCAGGCAGTTTCTGTAAAACTTGAAATGGACACTGCATATTTGTATATAAAATAGGAAATGGACACTTCCCCATTGTTTTAGTTTGCTAATGCCAGAAACAGTGGAATTGCACACACAATTTATGGTTAGGAGAATGAAACATACAGAGACTTAGCAAAACCCTACTGCATTTGATAATGTTTAAAGTATCATTCAAGAGGCTTATATTGGTGAGATGTCTTCTATACTACTCTACATTCTAATTAAGTAGAGCAGTAAATAAAAGCACGCTGAATATTTTGTGAGGAACAGCTGGATTAAAATGTGCTTGAGAATAAGGGTTGGTGCACAGGATGTATTTTGGCAGGGTGCCTGTATTGGTACAGGGTACTGGAGTGCTTAATATTTTCAGAGAAAGTTAGTTTTTCATGGCTTACCACCTGCTTAATGCAGGAGACAGAGCTTGTAGCTGTTTTTGCCATCTCATCAGCGTGTGATGTGGAATAATCACTGTGGTTGCCTAACACTGATGGGAAGCCTGGGCAGCCAGGAGAGGGGACTGCAAATCTGACTGAGTATGGGCATTTCAGGTTGGGAAATATGTGTGACCTACTAAAATGAGGTATTGACTAATTCAGGAAGGAATGTTATATGGGCTTAATGTTCATCTTCATCCACACTGTAATGAGAAGGATTAGACGGCCTCACATATGTGGAATATTTATTTCAGCAATACAAGAAAATGTATTTCCCTAATATTTTTTCTGTATGCACTAGGCCCTAAATTTTACACATGTGATTAATGTTTTAATTTGCTGTTCTAGTTGGATACAAGTTTACCATACAGTATAAATTACTTACAAAGAAATTTGCTTATATAGGGCTTAATTCATAAGCTGTTTAACCAGCTTGTGTGGTATTATGGCTATTTCTCCAGGAGACTTTGCAGCTGCACAGCTTAGTTCAAAATAAAAGCTATCACTTCAGAGAAAAATCATATAAATGATTTAAATTGAAAAATTAAAAGTAACATGTGCTTTAATAATTATCATCTTCTTGGATATAAGAAAGCAAAAACAAATTTTTTGAATGAAAAAAAGCACTAAAACCGACAGTTAACTTATAGCTATTTTTTAAAATCCAAAATAAGCAATATTTTGATAATTATCACAAGATTGATACGTTTAACTTGAACTTTTCAATTTTCCTGTTATTTAGTCATCTAGTATTTTTGGCATAAATTCAATATTGTGTAGGTTAATTAAAATATTGGCATATGTGATGCAGACTCTGGTTTCAACCTAACTGATTCTGATCTTGTTTTTCTCAGAATAATGAGTAAATATTTTAGAAATGGAAAATCATATCAAGTAGCACAGTTTACCAAATGAATTTGAAAGGGAATGTCAATCAGTTAATACCCGTGATTTTAGCCGTTGTAGTTATAATGGAGAAGCAATGCCAATATAACTCCTTATTTACATTTGCTTTGAGAGTCTGACACACACTTAGTGTGAAATGCTTTGAAAACTTTAAAATATCTTAGAAATCTTATTGTTCGTTACTCTTAAAAGCACAAATAATCTTTCAGACAAAGGCTAAAGAAGACCATAGCAGGAAAGAGAGTCAACAAAACCTAAGTTAGCAGCAAGTATGGAAGAAAGCATAGATTTGGCTTCAACTGAAGTTTTGATGCATATGTAGCTCTGTTGAGGAGTC
The DNA here is from genome assembly GCA_036184795.1 of Tokudaia tokunoshimensis. NCBI lineage: Eukaryota > Metazoa > Chordata > Mammalia > Rodentia > Muridae > Tokudaia > Tokudaia tokunoshimensis. The sequence goes on along the minus strand of BTHU01000005.1, from coordinate 11,488,665 downwards.
TTCTTGTAACGGTGAAGACAAAATATTATTAGTCAATTAAGCACAATGCATATTCCCTTTAAAATGATAAAAACAGATGAGTGGGTTATGAGGAACATAAACTATTATAGAAAGAAATTAACTATATCATGCTTGAATAGTATCAGACGTTTTTTGCTTAGAGTCATATAGAAAAGAAGACATTTGTTTAATCTGTAGTCAGCTTCTGGCAGTAACTCATTTTGTTTAGCTAAATGATAATCTTTGATAATTTCATAATTTATTTTCCATAACTTGTTTGGTGCTTGCTAGATCATATACAACAAGAAAACGCTTTTTAAGAAAATAAATTGGCTTAAAGGAATGGCAAATATGTAAAGAACCAAATGACAGTGGTACATTATCAAGTAGTTTGAGTGAAAACAATCCCGTTTTCTACAGCAGTCTAAGAGTTAAGAGTAAGGGAAATTGTAAACCCATAGGAACAAAGATTCTTGCCAACTGATTCCAGATATTACTACTGTTCAGGATTTGTGTAAATGACTCCACACAGGTAGGCATGACTTGATTTCATTCACAGAGGGGCAATTTTCATGTTATGTTTAGTACATGCTTATTTACTATGGAGAATAAGTTTCACAAGAAGTGAGACACCAACATCCCAAATGACCCAATTAAAAACGAGGGACCTGCCCCACTTGGGAATCCATCTCAAGTGGAGACTCCAAGACCTGACTCTACTACTGATGCTATCTATGCTTAAAGACAGGAGCCCAGCATTGCTGTATTCTGAGAGACCCAACAAGCAGCTGACTGAAACAGACACAGATAATTTCACCCAACCACTGCAGTGAAGTTGGGAAACCCTGTGGATTAATTAGGGAAGGCTGGAAGAAGCTGAGGAAGAGGGCAACCCCATAGGAAGACCAGCAGTCTCAACTAACATGGACCCCTCAGATCTCTCAGACACTGAGCCACCAACCAGGCAGCATATACTAGTTGGTCCGAGGACTCCCGACACATTTATCAAAGAGAACTACCTGGTCTGGCCTCAGTGAGACAACATGCGCCTAACCCTCAAGAGACTTAAGGCTCCAAGGAGTGGGGGGTCCTGGTGAGGTTGGGGTGGGAACATCCTCTTGGAGACAGGAGGGAGGTGGAATGCAATGAGGAACTGTGGGAGGGGATAATGACTGTCCTGTAAAAAATAAAAGTAATTTAAAAACTGGGATACAGACTAAACAGAGTTCTCAACACAGGAATATTGAATCGCCTAGAAACACTTAAAGGAATGTTTAAAGATCTTAGTCAACAGGGATATGCAAATCAAAACAACTCTAAGGATATATCTTACACATATAAACAAGTAAGATGATTAATTAAAAAAAGAAAGTCTCAAAACCATCTTGACGCTTAGAATGTTTCTTTTCATAATTTTTCAGAAAGAATTCACTTGTGAATTTGAAATAGGCAAAAATTGCTATAAATAAAATTTGAAAAACTGGAGCCAATATATCTATTGAATAGACTATTGTCTGAAATATGTCTTTAGAAATCATGTGTTAGTCACCTTCATTATTACATAGCCATATGACTAATATTTTAAAAGAATATGATGAGGTATTATTGGTTTATCCATATCAAGGGCAAAACAAACAAACAAATGGGAACGCATGCTGGGAACACATTTTCATTGCTAGTGGGAGTACAAACTTGTACAATCACTTTGGAAATCAGAAAACTGAGAATTGTTCTACTTTAAGACCTAGTTACACCACTTCTGGGCGTATACCCAAAATATGGTCCAACATACCAGAAACACACTTGCTCAACCATGTTCATAGCAGCTTTATTCGTAATAGCCAGAAACTGGAAACAATCTAGATATCCCTCAACTGAGGAATGAATATAGAAAATGTGATACATCTACACAATGAAATACTATTTAGCTATTAACAGTCACCAAACCCCAAAACTACTATGGATGACATGAAGTGCTTACTGAAAGGAGCCTGTTATGGTTGTCTTTTGGAGGGGCCCTGCCAGAGCCTTACAGATAGAGGTGAATAGTAGCAGCCAGCCACTGGACTGAGTTCACAATAGAGGAGTGGGAGGGCAGACTGGAGGAGCTGGGGGTGGGGGATTTGCAGCCCCATGTGAAGAATGACAATGTCTGCCAACCAGACAACCCAGGGCTCCCAGGGACTAAGCCGCCAACCAAGGGGTATGTGTGATTCCAGCCAAAAGATTGACAGAGGAATGCCTTATCGGGCATCAGTGGGAGGAGAGATCCTTGGTCCTGTGAAGGCTCAATAGAGGCCCCAGTGTGGGGAAATCTAGTGGGGGTCATGGGAGTGGGTTAGGTGGAGGAGTACATTCTTGGAGGCAGGGGGTGGGAGGATGGGTTAGGGATTTTCGGGGAGGGGGTTACTGGGAAGGGGTATGACATTTGAAATGTAAATGAAGAATATATTCAATAAAAACAAACAAACAAACAAACAAACAAACAAATAAATAAATAAATAAATAAATAAAAAGCAAACATGTCATGAATTTTGCAGGCAAATGGATGGAACTTGAGAATATCATACTGAGTGAGGTAACCCAGCCCCACTAGGACATACATGGTATGTATTCGCTTATAAGTGGATAGTAGCTATAAAATACAGATACCATGCCACATTCCATAGAACCAAAGAAGCTAAACAAGAAGGAAGTTCCAAGTGAGGAAGCTCGAATTCTACTTAGAAGGGGCAAGAAAATATTCATAATAGACAAAGGAGAGAAGGATCTGAGAGGGAGGGGCAATGGGCATGGGCATGGTAAATTTAAAAATGGTCAGGAGTGTACCAGTGTTAATAAGCTATATAATAATATTTAGATTTTTAGCTTTATAGAATGATGACTATAATATAAATTTGAGTAAAATTTCTCATGTTACTAGACTCAGGAAGAATAGTTTCCTCTTTTTTTAGGTATATACAACATCTTTGCATGTACTACTTGGTTTTTAACCTCAGAAGATGTGAAAACTCACTGTGTCACGCAGAAGGGGATGAGCTGCTGTAGTTTAGCATGGAAGGAAGTCAGAGCAAGAACTTTAGGCTGGAACCTGGAGAAAGGAACTGAGCAGAAGTCATGGATGCTTTCTGTTTACTGGCTTTCTCCTTCTAGATTGTTCATTTTGTTTTCTTATAGACCAGAGACCACCTGTCCACAAATGGCACCACTCACAGAGGGCCAAACCCATCTAATAGACTTATTAAGAAAATACCCAATAGTCTAATAGTTTCTTAAGAGTCCCCTGCCTAGAAAACTCTAGCTTATGCCAGATTTTTAAAAGAAACACACATAAAAACAAAACATAAAAAACAAAGAAACAGCAACACCCCAAAAACCAACCAAACAACCATCAAACAAACGAACAAACAAACAAGCACCCTGGGTAGGAAGGACTTTGTAAAAAGAAGACCTAACCAGAGAAGGAATAGGTGAGAAAGGGAGAAAAACAGGATATTGAAATATATGTGACTTGGGATCAGAATGAGTGGGAACATTGGAAAGAGGGGCTCCTGCAGCAAAAATTTTTAAGATTAAGATATGTTGGTTGGAGCCGAGGGTAAATAAGAACAAAGTATGTTTGAAAAACTCTGTAATGAAATTCATTGTTTTGTATGCTCTCTTAGAAATATCATTTAATAAAGGAGAACTGAAGGTGATTCTTGAGAGAAAAACAGTGGAATAGAAAACAGAGTGTTATGCACAAACTATGTGGTGTTTTACTGAGCACTTTAGGTTTTTAGTCCTGTATAGGATGTGGTTGAATCCTTTGGCATTATATATTTGAGCTTAAGGTATATATAACGAATATTTTCATCTCTTCAATGAATACAGTTTGCTTTCTTTAGAAAACAAATGCCAGTGTTGAGTGACACTGTGGCAATCAACACAGTCAGATGAGCAGATTATATAAGGGAGAGTTCAGAACAGTATTCATGTAAACACTGAAACTTACTTAAGAAGCTGGACTAGTGCTAGGCCATTTTACTAGCAGAAACTTAAATCCAGGAGCTTAATGGAGTTGAGGGGAATCCAATTTGATGTTCTAGTGGATTATAGAAGGATTTAATGATGAGTGACTGATTTCTGTTTCCATTTCATTGCTAACAATGTAACAATGAAATTGCTGCCAGTGCTGATTTCTGGAACTTTGCTAAAGATCATTACATTTAAAAAAAGGAAATAAAAGCATAGAATGGAATTAAGATGATTTGCTTGGTTAAATAAGCTTGGCCTGATCCTGTTTAGAGCCACTTTGGAGATCTTAACGTTTTTATTTCAAAGTTATGCCAATTGAAACCCTTGGTGGCATCAACATTCCATTACATGGAAATTTTTGTTACATGGAAATAATGCCACACATACCTTGACACAAATAAACAGAACTCTAGTCACATTTAAGAAGTTCTTAACAGGAACTGGTAGTAGAAAGCCAACTAAGCACTCAGAGCTAGTCAAGAAATGCATCACTAAGAATATACAACAGTCTCTTTAGTAAACCCGCATAATCCATAACTACATTCTAAAAATCTGTCCTGATGCTCACAGGTAAGTTTAGTCCACACACTTCATAAATTTAACTTCTCTTTGCTACAGACAAAGACTGTTACTGAAAACCACAACCAATGAAAATGCAGGGTTCTAAAGTTCAGTCTCAATGACTATATCTCCAAGGCAAAAACTGCTCAGAGAGCATTGTGAAAGAGTAGGCAGAAAGATTAGAAGAGCTAAGGGCAATTTGTCGTGAGCACGTGTTTCTTAGTGATGTCAGAAGCATTACACATGCAATGGACATTTATGCATAAAAGAAGTTTATGAAAAATGGCAATTCAAAAGAGCAAGGAGGGGTGTAGGAATGATTGAAGGGGGAAAGGGGAGAAGTAATGATATAATTATATATAAAAATTAAAAAATTCTATATTGAATATAGAATATTTACCTTCATGATAAAACAGAAATCTGAAAACCACCGTTTGAAATTCATTTAGGTATTAATGGATATTATTTTTATTACTACAAATGAGAGCTAACCCAATAAGTATTTATATTCAGAACTAGCTTATTCACCCATACTAGTGAATTGCTCTACCAGGCAGCCCTTCTAAACCTTCTCCGTGAATCAAGTTGATCTAACAATATAGATTTTATAACATCTATGGTTCGTTACAGAGCATGTACTTGACTTAAATATGTCCAATCATAGTCCATTATCTGTCAATTTAGGAATTGTTACTACTTATTTGGAAAGCACTGTTCAACAAAGAATAATTCTGCTAGTAATATGCAGAGAAGATTAATTAATAATTGTTTTTATTAATTAATAATATTTTACTTTTTCATTGCATTGCCTCTGAAGGTAGGTAAATATGATATTCCTGTAAAAGATTGTTTTCATTGTTAATATTAAATCTTTAAGATGAAAAAAATTTCCTCAGTTGTCATTTCTGTGTATGTGTGTTTCTATTTTATGAACTAGAATCAAACTTTTCCAAACAAAAAAAATATATTGAACTCATTAAACTCATTTCACTCATATAAAATTCAAAGGGACTTAGGGATAAAAAATAAAATTAGTGCCAGAAAAATGGATTGGGAAATTATAATATAATAACTTCACTAAAGGACCTTGGTTGCTAAAGATTCGTGCAAACATCACTGGAGTTTGTATTAACACTTATTAATGCCTGTTTTGTACTGAGTAGATAAATATGTACTTTTATAAGTAAAAAATTTTGCATTCAATAGCATGTTGATATTAGTAAGATAATTTTAAAACTGTATTTATTTATTTATTTTTATGTAGATGAGTACACTGTTACTCTCTTCAAACATACCACAAGAGTGCATCATATCGCATTGCAGATGGTTGTGAGCCACCATGTGTTTGCTGGGAATTGAAATCCGGACCTCTGGAAGAGCATTCAGTGTTCTTATTGACTAAGCCATCTCTCTGCTAATAAAACTCTGAAAGAAATACTCTTGATAAAATTTTTGTAACTGTCATCATTATTTTTGACTCCTAAAGCATGTACTATTACAAAAACACTCTTAAATATTAGCAATGATATATAAATAAAACACTCTATATAAAATTTGTAAGATATTGATGTTTTTGTCTATTGGGTTGCTTTAGTAAATTTCTCTATAGTGGATCGTTCATAAGCGGACTTTATTGCTCACAGTTCTGAAAGTTGAGATATTCATAGTAAAAAAGCTAAGAGAAGCAGTGTCTCAAAATGGCTAGTTTAACTCCTGCATTATAACTTCTAATCTACTTAATGGAAGCTAGAAGGATAAGCAAGCCCTGGTCTGCTTTATAATGAGACCAATGCTTCTCTATGTTCATAAGCATATGTCCTCTAACAACTCCATCTCCTGGTACCAACAGCCTAGAAGAGTAGGTCTCAACATATGAATTTGGAAGCCATATATATTCAAATTATTTAAACTTAATGCGTGTCAATCGATATAAAAATGGTGTATGTGGTTCTATATATAAGCCATTACTTGCTAACCTTCTGGTTATATGAATCTTCATTAAACCCACAATAGCAATGGGATGACACAACAGTAGGCTTTCTGTCATAAGTTTTGTATCTCCTTCTGAATAATGAAAGTAATATCAGCAAGTAATTTACTGTGGACTATACTCAGTGTCTTTGTACATTTAGTCACTGCCTGGGATTGCTTTGTTAACTTAAACCATGTAAATGTATCTCCACATTTTAACTCAAAAGCTTTATCTTCTGTGTATACTGTGGTTCTTCACCCTACTCAATCTCATCCTTAACTCTGCAACTAATTCCTGTTTATTCTTGCTATCCTGATTCCACTTCATAAAATCTGCCATATAATTTTATAAAACTGAGCACTATGCCTGCCCGGGTATGGACTTCTCATCCTCCATGCTGTTCTTCCTGGACTGGGTGTTCTCATGTGTTGATTATACCCCTCTTAAGACAGTGAGAAATCCCACTGAGTATGGATTGTTTTCATTTTAATCATAACATTATCAGAGATTAGCACATCAAACAGAATATGACTCCAAATAATATAAATCAACAATAACCAAATGCATTTAGGGATTTTAATTTATAATTATAAAGTAGATGGAACATATTAAAAGAGAAAAATAATTAAAGGCTTATAGAACACAAATTGGTTCTGAAATTCAAAGTAAGATTTACCTATATAGAATTCCAGTGGAGATCTAAAAGATGGTTAGAAGTGATTTTGTATTATTTAAAAATCATAAAATGAGGGATTTTATATTATTAAAGAACCACAAGTAATAGTCAATATAAGGCATTGTAAACCTAAAGTTAATACCTCTTGTAATACATAATGATAAGGAAAACATGATCAGAAACAGGCAAGGACTTTCACACTATCCTCCATACTATTCATATAGTGTTCTTACTTCAACAAGTGCCCAGTCCGCAGCTATCTATGCCCTTGTTTGCTACCAGTGGTAAAAAAAAAAAACAACTATTCAATTATGCTTTAATGAACAGCCTAATATGCATTCAGTTTCTCAGTATGCTTTCTTTCTTCAGTGTAGATTTTTTAATTCGAAGGAAACTGCTGAGGAAAGATGACTACTTTGATTATTTTGCCTTGATTTTCTGCCTTTTATATTGATGGCAAACAATCTTTCCAATTAAAAATTAGGCTGGAATTTTTATGACTTATAATCTGTACAATCCTGAACTCTCCCTGCCAAAACATTGAAGCAAAAATATCCACATCCCTTTTGTGGCTCTGCCTGAACACATGGCAGTAATGTACCATTGTGTATATTTGGTTGTGTATATTTAACCATGATTACTTTAAAATCTGATGGAAAATAGATACTTGATTGCAATTGATAGGAAATATTTAAACTTATTTTATTATTTCAGTTCATTAATTACATATTGCATAAATTTTCTTATAAATGTACTATATTAGAATGTACATAAATTGCATTTACTGATATGTGTTTATAAGATTGGCTATATTAGTACATATATAAACAAAAATATTGTACTCTGTGAATTGCAATAATGCATTAGACATTAGAAAATATAAACTGAAAAAAAAATTTTATACTACTTAGCTCAGAAATAAAACTTTAAAATTATCAGAAATTCTATTTAATCTCTTCAACAATTCACATCCATCATGAATTTGCTTCTCTGTCTCTATTTCATATATATAAAACAAAATTTATATATATATTCACTAATGATTTTATAATCATTATATATTATCATATAACAGTCATGTAAATATTATAATAATATGTATTAATAAATATATTACATATACATTTATGTGTGGTAAACAACATATAACTTGGGCTATAGATTTTTTAATCAATATGAATAATACAAAAGTATTTGCATGACATTTGAACTACACAAACATACATACAGACACACACACCGTGTGTTGTTTTGTTGGTCAGGGTCTTACCATATAGCTCTAGATACACTCTAACTCACTATGCAGAATGGGCTACCTTAAACTCACGGAGATCCACCTGATCCTTCCAACTAAGTGCTGGGATTAAGGACAAGCAAGAAAAGCACAACCATGCTTTACCTAAGACCACTACGTTTTGGATATTCTGAAGTTTGGAGCTTTTTTTTCTTTATTTGTTGATTGATTATTCTTTACTACAGACTTGTGTTCAATTAAATGTCAAACTTTACTTATAATCTGTTTTATAACACTTGGGTTACCTTATTTTTAAAAAAAATGTTACAAACTCAACTGATAAAGGACTCAACACGACACTTTGTGTTTTATTCCTATTATGATTCAAAGAAACTGCAAGGCCAGATTTCCCTGTAGGAACATGTTATATAACTGCCTCGGGTACTGATGCTTTGTCAGTTGATAGTTTTCGCTTTTTAAAATATGTTTGAAGAGTATACTCTCTTCCTATATATTTTTGTAATACAAGTTAACAAAATATCTTTGAATGCAGATTTTATGTTACTGAGGATCAAACACAGGGCCTTTTACATGCTATACAAGAGTTCTACCATTAGTCTATATGATCGATCCACAAAATAATCCTACTTTTTATTAATTCACATTACATTGTGATATTGCTGTTTCTGTATAATGTGCTTTATATTTTATCATATTTAAGTCTTTTAAAAAGAGTTTTCTTTTTTATTTCAGCAGGGTCTCAGGTATCTCAGGCTGACCTCACACTAGCAATTAACTGAAAAATAATGTTCAACTGATCCTCTGACCTCTAGCTCTTACATTTAACAACTACTGGCATATACTACCATATCTGGTTTTAGTTGAAATTTTCTCTTTTATAAATTTCTATTAATTTATTGAAAATCTCTCATGATTGTGTACTTTCATTTTTAGATATTATTTTCCTCCTTCTAACTCCTTCCATGTTAACTCTATGCCTCAAATTAATGGACTTTTATTATTTAATTATTATTATTACATATGTGTATATACATTTATAAATACAACTTGTTGAGTTCAATAAGTTCTTTTTGCACATGTATTTATTTAGGGCTGACCACTTGGAATGCTAGAGCCTATCTGAGGACTCATCCTTGGAGAAAACAGATTCCCTTCTCTTAATTACCTCTAAGTATTCAGATGCATTTAAATACTGGAAATAACCAATAATCATCTAATTAGACTCAATGACCACTCAGTAGAAGGGAAATCTAGCAAATAATGTGTGGCTGCTGTGGCCCTGGACCCTAGAAGTGAAGATACAAGTGCCACTTCCTAAACAAGAATAATTGCTAAATGCATTCACAAAACTTATTCTTACGTCTATAGATGAATGCAGCTCCTGTCTCTCTCATCAAGGAAGTTTCTTTTTGCAGCATGTAAAAATAATCACGTGAAATAACAACTGATCAAAACGCAGGTAACAACTGGTGCCCAGTCACAACTGATATATCTACAGCACATCCCCTATATCTAAGACTTAGAGAATATTATGGAATAGATGGCAGAGAGCTTGTGAGAGCTAGAAGAAGATAATCTGCTATGAGATAGGCTCTATTATGTGTGAAGGGAAAGCTGCATCTATGAAATTTCAACAATATGGTTTTCTAGACAAGACCTGAACATGACACCAAATTGACATGCTAGCATAATGGAATTTTTAAAATAACCTATCTAAAAATATTTCTTTTATAAAACAATCATGTATGTCACATTTTCTTTTTGTTTTAAAATAAAATCTTATTAAATATAAAAATATGAGTTCAATTCCCAAAATGTTCTCTTCTTTGTCTTAGGGTGACTTTGGCTCTTTGTAGGGAAAGAACAGAAATCCTCTCAATAGCATGATTCTCTGCTCTTCTTCAGGTTCACAGTCTCTGTAGCTCCACAGTTTGAAGAAAATATGTGTTGTCTTTCTTACCTAGCTTGGTTAATGGAACTTTGTGTCTTCTAGATATATTATTTTGTTGCAAATAACTTTTTTTCTTTATTGGTGAAAAATGCTCCATTGTGGACATATACCATATGTTTTTTACTTCCATTGCTGTGTGTTTAAAATGACTCCGTACTTGAGCTATTGAATTCAAGGCTGTGGGGAAGATGGGAGTTCAAATATTTCTTCAGTGCCCTAATTTTATTTTCTGCAGCTATATCGAAGACATTAGAAAGCCAGAGTATATAAGAGAATTCCTTTTATACGATGATGATAGTGATGACGACGACGACGACTACGACGACGATGATGATGATGATGATGATGTTGATGATGATGATGATGATTTAGTGAACAAATTTGGTGGAGCCGTTCTCCCCCATTGTAAATTGTGCTATTCCACTTTAAACTATGACAAATGTTAATAAGGCTTTACTTTTAGATCTTTCCTTTTAAAACCTTCTATAAGAAATGTACAGCTAAGAACACCAGATGTCAAATAGTACTTATCTTCTACTGAATATAACCTTTGGGAAAGAGCTGACCCAAAGGCTCTGTTCTGAACCCAAATTGCTCTTTCATAGTGATGGCTCTTCACCACCAGAGAGAGAGAGAGAGAGAGAGAGAGAGAGAGAGAGAGAGAAGAAGAAGAAAGAAAGTGAAACCCCAAATAGAAAATATTTCAAAATGACATGGCTTTAATGAAACTGCTCCATGTGTACAACAGTATTATACTTCAATGAAGTTGTTAAACATGATCTCTATTTCCATCCCCTGTTATGCAGTTATCAACCCAATCAAAATCCTACTCATTGTCTTTAAATTCAGAAGTGATTAGTAATTGCTGAAGAAGTCACCTTATCTCACTAAAACATGAGAGCCAACTCAGAGTAAATATTTTGGTAAACAATTATTCTGTCCTTGCAGATTCAGCAGTGTGCTAAATTATGCATAATCTTGCATAAGTAATAAGTGAAGGTAGCTTAAATTCAGAATTTTTTTTTAAACCTGACCTATTTCTTTCAATGATGTTAGCTGCTTAAATCATGTATGAGCTTACCGTAAGGCTTCAATGAGTAGCTCGGGTAGAGAAACTTCAGTAATAAATTTCGGGGGAAGACACATTTTTTGACAGGCTTAATGCAACACATACAGAGTCTGGAACTCACACTCTGGGAATTTAGAGCAATCCTTGCAAAGCAGCTTTTCCCTGTTACATTAATAGAGAAAATGAAGTATGAAAGTCCTCAGGAATTACTGCTAGGTGTAATTTAAATAATTTACCAGAAGACAGTTCAGCACATGCATAGAACAGGGGCATACAGAGTTTGCCATAAGCAGTTTATAAATAAACTATATTCTGCTGAAGTAAGTCAGGCATAAATTATAACCATTCCTTTTGTGGCTGTAACCCGTTCTTCATTGTAATAGTTATTTAAAAAAATTCTGGGTGATGACCTTCTCCTGGAAATCACAGGCGCTGCTGCCTTGCACCTTGCTTATGAGCTGCCATGCAGTTAATGGTTCGGTGACTGTGAGATCAAAGTAAAATTATTGCTGCTGGAAATAAAGAAGAATGTATTACATACCTCTAAACAGAATTCTGGAAGAATCCTTTAGCCTGGTTGGGGGCAGGTAGAGATTTGTGTCTGTAGAGCATCGAGGAGATTCAGGTTGTTTTATGAATGCTTTACACCTCGGAGAAAAGGAGAAAGAAAAGATAGATTTTCTATTTCTTCCCTTGAGTGTTATATCTTAAATTATCAAACTGAAATACTTAAGGCAAATGTGAAACAAAGACTCAAACTTAGTTTGAAATTCATTGTAAAAGATAAATTTCAGGACAAAAAAAAATCTACCATGCCACAGAGTTCAGTACTATCAAAGACCAGAGGTGACATAGTGGAAGCCAAGGTTTTCCTATAGCAAACTGGGTATTTTGGAAAGATTCTGTTAAGTATAGGTGATCTAGAGTGTTCTGTAACTTTTGATTCCACTTATCTGTCTACTGACAGAAACAAACTCCTGAAAAAATAGAGTATGTTAGAGTGTGATTCACTATAATCCTGATGCTAAATAGGAAAGAAAGGAATGTTAATCTTCATAAAGTCATTCTTAAATATATTAAAAACATACTTCTTATGATTTAGAATGCTATGCCCTGTGGTCCCACAGATCTCCAAGTGTATATGTATGCATATAACTACTTGATAGACATGATACATACATATATTAGATAGATAGATGATTGATTAATAGAAGATAAACAGTTGATAGATTGACATATATGTAGATGATAGATTAACAGATAGATAGACAGACATAGATAGACAGACAAATAGGCAGATAGATAGATATAGTTTTTTTTTTTAATCTGAGACTGCCTATATCATACAGGCAGAATCGAGGACAGCATAGAGGAATACAATGTTTTTATTTTTTCAATGTTAAAATGCCTTTTGCTGGAGAAAGTATTTTCTGAGTTTTCACCTGTGATGTGAAATTAAGCAGAGATAGAGACAGAGAGAGGGAGAGGGAGAGAGAGAGAGAGAGAGAGAGAGAGAGAGAGAGAGAGAGAGAGAGAGAGAGACAGAGAGAGAGAGACAGAGAGACAGAGAGACAGAGAGACAGAGACACAGAGAGACACAGAGACACAGAGAGACAGAGAGACAGAGAGACAGAGAGAGGAGAGATAACATTTTATGTCATCAATGGAAAAATCAATTTCTGAGTGGTGGTATATTTATACAATGCTTATATGGTCTTATAAAATTTCATTGACTTATGTTACAAGTTGTGGTGAGTCTGCATTGTAAATTTTAGAATAGAATTCTAAAACTCATAGCATGGTTTTTATTAATTATAATAGTAAATTTCAAATCATTGATATCAGTTAAATAGTAACATGCACAAGTTACTTCTAAAATTTTCATAATCTAAAAAACACCCCAACATGTATTGGGCTTATAATTATTGTCTGACTATAGGCAGGAAATGAAGACATTCTAACAAACCCATGCTTTTGATAGGCAAAGGATATAAACAAGTGCATAATTGCTGCTGAAGATTATTGCTATAATGAATTTAATTTTATAGAGTGGAAACACAGTTCAGTGCTAAAGAGTGTATACTGTACTTCAAGAGCACCAAAGTCATTTGTTAGCTCTGACATCAGATCTAACAACTACCAACTTTTAATTCAGCTACTGGATGATCCAGTGCCTTTAGCCCCTGTTGGAAACAGCAATCACATGCATAAACCTACCCCTCTACCACACACACTCAATGAAGACTCAAACAGAACAATTTAAACAAGAATAATTTTCATTTCATAGGTAACATTATTTATACAAGACAAGTAGGCTCCTATATAGCTATCATAGTTGCAAATCTCCTAGTATTTTTAAAAAATGTTGAAAGTCTTTCTGAATTTTGGAGAGAATATTTAAGCAATCTGAGAAATTATTCCTTAATGTCCAGATAGATGATGTTACATAAAAAAAATCTAAAATGTACATGCTGCATAGTTAATATTTTTGTAAGCGAAAGTATTCACTGAGTGTGATACATGTATGAATTTTTTATACAAAGGCTATTGATAGTGAAGCTGAGCAGGATGGAGAAGTTGTTTGTCTACTTTAATGATGCTAATAAAGGGAGCCAACTGTGGACCACCAGAAAAGTCTCAAGTCAGAAGATAAAAGGAAGTTACAAAGGTATCCAGGGTATATGAGATATGTAAGAAAAAATGCTGACAAAAATATAACAAGTTCTCAGCTTTACTGTTTCTGCTTTGGCCAGTCTAGGTTGACACACTCTAACTCAGCTTTGTGCCATTAGTTTTCTCATAAATCCACAGCCAGAATCTATATTTACAATAGGATTCTTCTTTACTAGTACATATATTTGGCCCTTCTATAAAGGCCTAAGAAAAATTTTCCTCATATAGAGTTGATCTCTTTCAAATAGGTTCTTTGTCATTGTTTGTTTTGATGCTAACTCATTGAAGTTTGTTGCTCCATTCAAAGTCTGGTACCCTTTCTCATAAGACTATAAAAATGTTCTCAATGAGAGAAAAAAGTCTGATTCAACCATAGAAAAAAGTCTATTGCAACAGGCCATGTGAGCATGTGTGTGTAAATGTCCATGCATGTGTGCATACATGAGTGTGTGTATGTGTGTGTGTTTGAAACAATCTAAAAATCAAACTCACACAAAAAGTCTGTAAGATCTAAACTTAAATAAATTGCACAGTTCTCATTACTTTTATGTAGGATTACACAATGTTTTCCCATGAATATTATCTACTTTATCAAAACAATAATTTAATAAATACTTCATAATTAGGTTATAGTTTCAATGTTTATTTAGCTTATTGTATGTATTTGGATGTTTTGCCTACCTTTAGGTCTATGCATCATGTATATGCTGTGTATATAGAGGCCAGCAGAGAACATCAGATCTCTTAATACTGAAGTTAGTTGTGTAGCCATGTACGTGCTGGGAATTGAACATCAGACTTCTGGAAGATCAACCAGCCTTGGCTACATGACATGTACCAGGCCACCCAGGCATCATAGTAAGACCTGATCTCAAGGAAAGAAAATAAAACCATATGATTGAATGTATATCTTCATAATGCTAACTTTAAAAATATAATCAATCTATTTTAAAAATAAAGAAAATAAAAATGATAAGCAACAAGAAGTAAATGAATACTCTATAGTCTCCCATAATATTTTTTTTAAATATGGAATGATACATTTTAATGTTTGAACAATATAGACAAAGCTTTTTTCCTAATGTTAGGGGAACCTGTTTATGCAAAATGAGTTACAAAATCACTCTGGCCACCTTTTCTCAATCAAATTTTACCGTAGTTTATTATATGAAAGTTAGTAAACAATCCATATGCAATTTTTAACATACTCATTTCTTACTTAAAACTTTTTCCAGAGCTAACTATGCAGTAGGTAAAGTGATCCTTTCTGAGAGTGTGCTGTGTGCCAGTAAGACTATGCTTCTTGCTTAAAACTATAGAGAGACAGAAATAGAAATAATAAGGTACAATTTAAATTCACATGTACCATAGCATGGACAGGCTTAGAAAAACATTTTTCAAAAGGACTTCATGTGTAGGTTCTAAAGGTAGGTGGCATAACACCAGTCACTTCCACAGCCAAATGCACTTTTGACTTTTTACTAACTGTTAATAAGGGAGTTTTCCCACCTTTACTGAGAGTTTATGTAGATACCACCATATTTCTCAATGTTTCAATTTCTTCTTAGATCAGATATATACAGACAATAAAATATTGTAACAATTTAACTATCTTCAATAATGATGTTCTTCAGAAACACACATTTTATTATTGAATTGAAATGCTGGTGGATTAAGTAATATGACATGAGATTACTTCTTAACATGCAATTAATAGATTTTTAGACCTAATGAAACAGTTTAGTTAAAAGAATTCCATCACTATCTTTATAATAATATAAAAAGTAATGTGCAAAATAGAATCACTGACATGATCCTAATCTTGGGATTCAAATTAAAATAAGAAAAGTGTCATTTTTCTCTATGGTTCAAGTTGGGATCATCTAATAAAGCTCTGACAGAAGAATATGCTTTGTCACTTAGTCTGTTGCCAAGAAAATCTTAGGATATGATTAATGAATGTGCTCCACTTCTTATTGTGTGTATATGAAGATACTAGTTGGTTCTTTTGCTGTAGAGACAGTATCATTTTCCAGTGTGAAGAGAGTAGCAATTCCCACTAAAACAAAGATCATAAGCATGATTACAGATCTCAGAGCATAATGAACATAATCGGAGTGGCCAAGCCAAAAGAATAGTATTTAACAATAGATTTAACACAATCATGATTATTGTATTAGCAAAGAAATATAATCTCTTGAAGTAATCATGACTTTCAACCATGTTATTTGTAAATGTCATGTAATATGTAGGTCATAGCTTAGCTTATAACTCTATCTTGTAAGCTGAACTTTTCTCAGCTTGACCAGTGAGATTTGAAGTTCCCTATGGTAATAGTTACTATTCACTGTGTATATAAATTATTTGGAGGACATTTACATATGGGTTCTAGCTGAGTAGATGTATGTTCATGCTTGATAAAGAGTTTTCCCAACATATGTGAAAGTCTGGGTACCCCAGAGGAATGAAGTTGGTTGATGGATCAGGAAGTTTTATAAAAAGCATTCATTTTGCCAACAGAATGTTAGATAGATAGATAGATAGATAGATAGATAGATAGATAGATAGATAGATAGATAGACAGATGATAAATAGGTAGATAGTGACAAAAAGTCAGGATGTTTCTCATGAAGCTGATCCAATATAGAAAACTGCAGGCTCTTCTGATAATTGTATTTTATGTGAAAACAAAGGCAGTTAGTTAAGAATAACATTTTTTTGTATCATAATAAGAAGGACCAGAATATCATAAGCAAATGGAAAGGTATAACTAAGATAGGGATAAATATTAGGGATCAGATAAATACATCCCAAATCTATGATGTTTGAGAAACATCAAATGCAAGCAGGAAGGTTGGTGGGGGAAGGGAAGGTTAATTATATGGTTCAGGGGCATAAACTAATCATAAGAGGCAGATGGAGGGAGGGAACAGGGAGTGAGAGGGTATAGGGAGGGAAATGGGGGATTTATCCTGTAGCCAGGAACCCCAGTGGAACAATAGAGATGCTTACCCACTCACTAAACTTTCAATAGAAAATTTATCCTATTTATAAAAAATGTAGGCATGGTAGTTAGAGCAGAGACTGAGGGAATAGCCAACCAACCACCAGTCCGACTTGAGACCCATCCATGGGCAAACATCCATCCCTGACCCTATTAATGATAATGCCATTATGTTTACAGGCAGGCGCCTATCATGGCTATTCTCTGAAAGGCTCAACAGGCTATTGAGTTTCAGGGGCTAGAGGTAGGCCTCTCTGCACATATGTAGCTGATATGCACCTTTTTCGTCAAGTGAATCCTGAACAACTGGAATGGGGGTTATACCAAAAGTTGTTACCTATACTCGGGATGTGTTCTTCTAGCTGGGATACCTTGTCTGGCCTCAATGGGAGAGGAAGCATCAAGTCCTGTGGAAATTTGAAGTGCCAGAGTTGGGGGATACCCAGGGTGGCCACACCAGCTCAGAGTAGAAGGAAATGGGGGATGTGTGAAAGACAGTGGGAGGGAGTGACTGGGAAGTGGGCAGTGAGGAAGATGTAAAGTGGATAAGTAAAAAAAAAATTAAATTACATTTAAAAACAAAAGAATCATCAAGTGAAAATGCTACAAAAACAGTTCAATATTATGGGATTTCCATCTGCATTTAACTAGCATTTAGATCCTAGCTAGTTGAAAACTTAAGAGAGACAGACTAAAATCTCTGTGGAATTGATTATGAGTGAAATTAAGACCAAAGGTCTATGACTTTGGTTGCTCCAATCTCAAGGGAAGGTAGACAAACCATATAACAGACTGGGATAGCCTTCATCTGTAGAGAAAATACAAGTAAAAGAAAATGTCCCGGGAAAGCAAAATAATTGAGAGCTGACTACCAGATTTTTCACTATGGACATTATCCAATAAATTTCAAAACCCAGTTCCATATAATGGGGGTCTACAATGGGAATGACATAATTGGATAATATGTGCATAAGTATACAAGAATTGATAGGACTTAGCACTAGAGTAAAAGCAATAATCTTAGAAATTTAAGCAACACATCTGTCAGAACAAGAAATATGGAAAGTGACCTGGTAAAAATTGTGATAGGCAGATCAAGCAGTTAGAGTTGGAACTTAATAGTCAACTTGATGAGATTTAGAGTTGCCATGGAAACAAAACTCTGAACATGTCTATGAGGTACTTTGAGGATAATTAAAGTTGGAGAGCCATTGTAATTGTGGATGGTATCATTTCATGAAAAAAGGGTATGAGGTCTTGGAATGAGTAAAAGGAAAAAAGCAAGCTAAGCATCCCTGCTTAGTTTTCCCACTTCCTGTCTGTGGGGTGCTTTGATCAGCTGCCTCCTTTTCCTGATGCACACTTTGTAACTGTGGTCTTAAATCAACCCTTTTCCCCTTGCCTTAACAATTAGAAATATAATGAATGAAGAAGCGAATGTGAGTACAGACAAGTAAATCACAGTATGAATTCATTCTGAGTGTGAAGTAGAAGCTCTTGTAGAGTTCATGGCCATGGATTTAAGCTAGATTCAAATGTGTACTTGGTATAATGTTTTTTTTCAGGCTTATTATGCAATGCTGCAAGCATAGAACAGGTAGAGAAACACAATTAACTCGTTTAATACTTTACCAGAACAAGAGAAAGTGGATAGTCATCAGTGACTAGAAGATCAAAAAGAAAGCGACATTTGGACCAATGATTTCACTTATAAAACGATCCAAAGAGATGACTGTAGATATTTTGCCAATCCATATGGACTTGCAGCATAAAATGCTTTCACTACGAAAAGGAGGAGAAAAGATAAGGACAAGCAAGATACATGGAGGT
The DNA here is from genome assembly GCA_036184795.1 of Tokudaia tokunoshimensis. Lineage (NCBI taxonomy): Eukaryota > Metazoa > Chordata > Mammalia > Rodentia > Muridae > Tokudaia > Tokudaia tokunoshimensis. The sequence continues at coordinate 11,469,657 of BTHU01000005.1, read as the reverse complement.
AAAAAACAATAAAGGGAAAGTGTAATGGTTTATATAAACTCAGCCCAGGGGGTGGCACTATTAGAAGGTGTGGCCTGGTGGGAGTAGGTGTGTCACTGTGGGCATGGGCCTTAAGATGCTCATCCTAGCGGCCTGGAAGCCAGTCTTCCACTAGCTGACTTCAGATGAAGATGTAGAACTCTCAGCTCTGCCTGCACTGTGCCTGCGTGGATGCTGCCCTGCTCCCACCTTGATGATTATAGAGTGAACCACCTCTGAATCTGTAAGCCAGCCCAAATAAATGTTGTCCTTTATAAGACTTGTCTTGGTCATGGTATCTGTGCACAGCAGTAAAACCTAAGAGAGAAGGATTACCAGGAACTTTAGCTATGTCGTTGCTGAATACATCTATTTTCACTTATTTGTAATATGAGTGTTCTCCATCTGGCTATTGCTTGTACTTGATTTTTTAATTAATTTGGTTCCTTGACAATTTTATACATGTATATATTGCATTTTAATTACTCTTATACTCTATACCCATTAATCTTTTCATCTCTCTCAGTTCAACCTCTCCCTCCCTCCACTTCCCATGTTCATGTCCTTTAGATTTGTGACTGACCCACTTAGGTTTAGCCATGGGTATGAACTATTGAATGCAACCTGATCGGATGACCAGTGGGTCAGCATCAGAAAATAATGACTCCCTATATCCCAGAATCCTCATTAGTCCATATTTCAGCTGGAGGGAGTAGAGCACTACCTCCAAAATCCCCCACATCTATGGCTAACCATTGTTCGGTCTAGTCTTCTGCAAGCAACTACATCTACTGAGTATGTAATTTCAATCCATGTCAAGGTCTGAAGATGGCATTTTGCCACCCTTCTCCATACCTTGCAGTTTTTATGTCCTCTCTACCTCTTTTACTATGTTCCTTGAGTCTTAGTAGAAATTATATAAAATTCTTGTTTAGAATTGAACACTCAAACATCTTTTTTCCACTCAGTACCTTGACCTATTTATGAACCATTCTGTAGCTCGAACATCACATTTCCAAGTGGTAAATTTAACTTTCCATACATCTATTTAAAATGTGAGAACTGGGTTCCCCTATAAGATGTGCAGAAGACAAATTCAGTCCCATTCTGTTTCTAAAACTTAAGGACAGTTAAACCATAAAGAACTGCTCAACAATCATTGCGTACACCATATGCTCAATGGAATTATGACAAAAACCTATGTTTGATTGTTTTAACAAGAATATTGGCATGATCAATTTTAGTATTGAATTAATGATATTCTCTACCTTGTCATTCACTTCAGGATACATTGCACTAAGCTTTAGAACACGGAGATTGTGTAATACAGTAAATATTTTTGCTTCTACCTCTCTGATTTCATATGCACCTAACCAGAACTGTGACTGCTTTAAGTCATAACCTTTTCATATTCTAGGTGCTGCTAGGCTGCTCTTGAATTCTTCGTTTGGAAAATCAGTCCTATGGCTACCAAAACCACAAACATATGGCAATAAAACATGTGAACTTGTTTGCAAATATGGACTTTCCCTCTTTTAGTGAAATGGGAAGAAAAACCTTGGCATAGAGTCACATCCTTTCCTGGCATTGCTTAAATAATCTTTAATGAGTTTGATCTGGGGATGAGTCACTGTTTCTGAGAATTGGAGGTCTTACAAAGTGGTCACCTTGTTAGAAGGAAGCTAAATATGTAATTCCTTAGTCACACCTCTATGATCTCAGTGTCTAATATAAAGCTCAGAGGAAAAAAATTAAGAGTAAAATATAAAGCTTAATGTTTATGATAATGAATACTCTGTTTTGACAGTGGCAAAGTGCTCTGTAAAAAAATGTAAGATTAATTTTTATTCTCGTACCTTTATTCCTAAAGAACGAAAATTTTTAGGTTATTCATTCCTGATTCCGTCTTTTTAATATCTTTCTCTATGGTAAAATGCTTGCATTTTGTAATGAAGGTGTTAGACCGTGGGATCGTATCTGTCAGTGTTGCTTACAGAATAAAAGAGGAAGGAAGGAAATAGGGAAGCTGATGAATATTTAATAATGTTTTTAATCAGTCCCTCCAAATAAACATTTCTTGTGTTGTTTTGAAAATGAGGTTTCACTTTCATAAAAGCTTGTAAAGGCTAATTTTTCTTTTCTCCATTGTCAACCTTAGAAAACTGGTTGGATAGTTAATGATTTTATGATAATCAGGGAAATCTAACACAAAGGAAAATGTGTGTTTTCTTGGTGAAGTTACTAAAATGTATATTTAACATCTTTCTAAATATTCACTTATATTAAACATTCTAATTAACATTTTTGATATTTAGGTTTATTGTTCTTTATACATTCTCAACTCACATTAATTGGCATATTTAGTAGTAGTGAAATTCAATAGTATAAAGGAAAAATAGCATTCATAAGACATAAGCCATAAAGGATTTTGTACATCATAATTATTTTAATAAATTCATTGAAAGCAGGGATGAAAATATTCTACCCTGGTGGAAACTTTTTCAATAAAATAAAATAATAACCAGAAATTATGAGGGCAGAAAAGCTATCAGGATTGAGGAAAGTAAAACACTATATAAAATGCTGTTGAGAAATAGGGTAGAATACAAACCAATAGCCATGAACAGAACTAGCTTAATATTCTTTTCTGATCAATTGTAATCATGTGAGCTAGAGTTAGTTGCATAGGTCTGTGGGGTGAAAGGAAAGTAGGTGCTCTTCTGCAATGTACAATTTAAAATATGTCTTTAGAGTACAGCAATTTGGAATCTTAAGGTTCTCAGTGATCAAAGGCATATGAAGTTAAACAATGATCTCTGTGCTATTGGATGTAGTGGACATATGTTTGTTAATGTCTGTGGTAAATGAGTAATTCATAGCAAAGAGTCTCTTCTCCCTTTTACTATTATGAATGGTTTGTATTATGTGGAGAAAATGAATTTCCCATATTAGAAAATCTAAACAACACAGGAAAATATGTTCTAATTTTATGCTACCATGGACTCTCTTCATATGTTCATGATTTTAGCTAACTGAAAAAACTGAAACAAAAGCAAAATGAGTGCTCGTGGTGAATGGCAGTTAGAGAAGAGGTGGCTTTGAGACATTTATAAAAATGTCTCAAAAAAAGTTTCACTAAAGCATGTTTGCAACAATATGTATTTTAAATCACAGTGACTGTGACATTTCCTGATGCATAGTGTTTAAACTGTACCACCAAGGATTAGTGACATCCATTGTGGTTGATGCTGGAGCCTACCCTATGTAATATTAAACTATAGATTCCTCTGCATTATTTCAGGTTCGAATTTTTTTTTTTTGAAATAAATTGTGAACCAGATTGTTGAGGATGATCAGGGATCTACCAGATAATGATGCTTAATCATTTCCAGTGTCCATGTTCTCCTTAAATCTTCTTCAATTTTGATACCTACTTTGTCTTATAAATTAATTTTTTTCAGGGGGAGGGAACTTTATGGTGGCTTTTGATTAGAACACTAAGGAAAAAAAAGTTTTATTTAGGGAATGACCACACTTAGAGTTTTTCTTTGTAAGTTTTTATCTATGAAATTTTCTATGAGTTCATCTCCAAAGTTAGTTTTGCCTTTCACTTCAATCAAGAAAAGCCACATGTTATTGCATAATCCAAAATCCATATTTTCCAGAGAGTGCTGTTCAGTGAGCTCTCAGATATTTTTTATGCAGTGAAGAATTTGAAAATTAGATATTATTTTCCTTCCTTCTATAAATATATTTTAAATCCAATCTATCAAAAGTTGAAGAAATGCTAATATTCTCTTCTATAAAATGTGATTTATTGAAATGTCTCTTTCAAAAACTTAAAGAAGAAACTGTTTCTCAGGTGACAATACAAATTAGGACCATTGCAAAAGAACTTTACTGATAAAATTTTACAGGTTGAAGTATTGATTATCATAAGATAGCTATTTAAATATTTAGGATATCATCTTGAACTTCTAAAAAGCTATGGTTAGTTATAAGGTGAAAACTAAGTATGTATAAATTGGTTCTAAACTTCAACAACCATAAAATTTAATTTTTAAATAGTAAAAGGTCTTCAAAAAATCCTGTGGCAGATGTAGAGATTTCCCATAAAGTCTATATCCTCTAATATTCACAAAATTCCATTCAATCAATATCTTATGTCAGTATAGTATCCTTCACACAATCAGAAACCCAACAGTGGCATGCCATTATCAAAGAAAGTTCACAGCCTATATTGAAATTTGATTAAAGGAAGAGTGAAAAATAGCCTTTAAATTATTGGCCCATGAAAAGACTTTCTGAACAAAACAATAACACAAGTATTAGAATCAACATTTAATGAACTTCATGAAACTGACAAGCTTCTGAACATCAAAGGACACTGCCATTTGAAATTGAAAACCTACAGATGAAAAAGAATTTTAATAACTGTACAATCCAAAGAAGGTAATATCCAAAATATACTAAGAATTCTAAAAACTGTACATCAAGAAAAGAAATAACCAGTTAAAAATGGGGTACCCTTCTAAACATAATTTTCATTAGAGGAAGCTCAAGCATCTGAAAAACCCTTAAAGAAATCTTCAACATCTCTAGTCATCAGAGAAGTGTAAATCAAAGGTACTTTGAAATTTCACCTTACACTCTTCAAAATGGCTAAGATCAATTTTTTAAAAATTGACAGGTCAAACTGGCAAGGATGTGGAGTCAGGGGAACACTCATCTGTTTCTGGTGGGAGTTCAAACTTGTGCAGCCAATATGGAATTCAGTGTGGCACCCTCAAAGGAAACTAGATATGTCAAAGATCCAGCTATACCACACTTGGGCATATAAAGGACATTCTATCTCATCAGAGAGATAATTTCTCAAGGATAACCATTGTTGTTGTTCATAGTATCTAGAATGAGAAAACAACCTAGATATCCCTCAAAAGAAAAATGAATAAAGAAAATGAGGTACATCTACACATCTGCTATTACAAATGAAGTCTTGAAATTTTCAGGTAAACAGATGGAAATAGAAAAAATATCCAAGTGACCTAACCCAAACATAAAGAGACAAATATAGTATGTTTTCTCTTATAGGTAGATATTAGATCTTGAATCAATGAACAAACAGTTACATTAGATTTACAAAGTTTAGGACTAAGGTAGCAGATAGAACTCTCTACAAAAGGGAAATAGAATAATTAAAAATGGGTGGAGAGGGGAAGCTGGAACAGTTAGCATCATGTGAGTAGGAGGAAATAAGAGGGGAATAAAGAAAAAATACTGAAGAATGCAGCTAAAATTAAGGGATATTTGAGAGGCTGTATAGAAACCCAATAGAGTGGAATGTATATCTAAGTGAAATTGCCAGATAATAGCGGATGCAGAGCCCCAACTGGAAATCTCTTCTTATCAAATAAAGCTTCCAGCACTGGCAATTAATTACATCTAATTGACTTGTTTGCCCAAGGAGTCCCATGGAAACTCAGGAACAACAAAGAATGTTGCCAAGTCTGAAAGTTTTTCTGAAAATCTGAAGGCAAGGCTCTATTGCTGAAGATAATACCCCCACAACTTATTAAAAACAGAGCTGAAGGGGTTTGCAGGGCCTAGGAGGAACAACAGTATGAACCACCCAGTACTCCCGGAGCTCCCAGTGACAAAACCGTCAACCAGAGTACACATGGAGTTACCCATGGCTCCAGACACATAGGCAGTAGAGGATGGCCTTGTTAGACACCAAAGGGAGGAGAGGCCCTTGGTCCTTGAAAGGGTCGATGCAGCAGTGTAGAGGAATACCAGGACAGGGAAGCAGGAAAGGTTTGATTGGGGAACAGGGGGAGGGGAGATGGCTTATGAGATTTTCAGGGGGGGGGAGCCAGGAAAGGGGACATTTGAAATGTAAATAAAGAATTTATCTAATAAATAAATAAATAAAAACAGGGAAGTCAAGCTGGTCCCTACATAGCACCTTCAATCTATTGGGGAATGTTCTTGATCCGTGAATGTATTCCACACACTACTAAAGGGGAAACTTAAACACCTACTCAGCTACAAAACTTTTGACCTATAATGGTGAATTTTCTGCAAGATATGCCAGTGCAGTGGTGGCAAAAAGCTTGTGGGAGTAAGCAAAGAATACATTTTACGTAAGGATAATGAACAAGATGTAATAATGAACAAGATGTATAAGACACTGCCTGGACAACCAAGTACCTGAGGCAAGATAGGCCAGTGATGTAGGATAAAATCAAATTCTACTGTTCTACTTAAGACATAATGTAATAAAATGATCCCTAATGATGTTCTGCTACATTTATAGATCAGTGATTGCTCAGGTATCATCAGAGAAGCTCCTTCCATCAGCAGATGGGAATATTCAGAGACCCTCAGCCAGACATTATTCAGAGAGAGAGAGGCCTTTTAATGCTCATCCCTAAACAGGATTTCTCCATCAAACCCCTCCCCTCAAGACTCAGGATACTCCAGGGAAGAGGAAGTGGAGTCTAAGTCAAAGGGGATGAAGGAAACAAAAACAAAACAAAACAAAAACAAACAAACAAAAAAAAGTACCACAGCTGCACTTAGGAGCTCACAAAGATTGAGGCAACACTCAAAGGGCCTGCACTAGTTGGGATCCTAAAACTGGAAGGAGAAAATAGACATGGAAACTAATTCAGTGGCTTATTTGGAGGCTCCTTGTCTCATAATATTATTTCAGAACTGTTTTTAAAATCTTCTTAATGTTTATTTTTTTCTGTTTTTAAAATCATGTAGCTCCCTTGAATATATATTATTATGAGTTCTGACTATTTTTCTTTGTTCGTTTTTGTGTGATTCCTGAATATGTGAATCAGTGTTTCTCTGGGTCTATATTTGTTTCTTATGTGATCTCTTTCCCTTCTATTTTTGTTGTTGTTGCTGCTGTCCTGTCCTATTCTAATGTGTGTGTGTGTGTGTGTGTGTGTGTGTGTGTGTGTGTGTGTGTGTGTGAGAGAGAGAGAGAGAGAGAGAGAGAGAGAGAGAGAGAGAGAGAGAGACAGAGAGAGAGAGAGAGAGATCTTACTATATTATCTTTTATCACTTAGAAACATGCTTGTTTTCTTTTTTTTATTATTTTCTTTTTTTTAATTTTTATTTTCTAAGTTTTTATATTTACATTCCAAATGATTTCTCCTTTCCTGTTTCCTCCCTCCCTGAAAGTCCCATAAGCCCCCTTCCCTCCCTTTGTTCCCCATTCAACCCCCTCTCGCTTCTCTGTCTTGGCATTCCCCTACATCCAGTCTTTCCAGGACCAGGGGTCTCTCCTTCCATCTTCTTGGAAATCTATTGATATGTGAATTGTGTCTTGGGTCTTCTGAGATTCTGGGTTAATATCCCCTTATTAGTGACTGCATACCATGTGTGTTCTTTTGTGATTGGGTTACCTCACTAAGGATGATATTTTCAAGTTCTGACCGTTTGCCTAGGAATTTTGCGAATTCATTGTTTTTAATTGTAGAGTAGTATTCCATTCTGTAAATATACCACATCCTCTGAATCCATTCCTCTGTTGAGGGACATCTGGGTTCTTTCCAGTTTCTGACTATTAAAAATAAGGCTGCTATGAACATAGTGGAGCATGTGTCCAATAGCGTATGCTCTAAGATCAAGAATTGACAAATGAGACCTCATAAAATTACAAAGTTTCTGTAAGGCAAAGGACACTGTCAAAAAGACAAAGCGGCAACGAACAACCTGGGAAATGATCTTTACCAACCCTACATCCGACAGAGGGCTAATATCCAATATATACAAAGAACTCAAGAAGTTAGACTCCAGGGAGCCAAATAGCCCTATTAAAAAATGGGGTACAGCCGGGCGGTGGTGGCGCACGCCTTTAATCCCAGCACTTGGGAGGCAGAGGCAGGTGGATTTCTGAGTTCGAGGCCAGCCTGGTCTACAGAGTGAGTTCCAGGACAGCCAGGGCTACACAGAGAAACCCTGTCTCGGAAAACCAAAAAAAAAAATGGGGTACAGATCTAAACAAAGAGTTCTCACCTGAAGAATATCGAATGGCTGAGAAGCACCTAAAGAAATGTTCAACATCCTTAGTCATTAGGGAAATGCAAATCAAAACAACCCTGAGATTCCACCACACACCAGTCAGAATGGCTAAGATCAAAAACACAGGAGACAGCAGTTGTTGGTGAAGATGTGGAGAAAGAGGAACACTTCTTCACTGCTGGTGGGATTGCAAGCTGGTACAACCACTCTGGAAAAGTCTGGCAGTTCCTCAGAAAACTGGGCATGACACTCCCGGAGGATCCTGCTATACCACTCCTGGGCATATACCCAGAGGTATATACCCTGAATCCAATAAGGACATGCTTGTTTTCTAATGTGACAGAAAGGCATGAATAGAGTTGGGAGAGGAGGTTGCAAAGAACTGGAAGGAACATGGAGGGAAAAATCATCATCAGGATATATTATACAAAAGCATCTGTCCTCAATAAAAGAAAAATACATTGCAATTCATTCTGTATAGAACATTCCACATTTGAGCCAATATATGTCAAGAATCTTCCATAACAGTACCATACAAAGAGATTTACTACCCTAAACTTACTGTGTTGCAATTTGGGATAAACACTGAGGCAATTATTCCAGATTTTTGTCTTTTTTGTAATTACGTAATTGACATCTATAAATTATTTCATCCAATATCATCATAATACACATTCTTCTCAAGATTACAATGGGCTAATTATCAAAACTTACCATGTTATGATAACTTAACAAGTCCAAAAGAATAAATATCCACCATGCTTATTTTTAGATGGGAATGGAATTAATATTGTTTTCAAAAAGCATTTTCTATACTGGATCTTAGGTAATGTAAGCACCTTAAAATAACAAAACAACACCAATTCCTCACTCTCATTTCTTGAAGTATTGTTCTCTCATTATAATTAAGAAATTATTTTCTGTGGAATCAACTGGGAATACGTATCATAACCTCTTAATTCTTTTAGTATTGAGTGTTCTGTGCAGAGCCTTGTTCATATTAGACAAATGTCTGGTAATATCCATCCCTTATTGGTTTTTGTTTTTGTGGTCGTTTGGTTACACTAGGTTACATTTTGTTTTTGACACTTTCAAATTCTGTATATAGATAGGAGTCTCTGATCTATTCCATTTTCCCTCTTTTATGTTTGGAGAAATATTCCTTAAATGCCCAGTTGTTAAAAGTTTGGTACACACATTGTGACACAATGAAATGGAATAATTTTTATGAGGTGGAGCCTAATGTAAGATCTTTGTGCCATAAGAGATGTGCTGTCATAGGGAATTCTGTAACCTGGAGTCTTTGTCTTTCTTTTTTGCTCACTCTAGGTGTTCAGACATGATCTAGAGATAGAAGCAACTACACTGCACAGACCTTGAACAATGTGATGTTAGAGGGTTCTGAGTGGAAATTGTTCTATATTTCCATGTTTTAGTATCTCAATTTGGTGATCATGAACTTAAACTCAAGTACCTATCAGCTTTTCATATATGAGCAGAATGACGAGAATAACTGAAGTTGAATTCCTCTCCTCCAGGTGATTAAATTCAAAACTAGAAAATCAAATACAAAGAAAATATTTATTTAGGCACCAGAAACATATTTTCCTGTGAAGATTAAACTTAGGAAAATTTTTGTATATTTCAAAATGTTTATACTTTTCTTCCCCATGTGGAAGCACTTAGGTATATTTTTTCCAGTATTCACTGTGAAATCCTGGAGATTCTAGAGGGCAAACCTCATAGACCTGTGACAGATTTCATCAGACAGAAACTCAACTGCTTTAATTCTAGATGAAATTTTCCAACCTGGAACTGCTTCCTGGGGAGAGTTATATTTGTAGGTCTGCCCTGGGATACTTGACTCCCTGTGCCCATATAGCAGCCTATCCAAATTGGAGGATGGTGTTTTCCTATAACTACACATTTCTGGTAGAATCCAAAATCATAACTGGTTGGTTTATCTCATGAAATTTCGCATTTTTAGGATTGAGTGGTGAAACCTAAGTTCTAAGTCAAAATTCTCAGATTTTTTAAACTAGATTTTCTGCCCATCAAAATTATATAAAAATCTCAGATTATATTTTAAATACTAAAAATATCAAGAAAGCTAATGATGTTTTCTTTCTACTTTATAACTTTCTTTTTTAATATATATATATATATGTATATATATATATATATATATATGTGTAGTATTGTATATTCATTGATTTTCATATTGGTTAAACAAATTTAGTTTTGTAACATGTTTATAACTGAAATACAATTAGATCACTGTCAGGGGATACTTCCATCTCTCCAACTCCTCACAGATAACCACACCCTTAATTCTCAAGTTGATAGACACTTTTTATTTGATTATTATGGTCTCATATATTCATATATATATGTATATATATTTGTGTGTGTGTATGTGTGTGTTGCATATCTATGCACAAATGTATAATAATACAGCTTTTGAGTCCACTTTTGTTGGTAGTAGATATATGATTTCAAGGCTGACCACTCTGTCATAGATTATTAATAAAGGATTTGTGTCAGAGAGGGACTCACTTTCCTTCTCCTAGCAGTTATTATTTCTTTTTCTAGAGGTAAATTGTGTCCCATTTTTAAAAAACCCTTAGGGTTTTTAAAAAGGTACTCACTGTTTACATCTGCTTCTATTAAAAACAGGCTTGAAACCTTCACCTTTTTAAGATTAGTTGCTCTCAGTAAAGTGCAGGGCCTAGTGAAGAAGGATACTAGGCTTACATGGGAATTCTGCCATAACTCCCTTTCCCTTTGTTCGGGATGTGAAAACTTTGTTTCTGCAAAGGATTTCTGTTCATAGAATAACTCTTCTGTTCTTTGGTAATTCATGGTAATTCACTGGTGAAGTCTGATATTAGTTCCAAACTTATCGTCATGTGAGGTCTTTCAAATGAACTATACTTTGGTCTAATATCCCTTAATCCTACATGATTTATGTACAATATGAAGGTAAATTTAACTATAATATTCAGAAAGAAAGGGATGTTTTGTATTAGGAAGCTGTCCTACATTGCTTGTGCTTTATGTATAAAAACATTCACCTGGGAAATTCTGTAGTGCTGTGATTAAGAGCAATTTTTCAGAAAGCATAACCTTTGCATGGATGTTTTCTCCTTTCTAATATCAGATGGTAGTTCTATGACATAGAATTTTGAAAGTGTTTGGAACAGTGTATGATATATGCAGGAAAGTCTGTGTTTATTATCATTAGCAAAATAATGGTGTTATCATAGTTCAGCTGTTAACAAATTACTGATAAATTATTATGTATTGTTCTTGGACCTAGAAAGACAATTAACTATTATCATTAGACACTATATGCTGTACAAGGTGTATAAGCAATTTTGAAGTAAATTGATTATTTTAAATATACACAATCTTCTCGAGGAAATTGGGTGGGTGTCTGATAATTGGGCCAATAGAGTAAGAGATAATTCCACAGAATAAAAAAAATGATGTTTAAAAAGTGGGGGTATTCAAGGATTTGAATGGAAAGAATGATCAGGTGCCAAAAAGTGACAAGAGAGTAGAAGGGTGAGCAAGAGATTGAGGAATGGAAGTATCTGGTATTTTAAAGGAACAACAAATAGACATATTATCTATACTGAAGAACACAGAAGAAAAATGAAAAAAGCAAAGAAGTATCAGTTGAGGACATATTATGTAGAAATTTAATGCTTTGTAAATGAGTTTTTAATGTCTTGCAAATGAAGTTCATGCTTGGTTAAAAAAATTGCCTAACATATATGAGAGTCTGGATATTAGGATCATTCCAGTACCATGGGAAAAAAGGAAGGAAGAAAGAAAGGGAAAGATGGAGAGAGGGAGGGAGGGACAGAGGGAGGGAGGGAGGAAAAATTATTATACTGATATAAAAACAATGCACTGTTAAATAAGAGAACTTTGTGGATTCTTGAAGACACTGGGAACACACTGTATTCAACACACTGTATTTCCCTTGTTTCTCTCCATATATTCACAAATTAGTACTTTCGCTTTCATAACTCAAGCTACCACTTTCTCTTCAAAGGGAGTAAACCCAAGCCTGGTTTTGAACTCTGAACTTTACCCAGGGATAAACTTTTGGGTTTTGTTTCTTTGTTTTATTGCTGGGACAGTTGGCGCAGGGAAATACTTCAATCTGATTAACTGATTATATACAAAGAAAGATTGGGCAGGAGGCTTATCCCAGGCTGATTTAGTAAAACCATCCCTCTGTGCTTATCTATTTTAAACAAACATTTTTATTATTGATATTTGCTATAGAACTTAAATATTTGATACAGTTCTAAACATTCTTATAGACCCTCTTTAAATTAGACATTGATATACATATTTTTGTATGGTTTCCAACTGTTAACTATTAAATGGTTGCATGGAAATAACCATATCCATTAATTTTTTTATACAAAACATCACATTCCATTGTCAGTGGAATATTTAAGTCTGCCTTCTTTTCTCCCTTCCCTGCTTTCCTTTCTGTCTTTCTAATTTACTTTTTCCCTACCACCTTTCTTTGACTTGGCCTCTTGTATCAAATAGTTACATATTCTCCAAAATATAAAAATGCACCGGAATAATTGGTATCTGGAAAACACCAGGTAAGGTCTTGCTTCTTAGGAAACTAGCTCTCAGGGTGGCTGCAGACCTTTGTGGTTTCCATGAAGAATTGCTGCTGAGGTGATTCATCTGTATGCACCACTAAAAATATTTTTACCATTGATTTTCCTGCAGCATTGATCTACCACCTGACGCCATCAATAATGAGGTTTGTCGGCTGATTTCTCAGCCTGTCTGGAATTTTTCTTAGTCTTTTTTCTTCTTCTTCTGCAGGAAAAGGAACTGTTACTTCAGTAGGAAAATTCTTCTACCTCGAACTTGAGAGTTTGCAACCTACCCCTGTGTCTTCCTTTCAGGCCTGCTTCTTTTTGTCTATCCTCTCTTTGCTTGATAGAAAATCTTCCATAGTCTTGAAAATCATGATTTTATTTTTAAATTTGGTATGCATGGAACACAAATTAAATAGAACAGTTATCTGTGGTAAACCACTGTCCTGATGCTGGAAGAATGCTTTCTCTTTGCTTCTGATAAAAGTCCAAAGGCATCAAAATATCTGATTCAACTAAGTCTTCTGGGAAAAACCCATTCTGTAAACTCTACCATGCTCATTTACTGAAGTTATCCCATGTTTGTCCCGAATATGAAAATTTTTTGAAACACAAACTTATTCCACTGTGTTTACAGAGCAGGAATATGGAATAAAGTCAAAGAGAGGCAAGCCAACATTCCCAGGTCATTTGTAAAATAAGATGAGCATGCACAGAGCTTTCTGTCAAGGCCCTGATCATGGACAAAATTATAACCCAAAATTTGGTGAAGCATGTACTGTACATATTCATTATTATTCATGAACTTAACCAAGAATTGCTCACTCTACACAGAACAGATGGAAACAGCCATTTCTTGTCTGGATTCAGAATATTGAATTATGAGAGGTCAGGGAAAAATCCTCACTGATGATCAAGACAGAATTAATAAAGAACCAATATAAGGAACCAATGAATTTATGTATAAATGGTTGTTTTTACTCTCATATGTTTTTAGTAATTCACAAACTTCATAAATTACTTCCATCAAAGACATATGTAAGACATTCCTATGTTTCATTCTTTCATTTAGGAGTATACATAGCCTTCTATCTTACTTTAGTACATGAATTATGTAATTTCTAATGTTACCTTCAGTTTATTATTTTGCTTGGTTATAAATGTTACACTTATTTAAAACTTAGGATATTTGTAATACTCAGGGAACTTCATACTATGCATCCTCCCTGCCCAATATGAATGATACCCCACCCTGTATTATTAACACATAAAAAGGACAGCTGTATCCTGTGGCCTTGATGTATCCAGAAGCAAGGGTGATTAATAATATTATCTTCATGTTTAAGTTTTAATACAGACTATTAAAATACTTTCTAGATTCATGTTTGTCCCTATTCCCTTGTGTTTAACCAGTATTTTATCTTTTCCTTTTGAGATATGCTAATCTTGTGACCTTATTCTAGCTGTTTCTTCCCTATATGAATTTACCATTATTCATGGATGTGGAAATTTAGCTACAACATTGACCCACCATCATGTATCATTTTAATATTAGAGTTTAAAAATCTAGTCCACACACTTTTCTTTCTGAAATATCTACTGAATGTATGTTTTTGTGTTTGTGGGTAGGTATGCACGCATATGCTTAATAATAATCTCTTTCAGTGATCTCAATTTGAATTCTTGTTGAGTTTTTGCCTACATCATAGCCACTTCTATAGGAAACCCTGCCTTCAATTCTCTAAATTGTACATATATTTGCAGTTTTCTAAATCACACCTCTCATTTACTGCCCCTGTATTGTGTTCCTGTGTTCTTTCTAGATTGAAGTTGAGATGGAGCAAGCAGAAAGAGTTCTATATGTTTGACAGACATATAAGCTGGTTGGCTTGCCAAGACATCAGTTTTCTCTTTAGGGAATATGAAAATGATTCTCCACCTGGTAGGTTTGGAAAGGTCTTTGTTGTAAGACTTCAGTTGTTGCAAACATATAGTTTGCTTGGTCACCATGCTTCCAGAAGCAGGAACGTCTTTTGAATAAGCCAGTTTTTGCAGGAACAGTTCAAGAGGATATTCTGCCCTACCTAGTATCTCATGGTCTCATTATATATAGAAGGGGAAGGTGAATTAAAAGAAAAAAAGTCCTTAAAGTTTCACATTTGGATATAATTGCTATCTTTTTCCCACAGTAATTTTAGAAAAAAATAAAGAGGGTAAGGGTATACATATATCTAAGAGAAACCTTGTTTAGTAAGATGAAATTATATACAATTATGAAAACTGAGAGTTAGTGCCAGGGGTCAAATAATTTTTAATAATTTAATTAATGAAAGGTCTTGAGTTTGCGTCAGTAAGGTAAGAGATACGAGCATTAATGAGATCAATGGAATGAAATATATTGTAAAGAAATCTATAGCTAAGTCAAGCTTAAATAAATGTGGCAAAATACTTTGTTGAATAGCCATTGCTTTATTTTTATTTTCTAAATTTTACTATCGATTATTCATATTATATTTAAGAATGTGCAAATGCCACATATTTGGCAGAAATGCCCCATAAAAAGCTTCCAGTTTAAAACTAGTGTAAGATTCTATCTCAACCCAGTCAGAATGTCCATTATCATGAAAACAAGTGACAGAAATGTTGCCCTGCATATGGCAAAAGTAAAACTCCTGCATTCTGTATGAGTATAAACTAGTATACCACCCTGAAGGCTGGTGATCAGTATAGAGAATTTTTTCAAAAAACCAAGAAATAGAAGTGTCCACCTGGATTCACTGGGAGTCACTAAATAGATAATCAGGGAGCCTATAGAGTCTTTACCTAGGTCCTCTTCTTATATGTCAGTATTTTACAGCTTTATCTTCATATGGAAATCCTAACAGTGAGAGCCAGGGCTGTCTCTGACTCTGTTGCCTGCTTTTGTGACCCATCCTCTTACAGGGCTGCTTATCCAGTCTTAATATGAGGAGACATGCTTAGTCTTATTTAACTTTGATATGCTATGTTTGGTTGCTATCCCTGGGAAGTCTGTCCTTTTCTGAAGGGAAAAGAAGGAGGAATGAATAGGAGAGAGGGCTAGGGGGAGAACAGGAAGAGAAGGCAGAACGGGAACCTGCAGTCAGAATGTAATATATGATACAATTTTAATTTTTAAAATTAAAACAATATACAAATATAAATCTGCTATCACCTAGCCATGCTGTTTCTGAGAATATGCCCTATAAACTTAATATTCTACTGTAGGAAGACAATCACATTCATATTCATTGACTCACTATGGACAATAGTTAGAAAATTTGATCAACCTGTATGTCTGTCAATAGATTATGCACAAGAAAATTTGATACGTATGTAGTCAACTATAAACAAAAATGAAATCATGTGGAAGGGGGACAGGAAATATGGAGTCCTGTTCTCTTCATGTGACATTGCTAATGCACCCATGACACACAGCAACTGTGCTTAACTGTCCACAATCTATATATAAAATCAAGTCTGCCAAAATCTCAGCATAGTAGAGACATATAATCTCTAGGTTCCCATCCTTTGTTGGTATAAACTTACAGTTATCAGTGGATAGTTGCTAGTGACATATTCTTTTTGGAGGATGTAGCTTCATAATGGCCCCAAACTATGTACTCATTGTATCAGTAACTATACATGAGTTATCAAACCATCAGAATAAATGAACTTTACAAAGGGATAGGGCAAATAGATATAATAATATAGTTCATTGCATATGAATTTTAATAATAGTAATGACAATAACAATAATAATAAACTTCTGGTCCACATTAGCATGTCCTTTCATATTGCCATTGTTATGGTCTTGTTTATGCAGTCATTTTTAGAGAGACTATTTCACAGAACACATTCTGGCACTCTAGGCCTTATAATCTTTCTGGTCCCTCCCTTAAGACATTCTCTGAGCAATAATACCTGGGCTGAAATAGAGAAATATCATTGGGGCTGGATTACTCATTATTTGTTGATATCTATGATATCATAATACTTGATATCATAGATATCAAATTAGGGGATCACAGAAAAACACAAATATCATGATATCATGATAGATATGATATCATGATATTTGTGTTTTTCTGTGATCCCCTAATGAGATAGGAACTATAGTCAACTACTGATGCTGTGCAAAGTAGAATTATCTTCTCCCAAGGATTTGTATATCACCAACAAAACCAGACTCAGACTCAGCAGGTTTTTCATACAAGTATATTACAAAAACGTAAAAATAATTTAAAATTTAAAGTGTAATTCTCTTACTATGTGTTGCTTTCCAATTCTACATCATGATAACATCTTAGAATCTTAGAATTAGCCTTAGTAGTGAGAGTCATTACTTAAAAATCACAAAATACTACAATGGGGCTTTTTGATCATGTTTATTTTCAAAGGTTGTAATGTTAATTTAATGTGTATTGGCATATTAATAGGTCAAGTTATAAAGGATGATGGTAAAAAACTTGCATTAGTCTCCTAGGAAATGGAGACCGCTGGCTACTAATAAAGGACCAAAGTACCTGGGCTTGGTATAAGTTAGAAGACACAATTGAGTCCAAGGCCTCACACATGTGAAACACACATTTAGTCACTGAGTCGTATCTCCAGCATGCAACAAACACATATGGCTAGTTCATGTGTTTCATAATTTACCCCAGACGTAGAAAAAAAAAGTAAGTTCTGAATTTATTGGACACAGAGTGTTGAATGGCATAAAGGTTGTTGAAAAGGAACAAATAGAAAGTAGTGATGTAAGAGTAAAGTAACCACTGGGCAATGGGGATGCTGTTGTGGAGCAAGAAGTGTTAACAAAGTAGCCTTTTACACATATGTAGAATGCTTCAGAACAAAATGGTAACGGAAATGGAACTGGGGTATGGGAATTTCTTATTAACATAATACCATTTCTGTATTCAGGTCTGATGGTATGTAATCCACTCAAGTTATCTTAGACATATCAGAAGTAGTAGAGAAGGATATGGTGGCAGGGGTTGAGGTAGGAAATTAAGAAGCTAACAATGTGATTGGAGGAGAGGGCTACCTTGAGTTTATTGAATAACTATGGAAGTTCTTGTGTCTAAGAGTAATTTTCGGGGCAGGGGAGATGCCACGGAAAAATAAAATGCTTGTGTGGTGTAGACAGTTCCTAGGCTTACTCCTTGGTAATACATACAAAACAAAACAAGTGCCAAAATTTTGTGAAAGTTCGTTGCAATGTGTTTAGGTGTTATTGTGGTATTGGTGCTTTGAGTACAATGAGGCATTAAAATATAGAAGGAAAACTAGTGTTAACTATTTAATGGTTTTCCAAATAAACCTATTTTAACATTTTATAGAATTTTCAATAAAACCACTAGATATTTGTGTTAATGGATTGAATACAGTTGCAGAAATGTGCTTTCTAGTGGGCTGGTTCCTCTGTACTTGGGCTTACTACAGAGCATTATGTCTGCTTTTTGCACGTTAAAAAGCAGCTAAGCCAAAACTGCTTTGTTTTCTCTAGCTCAGCTGTATTTTCAAGCTCCTGGTATTACCTTGTACTATTATGGACTCTAGCTTCTGTCACTCCTCTTACTATGACCCCCCTAGATGTCATTTTCATTTATACATTTAGAAAAGTATCATATGGAGTTCTATAAAGAATTTGCTCTCAATTTTGCTGTTTTAAAATGCAAATAGCATATATACTAATGTTAAAAACCATGATTGCATCTTATCATAGGTGTTTTTTCATCCATTATTTTCTGCCAATGTTTTAAAAGTATGCATTAAGCTTATATTTCCCAAAGATGTGTTTTTCAAACTGCAGCTGACATAACTGAACATGTGTTTATACCAATAAAATACCCAAACTCTGTTATTCAAATATGTTCCTATCAAAATCTCTGATGTTACCTTAGAGAAAAACACTTTCAGTACTCTACCATCAGGGTTTTTTTCTATTTTTCCCTATTTGTTAAAAATAAACATATCAATGATTTTAAGAAGGGTCAATCTTTTAAATCAAAGGATTGATCTGGTTAGGTCAATGGATAGAACAGTGACATCCATACATCAAATCTCGTTATCAGGCATTTTGTGCATTTCATACACAAAATTGGGTAAATATGTCCTAGGTAGGTAGTAATATAAAGAGAAGGGAGAAGTGTGCAGTGAGTATAGTGATGCTAGCCTTTAATTCCCAGAGCTTTGGACACAAGGAAGGCTTAGCACTTTGATTTCAAGGCTGACCAAAGCAACATAATGAGGAGAAGGAAGAATCAGAGGAAAAAAGAGGAGAGGAGAATTTGTTAGAGAGGGAGATGGTATGAATGGAAGAAAGGAGAAAGGAACAAGGCAGGAAGGAGGAGTGAGGAGAGAAGGGAATAATTACATTAATGTATACACACACACACACACACACACACACACACACACACACACAATCACTTTCTCTACTCAAATTACATGTTAGTATTCCTTACCAAAATTAAGCATTGGCACTTTGTTATTATTGCCTCATACTTCAAAGTCAATTCCTTTAATCTTTCATAATCTGTATCTGTAATGGTTATTATTTTGGTAAACCACCAGTGAATAGAATATTGGAAGTAGGAATTTCTGGGGCTGGAGAGATGGTTCTGCGGGTTAGAGTATGTGCGGCTCTTACCGAGAGACTGGGTTTAGTTCATAGTATTGTGACAACTTAAGACAATTGTTGACTTCAGTTCCAAGCTCTCAGCACTGTTTGTGATTACCAGGAAAGGGTGAAGTATACTTACGTGCATGCAGGTAAAACACTCATACTTATGAAGCAAAAACAAATACACCTTTAAAAAAAAAGGAAGAATTTTAAAGTGAATGATGAGTTTGCATGAGTGGTTAGAAAAATCTGGGTCTCACTAAAGGGTCAAGTACAAGGAGGATGGAAAATGAATAGAAGAAAGTTGATATGGGTTTTCAAAGCATCAAAACTATGCCTCTTTAACTATGAATAGTTTCCCAAAGCATTTGATCTGTTTTTTTTTTTTTTTAGCTGTGATTGTCAGCTTGGGATTTGCCTTATTCTATTATCTTCCATAAGATACATAACATTTCTGTATCTGAGAAGTAAAAGTGATCATTTCTGTCTTAATTTTGAGAAGGATTTTAGGAGATGTTCTATTGAAAAGCTTGTCAGTACTTATGGCATTGAGCAGTTTTCTCCAGGTCTCTGCCATAAGACGATTGTTTGCTTTGTCATCATCTGCACTTCTTTCTTCATTTCTGGGACATCAACCTAGCAGTCTACCACTGTGCTATGTCTTTGTTCCACTTTTTTGCATTTTACTTCAGTCAGGGTCTCAGTTGTAATCTTCCTGCCTCAGCCTCTGACATGGCTGAGATTACAGGTCTGCATCACATGCTCAGAACACCATCATATCTCTATTTGTAAATGTAACTTTTAATTTTCAGATGAAGTGATGTCCAAGCTGAGTGACCCAGAACGCTTTCTTCTGTGTTCTATCTATCTCTAGGCCTAGACCTGGAAGATACAATCTAATTTCCAAGTTAACTGATTCAATCTCGCTTCTTGTGACTGAAATGCTCTGTTTTGCCTCTTACTAACTTTGGCAATGATGTTCTTTGTTTTTTATTATTTTCTAAGTTTTTTTATTTACATTCCAAATCATTTCCCCTTTCCCATTTCCTCCCTCCCTGAAAGTCCCATAAGCCCCTATCCCTCCCTCTTTTCCCTATTCAACCCCCTCTCGCTTCTCTGCCCTGGCATTCCCCTACATCGAGTCTTTCCAGGACCAGGGTCTCTCCTTCCATCTTCTTGGAAATCTATTGATATGCAATTCATCTGGAATAACAGAAAACCCAGGATAGCTAAAACTATTCTCAAGTGTAAAAGAACTTCTGGGGGAATCAGTATCCCGGACCTCAAGCTGTACTACAGAGAAATAGTGTTAAAAACTGCATGGTATTGGTACAGTGACAGGCATGTAGATCAATGGAACAGAATTGAAGACCCAGAAATGAATCCACACTCCTATGGTCACTTGATCTTTGACAAAGGAGCTAAAACCATCCAGAGGAAAAAAGATAGCCTTTTCAAAAAATGGTACTGGCTCAACTGGAGGTCAACTTGCAGAAGAATGCAAATTGATCCATTCTTATCTCCTTGCACTAAGCTCAATTGCAAGTGGATCAAGGACCTCCACATAAAACCAAACACACTGAAACTAATAGAAAGGAAACTAGGTTCTTTTACTCTTGAGAATAGTTTTAACAAGGCAAAAGACACTGTCAAAAAGACGAAGCGGCAACCAACTAACTGGGAAATGATCTTTACCAACCCTACATCCGACAGAGGGCTAATATCCAATATATACAAAGAACTCAAGAAGTTAAACTCCAGAGAGGCAAGTAACCCTATTAAAAAATGGGGTACAGAGCTAAACAAAGAGTTCTCACCTGAAGAATATCTAATGGCTGAGAAGCACCTAAAGAGATGTTCATCATCCTTAGTCATTAGGGAAATGCAAATCAAAACAAGCCTGAGATTCCATCTCACACCAGTCAGAATGGCTAAGATCAAAAACACAAGAGACAGCAGTTGTTGGCGAGGATGTGGAGAAAGAGGAACACTCCTCCACTGCTGGTGGAATTGCAAGCTGGTACAACCACTCTGGAAAGCAGTCTGGCGGTTCCTCCAAAAACTGGGCATTACACTCTCGGAGGATCCTGTTATACCACTCCTGGGCATATACCCAGAGGCTTTACCTGCATGCAATAAGGACACATGCTCCACTATGTTCATATCGGCCTTATTTATAATAGCCAGAAGCTGGAAAGAACCCAGATGTCCCTCAACGGAGGAATGGATTCAGAAGATGTGCTATATCTACACAATGGAATACTACTCTGCAATTAAAAACAATAAATTCACGAAATTCCTAGGCAAATGGTCAGAACTTGAAAATATCATCCTTAGTGAGGTAACCCAATCACAAAAGAACACACATGGTATGCAGTCAATGATAAGGGGATATTAACCCAGAATCTCGGAATACCCTAGACACAATTCGCATATCAATAGATTTCCAAGAAAATGGCAGGAGAGACCCCTGGTCCTGGAAAGACTGGATGTAGGGGAACGCCAGGACAGAGAAACGAGAGGGGGTTGAGTGGAGAAAAGAGGGAGGGAAGGGGGTTTATGGGACTTTCGGGGAGGGAGGAAAAGGGAAAGGGGAAATGATTTGGAATGTAAATAAAAAAAAACTTAGAAAATAAAAAGAAAAAGAAAGGAAACTAGGGAAGAATTTTGAACATATGGGCACAGGGGAGAATTTCCTGAATAGAACTCCAATAGCTTATGTTATAAGATCAAGAATTAACAAATGGGACCTCATAAAATTACAAAGTTTCTGTAAGGCAAAAGACACTGTCAAAAAGACAAAGTGGCAACCAACTAACTGGGAAATGATCTTTACCAACCCTACATCCGACAGAGGGTTAATATCCAATATATACAAAGAACTCAAGAAGTTAGACTCCAGAGAGCCAAGTAACCCTATTAAAAATGGGGTACAGATCTAAAACAAAGAGTTCTCATCTGAAGAATATCTAATGGGTGAGAAGCACCTAAAGAGATGTTCAACATCCTTAGTCATTAGGGAAATGCAAATCAAAACAACCCTGAGATTCCATCTCACACCAGTCAGAATGACAATAATGTTCTAATCTTCTGTCTCCTTCTCTTTCTCTGGCTCGTTCCATCTTCATCTGTGTATAGCTTGTTCTCTGTGCAACCTGTCTTTGTAAAACTGTCCTAGTAATGCTACCATACACACATACCAAGCACTGCATACCACACTACCTCTCCATCTCTCACTCTCCCCCCTCCCCTCCCCACTTCCTATAGCTCTCACTCTATGCTATGCTCTTATGTAGCTCCTCTTTCTTGTCCTAGTTAGAGGTGGGCATATCCTATCTGACTCATACTGTCAAATCCTTCTCTAATTCCTAATTCCTTACTGTATCTGTCCCTCAATTAGCTTTCTCTTTCCAACATGGCTGCTTCCTTCTACAAACTAAGCTTACTTCTATTTTTAGGGATTAAAGCTGTGTACTAAGAGCACATCTCTATTCCAGTCAGAAGGATGGAAGGTCTATCATTTCAGGCAGATCACACAGACCTAGAAGTTCTTTCTTTGGTTGTGATCCCTTGCCAGAGTAGCAATGCTGCTGGATTAAAATTCCTCTACAAATATGGTAAAAGTTTAGATTTCCAATACATTGTCCAACTTTAGTGTCTTAAAAATGAAGTTGTAGTATTTAAATTTAAGACTGATTAAGGCATATATGAGATTTTGAAATGTCCAGACACAGAAAAAATAAACTGTAATGGAAGAGGTTAAGTTTAAAAATGAGTCTCCTTATATTCAATATGTGAGAGTCAGCATATTGGAAATGCTAATGTTTTTAGTTTAAAAAATCTTTTGCTTTGTCTTTTTCTTTGGGAAAAGAATTCTATTAACTTCATCAAATGATTAAACTATAGGTTTTTATTTTTAAATCTTAGATTATTTTGAAATTGTAAAATGGTTTGCTGCCTCCATATTATCTCTTTTAAACTTAATAACTTGAAAGCCTAATAACTATTATTGATCTTACTAAAATATCTTACTTTCCTGCCTGCTATTATTGTTTTCTGCAAGATTACAATCTTAATGTGGCATAATAAAATATATTCTTTCCTCTTGTTCCAAAAGCTTGCTAAGATATTCACTATGTACTGCTGGTCAGTTTGTGTAATATTATTAGAGATACCTATGCCATGTTGCTTTCAAGGGCCAGACCAATGGCTACCACAAGAGGCAGATGTCCTTCTGTGTGTCTGCTTAAGACTGGTGTTGTCCATGATCCATGAAGCAGCAGAGGGATGTCTTGATATACATGTATTACCTAACTGGAGGACATGCTAAGGTCAGTGACACATGATGATGACAGAGACCATGTAGGTGTCTGTGGCCATCAGAAACAAGGTCTAAGTCCATGATCCCTGCTCCTTCTGACTGTTAAGGACAAAAAAAAATCTACTTTTGTCATTAATTATACATACCCACAGTTGATAAGGATGGACATAGAAGGGTCCCATAACAACCTCTATACTATCAACAAAGTAACAGCCTAAACAGAAAGTCATAGAAGAGAACTCTTAAAAATTATGATAAGGATGGTTCTGGCAGGGGTGTGGGTGAGACAGACTCAGTTTTCTTTAAGGGGCTGACTACCAGAACCATGCAACAGTGATTACATTGATAAAACACAAATTAGACTTTCTTCTTATTTCTCTCCCTCTTCCTTGTCCTCCTCATCCTCCTCATCCTCCTTGTCCTCCTCGTCCTCCTCATCTTCCTTGACATCCTCCTCATCCTCCTGTTCTTCTCCTCCTTCTCTTCTTCTTCTTCCTCTTATTCTCCTACTCCTCCTTCTTCTTCGTCATCCCAAGTGTGTGTTGGAGGCATTCCTGGCAGGAATGGGAAGTGAAGGTTCTTAGGACCGATCATGTGAAATTACCAAATAATCAATATAAATATTTTAAAAATAAAAAAGGATCCATTGTGGATTTACGAAAAATATATAATTTATATTCCTGCATTTTCATCAAATAAATGGATCTTCCTGCATGAAATATTTTTAAAAAGAAAAAGTGATAGTTTTTTTTTCTACAAGTATAAACCAACAAGAAGAAAAGTCAATTGACTAAGTTGTTTATTTTTAAATTGTGAAGAAGTCATATTATAGCTTTGCTTAAAGACTATTAGTTTGTGTTTGTGATGTTTAGAAAGTCTGATCTGCTTTTATCAGAAACAGTCTCTTAAAAAATTACCCAATCAACTATGTCCTTTGCCTTAAAGAAGCTTTTTAGCTTCAGTAGGTCCCATTTATCAATTCTTGTTCTTTAAGCCTGAGTCATTGGAATTTTGTTTAGGAAATCCCCCTCACCTCCATGCCAATGAATTTATGCACTGATTCCATACATTTTGTAAAGGGTTTTATTTCCTAAAATCTTTCTTTATTTTGTGTGTATATCTGTACACTGATA
This sequence comes from Tokudaia tokunoshimensis, assembly GCA_036184795.1. Classification (NCBI taxonomy): domain Eukaryota; kingdom Metazoa; phylum Chordata; class Mammalia; order Rodentia; family Muridae; genus Tokudaia; species Tokudaia tokunoshimensis. The sequence continues at coordinate 11,444,859 of BTHU01000005.1, read as the reverse complement.
TGCATGCATATGCCATGGCATGCTTGTGTGTCTATGTGTACAGGTGTGTGTGACTGCATGAGGTGCGTGTGTGTGGGCATGTGCATGTATGTGTTAATATGGATGCTTATGCTAACGTTTGCTTATAGATGTGTGTGGTACATTTTGGAGAGCAGATGAGCAATGGCATGCTTGTGTAGGTGGAGGTGGGCCACAACATGACTTTCTTAACTGCAGACATTTTCACCTGCTTCCCAGTTCCAGAAATAACAACTCTGAGACTTAATTATATACAAATAAATGCCTAGACCATAAGTTTGTTCCCCAACTAGCTTGTAACTTAATTAACCCATGTGTATTATTCTAAGTGCAACATGGCTGGTTAGGACTACTCAGTTCCATGCACCTGTTTCCTTAGAGTTTGGGGCAATACTCTTCCTGCACCCAGAAACCCTCTCTCCCTACCAGAACTCCCACCTCCTATTTTCTGCCTTACCTCATTGGCCAGGTGTGACAAGTGATGCTTCCATACAGTACACAAGAGATTATCTCTACAGAATTTGTGTGTGTGTGTGTGTGTGTGTGTGTGTGTGTGTGTGTGTGTGTGTGCATGAGCCATGCATGATTGTGGATGTCATAAGATTTCCCACAATTCAGATGATAAAAATCAGATTGTCAGTCTTATTGATAGGTAAGTACCTTCACCAGAGAAGTCATCTAGTTGGGCCAAGTTCTGAAATATTTTTAATGTAAGTGTTAAATGAGTAACTAATATCAAGTTTCCCATATGCTGATATTTTTTTAAATTACAGTGAGCATATTTGATAATACTTGTATATAAGGATAATTACATAAAAATTACTAGATAATGATTGCCTTTTAAGATATACATATAGCAAATCTACTACACAAATGTTATTTATACAAGTATAGACATTTATAAGCAAAGGTGATTAATTTTTTAATTAATTCTTTAATTTATGATTATTTCATAAATTGATTATTTTTCTCATTAAATGGGGTTATTATTACTGTTTCTTAATACCTATTTGAGATGATACAGAATACTGAGTGTCCTGGTTAGAGTTACTATTGATGTGTTTAAAAAAAAAAGTGATGACCATAGCAACTTGGGAAGGAAAAGGCTTAGGGACTTAAAATTCCACATCTTAGTACATTACTAAAAGAAGTCAGGATAGGAGCTCAAAGAGGGCAGGAATCTGGAGTCAGGAGCTAATGCAGAGTCCACAGAAGCATGTTACTTACTGGCTTGCTTCTCCTGACTTTCCTAGCCTGCTTTCTTCTAGAACCCAGGACCACCAGTCCAAGGATGACATCACCTACAATGGGCTGGACCCTCCCTCATCACTTACTAGGTAAGAAAATGCCCTACAAAATTGCCTGCAGTCCAGTATTATTGAGGCATTTTCTTAGTTGAGGTTTCTTCCTCAGATGACTTTAGTTTGAGTCAATTGGACATAAAGTTATGCAGCATATTGTCAAATTATGTTATGTAACACCAAAAAGTCAACTTGAGGGCCTGGAGAGGTGTCTCAGTGGTTAAGAGTTCTTTCCAATCCCAAAGGGACCAAGGACAGTTCCTATTACCTGTATTAATTTCTGAGTGCTGCAAGTAATTTTAGTTTCTGAGAATCTGACACTCTCTCCTGGACTCTGAAGACACCTAAAATCAGATTCATTCATAGAAACACAGACACACATAAAAATTAAATATTTTAAATGCCATTTGAAAATATACTAAATATTTCAGTATCACTATGTTAATTTCTTGAACATATAATCAATGACTGCATAAGCTATAAGTGCAACATTGATTTCATATATTCTTTTTAAAAAGGAAATAGAATTTGTCTTAGTGCTGAATGTTCTCTTATATTTAATCAGATAAAGAGAGTGTCAATAGAATAGTTATAATCTGATTAAAATTTATTAACATAATTTTCTCATTCTATCTTTATATTAACTCTATGCAACTAGTCTTAATGCAAACACCTCTGCTCAGTGCTAGTTTGAAGCAGAGGGACAGAGCTACCTTTCCAAGTCAGGAATCCTCTAAAGAGTCCTACAGAGCTCTGTGACATCACATGACAGATTATTGACCTTCAGCTTTTTTTTTTCATTTTCTATATTTTTTTATTTATATTCCCAATGATTTCCCCTTTGCTGGTTCCCCCCTCCCCGAAAGTCCCATAAGCCCTCTTCCCTCCCCCTGTTCCCCAGTCAACCCCCTCTCACTTCTCTGACCTGGTATTCCCCTATACTGCTATATCCAGACCTTCAGTTTTGACAATCATGTATGAGATCTATTTGCTTTCAGACATGTAAGCAAATAGATGTGTGTGTGTGTGTGTGTGTGTGTGTGTGTACGCGTGCGTGCGTCTGTCTGAAATCCTCACTGTTGTTTTGATTTCAGGACTGTGCTAATTGATTTTGTGCTACCTTGACTGGGTCATGAGACCATGCCATTTGTTTGAACCCTTTTCCCATTGCTTTTGTGAGGACACTTTTAGATAAGCTCAATATCAGACTCATGAAAATTCATTGTCCTCCCTGACAGTAGTAGGCCCATCTAACCAGCCTGAACAGAACAGAATGATTAGTCTTCTTCCTGGTGAATGCCCATACCTCTAAGCCTCACTACTCTTACCCACGACACCTCTTTCTTTTTTAATGTCTTCAGATTTGAATAGAAGCCCCATTTATTTTTAATCTTGAAGATATTGGTCTCCAGAGAAGAACCAAAATTACTAAATCTTTGGATCTCAGGTCTAGGTCCTAGACTAGAAATTGATCATGAGCTTCCTGGGTTTGGGTTTGTAGACTGCAGATCATGAGACCTCTTGAATGTGTGAGACAGTTCCTTACATGAAATTTCTTCATATGTATGAATAAATGCAGAACTCTGACTAATTTTTATTAATGGTCTTGTGGTATGTTTTTAAATTCATCTCTAGTTACTTACTCGTCTTATGTATCATCTAAACAATTTCCACCATTATATCTCTTCATGGTAGACATCTTTAAGCCTTTTTTGTGCTTCAAAAACTTCGGTGGCTTCTCATCCATTTCAGGATAAAGCTCTGTTGCTAACAGTAAGCACCCCAACAATTCAAACCAGATGTGCTGAGCCCAGGGTCTTCTAAAAGAACCTAAATACAATTAGTTTTCTGAAGCAGATCTCCTTGGACCCTTCTCCCATCCTTCCTTAGGTGACTTTTCTCCTACTATGCCCTGTTGTCCTTCCTCTATACTAATCTAACTCCTACTTTTGATTCATGCTGCATTTCCTCATGGAAATGTTTTCCTTTCTTCCCATTTCTCCTGTGTAACATCCTTCTATGCAACACAAGACTCTCATAGTTGATTTTCACATTTATATCTACAGGCAAAATGACAAGAATCCTCAAGGCAAGTAATTTCATCAAGTAATTTCACTGATGGCAAACACAGAACATACGGTGGTCATTCTCCAAAGCTTTGTTCAATGTGTGAGTGAACAATTGTTACATACATTAAACAGTATCCGCTTTCTAAACAAATGCTTTGATGCTTAACTTAGAAAAGCTATTCTGGAAATTATTTAATTCTGAATTAAATTATCTACTTTGGAATTTATATTCACTGTGGTGGTTTGAATATACTTGGCCCAGAGTATGGCCTTGTTTGTGGAAGTGCATCACTATAGGGGTGGACTTTGAGGTTCGTATGCTAAAGTTCTGCTCTGTATGGAAGAAAGCTTATTCCTGGCTGCCTACAGAAGCAGGTCCTTTTTTGCTGCCTGTGGATCAAGAGGTAGAAGGCTTGTCCAGCACCATGTCTGCCAGAATGCTGCCATGCTTCTCACAATGATGATAGTGTACTGTGCTTCTGAAACCGTAAGCCAGCCCCAATTAAATGTTTGCCCTTATAAGAATTATTATCTTGGTCACAGTGTCCCTTGACCGAATGAATCACTAATCATTCACCATTCTGGATCTATTCTGTTCTGTGCTTTTAGCAACTCATGGTATTACGCTCTCGTTTTCTGGCCTCAGATTTATTTCAATTAATAGTAGGCAAAAATATATCATTGGAAGTTAGATGTGAATGGGGTTAGAGTCTTATTCCATGATACTCTTTTGTAAAGCTTTGAGTTGTCAAGTAAATGCATTCTCCTTCAAAAGTTCTCTGTGGATCTTTTCAAAAGTTTGACATTTATCCCCCTTGCCTTTTGGGACAAAAGTGGCAATAGCTCCTCATTACTACCCTGAGGATACTTGATCTCCTATTTCTAGCTTTATTTAGGTTTTTCCACACTTTTTTAAATAAATTTTTCTTGAAAATAGTTCTTATACAATATATTCTGATCCAGGTTTCTTTCTCTCAACATACCCTAGATCTTCCCTATATAATTTTGTAATGATCGTGTTTTCATTGGTAGCCCACAGAATAAGAAAAGATTTTCTCCAACTCCATATCTGACACAAGACTAATATTCAAAATACATGAAAAACTCAAGGAACTAGACATCAAAAATACAATTTAAAATAGTGTACAGCTCTAAACAGAGAATTCTTAATAGAGTAATCTCAATGGCTGAGAAACACTTAAATAAATGTTCAACAACCTTTGTCATCAGGGAAATATGAATCAAAACTATTTTGAGACTCCATCTTATACCTATCAAAATGGCTAAGATCAGAAATACAACTGGCAACTCATGGTGGTGGAGAAGTGGAGCAATCGAAACCTTTCTTCCTTCCTGGTGGGAGTGCAAACTTATACAGCTACTATACAAATCAATATGGAGTTCCTTAGAAAACTTGGAATTTAATTACCTCAAGAATCAGCTACAACAACCTTGGGTTTATAACCAAAGGACATCCTAAACTACCATAAGGACACCTGTTCAACTATGTTCATAGCAGCTTTATTCATAATAGCGAACAACTGGAATCAACCTAGATGTCTCTCAACTGAAAAATGAATAAAGAATGTGAGGTACATTTACAAAATGATATGTTACTCAGCTTTTAAAAAGAATGGCATGAAATTCGCTGGCAACTGGATGGAACAAGAAATAATCCTCCTGAGTAGGTATTCCAGACCCCAAAAGACAAATATGGTATGTACTCACTTATAAGTAGAAATTAGATTGTACTTATTCTGAGAGAGGCTAAGTAACAAGAAGTTCTCAACCAGAGACACATGGGTCTCCCTGGGAAGAGAAAATGGAATATATTTTGTGGATAGACTGGGGACACATGGAACATGGGAATAAGATGCAAGGGATAGAATAGAGGAAGAGAGTACTGGAGAGAAGACTGAAATTGGGGGACATTTGCAGGTGATGTAGAAACCTAATTTCAGTGGAAATTCCCTGGAAAACACAAGAGTGATCTTTGTAAAGTCTCCTAATAATGAGTGATACAATGCCCCAAATGGTCATCTATAATCAGGCAACGATTCCAGCACGGAGACTGGGACATCAACCAAGCTATAAAACCTTTGACCTACAGTCTGTCTTGCTTGCAGGATGCACTGGAGTAATTATTCAGAACTTTTGGGAGCGGCCAACCAGTGACTGGTCCAACTTGAGCTGACACCTGACACTGTATAGATGGCCAGAGACCAGAAGATCGGCAGTTCAGAGACCTAGGATAGAACCAGAAACAACTGTCAAGACAAAAACAAGACAACAAAACAAAACAAAACAAAAATTCTCAATGAATTGATACCTAATGATATTTTGCTATACTCATAGATTGGTACCTAACCCATAGTTATCAGAGAGCCATTGTCCAGAAAATGATGGGAAAAGATGCAGAGACCACAAACAAACACTAGGTGAATAAGGGAAGGAAATATTCTGGGAGATAGAGGATGCCACAAGAACATGGCTCACAGAATCAACTAAACAATGCTCTTAGGTGCTCATAGAGACTGAAGTGATAATCACTGACTCTTTATGGGTCTGATGTTGGTCTTCTGCATATATGTCATAGTTGGATAGCTTGATGATCTTGTGGGATCCCTAACAGTGGGAGTGGAGGTTATCTCTGAGGCTTTTGCCTGTACTAGGTACCCCTTTTTTCATACTCATTTGCCTTGTCCATTGTTGATTTGAGGGTTTGTGCCTACCTTATTGTAATTTGTGATGCTATATTCACTTGATATTCCTGGGAGGCTTGCCTTTGTTGTTGCTGTTGTTTTGGTTAAGTTGTTACTGTTTGTTTGTTTTTAGTTTTTGATGTTTTTAGGTTTATGTTTTGTTTTGTGTGGTTTTGAAAGGAAAAGAAAAGGAATAGGTTCATTGGACCTTGGGGAGAGGGAAGGAGGATCTGGAGGGGAGGGCACAGGAAGAAGTGGAGGGAAGAGAAACTGATCAGGATATAGCTTATATAAAGAATAAATATTTAAAAATATTAAAATAAAGGCAGTAATGGGAGACCCCTGCCAGTATTACAGTGAATGCTATAAAACTTTCTCTCACACCTTTGCAATTATGTTTCAAATCCAACCTTATTACAGTAATAACACAATTTAGATATTAGGCTAGGATTAATCAAATGCACGGGCCATGCTAGTAATGTTATAGTAGGCAAAAAATATCATGAGAAAACTAGCACTATTTAAAGATGATTAAAAGCATCTTTCATCTTTAAAATGATTTTCAGTTTAAAAGGTAAATTAAATTTAAATGGGGATAGAAACTGCCAATTATATGTGAGAACCTGAGGTTAGTTAGGGCATAAGGTAAAAAGACTGATTAAATTTGTTATCTCATAAAAATCTTTCTGGTGAAACAATAGAAACATGGACATGCTCAGAATACATCATTGATTTTGTTTCTTTGAGAGTTAAGATTACATTGTCTTTAAAAATAATTCATGATTTCAGTAAATGCTACTATGAAAATAGAATATTATCTCAATTAACCATGAAGCATGTGTGTTAGATGGTCTTTGATTCTTTTTTAAGTGAAATTTACTATTTGATGTTTTATCTTCAAGACATTCTTGATAGGATTAGAAGAAAATATATTTCACTACTTATAGTGAGTTCCTGTGATTCAGTGTCTAGCCAACTTTCCTCAGAAATAGGTTGTTTTTTATAAAAATCCTCACTTTCTAGATAAAGAAATATAAAATGTTATATATCTGCACGAGAAAAAAGTCTCTTTAGCTGTAAAATGTGGTTATTCTTTCAAGAAATTGTAAAAGAATTTAACACATTTAATATTTTTTCAAGTCAATTTTATTCAAAACATTGCATCCTTATGGAAAATCACTATGATACTCTATGTATCATGTACATGGACTATTCAAGATTGTTTATATATAGAATAGAATACAGGACATTTTTTATTAAAATGGCCAGATAGTAATATATTGGACCTGAGAGTCATACTTACAGTTTTGCAATGTTTACTAGATTTGGCCTCAGGGCTTGAGACAGCAACCATAGACAGTGAACTAGAAAATGTGACCGTGTTTAACACATTTTTATTTATAAACACATAGAGTAGTTATAGTGGATTTCACGAGCCAGCACTTTTAGACTCAGATCAAAATGATGGTTCTGTCTGTCCTTTGCTTACTAGATTCTGAACAGAAATGTTTTCTTTTCTGGGTTAACTTCTTAAGGAAGTAGACTAATGAAACTCACTGGTTGATGAACATACTCTTTACTCACACTGCAACTCAGCAGCTCCTAAATATGAAGTTAGGGGAGCAGTGGTGGAATTTTTGTTTGGTTGTTGGCAGTTTCTTTTTTTTTTTATTTGTTCTTATTATTATAATTTTTATTTTCTATATTTTTTATTTACATTCCAAATGATTTCCCCTTTCCCAGTTCCCCCCTCCCTGAAAGTCCCATAAACCCTCTTCCCTCCCCCTGTTCCTCATTTGCCTACGAATTTCATGAATTCATTGCTTTTAATTGCTGAGTAGTATTACATTGTGTAAATATACATGGAAAATATCTCCGATAAAATTGAAGAAATATATAGAAAAACATGTTAAGATTGATTGTTTCATGGAAAAATTATACAGATAAAATGGTAGGCATAAAAATATTCCTAAGTTGATTCAAAGTAGAACTATAAACATTTTTTGATAAAATTGAAAATCTACAAGGAAAATGTTTCTAATAAAACTCAAGAAATATATAGAAAAACATGTTAAAACTGACTTTTATGAAAAATTTTACAGATAAGATGGTAGGCATAAAAATATTCCAAAATTGATTGAAAGTAGAAGTAAAAACATTTTCTGATAAAATTGAAGATTTAAATGGAAAATATTTCTGATAAAATTGAAAAAATATATGGAAAAACATTAAAATTGAAGATTATCATGGAAAATTATACAGATAAAATGGTAGGCATAAAAATATTTCTAAGTTTTTTGAAAGTGAAATTATAAACATTTTCTGATAAAATTGAAGATTTACATAGAAAATATCTCTGATAAAATTGAAGAAATATATAAAAAACACATTAAGATGAGTATTTCATGGAAAAATTATACAGATAAAATGATAGGCATAAAAATATTCCTAAGTTTTTTTTTTAATTTTATTTTATTTTATTTTTTTAATTTACATTCCAAATCACTTCCCCTTTCCCGTTTCCTCCCTCCCCGAAAGTCCCATAAGCCCCCTTCCCTCCCTCTTTTCTCCGTTCAACCCCCTCTCATTACTCTGTCCTGGCGTTCCCCTACATCCAGTCTTTCGAGGACCAGGGGTCTCTCCTTCCATCTTTTTAGAAATCTATTGATATGCTGATTGTGTCTAGGGTATTCTGAGATTCTGGGTCAATATCCCCTTATCAGTGACTTCATACCATGTGTGATCTTTTGTGATTGGGTTACCTCACTAAGGATGATATTTTCAAGTTCTGACCATTTGCCTAGGAATTTCGTGAATTCATTGTTTTTAATTGCAGAGTAGTATTCCATTGTGTAAATATACCACATCTTCTGAATCCATTCCTCCGTTGAGGGACATCTGGGTTCTTTCCAGCTTCTGGCTATTATAAATAAGGCTGCTATGAATATAGTGGAGCATGTGTCCTTATTGCATGCAGGTAAAGTCTCTGGGTATATGCCCAGGAGTGGTATAGCCGGATCCTCCGGAAGTGTCATGCCCAGTTTTCTGAGGAGCCGCCAGACTGCTTTCCAGAGTGGTTGTACCAGCCTGCAATTCCACCAGCAGTGGAGGAGTGTTCCTCTTTCTCCACATCCTCGCCAACAACTGCTGTCTCCTGTGTTTTTGATCTTAGCCATCCTGACTGGTGTGAGATGGAATCTCAGGGTTGTTTTGATTTGCATTTCCCTAATGACTAAGGATGATGAACATCTCTTTAGGTGCTTCTCAGCCATTAGATATTCTTCAGGTGAGAACTCTTTGTGTAGCTCTGTACCCCATTTTTTAATAGGGTTACTTGCCTCTCTGGAGTTTAACTTCTTGAGTTCTTTGTATATCTTGGATATTAGCCCTCTGTCGGATGTAAGGTTGGTAAAGATCATTTCCCAGTTAGTTGGTTGCCGCTTTGTCTTTTTGACGGTGTCTTTTGCCTTGCAAAAACTTTGTAATTTAATGAGGTCCCATTTGTCTATTCTTGATCTTAGAGTATAAGCTATTGGAGTTCTGTTCAGGAAATTCTCCCCTGTGCCCATATGTTCAAGGTTCTTCCCTAGTTTCCCTTCTATTAGTTTCAGTGTGTCTGGTTTTATGTGGAGATCTTTGATCCACTTAGAATTGAGCTTAGTGCAAGGAGATAAGGATGGGTCAATTTGCATTCTTCTGCATGTTGACCTCCAGCTGAGCCAGCACCATTTGTTGAAAAGGCTATCTTTTTTCCACTGGATGGTTTTAGCTCCTTTGTCAAAGACCAAGTGACCATAGGAGTGTGGATTCATTTCTGGGTCTTCAATTCTGTTCCATTGATCTACATGCCTGTCACTGTACCAATACCATGCAGTTTTTAACACTATTGCTCTGTAGTCAGGCCAATCTCTCTTATGAATATCGATGCAAAAATACTCAATAAAATTCTTGCCAACCGAATCCAAGAACACATCAAAACGATCATTCACCACGACCAAGTAGGCTTCATCCCAGGGATGCAGGGATGGTTCAATATAAGGAAATCCATCAATGTAATCCACTACATAAACAATCTCAAAGAAAAAAACCACATGGTCATCTCATTAGATGCTGAGAAAGCATTTGACAAAATTCAGCATCCTTTCATGCTAAAGGTCTTGGAAAGATCAGGAATTCAAGGCCCATATCTAAACATAGTAAAAGCAATTTACAGCAAACCAGTAGCCAGCATCAATCTAAACGGAGAGAAACTTGAAGCAATCCCACTAAAATCAGGGACTAGACAAGGCTGCCCTCTCTCTCCATATCTTTTCAATATAGTACTTGAAGTTCTAGCTAGAGCAATTAGACAACAAAAAGAGGTCAAAGGGATACAAATTGGAAAGGAAGAAGTCAAACTATCACTATTTGCAGACGATATGATAGTATACATAAGCGACCCAAAGAACTCCACCAGAGAACTCCTACAGCTGATAAACGACTTCAGCAAAGTGGCCGGATATAAAATCAACTCAAGCAAGTCAGAAGCCTTCCTATACTCAAAGGATAAGCAGGCTGAGAAAGAAGTAAGAGAAATAATACCCTTTACGATAGCCACAAACCATATTAAGTATCTTGGCGTGACGCTAACCAAACAAGTGAAAGATCTGTATGACAAGAACTTCAAGTCTCTGAAGAAAGAAATTGAAGAAGACCTCAGAAGATGGAAAAATCTGCCATGCTCATGGATTGGCAGGATTAATATAGTAAAAATGAGCATCTTACCAAAAGTAATACACAGATTCAATGCAATCCCCATCAAAATCCCAACTCAATTCTTCATAGAGTTAGAAAGAGCAATTCAAAAATTCATCTGGAATAACAGAAAACCCAGAATAGCTAAAACTATTCTCAAGAGTAAAAGAACCTCTGGGGGAATCAGTATCCCGGACCTCAAGCTGTTTTTTGAAAGTGAAATTATAAACATTTTCTGATAAAATTGAAAATCTACAAGGAAAATATTTCTGAAAATTCAAGAAATATATAGAAAAACATGTTAAAACTGACTATTGCATGGAAAATTATACAGATAAAATCGAAGGTATAAAAATGTCCTAAGTTGATTGAAAGTAAAATTATAGACATTGTCTGAAAAAATTGAAGATTTACATGGAAAATGTTTCTGATAAAATTGAAGAAAAATATAGAAAAAATGTTAAAATTATCAAGGAAAATAATACAATTAAAATGGTAGAAATCAAAAGCCTTACTAAACTGAAAGATGGATCACAAACATTTTCTGATAAAATTGAAGATTTACATGAAAAAATATTCCTGTTTGACTATGTTTTTTGTTGGAATATTGAGTCCATTGATGTTATAAGATATTAAGGAAGAATGATTGTTGCTTCCTGCTATTTTTGATGTTCTTTTTATGTTTGTGTGCTTACTTTTCTTTTGGACTTGTTGGAAAAAGATTACTTTCTTATTTTTTCTAGGGTGTAGTTTCCCTCCTAGTGTTAGCGTTTTCCATCTATTATCCTTTGTAGGGCTGGATTTGTGGAAAGATATTGTGTAAATTTGGCTTTATCATGGAATATCTTGGTTTCTCCATCTATGGTAATTGAGAGTTTTGCTGGGTATAGTAGTTTGGGCTGGCATTTGTGTTCTCTTAGGGTCTGTATAAGATCTGCCCAGGATCTTCTAGCTTTCATTGTCTCAGGTGAGAAGTCCGGTGTAATTCTGATAGGCCTGACTTTATATACTTGACCTTTTCCCTTACTGCTTTTAATATTCCTTCTTTGTTTAGTGCATTTGGTGTTTTGATTATTATGTGCCAGGAGGACTTTCTGGTCTGGTCCAGTCTGTTTGGAGTTCTGTCGGCTTCTTGTATGTCATGGACATCTCTTTCTTTAGGTTAGGGAAGTTTTCTTCTAAAATTTTGTTGAAGATATTTACTGGCCCTTTAAGTTGCAAATCTTTGCTCTCTTCTATACCTATAATCCTTAGGTTTGGTCTTTTCATTGTGTCCTGGATTTCCTTGATGTTTTGGTTCAGGAGTTTTTTGCATTTTGCATTTCCTTTAACTGTTGAGTCAATGTTTTCTATGGTATCATCAGCCCCTGAGGTTCTTTCTTCTATCTCTTGTATTCTCTTGTTGATGCTAGCCTCTATGACTTCTGAATTCTTTTCAAGATTTTCTATCTCCAGAGATGTCTCACTTTGTGATTTCTTTGTTGTTTCTACTTCCATTTGTAGATCCTGGATGGTTTTGTTCAGTTCCTTCACTTGTTTGTGTGTGTTCTCCTGTAATTCTTTAAGGGATTTTTGTGTTTCCTCTTTAAGGGCCTTTACCATTTGACCCTTGTTCTCCTGTATTTCTTTAAGGGAGTTATTTATGTCCTTCTTGATGTCCTCTAACAGCATTGTGAGTTGAGACTTTAAATCCAGCTCTTGCTTTTCTGGTGTGTTGGGGTATCCTGGACTTGCTGTGGTGGGAGAACTGGGCTCTGATGTTGCCAAGTAGCCTTGGTTTCTGTTGGTAAGGTTCTTGCGCTTGCCTTTTGCCATCTGGTTATTTCTGTTGTTAGTTGGTCTTGTTGTCTCTGGCTGGAGCTTGCCCCTCCTATGGGCCTGTAAACCTGTGTCTGTACTACTGGGAGACCAACTCCCTTCTGGCAGGGTCTGTGCACAGAAGGCTGTGGAGCTGTCTAGTTCCCTGCTGCAAATGGCGGCCTGAAGGGAAGACTCCTGTCTCAGCTGTTCCACTGATCTTAGTGTGCTCCTAGCTGTACCCCTTCAGAGAGAAAGTGGAGATCTCACCTCCGCACTCAGAAGTGAAATCACCCCTGGGAGATCATTCCCTCCTGGTAGGCTAAGCACAGAAGACTGTAGAGCTGCCTGGTTCCTTGCTGCAGATGGAAGACGGAAAGCGGTGGAAAATTTTAGTCACTTATTTTTATTGTTTTACATTCAAACAGGTGGATATATTTCATTTAGTAGTAATTCACTGATAACATATTTTAATGGTGTAAAAAATATGTAGGATTAAATTGGTCTCTCTGCAGGTCAGAAAATAAAGTTTAAATGAAGCTATACATTGTAATACATGGTATCCTATTTTATAAAGTTATTGTTACATTATGCAACACAATAGACTGATATTTCATATGTGATATAAATGCAGATGGAAATTGTAGAACATACAAATTGAGTAAACACCTTTGAGAAGTAGGTGGGATACCATTCCAGTGCAGATACATTCAGAAATGCTACCACTTTCCAGATAAATATTTTTGTAGGGATCACAATGAAACATGAAATTGTGACTAAAGTAGGTTAATGAGTCAATTAAGGAGAAAATATATAAAATTATTCCACATGTAATATTGCAACATATATGAGACAAACTTTAAAATTATCCCAGATAAATCTGTTTATTTTCTACTATTCCTGAAAATGCATTTTAACTAACAAATACCACCTAAAAAGTTTTCCTCTTTAAAAACTCAAATATCTTTCCTTTGTAGATTTATCTTTGTCTATGTATCATGCCAAATTCTCCCCATGGAGCAAATTATATATTATGAAATGTATGTGTTTTTCTAAAATTAGACTTGTATGATATTTTATAAATAAGCAAGCTTAGATTTTCATAGAGATAATAAGATAAAGTATGATTGTATCACAGAAGGACAAGTTAACAAACACGTTAGGGTTGAAATTGTTACAAAAACTATCTATAAAAAATATTTACTCTTTGGGAAATATTATTGAAGAAAATGTCTTAACTATGGTAGCTAGTATTCAACCAAAATAATTAACGGTTTCTTTTTTCATACCTTAGCATTTTGAACATATAATATTGAGCGACTACTATCTTTGCGTTTCTCTGAGAAAATTATTATTTGGCTTGTTTAATTACTTCAGGTGTATATATGTGTGCGTGCATGAGTGTTTTTAGGTTTATTTGATTTTTAAAATGGTGTATCAGGCCAATAGAGATGCTGGTAATTGAAAATTTGGTGAAATTAAAAATTAAAAACCCATTTAATCATACATTTTTAATTCAGTGTTTATAATGCAGGAATGTTTTTGATACAAGAAGTTTACTGTGAAAAATAAGAAATATCTAAAATTTTCATTGTGATACATAGCAAAATAAGGACAATAATTTTACTAGAAAGTTGCACAATCTTGCTAAAATTTAAATAACCAGAATTTTATAAGAGAATGATATAAAACTGTTTTGGTGGATATTTTCATTTACGAGATGTTTTCTTCAACTCTTCCTTCATACTATACATTGAGAGGACTCATGCCTACTTAATTGTTCCTCTGTACATTTGCCTAACAGCAATTTATTCTACTCTTTCCTTCAAATATTATGAGTATATAATACATGTATTATGGAATAAACAGGTATAGTAAACATGTCAAAACTCTGCATAACCTTTTCTCCAGGATCAGTGCCTTGATTGTTTCTTTAGGTCTTTAATTGTAAAATTCAGCCATCTGCTAAGTACTATGTTAAAATAATACAGTAAGCATACCAGTAAATGCATTATCAATTCATACATGAAAACTATTATAGAATGTCCTCATTTTAAAGCTTTAAAAACTTAAATGAAATTGGTGCTTGGATATGCACTTTTATTTTTTCTCATTTTCTCATTTTATTTAATATCTCATTTTTAAATGTTTCCCTTATGATAATACTTAAGTGTATTTCTCCTTAAAAGGGACATAACCTAGCCATTGCTACCTCTTCAAATTTCATTCTGTTTGAAATAATAATTTATTATTCAAAATAATAGTTGATATGTATGTACAGCTTTTGTATTTCAAAATATTAACCTTTCACAGAATTGATTCAGAGCATGTAATATGACTTTGAAGTATTTTGAAAACCTGGCTATAGAAAATCAATTGAATTATTTTTGTTGTTTGATAATGTTCCTTCATTTTTCAAAGACCAAGATTATCCTGTGAACCCTGCCAAAGAATGGAGTTAGTGGAAACTATAAGCCTCACAGAGAAATAATTAATAAGAAAGAATCAAAAACAAAGGAAAGTAAGTGGGTTAATTATGGCAAATAAGATTTAAACATCTGTTTAGTTTATCAGAGGAACACAAATGGGAATTTCAGAGAAATTAATTTCCAAAACTATGTTAATAAACCCACATATCTGATTCAGAGCATGATAAGAATCTATTATATATTATTTTTATTTAAATACAGGCACAGAGATGGATAATAAATAGTTCATAATTTCTTTTTGTTAAAGATGGGGTACAATAGCTTACATAAGCCCTCTTACCATAACAGATGTTGGAGGTTCCAGTCAGACACATATCATTTTTACTCCTATAAGCACAAAAATAAACACACTAGATTGTCTAAATCATTAAACACAAAATAAGTTCTTTAGGCATAACAATTCTCTATTTATAATTTATATATCATGTGATATTTTTCTCTTCCTTTTATTTTTAGATTAAAATAAATATGAGGTAGTCACAGTGCCAAGTTGAAACACTTTTAACCTTTATGATTTCTATTTTTTAGTTTGTTTTGATATTTTCTTTGTGGTCAATTATTAGAGTAAGTTTCTTTTCAGTCTTCTTTGGAATATTACTATTTCATGGACATTGATTTGATATATTTATATTTATTTGCTATGCAATAAAACTAAAGCAGGTCTTTAATTTTACTAATCCTGTACTTCCTAAGATGTTTATTCTTTGATTGTTTTTCTTTTTTGTGTGATTTGTATTGATATATTTTGTATTTACATTTCAAATATTATCCCCTTCGCTGGTTCCCCCCACCCCGAAATCCCCTAACCCATCCCCCCCCCCGCTCAACAATCCACCCACTCCTGCTTCCCTGTCCTGGCATTACCCTATACTGGGGTATCTAGCCTTCTCAAGACCAAGGGCCTCTCCTCCCTTTGATGTCCAACAAGTCCATCCTCTGCTTCATATGCATCTGGAGCCATGGGTCCTTCCATGAGTACTCTTTTGGTGGTGGTTTAGTCCCTGGAAGCTCTGGGAGTACTAGGAGTATTGTTGTTCCTCCTATGGCACTGCAAACCCCTTCAGCTCCTTGGGTCCTTTCTGTAGCTCCTCCATTGGGGACCCTGTGCTCAGTTCCATGGTTAGCTGAGAGTACCCCCCCCCTTTGTCAGGCACTGGCAGAGCCTCCAGGTGACAGCTATAGCAGGCTCCTGTCAGCAAGCACTTGTTGGCATCCACAATAGTGTCTGGGTTTTGTAATTGTATATGAGATTAATCTCTAGGTGGGGCAGTCTCTGGATGGTCTTTCCCTCAGTCTCTGCTCTACACTTTGTCTCTGTATCTCCTCCTGTGGGTATTTTGTTCCCCCTTCTAAGAAGGTTCAAAGTACCCACACTGTGTTTTTCCTTCTTCTTGAGCATCATTTGGTGAATTGTATCTTGGGTATTCTAAACTTCTGGGCTAATATTCACTTATCAGTGAGTGCATACCATGTGTGTTCTTTTGTGATTGGGCTACCTTACTCAGGATGATATTTTCTAGTTCCATCCATTTGCCTAAGAATTCCATGAATTCATTGTTTTTAATAGCTGAGTATCATTTACACAATTTTTTTTTCTTTTGAATCCTTTGATAGTCATCCATGTCAGTAAGGTGGGACTCGGTTTCTCTATATAACATAAAAAGCCTTCACAACCTTATTTATTTTTGACCTCCTCTTGTGCTTTCATAGCTAAAACTGTTATGAGCTGATTCACTCTACAACCTTTTAGTTTCCTGAATTTCACATGGTGTCTACATATCTCTGGTTTCTTTCCAATTTTCAAAGTATATTTTTCTAAATGAATCTATTAAATTAGAATTACAAAGCAAAGCACATTGTAAAAGCAAATACCAAGACCTGCAATGAGTTTATTTTTCACTGGTAAACATAATGTTAAAGCAATAATATGAATAATAGTAATAAATGGATAAAATACATCTTTTGAAATCTATATGTTTTTTGGAATATCTATACCAAATCAAAACATGAAGATACTGCTTCATGTGTTTACCTTTTTGTCTACATATACATGAGTATATGTAGAAACTACTGTCTTGGAAATTTTCAAGAACAAATTATAGTGGGCTATATTTATTATGATGGGCAATAAATCTCTTGAAATTACTCCTTCTAGGAAAAATTTTGTTTCCTTTTATCAACATCAGTCAACTCTTCCACTCTGTACAACCCTGTAAACAACCATTCTCTTTTTAACTGCTGTGTGTTTAAATTAAATTATCTTGGTGAATGAGACCACTTGACTTTTGTCTTCTTTCATGACTTATCTTATGTAACTAGTGGCCTCCAGGCTTATCTATGTTGCTACAATGACTATCCCTTTAGGGAAAATTATTATATGAATATTCTGCGTATAATGTTTCATTGTGAGGGAAAATGTAATACATAACATATTATGTTGTATCATCTTTAATCATCTATTATTGAGCAAAGATTGACTTTGAATCTTGGCTATTATAAATAGCACCCATGCCATTTTTGTGTTGGTGTCACTGTGGCATACTGACTCCACATCCTTCCTATAAGACTGCTGGCTTATAGAATATCACTGATTTAGTTCTTTGAGGAGCTTATCATAAGGATGTATCCACTAAATTCTCAAAATGATATGTTAGAGTCCCCTCTTCATATCATGTCAAATACTTGTTAATTTTTATAGTCCTCATTTTGACAGCTATGAAGTAATATTTGAATACGTTTGCTACTTACAATTTTTATTCATTAGAAATATATATGATGCTCATGAAGATGGAAGGAGACTCCCCTGGTCCTGGTAAGGCTAGATGCAGCAGTGTAGGGGAATACCAGGACAGGGAAGTGGGAGGGGTTTGATTGGGGAACAGGGGGAGGGAAGAGGGCTTATGGGACTTACAGGAAGGGGGAAACCAGGGAAGGGGAAGTCATTTGAAATGTAAATAAAGAATATATCTAATGAAAAAGAAAAACGAAATATATATGAGTGTGTATTTCTTTGCATTTCTTTATCTCTTTCTTTCTTTTTTCAGGAGTTACTGATTTTTTTTAATTTTTAAATTAATTTATTTATTGTTTACATCCCAAACACTGCCCCTCCCCTCTGTCCCCACATAGAGGATGCAATGATTGAATCTCACTTTGAAGGGGGAATAAACTAATCTTAGGAGGCAGAGGGAGGGAGGAAACTGTGTGAGAGACAGGACGGGAGAAGAATGGGGAATTAGGATTACATCCCTCTTCCCCTTTTTCCTTTGAGAAGGTGATGCTAGCCTTGAGTATCCACTCACCCTGGTTCATCAAGTCTGTACAGAGTTAGGCACATTCCCTCCCTCTGAGGCCAGACAAGGTAACCCTGTTGGAAAACAGATTCCACACTCAGGTAACAGCTTTTCTTTTCCTTATTTTAAACTTATTTTATTTTCTCACTATCAATGTTGGCTTGATATTTTTGTTTTTAATGAATTATTTTATTTACTTACATTCTATTTGTTTTCCCTATCCCGGTCTCCCATCCCTCAGTTCCTCATTCCATTCCCCTTTTCTCTTGCCTCTAAGAGGGTGCTCCATCTCCAGACATTCCCCTTCCCAGGGGTATCAAGTCTCTCAAGGATTAGGTGCATCTTCCACTGGGGCCAAACCAGGCTGTCCTCTAATATGTAGGTGCTGGGGGCCTTCACCAGCCCGTGTATGCTACTTGGTGTGTGACTCAGTCTCTTGGAGCTCCCGAGGGTCTGGATCACTTGAGACTGTTTGACTTCCTATGGGATTTTCCTCCCCTTCAGCTCCTTCAGTCCTTCCCCTAATTCCTCCATAGGGGTCCCTGGCTTTAGCCCAACGGTTGTGTGAAAGTACCTGCATCTGTCTCAGTCTGCTGCTGGTAGGGCCTCTTAGGGGACAGCCATGCTAGGTTCCTGTCTGTAAGCACATCATAGTATCAATAATAGTGTCAGGTCTTGGTTTCCCCCATCTGAAGGATCCCAAGTTAGGGCAGTCACTGAGCAGCCTTTCCTTCAGTCTCTTCTCTATTTTTGTCCCTGCAGATCTTTCAGACAGGGACAATTCTGGGTCAGAAATTTTGACTATGGGTTGGTAACTCTGTCTCTCCACTTGGGGCCCTGTCTATTTTTTGAAGGTGGACTCTTTGAGTTTCTTCTCTCTACTGTTGGGTATTTTGGCTAAGGTCAACACCACTGAGTCCTGGGAGTCTCTTAACACCCTAGGTACTTGTGACTTTCTAGAGGGTCCCATACCTTCCACCTCCAGAAGCTGCATATTTCTGTTCATTCTCCTGGTCCTCTCTACTTTGCTCTTGCCCCAAACCCCTGATCCTATTCCCCTTTCGTCTGTCCTTTACCACTACCAGACATATCCTTCCCTCCCTCTGCCTCCCATGATTATTTTGCTCCTCCTTCTAAGTGGGATTGAAATATTCTCACTTGGACCTCCATTCTTGTTAAACTTCTTAAGGACTGTGGGTTATATCCTGGGTATTCTCTGCTTTTTGGCGAATATCCACTTATCAATGAGTATACACCATGCATATCTTTTGGGGTCTGGTTACCTCACTGAGAAGAATGTTTCCTAGTTCCATCCATTTGCTTGCAAAATTCATGATGTACTCATTTATAATAGCTGAATAGAATTCCCTGTGTAAATGAACCACATTTTCTATATTCATTCTTCAGTTGAGGGACATCTGAATTGTTTCCAGTTTCTCCTCATAAGAAGGAAGGCTGCTATGAACATAGTGGAGCATGTGTCCTTGTGGTATAGTGGAGAATATTTTGTGTATATACCCAGGAGTAGCATGGCTCAAACTTTAGGTAGAACTATTTCCATTTTCTGAGGAACTGCCAGATTGATTTCCAGAGTGTAATCCCACCAGCAATGCAGGAATGTTTGACTTTCTCCACATCCTCACAAGTATGTCCTGTCACTTGAGGATTTGCTTGTACCCCTTCTGATTGGTATAAGTTAGAATCTCAGGGTCATTTTGATTTGCAATTCCTTAATATGTAAGAATGTTGAACATTTCTTTAAGTGCTTTTTGACTATTCAAGATTCCTCTGTTGAGAATTCTGTTTATCTCTGCACCCCCTTTTTAATTGGGTTATTTGGGTTATATATTTTGAATGTTACCCCTCTATCAGATGTAGGGTTAGTGAAGATTTTTTCTCAATCTGTAAGTTGCTGATTTATCCTATTGACAGTTTTCTTTGCTTTATAGAAGCTTCTAATTTTCTTGAGATTCAGTTTATCAATTGTTGGTCTTAGAGCCTGAGCCATTAGTGATGTGCGAATGAGTTCTAGGCTCTTTCCCACTTTCTCTTCTGTTAGATTCAGTGTATCTGGTTTTATGTTGATGTTCTTGTTCCACTTGAACTTAAACCTGGTGCAAAATGATAAATGTGGATCTATTTTCATT
This sequence comes from Tokudaia tokunoshimensis, assembly GCA_036184795.1. Taxonomy (NCBI): domain Eukaryota; kingdom Metazoa; phylum Chordata; class Mammalia; order Rodentia; family Muridae; genus Tokudaia; species Tokudaia tokunoshimensis. The sequence continues at coordinate 11,424,309 of BTHU01000005.1, read as the reverse complement.
ATTCTATATGAAGACCACCAGTTAGATCAGCACCATTTATTGAAGATGCTGTCTCAGTCAGGGTTTCTATTCCTGCACAAACATCATGACCAAGAAGCAAGGAGGAGCTTATACATCCACGCTGCTGTTCATCACTAAAGGAAGTCAGGACTGGAACTCAAGCAGGTCAGGAAGCAGGAGCTGATGCAGAGGCCATGGAAGGATGTTTCTTACTGGCTTGCTTCCTCTGGCTGGCCCAGCCTGCTCTCTTATAGAATCCAAGAATACCAGCCCAGGGATGCTACCAACCACAAAGGACCCTCCTCCCTTGATCACTAGTTGAGAAAATGCCCCACAGTTGGATCTCATGGAGGCACTTCCCCAACTGAAGCTCCTTTCTCTGTGATTACTCCAACCTGTGTCAAGTTGACACACAAAACCGGCCAGTATAGATGCTTTCTTTTTTTTTTTCACTGTTTTTGACATCTTTGTCAAAGATCAGGTGTCCGTAGGTGTTTCAGTTTATTTCTGGCTCTTTGAGTCTATTCCCCTGACCAACCTGTCTGTCTCTATACTAATATAATTCAGTCTTTATCACTATTGCTTTGTATTACAGCTTGAAGTGATTCCCCCAAAAGATATTTTATTGTTGGGAATTGTTTTGGCTCTCCTAGGATTATTGTTTTTTTATATGAAGTTAAGAATTGCTCTTTCCACATGCATATAGAATTGTGTTGGAATTTTGATGGTGATTGCCTTGAATCTTTAGATTACTTTCAGTAAGATGGCCATTTTCACTATGCTAATCCTGACAATCCATTAGCATCAGAGATCTTTCCATCTTCTGAGATCTTCTTCGATTTCTTCAGGGATTTGAAGTTCTAATCATATAGATCTTTCACTTTCTTAATAAGAGCGATACCAAGATATTTTATATTATTTGTGACTATTGTGCAGGGTGTTGTTTCCGCAATATTTTTCTCCACCAGTCTGTTTAATAGTTGGGCAAGTACACTTCACAAGCATCAAAAGAAAAATTCACCAAGATGAAGTCACAATTCTGAATATCTATGCCCCAAATGCAAGAACATACACATTTATAAAAGAAACTGTACTGAATATCAAAACACACACTGAAACTCACACAATAATAGTGGGAGATTTCAATACTCTACTCCCTCCAATGGACAAGTCATTCAAGAGAAACTAAACAGAGACACAGTTAAACTAACAGAAGTTATGAACTCAATGGATTTAACAGATAACTAGAAAACATTGCACCTGAAAACAAACGTATATGCTTTCTTCTCAGAATCTCATGGAATCTTCTCCAAAATTGACCATATAGTTAAACAAAAACAAACCTCAACAGATAAAAGAAGATTTAAATAATGCCATGCATTCTATCAGATCACCATGGACAAATGCTGAACTTCAGCAACAACAACAATAACAAAAGAATAAAACAGAAAGCCCACATACTCGTGGAAACTCAACAACTTTCTACTTAATAACTTGGTCAAGGAAGAAATAAAGTAATTAAGGACTTTATTCAATGAAATTGAATACATTGCATATGCAAAATAATGGGGCACACTGAAAGAAGTGTTAAGAGGAAAATTCACAGCACACAGTGCCTTCATAAAAAGTTAAAGAGACAATGTACTTTTACATAAAATAAATAAAATGGAGAGATATAAAGAAGCAATTTAATAGCACAATTGAAATGTCTAGAACAGAAAGAATCAAATACACCCAAAGGAGTAGATGGAAGGAAATTATCAAATTTTGGGCAGAAACCAACCAGTTAGAAACGAGAATGATACAAAGAATCCACAAAACCAAGAGTGGTTCTGTGAGAAGATCAACAAGCTAGATAAACCGTTAACTAAATTAACTGAAGGACACAGAGACAGTATTCAAAATAACAAAATCAGAAATGAAAAGGGAGACATAACAATAAAAACTAAGGAAAGTCAAAAAATCATCAGATCTTACTACAAAAGCCTATATTCAACAAAACTGAAAAATCTAGATGAAATGGATGATTTTCTAGACAGATACCACATACCAAAGTTAAATCAATATAAGGTAAACTATCTAAAACGTCCCCAAACCCCTAAGGAACTAGAAGTACTCATTAAAATCCTCCCAACCAAAAAAAAAAAAACCCAGGGACAGATGGTTTTACTGCAGAACTCTACCAGAACTTCAAAGAAGAGCTAATATCAACATTTCTCAAACTATTCGACAAAATAGAATCATAAGGAACACTACCTAGTTCATTCTATGAAACCATAGTTACTTTGATACCTAAACCACACAAAGACCCAACAAGGAAAGGGAACTGCAGACCAATCTTGCTCATAAATACTGATGCAAAAATACTCAATAAAAATTCTAACAAACTGAATCCAAGAAGAACACATCAAATCCCACTAATATCAGGGACAAGACAAGACTTCCCACTCCCTATTTATTTAATATAGTACTTAAGGTTCTAGCTACAGATATTAGACAATAAAAGGAAATCAAGGGGATACAAATTGGAAAGGAAGATGTCAAAGTATCACTATTTGAGGATAATATGATAATATACATAAGCAACTCCAAAATTGCACCAGAGAACTCTTATAGCTCACAAACTACTGCAGGAATGTGGCAAGAAATAAAATTAGCACAAACAAATCAGGCAACAGCTTTAGTAACAGCCTCAGATTCAGTTGTTTGGGGGACCTACATGGAGATTCTGATGCACTTCTATATAGGTGCCAGAGGCCTTGGTCTAGCCCAGGTATGCTCTTTTGTTGGTGACTCAGTCTTGGAGAGCCTTCAGTGGCCCATGTTAGTTGACTCTGTTGGTCTTCCTGTGGCGTTCCTGTCCATTTCAATGCCTTCAATCTTTCCCCCAAACTCTTCCATAATGGTTCCTTACCTTTATCCAATATTTGTCCGTGGGTACCTGTAACTATTTCACTCTAGATACAGCCTCTCAGAGGACAATTATGCTAGGTTCTTGTTTGCACGAAAAATGTAGTGCCATTAATAGTGTCAGAGATAGGTGTTTGCTCGTGAGATGGCTCTTGAGTTGGGCTGGCTATTGGTTGGCCATTCCTTTAGTGTCTACCTCATCTTTGCCCCTGTATTTCTTCTAGATGGGACAAATTTAGGTCTAAAATTTTGTGGGTGGGTTTGTGTCTTATCCCTCAATTGGGGGTCCTGCCTGGTTACAGGAGGTGGTCGCTTCAGGTTCCATATACCCACTGTCACTAATATTGACTCCTGGGAGATTCCCCTATCTATGGTCTCTGGGAATTCCTACAGATGCTACCTATATCCACATCCCCTAGAAGCTGCAGATTTCCATTCATTTCCCTGACCCTATGGACCTCTCTCCTGTCTTTCACTACACCTAATACTGACCCTCTGATTCTCCTTCCCATTCCATCCCCTCTCCTGCCCAGTTCCCTCTTTCCCTCTGCTTCCAATGACTATTTTATTCCCCCTTCTTAGTGTAAGTCAAGCACTTACACTAAGTGTAAGTGTGTTAGTGTGGGCCTTCCTTCTTATTTAGCTTCTTTAGATCTCTGGAGTGTATTATGGGTATACTGTACATTATGGCCAATATACACTTATCATACATACCATGTATGTCCTTTTTGGTCTGGGTTACCTCACTGAGGGTGATATTTTCTAGTTTCACCAATTTACCTGCAGAATTCTAGATGTTCTTAATTGTAATAGCTGAATAGTATTCCATTGTGTACATGAACCACATTTTCTGTATCCATTCTTTGGTTGAGGGACATCTGGGTTGTTTGTAGTTTCTGGCTATTATGAATAAAGCTGCTATGAACATAGTGGAGCATGTATCCTTGTAGTATGGTGGATGATCTTTTGTGTATAAACTCCAAAAGAAGGAGGTTAGCTACACCCAAGAATACCCAAGAAATTAATTAACCTCACAGCAAAACCAAAAGATCAAAATCACAGTGTATCATCTCTGACATCACAGTAACTAACTAGTAATCGTTGGTCACTAATATCTCTCAACATCAATGGACTCAATTCACCAACAAAATGGCACAGGCTAATAGACTGGAAACACATTCTAAGATCCATCATTCTGGACATATAAAAAACAGACCTCAACAACAAAGATACATACTACTTCGGAGTAAAAGGTTAGAAAATGGTCTTACCAGCAAACAGACCCAAGAAACAAGTTGGAATGGCCATTCTAATATCTAATGAAATAGACTTTCAACCAAAAGTAATCAAAAGAGATGGGGAAAGACACTTCATACTCATCAAAGGAAAAATTCACCAAGAAAATGTCTCAGTTTTGAACATCTATGCCCCAGATGCAAGACCACCCACATTTTAAAAGAAAAAATTACTAAAGCTCAAAAGGCACATCAAACTCTACACAATAACAGTAAGAGACCTCAAACCACACTCTTACAAATGAACAGGTCATCTGAACAGAAACTAAATGGAGGAAAAATGAAACTAACAAATGTTATCAATGAAATGGATCTGACAGATATGTACCGAACATGTCACCCATAAACAAAAGAATATACCTTCTTCTGAGCACCTAATAGACCCTTTTCCAAAATTAACCATATAATCACACACAAAGTCAGCCTCCACAGATACAAGAAGTTTGATTCTTTGCATCTTATCTAATCACCATGGATTGAATTTTGGACTTAAACAACAGAAACTACAGAAATCGTATATACTCATAGAAACTGATCAACTCTCTACCCAATGATTAGAATAGGGAAGAAAGGAAATAAAGACTTTCTAGAATTAATGGAAATGAAGGCACAACATACCCAAACGTATGATGGGATACAATGCAAGCAGTGCTAAGAGGAAAAGTTAATACCACTAAGTGCCTTGATAAGGAAATTAGGAAGACCTCTTACTAGCAAATTAACAGCACACCTGAAAGCTCTAGAAGAAAAAGAAGTAAACACACCCAAGAGGATTATTTGCACTTCTTTTGAGAAATATCTAAGTTATTCTTTCCTCTTCCATAGTCAGGTTAGTCCTTACTAATATGCATTTTTAAAGGATTTATGTATATTGAATTTCACCTCCATTATGTGTGATTTTGAATATTTTCTACCATTCCACAAAATTGTCTTTGTAGTTTTGTTCCCTTCCTTGTGCAAAACCTTTATTTTCAGTCCTGTTTTTGCTTTATTACCTGTTTTAAGTTCCTTTAACAATTGATTCCTAAACTAATATATCAGGTCGCTTGTCTTCTATTATTGTAATGTTGTGTTCAGGTAATACATTTACTTATGTGTAATATTCTGCTCTCAGTTTCATATATAATATGAAATCAGGATCTTGTTTCATCTATTAGTTAACATGTGGCTAACTAGATGTCTCTAGATGTCTAGATCTACTAAATACAATCATTTCTTTCATTGTATGTTTATGGAATCTTTATAAAATAGCTAAGTTATAACTAATGAATGAATTTATTTCTGGTCTTTATTCTTTTCCTTAGTCTATATAACCAATTCTAGATGAACATTATGCATATCTGACTTTTATAGATATGATGTATGTTTTGTTGTCAGGAATCTCCCATATTACCTGTGCTTTTGTTTGTCTAAAAAGATCATTTTAAATATCCAGGATATATTCTTACTTCATATGTATTTAAGAATTTCATATTTCTATGAAAAAATGTTGGTAAACATTTGATAGAATATATATTGAATGTATAGTTCTCTAGGTAATATGGATGTCTTAACATTAAATTTTTTCTAATTATAATCACAATAATTAGTCCTTATTTCTTTGTCCTTTGTAAAATCTGACATCTCTAATGCAATTAACTGTCCTGGGATATCATTCCATCCCTTACTATTTTAACCACAAACTCATATTTAGATAGTCTAATCCTGGGGAGATGAATCCTGCCTATATAGCTTGAACCTAAAAATGTTGACCGAGACTGGACAGAAAGACATACTTAGGAAAGTTGAATACACATCTACGGAAATTAGACTGTATGATCTTGGTAAAATGAGGATTTATTAATTATACTAGCATTCTTGTTACTGTAATATGTAATATAAACTTAGGAAAAGAACTATTTACTTTCCTCATGGTTTCATCTTGTGTTAGTCCGCTGTGCAGGAAGAGACATAGTGAAGTAGCTTATAATGGGAAGAGTGTGGAAAACATTGTTCATTTTACAACAGACCAGGAAACTGAGAGCAAGGTCAAACCAGGGCCAGAGCTGCTGTCAGAGTCTTGCTTTTACTAGCCTACTCTCTCCATCAAGGACTCAAATAAAGTCGGGTCATCCCTCCCTGGTTTCACAACACAGCACTTTCATCTGGAGGTTAGCTTTCTTTTTCTTTTTTTTTTTTTATTTTATTTTCTAAGTTTTTTTTATTTACATTCAAAATCATTTCCCCTTTCCCATTTCCTCCTTCCCAGAAAGTCCCATAAGCCCCCTTCCCTCCCTCTTTTCTCCATTCAACCCCCTCTCCCTTCTCTGTCCTGGCATTCCCCTACATCCAGTCTTTCCAGGACAAGGGGTCTCTCCTTCCATCTTCTTAGAAATCTATTGATATGCGAATTGTGTCTAGGGTATTCTGAGATTCTGGGTTAATATCCCCATATCATTGACTAAATACCATGTGTGTTCTTTTGTGATTGGGTTACCTCACGAAGGATGATATTTTCAAGTTCTGACCATTCGCCTAGGAATTTCGTGAATTCATTGTTTTTAATTGCAGAGTAGTATTCCATTGTGTAAATATTTACCACATCTTCTGAATCCATTTCTCCGTTGAGGGACATCTGGGTTCTTTCCAGCTTCTGGCTATTATAAATAAGGCTGCTATGAACATGGTGGAGCATGTGTCCTTATTGCATGCCGGGGAAGCCTCTGGGTATATGCCCAGGAGTGGTATAACCGGATCCTCTGGGAGTGTCATGCCCAGTTTTCTGAGGAACCGCTAGACTGCTTTTCAGAGTGGTTGTACCAGCTTGCAATCCCACCAGCAGTGGAGGAGTGTTCCTCTTTCTCCACATCCTCGCCAACAACTGCTGTCTCCTGTGTTTTTGATCTTAGCCATTCTAACTGGTGTGAGATGAAATCTCAGGGTTGTTTTGATTTGCATTTCCCTAATGACTAAGGATGATGAACATCTCTTTAGGTGCTTCTCAGCCATTAGATATTCTTCAGGTGAGAACTCTTTGTTTAGCTCTGTACCCCATTTTTTAATAGGGTTACTTGCCTCTCTGGAGTTTAACTTCTTGAGTTCTTTGTATATATTGGATATTAGCCCTCTGTCAGATGTAGGGTTGGTAAAGATGATTTCCCGGTTAGTTGGTTGCCGCTTTGTCTTTTTGACAGTGTCTTTTACCTTGCAAAAACTTTGTAATTTAATGAGGTCCCATTTGTCAATTCTTGATCTTAGAGCATAAGCTATTGGAGTTCTATTCAGGAAATTCTCCCCTGGGCCTATATGTTCAAGGTTCTTCCCTAGTTTCCTTTCTATTAGTTTCAGTGTGTCTGGTTTTATGTGGAGGTCCTTGATCCACTTGGAATTGAGCTTAGTGCAAGGAGATAAGAATGGGTCAATTTGCATTCTTCTGCATGTTGGCCTCCAGTTGAACCAGCACCATTTGTTGAAAAGGCTATCTTTTTTCCATTGGATGGTTTTAGTTCCTTTGTCAAATGAGGAGGAAACACAAAAATCGCTTAGAGAAATACAGGAGAACTTGGGTCAACAGGAAGAAATCTTGAAAGTGGAAATGCAAAAATACCTTAAAGAAATATAGGAAAATACAAACAAACAAGTGAAGGATCTCAGCAAATCCATCCAGGATCTATAAAAGGAAGTAGAAACAACTAAGAAATCACAAAGGGAGACAACTTGGAGATAGAGGTTAGCTTTTAAAATGAGCCTGGGATGTATTTTAAAATAAAAACAAAACAAAACATCAACAAACCAAACCAACCAACCAACCAAACAAACAAACAAAACAAACAAAAAACAGACTTCATTTGTATGACATATTTCTTTAAGAAAGAATTAATTCATTTGAGTCAGAAAAAAATTGTAAATATGGGTGTTGTCAAATGACACCTTAAAGTCTAGAAAAATCATAAAAATATGTTTTTGCATAATTTTCCTTAAGATTGAGTCGAGTAGTTTCTAGACCACCAACATATTTAGGTGAAACATTTTTCTCAAACATGCTAATGCTGTGATCCTTTATTAAAGTTTCTCATGCTATAGTGACTCACAACAACAACTACTTTTGTTGCTATTTCATAACTATAATTTTGCTACTGTTGTGAATCACAATGTAAATATTTTTGGAGATAGAAGTCTGCCAAAGTGGTCACAACGTACTGGTTGATAACTGCTGCCTGAAGACTTGTTGATTAAATTGTAATAATGTCAATTTTTAATATTTTTTTCTGTTTTCAGAGTTCTCTAAACAATGCTTCCTTTAGTTCAGTTACGAAGCATTAACAGGAACCTCCCAGTGTTGGTTAGGAGTAATGTGTAGTCACAAGTTTGGCACAAATATGTGTTTATAGTTCCAACCCAGCAAAAGGCCCTCATGTTTTCCATTTTAAACAGGATTAGTAATGAATGAAAGGTTTATTACGAATAAATTCTCATTATTCTTTAGACATTTAAGAGAGTTTTTGCTATCAGTTTACAGTAATTCTAAGCTTGATTCTTTGTTGAACACTATAAACATGAACATTTTATTTTTTATTTATTTTTAATGCATTCATTTATTTTTAAACTATTTCTCATTTTATTTCTATGTACTAATTAAAAACCATGAAATGTTATAGCGCTTTCATCATCATTAAGTCAAAGTACATTATCAAATATCTAAAACAAGGTTGGTTTAACTTAAGGAACCATTTGTCATATCAGAACCTTTACAATTATCAGGAATTTAGAGGTTTATACTAATCAAGAATAAACAGCAAGAGGTGATATTTAATGTAGCAAGAATTCTATGCTACTGGTTTTCTTCCTTAAAATAAATCTTTCAAAAATATGTATCACATTTACAATTTTTAAAAATTAATTTGGCACTTTACATAGAGTATTGAATGAAGGCTAGTGGTTGTGCTTGTCATGGTGCCCAGAAGGATGCTTCTATTTTGCCAAAAATGTTCTGCCACTAATGTGAAGCCTGTTGACAAACTGCTGTTTATATGTTGTCCCTGTGAAGCCAAGTCAATTGTTTCACTGTGGGAATCTGGCTCAGTACCAGGTGCTGTCTATGTCACTGCAGACAGTCATGCTTAGGAATGGAAGGAAAGGAACAAACTTCATTCTATCTTTATTTAATCAAAGTTTCAATAATATGAAAAGGACTGGTGACCAGATGATCTTGTAAGATGCAATTTTGAAGAATAAGGCAAATGCTTGAGTTTTAGTTTCTTTAGTTGCTAATTAAGAGATAAATATAAGTGATGATTAGGTACATATCAGCATACAGATTTTACCTTTACCATTACCTGGTATGATAAAATATAGAAAGTATTTTTATCATTAAAAATTAGCAAAGTGTTAGAGAATGTAGGTCATATTTATTCTTTAAGTTGCTGATGGTCTCTTGGGACAATTTTGCATTCTAGAAGTAAGTTGGTAATGTCAGGAGAAATGCTTCATTTCACAGTGGAGGGAAATGCTATAGCATGCAGTTGGTGAACATCAGTGATCCTGTTTGTACATAACATAGCTCCATGGTAGTGACTGATCTAGCCCCAGATGGCAGTATTGCTGCTGAGAAACTACTTCTCATTTTAAATGGCTGTGGGCCATGAATTTTGCATTTAAGTCTAGTTAAAAATCATTAATACTTATAGAGTCTAGAGATTTTGATGGAAAATTAAGGAGGCACTAAGCTAATGAATGATAATGTAGTTTGAAACTACAGCAGTTGCAGAAGGAAAGTTAAAGACAAAAGAAAACGTTGTTACTAACAATCAAGATAGAATGAAGATGTGAAAGAAAACAAAGAAAAACTAGTAAAAGTAAAAACCACAACTAATATATGCTGAAAATTCTCATATTTCTGATAAATATCTGTAAAGTCATTGATTTAAGAGACCAAAAAGTAATTTGTTTCTCTCTCTCTCTCTCTCTCTCTCTCTCTCTCTCTCTCTCTCTCTCTCTCTCTCTCTCTCTGTCTCTCTCTCTCTCTCTCAGTCTTTCTGTCTCTCTCTCTCTCTCTCTCTCTCTGTCTCTCTCTCTCTGTGTGTGTGTGTGGTGTATTTGTTTGTATGTGTGTGTGTATGTGCTTTTGTATAATTAATATTGGATAATGTAAAAGTAACTGTTAATTGCCAGATGTAATTGTTGTCTCAGAGGCTTACTGGTGGATAACCATTCTAGTTCTTCCTGAACTCTGGCTGGCAGGTTCAACTCAGCTGTTCTGGCTTAAATTCCTCTCCAAGCTGACTGATTCAATCTGACTTCTCTCTCTCTCTCTCTCTCTCTCTCTCTCTCTCTCTCTCTCTCTCTCTCTCTCTCTCTCTCTCTCTCTCTGTGTGTGTGTGTATGTGTGTGAGAGAGTGAGGGGGGGTCTTAAATAGCTGTTTTTCATGTGCTGTTCTTGTGACAGTTGAGCATACACAAGTTCTGATTCATTCTGTCAAATCCTTCTGTGATTCATCATATTGTCTTCTCCTTAACTAGATGGCACTTTCAAACATGGTTGTTTCCTTCCACAAACTAATTTTACCTTAAAGATGTGTATTAAGCTCATGTGAGTATTTCAACCAGAGGGAATAAAGGTACATTGTATGTCTGCATTCCAGACAGGTCATAGAGACCTAGGTCTTTAAATGTGATATCTTGCTAGAGCAATCAAGTTGCAGAATTGCAATTCCTCTACAGGATAATACAGAATTCAAGGCCAACATATAATTAGATCTAAAAGAAGCATTGTAAACCACTCAAAACAACAATTCATATAGGTTAATAAAAACAACATATCTATGGCTAATCAAAGAACATTGAAATGTACATTTGGGATCTTTAAAAAGGACAAGGAGAAAGGAACAAATCAGCCACATAATCTTTCAAATATTCTTTTGTTAAAATACTATAGATCAGTTTTCAAATCCATAGACTATTTAACACCAAGAATGAGTTTCAGCTTAAAAACTATGAACTGAGTGCACTCCTGCATCATTGTGGGCTCATTGCTTTGAAATAAATGTGCTACTCTGTCAGTTTTGATAATAAGGCTAAACCTGAGAGTTATATGAAAAAAACTGTACCCTCCAGTGAATTCTGCGATTAAAATAAAACTATTCTAAGAGACATTTTACTTTTAAAAAGGGAAACTTCAAAAAGATCCCATGTCTGAAATGTTATCAATGATTTAAAGTATATAATTTATTTTGAAATATGTAATGCATCATAGATATTAAATAATGTCTCCATAGTTGTTCAATATTAAATAGATGTTTTCATCATAATGCAAATTCAATGGTCTGTAGTCAGTATTTCTATCAGAATTTCATACTCAAGTATTGACTGTAGAAAACCAACTACTAGAGATGACATCTAACATTCACTCAAACACCCTTATCTGCCGTTAATGCTATAGACTTTGCTCATTATCTCAATGAATGTTAGAAAAGAGTTTTCATTCATGAGAATGACAGCTTGTGAATTAGCATCATCTTAGCATAATTCTGTCTCACTGATAGAATTAGTGGTGGGTGGGATACATGGATAAGCTATAATATATACAGGATGTCCCTCATGCATGAGCAACATATAAAAAGCGAATGTTATAACATCTCCATACCTTTAGGAATACTCACTTGATAGCAAAAGATGTGAGCAGAATTCTGCAATGACCTATGGTCATGTATTTATTTGTAATGTATAAAATAAAACAGCTGAAATGTCAACTGTATATAAGGTTTAGTATGTAGACATGGCAAGTAATCATGCATGAATGAGAAGAGCAGCAGCATCGTTAGACTAAGTGTTGGTGATAATTTACAAAAAATAAATAAATCCATTTTTGTTGAACCCAACAAACACTATATATACAGTCTTTATAAGCCCACAATATAAGATCTAAGAAGGCATTAGCCACTAAATTCATCAAAAAAGAATTCTCAACAAACTTAAGGGACTTGACCTTTTATTAGCCATGTTTTCCTGTATAAACACAAGCATAAAATAGTTAAGGCAAAGAATGAATGAAAAATTGAACTAAACAAATTAAATTAATGGTAATAATTAATTCACTAGTTAAAAGAAAAATAAAAAAGATAATGAAATTATATCTAAAATCAAGTTCAAAATCTCTGCCTATCAAAACTTGCAACCTAAGAAGCATAGAAGTATTTACATGTAGATAGACAATAAATTTCTTAAAATATTAAATATATTCAGATAAATTTCATAATACTGTTTTATTCTCACTATGGTGAGAATAATTAGGGAGTTTAAACATTATTTTATTTATTTGGGAGTTTATAACTTAAAAGCAAATTAAAGGAAGGATTAATTATATTTATAAATGACTTTTTAGTGGCATGTCATATATTTCTTTTGTGTTATTCATGTCAAAATGCCTAGTAGTAAAATGTATCAAAGAATCATCATAAGATAAATCATTTTTGCCTAGGTATTTTGCTGTAACAGGAGACATTGAAATTTATATTGAATTCTTCTTGAAAAAAAAAACAAAACTTAAGACCATAATTATTTTATAACACATATTTTAACCACAAATATGATTCCTGTAAAATAAGACTCCTGTCCTTAAATGAAATTTACTTAAATAAGAAAATACAGTAATAGTTTTGTTTATCAGCTGAGGAATCTAGTCAAATGTTCAGATTTTATCTGCACATTTAGAATTTGTCATTTTTCATTAACACTTGAATCATTTTAAATGATAATGAAAACCAATACTAGGTAAGATTTACTGATGTTTGCTAAAGGCAAAGCAACATTATAATTCACATATAATTGTGATTCTTTTAATCATCATGAGCTGCTTATGTTGGGTTTTGTGAATTTGAATGAGAACATGCAGGGTAAATAAATACACAATTGAAGCAAAGTAGGCATTCCATAGACATTACTGGACATTTCAAGGTAGCATGTGAAAATCATTCATTTAAGTTAAAAACGTCCTTAAAATTAGATAAAATGATAATAGAAATCTCGGAAGGAAATAAAGCATATTTCACTTATTTCAAAGTAAAAATCATAAATTTACAAAATGTTTAGTGCTTATTTTGTTCATTTTTAAAAATAAGAAAATCGGGACTGATGAGATGACTTAGCAGGTACAGGCATCTGAGGCCAAGTCTTAGTACCATAATTTTATTCCCCAGAGCTATATGGTGGGAATGGGGAACCTGCTCCTGCAAGCTATCCTCCAACTCCTGGGGCATCTGGCCTATACAAACAGAAACTATACACAGAAGTAACCAATCCACCAATAAGTAAATTAATCTAACCAAAAATAGTAAATTGTATGATATATAAGTCTCAAACAGTTACAAAATTATGACAATTAAAATCAATAAATAAATAAAGTCAAATAAATGACTCATTATGATAGATATAAATAAATAAACCATGTCTGTTTTGAAGCTTTCTCCATGCATTGTGTGTGTATGTGTATCTATGTAAGTGTGTGTTTGTGTGTGTATTGGTATGAATGCGTGTATGTGTGTGAATGTGAGTTTGCATTTGTATGTGTTGTATGTGTCTGTGTGCATGCTTGTGTGAGTATGTATGTGAATATAAATGTGTTTGTATGTTTATGTGTGTATTTGTATATGTGCATGCCTGTGAGTGTGTATGTGTTTGTATGTGTGTGTATCTGTGTTCTTATGTTAGTGTGTTTGTGTGTATATGAATGTGTATCTTTTGTGTATTTGTGTTTGCATGTACATGGTTTTTGGTATATGTGTGTTTGCATGTTTGTGTGTGTATGTATGAGAGTGTGTGATTTTTTTATATGCATGTATGTGAGTATATATATTAAGAGTATTTTAAAAGAGTGTGTGTGCTTTGTGTATTTGTGTGTAGATGTATGTGAGTGGGAATATGTGAGTGTATGTGTATAGGTTTATATTTGTTTATGTGTGTGTATTTGTGTGTGTGTGTGTGTGTGTGTGTGTCTGTATATGTCAGAGCTTCTGTGTAGAAGTCAGAGAAAATATACAGGAACTGTTTTTTGTATTTTTTTTTGTTTGTTTGTTTTTCACCTCTACTATGCGAGTTTGTGAGATAGAACTGAGTCACAAGGTTTGGCAGAGTACAAATCTCCTTTCTGTTTCTGTGATTTGGAAACAAACAATAAAAAGCAAAAACAAACAAACATAAAAACTTCCCTCCTGTAGCAGGGACCAAGTCAAGAAAGAAAGGGTTCATTCTAGCTTACAGACTTTCCAGAGGGATAGACTCTCATGGGTGGGGAAAGATGGTGTTAGAAATGTGAGATGCCTGGGCATATACCCAGAGGCTTTCCCTGCATGCAATAAGGACACAAGCTCCACTATGTTCATAGCAGCCTTATTTATAAGAGCCAGAAGCTGGAAAGAACCCAGATGTCCCTCAACGGAGGGATGGATTCAGAAGATGTGGTATATTTACACAATGGAATACTACTCTGCAATTAAAAACAACGAATTCACGAAATTCCTAGGCAAATGGTCAGAACTTGAAAATATCATCCTTAGTGAGGTAACCCAATCACAAAAGAACACACATGGTATGCAGTCACTGATAAGGGGATATTAACCCAGAATCTCAGAATACCCTAGACACAATTCACATATCAATAGATTTCCAAGAAGATGGAAGGAGAGACCCTGGTCCTGGAAAGACTGGATGAAGGGGGATACCAGGACAGAGAAGCAAGAGGGGGTTGAATGGAGAAAAGAGGTAGGGAAGGGGGCTTATGGGACTTTCGGGGAGGGAGGAAACGGAAAAGGGGAAATGATTTTGAATGTAAATAAAAAAACTTAGAAAATAAAATAAAATTAAAAAAAAAAAAGAAATGTGAGATGATCTCAAGTTGCTTTCACAGTTCAGAAGCAGAGAGCCATCAGGAGGTAGGGTTTGGCTGGAAAATCACAAAGTTCATCCCAATTGGACATACTTTCTTCAAAGCTCCCCTTCCTAGTGTCTCCACAGTCTTTTGTAACCTGCTGCTAGTTGGGGACCATGTCCTGAAACATGGGAGGCTTTCCAGGACATTTCATGTTCAAACCTAAACAGAGAGCAAATTCTCTTACCATATGCCATTTCAAGAGTCCCTAATATGTAGCTTTTTAAAAATGAACTTTCAGCATTTAGCCTTCTGTATGTTTATTCAATAAAACTGTAATAATACAAAACAGTGTCATGAGCTGATAGGGTAGTTTGTATTTGTTTAACAAGTGATTCTAGCATTTACTAAATTGTCTCTTATTATTAACCACTAATGTTTAGTATAAACATTATTCCAGAGTAAGTGCCCAATGCACAGGCAGTAAAAAGTCCATGCTTTCTTTTTCCACTCCAAGTACAGATATGATGATGAATTAGAAACACTAAATGTTTATTAAAACAAACAAACACCAAAACAAAACAAGACAATGGTTGGTTATTTTACTTGAAACTACTTACGTTAGGAGTAGAAGACATAATAAACAAGGAATCTCTGAGGGCTTCAGAAAATCAGTTAGTATTTCACAAATTTTTTCTGCAGAGATGCATGTTACTCAGTAGGGATTAACATTGGAAACAGTAATCCATTCACCTCTGCTACTTATGAGACTATTATAATGCTGTAAGAACTTCCTAATGATGTCTTTTAAATAAAATTAATTATTTGTAATTGCTTTATAAATATTCAGTTTCTCCACTTTATTTCAGGGGCATCAATTTTCACTATCAACTATAATTTTAATCCACTCTAGTTTTTCCTTAAAATATTCTCTAGAATTTGATTTTAAAATAGTTTCTCCTGGTATATTTTCCCTTCACACTCTTATTTATCCTTTATACATATTTATTATTTTCACTCCCTTAATTATAATTGCTATATGAATTTATATCTGGAATATAGATTTTCATATAAATTAAGGCTATAGAAACTTAGTATTATTTTTATTTGAAAGACAAAATTCAAGAGCTGAATGTAGGATGCAATAGCATAGACTATTTATTTGAATAATCTTAATATTTAACTTAATATTGAACACAATTATTCCTAATTTTAAGATGATGATGATATAGATGATCATATCATTTAGTTAAAACTAGTGGTATAATTGTGTTGTGATCTCTGGGTACAGGCTACCACAACCAAATGTCCTTGAAATGGTGGGTGTACTCCCAGATTGCAGGAGGGTAGTGAACTGGAAGGAGAGGTAAAAGGGAAAGAAATTAGGAAATCTTCTCATTCTTCTCCAACCCATATCCTGAAGTAGGCAGAACCTTTCTAACTCAGTTCCTGGATCTTGTGTGGTGCAATATTAGGAAAGAGGATGAGGAGACATAGATCAGTAGAAATCTGAGAACAAGGCTAGAAATGAATAAGGGCCTAATATAACCTAGGAGGAAAGATTGCTGGCGAAGAATTTCTGACAGGATAATAGAAAGAAACTAGAAAAAGGCCAATGGGAAAGAAAATTCTGGATTTTTTTCGACATTTTAATAAAATTGAATTGTAGGTTCCTTTTAATGTTTAAACATTTTAGTGTTTAAATCTTTAAACATTGAACATCCTGTTCAATTATTATTCTGGGTTAAGATTCAATATTTACTAGTTACTGGTAAAATCACACTTCAGTGACCAATGTAAACTTTAATACCAGCTAAACAGTCATTAATTCAAATGTCATATGAATAAAACACAAATAACTATATATAAAGAAAGACTATTGTACATATGTATATGATTAAAAATTGAAATTTTTAATTTATTCTGTCAAGATGAATAGATAAAACTTAAAACTACATAGGCTTTTGTTCTAATTAGCATTAATTGTCAACTTGATACAGTCTAGCATCATCAGGAAGGAATGTCTTGATTGAGGAGTTACCTAGATCAAATTGCACATATAGGAGAAATTTATTGATTATTAGTTGATGGAGAATGGAAAAGTCCACTGTGGAAGTTATCCGTGGTCAGGTGGTCCTATTATCACAAAAGCTAACCAAACATGAGTTGGTGAGTGAGTCAGTGAGTATGCAAAAGAGTTTTTCCATGTCTTCTGCTCCAGGTTCTTGCCTTAAATTTCCTCCTTGACTTTCCTCAATGATGGATTAAGACCTGGAAGTTTAAGCCAAATAAAACTATTCCCATCCAGTTTGCTTTAGATGAGTATTTAGTTTTATCAACAGAAAGAAAGTTATAACCACATTTAAAGAATACAGTCTATAGAACGAGTTGCATGGGCAGGTTTTTTTTTATTGTGACCCTAGACATTATGTAATGATTTATGCTTTACTGATAGGCATAAAGCTGTGCTGGTTATATTGTTGACTGTGGTTATTACAAATGCCGTTGTAGTTAGTGAATATAGTTATAATGTTTAAAAAGTTAATTGGTAAAAGCACTAATCTTATCTACTGTTTGATATGTTAACAAAGTTACAAGTAACTCTGAGATTATGTAGAGAAAGAAAAGCTTCTTTCAGTGAAAGCTATAATAAAGATAATTGAGAAATATTTTGGAGCTAACTTTTATTGATTCTGTGTTCCAAATATATATTATATTAAGAGATGCAATTTAAAAATGGTTGCACATTACCACATATTTACATAGTTGTTTCAGTACTGAGAGTTTACTCTAGATTAATTCTTGGTCATTTTTTGTTTCAAATAAAAATGTCAGATGTCCTATTATTAGGCGAGAGAGATCAACTTAGAGCTGTTATATAAACGCTGTTATCTATAGAGATAAGTAATATGGAAGTTTTAATGAGACCTTAAGAAACTCTGTTAGTTCTAAGCCGTATTAAAAGCAACTTGATTTTGATTTGAGGAAGTCCCAAAGTGCCATATTGTATTTTCACAATGATCCATTCAATAATGCACCCATAAAGACTTTCAAGCATCAGACTGAGCATTTTGCAGATAAACTTACAGGGAGCAAAGAAAAAGGCTTTGTTTTATTTGATCTCCAGTTCACAAGGTAGTGAGTTTGATGGTTAAGGTTTTAACTTTTGTTCATAAATCATTATTATATGTCATAATTAATAGATATATTGCTTCTATTAGCTTTGGCAATTAAATAACAAGTCTTTAAAACAGTTGAATAAAGCAGTGCTCTAAGTGACTAGCAAGTCAAATTATTTTTACTCAAATTATTGAAACTTATGAGTACTAATTAGTCTATAGACTGGTAAGATTGACCTGAGTTAGTGTTAATGAGATGTCTGTGTATAAAACAGAATCTTTAGCTTTTGGCTGCCACTGTGGCATCCAGACTGAGGAAGACCAGGAACCTAGGGCCATGTGAGCCATGCTATAAGCACCACAGGAGCCCAGGGAGCCATGGGACTGCTGGAGACATTCATCACCACAGGACCAACTCTGACAAATACTATCCTGGTTGCTTCATGAAAGTTGGTATGAGACATTACTATATAAAAGAGGAACATGACCTTCTTTCCAACTGTCAGCCTGAAGAATTTATAGACACTGGCCACTGAGCAGACAAGAGTTAAAGCTGTCCCAACACTGATATGGTGAAATAGGGATCTGGAAAGTTCTGAGGAACAGACTGCTCCCTAAGCGGCCTGTCATCATAAAGGAAAAGTCCTTTAGCAGAAGATCTGAAGAGATGATGAGGAGTGCTGGAGATGTCAGTTCCTGGTGGCTAGAGGGCACCCAGTGAGATTCATTAAATGCTAACATTAAGAACACATAAAATAATCCCAGCACTTGGAAGGCAGAGGCAGGCAGATTTCAGAGTTAGAGACCAGCCTGGTCTACAGACTGAGTTTCAGGACAGCCAGGGCTATACAGAGAAACCCTGTCTTGAAAAACCAAATTAATTAATTAAATAAAAAAAAAAACAACAAAATACCTAACGTATTGGTAATGTAGGCATTATTTTAGATTTCTCTTTAACTTCAAAAGTATATTTCTAATTTAATTGCAATTTCTCTTAAGTAATATTGCCTGAAGTGAGTATGTTTGGTTTTGTAGGTTACTGAAACTCAGGTTTTTCATCAGGCTAACCCAATGTTCTATAAGCACTGTTGAACAGGTTTTTGAAATTTTGTTAAAGCTACCCATCACTGAACACGTAGATCTTAAGTTGAGGAAAATATAGTCCCAGCAGAGCTTTTATAAATTATGTCATATTTTAAGCATCTATTCAAACTACTGATTAGTGTACACCCGAAGGTAGTTGAGACACTGTAGATGTTATAGATATAAGTTATAGGGATTTCTTTGCCATAAACCAACTAAGTAGAGGAGCAGGGTAGACACCCCTGTTCAGTTTTCTGGGTTTACTAATAAACTTGCTATTTCTAATCACCTTTTTGTCTTGTCTATATATTCAAGTCTTTAAGAGTTGAAACCTGTTTGCATTTTCCATTCATCAGTACTCCTTTGCTTATAGTTGATACTCAGTGATTATCTCACGAGATTTAAGTAACTCTTTACTGTTTTTGTAAACTCTTTACCGTTAACTTTGCATTTTGTAAACTCTCAGTCCCATGGAAAATTAATGATGTAACAATTCTAGAGGATACTGATAACCATATTTTGAAGTCTTTCCCAAAATATTAGAAATTATTATTATTATGTGTAGATGTCTGTGTGTCTAAGGCCCAGGATCTATACTAAATCCATCTTTTCTCAATTGTTCCACATCTTTGTTTTCTTTTTAAAATATTTCTCTCAATTATTTTAATTTTATGACATTCTTTTATTATTTTTTAAGATTTGTTTATTTATTTTTTAAGATTTTTATATATAAGTACATTGTTGCTCTCTTCAGACACACCAGAAGAAGGAATTGGATCCTATTACAGATGGTTATGAGCCACCATGTGGTTGCTGGGAATTGAACTCAGAACCTCAGGAGGAACTGTCAGTGCTCCTTAACCACTGAGCCATCTCTCCAGCCCATTATTATTGTTATTACTATTATTATTATTATTATTATTATTATTATTATTATTATTATTATTTAATCTTTTTTCACAGTCCAGTCGTTATCCCCTTCCTGATCTACCATCTGAAATTGACTGTTCCTCATCCCATTCCTCCTCCCCTGCTCCATCTCCAAGAGGATGTCCCTACTCCCTGCACTCCAACCTCAACAAATCTCCCCACTCCCTGGGGTTTCAAGTATCTTGAGGGTTAGGTGCTTATTCTCTCACTGAGGCCAAACCAGGCAGTCCTCTGCTGTATATGTGTTGGCTGCCTCAGACTAGTTCATGTTGCTGCTTGGTTAGTGGCTCAGCCAGTGTCTGAGAGATCTTGGGAGAGCAGGTTAGTTGAGTACTGATCTTCCTATGGGGTAGCCCTCCTCCTCACCTTCTTCCAGCCTTTCCCTAATTCAACCAGAGGGTTCCCTGACTACTGTTCATCAGTTGGGAGTAAGTATCTGCGTCTGATTATTTCAGCTGCTTGTTGGGCCTCTCAGAGGGCAGCCATTTTAGGCTCCTGTCTGTAAGCACACCATAGCATCAGTATTAGTGTCAGCCTTGGAGCCTCCCCTTGAGCTGGATCCCAAATTGGGCCCGTCACTGGTCCTCCTTTCCCTCAGTCTTTTCTCCATTTTTGTCCCTGAGGTTCTTTTAGACAGGAACAATTCTGGGTCAAAGTTTTTGACTGTGGAATGGCAACTCCATCCCTCCACTTGATGCCCTGTCTTTCTACTGGATGAACTCTACAAATTCCCACTACACATAAGGTTCCTCCCTTTGAGTCTTAAGTGTCTCTCACCCCCCAGGTCTCTGGTACATCCTAGAGGGTCCCCTGACCTTCTACCTCCAGAGATTGCCTGTTTCCATTCTTTCTGCTGGCCCTCAGGGCTTTACTCCTCTTTCTCTGCTCCAATACCTGACCATGTTTTTTCTCCTTCCCTCCCCTTTCCCACCCAGGAGGCACACCTTTGTTTTCTGAATCTGGAGTTCTCAATAAGATTGTAGTTCTTCAATTTGGTTAATTGTCACCCCAATGAGCTTCCAGGTATAGAATTAGCATCCAATTTCTCATGCTTTTGATGCAGGCATTTTCTTTTTGTTTATTTTTTATAATTTTATCTTTTAATTAAAAATGGATTTTTCTTTCATACAATATTTCCTAACCACTGTTTTCTTTCTTCTACTCTTCTTTGTGCCCAGGCCCCATCCTCTCCCCAGATCCACTCACCCTATGTTTCCTCTTCAGATAATGGCAGGTCCCCAAGATACAACACTCAGAAAATAAATAAATAAATAACAAACAAAACAAAACAAAACAAGATACAATTGACAAGGTAAAAGTCTCAATAGGAGAAAAAAATGTCAAGAGTAGGCAGAAGAGTCAGAAGTTAACCCATTCCCACTACAAGGAATCTCACAAGAACAGCAAGCTAACAGCCATAAGACAAACAGAAGTGCAGGCCAGTATAGGCTTCAGGCTTGACATTTCACTCCTTGTGGGGCCATATAATCCCTGCTTAGTTGACTCAAAGGGGTATGTTCTCCTGGTGTCCATCCCCTATTCCCCTATGACTCCTACAATATTTTCTACAGTGTCCCTGGTCTCTAAGGAAAGGACCTGATGGAGAATGGAGACCGCCAGTTTAGACTCTTTTTTTTTGACTCTGGGTCTCTGCACCTGCTCCAATTTCTCCAATTTGATGCTGAAAGCAAGAAACTTCTCTGATGACAACTTGGCAAGGTGCTAATCTATGAGTATAGCAGAATATGATTAGGAATCATTGACTTTTGACTTTTTTTCCCCTACTCTATTCTCTGAGCTATCTAGACTCTGATTCCTGACTACCAAGGCAGGGAAGTGCATGGGTTTCTTCCCTATGAGTAAATCAAACATTGTTTGGCCATGAGGTTGTTCTGTGGTACCATTGTCCCAGCACATATTACGGGTAAGTCAAATTGTAGGTGAAAAGTGTGTGGCTGGGTTGATAACCAGGTTTTTCCTTCCATAGAACTCAGAAGGTACTTCTTAATCCAAAGAGTAGAATATAGGGGTGAATGCTCAAAGCCCATATCAGCTCAACCGTTCTATGTTCAATGCACTGAGGAAAAGTTGTCCTTGCTGCTGTCAGTTTTCAAAGGGAAACTTTCAGTCTGGGCTATTCAGGGATCTCCATAGGGCTTCCTGGCCAGCCCCTGAACTGAATGTAACCCAGTCCCATCACTGGAACCATTGGCTGGCTACTAAAGATGGCCACTTCAGACATGAGGCAGGACTCCATTACTAAGAGTCCTTACTGATGTCATCCTCATAGACTCCAGGAAGTTTCCACTGCCATAGGTTTCCACCCCACCCCTCAAATACTGCTCCCCTCTGACATTTCAGTCCCTGTGGGGCCATATAATCCCTGCATTCTCTCTCTCATCCTCCCACCCACTCCTGTCACTACCCTCCTCTAGTACACCCACAGAGTCTATTTTTTTCCACTTCCTAGTGAGATTCATACTTCCACTTCACCTTACCTCTCTGTGTCTGTGGGTTGTGTAGCTTGATTATTATTCACTTAATAGCTAACATCCACTCATAGGTGAATACATACCATATTTGTCTTTCTAGGTCAGGGTTAGCTGACTCAGGATGATTTTTCTAGTTCCATCAATCACAATGGGGCATTTTTGTAATTGAGTGACATCCTGTACCTTTAGAAATGATTTTTCTTAAAAGTCTTTAAAATAAAATTCATATTTTACCTAATTCACTATTAATTGGGTTATCTTACTTTTTAAAGGTTTATGCTTATTTTATGTGTACAAGAGTTTTGCTTTCAATATTTTTGTTTACTTTGTGTGTGTGTGTGTGTGTGTGTGTGTATGTGTGTGTGCGCGCGTGCGTGTGCACATGCGCGCGTGTGTGTCTGGTGTTGGCAAAGGTCAGCAAAAAGCTTCATATCTTCAGAACTTAAGCTTCTGAAGTTACGTGAGGTTGTTAGCTAACTAACATGAGTGTTGGAACTGAAATGAATTTGGTTCAACCACAAGAAAATCAGAAAGAGCAGTTAACCACTGAGCTACTTCTCCAAACTCAGATCATTTTAATTTAAGGTCATATGCATCATTTGCCCCCACATCCCAGAATTGCAGTGAATGAGGTTTCTAAAGCTTTCTTATCAGTCACAGTGATCTTACAGCTAAAGAAGCTTAGGTACACACACCCACAGCCTGCTCCACAGTTTTGGTTATTTGAATGAAAATGCTCCAAGAGTTCCTGTATTTAAATGACTAGTTCACAGTTGGTGGACTATTTGAATAGGATTAGAAGGTATGGCCTATTTGGAAGAAGTATGGTCTTGTTGGAGGAGGTATATCACTTGGGTCTGGTTTTGAGGTTTCTAAGCTCTTCAGTATGGAAAATATTTCTGATAAAATTGAAGAAATATATAGAAAAATGTTAAAATCAAAGATTATCATGGAAAATTATACACATAAAATGTTAGGCATAAAATATTTCTAAGTTAATTGAAAGTGGAATTATAAACATTTTCTGACAAAAATTGAAGATTTACATGGAAAATATTTCTGATAAAATTGAAGAAAAATATAGAAAAAATGTTAAAATTAAAGATTATCATGGAAAATAATGCAGTTAAAATGGTAGACATAAAAAACATTACTAAATTGATATTAAGAGATATTAAGGAGAAGTGATTGTTGCTTCCTGTTATTTTTGTTATTAGAGGTGGAATTATGTTTGTGTGGCTGTCTTCTTTTTGGTTTGTTAAAAGAAGATTGTTTTCTTGCTTTTTCTAATGTTGAGTTTCCCTCCATTTGTTGGTGTTTTCCATTCAGTATACTTTGAAGAGCTGGATTTGTAGAAAGATACTGTGTAAATGTGTTTTTGTCATGGAATACCTTGGTTTCTCCATCTATGGTAATTGAGAGTTTTGCTGGGTATAGTAGCCTGGGTTGGCATCTGTGTTCCCTTAGAGTCTATATGACATCTGCCCAGGATCTTCTGGATTTCATAGTCTCTGGCAAGAAGCCTGGTGTAATTCTGATAGGTCTGCCTTTATATATTACTGGGCCTTTTTCCCTTACTGCTTTTAATATTCTTTCTTTGTTTAGTGCATTTGGCATTTTAATTATTATGTGATGGGAGCAATTTCTTTTCTGGTCCAATGTATTTGGAGTTCTATAGGCTTCTTGTATGTTCATTGGTATCTCTTTCTTTAGGTTAGGGAAGTTTTCTTCTATAATTTTGTTGAAGACATTTACTGGCCCTTTAACCTGGAAATCTTCACTCTCTTCTATACCTACAATCCTTATGTTTGGTCTTCTCATTTTTGTCTTGGATTTCCTGGATGTTTTGGGTTAGGAGCTTTTTGCATTTTGCATTTTCTTTGACTGTTGTTTCAATGTTTTCTATGGTATCTTCTGCACCTGAGATTCTCTCGTCTATCTCTTATATTCTGTTGTTGATGTTTGCATCTATGACTCCTGACTTCTTTCCTAGGTTTTCTATGTCCAGAGTTGTTTCCTTTTGTGATTTCTCTATTGTTTCTACCTCCATTTTTAGTTCCTGGATGGTTTTGTTCAATTCCTTTACCTGGTTTTTTTTTTTTTTTTTTGTGCTTTTCTGTAATTTTTTAAGGGCTTCTACCTGATTACCTGTGCTTTCCTGTGTTTCTTTAAGGGAGTTATTTATGTCCTTCTTGAAGTCCTCCATTAGCATCATGAGCTGTGATTTTAAATCCAAATCTTGCTTTTCCAGTGTGTCGTGGCATCCAGGACTTGCTGTTGTGATTGAACTGGGTTCAGATGGTGCCATGTTGCCTTGATTTCTGTTGTTTATGTTCTTGCATTTGCCTTTCGCCATCTGGTTATCTCTGTTGTTAGTTGGTCCTGCTGTCTCTGGCTGGAGCTTGTCCCTCCTGTGGGCCTGCAAGCCTGTCTCAACATCCCTGGGAGACCAGCTCTCCCCTGTCACAGAGTGCTGTGGCTCAGTCCAGCTCCTGGGTACAGATGGAGCATGGAAGGACCCTGTCCCAGCTGCTCTGCCACTCCTGTGTTCCCTGTGCTCCTGACTTTATCCGCCTGCTCAGTCGCCAGAGAGAAAATTTGGAAATACATTTTAATATCAGGGAAGCAATACCTCTGAAACCATGAACTTGTCAAGGGGACAAAGAGCAAACAGGAAGAATTCTTCCTTCCATGCACTTTCATGAGGGCTGCCATCAAAGGTGTGGCCCCTATTAGGGTGGTTCCTTCCACCTCTAATAAACCAATCAAGAAAAATCCCTCATCATAGTACCAGCTCCTTGGTTTAGTTGATTACAGATTTAATCAAGTTTACAACCAAAGTTAGCCAATTTTATTTTTATTTTTTTTAAAAAATTGGATATTTTATTTGTTTACATTTCAAATGTTATCCCCTTTCCCGGTTTCCCCTCTGCAAACTCCCTATCCCACCCTCCCCCATGCCCTGCTTCTATAAAAGTGCACCCCCACACTCCTGCCTCACCACTCTAGCATTTCCCTACCCTGGGGCATCAAGCCTTCATAGGACCAAGGGCCTCCCCTCCTACTGATGCCAGATAAGACCCTGTCAGCTCCTTCAGTCCTTCCCCTAACTCCTCTATTGTGGTTCCTGTGCTCAGTCCGATGGTTGGCTGTGAGCATCTGTATTGGTCAGAATCTGGCATAGCATCTCAGGAGACAGCTGTATCAGGCTCCTGTCAGCAAGCACTTCTTGGCATTATCAACAGTGTCTGTGTTTGATGTCTGCATGTGGGATGGATCCTCAGGTGGGACAGTCTCTGGATGGCCTTTCCTTCAGTCTCTGTTCCACTCTTTTACCCTGTATTTCCTTTAGACAGGAGCAATTCTGGGTAAAAATTTTTGAAATGGGTGGGTGGCCCCATCCCTCAACTGGGGGGCTATGCCTAACCTCTGGATACGGTCTCTGCAGGTTCTCCCTGCCCTTTCGGGGGGGGGTGTTATTTCAACTAATGTCATTCTCATGGAGTCACTTTTATATTCACTGTGTTTATTGCTTATTGCCATCTTATACCACTTTAGGTTTAAGAAACACTATTTTATCCATTATATAAAACAAACAAACAAACAAAAAACCCCAACAAAACTATGCCAAGGTGGTTCAGTGGGTAAAAGAGTTTGTCCTCAAACTTGATAAACAACTTTGAGTGTGATCCCGGAACAGACTCCTACAAAGTGTCTCCACACATGTGCTATGGAATATACATGTGCATATATACACATACACACAGCAACACACAAAAATTAAAAACACATAAAACTTTAAATTGTGTCTGGTTTTATAACAGTATTTTTCAACCCATGACCCACACATTACTAAATTTATGAAGATGTCAGTTTATGTTTATCGTGAGTTGCTACTGAATTTCTAATTCAAATTTGCTGTTGTTATTTCTGTCTGAGACTGGCTTTTATATGCAAGCCTGGAAGAAGTTCTTCCCTCAGTCTTGGGAGGGGTGAAACTGCAGTTGTGGCCTCCATGGCCCTCATACCAGCAAAATTGTTTTAACCTTCTTTTATTCTAAATGAAATACATTGTCTTAGTTTGGTAGGAAAGATGTGTGCTTTGAACTCAGACTGGATGGTTTTCTCTTCTAGCTTTGCTGATTCCTCACCCATAGAATTGCAGTCTCTCTCTGAGGGTTACTTCCCTTT
This sequence comes from Tokudaia tokunoshimensis, assembly GCA_036184795.1. NCBI lineage: Eukaryota > Metazoa > Chordata > Mammalia > Rodentia > Muridae > Tokudaia > Tokudaia tokunoshimensis. The sequence continues at coordinate 11,397,449 of BTHU01000005.1, read as the reverse complement.
TTCTAGATCCCATCACAATTTTTAAGAATCACTGAATCTTAAATGAGACAATGCTTCCTATTTAAGCACCCAGTGCTGAATCAATGTTCCATAAATGACAGTTACTGTTTTTAGGGAAATTCCATAAAATAAGACTTTGCAATTAATGAAAGTGGAATTTCTTTTATACTTAAAATTTTTCACTAGATTCTTATTTAAATACTTTCCACAATTTATTTATTTATTTAGTTAAGAAATTACCTATTAGAAGAACAGAGCACTACATAATCTTTGAGGTTTTCAGGAAAGATGAAGACTGGTTGAAACTATTTAAGAAAATATTTTAATGGCAATCAGGTGTTAAAAGTTTAATTAGAAAATTCATCCTGTGCACATGGGCTAATGCAGACTATGGCAAGCTGCTTAATTTTCAATTCTCAGGCTATTTTACATTGTCAACATTCTATTTAGTAATCTTGGGGGAAATAGCATCAAAAGCAGACAAAGAAAAATGTTTCACTTTCCTGCAGCTGACTCCCTGATTGCCTGACGTTTAGTTACATTTGGGCATCTGTCTCAGGAACTCCCATTGTCTGCAACCATATGCAAACTGAAGTGTGCTTTGGGGTATAGACATGAGGACAGAATTGGCACTTGGATTCACCATCCAACAGCAGCGGGAGAAGCTGGACAAGCCTAAGATACTTCACACAGTTCATTTAATGAACTGTTACTTTATTATTTTGTAAAGCTCCTGTAATACACATTTATGATATAAAAAATGCTTTGCATACTGCTTCATCGGAAGAGGACCTCATTTAGATTAACCTGTGACTTCAACAGCAGGTGGTAGAATGAACCAACTGCTTCAATTACTGCTTTTGCGCATGACTTTCATGTGTTGCTAAGATTATCAGAGGAACCTGATTACATCCCCTTAGACACTATTGTTGGCACGATGATTAAGCTGTTATTTTTTTTTTAAGACTGGGAAACTAAAAGGCTTTTTGGCATGAGGCAAAAGCACTGTGTATAGAGATCAGTAAGATAGTGTGTATCATTGCCCTGTAGCTTATCTGCACATATACAGCTCCCTGGTGGATCCCTATGATAAACATTATTGGAACAATTAGCTGCTGCTGACACAGAATCCAGACACAATAGCCATGGCCAGCAGCACAGAGCCAAAAATTATGGAGCCAAAAACCATAAAAAGCAACACCAAGCTAGTCTCCCCATTCAACTGCTGTCATAAAACCCTCCCAGTGCTATGTTTGCATAGCTGGCTTCACCGATATGGCACTGTTAACACAAAGGAAGGAGCTGCAGCACTTGCCTTTGTTTAGCCGAAATTACAAGTCATTGAATTAGTATGTCATCTTTATTGTGCTGTCATGCAGCGGAGGTGAGGAAGGCTCCGTAATGGATGGGAGAGTTTGATGGCCTGAAAGACAGGCTCACAGATGGTTGTCGATATAAAGCAGTTTTCCCCCTTTATAAAGGAGCAAGAAAGAAAGGGGGAGAAAAGTGAAAACCCTGCTTGGAATGGGTTGGTACTGATTTGTGATGTAATGCAGAGACCTCTATACAAGTCTCATGTTTAAGAACTTTGTGAGCCTGGAGTATAAGACAATGGTAACCAATGCAGACACTTATTTGTTAAACATATAGCATAGCATTTCACATTCTTTGGATGCTGAAATGACTATTGTTTTTCTTCTTGGGGAATTTCTTACAATATATGTATAAATAATTGTGAATTAATAGATAAATAACCTGAGAATGGTCCACTATCTAAAAGTCTAAAATGAGTGCTTTGAATATTGCAAGAAATATTCAACTCTGTACTAATATTATTAAATCTGTTTTCATAGAGATTCTAGACTGTGACTTTGACTTTAGAATAAAAGAAATGTTTTTAGTTCAGTGATTTATTGCTTTTACTACTTTTTAAATCCACAGTCTCATTCATATTTTTAACAGATTATTGGGTCATTTTAGGTCTGTGTATTTAGAATCAATAAGATGAAGAATCGAATTCATTTTTAAATTATATGTTTCTTTTGTCATAATTATTTAAAAGGCTGATCCAGCCTAGAGGGGATTATTTTTAACCCAACCATTAAGCAGAAAGAACACCTTTTATTTCTGATAGGAATCTTGTCACTAAGCTTGCAGGGCAGTGCTTGTAAACTAGTTGTACCTAAGACTTCAAAGAATTTCCAATGTGCTAGTAATTGTTGTGCATATTTCCCCTTATACAAGAAAAACAGGAAACATCAATGGTATGATTAACTAAGGTGTGAGATAGATGTACAGCTATATGGAAACTTTTCATGGACTAGTGTACATATGACTGTAATTTGAAACACATTTGGTCATGGCTGTAGAGATGACTTAGCTGTTAAAAGCACTTCCTGCTCCTGCCCAGGGCTAGGGTTAGGGTTCATATCCAGGACCCTTACAACCACCTTAATTCCAGTTCAGTATGGTCCCAAAGTCCTAGACCGCCATTCCATTCTTGTGGTGCATAGAACAATATGAAGTCAAACACTCTTACATGCTAAAAAATTTTTACAATCTCAAAGATACATTTGGCCGTATGTAAAATAATTATGAGACATAAAATGCAGGGATGTAGGATGGCAGAAATTGGCACTGCCTGTTAATGTCCTCAAGGGTGAAAGGTAAATCCTGATTGTTGTTTGTTTTATTTGGCAGCTTTCCGGTTCCTTCCAAAGCAGCACTTCAGGAAGCTGAATGAAGTGGGTGTGTGTGTGGTTAGTTCAGGGTCTGTGAATTATCTGTCTATTCAGCAACATTATTACATTTTGCTTCCATTTTATGATTATTTTGTATTTATTTAAAGATGATTATGCTGACTTGAAATTTGTTATGAAAAGCAGCTTGGGTGTGGTAGACACCGTTGGTGATTGGAGCCTATGGAATGGAAGGAAGCATGGACTTACAGATAATCAGAAATCACATTGAGACTTCACTATAATACCTACTAACTGAATAATCTTGGACCAGGTTATGTGAGCCTGATGTTTTCATTACTATATATATGATCAGATGTATGGATGATGACAACAAATGACTTTGACCATGGTTTGGGGGTGACTTTTCATGACTTCAGGGTTAAAAATTTCAATTCTCCTTTACAGTATTTTCAACATTATCAAGGCGAAGGGTAGGGCCAACAGATCCAGATCCTGCAAGAGGACCTGGAACTTTGGGTACAGAACACCAAAAGGTAACACAGAACTTATAGGATGATCTTCTATCCACATGTTCTAGTTTTCCAACCAAAACTAAGTAAGAATGCTTTCCGAAGTCAAAGCGTGTAACTATGTCCAGTGAGCAGACTTTGGGCCATCAGTTGTAAGGTCCTAGCTACTGGTAGCAAAGATGTGTATGCACAAAGCCAAGGGAGTCTTTAGAGTTATCATCACTTTAAAAATGAGTATTGCTGAGTCTGTTCCATTTACTCTGAACAAGAGACAGGTGACTGTTATATATAATATTCAGCTGCATTAACATAAAAATGTACATGACCATGATAGCTTTACTTGTGAATTGGTGTTGGGAAAAGATGGGTTCAAAACAGGAAAACCACAAAATCACTCAATGGTTATGGGTGCCTAAACATTTTATTACATACCATTCTTTTTTTTTTGTCTTTGATTTCATACTTCCTCATAAAATTTTAATTCATTTCCTGGATGAGAACGAGAATAAAGCCAACCAATAAAATGCATTCCTGTGAGTTTTAGTCAAAGGGCATTACTTTTTAAGTGTCAAAACAAAACAAAAAACAAGTAACAAAATAGCCACATCTGTATTATACTGTACTAGAGTTACCTTAGAATAGTGTGACCTAATGATTTAGGTCATAGGTTATATATTTTACAATATAAACTGATTTTAGCTAAGACATTTTTTCTATTTCTTTCTTATAGCCTGAAACTTGATCTTTCATATAAATGCTGCTGTGTCTCCGAAGACTTTGCCTCTCAGTTCATACCCTTTCTTTGGGCTTTGCTTGTTGCTTACAGGGTGACTGAGTGAGAACCAGTTGATAATTCAAAATTCTTTGCCTATAATGAAGCCTCATGTACTTGGCTCCATGTGTTTGACTTGTTCAATGGTACCATGTTTACTTAGCTCACATAAGGGTTAGCCCTAGAGGTAGAGGGTAAGTCCCTATTGCAGAAGATACCATGCATTTCAGAAACAGGGTCCAGAGAGCTCTACCCTGGAACTGATCTGAATGCCCCCCTCCTGGAGAATTACCTTCTTGGTATCATTAAGGCACCCCAAAGAAGCGGGGTGACCAATAATTCTATCCAGCTATGATGCCTACAAACCACATCATCAGCGAGGATGGTCCAATATCCCTAAGGATGCAGTAGTGGTTTGAGGTGACCTGTTGTAGGAATTATTAATCTCATCCTGGGGCTTTCTACTGCTCCTTAGACCCTTTAGTCTTTGGATAAAAGAAACACTCAGACTTTGTATTTACAATAAGCCTTAAGCAGCACAAGAGAAGAGCAAATATATACTCTTCATGGTATTAGAATCTACTTTCCTATAGATAACCCCAAATTATTGCTTACTAGATTTCATCTGTGCTGCTCTTTGTTTTTCTTAATCATTCCATTCATTTACATTTCAAATGAAATGGTTACCTGGTTACCACTCCACAAACCCCCTATCACACAACTGCTCTCTGCCCTTTCCTCTGTCCCCTTTGCCTCTCTGAGGGTTCTCCCCCAACCACCCACTCTCTCCCACCTCACTCCTCCAGCATCCCCCCTACACTGGGGTATCAAACCTCCACAGGACCAAGGACTTCCTTTCCCATTGGTGTCAGACAAGGCCATCCTCTGCTACATATGTATCTGGAGCCAGGTATCCCTCCCCTACACACTCCTTGGACTGTGGTCTAGTCCTTGAGAGCACTGCATGTTCAGGCCAACCAAAGTTGTTCTTCTTATGGAGTTGCAATCCCCCTGCTCCTCCAATCCTTCTGCCTGCTCCCCCATGGGGGTCCCTGAGCTCAGTCTGATGGTTGGCTACAAGTATCCACATCTGCATTGGTCAGTTGTTGGCAGAATCTCCTAAGGAATAGTCCCACCAGGTTCCTGATCTGAGCTGCTCTTAACTCTAATTAGCCAGCCCTCAGGGCCAGGTTTTCTTTATTTCTAACCCATGGTGGCTTCTTCTCCTGCTCCCTTTTCTTCCCTCATGGTCCTCCCCAAACCAAAGTCCACAAAACCTAAAACAAGCCTATGTCTCAACTGTCCAGGTATTGGCTGTTGGAATTTTCATTTACCGATTAAAACTAACTTAGAATAGGATTCCTTAGCATCTTTGTGCAGACTCTCTCATCTCTGGTGCAACCAGTCTAGGGGGTTCAATATTAGCACCATCTGCACAACCCACTACATGACCAACAGATCTCTAGTAGTACTTGAAGCCTGCTCAACAAGAAGGATTAATGTGCCTAGAGTACTGTAAACCTAGCTAACTACTTAATGTTAGTGAAGCCATGGTTATTGGAAGAGAAACTACAACCTCTAATTTACTATGTTATGTTACTAGGCTGTGGTGGTTTGAATAAAAATAGCTACCATTAGCTCATAGAGAGAAGCATTATTTGATGTGAGGTCTTGTTGGAGTAGGGATGACCTTATGGAGGCAGTGTATGACTGGGGCATGGGATTTGGAATTTGAGAAGCTCAAACCAGCCCAGTGTCTCTCTGTTTGCCTGCCAGTGTGCCTGCCTGCTGATTCTTGTTCATATCTTGGCTCTTTACTCCAACACTATGTCAACCTGTGCACTGCCATGCTTTCTGCCATGATGATAACAGACTAAACCTCTGAACCTATAAGTCATCCCCATTTAAATGTTTTCCTTATAAAAATTCACATGGTCATGGTGTTTCTTCATAGCAATAGAAATCCCAACTAAGAATTAAGCTATGTTAGCATAATCCCTAACAACAATTTATAGTCATTTGTCCTTGTACATACAGGTAAGTGTATTCTTGACGGCCCACCCCCTTTTCAGAAGATTTTACATGCTCATACAGGCAATGCAGATGTCATCTCTTCTCCTAATTCTCTCAGATGGTCTTTTGTTCCTTCTGTGACTTTCACCAGCAAGCATTTTTTGTTCAATAGCTTCTCCAGAAACTTTGTCCCCATTTAACTTTATGTTCTTTGTGAGCCAGATATGATTCAGTTATTTTTATATTATCAAAATACAAAACTGTGATTAATCAATAATACTCAATAATTATTATATTAATACAAAGTATTATCAAGCCTCAATGTTTGTCTTAGTAAATTCTTCCACAATGCAATGGTCAATTATAACGAGCAGAATTAAAAGCTCGATGAAATTATGGACTGTGAGTTCTCAAAACTGTAAAACCAGTGACTGTTTATAATCTTACACTGTTTATTGAGACTTACATTCTGAATGCTGTTCTTTAGATTCATATTTTGTAACCTCAGATAGTTATCTCTATGAATGAATTATACAGTGTTAGGGAGATGGATTTCAAAATTAGCAGGTGAGTTTTCAGTAGACATATGTTCAGCAATAATTATTGAATTATAGAGACAGCCTAACATTTTACGAGAGCAATTGGCAAAATAGTTAATGCCGTTGACACCAAGAAAATGTAAGTTGTTTAATTGAGGGCAAGTGAACAAAGACTAAATCTCTATCAAGAAGTGCAGCCCAAATATACCTTTGTTTAAAATGCTGTGTGACAACATCATGGACTTGCTCTAGACAAGGGAGGGACAAAGGAATAGAAAGTACTAGAGGAGGTCTGATTCACCCCCTGACTTCACACTCAGATAAACTTGCAAATGCAATTGGTTTATTTTTGTATAAATAAGCAAGAATGCTGGAAGAAGCTAAACATCTTCATAAAACAAAACATTATGATACCAGAAACCCTTAGGAATAGCACTAATGCTTTTAAATGAAGGTTTTATTTGTCTCTGAGCTGCAAAAGGGAGTCACTAATGAGATGTCATTTAAATTCTAACACCTGTTTAATGGCAGTTTTTCTCTATCCCCAAAGAGTAGCTGTTTATGAATGTTTGCAGCTTTCCAAGTGTATCTACAAGAATTGTTTTTCATAAACAATGTGTGCTTCTTCCTCACGTGCTCCAGCTGCATTACCACATAGGAAGAAAATGGTTAGCAGGGACATTTTTGTATTAGGTGGATTTCTAAGACGATATTTATTCCAGACACTCAAAGTTAAAAGTTAAAATTTTGGAATTCCTATAGTAAATATGTATCAGCACCTTTGTGTTTTACAGAAATATGAGTACTCAGTGATATAAGACAAATAGGAATTATAGTTGGATTCTTCTTGAATACAATAGAAAGCACCATGGTGGGAGATGTCCCCTATATTTCCTGCTCTGGGAACACAGTATATTCATAAGTGAGCAGTCATGCTCAGCTCTTTCTGGGAGTTGCAGACAGGAAATGCTTCTTGGCTTTTCCCCTTCAACAAGTTAATAATTGAAATGCCAGAGTGAGACTATCATATTTCTCTATTATTTTTATGATTTTCTCATGTAAACAATTTACTTGTTAAGAACGCATTTTTTTAAAGAAGCCTACAATAATTGTTGAAAAGTTCCTGTATGCTTTCTCTAGAAAGATATCAGAAAGAATAACTGATATTCTATGGGAAAATAAGAAAAATATTTTACAATTAGAATGTTTTTTCTTCAGGGTCTACCTCTCTTTGTGATCTCATTATTTTGTACAGGCCAATTTCATGAATAATGTCCATAAAGCAGCCTCTTGTAATTCTGTCACCTCTATCTTGAAAAATTCAAGTGTAAATTTTTGAAGCAGGGTTTTTATGAAAATGTTATTATGAAATCTCAAAGGTGATGCATGGGATCATTGTTTTAAGAATGTGCATCTTGTACCTGATCGGACCATATTTTTGTTTTTCTGTCTCATGCTGGATAAGTGACAAAGCAATCCTCATGTGGGGAAAGCAGAGTCGTGTCCTGGGGAATGATGAGACTAGTCCTATAGAGGAAATCTTCAGAGCTTGGGATTTAAGCTGAGTTCACTAAGTCTATTGAGAAGAGAATAGCTAAGTCATGCGGTGCTCCATGTGTGGACACAGACAGTTCTCTAAAACTAAGTATTTTATACTTTAAAGGAAGTGAGAAGGAAATTGTTGCAGATGTGTCTGGATCTTTCCATTATGTTGGAAACTATCTTTATCACACAACCATAATTTCTTAGAAATCTTAGTGCCAAATCAGTTCCTCTCCCCTCTGAAGATTCTGCCCCCTTTGACTTTTCTTATCCATTTAAGGTATTCTTTTAGATAAGCAGAACAATTGTATCTTTCTCTTTGGTGTTTAAATATTCTTTCTTTCTCTTCCCTCTCTTCCTCTGTCTCTTTCTGATTATATATATATATATATATATATATATATATATATATATATATATATGTGTGTGTGTGTGTGTGTGTGTGTGTGTGTGTGTGTGTGTGTTGAAAAACACGAGTCCTGTGTTTACACAAATTTTATTTGTAGTTGGAATCTCACTGTTTAATCCATGTTCTAATTATTCCCAGGATTTATTCACAATTGTTTGACATACCATAATGCTGAGCCTAGGGAAATAAGCATATTCTTTTTTTCCCCTTGCAGCTCTTTTCTTGACTTATGAAAGCTAAATATCCATTCTGTAAGGAGAGATGAATCAGCAATCCATATAATATCTATTCATCATACATATTTCACAAGGAGGATATTATGGTGACTGCAAAGTTCTTACAAAAATAATGGAAATCCGGAACTTGATGTGGAGTGTCAGAGAGCCTCTTACTATTATTTACCTTATCAGCTTTTGCTTTCTGAAATCAATGGAAGGGCATCAAGTTCAGCTAATCCATATTTCTGAGTATGAAATTGAATTTATAGTCTGTAGTATGTTGACTACCGCTCGCGTTTAAGGCATAATTGATTTTTATTGAAAAGCCAGCAGGCACATCAAAAATTTCCACAAACCACAAGGATGTTAAATTTTAGCCTGTTTAGATAATAGTGTAGCTTTATTTATCCTTTAAAATGAAGCTTTTATATTTATATCAGCAAATGCCATGGAAGTGTGACTGATACCTTGTGAAACCGTAAATCCATGGTTCTGTAAAACTGTGCTTCACAAAAATAGCAACTTTATATTTCAAAGGTAAATATCTATGGTTGGTTTGTTTTAAGGATAAATGGATAAATGGAATAATAAATCTAGTACCATATCATGTCATATGGTAACATCATTTCATCTGAAACAAAAGCTTGCACCAGTTTTTTCTCCTCTGTCCATACTTTCTGCATTTTATTTTATTGATGCTTTGCACATTATATAGTGTGTTTCTAGAGTCTTTATGCCTATGGCATGTTATTCCTATAAAAGTCTGTTTTTTCTGTTTAACCCCAATAGTGACTTCTAGTATGTATGGTATGTGGTTCAGTTTCACTCAAATGACCCCAGTCCATATGATAAGCTCATGTGCTCAACCTCTACATGTTTAAAAGTTAAAATGAAAACATTAATGAATAACTTTATCACAGAATTTATGAGAATAAGATTAAGAGTTATGTGGTCTTCAACATTGGTTTTGGTTTCTGATTAATATGACATAATAAATGACATGGATTTAATTTTTTCAGCTCTCTAAGACTACAGAGTGTTTCCATGGAGGAAGCAGGATACATCGTATAGAGTCTGATGAATATGCGGTATATATCACACCTTTTTAAGAAATAGTTTGTGTGTAGGGCACCCATTGACTTACTTTGTTTGTCCAAGGGAAGCTACATTTGTGGACTGCAGGAAAGTCTAACTAATTGAGAGATCAATTGTCTCATGCATGAGGACTTTTGAGCATCTGAGGAGACAGATATGCATTTAGTTGAAACAGGGGAACAAAATACCCACAGAATGAGATACAGAGACAAAATGTGGAGCAAAGTCTGAGGGAAAGACCATCCAGAGACTATCCCACCCAGGGATCCATCCCATATACAGTTACAAAACCTAGACACTATTATCGATGTCCACAAGTACTTGCTGACTGGAGCCGGGGATATATCTGTCCCCTGGGAGGCTCTGCCAGTGCATGACAAATACAGAGGGGGACACTCTCAGCCAGCCATTGAACTGAGCACAGAGTCCCCAATGGATGAGCTAGAGAAAGGACCCAAGAAGCTGAAGGGGTTTGCAGTGCCATAGGAGGAACAGCAATAAGAGCCACCCGTAACTCCCAGAGCTTCCAGGGACAAAATCATCAACTAAAAAGTACACATGGAGTTACCCATGACTCCAGATGCATAGGCAGCAGAGGATGGCCTTGTTGGACATCAAACGGAGGAGAGGCCCTTGGTCCTGGAAAGGCTTGATGCCGAATTGTTGGGGAATACCAGGACAGGAAAGCGGGGAGGGTTGATTGGGGATTAGGGGGAGGGGAGATGGCTTATGGGATTTTGGGGGTTGGGGGGAACCAGGAAAGGGGACAACATTTGAAATATAAATAAAGAATATATCTAAAACAAAAAACCAAAAACAGCCATTTGTCATTATCTAATGTTAAACCCCATTTCCATTTTATTTTGAAGATTTTTAAGTAATATTAGATTTTGTTTTTAGTTATGTGGTGTGTGGCTCTCTCTCTCTCTCTGTGTGTGTGTGTGTGTGTGTGTGTGTGTCTGAGTTTGAGTGTGTGTGTATGTGTGAGTAGGTCTGTGCATATTTGAATGTAAGTACCTACATATTCCAGATCAATGGAGATGGAGTTACAAGCAGTTGTAAGCAGTCCAATGTGGGGCTGGGAACCAAATTTAGATCCTCTACAACAATATATATTCTTAAGTGTTGAGTCATCTCTCCAGCTCCATAATTATAAGCTTTTTATACTGTTTAATACATTTTCAGCTTTCTATGAATCAAACTAACACATAAATTGAAAAAAATTATTTTGAACTTTATCAATCATTTGTCACAATGACAAATATTTGCAGTACTGCTGCATCAAAATAATGACCTTAATTCAGTTTAATTGGTAACTGATGCTTTCAACAAACCTATTCTTGCTTATATAGCACTGCTAGTTTTCTTCTTTACATAGGAGGGTTTGCATGCTCACATTTCAAAATACGCACTATTTTACTCTGATGTGCTTTCTGTTTATATCAGCCCCTTTATTTTATAGTTTGAACAGAGGCATGTAATTGAGTCTTTCAATGATTGTCTCAACATGATTGTAGTATCTATAAATTTCATTTCACAGTGGTAAATAAATTGTAAAATACTTGTTGAAAGAAGGTACCAGATCTTTTAAAGTTAAAAGCAATCACCTTATGGTATCAAGGCATAAACGCATTAATTGTAAAATGTTAATTGTATATCTACAGATTATTTTGATAGAACAATGTTTTCCAATAAAGAAAATAGTGCCTCTTGTAGTTTTAAACACGCACCAATAAGCAATTAGTGCCTATATTCTTCTGTGTATGTATGAAGAGTGTTCAAAACAATTTGTCAAATGTACAGAAATGAAAAGACAAGTCCTAAAGAGATTGTACAGTCATCTCTCAGGAGTAAACCCAGCAGGGAAAAGCACTATAACTTTCACAAAAGCAGGTACTTTCAAAGCAGTGTTTGACAGGCACAGGGACAAATCTTGTTAATAAGTAAGAGGATTTGTGTTTGCCTCTGTCACATGCCACTTTGAAAACCTACCCACAGAATGCCTATAAATTTCATGCCCATCTTCCCCTTGGTGCTTTTCCCAGTGATTCCCCCATGATGGCTTTCTGCTTTCGTTCATGGTATTCTATAACATCTTTCACAAGGGTGTTGCATATACAGAGACTTGGTGGTGCTTTTATAGTTAACACAATATTTGTTGTATCTTTTCATTTTCACTTAATGCTTTGTCTTACTCTATTTTTATATGTCTTTTAAGTATTAAGTATGTAAAACTGATCCACTCTGAAACTAAGAAAAATGAAACTTTATTATTTTCATTATTGTTTTTAATAGGTATATTTTAAAAAGTATATTAAAATATAAGTAAGAAGTGATATGTTAAAAATGTGATGCTCTTTACTTTTGTATGTGGATTTTAAACTGAATCAGAATACTTGTAGTAAATCAACAGGGTTTTGTTGTTGTTCTTGGTTTTTTTTTTTTTTTTTTTTTTGATTTCTTAGAGTATACATGGAGGGACTCATGGCTCCAGCTTCAAATGTAGCAGAGGATAGACTTTTCAGACATCAATGAGAGGAGAGGCCATTGATTCTGTGAAGGCTCCATGCTCCAGTGGAGGGGAATGCCAGGTCAGGAAAATGGGAGGGGGGGTGATAAGCAGAGGCAGGGTGGATGGGATAGGGGGTTTTTGGAGGGATAACTAGGAAAGGGGATACTATTTGAAATGTAAAAAAAAGCAAACATCTAATAAAAAAGATATTTTATTTATATTTCAAACGGTATCCCCTTTCCTCTTTTCCCCTCAGAAACCCCCTGTCCCATCTCTCTTCCCCCTGCTTGCTAACCTACCCATCCCTGACCTGACATTCCCCTACACTGGGGCAACGAGCCTTCACAGGTTCAAGTGCCTCTTCTCTAATTGATGGCTGACCAGGCCATCTCTGCTACCCATTAGGCTGGAGCCATGGGTCCCTCCATGTGTACTCTTTGGTGGTTAAGTCCCTGGGAGCTCTGTGGGTACTGCTTGGTTCATATTTTTGTTCCTACTATGGGGCTGTAAACCCCTTCAGCTCCTTGGGTCCTTTCTCTAGCTCCTCCATTGGGAACCCTGTGCTCAGTTCAATGGTTGGCTGAGAGCATCCCCCTCTATACTTGTCAGGCACTAAAAGGGCCTCTCAGGAGACAGCTATATCAGGCTCCTGTTAGTAAGAACTTGTTGACATCCACAATAGTGTCTGGGTTTGGTAACTGTATATGGGATGGATCCTAAGGTGCAGAAGTCTCTGGATTGTCTTTCCTTCAGTCTCTGTTCCAAACTTTGTCTCTGTACTTCCTCCCATGGGGTATTTTGTACCCCTTCTAAGAAGGATCAAAGTATCCACACTTTGGTCTTCCTTCTTGAGCTTCATGTGGTCTGTGAATGGTATCTTGGATGTTCTGAGCTTCTGGGCTAATATCCACTTATCAGTGAGTGCATATCCTGTGTGTTCTTTTGTGATTGGGTTACCTCAGTCAGGAAGATATTTTCTAGTTCCATCTATTTGCCTACGAATTTCATGAATTCATTGTTTTTAATAGCTGAGTAGAACTCCAATGTGTAAATGTACCACATCTCCGTATCCATTCCACTGTTGAGGGTTGTCTGGGTTCTTTCCAGCTTCAGGCTATTGTAAGTAAGGCTGCTATTAACATAGTGGAATATGTGTCCTTATTACATGTTGGAGCATCTAAGGGTTGTTTTGATTTGCATTTCCCAGATGACTAAAGATGTTGAACATTTCTTTGGTAGCTTCTCAGCTATTCTGTGTTAATCAGTTGAGAATTCTTTGTTTATTTCTGTACCCCCATTTTAATAGGGTTATTTGGTTCTTTGGAGTTTAACTTCTTCAGTTCTTTGTACATATTAGGTATTAGTCCTCTATCAGATGTACGATTGGTAAAGATCTTTTCCCAATCTGTTGGTTGTCATTTTATCCTACTGACAGTGTCCTTTGCCTTACAGAAGCTTTGCAATTTTATGAGTTGTCATTTGTCAATTCTTGATCTTAGAGCATAAGCTATTGGTGTTCTGTTCAGGAACATTTCCCCTATGCCCATATGCTCGAGGCTCTTCCCCACTTTCTTTTCTAATAGTTTCATTTTATCTGGTTTTATGTGGAGGTCCTTGATCCACTTGGACTTGAGCTTTGTACAGGGGATAAGAATGGATTGATTTGTATTTTTCTATATGCTGACTGACAGTCGAACCAGCACCATTTGTTGAAAATGATATCTTTTATCCACTGAATGGTTTCAGGTCCTTGGTGAAAGATAAAGTGACCATAGGTGTATGGGTTCATTTCTGGGTCTTCAATTTCATTGATCTATCTACCTGTCACTGTACCAATACCATGGAGTTTTTATCACTATTGCTCTGTAGTGCAGCTTGAGGTCCTGTGATAGTGAATCTCCCAGAAGTATTTTTATCACTGAGAATAGTTTTCACTATCCTGGGTTTTTTGTTATTCCAGATGAAATTGCAAATTGCTCTTTCTAGCTCTTTGAAAAACTGAGTTTTGATGGGGATTGCATTGAATCTGTAGATTATTTTTGGCATGATGGCCATTTTCACCATATTAATCCTGCCAATCCAAGAGCATGGGAGATCTTTCCATCTTCTGGGATCTTCGATTTCTTTCTTCAGAGACTTGAAGCTCTTGTCATACAGATCTTTCACTTGTTTAGTTAGAGTCACACCCAGGTATTTTATATTATTTGTGACTATTGTGAATGGAGTTGTTTCTCTAATTTATTTCTCAGTTTTTTTATCCTTTCAGTAGAGGAAGGTCACTGATTTTTTTTTGAGTTAATTTTATATCCAGCCACTTTGCTGAAGTTGTTATTGATTTAGGAGTTCTCTGGTAGAATTGTTGGGGTCACTTAAGTATATGATCATATCATCGCAAATAGTGGTAATTTGACTTCTTTTCCAATTTGTATCCTTTGACCTCATGTTTTGTTTTGTTTTGTTATCTAATTGCTCTTGCAGGTACTTTGAGTATGATATTGAATAGGTATAGAGAGAGTAGGCACCCTTGTCTAGTCCATGATTTTTGTAGGACTGTGTCAAATTTTTCTCCATTTAGTTTTATATTGGCTACTGGTTTGCTGTATACTGCTTTTACTATGTTTAAGAATAGGCCTTGAATTCTTGATCTTTCCAGGACCTTTATCATGAAGGGGAGTTAGATTTTGTTAAATGCTTTCTCAGCATCTAATGAAATGATAACGTGTTTTTTTTTCATTGAGTTTGTTTTTATAGTGAATTACGTCCATGGATTTCCTTATATTGTACTATCCCTGCATCCCTGGGATGAAGCCTCCTTGATCATGATGGATGGTCATTTTGATTTGTTCTTGGATTCAGTAGGCAAGAATTTTATTGAGTATTTTTTTGCATCAATAATCATAAGGGAAATTGGTTTGAAGCTCTCCTTCTTTGTAGGATCATTGTATTGTTTAGGTATCAGAGTAACTGTGGAATAGTTTGAAGAGTATTGGTATTAGGTCTTCTTTGAAGGTCTGATAGAACTCTGCACTAAACCCATCTGGTCCTGGGCTTTTCTTGGTTGGGATACTATTGATGACTGCTCCTATTTCATTAGGGGTTATGAGACTGTTTGATCATTTATGTGATCCTGATTTAACTTTGGTACCTGGTATCTGTCTAGGAAATTTTCCATTTCATTCAGACTTTCCAGTTTTGTTGAATATAGGCTTTTGTAGTAGGATCTAATGATTTTTTGGATTTCCTCTGCTTCTGTTGTTTTTTTTTTAATTTTTATTTATTTATTTTATGTATTTGAGTACACTGTTGCTGTCTTGAGACACACCAGAAGAGGGTATCTGATCTCATTACGGACGGTTGTGAGCCACCATGTGGTTGCTAGGAATTGAACTCAGGACCTTCAGAAGAGCAGTCAGTGCTCTTAACCACTGAGCCATCATCCCATCCCATCAGTTTCTGTTCTTATGTCTCTCTTTTCATTTCTGATTTTGTTAATTTGGATACTGTCTCTTTGCCCTCTGGTTAACCTGGATAAGGGTTTAATCTATCTTACTGATTTTCTCAAAGAACCAGCTCATAGATTGGTTGCTTCTTTGTATAGTTCTTTTTATTTCTACTAGGTTGATTTCAGCCCTGAGTTTGATTATTTCCTGACTTCTACTCCTCTAGGGTGTATTTGTTTCTTTTTGTTCTAAAGCTTTCAGTTGTGCTGTCAATGTGGAGAGAGCTACTATATGCTCTCTCCAGTTTCTTTTTGGAGGCAGAGCTATGAATTTTCCCCTTAGGACTGCTTTCATTGTGGTTTGGGCATGTTGTGGTTTCATTTTCATTAAATTTTAAAAAAGTCTTTAATTTCTTTCTTTATTTCTTTTTTGACCAAGTTGTCATTGACAGAGTGTTGTTCTGCTTCCATATGTATGTGGGCCTTCAGTTTCCATGAGTATTTGGGCTTTCTGGTTTTTTGTTGTTGTTTTTGAAGACCAACCTTAGTTCCTGGTGATCTGATAGGGTGCATGGGATTATTTCAATCTTCTTATATCTGCTGAGGTCTGTTTTGTGATTGAGTATATGATCAATTTTGGAGAAGGTACCATGAGGTTCTGAGAAGAAGATATATTCTTTTGTTTTAGGATAAAATGTTCTATAGATATCTGATAAATCCATTTGGTTCATAACTTCTGTTAGTTTCACACTTTCTTGGTTTAGTTTCTGTTTCCCTGATATGTTCACTGATGAGAGTGGGGTGTTGAAGTCTCCCACTATTAATGTGTGAGGTGCAATGTGTGCTTTGAGCTTTAGTAAAGTTTCTTTTATGAAGGTGGGTGCCCTTGCATTTGGAGCATAGATGTTCAGGATTGAGAGTTCTTTTTGGTATACTTTTCCTTTGATGAGTATGAAGTGTTCTTCCTTATCTTTTTTGATAACATTTTGTTTGAAGTCGATTTTATTTGATATTAGAATGGCTACTCCAGCTTGTTTCTTGGGACCATTTCCTTGGAAAATTGTTTTCCAGCCTTTTACTTTGAAGTAGTATCTCTCTTTGTCACTGAAGTAGGTTTCCTGTACGCAGCAAAATTTTGGGTCCTGTTTATGTATCCAGTCTGTTAGTCTATGTCTTTTTATTGGGGAATTGAGTCCATTGATATTTAGAGATATTAAGGAAAAGTGATTGTTGCTTCCTGGTATTATTGTTGTTAAAAATGGAATTATGTTTATGTGGCTATCTTCTTATTGGTCTATTAATGGAAGATTACTTTCTTCCCTTTTCTAGGGTGTAGTCTCCCTCCTTGTGTTGGAGTTCCCATTTATTATCCTTTGAAGGGCTGGATTTCTGGAAGATATTGTGTAAATTTGTTTTTGTCATGGAATATCTTGGTTTCTCCATTTATGGTAATTGAGATTTTTGCTGAGTTTTGTAGCCTGAGCTGGAGTTTGTGTGCTCTTAAGTTCTGTATATCTGGCCAGGATCTTCTAGCTTTCATAGTCTCTGGTGAGGATTCTGGTAAAATTCTGATAGGTTTGCCTTTATATGTTACTTGACCTTTTTCCCTTACTGCTTTTAGTATTCTTTTTTTCTTTCTTTCTTTCTTTTTTTTTTTTTTTTTTTTTGCATTTGGTGTTTTGACTATTATGTGACAGTAGGAATTTCTTTTCTGGTCCAATCTATTTGGAGTTTTGTAGGCTTCTTGTATGTCCATGGGTGTCTCTTTCTTTAGGTTAGGGAAGTTTTCTTCTATAATTTTGTTGAAGATATTTACTAGCCCTTTAATTTGGGAGTCTTCACTATCCTCTATACCTATTATCCTTAGGTTTGGTCTTTTCATTATGTCCTGGATTTCCTGGCTGTTTTGGGTCAGGAGGTTTTTGGATTTTGCATTTTCTTTGACTCTTATTTCAATGTTTTCTATGGTATCTTCTGCACCTGAGATTCTCTCTTCTATCTCTTGTATTCTGTTGGCGATACTTGCATCTATGACTCCTGATCTCTTTCCTAGATTTTCTATTTCCAGAGTTTTCTCCTTTTGTGATTTCTTTATTGTTTCAACTTCCATTTTTAAATCCTGGATGTTTTTGTTCAGATCCTTCACCTGTTTGGTTGTGTTTTCCTGTAATTCTTTAAGGGATTTTTGTGTTTCCTCTTTAAGGACTTCTACCTGTTTACCTGTGTTCTCTGGTTTTTCTTTAAGGGAGGTGTTTGTGTCCTTCTTAAAGTCCTCTATCATCATCATGAGATGTGATTTTAAATACACCTTTTGCTTTTCCGGTGTGTTAGGGCATCTAGGACTTACTGTGGTGGGAGAACTGGGTTCTGATATTGCCAAGAAGCCTTGGTTTCTTTTGGTAGGGTTCTTGTGCTTGCCTTTTGCCACCTTGTTATCTCTTGGTGTTAGTTGGTCTTGCTGTCTCTGGCTGAAGATTGTTTCTCCTGTGGGCCTGTAAGCTTCTGTCAGCACTCCTGGGAGACCAGCTCTTTTCTGGTGGGATCTGTGTGCAGATGTCTATGAAACCACCTGGATCCAGGGTGCAGATGGTGACCGGAGGATATTTGCATGTCACAGCTTCAGAGCTTGCTTGATCTCCACTGACACAACAACTGCACTAGCACACAAAGCACCACACACGAAGCATTCAAGCCTGCTCAGCTCCAGGGAAGTTGAAGCCAATCATGAGTTTTCTAAGGTGGTTTCAAATGAAACTTGGTTCTAAAGGCTGAACCACTTTTGCTTCTGGAATTGATCTGGGTGTCTCATGGTACTTCATTTGCTGGTGCAAGAGCAGGGGCAGTCAGGTCTATGGAACATCTTCCAGTCTATCAATTGGTGGGATACAATGCTCCTTGCTGTCTGCCAGTTTCTGTGTCTTACAACATGTGCTTTGAAAGGAGCAGTTCTAAGTGAAAGACATTGTGAGGGGAAATTCGTTTTTTTCACTCACAAATATTAATCAAGTCAAAACCCATAGCATTGGAAGTGCTTTCTGGAGAACCGGCAGTGCTCATGTGTCAGCCATTTTTCTTTGTTTAACTGTAAGCACAGAATGAAGTTGTCTTTCCAGGGTATACAACAGCTGGATGAAAAGTACAAACAAAGCTGAGGTGCCAGATGTTTTATCTATATCATATTTAACATCTGGATATTTTTTTAAATATGTAGAAGATTGGCTGGGTTTTCATATTTCTTCTGCCTACTTTTGGCACTTTATGAATGCTCATGCAGAGCGTATACATTTGCGTGTGTGCGCTGAAGAGATAGAAAGTTTCTAGTGACTGATAAAACTTGCCTGAAGAAAAGAGCATTGAGATTTGTGTATAATCACATGTCTCTGAATTTTCAAATCCAAAATCAGGCATGAATGCTGATACTCACATGTGAACATTTCTGAAAGACTGTGACAAAGTATGGAAAACATGACAGTCTTCTACTGTATCAACTAAAATATCAGTAGATCCCAGACATAACTCTTGGGAAAGCAATCAGTGTCTATCTGGTTAGAATTAATGTATTCACATAGCATTTTATCTATGTTCAAAAAGAAAAAAGTCAATATACTTATAATTATTATTTTTTTAGAAAATAATTTAGGTGGACATGTACATCTGCACTATCACATAAAGTGTCAGGTCTCTTCAGAATAATTATCTGAGAGTGTTAAGTAAGCAGATACATATGTATTTAACAAGGTACAAAGACTTACATTCATTATGGCTTTGAACTTTGAAGGCACTTTGAAATCATAGTCCCATTTTATATAAGCTTCTCCATGTTGATTTAGTTCAATTCCCATTTCTGGTGAGAAGAGAAGGAAATGAGAAAGGAACTTCTGTGGCAGCAAGCCTACTCTTTTGCACTGTAGCACGTGATTTCACACTCAGCTTTCTTTTCTTTTCTTTTCTTTTTTTTAATTCTCGGAAAATACTTTAGCTGTTAGTGAGTTAGCTGAATTGTAGTTACTCATAAATCTTTAGTCAAGTCATTTGAAATTTTCCGATTTAATGTCACTTACATATAAAATGAGACTATTTACCCCATAGACTTATATAAAAATTGAAAATCTTTTGTAAGTTACTACCAATGAACAACTCAACACTCACCACAATGATAATGCCCAGTATGAATGCTGTTTGACTTTTTACAGTGAAAAAGCAGAGGTCTGGAGAGTTGACAGTGATCATAGAATTAGGGTTTCCCCGAAGGAAGGAATCAAGTCACATTCAACTCAGTCTCATGCAGAACCCTGTTCATCATTCTAATGTTAATTATTTATGAGGACAATAATTTCCATAGTTCTCCCTTTTATGAGATTAATCCAAAATAGCACGTCTTTAGTTACATAGTAATTTCACATATCATTTCTCATTATGAAAGTATTGCAGCAACAAATACTGCAATGCACAGCAATAGTAAAAACTGATGCCACCCTGTGATTCCTATGAGCATAAGGAAGAGAAGATGCATTGGACCCAAATCCCCATCATCTTTGCTGTATTATGTTTCACACTTCCTCAAATGTGACTGGATCTATTCTTCACTCTGCCATTAATGTCTGTATGGGGCCAATGTGATTTAACTAGAAATACTTTCCATGACATTCATTTATTTGGAGCATTCTGGAATGGACCACTCACAAACTCTATCAGGAGTTTTCTGTCCCACAGACACTTTCAGAAAGCCTTTGCATACACAATAAATTATAATAAGTTACAGTAAAATAAAGTTACATTTAGGGGACCTGATAAAATGTAGAACACAGCAAGAGGTATATAAAAAGTCCTTGCCTAGAAAGTACCATTGAAAGGCCTTAGGACATGGGTAGGTTTTAGTCATCCCACATAATCAGATTTGTAGGATGGGAGGGCTGAGCAGGACTTCAGAAAGCAGTTCTATTTTTGAGTGCATATGGATACATTTAGCAGGTGCGTACAATAGATGATTCTGAAATCATGCATCTAGTTCATCCAGTCTATAGAAATCTTTGTAAGGACAGTGGATTTTTGGCTACAGCAATGAGATCATTTTGAGTCATTTAACCTTGACTTCAAATGACGACTTAAAAGTCATTTCCATGGGAAGGAACATTTTCCCCAGCTTATATTTTCTTTAATTTCTCATAATTTGAAGTCTAGGGATGAGGCCCATAAACTCCCACTTCCCCACTTCCATGTGGACACATCTGTTTTTGTCATGCTTGTTCATGTCATGTTTAGGAGACCAGTTGTTGAGACCTTATAGGTGTAGCTTCTCTGTTGTTTCTAGCAGAAACAGTCTCTACCTCTTAAAGTCTTTCCACCTGCTGCTTTCTGAGTGCTAGATGCAGGACCTGTATTTTCCTAAAGCCATATAGAGAATTAGCATTATATGGACCAATCATATATATATATATATATATATATATATACATATATATATACATATATATATATGCTTAAATACAGATATATTGTGAATATATTTGTAATATGCACATTGTAATATGCATATTATTGTAATATAAATGAATATATGTAATATATTAAATTATATGTGATATATGTTTAGATAAGTAAATACATATGTAAAAAGAAAAAGAAGGCTAGAATTCCTGAACTTGGATGGATTAACTGGGAGAGGTTGAAGGAACAAAATGGAAGGAGAAAATGATGGGATAATATTTTAATTAAAATTTTAAAAATGAAATGATGAATTTTCATAGGGATTTTATTCTAAACAATATTAATAAATTAAAATATATGATATGGTATAAATTTGTAAGACATACTCTGCTATAAACAGAAGATCATAAGAAATAATAAAAGGAAGATACTCTTATTCCATTAAAAACTCTACCTGCCGTATTGACTGACTAGAGCTTCATGATTATAGATAGTTAAAATGTTACAGCCCCAAAGCCAAATTATATTTCTCTATTATCGATTACCATAACTGCTATGCATTGTTTGTTTGTGTCTATGTGTTGGTGTGTGTGTGTGTGTGTGTGTATGAGAGAGAGAGAGAGAGAGAGAGAGAGAGAGAGAGAGAGAGAGAGATCTCTCACAGGAAACTTTTGTACATAGATTAACAGATATGTATCATCAATAGCATCTAAAACTTGTAGTCAATATTTCTGCTAGGTAATAGCCATGTACTAACAAAAAGAAGAATTTTATAGAGGCACAAATTTGGAAAATACTAATAAAATCATAGAGATTGTTTTGACAGGGTCATTCACAACTTCCTTATAATGTTTATCATGTATTTTGTAGGTAAATATTTTTTGTACTGTACTCCAGTCTCTGTAGCCACAAAACCTTTATGATTTATATTTCCTGCCATCAGGATCTTATGAAAATAATAATAATAATAATTATTATTATTATTATTGTTGTTGTTGTTGTTGTCATTTGTCTTATATGCTACTCAATTCTCTATTGAAATTGTAAGCAGCCCTGCCTTTCAGTTCTAAATGATCCATATGGAATTCCAATGAGAAAATTTACCCCATTGTCTGAAAAACACATGAAACAGTTAAGTTACAAAACTATGCACTGATGTTGTCACTAAATGCTGGTACTATTTGTATTGATCATAGCTGTTTTCTAATTTGTCAAAGGAGAATGTTGATGTTTCTTTTAATGACCTGTAACTCTTTGTGATTTCCTGGAATTTTTAGGAGAAGGAAGAAATACAGTCGTGAGATAAGAGGAGTTTGTAGATTAGACAGCCGATTGGGCCATCAAGCCCTGACCATTAACACTGAGGTTCATGTCATGACCAGGTTTCTCACAAATTCATCCATAAAGTCTCAGAATTACCTCTCAGACAAGAGCAGTTTTAAGGAGTCTTAAATAAGATATGACACTTGTCAACGGAGAATAAGAAAGTGTTCCAGATGGTTGAGATTGTGAGAAAGAGGTGGAGAGGTTAGAAGAGGAGATGTCTGAAGACAATGAGAGAGGAGAGAAGTGAACACCCTTAGGGAATTGTACAGGTAACTTACACTGCATCAGAATGAAAATGACATTCACAGAAAGAAAGTCAAGAAATGAGAAAAGGTTCTTTATCATGCAAAGCCAATCTTTAAGAGATATCATTCACAAGTGGCTAGAAGTTTCACAGTGTGGACGTTTGCAATACAATGAAGTGTTTAGAAGGAGAAGGGATCCAAGCCTGTTGTATGAGCCCAAACTGGTCATATCCCTTTTGCCTGGTTATAACTGTTCTGCCCCTAAATGTACTAACAGTTCCCTCTGCTGTCTATTAGCAGATGCTGATAGAGCAGACAGTGCTCCTCGGTTCACTGTTAAAGCTCTTCACATATCTGAGGGGAATACTGAAATAAGACAGAGGATTTTCAGGAACCACTCTATACTTGGAAGCCAGACAAGGTTTTAATCTATTGGTTTTTGAAACATCAAAATATATACTATCAAAATTTTTTAAAAAAATCATAATTAGTTGCACATGAGTTTGATTTCTTTATCTGCTAGAACAAAAATGGGCTTGTGTACTTCTGTGCCCACAATGCATTTGAAAGTAAAAGGAAGAAAAGTTCTCAAGAATCGTTTAATGATAGAGTCAATAGCCTAAACTTTTGCAAACTTCATTTTAATGTCCTGTGCCAGCACACTGCTTTAGGACATCCACTAAATTTTTTGATTTGCTGTTGTTATTTGTTTGTTTGTTTGCTTATTTTTAAATCTCTACAATGTTATATTTATGTATACTGTAAGGTTATTGTTAGGATAGATTAGCTCTGAAGTTTAAAATCTGCTACTTTAGCTTTATTTTTTTATTTACTTGTTTCTTTATTTATTACTCACTCATCTAGTGCTGGAATATTAATAATCTTCAATGTAAAAATAGAATAGTCAATAAAACAGAAAACACTCCCATTATTGTTAAATTTATATTGCAGTTATGAACAAAGAACATACAGTATGCCAGCCCATGATAAATCTTATGGCATTAGAAGTTGTTGGGTACACATATCAAAGGTCTGTGACCCACACACATCCGGGGAAACCAGGAATGTAAATGATACAGAGGTGTCTCCTCAAAGAAGGAAATACTGTTCTTTCATTTAGAAGGCTAGAAATTGTGAGCTGATTAAGAGCCTGGTGATCTCTGTTATCTGTTAAGCTGGACCTTACCAAGTTCCTACAACCAGAATGGGAGAAGGCAGTAATTTAAGTGACCCTTTCAGCCAGGTGTCCTAAGCTCCCACAACCAGGACCAGACATATCTATCAATCTAAATGACCCTTACATTGTCTGTATAGCCAAAGGGTCTCCCAAGGTCCCATAACCAGGACCAGAGGTGGCTAATATCCCAAGTGACTTCTGTGCTATCTGTATAACCAAGACCAGACCAGACCCCTTTATAGACCTTAAACTAATACAGGTATCTTATCTCTACAACTCATCATCTTACAAGAAATGATATGTAACCTGAGTTGAATGTTGATATAATTATGTTTTCTTGTGTACTAGGGATTGTATTACACCTATAAACATTTTTATAAATTGCGCTGTGTTTTAAAGAGACTGACAATGAATCTCTGGGCATGCAACTCTTTAGAAATCTTGACCCAGGTCCATGGAGTCAACTGAATTTTCATCCTGACTTCTTCAAGGTTCACTTCCTTGTCTGACACCAACAGAGAAATCATCAAGAAATTCCTTTGGTTTTTTGTTTTGTTTTGTTTTGTTTGTTTTTTGAGCTAGGGTTTCTTTATATAACTCTAGCTGTCCTGGAACTCACTCTGTAGACCAGGCTGGCCTCGAACTCAGAAATCTGGCTGCCTCTGCCTACCAAGTGCTGGGATTAAAGGCATATGCCACCATGGCCCAGTTCATCCTTTGGTTTTAATCATTGGTAGTTATTGCAGATATCCTACATGTGCTTTACTTATTGATGATTCTGCATATCTGTTGATGGCTTTCTCTTTTTAAGGAATATGAAGACAGGTTCTCTTATAGTCACTCTATGTGTGTTCATATTTCTGATGTACAACAGAACTTGTTTGAAGGTGAAATAAGAATGCTCATATTATGTAGAGAGACTGTAAAACCAGAATTGTTTTTAGGTTTCATGGGAGCACATATTAAAACAGTCATCAGGAAGGACTTGGTTAGAAGCACTTAAAGAATGTGGAGGAGGGGGTTGGAGAGATGGCTCAGAGATTAAAAGTGCTTTTTGTTCTTCCAGAGCTCCTGAGTTTAATTCCAAGTGACCACATGGTAGGCCATAACCATCTATAATGAGATCTGGTATCCTCTTCTAGCCTGCAGACATACATGCAGGCACAACACTGTATACATAATAAATAAATCCAAAAAAAGAAAGAATATGGAGGAGTATTATCAGAAATATCAGTAGTGCAGTGCCTATGCCAAAATAATGGCATAGAAATAAATATCTGAATGAGATGAGATCAGTGGTGGGCAGAGTATAGTCTCATGGTCCATCTCCCCTCAAGTTGACTTCCTCCTGTTCTCTCTTTCTTCTTCATTCTCTATTCTCTCTATCATGTCATTCAGAACCCACCTACTTCCAATTCCTCCAGAAACTGGCTATAGCCAATTTTATTTAACCAATAGTTTTAAATCAAGGAGCAAGGTTTGCACAGCAAAAGCTTGTAAATGTGAGAATGCACTGCTGGCTTAGACCTTCAGGAGCAGAGTTTTACATTATAATACATAGCACCAGATCAAACCTTGACATATCCTAACAGAGAAAAGGTCAAGTCAGTTAGCAAAGAACACTGGAACTAGTTGCACTCAGCACCTGTGGGTTCTCCAAGTATTTTTTACCCTGCATCCTACACTAAACCTCTCCATGCCAGAGGCTTCCTTTCCCTTAGCTTCTGATTTATGTATATTGGCTATGTGCTCCCTTGGCTCTCATTTGTTCCCTTGGTCTCTTGGGTTGCTTTTAGACTCTTCGACAATGACTTCTTTCTTGGTCTGCTTGTACTCATATCTTTTCTCTTCCCTGTCTTCCTAACCCCTTCTCTCATCTCCTGACCCAGTCTGTTCTGCTAGCCATATTTAGTCTGGACACTTTAAGGTGCTTCTGCCTGTTCCCTCCCTCAGATCTCCAATAAAACCCTTCTCTTCAACCATACCTAGGCATGGTCTTCATTTTCATCTAGATCACAGGGCAAAATAGATCAAAACTTTTAAGTTAGTGCAAATAAAGTAATTAGCAAGTCTCAGGGACAGGGCAGTCAATCATTTTTTCTTTACATTAATGAATGCGTTTAATAGTAATTGCTAAACTAATCATAGCTACTTTGTGTGTAATATGTTCAAGGAAACTATAAGCACTTTAATTGATTTATCATTTTAAAATACAGTCTTACTGTGTAGTGCAGGCTGGCATGGAATTCTGTGTCGTCCAGACTGGCCTGTTAAGTTCTTTTTCTCAAACTCATAAGTTCTATGGTTACAAGTATGGACACTGCATCTGTCCTAAATCTTTTAGGCTTTATATGATGTTTTACAAGTGTTATCTTTCAAAAACTAGTATGGCTATAGTATAGGCATTGATATGGTAATATATGGAAGAGAGATAAGGGTAAAATCTAACCTAATTTTCTGGATTATTCTGATGCCTACTTTTGAGTTTTCTCTGTAGTTAAAATCACATAAATCTAACACTTAAAAAACATCTTAAATATCAGATGTTTGAATGGGGAATTGTGGCATATGGTCTTAGTATTCTTTACACAGAAGCACATAAATCTCTGTGAGTTAAAGGTCAAACTGACCTATATACTAAAATCCAAGCTAGCCAGAGTTATATAATGAGACCCTGTCTCACTAAATAAATAATTCCTAATTAACAATTTTTAGTGTTTTTACAGTAAAGACTTGTTCAGACTTCCTTCAGCAATGGAATTAATTCTTATTTATCTACCAACACATGCAGATTAAACATATTTTTTGCTTTGAGAAATGACACACATTTATTTGCTACTTTAGAAAAAAAGAGAACATGAAAACTTTGCTTTAGCCCTTTATAAAAAAGACTGTAATTTAAAACATTTTCACTAGCTCTCCTCAAAAATGATACATTTGTTGTGCTGATATTATAGTGATAATTACTACAACAGGAAAAATATTCATATTTTTATCAGTTGTTTTCTGTAACTTTGATAAAACACCAAGACCAAGGTTACTTGTAAATGAAAGTGGTTACTTAGAATTCCACACATTAAGAGTCCATGATGGTGGTGCTAAGGCATGGCAGCTAGAACTGAGAACACACCTAGAACTGCCAGCAAGATGAAGAGAGTGTCAATGGGGAATGTGCACTGCTTTTGGAAACTCAAAGCTGTCCCCAGTGACATGCCTCTTCCAGCAAGGACATACCTATTCCTCCCAAAGTGTCCAATCAACTGGGAACCAATCATTAAAAGATTCCTGTGGGGAAATCTTTTATTTAAACTACTACATCATTTTCTTTTCTTTTTTATTATTAGATATTTTTATTTAATAATTTATTCATATTTGTTTCAAATGTTATCCCCTTTCCTCTTTTCCCTTCCAAAAACCCCCTATACTATCCCCTGTAGCCCTGCTCACTAACTCACCCACTCCCACTTCCCTGTCCTGACATTCCCCTACACTGGGCCATTGGGTCTTCACAGGATGAAGGGACTCTTCTCTCATTGATATCCAAAAAGGCCATCCTATGCTATATTTGTGGCTGGAGCCATGGGTCCCTTCATGTGTACTTTGATTGGTTATTTAGTCCCTGGGAGCTCTGGGGGCACTGGTTGATTCATACTGTTGTTCCTCCTATGGGGTTGCAAACCCCTTCAGCTCCTTGGGTCCTTTCTCTAGCTCCTCAACTGGGGACCCTGTGCTCAGTACAATGGTTGGTTGAGAGCATCCGCCTCTGTATTTGTCAGGCAGTGGCAAAGCCTCTCAGGAGACAGCTATATCAGGTTCCTGTCAGCAAGCACCTTTTGGCATCCACAATAGTGTCTGGGTTTGGTGACTGTATATGGTATGGATCCCCAGGTAAGGCAGTCTCTGGATGGTCTTTCCTTCAGAATCTGCTCCACACTTTGTCTCTGTATCTCTTCCCATGTGTATTTTGATCCCCGTTCTAAGAAGGACTGAAGTATCCACACTTTAGTCTTCCTTCTTTTTAACTTTCATGTGGTCTGTGAATTGTATCTTGGGTATTCCGAACTTCTGGGCTAATATCCACTTATCAGTGAGTGCATACCCTGTGTGTTCTTTTGCGATTGGGTTACGTCACTCAGGATGATATTTTCAAGTTCCATTCATTTGTCTAAGAATTTTATGAATTCATTGTTTTTAATAGTTGAGTAGTACTCCACTGTGTAAATGTACCACATTTTCTCTATCCATTCCTCTATTGAGGGACATCTGAGTTGTTTCCAGTTTCTGGTTATTATAAGTAAGGCTGCTATGAACATAGTGGAGCATGTGACCTTATTGCACATTGGAGCATCTTCTTGGTATATGCCCAGGAGTGGTATATCTGGGTCTTCAGGTAGTTTGTTTAATGTCCAGTGTATATTTATGAATTAGGAAACTAAAGGAAAATAAGGACTTCTTCAGAATTTATGCTTGCCTCTTTTTGGAGTCCACTCATATACTACTCAGAAGAACACAATGAGAAAACCCAAAAGCCAAGATTATTAACTGTGAATCATCTTGACTGGACTCTAATTGCTGATCTAAAACATGTAAGACTGCAGACTGCATTAAATATGCCAGTAGTACCATTTGTTTCCTGTGGCTCATTGTACAGTAGTAGTTGCTTTGGGTTATTATAAAGACTAAATTTATTTACTGCTATCTTGTGAGTATTTTACTGGTATCTTGTGACTATTTGTGCTAGGCACTTTCTTGGTTGTGGAGAAAAATGTTGAGAAAGAGAGTCATTGGGCTAATCCTTAGGAAATGTGGAGTACCAAGTAAAAGAGAAAAATTAAAAAAAAATATGAACAAATTCACAAATTGAAGCATGTGCTAGGCAAACAATAGACGTGAGATGAAATGTGTAAATTTACAATTTTAATTTATTTATTCCCTGGATAGAAAGGTGGTATTGTCCTGTTCATCTTTGTTCTGAGGGTCTGAAATATTGAGTTCTATTAATAATTTTAATTGCATAAGATAAATTTAAAAAAGCATATAGCGATCGTTATAACTACTCAAAATAGTGGAAAAACAAGATAAGATTGCCAAGATGTGAAATCTTGGTTATTTTCATCACAGAAACAAACTGCTTGCTGGGCAGAGAATTGCATGGTCAAAAATTTAGAAGGGGAAATGATATTTGTCTCTATTTAGGCTCTTATAGAAAAATGTCTTATGCATATTAATAATCCATTATTACAGTCGATTGTGTTAAGATTTTATAGTTAAGGTAAGTGGATCCAGGTTAAAACATCAGGGAGGAGGCAAGTTGCTCTTGAAGGCTATTTTCTTCACGTTAGTCCACATGGAAGAATTAATTACAGTACCCTCTCAGATCGCACTCCTTGTAATTATAAGGTATGCTCTTTTGCCTCCCAAATACGAGTTCAAATACTGGACAGAAAAAAGGAAAAAAGTCACAAAAATTGGGGAAATCAGACATGATGAGTGTAATAAGAAGCATGTTTTAGATAGTGAGTCATGTGGAATAAAATCCAAGTGCCATAAATTTTACCATGGAGTAGAATGTTTTTGAAAATTATGATTAAATAAATGTTAATACTGCTATATTCACAGCCACGTATCAAAAGGAGCATTGCAGTAGATACAACTTAGAAGTCATGTTTGGGTGTATGTGTATGTATGTGCATATGTGAGTGTGTGTATATGTTTGTATGTGTGTGTGTATATGTGTGTGTGCATATGTATATGTGTATGTTTGTGAATGCATGTGCATGTGTGTGCATATGTGTGTGTGTATGTTGACAGCAGGTGTCCATTCACATATTTTTCCTTAAATTTTAAATTTTATATTGCTATATTTAACATGCATTTAACTGTCTTACCATTTTATGGCATACTTACAATGCCTCGTCTTCAGTGTGCTTTAAAAATACAAGGGGAAAGCTAAAAGCGGGGACCTGTGATTGATTGTACATTTAAATAAACGCACTACAGATTGAGACAAATGTGCTGAGTGCGTGTGTTTCAATCACTGTATCGTCACACAATTGAATAAACACACATGTACAATACAATGCTTAATTGAGTGCAGCAAGAACATTTATTTTAGTGATTGCATCATTGCATATTCAGGCAAATGCACTGGCTTCACTTTAGTGAAGCTGAAGTTCTGAACGTTCTTACAAGTTTCAAGTCCTTCACTGACTTTGATAGATCACGCCTGCCCACATAGTTTAAGTGACTGAAGTGAAATGCGTTTTACTTCACAAGATCTGATTTTTATGGACTTACAGAATTTTTAACATACATCCGATCATTAGGTTTGTTGTTGCCATTGTTGTTTTTAGGAAGAACAAAAAGAAAGCCTAAACATTTCTTACTTATAAAATGTCTTTTTGTTCTGAGTGAGGAGGTAAGAGAACATTTCCTCTATTGTATCAACAGCCTTTCTATATCATCCTTGTGTAGGAATTATACTTTCAACTTTCTAGACATAAAGCAGTATGCTCATTTCGCTTTAGGACTGTCTGCATAGCTCTAGTCAAATTTAGTATCACCTCCTGCATGAACATCTGAGAGCCAAATCTGGGCTATTAGTGTTAAAGACCCAAATAGAGCTTGCTAGACTCCTTCATGCTCTATTTCCATAGACGCTGCATCTCAGAATTGCTGCCATAAACAGATATTTTGTGTCATTTCTATTAGTAGCATCTTGAAGGAGAGATGAGAGAAAACAAAGGATAAATAGCAGCACTTGCCTAACTGTGTCCACTTTCTCACAGGTATTCGTTTTCCACAACGGAGGGAGGGCTGGTTCTGAATGTTCCGAAGTAGCTACCCAAAAGCAAGTTGCCCAAATAACAAGTTTTTTTTATTAATATTTAACCTTTTTCTTGTATATATTGGTTTCATTTTAATTACTCTGAATACATATTTTTTTAAAAAAAATCGGTGTTATACCCTGACATTTATTTTTGGAGCTATTATATTATAGATATTTCCAACAATGAAAACGTTCCGATTTTAATCTATGTACTACTCAAATTGTATTCTGCAAATTTAATTTCAAATAGTTACTCTGCGAGAAATTATGTGTGGTAACAAAATTTAGAAAATATATGTGCTAATGCTATGAATTAATTTTGATGGCATGCTTCTTCTGTATATAGCACTTGTGGATGCTCAGATCACATTACTTATTTGAGTCCCCACACACACCTTTATCTTACAGATAAAGAGAAAGAATCTAAAGTCTGAAATAAATACTTCACTACTATGCTTTACTTCACAGAAGCTGTCTGTTCATTAAATCCTATTGAGAGCTAACCTGGTACACTTCCTACAATTCAGTTCTTACCAAGATCAATTTGTTCTAGAACATTTTGCAGCTAATGCCTTTTAACAGCCACCACAAAACACTTTAGGATATTTTACATGATGGATTTAGAAGATATTATACTTCATCTTATATTATTTTGTATAAAATAAAATTTTATATGTAATAAAATATAACATTTTATATTATATTTAATAATGGCTATCTATGCTCAAACAGAAAATGAATTCTTAATTTTAACCATTTTGGCAAAATGATATTTTATTTTGAACTCAGCCAGACAGATAGCTTGATGATGGTTTTTAAAAATATTTACTTGAATACTGACTTTATCCATAGCAAATCAGTGCTCTATAATTCTAACATAACTGAGAACTGAGAGGTAAGTGAGACATACAGTCTGGATGTGTTGGGACTTATTTTTATTCTCACTGGAGTGTACGATTAGTGTTGCTTTGTCCTCTAAATATTTTGATTATATTTATTTTGCTAATGCCTCTGGTAGTATTTTATATTTTTTATTAACTGTTTGCATTATTTTAATATAACTATTTATATTATTTTTGTTAAATATTTGCAGTATTGTAGATTTTGTGTTTGTAAATTACACATATGTAATTTTGTTCAGAAGACCTCTAGCTCAGATAATTTGAGAGAAATTATTCATAGCAAAATGAGAAGTCCGTGCACATTTCTTAATAATTAGTAAAAAAAAATAAACTGATTGTATTCTTTTGAAAATATATGGGTGTGGATGCTTTGCCTGTAACACATGCTGCGTGCTTGATGACTGTGGAGCACAGGAAGCAGTTACAGAGGGCGGTGAGCTCTTTTACAGGCACCTGTTATCAAACCTGAGTTCTCAGGAAGAGCAGTCAATGCTCTCTGGCCTCTGTGCCATCTCTCCTGCCCCTATACATTTGCTCTCTTAAGTACTCTGACATGGTGTGTGTGTTCGCATGTATTTGTGTGCATGTGTGTGTGTGCATGTGTGTACACATGCACACGTGTGTATGTGCATGTGTGTGTATGTACCCACATACTATGTGTGCATATGTATATATGTATATGTGTATGTGTGTATCTGTATATAAAATGTATATGCATATGATGTATATGTATATGTACATGATGTATATGTATACGATGTATGTGTATTTGATGTATATGTATATGTATATGATGTACATGTATATGTACATGATGTATATGTATACGATGTATATGTATTTGATGTATATGTATATGATGTATACGTATATGATGTATATGATGTATATGTATATGTATGTGTATGTGCATGTGTGTATGTATATGTGTATATGCATGTGATATATATGATGTATATGTATAATGTATATGTGTATGTGTATGTATGTATATGTATACACATATTTGTTGTCCAAGAAACACATATTTTGTGCATTTCATATCACTTAAAGACAATATTAGCAGAGCATACTCCATTAATGAGCAATAGCTAAATATATGGAAACACATACCTTTCTTTTCTGGTCAGCCAAGGCATAAAAATGGAATCTCCAAGTTTAGGAACTACATTAGACTTCGACTGATTGTTCTGAGGTGTTTTTATTTCCATGTGATCCATCTCTGCTTAGCTGCTGCTTAAGATGTTGGTGAGCTGGTGAAAGCCGAAAAGTAAACAGGTGCTTCAGTAAATGCAAACAAATGAGTGCTTTCCTAGCAAAGAATTAGGGAAAATCAGCCTTTCCTTCCCAGTTAATCCCTGGGCAGTTAAAACTGTGAATTTTCTCTCTCACTATGCACACAGATGGGTTGCCACAGAGGATGACAGATGAGTTGTGTTTGGCAGGATTAATGAGCATTATCATGTTAATGGATACTTAGGTGAGGTCTGAGCAAGTCACAGCCTGGGAAGAATTACGGGGGTTTATTGTTTGGGCTCAGGCTAGCCTGCCTTTTCCTAATTATTACCTTGCAAGGTTTAACATTTTTAGTTCTTCAAATGTTCCACAGACTGCCTTCTGCTGTATGAGGATATCTATAGATTGGGCAAATTGTACTCTTTGTATTTGACAATACGAAGCACAAGCAGCCCTGCTTGGTGTGCTCTTCACTTCCTCTGTGCATTCAGCGTCTTCATAATGCAGAGTCTACTTTGCTGCAATCACTTTTGAAATCTGACATATTGATCAAGAGTTTAGCCTTAGTAACTACAGTGCATATATCAAGTGCTTTTGATTGCACCAGGTCACACTTGATAGCAAGACAATCTTACATCCATCTTCACTTCTTCTCATGAGCACATTCTGTTTACCAACCCTACCTGGGACACATTGTTAAATTATCATTATGATGTGCATAGAATGTTGTTCAGAATCTCTGCGCACATTAGATGTGATGAAGATAATCATCAAAGAGATACAAACAGGAGCCTCATCAATAGTCTATAATGGCTTGTGTTTTAAAATTAAGACAAAAATCAATATGTACTAATGTTAGAGTTGTAAACCCTTTAGAAATTGTGTAAAAATGACTGCATATTTCCCTGGAGTTGAATTCAGCAAACTCCTCTGTAAACAACTCTTTCAATTCTATAAAATAGTCTATTTTATAAACTATTACATTATGCATATAAACATATACATACATTTCATTTAAGAAATATAATGACAAAAATTCCTCTTAACATAGCTATACTTCATGCTCCACTATATAAATCAGTTAAGAAGCATGTGATAGGATAAAAATATTTCTCAATTTGTTGTGTTCATTTAATAATCAAATTGCTTATCAATGAGTGATACTCCTTATACTAGTGTATAAGTCACTAGAGTGACTTTCCAGTGTCCATGGAAAATCCAGCATACCATGTTCATGACAAACCTATAAATCAAAGCAACAGCTTTCCAGTGGAGATATTCAATTTCAAAGCATGGGTGTTTAACAGGGGCTTTTCTTGGCAGTGAATTACTCCTGTAGTAGAGGAAGGGAACTACAGAGGGATGGAGGAAGAGGAGAGTGAAGGAAAGAAAAAGAATACCACGAAAAGGGAGAAGCAGGATATCCTCCTGAAGAGAAACTAGACCTATGACCCAAACATATCTAAAACCCTCGTCTATCTTTTCCAGAAAAAGATGGTTTAAGTGTTCACTTTAAATATAATCAACCTTGTTAGATACAGACATTGTTTTTATTTAATAGTTAATGGTTATATCTCCGATAGCTATAAATAATATCAAAATATCAAGCCAATTTAATACTTGATCTTTAGTTGTCTGGATTGTTGAAGATTGTGATCAATAGCTTTGCATCATCTATCTGAATCATGCATACGATGACTTCCAAGACAAAGACTTGTGACTCTCATCTGAGAAACTCTGGTTCATACTGTGTGTCTTGTCTTTCTCAGTGTGTTTCCATCTCTAGATACCTTTGAGCTTAAGTGTATGGTAAAACACCTTCTTGGCAAACTCTCAGTCCACCTCATGCTGGCCAGGCCTGGTTCTTTTCTGCAGCTGTGTGGAGAATCCCAGCCAGACACTGAACTCTCTTGCTTCTTGGAGCTGTGTCTCTGACGTGCACACCACTGCCGATGACAAATCAATATATAAATTTTAAGGTCTAAAAACATATCATTTAATTTTTATTCCACTTTTGAAAATGTTTAATGTCAAAATATATTTGGATTGATAGAAAATAGGTGAATTGTCCCTCTGTTACCTTCACTGCCTTTTAAAATTCATTTCCGTTTTATGGTCTTTTTCTATTGCTCCATCCTTTCTTAAACACGATTAGGTTTACATAACTAACAGAAGGAGAAGTTTGTGTCGACCAATTGCAGGAACACCTCCATGATTCTACACAAGTATATTAGTCCGAGAATTCTCCAGTAGTAAATGAGAATAATGATACATCAGTGATCTACCTTGTCAACTCCGTGTGATAAATAATATTTAATAACATTGAGTAAGTGAGAGTCAACTTCAGAGATGTGCATTGGGAGGTACATCAAAAGTTATATTTGGGATTTTTTTTTCAAGTATGTAAAATCACTTTGCAAAAAAGCCACACCTACTAAAAAAAATCAGAGCATAGAAAATTTCCTCCTCGTAATCAAAACAGCAATTAATTAATGCTCATTATCTTCCTTTTTCCATAATTTCCAACTTTAACTCATATTTAATATAAAATGCTCTACTATATCATGAATATAATAAACATACACAAGGTATATAATAAACAATGTAGCTCTTAAACATCCCATTTGGGTCGCCATCAATTTTTATCAAAACCCAATGAAATACAATCTCAGGGATTTATAAGATTGAAACATAATTTTGATATTTTTATCTTCATTAATTTTATACTCCTCAAAATGTGCACCTAAACTTAGGATCGGCAAATGCATTGCTTTGAGCCATGCTGAATAGAGAACAAAAAATCTGTTTTGTTTTTCCTCAATTCGTTTTAATTGCTTCAAAGGCTTTTCGATCTCAGTTGAAACCTTCATGGTAGATTTTCTTTTTCTTTTCTATTTATTAAGAAATAAACTATAACTGAAACACCAACCAAAGAACATACATGGGCTGAATATAGGCCTCCCTGCACATACATAGCAGATGTGCAGATTGGTTTTCATGTGGGTCCTGAACAAGTTTGGACCTATCCCAAAAGCTGTTGCCTATTTGTGGAATATGTTCTTCAAGCTGGGTTGTCTTGTCTGGCCTCAGAGGGAGTCTCTGCACCTAGCCTTGCAGAAACTTGAAGCACCAAGGCTAGGGAATACTCAGGGGTCCCCCCACCCACTCAGAGGAGAAGGGGAAGGATAATGGGAGAAGGATTGTAGGATAGGGGAAGGATTATGGGAGGGGGTGACCTAGATGGGGGCAATGAGTGGGATATAAAGTGCATAAATAAAAAAAATGTAAGAAAAAAGAGAAATAAACACAATTCTGGGTTATGTGCTCTGACACAGCTGTCTTCTGAGTCCAAAACCATTATACGTATTCTATGCTTATTTTTTATTTTTAGAATTAATTCTGTGGGAATTTTGTTCAGTGTGTTTCATCATACTCATCCTCTCCTGAAACTCCTCCCAGGTTCTATTCCCTGTCCCCTACTGGTGGAATCTTTATATCCTATTTATTTATATATTTTGTTTTGTATACATCAAATACAATTTGTATTGCTCATTTATTCTTAAATGTGTGATTTTTCTCCTGGAGCAAAGTTAACTTACCAGGGACAACACTGTTAAATAAAACTGACTCTCTCCTTCTCCTCAGCCATTATCCTTTGGTAAATAATCTTGGCTTATTGGGTATTTGCTTGGTTTGAGCATAACTAGCTCTGTAAAGCTGCCCTGATTTGTTCAAAAGACAACACGCCCTTATAGTCATCTAATAACTCTGCCTGCCACGGTTTTTCCTCCCTTACTTCTGCAATGATCTCAGCCTTGAAAGAAGGCCTGTTATACAGATTGTAGTGATAGGAATTCCTTCATATCCTTGGGAATAAATATGAGAAGAATATTAAAAAAAACACTAGATAAAGTGGAGTCATCCTCCAATGGGACAACAAACCTTCCACTTGATTACAAGCCAGTAAATAAAGTGCAGAGTGGTCCAGATGGGGTTACTGATTTTGGAATTGTCAGCTATGGTGATTTGAATGAGAATGCTCCCTATAGACTTATGTATTTGAGTACTTGGTGTTCACTTAGATCAGTTTAGAAAGGATTAGATAGTATTGGCATTGTTGGTGGCAATGTGTCACTGAGGGTGGGTTTTGAGGTTTCAAAATCTGGTGCTCCATCCACAATCAATTCTTTTTGCTTATGGTTATTGTCTTAAGATGCTAGCTCTCAGCTAATGCTCCTGCACCTTGCCTCTCTGCCAACCTACCTCCTGCCATACTTCCCACCATGATGATCATGGACTCAACCCTCTGAAACTGTAAACCCCCAATAAACTGTTTCTTCATTAAGTTTCCTTGTTCATGGTGTCTTTACATCCACAGAAAATTAACTAATGTACCTGGCACTGAGGTCCCTTGACTCCAAATAATAGGCTGCTGCCAACTCTTTCGATTGCCCTCTGGAATTGATACTAAGAATCTCTTGATGCAAATTTGAGTCATAGACTATGGAATATGAAACTAAAAGTATTATATATAGTTATATATAAGAGTATATATCTTTATGTTTTCAAAGTGTATTTCTCAAAGAGTAGTTTCAAATCATATAAATATACCAAGTTACATAATATTCTTATTGAGCAGATTACTTGTCTTTCACACAGAGGAATAAGGAAAAGAAAGGGCAGGGAGTTTCTTATTCCAAAAAGAAACTCCAACTGTTCATATTGTACCCATACTATCCAAGACTGGAAGAAAGGTGTGTCCTTCACAACACCTTTCAAAATGGAGGGCTGAAGCGTAATACAGTAGAAGACATACAATTTGGGTGTCTTGCTGTACCTCAAACCTACTCTCGATCACAGGCAATCTTTGAGACTAGTGGAGATCCCGCTGCTTTGCAACAGTTTCCATATTAGAGAATTAAGGTCTTGGGGTAAAAACTGTGAGCAGATGGGATCCTCAGCCCGCAGATAGTATCTTCCACTTTCATCTTCTGAAGCCTGTCAATGCCTCTTGCCAGGCAAAGAAGAAGAAAAGGGGAAGCTTACTCTGCAAAAGTTCTGCACAGGAAAATTTGTGAAATAGAAAATATTTGAAAAGATGCACCCTTTATATATTCTGGAATCAGACATTTCTGCAGAAAGGTAGCTGCTTGCTCTCTCTGTGCAGTGCAGTCTTGAAACTAACCCGAGCTTTCTACAAGCCTTCCCCAAAGAAGTGTTGAAGCAGCTTGATGATACACTATTCTGAGAGCATTGTTCTAGTGTATGTACTGAATGTACTGACTGCCTTCAAGACTTTCTAGACACATCAGCTGACTACTGTTGGAGTTAATTCTCTTCTGTGCTTGCTTTTCTCTTTGGTGTAGTGGTTATTTGTGTAATATGTCAGAATGTCTGCCCCCGCCCTGAAAAGTTAGAAACTGTAACTTGTGTTCTGTTTTTACCCAGAGAGGCCAGGTAGAAGTCTAGGAGTGACTATGTTAGGAGATATCTGAGAGTACAGATGCGTACTTTAAAGCAATACTCCTTCAGCCAATTCATTACAAATGTGTGATTCAGTTAAGTTCTTTCTCCTTTCCTTCTGCTGTTTTCATGGATAGCCACCCAGGAACTTGTGTCAACAGCTCCCTCCATGGACCATTCATTGGAGTTGCAATGTCACAGTGTCAGTATCTTGGTATCATCTGAGTTTTAATTTTTTTTATGGGGAGAGTATTGTTTTAATTTGTTTGTCTATTTTCAGGTCTAGAGATTTCTAATCTTTTTTAACCTCCATGTACCACTTCCCTCTGCTTTAATTTGTTCTTGAGCAATCTGGTGTAGCTTTGCAGTCTGCAGTGCCGGGCACTTCCCCAGCCTGCCTCCCTGATCTCTGGAGGGTTTGCAGATTATCTCTTTAATGCTTAACTTCTTGTATTCCTTTCAAAAGTACCTCATTTCCCCTACATTTTCTTTTTAATATGGAAAACTTGCAGAAGTGTGTATGTGTCTGTCTTCAATATTCAATTTGGTTGGTTGTTTGACAAACACTGGGACCAGAGTTGAGAACTGAGTACTTCCTATTAAAAACCTGCTGGTTTTATTGGTGTAAAAACTTAAGGCTGACCTCCACAGTAAGACTGCCTGATGACAGAAGTGTGGCCATGCCTCCTGCACTGAGCCTTTCAAAGAGTGCTGTCAAGACTGTTTTCAATTGTTTCCTGTTGAGAAAAGCCGCAGGGAAATGTCAAAGTAGAATTCAATGACATGTTATACTGAATTTAAGCAAAGGGTAATTTTTAATTTTTTATTGTTGCAACAATCGCCTGTGTGTGTTTTTCTTTATTCTGCCTTTACGTCTTGTAGTTTTATTTCTTCCTCCTGTAAGAAGACCTTTGATGTTAAATCTTTTCTTGCTTTGTGGTTTAGAAGGAAAAGATTGCTTATCTGTTAGGAGTTTCTCATCAGATTTTCCCTAAGCCCTGGGATCTTCCCTCATTTCCTTTGTCCCAACACAGTGATCAGAAAGGGAGTGCCTGTGCAGGAGGTGAGAGAGAAGAGAAGAGATGGGTAAAACAAGAGAAACCTGAGGGAAAGTATTGAAAGTCTGGTAAACTCTAGATTCTTTCTCTCCATTTCCCTCAGCTCTAACCCCTGACATGGGGAAGATTCAATACTGACTTACCCACTGGAGAATGTTAGTAATAAAATTATATCCATGCTCAATTCAGGATAACTTTACATGTTGTAACAAAGATATACTTTATTCTCATTTCATTATTAAATTGTCTTTGCAATTCACTTGAAATAGAGTT
Source organism: Tokudaia tokunoshimensis (assembly GCA_036184795.1). Taxonomy (NCBI): domain Eukaryota; kingdom Metazoa; phylum Chordata; class Mammalia; order Rodentia; family Muridae; genus Tokudaia; species Tokudaia tokunoshimensis. The sequence continues at coordinate 11,357,763 of BTHU01000005.1, read as the reverse complement.
ATCATAACTGAGGACTAACAGTGTTTTAATAGATGAGAGTGAAATTTTTATACAAAATGGATCTCTTCCATGACAGATTGTTATTAGCCTGGAATTCCCAGTGACAAATCAAGTTGTATGATACTAAGACATAATCTAATAGTCTTTATGGTTTTATGTGTACAACTTTATTATTGTTTTTTTATTGTGTTCATAATCTGGCAATATCCTAGCAGAGATGTGTGGTTTATCAAGGATGACCAGTGGTATATTGCATCTTGTTTAGAAAAAGTCAGTCCTTGTGTCTTATTGAAGATATATGGTTTGACAAGACATTTGCCATCATTTTCTTAACAGGGGTAATAAACAGAACAATTCTGCATAAAAGCTCATATCAGCTTTTTTTCATGCCTGTTCTTTCAGAAGGCTGCCTTAGGGTTTAAGCAATTTACTGGTCTGACCAGCGTCCTTTCTCTGCAGTCTGGTTCTTTTGTTTAACATTAGTATGTGGGCAAACAGCATTCTGAGCTGTGCAGAGCTTATCATCCCGCGTTCAGTCGACTGGAACCCCATTCTATGTATCTGAGTAGGGCTACATTTAATACTTCACAGTGGGAGCATCTGCAGTTTCCAAAAATGACTTGTTTATCAGATAACCTCTCCTTATTCTGACAGACACGGTAGATGTTGGGTCTTAAGTATCATACTTCTCTAATATAAGTTATGTATAAAATATGGTATGCTGAGAAGCAGGGCAATAAGACCCACTGACCAAACCACAAGAATTGCTTATGAAATGACTAACCCAGTGCATTCAGAATGTACATGCAGTACACGAGAGGAAAGTCATCTCTTGGTTTCTTTTTTGAACGGAACAGGTAATTCTCATGTTATGAAAGTGTTAAACAGAGAGAGGAAAGGCATTTTCACTCTTAGCTTAATGCTGGAGGAGTCATTGGTAAACACTGTCAGCCTGAGGGGGCTGATGGAAATATTGATCATCTTGTACCCAGTGGTACCAGGATGTTGGGAAATTAGAAGACTGGGCTTAGGAGACTTATCTGCCATTAACCTAAAATAATGCTAATATAGTCTTTTAATTCAAAGTAATCTTTTCCTGGAGTTGTTATTAGAATTTCATGAAGTTATTTTAGCTTATTGAGAGGTACTAATTTCATTTGTAAAACACAAACTATAATTTTTGAGATTGTAGACTATGGACATACAGAGAATCATGAAACTATTTTGAAAGTATGTAGGGTTTGTTTGACCTATGTATATATAATATTTAAGTAATTATTTCTTGTAATTAGGACATTTGCTAATATATTTCTTTCCAAAGGAATGATTTGAATGATTTCTTGGAGTGTAATCCCTTGGAATTTATTCTCAAGAGAAGTTCAGTGATTGTAGAACAGTATGCTCCCTGCCTTGAGATCTTCGAAATTCTGAAGCAGATGTCAAATGAAACTCATGAAGCAGGTATGGGTAACGTGTCTGCCGTAGTGTCTGCCGGGGGAGGCGGGGGGGGGGGAGGGACTTCGCCGCTACCAGTGGCTGTTTTAAACTGAAGAGCCCCATCCTTCATGCAGTTCCCATTCCTGGGGTTCTTTTATAATTTAGCACATATGTTAAGTTTTTGCTCCTACCTATAATTACTCTTTATATTAAAGCATTTCCTCTCTAATTATTTCACTACTAGTTCCAACTTCACCTCTCTGCTAATTAAATGATTTTAAACCGGGTATCTGTTATGAATTGTGAAATGTTGCCATGACCATATGATAAAATAATTGTTTGGAAGACCAATTTAAATGATAACTTACAACTAAGTACTGTCATATACGAAATAAGGTAGCATGTGGTGCAAGCATCACATATTATCACAAGACATACCTTTCTATCAACTCATAGACAAGACAGTGTTATTTTGATGAACAGGGTAATCAATCGAATATTAAAATTAATGTAAGTCTAGAAAACTTAATGATGTGTCTTTTGTCATTTCTTCCATATTTTTATAGGGGTAAATAATCTATTTTACATATGGCTAGACATGTTTATTACTATACTTAAACAGGCAAGCCTGATAATTTTTTAGCTTCAGTCTTCCAAACTTCCCTTCCCCCTTTCTTTTTTTCATATTCTTCTCTTTGCATTGAAAGCCCACCAAAACAGCAGGTGAAAAGGGCAGTCTTGGATAAGCCATTGAAGATGCAGCCATTAAGAAATATATTCACTATCAGGATAGAAGACATTTGTGTGTCTCCCCTAGTCTCACTAATGTGTGTTAGCCAACTATTCATGCAGAAATTGCAACTGTTAATGAGGGTTAAAAGGAAATTTTAAATTAGGTGTCATCTTTTGACTAAGGTATCTCAACAGTTGTATCCTGTCTAATTTTCCCCCTTCTTACCTCTTGATCTTAACACAACCTACTTCTAAAATTACAATGATAATATTTTCAGATGAAATACATCCACCCATTCCAGGCCCTGTATGTCTCCTAGGTCTAACATTTCTGATTGCTCACTGTTTTTCCTAACACTGAATATCGCATGTCACACGCCTTGTATGGTTGCAGACTCTGCCCTTCTCACCTGCTGTTTTGGTTGGCTTTAGATGCAAAGAGAAGAATATGAAAAAAAAAAAGAAGAAGAAAGGGGGAGGGAAGTTTGGAAGACTGAAGCTAAAAAAAAATGGCAAATGTTTTTAGCGCCTTCATCTAGACATGTGTCCCCTCACTCTGTGACATGGCTGCTCCAATGTTGCCATGGTGAGGATTTCTAATCATCCCTACACATGACAGGCTCCTATTTGTCTGTGCTCCCTTGGGTGTAAATTTCTAGGCTTAAAAAAAAAGATCCATGTGAGCGTATCATCCGCCGTGCAGATGTTTCGCTGCTTTAGAATATCAGGCAGCTGCTTGTGCCACCGTAGACAGCTAATTGGAGACTGCATCGTAGGAACAGAGGCGCAATTATGGCATAAATACACATCCTCTGGTGAATCATTGTATCTCTATTAACAGAAAATTTTAAACAGTGCTCAGAGTGTAATTAGTGTAGTTGATAAAGTTGTAAAACATGTAAATAAGGGAAATAGCAGGTACGTGGCCAATCCACTATCCAGCACTAGGGGATGCAGATTATTGCCTATTTAGAAATAATTAGCAAAGCTGCATTAGCGAAGCCTGTGTCCAACAGAAGCAAGGCAAACATTTATTCTGGTAACAGCTCTTTCTGTGCTAGCCATGAAAATCTACTAATATTGGTAATTTAGCCCTCATTACCAGAGGATAAAGCATGAAAAGAGCTCAGACATGAAATATGACAAGTAATATTAATTTTTATTCCAGAGGAAAGGAAGCTTCCTTGGGCTGCATGCTGATTTCTCTGCAGGGTCTCAGCAGTGCGTGCAGAGGAGGCAGTGGGTATCTGGTAGTTGAGAATTCAGGATATGGAGCTGACTCCCTGCTGGAAGTGTACCCTGGGGTGGCTATGACAGTGGCTGATGAGGCATGCCACTGTTAGTGCCCAGCCAAACCTCAGGTCACAGTTCAAAACAAGCACTCAGCCATTAAACTTCAGTCCTTATGGACCTATGAGGGTTTATGTCCCCATTCCTGCTTTCTTCCACCCTTCCGGCTCCTCTTCTTATTCTGACTTTTTTTTTTCTCCCTGGGAATGATTTTGCAGAGCTACACTGGCAATCAGATTGATTTTTGTGTGTGTGTGTGCTTGCACCGCCCTCTGCAAATGCTTCTGATAATGAGCCGCTGCTGTTGTTGGAGGGGAGCCTGTGGGAGGGCTGGTTTCAGCTGTGTCTTAGCTCTGTCCTGTGCTCCGGGTAAGAAATGATCCTCTGACTCATATGTATTGAAAACTGTGGCACTGAAGAATATTACCCTGCGGCCAGGAATTGTGAAGAGCAAGAATTTGGAGCTTGTTTTACAAATACACTTCCTAATGAAGAGAAATGCAGAACCACCGATAGTTTCAGGACCCTCAATTCGTTTTCCAGACAGTGGGATAAAACAGCAGAACGTCTGGGGAAGAGCCTCCTTTCCTGCATTAATCTCCGCTTGTTCGCGTGCTCTTTGTTTTATTCTTGAACCATAAAACTGTCTGGAATTAAGAAGGGGGTCCTATGTAACGGAGCATGCTTTGTGGTGTTTCTAGTTCTTAGCTTTCCCTTGTTACCTCTGCTGAACACGGGTTTAAATGTTTTCAGGTACATACATAGGAAATTGCTTTCCTCAATTTTCTAAATTGGGACTTTTTTTTATCTTTCTAAATTGAGTTTTAGGGAAAAAATACATTCGGATTCCGTCTGGAATTCATAGAACATCAAGAATATCGCTCTTGCCTTGCTTACGTTGTATATTTTAGAACGTTTTTTAAAAATGAAGGCAGCATATTCATAAACACATTGAAATAAACATAGGGCTCACCTTCTTTTTCAAATACTACATTCAGGACTTTTATTTCTAATTTCAGATGTGATGAAGACTCAAGGCTATTTCCTAACCAGAGCATATGATGGGTCAGCGATGAGTTCTTCATTGCTCCAGCATCTTCTGCATTTCTGTTTTTATATCATCCTAAAGAGTCTAACTGAGCTTAGATGTACATTGGGTTGTGAATTATGAACATCATGACAACTAAGAAAACCAGATATACCAATACATTTTACACTGCATCTGAATACTGGCCAATATTTGTAGCATGCCTACATACAAAATACAAAAGTGTTTATTTACACCGTATATTTGTTCTCTCCATCTAAAACTGGGTTATATTAAATTTTGGATTTTGAGAGTGTCTTTGTTTCTTGCTTGCTTGCTTTTTTCTTTCTTATTTTTTTAAGTTCTCCCACTTCTGGGTCAAATTTGCATTTCTACATATTGTGTTTGTCAAACCTACACAGCAGCTGAGCAATAGCAAACTCTAAATTGTGAGGATCTATTTTTCATTTTTTTTAAACATGGTCTTACTCCAAAGACATCTTTCTTTTATATAGCATCACCCTATCAGTTGAAATGAACACCTGAATTGCATTCAGAAGACCTTTTTTCAAGTTTAAGTTTCAAAAAGTTCTCAGGGTCTCTGTTTCTTTAACTATGAAATTGAAACGCTCTCCTTCTTTACAGGGGTTCGGATGAGAATTGCTGCCATGCTGCATTGGGAAAAACTCTGCAGACTTTGAATATGGCACTGATTAGTGTTTCTATGATCATCCCTATTACTATTTACATGATATACTCACTGGACAGAGTTCTGACTACATCAGTGGAGCCTATCAAACCCTTGGACATTTGACTAGGTTTTATGGTGAAGAAGATCCCCTCAGAGCATGTCATAAAATTGACCTCTGATTGTGCCTGTAACTTGCTGATAAATCTTCTGATTCATAAATGCAATTCCAATCATCCTGCCAGATGTTTGTTCTATGGGATGCCAAATTGCCATTTAATCTAATTTTCTCCAGGAAATGTACTGTATGTATAGATTATATAAACAAACTTAAACATTAATTATTTTTATTTTAAGTTCATATACATATTCTATGAGTACACATTCTATGAATATACATATACATATCCCATATATGCTGTAAAGCACGTGTGTCTTTGCATCTCACAGACACACTTTTCATATTATATACACTGCACTACCTTCTGAGAAGCTGCCTAGAAAGTCAAGCCCAAGTTGCAGAGATTACCCAAGGGAAGAAGCTAAAGGATTCCCTTTCTTCCTCAGGAAATCCCATCTGAAACATAGACATGATTTGAATGGTCAAAGCTGTTTTAACCCTTTGTAGAAAATCAAAGCAATAATAGTTGCAGAGAGCCTAATTTTGTAGTTTTCTCTGTTTGTTTCTGGTGTGCATCAAGCAGTTACTACATGGAACTGGTATATGGCTGCTCTTAACTCTAGCACCATGCCCATAACATTTACTACATTGACACTGAAACCACAACGTTTGCCAAAGATCTATGCAAGGGCAGAAGGGACTCAGGGGAAAGAGGAGTCACATGATCCCTGATTAAGTGACCTGTTGTTACCTTTCTTCACCTAACCCTTCCCTCCTCTCTTACTGTTCCCATCACAAAGGGAATGAAATAGCTTCAACAAAGAGCATCTTCAGACATAAATTCAAGCACAAGAATCTGCTAATGGGACCATGGATTTGCAAGGTGCCAAGACCCAAATTAATTTATATCCATTTGCTGATTTCTAACCCTTTGGCATCTACTAAAATAGTGTTTTGTTGTGCAGAAGTTGTAACCACATACTTCCTAAATGTTAATTTGATCTTAGTTGGAAACATAATTTTATATATTTTGTTGCATAGAAAATTGTATGTGGTGAGAATAAATTCTGTCTGCCAAGTATTTAGGCCAGTATTATTTCTCTGGTACTGAAGCATCTCTCTCAGAAGAGGCCAGTAACTCATAATTTTGCCATTGCTGACAGGCGCCCTGAACAGCTCTTCAGAATCTCTCGGTCATCACTCATCTATTAGAAGGAAAAAATGATATTTTGTATCACTAGCTCTCTCTGTATGTGTGTCTGTCTCTCTCCTTTTCTCACTGTCTCTTTGTCTCTGTCTCTCTGTTTCTTTCTGTCTCTGTCCTGCTGTGTGTGTCTGTTTCTCTCTTTCTCACTGTCTGTCTCTGTCTCTCTTTGTGTCTGTGTCTGTGTCTGTATTTCTCTCTCTCTCTCTCGCTCTTTCTTCCATTTAAATTACAGACATAAAGTACACATTGTAAATCTTTCAGGCCTGAGAACAGTATAGCCTAAATATCACACAGACAGCCTACTGGACAGAATGGAATGAGGGTGGAGGAAGTTTTTGAGAATGAGTAGACATTCCAGGGGTCCTGAATCAGTTTCTGTTGGCTCAAAGTATTTCATTAATGCTCATCCTTCAGTGTAGAAAATGGCTAATTTTTTCACTCTAAGAGTTTCTTTTTAAGTTGTTATTTCCCTTATTAAAAATCTATTTTATTATATCTGTATTTCCTGTAGTCTAGATCATGAGTAAACAGATCTTTCATTTAAAAGAAATATATAATAGCTGATAGTTTAAATGATTCCCCTTTAAATAATTTCTCTGCACTTGCAAAATAGTGCTGAATAGAATTCAAAGAAAAAGAGAAAAGGAGGGGTTTGTTGAGTCTCAGGTTTCTTAGTATTAAATAGAAGCGAGGGTTCTTACTTTAATTTTTAACATTTGCAATTACAATAGACTCTCCTTCCCACTACCTTCTACCCTTTAGAGACTGAGTAAAATGAAACAGGGCAGTTTGATCAAATAAGAAGATGCTACAAACCACCATGCTTTTTTGGAGCAATTCCTTTCTGATTAGATTTCTCTTTAAAGAATAATCAGATATCTCCTATAATCCTCCAAATTCTTAAGCTATCAGAAATGGTGAAAATGTTTTTAAATGTTCTTAATTCTATACTCTGCATAGACAGATATCTAAACATGGAAGAGAGATGAAGAGTATGTATGAGTCATGGAAGACAGTGTCACATGAAGAGTGTTCTGTGATTTTCAGTGGCTGTTTGCCATGACGTCATTTTAACTTTTTTTCTGAGTGATTTAGATACTTTGTTCATTACAGATAGTTTTCCTAAAAATGAAAAGATGCTCTATTAAAGAGAAATGAGTGTTCTTTGAATTGATTTAGTTGTCATATATTTTCAGGTCCAGGTCCTTATATAACTATTACCTGTTGAAGGCACAGATAAAAAGATTGACAAAAATCTCCAAGGTCCTAGATTCACTGATTCTTACTTTCTGATGAGGCACTTTTCAAAGTGAAGGAATGAAAAAAACAGAGCTCATAGCAGAATGGTTTTGAAACATACATACAAACAACAAAAATAGACTCAACAGGTCTCTCTCTCTCTCTCTCTCTCTCTCTCTCTCTCTCTCACACACACACACACACACACACACACGCACACGCACACGCACACACACACATATTTGGAGGTATCTCTAGGGAGCAAAGGAAGGGGAGCAATATAATTCAATTCAATTAAAAACATATTAAACAATACCAAAAGAAGAATTTCTTTTGCCTTACTACACTTCTTATCCAGGTTTCCAAGTAAGTGTTAAAAATTTCAGGCTTCCTGAATTATTTTCAACAAGTCCAGACCAGGCCATACACAGCATGGCCCTAGCTCCATTTTTGCTACAGCTTTCAAATCTCTTAAAGACATCTTTCCCTTGATAAATACATTGTGTCCTTTTACTACAGCTTTTCATAGGTAACTTTTTTTTTTTAGTGGAATGAATGCCTCATGATGTCTTTTGGGGTTAGGTTTATTTGAAAGGGGTAGACAGAAAGTTATAGACTATTATTAATTTTCAAATCCAGTTGTAACACCATTTCTTTACATAATTCCCATTTTGGTAAATATCAGTATTTATATTTTTGCTATTATAAATCTTATTTCTATTTCAACTTAGATGGGAGAGATTGGGGTGTTGAAGTATAAGACTTGATAATAACAGAGAGTAGAATGCTGAGAAGCTTATCTTAAAGTGTCAAATATAAAAATTTAAAGTATAAAAAACTTCTAGTCTGATATAGTGTAGGTAACTAGATATTACATGATCATGTTCTTAAAGAAAGAAATGAAAAGGAAGAAATGAGAAGTGGGTGAGCTGGTCAATATCCTTGACATTAGAAGACTGACCTAGTAGCTTATTCTTTGTTTCCTTTTCTTCGTTATGCACAGAATCTTTTTTTCCCCCTCTGTTTTACTTACTTGCTTTTGTCATATGACTTTTAGACAGGAAAGGGTTAAGGAGGAGTACCTTTCTTTGAAAAGAATTGCTTGTAAATAAAATGTTATAGGAAAACAAATGGTGCTCTGGTAAATGACCATGGAAGACTATGAGTTCTTGAATTTCTGAAGAGCTAATTATGCATTTAACTTCAACAGTAATATCCTATTTTAGATATGAGTTTGATGCTGTCATTTCCCAAAAATATTCTGGAATATATTTTAAGTTTAAATTTAAAATTAAATCTCAAATAATTTTTAAGTTATCATGACTGTTTTGCAAGCATTTTACTTATTTTAACAATTTCATTTTATTCTGAAAATGTTCAATATTTCAATATCAAAGATAATAAATATATTTTTCTATTTTCCATCATGTTTATTATTTATTTCCAGTGCTGAACTCATTAATACACTTGGAATAGAGAAATACTGTATAACTGGTCTATCTTGTGAAATACAATTACAACAACACTGGAGTGATCTTATTTACAGCATGTTTTAAGATATAACAAATATGCATATTTTGCAGCATTGATGTAGTTGGGTTATTTATTCTTCATCATGAGCTTTTTATGGTAATTTGTACATCAGTATCAACTAAATAAATAGTCATATAAATAATTTTGTACCATCTTTATTCTTATAGTTTGCTAAATTATTTGGATCAAGTATTTTTCCACCTTAGGTTTTTCTTTAGTTTATATCTTTGGATCATATTGTTATATTTGTATCTGTGTAATGGGTGATTTATTGGAACAAAGATATAGGAGCATAAAATTGTAGGGTTCAGCTTTCATTTGTGTTTTCTTAATATATTCCATGAAAATACTTAGGATGTATTATTTTTTGCATATTGTATAAGTTTCTCATTGACATTAAAAGTCTTTGAAAATACCATAGAAATAAAAATTTTGTGTTCTTCTTAGAAGCTAGGTATTATAGTTTAGTAATGTTTTTCACCCCTAAGTTTATTCCTAATAATTACTAAATACTTATACTACTAACTCCCAAAATAAAAAGTTCCACAGTCTCTTTCCAAAATGGAAGAAATGACAGGAAAATATTATTTTCAATTCTAAGACTAATAATCTTTACATAATCACTCATAGAATAATAAGAAACAAACTTGGCCAGAGGATACTTACTTTAAATTAGCTGCCACTGTGCAAATTAAATTAGTTCAATAAGTAACCTAAGCATGGCTTGCTATACCATGTAGCTAATTAGTATATTATGATTTGAAGAACTCTTTTTTTATTAAATGTATATATAACACATATTTTATTGCTGATTTTGCAAAGTAATTTTTTAGATCCAGAGATTGTTGCAGCCCACAATTAAATTTGGAATGTAAACTTTAAAAAGATTAACAGTATGTGCCAATTTTTACCAATACAAACTGAGCCATATAAAACCAGTACTAGACTTCCCTTTTAAAATCATGCATTATGGATTAAAATCACATTTAATTTTACTTGATGCTAATGGCACAAATTTGTGGCCCCACTTTGATGTTGCCATCTCAAAATTAAGATTGTGGTAAAAAATCACCCTTCATGATTTTTCCTCAGGATGGAGTGAATGTGGTGCTTACTAAGTTCTTCATAGAAATTATATTCATGGCACTATAAATGGGCAGTTAAATCTCCTGCTGTTAGAGGACCACACTAACACTTGAATATTAGTCACAAGCAGGTCCAGATTCCAGAAACATTTACTAGTTTTTTGTTGGTCTGTTTTACTTAATTTTCTTTCAGTGCTATGGTAAAATGTAGAGCCTAGACAAGGACTCTACCACTGAGTTATATCCATCCCAACCTTGTTTTTAATGTTTGTTTTAATTTATTAAGCATGTTTTACCACTATTTGGAGCATAGGATGGCAGAAGTGGGTAGCACACATGTCTGAAAGTCAGATACCAACTTGTGAGAGTAAACAGCTCTTTACTTCTACCAGGTGAGTTCTGGGGAAGAAGTCAGACTGTCAGTCTTGGTGGCAAATGGTTTTGTCCACTGATCTACTTTGCTGGGTATCAGATCTGGTTTTAGAAAATAATTCATAGAAAATTGAATCTAAACGTCTTTTAATATACCACTACTAAACCAATATAATTACTGATTACATTCTAAATATTTGTCTTCATTCCCACAGATAAGTGTAATCCTCACTTACCAAAGAAAATTCCCTTTGCAATTGATGAAGAAATTACAAAAACATGACTGATTAAAATATAGAATTGTGGAGCCGAAAAATAATTATACAAGAAATACCATATGGGCTGAGTAGGCTTTATTTATACATTTAGAAACATACACGTGAGCACACACACACACACACATGCACAAACACACACACATGCACACGCACACACACGCACATGCGCATGCACATGCACACACATCCACAGCAACAATTAAAGAAGTAGAAACCATGAGAGCAAGGGCATGGTAATGGGAGGTAGAAAAGGGATAGTGAAAATGATATAAATATATTATATTATATTATATTATCAAACAAAAATTATTAAAAATATAACAGAGTTATTTTAATATACATAATTCTTAAGCCACTTACATTTATACATTTCTAAGCAACTTATAATGCAACATGTACATATGAAGTGATACAATTTGTATTTATTATGCTTTAGAAGAAATATTAATCATTTTGGAAGTAACACATTTTAAAGAGTTTATTGCAAGTGTTCTAATTTCTAGACAATGCAAAGGATAACATATTTTATACTTGATAATATTTGGACATTGTTAGGAAACACACCCACCCAAGTATGTACTTTGGAAGAATTGTGACACATAGCTTGAGCAAACTTTTCGCATACTCTTTAACTGTTTTCAAAATATCAGTTCTTTGAAGGAGGATCTATTATTAGTTCTGTGACTCTGAATAAGGAATGTGAGTCTTTGAGAGCTTCAGCAACCTGGCTTGTGGTAAATGCAGCAGTCTAACTCTTGCGCTGAGATACTGGCGAGCCTGGTGGGTAAGCAAGAGTTATGAGAGCTTCTCTACCTTTGTTTACAACATATGGAGAGAGCAAGAGGTTAGCCTAACACCCCGAGTTTTGGGGGGAAGGGAAAGGAGAGAGAAAGAGAGAGAGAGAGAGCGAGAGAGAGAGAGAGAGAAACAGAGAGGCAGAGAGACAGACAGAAAGAGTCACAGAGAGACAGAAAAGAGGATTCAAATTAGACTAAAAACAGGAAGAGGACAATAACTGGTCAGAATTGAAAGAAATGTATTTAACAGGACTGAGGATAGCTGTCTAATCAAGGCAGAGTTTCCACTATTTTAAAATATGAACACAAATGGAAATTACTCAAATTCTGAGTAATATGACATGGTCTTCTAGTAGCTAAGAAAATGAAATAAAATAAAGCTGTTTTACCTACCATGCTTGAATAAATAAAGAGAAAATAAGAAAGAAACAAGACCCAGTTTTTCCTCTGGACTTAATTCAATGCCACAATGTATCTCGTAGAAATGATTCATCAATTTTTGGGAGGAGGGAGTAAATATCCTGTGATTTACTTGTATAAAATATTTCCAAGTTAACATATTATAACTTTTGTGGTTCCTTTTTGTATAAATACAACGATATAAAAACATGTATCTTTGCCACAAGTAAAGTTTAATCAAAAATTACATCATTTACTTAATATAATATTAAGTAACTGATAAGACACTGAACCACTCTCATTCCTTTTGGTTTATTGTCATTTCCTATCTTATAGGATATAAACATGGGTTCTTCCTATAGGATTTCCCACAATCCAATGGGTATAGGCATCTATTTACACCATAAAGTTTATAAAAAGGAAATCAAGATGAGATATTATTGGAATTAAGAGCCTTTAAACCCATTGTGCATATATGTATGTATGTATACATATATATGCAGTTTAAAATGGTGTTTGTATTTGATCCTTAAAAGAAACCAGAAAATTTGAAAAAGTCTTAAGATCAGAGATGAAACTCAAATTTTAAATGTTTTTACATAATGAAATAATTGCCAATAGTGTACAAATTATTCCATATGTCTGTTCCCAGTGTAGAAAAATTCAATAAGGTTGTGTATGCTTGATTTTTAAATATCACTAAAAACCAAATATATCCAAATTTTTAAGTAATTCATAATGATTAGACAGTTTCTATATATGAAAAAGAAACAAAGGAATTGACATTGAGAGACTCAGGATTTTTCATGAGAATGAACAGGTTAGAGATGAAAATATGCGTTAATAACTTTGAGCTTAAGTTCATGTGGTAAATTAATATATGCAAAACCACACACTAGGATATACTATGTTGGACTGCTGGTTCTATTAGTGACAATACCAAAGCTTATACAACCAGCAGGTTTCTAAACACCCAGAATGTGTTCTTATGTTGAGAAATAAAGAAAAATTGAAATGTGTACACACAAACACACACACGCGCACACACACACACACACTTTGAAATGTGAATTTCCACTGATAGTATACAGTACTGAGTTTGATTTTTAAGTCATTTGATTTCTTAAACTGAAAATCAAATCATTTAGCAAGTTTTGAGCACTTTTCTTAATCAGGTCTAAAAACATACGGTCATATGGACATGAAACAAGTCAAATTCTCGACTCTGAGTTTTAAAACATAATCAGAAATGTTAATAAATATTGTCCACAGTATATCACAACTAGTACTGGTCTATTGATATGCAAATGTGTCAAACTATCATTTAAAATTCCCCATGAATTACATGTACTAATTAATCTTCTGGATATGCTTAACAAATATTAACGAGAAATAGAGCTTAGCTCGAAAATCACTTAATAGAAATCTACTAAAATATGTCTAGTATATATTGGATATTGCTAATAACTACTCTGTAAATTCCCTGAATGTTACTTAATAAGTCATAAATCCAAGTTTACTGTCAAATACATGGTACAATCTAATTTGTTATCTTATATTATTTATCTTGCATAAGTTATACTTCAAAGACACAATTATTTGCCAATCCAAGTGTACACATTAACAAATGTACTGAGGCTCAAAGGTGCTAAAGCACACTTTATTCTCTAGTCTGGGACATTGTCATCTTGACCCTTGTATACTGCTGCTAAGCACAGAGGATTTACTTTGAAGCTTTCATTTAAGGGCTTGAGTTATTATCCTTTGCTAGACCTTTGTCCATGGCATATTTATCACAATGCCCTGTAAAACTAATGTGTGAGAAAAGTGAAGAACGGAAGTCATATATTTGTGATTTATAAAGACAGGAGGAAAGGTATAAATCAGACTTTAAAATCCATTCACAGGTACCTCTAATATAATCCATTTATAATCACATGACCCTCCCAAATGATGTTGGCACAGTTTTTTTAAAGATAAACATTGATGACATTTAGAAGTTCGCCATGATCTATGATTTCTTGGATCTATTACTACCTAGTGTTTATATTTATTACTGGAAAGGAAAGGTGCACTGTGTTATTTTTAAAAGTACAGAAAAAAATAGTTTTCAAGCTGTTCCTATAATGAACTGGAAATAGTAACCCTGTCAAATTTAATATAAAAATAGTGTTATAGGCCTATGGCATCTATTTATTACTAGAGAACAAAAGCCTTCATCCATTTCCTTTAAAGAATGACATTTTTGTAATTCGCTGCCCACTTCATTTGTTCCAGGGCCTTTGTGGGCTGACAAATATCCCACTAAAATGGCTACTGATACTTGATAGGATAATGTGCAGCCCCTTAGGACAAGGGCAAAGGCAGCAAACTTATCATCCTTTAGTTTAGCTTAGCATGGGTCAGTAACAGCGCCAGAGGTGACAGAAGATGTTAAAGTGTGGGAAGCAAGAGCTGAAAGCAGTAGGAGGGGGGTTTTATAGTTTACCCTTTCTTTTGCCAAGCTATGAAGACAGCTTGAATCACATTGTTGATTTGGTTCACTGCACATCACACTAAACTGTTTCAGGAAAAGAGGAGCCAGGGGGAGAGAAACCCAGCACTTATGGGTCATTCTCCCCAGCAGCATGTGCTATTGCAACATGTCCTGTAAGAGGAGGAAATGCATATTTAATATTTTAGCTTCAAGTTCATATTTTCAGAATGCATTATCTTGCAGGAAGGTCTGTGGTGAATAATCAGCAGGACATCCTCAGTATATCAACCTGATCATTTGCAGAGGAAATAGCATTAGCAGTGCTGAGTCTCATTGGGGAATTTCCTCAGTACTCTTTTTGGGTTATAGTGAACTAATAAGATCCTACTTTAAAATGACACTAAACTATGTTACTGAAATATAGTATTTTGAATTTATCATTAACACTTGTCCATATGGACAACTGACTTGCATTAAACCTGACTATACATATTTAATTTCCAAGAAATTAAATTAGTATAGAATTCTTCTTTAGAATCTCTTTAAAAAATGATGTGTACCAACTGGTATATTACTCCTGATTCCATAAAAATAGCATGTGAGGAAATTCTTCTAAACACTTCTCAGCTTCAAAAAATGAAAAAGGCAAAAATGAAAACATAAGTTCTTCATTACACAGGTATCTCTTTTCATGGCTGTCGTTGCATGTGATGATATGAACAGACAAATGATAGCTATGTTATGATGTCTTCTGAAGCACATCTGGTAAAATGATGTCTGTTTTTCATATTAAGACATAACTTTTATTAAGTTATAAGTAATTTGAAGTAGTTCACTTAAAACTTCCAATGACGTAGTAGAAAGATTCCTCAAGGAATGATAGAGAGTGGGGCTAAAAATTGTGACCTTGCCTCAGAAGCAAGACAACTCAACTGAAGTACTTCACAGCTTGGTGAACATCTGCACCATAATGTGTCTATTCAAACAAGCATGGATTCATAGAAACATATTTTTTCTTCCTTAAGTGTGGGAAAGATGTACTCTATACTATTTCTAAATATTACAAGTACAATGTATGTATCAATGGAAAATGACAAAGAATTAGAATTTACATGTGCAAAGGGAGCTTTTTGATTGGGTGACATATTTTGCTGTTTGATGTAGATATAAGGTATGTTGTAATGTGTGGAGCATTTTTTGGCAGACTACTTTTATTCCAAGTGTACATGGAAAATTATATAATGCTGAATTGCAGAAAGATGAAGATAAACTAATACCTACTTTGAAATAAGTATGTTAAATGGGTCACTTACTTTATCTCTGAAGACCTGGTTGTATGTTTCTAACAGCACTATTCCTGGCTAAAATTTATACAGTACTTTCCCTATTGAGTTGGAAATTGTTCCCTCTTCAAAGAGAGGCTCATGTTTATTTCCAAAGCAGAAGAACTTGTTTTAGTTTTGAAGGTAAATTGAACAAGTGATTGCTTTCATATATCATGTAATTCCTGCATGTTTATGGCTGTAACTTTTCTACTTAACACATTTTATTCCTTACCATGCCTGTCACTGGTTTAAGCAATCTGTGGGTAATTGATTTCTTCTGTAAAACAGATAACATTTGCTTAAAGCTCTTCTGATAGCTTTACAGCCTCTGCATTAGGAGAAGCACTTCCGTCACCACTGGCATTCTTATAAAATATAATTATTATATATCTATCAAAGGCTAAAATAAAAGGATTAGGAAAAGGCAGAGGAAATACCGTTTCTTCCTTGCATATGGCAGTTGTGTTACCACAGCACATCACTGCTGTCTTTGTTTCACTGCCTTGGGCACATGGTCTGAGGTTCATTGTTTATTTTAGCAAACTGTAGTCTTTTCAAATCCTAACCTCAGTTCAATTTATTATTCTTTGTACATTATAAAAAGTATCTTTCATTTGATCAATGACAATTTTTCCAACTAAGACTCACCCGTTCTTTCATATGTTCAGCAAGGTAAATATGTAAAAACTTTGCGAACAATTTTATAACACACATAAATTGAGTACAAATAACTTCATGTTGTCAGAATGGTTTTTATTTTGCCATTTTGCTCCCTCAAGATCTGTCTTAGTCAGGGTTTCTATTCCTGCACAAACATCATGACCAAGAAGCAAGTTGGGGAGGAAAGATTTTATTCCATCTTACACCTTCCACATTGCTGTTGATCACTAAAGGAAGTCAGGACTGGAACTCAAGCAGGTCAGGAAGCAGGAGCTCATGCAGAGGTCATGGAGGGATGTTCCTTACTGGCTTGCTTCCCCTGGCTTAAGGCCTGCTCTCTTATAGAACCCAAGAATACCAGCCCAGAGATGGTAGCACCCACAAGGGGGCCTCCCCACTTGATCACTAGTTGGGAAAATGTCCCACAGCTGGATCTCATGGAGGCACTTCCCCAACTGAAGCTCCTTTCTCTGTGATAACTCCAACCTGTGTCAAGTTGACACACAAAACCAGTCAGTACAAGACTGAAAGCAGTTACTACTCTATGACCTAGTATTTCTTACTCTGAGATGAAAATATGTATTGTTGAAGCCTTTCTAATTGTTTGGTACATAACACAGGACAGACTTAAATTAGTCTTGCATTTTTAAAATCTGTACATATTTATCAGTCAAAAATTCAGAGAAAGAGACTTTTACTTATATGTTACAAGGGTTTTCTCGGGGGAAGTATGAATATATATACCTGTTCACCCAAGATAAGGCATCAGTAAAAAAGTAAAGAAACAAGTCTACCTAAGGCCAGTTTAATGGTCCAGAATATTTGTTAGGGATACTTCTAGGGTAAGAAAGGACTTCCAGGAGAATTATGGGTGACTCTAAGCCAACTATATCACCAAATAGTCCACCACAGAATGGATGACGATTCATAAAAGCTATACGTCAGGAGCTCCCTGCTCAGAGCTTGCAAGTAGTTGTGCTGGTTAGAGCCTCTCCTCTCCTCTCCCTAGCAACTGTTACTAGTGACTTAACCTCTGGGAATAGGGGAGAGGAGTTTTTTTGTGAGTCTTTTAACATTCAGGAGTTTCCCGAGATTTTGTTTATTTTCTGGGCCCTATATGATTTCACTCCTTTCTGGAGTATCCTTGCCTTCCTTCTCTCTCCATAAGGGGATATTTTTTCTGAGGAAATAGCTACACAACACGAAGAACAAATTAATTTCTGTTCCATATATCATATATACATGATATATATTATATAATAATAATTATATATGCATATATAATAATTATATATATATATGTATCTTTCCTTCTTTTGCTTTTCTCTAGTTCCTTAAAAACACTGTCTAAAATAGCAAAGTGTTTTTCAAATTTCAAACACCAGTTCACTGCAAAAGCACACTGTAAGCTGAATACATTGACAAGGAGAGAAAGACAGTGACATGGTTCACTTTGAGTCAAATGGAATGTTGTCCTGCAGATTGGGCACAGTAATACCATTTACTATCACCTGTATATATATAAAGTCAGCAAGTGACCAATCAACCATCCTGACAAAGAAAAGATGTTTGGAGTTTTCCTGTCATAAATAAAGCTAGTTAATGTTTTAGTTTCAGGTGGAAATCTTGAATCATGAGGGAAACATCAGTTTCTCATTTTTCCTGTTTTCTTTTTTGAAGTTTTAAATTATAATACATACATTTATGATTGCTTTGTCTTCAGCTTGTATTTTTTATACACAGATTTGTAGTTTTTCATTTTTTTAAGCTTTACAGTTACCAGATTATCAAATGGCAATTAGGGGAATGTTGCCATGGACCCTGGGCCCTGTGTCTACACTTCTATTCACCGTAACCTGAATGTTTTACAGTCACATTCATCTATCATTTATCTTTATGGGAACTGATGATGATGTTCAAGCATCTGCTTTTCAGTTATCACTGCATACCTAAGATGATCTTGTTGAGCTGTATCCATCAGTTACTTTAAACTCCTATAGGATAGAGTTTCTGCCTAAACAGTACTTCTGAGTCAATTCCCATTGTTGAATAATAGCTAATATGATACCTAATAAATATGTTTAAATTATCATAATAGTATATATTTTCTAACTGTCTGAGCAATCACTATCCAATATTATGATGACATTTATAGAAAATGAAATTTCAATAAAAGACTTAAGTGAAATTATCCTTCACTCCCTATCCCTGTGTTAATTCAAGTCATTTACATGCTTTATTATTTACTTTTTAGTTAAAAGACATGTAGTCAGTGTACACGAGTATTAATAAAATTACATTCTCTGAACTTTAAAAAGTGTGAAAGTCCTTCCGATACTTAGATGGGAGAAGAAAGATCAATCTTCAAAATATTTCCATTTCTGCAATAATTCCAAAATGGTTTAATTTTCTTTCTAGGATTTTTGACATATGTTTGAACTGAAATGCTCTGGAGATACATGTTGCAATTTTTTAGCTTCATTTAGTATGAAGTTTCAAGTAAAGCTTCAGGCAAGAGATACTTTCCCAAAAAGCATTAAGAAAACGATGTTATTCACATCTCTGGTTCTACTTGATATTGTGATGATTAACTTGTCTCCCATATATTAATAGTACCTTAACTTTGATTCATTTTTAAGTCTATGCATATATGATGTAGAAGTGAATGAGACTTTCTCATAATTTTAAATGTCTAGGCAATAAGGATAGAGAACACTGTAACACTTGTGTGGAATGGTGCACTGTGACAAAAAGGGGAATTTCCTATTTATTTATTATTAAGAACATGTTTATAAGCCCAAATATAAGAATAAATGCCCTTCTCAAGTCTCTTTCTAAGTGTCCCTAAACAAGCTCTTCTAAGTTCTGAGTGAACACTGAGTTGACTACATTTCCCATATCCTATTTAAAAATAATTTTTGGATTTATACTAATACCCAGTCCTTAACTGCATCTCCTCTATGTGGCAGTAGTACAGAAATCTCTGTTTGGATAATCAGAAGTGATTCCAAAAAAATCTTTATAAACTTAAAACCAGCATGTGAAATGTCTACAAGTTCACTTTTTTTTTTAAGTATAGTTCTTTGGCACTCATTTGAAAACTTTGTAAAGTATGTGCCTTGATGATGTGAAATGATGTAGTTTTTGGCAGGAACAAACTAGAAGTATAATGCAGCCTGTTTCAGAAAAAGCCTGACCATGCATGAGAATAGTACAGTAAGTAGAGGATGTGCTCTTTATGTCCAGTGTCTGGTCCTTGCTGCAGTTTAACATGTGGTTACAGGGGTTGTCAGGCTGAGTGCTTTATGATGCGACAGGCCAGAGAGGAAGGCCTTAACATGGGAGAGTCAAGTGTGCTCTGCACTGGGTAGCAGGCAGGTGCCAGCCAGGTCACAGTCATTGCAAAGCAAGGAGAACCCTGATAACTATGTATGAGTCAGAATGCATTAGATTATTTTACTCTATTCCTTTCTTTCTTTTGCCTTTGACACCTTTTGTGTCCCTCTCAAATAGGAAAAACATTGATTTTTAATTTTACTCTATATCCATACTCCTAGAGCCTGAGATAGTGAATATTAATTATATGTTCTATGTTATATGAACAAAGCACTATAGTGGGTGTGTATAAATCAGAAATGGTTGGACCCTGCAGAATTATAGATCAATAGAGACATTCCTATTAAGTCAACAGGAATGTATCAAATAACATAAACATTCCAAGTTTACATGGTAAACTCCCTGGAAATATTGACATATCAGAAAGAAAAGTATCCATGCATCCAAGTTTCCCCTCATATTATCACTGGGCTAACACTGAATACAAGTGTGCTGGCAATTTTCATGCCAACTAAACACAGTATAGAATCATTTGGGAAGACAGAACCTAACTGAGGAAACACCTGTACCAGATTGGCCTATGACCACATTTGTGGAAGGAACAGTTTCTTGATTAATGACTGATATGGGAGGGCCGGACTCACCAAAATCAGTCCCACCCGAGGTTGGTGGTCCTGGATGCATAGGAAAGAAAGATCAGCAAGCCATTAAGCAGCACTCTTTCACAGCTTCTTCTTAATCTTTGGCATCCAGTTGTTATAACTTCCATTGATAATCAAAGGTGATACAGAGTTGTAAGTTCGAAACAAATCCTGACCTCCAAATTGCTTTTGGTCCCAGTGTTTTATCACAACAATAAACTCTAATTTAGAAAATGCATTTCACAGTGTTTGCAACCAGTCTGGACCATTCTATTCATGCTGAAAATAATTCAGTCTATTTTAGAGGAACTACCATCAGGAAAAGATGGAATATAGAACAAAATAAAAATCAGTAGAGAGTTATAGACCCTAATAGATGGGCTTTTGTCAAGCAGCACCCATTAGGAGGATGCTAAATTACTGTACAGGAGAACCTTGAACACACTGAGGTCCTCTGGCAGAAGAGTTTGACTGTACCCTGGCAGCCTGCAATGCATTAACCTCAGGGCCTCATCACAATCCCTAAGCAATTCAAGACCATGGTCATTATTACACATGAGAAGAAAGTTTGGTCAACTTCTGATGGCAGCCACAGTTGTTGGAATAAATATGTATGCTACCAGGCACAATCTCTTAACAGGAAGGCACAGGGGCCATAGCTGCAGGCAGAAAAGCTACACATTGTGCAATTTGAAAAAAAATGCTCTTTTTTTATACTTTATTGTCTGGATTTCCATTCAGTTGCTGTGAAGAGACACCAAGACAAGGCAACTCTTATAAAAAGAAGCTATTTACTTGGAGGCTTAATTATGGTTTCAGAGTTTAGTCCATTATCATCATGGTGGGAAGTAATGGTAGCTAGCAATCCTGGTACTGGAGTACTGAAGAGAGATATCTGAATCCATAGGCAGAGAGGCTGGTGCTGCTGTGAACTTTTGTAATAGCAAAGCCCACCACCCAAAGCCATACTTCCTCCACCAAGACCCCATCTCCTGCTTGTTTTCAAATAGCCCCATCTGTTGATGATAACGCATTCAAATATGTAAGCCTACGAGAGTCATTTTCAAAGCATCACTTTTATTGTGGAAAAGTTTGTAAAAGTATATATTTATGCCTACATCTTTTACATTTCATTTTTTTTAAAAAGGAGTATTCATCAAATATTCATTTAAACTTTAGCAGCTGATAATGATTCCAAAGAAGAGCACACAAGTAACTGTCCAAATCTGCTTTTCATTTATTTTCCTGCGATGCAAGGCTTTTACTAATGATATGGTCAGAGAGGGGCAAGTGAGCAGGTGTGTAGCTGCATACCTGCCTTGGTTTAGCAGCTTTCAGAGAGAGAGTTTCATAGCACTACATGAAATTAAGGACAGCCTCAGATAAGTTCAGACAAGGTTTTGACAAGCTTCTAAAAATCCAAGTTATTATTTATTTCTGTTTCTTATTTTTTCATCCATCTACATCTGACAAAAAACCTGTTTCACATTGTTAGCAGGCATTCTAAAGTTAATCTGCTTTAACACTATACAGGTTATAATTTTTAAAAGAATAATAAATGTGTGCTTCAGTAATCCTGGGAGTTGATGAGTCATTGCTATCGAAGTTGTTATGATAGGTTGCTCAAAGAACATAAAAAATTGAAGTACATATATTAATAGTTAACAAGTTTTCTGACTTTTAAAACTTAAAAAAATAGGCAAAAATAAAGCCGGACAGTTCGCTTCATTTGTTTACATTTCTGGCAAAGACTTGGGAGACTTGTTACAGGCAGCATAATATGACAAGAAATCTTGTATGTCCAAACAGAATTTAGAGTATACCATTCAGTCCTCCGCAAACATGTAGGATGGTTAGCATTATTGACATTTTTCTTTTAAAGTTTACAGGAATTTAGAAGTAAATTCTTGTATCTAACAACTGACAGAATAACTATAGTTAACTCTACCAATAGTAATATATAGCCCGATGTAGTAGTACACCTCTTCTACAAAATCCCAGTAAATGTTCTAGATTTTGCTCATTTCATCACTGTATTAAAAGGGATATAGGCTGAATAGTCATAAGAATTTTTACTATATTTTTTTTTCATTTTACATCCTGGTGGTAGTTTTCCTTCCCTTCTCTCCTCCTAGTCTCTGCATCTCATCTACCATTGGCCCCTTCCACTCTTTCTCCACTTGTATTCAGAAAAGGGCAACTCTCTCATAGATATTCACCAAAACTGGCATATCAAGTTGCAGTAAGACTAGGCACCTTCTCTCATAATAAGACTGCAGTAGGCAATCTAGAATGAGAAAAACTCTTCCAAAAGCTAGCAAAAAAGTCAGATAGCCCCTCCTACTATTTTTAGGAGTTCTACAAGATTAAACTACACAACTGCAGCATAGTTGCAGAGGGCTTAGGTCAGAGAGAGTACTAGGAAAGACAAGTGGAATTAGGGAGCATTTTGGGTACTAGAGAGAAACATAGTTCAATGGAAACTCCCAGGATATTCTATGAGGATGACCTTAGCTAAGACTCCTGGCATTGGGAGATATGGAGCCTGAATTAACCATTTTCTGTAACCAGGCAGGAATTTTAGTGGAAAGATTGTGATATCCACCTAGTCACATAACATTTGACCTACAATTTGTCCTGCCTGCAAGATGCCAAGGTAAAGGTGATGCAGAAATTGTGGGTGTGGCATTTATCTGAAATGCTTGCTGATTGTTTTCTTTGGTTGCTATCCAGACAAGATTTTGTTATATGACCCAGGGAGGCCTTAGGGTACAAGGCACCTGCCTCAGTTTCCCAAATAGCAGGATTTATGGGTGCCTTGATAATGTTTCTTTCTTTCTTCTACTTTTTATCTGTTATCTTAGAGTGAGTTAACAAATTGTGAGCAAGACCTTTGCTGCTTGAAAGTCATTTTAGTATAAAAACTTCTCACGGAAGTGAAAATTCTGTCTGCAACTCTTCTGCAGGGATCTTTGTTTAGACATAAGATATATCTCTATACACATATGAACATTGTAAGAAAAACAAAACCTCAGCTCATATTAAAAATAATCAAACACGGGCTAAAGTGATGGTTCAGCATTTAAGAGCACTGGCTTCTTTTCCTTAGGACTTGGTTTCAATTCCTAGCACTCAGATGGCAGTTTACAACCATCTGTACTTGCAGTTCAAGAGGATTCGACACTCTTTCACAGCGTATATGCAGGAAACAAACCAATGTACATGAAATAAAAATAAAATAAAAAAATCAAATAAATGTTATAACCCTCTGTGTGTGTGTATGTGTCTGTCTGTCTGTCTATCTGTCTGTCTGTCTTCCTCTTCCTCTCCATTCCCTTCTCTCTGTGTGGTATACATGTGTATCTATGTGTATATAGGTGCATATTTGTGATTTATGTGTGAATGCCTGATGTTGATGTCTTTCTTAGTCTTCAACATATTCATGGAAGGAGCATCCCTCTACTGAACCCAAAGCTTATCCCTGAGAAAGCTAGTATAGTTAGTCATTTTGCGCTACAGATCTCATTCCTTTACCTTCCAAACATCTGAAGTATAGGTTCAGTACACTTAAAAATATATGCTATGAAAACACTATTTTTCCTTATATAAACACAATAACTAGCTAACTAACTGCATTTCTATTGATTTATTTTAATTCAATGAGAATAAGAACCATTCAGATTCTAGAAAAGATAATAATACAGAAAATAGAAGAGTTTCAGTTCTCCTTGACTCCATTTAATTCATAGTATAAATTAATAGTAACCTTTTTTACTGAAAGTAAAATTGTAAGCCAAGTGACAAATTTTTTAATGAGATAAAATTTATTCTGAACTCATAGGGTTTCTCAATCATGTTTCTGCATAAAATATTCAAAAATTGGAAAGCATATTTGAAAGTAGTTTTAAAGGCATTGTCTGACACTGATTCCTGAGAAATAAGAAACAAAGTGAACCCAATGAATTGTTCTACTTTACTGCTGAGCGGAAGTTTGTAGGTAATGAAACATCCAAAGGGAACACAGAGTCTGCCCTGATGCTTAGAGATGGAAGATAACCAAGCTACATTGCACTCGGTAGAATGGATGCAAAGAGAGCCAGATAAGCACAGAGAAAATGTCAGAGATCAGCAGAGGATGCCCTTGTAGTAATCAAGAGTGTCCTAGCCACTGCGTTAAATTGAGGAAAATGTTCTGGCTTGGGAAATAATCACTTAAGAATTAGAGGAAATTTTCTAGATATTGATATAGCATTCACACTAGCACTTGTTCTTATTAGCCACAGTAAAAACAGTGTCTAGGAATGGGTAATAATTCATCTGACACATACAACTGTAACTTTATTCACCAGCTATAATTTTCATCTCAGTGGCTTACTACTGAATAAGTCCACTCTTTCCAGTTCTTTCTGAACTCTGGATGGCTGGTTCAGTTCAGCTGGTCTGGCTCAAACTCCTCTCCAAGCTGGTGGATTCAAACTGGCTTCTCTCAGCTTCTGACTGAGTTACTCTGCTTGGCCTCCTATTAACCTTGGCAATATGCTCTCATATTCTGGTTTACTCTGTCTATATCTGTGATCTGTCTTGGTAAAAGCCTCTCTCTCTCTCTCTCTCTCTCTCTCTCTCTCTCTGTCTCTCTCGTTCTTATTCTTTCCTGTCCTCCTAAAAGTTGGACTTATCCTATCTTTGACTAATTCTGTCAAATCTTTTTCTGATTCATTCCTTTGCTCCTCAATTAGTCATCACTTTTAAACACAGGTGCTTCCTTCTACAAACTAACCTGACCTACATTGTTTGGTATTAAACATGGGTAGTAAGGGCACGTCCCTGCTCCAGTCTGAGGGATTAAAGGTGTGCCATTCCAGTTGAATCACAGAGACCTAGAAGATCTTTGGATGTGAACCCCTTGCCAGAGAAGCCATGTTGCTGGATCAAAATTTCTCTATATCTTCCCCCTCTCCATTTAAGCTAAAAATTGTACATAGTTTAACTATTATAAAAGAAACAATTAATAATTGCATACTTAACAGTCATTATGTCCTTATGAAGATCCAGATCTTCATATGCCTTTGATGTGATGATCATTCATAATTGTAGTCCTGAACATCTCCTTCAGCAAATATCCATGCAATCATCAAGGTTTTCAATCAGCTAGTGGGAAGAATGACCTGTTCTTCAGCTGGTTTGTTGAGCTATCCCAAGCAGAACTGTACCATTCCCAACATAACACATCTTAAACACTGATGCTGAACATCTTTAAAGTATACAGGTTAATCTAATTCAACAGATTTATCTGTTTGTTTGTTTGTTGTATAATCACTCTCATAATAAGTGAAACAATTGACATGACTGAGACTTACATGTCCAGCACCATGTTTTATTTATCTACAAAAGAGATTCAAGATATATTGAATATAACAACTTAAATGGTTATATATTTGCTATCAAATAACAAAGATACTATTTCAGTGATAATATACACACATCAGAATTTAAAGACTGGAACCATATTAATGATGTTGAAAGAATTCTAATGTCATAAAATATATAACTAAAATAAAATTATGAGGTACAATTCACAAAGTACCTTGCAGGAAATGATATGGATTCATATTTAAAGTATATATTAATTGATATAGAAAACTTGCATATGCAACCCTTTGTAATACCTTCTGTTCAGGTATTAATGTAAAACAAACCATCTCAAAACATCATAGCTTAAAGCAACAATTTTTCCCACTGTTTTGTCTCTGTTGGGCTGGGCTATATGAGGTCATCTGTGGAAATGGTTAAGATACAGAGATTTCTAGATGTATCTAAAGCAGCACCTTTACAGATGAATAGTAAGAGCAAACCCAGATTCAAACACTAAAGATTAGGCAATAAGACTGGAGATACATCAGTCAAATGAAAAGGCTTTTGATAAGAGAGAATCTGAACAGATGACTTAGAGGTGAGGAGCATTAGCTGCTTTTGCAGAGAATGTGCAACCTGTTTTTAGTACTCACTTCAAGTAGCTCACAGTAGCTATTTGATAGTACTAGCTCCATATCCTCCAGATCATCTGATACCCTCTTTTGACCCTCACGAAGACCAACACATGCATAGTGTTCATACATACATGCAGGTATACACATAAAATATAAATAAATACATCCTTAAAAGAGAAAAGGTTGAGTTAATGATTAAGGTTTATGAGAGTGATAGAAAAAATGAATTTAACACTAACATTTACAATTTAGGAAATCTTTGCTGATCTCAAATGCTATTTCATTTGCAACTTCAAAAGTACAAATTGCAAAGTTATGGCAGGCAGCAAAAGTGATAAACTCTTCAGTTTTTGTAACACTTTTTTTTTTCAGAGTATTGATCTATAAAGATTTCTTAGTTCTTTAAAACCACCAAAAATGAAGAAACTGTCTCAAACCTTCACATTTATTTTTAAAAAAGATAATGCCCCAGGAGAAACTTTGTTGGTTTCCTATCACTACAACCTCACCCCAGGATCTATTCTTGTCTTCTTAGGATTCTATAACTAAACTGACAGAGCAGGGAATCTGTGTTTTCGGAAATGCCTCTTCATTCTGCCATCTTGCAGTAGCACATTTCCATCTCCCAATCTCCCCCAACCAAAGGGCCCCTAAAATTTCTCAGATTCTGAGAATCCAAAAGCTTGGGATTTTGTAGAAATAATACCCCCTTTTCCAGCTCCACTACTTTGCTTTCCCTTTAACATATTTATTTTCATATCATCTTCTTTTCTATTTGTTTCACCTTTTGGAGAAATCTATTAAATTTCCAAATTAATAAAACCTCTTATTCTTTTCTTTGTGTTCATACTTATTTTGACTCTTTTATTTTCATGACACTCATGGAAGGGGAGGGGATCCATCTACTTAAGCTTTTCTCTTGTCAGGCAGCAGGACAGTTATTGCCTAGCCAATTGCCCTCTTGCAGTGAATGGATTGAAACTTTCTCTTTTATATGCATGTAAGCTTACTTTAATTTTGTTCCAAAGTGATTTAAAAATGGGTGAAATTCAGTGGGAAGACTTCTTATTGTAGGTTCCTATTCTTTTTTGTGGAGAAATATACTAGTGCTTAAATCATTCATTCATTCAGTAAAGTATATAGTTTTTAGAGTAGACATGTATAGAAAACATTTGAAACTTTATAGTATAACTTGCATGTTACAGTTTTTCTTAGAACATATATTTCGATGAAAGGTATGAAAAAAATATAAACAAAATGGTTTTATACAAACACTGAAAATGAAAGCTCAAGGAAAGCATTTCTTGGCATCCACAATAGTGTTGGGGTTTGGTGACTATTTATGGATGAATTTCCAGCTAGGACAGTCTCTGGATGGCCTTTCCTTCAGTCTCTGCTCCACACTTCATCTCCATATTTGCTCCCTTGAGTATTTTGTTCCCCTTCTCAGAGGAACCGAAGCACCTACACTTTGGCCTTCCTTCTTCTTGAGCTTGGTTTGTGAATTGTAACTTGGGTATTCAGATCTTTTGGACTAATATCCACTTATCAGAAGAGCAACAATATCAGGGAACCAGTTTCCTCAGAGCTCCCAGGAACTAAGCCATCACACAAGGTGTACACAGGGCACAAGTTGCATTTGTAACAGAGGATTGACTTGACAGGTATCAATGGGAGGAGAGGTCCTTAGTCCTGTGAAGGCTCAATAGATGCCCCAACATAAGTGAATGGATGGCGGGAAGGAGGGAGTGGGATGGGTGGAGGAAGACCCTCATACAAGCAGAGGAAGGGAGGATGGGATAGGGGTTTTCTGGGAAAGGGGAAACCTGGAAATGTGATAACTTTTTAAATATAAATAAAGAATGTATCCACTACAAAAAAGAAATGTAAATGAAAAAATGATTAATTAAAAGAAAGAAAGAAAGAAAGAAAGAAAGAAAGAAAGAAAGAAAGAAAGCAAGCTCAAGGAAATAGGAGAACTTCTCTTGAAGCCTTCCAAAGTGATGAACTCTCAGCTACTGGGCAACTCCAGTAGCTGACTTCAGGACTATTCAATAATTCTTTCCAATGTCAGCAATGTCTTTAGAAAGAATAAAATGTACTTTCTTGGAGACATTTTTAACTTTAGCCATGCATTCCTATGAAAATGAACGAAGACTGCAAAGTAGAAAGAAGCAAGTCCGACAAAAATTAGGTAGGAGGAAGTGCTTGAAGGGATGAGCAATGAAAGTGTGAAGGAGGAGTCCTTACTGTCTGCGCCTCCACTTGTGTAGATTGACCTGTCTGCCCTTCTTACCCCCGATAGTCTGCAAGTCTCCCAGGAGACCTGCTGCAGCAAGAGCAAAGGTGAGACTACCACCCAAGTAACCACACAAGCTGGGACCCCCAAGAAGCCCCATGGATTTGGAACCTTTCCCCTCAGAGCAAACCCTATCTCTCTTCTGGTCTGCACCTCCATCATGGTAGTTTGATGTGTCTGTTCCTCTCACCACCCCAAAGTCTGCAGGTCTCCTAGGACATCTGGTACAATCAGGGCAATAGCTTCACCTCTGCAGGTCCAGATAACCATGTCTGCCCCTCTCACTACTGGAAAGTCTGCAGGTCCCTCAGGAGATCTCCTGCAGCCAGAAAAACAGGTCTCCCAGGAGAACTGCTGCAACCAGGGACACATGAGGCAGGCTCCAAACAGCAACATCCAGGCCAGTAGACACAAAAGATAACCAGATGGTGAAAGGCAAGCACAGCACATAAATAACGGAAGACAATGTATTCTGACACCATCAGAACCCAGTTTTCCTACCGCAGCAAGCCCTCGATACCCAACACACCAAAAAAAGCACGATTTTGTTATAAAATCCTATTTCATGAAGATAATAGAGACCTTTAAGTAGAATATAAATAACTAACTTAAAGAAATACATGTAATGAGAGGGGGTTGAATGGAGAAAAGAGGGAGGGAAGGGGGCTTATGGGACTTTCGGGGAGGGAGGAAACGGGAAAGGGGAAGTGATTTGGAATGTAAATTAAAAAAATAAAATAAAATAAAAAAAAAGAAATACATGGAAACAGAACCAAAGAGGTAGAAGCCCTTGAAAAGGAAACAAATCTCTTAAAGATATACAGGAAAACACAAGCAAACAGGTCAAGAAATTGACTAAAACAGTCAGAGACCTAAAAAGGGAAGGGGAAACAATAAAAAAATAGCATATGGAAACAACCCTGGAAATGGAAAATCTGGGAAAGAGATGAGAAGCTACAGATACAAGTATCACCAACACAATACAAGAGACAGAAGAATCTCAGGCATAGAAGACACCATAGAAAATATTGACACAATAGTCAAAAAAATACAAATCATAAAAAGCTCCCAAGCCAAAACAACCAGGAAGTCAAGGACAGAATGAAAAGAGTAAACCCAAAAATAGGAGTAATAGAAGAGTGAGAAGATTCCCAGCTCAAAAGACCAGAAAACATCTTCAATACATTCTTAGAAGAAATTTTTCCAAACCTAAAGAAAGAGGTAGTGATACAGGAAGTCTATAGAGGATCAAATAGATTAGACCAGAAAAGAAAATTCCTCTTCACATAATAATCAAAACACTAAATGCACAGAGCAAAGAAAGAATATTAAAAGCAGTAAGGGAAAAAGGGAAAGTAACATATAAAGGCAGACCTCTAAGAAAGACACCAGACTTCCAACACAGACTCAACATAGAAGATCCTGGACAAATGTAATCCAGACCCAAATAGAACACAACTGCCAGCCCAGCTATACCTAGCAAAATTCTCAATCATCATAGATGGAGAAACTAAAATAAACTATGACTTAACTATGTTTAAACAACATCTATCTACTAAGGCAGCCCTACAGAGGATTCTAGAAGGAAAACTATAACACAAAGAGGGTATCTACAGCAAAGAATAAACAAGAAATTAAAAGTCTTACAAAAACTCAAAAGAAAAGAATCACACACAATAATAACATCCCTAACAACAAACATAAAAGGAATTAACAACCACTTGTCTTTAATAACTCTTGACATCAATGGACTCAATTCCCAGTAAAAAGACATGAACTAACAAGATGAAAATGCAAACAAAATCCACCATTTTGCTGCACACAAGAAACCCACCAGAATGGCAAAGACAGACACTACAACAGGGTAAAAACCTGGAAAAATTTTCCATGCAAATGGTCCCAAGAAACAATCTGAAGTAGCCATTTTATTATCTACTAAAATAATCTTTCAACTAAAAGTTATCAAGAGAAGTAGAGAAGGATGCTTTATACTCATCAAATGAAAAATTCAAAAGAATGAAGCCTCAATTCTGAACATCTATGCTCCAAATAAAAAAACACACACATTCATGAAAGAAAGTTTACTAAAGCTCAAAACAAATATTGAACCTCACACAATAATATTGGAAGACTTCAAAATCCTACACTTACCAATGCAAAGGTCATTGAAACAGAAACTAAACAGAGACACAGTGACACTAACAAAACTTATGAACCAAATGGATTTAACAGATATCCACTGAACATTTTTACCTCAAACCAGAGAAGATGCCTTTTAAGCAACCCTGGAAACCTTCTCCAAAACTGACCATATAATCAGCCATAAAGCAAGCCTCAACAGATACAAGAAGATTGAAAATCCTATGCTTTCTATTAGATTACCATGGACAAAGTCTAGACTTCAATAACAACAAAAAACAACATGAAGCCCACAAAATCATAGAAACTGAACAACTCTCTATTTGGTGATAGCTTTGTATGTGAACAAATAAAAAAGAAATTCAAGACTTTATAGAATTTAATGAAAATGAAGACACATCATACCCAAACTTATGGGACACAATGAAAGTAGTGTTAAGAGGAATCTTCACACTAAGTGCCTTCATAAAGAAATTGGCAAGATCTCACACAAACAACATAGCAGCACAACTGAAAGGTATAGAACAGAAAGAAACAAACACACCCAAGAGGAGTAGACAGCAGGAAATAATCAAACTCATGACTGAAACCAACGAGTTAGAAACAAGGAGAACTACACAAAGAATCAACAAAACCAAGAGCTAGTTCTTTGAGAAATTCAACAAGATAGAAAAACCATTAGCCAAACTAACTAAAGGGCACAGAGAAAGTATCCAAATTAACAAAATCAGAAATTAAAAAGGAGACATAACAAGAGAAACTGAGGAAATTTAAAAAAAATCATGAGATCTTACTACAAAAGCCTATACTCATGAAAACTGGAAAATCTAGATGAAATGGATGATTTTCCAGAGAAATACCATGAAACAAAATTAAATCGAGAGCAAGTAAACTGTGTAAACAGTCTCATAACCCCTAAAGAAATACTGTCATTAAAATCTCCGAAACAAGAAAAAACCAGGGCCAGATGGTTTTAGTGTAGAATTCTACCAGACTGTCAAAGAAGACTAATCCTAAGACTAAGACTGATACTAACACTACTCAAACTATTCCATAAAATAGTAACAGAAGGAACACTACCTAATTCATTCCATGAGGCTATAGTTACTCTGATTCCTAAACCACACAAAGACTCAACAATGAAAAAATAAAAAAGCTTCAAAACAATTTTGCTTATGAATATTGATAGGGAAATATTCAATAAAATTCTGACAAACAGAGTCCAAGAGTACATCAAAATGATCGTTCACCACAATTACGTAGGTTTTATTCCAGGGATGCAGGGATGGTTCAATATATAGAATTCCATCATTGAAATCCAGTATGTAAACAAACTCAAAGAAACAAATCACATGGTCATCTCATTAGATGTTGAAAAAGCCTTTGACAAAATACACCACCCCTTCATGTTAAAAGTCATGGAATGAGTAGGAATTCAAGGCACTTACCTAAACATAATAAGAGGAATATAGAGCAATTCAATAACCAATATCAAATTAGATGGAGAGATACTTGAAGCAATCCCACTAAAATCAGGGACAAGACAAAGTTCTAGTTAGATCAATACTAGCTAGAGCAATAAGACAACAAAAGGAGTTCAGGGGGATACCAATAGGAAAAGAAGAAATTAAGGAAACACTATTTACAAAAGATATGATAGTATATCTAATCAACCCCAAAAATTCTACCAGAGAACTTATACAACTGATAAACAACTTCAGCAATGTGGCTGATTATAAAATTAACTCAAACAAATCAGTAGCCTTCCTTTATATGAATGATAAATGGATTGAGAAAGAAAATAGGGAAATGATACCCTTCACAATAGTCACAAATAATACAAAATATCTTGGTTTAACTCTAACCAAACAAGAGAAAGATCTGTGTGACAAGAACTTTAAGTCCATGAAGAAAGAAATTGAAAAAAAAGAAAAAAGAAAAAACTTCAGAAGATGGAAAGATCTTACACGGCCAAGGACTAGTAGAATTAACGTAGTAAAAATATCCATCCTACCAGAGCAATCTACAGATTCCACGCAATCCTCATGAAGATTCCAACCGAGTTTTTCACAGACATGCAAAGAGAAATTCTCACTTTCATAAGGAAAAACAACAACAACTACAACAACAAAAACATAGGATAGTGAAAATAATTCTCAACAATAAAAGAACTTATGGAGGAATCACCATTCTTGACCTCAGTTGTAGTAGAGAGCAATAGTGATAAATAGTGTACATAAATAGTGTATTGGTACAGAGACAGGTTGATAAATGCAATAGAATTGAAGATCCAGAAATAAACCCACACACCTATGGACATGATCTTTTTCAAAGAAGCAAAAGCATACAAAGGAAAAAAGAAAGCATCTTCAATAAATGGTGCTGGTCAAACTGGCACTTTGTGCGTAGAAAAACAAAAACAGATGCATATTTATGACCTTGCACAGGGCTCATGTCCAAGTGGACCAAGGACCTCAACATAAAACCAGATATACTGAAATGAATAGAAGAAAAAGTGGAAAGAGCCTAGAACTCTTTGGCATACTGGGAGATTTTTTGAACATAACTCCAATGGCTCATGCTCTAAGATCAACAATTGATAAATGGGACCTAATGAAACTGAAATGCTTATGTTAGACAAAAGACACAGTCAGTAAGACTAATCACAACCTACAAATTGGGAAAAAATCTTCACTAATTCCACATCTGAAAGAGGACTGATATCCAATATATAAAAAGAACTTAACAAGAATCACTCAAAAACCAAATAAACCAATAAAAAATGAGGTACAGAGCTAAACAAAGAATTTACAACAGAAAAAACTCAAATGGTCAAAAAACTCTTAAAGAAATGTTCAACACCCTTAGTCATCAGGGAAATGCAAATCAAAATGACCCTGAGATTCTACCTTACACTAATCAGAATGGCTAAGATCAAAAACTTCAATGACAGTACATGCTGCTGAGGATGTGTAGAAAGAAGAGCATTCCTCCATTGCTAGTAGAATTGCACACCAGTACAACCACTCTGGAAATCAATAAAATTGAAAATAGTTCTTTCTACCTGACAATCCAACTATACCACTCTTGGGCATATACACAAATGATGCCCCACCATACTACAAAGATACCTGCTCCACTACATTCACAGCAGCCTTGTTTGCAATAGCCAGGAGCTGGAAACAACAGAAGAATGGATACAGAAAATGTGGCTCGTTTATCCAATGGAATACCATCCAACTATTAAGGGTGTGGATATCATGAATTTTGCAGGCAAATGGTTGAAACTAGAAAATACCATCCTGAGTTTGGCAATCCAGACCCAAAATGACATGCATGGTATGTACTCACTAATAAACGGATATTAGCCAAAAAATAAATAATACAAAGGATACAACCCACAGACAATAAGATTAACAAGCAGAAAGGCCCAAGTGAGGATGCTTCAGTCCCACTTAAATTGGAGAAGAAAAAGGAGGGAGGCATCTGGGTAGGAGAGGGAAGAGGGAGGGAAAAAGAGGAACAGTGTCAGGTATGGGGAAGGAGACAGATGAGAAGTCCAGAGGGCCAGCAGAGTGAATGGAATTATGTAACCTCAGGTCAGGGGTTTGGGAGTTGGGGGAGCCCCGTAGAAAGTACCTGAGACCTGGGAGATGAGAGACTCTCAGGACTCAACAGGGGTGGCCTTGGCCAAAATGCCCAACAGTGGAGAGATGGAACTCAAAGAGTAGATAGACATGGCCCCAAGTGTAGGGACAGAGTTACCAACCCATAGTCAAAATTTCTGACCCTCAATTGTTCCTTTCTAAAAGAACTGCAGGGACAAAAATGGTGAAGAGCCTGAAGGAATGGAAGGCGGTCTCATGGGGGAAAGGACACCGAAGCCTGATACTATTACTAATGCTATGGTATGCTTATTGACAGACGCCTACCATGGCTGTCCTCTGAAAGGTCCAACAAGCAACTGACTGAAACAGATGCAGATCATGGGGCTGAAGTTTGGTTGAATTAGGGGAAGGATTGAAGGAGCTGAAGGGGAGAGTGATCCCATAGAAAGATCAGCAATCTCAACTAATCTGGAGCCCCAGAGATCCCAGAGATGGAGCCACAAACCAGGCAGCATACATGAGTTTTTCAGAGCTGCTCCCTTCACCCCCGCCGCCCAGCACATATATAGCAGAGGTCTGCCTGGACTGACCTGGTGAGACTTGAGTCACCAAGGCAGGTGGGGAGAGGTCTTGTGGGGGGAGTATCCCCTCAGAGACAGAAGGGAGTTGGAATGGGATGAAAAACTGTGGGAGATGGTACTTGGCAGGGAGGCAATGGTTAGATAGTAAAAAAAAAAAAAATTATGTGGAAGTGGAGGAGGCTGTAATGCCAAGGAATTCACTGACTGGTTGGGTTTGCTGGGTGTTGATATGGAGAATAAACTTAGTCTCCTTTCTTGCTTTATAAGCATGACAGAATTTAGAAAAGTTTTCACTGTCTTTTGGTTATAACACCCAATGAACTGAATCTTAACCAGCCTCTTTATTTCTGTTGTGAATATTTCATTGACAAGCAAAAATAGTGAAAGAACTTATTGATGCCAGTCAGCCATAGAGCAAACAGTTGCACAGATGAAAACATCATTACTTTGGTTTCTTTAAAGTGCCTTTTCATATCATCTCATTATAGCACATACTAATATTGCTTATGCTTCAGATACTCTTTTTGCTAGTTTTCTATAGTTTCCAGATCTTATAAAATGAGAGGTGGAGCAGTATCTAAAAGTATGTAAGATATTATCACAGAGAATCTCAAAAGGTAGGCAATATAGCATTTATGATAAAATATTCAAGGATTTTTATTAGGAAATACATCTCTATGAAGGAAAACAGCAAGGCAGCCAGGTAAAGCTAGTTATGTAAAAAACTGTCTTTCTATGTATCTATTATCAATCAATCAATCTATCTATCTATCTATCTATCTATCTATCTATCTATCTATCTATCTATCTATCTATCTATCTATCATCTATCTATCTATTTCCATGCCTAAAACAATGATGATAATAGCCTAAAACTCTGAAATTATAAGCTGGCCCAAAACACTGTAGAAAACCATGACTAATATAGCTACCCACATGATATCCTTGTTGCTTGATACACAGTGAGTCAGTTCAGTCCCAGCACTATTTCTTATTTGCACAATTCTATCTTCTTACTAAGTGTCTAGGACATGCAAGAAGTAGACTGCAAGATGAAATTAAACACTGAACAAAGAAAATAATTTTTTTCTTAAGGAAAAAATATGCATGAGCTGGAAAGACTGAGAGTACCTCAGACCACAATGTAAGCAATCATCAGAGAGAAAATGCCTTTGATAAAGATGATGAAGAAGGTTTCAGTCAGGATATCAGCATTTCTGGAACACAAACCTGGACATCAGAAAATCCCATCATTCTGAAAAGGGTTGTCTTAGTTAGGGTTTCCATTGCTGTGAAGAGATATCATGACCATGGCAACTCTTATAAAAGTTTTAATTGGGGCTAGAGTATAGTTTCTGAATTTTAGTCTGTTATCATCATGGTAAGAGGTATGAAAGTAAGTTGACAGGTGTGGTCTTGGAGGTACCAGGAGAGTTCAACATCTTGAACCACAGGCATCAGGAGACCCTGCAACTGGGCATGCCTTGAGCATATATAAGACCACAAGCCCACTTTCACAATGACACACTTCCTCCAACATGACCACATCTCCTCATAGTGCCATTTCCTATAGGTCAAGCAAGCATTCAAACACATAGTAAGTCTAAGGTGCCATACTTATTCAAGCCACCACGAGGGTCATCATTTATTTCGTGTTTCATCACTGTTTGAGAGTAGTGGTTGGGACTGTGTCAATGTCACAGAAGATTTTATAGCACAATAGCTGTATGTCTTTGTCAGCTACATTTTCTATAGAGATAGATACAAGGGAAACAATCCCAAGACTTTACACAGAAATCTACTTCCTTCTAAAGTCCTTTGCTATGCACCATCTTTCTGTTTTTGTTATAATTTTTGAGAGTACATGCTGTTTTCTCAAGCCTTTATTCAAATACACTTGAGAAGAAACCCAGTTAGAATATTCTGAGTTAAATTATTACCCTGCTTGAAAATGAGCTTTAGGAAATCTTAGAATACACAATCAACTTACAATAAATATCCTTAGCTAAAAATAGATAAGCTAGAAATGAACAAATTTGGACAATATAAACTGAACAGACATGGTATATATTAAGTTATTTGTACATTTTCTCACTTCATTTTCTACTACCTCAAACACTATGAATCCTGCATTAGAATATAAGATCAATGAGTTCTGGGAACTTTTCTAAGTTATTCAAATATCATTACCAAACGACACATAGTAAGCATTTAAAAAAACTTCTATTTAATAGAACAATTAGTTTACTTAGCTCATTATTTGAGATATAGTATTTTACTA
Source organism: Tokudaia tokunoshimensis (assembly GCA_036184795.1). Taxonomy (NCBI): domain Eukaryota; kingdom Metazoa; phylum Chordata; class Mammalia; order Rodentia; family Muridae; genus Tokudaia; species Tokudaia tokunoshimensis. Next base: position 11,320,225 of record BTHU01000005.1, on the reverse strand, counting down.
ATAATTCTAACAAACTTTATTATATTCTCTTTTGCCCAAACAAGTAAATTCTTATGATACACTAATTTCTTCCTCTGGATAAGTAAAAAATTGTGCTCCCTGGAGAAACATCAGAAAATAAAATGTTCAAAATTTTCTAAGAAGAGCCCTTCATTGATATAAAAACTGTAGATATGTATAAACCACTAACAGTTACTCTTGTCCTAAAATGTTTTGTCCCAACTACATACTTTAATTTGCTTTACCAGGCAACAAATGCATACAATGTTTCAGATATTGTACTTGAGGTATAGAAATTCATAGGGTTATACATAAAATTGGACTATTTCTGGCAAGTTTTGCTAAATTTTGATTAGAAAAAAGCAGTCCATTATTAGAATTCCTCTCCACACAGAAGTCCGCTTTTATGATACATGTTTATGTTATTTTCTTGGCCTTCCAGAGTGCCCAAGTCCTAGGTTTGTCAAAGAATTGTGGACTTTCTTTCAGTCGTATATCATCAGGGCACAAGAGTCTATCTCAGCAACAGTAAACAAGGTTTTACAAAGTATGTGGTATAATACAGGATTGAATAGAAAGAGAATTAGTCTGGCATTGTGGATTCGGAAACCCACAGAGTAGGGACCATATCTAAGTCTGTGTTCAGGACTCAAATTTGAAATGAAAAGAAAAACTGAAACAAATTCATTTCTAACTATTGGAGTTTCAAAAAAGGTTTTGACCAGAGACTAGTGGGAGGCTACACAGTAGGAGCTTGGTACTTTATTTAAAGTATATGAGTTTTTGTGTAATAAATATTTATTTCAGGTTTTCTGATACTTTGCTTGACAAATATAACAGTATTAAAATGGAAACAGACACATGTGCTTTTGAATTGAAAACTGACAATTAAGCACTGATGAAGCTTATTTAAAACTAACTGCATTTTAAAATATTTGCACTGAATAATATGTACACATATATACAACAAACATATAAAAGTTACTTTTGATAAAGATTTTCATTCAAATTACATACTTAATTACAAATTACATTGCTTTTTATTATTATTTAAAAGACAGTTTTATGTATACATGTTTCACTGAAGTTTTTATTAATCATTTTATTCATTTACATTTTAAATGATATTCCCCTTCCTGGTTTCCCCTCCACAAACCATCCCATCTCCCCGCTCCCCCTTCCACTTTGCCTCAATGATGGTACTCTTACACCCACTCAACCACTCCTGTCTCACTGCTCTAACCTTCCCCTTCTCAGGGGCATCAAGCCTTCACAGGACCAAGGCCTCCCCTCCCATTGATGCCAAATAAGGCTATCCTCTGCTACATATGCAGTTGGAGTCATGGGTTCCTCCATGTGTATTCTTTTCACTGAATTTTTTTAATGTAATATATTCTGATCATGGTTTCCATTCTGTCAACTCTTCTCAGATTATCTCTACCTCTCCAAAACTCCACACTCTTTCTTTAGAAAAGAAATGCGAGCAAGCAAGCAAGTAAGCAAGCAAACAAATAACTATTACAAAACCAGAATTAAAAAAAAAACAAATAAAGAAAAATACAAATCTCCTTTCTTTCTTTTTCTTTCTTTCTTTCTTTCTTTCTTTCTTTCTTTCTTTCTTTCTTTCTTTCTTTCTTTCTTTCTTTCTTTCTTTCTTCCTTCCTTCCTTCCTTCCTTTTTTTGTTCTTTCTTTCTTTCCTTTTTATTTAATTTTATTTACTCTTTTTGTTACATTCCAGATTTTAGCCTGCTCCCTATCCACTCTATGACTGTTCCTTATGCCATACCTTTCTTCCCTACTCCACCCATGTCTCCAAAAGATGTCCCCCCAATGCCTCCCACCCTACCAGACCTCCCTACTCCCTGGTGCCTCCAGTCTCTTGAGGGTTAGGTACACCTTCTCTGACTGAAACCAGGCCTGGCAGTCCTCTGCTGTACATGTGTTGGGGTGGGGGCCTCATATCAGCTGGTTTATGCTACCTGGTTGCTGGCTCGGTGTTTGAGAGATTTCAGGGGTCCAGGTTAATTGAGACTGCTGGTCCTCCTACAGGGTCACCCTCATCCTCAGTTTCTTGAAGCTTTTCCCTAATTCAACTATAGGGACCTGCAGCTGCTGTCCATTGGTTGGGTGCAAATATCTGCATCTGACTCTTTCAGCTGCTTGTTGGTTCTTTCGAAGAACATTCATAATAGATCCCTTTTTGTGAGCACTCCATAGCCTCAGTAATAGTGTCAGAACTTAGGATCTCCCCTTGAGCTGAATCCCACTTTGGGTCTGTCCCTGGACCTTCTTTTCCTCAGGCCCTTCTCCATTTTTGACCCTGAAGTTCTTTCATACAGGAACAATTATGTTTCAGAGTTTTTGACTGTGGGATAGCAACCCCATATCTCACTTGATGCCCTGTCTTTTTGCTGGAGGTGGGATCTACAAATTCCATTTCCCTGCTGTAGGGCATTTCATCTAAGGTCTCTCCCTTGAGTCCTGAGAGTCCCTGATACATTCTGGAGGGTTCCCCCACCTCCTACCTCCTGATGTTGCCTGTTTCCATTCTTTCAGTTGATCCTCAGGGCTTCAGTCCTTTCCCCCAACCCAATACCTGATTATGTTCCCCTTCTCACCTCCCTGTCCCCTTTCTCACCCAGGACCCTACCTTCCCCCCCACACTCTTTCTTTCTTTCTTTCCTTCTTTCTTTCTTTCTTTCTTTCTTTCTTTCTTTCTTTCTTTCTTTCTTTCTTTCTTTCTTTCTTTCTTTCCTTCCTTCGTTTTCTCTGTCTGTCTCTGTCTCTCTCTCACAAACACATACATACACAATCAAACAAAATGCAAAAAACACAAAATCAGAAACATAATATGCAAACAAAAGATTATTAAGACAAAAAGCAAATGACTCTTAAAACATAATATGAGACAAAAATTTCTACAAAAACTCCATTGAGGCAACTAATTTTTTCTTTCAAGTGTTGCCAATTACAGATAACTCCTTGGTTAGAGATCAAAGTTGTGTCCACTTCTCCCTACAACTTCCCAGTGCTTTTGAAATGCTGAGTAGCATCCTATTATGCTCATATATAATAATTTGCTTATAATTTCATCTATTGATCTAGACTAATTTCTTCCAGCTGTGGTTAGTATAAATGTTTCATTTTGGCAGGTCTGTTACATGCCAATAATATTATATTCATGCACTAGGGAGGTTGGTAGTTCAAATCTGAGGCATTCTGAATGACAGAATCACAGTCACATAACATTATTCCCAGCAAGAGCATTTGCAATAGGCACAGTAGGATGAAACTTTACACAGGAGATAGGGTCTTCAAAACGGACAAATGAAAAAACAAAGTATCTGTAATGGAATCTTGTACAGAAGCATGTAACATGAATAGACCTCAAAACTGTATGTGAACTAAGTCAAACAGGGAAGACATTTATTCTACCATTCCATTTGTACAAAATTTGCCAAGGGAAATAGAATTGACAGCAAAAAAAAAGGAGTTCAGTTGCCATTTGGTGCTAGGCATAGGGCTAAGGATTATCTACAAAGAAGAAAAATGCAAGGGAACTTTTGAGGATAAGAAAAAAATATCTGTACTTTAGTAGAATAATGATTGCATTTGTGTGAATATGTGTCAAAATTGATAAAACTCAAAAACTTAAATAGCTACATGCAAATTATGTACAATAAAAAGAATACAGCAGGCATCCTATAATATAAGATTTTGATTTTTAGAAAAAATATCTTAAATACATCTTCTTGTTTTTCTTAAGAAGGCAAGCATTTTAAGGACCTAAAACAATGCAATTTATCCACAGAGTTCAGCTGCTTCCATTCTAGGGAAGTGAGGCTAGAGAGGGTGTCTAGAGACCTGTGAGATTTCAATCAAATCGTTACAGGTCAGCTGGCTCAGGCTTTAATATTGTTAGTTTATCAAAGATCTAGTTGTACATTAATGATTATTAAATTAATAATTTTTTTGTGAAAGGTAATACAAAAAGAAAGCATTCATTGATCTGCCACAAAAGGGAAATCATTTATATTTTGGCATATTCCTCAATTTTTAATGCATTTTTACATATCCCAGATAATATGGTAAGTGCTATTTTATAAGTACATTTTCACTCAATATTAAATCATTAGCATTTTTCTGTCATTAAACTTTCCATAAACATCAATTTAATAGCTAGATAACTCATCATATGCTTGTACCATAATTAACTAACGCTATTTTAATGGTTTTTAATTATTCTTTTAAACAGCAGATACATTGAAAGTTTTCCAGGATTATTTTTCTGGTTAACAAATGTACTATAAACAATATTATGAAGACTATCCTTATGTCCCAACCTTTGTTTTTTATGAAAACCTTAAAGAAAAATTTCCAGAACTCAAATTTTTGTGCCAAATGCACAAAAAAATTCTAAAGACGGTTAATTGACTTGTCAGAGGTTTGATCTTGGAAGAAACAAAAATGTTGCTATTTATGGTTTCCCAATGTTAGCAAAGGCAATTCAAAATAATTGAACATGATTCTGGGGGTTATACATGTTTAACTACTTCAGTTAAAGTTTACGTGAATAATTAGCTAAAGGTAAAATATTAGGCAGCTCCTTTCTTTTAAAAATAATCTTATGGTAGTCCTCTGAGAGTATGGTACCTGATTGCTTTAAATCCTCTAAATTTCTCTAAATCTGATTTCCTTATTCAAGGTGCTTACTTGTATTGGCTAGTTTTGTGTCAACTTGACCCAGGCTAGAATCATCAGAAAAGGGGGAGCATCAATTGAGAAAATGCCTGCATAAAATAGGAGCTGTAGGCAAACCTGTATGACTTATTTTTTTTTTAAATTATTGATTGATGGGGGAGAGGCCCACTATGAGAAATGCCATCATTGGAATGCTGGTCCTAGTTTCTATTAGAAAGCAGGCTGAACAAACCATGAGGAGCAAGCCGGTAAGCAACATTTCTCCACGGCTATTGCATCAGCTCCTGCCTCCCAGTTCCTGTCCTTCGAATTCCTGTCTTGACTTCCTTTAATGATGTAGAAGCATTAGCCAAATCAACCCTTTTTCCCCCAGGTTGCTTTGGTTATGGTGTTCCATCACAGCAGTAGGAATCCTAACTAAGGCCGACCTCTATCTTGATTATAGCTTCTAAAAGTTAGTTTTGTCATTTCTGTCATTTTGCCATTTTCCACCCAGTTATGCCTTTGGAAAAAAAAAATCACTGCTACTCTGACTTGTACTGCATAGCGAATAACACAATTCCTACTCGGTCCTGTGTGAATCTGTGTGAATGCGCTGTTTTATTTTCTCAGTGCTATAGCTGCTAGGAACCTGTAGTCTCTTCTTGAATTCCTTTTATTATGCATATGTATCTCTATGTCAAATTCTCTGGTTGCCTAGTGGGCAGAATCTGGAGAAGGTGTGTGTGGATCCATCTGGGTCAAGGCTAGAGAACCTAATGGTGCTGGCTTCTATTTCGGCCTATCCTTACAAAGAACTGGAATTGCATTAAGGGAGGGAAAAGTATCTCAATGTGTCCTGACATAGATCTGGGACTGCACCCTATGTAAAAAGGAAGTCTTTCAATGTGTGCTGACAAAGGTGTGGGACTGCATGAAATTCTCTTCATGTCTGTGAGTACTCTGTCACTGTCTTCAGACACACCAAAAGAAGGCATCAGATGCCCATTACAGACGGTGGTTGTGAGCCACCATGTGGTTGCTGGGACTTAAACTTAGGACCTCTGGAAGAGCAGTCGGTGCTCTTAACCACTGAGCCATCTCTCCAGCGAAATTTTCTTCAACCCTTCCTTTGACAGAGTTTTAAAGATTTGATATAGAGTTTTAAAGATGTTTGACGTAAATATTTCTTGCTATTTATTTATTTTTAATTTAATTTATTTATTAATACACAAACTGAGTTTTTACCATTCTATGTCATCAGTGCTGACCTTGAACTTGTTGCAGCCAAGCTCAGAAGCATCTGCTACTATCCCCACATTATGATTCATTTTTAAATGGCTAACTTCTTGGGAGCAAAGCCCACATGTAAGTTCTAACTGAAGAGTTAACTACGTAACTCTCTTTGTTTAACTCATACTCAAGTCTTAAGTCCATATGCCATATGCACAGGCTGGGTTTTACAAAGCATAAGTAAATCTACCCAACAGAATCAAATGAGTTAGAAATAGTGTCTCATATTCCATCTGTATCAAATCCTGGGATGAAAAATTTATTATTCTATTCTCTATGAATAAAGTTCAAAAACGACTATTGAATTTTCGATTTTTATACAGATTTTTAAAACCTGGGAGGTAAAAGCAAAACAGGTTTACAGGTAATTCCTTCCAGGTAATTTACTTAAACTATGGTTAAAAATTTCTTACTCATCTCATAATAATGTCCAGATATGTTACGAGATCACATTGATATGATATCACAAGACCGTAGGTAAAGCTGTGATACCTTGAAACTAAGTTAGGACTTTTAAGACCAATCAACCCAATTCTATAGATGAATTTATATTCATCACCAATGAGGTGAAAGATAATATAGTCAAAAAGCTCAGCAAAATCCTCTGGCAACTGCCCATTTTCTTGACTCCATTGCTATGTAGTTCATAGGGCACACCAGGTCTCCTGTGTGAGCCAGGTTCAAGGGTTCTGGGAAAACTGTTGTCGCTCAGACCATCTTACTTGACAGTCCTGGATACTGAGGTCACTGACCCAGCATAAGGAAAGCTGGCCCAACAACAGTGGCAAGCTGTATATTTGACATCCTCTGCCCTCTTCTGAAGGGTCATTTTTGTTTGGATTCACAATGACTTCATTTTCAACTACATAAGGAATTCATGTGGCCTCTGGAAACCTTCAAGACTCAAGGTAAAAGACACCTGTAAAATGTTGACAATAGAGACATGGCAAAGAATTGCTTTGGCTTATGTTTGTCGATTTGATGACAATTCTGATTTTATCTTGAATGTAAATAAAATACATAGATATTCAAGACAGATTTTTTAAAAAGTTCTAGTTGCTACGTGTATTAGGAAACACGTATTTTATTTTCTGAAAAGATTTCATTTTCTCTTTCTCATTTTTTCATTTCTTTTTCTCCTGTTCTTTTTTCCTCCCACCATGAAAATCTTTCTTACTTGGTCATTTCGTACACGCACACTCACAAACACACACACCCATACACACACAAACATATGCACACACAGACACACAACACATACATAGACACACACCATATATACAAACAGCCACATACCATATACACACTGACCTACACACATATATACATATACAAAGAAATACACAAACGTACATGCAGGCAAATATATATATGCACACACATATATACAAAGACACATGCAAGGGTACACACATATATAGATACACAGATAAAAACACAAACACAGGAAAACAAAGTCACACACACATACACACAAACTGACACACATACCCACAGAAAGAGATGCAGATACACATATACACACAGATACACATTTGCATACACATGCACACAAACATACATACACGCATACACATAAATACATACAAATGCACAGAGAGACAAATGCTCACATACACATGAACACCCATTTGCATACACCCACAGAGACACATAACTACATACATTTACACACATACATACTTAGAGACACATGAATGGATCAGAGAGGATTGTCAAGATGTGAACAATAGTAAAGCATCACTATGGATTCTGTTAGAATGCCATTGTTGCAAATAGCTATTAATCCATTGTACCAACTTAAAAAATATTTTTAGTAAATGGATAGACACCTTTGATTCCCATCAGTCAGAATCAGACTTGAATGGCTGAAGGAAATACTAAAGCAATAAATGTTATATGTTATATATTTATTTAAATAAATAACAATCATATATATATATATATATATATATATATATATACAATTCATCTCAACCGAAATGGTGCCACAGCTCATGCTTCTTGGGATATACAGTCCCCTGTCTCTCCCCCAAAAGAGCAGGCCTCCCAGGGACATCAATCAAGCATGGAATAACAAAGTACAATAAGACCAGACACAAAATTGCACATCAAGGCTGGGCAAGACAATCCTGCAGGAGGACAAGGATCCTAAAATCAGGCAAAAGACTCAGATATACTTCCATTCCTACTCTCAAAAATCCCCTCCTCCAAATAAGTCAACAATCATAATATATATGCAGAGGACCCATGCAGGGGACCCACACAGAGAACCTATGCACAGACCCATGCAGGCTCCTCAATTGCCACATTAGTCTATAAAGCCTCCATGAGCCATGCTCAGTTGATTTGGTTTTGTTCTTCCCATGGAAACCCTCTGGTACCTCCAAGCCCTTGACTTGCTGAAGGAAATCATAAAGCAATTACTGAGCTCTGAGGGAAGGGACCTGATAAAGGATGAAGACTTCCAACCTAGGCTTTTTCTCCACATAATGTTGGGCTGTGGGTCTCTGCAACCTTTCCCATCAGCTGCAAGAGGAGCAAGAGGCAGTCACATTGATAAAAACTAGACTAGGCTCTAATCTATGGGTATAGCAGAACATAACTAGGAATCATTTTATTGATGTTTTTCCTTTCTTATGGCCTGTCATGCTTCTTTCTACTCTAGGTCTTTAGACTATACAGACTCCAGTTCCAGGTCATCTAGGCAGTGTCAGGCATGGACTCCCTATTGCAGCATGGGCCTCAAATTAGGTTTTGGGTGTCTGGTTGGTTGATACTGTTGTTCTTCCTATGGGACTTTCTGAAATGCTTAACTATGATTATTCAACAGATATGCAGGAGTTGGAGAGATGACACAGTGGTTATGAGCACTTGTTTTATCAGAAGTCTCAGGTTCTATTCTCAGCACCAAAACAGTGGCTCACAACTTTATCTTCAATTCAAAGGCTTCCTGCTTTGTCTTCGGGCCTCTCTAAAACTGCACACATATGGAACACATGGATAAGATAAAAATAATAAATTTTGAGAAAATTATATTGAGAAAATTATTTTATATCTACCAATAACTTGTTGACTATATTTAAATTTTTGTCTCCAACTTAAACACACAAAGCTCCCCCTCCACCCCCACACACACGTATGTACAGGGTAGGCGATGGGAAGTTAATTTCATAGAAAATATAATTCTAAAGTAGATAAGTATTAATAGATCAAAATAAGGTATAAACTCATTTTTATGGTAGCAATGGACAGTAGAAGATAGTAATGTGGGAGTTCTAATAGAACAATCTGAGTAAAGTAACTTTTGGAGGTGAAATGTGTAATCATATTTTCCACATTGTCTTCAGTATGCATGAATAAAGAATGTCATAAAATATGTATCAAATGTCTTCTCTCTGTGGGAAGAAAACATAGAAGCAAGATAGGAGGTAAAATGACTCCTCAAAGGCAGCTTTAATACAAATTTTTCTTTAATTTGTATTTCACCATTTTAAATCTATTTAATGTTTTCATGTATTAATTAAGCTCTGTCTTCTTCTCCTGTTATATGATCTCACTTAAAGTACTAATGCTCTTGTTGATTAACGTGGACTTGAGTTGCTAATACTTTAAATTCCTTTTTCTGTTTATAACAGTTTCTCAAATTTTGTTTACCTTCTAATTTTTCAAATCTTTGATTTTCTGAATTTTGATTCCAAAGAACCTTAGAATTTCCATAATTTCTTTATTTGTACACTAGCTTAAAATATTTCATTTAGAAAGTAGAAATAATATACTGTAATTTTCAGTCACATAATACATTAATCATGCAGAATACCTTTATTATAAAGAATGAGTTCTAATAGAACAATCTGAGTAAGTAACTTCAGCAGGTGAAATATGTAATAATGTTTTACATATTGCCTTCAATATAATGAATAATGAATGTATTAAGATATATACCAAATTTAAGAAACCTGCTTTTTTATTAGAATATATTAACTATCTCAATAACTTTAAGAAACAGTTGATGTCATTTATAACTTTACTGTTTCAGTCAAGTAAACCTTGTATCTTTATCCAGATTATATTATTAGGATTTCAGTAAGACAGTAATATTTCACTAGGATATGCACTATAGTAATCATGCTTTGATTAAGTTTGTTTTTGAGGTGTGTTATTATTTTGTACTCAGTTCAATTCTACTTTGAATAATTTCATTGCCAACTATTAAATCTGTTGCACGAAAAAATGTAAGGGAAAAGTTATATCATATTATGAGCTTAGAACATTTTTATTCAATGTTCCTAGATTTCAATTTTTATAGAAAATTATAGCTATCGGTAAAATTGTATATTTTCCAAAATAATTATATAATAACGTTAAGAAAAAGATGCTAGAAAATATATTATATTTAAGAATGCCACTGAAACACATAAACATCACTTCTAGGAAAAGTACTAAGGTCTCTGGTAAGATGAACAACAGAGTTTGAGATAGATATAGCTAGATCGTTAAAACATAATACTTTGTTCTTCCTCCTTCTTGGGCATCATTTGATATGTGAAATGTGTCTTGGGTATTCCAAGGTTCTGGACTAATATCCACTTATCAGTGAGTGCAAGCCATGTCTGTTCTTTTGTAATTCGGTTACCTCACTCAGGATGATATTTTCCAGTCCTATCCGTTTGTCTAAGAATTTCATGAATTCATTGTTTGTAATGACTGAATAGTACTCCATTGTGTATATATACAACAATTTCTGTATCCATTCCTCTGTTGAGGAATATCTGGGTTCTTTCCAGCTTCTGGCTATTATAAATAGGGCTGCTATGAACATAGTGGAGCATGTGCCCTTATTACATGCTAGAGAATCCTCTGGGTATATGCCCAGGAATGGTATGGCAGGGTCCTCTGGTAGTATTATGCCCAGTTTTCTGAGCAACCGCCAAACTGAATTTCAGAGTGGTTGTACCAGCTTGCAATCCCACCAGCAATGGAGGAGTGTTCCTTTTTCACCACAACCTCTCTACCACCTGCTGTCTCCTAAATTTTTTATCTTAGCCATTCTGACCCTGTGAGGTGAAATTTCAGGATTATTTGATTTTCATTTCCCTGATGACAAAAGATGTTGAACATTTCTTTAGGTGCTTCTCAGCCATTTGATATTCCTCAGGTGAAAATTCTTTGTTTAGCTCTGTACCCCATTTTTAATAGGGTTATTTGGTTCTCTAGTATCTAACTTCTTGAGTTCTTTGTATATATTAGATATTAACCCTTTGTCGGATGTAGGGTTGGTAAAGATCTTTTCCCAATTTGTTGGTTGCCATTTAGTCCCATTGACAGTATCCTTTGCCTTACAGAAACTTTGTAATTTTATGAGGTCCCATTAGTCAATTGTTGATCTTAGGGCTTAGGCTATTGGTGTTCTATTCAGGAAATTTTTCCCTGTGCCCATGTGTTCAAGGCTCTTCCTCTCCTTTGTAAAGAGGGGGAAATACCCACAGAAGGAGATACAGAGGCAAAAGGTGGAACAGAATCTGAGGGAAAGACCATCCAGAGACTACTCCACACAGGGATTCATCCTATATAGTTACAAAACTCAGACACTATTGTGACTTCCCACAAGTGCTAGCTGACTGGAGCTGGATATAGATACCACCTGGTAGGCTCTCCTACTGCCTGAAAAATACAGAGGGGGACACTCTCAACCAGCTACTGAACTGAGCACAGGGTCCCCAATGGAGGAGCTAGAGAAATGACCTAAGGAGCTGAAGAGATTTGCAGCGCCACAGGAGGAACAACAATATGAACCAACCAGTACTCCCAGAACTCCCAGGGACAAAACCATCAACCAAAGAGTACACATGGAGCTACCCATGGCTCCAGACACATAGGCAGCAGAGGATGATCTTGTTAGGCACCAAAGGGAGGAGAGGTCCTTGGACCTGGAAAGACTTGATGCTGTAGTGAGAGGAATACCAGAACAGGGAATCAGGGGAGGGTTGATTGGGGAAGAGGAGATGGCTTATGGTATTTACATGGGAGGGGGGAACCAGGAAAGTGGACAGCATTTGAAATATAAATAAAATATATATCTGATAAAAGTATAAAAAATAAATAAAAAAGAGAAAACCATATAATACACACTTTTATTAACAATGGCTAAATTAACTGTCAATATATAGTGTTAGTGTTCTAGTAGGACCCAGTGATATATTAATTCACTTATTTGATTGGAAATGTGCAAGTATTTCAATAAACTTAGTAGCTGATATTTGAGTTACCAGAGGTAGAGCAATGGAATTAGCAAGTAAATTGTTCCAAATGTTTGTTCAACACTATGAGGAAAGAAAAGAAAGGGAACAGAGGAAGTGAAATTATTCTTCCAATCTGGTCTTACTGTAGTGAAAAGGCTGGACAAAAGGGGTTAGGAAAGCATTTAATGAACAGACAAGTTCATCTCCCGGAAATTAGAGCTTTCTTTATTCTCATCATGATATAAAGATTAATACCTGATTATGCAAGTAGGAAAAACTGTTCAATGATAGGCAAAATGGTAAATTACAGTTTACTCTCAAATCCTCAAAAGTAAGTAGAATAAATATAGCCTTTTACCAGTGAAGAAAATTGAAATACAAGAAATGTACTGTTAAATTAGAAACAAGACAAGTTAAATTTTGAACTAAGTGAATACACATTTTTTTCTCATTAGATACATTCTAGAACACAAAATACATTTAAAGTATTTTTAAATTTGAAATAATTCCATGTATTCTATCTGATTATTAAGCAATAAAAATTAAATTTCACATGAAATAAATCTCTAGTGAGTCCATAAACTCATGAATATTTAACAATGAATTAATGAATGCTGTATGAGTCAAAAAAAATTAAAAAAGGAAGAAAAAGGAATTCCTGAAACTAAAGGAAAAGCAAGCATTCTGGGACACATTAAAAAATTTTCTAAGAGTAAAATTTAGAGGCCCAGGGCTTATACTTAAAAAAAAAAATCAAAAAGGAGCACAAAGGCATTTAAAGCTCAACTCAAGAATTAAAAACAACAATAACAACAAAAAGAAACAACTAAAAAAACAAACAAAATCAACACAGAAATCCACTAAATTCTTTAAATCAAATTTAGAAAATTTTTAATAGTGATGAAAGTAGAATTTAATGAAATAGAAATAAGGAAAACATTATGAAGAACAAAATCAATAACAGTATGAAAGAGAACTCAAATGTTCCTGTAAATTATTAAAATTTACTAACCCAGAAATATTCCTGTCCAAATGAAAGACAGGGACAAATAAATGGAATGGAGACCCAAGGAAAGATCATCTGGAGACTGCCCCATCTGCAAACACCAAACCCAGACACTATTGATGAGACGAAGAAGTGCTTGCTGACAGGAGCCTGGTATGGCTGTTCCCTGAGATGGTCTACCAGCACCTGACAAATACAAATACAGATATTCACAGCCACCGATTAGACTGTGCCCAGGGAGGAGCTGAAGAGGACTGCAACCCCATAGGAAGAACAATATCAACTAACGGGTCCACCCAGAGCTCCTAGAGACTAAACCACCAACCAAAGAGTATACATGGAGGGATTAGTACCTCCAGACACATATGTAGCAGAGGATAGCCTTATCTGACATTAATGGGATAGAAGGTTCTTGGTCCTATGGAAGTCTGATGGCTCAGCATATGGAAATGCTACAATGGTGAGGCAGGGGTGGGTGAGTAAGTGGAGGAGCTCCCTCATAGAGTGAAAGGGAATGTGGGAAATGGAGGATGGGATGAGGGATTATGGAGGAATAACCAAGAAGGATATATCATGTGAAATGTAAATGAATAAAAAGATTAATAAAAAATAAAAATATCAATATGAGCTAGTTATTTGAAAAATAAATGGGGTCTCAAGAAAATCTTGGTCTAACTAACCAAAAGAAAGAAAGAAATGACCCAAATTGATATAATTCAGGACAAACATGGTAGCATTATAGCTGATAAAGAAATTAGAATATTATAATGAATAAGTTACCAATCTATTCTGTATTATGTTGCAGGAGGGTGATGTATGAACTTTTTGATTCATTCAAAATATCAAATTTAAATAAAAAGAGCCAGACCCTAAATGGATCCAGAATAAATGAAAAGATAAAAGCAGCAACTAGATGGATTTATAGCAGCACCCACCACCTTTTAAAATAGTATCTATAGCTAATACTTCTTGATAAAAAAGGGGAGTCTCCTCTACCGCTCCCTCCTTTGCTGCCTGTTCTGGTCATTCTGACGTGGTAGAACTGTGGTAGTTCTGACACGGGGGAAGATCCCATTTCCTGGTGCTTTCTAGAGATCCAGCAGCAGTGGGGCACTGAGGCAGGGCACTCGAGATCCAGCAGCAGCAGGCATTCGGCCTGTGCCAGGTCTGCATGGGGGAAGCCCGCGTTTCCTGATATTCAGCAGCAGCAGGGCATTCGAGAACCAGCAGTTTGCAGGACAGTTTGCAGGACAGTTTGCCAGATGGGTTCAGCGGGGAATTCTATCAGATCTTCAAAGAAGAGCTAATAACAATACTCTTCAAATTATTCCACGAAATAGATACTCAAGGAACACTACCCAACTCATTATATGAAGCCACAATAATGCTTATCCCTAAACCAAACAAAGACCAAACAAGGAAGGAGAACTGCAGACCAATCTCCCTTATGAACATTGATGCAAAAATACTCAGCAAAGTTCTGGCCAACTGAATTCAAGAATGCGTCAAAACTATAATTCACCACAAGCAGGTAGGCTTTATCCCAGGGATGTAGGGATTGTTCAATATACAGAAATCCATCAACATAATCCACTATAAAAACAAACTCAAGGAAAAAAAACCACATGGTCATTTCAATAGATGTGGAAAAAGCTTTTGACAAAAGCAGGCATTCCTTTATGATAAAAGTCTTGGAGAGAGCAGGAATCCAAGGCCCATACCTAAACATAGTAAAATCAATATACTGCAAATCAGTAGCTAACATCAGACTAAATGGAGAGAAACTTGAAGCAATCCCACTAAAATCGGGGACCAGACAAGGCTGCCCAGTCTCTCCTTATCCAATATAGTACTTGAAGTTCTAGTCAGAGCAATCAGACAACAAAAAAAGGTCAAAGGTATATAAATTGAAAAAGAAGAAGTCAAAATATCACTGTTTGCAGATGATACGATCATATACTTAAGCAACCCCAAAACTTCCACCAGAGAACTCCTAAAGCTGATAAACAACTTCAGCAAAGAGGCTGGATGTAAAATTAACTCAAGCAAATCAGTAGCCTTCCTCTACTCAAAGGACAAACAAGCTAAGAAAGAAATTAGGGAAATGACACCCTTCACAATAGTCCCAAATAATATTTCATACCTTGGTATGACCCTAATGAAGCAAGTGGAAGATCTCTATGACAAAAACTTCAAGCCTCTGAAGAAAAAAAATCAAAGAAGATCTCAGAAAATGGAAAGATCTCCCATGTTCATGGATTGACAGGATCAATATAGTAAAAATGGCCATCTTGAGGAAAGCAATCTACAGATTCAATGAAATTCCCATCAAAATCCCAAATCAATTCTTTATAGCTCTAGAAAGAGCTATTCTCAAATTCATCTGGAATAACAAGAAACCCTGGATAGCAAAAACTATTATCCACAATAAAAAACAAACAAGCAAACAAACAAACAACAAAAAACAAAACAAAACAAAACAAAAAAACAGGGGGAATCACCATCCCTGACCTCAAGCTCTACTACAGAGCAATAGTAATAAAAACTGATTGGTATTGGTATGGTGACAGGCAGAAAGATCAATGGAATAGAATTGAAGACCCAGATATGAACCCACACATGTATGGTCACTTGATATTTGACAAAGGAGCTAAAAACATCCAGTGGAAAAAAGAGCATTTTTAACAAATGGTGCGGGATCAACTGGAAGTCAGCATGCAGATAAATGCAAATCGACCCATTCTTATCTCCTTGTACAAAACTCAAGTCCAAGTGGATCCAGGACCTACACATAAAACCAGACACACTGACGCTTATGGAGGAGAAAGTGGGGAAGAATCTTGAACACATGGGCATAGGAGAAAAGTTCCTGAACAGAACACCAACGGTTTACGCCCTAAGAACAAGAATCAACAAATGGGACCTCATAAAGCTGCAAAGATTCTGTAAGGCAAAGGACACGGTCAGTAGGAAAAAGGCAACCAACAAATTGGGAAAAGATCTTTACCAGTCCTACATCTGATAGAGGGCTAATATCCAAGGTATACAAAGAACTCAAGAAGTTAGGCTCAAGAGAGTCAAATAACCCTATTAAAAATGGGGCACAGAGCTAAACAGGGAATTCTCAAGTGAGGAAACTCAAATGGCTCTAAAGCACCTAAAGAACCACTCTGGAAAGCAGTCTGGCGGTTCCTCAGAAAACTGGGCATGACACTCCCGGAGGATCCGGCTATACCACTCCTGGGCATATACCCAAAGGCTTTACCTGCATGCAATAAGGACACATGCTCCACTATGTTCATAGCAGCCTTATTTATAATAGCCAGAAGCTGGAAAGAACCCAGATGTCCCTCAACGGAGGAATGGATTCAGAAGATGTGGTATATCTACACAATGGAATACTACTCTGCAATTAAAAACAATGAATTCACGAAATTCCTAGGCAAATGGGCAGATCTTGAAAATACCATCCTTAGTGAGGTAACCCAATCACAAAAGAACACACATGGTATGCAGTCACTGATAAGGGGATATTAACCCAGAATCTCGGAATACCCTAGACACAATTCGCATATCAATAGATTTCTAAGAAGATGGAAGGAGAGACCCCTGGTCCTGGAAAGACTGGATGTAGAGGAACGCCAGGTCAGAGTAACGAGAGGGAGGGAAGGGGGCTTATGGGACTTTCGGGGAGGGAGGAAACGGGAAAGGGGAAATGATTTGGAATGTAAATTAAAAAAAATAAAATAAATAATTAAAAAAAAATGTTCAGCCTCCTTAGTTATCAGGGAAATACAAATCAAAACAACACTGAGATTCCACCTCACACTGGTCAGAATGGCTAAGATGAAAAACTCATGGGACAGCAGATGCTGGAGAGGATGTGGGGAAAGAGGACCACTTCTCCATTGTTGGTGGGATTGCAAGCTGGTAAAACCACTCTGGAAATCAGTTAGGTGATTCCTCAGAAAATTAGACATAGTACTACCTGAAGACCCAGCTATACCACTCCTGGGTATATACCCAGAAGATGCTCCTAAAGGTAATAAGGACACATGCTCCAATATGTTCATAGCTGCCTTATTCATAATAGCCAGAAGCTGGAAAGAACCCAGATGTCCTTCAGCTGAGGAATGGATACAGGAACTGTGGTATATATATACACAATGGAGTACTATTCAGCTATTAAATACAATGAATTCATGACATTCTCAGGCAAATGGATGGAACTAGAAAGTGTCATCCTGAACGAGGTAACCCAATCACAAAAGAATGCACATGGTTTGCACTCACTGATAAGTGGATGTCAGCCCAAAAGCTCAAAATAAACAAGTTACAATTCACAGACCACAGGAAGCTCAAGAAGGTGGATGACTGAAGTAGGGGTGCTTGGGTTCCTCTGAGAAAGGGAACAAAACACTTACAAGAGCAATAATGGAGGCAAAGTGTGGAGCAGGGACTGAAGTAAAGGCCACCCAGAGACTGCTCTACCTGGGGATTCACCCTATAAACAGTCACCAAACCCCAACACTACTATGGACGACAAGAAGCGCATATCAAAAGGAGCATGCCATGGTTGTCTTCGGAGGGGCCCTGCCAGAACCTTATACATACAAAGGCAGATGCGAGTAGCCAACCATTAGTCCGGGAGTGGGGTCCCTAATGGAGGAGTTGTAGGGCGGT
Organism: Tokudaia tokunoshimensis; assembly: GCA_036184795.1. Classification (NCBI taxonomy): domain Eukaryota; kingdom Metazoa; phylum Chordata; class Mammalia; order Rodentia; family Muridae; genus Tokudaia; species Tokudaia tokunoshimensis. The sequence goes on along the minus strand of BTHU01000005.1, from coordinate 11,302,320 downwards.
CCGGGGAGCTGAACATGTTTACAGCCCCATGGGAAGAACAAAGATGTGGACCACTTAGATGCTCCAGAACTCCCAGGGACTAAACCAGCAACCAAGGTGTACACATGGTTCCAGCCAAAATGTGGCAAAGAAAGGCCTTGTCAGTCATCAATGGGAGGAGTGGTCCTTGGTCAGGTGAAGGCTAAATAGATGCCCCAAAAAGGGGAAATTGGGAGGGGGGAAGGTATGAGTGGGTCTGGTGGAGGGGTATATACTTGGAGGCTGGGAGTGGGAGGAGGGCTTGGGGGGTTTTGGGGAGGGGGAAACTGGGAAAGGTTTTACCACTTGAAATGTAAATGAAGATTATATTCAATAAAAATTATAAAAAATAAAAAAGGGAGAGAGAGAGAGAGAGAGAGAAGAAGAAGAAGAAGAAGAAGAAGAAGAAGAAGAAGAAGAAGAAGAAGAAGAAGAAGAAGAAGAAGAAAAAGAGAAGAGAAGAGGAGAGGAGAGGAGAGGAGAGGAGAAGAGAGGAGAAGAGAGGAGAGGAATAAAAAAAGACATGGAAGGAAGGAGAGAAGAGATGAAAGGGGGTGGGGAGGAGGAAGGGAGGATGAAAGAATAAAAGGGAAAAGAAAGACGAAACAAAGTGAAGAAAAAGAAAAAAAAGAGAGCACTTTCCAAATTGTTCTATGAAATCAATGTTACTCTAAAACCATAACCAGGTAAAGCAAATAACCATAATGCAAAACAAAATAAACAAAACAAAACCAACGAAAAACAAATCTACAGAATAATATCAAAATGACATAGATTAAAGAATTTTCAATAAAATACTATCAACTTGAAATACAGACATACTTCAAGAAGATCAAATCTCATTATCCATTAGATTTATCTGAGAAATGAAGGATGATCAGCATATCAAGATATATCAGTCAACAAATATCATAAACCATATAAATGGACACACAGACAAATAATGCATAGTACCCTCAGTAGTTGTAAAAAAAAAAAGAAAAAAGAAAAAAGACAAATCCGACAAGATAAAAGTTCTAGAAAGATCAGGACTAGATAAAATAAAAGTTATGTTGCCAAACACACAGCTGCAATATTAGATGATCTTATATTTTTTTTCTTTTTATTATTTAGATATTTTTTCATTTACACTTCAAATGTTATCCCCTTTCTTTGTTACCCCTCTGAAACCCCCATCTCATCCCCCCTCCCCCTGCTTCCCAACCCCCCCCCACTCTATTGACCAGGCATTCTGCTACACTGGGGCATTTATCCTTCACAGGACCAATGGCCTCTCTTCTCATTGGTGTCTGAAAAGGCCATCCTCTGCTACATATGTAGCTGGAGCAATGGGTCCTCCTTGGTTGGTGGTTCAGTCCCTAGGAGCTCTGGGGGTACTGGTTGGTACATATTATTGTTCCTCCTATGGGGCTGCAAATCCCTTCAGCTCCTTGAGTCCTTTATTAGATGATCTTAAATGAAGAAAAGTGAAAGCAATTACATCAAAACTTGGAATGAATCTGGCCTGTTGTCCACACTTCTTTTCAATATATTGCTCAAAGTATTTTATTCAAAGCAATAAGTCAAGAGACAAAAACTGAAGCAATAAAAGTAGAAAAATGAGTCAAACCATTCCTATTTCAAAATGAAAGGGTATTTTACATGACAGATTCCAGTGATTCCACCAGAAAATTTCTAGAAGCAATCAAACAATTAGCAAAGTGATATGAGACAAAAATCAACTTATAAATAATATCAGGACCTTTTCTTTCTTTTTATTGGTTATTTTATTTATTTACATTTCAAGTATTGTCCATCTTCTGGTCTCCCCTTTGCAACCCCCCAATTCCATTCCCTGTCCCCTTTGTCTCTAAGAGGGTGTTCTTCTATCCAGCCACCTATTCCTGCTTCACTGATCTTGCATCCCCCAACCTTGGGGCATCAAACTTCCACAGGACTGCCTTATCAGGCATTAAAGGGAGGGGAGGCCCTTGGATCTTTTCAATAACAATAATAATAATAATAATAATAATAATAATAATAATAATAATAATAATAAACAGGGAAATATCCCCATTCACAAGAACCTCAAAGACAATAACATTTTTGTATCTAACATAACCAAATTGTAATTGAAGAGGTTTAGAAACACACTAGAAAGTGAAAATGCATCCTGTGTTCATGGAATGGTAGAATTAGGATTGTGAAAATGGCCTTCCCATCGAAAACCACCTCAAAGTATCCACTGTGTCCTTCACAGAAATTAAAAAGGAATATGAAGTTCACTCATAAATTTGCTTATAAAATGCTTATATAATCAAAGAAATCTTGAAAAAAGGAACATTTCTGGAGAGATTTCCTGTCCATATTTCAATATATACTATACAACTATAGAAACCAATAAGGTATAGGCATGAAAATAGAAATATCAAATAATAAAATGCAGTAGAAAACTCAAACTTGAGTGTATGTAACTATGGGCATCTGATATTTGACAATGACTTCAAAAATATGTACTGGAAAACAAGCAAAAAGAGCAAAATAGTATCTTAAACTAATGATGCTGGGAAAACTGACTACGTGCAGAAGAAAGAAATTAGATTATTTTATAAGTCTGCACAAAATATAGCTCCAAGTAGATTAATATATCAGTTAGAAACCTCAAATGTTAAAACTTTGAGAGGAATGCATAGGCAATCTATTAGAAGATACAAACCCATAAAAGGAACTAGAACTCCATTTACCCAAGAATTAATGCTATCAATTGTCAGTAGAGCCTCAAACTAAAATTCTTTTTATAGCTTTAAAATATCTATCCAGTGATGTGGAAGCACACAAAGTAATCAATTCCAGGTATGTATCTGACAGAAGATTAATAGTCAGAATATATCAGAAATCAATCACTCAATCAATCAAACAAACAAACAAACAAACAAACATTATCAAGAACAAATGACCCAGTTAAAATATGTGCTATAATTCTAAACTAAGAACTCTCAACAGAAAAAATATGAACAATGAGTAAGAGGTACTTTTAAATAGCATTTATCATTCTTATCATTTATCATTTAGTAAAATGCAAATAAAACAATGTCTGAATTTCATTCACCCTAGCCAGAATGGCTCAAAACAACAAAACAACTGACAAGAAATGCTATTTAGGATTTGAAGAAAAGGAACGCTCAATTCACAGTTGGTAGAAATCCAAATTGGTACATCACTCTAGAAATCATTATAAAGAATCTTCAAAAACTGAAACCAAATTCACCATATGACCCAGTGATAGCACACCTTGATATATGTTCAAAGAAATCAATATCCTACTCTGCATATACTTGCTCATCAGTGTTCACTTCTTTATTCACAATAGCTAGAATATAGAAACTATGAAAATGTGCTTCACTAGATGAATGGATAATAAAAATGTGATACATAATGTAAAAGAATACTATTCAACTATAATGAAAAAATGCAATTATGATATTTTCAGGTAAACCAATGAATCTAAAGAAGATTAAGTCAGACCACTTAGTCCCTGAAAATCAAGTAATACATATTTTCTCTCATTTTCTCTTAGCTCCAAATTTTCAGATGTGAATATATAATATGAAATGACTACAGAAAGCAGGAAAACATAAATGTAAAATAGGAGGGCGATTTTGTCATGAAAATAAGTGGGCATAGGTAATATTGACAGGAAAATGGAAAAAGAGTGAGCGATTGTGTAGTTGGATATGGTGGAGTTATTCACTACAATAGAAATGGTGAGTAAGGACAAATGACAGCAAAGATTTTTGAGAAAACATCAAAAATTTTATTTTCCTAAAATTATACACAATACATACAAAGACAACACAATGTATACAGTCTTAACATGAAATTATGATCACCACGTTCCCAAGACCCATATAATATCTAACAAAAATCCAAATACCACATGTAAGAAACCTTTACTTAGGTTGTAGGTCAGTGTAGTACAAGTTATTCTCAAGACATAAGCTATTGATGTTGCCTTCATTGTCTCAGAGATTGAAGATGCTTTGCTATTACAGAAGACACCAAAAATGAGGACTCAGGATTCAGTTGATTTTAAGTAAACCTAACCTGAATACCTCCTTCCTGTGCTCTAGATTTTGTAGTACTACAAACTAGCATGCAAACTGCTGAGTGAGAGAGAAAGTCTATAGCTCTACCCAGCTGCATGATTCGTAACAACTCTAAATCACAGTGATGACCAACATGAAGACATGTCTGAAGGTGTAGTAATAATGACACTCACATAGGAAGTAGCATCTGTCTAGTTAAGTTCAAGTCCACTCAACAGGAGGATCATCTTGTTTAGTGCTAGAAAAAAAGTCAAATTCCCAAGTTTTAATGTCATTAAATTTAGAAGAGAACCTACCACTTTCATAGATCAGCATGATTCATAAGTATATTATAAAATTATCCTTTTATACTCAGAAATATAGTTCTTACTCTTCATCAAAAAATTCTTTTTTCAGTAAAGACACTTATACAAAACCACAATTGTATCCAATGCAGAGACCTACTGGATACTTCTAGAACACAACTTCTGATCCTAAGGCTCAGAAAACACTGGTAAAGTGGGGTCAGAAAGATTTGAAGAGACAGGGCAATTGTGAGACTATGTCTTGTAGAAATGGATGTCTAATCAAGACATGAACAATGACACTACCAATAGAAGAGATAACACAGAAAAAGGAAAAGCTTGAGGTATCCAAATGCTAGACACAATCGATAGGTAAGAAATAACTGCTGAGCACAAGAGAGCATTGTAGCTACAAATACAAACTCACAAAGGTTGTGACAGCATGCACAAATTTTGAAGACAAATCCAGCCAAAACTCAAGCATTGAGAAGAGTTGGTCAAGAAGTTCCACCCTTAGCCAACGAACTCTTGGCAAATAAGGATAGTTGAGACAGAGTAACAGTCAGTTTTCTTTAAAAGTGTAGAACATGTTTCAGTGGATGACTATTTGGGCACCACGAATTGCTCTTTGATGTTCATTAATTAAATTTAAAAATGATGAAAATTTGGGTGGTTTGTGCAAAATGTGTGGATTTTGAAATAGCTGTGGCAATGTACAAGATGATAAAACATTGTTTGGAATTTTCAATGAACTAATAAAATAAGTTTTGAAAAGATGAGAGAGGAACAGATGTATGTTTTCTAGTGCAAAGCTCAGGGCAACGTCCAGCCCATAGTTGATAAGGGGGAAACTTCTCCCCTTAGTTAACAGAATCAATTATTTCTTACCTATCGATTTTGACTAGCATTTGGATACCTCAAGCTTTTCCTTTTTCTGTGTTATCTGTTCTATTGGTAGTGTCATTGTTCATGTCTTGTTTAGACATCCATTCTTCAGTCATGGCCTGAAGTCCAATTACCAGGTGATTTTAGATCCTGTCAAGTTGATAATTATCACTAACTACAACATATAAGGGTAGAGGTAGAAAATAAAATCTTATGTCATACTTAATTACCAAATGAAAAGTTATAATTCTGCCAAATGTGATATAATATGACTCTACATAAAACCATAAACACATTATTTTTACTCAGAATAGGTGGCAAATTTCCTTGAAGAATCCTTACTGCCTTAATGTCAGATGCCTTGAATAGAATAATATAAAATTATAACACTTAGCCACTGATAATTTTCTCAATTGAGGCTACCATAATAAAAATAGAAGAAAGAAAACATAAATATTATTTTAATATATGGGTATATATTTATTCTTAAGAATAATTTTAACAAAGTAGAACAGAAATGTTGGTGGCAATTTTCATTTCTATATCTGCTGATGAGGCATTAGCTAGTATTTCCAAATACTTTCATCTACTACACAATGTATATTTTCTGAATCCTCAATAAATACCCCATCAATTCTTGGTTTGAATGTTCTTTGAATCAACACACTACATACGGTACTATTTCTCCTGTAACTAGGATTAATGGGGTTAGGAATCAAAGTAAAAAGTTATGTATATGTTCATTTGGAGGGGTCTGAGAAATTTATTATTTTGTTTGGATTGAAATTTTGTAGTTTCTCATTGATCTTAACCACAGAACATATTATCAATAAGAAACAATCTAATGGGTTTCTTTTACTCGAGGCATGCTCTTCCTGACCTCCATTATGAAGAAGTGCATCCTTTTCTCTGGATTGTCTGGAATACTCTCCTCTCGTAGCATTATTATTCCTTCCTTAGTCTGTTGACACTAGAACATTAGGAGCCCAATTTGGCCGGGAAGAAATCTTATTTTCCAGTTCAATGAGTGTCTCTTGAGTGGTCTGATATCACTCTAAATGTTTAAGTCTTTGTTAAAGGCACTAAACTTTGTAAGTCCTCCAGGGAATGCAATATGGTTTTTAGTTCAATGTTTCTCTGATACAGGTGATTCCAAAGTCTTTATTTGGCATTTCCAACCCCCCTTTTCCATATAGTTGTGTGTTTAAAACACAAGAAACCTTGTATAGATTCTTTATGAGTGTCACATCATACACCCTGTCCAGCTCATCTCTCTGTCTCTCATATTTGCTCTTCACCCATGCAACCTCACCCACAAAATGACACACACACACACACACACACACACACACACACACTGACACCAAAAACAACAACACAATGAAGCATAGAAACATCTCATCTACCTTTCTAATTTGTATCTCCTTGATCTTTAGTTGCCTTATTGCTCTGGTTAGAACTTCAAATACTTGAGTAGATAGGGGAAGAGTGAACAGTCTGTTTTGTCTCTGATATTAGTAGAATTACTTTAAGTGTTCTTCCATTGTGTTTGATGTTGGCCATTGGCTTGCTCTTTATTAAATCTAATTTTAAAAAGTTGTTGTTCCCTGCAAAGGGAAGTTTTGCAGTGTGACTCTTTGGTATTGATCTTCAGTATTAGTTCTCCTTCTCTGTTTTCCTTCTTCTTTGCCCTCCCATCACACCTAACTTAATACTTACCATTCTATTATTTCCATACCTATTTAAGTCACTGAATTCTATCTTCCAACCCTAGACAGCACTCTCCTATCATGGCCTCTTACAAATTTCCTGACCATTATGGGTATTCCAAAGGAGAAGCACAAATATGAATTAAGATTCAAAGTCACTACTGAAAACCAAGACACAACATGCATCATGTGCTTTTCTGGGTCTCTGATACCTTGCTAGGAATGATTTTTCTATCCATTTATTTATGAATTAATAATTTTGTGCTTTCCTAACAGCTCTAAATATTCTGTTCTGTAAATATACCAATTTTTATTATCCATGCTTTTATTGTTTGGTATCAAGGCCTTTTCTATTTCCTGGCTATTCTGAATAGAAAAACAATAAACACCAATAAACAAGCGTCTCAGTAGTAAAATGCAGAGACTTGGAGTAAATGGTCAAGGAAAGTATAACTGGATCTTGTGTTAGATTTATTTCTAGCTTCTTTAAGGACCTCACCATGACTTTATAGTGGCTGTATAAAAAGTTTTCACTATTACCAGCAGTGAATAAGTGTTCCATTTCCCTACATCCATTTGCAATCATTTGTTTAAATATTCATTATCATTGGCTTAAGATGAAATATCAAAGTAATTTTAATTTTCATTTCCTTCATGGATAAGGATGTTGAACTTTTATTTGAATGCTTCTCAGCCATTTATATTTTACCTTTTGAAAATCGTTTGAATCCATGCCACATTATTTAGAAGTCATATAAAAATCTCATTAAAATATATATATGCTTTTGTATTTCTTAATTGAAATGTAATTGCATCCTTTTCTTCCCTCCCACCTGTTTCACGTAAGTCCCTCCCATGTTCTTTCTCAAGTTCAGGGCAAACTCATTAACTGAGATCATAGCAGATAATTTTACAACCCTAAAGAAAGCAAGTAACATCAAAATGCAAGCATTCCAACCACAAATATGCACTACCGAGAACATTTTCTCCAAGAAAGGCAGTCACAATATCACTTCCTCAAAGTAAATAGAAAAGTCTTTAAAGAAAAAATATCAACCTACATTCAAAAGCTAGCATCAGAATAACAGCAGATAATTTACAAGGACCCTAAAAGGTATAAAAACATTTAATAATATATTTCAAGCCTTGAAAGTAAATAGTTTCCAACTAAAATCACTATTATTTATCAACATTATCTTTCAAAATTAATCAAGAAATAAAGAAATAAAGACATTTAAACAAATACTAATTGTTAAGACTATAGCAGCAATGAAAAATTTAAAGGAATATTTTACGTGGAAGAATAAAGACAGTTTAATCCCTGAGACAATGGGGAAGAATATTTTTCATAAAAGCAACTAATAAATAGACAATCTGAGGAGAAACCAAACAGGTCCAGTGTAGCAAACCAGCAAATTCCTCATCCTAAGAAGAGGAAAGAACAATAAATATCTATAATCCAATCAACTAAACATAACCCAGCTTCATGCTGTTGGGTAGCACTATGAAAATTCAACTCTATGTTTTATCTAATGAGCAAAAATGTCAAAACCCAAGGAAGCCAAAGACAAACGAGTAGATATAGAAAGTTATATGTATAATAAGTAGATTCTGAACCCAGGTGGTTAGAAGATAATGAGAGAAAGATTTATTGAAACTTCATACAGGGAAAAGCTCAAATTCAATGCTAAATTTTTCCAAACTTTTAAGGAACATCTAACAATACTCTTAAAACTATTTCACAAAAGAAATAGGGCAGGGACACAGAATGAGGGCATCACTTGTGAAACAAGTATTAACCTGCTTTAATAAAAGAAGATAAAGACATAATACTTCCCACAACAAAAAAGTAAGAAAGAAAATAAATACAAATTTCACAAATTTCCCCAGTGAACATAGAAACCATTTTAAAAAAATCAAAAAACTAAATCCATGCAAAACAAAATCAAGAATACTTAGGCCAAATCATTTTGACACTCCTCCCTGTCTAAGGGAGCTGTTAGTCTATATCTCAAGAGAATTTTGTTTGCTTGTCTTTACAAAAAGTGCATCAAGGATATGGTGAATTGTAACTGAGTTGGCTTCATCGTAGATTCGAGGCTGGTTTGACATATGCAAATAATTAAATGTTATACACTATATAAATAAAATTAAGTATACGGATCACATAATCAACTTGATAGATGTAGCAAGATATTTGACAATGTTTAGCATACCTTTGTCATAAAAATTCTGAAGAGATTTGTATATAAATGTAACATTCACTAAAAGAATAAAATTTTATGTGATAAATTCATAATGAACCTTTGATTATTTGAGAATATTTGTTCTAAAACTGGAATTAACATATATATGCACTTTGTTCATTGTTATTCAGTGTGGTCAACCAACTTTCAAGATATAAAACTGATATAAAACAAAATAAGAAAAATAGGATTTAATTGTTGTGGGAAATATTAAAAAATGAACTGGCACATTCCCGTGCTTGTGCGTCTGCCCCCAGCAGTCTGGCTGGCCATGCACTGGTGGGCAATGGCCAACCTGTTTTATCTCATACAGACTCTGACTCAGAGCTCCAGGATCTCTCCAACCCAGCTTGCTAAGTTCTTACTTGCAGGACACTACCACGCTAGCTCCAAGCATCAAATCCTCCATGGCCTTTGTGGTACACATCAGGCACAGTCATGCTTTGCAGCCATACCTTTCTCTCTTGAACACAGAGGAGCTGAGGAAGAGGGAAAACACAACACAAACTTAGTTCAGAAACAATGGTAACTCAATCCCTGGGTGCAACAACTAAAATCCCAATCTTGTAAACCTTATTAAATCTAAATCCTCTAGTGGTGAATCCTGACAGATCTGCCATTAAAACCGGGAGACACTCATAGATACATCTTGTCCTCATGCTATCCCCTTCCAAAAAGACCTAACTCTCTCCTTCCTCTCTTTCCCTCTCCAAACTGGAAATCCTGCCTACTCGCCCAAAGATTGGCTCCTTTATTCATTATGGGATTGATTGGTTCACAAGAAGTCACCTGAATATGACTCACTCCTTGTCCGCAGCCCCTCCCAGGAGAGCAAAATAAGCACCAACATACAAATAGCACCAGGCCCATCCACAACATTTAATGATCTTTATTCTCATAAGGTAAAATTCTATATAAAACATCGTAGGAATTCCATCAGAAAAGCATCCAATTTGAAAAAGATTGTTGCAATTTACAAGATATAAAATATAAAAAAAGCCAGGCAGTGGTGGCACACGCCTTTAATCCCAGCACTTGGGAGGCAGAGGCAGGTGGATTTCTGAGTTCCAGGCCAGTCTGGTCTACAGAGTTCTAGGACAGCCAGGACTACACAGGGAATCCCTGTCTTGAAAAACCTATATATATATATATATATATATATATATATATATATATATATATATATATATATATATTATTAGATTTCCTTTATACAAATTAAAAATTCATGACATGGGAGGTAGAAACACACATAGTATGCAGTCACTGATAAGGGGATATTAACCCAGAATCTCGGAATACCCTAGACACAATACGCATATCAATAGATTTCCAAGAAGATGGAAGGAGAGACCCCTGGTTGTGGAAAGACTGGATGTAGGGGAATGTCGAGACAGAGAAGCGAGAAGGGGTTGAATGGGGAAAAGAGGGAGGGAAGGCGGCTTATGGGACTTTCGGGGAGGGAGGAAATGGGAACGGGGAAATGATTTTGAATGTAAATAAAAATATAAAAAAATAAAAAAGGAATATATCTAATAAAAAAAGAAAAAAACAAAAAAAAAAGAAAAAGAATCTTGTTCACAATAACTCAAAAAAGTAACTAAAAATAACCTAACCAAAGAGGTTAAGATAATTTTAGTGAAAATTCCAGGAACTAATCAAAGTTACAAGATGACAGAAATAACTTCTATCCTCAAGGATTGGCAGGATTACTATTATGAGGTAGGCTTTATTAACAAAATAATTTGTGGACTCAATAAAATCCCAATTAAAAACTTAATGAGATGCTTCAAAGAACTAAAAAAATCAATCTAAAAAAGTTTTGTACAGAAATTTAAAGACCACAAATAGCCAAGACAATCCTGAGCAGAAGAAACACTACTGAAGTTATAAAAATAACTCACTTCAAATTACAGGACATAGGAGGTAGAAAAAGAACATATATGTGTGTGTGTGTGTGTGTGTGTGTGTGTGTGTGTGTGTGTGTTTGTGTGTTTGTGTAGCAGGTGTGGCCTTGGAGAAACTGTGTCACTGTGGCATTAGACTTTGAGAGAGTTTCCCTGAGGATGTTAGTGTCTTCATCTTTGTCTTCAGGACAAGATGAGGTACTCTCAACTTCTCAAGTGCCATGCCTGACTGAATGGTGCCATGCTTCCTGCTATGATAACAGTGGACTGAATCTTAGAACATGTAAGCCAGCCATGATTTAATGTTGACTTTTAGAAGAGTTGCCTTGGTTGTGATGTCTCTTCTCAGCAACGAAAACCCAAACCGAGTCATTTATGTTTGTATATACACATGTATGTATGTATGTATGAATGTATGTATGTATGTATGTATGTATGTATGTACATGAGGATGGGATAAGTCATGAAACTGGACAATGGAGCCCCAAATTGGTAAAAGGTTAAGAAAGCAGGTAGGGCAAAAGAACTTGTGTGACTAGAAAACAGAAAAGAGGTTAGTGGGGTGGAGAGGATAAGAGGGTAGGAATGAATAAGTATGAAGATGACCAAAAAACAAGCCATGTTTGAAGATTCAATATTTTCTATGCTAATTTAAGATTATTTAAAGCAAAAGGTGGAAGCCCCTAAACAATTTACTAAATTCAGTATGGTTTTCTTAAATAGATATAATACAAAAATTACTATTGGTTCTGGAGAAATGGCTTAGTGCTTAAGAGTACTTATCCTTAAGGAGGACCCAGGTTTGGTTCCCAGTACCCATATGACACATCACAGCCATGTTTAACTCCCGTTGCAAGGTGTCTAACTCTCTCTTCTGACCTCTGTGGGTACCAGGCAAACACAAGTGAAACAAAAAAAAAATGAAATTGCGATTAGTTCGATGTTCCCTTTGCACATATGATCTCATTGAATCAACGTTTTCCACAAGTCCTCTCATCTCCATCAGTGAACTGAGGATGCAATGCTTGTGGGCTTGTGAAAGTTGTTTAGCTGTTAATGAATCAGAACTAATTTTTGCTTTCAAGCCAGCATTTCTCTCACTTTCACAGCTTTTCTCCTGGTGATTTCTTATTCCCAATACTATGCTTAGCCACATTGGAGCCTGAAGCAAAATGATACATGAGCAACACTAATCCTGTCCTTATTTAAAATTTTGATATTTTGCTCACCATGGGTTTATTTGCATAAATTTTAATTTAAAAATCTGATTAAAATGTTATGTATCCTGATTACTGGATTTTTTTGTTCCTCCTCATATTTTGTGATCATGAAAGGACCTCATTCATCTTCCTCCCATCTTGGCTCTGATTACCCACATCAGACTCCATGCAACTCTAGCCTAAGAATATCCGAGACATTTCACTTTCCAAATCATAACAGTGTGATGAATTAGTCAAGTGGTCACATCAAAACACTACCTGTGCTGATTTCTATCTTCAGATGTGGAGATAAAAGTAGGTCAACTATTCTTTGTATTTTTGTTATTGAAATAATGGAATATTTCTCCAATTTGGGGAGATAGTAATTTTTAATATAATGTTGTCTTCATGCAATCTAAAAACTTAACATTTCAATAGCACCAAATCTTCAGCCAGTTCCTGCAAAGAGAACTTGGGATACAGATTAGATCAACTGGTGTCACCTGATGAAAATGCATATTCACAAATCTTGTATCTCTGGTGGAACTTTCTGCCACAGTATGTTTTTAAAGGGGAAATGACTGTGGGTTCAGGGAAAAAGTAATTATAAAATATGAAATGTGTTGAACGAAGATTTGAAGAACACTGACACTTCTCAGACCCTTTTTAATATGTTGTATCCAGACATTCTAAGAGAAATGATAACACGTTGTACTTCTTAACATACCTGATTATTGAACACTCTCTTCCCTAACTCGTTGGGGGGTGGGGAGTTGAGTTTTTGCATAGACTAACTGTCACAGCTTAATTGTTTCAAAGATAATCTTTGGAATGTGCATCTCTAACAGACTAGTGAAGCTTGGGTTTTGCTTTATTGAAGTGTTTTTGAGGTGGCATGTAATTCAGTCTTTAATTATACTACCTTGCTCTTCAGTAATTGCTCAATAACCCCAAAGTCCAGCTAAGACTATTCTTGTGCATGAGAGAAATATTGAAAATTAATCAATTTTTTTCAAGATCTAACGTATAAGAATAGATTTTATTTTTATGGTCAACAAACACACATTTTCCAGTAGTTATTTTTTAATTAACTCTAGGGAAGTCATTTATCATTTAATGAAGATGTGTCAGTCATATTTGGCACAAACTCCTGTTTAATCCCTGTTGTCTCTGATACCTTTGACCGAGTTAATTCAAAGAAAGTTTGGAAACTGAAGAAGACTTCTTCCTTGCAATAACTCTATGTTCTCTTTCATACAACATACCTTTTCATATGACCATTTCCAGAAATCTGAAACCCCTGATTCTTCAAAATTTTCTTATTCACAGCTACTCACAGAAATAACATTTTTGGACTTCATTCCTAATTACCAATTTGATGAAACACCCCTGCGTTAAAAAATGTTTTATGGTGAAAAATGTATTCATGACAATTAATATTAAATTTTAGTTATATTTCAACAGAATGAGATAATGGTACTTTCTAAAACTGTAAAAGGTTGAAACCTGACTAAAATTTACATTATTATCCTAAACTCCATTTTTGTCTTTTTTTTTTGTTTTAGGAGTGGACACTTTTGGTAGCCTGTCAAGGTGTGTAAAGATACATCTTTGACAATTACAAAAGATACACGCACAATATGAGCATCCCACATGTAGTTCATCCATTGTTTCAGCTGCATGCTTGGAATGTATCTTGATTAGAAAGGAATTCGTTCATCCTCAACAGCTTCTTTAGCAGAATTACTTCGGGAGTTTTGTTTTTTGTTTGAAATGAAAAAGGTAATTGTTGTTTATAAAATATTATGATGGCACAGTCTGTAGCAACTAAAAACATTCCAGTGTTTGCTGCAAGGCATGAGGAGACAGTGACACAGCTCATTTCCCCAGCTCGGCTCTCTTTGCTGCCGTGGTGTAAAACACTTATTTCAAAGCACGCCACAGCTTAGAACTGTCGTGATCCCCATTAATATAAAATCATTGACCCCTGCTCCTGCTGGTGCGACTAAATTACATTCTGCTGCTCAGCAGCAGCCACACATGGGGACAGCGCTTTTAGTCATTGCCAGGTGCCTTGATGCCAGCACAGCCCCTCCTAAACTCAGGTTTTGCCTTTAATGAGGATTAGGCACCTTCAAAGATCTAGGAGGACCCACTCCCAGGATGGAAGCCTTTCTAATGGCATCTGTGCTTAGGGTAGGCAGTAATTTAGTGTCTCACAGGAGACTGGAGAGAGATTCATTCCTTGCCTCTAAGAAATTGTGAGAATGTATGGTTTTGTGATTTATCGTCTCTCCCTCTTCCCTCACCAGAACAAATTCAAGAGCAATATGCTTACAAGTACATTTTTATTAAATGTAGAACTTGAGTGTGGTTAAAAAGCATCTTAAATTGTGGCAGGCGGGGAAATTACTCTTTCATATCATTTTGGTTATGTGCTATTAACAGGAGTGAATCCATTCATAGTACTGAACACTAAATTTACCTTTTTATTTAAGGTGGTGAAAAATCTTTCCAAAACTTTTGAGCTCCTACTTTGAGCATGATGCTTTCTGACTTCTATGGTTTTAATTTCATCAGTCTTTGAGCCTGTAGGACTGGCCTTTCACACAGCACACTTACCTTTCAAGGGAAAGATTTCAGGGTGTGAGACTTTCTGTAATGGGTACGAGAATTTCAGGAATGCTGTCTGTATGGTGAGTGTGATCATTCTTATCTGGACAGTTGCATTGTAAAAGGTAGAAAGTAAACCCCATGGCAACCTTAGGGAAGCAGACATCTATTCTCCCTTTTGTAGACTATATTAGAAATAAAAAAGATATATTTGAAAATCTTGAACACATGTGCCATCAAAACCTGTGTGATTATATGAAGGAACATGCATATATTCACATCACCTATATGTAGTATGCTTAGATACTACATATAGGCATATATATATATATATATATATATATATATATATATATATATATAGCATACTGTTACATATATACACATGCATATATTCACATCTCACTGTATTCAGTATCTAAGCATACTACATATAGGCAAATATTTAGCACACTGTTAACAATACTTCAGAAAATTTATCATCAGTAAGAAATCTGTAGTTTGAAGTTTTATTTGTGGAAAAACACGGGACTTTTTGTCTGGTGATGAGTGAAATTTATATAGCCAATAAAAGTGCTACGCGTAATTCAGGAAAATTTGAACACTTGTTACTTGCTTGATTTCATTTTTGCCATTTCTTCAGTAGTGAGACTAATTGATATTTAACTTCAGTACTTAAGTTTTAGTGTTTTAAACAAGGCTGTGCTATCCTTTACTCACCACTCAGCACTACAGTGGAGCAGAATGTAATCAATACTGTGCTGGTCACACTGGCTATGAATGGAGACTGTCTGAATTTTCTAGTCTATGATTCCTATCAAAAGAAAAAAAAGAAATAGGTTTTATGGCTGTAAGGATTATCTATAGAGAGAGAGTTCTTATATGGTGAGAGGTTAAGCGGATTACACTATTTAATTACAAAATGTATAAGTGCTGTTTGTTGATCAAATCCATCTTCAATAAAACTCAGAAAGCCAACAATATAATAAATAAGAGAAATAAATATATAAACTCGCTAGCATTCAGCTCTATATTATAGAAATAAAGAAAATATAAGTGGTGTAAATAAAAATGATTTCCCACCCATATTTCTTTTTTTTTTTTAAATTTTATTTTCCCTAAAGCTTAATGGGGTTTCATGAAATTCAATGTCTGGATGATCAATGTGCATTTGAAGGCTGATGCCCAGAGAGCTTTCTTTCCAGAAGGGTGTCCTAACCCCAGTCACACATCTGCTAATTTGGCCTTTCTCTTAATCTCGGAAGAACTTGCAGAACAGAAGTGAAACTATGTGCATGCTAATGGCTGCACTCCACAAGCTTCCCTCTCCCCAAGAGTGTCTGGTGTGCAAAGCTGAGCTGGAACAAAGATACACTAATTATTCCCCATTAATTTGTCTGCTTGAATGGTCCTAAATACCAGAGTGATTAATTAGCGCGAGGCAGCCGGGGCAGGATGTCACACCCTTCTCTGCATTTAAGTGTCATGAGGTTGTGCTCAAGTGTTGACAACAGCATATCTTTAATTTTCTCTGAGAAGGAAAGTTTAGTCGGTACAATTAATTTGAGCTTGGTTGGCTTGCAGGGCTAAATGTAACATGTGGAATGATATTTCTGCTGCATGGGCATTTTTGGTTTTGACTCCTTAGGGTAGAGTAAAACTTTTTTGGAAACTGAGTTATTGAGTAGTGTATTTCTATAATTGTTTCACATTGGCCTATTTAATTTTGTGCATTTTGCATCAGAAACATAGATCATAAAATAGCTAGAAAGTATTATTCATAATATGATGGAATAGATTTTAAATGGATGCATAGATAAGAGACATAGACAATGGATACCTTTACAATTTGATTTCCTTTTAATAAAACAGTTTTGTTCCCCTGAACTGCAAGGTATACCAGTGTTGTCAAGAACAATTTGAGATCACTTAACATATTAGCCAACTGATTAAAAGCATACATTTAAAAAGCTGCTCATTTTTTCCAGCATTTTAAAAACAGACTTTGATGATGAGATTTTCAAGTCTAATAAGCAACATTAGCTAGATTGGTTTTCTAACTGGTGACATATTTAAGTCAGTTGTAAAGAAGAATCACAACGTAATAGGTGGTGTTTAACACTTTTATTATATACCTTTACTATTTTTTTTCAAAGTGTTTTCTTAGAAAAATTATCTCCATTCTAAAACTATTAAACACTGCTTAGGGAAATGAATGAAATGAAGTTGTGGTTGCTCCTAATATTTTTCCCATATTAAAGACTGAACTATAACCATGCAAAAAAAAAAGAGAAATATACATGTGCAGTAGTGGATTTCAATTGTTACCTTACTGAAAAATTTTAATTAACTCATTTGCTATGAGCATGGTCTCTGTCTAAAATCAGAGTACACCATACACGAAGCACATGGCTGTTCTCTTAACTCTTTAGCAGATTCCCTCCAGCTCTATACAAACCCAAAGTCTCCTCAGCAGCAGGGGTGTGAGCTCTGAGGGAGGGAAGATCTCATCCCTCTTGTCTACCCTGTATACCATTGTCATCACTTGTCACAGTTTCCCATGCACCATTATTTGCCATTCTGTGCTCCATTGGCAGCCTGTTCCATGACCTCACATCATTGTTCTCTCTTCACTGTCCCCAGGTTCTGTTTTATCGTGTGTGTGTGTGTGTGTGTGTGTGTGTGTGTCCCATAGAGTGAATGCTATAAGACATGATAACTCTAGCAAGTTAGGATAACCAAACATTTTTGTTGGAATAACTTAGAGTGAAGACTTCTAACTAGGGTGTTCCAATTTCTCACTGCTTCTCCTTGCCTACAGCCCTGTTTGGACCACTAATTCCTCTCTGGGTTTTTAGAATGTATTGTTTACTGAATATCATGATCAATATGGCAAAAACCCAGTATGACAATCCCAGTTTAGTATCTATGTAATTTGGAAATAAAGAAAAGGTAATTATATTTCTATTTTGCTTTGTAGTTTACTAAATATTTGCCATATTCACAGCAACTAAAAATATTTTGTACTATCAAGTATTTTGTTATTTTCTTCTGGCCAAAAATCTTAATTCTGAGATATCATTGTGTGTGTGTGTGTGTGTGTGTGTGTGTGTGTGTGTGTGTGTGTATGTAAAGGGAGAATAAAACCAGTACAAACCTGCAATAGTGAAAGGCAACCACCATTCCACCATTCCACCATTTCCTTATTGTTCTGTGTGTGTATATATATATATATATATATATATATATATATATATATATATATATATATACTGCTTCTCTGGTCTAAAGATTGAGTCCAGTTTCTCTCCTCTTGCATCATTCTGGAATGTGCCACCTTGATTTTCCTGTAGCTATATGATTCCTTGCGATATCTATGATCAGGCCACTTTGAGCTTTGCAACTTCCTCCTGGGTCTGAGGATATATGATACTTTCTGAAAGTAAGAACATGTTGCGGAATCTGAGTTCTACAAAATGTCCCCTGTGGAGGCTCTGGTCTTCTGGTTTAGCTCAATAACCCAGAGCTTTTAGTGTGTACTTCCTGTCATGTTGAATGCTCAGCCCAATCAAACCTTCAGGTAATATAAGCCTCAATATTTTTGGACACACCTATAAACATCTTTTAAGGAAAACTACTTAGTTGAGGAAAAAATATTGTTTTTCAATATTTTATTCATAAGCAGTATGACTATGGACGGTTCTCTGTATAAAAGAACTGATGGGATAATAATAAAATGATCCATATGAGTATTTTTATAAGTTTTGGCTTTAAGTGACAAACTAAGACAATGTTCACTTCAACATCATTGAATAGTTTAGGGAAGGTTTGTACTTATGTGCATTTTTATATACCTTTATTCTTCCTCTATTAAATTACTACCATGAATTAGGAGTTATCTTTGTGTATATATTGAAAAGAGTTTTCATTCTTGAATGTATATTGATTTTGAATTGTTCACTACCATTATTAAATTCATATTCAAGGAAACCTCATATGAGAGGGATGCTTAAAAACAAAACTTATTTTTACTTTTCTTTAAAATATATGGACTGTACGTATATGGTTCCTTGGATATTCTATACACCGTAGAGCAAACACTCATCAAACTCAGCTTCCAATTTTATTACTTAATCTCAAATACACCCTTTGGAAGCTTAGTAAATCTACATTCAGATCAAATTCTTAGTTTGCACAAATTGAGGCAAACCTATACTGTTTGTCTTTGTGGCTTATTTCATTTGGTGTAAGTACTCTGATTCCATCCATTACATGGATGGCATGTTTTATTTTCCCTTATCATGAAATAATACTATGTAGCACATTTTTCATTAACCATTCATGTGTTGATGAACACCTATTCTCTTATAATATCTTGGCTATTTTGAGTAGATCTACAGTAAATATTGGCATGTAAAATACCTGTTATACTGATTTATTTGTATATGTGTGAGTGTGTGTTTGGGCATGTGTAATTTAAATTAATCTACACTTTCTTACTGAAAGTATCTAAGAATTTATTGATTTGAACATTTTTGCCACTCTTTGCTTTTTTACTTTTATCAAAAGACAATAAGAATTCTAACTAGGACGTAGAACTGAATCATTATAGCTTTGATTTACATTGTCCTGCTATCTCAAACTAGGATTATAATATTTAAAAGCTTTTGCATAGCAAAGGATATACATTCAATAGATGTAGCAATAACATATGGCGTAGAAAGCATATTTGTCAAAAATTCCCAAGACAAAGGATTTGTATATAAAAAATATAAGAAATAAAAAGATGACCACTGCAACAAAACCATGTAACTAATTATGATTTAGTAACCTAATTCTCAGGAGGCTAAGGCTGGAGAATTATAATATTGAACCCTACCAGTAACAGCGATCATGAGTGGAAAAAAGTAATTAATAAAAGTTTAAAATAGACAAATAATCTGAACAGATACGTCTTATAAGGTGAAACACAAATGGTCCATCAATTTGACATTTTAAAAATGGACCCATTCAATTCATTTAAGATCTGCCGTACGATACCAGGCTTTGTGACGATTTGATGTTAACTCTAAATTATACTGTTTGCTACATATAAAACTTCTGTGCACAGTGTTTCCAGTTTGGTCAGCATTTGTAAATCCAGAATGTAAAAGGAGAGAAAACAATGACTGAATGGCTAGGAGCAGAGTAACACCTTATAAGAAATATTTTCTAACTCATTTTTATAGTTGTGGTAGTATTCTTATTTTTAAATGAATAGTGTCCATTCCATTTTATTTGCCATGATAACATTCTCACACAAAGTCATACCTTTCTGGAGAGAGATGAATGCAAAAGTGAATTTATAAGTTTGGTTTCTTCCAAATATATGCATTTTTCTTTTTGCATAGTTCCCTTGGTCTGCTTCGACAGTTGCATCTGTTTCTTCTTTCTTTTTTTAAAAATCACTTTTGTAAAACTAAAGTTACAAAACTCAAAGAGTAGAAATGGCTTGTCAAAACAACCCATGTACTTTATATACAAAAGCAATATTGAGTATGGTGTGCTTATTATTTTGAAACCTAACAGCTTGTAATATCTAAAACTATAGTGCATCTCTGCCTGATTCTCTTTAATTAGGCTTCAGTATTTAAAAGCAGGGAAAGGAAGATGGTGGGAAGGCAAGAAAGGGAAGTCTCAGTGGAGTTCACTTCATGCTGAAAAAGTTGGTGGATAGTATATTTAGTAATAAACATATAGAACCATTTAGGCACTAACTAGCATTGAGGAACTAGTCATTGTCTACAAAATATAAACATTGTTTTGTTGTAAAAGAAAGTATAATATGAGGCATAAAATAATCCCAAAGTTCCAAAAGAGTGTTCTATTTTTTGGATAGGTTTTCTTATCTGAAAGGCTTGTATATTATAAGCTTGGTCTGCAGCGTGGCAGTGTTGGGAGGTGAGAAACTCAAGGTGTGAGTCTTAGTGGAGGTCACTTGGAGATGCCTTTGGATATGAAGTTGGGACTATGAGCTCTGTCTCTGGCTTCCAGTTTCAAGACGTGATTCCTTTCTCCATGCACACACCATCGGGATGCTGTTCACTCTTAGTCAAATTCCCAAATCTGTACCAATGGGACTGCCAGGTTTTTGGACTTTGATTGTCTAGAACTGGGTGCAAAGCAAATCATTCTTTAGAGATTGTCAGTCATTATATTATAGTCATAGAATTTTCCCTAAAACAGAGAAATTATAGACATCAGTTATCTCCATCTGCTTATTGAAACTGTTTTAATGTGTTCTGATTGTGGGAATATTTGTGAACTTGGAGTCATCTGAAGTATCTAAATGTAAGGGTTTATCTTTATTAGTAGTTGAGACTGTCAAAATGAGCTTAAACTTTATCACAGTATAATTGCACTAAAATCTCCCAGAAGCCTTAAGAACATGGCATCTAGTCTCTGCGCTTCTGGGAGAGGGTCTGAGATACTGTCTCTGTTCATCAACCACCAGCCTGTGCTTATCCCAGAGAGTCTTAAATGTTCCTGATCACATCGGAGTCCTACAAATGTTTAACTTGGCAAAATCTGAGGTTTCCTAGTCTATTAGACCTTCAAAATAGTTCATAAGATAGCAAGCAGTCAATGCAGATCCCCTTAAATAAGTAGGGATTAAGCAGAATGATGAAAATGTCAGGTTAATAAAGCACACAACTTCCTTTGTTTTGGGGAATTTTATATTTTTAGGAATTACTACAATGTTTTCTGTAATTTTGATATTTATTTTTGCTATCCAATTGCATACTGCTTACTATATGCTTTTAAT
Organism: Tokudaia tokunoshimensis; assembly: GCA_036184795.1. Taxonomy (NCBI): domain Eukaryota; kingdom Metazoa; phylum Chordata; class Mammalia; order Rodentia; family Muridae; genus Tokudaia; species Tokudaia tokunoshimensis. The sequence goes on along the minus strand of BTHU01000005.1, from coordinate 11,280,569 downwards.
TTTTATGTGATTTTTGATAAGCTGTCAAAGATACAAAACACCTTAAAACTTATGTATTTTGGGGGAGACATGCACAACTGAAATACTCATTTTTGTTTTGTTTGTTTTTGTTTCATTTTGTTTTAGTATCATGTATATTGCACATTTATTAAAAGGTCTAGCATGACCAATACAGAAGCAGATGCTGGCAACCAACCATCAGACAACACTGGGACCCCAATAGAGGAGTTAGGGGAAGGACTGAAGGAACTGAAGGGGTTTGAAACTATAGGAAGAACAACAAAATCAACCAACCGTACTCCCCAGAGCTTCCAGGTACTAAAACAACAACCAAAGAGTACACATGGAGGGACCAATGTCTCCAGCTGCATATGCAGCAGAGGGTGGCCTTATCTATGAGGTCCTTGGTCCTGTAGAGACAGAGCGGGTGGGTGGGTAGGGGAGCTCCCTCTTAGAATCGGGGGGCGGGGGGAGAGGGGATAGGATAGGGAGTTTGTGGAGGGTAAACCGGAAAGGGAAATAACATTTGAAATGTAAGTAAACAAAATAACCAATAAAAAATACACTGAAGAATAAAAACAAAAATATTACATGCCAAAAAATGTTTGCCAAAATTCAATAAATGTATTTTCTTCAGAGTACACCATCACTAGGCAAACTGGTCATGTCTTGGCATTTGTTGTATTTAATTATGCTGTGATTTTTTTCCCACTGGATACCAAGCAAAGACATTATTTTGCTCACATCATCATATATCCAAAGACATGAGTTAAGTACTATCAGTTCTTGAAATCAGAATACTCATGAATTGTGTTACTGATATATAGGTACTGTTCAAAACTGTGAATAATATACATCAGTTTTTTTGCCGAATTTATTAGGATTTTGTGTTTTTAAAATAACAGATTTTACCCCTACTCTGCATATTCAAAACATAAGTAGTACCCAATTTATTGTCCACTTCCACACACAAAACTAACAAGTTCCTGTCTTTGGTAAATTAAAGAGAAAAATTATGTATCTACTTTCTTCTGTCCCTAAGAGACCTACAGTATGGTTTAGTGCAAAATAATAGAGTAAGTATTTACAGCAGATAGGTCATGCCTCCAAAATATATTGAACAAATGTTTCTAAGTATCAAGACCCTGGAAAATATGTTACCCTAGTGTTTCTGGTAGCTTTATGTTGCTTATGCAACAACTGGAGTTGTCTTGTTTGATTTCTCTCTTGCTCTTGTTCTATCCGGTAGCCATAGGTCTGAGTATTCACTTTGGAGTTAAAAGTTAGATTTTAATGATAATGAATTTTAAAGCAGGTGTCTTAAAGCCACGGTATCAAACAAGTGAGGGTTGTATTATACTGTGACAAAAGTTCTTCAGCGTCTATAAGCCCTTGTGTTCCCAGATGAAGAGCCAAATGGAAATGTTCAATAAAAGATGTGTGAGGCTGCACAATAGAACAGTCCTTACATTTTACATCAAGCTACATCAGGGTCACGGGAGGTGTTTTATTAGCTCAGTCAACAATAATATCGTGATTTTTATTAGGAGAAAAGATAGTGAGAGACTACTAATTATTTTTCAGCCTGAGGGGCATTTTTTTTTCTTGAAATGACTGTTAATTTGATCGTTGTCGTGCAGTTCACAGATTTACATGAACTTATTTCACTGTGACACATGGTTAAGAACCAGTGGAAGATTGTTGCTTTATTAATGGTTTTCAGTAAATGTATTCAAAAGTGCTAACTGTGTGGGTGTGCAGCTGATATTGATAGCACTTGGAAGGTTGAATCCTTTTGGAAGTAGCTAGCCTGAAGCCCTTTTCACATGGTATTTTCTTTGTTCATGCAGTGAGATGTTAAGCCTACAAGAATGAAATAAAATCCAAATGAAAAAAAAAAAAAAAGCAGTGTTGTCTCAAAGGTTAACAAAGTAGTTTTTCTAGAGATACGTCCTCTCCCGTAGTCCTCCCTGCAGATGGGGAAAACTCAAAGATGTGAGCAAACTAATGTTGTTTTCAGAACATTTGTGTTAGCATAATCAACAAAATTGTGACAAACGTTTTTGTTGGTAAGTGTAATAAGCATAACCTAGCAACATACTAAGAACTCTTGTTTTTATATTTTAAAACTAATTTACTATGATTTTATATCCGATGTACATGAATTTTGTTTAATTGAACGAAGAATGTTAAGCTTCTAGTGTCTGGGTTCATTTTTGTTTTATGCTAATGTTTTACAATAGTAATGAATCTGATATAAAGTCTACAGACAATATCTCTTGTCTCATACATATGAAAATCGTCAATAACATGTTTTTAATTGTGGGAGAAGTCATCACAATGGGAAAAAGGTTAACATAAATGAAAGCCAGAGCCATTGTTTTATTCTTTAAGTTTCTCTGATTCAAAACCGATTTGTTATAAATAACTTAATGCATCTGCAAAACAAGCTAACAGAAACAAAAAATAAAATCAACTCGAACTGGATGTAGAAAAGCTGTTTCGTTTTATAAAAAATTATTTCTTGTGCTTTTTGAGTTTTTAATATAATTATACTGTTTTCCCTGTCCTTTTCTTTCTGAACCCTCCCACATACCCCTCTTTGATCTTTCTCAAATTCATGATCTATTTTGCATTATCATATAAATGTAAGTGTATGTGTATGCATACAAATTCCCAAGTTCATAAATCCATCTTGCTCATAATGTTACTAGTATGTATGTTTTCAGTTCTACAGTCACTAGGAAATTCTGAGAAGAAAAATACTTCCCCAAGGGAATGCATACCAGTTGGTCATCCAATGCTAAATGCCAGTGCAACTTGTTTCTTTACCATAAGAATATTAAAAAGAACATAATAAAATAATAATTTTATTGAAATTATCATAAGATAAATTTTAAATATGTTGATTGGGAAGTGACTTGTAAATTATAATGTGTATTAGTATTACAAGATACCATTAATAAACTGAAAATATCTGAGTTGTGCTTGGAGAACAGTTAATATTTGTGTGTGATAAACTTTAAAATATTTTTTATAAAGTCACATACTCATGCAATTATGCAATGTTCTACAGGGCATAGTAGGTGGATTTAGGTAAGTCTGAATTTCTATCAAGAATAACCTGTGGCAAAAGTATATACTTCCTAATTGAAAGGAAACCTGAGATCTCTCAGGCACTAAGCCAACAATCAGGCAACATACACTAGCTAATATGAGGCCCCTGACACATATACAGCAGAGGACTGGCTCTTCTGACCTCAGAGACAGAAGGGGCACCTAACCCTTGAGAGACTTGAGGCCCCAGAGAGTAGGGCGATATGGTGAGGTGAGGAATGAGATAATGGGGAGATTCTCTTGGAGATGAGGGAGGAGAAATGGTATGAGGAACTGTCAGAGGGAGGACTGGAAGAGAGATAAGGACTGGACTGGACAAACAAATTAAATAATAATGGTAATAATAATAATAATAATAGAAAGGATACATGCACATTCTTAAACCTACTTTATACTACTTTTAATCCTTAATAATATAAATCTGATTTGATAAGTAATTAATCAGAACTTGAAAGCAATCTTGCTACACAAAGGAAAGTGCATCATAGCATGAGATATTTTAATAAAATTATAATAATAAAATTTATATTTGAATTGTGTTATATAGAAAGAATAAGATTGTAGGCATTTTACTAAGGATCATTTAGCCTATGTATTTGTTACAAAGAAAAACAAAATGAATTCTCATCAACCAATGCATCAAAATAAAATTTTTGAACAAAAAATAAAAAAGAAAGAAAGAAAGAATAAGATTCATTTCCCAAATGTGTTTATTTGTTTGGGTTGATATGTATAGTAGAAATTATTCTTTTATTATAGGAGATTTCTGTATGAATTTCATTTTCATGTCTCTTATCCATAATTCTCAAAATGCTTTGGGAAACAAATTTAAATATTATTTGGAATGTTTGTGATTTCCTACTCTAAGAATTAAAAAACACACATATAGATATTTGGGGTCTGGAGATATACTAAATATCATTTAATCCATTTTTAATATTTTCATCAGGATTTAAAAATTCGTTAGCTTTATATTGGTGTTTTCCTACAAGTGACTATCAAAAATCTTCTAAGATTTTCTTACAGAAATTTTGTGGTCAAGACAGGAATAACCCATCCATCCTTGTAGCCAATATTAGTCTCCTTGGAAACTCCAATCCTAGCATGCCAGATCTACTGGAGTCTTTGTGCTAAACAATGGACCAATGACAAGTCTTGTAGTAGTTTGTACTGTTATTGGGAAGGAATTCTGACTTATGTCCCCTTAAATCACTTCAGTTTTCTTTGGAAGTCTCAAAACCATACCCTTGTAGGAATCAGCTTGAAATTTCAGTGGAGAGACAATGACAGACAGAAGTCTTCATTGTAGATGCTGATTTGGTGAACACGTACAACTGGACATAAATTAGCCATTTTTCCTGAGCCATGTTATGAACACCTAAAGAACCTATCTGTTTTCTATTCAGTGACATGTGTTATATGATCCCTGACATTTAAAAAACATGAACAATAATGCTTGAATAAAACAATATTGTCACAGTTTGTAAATTACACTGGAAATTAGGAAAAAATTAAAAACCAGCAATCACACATGGCAGGAAGAAACTTCACATCATACTTAAGAACTCTACATTGTTTTAACTTTTATTTAACCCTACACTTATGATAAGTTAGCTCCTTCACTACTATGAACACTACAGTTTAAACACACATATGGGAATATTCAAAGGTAGCATCTGCATTTAAGAAAGAATGTTCAGTGTTTATTTTATTTGGTCGAGATTACCTCATTTAGAATAAGTTTTTCCACCTCTATCCATTTCTAAGTGATTTTTTTACAGCTGAAGAATATTCTCTTGTGCACATGAACCATATCTTCATTATTAATTCAGAGCTTGATGGACATATACTTTGTTTCCCTTTTCTGGGTATTATAGAAAGACCAGCAATGAATATGAATGTGCAGGTATCTTATATTAGGACATAGACTCCTTTGGAAATATGCTCAGGAATGAGATAGCTGTACAATATTGTAGATTCAGTTCTAGATTTTTAAGGAACTTCCAAACTTATTCACATAGTTTCTTCACCAATTTCCATAGCCCCCCAACATTTTATAAGCATTTTCTTCTCCTTACATCCCCACTAGTATTGGTTGTCATTTAATGATTGTTTAAATTTGAGTACTAAGAGAAGTCAGGAAATGAATAATGGTCCATATGGGAGGATTTGAAAGGAAGAAAAACAAAACACAGGTAGTGAAGGGGAGATATTGTTAAATAGAGTAGAGGATGGGAAGCTACGTTTGAGGGTGCATACAGGGAGGGATGAACTCTAATAGGCTGCTAGAAGTGCTAGATGAAATTCTACTAGCCTAGAAGTTTCTTAAAATATATACAGATGCACATAGAAAAGAAGTTTAAAAAGAGATATTCTATACTGTGGGAAACAATGTCTCTCCTGGATACCATGCTAGACATCTGTTACCTCATTTTGAGTTGTTCGTTATTCAGGTCCCATACACCCTGTCATTACAAAACATGCAATTGCTTTTGCTCCTTCCTATACTCCAAAACTTGACAGTGAGACCTTATTCCTGTAAACATCATATACTTGAATCTTAGAACATAGAGAAATCAATCTGGTGTTGACCTGGTAAGATAGCTACATTCCTTCTGTCTTTCGTAGCATTGGAATATTCTCTTGCAAGCTATTGGGAAGAAACATCACCAAGTCTTAGACATATATTTCTACTATTAGACTTCTATTTCTATATGAGGCTTATGCAAATTAGAATATCATCACATTCTGGAATTGGGTTATATTGTACTTTTCTTTTAATTATTTGTAAGGTTATAAGGTGTATTGACTTGCCTTATGTCAACTTGGCACACAAACTAGAGTTATCTGAAAAAAAGAAAACTGTCTAAAAAGCATTTTCTTAAATAGTTATTCATGGGGCTGGAACCAGGCCATCATAGGTAATCACATGACTCTGATGGTCTGATATTTTGTGTGATAGTACAGTATTATAAGACAAAATAATCTAAATATATTTCCATGAAAATGTCAAAAATTTGAATAAAAAGTCTAATTATGTATAGAAAATGGATTAAAGCTCAGGGTACATTTAGGAAAAGAAAGAGAGAGAGCAAGAGAGCACACATACATGACACACACATACCAACACACACACAGAGAGAGAGAGAGAGAGAGAGAGAGAGAGAGAGAGAGAGAGAGAGAGAGAGAGAACAGGGACAGACTGGAGCAAAAAATTTTCATTTGGAATTGATAGGACCATTGTTCCAGTGAATTTCCAAGAGTTACGGTTTCAGGCACAAGACAAAGATAGTCAACATTTCTGCATGTAATATTGGAGAAGCTATTTTGAATGTTTATGGCTGCTAAGAAGAGAGTTTTTTCAGAGGTTGCTATTCCTGGTAAGTTGCCCTTGCTCCAGTGTTTCACCTAAAATTTACTGAAATCACAAATTCAACTCATTGAGTCCTTTAAAAAAAATAAAAAAGACATGAAATTGTGGAAAGGGCAGATTTAGGAGGAAAGGAGTGGAATGCTGATTATGATTATAATATATTCTGTACTTGTGGGAAATTATCAAGGAATAATAAAAATAACATTTTAAAATGATATTATTATGTTAAGAAAAATCAATGCATTTTCCACTATGAAAAATTGCAGATTTAAATTCAAAAAATAGTCTTAGAATCTGAGCATTTGCCTATATCTTTTGCCTAATAGATGTATTTGTCAGTCTTTCATAGAGGCATAGTCCACTATCTGAAAACTCCTATCTATGATTTATAGACTCATTTTACCCTTCTTGTGGAATAGTTTAGCAGAGTTTGTTCTGCAAACATTCAGTGTTATTGTGGACCTTTTAAAAAATAATTATAGGAAAAATGGCTATTAATATATTTCACAGGTAGCATTTCACATTATTCAATTTATTTCCCCCGATACTGTGGCAAAACTTCAATGAACATTCTATGAGTAAAGTAGCCAGAGAATGGGTAAGTAGTGTCCAAGCAACAAATTGAAAGCATAATTAAGACAGAATTAAGTGTGTATCACTATAGTATCACAGCCACAGTATGTCACATGTGAATGGTCCATCTAGGGACAGAAGCAAGAACATGGTGTGATTGTAGGACTTAACCTCAGAAAAAAAGTGTCTTCAGAGGCATTGAGAAGTCAAAGGTGGGCCATGGAGATGACCGAATTGATAGTGGTTCCTGTTTCCAAGACTGATGACTCACGATGAGCCCCTGGACTTGCATGGTGAAAGTAAAATATTAACTCCCACAATGTGTTCTCTAAATCACCATATGTGTGTCCCCTATGCATGCTTGAGCACACACACACACACACACACACATACAATCAGAGATAAGTGTGAGTTCTAGTGTTGTGAAAGAAAAATGAATTTTATACTGTATAAACCATGTCTAAATAACAGTCTAAAATATTAATAAACTATAATACACGGTAAAAACAGAAAAAATAAATATGTATTTATATCCTACGGACTATATAGACAAGTATGGGACTCCTAACTGAGTCACTTCTGTGAGAGAGGAATCACAGACACAAATTCTTCTTGCAAGTATTTACAGCATCATGACTAATTATGTAGCCTTGAAGTTTTGTTATTGATACTTCATAAATGAAGAAACTGAGGTTCAGAAAGCCCAGAAGTTAGAACTGACTTCAAAAAATTAGTGTGACTCTAGATTGAAGAATGTCCTCCTTGGTATTTAAACACTGGGGAAGTGACTTGGAGGTAATTCAGAGATAAGCAATGTAAGTTCAGAATTTGGTAGATTGTGTTATTAGCAGAATTATGGTTGACGACTAGAGGGCAGAGCTAATCTAGAGTAGCATAGCAGAGTATCCTAGTTTACTGTTTTTCTCTTAATTCAGCATTGCTGAAGTGGCTGTGTAAACGTTAGGGATATTTGTACTTTCATACAGAGGCTGCAATGAATATCTTTAAAATAATTCACATTTCACTACCAACATCTGAAAAGGATAACCATACATTGTGTCCTTTTCCCATGATAGTTGAGGTCCTGATTCCATCAGAGGTATACTCATAATATACACATAAGCAACACCATTGCGTCAGGGGGTAAACTGAGCATAAGTTCCTATTTGCAACAGTCTCAATCAGTCATAGTTTTAGTGCTGTCTCTGAAAGTACCAGCTTACAACGAAAATGAAATGAACCTGGCAATCCATTGTTTTTGGGACTCTGGCCAATGTCTGGTCATAAATCTCAAGTACCATGAAAGGGTGGAATACAACTTCATTGATCTCGAATTTTGGGTGTTTCAATGAACAATTTTTAGCCAGAAAAGTCCCTTATGAATTATTTAATATTATATATGTATAGATTTACATCTGGTTTTCCTCAGAAATGAATTCAGTAGTAAGTCCATAGAAAGCATAAATTTATAAACAACAAAATACAAATATTATGTGTCCATTCCATATATACTTTTTATGCTGTTAAATGCTAAACACTTGACACTCCTTCCAAATTAGATTTAAATATATCTAACTTATCTCAAATTGAGGATTGACTTCTGTCCATACACTTCTAAAACCATAGAAAATGTTGCACAATTCAGGAACTTCACTGTCCTTACATTCAGTAAATATCAAACATCACATGCTAGAACCAATTTTAATAAGTGAAAAAATTTAAAAACTGAGCAAAGCAGATGTTGGCTCAATTCATTTACATACTTCGTACATGTGTAAAAATTGGGAATTCATATTTAATTTAAGCAGTATTTTATTTTTAGGTATTTTGCAAATTTAAAGATTTTTATTTGATGATCTTTTGTACAAATACATCCTCCAAGGAACAGGTTGTTATGTAACAAAGAAAAACACAGTCTCCTCTGAATGTTGTAGTGTTTAGTATCACTGACACTTCCCTTAAATTCTTCATATTTTCAGAAAATTTGTTAAGACAAAAAGACAAGATCACTTGCATGATTAAATACTTGATTTTTTTGTGTATGAGTGTGTGAGAGAAAGGGTGCGTGTTGTTTGTATGACATATGTGCATGTGTGTGCAGGTACTCATAGAGAACAGAGGAAGTCTTATTTCCTACTCTATAACCCCCCAGCCCCACCACCACCATCCTATTTTATTTGAGATAGTTGTCTGTCAATGAGGTTGGTGGCCAGAAAACCCCAGCAATTCTTCTATCTGGGCTCTGACAGTGCTTGGTTATGGAGAGACAAAGCAAATCCACTCAGAGTTCTTAAGACTGAATTCTGAAACTTGTACTTATGCAGCAAGTATTCTTCCCTGCTAATCCACGTCTTGGCCAAAACAGTATACTCATGTTAATAAACCAAATAGGAGGCTTTGGATACTAGGGTATTTTCACTTAAAAATTTATGGACATTATAATATTTCAAATATGTTAATTTGTGGGAAGCTCTGGGGATCCAGCAGCCACGGTCATGGCAATGAGGGATGGAGCAGCAGCACAGCCAGGACCTCACTTGCAGACACCAGCTTCAAGATATTCAACCAGCACGATGCCATGGAAGTGCATTGGCCACTGCTGGAATCCAAGCCCTAGCAGGATTGCTGCCTTTCTGTAAGAAACTTAGAGAGACACATCAGAGAAAATGGCTGTAACTGTAGTAAATACATATAACTAATTTCTCTTATCTGCACCTAATTACTCTGGAAATAAATTTGGCGATTTTCCAGAAAGTTGGGTAATTTCCCAGAAAATTTGGAACTGCTCTACTAACAAGACCCAGCCAAGGGCATATACCCCAAAGAGACTCCACAATTCCACAAGGACAACTGCTTAACTATGTTTATAGTAACTTTACTCATAATAGCCAGAAACTGGAAACAAACTCAATGTCCCTCACCAGAAGAATGGATACAAAACTTGTGGTTCATTTACACGTGGAATATTACTCAACTATTAAAAACAAGGACACCATGAAATTTGCAGGCAAATAGATGGAACTAGAAAATATTATACTGAGTGAGTTAAGCCAGATCCAAGAGGACATGCATAGTATGTGCTCGGTTGTAAGTGGTCATTAGTCATAAAGTACATGATAACCACACAACCATCCATAGAATCAGAGAAGCCAAATAACACTGAGGGTCCACAGGAAGATGGTCAAATCCTTCTTAGAGGGAAAAATAAAACAGATATGAAAGGTGGATGGACAGAGGGAACTGGGCGGGATAGGAGAGGGAGGGCAGGTTGGGAGGATCGGGTGTAGGGAGAGCTGGGGAAAGAGAACAGAAATCAGTAGTGGGAAGGGGCACCTCCTGGACATGCCATACAACTTGTTCTGAGGGGGTGCAGAGTGCTATGGGGGCAACTCTAACTGAGTCTCCTAGTAGTAGATGCTATGGATCCTGAAGTGACCACTTCCCGTAGCCATGCAATACTCCCCATGGAGGGATATGGACAGCAACCAACCCACAAAACCTTCAAAAGAAAATGTATCCAGCCTACAAGATGTGCAGGAAGAAAGATAGAGCAGAGACTCGGAATGGCTGACCAATGACTTTCCACAATTGAGACCCACTCCATGGGGAGGAACCAATCTCTGACACTATTAATGATGCTTGCAGACATGAGCCTAGCATAACTGTCTTCTGAGAATCTCAACCCAGCAGCCAATGGAAACAGATACAGAGTCCTGCAGCCAAACATTAGATGAAGCTCAAGGAATCTTGTGGAAGAATTGGTCGAAGGACCGAGGGACGTGAAGGGGACAGGTACTCCACCAAAAGACCAACAGAATAAATTAACCAGGACCCTTTGACTCTCTCAGAGACTGAACCAATTGCTAACAAGCAAGCATAGGTTTGACCTAAGTGCCCTGAACATAAGTAACAGAAGGTCATGAGGGTTCTCAAAAACTGAAGCCGGGGCTGTCCCTGACTCTGTTGCCTGTCTGTGTATCCTGTTTCCCTAGCTGGGCTGCAGTGTCTGGCCTCAGTGGGAGAGGATGCATAGGCCTATAGTGACTTGATGGGCCTAGGGGTGGAGGTGGAGAGTTCAGTGATGGCCTCCCCTTCTCAGATGATTTCCATTTGAAGTTAGGGAACATGTAGTGAAACCTATAAGGTCATTAAAACACTTGTCTTGAAGGCTGGAGAGATGGTCCAGCAGTTTAGAATATTTGCTGTTCACATAAAGGACCTTGTATTGGTGACAGGCATCCGTGACAACTTCCCTAGCTCCAATAGAACTAGTTCCGGAATATCTAATGCCCTCTTCTGGTCTCCAGTGAACACTGCGCACACATGATATACATGTCTATATACAAACAAAATAAGCATAAACATAAAATAAAAATAAACACACTTAAAATAAAAAGGCTTGTTCTGTATGGAAATTTTAATTTTATATTTTAATAAAATATGTAATTTTAATTTTAATGATTGTTGCTCGTACTTCATGATCCTCCATTTTCCTGTTTCTCCAGATAATCAGAAACGGGTGGCCACGCTGCTCTGATGGAATGATCAGGGGTTTCTGAACCACTACATAGAAGATGCTGGTGGAGTTTTGAGATCTTCCTTGCATGGTCCTGCAGCGTGGCAAGGAGGGTGCTCGATCTTATGGATTCTCATAGATTGTACCCGTGAAGTTTCCAGAACTCTTCGTGTTACCTGAGGTGAAAATTACAGCAATTACAAGAGTCTGACATACATTTCAGCTGATAGCACTGACAACATGACTTAGAGACGCCTTCTCCTCTCCTTTGGTCCTCTGAATGAAAATAGCTGGATAGGTTCAGATGAACTATTACCTGTTATGTGAATATTTGTGAGTTTAACTAATTTATTTTTAAAGAATCCATTTACTTTTTTCTTCACTCTGAACAATTTATACAATGGAGCAGACTTACTATCTTTGTCAAATTATTAGAGCCTCAGGTTTCTAATTACTAGTTTGAACCTCATAGCCCTCCCGGTAAAATGTACAATGTACTCTGGAAGAAAAAGCATAATCAAAAGAAATAATATATTATGCAATATATAAATAGGATTACCCGCAATGCATTCTCATTTAAGGCAATATATAATACAGTACTTGTTGCTTTCGGTCCCATATCCCATTTATTTTGTATTGTGGGGTAGAGTTTCCAATGTAAAAAAGTACAACCTCAGATGACACTTGTTTTTAACAAAATTAAAGCAATGAAGAACAGAAATTTGCATGCATAAATAATTTGAGTGCTTTATGTAAAAGTAACAACTTTACCCTGTACTTAATGCTATAATCATATTCTCTTTAGAATTAAGGTTTTGCACATACACCCTTTACCCATACTTTCTCAGTTTTTATAACCCATTTTTTGAATTTTAAAATTTACTTTTTTGTATAAAATTATACACTTACTGTTTTATAGATAAAGGATATATTGTATTACTCGTTTCTATAATTTTAGAAAGTATAGACATCCAAGCAAAAATGGAGCATGGATTATTAAAATGTTGAAATCTAAATGACTTAGAGGTATAATTTGGGGGAAGAGTCCTCACAGAGGTGACAGACGCTTGGATGTGCCGAGTCTTCTACAAGCTCAGCTCTCTTCCCCAACCCTTTATAGGGAGTTTGCAGCAAATATTATGGCAAACAAGATGTTTTACCATATTGAGATACAAACATATAGTCATAAATAAAATTAAAAAGTATAGATTATAGTATATTAGTTATTAAAAAGATAAATCATTTTTCCTTACTAAAAGGAAGTAGACTAAATTTTGTTCCATTTTAAAAAAATGACACAGCTGTCTTAGAATACTTGTTATTTTTTTCTTATATGCAGAGATATGTACAAGGTAAGTTTAATGAACTCATACCTTTTCACACAAAATGAATGTCTTATACCTTCCTGTATCGTTCTTTCAATTGTTTGTCATTTATATCTAACTAATTGCACTCTTTACTTTTCTTCAAGCTCTGCTATCCACTCTTCTTGTTCACTCTGCTTTCTGTATTAATACTGACATTTCTTAAGCAGCCTCAACACTCTTCATCAGGAACGAGTGCAATCAAATATCTAACTATTCCTATATTATCTAATGATAATAGTGATCGGCAAAAAGGTCTGTGCTTAAAAACCACTGTGAATAATGTACATCTAGTTTTTTTGGTAAGGGAAAAAACTTAATTCATAAAATATCAGTATGAATAATGAAAGTCAACTTTGCAATTATTTACCTAGCAGTTACCTCTTAAAATGAACACCAATACCTGTGACATTTGGGCTGTCTAGACAAAGGTTGTTTACCCAAACTAAATCCATTAAAGGTATGTCTCACACTGTTAGCTAAATCCTACTAAAAATATTCTTATTGAGTCCAGCCTGCCTTGGTGCCTAACATCATGGCATAAATTAAGGGCAAGGAGGCATCTCTTAACTCTTTCAGATCACTAGAGCAGCATTCAAGAAAAGAAATTCACATGATCATTAATTTAACCCTGAATCCAAGGGACACGAATGTTAAGGCTTATTTATTATTGAAAGGATTCACTGATGTTTCAGACTTAAATTCAATATTTGATAGGGAAATCACAAAAATTGGCACCAATTAAAGTAAATGAGACTAGAATGTGGTGTGAGAAACTGTGTTCAAGGAGTGTTTGGTAGAACAAAGAGCTTGCAAGATTTTACCTGCAGCATGTTATAGATGGCAATCATACACAACCAGGGACAGGCAATATTGTGCAGGACGTAGGGATAATCATGACCCCACACCTACCCTATGTTACTGATTCAGTCCACCAAGGAAAGTAATTTCAAAATTAGAATTCTATATGTGATTTTTTTGTTGTTGTTGTTTGTTTGTTTGTTTTGGTTTGGTTTTTTTGTTTTTTTTGGGTTTTTTTTTTTGGTGCTTGTATAGAAACTTTTGTTTCTAACAATTCATACTTTACAGTTATTGTATCTCTTATCTTAAATCATCTCTAAGAAAGATTAAAACAAAGAAAGCTAGAAACTTTGCAGCCATAGGTAAGAAAAGCCTGGTGATTTATTTTTGACTGTAAAATGGGATCCAGAGTTATAGAAAATTAAACTCTCTGCACCTGACAAAAATTTGATGAATGCATAAAAAACAAATAAACAAACAAGAAAAATGTCAAGAAAAGAATGAAAGAAAGAAAAAAGAAAGAAAGAAGGACAAACAAGGAAAGAAGGTAAATAGACAGAAGAAAGAACACTAGATTTGATAACTCTGTGCTTAATTTTCTTCCCTTTATAGCCTAGGTGTTCTTACTGCACACACAGATAACTGTATTTAGTAGGGATATTCAAAAATTGTATTTTCCTCCCATACTGTGAATCTTCAGGGTTATTTGCTAAAATCAAAGCATGTATTCAGTTCCTTGTCTATCCAAATGAAACCAAAAATAACTTCGTGAAAAATACTTGGGCAGAATGATTGTGATCATTATTGGTTTGTTTTTTGTTAACTTTTTTTTTTTTTTTGGTTCTTGTTTGTTTGTTTGAGAAAGATTAACTCAAATCCTCATGGAGTTTAACACTGTATGTTACTATAGTAACTTTATAGTCTGTTTGGCTGTCACAAAGGGGCTTCATCTCGTCCATTTCATGCTCCTGTGTCAACCTATCCCCTTCCAGTGTTTTATTCTATCTGTCTTTAAGGGTATCTGTGGGAGCCACAGCTGCTGGTCTTTTGTAACAGAAAGCAGCTTGCACTGTGTGAAATTCTGGGTTCTGAGAGGTCTTCCAAGCTGATGACATTATTGAATTTCAAAGCAAAGACAAAAAAAACATTAAATTGTTTAAACAAATATTGATATTTGTGGTACACTATATATTTTCTAGAATTACCATGTGATCTCTTTTCTCAGAAAAAATATATAATTGTAACTTAATAAAATTATAAATAAAAGCTTAGGAAATACCAAAATGCAACATAAGTTTAAAAACAAACATGATCAAGATAAAACAAGTCAGGGAATTTATTAACTTTGTATGGTGTCATTTAGATGGGATTTTTTAATCATCTGCTAACCTGAGTCTATTATTTCATTTTTAACAAATATTTAAATTTTGTTAAATGAGTAAATTTTGGAACACTCAATACATATTGCTGACTAATATTATTACTTTTAATAAACCTTCGCTGTTTGATATAACCCTCTGACCAAATTTGAGTTGCGAATTCTTGTGACAATTATGTTGATTCGTTATTTCCAAAGGCAGAGCATCATATCTGTGAGGGCAGAATGGGACTGTTTTTACGTATTCAGAAATTTTCCATACATATGTCCTAAGAGAAAATGCTTTGATGATATTTCTGTATTTCTACCTTCTCTCATTTGGTAGCCAAAGTCCCTGCCCAACTTGAAGCTTCAATATTTTCTCCAATGTAATCCACTAGTTCATTTTAGCCTCTGCTTCATTTAGGGCAACTTTGGTGAGATTCTTTTTAGGATTTTGATTCTGTGATTTTTTTTTCCAGTTGTGTTAATTGCTGTGGTAGAGGAGTGGAGTCTGTTCAGAATCATGTTAGCTTGCTAAGTGTTTGGTCACTAGGGTACCCAAGATCCAGCAAGGCTCTTGACACCTCTGCCAGGGTTATTGATACCTCCTATACCCCAGCTGAGGCAGATTGTTTTGGTTGGATTTTATATCCATAGCATAGCCTGTAGTTAGAGGAGAAAAAAAGCAGCAAACATGTGATTGACAGCCCACACCTCCTGGGCCCTTCTTACTACCAGACACAACATCTGCTATGCCCTGTGGAGCAGTGAACCAACACACAGGGAGAGAATTGTTTGTAGCATTGTCAGGGTGGATTTTCTTTAACCCTTTGTAGTTACTCTCTGGAGAAAAGTGTGAGATAATTTCTCTTAGGTTGTGAGGGCAGATGAGGAGCAGATTAGAATGCATTGCTTTAAAAACCAATTTTACCTTAAAACTATAGAAAATGGCACAAAGAAAAGACTCTAGATGCCAAAAAATATAAACTGAAAATTCTATTTATTGTAAATTGAATATTTATGGCATTCTCTGCCACCATTATCCAATCAAGGAAACTGAACTTAAGTTGCTGGTAAATAGCTTTGGATTTTAGTCATGAAATAACTTGAACAATATTTTCATTGCAGTTTTACTAATTTTGGATCATTCCTTCAAGTTCAGAAGCATTTATGAAAGTGGTTTGTGTGTGGAATAAACAAAACAGAAAAGGTCTCTACATAATGGCACAGGGGTTTAATAAGGTAGAAATACTTTCAATTTAATAGTTTTACACATTTGATGTATTGCTCCAGAAAACAATTAAAAACCTAGGATGGTCATCTAGCCCCATTGTAGTGAAAACGTGAGAAGTAAAAGAATTCACACATAGCTGGAGAGCCATAAGGAGAGCATTTTCTATTGTAATAGTGTTACTTTTTTTTTTTACTTTACACTCACTTCATTATTGGGTCACATTGGAGATAAGAGAAGAGCAAAAGATGACTTTACTGGGGAAAAGTACAACTGTTCACACTTGTTCCCCTCATCTAATTGTTTGTTGGTTTGTAAAAGGTAAGTCTCTCAGGGAACAATATACTAAGCAATTATCACCTCTGGAAGAAGCCAGTAGGTCTTCACCATAAACTTGCCCACACAGGACGGGGAGCCTGCTTGCCACCTGCTCCATTCTTCCAAAACTTGTAAAGCTCCCCCAGCAAGAAAATAATGAGTCTTCTCAAACAAGAGCAGCTCTCAAATTGCCAAAACACAGCAATTGGGTTAAACATATTTAACCAGTAGATGACGATATCTAATCTATAGATCTGAATTCCCAAATGCTCCAAAGTCAGAAACTGTTCAACTGTTGATATAATACCACCATGGAAAATTTTGTATCTATCCTCATGTGATAGACCAAGGTTATAATGCAGGCATATTAAGAATGTATTTTAAAAATCCATTTCCTATATTAATAAAGTATTTTTAAATATAAATCATGAATTCAGTCTTGCATCCCACCCCAATGATGCTTCACTATGAATGTGTATATGTATATATATTTCAAAATAAAAACATCTCCAACCTAAAAGTCTTCTGGTCCTATGTATCTCCAATAAGGGATACTCAATTTATATTAGATTATGTAATTTGAGGTGAGGTGTACCTCAGTGGTAGAATGCCTCTCAAGCACCTGAAATAACAAAACTATATAATTTTCTTCTTAAAGAGATAAAAATATTCCACTTTTTGATGAACTCCTATAAGTTTCACTCTCTTGAAACACAAACTAGGAGAGACAATTAAGTGGGACAGCAAGTCAAAGAACACTGACAAGAGGGAGAGAATAATTCTTGTCTCTCATAGTGGGAAAACTGGAAACAGAAACTAATGAAGTAAATCTGCCTTCAGATTTCCATGGGATCTGCCCTTGTCTTCTCTGGGCTGATACATATTTATATATTCAGTAATTAACTCCCTGCCTTGGCACAAACCAAAGACCAGGAATCTCCATTACCCTACCTGACTACCTATCTGCCACCTCCACCCATGTTTACCTCTACAGTCTTCACTAATTTAGAGAGAAACATTTTGAACCCATCACTAACCTTCACAACTCTGGTACATCATACTACAGAAGAATGAATCATGGGTGTAGTTTTAAAATAGCTATAGACTTTATAAGAGAATAAGCAGAGTCCGTCACAGTTGAGAAAATTCTAGTACATTCTGCCAAGACTAGAAGAGGGACCTGAAAATGTCTCTCTCAGTCCTCTGTGTGATTTACAGATACTGTGGAGAAGGAGAACAAAAGTGCAGAAGGTATCTTGGAGAACTCCAGATGTGAAGGGTGGATCTGCAATACTTTTTAAACTTCCTTATGTTGCCCATTTTCTAGCAAAGGTAGGAGACCCTATGAAATACTTTGAAGTTTGTGCTATGTTGTCCTTGGGGTTGGATGCTCTTTAATCTGTGAGGAGGATTTAAACAGTAGAATTTATTAAACATGAGAAAGGAAAAACAACATCAGAATTTACCATTGAGAAGGCATGAGGAGAATAGGTTCTTAAACCAACATAATTTCTCAGCAGCGACCAAAGGTTCACTTCATTTATTTCTTCTCATAACGTTCCAATTTGTGCTTCCTTTAGGTACCCACAAGTTAGAAAAGTGCTTCCAGAGTTACCCGAGGAAGCTCAGACATTTTAAGCACCACACAGCTTTTGTTGATACTTGTGTATATTGCTGTATATCTAACTTTGTAGATTCAGTAATTCTTTCCAGAGGTAGTAAACAAATTATGCTCTGTAATAGTAAGTTCTACACTTGATCTTAGCCAAAAGGCCGAGAAGCGATAATAGTAAGTTCTATAACAAATCTTAGTTTATATTTTATAAATTAGTGGCAAGTTGTCATATATGCTCCCTTTTTAAATTAGATTTTCTTTATTTACATGTCAAATGTTATCCCCTTTACTCCTTTCCCCTACCCCCTCCCCATCCCATGCTCACAAACCCACCCACTCCTGCTTCCCTGTCCTGGCATTCCTCTACACTAGGGCATTGAACCTTCAAAGAATCAAGGGCCTCTCCTCCCACTGATGTCTGACAAGGCCACCCTCTGCTATATATGTAGCTGGAGACGTGGGTCCCTCCATGTGTACTGTTTGTTTGGTGGTTTATTCCCTGGGAGTTATGGGGGCACTGGTTGGTTCATATTGTTGTTCCTCCTATGGAGCTACAAACCCCTTAAGCTTCTTGGGTCCTTTTTCGAGCTCCTCCATTGGGGACCCTGTGCTCAGTTCAATGATTGACTGAGAGCATCCACTTCTATATTTGTCAGGCACCGACAGAGCCTCTCAGGACACAGCTATATCAGGCTCCTGTCAGCAAGGACTTGTTGGCAACTACAATAGTGTCTGGGTTTGGTAACTGTATATGGGATGGATCACTAGATGGGGCAGTCTCTGGATGGTCTTTTCTTCAGTCCCTGATCCACACTTTGTCTCTCTATCTCCTCCCATGGGTATTTTGTTCCCCCTTCTAAGAAGGACCAAAGTATCTACACTTTGGTCATCTTATTCTTGGGTTCCATATGGTCTGTGAGTTGTATCTTGGGTATTCTAAGCTTCTGGGCTAATATCCACTTATCAGTAAGTACATACCATGTGTGTTCTTTTGTGACTGGGTTACATCACTGAGGATGATATTTTCTAGTTCCATCCATTTGCCTAGGAATTTCATGAATTCATTGTTTTTAATAGCTGAGGAATAATTCACTGTGTAAGTGTACCACCATGCCTTACCTCAAGCTGTACTACAGAGCAATCATGATAAAACCTGCATGATATTGGTACAGTGACAGGAAGGTAGATCAATGAAATAGAATTGAAGACCCAGAAATGAACCCTCACACCTATGGTCACTTGATCTTTGACAAAGAAGCTAAAACCATCCAGTGGAAAAAAGACAGCATTTTCAACAAATGGTGCTGGTTCAACTGGCGGTTAGCATGTAGAAGAATGCAACTCAATTCTTTATAATGGTTTAATACAAATTCCAAATCTAACTACTGGCCTCTGAGAGCAGCCTTCCCTATATATTGCATGCATGTGCACAGACATACAAATAAATGAAATGAGTCTTTAAAACTATTTTGATATGATGGATTGGCCTTCCTATGTATTATCCTACAATCTAGAATGTCATAGAGCTGTTGTGTATAGGTAAGCATGTATTTACACTTACCCTGTATCTTTGTCTATTTTCTGCTAGTATACTAATGGTGTGTTTCTCTGTTCCATTAAACTCATTTACCACGCTTACTCTTAGCAACATGTATATTGGGTTGATGAAGGATGACATATATGAGATGCAGCAGTTGTAAAATAACTGTTTTAAAGATCATGTGTCTGTAGTTCAAGCTGATTTTCTTGGTTTCTTAGTGTACCCCAGGCAGGATGTCCTACAAATATCCAAGTAACAGCATTTTCTGTCAAGGCTAACTCAATACACAATCTTACCTTCCCACAGGTTTCCTCCAAGTGCTGTCAGTCTCAGCTATTTATGAAGACAGTTGATGAAGCCTAGTCTTTACTGGTTAAACCCTTGCTAAATACTTTCAAAACAATAAATGGTCCTGATTAAACTGTAGTTTGCATGGCTCTACTTAAACATTTATTTTTCTATTGTCTGAGTGGCTTTATCTTATTATTGCCCTCCTACTTTAGATATGACTTGTTGATGCTTTTCTGGGATATTCAAAAAGAAAATAAAATAATTCCTCTCTCCCTTTTTTTTAATTAACAGACTTACTTTATTTTTCTTATATAAAAACCCTTATTGGTAGCCACAGCTGGAGCCTGAGTCCTCTGAACAGAGACTCTGGTATGAGTTTTCACAAGATGATCAGTGAATTCCTGATAAGGAGACTTGGTTAACAGTCTCTTTCCAGAGGGAAGGGGTCAGATAGCTCTAGGTCTTAGAGATGGCATCAAAGGTGGCCTTGGCAAAGTTGCCCAGGGTGGCAGTGCAGCCCCTGGCTGATGTGTAGCAGTCATCTATACCGGCCATCATCAGGAGCTTCTTGGGCACAGGAACAGAGACAATGCCAGTTCCTCTGGGAACAGGGATGAGATGCACCAGCACAGAGTCATAGAGGCCTGTCGCCTTTCATGGAACAGTGTGGGACTTTTCAGAACCTCATCCTTTCGGGATGCACTCAGGAAAATGTCAATGATCTCAGACTCCTTAATGGGCAGGGAGAACAGGTAGATCTCCTCCAAGGATTGATCTTCATGTCCTTAACCAGGCAGCCCAGCTTGGTGCCAGGGATCCACTCCTGGTCTTCAGCTTTACCTCCACAAGACCCGCAGCTTCAATTATGGCCACTGCCTCGACCACTGCTGTGGCCCCTAAGATGGCTGTGGAATCCTCTGTGGAAGTCTCCTAATCCTGAGCCCCGGGTCCTCCTGACACTCCTGCTGCAGAGGTGTGACCTGCCATTTGGTATTTTCCCAAAGAAGAGAAGAAGAAGCTCCCTCTTCTAATGTTTGTAAAGCAGAACAATAGATAATGATTTGTTTCTGTCTTGAAATTTCAAAGACAGCAATTAATGGGTTTAGTATTTGCCAAAATAGAGTAAATCAAAACTATCTTATTATTTTTAAAACTAAGAAAAATGGCTACTTTGCAAAAATAAGACCCTCAGAATCTGTAGGGTTCAAAGGAATGAATACTAAGTATGAATAAAGGTAGAATTAATCTTCAGATCACTAAAAGTTAATGTGAAGAAATGAATTTTAGTCTGCCAGAATTCAAGCTGGGTAGATAACAGGGAGGGTACTTGATTTCTGCAAATACCCTCATTTCTGCAAGCACTCTAATTTCTTCACTAGTTTTTATATTTTATATTTTGGTGCTTAGTAATATGTTGCAGCTACGTGAGCAAAGGAGATTTAAAGGGCACATTACCTTCTTGTAGACTTGGCAGATCTCAGGAATAACACCCAGAACCTTCTGTGTTGGAGAACATATAATGTATTCCTGAGAAACTTGGTAAAAGTGCATTTGACTTTAAGTTATTCATTGTCATAGCAACAAGAGCAAAGAGTAAGCAGTGATGATGTCATATCAACAGGATATCAGAAGCCTAGAAGAATATGGACACATTAAATGCTGTGTGAAGTTCAATTCTGTTTGTGGGGATGTACTACGTGGAACAATTGTGATCTTCTTATACGGGTATTTGTTTTCTTTTTCTATTATGTTTTGTTTTCTTTTTTTTTTTTTTTTAAAGATTTATTTATTGTTTTATGTAAGTACACTGTCGCTGTCTTCAGACACACCAGAAGAGGGCGTCAGATCTCATTACGGATGGTTGTCAGCCACCATGTGGTTGCTGGGATTTGAACTCAGGACCTTTGGAAGAGCAGTCAGTGCTCTTAACCGCTGAGCCATCTCTCCAGCCCTTTTGTTTTCTTTTTAAAAAAATTTTATAGCGGTCTTAAAAAATTCCATTTTGAGAAATACTATTAAGAAACGTTTGGAAAAGTTAATGTTAAAAGTAAGCACCAAAACTTTAAATGAACGTTTGTTGGGTTTTCTCGTAAAAATCTAATTGGAAAAAAAAGGAAGGTGATTGCCCACAACTGGGAGAAAGGATTGGCTCAGATGGGTGTCTTTGGCTAGTGATCCTTCAGTGAACACCATGTATTATAACGGGGATTAAACAAGGAAACACACTTTTCTACATCACTTGGGCTGTACAGGGTGATTTGAGATAGTTGCTATAGACTAGCATAAACTCAACTCAGTGAACATATTACTCTTTTGAAATTTGCTTGGCACAATGAATAGCTCAAAGACATTTAGAAGTAGAGGCAATACTTTTTTTAAATAACAAAATACATTTTATTACAAAATATCAGTACTATGAATCTAAGTGCTCAGTTTGGGAATAAAGTTCTCCTTAAAATGACTCAATGAAGAAAGATCATCTAAGCTAATCTGACCAGGATTATCTTCTTATGTTCTCTAGGTTAATTGCATCTAACACCAAATGCTTTAATGTTTGTTCATCTCTAAATGAATATATTTATTATATAATATAAAGAAAGAATCAAGGATATTCACATATCACTTTTCTTCCCCTGTAAAGTTGAAAATCAATTTGATTTTCATATTTCATTTTAATTCAGTTATTTAATTGGAATTATGCTTTGTATTAATTAATATAAATTCAAATATGTACAATAGCATGAGGGCAGCTTATGGCAATATTATGTTTTAAGATCACATACTTGTGTGTATGTGTGGTCATATGTGTGTGTTTATATGTGTATGATGTATGTGTGCATATGTATGCATGTAAATGTTATATATGTGCATATGTATGTGTGTGAGGTATCTAATATTTATTTTAAATTTGTTTTAAGGACAAACCATACCAAAAATCTGGTAGTATTGTTATTAGGCCTTAATACAACAATGTAATTAGCAGTATTATTATTGTCATGCATTAACTTCATATCTTATCAGCATGATGTTACTTACCATAGCAAAATTTACCCAGTATAAAATACAAGTATATTATTTGCTTTTATAGAAGTATTCTGATATCACTCAGTTATATAGCTATGAGTGAATGTGTACTTATCTCAAATTTAAGAGCCATGTATCTTCAACAGAGTTGCTCACATGTCAAAAGTTTTAGTCAGTTAACTTTATATAAATAAAAATTTTATTTTTGGATATGATGGTTTTTATCTATGATTCCAACTCTTGGAAATTTAAGGAAAAAGGAATCTGAGTGATATCAGTACATTGCTAACTGTCTATTGAGTTCATAACCTGGGTTACACAGTCATTTACAGGCCAGACCGAATCAAAGAATGAGACCTGTCTCAAACACCAACACCTATTTTTGAATTCTTATGTGTCAACAATTTAAGATATTTTCTTTTCTGTTCTTTTTTTCAATACTATATTACTCACTTTGTTCTTGTGTGCTTTCCTGTTAATTTGTATGTTATTAATCTACTTTATTATTATCTTAACAGTTTTGTTCTAGCTGGATGCACAGTTAAAAGAAAACAGGTATCTCTATTTATTCTCATCATATTTACTGGGTTTTATGAACTGCTGATATTCCACAGAAATACAATGTAAACCAAAAGAAGCATCAATTGTGGTAGTTTGGTTAATTTTATTTGACCCAACAGTATGATGTTTGTCTTTAAATCAGCAACCCCCTTTCACCAGAGGAATTTTTATCAGGAAGTATAGGGATAAGCCATTCATTTGACATTATTATTTTTTTAAAAACCGTGTGTGTGTGTGTGTGTGTGTGTGTGTGTGTGTGTGTGTGAATGCTCATGTAACAGCACGCAAGACAGAATACCACTAGTGGTAGCCAATTCTTAAATACACCAGTAGGACATCATGCTTGGCAGCAAGTGCCTTTATCTGCTACTGCTATCTGGTTTCTGATGTTAAACTAATCAAAATCTCTTCTGTTTCCCTTGCTGTTTGGTGTGTTCTACTAGATTTCATGAGTTTTATTTTGTTCTAATGTTGGTATTTCTACATTTAACTTCTATCTTTTGCCCAAGTTTGTTTTCTATCATATCCACTTGAACATATTATCCTGGAATGATCAATAGCCTACTATCCTCTTACTTTTCTCTCATTTTTTCCCTCTTTTCCAAATACCTCTTCTTTTGTACCTCTCACTGTAATTTTACTTGACAATTACTATTAAAAAACTGACGTTTGATGCTTTTTGCAAAATTTTATTAGGCTAGCAGTGTGTTTTAGCCCAACATGTAAAAGTGCTTGCCACCAAGCCTATACTATGTAGTCATACAAAGGTCATACTATGTAGTCATACATAGTTCAATATATTGCACCCCTGTGATGGGGAGAGAGAGAGAAGACTCCCAGAAGTTGTTCTCTGACCTTGATATTCATGGCTGTCTGTGGGACATGACTCTACCATACAAACATAAAGAAATGTAATAAATTTATTAGATGATATTAACTTCCTTTCTCTCACTTACAATATTTTTATTCACTATCTCATCTTCTTTATATTCTTTCTCTTCATTCTAATTTAACTTGTTTTTATTACATTTCAAAATTAATTTTACCTAAGTTTTATTCATCATTCAATTTTTTCCTTGATCCATTCTGGATCCATTCATTCTTTTGTGGGCATGGCAACTCAAAAGCATTTTGTTTTTGCTTTATTTTTCTTTTCAGAAATAATATACTGTACTACACCAGAAAATAGATTATAAATCTTGACTTTACTAATTTTGGTTAGGTTCTCCTTAAGAAAATATTGACTTATGGCAAATTGTTCCTCTGCTTTGTTCCATGACATTAAAGTATTTGTATTAATTTGGGGTAATACTTGTGCATTTTAATTTATCTATTCTATTGCAAGATTACAAAATATTTGTGCATTAATTTGGCATAAAACTTGAGTTTTTACATCTACTTCATGGTTTTGCCTTTTAGATTTACTTTTTATTTATGAGATAGAATATCATTATGTAGGAGCCATGACTGTCTTGGAATTTGCTATGCAGATTTGGCTCGCCTTGTAATTTAATTAAATGTGTTCACCTTTAACCTGTTTTTAAAAGTTACCATTCAGTCATTATTCAATTTTTTATCATGATTTTTTCATTTTATTTATCTTTTTTCTTTTCTGTATTCCTTATTTACATTCCAAATGATTTCTCCTTTCCAGGTTCCCCCCTCCCAGAAAGTCTCATACGCCCTCTTCCCTCCCCTGTTCCCCAGTCAACCCCCTCCTGCTTCTCTGTCCTGGTATTCCCCTACACTGCTACATCCAGTCTATCAGGACCAGGGGCCTCTCCTTCCTTCTTCTTGGGAATCAAATGATATATGAATTGTGTCTTCGGTATTCCGAGCTTCTGGGTTAATATCCACTTATCAGTGACTACATACTATGTGTGTTCTTTTGTGATTGGGTTACCTCACTAAGGATGATATTTTCCAGTTATGACCATTTGCCCAAGAATTTCATGAATTCATTGTTTTTATTTGCTGAGTAGTATTCCATTGTGTAAATATACTACATTTTCTGTATCCATTCCTCCCTTGAGGGATATCTGGGTTCCTTCCATCTTCTGGCTATTATAAATAAGGCTGTTATGAACATAGTGGAGCCTGTGTCCTTATTGCATTCCGGGAGGCCTCTGGGTATATGCCCAGGAGTGGTATAACAAGGTCTTCCGGGAGTGTTATGCCCAGTTTTCTGAGGAACTGTCAGACTGCTTTCCAGAGTGGTTGTACCAGCTTGTAATCCCACCAGCAGTGGAGGAGTGTTCCTCTTTCTCCACATCCTCACCAACACCTGCTGTCTCCTGAGTTTTTGATCTTAGCCATTCTGACTGGTGTGAGGTGAAATCTCAGGGTTGTTTTGATTTGCATTTCCCTAATGACTAAGGATGTTGAACATTTCTTTAGGTGCTTCTCAGCCATTAGATATTCTTCAGGTGAAAATTCTTTGTTTAACTCTGTATTGATGATAGTCATTCATTTCAAAAACTTTTAGCGTGCATAATGATCTCTTGATAAGATGTTCTTCCTTATTTTCCTCAATACGATGTGTTTCTGTTCTTTCCTGACTCCTTTAAATTAACTGTATTTATTAATTAGTTTCCTATTTTGTATTTTATGGATCAGTTATTATTTGGTTTGGCTATTTTTATAGTGTTTGATATGTATTTGTGATTGAGTGCAATAGTTTTTCAGTTTTTATCCCTGCTTTAAGTATTTACTAATCTTTAGCAGCTTAAAGCAGTCTTTCCATTTTGTAGATCAAGGTTGAGATGACTCTTACAGGAGTAAAGTCACCATGGTGGTAATCTGTATCTCTTCCCTATCTATCTTGACTGTCTTTCTCCTGTTTAAAATGTAAAATGGGAGCATTGGGATGAGTGCTTCAAATCCCTTTCTCTCTGTTTTCTAAATCTGTTTTTAGGAACCATTGTATTAATATCAAACCCATAGTCATAATCTAGGGAAGTCTCCCTGTCTTAGTCAGGGTTTCTATTTCTGCACAAACATCATGACCAAGAAGCAAGTTGGGGAGGAAAGGGTTTATTCAGCAGACATTTCCACAGTGCTGTACATCACCAAAGGAAATCAGGACTGGAACTCAAGCAGGTCAGGAAGCAGCAGGAACTGATGCAGAGAACATGGAGGGATGTTACTTACTGGCTTGCTTCCCCTGGCTTGCTCAGCTTGCTTTCTTATAGAACCCAAGACTACCAGCCCAGGGATGGCACCACCCAAAAGGGGCCCTCCCACCCTTGATCACTAATTGAGAAGATGTGCCACAGCTGGATCTCAGGGAGGAATTTCCTCACCTGAAACTCCTTTGCTTCAACTTGACACACAAAACCAGCCAGTAAAACTGACCCTTTGTCAACTTGACACACAAACACATCACTATTGAGCCTCAGTGCTTACTTTCTTTTTTTTATTATTAGATATATTCTTTATTTACATTTCAAATGCTGTCCCCTTTCCTGGTTCCCCCAGCCCTCGAAAATTCCCTAATCCATTCCCCATCCCCCTGTTCACCAATCAACCCTCTCCTGCTTCCCTGTCCTGGTATTCCCCTACACTACAGCATCAAGCCTTCTCAGGTCCAAGGGCCTGTGGGACCTTAATGAGACGTGTGGCCACGCCCCAGGTTCTAGCCTGACTCCGCCTAGGCAATCACGTGCCTGCAGCCACACTGTCCCCACCTCCTGGTTTCCTGACCACCCAACTCACTATAAATACCACCCCTCAGCGCATGCTCTCTCTCTCTCCCCTGCTTGTCCTCTCCCGGCCCGCCTGTCTTCTTCCCTTTCCACGTGGTCATGGCTTTTCTTATCTATTTTCTCCTCTTTCTTTGTCTTTCTATCTCTTTTCTCTTTCTATTTTCTTAATAATAAAACATCAAAGCTATGGGCCGCCTCTTATTAAGTTTGACACACGGAGCTAGCTGGTACGCGCCCCTCTGAGATTCTGGGATTCAGTCAAGCTGACAGTCTGAGCATGGGGATCTCTCTGCAGGTGTGACCGCCTGCTCCCCATTGGGCTGAGGCACTCGTGCATATTGCCTGCTTTCCCAACTCCTCCGCCCCCCCCCCCCCCGCAGAACTTCCGTGTCTGCCTGCATATGTACACTACCTTGGCCCTAGAGCGAGGCCGGCCCGGTCTGGCGTGTGCTCCTGTATCAGTGCACTCCAGGCCCCGCGCCTTTCTTTTTTTTCCACAAGGGCCTCTCCTCCCTTTGGTGTCTAACAAGGTTATCCTCTGCTGTCTACCTGTCTGGAGCCATGGGTAACTCCATGTGTACTCTTTGGTTGGTGGTTTAGTCCCTGGGAGCTCTGGGAGTACTGGGTGGCTCATATTGTTGTTCCTCCTATGGAGCTGCAAACCCCTTCAGGTCCTTGGGTCCTTTCTCTAGCTCCTCCATTGGAGACCCTGTGCTCAGTTTAATGGCTGGCTGAGAGTGTCTGCTTCTGTATTTGTCATGCACTGGCAGAGCCTACCAGGTGACAGCTATATCAGCTCTAGTCAGTAAGCACTTGTTGGCATCCAGAATAGTGTCTGGTTTTTGTAACGGTACATGGGATGGATCCCTAGGTGGGAGCCCTTACTTTCTTCTTCATCCCCAAGATCTAAATTATTTTTAAAAAAGTTCCACAGTCTTTACATGTTAAAAGTTTAATCCCTTTAAAATATCAAATATCATTTAAAATTCAAAGTCTTTTAAAAATTTAAAGTCTGTTAACTGTGGGCTTCAGTAAAATACCTTCTTACTTCAAAAGGGAAAAATAACAGAGCACAGTCACAACCAAAAGCAAAATCGAACTCCAACTGTCCAATGTGTGGGATCCACACATGATCTTCCGGGCTCCTCCCAGGGCTCGGGTGGCTTCTCCAGCTCTGCCCTTTGTAGCACACAGCTTGTCTTCTAGGCTCCAGCTGCCTGTCCTCCACTGTTGCTGCTGTTCACTCTCTATTTTCATTGATTACCTTCTTCTACTTTAATCTCCTTTGACATATTTTCAGGTGTTGAGAAAGAAACACTTGTTTCTTTTTCAGGGACTGAGTCCAACTCCTGATACCACATGTAGAATAGAAAATACTCAAGTAGTAGAACCTTTTCAACAAATGATACTGACCATGGTTAACCTCATGAAATCACATCTGCTTGTTTGATGGGCTCATGTATTCTGTGTATTAGGTCAACACAAAGCTTTTATCTTATTTTTTTAACTGCAAATTTGCCCTTTTCTGAATTTAATACATTTTCTGGGTTTGAGATAAGATTCAGTAGATGTTCGATTGTAAAACTGGAAGAACAGCCAAATTTAAAGCCAAATATAAATCAGATTAAATAAGCTAAATAGTGTATGTAGAAAACACTGAGAAAAATAAATGACAAGTAAAGGTTTAATAAGTATGAAAATCTTAGAGGCATATGATCTCCCATAACAATGTAATGTACTAAGTCGTGGATTGTTTAAGATTTCCAAAACCAGTAAAAAAATCATACCTTTTTTTAGCATAAAGAATTATCTTAAACATTAAACTTTAAGTTGGAATAAGAGCTTAAAAGTTTGCATAAGAGAAATAGTATTCACAGTCCTAGTGGCCTAAATTGTGAAACTAAAAAAACAGAGATACAATGTCTACTTAAAACAACAATAACTGCATAAATGATCTGAAATGTGAAAGTTTATTTTTATTTAATGTATTAATATTTTATTTTACACACTAATATAATTATTTTTGTATAAAAACCTTGTACTATTTTCAAAATACTTTACAATATTCGGAGATTAAATTATATTAAGTAATATTAAGCAAAAAAGCAAAAACCTGAATGATATAAAGTTTTATATCACTTTAACACAAAAGAGATATGATATAAAAATTATAATATATATATATATCTTATACAAATAGCAGAGTATAAACAGCATTGATTTGAGCTTCACAGAGAACTTCAGATTCTGCAGAATAAAAATCATATTCTCTAACCCAAAGAACACATGGAATAATTTATGCAAAATACTTATGACATTTTAAAATTATCTATTATAAAACCCTTAAAAATTTTGCTCTGAAATAGAAATAGAAATATATCTTGTCAATATGTATGGAATACTTTCAATCCTACCAGGATTTAAAGCCATACTTGAAGTGTTTTATCAGGTAAAAATAATGAAGTGAATAATTGTAACCATTAAATCCTTCAAAACAGTTCAACTAAACATAACGTTTTAATGCAAAAAAAGGACACCAAAATTTACAATGCCTCCCAAAGTTTTGAACTGGTAAATGAATAGCTTGTTTTATAATTAATAAATATTACTGAAGTTTTAAGATAATATAAAACTGAAACTTGTTAGAAGAAAAAATTAAAAAATGATTGAAAATTTTGTGGTAATTTTTTATTTGTTTAAAGTATAAATGTTTATATCTGTCTTAA
Organism: Tokudaia tokunoshimensis; assembly: GCA_036184795.1. NCBI lineage: Eukaryota > Metazoa > Chordata > Mammalia > Rodentia > Muridae > Tokudaia > Tokudaia tokunoshimensis. The sequence goes on along the minus strand of BTHU01000005.1, from coordinate 11,250,455 downwards.
ATAAAAATGTTTTAAAAATGGATACGTTTTCAACTAGAAATCTCTAGACAAAGGCATTGAGATTTGGACTTTTTTTCTGCATTCTCTTGTCAGTTGTTTATTTTGACTGTTGTATTGAACCTGAAAGAAAGTCTTAAGCATACCTTAAATTTTGAGAGACATACACAGTACCCTATACAAAAATGTAAAATAATAAATGTAATTCATTACTCACAACACTAGACAGAAACAATAATTCACTACTTATTAATTTCAGATATATTCTTCAAAGGCTTTGCCATGTAATACAACCCAAAGATATTGATGGATATTTAAAAATACATGACATAAATTGATGGCCAATTAGTACTCATTTCTAACTAAATAAAACCAAACTTAGCATACCGTAATATATATATATATATATATATATATATATATATATATATATATATATATGCTGTAGTGTGATAGAGAATATTTATTATACCATTTCCTTAACTTTAGTATACCCACCTCTCTTTTGTTTTATTACTTTTATGCTTTTGCAGTCCAGTTGTTACCTCCTCCTACATTTACCTCACCACTACCCTCAACCCCACCAGGCCTCTCCACTCCCAGGGGCCTCAAGTCTCCAGGGGGTTATAGGACTCTTCTCTCACTGAGGCCAGACAAGATAGTCATCTGCTGTATGTGTGTTAGGGGCCTCAGACCTACTAGTGTATGCTGCCTGTTTGGTGGCTCAGTGTTTGAGAGACCTCAGGGCCCAGGTTAGTTGAGATTGCTGACCTTCCTATAGGAATGTCCTTCTCATCAGCTTATTCTAGTCTTTCCCTGTTTCCACCACAGATGTCCCTGACTTCAGTCAAATGGTTGGTGGTAAATATTTTCATCTGTCTCAGTCAGTTGCTTGTTGGGCCTCTCAGAGGACAGCCATGCTAGGCTCCTGTCTGTAAGCACACCATAACGTCACTAAGTGTCAGGCTTTGGAGCCTCCCCTTGAGCTGGATCCCAATTTGAGGCTGTCACTGGACCTCTTTCCTTCAGTCTCTTCTCCATTTTACCCTGCAGTTCTTTAGGCAGGAACAATTCTGAGTCAATGTTTTTGATTGTGGGATGCCAACCCCATTCCTCCACTTGATGCCCTGTCTTTCTACTGGAGGTGAACACTACAAGTTCCCTCTCTCAACTCTTGAGCATTTCACTGAAGGTCCCTCCTTTTGAGTCCTGAGAGTCTCTCACCTCCCAGGTCTCTGGTACATTCAAGACTATCCCCACCACCTCCCATCTCAGAGGTTGCATATTTCCATTCTTTCTGCTGGCCCTCTGGGCTTCTTTCTTATCCTCTCTCCAATACCTGATCTTGTTCCACTTACCCCACCCCCTACCCAGTTCTTTCCCTCTCTTTGCCTCCTGTGATAGCTTCCTTCTCCCTTCCAAGAGGGATTGAAATATCCTAACTTGGGCCCTTTGGCTTATAAATCTTTTTGATTTCTGTGGATTGTATCCATGGTATTCTGTATTTTTTTTTGGGGGGGGGAATATCCACTTATTAATGAATACACACCATGCATGTCCTTTTGGGTCTGAGTTACCTCATTCAGGATTACATATTCTAGTTCCACCCATTTGCCTGCAAAACTCATGATGTCCTTGTTCTTAATATGTTCTTAATATGGAATAACAATGTTATTCCATTGTGTAAATGAACCACATTTTCTGTATCCATATACTTCCAAGGTAGAACATCTGGGTTGTTTCCAGATTCTTGCTGTTACAGATAATACCAGTATGAACGTAATAGAGCATGGGCCCCTGTGGCATGGTGGGACATCTTTTGATTATATGCCTAGAGTGGTATAGCTGGGTCTTCAAGTAGATCTATTTCCAATTTTCATAGGAATCTCCACATTGATTTCAGAGTCGTTGCACTAGTTTGCAATCCCACCAGCAACAGAGAAGTGTTCCTATTTTCCATATCCTCTTCAGCATCTGCTGGCACATGAGATTTTGATCTTAGACATTTGACTGATGTAAGGTGGAATCAGTGTCATTTTGAATTGTGCCTCAATGATCACTATGGGCTTTGAACATTTCTTTAAGTGTTTCTAGGTCATTCAATATTCCTCTGTTGTTAATTCTCTGTTTAACTCTATACCTTTGCCTTATAGAAGCTTACCAGTTTCATGAGGTCTCATTTATCAATTCTTGATCTCAGAGCCTGAGCCATTGGATTTCTCTTACTATAATACTCCTCAAAATATTTCACAAAACAGAAACAGAAGGAACTCTGTCACACTCATTCTATAAGGTCAAGTCATCCTGATACCTAAACCACAGAAAGATTTAATAAAAAAAGAATTTCAGACCAATTTCTCTCATGAACATTGATACAAAAGTACTTTAAATAACAAGTCATGAAGCAAAAATATGTAAAATGTACCATCTAAGTAGGCATAATTCTAGGGATGTAGGGATAGTTCAATATATGTAAATCTATCAACGTAATCTACCATATAAACCAACTGAAAGAAATAGATATATGATCATTTCATTAGATGCTCTGGTCTTACTGGGTCTTCAGTTCTATTCCATTGATCAACCTGTCTGTCTCTGTACCAATACCCTGTTTGTTTGCTTGTTTTTGTTGTTGTTTTGTTTTGCTTTGTTTATCACAATAGCGCTCTAGCATAGCTTGAGGTCCGGAATGGTTATTCTCCCAGAAGTAGTTCTTTTATTGTTAAGGATTTTTTTTTTTTTTTGCTATTCTGGGTTTTTTGTTTTTCCAGATGAATTTGAAAATTCCTCTTTTCATATCTTTGAAGAATTGTGCTGGGATTTTGTTGGGTATTACATTGAATCTGTAGATTGCTTTTGGTAAGATGGACATTTTTACTATTGTTAATTATACCAATCCATAACCATGGGAGATCGCTCTATTTTCTGAGGGTTTCTTTGGTTTCTTTCTTGAGAAACTTGAAGTTATTGTCATACAGATCTTTCACTTGTTTGGTTAGAGTTATCCCTAAGATATTTTATATTATTTGTGACTATTGTGAAGGGTGTTGTTTCTCTAATTTTTTTCTCTGTCTGTTTATCATTTATAAAGGAAAGCTACTGATTTATTTGAACTAATTTTATATCTGGTCACTGTGCTGAAGCTGTTGATCAGTTGTAGAATCTCTCTGGCTGAATTTTTGGAGTTGCATTTCTGTCATGAAGGTAACTAATGGCATTCTGATTATATTTAAGGCCTGCTTCATAGGAAGAAATTTATAACACATACTGTAAATATAGACACGAATCAGGGTTGAGAAGCTTTGAGGTCCAAAGGATGAACTTACTACTATGTCTTTAATAGATTAATGTACAGTATCAAACTGCACTATGCATTTATGTCTTTATATTCACAGATTAGTTCGGTTCTCAAATCTCATATGAGAGTTTATGTGGTGGATGATAGTTAATAGAGAAACTTACAACTGGACAACTTACAGAGAGAAAGTGCTAGTGATGTGCTCATCATCAAAAAGTAGCATATCTTTATCAACTTCCCACCCCCTCCGAAGGTCAAAATGGAACATTGGAAGAACCCTGAAACATTGTCAACTCAAATTAACAGTATCTTGGCTGTCTGAAGACCAGGACAAAATTAAGCCAGTCAAATTCTAGCATGGAATGCTATCTAAAAGACATTATCTTGTTTATTGAGTGTTCCTCTTTGAGGTTCTTCCCATCTCCTCCTCTGCAATGATCTCTGCAGGTGAGAATTGATAAAGGTATGCTATTTTTAGATGAGCATAGTCCAGCCCTCACAGATGAATCCACATAAAAATACATACTAAATAAATAAATGCAAACCATAAAGGTAGTAAAACATTAGGAAAACCAAGAAAAAATTAGTAAAACTCATATTGCCAGTATTATATTAGGAAGGGAAAAGACATGACATATTTACAGTTAATGAATAAAGAAATAATAGATTTACTATGTGCATTTGACAACTAAGATGAAATAGATAAAGCTTTGAGAAAACAGAATTTCCAAAAGATAACTGAAGATGAAGTAGAAAATCTAAACAGCTCACACATGTATATAAAAGTATTACTTATCATTTTATGATATAAAAATAAAATATTTTAATAAAAAATTCAAGTCCTGTATGGTGTCACAAGCTGCCTCCATTTTTACTGGAGAGTAGAAAATACCAATCATTGTCAACATTTTTACAAATGGAGAGATACTTTTAAGCTTATTATGTGAGGCTTACATTATTCAAAAACTAAAAAAGTTTCAAACATGAAAGACTAATATACTTCATGAATAAACATGCGAAAAATTTCTAGCAAAATGAAGCCAGAAATATATAAAAAGGATAATATATACTGAGCAAATGGGATTTCTTCAAGTGATATAGCTATTTTAACATTTGAAAATCAATTATTATAATTTACATTACCAGATTAAATGAGAAATAGCCTGAGATCCTCTGAAGGAATAGAAAGAATCTATTTTCTCAATTTTATAAATATATACTCAATATATCTTACAGGTAATATCATATCTGGTGGTGAAATATTTAAATTCTATAACCATTGGATGAATTTTAGTGGAATATCAGGCTATAAGATTAATATACTAGTAGTATACAATTCAGAAATGGATTTTAGAAAGCTGGTGCTGTGCTAGGTAGTATTAAAAACATAAAATGATAACAATTTAATAAATAATAAATAATAAAAGGTTATGTTGAAACTTATAAAACACTGTTAAGAGAAATTAATGAAAACAATGAATGATGAAATGCATCAAGTATGGGAACAATGGTATTCAAAATTGTAAGGGAATTATTCACATAATTAAATGATCTATGGATTCAATATAACTCCAAAGGAAATCACAAAAAGCTTTACAAAAGATATAAAAAGCTGATTTAAAATTTATTTGGAAATAATAAATACCCAGCATAGCTAAAATATCTTGAGAAAATATACTTACACCCTCAACCTTCAAGATCAACTTTAACTCTACCATATCTGTTGTGTTCCTGTGTTTTTAATGTAGTTAATTGAATGAAAAATCAGCAAAGCAGTATAGAACCAGACCTAGTTTTAAACAGTAGAACTGAATATTTATAAAAGTCCCATAGAAAACCATTGGGGAATGTCTTGCCAACCAATGAAGCATATCAACTGAGCATCCATATGGAGAAACCTGAAGGTTGAACTCAACCCAATGCCAAACATAAAATTAACTTCAGAGGTACAGTAGCCTAAATGCCACAGATGAAAGTATGATGATTCTTAATCCAACAGGATGAGACCATTTTGACAACATTTCGTAGGACAGAGTAGATGGCAACTATAAGAAAATAAAATGAATAAGAATCATTTACTTAGAAAATACATATTGTAGCCATTATAATGCTTTCTTGAGAAGCCCCTAAAATTCTTGAAATGTTAAGATAAAAATACCAAATGTCAGGGAGGATTTGAAGCAAATGGAATACTTACACATTACCATGGAGTTCACAAATGACACAAACCGTGCAGGGAAAGATTTTAGCAGTTTCATCCAAAGTTGGATTTATACCTACCATATGACCCAGTAACTCCATTCTTAGGTGTTTTGCAATAAAAGTAGAAACATATGTCTTCAAAAAGACTTCTAAAAAATGATTTTGGCATTTTTATTCATAAAAGCCAAATGCTGAAAACAACGCACATGTTCATTAAAAAGAGAATGAATAAATTAGTTGTAATTATGCAAAAGAATACTGATCAGCAATAAAATGGAACAATTCCTAATACATACAACAATATGGACAAATTTTACCAATATTATACTGCATGAACAAAGTCAAACAGAGACATACTCTGTTACTCCATATGAGCATAAATATTCTAATTATGTGAGAAAAGGGATTTATAAGCATAAACATTCTCAAAATTTATATAATTATTCATTTGTGGTTTCTGAATTTCACTCCCATAAGTTTTACCTATAAATTAAAATAAATTTTGAATTTTTGTCAGGAACTTGCTGGTATAAATCAGCAATTCATAGTCAGTAAATGCATGGAGATTATGGTTGGTGGCATCTCTGTTGAGCAAGCAAGTCACAGATACAAAAAGAACAAAAGTTTACCTGTGCCAATGAAATGTAGTACGCTAAAAGTTATCAATACTGCCATACTTTATATGCATTCAAAATATAAACAGCAAAAGTTCTTCAACAGATACAGACATTACTTATCTCAAATATTACACATAATATATATTTTATTAAACAACATTGACTAAAAATCCAAAGGTTTCTAGCTCTATCATCTTATGGCTGGGGAAAATAGCAATTTAAAAATTAGTGCACATACTTGGAGGTCTTTATGAATATGTTGAGTTCCAGGGATTCATAAGAAAACCCAGAAAATGGGTCAGGGATGTGGAAAAACTATTTATAAAATTTATTTAGATAAATTATTGTTTAGCTTTTAAGTTTTTCATAAAATATATATTGGCCATATTGTCACCTCCTCCTGAACTTATTACAGATTTATCCCTCTCCCTGCACAGCTTCACAGTCTTTCTCTGTCTTAAAACAAACAAATAAACAAACAAATATGTACCTGCACATGTGTGTGCATACACATATGCACACGAAAAAACAAACTCTCTCTCTTTCTCTCTCTCTCTCTCTCTCTCTCTCTCTCTCTCTCTCTCTCACACACACACACACACACACAGAAACACAAAGACACACACAAAACCATAAAACAATGATTTTAATTTGTGTTGATCAGTAATTCCTTATCTTTCTTCCTGCAATATGTTTTTTATATCAGTGTTTTTCACGGAAGAAAATTATTTTCCCTCAAACAGCTTCTTGGTTAATGGTGGAACATTTTACCCAATTTTTCTCCATCCCTAGAGTTTGCATGGTTTGAACTTTTACAGATCTTGTGTACGTGTGGTATACTCTCTGAGTACATATATGCATTAGCCCTGTTGTGTCTGAAAAATGCTACTATATTTGTTTGTTTGTTTGTGTGTGTGTGTGTGTGTGTGTGTGTGTGTGTGTGTGTGTATGTGTGTGTGTGTGTATTTGGAGAAGATATGTACCTTAATTTGAAGAGTTTTCCTCAAGTCATATTGTTTAAGACGAGACACTTCAAATGTTTTCCTCAGACCCTTGGACATATTTGTGATATTATCTAATTTGAGTCAATCAGTATTATATTAGATTCTCCAGACCCAGAACTAACAAAGATAACTCAATTGTTAAATGTGCTAGATAAATCATCCTCCTTATCAATCTGATAAATATTAACTGTGAAAAAATTATGATACTAGGTTATAAAGCATTGAATAAATCTGATTCAATTAATGAAATAGATAGAAAAAAGTCATTCCTTACAATAGATTTTAATATTTACATAAAACATGATAGGGTTCACAGAATCAACAGCTAAGGTTATGATTATTGACAAAATGTCACCATAGACCAACAGTATCTCACCATGGCCTAACAAACGTCTCAAAACACCAGCCCTAACACAGAACCACATGCATTAGGTACCAACTACAAAAGAAGAAAGAGGCAGAGCAGGAGGAGGAAGAGAAGGAGGAGGAGGATGAAGAGGAGGCAGAGAAGTTATGAGGTACTTAGCATGGTATAGCATCTGTGTTGTTTTCTATAAAAGAAACAAATCTAAAGCTAATCATAGGGAAATATTAAACCAAATTGAGATTTTTATTACCTAAATTCTAAAGTGCAAAGCTCAAAATTGATAAAGAATGCTCAGCAACTCTTCCTATTTAAAAGATGCAAAGGTTATGGTAATCTTGAGTATATCTCGACTGGTATACTATAAAATTCATTCATGCATCAATTTAAAGAATTTGAGTATGAACTCTGAATTTGATAAAGGTATGGTTTAACTTGGAATTCAGTTTTATGTTATACATGTAATTGTGTGTGTGTGCCTGTGTGTGTGTGTGCGTGTGTCTGTGTGTGTGTCTGTGTCTGTGTATGTGTGTGTGGGGGGGGGAGCAATTAATAGAAAGCAATCGCTCTTCCCAGTATATTTTGAATCCTCTGGAAGTAGTGTCTTCAGAACTTTTACATAGTTCAAACACTACATTATATAAGGATAAAATAACAAGAACTGTAGGAGAATATGCAGTGTGATAAACCATTAAGAAATTTTGGTCTAGGGCTTATTGATGATTTAGAAATAGTTGTGACCTTTATGCATTTTGAAATGATATTAAAATAAAGACTTACATAATAGCACACTATCAGTTGTTGGTATTTTCACACATTATGGAGTTAAGCATCATCTTCTCTATGAAAATAATCTTTAGAAGGAAAACTGAAGTCTACTGGAAAGTTAATTGGAAACTGTACATACTTTTCATAGAGGTATTGCAACATGCATATATTCTGCTAATTATTAAATTGTATTTTTATTTTACTGAATTATTAAAAGGATTCTTTTTTAAGTTGCATCTTCTTTCTTCTTTAGTTTTGTCAAGGCAATGTTTATTCATGGTAATGTCTCAATTTTCTATTGAATATTAATGAGTGATTCAACTGTTTTTAAATTCGTATTTTACACGATTTCCAATAAGATTATTATACTCTACTTCTTTTAAACTTACCACTGTACTTAATGAATTTGTAGCTTGGTTATTCTATTTGGCTTTCCCCCATTGCAATAAACATGTGAGTTGGTAATGAAATAGTATTTTGCCTCAGAATTTTAAATTTCCTAATAAAATACTCAGAGCAGACAGAAGGCATGTGCTGAGTAACTTGAAATCTGAAGAAGAAAACAGTAAAATAACCTACCCTTATTACTGAACAACTGTCTTTTTCATTCCACAACTGGCTTTAGTTAGTTGATTCAAACTAAATAATACATTGTTTATTAAGTATAGTCATTCATATAACAAAATATGATGCTATATGTGTTCCATTAAAGTTTAATAGGTCATGGTATACTGTTTCAGGGAATAAAACTGATAAACAATGATAGTTACTGCTTCAAATACAGAAGTGGGCAGAAGAAACACAGCAATGCTCTTTAAAAGAAAAGCCAGTCTATTATTCTCATTAGGTGAATTAAATGGCATTTCAAATCAACCATTCTATCCCTATTAACTTCTTTCACTGCAATATTGATAAATTGTCATTAACATGAAATAATTTTTATTATAATACAATCAAATGATCTTCACCATAGATACTAGTCTTCAATATTGTGCTATAGATAAGAGTGGTGAAAATGCAATATCACTGCCACTCTCATATCTGGACATGGAATTTTATAGATACATTAAAATATTCTGCCTTGCTGCATGTAATACCCGGGGTATGATGTTGTACTGTACTTCCTACACTTTCTTAAATTGCAGTAGTGTATACATACACATCAGAGGACTTCCCGTTTTCAGTATCAATTACCTGCAATTTCTACATAAAAGTATATGTAGTACTGCCTTCATTAATCAAAATATTGCTCTGATAATCAAGCCAAGATTTTGTCATACTTAATTAAAAATTAGGCTGACCTGCCCACATTTTAGTGCTTTCTTCATTTACAATGAATTATCACAGACAGTATATATGGATAAAAATAAAATTTGACTGACCCCACACCTCATGCACGTAACTTTTGCATGCATCCTTTTAATACACAAAACTAAGTAGAAGAATGGAAGAATAAAAAAATTGTGTTCATGTAATCATGATTAGCATATGCTATCTAATTGGACCATAATGTACTTCTATTAAGCTTTTAAGCACTCAGTGAGAACTTACTATGTACAAGAGCATATTCAAACACACCAAAGGAAATCTCATTTGTGGGATATCAGGCACATTGAAATTAAAATCAGCAAACATACAACAAAAGCTTGGTAGAAATACAACAATACTGTCATCACATTTATAAAGTAATCTTTGTCTACAGGATGAGCTAATAGCATCGTAGGAGATTTATAAATTCATTCTACAAATTATTATAGTTTGATTATGAAATACTTCATGAAATTGTATGTATTAAAAGCTATGTCCATAACATAGTATGCAGATATAAGACTATATGGAAGTAAATTATCAGTAATGCTTTTACCTAGCTAATAGATTGATTTATTAATATTTATCATAACCCACAAATGTCTGACATTGCCAGAAGGTTTGTAAACTAGAAGGTAGAACCCAATTGGAGAAAGTGGGTCACCAGAATCATGACTATGAGTGGAATATTTAGTACAGAGCGCCCTGCCTTGCATATTCACCTTCCTAGCTTCTGTGACCTGAGTTCCACACTTTGCCTTAAACTTCTGCCTCACAGCGGTTCAAAGTGCAGGGTAAGCAATGTTCTCATAGCATTCACCTGTGTCAGTCAGCATAATCCTTTGCTTTGATCTTCAGATTTTTCAGAGATTTATCCACCTGTTAGGGTAGAAAGATACTATAAACAGTATACCTTTGAACACAAAATAATATAATTAATTGGATATATAATGACCTGTATAGACACTCCCATGTGATATTGATTATTATATTTATTTCATGTAATCAGAAAGTCTTCACAAGTATGTACACATGGAATGAATGCTTTTGTACTAGTTTTTTCAAAATAACTAATTGTTATTTTAATCAATAAATGCAGCATAGACAAAAAAGGTAATATAACAAGTGTTGCTCAAGTAACTCAGGATACTGAAGATGGTGAGCCAAATCACTCCTTTATAACTAAGTCATCATTCCACTAGCAAGTGGTGATTAAGTATGAGACAATAAAAATAGACAAATATTGATAAGGGAAAAGAGAGCTAAAGTGAAATTGAAAAAGCATTGGTTTTTTGGAGAAAAGTGTAAAGCATATTATAATATAGAGAAGAGTAAGTGAGAAAAAGAAAAAAATACATTTCTTGACCTGCCTTTCTCATGTATCAACTGATAGCCTGAATAATGTTAACATTGCAAGAGAGATATAAAAGCAAAAATGGAGAAAGGTTAAAGGTAAATATAGACAATATAACAAATTACAAAGAAAACAATGAAAATTAATTATAATATAATATATTAGTAAACATAATCTGTAGTTACATAAAATATACATTGCATACAATATACATAATTAGACTCAAAAGGAGAAGAGAGACAAATATATTAAAGCAGAAACAATATCAAAAACTATCCTAGGAAGTAACTTTAATGGGGCTACTAAATTGCAAACAAAATTTGCTGCTCTTCTATAAGAATATTTGATCCCAATATCCATGTTAGGCAGCTCATAACTTCCATATCCAGCACCAGGGGATCAGGGGATCTGGTGCTCTCATCTGGCCACTATGATCACTTGTAATTATCTGGGAGAGAGGTGGGGGGAGAGAGAGAGAGAGAGAGAGAGAGAGAGAGAGAGAGAGAGACAGACACAGAGAGAGACAGACACAGAGAGAGACAGAGAGTGAGAGAGAAGGGAAGGGGAAGGGAGGGGAGGGGAGAGGAGAGGAGAGGAGAGGAGAGGAGAGGAGAGGAGAGGAGAGGAGAGGAGAGGGGAGGGGAGGGGAGGGGAGGGGAGGGGACGGGAGGGGAGGGGAGGGGAGGGGAGGGGAGGAGAGGAGAGGGGAGGGGACGGGAGGGGAGGGGAGGAGAGGGGAGGGGAGGAGAGGAGAGCGGAGGGGAGGGGAGGGGAGGGGAGAGGAAAGGAGGGAGAGGGAGGGAGGAAAGGAAGGGAAGGAGAGAGAGTGAAGGTGGGGGAGAGAGGGAGGAAGGGAGGAAGAAAAAGGGAGAATATTTCTAAACTGAATAAACGCACGAAAACATAAATTTATAAGCTTCCAAAAATCTGAGCATGGTACATGTGAACTAGCCCAAGGACTAGCCTTAAAAGAGAAAAAAATAATATTGGAAGTCAATATCAAAGAAAAATTATTTTTAAAAACAGGTATGGAAAAGCCAATCTAACCGATTAGCTTCAAAGAAGAAATAAGTATTAAGATTTGCAGCTGATTTTCAGCAGGAATGCTGAAAACCAAAAAAAAAGGTAAAGTGAAAGCTTTAGCTCTTTTAGAGAAAACGAAGGTCAGTCTAGAATTTCATATCTATGTGTGTTTCAAAAATAATTATTTTTATACAAACTACTTCCTGATAGCAAAAATTAAAAGTGTGATTGTCGAGGTCAGGAAAAAAAAAGAATACTGTATCCGGTGCCAGTGCCAGGTCCTGAGGCATGGTGAGCCAGCCAGGTATGAAATGCTGGAGTTCCACCCAGCTCGTCTCTGCTGGGGTCTGGAACGATATCTGTGGCATGGTTCCACTGAGGACTGTGCACATGTTCAGTGTCTGTGCTGCAGCCTGGGGCCATGTCAAGACCCACTGGTCAGCCTGATGACAGGTCCAAGTTGGCATTTGTGGCTTTAGCTGTCACCTAAGATCATGACGATATCCAGGTCTGGGTCTTCACTGCCACCAAGGACTGCATGAGTCTAAGACACTGCTGCATATGGGGTTTGTGTTATTTTCCAGGAAGCATGTTATCATGGAAGGTCATGCAATTATCTGTGGTCTGAAATAACACCACTGATGTCTGTAGGCCATTCTGACACTAGGAGCCATATTGATGCAGGTTACCTGTGCTACCATCTGAGACCGTGTTGTCTGTGGTCCAGGCAGCCTCAGAGGGCCTTGTCTACTGCAGCAGCAGGGAACCATGTTTGTGGTTTGTTCTTTTGCTAGAAACTGAGTGGAGGCCCAGGAATCATACTCCAGCTGACTGAAGAAAAAGGAAGCTACTTTTGCCTTGATATAAATGGCTACAGATCACAGTTGAGAAAGAGAGGTGTGGAAGGCTTCTGTGACAACCCTCACCCCTTCCCAACACAACTACCCAAAAAATTAAAGTAACAGTCTAGGCAGGAAGCCACCAAAGAGAACTTATAAGGCAGTCACTGAAAAGGGGATATTAACCCAGAATCTCGGAATACCCTAGACACAATTTGCATATCAATAGATTTCCAAGAAGATGGAAGGAGAGACCCCGGTCCTGGAAAGACTGGATGTATGGGAATGCCAGGACAGAAAAGCAAGAGGGGGTTAAATGGGGAAAAGAGGGAGGGAAGGAGGCTTATGGGACTTTCGGGGAGATAGGAAACGGGAAAGGGGAAATGATTTGGAATGTAAATAAAAAAAATTAGAAAATAAGAAAAAAAAGTGATGGATTAAAAAATAGGGTTAGCTCCCTGCCTCAACTGAGGGGCATGCCTATCTATTGGAAGTGGTCTCTTCCGGTTCCATCTCCCTACTGTTGTGCATTTTTGCTAATGTCATGCCCATTGAGTACTGGTACCCTTTCACATCCCAGGTCTCTGGGACTTTCTAGAAGATCTCCCTATCACCTAACCTCCAACTGCTGCATATTTTGATTCATTCTTGTCTAAAGGAAATACAGAGATAAAATGGCCACCCAGTGACCAGTCCAAATTGGGACCCATCCCATGCATACACACCAAATCCTGACACTATTACTGACACTATATTGGGAATGCAGACAGGAACCTGGCATGGTTGTCCTCTGAGAGGCTCTACCAGCAACTGACTGAGACACATGTAGATATGGACAGCCAACCATTGAATTAAGGTCAGGAACCAATATAGTAGAGTTAGAAAAAGGGACTGAAGTAGCAGAAGTAGATTGCAATCCCAAAGGAAGAACAACACTGTCAACTAACCTGGAATCCTCAGAACTCCCAGAGACTAATCCAAAAGCCAAGGACCATACGTGAACTACATGTGTATCAGAGGACTACCTTGTATGACCTCAGTGGATGAATATGCACTTAATCTTGTGGAAACTTGATGATCCAGGGAAGAGGGATGCTGGTAGGGGTGAGGTGGATATAGGTGGTCATGTAGAGGCACACCCTTTCAGAGGTGGGAAGAATGGGGTGAAGAACATGAGATTGGGACCTGGGAAGGGGCACAACATTTGTAAATAAATAAAATAATTTAATAAAGATTTTTTAAAAGTGTAATTGAGATGTAGATTAGCTCTCCACAATGAGTAGATTCTGATGAAGGTGTGGGAAGGGAAGGAAGGACTCAATTCTATTTCAAGGGGCAGGCCACTAAAAATTGTACTATGTACCAGTGAGTATATAGATAACAGAAATTGGGCCCTTTTTGCTTTTTTTAAATTTTTTTACTTATATTGGTGGGAGGTCACAAGTTGGGGGCAGACATGGAAGAACTGGTAAGGGATTGTAAACAGGATGTGTGATGTAAAACTCTCAGAGAATTCATTAAAATGTTATGTGGAAAAAGAGAAAATCCCCAGACATAACTCAGAATACCTGGAGGTCAATGGAAAGAGAGAACTGGATGGAAGAGTGGATGGGGTGGGAAAGGATGGGAGACTATACATAGAAGAGCAGGAAAATTCATAGTGGGACTAGGGAAGAGAATCTCTAGAATATTCCAGAGACCTGGGATGGGGAGAGTCCTCAAAGGGTCTATGGGGGAGAATCTGGCTGAACCCCCTAGCAGTGCCCCCACTCTGGATCCTGAAGGCAGGACTCCTATTGGAGAGTTGAGGACAGCAACCCACCTACAAAACCTTTGATCCAAAATATGTCCTACCTACAAGATGTGCAGGGATAAGGATAGAGCAGAGACTGGGGGAATGGCCAACCAATTACTGCCCAATTGAAACCCTTCCCATGGGCAAAAACCAATCCCTGACGCTATTAATAATACTCTTTTGCTTACAGACAGGGACCTAGCATATCTTTCCTCTTAGAGACTCCACCCAGCAACCAATGGAAAGAGATGCAGAAACTCATACCCAAATATTAGATGGAGTTCGAGGAGTCTTTCAGAAGAGTTGGGGAAAGGATTGAAGGACCTGAAGAGAGCTGGGACTCCACAGGAAGATCAACAGTGTCTACTACTCTGGACCCTTGGGGCATTGCAGTGAATCACCAACCAAAGAATAAGCATGGGTTGGACCTCTGCTCCCTGTACATATGTATCAGATGAGCAGTTTGGTCCTAATGTGGGACCTCCTACAACTGGAGCAGGAGTTGCTCTGAGCCACAGGCCTGCCTGCCTGTGGATCTTGCTTCCCTAAATGGATTATCTTGTTTGGGTTACTGGGAGAGGATATTTCTAGAATCTCAATGACTTGATGCGCCTGTATGGTTTTGGGGGTGTTTAGTTGAAGGTAACACCCAGAGGGGGGCTTCCCCTTCTCAGAAAAGAAAGAGAAGGGTAAATGGGCATAGAACTTGCTTGAGGGGGTACTGGGAGGAGAAGGAGGCTGATATTGGGATTTAAACTGAATAAAAAATACAAGCAAGCAAAATGAAAATACATGAAAAAAAAAGAACCCTTCCAGAAAATCAATAAAATTTTTAGGAGAGAAAATAGATAATCCCTGCCATACCTCTTAAGTGAGTTTTGTCAAGGAAACAGCACCAGCCATTATGAGTCATGTAAAAATATAAATCTATACCATGTTTGGAAGAAAATATAGTACAAATTAGTGAGGGAGTAGACAAAGATTCTTTACTATGTAGATAAAGCAATTAAAAGTTAGCAAATTGGATTTAAGAAAAAAATAAAATGTTGACAAAAAGACTGAAGAGAACTACATATAAAATACTGCTAATGGCCAAGTAAGAAATAAATAATCAAGTATTTGGTAATCTTTAATAAAGTTTAATGAAGACTTAGGTTTTTCTCTAAACGTACTTCATTTAGGATTCTTAAATGCTTCATCCTCCCTTCTAGCCCACTGACCATAGGTAGGGGCTAAAGAAATTTAACAGGAAAAGGGATTTGGGGATGTGTTTAGAAGTAGTTCTTTGGGGCAATTCTATTCGTTATTGTCAGGATATCAGAAGTCCAGTTCAATAGCAAACACCAAACATGAATCAGTAGCAGCAATTTTTTACTATTTTTCGGGTTCCATTTATACTTTTTCCAAACTTCATGTGCCCTCTCAAGCATCTTCTCCAACAAAACATCACATGTCCTCTCACATATCTGCTTCAACAAAATATCGTCTCAAGTGTCTCCTTCAGTCAAACATCCTCTCACAAGACAGCTTCCAGAAAGGAAAAAAAATCATAACATGACACAACTGAGTTTTCAAAGAAACCAGACATTTCCATTTTAGCTGAACATACCTAGGAACTGACTATGACAGATTAAAGTAAGTATTCATTTATGGGACTTTCGGGGAGGGAGGAACAGGGAAAGGGGAAATCATTGGGAATGTAAATAAAAAAATATAGAAAAGAAAAAAATGTACTTGAGTGGTATTCATGGTATAGATTTACAGAGGTTTATTAAAGTTACACAGTATCCCAAAAATGATTGTAATGTCCTTATTAAAAATGGGAAAATGAGAGCTTAATGACATCTATTTTTGCTGTACAAGGATGCAGTGAGTAGGCATGGCTCAAACACAACATTAGAGACCATGCCACAGAGAGAATATTGAAGTAAAGAAACAAGAAATAAAAATGCTGTTCAATGTCATTTTGCCAAAAACTAGTATTTGGGTAAAATTCAAAACAACATTGGAGCAGAAAATGTTGATGGCATGTGCCATAAGTTCTCCATCCATCAAGCTCCGGCCTTCACTTTGTCACTTTATGGTAACTAACCATCTTCTCTTACGTTACTGTCACCTGAGGACTCTCAACAGCCATGAAACTTATTTGGTCTTTCTCAAACAGAAGTAAAATGTGTACTAATAAATTCTTCTAGGAAATCCTCTGCAAGTCAAACAGGAGCCAGAGGCTAGAGGGAGGCTCAGGCCTCTATTCAGCAACTTTCCAGAATATTTCTTGTGATTTCACAGACTTCAGTGTAGAGTGGAGACATGGTGGCTCACAACACTAACCTACTCTTTATGCCCCATATTACTATCCTCTCTCTTCTTTGTCTCTTTTCAATATCAAAAACCTACATTTCTCTTTAATAAGTCGTCCTAAGAGTTGTTTTTCTGGGAGATTCAAATGACACAGTTGCTGTTGTAAACAGTGATAACTCTGACTGAAGAATAACAAGGATTTTGCTCTCATAGGTTCTGCTATGATTTGTCCTAACATGGTGGTGTCAAAATCACTTCAGCTAATTTTGTACAATTTATTTACAATGCCTAGTTTATTTGTTTTTGTATATTTGGTATAAAATTTAAATAGTGCTTAAATAAGTTAGTAAATACTTAAAATCCATAGTGAGAAATATTAAATTTAGTTATTTTAAACAATTGTTTTGGGGTATTTCTTTATCAATTCAAAGTTTTTGTAGAATAAATATGCGCACAAACAGCTCTTTATTTTGTACTTTGCATTTTTTTAACTTTGTATACTGAGAATTTATATTAATAGAATTGTGCATATACATACATGCATCCATACATAATTTTAAATTAATTTTAATATATTATTTGAAGTTACCCAATTAAACTAATTTAATTTAACAATTAAGGAAGCCTGCAATAAAAATATTAGCACATTTCATTCTAGTTACCTGTAGTTTGCAAACTAAACAGCTTATGACTTGCAGTTATATTCACAGTATTCATTTCAGCCTATGTCAAATATTTAATACCAGCCATTCTTTGGGATCAGTTATCATATCTTTTATAACTTGCCTGTGGCAGTTACAAGAAGGAAAGTAAAAAGTGGTTTTGATTATCATTTTGAATTGTCAACCTTGACAGTTTGGGTGGGATTTATAGGTATGAAGATAGAATACACACACTCTAACACCAGCATGCCTTTATCCTATTTCCTGGGGAAATTCTTCCCCAAAACAGCTAAAGACCTTGTTATTTTTTCAAAATAATTACAGAGTGGATCTCTTTGGTGCTAACCTTGGGCACAGGTGTCTGGAAATACAAATCTACAAGTGAATTTTTAAAAGTCTGTTTTTTAGAAGATTTAAAACTTTTATAGGCATACTGAGAGCAACACAACTTGGCACGTTTAACATTCAGTTATTTATTCAATGTTATGAGCTTAAAACATATGAGCTTAAAATTTACAAGTAGAATAAAAAGTAACAGGAAGAGGCCTAGGAGAGAGAAAAGAAAGAGGAAGAGGGGGCAGAAGAGGAGGAGGAGTGGGAGGAGGTGGAACAGGAGGAGGCAGAGGAGGAGGAGGGGAGGAGCAGAAGAGACAAGTAAGTGCTACATTGCTAAGAAGAAAGGAAAACAAAATACTAATGTATTGTTTGGATATAATTAGAGGGTAAAATCTGTATGCAGATGGTTGAAGGGAGCCACTTAAGGTTACTGTCCTGTCTAGTGAGGGATTTGAAACAGGCAGAATGGTGAACTGCATGACTGAAGAGATTTATCATCCTTAGAGGATGTGTTGGTGTTCCCTGCCCTAATGCCTAACCAGCACTTCAATCATGTATTCGTTCAAGGGCTTCAGAGGACTAGCTGTTATAAGACCTGTCTTGCTCCCCGAGGCTCACTTTCTGACTAAGTTTTTCTTTGCTCTCACAGGGAAATGGAATAAAATATATTCCTGAGATGATGGTGCATGAGCAACAGAACAGGAACAATATAGAAGTCAGGCTTTTCCTTAAACTCTCCCACAATTTGATTGGAAGCTGAATTTCAAGATCCTTTGTTACCAGCCCCATGCATCATAATTGCCAAGGCGCATTATCATCCATCCCTCCATTGAGGCTGCACATAGCTTCACCCTGAAATATGCATGTCTTTGTGCAGCATACATTTTTTTTTCATTTAAGTCCTTTTATTACAGTGGTGCCAGCTACTGCTGCTATCGTTAAATGCCTGTCAGCATTTCCATTATAAACCTTATTTTCAGGGGATTTATAACCTAGCCATTTTAATTCATATTCAGCTGAAAGTTGCCATCGAAATTCTCAACATACAGTAGGTGCTGGTTTCTTTTATCACCAAATTTTATTTGAATCTGTTTATCTGTGTGAGATTTAGCAATGTGTAAAATCATAACAGGAAAGGAAGAATGTACAGATGTTTTGGTAGATTCTTTCTAAAGTAAAAGAGTCCATACAAGAAATAAGGCAAAAGTTGCAAAAATTTATCCTTGGCCACAACAAATAGTCTTGATGTTTAATTTTAAGTCATTGCTATTTATACTATACTACAATTCTGTATTCATAGTTCCTTACAATAGAATTTTTTATGAAAACCAATTCATGTCATGTAAAAATTAGGGCCAATAAAACATACTGTCTTGATCTCTATAATTAGCTTATTGGTATCCTGAAATAAAATAAAAGTCATAATATGACTCATAAAAATATTAACATTCTTAAAGTAAAAATTTGATATCTAACTTCATTTTAGGATTCTTACTGAAAATAATGCTGTCAGTTATTTATGTAGGAAGTTATGTTTATTATGCTTTTCAAAATATAAACTATTTTGATATCATTTGGCTTCTCTGATTTGTTCCCATATTTAATGTGAGTGTGCTATGGGCATGTTTAAATTGTATAATAAACAATTCATAGTTTTACAAATGTGTTCTCTCTTTTTCTCTCTTTCTCTGTCTCTCTGTGTGTCTCTCTGTCTCTAGAGTCTCTCTGTATCTGTCTCTGTCTCTCTGTCTCTGTCTCTCTCTCTCTCTCTCTCTCTCTCTCTCTCTCTCTCTCTCTCTTTCTCTCTCTCAAATTTCTCCTAATCAATCTGAACTTAAAATAATGCCTTTTTTAAACAATTACTTATAGGTATTGCAATTTTTGTCTGTTTTCCAGTGAGTTAGGCTGACATGATGAAGGAAAGCAGCTGAAAGAACAAAGCCAAGTTTCCTCTTATTTTATAGTAACACCGATTCTCCTCCTTGGCGAACTCTACTAATGTACAGAGGATCCATCTGGACTAACGCTTAGCCCCATTCTTCCTTCTCACCCAGTCCCCTCTGCTGTGGCCTGCTTACTCTGTTCTTAGCAAGAATCCTCCTTAGTTTATAGAGAATCCTCCACTCCTGAAAGTTGGTCAAGTTCTTCCCACTCTGCCTTTGATTTCTATGGCCTTCACCAGTTTTTTGCAAGAATCTGGATAGCCAGTTGAATAATCATCTCTAAAACCATATAGGATATTTGTTTGCAAATGAAAAAACATTATCAACAACGAAATCCACAATAACAACAAATCACCACAAACTAACTTAAGGAACTTCTAAATTATGTCAATTTACATAGCTAGATGTGAACTTAGTAGGTGAATAAGATGACTGAGAGTCTACCAAAATAAAGATCAAAACCATAACCAGATGGATTAATTCAGAAACAAACATAAACAAGAAAGTAGGAAGCAATGAAGTGACCAATGTGGACAAATTTGGTCCTAGGCACATTGCTGGTAGGAAGACAGAATGCTGCAGATATTAGAGAAATCAATGTGATGGCCCCTCCACAAAATGAGATTTGAACTATTGTTAAGCTTTCATAAGTTAACTATTGTTAAACTATTGTGAAGTTTGCCCCACCCCCAAGCTCTTGTACTTCAGTACTTGGTTTCTAGGTGGATGTGCAGTTGAGTATATACAACATTTGAGACAGGAGACCTGGCTGGATGAATGGCCTTACATGTGAGAGGCCCGCTTCTTGACTTTTCTTTTACAGTTGCACCAAGAAGTTAACAAGTTGTATCAAAATATCCTATCATTACTGATAAAACATTTCTAGCAGCCATTTCTTCAATGCCTCGATGTATTTCAACCTCTGAATTCATAAATCAAAATCAACTTCTCTTTTCTTTAAAATTCTCTGTCAATGAATTTTCATAGCAATGAGAAAAAGAACTGATTCAATTATTGCGATTAAAGATTCATCCATCCATCTTCTTAGAATATAACTGCATGGATAGAAAGAAAGATACTCAGGAGTTATTGACCAGTGCTCACCATAATAGAAAGAGAAAATACAAAGGTCCCCAGGCAGGTTAATGTGTAACTACACTGTTTCACACACATACACAGCAAAGTAAAAATGAGCCTTAGAAAGGGAATATATTCTAATATGTCCTACAGGTGAATGAATCATTAAAACATAATGTATATGTCATAAGATAAAAGAACAATATCATACAAGTCCAACTTAATATATTATTTATGTAGTCTGATACATAGTCTAGAAAGTGGAATAATGGGTACCAGGGACAAAAGGAAAAGAGTAAAAGGAAGTTATTGCTAAGGCATAGCGATTTAGCTTCAAGTTGCAATGTAATAGAAGTTTATGAATGTATGGACATCTTTAATATTAATGACCTGTACAATTAAAGTGATAAAGAGTATAAATTCATATAATAAGCTCTTAATCAGAAAATATAAAATAAGCACTGGAGAGTTGGCTTAGTGTTCAAAACACTAGCTTGTTTTTCAGACCTGAGTTTGAGTTCCATTATCCACTTGGCACCCTCTTCTGCTCTACTGCTTCTGGCCTTTATGAGCATGGCAAACAAGTTGAAACATACACATGAGCAAAACACTCAGTACTTAAAAATGGAGTTTTTGAAAAAAAATGTTATGATTTTCAAAACATTTCATCATTAATCTTTCAACAAAAATTGCATTAGATTCCTTTATTACTTATGCAGAACCTCACAGAGATAAATTAATTGGGAAAGTCTGAGAGACATGGACCTCAGTAGACTGGATTAGAGCAGGTGTAATTCTTCAATTGGTCATGAATCAGCATTACTATTGATTGGTGAGTGTGATCTTTGTCAATGACATATGTCTGTTATTAAAATCCATTTTGGGGCCTAGGGAAATGGCTCAGTGGATAAAAATGCTTGACTAAGTATGAAAATCTGAGCTCAAATCTCCATAACCATGTAAAAGCTGGACTTCTATCATGAATGTGTATAAACTCAAAGTTACTACAAAAGGTGGAAGTTGCTATGACATTCTCCCGAAGTCCTAGGGAAGTTAGCTTATCTCACGACATAACTAAAAAAGAAACAAAAAGTCTGACAGAGGTAGAAGGTAAGGGCTAATACGAGTTGTTCTTTGATGTTCACATGTGCACAATGACATGAGTACTCATATTCACATATATGAATATGCTAACTCATAGTTACACACAGAGAACACACACAAACACAAATACACACACACACACACACACACACACCAGTTATGTTATTTTAAAATATAACCTATGGAAACTTGAGAGGTTGTTTAAATGATCACAACAACTCTGTGATCAACTCCTGAAGAGCCACCAACACAAATCTTTGTCAAAGTGTCGGTCATTTTTCTACTTTATAAACAAAAATTTTAAAAATAGAAATGCTTTCTATTAATCTTGCTTTAGTCATTTAGTACATTTCTATTTTAAACAAATAAACTAATCCTGGGGAAAATGATATCTCTGACTATTTCAGGTTAAATCAATTATGTAATCAAAAGATACAAATTAGGAAATACTTGCCAGTTCTCTCACTCACTATGCATAAGCAATTAAGCAATTTCATTAGAGTTTAGTGATACAGGGCTCCTCCAGTGACTTAACAAGAAGATGGTGATAGAACTGTAGCTTCATGATTCTTATTTCATTTAAAGAGGAAAAAATAGGTCAACAAATTATTTTATTCTATTAGTTACTAGTTTTACTTTAACTCAGTGATTTCACACTGAAAAGTCAGAACCAGCTTTGAATTGTTTCATGCAGTCATGATATAGTTCAAGAAATTTTTTAAATAAATGTGTCCAACTTCTCCCATCTTAGATGTAAATGATAGGAAAAAACCTTTGTATTCTCATGAGTGATGACAGTGGATAAAAAGTTACCTTTTCCAGTTGCACTGATTGTAGTAAATGCAGATGAGGAATGGAATATTACACTACTAAAACAAACAAGCAAACACAAACATGATTTCTAGCAGTGAATAAAAGGGAAGTTGGCCTGGCAGAAATACTGATTAATGTTTTAATTAATTAATTGATTAGTTAATTAATTAAAATTATTTTATTTACATTCAAAATGCTGTCACCCTTCCTGGTCCCTCCTCTCAAAATGCTTCACTCCATACCCCTCCCCTTTTCCTCTGAAAGGGTGCTCCTCACTCCTCCTTCTCCCTCTATTCCTCCTGCCCTCCACATTCAACTCTCTCTCCCCCTAATACGTGTAGTATTTCTATACATATTGTCATTGTTTGTTTCTTTTTTAGGCAGCCATCTCATTGAAGTATCATTCTTCAGATATAGCTTCACTGTCATTTTAAAGAAACATTATCTCAACAGATTTCCCATTCCTGTAGCTCTAAAAACTTTTCAGTACCCTCCTCCATGATGATGCACAAGCACTTGGGTGTGGGAATTATGTTGTAACTATATCTGTTGGGGCTTGGTACCTTGAAATTAGTTGTTCACTATATTTTGAACAGTTGTGGTTTTCTATGATAATCTATGTCTACTGCAAAAAGAAGCATCTTTAATGAGGGATGAGAGCTACATTTATCTGTTAGCATAAGTATTTTGATTGTAATTAGAAATCATACTGGCTTGTTAAAATAGCACTAGTATTTTCTCTTTTAAGACTCATGACCTTAATAAACCCTGTCAATTGTGTAGATTTACAGCACCAGGCATGGTTTCCTTCCTGTTGAATGTGTTGTCAGTCCAGTTGGATAGTTGTTATTTACTATACAGATGAGGGACATTATAGTGTCTTTAAAAATATCTTGCCATGCTAGTCATTGTTTTGATATATAGGCAACACAAGGGTAGGATGGATGATTGTTTTCCTCCTTTGGCAATGTAAATATTTCCAGATTATCTAGGATTTCCAGAACAACAATTAGAAAAGAGGTTTTCCTTGCTGAATTTTTGTTGGATGGTATATGGCTTTCAGGGGAAACACTTTCTTTCCACGTGAAATAGCACTGTAACTTCATTTCAGCACAAATGCACACATTCCCTCTCTCTCTCTCTCTCTCTCTCTCTCTCTCTCTCTCTCTCTCTCTCTCTCTCTTTAGTTTATGAATACTTTGGCTCTTTCTATGTATTAACTATTGTGAATAAAATGACAGTGAACATGGTTGAGCAAGTATCTGGGTAAAGAATGCCAAGATATTTGGATCTCCTACGCCACTGACATAGTCAAGTCATATCTTGGATTTGTTACTGTTTTTTTAAGTATTCAGCACAATGATTTTCAGAATGTCCAGATCAGTTGCAAAAGCACTGACCGGGGTGAGGATTTCCTTTTGAGGATTTCCTTTTGGTCACTTCCTCCTCATCATTTTGTTCTTGTTTATTTTGTTGACCTCATCCATTCTGACTGGGTGAGATGAAATCTCAAACTTGCCTTAATTTGCCATTCCATAATTGCTAAGAGTGATGAACAATATATATTCTCTCAGTCCTCTAATCAAAGACAAGGTGGCTGATTAGATTAAGAAACAAAAGTCAAGAAACTTATCCTAATGCTAAACATATACACATTTTAAACTAAAAGATGGGGAAAAAAATCCAATGGGAGAGCAGATATTTTTCCCTAACACCTGCCAAAAGAAACTCCAAATTAAAACTAATATAAAGAGCTATAAAAGGATACCACTTTGTAATCAAAGAAACAATTATGCGAGAGGTCATGCCTTAAATATATAATTTAATAAGTAAGTATATTTAAACACACACGCATGGTCACACTCTTAAAGTGTACCCAATTTTATTAAAAAGTGTAATACTAGGGTTAAGAATATTTACTAATATCAACCAATAAATAAGTAGTAGGTGATTTCAACACACTACTTTCTCCAATTGGTGATTTAGACAAAAATAGACAGATAAGATTTAAATGACAACAGATATAAACTTGACTTAGGTGATATCTACATATTATTAAAGCAAAACACTAAAGATTATTGTTCTCAGCCAACATCCAATGCAGGCTTGTCTAAAATAGAACACATCCTGAGATACAAACACAAACTAAATAAATTCATACAAATAAAGGTAAAAATATTTTTGTCTATATATTATTTGACAATAATGTGATAAAACAAAATTTACAGCAAATAACTTTCTAGTAAGTATACAATCACATGGAGATTAAATAACATATTACTGCATAATGAATGGGTCAGAGAAGCAATCAGAAAGTAAAAACAGTTTCTGGAACTAAGTAAAAATGAAACTATAACAAAACCTCTGGGACACATTAAAAGGAGTCCTACAAGGAAAATTTACAACTCTAGCTGTCTAGAACAGAAAATCATAAATAGCAAAAGTAAATGAAATAATTGCGCAATTAAAATTTTGGAAAAACGATAATATCATTTCGGTCACAGGCAGCTTGTGTACTCCCTGCTCCTAAGATCTGGGCAGGTCTGCGGTAACCGATGAGCCAGCTCTGGTGTGGGACTTCTGCCCTGCAGAGGGAACCCTACTGTGGGAGAGATCACACACACCTGCACAGGGCAGGAGCCTACCAGCCTCCCCTTAGTGACCTCTGCTCCTGGAATCCACTACGCTGAGCCTTTGGATGTGCAGGGATTCCCCAATATAACATCACTCGGGGCAAGGCATATCAGGGCTCCAAAGTCACTCAGGAGCAGGGCAGGACCCAGAAATCTGTGCCAGGGGAATCCAGGTAATCCAGGGGGTCAGAAATAGCCTTGCAGGCTCACAGGAGGTCCAACCAAAAGCCAGTGACAGCAGAACAAACTAACACCAGAGGTAACCAGATGGCAAAAGGCAAATGTAGGAACTTTACTAACAGAAATCAAAGTAATATGGCACCATCTGAACCCAACTCTCCAACAGCAGCAAGTCCTGGATACCCCATCACACCTGAAAGACAAGATCTGGATTTAAAATCACTTCTCATGATGCTATTAGAGGATTTCAAGAAGGACACAAATAAATCTCATAAAGAATTACAGGAGAACATGAATCAACGGTTAGAAGTCCTTACAAAGGAAACACAAAAATCGCTTAGAGAAATGCAGGAGAACATGGGTCAACAGATGGAGGCCCACAAGGAGGCAACACAAAAATCGCTTAAAGAAATGAATCAATGGGTAGATGCACTTTCAAAGGAATCTCAAAAGTCGCATAAAGAAAAGCAGAAGAATATGGGTCAACAGATGGAGGACCATAGGGAGGCAACACAAAAATTGCTTGAAGAAATGAATCAACGGACAGATGCCCTTACAAAGGAAACACGAGAATTGCTTAAAGAAATGCAGGAGACTATGGATCAACAGATGGAATCTCATGAGTAGGAAATACAAAAATCGCTTAGAGAAATACAGGAGAACATGGGTCAACAGGCAGAAATACTGAAAGAGGAAACACAAAATATCTTTAAGAAATACAGGAAAATACAAACAAACATGTGAAGGATCTGAGCAAATCCATCCAGGATCTAAAAAAGGAAGTAGAAACAACTAAGAAATCACAAAGGGAGACAACTTTGGAGATAGAAAACCTTGGGAAGAAATCAGGAGTCATAGATGCAAACATTAACAATAGAATACAAGAGATGGAAGAAAGAATGTCAGTTGCTGAGGGTACCATAGAAAGCATCAACTCAACAGTCAAAGAAAATGCAAAATGCAAAAAATGTGTAAGCCAAA
The DNA here is from genome assembly GCA_036184795.1 of Tokudaia tokunoshimensis. Classification (NCBI taxonomy): domain Eukaryota; kingdom Metazoa; phylum Chordata; class Mammalia; order Rodentia; family Muridae; genus Tokudaia; species Tokudaia tokunoshimensis. Next base: position 11,223,856 of record BTHU01000005.1, on the reverse strand, counting down.
ACATCCAGGAAATCCAGGACACAATGAGAAGACCAAACCTAAGGATTATAGGTATAGATGAGAGTGAAGATTTGCAACTTAAAGGGCCAGTAAATATCTTCAACAAAATTATGGAAGAAAACTTCCCTAACCTAAAGAGAGAGATGGCGATGAACATACAAGAAGTATACAGAACTCCAAACAGACTGGACCAGAACAGAAATGCCTCCTGTCACATAATAATCAAAACACCAAATGTACTAAACAAAAAAAAAGAATATTAAAAGCAGTAAGAGAAAAAGACCAAGTAACATATAAAAGGAAGACCTATCTGAATCATATCAGACTTCACACCTGAGACTATGAAAGCCAGAAAATCCTGGCCAGATCTCATGCAGACTCTAAGAGAGCACAAATGCCAGCCTAGACTACTATACCCAGCAAAACTCTCAATCACCATAGATCGAGAGACCAAGATATTCCATGATAAAACCAAATTTTCACAATATCTTTCCACAAACCCAGCCCTGCAAAAGATGATAGGTGGAAACTGCCAATAGAAAGAGAGAAACAACACCCTGGAAAAAAATGAGATTGTAACCTTTTTACATCAAACCCAAAAGAAGATAACAACTCAAACATCAAGAATAGGAGGTGGCGATAGAAAGAGCAATTCAAAAATTCATCTGGAATAACAGAAAACCCAGGATAGCTAAAACTATTCTCAAGAGTAAAAGAACCTCTGGGGGAATCAGTATCCCGGACCTCAAGCTGTATTACAGAGCAATAGTGTTAAAAACCCCATGGTATTTGTACAGTAACAGGCATGTAGAACAATGGAACAGAATTGAAGACCCAGAAATGAATCCACACTCCTCTGGTCACTTGATGTTTGACAAAGGAGCTAAAACCATCCAGAGGAAAAAAGATAGCCTTTTCAACAAATGGTGCTGGCTCAGCTGGAGGTCAACATGCAGAAGAATGCAAATTGACCCATTCTTATCTCCTTGCACTAAGCTCAATTCTAAGTGGATCAAAGATCTCCACATAAAACCAGACACACTGAAACTAATAGAAGGGAAACTAGGGAAGAACCTTGAACATATGGGCACAGGGGAGAATTTCCTGAATAGAACTCCAATAGCTTATGCTCTAAGATCAAGAATTGACAAATGGGACCTCATTAAATTACAAAGTTTTTGAAAGGCAAAAGACACTGTCAAAAAGACAAAGCGGCTACCAACTAACTGGGAAATGATCTTTACCAACCCTACATCCGACAGAGGGCTAATATCCAATATATACAAAGAACTCAAGAAGTTAAACTCCAGAGAGGCAAGTAACCCTATTAAAAAATGGGGTACAGAGCTAAACAAAGAGTTCTCACCTGAAGAATATCTAATGGCTGAGAAGCACCTAAAGAGATGTTCATCATCCTTAGTCATTAGGGAAATGCAAATCAAAACAAGCCTGAGATTCCATCTCACACCAGTCAGAATGGCTAAGATCAAAAACACAGGAGACAGCAGCTGTTGACGAGGATGTGAATAAAGAGGATCACTCCTCCACTGCTGGTGGAATTACAAGCTGGTACAACCACTCTGGAAATCAGTCTGGCGGTTCCTCCGAAAACTGGGCATGACACTCCCGGAGGATCCGGCTATACCACTCCTGGGCATATACCCAGAGACTTTACCTGCATGCAATAAGGACACATGCTCCACTATGTTCATAGCAGCCTTATTTATGATAGCCAGAAGCTGGAATGAACCCAGATGTCCCTCAACGGAGGAATAGATTCAGAAGATGTGGTATATTTACACAATGGAATACTACTCTGCAATTAAAAACAATGAACTCACGAAATTCCAAGGCAAATGGTCAGAACTTGAAAATATCATCCTTTGTGAGGTAACCCAATCACAAAAGAACACACATGGTATGCAGTCACTGATAAGGGGATATTAACTCAGAATCTCGGAATACCCTAGACACAATTCACATATCAATAGATTTCCAAGAAGAGGGAAGAAGAGACCCATGGTCCTGGAAAGATTGGATGTAGGGGAATGCCAGGACAGAGAAGCGAGAGGGGATTGAATGGGCAAAAGAGGGAGGGAAGGGGGCTTATGGGACTTTCGGGGAGGGGGGAAATGGGAAAGGGGAAATGATTTTGAATGTAAATAAAAAAAACTTAGAAAATAAAATAAAATTTTTTAAAAAAAGAATAGCAGGTGGCAATATTCACTATTCCTTAAACTCTCTTAATATCAATTGTCTCACTTCCCCAATAAAAAGACGTAGACTAAGAGACTGGATACATAAACAGGACCCAGCATTTTGCTGAGTGCAGGAAACTCACCTCAGTGTCAAATACAAACACTACTTCAGAGTAAAAGGCTGGAAAACAATTTTACAAGCAAATGGTCGCAGGAAAGGAGCCGGAGTAGCCATTCTAATATCAGATAAAATTGACTTTCAACCTAAAGTCATCAAAAAAGACACAGAAGAACACTACATACTGATCAAAGGAAAAATCAACCAAGAAGCACTCTCAATTCTGAATATCTATACACCAAATGCAAGGGCACCCTCATTCATAAAAGAAACTTTACTAAAGGTCAAAGCACACATCGCGCCTCACACAATAGTAGTGGGTGACTTCAACACCCCGCTCTCTGTAATAGATCGTTCAGGAAAGCAGAAACTAAACAGGGACACAGTGAATCTAATAGAAGCCTTGGACCAAATGGAACTAACAGATATATATATATATATATATATATATATATATATATATATATATATATATATATATATATATCTGGAACATTTCATCCTAGAGCTAAAGAATACACCTTCTTCTCAGCACCTCATGGTACCTTCTCCATAATCAACCATATAATTGGTAACAAATCAGACCTCAACAGATATAAGAAGATTGAACTAATCCCATGCCTCCTATCAGATCACTATGGAATAAGGGTGGTCTTCAATGGCAACAAAAACAACAGAAAACCCACATACACATGGAGGCTGAACAATGCTCTACTTAATTATAAATTGGTCACGAAGGAAATAAAGAAAGCAATCAAAGACTTTTTAAAATTTAATGAAAATGAAGGCACAACATACCCTAATTTATGGGACACAATGAAAACAGTGCTAAGAGGAAAATTCATAGCCCTGAGTGCCGCCAAAAAGAAACGGGAGACAGCATACACTAGCAGCTTAATGACACACCTGAAAGCCCTGGAACAAAAAGAAGCAAATACACCAAAGAGGAGTAGAAGGCAGGAAATCATCAAACTCAGGGCTGAAATCAATCAAGTGGAAGCAAATAAAACCATACAAAGAATCAACAAAACTAGGAGTTGGTTCTTTGAGAAAATCAACATGATAGATAAGCCCTTAGCCAGACTAGCCAGAGGGCACAGAGACAGTATCCAAATTAACAAAATCAGAAACGAAAAGGGAGAGATAACAACAGAAACTGAGGAAATTAAAAAAATCATCAAATCCTACTACAAAAGCCTGTATTCAACACAACTAGAAAATCTGGAGGAAATGGACAATTTCCTAGACAGATACCAAATACCAAAATTAAATCAGGTTCAAATAGACCATCTAAACCATCCTATAACCCCTGAAGAAATAGAAGTCGTCATTGGAAGTCTTCCATACAAAAAAAGCACAGGTCCAGATGATTTTAGTGCAGAATTCTATCAGACCTTCAAAGAAGACCTAACACCAATACACTTCAAATTTTTTCACAAAATAGAAACAGAAGGAACACTACCCAACTCATTCTATGAAGCCACAATTATGCTAATACCAAAATCACACAAAGATACAACAAAGAAAGAGAATCTCAGGCAAATCTCTCTTATGAATATCGATGCAAAAATACTCAATAAAATTCTTGCCAACTGAATCCAAGAACACATCAAAACGATCATTCACCATGATCAAGTAGGCTTCATCCCAGGGATGCAGGGATGGTTCAATATAAGGAAGTTCATCAATGTAATCCACTAAATAAACAATCTCAAAGAAAAAAACCACTCTTTTAATTAGATGCTGAGAAAGCATTTCACAAAATTCAACATCCTTTCATGCTAATGGTCTTGGAAAGATCAGGATTTCGAGGCCCATATCTAAACATAGTAAAACCAATTTAGAGCAAACCGGTAGCCAGCATCAATTTAAATGGAGAGAAACTTGAAGCAATCCCACTAAAATCAGGGACTAGACAAGGCTGCCCTCTCTCTCCATAGCTTTTCAATATAGTACTTGATGTTCTAGCTAGAGCAATTAGACAACAAAAGGAGGTCAAAGAAATACAAATTGGAAAGGAAGAAGTCAAACTATCACTATTTGCAGATGATATGATAGTATACTTAAGCGACCCAAAGAACTCCACCAGAGAACTCCTACAGCTGTTCAGCAAAGTGGCTGGATATAAAATTAACTCAATCAAGTCAGTAGCCTTCCTATACTCAAAGAATAAGTAGGCTGAGAAAGAAGTATGAGAAATGATACCCTTCACAATAGCTACAAACAATATAAAGTATGTTGGTGTGACTCTAACCAAACAAGTGAAAGATCTGTATGACAAGAACTTCAAGTCTCTGAAGAAAGAAATTGAAGAAGACCTCAGAAGATGGAAAAATCTGCTGTGCTCATGGATTGGCAGGATTAATATAGTAAAAATGACCATCTTGCCAAAAGTAATATACAGATTCAATGCAATCCCCATCAAAATTCCAACTCAATTCTTTATAGAGTTAGAAAGAGCAATTCAAAAATTCATCTGGAATAACAGAAAATCCAAGATAGCTAAAACTATTCTCAAGAATAAAAGAAGTTCTGGGGGAATCAATATTCCGGACCCCAAGCTGTACTACAGAGCAATGTTGTTAAAAACCGCATGGTATTGGTACAGTGACAGGCATGTAGATCAATGGAACAGAATTGAAGGCCCAGAAATGAATCCACACTCCTATGGTCACTTGATCTTTGACAAAGGAGCTAAAAGCATCCAGAGGAAAAAAGATAGCCTTTTCAACAAATGGTGCTGGCTCAACTGGAGGTCAACATGCAGAAGAATGCAAATTGACCCACTCTTGTCTCCTTGCACTAAGCTCAATTCCAAGTGGATCAAGGACCTCCACATAAAACCAGACACACTGAAACTAATAGAAAGGAAACTAGGGAAGTACCTTGAACATATGGGCACAGGGGAGAATTTCCTGAATAGAACTCCAATAGCTTATGCTCTAAGATCAAGAATTGACAAATGAGACCTCATAAAATTACAAATTTTCTGAAAGGCAAAAGACACTGTCAAAAAGACAATGCGGCTACCAACTAACTGGGAAATGATCTTTACCAACCCTATATCGGACAGAGGGTTAATATCCAATATATACAAAGAACTCAAGAAGTTAAACTCCAGAGAGCCAAGTAACCCTATTAAAAAATGGGGTACAGAGCTAAACAAAGAGTTCTCACCAGAAGAATATCTAATGGCTGAGAAGCACCTAAAGAGATGTTCATCATCCTTTGGGAAATGCAAATCAAAACAACCCTGAGATTCCATCTCACACCAGTCAGAACGGCTAAGATCAAAAACACAGGAGACAGCAGTTGTTGGCGAGGATGTGGAGAAAGAGGAACACTCCTCCACTGCTGGTGGGATTGCAAGCTGATGCAACCACTTTGTAAAGCAGTCTGGTGGTTCCTCAGAAAACTGGGCATGACACTCCCGGAGGATCCGGCTATACCACTCCTGGGCATATACCCAGAGACTTTACCTGCATGCAATAAGGACACATGCTCCACTATGCTCATAGCAGCCTTATTTATAACAGCCAGAAGCTGGAAAGAACCCAGATGTCCCTCAACGGAGGAATGGATTCAGAAGTTGTGGTATGTCTACACAATGGAATATTACTCTGCAATTAAAAACAATGAACTCACGAAATTCCTCAGCAAATGGTCAGAACTTGAAAATATCATCCTTATTGAGGTAACCCAATCACAGAAGAACACACATGGTATGCAGTCACTGATAAGGGGATATTAACCCAGAAACTCGGAATACCCAAGACACAATTCACGTATCAATAGATTTCCAAGAAGATGGAAAGAGAGACCAGGTCCTGGAAAGACTGGATGTAGGGCAATGCCAGGACAGAGAAGCGAGAGGGCGTTGAAAGGGGAAAAGAGGGAGGGAAGGGGGCTCATGGGACTTTCGGGGAGGGAAGAAATGGGAAAGGGGAAATGATTTGGAATGTAAACAAAAAAACTTAGAAAATAAAAAAAATCTTGTAAAAAAATTTTGGAAAAACAAGAACAAAGCTTACGCAAACATAATTGATGCAAATAAAAGAGCTGATTTTTGGAGATTAACAAGATTAATAAAATAGATGACCCAAATTAAAAAACCCTGAAATAAACAGGGAACTATTGCAATGGACACCAAAATATGTAGAATATTATAAGGAAATATTTAAATCCATTTGGTTGTAAAATTTAAAATAAATTTGTTAATTTCGAAATTATTCTGAATCATTAAAGTTAAACTAAAAGAATTCAACAATATAAATTGACTGTAATATATGAGGAGATTGAAATTATATTAGAATATATTATATATATATATATATTTATATATATATATATATATATATATACTCCAGATTTTATTCCCACCCCTGTCTACACCCCTGACTGTTCTGCATCCTATACCTACTCCCCACCCCTGTCTCCACGTGGTCCCAGCCCCCCACCCTAACTGACCTCTAAACTCCCTGGGAACTCCAATTTCTTGTGGATTAGGTCTAATATCCTGGCCCAGATAGACTCACAGTAGAATTCTGCCAGTCTTTCAAAGAATATCACATGTAGTACTTCCTAAATTATTTTTAGAAAGTAGAAATAGAAAGAACATTTCCAAATATGTTCTATGATGCTAATGTTTCTGTACCACTAATACCAGGTGAAGGTAAAACACCTAAAAATTAAAATTAAATATCTAAAATACTTATGAAAATATATTTAAAACATTAAACAAATTGTGCATACATTTAATCCCAGCATTGGGAGGCAGAGGCTGATATATGTCTGAATATGAGGCTAGTCTCATCTACAGAGCAAGTTCCAGGACAGCTAGAGTTACACAGAGAAACCCTGTCTAGACAAAAAGAAGGAAGGAAGGAAGGGAAAGGAAAGGAAAAGAAAGGAAAGATAAAGGAAGCCAGATGGAAAGCAGATACCTAAGTTAACTGCATTCCAGAGATTCAGGGATGGTTCAATATTTGAAAGTCAATTAAATGGCAAATCAAACAAATGGACTTTAAATTACATGATAATTTTAGTAGATGCAAAAAGTCCTTTAAAAAAAAAACAAGCTAACTGTCATGATAAAATTGGAGAGAGATTAGTGCTGAAAGACCATAACATAATATAATAAAGAGTGTACATGACGAACCCACAGGGAACACCATCATAACCAGGAAAACTGAAATTAATTTTACTACATTCAGTATTGAATCAATCTGTCACTATTCTCAATTTTTTTTCAATGTAGTATTCAAACATTAGTGGGATAAACAAGATAAGAGAAGAAAATTAACAGGATACAAATGTATTAAGGTCAAAGAAAACAATTCAAACTATTCTAATTCACAAATGATATGATATTATGGAGCAGATATCCTAAAATGTCTACCATAAAACTTATATAAACACAATAATCAATTTCAGTAAATTCAAGATACAGAATCATCTTATAAAAATCAATGGCTTTAATGCATGCCAATAAGAAGCATGTTTAGAAAGAGATAAAGGACATACTCATGTCCACAACATGCTCAAAAAAATAAAATATTTAAAAATTAGCCCAACAAAGGAGGTAAAAGTCCTGAGCACTTAAAATTATAATTCTCTAAAGACAGAAAGAGTCTACAAAATGGAAGGACACACCATGTTCATGAGTTGGTAAAATTAATATTGTAAAAATACCCATTCTACCAAAAGCTATTACAGATTTAGTCCAATCCCAATCAAACTTATCTTAGCCCTTATATAAATACAAAAAAAAAACTTATCACCAAATTCTTTAAAACCATAAAAGACGCATATAGTAAAAGCAACTCTAAGCAAACAGAAAAATGTTTGAGACAGTCCTATTTCATATTTCAAGGTATATTACAAAGCCAGAGTAATAAAAGCAGTAGAATAATGTCAAAGGAGACATGCACAGAAAGGAAACAAACTACAAGGCCCAAATGTGGGTATGTATATCTATAGCTATATGATATTTCAAAAATTGCCAAAAAAAAATACAATGGAGAAAAGAGAAATCTGAAAGTTGACAAATAGAAGAAAGAAATGAGACCAAAATATGTCACCTGTAACATAATAACTCCAGAAGGATCAAACACATTAATAATACAAAATCTTTAACAATGAACCTGCTAGAAGAAGTATTAGGCAGTACTCTGCAGGATACTATTAATTCCTTTGAATATCACCTCATGTGTCCCGGAATTAAGGACAACAATTTACAAGTGGCACCTCATAAATACTTCTGAACATTTAGGGATACAATCTGGTGAAGAAGAAACCAGGGAGAAAAGAGAGAGAGAGAGAGAGAGAGAGAGAGAGAGAGAGAGAGAGAGAATGAATTTTGGCCAGCTACATATATGACCTGGGCTTAATATTTAGATTAATATTATTCTGGGATTAATATATAAAGAACTCAAATAATAAACTGAAAAATATGATCCTATCCAAAACTCAATTATTCTTTCCTAGTTCTGATCAAGCAATTATGTTGTTCCAGTACAGTTCAAGAATGAGCAGTCATTTTGCTTTGTAGCTTCTTACATTCGCATGAGATATTCTCACTGCAATCTCCATGTTACTTTAGCTTTTATAAATCTTCTGTCCCCTCTTCCACAATGATCCTTGAGTTTTATTGGATAGCTCTTTTGTAGATGTATCTTTTGGGACTGAACTCCACTGCTCTGCATTTTTAATGGTTATAGTTTTCTGTAATAGTTTTCATCTATTGTAAAGTGATGTTTTCTTGATAAGAGGAGAGAACTATACTTATCTGTGGATAAAAGGACAAATATTAAGGATGTAGTTTGAGATCATGCAGGTTTAGTAAAGTGATTACTGTAGGTTCTCCACCAAGATTCTTGTCCTGACTAGCCCTAGGTTGTGGGCTAGATTTCCAGTACTTGCCATGGTTTCTTTCTTTCTTTTTTTTTTTTGATTTATTTGTTTATTTTATGTATATGAGTACACTGTAGCTGTACAGATGGTTGTGAGCCATCATGTGGTTGCTGGGATTTGAACTCAGGACCTTCAGAAGAGCAGTCAGTGCTCTTAACCACTGAGCCATCTCTCCAGCCCGGTTTCTTTCTTGTTAAGTGGCTCTTTAATCCAATTAGAGAACTGATGGTTACCACGAAAGAATGATGCCCCTTAGGGTTGCCATACCATGCTGGTCCTTGTGGTTCCTAGACATAATACCTGAGTTATTTTCCTCCATTGGATGTTGACATGAATTCTTTTACCATGAAAGCTAGACATTAGAAACGAAGGATTTCATATCACCTGTAGATCAGGCCAACAAAAAGTCTCAGCAACTTAATAATCAGTAAATATGTATTCTAAAAAAGGGTTATATTTGTGTGTAATATGATTGAGGGTAATGACAATTTCAACTTTCAATGTAAAAACTAAAACATTTAAAAAAAATAGCAGCATGTAGCCTGTATCAATGACACATGCCTTTAACTCACGTACTCTAGAGAAAAAGACAGAATGGTTTCTGTGAGTTCAAGATCAGCATGTTCTCTATTGAGTTTCAGGCCAAAGGGCCAAAATCCGAGTTCCTGTCTTAAAAGATAAGATTAATTGTAGTGTGACCTAATAATAATAACAAATGAGTGCACCAAGTCTAAATTTATCTCTAACCTCCCATGAAAAGTATATTGTGTAGAGACCTGGGATATGAGAGGATCCCAAAACTCAATGGGGATGACTTTAGCTGAAATGCCTGACAGTGGGAAGATAGAACCTGAAGAGACCACCTCCAGTAGATAAACAGGGCCCCAAGTGGAGGGATATTGTCACCAACCTACCTTCAAAATTTTTCACCTAGAATTATTTCTGTCTAAAAGAAATGCAGGGACAAATATGAAGCAGAGATTCAAGGAAAGGCCATCCAGCTACTGGCTGAACATGGGCTCTATTCCATGGGTGGCCACCAAACTCTGACACTATTACTGATGTCATATTGTGCTTGAAGACAGGAGCCTAGCATTGCTGTCTTCTGAGAGACTCTACCAGCAGCTGACTGAGACAATACATAGATACTTACACCCAACCATTGGACTGAAGTCAGGGACCTTTATGGAAGAGTTAGGGGAAAGATGGATGGAGCTCATAGGGATTGCAACCCCATAGGAAGACCAATAGTATCAACTAACCTAGATGCCTGGGAGCTCTCAGAGACTGAGCCACCAAACAAAGACAGTGCATGGAGTAGTCTGTGCACCTGTCACATGTAGAGCAGAGGACTACATTGTCTGGCCTCAGTGGGAGAGGATATGTATAATCCTGTAGAGACTTGCTGACCCAGGAAGGGGGAATGGGGTAAAGAACTCCTGGAGTGGGGACTAGGGAAGGGAGCAACATTTGGAATGTAAGTAAATAAAACAATTATTTTTTTCCCTTTTTAAAAGTTAAAAGCTAAAGTATACAGCCTTAATGCAAGGTATCTCTCAGAGATTAAAATAATTATTTTTCTATGTGGAATTATGTAGTAAGATGACAGAACTCTAGTGTCCTGTGATTGAGAAGTTATGCATTTATTAGGAATTCTAGTGGTACTTCATTTGTGTTCATGTTTTATTGACAAAAACTTTTGTCTATTTGCCTATTGCTTCATGGATAGTTTAGACAACAGAGAGGAAAATAATATCATCATCATATGCCATTATGATATCATTTAAATTAGAAACATTTTATGTGCTTGGGCATTTATTGCTCTACTGTTTTCATGCAGTAGGTGATAAGGAAGTGGTTAGGGACCAGTCAGTTAAAAAGCTTCGTGGGCCACCTTTGAAGGAATGAAACTCTCAAAAGACTTCTGTATCCACTGACCATCTAACAATCATTTTCTCTTATAAAATTAGTTGATGTACGAAGAAAGTATGGCCAAAAATTTCTAGAAATGACAAATGATTTAGTGAAGATAATAAGCACTCAGTGTAGTAGCTAAGGACAATACTATGAACAGAACACATCCAAAACATATTACTTTACTAAGTTCAAAACCATAGTATTCTCCATCTTAAGAGGGATAGGAAAAACACTGGCCACAAGAACTTTCACCTCTATAACTAATGGGATTAGGATAGTATATAAATTATAAGTTTATACATTCAAATATTTGTAGATCTTACCTGAACATTAAAAATATTAATTTTAAAAACATGATCACATGAACTCTCAACAGAATGGCTGCCTATACAAGACTGGAACCAGGACAACACCAACAGGCATGCTAACAGGCAAGAGGAAAACCCCATTGGAACATAATCCTAGAAAAAGTTAATTATGAAATTCTAAGCATGGGATAAAATAGTTCTGCCCTTGGAAGGTTCCTCACTTTATTATCCAATAACAAATCATCAGTACTGAAATCATATAAATACAAGTATTTATTTATTTGTTTATTTATTTATTTATTTACTTATTACACAGTCTCTCTCTCTCTCTCTCTCTCTCTCTCTCTCTCTCTCTCTCTCTCTCTCTCTCTCTCTCTCTCTGTGTGTGTGTGTGTGTGTGTGTGTGTGTGTGTAACAACATTTAACGAAAAAGAGGTCAGAGCCATGTTTTTGAGAGAGTGCAGAATGGAAGTTATATGCTGTGTTGGAGGGAGCAAGGGAAGGTGCTATTGATATTATTATATGTTAATTAAAATATAAACAGTAAAATCAAAGGTATACCAAGCTCATGCCAACTTACAGGAGTCAGCTCTCTACTTTCAAAAAGTTTAGTTGTTTAATGCAGATGGTTTAAACTATTGTTGATACTAGTGAGATGGCTCAGAGTGCAAAGAAGATGTTTATATCTGAAGAATGGCAGTCTAAGCTTCATCTTATGAATGTTAACTACAAGCATTAGCCAAACCTCTGAGTAAACTTCCTTTTTTCTCATTTCTTCAGAGCTTGTTATTAAACAATTTTAAAGTAATGCCTGAATCTTAATCCCATGATGAAGCACCATCTAGAATCATGAGAGGTTCGCTGCGTGGGTAGGTGGGGGACTCTGAAGATTTTAAAAATTCTCATGTATATGAGTGGAATGTATGTGTACACTCATATATTTTTGTAAATTTGAAATGCAAAGCACATTTTTTAACCCATTAATGCTGAACTTAAGTGGAGGAAACATTATGCAATATCTTTTCAGTGTTATTAAATTTTTAGGTAAATGTTAAAGTGGAAAATGTCAAATATTTGGCATATTTACATGTATACAGATATTCTGCAGAGACCCTGCTATTTTAGGACTTGCTTATGGTGACAAAAATCCTGGTTTCCATCTAACTCAGGGCATAAGAATTTGGTCTTACATGGTTTTGACGCTGTCATTGCTGATCTTGGCTATCCAACTTGAAGACATTTGAAATCAAGTAAGACCCTTGCTGATGGGTTCTCTTGGCACACGTTTTCTTTTCTCATCCCACCCACCTTTTATTAAAAATAGATTCTTTTTTTATTCAATATATCCTGATTTTAGTATATCTTTCCACCCCTTCCAGCTTCTCCCTTACCTCCTCTCCCATCTGGATCAATTCCTGTCAGTCTTTCAATATAAAAGAACAATTTTCTGAGATATATCAACAAAACATAACAAGATAAAATATAATAAGATAAAACAAATCACTGCATTGGATAAGGTAAATGAACATAAAGAAGATAGCCCCAAGACAGGGCAAAAGAATCAAAGATCAATCTGTTTCCCAACTCATGAGTCCCATAAAAATACTAACCTGAAAGGTATTATATATATCTATATATAATATTTATATATATATTATATATATATAAATATTCACAGAGGATATATTTTATTAATCATGTTATTTTTATTGTGTATTTTATTTATTTACTTTTCAAATGCTATCCCATTTCCTGGTTTCCCTTCTGAAAGCCCTGTATCCTATCCCTCTCTGCTTCTATGAGGGTACTCCCCACCCACCCACCCACTCCTGCCTCACCACCCTAGCATTCCCCTACACTGAGGCATCTAGATCTTACAGGACCAAGGGCATCCCCTCCCATTGATGCCAGATAAGGCCATCCTCTGCTAAAGATGCAGCTGGAGCCATGAGTCACTCCATGTGTACTCTTTGGTTGGTGGTTTAGTCCTCTTCGGGGTCTGTTTGGTTAATATTGTTGTTCTTCCTATGGGGTTGTAGTAAACCCCTTCAGCTCCTTCAGTCCTTTCTCTAATTCCTCTACTGGGGACCCAATGCTCACTCCAATGGTTGGCTGCAAGCATCCACATCTGTATTGGTCTTGCTCTGGTAGAGCTTCTCAGGAGATAGCTCTATCAGGCTCCTGTCAGCAAGCACTTCTTGGCATCAGCAATAGTGTCTGGATTTGGTGTCTGCATATGGGATAACCTCTAGATGGCCTTCTTAGGTGGGATAACCTCTAGATGGCCTTTCCTTCAGTCTCTGCTCCACTCTTTGTCCCCATATTTCCTTTAGACAGAATCAATTCTGGGTTAAGATTTTGGTGATGAGTGGGTGGCCCCATTACTCAACCAGGGGCCATGCCTAACACCTGGATATAATCTATAGAGGTTCTCCCTCCCCTTTGTTGGGCATTTCAGCTAATCTCATCCCAAATGGGTCCTGGGGACCTCTTGCTTTCCTGGCATCTGGGACTTTCTGTTTGCTATTCCCAGTTTCCCATGCCCCATTACAATACATGGTTCAATTTCCTGACCCTCTGTTCATCTCCCCTGTCTCCTCACACACCTGATTCTGCCCCTATTTTTTCCTTTCCCCTCCTCTCTTCCTCTGAAGTTCCTCCCACCCTCTACTTCTTGTGATTGTTTTGTTTCCCCTTCTAAGTAGACTGAAGCATCCACACTTTTGGTCTCCTTCTTCTTGAGCTGCACATGACCTGTGAGTAGTATCATGGATATTCCAAGCTTTGACTTTAGAGAACAAAATAACTCTATTAAAAATGGGGTACAGAGACAAACAAAAAATTCTCAACTAAAGACTATCAAATGGCTGAGAAGCACCTAAAGAAATGTTCAACATTCATAGTCGTCATGGAAATGCAAATCAAAATGACCCGGAGAGTCTACCTCCAAACAGTTTGAATGTCTAAGATCAAAAATTCAGGTGACAACAGATGCTGGTGAGGATGTGGAGACAGGAATACTTTTTTTTGGTGGGAAGGCAAACTGGTACAACCACTTTAGAAACCAGTCTGGTGATTCTTCAGGAAATTGGACATAATACTACTTGAGGACCCAACTATATCACTCCTGTACATATACCCAAAAGATGCTCCAACGTATAACAAGGACACATTCTACAGTATGTTCATAGCAGCCTTATTTATAATAGTCAGGAACTGGAAACAACATAGATATCCCTCAGAAGAGGAATGGTTATAGAAAAATGTGGTACATTAACCCAATGGAGTACTACTCAGCTATAAAAAACAATGATTTCATGAAATTTGCAGGCAAATGAATGGATCTAGAAAATACCATCCTTAGTGAGGTAACTCAGTCACCAAAAAATTACACATGGTATGTACTCACTGATAGGTGAATATTAATCATATTATTTAAAGACAGAAGAAGCACAATAAAATCTTTTCCATACTTTCTGGTGGCAGCTCACATAAAAGAACATGGAAGAAAGAAATCTTGCTATCAGTCTGCTGGCCCTCACACTTGCTATTAGTTCATCTATTTATTATGTTACTGTGGTTAGTGTTAATCTAACTTATACTCATTCAAGATTTCAACATACACCAAAAGACTAGCATGTCTCTGAATACTTTGACCCTGTGATGTTATAGGCATTTTTTGTTTGTTTTGTGTGTGTGTGTGTGTGTGTGTGCACGCGCTAAAGACATCACAACTCACTACATCTATTCACAAGTGTTTAATATTTCTGAAGTAGTTTCTCTTCACACACAAATATAGATCTCTTTTTCCAGTCTTCTGCTAGAAAGAGAGTGTCATTGGTAAGAGATCATATATAAAATGAAGTTCCTTTCCTCCCTTAAAAATGCTGCATGCTGTAGATTTACTTTTTATACTCTTTTTACTAGAGCAGAATGCATTTTGGAGTCAAAAGTATTTCTTATGCCTGGGGGATATTTCAGAGAGGAGTGGTTGTCTTTTACATACAAGTTCTTGCACTTGATCCTCAGTCAAACAAAAATGAAATAGTTTCTACTCATAAATATCCTCTTTCTCAAATTTGACTCTTTGATTTGAGATATTTTCAAAATCTTATTACAAGACACAAAATGTTTTATTTTAGACTCATTTTGATACTGACTTTATTAATGCATTTTAAGTAAAAAAAACAAACCTATATTTCTATGGTTCAAAAAAAGACCATACCTTTTATCTTTGAGTTTGAATGATTAGTCCATAGTCATTATTGAGTGAGACCTAAAGTGGGAGAAAGAGACAAGGGGGAGGAAACAAGGCAGAAGTGGTGATATTTGGTCTTGCTCAGAATCAAGCCAATGTTCTATAAATGCTGGTGAAATGTTTTGACACTAGGCTTCATCTACAGCCTTTTGTTTCTGTATTTCACTCATCAGGATAAGGGAGCAGCCATTTGTGTGATTGCCTCATGTATGAGCAAACTGCATTTTTATACTTGTGAAAATAACAGTCATGTTGCATAAATGGGTGAGGATTGCACTACACAGTATATACTGGTTGGTGAGGATAACTTCAGGTTCACGAATTTCCATGTTTAGGGAAAGTAGGATAGGGTAACTTGCTATTGAATTTCTTCCTTTTCACATAAACTAATTTTAAATTCTTATATCTATAAATTGGCTTTGAAAATTTAAGACACAAAATAGTACTCTTATGAGAATACTATGTAAATTATTCTAAGGGATACCTTTTCCTTTCTGATTAAAGGAAAGAAGAGACACCTGCGATTATAACTGAATGAAAGAAAAGCATTCTAGCAGAACTTTCATTATGAAACTGCAACCTTTCCAAACTAGTATTAATGTTTCAAGTGCAGCTACTCTGCTTGGTATTTTGGTATTAGTATATATAAGGAGCATTCATGCACCAATCATAGGTCTTTGTTTGCTCTGTCTTTAAAAATGCCTAAGCAATTTTCTGAGAAATAACAGAATATATATACCTCTCTTGGAAGCAGAAAGCTAAGGGCCTTAGATACAGATAAAACAATGAGAGTGTACTATACATTGTAAGTATTTTCAACGTTGCTGGTTGCTACCATTTAGAAAAAAATGATAACAGGCAGGTGCATTAATCCTATAGTGGTCCTAGGAAAACACAAACAATTTTAATCAAAAAAGTTACAACATAATTATTTTTAAATACAGATTAGAAATTTCTAGTCATCATTGTATTTTACCATAAAAGATTCTGAAGAAACTGTAAAATATCACTGTTTAAATCTATAGTTCTCATTCAATCTTATGCATGTTTAACAGAGCATTAATCTTTTCCCATGGTAATGTTTTAGAATTCAGACTTATTATGTTGTGTGACCTCTGGATAAGCCAGGCAACAGAATTCTATTTAGAATGCTTCTAGGTCTAATCTGAAATTATTAGAAGGAAAGTAGAGAAAAAGCACATGGCAGTCTTCCACAAAAAATATTAATGTAGTAAAATATACTTACTCTGTTACCTAAGATGTGACAGTAGTCCCTTAATCTATAAGAATAATCTCCTCTGAAATAGCAGCAAATAAAAAGAAAGATGCATATTATGGATTCTTTGAGTATCAGCACATCACTGAGCTGCAATATATCATGCTTCACTGTGACACATTCTCCCATTTGTCACCTCCTGTCATGCTACTATATCTCAAAAGACACAATGTTGCCCAACCTTTTTTTTTTCTTTAGAGCAGCTGATGGACACCAAATATTTGACACTGAAAACAGAACTATTTTAAAAACCAGAAGGACTCAGCCAAAGGCTGTCTAAATTGGATATTTCAAGGGCTGAACACCACAGACTGTGTTTATTTAAATGTATATTGGGTAGGTTGAATTTCCAGTAAAACAAGTATTTCCCTCTCCTTGGGTACATTTTACATTGTAAAGGATAACTTCTCTTCTAATTTGTTCTTTTCCAAGAAAGGGTTATATTTCTTTTTGTTTCCTGTCCAACAAATCAGGTCTAATTTGTATCACCATAAAAGCACCAAGATGGTTAAATTGTCCCTTTTTTATCACTTGTCATCAATTTAAGTATTTCAAGTTAAGATTTGGATTCTTTTCCTTTAGTGAGCACAAATAAGTATGCATGGATGTGAAGCCCCAGGCCTTCATTAGATTCAGGAACTGGCGGCTGCAGGAAGGGACAAGCCACAAGCCATGCCTCGGAGACTTCCACTGAAGGCAAGGCTGGTACTGAAAGAATCAGAGCCCCTTAGCTACATCTGGAGAAAAACTACACATGCCTAAGAATTGTGATCATTCACTATCTTTTCGTATAACCCCGTCCCACAGATTTTTACACATGCCGAGAGATGCTCTAATATTAACGGTTACCTAAAACTAACATACTGCAGCTACATGATTTGATGAAGGGATGTGATAAAGCTGCTTGTGTCAGAACTAAGGAGCACTCCAACAGTTTTCTGTCACACCTTACTCTATCAAGTTGGCAGTTGATATTTTCTCCTCCATGGGCCCTGGCCCTCTTTTAAATTCTCAGAGTGATTTTTTTTTTTGATTCGAACCCTGTTCTCCTTTCCATTCATGTGGCTAACACCTACTGTACAAGATATATTTTTAATAGGATATGTACTGATATATTGAAAACACCGTTCTGATTATGAATCAAATATTTACAGGGTTCAGTCCTGTTAAAGTCAATACCCTCTGTGTGAAGAACTATAATTTTTTCCCATATCACATAAACTGGACTTGGAGAGCTACAGGATTCACCCAGTTTCCCTTCCCAGATGAGTGTCTAATTCATTCCTTCACATATATTAGTTCAGCAATAGACTCTTCCTATGCTTTGAAATGTCTTTCTCCTTAGTCTAACTCCTTAGAATTCTCCAGTTCCTTAGACTGGAAAGACTACTCTGCTCTCTCCAACCCTAGAAAATTAACATCATCCTCAAACACCACCTACTTACAATAGCTTTTCCTACTCTTCTGAGAAGAATATATCATCCTTCTTTTATGCTCAAATAATGACAGCATTTTTATTGCCATCCCAAGATCTATGACTTAGACTTATTGTTTAAATGCATTGTTGTTATGAAATCTGCAGAAATCCTTCAATAGAACATCTGTGCTCATAGTTCTTGTGTCTTCAATTAAATAATAAATCATGGATTGCTTTCTGCTTGCCGCCGATTTGCCCTTCCTCAGTTAATTTTGAACTGTTGAGGTCTTTCACATATTCAACCTTTTATTTTCTAATAAAACTGAACGAACATCCTCAGACCGAATTAACTGAGGCAGATACTCATGTGAATGATTCTATTTGTATTTTTTCTTGAGTTTTAATTAATCCTCATTAAAGACAGAAGTTCATCAATGATCATGTTAATGTATTAATCTGAGAAATTATTTCTGTACCTTGTACTAACTTACAGCAATGGCGTGGATTTATATTCTATTTGCTGTATAGTACCCATTGTACAATGCCCATTCAGCTTCATCAGAAACACTGAGAATTCTCCATGCCCTGTCACTCACACTTGTTCAATAGAAATATTTATACACTTTATTGATTTGAGTCAGAATACATTTGTCTGTTAAGAGTGATAGTCAGATATGAACAAACTTATATAGACCATTTAGCCATTTAAAAGTAGAATTATAGAGTTTATTATATATTTTAGTAACTTATTTTTACTTATGTTTAGAAATTCCCCTTTACATTTGTTTTTTTTGTTGTTGTTGTTGTTTTTTTTGTTTTTTGTTTTGTTTTTTTTCGAGACAGGGTTTCTCTGTGTAGCCCTGGCTGTCCTGGAACTCACTCTGTAGACCAGGCTGGCCTCGAACTCAGAAATCCACCTGCCTCTGCCTCCCTAGTGCTGGGATTAAAGGCGTGCGCCACCACCGCCCGGCTTCCCCTTTACATTTGTAAGGGAACCTGTTAACTTCCTACATCACAATTCCTTGTTTAATTTCTCTGTCAAATATTTTTTGCCTTGCCCTTGTTTTCATACTATGTAATTCAGATATGCTAGCTACATTACACACACACACACACACACACACACACACACTCAAACACACACACGTGAAATAATTAAATGTCATCTGTGTTTAATTTTCAGGAAAATCATTGAATATGTTTTGAGCTTGCTTTACTTTTTATGATAAAAATTGTTTTTATTCTGTTACATTTTAATATTATCTCTTTTCTTTTTATTAGATATTTTCTGTATTTACATTTCAAATGTTATCCCCTTTCCTCATTTTCCTTCCAAAATATCCCCTATCCCATACACCCTTCCCCTGCTCACTAACCCACCCACTCCTGCTTCCCTACCCTGGCATTTCCCTACACTGGGGCAACAAGTCTTCACAGGACTTCTCATTGATGTCCAACAAGGCCATCCTCAGCTATATTTGTGACTGGAGTCATGGGTCCCTTCATGTGTACTCTTTGGTTGGTGGTTTAGTCCCTGGGAGCTCTGGGGGTATTGGTTGATTTATATTATGGTTCCTCATATAGGGCTGCAAGCTCCTCAGCTTCTTGGGTTCTTTCTCTAGCTCCTCCATTGGGGACCCTGAACTCAGGACAATGGTTGCCTGAGAGCACCCACCTCTGTATTTGTCAGGCACTGGCAGAGCCTCTCAGGAGACAGCTATATCAGTCTCCTGTCAACAAGCACTTGTTGGCATGCACAATAGTGTCTCTGTTTGGTAACCATATATGGGATGGATCCCAGTTGGGGTAGTCTCTGGATGGCCTTTATTTTCTAATGAGAGACAGAAAGGGAGTATTTTTGTTGGGAGGGAGTTGAGGATGAACTGGAAGGAAAAAATATAATCAGGATATATTGTGTGAGAAAAGAATCTGTTTTCAATAAAAGGAAAAAAATTACAGTGGAGAATAGCACATGCACTTACAAATGCATCCTCAGCACTTTAGCTTGTTTCTAGAACTGCATCACGCTACTTGATAATTTTATTTTATTTTGTGAGATAGAGCTTGCTGTGAACTCAGGTGCATCCTCTGCCTCTTCTTCTGTATATCTAGAAATACAAGTATGCAAAACTCTTCTGGCATACACAGACACATTTTACAGAGTTATTTATATGTAAATATTGCATATATAATTATATATGTATTATATGCAATAATGTAGCATATAATACACATATATAAATATATGTATGCATTTAATATGTATTATATAGTACATATACAAATATACTTATATATGTATATATGATACGTTATATAATATAATATGTAATATATCTATATATATATAGATAGATATAGATATATATATATATATACCATGCCATGTAAAGGAATAAATGCAAAGCAACTCATAAATTAGTAGAATAATGGTCCCCTGCACAGGATAGATCACCCCTACACACACACATACACACACACACACACACAAACACACACACACGTATTGGCAATATATATGTGTATGTATATATATTAGTAAGTACTTTAATTTGATCTAAAGTATGTAAAGAATATATTTCTTACATACCTTTTTAAGCCTTTGATATGATCAAGATTTTTAACTTTTACTATACTATTTGGTAATGGTAAAATTTCAGCATATTATTTTTTTATTATTAGAATAACAATGATGGTGAAGATTTTATAAAAACTCTCCTTTATCCATGTGTAAGAAATTAAAATACTTCCAGTAAATTCCTGAAATCATGAATACCAAATATATGTTATGTTTCTTCAAACGACACATACTAAGTAAATAATTTACTTTATAATTTATGTACACCAGGAGTCTCACCATAATAAACACTGTATTATAATAAAGTTATATGACTCTAGGATCTTTTAAAAAATTCTGCACTGTTCTGTTGATCTGAGATGCTAGAAAGCATACCCGAAAAGCTATAGTGTGATGAAGGATGGAGACACTGCCATTGCATAATTTGGTTGCTTCAGGTAATCTCAGTTTTGAAGAGGCTGATACAGGAACATTTCTGTGAATGCAAAGGTAGCCTAGGTAATGTACAACTATCTCAGAAAATAAATAAATTCATACATACATATATATGTATATATGTACATAAATAATCCAAGTAAAAAAAAATTTGATGTATTAATCCCATATAAATGGACCTTAAAACATTATACCTTGCCTCTCTAAATCACACCAACTCATAGACCAGTAGAATAATGGTCCTCTGCACAGGGTCAGTTACACACATGCACACCCAGGCACAGGCAGGCACACACATGCTCATATATGTACATACACACACAGACCTAGACCTACATATATATTTGCAGTAAATGTCAAGCTATACTGAGAACAGATTGTTACATGCAAGCAACGGAGAGGTACAGAAATAGGAATATTGCCTTTGGCTGACCAAAAAACAATGTGCTTTTCCGAGATTGAAGAAATCATGATGGGCACTGAGAGAAGCAAAGGTAAGGTAAGGGAGGGACATTAATCTCTACCAAAAGAGACAGAGAGGACTGAGAAATGTGAAGCACAGATATGTGCTTAGGCCAGAGTCAAACAGAGCACTGGGATAAGAGTTTCACTATCACACCACACCCACCTGTTTCTCCCTGCTTCTAAATATAAATAAATAAATAAATGAATAAATAAATAAATAAATAAATCAGCATATCTGGATAGTGGAGAACATAAGTATTTGCTTCTGACATTAACTCCAGACCATAGTTTCAGATACTCATATTTCTATAAGTGGGAGAAAAAAGCAAAACAAACTTGAGTTTCTTAACGTTACTGAACTGAATACATAATTGTGTGACAAGAAATAATATTATGTGGAAATTGCTTAATAGGTTTCCAGTGTCTATATTTTATAATTAGTTGTATTTCAAACAGGTGCCTTTCCTTTCATTTTAGAGATGAGAATATGCATTCAGAATGGTCCCAGAGCAAGAAAAGTTGAGGGGTTTGTAACTCACAGGGAGATGATTTTCACTGGTGACTTCCTCCTCTCTTTGGCATTTCCACAGCTTTCACCGTCTCACTGTAAGTCACAAAAGCACTGATCTCTCTCATTACTTCCACAGACTTTTCACTCAGCCTGCTAAAATCGGTATTCAGGCAGAGGAAGAATGCCACACACCTCAGCTTTTGGGTTTTTTGTTTTGTTTTGTTTTATCTTAACAAGTGATATTCTCATATTCTAGTAATACAGGTGAGGATACTAAAGTGCAAGTACATTTTCAGATAGTTAGATAGTTGTTTATTTCTATAAAAACTAAGACAAATATTAAAATTCAAGAGAGAGCAACCAATAAATCCAGATGGGGTAAATGCTGCATATTGGAGTTGCCATCAGTTTATCAGCTTCTGTTTTATATTGTTGTGTCCATGAATCACAGTCCATTGATTCAAGCCCAGACCTCTACTAAGGAAACCTTTCTGACAAATTCATTCCACTTAAAAAGATGAGTTTGTTTTATTGCAAATGCCTGTGTCAAAATTACACACTAGACCGAAAAAAATGGAACAAAACTAAAATGACTTTTCTTGCACCATTTATATTAGAATTCAGGATTCTTCACTTACCAGTAAAAAGTCAATACCCTGAAAATGTTCCTCCAGAGAAGAGCCAAATACAGTGTTTTCCTTTGCATGGAGTTGAATAGGAAAACAAAGTCTCTCACATTCTTGAAATTCCCTATATAAGTTGTTGTACAGAAATAAAATGTCAGTGCTCATTTGCTCAAGCAATAAAACTAATTATAATAGAGAAACTGACTGGGTCTTTAAGGGTTAGTTGTCAGTATAAGGCACTGAGATGCACATACTTCACTTTCTGGAGGCAGAGAAAAATTAGGTTATATTTGTTTGTTGTTTTCCCTTACATACATTCATTCATTCATGAAATTCATAGGATTATAACTGCTTACTTTACATTCAGGTGCCTTCCTTCTTTAGATATTGATATTCTACAAATAAATCTCATTACAAATACATTTGAGAAGCTGAGTTTTAAGTAACACCTGGCTTAATATCCAGAGAAAGGGATTATATGATAATTCTTCCTGCTTTTTTCAATTTATCCCTGTGTATTTTGCTTGGAGCTTGGATACATACGTTGGACTCAATCACAATTGCTTATTAACACAATTGCTAATTAATTCCTATTAACACAGGTCCATGTAAAGGTGTTCTCCAGTTTCTTACATTTTATATGAACATTATTTCTCATTAACATTCTTACTCATGGGCAAACGTTCCTATGTGTTTTCATTTATGAAGTTTCAGTTGTGTCTATTGGTTTTATTTAGCTACTTTTTGTTAATGTATGTTATATAATGTATATGTGGTTGATCCATGTTTCATGTAATAACTGTGGAGTCAGAGGACAACTTTGTGGAACTGGTTTACTCCTCTCATTTTTGCATGACTTTGGTGGACAAACTTAAATCAATATGTTTGCATCCTCAGGAAGCAAGTTTCTTTACCTGCTAAGTCACCTCAGTGGCTTGTGCTATTCTGAGGTGTGCATACACTTTCACACACACACACACACACACACATACTTTTATACTATATCTTTATTTAGATTGGTATGTCAGACTAACTTATATCCCATTTTTTATTGGGTAGTCGGGTTTTTTGTTTTCTTAATGTTTAGATTTTTGACATCATCGTATCCTAGATACTACACCTCTGTAACATGTTTACCTGGCAAAAGACATTATTCCATTCTGTAGGATGAATTTTTATTTTGATGGTGGCCTTTTTGCTATTCAGATTATTTTTAGTTTCATATTGTATCATTTGTCCATTATTGGTCTTGGTCAGAAAGTCCTTTCCTCTGTGCAAAGTTCAAGTATATTTCTTCCAGTTTCTTCTACTTCAGAGACATGTATTTGAAGTCGAGTTCTGTACACAATGAGAAATAGGTATCTAGTATGAGTTTTTCTAGAAGAACTATCCAGCTTCCAGCAACAATTGTTGAAGTGCTCTCTTTTATTCTGGTATACATTTTTGTATTCTTTATCTAATTTTTTTACGCTCATTGTTTATGTTCTCTTCAATTCTATTTCATTGATCCACATTCTAGTACCATGACATTTTTATTACAATGACTCTGTAGAATAACTTATAGTCACAGATCATGATAATTGAACACGTATTTAATTATTCATGTCTGTTTCTTTATCCTATGAATTCCCCATTTAAAAATAAAATTTAAGATTTTTTTCAAATTCTGTGAGTTTCTTTAGAATTTTGGTGGGGATTAGATCAAACCTGTATATTGCATTTCATAGGACAGACATTTTTAAAATATGAGTCCTACCATTTCATAAGCATGTGAATTAGGACTTTCAATCTTCAGGTATAATTTTTAATTTCTTTATTCAGTGTTTTAAAAGTTTTATTGCATTAGTCTTTCATGCCATTAAATTTATTCTAAAATACTTTTGATACCAGTAAGGACTTGGCATATGTCTACGTGGGCATATTCACATGATTGTTCATGTGGAGGCCAGAGAGCAAGCTCACGTCCTGTTTGTGAGGTAACATTCATGTTCTTTGAGACAGGATTCTCTTTGTCCTAGAAACTGCCCAAGAAGGGTAGGCTTGCTAATCCTAGATTTAAACTACACAATACTATTCGGAGCAGTAGAAATATAACTCTGGGTTTCACACTTGCAAAGCAAACAATTTGCTGATCATTATTTCCTCAGTTCTGTGAACATCCAATATTTTGCTACTACTTATATTTTAGAATAAGAATGTACAAATAATTTCTCCAGTCTGTTACAGTTTCTTCATTGAAATTCCCCCTCAGGATGAGCTTGAATCTACTAACAGATATAAAAAAGGGAAAAATATCTTTAAACTTAGGTTATAAGAAAGCATTTTCTAAGGAAATAAACACAAGCAATCCACCTACACCTAATTTTTAAAATCTCAGGCATGAGTACATTGGAAAGGACAATAATTTTTTCACATATATGTATATGTACTGAGGCCAGGAGGGATGGAGCATGAAGAGAACAAAAGAAGTGTTACAAAATCCTGCTCAGGGTTTCCCTGAAAATACTTCATTGCTTATATTAGTTTTTCTGCTCAACTGTCCTTCAAATTGTGCCTGAGAGTTTTTAAAGTGCAGGGTGGCTGCTAAAGGACATACTAAAATGTTCTATAGGAATAATCAGTTGAAGTTGACCAAGATTATAAAGTAATTCATGAAGCTATTTGCTTCTGTACAGAGCGTTTAAGTGTTAGAATATCATACCACTACAAAAGAATTATCTAAAATGAGGTAATATGCTATACTATGCTGTACAGGCTATAAGCAATTATGGAGGGATATGCTTTCTTCATGTGTGTTAATAAGGCTGAACAAAATATCAAGAAATAAAATCCTAGAGTCTATAATAACTCCTGAGTCAAATTGAAAGAAATTATTGAAGAATTCATTGTATTATTGAAACAAAGCAAAATGAAATGCATTGTGACAGTGTAATATAAATCACAGGATAATATCACATCTTAATAATCAGCGCAGAACAGGAGAGAGTCTTCTGTGCTGATTTACTGGGCAGAAAATATGACATGACAGAAGACCTTCCACAAGTCAAGTCTTTACATATTGGTGCAGTTAGCATAGTTTCTCTACATGATATACTTGAAAAGTCACTCTGAAGAGGCTGAATACAGACAGAAAAGTGTTTGACCAACCATTTTTTTCCTTTTTGACCTTATTGCACTGAGCTATACTTGAATCTTGAGTATCCAGAGATAAAATTTCTAGCACATCTTTTTATTTGGCTATATAAGCCCACAGCTAATTATGGTGTGCCAAAGCAAGACTGTAGAAAGTATAATCTATTAGCAATAACTTCTGTCTAACAAGATAATTGCATCTGGAATAATGAAATGCTCATTTTAGTATCCAAATTAATAATGTCATATCAATGCCATTAATAATTAAGGAATCTTTTTATAACACAACATCATTAATAACAAATGCATAATGAATAGTTCTATTAATATCAACAATAATAAAAATAATATCATATTTTCTTTCTATAGTTACAATTCGGCGAGTAAAGCAAAATGCAATATATGTCATAGACCAAACCCTGCTGTGTCTAAGGTAAACAGTCAGGAAATGCCTTATTATTGAGGATAAGTAAAATAACTCTTTGTTTTCCTGAACCATAACTTGTACATAAGAGAGTTCATTATCAATATTCAGAAAGCATATGAAAATTTTAGTTAAACTTGTACAATTTCATGTGTATTAGGAAGTGCTGGAACCGGGACTGGGACTGTTGGCAGGTTATAAGGTCATAAGTCAGTCCTAAGTTCAGAGTCAACTGTACTTAGGAATGGGTGCATGAGTTTAGTTTTTTCTTCATAATTTAAGCTTAGGTTACCCATAAAACTTTTTATGAACTTAAACTTATGTAATATTTTTATATTCCATTTTCCTGTCTTCATGGGAGGAATTAATCTCATTTATCCATTACAGGAAATTTTCTACTCATCTGTGTATGGTTTCTCTCAGCAATGTGTTTTAACTTATAAAAATAAATCTGGCTCAGGTATTAGTAAGGCAAAGCCTGTAGGTTGGCTAAATATATCTCATAGTGTGATTCCTAAGTAAGGTTTAATTAAAACATCACCAATTGGTTTTCCAGTATCAAATAGTTCATTAGACCTGAACACATGGCTACAACTGATATTACAAAGACTAAGCAAGGTATATTGTATGAGTGTGTGTGTGTGTGTGTGTATGCGCACGCGTGTGTAATGAATTATGAGGCCATGCATGTAAAGGAAAATTGGGAGAGATATATTGGATAATTTAGAGTGAAGAAAGGAGAGAAAGAATATAATTATAATATAATCTCAAAACAAAGAGAGTAGTTATTTAGGTTACTAAATAGTGTAAAATGAAGTTATTTGTGACTAAGATGTAAAATATGATATCTAATAAACAGTGTGAAATTGCAAAACCTTGGCCATTACTTTATGCTTAAGTTATGCTTAATTTCAATTTACAGTGTTTGAGAGTAGTAGGAGTAGAGATCATATACTATACAAAACTTACATTTTTTCTTCCTGGCTCTTTTCAGAATGTATGCATTGTTCTTTATCTAGAGAACAGGTAGAAATGGTACTTTTATGACATTTTCAAAAACCAGATAATAAAATTACAGTGACAGAGATGCAGAATCAATGACATGTCCATAAGAATATTCACATGTATCTTAAAATTAGGATAATGCCTTAAGCATTTAAAAAACAAAAGAATTCTTATTCAATAAAATAAAATCCATCTTACCAATGTTGCAAAAGGTAAGCCAATAGAAAGAAAAGAGCACAAGAGAAGACACAAGAATCAGAGACACCAACACACACTCATTCAAAAACTTTGTAATACCACAAAAATAATGGAGGGTGCCATAATATATACTAAGAAAACCTGGTGCAGACCACTTTCAGCCCTGTACATGTTACTTACTTTAGTGTCTGTCAGTTCATGTGAACCTTGCTCAGTTGATTTAGATGGCCTTGATATCAGGGTATCCTCCATGCCTTTTGATCTTTCACTCTTTCTGACTTCTGTTTTGTGGGCTTTCCTAAGCTATGAGGGGAGCGGTTTGATGGAGACATATCTCTCTCTCTCTGTCTCTCTCTCTCTCTCTCTCTGTGTGTGTGTGTGTGTGTGTGTGTGTGTGTGTGTGTGTTTCTGTATTTGTTTCTATCTGCTAGAGGAGGAAGCTTCTCCTATGAATGCTGAATAAGGTACCTAACAAAGTATAGCAGAATGTCATTAGTAGTCATTTTATCACTACTTTTTTTAAAAAATAAAAAACAGTAATATTTTGTTTTACCCTAGGTGTCTGGCTGTTTAGTCTCTACTTCTTAGCCATGCAAGTATTGTCAGGTATGAATTCCATCTTTTGAAATGGGCCTTAAATCTAATCAGATATTACTTGGTTCCTATCAGAAGCTTTATCCCAGCATTGTCCTAACACATTCTGTATATAGGAAACCATTGTAGATCAAAAGTTTTGTGGCTAGGTTGGTGGTGTTCATCTTTCTCTTTTGACAGACTAAGGAGTACATTCCCATACCAAACTGACTAGAAGAAACAGATGAAAATTCTCTGTGGATACTACATTGATCAATGAGTTTTGTGGGTATTGCTTCAGCAATGAAATGTTGTCAATTTGTGGAAAGCAACTGTCTAGATTGCTTGAGGATTTGCATAGGACTCTTTTGGCCAACAATGAAATTGAATGCAACTTAGTCCTCTACTCTGTCTCCCCCATTATTTGAAGGTTTCATTATGAACACTTTTGTATATTCTAAGAAGTTCTCATTGAACTAGGTTTCCCTCATATCTCTCAACTTTACCTGTATTGTCTAAATTAGCTCTATCAATATTATCTTTCACTCCCCTGTGATCTTCCCATTCCTGTTCTCCCTGCAATCCATCAGTAAAATCTATCCTATTTCCACTCCCAGAGAAATTCCTATCTGTCTCTCTTAGTCCCATCCTCTATATCTAACTTTTCTGAGTCCACTGAATATACCTTGGTTATAACTTACTTAATAGATAAGATCCACATTAAGCAAATATATGCCATATTTATCTTTACAGGTGACCTCAATCAGAATGATGTTTTCTAGTTCCATTTGTCTACAAATTTCATAATGTCATTACTTTTAATAGCTGAGTAATAAACCATTGTATAAATGGACTACATTTTCTTTATCCTTTCTTCTATTGAGTGACATCAGTGTTGTTTCTAATTACTGACTACTATGAAAAGAGCTGCAATGAAGATGGTTGAGAAAGTCTTTATGATAGGATGAAGTCTTCTTTGGGTATACATATATATACATATATTTACATATATACATATATGAATATATACATACACACATTCACATATATACATATACATATACATATATATATATATATATATATATATATGTATATATATATGTCCAAGAGTAGTATAGTTGGAGCTTGAGGTAGATTCCCATCTTTCTGAAGAACTGCCACACTGACTTCCATACTGACCTTTGGAATATCTTCTTTGAGAAATATCTATTCAAGCTTAGTGTAGTGTTTAGATTTTGAATTAATAGCCTTTAACTGATGAATGCCAATAACATAAACAAACAAATTAAAACAATAAAAAAAATTATGAAATGAAAATTTGGTCCTTTCACAAGATTAACGTGATTGAAAAAATATTTGGCAAATTTACCAAAAGAAAGATAAAGAAAATCCAAATCAAAAAAGTCACAGATGAATAAGGAAACATTACAAGTAATATGGAAGAAATTCAGAGACTCATAAAGCTATTTTTTAAGTATTTGTACTTTGTCACAATAGAAAGTCTATGAGTAATGAGTGAATTTCTAGATATATATGACCTACCAAAATTAAATCAAGATGAAGTAAAAAGCTAAAATCAATCCATAATAACAAATGAGATAACAATAGAATTTAAAAATTAATAAGTAAATCTTAAAGAAAGCAGAGACTCAAATAGATACAGGACATTCCTCTATTAGATCCTCAAAGAATTTATTATTAATTATTATTATTATTATTATTATTATTATTATTACTATTCATCTCTCATATATTATATCCTGATCACAGTTTCACCTCCCTCCTATCACCCCCAGTCTCTGCAGGCGGCTATTAACAGTGATCCAGGTATCCTTATTTTTCATCTCGATCAAAGATTTTAATAACTTTTCTGGAACCCAAAGAAAAAAAGGTTTTCATTAATGATATTAATGCCTCATTGTTTAAAATTATGGACATTATGGATGGCATTGAGGAAATTAGTGTAATTAGTAAAAATGTACTTACTGGACTACTGGAACCACAGTTAAGTTATACCTCTATTGATCTATCTCTATAATCTTAACAGGAGAATATGATCTTTCCCTTAAGCTTCCTTACTTGCTGCTAGTTTAGAAAACTTTGAGTCATCTGACTTGACAAAGTAGCTAAGTTAATTTTTATGCAATTTCTATTTTCACAACTTTATAAAAAGTAAAATCATTAAACTTATAGGAACATGTACACCATTGTTTTCTGATTTATTATTACTACATCCATGTTTATTTTTCCTTATTATTTATTTATTCACTTTATATAACAATCTCAGCTGCTCTCACCTCCTAGTTCTCCCCACACACAACCTTTTCCCTCAACCCCTCCCCTTCTCCTCTGAGAAGGGAGTACCCATGGGTGCCAACCTTTCCTGGCATATCAAGTCACTTCGGGACTAGGTACATTCGGTCATCACCAAGGCCAGACAAGTCATCTCAGTTAGAACAGGATCCAGAGGGAGGCAACACAGTCAAGGACAGCCTTTTATCCAGCCTTTGGGGGACCCATATGAAGACCAAGCTGCACACCCCAAGGGTCCAGGTTACATGACACTGTTGATCTTCTTATGGGGTCTCTATCCCCTCTTGGTCCCTCAATACTTCCCCCAACTCTTCCATAAGACTCCCTGTTCTCTACCTAATGTTTGGCTGTGAGTCTCTGCATCTGTTTCAGTCAGCTGCTGGGCAGAGCCTCTCAGAGGACATCATTATTAGTGTCAAGGATTGGTTCTTGCCCATGGGATGGATCTCAAGTTGAAGCAGTCACTGGTTGACCATTCCCTCATTCTTTGCTGCATCTTTGTCCTTGCACTTCTTATAAGCAGGACAAATTTTGGGCTGAAGGTTTGTTTTGTGGGTAACCTGCTATTCTTTCCTTCCAATAGGACTCCTGCCTGATTATAGGAGTTGGCTACTTCAGGCTCCACTTCCCCCACTCCTAGGAGTATCAGGTAGAGTTATCTTTATAGATTCCCTGGAGCCCCCCATATCCCAGGTCTCTGGCATGTCCTAGTGATGAACTCCCTTCCCACTTACTGTTGTGGAGTTTTGTTCACTCATGTATATTTTTATCATTTAAAACCCATTAGCAACTTGTGATGAGTAGTTAGTTAAACTTTTTATATTTCATTGTTGATCACATAATGTAGTGTGTGTGTGTGTGTGTGTGTGTGTGTGTGTGGTCACATGCATTTCACATTGTACACGGCAATTTGCTGAATTTGGCTCTCTCTACCATGTAGATCTTTACATATGAAATTCATATCACCAGGCTTGGTGTCAAATGCTTTTACCTGCTTAGTTATCATGCAGGCCCAGTTAATGTTTACCTACTTTGAATAAGGTGGCTTTAACATTTGTTCATAAGTTGGTAAAAGTAAAATAGCTAAGGTCATTTTACAGCAATAGTCAAAATAAAAATGAAAGAAAATAATCTGGAATTCATATATTTAAAATATCTATGTTTTGTACGTATACTTCTACTATGTGTGATAGAATACATCCATTCGAGAACTCTGTTTTATAGAATCTCATCGATCCCTCCCTAGCTGGTATAATAGTTTTCTCCTCTGTTTCAGTCATTTTGGGCACACTTCTTGGTACTTTGTTATGCTTTTAAGTCACACCTATGCTAATGGATTCAGTTGGCTAGAGGTCAGGAATCTAATAATTTGTGTCCTCCTTAGGGCAAGAGAGGAAGCTTGACTGTATTATAAGAAAAAGGTGGAGTTATCTAACAGTATTGTGCTTCGGAAGCTGTAATTATAATTATAGAAGTATTCAATTTAAGTCTCTACATCTATGTTTTCTGTATCAAATCATCAGAATATGCATTTTATTTTACATTACCACAGCACTGTATTTCCCAAGTGATTTACATTCACAAATTGGCTTCTGCATGTGAGAGTTTGATGTGAAATGAAGGTAGTGATGGGCTTCCCTCACTTCCATGGGGAGCTTATTCCAAAATTTAAAAATAATATATTGTTGTAGCATCAGGTTTTTTATTGGGTCTTCACTTAAATTTTCATATGCACATTTTCAATCACTGGTAAGACAAATGGATTGATTTGAAGGTTGTATAACACGACTGAAACTACAAACAAGTAATTACAAGCAGGAAATCATTTATTTTATTGTGAATCAATACTGAAACTTGGCAAATAGTTTGTATATTCCCAAAGCCACCTTCATTGTCATTGCAAGTGGAAAGGGTTGCTTGCCAAGAACCACTTTGTATCAAACTGAAGAAGATATTTAACATTTTCTACAAACTTTGTCCATCACTTCAAATATACACGCAAAAGAATATCATTATATAATTACATTAAAATATTAGTGAAATCACAAAAATAAAAAAATGCAAGCAACTCTTTATTATATAAAATTATGCTAACCTGCACTATAAGAAATAAATATAAATTAAAACTACAATTAGCTGTCATTTCTCATGAATCGGATTGATAAAATTAATAAAATTTTATTTTGTCAGTAAGAGCATGAAGACGAAGATATTAGTACTTTGTCAGGGAAGAGATGAAATGATGTAGCACCTATGAGGAACTTGCTGAATTTGTATGCTTGTTTGTGTATATATGCATATGTGTCTGTTTACATATTTATATGTACATAATAATATTGAGAACTATACAGGATAAATTGTTGAGCAAGGACGGCACAATACAGAACAGTTTATAGTATGCTAATTTTGTATATGGAAATAGAAGACATAGGAATATACAGATATACTTATGCGCAGATATACTAATTTGCTTATATTTCACAAAGAAATAAATGTGAATAAAATAAAAATCTATTTAAATCTAATCTAAGAATTACCTATGAGAAAAACAAGAAAAAGGAGAGCTATAAGCAAGACATTTATGAATGTACCTTGATTAATTTGTTTTGAGTTTGAAACTAGGTAAACTCTTTGCTTATTTTATAAGTAAAATAGAACAGGAAGTCTTTAAGTCTATTTTATAGGAATTGTTATCATTTCTCTAACTTTTAGCTATTATTTTTCCACCAAGGAAATTTGTAAAATCACTCTCTTTAAATTATCTTGTCCATTAAATTTTGACTATCATTGCATTTGTCTTAGTACCACATCCTATTCATTTTTTTAATGGTTCACTAACAACATGTGAGTTTGATAGAGAAATTCAAGGACATTACTTGATTACTTTCATGAGTATTGCATTAGGACTGAGTTTCACACTTATTCATTTTGTTTGATTGTGGTTTTCTGTAATCATTTCTATTTGTTGCATAGAAAATTTTCTTTCATAAGTTGTGAGAGGTAAGACATTAAGAAATTTTAATTATTATGTGACATTGCACTACCATTTTGTGAGTTATGATATTAATAAAAGGCAATCAAGGAAAATTCTTTTGGCATGAGACATGGATATTGGAATTTTTTATAACCAAATGCATATCTGAGGCTTCTTTCCTTTTTTAGAAAAATAATTATAGAGACAAAAAAAGTTGAAAAAACAATACTGAGAGACTGGGTAACGGGTAAAATGAAGATGCTGTGAAATATTCTACTCTTTGTATATGTTTGAAAATTTTCATGATCAAATGTTTTTTAAGCATAATGCCTTTCCATGCTACAAGAATTACACCAGTTTAGACATTTTAACCGACTCTATCAACATATGCAATTATTCATGGGGTACCAAAATGAATTGTAACGTAATCATTCCTCCTGACAGCTATATCTTTGGGACTGATGCTGGTAGAATTCCATGGGAAAAAAAGACACCTCTCCTGTTTCATTCCATGTAATTCAGACAAATGCTCTGTCAGTTTTAGACTCCAATCTACAGTACCCATTATACTAATCCTTAGCCTGTTATTGCCTATGAATGTGCTCTTAATGGAGAAGCATATCAAACTGAGAGAAAGTCAGCTGTGATATGTCTTAAGGTGGCTGAGAAAGACCATGGTTCTGTTCAAAATAGCAACACAAATGTTGTTTTATCTTAGCTCTTGAAAAGCTGTTTGGCACTGAGAACATTTCTCTCAGTATTAGGCATATCAGTTTGTATATTAAATGCCCAAAATGAATCTGTCAGTAGTCTTATGATAAAATTAAATAATAATGCTGCTAATTTAGGATGCAGGCCTAAGCTGTTGATTTGATAAGAAGTCCCAGGAGGATGGATGTTTGGCTTCATTCCATTTCTCAATGGAATTAACATTTGCCTTGAGTCAATGTAGTTAAAGGCTAAGCCCTTGGTCCAAAAGAAGTTAAAATACATAAATTACTCAGTGTTTCCTTTTCCATTTAGCAGCCTTGAGCTGCTGCAATCTTTCATTGTAAAAGAACATAAAATATCAATATATAAAAAGACCACTTTCAGGTATTTCCTACTGTTGATGTTCATGTATTCATTTACAAAATATCTAGCTATCCTTCAAATACTTCCGATGAAGTCACAAAGTATTACTGACAAAATGTCTTAAGTTGGAAGTAGAGTAGATATGAAGAAATGCTTTGACATGTTTCAAGATGTAAAACTTAACCTAGAATTTTTAAACCTCTAGCACTCTTGGTAAATTGAAAATAAGTCAGTCTTTGGATTTTGTTCAGTTCCACTTTGATCAGTACCATTTGTTGAAGATTCTTTCTTTTTTTTCCATTGCATAATTTTGGTTTCTTTGTTAAAAATCAAGTGTATATAGATGTGTAGATTTATATCTGTGTCCTCGGTTTAATTACACTGATACATCTGTCTGCCTTTTAATCCAGTGTCATGTGATTTTTATTGATATTGTTTTGTAGTATATTTTAAAATCAGGGACAGTGATACCTCTAGAAGTTCTACTGTACAGCAATGCTTTAGTTATCCTGGTCTTTTGTTAAATTCCTTTCAGTAGGAGTAGAGGTTGTCTCTGACTCTATTTCCCTGCTTTTGGCTATTCCTTATTCCTATGGGGCTGACTTGTCCTGTCTAAATATGAGAAGAGGTATATAGACTAGCTCTACCTTGATATGCCATGGTTGGTTGATCTCCATCAGATGTCTGACATTTTCTGTAGAGAAACAAAGAAGGAGTTGATGGGGGTAGCGTTAAAGAAAGGATGTGGTGAATAGGGACTGGGAGGAGAGGAGAAAAAGCAGTGTTAAGGATATAAAAAAGAGAAAGAAATAATTATACCTCTCTCTCTCTCTCTCTCTCTCTCTCTATATATATATATATATATATATATATATATATATATATATCAAATAATAAATATTTTAAGCAAAAATTTAAAAATGACATAAAAAACTAGAAAAAGTAATAGAAATAGAGAAGAAAGAGAAGAAGTCCAGGTCAAAGGGACAGAAAATGTTTTTAACAAAATCATAGAACAGTGTTTCTCAACCTATCCAATCCTGCAGTCATTTAATACACTACCTCATGTTGTGGTAACCCCCAACCATAAAGTTATTTTTGTTGCTATTTCACAATTGTAATTTTGCTACTGTTATGAAGCATAATAAAAGATTTTGAAGATTGAGGTTAGACAAAAGAGTCATGACCCACAGGTTGAGAGCCACTGTCATAGAAAGAATTTTCCCTAACCTGAAGAAGGACATGCCTATCGAGGTACAAGAAGCAAACAGAACACCGATTAGAGTGTACAGAAAGAAGAATCTCCATGGCACATAATAATCAAAATATTAAATGTATAGAACACATAAAAATGTTAAAGGCTGCAAGGGGAAAATATCAAGTAACATGTAAAGGCAAACACATTATAATATTATCCAACTTCCTAATAGAGACTCTAAAATCTAGAATGGCCTTGATAGATATTATGTAGATTTTAAGAAATCAGCAAAATATTCAGTCATTATAGATAGAGAAAATAAGACATTCTATGACTAAAGAAATTTAAGCAATATATTTACATATCTATAGCTATAGAAGGCACTAGAAAGAAAATACCAACCTATGAGGCTAACAACATCCAAGAAACCACAATAATCATAGACCAGTCGATCAGAAGAGGGGACACATATACATACCCCACAACAACATAATAGGAATCAACAAATACTGCTCACTGGAATCTATCAACCTCAATGGTCTTAACTCCCTAATAAAAGAATATAACCTTTTTGTTAAGACCACTGAGGAAATAGATGTTGTTTTACTGCCATGTGACAAGCAGGACATCTACTTTCAGTCATGTTGATGTTCTTTAGCTGTCAGCTGTGTCTTCAACTTGATGGTTGTGGGACTGTACGATGTGAGAATCTAGGGATAGCAAAATAAGATAAGGATCTGAAGAATGAACATATTAGTCAACAGAATGTAACACAATAGATTATATGCCCTGAGAGATTTGAAATACTTATTTAATTTAGGACTGTGAAGAAGATAAGCATCATAAGACCCACCCTATTTTAAAATATCTAGAGAACTTAAAGATCAACAGAAGAACTCAACATCGGTATAGCCACAAAATAGAGAAGCAGACATAGAAATTACTTTCTTTGCTATTCAAGTGATGGTTATGGGCTTCTGATACTTACGAAATGATCACTCTAACATTGCTTACTTGAGAAAACAGACCTAGGCTAGTTTTGAAAATCTTTCATGAGTTCGTTATCATCATTGAGTTTATAGAGAGGAAGAATGGGATTAATTAAAACTTCTGCTCATGTGAGGAAAATACAAGCATTTCTAAAAGCCATTCCATTAGCAGGATGATCAAACTGAATATGAAGCTTCCAGAAGTTAAAAAATATACCTGTTTTCTGTCTTATAAAATCTCAGAACTGAAGGGAGTCTTCTAGTTTACTTATGGCAAGGATCTTTGAGACCAGAACAAGATGCACTAAATGTGTTTTTGCACTTTCTTCTTATTCATTTGAAAGACCCCCGGAGTGGGGAGACCCTCACTCAAGCCACAGGATAACGCAACCCCACCCCAAGAACTCACGAGAGACTCTTCTTGCTGTAATCACATGAGGTTTTATTGAAGCCAGTGCACTGGGGTCGAGACTCATATTCCACGCAGGGGTAGAGGAGTTCGACCACGAGTAGCGGGGAGAAGGGGTATTTAAAAGAAAAACCCACAACCCAAGGGAGGAGGGAGTGCATCATAGGAAAAATACTGAAAATACCAAGGAAAATCACAAGGGGAAACTCCCTGTTACTCATGATTGTTAACAAGGTTCTATTTTAACTTTTGTGGTCAGCTAGTTCCTGGGACAAAGTCATCCTAACCTTGTGGCCATAAATTCTTTATGGTCAGCCAGTTCCTGGAATAGAAGAATAGAATTGCTGAACTGGCTGGACTACATTTTTGGCTCTACTCTACTTGCTAGGGATCTTTTATACTTCTCCTGCTAGGGGTCGGGGTCTTTCACATTCAGTAAATCAGAGAAGAGTACCTATACATAACACTTTTATTGTTCTTCTTTCCTGGTATCTAACTGGATACTTCTGCCATGAAAAGAAGTGTAATTCGTGTCTTTGGCTGTCACTAGACTTTTTTGAAACCATTGTGTCTATTAAGGGATTTTTTTTTAAGATGAAGAGTTCCATAAAAGGCCGCTGATAAGTGCCATATTTTTATGTCCTTGGTTTTCACTCAAATTAACAAGTTGTATGGTTAATTTTACATGTTATTGTTAACATGCAACAATATATGTTACATGTATTGTTAATTATATATGTCCTGTTGAATACTGACAAGTACATAAATAGTGGATTGGATAAATAACCCAGTAGACAATTATATCCTGGATTAGGAGAAAATGATGTTTTTAAAAATAGTATTAGATATCAAATAGCAGAAGAGTATTGTGTTTTAAAATTAAAAGACTATATACTACTTATATACATTTGATATTTATTAGACATGGGAAAGACAATTTAGACAATAAAACTAATTTTGATTAATATCTAGAGATGGAACCATCTGAGAAATTGAAAACTGACAAGAGAGCACAGAGGTTAGTCTATCTTTTGCTCTTGCTGAGGCTATTTTAGGTTTAACCATAACTTGATCTCCTTAATGGAGAATTCCTGGAAATTACCCAACTCTTTTCTAGGAACCCAAGATCAACATGCCCTGGCCAGCTTATCTTAACTTCTTTAAACCACCTGTTCATGTAAATCTTACCTTCCAAACAATCACCTCTGTTAAATTCCTTGCTTACAGGAAGCCCTACTCCCATGCCTGCAGCTCCTCAGCAAGATACTAGGATGTGGTTTCTGCCTTCAAAAGCTCAATGTTCTGAACAATTAGTGCTACACTTAGGATCCAAAAGACTTTCAGTTGGCTCTAAACTGTCTGAATGGTTATTTCTGGTGGGCTCCTTGTGTCAAAAGAAGAGCTCTAGAAATCATTGGTTTCTTGAAATGTCACAGATACAAAGCTACAGTTATCCAACTCTCAGTTAAGAGCTGTCCTGTGAGAAAAAAAAGATAATACCTCAGAAGTCATAGAGAAAGAAGTGAACTATGTCAACATGGGCCTAAAGGTAGAGCCAGAATGCTGGGCAAGAACCCACCAATATTTATACATGTTCTGTTAAATACTGGTAAGTTCATAGAGAAATATTAGAATGGAGGAATGAATAGTCAAGTGGACACATAGATTATGGATAAAGGGGAAAGTGATGCTTTTTTGTATAGCATTGGATTCTAAATAGCAGCACAGTATCAAGTTTTAAGATTAAAAGGCTGTATACAAATTACATAAATTTGATAGTTATTAGTTATGGTGAAGACAATTTAAAATATATTCAGTGAAATTACATTCAATAATGTGGGATAGAAAATAAATAAATGCTCAAAGAAAGGGAGTATGGCAAATAATAATATGAATTTAATAAGCACATATCACACCTTATATCTCATAGATATTATACTTATTCATTCTTTTAAAAGAGTTCCCTGACTCTCAAGCATTTGTAACTGTGTTGTCAAAGCTCTGACATGTGAGCTCTGTGTTTCCTGAAGAAGGAGATTTTCTTTTTCTCTGAATATTTTTCTAGGTAATGTTGCCTCACAGCAACAGCAGCAACAACAACAACAACAACAGCAAAAACATCAACAGAAAGCTATTCATATCGAGCATACAGTTATATATTAATATTGAATCAACAATGAATAATTTTTAGCATATCACAGGCTGTATTGAGAACAAATATATTTGCTTCTGAAATTTACAATTAAGTGAACATCTGTGTTTTTCCTCATTAGCCTATTTTAAGATATCTCTTTGCCTCTTTCTTTCTTGCTCTCACCTCTCTCCTTCAGCAATCCTCTCCCTCCCTCCTCCCTCCTTCTTCCTCCTCCACATGCTCTTTCCCTCTCCTGACTCCCTAGGGTATCTCTCCAGGATTTGTATCAAGGCTGCGGATTTAGAATTAAAATCAAGAGGGAAGGATTGTAGGCAAGCTTTGCTCTTACCTTACCCCAAAGTATCATAGATTTGTTTTATGGATAATGAAAGGAAAAGGAGAAAATAACTGGAAACTTGAATTTTTGGCTCAAAAGAAAGAACAAAATAATTCTTTGTTTGTCATGACTGACTTTATTTTTCTAGATATATTATCTGTGTAAGAAGTCTAATATTGAGAGGATAAGAATTCTTTCAAATTCTATTATTGAATACACAAGAAATTTTTCTTAAAAACAACAAGTAATAGGTCACATGTATAACAATATATATACATTTTTCCTAATGATTAAGCGAATTAGTCATAGTCTCTCTTTAGTGACTATATAATCATTGTTTCTCACTTCTTCACAATATCTTTCAGTGAGAAATGAGGCAAATGATCTTTTTAAAACATGCTCCTGAAGGTCTATGGTTTTAAAAAGGGCAATGGGTGGTTCCTGAGATAGCCACGAGAAAAAAACAATGCATTTTTAAAGAAGCAACTAAGTGAATTAAAGATATTGTGTTAACAATAATTTCAGGGTGAGTTCTCAGACAGCCTGTCTAGCCATCACAGTAGATATCCAAAAAGTCTTTGGTTTCTGTCCTACAGATGCAGGCGATGTTGTGAATGCTCTGAATTTAAATCTCTCAGCATCACAAGATAAAAACAGTTCTCAGAGCCACTATTTGTACAGGCAATCTGGCTTTCACTTATGTGCACAAAACACTTATTATCTGACTCATGATTGCTTATTTCTGACAATTATCACACATAGTATACATATCTGACTTTGAGTCAGCAAATTACTTCAGGTATGCACACTTCTTAAAACTGACATTTCTATTATCTACCATTCGAACTTTCCTCTTACTGGAATCTGTATTTTCTGCCCAAGTTGCCTATAACAAATAACAGT
The DNA here is from genome assembly GCA_036184795.1 of Tokudaia tokunoshimensis. Lineage (NCBI taxonomy): Eukaryota > Metazoa > Chordata > Mammalia > Rodentia > Muridae > Tokudaia > Tokudaia tokunoshimensis. The sequence continues at coordinate 11,183,171 of BTHU01000005.1, read as the reverse complement.
CCTTAATTACATAATAACTGCCTTACCCCTCGAACCCCAACTTTGAACAAACAAATCCTATCAATCTCGTATCCACAATATATATATATATATATATATATATATATATATATATATATATATATATATATATATATATATATTTGCTCCTCTCTGCTGTCACATTGCATACTAAAGAAGACCTGTATGGTATGGCTATATTAGTTCGTACTCTCCTGCTCTTCATTTTCCATGTAATAGTAAGAATGAAGGTTTTCACAATTACACTTATTGATTGTGGTGGTGGTGTGTGGTTGTGTGCTTCTGTATGCTACTCACTGCTGTACATATATGGATGTTAGAAAACATCATGTGAAGTCAGTTCTATCCATCCACCATGTGGGTCCTGGATATCAAACTCAAACTTCAAGCTTAGGGACAAGAGCCTTTACCTTACTCACTGAAAACTGAGTTGTTATCAATACGAGCCAGCTGAAGCTTTATTACTTGTCTTGTTTTTAAAGTAGAACACCCAACCCCCAGCCTGTAGCATGACATTTTCAAGAGTTATGTCACAATTCTGTAGGTGCGGGGATCTTATTTTTTATCTGTAGCTGTAGCAAGCATATTTCCATAATGCTCACCATTTTCTAGTCCTAGAATGCGTTCCTCCAGAGTTTTCTGTGATTTCTTATTCTGATCCTAGCTTAGATGTTATCTCTTCTGGTCAAGCATATCACAGCCCATTCTCACCTGATTCTTCTTGCTGCACCCCAGTTCAATATTCCTCACTTCCCTCATAGTCTTCAACAACAATCTCTAACCTATCTTCCTTTTGCTATTTTATTCATTATTTTATTCCAAATTCTGAGCATGTTACAAATGGAATACTGAGTAATTAATTTTTAAATGTGTAAACATTTTTAATGCCTAGCACATTTTCATGCAATTAAAATTGGGAATGGCAATGTACTGACTGCTATATTGCTGGTGATAATATTAACCAAGGTATCTGGACAAATCTGCTTCCTCCAGTAATACTATTACTGCATGTGAGATTCCCAGAATGAATGTAGAATTCAGAGATATTCTTTTCTCTAAGACCATGAGTAAGCAATATTTTTTTCTTACCCTGGAAAAAAGCTGGCAGCTGTCATTATTCACTGTCAGTAAAGCTTGAAGGGGACAATCCCAAAGGACCTTACCTGTAGACAGGATGGAGCTGAATTTCTAATTTTGACTTTAGGAATCACTGAATTGTGCTTAGTAAATTTCTTATTCCTGAGATATTTTACAATGTATGTTACCACAATCTTAAAATTCTGAACTTGTGTAGGGTTTTGTATATTAAGGTTCTACTTGCCATTTTTAAATAGTAGTAACTATTACACTCAGTCAACCATTATCACAGTGTATTGAAACTTAGACAATATAGTTTTAGTAAATGATAAAGAACATCTTGTGGTTTAAGATAACTGTTACTTCATTTACCATCCACTAGCTTACAAAATGCATTATGTTCTTAGTAGTTGTACCTGAGCCTAAAATAGATCATATCATTTGGACTTCAGTTACAGATACTCTAAAAACTCTACATGTAAAAGAAGTTTTTTTTTTTAGGGCTAATCATTTGCTATTGGATAACAAAGTATTGTTATTTTCTTCAGGGAAGACCATTTCACCTATGGTCAACATTCCTTAGTTGTCCATAAATTTTTGTGAAGGCTTAGGCTCTTGAGACTTACTCCAATACATGTTAACATGTCTATCGCTCCTTTACAGAACCTTTTTAATCAGTGATATTGGTTAGAGTTTATGATTGTACCTTCTGACATTCCTATGAGACAATCTCACAGCAATCTACTTATTCAACTGGTTCTTACAGTCTTTCTGATCCCTATACCTCAATAATTCCTGAACCTTAGGAATAGGAGTTATGTTATAGTTGTACTGTTTGTTATAGATATATAGACATATTGGGCTCCACAACTCTGCATTTTGATTTGCTGTGGTTTTCTGTAATGGTATTCATCTGTTGAAAGATAAATGTCCTTGATGTGAGTGGAGCACTCCAATTATCTCAAGGTATAAGGACTAATATTTATAGTGTAATTAGGAATTACATTGGTTTTAAAATGTGTTGGTTATATGTTCTCCTCCCAAATCCATGACCTCATTAGCTCTAGATTGTTGGGAATGTTTATAGTACCAGCCATTATTTTCTTCTTGTTGAGTAGGTATTCAGTTCAACAATAGAACTGTTGGTTATAGAAAAGTTGTGTGAGCCACTCCTATGCCATTAGGGTTATCATGCCATGCTCTGCTGTTTTGGGCCATAGGCAAAATAAAGTACTGCTGTTGGTAGTTTGGAAGTTTGCACCTTATACTCTGGTACCATAAAGCTAATCCTCATGTAGGAGGGTTGCATTTCAGTTCCAGTTAAGGAGCTTCTGGGCACTGTGTCTGAAGTACATGGTGGCTTCAATAATAGGGGCTTTCCTTCTAACTCTGGGCTGCAACTAGGGACAACTGCAATAGCCTCTGAAGTTTTAGGACTTTATTGTACAAAATGCAGGCTTCTCATCCCAGGCATTTGGATTTTATACCAAAATGGTCATCTAGAAAATATACATGCAAGTTACATTATACAGAATAAGTAAATTGTATTCATGTATTTGGGGAATACACACACACACACACACACACACACACACATACATATAGCAGTAAATTATATTCTCAAAAATAAAATATTTAAAAACACAAGCAATGGAAAGCATGCCTTCATACTATATAAAAAAAAATAAGAGTGAAAATACATATGTATAAGCTATTAAAGCTAGCATTTTTATTTATTTAGCTAGATTGTGTTAAGTAATTATTGAGTAACATCATGCCTGTCAATCGAGGCCCTAAGCTTGACAAGAAGAAATCAGTGGTAGATGAGATAGATGGTCTGTCTCTAGATGCTCCTAGAATCTCTAGACAGACAAAGAAGAAACCGAATGTTCAATGGCCTTGCGTGATTGTTTTCCATCCAAGAATAGAAAAGAGAATGCATTGCGAGTGGGAAAGGAACAGTACTGTCTGAATTCTTTCTAGAAAAAATGATAAGTAAACAACAACAACAAAGGAATCTACTGGGCATGCGATGAGTGGTTCTAGTCTGAGTGAAGAGCAAAGGCAGCAAGGACATAGAGACAACAATGATCATAGCTGGAAGAAAAAGAAATACTGAGAGACATGGCAATGAAGAAAAATTACAAAGATGTAGTTGAAGAATGGTGTCAATACAGGGTATCATGAGTCTAGTTAAATAATGTATACTTTCAAAGACAATGTCAATTTAATAGGATTACTCTGATCATGTTTGTGCTTGAGAAGTCTTCTCTACATATATGTGGAAAATGGTTGGAAGATATAGAAGGCATTAGGTAGAGAAGAAGCCAAAAATAAAACAACTTTTAGTCAAAAATATAATGGAGCAAATTAAAATTAAACATAAATGCAATGACAACTCCAGACAGATGGTAAGGTTCACAGAGCCAAACTTGGATTGAAATGCATAAAAACCCCTAAAATGTGATCTAATCAAATTCAAGATGTATCTAAATTCATGTTCCATCAAAATTTAAGATGCTTAAATATGGAAATAGAAAAGTGGAGCAAGTGAAACCACATTAGCACAACTCTTCAGTGCCCAATCCAGCTGCCAGAGGAAACGCATTTCCTTCTAATATGAAAACTCAAATGGCTACTGCTGCCAATTGCTCATAACCAGCAAAGGGTGGCCCCATGTCTTGCATTTTTCAGACACCACAAACACAGCTTTTACCTCCTACTCCACATGTTACATAAATTCATTATAATACTAGTAATCTATTTCTTGACACCAAAATCTTCCATGATGACATGATTTTTTTCCTTATTGTTCCTGAGAAAAAGAAGTGCTTGCCCTGTCCATTGTCACCTAAAATACTGCTAACATTGATATACTGTTTTAAATATAATTTTACTTCATTATTATTTTACAGTTGCATATCTTTAAATTATTTGACTTTTATTTTATCAATTCTTTCTAAAGAAAGAAGAAATATTTTAAATATACCTTAAAATCCTTGCAGTCAGAGATGAAATAAACTGCTAAGAAGATATTCAGATGCAGATTTTTTTGAGCAAAAATAATTTTGAACATTTTGTGACAAGAATTAACAAATATTACAGAGTTTTCTTCCCACATTTGAAATTTTAATTTCATAGTATTTTCAGGCCTCAGGGCTCAAAGCAGATAATATTTTAGCAAAGAAGGTGTTTTGTTTTCACGCGTTCAATAGGCAAAAATAACTAATTTAGTACTAACTTCTAAAATCTATTCAGTTTCATGCCGAATTCAACTACATAACTCCCAGGCCAAAATGAATATTTATCATAAAAATTCAAAGTAAATAAAACTACTATAAAAATATTCTTTTCCATAAATTTTATTTTCAGTCTTTTTTGACACAATATAGTAGATTACTTTGGTTTTGCCTAGTAATAATTTGGGTTCTTTGCTCTTCTAGAGTTTTTAAAAGTTATTTATTTTAAAGTGATTTATGAAATATTATTCAGTTTATATTTACAATCTTAAATGATATAATTTTCAAATTTATAATAGCTGCATGTTTATGTCATATTCCCAAAGTTCCAGAAGTTGTGTTAAATACTTCAGACTTACTATAGATTTTTAACTATTCTTCAATCCAAAGAGGGAGATATAATTCTTAACTTCAATCCTAGGTAAGGAATTTATCATTTAATAATTTATCATGTTGTTTTTTCCGTCTAAAGTCTTTATTACCTTCCAGTTGAAAAATGTAACTTTTAGTATAACCTTAGCATAGTCACAAGACAATTTTACAGAGGACAAATGTAGGAGAAAAGGGGTTTCAGGAGTCCTACAACCCTTGCCCCCGCACTAAACAACCACCATAAGTATGCAGAGGGCTTATGCAGACTTTGGTTGTTATTTGAGTGTGGTGAATCCCTGTGAACGTTGCTTAGTTGATTCTGTAGACCATGTTCTTCTACTGTTCTCAATCACTCTGACTCTTACAATCCTCCCCGTCCCCTCTTCTTATGGGTTCTCTGAGTTCTGTCTAATGTTTGCGTGGGACTCCCTCTATTTGCTCCCATCAGAAACTTCTAGAAGCCTCTCTGATGATAATTTGACTAGGGACTGATCCTATGAATATAGCAGAGTATCATTAGGATCATTTCATTGACTTGTTTTGAGGGTGGGCTCATTTGTGTTTGGTTCTACCTTAGGTATCTGAGCCGTCCAGCTTCAGGATCCTGAACAATTAGGCATTATTAGGAGTGGGTTGCCTCTTCCTTCTCATGCCACAAGTTTGAGGAGTCATTGATTTGGCCCAGTGCATCTTGCAGGCAGGCCAGGTTGTAGATAGTATGTTTTGTAGCTGGGCTGCTTTCCAATACAGCCAGTGTGTATCTAGCCTGGTTACAGAAGATGGTTGGTTCAGGCTCTATATGCTTCCTCCAGTTATGTCTAGTCTTATTGCATCTTGTTCTATTGTGTCCTATTGACATCCTTGGCGGTTCTGCTCTTTTCTTAAGGGAAACAAAGGAATGGGGCATCTGGAACACAGGGGAGCTGATTTATATCCTAAACATGGATTATTAAATATATAAAAAATAATATAATTAAAATGTGTGTTAGAAATTCAGTATAGTATTAATGGAAATGGAAACAAGTCAAGGTGTGACACTGGGAGGAAGGGAAGAATGAGATGCTACAGTTGGGATGTATTGTATGAAACAATAAATTTAAAACCCAAAATAATCTCTTTTCAAAAAATAAACCAATCTTTCAAAAATGTTGCTTCTGCTGCTGCAGCCGCTACTACTATAATGAGAGTGATGAAGTCATGTCATTGGAAATAAGATATGTTTTGAGTTTCAGGGGAAAGTAGGCAATGGATACATGTACAAATATTTGAAATATTAAATTAAAAATTAAAAATATTTTCTGACCATAAAAACATGAAAGCTTAAAAAATTGTAAATGACCAACAGGTTTAATGTAACTAGTCATCAGGGAAGTATGAATCAAAATCACAATAAGTCACTCTTTCCATCTTGTTTTATGCAAAAACCAAAGTTCTACAATAGATCAAAAATGTATAATAAGCAAATAAGTAGATGAGTAGACAAGACATGGTAAGAATGTGGCAATTAGCACTTTGGTATAATATTAATCAAAATGCAATGGGTTTGTACCTATGGTGGAAACAGTGCAGAAATTTCTCAAATATTACCTCAAAATGTTTAAAAGAAGAAATATCCAATTGTCCATTATTGCTGAAATCACAATCTCAAAGAAACAGCAAAATATCCATAATATTGTTAATAATAACCATGTATTAGAGATAACACCAGTGTTCAAGTGAATGAATGGATAAAGAAAATGTAGTCTTTACATAAAGCAAAATATTCTTCCTTAACATAAAGTAAATTTTACTTTGTTATATGTGGCATATGCATAAAACCTAAGGATACTTTGCTGAGCAAAACCAATCATAGGCAGAGTAACACTGTAAATCTTCTTTTGAGTTACATGTATGAAAGTTGAAATAAAGTGAATAAAAAAGAAGAGCCAGTGTTATAAAAATGTTCACAGTAATAGACATAAACTAATTTTTCCCAGTGTCCTCGTATTACATGAACATTAAACTGAATGACTGTGCTAAGTTTTGTAGTGGACTAAATGAGGTGGCTTTTAAAATAGAAATTGCATTATTTATATTATATGGTATATAAATATTTCCTTATTATAGTATATGGAATCAAATAAACTATCAACTCACTGGTCACAATACATCATCTTGGTATTATGATGCCTTAGTCAAGTTTCAGGCCAGCAGTTGAACCTCTGGTTTTTGGGAGCAAGCATAGAAAACTCTTGTTTTCTATGCTTTTCCCTGGAATTTTCATTGAATCCCTATTGTGCTCTATTCTTCTAATAGATTGTCAGCATGGATTTAGGTTCCTACATGAGGAGCATTTATCTAAGTAGAAAAATCATTAATTAAGAGATGAATATCCTAAACACAGTTTAGTAAATACAATAAATTAGATAATTACAAATATATGTTGCTATTAATAATATTGTATTACAAAGGCAATGATCATTAAAAGTGTGAGGACACAGTCTACTATGGTCTGTGACTGCCTCTCCAGTTCCACCTTGACATTTCTGCTTTCTGTTACTCATTTATTATTTCAAAATTTAAATATAAATTTATTCGAGAGGCCATTATTTGAAGCTGTGAGGGTTAAACCTAGGTTGCAGTGGCTATTGCAGGGTATTGGAGATGCCAGGACAATCTGCTGTTACGGACTGGAACCAGGCCAAGAGAGAGGTCATGTGTGTTACAGGCACATAGGTCTTCATCATTCCCTGTACTATGCTTGAAGACCTAGTAATGGTCCTAGTATTATATAGATTATGTGTAACAACTATAGCTGCAATAAACTCATGAACGCCACGCTATGTTCAAAAGACTCTGTTTTACACAACTCCTCTCAGCCTGTGGTGATTATATTTTTCTGTATTTGATATTTGGAGAGAGTGACATAGAATTCTAATTTAGAGCTACATATTCTACTGTCAAGGTTTCTCTGTACTCTGAACAGCTGTGAGTCTCTGCATTAACTACAACTCATTCCCAAAAGAAGTTTCTCGTGTGAAGAAAGACAGCAGTATTAACTTATGAATATAATTTGATTCTTTAGAAGATAGATTTCAGGTGAGTTAGATCTTAAAACCGAATCATAAGTCGGCCACAGGGCAGGACAAGAGAAATGGTAACTTCACTTTCATCATCCTAAAAAGTTTTAGCAGACTCAGACACTAGATTACAACTATTTTTTAAAACATGAGTAGAGAGAGATCTGCCTACTTAAATAATGTTGATTGTTCACTTAGGAAACAATTAGGACCACAACACATCTTCTTTTTTTTTTTTTTTTTTTTTTTTTTTTTTTTTTTTTTTTTTTTTTTTTTTTTTAATTTTATTTTATTTTTTTAATTTACATTCCAAATCACTTCCCCTTTCCCGTTTCCTCCCTCCCCGAAAGTCCCATAAGCCCCCTTCCCTCCCTCTTTTCTCCGTTCAACCCCCTCTCATTACTCTGTCCTGGCGTTCCCCTACATCCAGTCTTTCCAGGACCAGGGGTCTCTCCTTCCATCTTTTTAGAAATCTATTGATATGCTGATTGTGTCTAGGGTATTCTGAGATTCTGGGTCAATATCCCCTTATCAGTGACTTCATACCATGTGTGATCTTTTGTGATTGGGTTACCTCACTAAGGATGATATTTTCAAGTTCTGACCATTTGCCTAGGAATTTCGTGAATTCATTGTTTTTAATTGCAGAGTAGTATTCCATTGTGTAAATATACCACATCTTCTGAATCCATTCCTCCGTTGAGGGACATCTGGGTTCTTTCCAGCTTCTGGCTATTATAAATAATGCTGCTATGAATATAGTGGAGCATGTGTCCTTATTGCATGCAGGTAAAGTCTCTGGGTATATGCCCAGGAGTGGTATAGCCGGATCCTCCGGAAGTGTCATGCCCAGTTTTCTGAGGAGCCGCCAGACTGCTTTCCAGAGTGGTTGTACCAGCCTGCAATTCCACCAGCAGTGGAGGAGTGTTCCTCTTTCTCCACATCCTCGCCAACAACTGCTGTCTCCTGTGTTTTTGATCTTAGCCATCCTGACTGGTGTGAGATGGAATCTCAGGGTTGTTTTGATTTGCATTTCCCTAATGACTAAGGATGATGAACATCTCTTTAGGTGCTTCTCAGCCATTAGATATTCTTCAGGTGAGAACTCTTTGTGGAGCTCTGTACCCCATTTTTTAATAGGGTTACTTGCCTCTCTGGAGTTTAACTTCTTAAGCGGCAACCAACTAACTGGGAAATGATCTTTACCAACCTTACATCCGACAGAGGGCTAATATCCAAGATATACAAAGAACTCAAGAAGTTAAACTCCAGAGAGGCAACACATCTTCTTACCTGCTGACAGGTGGAAGTTTTCTCTAGATAGAATAAATTGGAGACTCGCGTGACCCACAGATGCTACACACATAAACAATGGAAGGATGGCACTCTGAAATTAGAATTTGCAAGCAAGATTATTTTGTTGCAAGTTGAGCCTCCAGTCATATTGTTTACCAAGTTCCAAAATGTTAATCAGATTATGCAAGCCCATGCCTATAATTCCAGCACTACAGTGGCTGAAATAGGGAAGCAACTTCAAGCTTAAGGGCAGCTAGACTATACAAGCCAATCCTGTTTCAGAACCAAAATCCCAAACAAAAGAACATGCTACCGGCAATGATTAATCCAGCGAAGCTAGAACTTAGAACGAAATGTGAGGTAGATTCTGGCTCTAAGTCAAAATAGAAAACTGAAAGATACTACTATCTAGGACAACTTCCCTACCCAGACACACACACTAGAAGAAATTTCAAGAGGAGAAGCCTCATCAGTAGGATGTGTGTGATACTTGACCTTATGTGAAATAGAGAACCTTATCTTTTGGATTCCTTTACAAAATATACTTTAGTCACCTGTTGTTTACTATGATCACATCCTAGAGTTCCAATCACTTCCTAAACAAACTTTTAACCACCCCTTAAATGTTCAGCTTAAAAAATTTAGCAATGTATGACAAAAGTGTTTTATAATGCCTATTCATATAGACAAAATTTCATTTCTATTTGATTTGAGAGTTGCCCATGCTAGCATTAGTAGGTGTTTGAGAGATTATCTATTGTGAGGAGAGCAGAACAAATAGGCAATAAACCAACTATAACTAATGCTATATACCCTGTTCATTAGTAAGTAGTGATTTTTGTTCTTTAAAACATGCAGGTTCTCTTTTAATAATCTGAACTTATTGATGAATGCTAACTATTAGAGAATGTAATCATTGTAAAATGAAAAGAATCACAGAAGAAGATCATGGTGTGGGCTACTATCCTGAAAACTTTGAGGACATGGCTTAATGGTGTAATTATAGAGGTTTAATTTCTGCTGCTTATATCAACCATCTGTGCACAGACCTCAGCATCCAGACTCCAGAACCATGCAGAAATGTTTCATCTCAGAGGTGCACAATATGCCCACGATGAACTGCTACTTCAAATTGATCTGAATGAGAAGCAATGAAAGCATCCCTCAACGTTTCTGATTTTTTCATTGAATAATTCCATTCAGTGACCAGGGTTGGGTAGGGAATTGAACACAGATTCAACTAGTCTAGTTATACCCACTTCCTACAAAGATCTGAAGAAACAGAGGTAAAGTAATGCTATTCCAGTAGAGGTCCACTGATAATGTAAAGTTAAAAAGAGGGGTTCCCCTGTAATTATTTTAACTGATGGTTAATGTTAGCTAAAACAAGATACATTATTTTATGCAATATTTTTATTAGATTTTCACATATTTCAACCCCTTTTTATGTAATTATTTTTAGACAAATTTTCTTTTTTTTTTTAAAAAATTTATTTATTTATTATATTTTTTTATATGTAAGTACACTGTAGCCATCTTCAGACAGCTCCAGAAGAGGGAGTCATATCTCTTTACAGATGGTTGTGAGCCACCATGTGGTTGCTGGGATTTGAACTCAGGACCTTTGGAAGAGCAGTCAGTGCTCTTAACCACTGAGCCATCTCTCCAGCCCTAGACAAATTTTCTAATGAGTTGATAAGCTTTTAAAATTCTGAATGTCACAGTTGAATATATATATATATATCTCCAATATTTTTGATTCTGTATATATTCTCTCTATGTATGCATTCAAGTAGGTACTTCTTCAGAATAAAGTTATATGGTCATTTATAAATGTGCTAACATAAACAGGGTTCAGGCCAAATATTGATCTCCAAAAAAAGTCATGCCATTTTATCAGCAAGGAACTGTTAGAAGGTTGATTAGAACAATAACACTGAAATTAAAAATTTCAAATTCAACTAAACATTTCATCTATATTTACTTGATAATCAAGTGTTTTAAAGGATAAGAAAAAGGGATCTAATGGTGCCTTATTGTATGTGAGCCATTTCTAGTAGTGAGCATCACTTACTATTCCAATAACCTTTACAAAACATTTTCTGGAATTTCATTCATGACAAGGTCATATTCATTTCCTTAAAGTTCCCTATTTTGTATTTTTCTGTTATTTCAAAACTAAAGGATGCAGCCCAACATTTGTTTTCTAGAAAGTCTTTGTCAGAGGCTATATATTGGGTTCTGAAATTATATCAATAACTTACTTTGTTTTTGTAGGATAAAATCACTGAACCTAAAGGTTTTGATTCATTAAAGAATCTCAATCCTTTCCTGGTATCTTCTCACGTTTGTCTCTTCATCACTTTCATCTTTTATTGTTTGCAAGTCATTATCCTTGAAAAAAGGAAGAAAAACAAAATAGTTATGTAGTTTTCTTTCTATGCTAGCTGTCAGATCAAACTGTTTATTCAGTAGGAGTGTGATATAATATCTGTGTCACTTCTTCAAATCCTCTTTACTTAGTACTTGCCTTTAAAGGTGCCTACAAAAAGAGAAAATGTAGCAAAATTCTTTTTGTACTAAGTATGCTTCCAGTCTCTTCCTTTCCCAGTCAGCTATTCAGAGGAGAGACTAATTTTCAGGTATTAGATATTGTACTGAGTCTAGACAGTTAAATATAAATACTGATATCATTTCTGCAACAAATGTTCTCATGATCTAGCCACTGGATGTGTACTTGGTCTATGGGATAAATGAGTCATGTCATGTATAGGTGTAGAAGGTGTAACCCTCTAAACCAACCAGCAAACAGGTCTGTAGGGTATCATATGCTTCTATTAAGTACCTGAGGAATGACACTTAGATATTGCTAATGCTCATCCTGAGGAAGCTATGCAGAAAAGTTAAATAGAACTTCCATGTAGAGGGATCCCGTGATCTAAATCTTAGTTGGTAGGTAGAAAAAAGTCTTCTAAGGAGAGCAAGAAAGGGTGGAGGAGACCATAATAGCTGGGGTTGAGCATTACCTATTAAGAAATCTCTAGGTATTAGAGCTGTCATGGAAGAAATTGAAAGGTAGTAAGAAAACATCCTTTCTTTTTTTTAATACAAGAAAGTGTTTAATTTCAGTTTACAGTTTCAGTGTATTAGAGTCCATGATTACAGAGGAAAGGAATGGTGGCAGAGACAGCTGAGAGCTCATATCTTGATTCCCAAGTTTCTTAACAATCTTTTATATACTCGAATTTTTTCAGATGTTTAATTTAGACATTTTGTGTTTTTTTTAAATTTCACATTCATGCATTTCTGAGATTTTATATCTATCAACTGATTAAAAACATTGTTGTCATTTATGGTGATATTTTTTAAACCCTCTGGAAGAATATAAGTGTCCTTCTTAGTGGGCTTCCTACTGGAAGAATGTTCCTTGAGATGGCCTGATTGCAGAGACTGTGCGATCTACTATACCAATATACTTATCTTTCTGTTTTAGAACATGGGTCTATTGAAACTTTTAAATAAAACAGAGTGAAGAGAAAAAAAAGGCCTGAAACTTGTAGCACAAAAAACATGCTACTTTTAAATTATTTCTTCATAGTATTTCATGCTGTTCTAAAAGTATCTTTTGGATTATTATTCACAGAAAATCATGTCTCCAGACAATGAAATAAATGTTCTTCTGTGTTTTCTTCATAAAATTTAGATGCTTTTCCCAATTAAAATGGCACTGGTACAGTAACCTTTCCCAACTTCCTCATAAACACATACAAAGCCATTGAAACACATGCACACATTAGACACATCCATCAAAAGCGGGCACAAGAGCCAGCCTGCTGCCAGAGATTCAATGAGGTTTTTACTGAAACAAATCTGACAAAATATTTTTAAAATGTAAACAATAGTTTATTTTTTCTGTGTGCAACTACAAAGTACATGGGAAGTTTTTTCAAGCTGTCTCCACTCTGTCTTTAGCCAGATGCTACCTTCCTTCAGATATCAAATCTCCACTAAAAAAATCACTTTGAGACAGCCCAGTGTAGTCTGTCTTGGTGTTTGAAGAAATTACTATTTTGTTCCACTCTAGGAACTCTTTATATTTATCAATAACAATTCTCTAAGAAAGAGCCAGGGAAGAGCTATTGACCTCAAAGCTGTGGTATAGCCATTGTAGTCTACGAGTTTAAAATGATGGCATAGGGACTGGAGAGTTGGTCCAGCATCTAAGGTAGGAGCACTTGCTACTCTTGCATGGGAACCAGGCTTGGTTCCTAGCATGCACACATGGCTCATAGTCATTTGTAGGCCCAATCCAGGGAACCTGCTGCCATATTCCCACCTTAGTGGAAACTACACACACACACACACACACACACACACACACACACACACATACAGGGAAAACATTCACACATATAAAATAAAATAAATGCATCTACAATAAAGGAAGTGATGGCATTAAATATTATACCTACCATCCAATTATGTGAGTTCATAGTTAATCTTTGAATGTCACTAATTGTTTTCTTTTCAAATATTATCAGGAAAGAATTGTCATAGAACTATTTTTCTGTTTTTTTAGTATGCAAAGAGGGTGTGAATAAATCATGTATTTGCAAATCAGTGCCACCCACTCCTATCCTTAAGGGCATATATTAAACTCCTCTTTCTGCTATAAATGTAACTACTTGGGCTCTGAAACTACTAAGACCCCTAGAGAACCATTATAATGATTAAGGCTGTAATGTTGGCATTCATTCACAATATTGCCATAGCCTAAGACCTAGGTTTGACCAAGGATCCCAAGGTACCATAAGCCTCCTTAGAATTAATATGTTCTATTTAAAGAAAGCACCACAGAACTTGGGTCATGATCTGACTTTCTTAAGAATTATTTGGTGAAGATTTGTGCTCTGCCTTTTCCTAATCTAAGAAACTTGAGATCCATAGCATCCAGAGGGGGAAAATCATTCTACATTTGCCTCTCCTAAAATGCTTATGACTAAGAGAGAAAGCTTATAAACAGTTTTATAGAGGCTTATAGTAAGAAACACAAGTATTTTAATATTTTGTATTATTTTATATACAATATAAATTATAAATTATATAATATATTTTATATATTAATGGTATCAAACTATTTAATGTATCTACTAGATTTCCTTATAGGAAGAATACTTAAAGTCAATTATTTGTGGCTTTTTCAAAGCTACAATAAATTATCAGTGATAGTCACTTTGATAATTATCTCCTGACCTTATTGTGCCCAAGTTACAGAAGTTCTGAATGCATTGTTCAATATCTACCAAAATCTCCACCCTCTATTAACCATTAGTTTACTTTCAGCTTTTATGATCTTGATTTTCTAAAGTGTCCTATGTGTGTGAAATGTTGTGGTATTTGTTCTTTTTCTGTGCATAGCTTATGCCACATAATGTAAAAAAAAAAAGTGTACACATGGCGAGACCTATGGCTCCAGCTACATATGTAGCAGAGGATGACCTTTACAGACATCAATGAGAGGAGAGGTCTTCGGTCCTGTGAAGATCGATGCCCCAGTGTAGAGAAATGCCTGGTCAAGAAAGTGGGGAAAGGGGTTGGTAAGCAGGGGGAGGGGGAGGGTATAGGGGTTTGTGGAGGGGTAATGAGGAAAGGGGATAGCATTTGAAATGTAAATAAATTTGAAATGTAAATATTTAGTGAGACATATTTTATATAATTTTGATACAATATTTTAGTCATAATCTTCTTCCTCCTTCAACTCCTTCCAAATGTTTCCAACCTTCTTATCTACCCTAATTCATGTTCTTTCTCTTCAAATTGCCTCCCCAAAAGCAGAAAATAATACAAGCACCAACAGAAATATGAAGAACAACACTACACAACTCGTTCTATGAAGCCACAATTACACTAATACCAAAAGCACACAAAGATCCGACAAAAAAAAGAGAATCTCAGGCCAATCTCTCTTATGAATATCGATGCAAAAATACTCAATAAAATTCTTGCCAACCGAATCCAAGAACACATCAAAACGATCATTCACCATGATCAAGTAGGCTTCATCCCAGGGATGCAGGGATGGTTCAATATAAGGAAATCCATCAATGTAATCCACTATATAAACAATCTCAAAGAAAAAAACCACATGGTCATCTCATTAGATGCTGAGAAAGAATTTGACAAAATTCAGCGTCCTTTCATGCTAAAGGTCTTGGAAAGATCAGGAATTCGAGGCCTATATCTAAACATAGTAAAAGCAATTTACAGCAAACCGGTAGCCAACATCAATCTGAATGGAGAGAAACTTGAAGCAATCCCACTGAAATCAGGGACTAGACAAGGCTGCCCTCTCTCTCCATATCTTTTCAATATAGTACTTGAAGTTCTAGCTAGAGCAATTAGACAACAAAAGGAGGTCAAAGGGATACAAATTGGAAAGGAAGAAGTCAAACTATCACTATTTGCAGAAGACATGATAGTATACTTAAGCGACCCAAAGAACTCCACCAGAGAACTCCTACAGCTGATAAACAACTTCAGCAAAGTGGCCGGATATAAAATCAACTCAAGGAAGTCAGTAGCCGTCCTATACTCAAAGGATAAGCAGGCTGAGAAAGAAGTAAGAGAAATGATACCCTTCACGATAGCCACAAACCATATAAAGTATCTTGGTGTGACTCTAACCAAACAAGTGAAAGATCTGTATGACAAGAACTTCAAGTCTCTGAAGAAAGAAATTGAAGAAGACCTCAGAAGATGGAAAAATCTGCCATGCTCATGGATTGGCAGGATTAATATAGTAAAAATGACCATCTTGCCAAAAGCAATATACAGACTCAATGAAATCCCCATCAAGATCCCAACTCAATTCTTCATAGAGTTAGAAAGAGCAATTCAAAAATTCATCTGGAATAACAGAAAACCCAGAATAGCTAAAACTATTCTCAAGAGTAAAAGAACCTCTGGGGGAATCAGTATCCGAGACCTCAAGTTGTACTACAGAGCAATAGTGTTAAAAACTGCATGGTATTGGTACAGTGACAGGCATATAGATCAATGGAACAGAATTGAAGACCCAGAAATGAATCCACACTCCTATGGTCACTTGATCTTTGACAAAGGAGCTAAAACCATCCAGTGGAAAAAAAGATAGCCTTTTATACAAATGGTACTGGCTCAACTGGAGGTCAACATGCAGAAGAATGCAAATTGATCCATTCTTATCTCCTTTCACTAAGCTCAATTCCAAGTTAATCAAGGACCTCCACATAAAACCAGACACACTGAAACTAATAGAAAGGAAACTAGGGAAGAACCTTGAACATATGGGCACAGGGGAGAATTTCCTGAATAGAACTCCAATAGCTTATGCTCTAAGATCAAGAATAGATAAATGGGACCTCATTAAATTACAAAGTTTTTGCAAGGCAAAAGACACTGTCAAAAAGACAAAGCGGCAACCAACTAACTGGGAAATGATCTTTACCAACCCTACATCCGACAGAGGGCTAATATCCAATATATACAAAGAACTCAAGAAGTTAAACTCCAGAGAGCCAAGTAACCCTATTAAATAATGGGGTACAGAGCTAAACAAAGAGTTCTCACCTGAAGAATATCTAATGGCTGAGAAGCACCTAAAGAGATGTTCATCATCCTTAGTCATTAGGGAAATGCAAATCAAAACAACCCTGAGATTCCATCTCACACCAGTCAGGATGGCTAAGATCAAAAACACAGGAGACAGCAGTTGTTGGCGAGGATGTGGAGAAAGAGGAACACTCCTCCACTGCTGGTGGAATTGCAAGCTGGTACAATCACTCTGGAAAGTAGTCTGGCGGTTCCTCAGAAAACTGGGCATGACACTCCAGGAGGATCCGGCTATACCACTCCTGGGCATATACGCAGAGACTTTACCTGCATGCAATAAGGACACATGTTCCACTATGTTCATAGCAGCCTTATTTATAATAGCCAGAAGCTGGAAAGAACCCAGATGTCCCTCAATGGAGGAATGGATTCACAAGATGTGGTATATTTACACAATGGAATACTACTCTGCAATTAAAAACAATCAATTCACAAAATTCCTAGGCAAATGATCAGAACTTGAAAATATCATCCTTAGTGAGGTAGCCCAATCGCAAAAGAACACACATGGTATGCAGTCACTGATAAGGGGATATTAACCCAAAATCTCGGAATACCCTAGACACAATTTGCATATCAATAGATTTCTAAGAAGATGGAAGGAGAGACCCCTGGTCCTGGAAAGACTGGATGTAGGGGAACGCCAGGACAGAGAAACTAGAGGGGTTTGAGTGGAGAAAAGAGGGACGTAATGGGGCTTATTGGACTTTTGGGGAGGTGGAAACGGGAAAGGGAAAATGATTTGGAATGTAAATAAAAAATACTTAGAAAAAAAGAAAATAAAAAAAGAAATATGAAGAACAAACAATAAAAATGAAAACAGAAAACTTATTAAGAAGATCAATAAAACAAAATAGTAAACTTAAAGAAAACAAAAAGTGCAGTGGGTAGAGAGAAGGGCATTTTGTACTGATCCAAAACTCCTTGGCATAGGGTCTGCCTTGGAGTGTGGTTGATATACCAAGTGATACTGTATTGTAGAAAACTAATTTTTATGTTTCCCAATAGTTATCACTTGTAAATAGCATCTTGATTAGCAGTGAGAGTTTCAAGTCCACTTTACCTTCTCAGTACTGAGATTTTGTCTGGTTCAAAACTATGAAAATCTTAAGCAAACTCTCACAGTCTCCATGAGTCTCCATGATTATCATTCCTATACTGCTGAGAAGACACTGTTTCCATCTTCTCATTCACTAAATCTGACTCCTACAATAGCCCTGCTTCCTTCTCCACATAGCTCACTCACCTCTGAGGGAAGCTTTGATAAAGATATCCCATTGAGGGCTCAGTGCTCCAGAGTTTCTCATTCTCTGTCCATTGTCCAATCATGGATTTCTTTGTTAGTTACCATCTACTGGAAGGAAAATCTTCTTAAGTGTTAAGTGATGCTCTGATAAGTGGGCTTAACATCACATCACTAAGAGTAACTTTATTGGAATGCTTTTTAGCAGAATAGTAGTAGATTTTCTTCTAGAACCATGACTCAGTCCCAGGTTCTTGTCTGAATAAGCATTGCCATATACATGTTCCATTTCTGGTAGCAAACTTTAATTCCAATAAAAAAGGTTTTTTGTTAAATTGTTCATACATATATTACTATTTATGCCACTATCACCACATCATATCTCACAGGTAGGTTTCTTTTACAGGTCGTGAGGTTTAAAGATGTTGAAATAGATGATTTCTCTTCAGGTAGCAGACAAAGTACCTTCCAGAACCATGAACTGTAGTCAGAAGAAATTAAGCATCAGTTATCCATGTTTGATAACATAACAGCAGGTTTTAACATCAGGATATGTTTTATATCCAGGAACTTTTGCAATAAACTGTGATGTTTAGGTTGAGTCTGTGGGTCACTGTATAATCTACTCCTGGAACTGGAGGGTTTTTTCTTCTCCTTTTTTTATTAGATATATTCTTTATTTACATTTCAAATGTTGTCCTCTTTCCTGGTTCCCCCCTCCCACAAAACCCCCAAAAGCCATCTCCCCTTCCCCAGTCAACCCTCTCCCACTTTCCCATCCTGGTATTCCTCTACACTATGGCATCAAGTCTTTCCAGGACCAAGGGCCTCTCCTCCCTTTGGTGTCTAACAAGTCCATCCTCTACCGCCTATGTGTCTGGAGCCATGGTTCCATCTCCTTGGTTGATGGTTTTGTCCCTGATAGCTTTGGGAGTACTGGGTGACTCATATTGTTGTTTCTTTTATGGCGCTGAAAACCCCTTCATCTCCTTGGGTCCTTTCTCTAGCTCCTTCATTGAGGACCCTGTGCTCAGTTCAATGGCTGGCTGAGAGTGTTCCCCTCCATATTTGGTGGCATAAGATGTCTATTTGAAGCATTATGTCCTCCATTATATGGTTATTATATATTTATATATATATATATATATATATATATACAAATATATATATACAAATATATGAAAAGAATATAAATACATATGTATGCATATACACACAAATATGTATATACATACATGACTCTTCCAAAAAACTAGATTTCCATATGACTTTCAAAAGACTTTTAGTGTTAATTACCTTTCACCATATTCCTTCCTTTACCTTGTGCCCCCATCTCTTTATCTATTTTTCCTTAAACCGTCTAATCTTGTTTTCTTTTTATCTCTTTTAAATACTATACTCTACTTTTCATTTTTTGGAAAATCCACTCCTCCTTCCAAGTTCCTTAAATGTTTTCCAACCTCTCTAGTTACATAAATTGAAGTAAACATATCTAAAGTTTGAAAGCTAACACATTCACATGTAAGAGAAGACACATAATATTTGTCATATATATATTTAGTCTGTGTTGCATCCATCAGTCAGGATGATTGTTTCTAGTGCCATCTATTTACAAGCAGATTTCATAGTTTCAATTTTCATAAGAATCATTCAGTCATCAGTTGTTTGAGATCTAGGCCACTTCTTCTGACTATTAATGCAAAGAGTCTCAAGGAACATGAATGAGTTAAGATCTCTGTATTGAAATAAAGATTTATTTGGGTGTTTGGTTTTATTTGAATATCTTTCTTATGTAGTTACAGAAAATTTGATTCAAGGCCATGGAAAACAATGCAAGCAAACAAGGAAAATTGATCTAATAAATTTTATAATCCACATAAGAGTATTTCGAGAAAAAAATGGTTGAAGGTGATAATTTCCATTGCTTATTTTGAAATAGGGAAGGAGAAAGGAAAGCCAATACACTTCATCAATCTGCAAGGAAAATTAGATGAA
Organism: Tokudaia tokunoshimensis; assembly: GCA_036184795.1. Classification (NCBI taxonomy): domain Eukaryota; kingdom Metazoa; phylum Chordata; class Mammalia; order Rodentia; family Muridae; genus Tokudaia; species Tokudaia tokunoshimensis. The sequence continues at coordinate 11,163,219 of BTHU01000005.1, read as the reverse complement.
ATAGAAAGGTGTTAAGACCTATGAAGACTCAAAAATAGAATTGCTGCTCATTTTACTCAACAATTTTGGTCTGATGAAAAATATCTTTTATTAGAAATTGTGTTGGTTCAATGACCAAATCCATTTAGTTGCAAGACGTATTTAACTTGATGTCCTAGTTGATCATTGTCTCTTTATGAACTTTTCACCAGATTTGCATCAACTCAGAAGGTAAAAACCTTTCATAATATTTGACAATAATCATCATTTCTTCACTAAGATTTATGTTGTCATTATTATGTTATCCATAAATATTTTGAACCATTGTTTCCTAATCCTATCCAAAATGAAGATTTAGGAAGGTTTAATTCAAGGCTACTTCTTACCCAGCAATTATGTAATGGATATTTTTCTAAGTTATACTTGGGCAAGTTAATTTCTGATACTGTTCCTTTAATAAATACCCCTTGTGGATGAAGTAATAAAAAAAAAATAGATGTAAGTAAAAAACGTTAAGGTCTCCCAGATAAATTGCATTAAATTGTTTTTACTGGTCACTATTGTGACAATGGTTAGCCAAATTGTGTTATACCTTCTTGTCCAATTATTGTAAAATACTTAAAGAACTTCAAAATATTATAAATAGCACTCTTGTTATAAAATATATGAGGAAATAAGATCACACACCAATTACAGATATATACATATATAAATTTTTACATTTCCATATAAGTGTATGTATACATATGTATATATAAATGTATATAACTTTTCTCCATTCACCCTATAAAATAAAAAAAATCAAAACCAAATTTTTAAGATTAATATTATTCATAGATAAAATATTGAGAACATCATTCAAGAAATTTTCCAAAATTATTCCAGTAAGGATTTTTTAAATTTTCTTTATAAGTATTCATTAATTTTCAGCACTTGAAAATATGTGTTATTATATTCACAATAGAAGCACATAATATGCCAATTTTTATAAAAACTTGATGATGGATGCAACTTTAGCACAAAGCAAAATTATGGCTTTCTGCCTGTTAGTTGTCATTTCAGGATCTCAAGGCAAATGAAATGTGACATGTTTGTTTTACTTTCTGAAAACATTTTAAAAATGTGCCTGCAAAAAACTTCTTCTTTTGATTTATTTTTTAAATATTATTTAACAGATTTTCTACTGAATGTGAACTGACCTTTAGTGTATAGATCTAATTAGCACAAGCCAGACAGGGTCCTCTGGTGACTTTTAAATGATTCGTATTTTACATTGTTTGGGTGTTTTGCCCACTTGTGTGTGTGTGTGTGTGTGTGTGTGTTGTGTGTATAATGGGTAGCATGTGTATGCCAGGTATCTGCAGAGACTGAAAGAGGGCTTAAGATCCCGTGGAATTCTAGTTGCATATGGTTTACAGCTGCCATGAGAAGTATGCTAATCCATCTACCATTCATCTCCAAGATCTTTCTTACCAGTTTCTATTACATTTAGTCATGATGGGATGGATATGGACTTGGACTGACAGTGCTCCCAAAGTAATGCTCTATCTTGAAACTTAACAACTACTCAGACTTTGGCATTTTCATTTTCACTCATAAAATATCTGTTCTTACCATTATCATCAAAAAACATTTTTATAACTTGAAACCTTACTCCTGAATAAACTCACTTTTTCTAGCTCTTTCTGAACTCTGGCTGGCTGGTTCAACACACCTTTCCTGGTCCAAACTCCTCTTCAAGATGACTGATTCAGACTGGCTTGGCTTCTGACTACATTGTTCTGTTTGAACACAAACTAACTCTGGAGTTTCCTCATTCTCCAGCTTCTTCTGTCTTCATCTGCAACCTGTCTCCTTAAAACTGCCCCAGAAAAACAAAATTGCTCCCCTTTCTTTCTATGCTGCTTTCTTAAGTCACCCTTTCCTATCTCTTCTTATGAGAGCTGGACTTAGCCTATTTCTGACCCATGCTGAGGCTTCACTTTGTCTGACTCTCAACTAGACATCACTTTCAAACATGGCTGCTTCCTTCTACAAACTGGTTGGCCTTCATTGTTTGGGATTAAAGGCATATATTAAGGTCATGCCTGTATTCCAGCCAGAGCGAATAAAAGTCAGTTTTTGAATGTGATCCCTTGCCAGAGCAGTCATGTTTCTGAATGAAAATTCCTCTACAATGGACAAATTTTCCACCACATCATTTATCTACCTTATTAATTATAGTGGCTATTCCTGGTTGTCAACTTGACTAAATCTGGAATGAACTAAACAAGAATTGGAAGGCTCACCTATAATCCTAATCTGGAGGCTCAGAGATACAAGTTTCTGACCTGGAGATCTTGATGCATAGTGACTATGAATTCCAGAAGATTAAGATTAGGGGATTTTTGAGTTCAAGGTCATCTGGGATTAAAGGCGTGGTGGCACACGCCTTTAATCTGGGCCACACCCTCTGCTGGAGACCTATATAAGGACATTGGAAGAAGGAAGATTTCTCTCTGGCTTCTCCTGGCCTACCTCGTGGAACGGAGCAACTGCTAGATCCTCGGACTACCATCCACAAGTACTGCTGACTATTGTTGCGGAGTTGAACTACAAGCTGTAAGTCATCCACAAATTCCCTAACTATATAGGGACTACCCATACGTTCTGTGACTCTAGAGAACCCTGACTAATACATTAATATTTCTTTTTTTCTGTGTCCTTCCCAAGGTCTCTGGAAATAAAATTCAACAATTCATTTACTGAACTCTATCACAAGGGATCTTTCAGAACAACCTTAGTTTAATTGTCTATTCTCTTTAATGCATCTTAATTTAGATAACAAAATTTTTAACTTCTTGATTTTTTCTCTTTTTGTGTTGTTCATCATTATAATAATATCTTGAATTTTTTACTTTTTATAGCCACAGTCCTTCATTATAAACATTCACTGATCATGTTACTTTGCTTTGCAATCGAGTAAGTGTTCAGATGTTCTAAACTATCTCATAATCCATCCTACTTACTCAGTTGATTTGTTTTAAAACATGAAAGAAGAGTTAATTTCAGCAAAATGCTCAGAAAGGTTTTTTTTTTTTTTTAATTTTATCTATTTGGAGTAATCAGAAAAACAGAAAATACAGCTTTATTCAAAAACAAAAGAAAACTTGATTCTAATTTTTCTGAACTGCTTTATATAGTTCCTTACCTTTCCTGTTGAGAAAAACAATTGTTTGCATACTAACAAAAAATCCATTTGAAAAATGTTTGGAGATAGCCAGCTTCTCTGCTCCCCTAAAGACACAAAAGCCTGAAGGAATCCCAGGAGTTCTAATGTATACAAGGCAACTGGGCAACTGACACCACAATCTGAAGACCTCCCAGTGGCTCCACAGCAAGTAATGCAACTTAAACAACAGTCTGAAAGTCTCCCTGGAATTTTGCTGCACACAGAGAACAGACCCCACAACATGAAGTCCCCCCTGGAGAACAGCTACACACAGGGCAGCAGCTTGATTATTCCACTGAAGACTCAACAGTGACCTCTCAACTAAAGGCCTCTCAGGAGATCTGCTGCAGACAGGCAACAGATCAGGAACATCCCTGCCCCTCTGAAGACCCCAGAGTCTGAAAACTTCCCAGAAGGTCTTGCTGAAGAGCCACTGCAGCCAAGGCAAAAAGTCACCAGTGTACATACCCTTCTGAAGACCCTACATTCTGAAGGCCCCACAGGAAGTTGCTACAGACAGGGCCACAGGAAACTTGAAGCAACCCAGGGATAAAAGAAGAAGATTCCAAACATAGACATCAAGACCACCAAACAGCAGGGATAACAAGATAGAGAGAGGCAAATGCAAGACAATGGGCAACAGAAGATAATATACATGGGTATCATAAGAAACCACTTCTACCACCACAGCAAACCCTGAATACACCAACACACCTGAAAATCAAAAAACTGACCTAAAGTTCTATCCATGAAGATGTTAGAATTCTTTAAGGAGGATATAAATAACTCACTGAAAGAAATACAAGAAAACACAGGTAAACAGGTAGAAGCCATTAAAGAGGAAAGAAATAAAACTGTTAAAGAAATACAGGAAAACACAATCACATAGATGAAGGAATTGAATAAAGCAGTCCAAGACTTAAAAGTGGAAGTAGATAATACAATAAAGAAAACAAAGGGAGGCAGCCCTACAAATGGAAAACCTTAGAAAGAAGTCACTAATTATAGATGTAAGCATCACCAACAGAATACAAGAGATAGAAGAGAGAAACTCAGATGTAGAAGATACCTTAAAAGATATTGACACAACTGTCAAAAAAATTCAAAACATAAAAACACTCCTAATCCAAAACATCCAGGAAATCGAGGACATAATGAAAAGACCAAATCTGAGAATAATAGGAATAGAGGAGTATGAAGATTCCCAGCTCAGAGGACCTGAAAACATCTTCAACAAAATCATAGAAGAAAACTACCCCAACCTAAAAAGAGATAGCCATAAAGATACAAGAAGCTTAGAGAACACCAAATAAATTGAACCAAAAAGGGAAATCCTATTGTCAAATAATAATCAAAACACTAAATGCACAGAACAAAGAAAGAATGTTAAAAACTGCAAGGGAAAAATGGCCAAGTAACAATTAAAGGCAAACCCATCAGAATTATACCAGAGTTCTTAACAGAGACACTAAAAGCCAGATAAGCCTGACAGAGGTCATGCAGACTCTAAGAGAACACAAATGCCAGCCCAGGCTACTATACACAATAAAACTCTCAATCAACAGAAACAAAGAAAACAAACTCTTCTAGGATAAAATGAAATTCAAGCAATATCCATCTACCAATCCAGCCCAGAGGATCCTATAAGGAAAAGAGAGTACCTACACCAAAAATAAAATAAGATACTAATCATCTCACAACAAAGCCAAAGGGGGAATCACATGTATATAATGGCACCTACAAAAGCAAAGATAACAGGAAATAGCAATCATCTGCCTTTAATATCTCTCAATATTAATGGATTCAACTCACCTATAAAAAGACATAAGCTAACAGACTGGATATGCAAGCAGGATCCAGAATTTTGCTGCTTACAAGAAACACACATCAGCAACAAACAGTAAATACCTCAGAGTAAAAGCCTGGAAAATAGTCTTTCAAACAAATGGTCCCAAGAAACAAGCTGGAGTGTTGCCATCCTAATAGCCAATAAAATAGATTTTTAACCAAAAGACAATCAAGATGAAAAAGGACAGTTCATATTCATCAATGGAAAAATCTACCTAGAAAAAAATCTCAATTCTGAAAGTCTATGCTCCAAATGCAAGGGGAACCACATTCATAAAAGAAGCGTTACTAAAACTCAAAACACACATTGAACCCCACAAAATAATAGTGGGAGACTTCAACACCTGACTCTCACTAATGTACAGGTCATTGAAACAAAAATTGTACAAAGACACAGTGAGACTAGTAGAGGTTACGAACCAAATGGATTTAACAGATATCTATAGAACATTTCACACTAAAACAAAAGAATACAGTTTCTTCTCAGTAACTCCTGGAACCTCCTCCAAAACTGACCATATAATCAATCACAAAACAATTGTCAACTGATACTAGAAGATTGAAATAATCCCATGCATCCTATCAGATCACCATAGACTAAGACTGTTTTAATAACAACAAAACAACAGGAAACCCTCATACCCATAGAAACTGAACAACTCTCTACTCGATGATAATGTGGTCAGGGGAGAAATAAAGAAAAAAATTAAAGACTTCTGGGAATTCAATGAAAATGATGACACAGCATACCCAAACTTATGGGACACAATGAAAGCAGTGATAAGAGGAAAATACATAGCACTAAGTGTCCTGGTAAAGGAATTGGAGAGATGCTACACTAGCAACTTAATAGCACATGTACGAGTTCTAGAACAAAAGAAAGCAAACCTACCAAAGAAGAGTAGACTGCAGAAAATAGTCAAACTCAGGGCCAAAATCAACCAAATAGAAACAAGGAGAACTACACAATGAAAAACAAAAGTAGGTTCTTTCAGAGAATCAACAAGACAGTTAAACCCCAAAAGCAAAGTAAAGGGCCCAGAGATGATATTCAAATTAACCAAATCAACAACGAAATGGGAGACAAAGCAAAAGAAACTGAGGAAATTTACAAAATCATCATATCCTACTACAAAAGCCTATATTCAACAAAACTGGAAAATCCAGATGAAATGGATGATATTCTAGACAGAAACTACATACCAAAATTAAATCAAGAGCAGGTAAACAATCTCAGCAGGGCCATATCCCTAAAGGAAATAGAAGAAGTCATTAAAAATCTCCAAACCAAACAAAGCCTATGGCCAGATGGCTTTAACGCAGAATTCTACAAGACCTTCAAAGAAGACCTACTACCATTATTCATAAAATAAAAAACGAGAGAACACTATCTAATTCATTCTATGAAGCCACAATTACTCTGATATCTAAACCACCCAAGGACCCAACAAAAAAAGAGAACATCAAACCAATTTCTCTTATGAATATCAATGCAAAAATACTCAATAAAATACTTGCAAATTGAACCCAAGAACACATCAAAACCATCATTCACAACAATCAAGTAGGCTTCATCCCAGGGATGAAAAGTTGGTACAATAAACAAAAATTTATTAAAGTGATAGACTATATAAACAAACTTAAAGAAAAAAATCACATGGTCATCTCCTTTGATGCAGAAAAAAGCAATTAATGAAATACAACACCCATTCATGCTAAAAGTATAGGAGAGATCAGGAATTCTAAGCCTATTCCTACACAAAATAAAAGTAATCTATAGCAACCCAACAGGCAATATCAAATTAAATGGAGAGATTCATGAAGCAATCCCACTAAAATCAGGGACAAGACCAGGATTCCTCTCTTCCTATATCTATTCAATAAGTACTCGAAGTTCTAGCTAGAGAAATAAGACAATAAAAAAGGTCAAGGAGATACAAATTGGAAAAGAAGTCAAGGTATCACTATGATGATATGATAGTACACATAAGTGACCCCAGAAATTCTACCAGAGAAGTTCTCCAGCTAATAAACAACTTCATCAAAGTGGCTGGATATAAGAGTAATTCAAATAAATCAGTAGTCTTCTTCATATAAATGATAAATGGACTGAGAAACAAATTAGGAAAACAACGGCCTTCACAATAGGCATAAATAATATAAAATATCTTTGGGTAACTCTAACTAAACAAGTGAAAAATCTGTATAAAAATAACTTCAACTCCCCCAAAAAGAAATAAAAAAAGAGCTCAGAAAATTGAGAAATCTCCCATGATCATGGATTGGTAAAATTAGCATAGTAAAAATGACCTTCCTATCAAAAAGAACCTACAGATTCAATGCAGTCTCCATGAAAATCACAACAATTCTTCAAATACATGGTAAAAGCAATTCTTAAATTCATCTGGAAAGTCAAAAAACTAGAATAGTGAAAACAATTCTTAACAATAAAAGAACTTCTAGCAGAATCACCACCCTGACCTAAAGCTATACATCAGAGCAATAGAAGCCAAAAATATATAAAGCAAAAAAGAGAGCATTTTGAATATATGGTACTCTTCTAATTGGCAGTCTGTATGTAGAAATATAAAAATAGATCCATATTTGACACCTTGCAAAAAGCTCAAGTCCAAGTGGATCAAGTACTTCAACATAAAACCAAATACATTCAGTCTAATAGAAGAGAAAGTGGGAAAGATCCATGAACTCATTGGCCCAAGGGAAAATTTCCTAACCATAAGTCCAGTGGCTCAGGTTCTATGATCAAGAATTGATAAATGGGACCTCATGAAACTGGAAAGCTTCTGTAAGTCAAATAACATAGCCAATAGAACAAATTGGCATCCTACAGATTGGGAAAAAATTTCTTTACTAACCCCACATCCAATACTGGGCTAATATCCAAAATATATAAAGGATTCAAGAAGCTAATCACCAAGAAACCAAATAACCCAATCAAAAACTGGATATAGAACTAAACAGAGAATTCACAAAAGAGGAATCTCGAATGGCAGAGAAGCACTTAAAAAATGTTCAAAGTCCTTAATTATGAGGGAAATGCAAATCACAATGACCCTGAAATTCCACCTTACTCCAATAAGAATCACTAAGATCAACAACTCACATGACAGCAGATGTTGGCAAGGATGGGGAGAAAGAGGAACACTTCTACATTGCTGGTGGGATTGCAAACTAGTACAAGCACTCTGGAATTCAATTTGAATGTTATTCAAAAAATTGGAAAGAGATCTACCTGAAGACCCATCTTGGGCATATAACCAAAAGAAGCCCCACCATGCCACAGGGGCACAGGCTCCCCTATGATCATAGCAGACTTGTGATAGATAGAAGGTAGAAACAACCCAGATGTACTATAACAGAAGAATGGATACAGAAAATGTGGTTTATTTACACAATGGGATACTATTCAGCTATTAAGAAAGAGGACATTATGAGTTTTGCAGGAAAATAGATCGAACTAGAAAATATCATCCTGAGTGAGGTAACTCAGACAGACCCAAAAGGATCTGCACGGTATGTACTCACTAATAAGTGAATATTGGTCCCAAAAGTACAGAATACTCAGGATACAGTCAACAGAATTTAGAAAGTTTAACAAGATGAAGGACTCAAGTGATGATGCCTCAATCCTACCTGGGAGGGAAAAGGAAGCAGTCACCGGAGGTGGGGAGATATGGAGGGGCCAGAGTGGGAAAAGGGCACAGGGAGGGAAGAAGGGAGCATGATCAGACTTTGGGTATCCGGAACAGGACTGAAGCCCTGAGAGCCAGCAGAAAGAATGGTGACAGGCAGGCTTGGGAGACAGAAGGTATAGGGACCCTCTAGAAGGTACCGGAGAGAGGTGAGAGGTGGGAGGTGAGAGAATCTCAGAACTCAAAATGATCTTAGATGAAATGCCCTACAGTGGGGAGAGGGAACACCAGAGCCTACCTCATGTAGAAAGACAGGACATGAAGTGGAGGGATGGGGCTGCCATCCCACACTCATAAAATCTGACCCAGAATTATTCCTGCCTGAAAGAACTGCTGGGAAAAAAAGGTGTAAAAGAGTCTGAAGAAAAGGGGTTCCTTTGACAATCCCAAATTCAAATACAGCTCCAGGGGAGGTCCCAAGGTCTGACAGTGACACTGTTACTGATGCTATGGTGTGCTCACAAAAAGGGGGTTATCACTACCGCCCTCTGAAAGACCCAACAAGCAGCTGAAAGAGTCAGATGCAGATGTTTACAACTAACCAATGGACAGAAGATGCTGACCCCTATGGTTGAATTAGGGAAATGTTGGAAGATGAGGAGGAGGGCAATCCTAGAGGAAGACCAACAGTCTACATAGCCTGGACCCCTGATATCTCTCAGACACTGAGACATCTTCCAGGCAGCATACACCAGCTGATATGAGTACCCCAACATATATACAGCAAGACTACTGGGTCTGGACTCAGTCAGAGAAAATACAGTTAAATCTCAAAGGACTTGAAGCACCAGGGAGTGGGGAGGTTTGGGTCAGGTCAGGGTACAGGGGTGGAGACATCCTCTTGGAAATGTGGGGAGGAGGTATGCGATGTGGAAGAGTCAGAGGGTGGACTGGGAGGGAAATAAAGTCTGGACTATAAAAAAAGATTATATATATATATATATATATATATATATATATATATATATATATATAGTGTGTATATTATTTATATATATACACACACATAAATGTATATACATACATGTGTGTGCGTGTTATATATTAGGTGATTGAGAATATATAATCCTTTAGATAAAAAATAATTGAATCACTCAGAGATGCACTATTGATAAGTATATAATACATGTAAGAAGTAGTAGAATGAACTCTTCACAATATAGAGTATTCAAGATAGTAAAGTAAATGTATAATTAATTGTAGAACATACTAAAGTTTGGTAACACACAATCTAGGAATACAAAACAGAACTTGATGGCTGTTTTTTATGCAGTAGAGTTTCCAAAAGGAGACAAACAAATTGTGAAAACCATTGTTCTTTATTTTATAAATAAAATAATCAATCCACACAAGATATGAGAATGTAGTTTGGCAGTAGTTTTAGAGATCTAAAAACTATTTACTCTCTGAAACGATAATAGCACATGTTCTAATTTTTTAATATGCATATGAATTAGGGAAATGTTGGAAGATGAGGAGGAGGGCAATCCTAGAGGAAGACCAACAGTCTACATAGCCTGGACCCCTGATATCTCTCAGACACTGAGACATCTTCCAGGCAGCATAGGGAAATGTTGGAATGCATATTTTAATATGACTTTTGGGTCTATACTTCACTCAGGATGATATTTTCTAGTTCCATCCAATTGTCTGCAAAATTCATGATGTCCTAGTTTTTAATAGTTGACTAGTATTCCATTGTGTAAATAGAAGGATAAAGAGCTTAAGGGGATGGGAACCCCATAGGAATACCAACAGTGTCAACTAACCAGAACCCATGGGGTCATGCCCTCCTCCTCATCTTCCAACATTTCCCTATGCTGCCTGGAAGATGTCCCTTTAATATGCATTTTTCTTTTAAAAATATTTTATTTATTTACATTTCAAATGTTTCCTTCCTCCTAGTCCCCCATCCCAGAGTTCTTCACTCACCCCCTCCTTTGCTTCTGAGAGAGTGCTCCCTGACCCATCCCCAACCCCCACTATGTGGGCATCCCCTTTTCCTGGAGCATAAATTCTCTACTAAATTGGGTGCACCCTCTCTCTCTCTGAGGACAGAAAAAGTAGTCCTCTACTACATAGGTTCCAGGGACCACAGACCAGCCTGAGTAGTCTTTTTGGTTTGTGGCTTTGTCTCTAGGAGCTCCCATGGGTCCTGGTTAGTTGACACTGTTGGTATTCCTATGGGGTTCCCATCCCCTTAAGCTCTTTATCCTTCTATTTACACAATGGAATACTAGTCAACTATTAAAAACTAGGACATCATGAATTTTGCAGACAATTGGATGGAACTAGAAAATATCATCCTGAGTGAAGTATAGACCCAAAAGTCATGCATGGTATAAACTCATTGATAAATGGATATTAGCCAAAAAATACAGAATACTCATGATACAGCCCACAGACAACAAGAAATTTAACAAAAGGGAAGACCCAAGTGAGGATGCTTCAATCCCACTTAGAAGGGGAACAAAATAATCACAGGAGGCAAAGGGGAGGAGGGACCAGTGTGGGAGAGTGAAGGGGGAGGGAAAAAAAGGGACACAGGCAGTTATGGGGGAGATAGGAGTAAATCGTATTTTCTTTAAAGACATAAAACCCACAAAAATAAAACATTTTTAACAGTGTAAGAATTATTTACTTCCTGATTGGTTTGAACAAAGGGGTACAATAGTTTCTTGAGAGTTTGGCCACTGAAGATCATACACTGTTTACCTTTGCAATGAGATTTCAAAGTATAAAAAGCTGGGCCAATTTCAATAGAATCTAAGAATAGAAAGATGGTAGTTTTCACAAGTAACAAGCAAGTATCCATTGGGTGTGTGAACAAACCATGCTTATCAGGCAATCTTACTAATTTCAAATTTTAGGCATGAGCAAAGTTTCAATGACACCCAGTAAATTTAAATGACTATAGAAATCAGAGATGTGGGACCATGTTGCGAGTGCCAATAATAACTTTAAGTATAAATTAATGTTTTCAAAGATAATTTTGGCAGTGCCATACCTATCTTGAGGTCTGTATAAGACTCTCCAGGGAATTAGCCAAATTATAGCAAACACAATAGTTTCTTTGCATATTTTGATCAATTTGACAATAATATGATATTGACTTTCGAATTAAAATTCTGTGATCGAGGGTAGTGAAAGAGTGTGAAATAGATGAGTGTCACCAGTGTGTCCTGTGTGTTATGAAAGAGACTTTAAAGAATAATTTTCAAGACATTTTACTGGAACTGAGCAACTAATAAACAGAGGTCTCAGTAGATGAATTTGTTATTTTAGTCAGCTAATAAGTCCAGGACTGGGCATGTTTTGGAAAAAAGGTACAAGTGTTAGAATCTTCACCAACACTCAAGTCAAGAATACAGAGAAAAGTGTCAAGTCAGTTCAATCTTGTCTTTGAAAACCAGCACTCTGAATGTCTTGGAGCTTCTTATTTTAAAATACATAAAAATATCAGTAAAATATGTAAGGTAATTTTTAATAGAAAAATAATTTCATTAAATGGCAATAGAAATAATCTGAAAGCTAGCCATAACATAGATCCAGGAGTAAGTAAACCTGGTGAACACCATCTAACAGAAACACCTGAGGTCACAAGACGCTTCAAGCTACAGTTATTTTCAAAATTTTAAATGTTTTATATATATATATATGTGTGTGTGTGTGTGTGTGTGTGTGTGTGTGTGTGTGTGTGTGTGTGCGTGCGTGTGTGTGTGTGCAACTGTGTATAGATAACTGGGGAGGCCAGAAGAGTTTGGAGATCACTGATTTGGAATTACAAATTGTTATGAAATGCCAACATAGATACTGAGAATGGAACTCAGAACTTGGGTTCTCTGCAACAGTAGGAAACACTATTAACCACTAAGCTTTGCCTCTAGCACCTTAACCTTCTATTTTAAAGAGAACATGCACAAAAAATAATAGGCTTTCTCTTTCAGAGGAAGTTCAATATATGTTTAACCCTAGAATTTCTTGTAGCGAAAAAATAACAAATTTGTATTCAATATTCTGCATGTTGTGGTGACCATGAATGATAAAATTATTTTGTTGATATCTCATCATGGTAATTTTGTTATTGTTATGAATCATAGCATAAATATATTATATGTAGGACATCTGATATGTGATCCCTTGGTGGTATTTCAGAATTCTACTTTTGGCTAATTTGTATGAATGCACCACTAAGTGCCTGCATCTTAACTTTTCCACAATTAAAAACTTATTATAATATTTTATTGCCCTTACAATTTATAAAATTGTAAACATTATATACTGGTTCATCTATTAGCATACACAATTACATCAAACTATATTGTAGGGTATTAAATTGCAATGAAGATAAGCACTTGGTACTCATTCCAAATAGCTGAAGAACTATGACACATTGTCCCCTGACACAATTTCCTTTAACAGACCTATGTATATGATACCTTTAGAAAGAAAAGTGAAGAGGATTTGGGGTATTGTCCAACTTAGACAGGAATATTCCCTAAATAAATGAATGACAGGAATTGCATTTTATTTCTTTCAAAAGACTGACCTATGATTGTCCTTTAATTAAAGCTTACAACTTCTAATAAGCAATGTTAGAAAAAAATCAAGGCAAAATCCAATTCATTTCATAGCATTTTATGTATTGTAATATCACATAAAAAGTGGACTGATATGCTAGGAAATGCATGGTAGGTTGTTCACTAATGTGCATGAAAACCAAAAGCACAGGTAAATGGACTAAATGGCAGAAGTGGCCAAGGTTTGTTCTTGACCACATTTATAGGGAAATAGCAAGAATCGATATATAAATTAACTATTTACAATAGCAATTACAAAGTATATTTTATTTTATTGTATGCATATATTTTATTTTTAATATATCACATACAATACTTATATAGCAATTTATGAGTTTTAAATGTCATTGACAATATGTTTATAAATATACACTACAGCTCCAAGTAGAAAATATCAAAATAAAATTAAGCCTTAAAAAAATGTAAAGTAATGCATCTTGGATGGAATGTCTGCAGATAACCAGAAAATGGAGGTTATATATTTGAAAGTAGTAGTGATGAAAGAGTCTTGCGAGCAATGGTTACAGAAATTAGCAGAAGATTGCAGGGGATGATATAGAGGTTTGTGAAAACTATTTGGGCAGTGTGTGTGTAGAGATCACATATCACAAGTCAGACAAGTGTGTCCATTTATGAAAATCCCAGTACCAGCAGGATGCCATCATGCTAGAGAGAATTCCGAGAAGGACTACAAAAATGATTGAGAGGCTGAAAGGGTTGATGTGAGATAAGATTAAAAAGAACTAAATATGTATGGCTTCTCCAAATACAGGCTATGTCACCATGAAATGAGGTGCTCACACAGAAGGGAAGCAGAAAACTTTTGAAGGAAGTTTAAGCAAAGGTTATTGAAAACGTTCTGAGGATTACTAACATGGACAAGGTTAACATGGAATGTGGAATAGACGACCTGGTGGGAAAACTAGAGATTATGTTTCTTACTTTTGCTCTCTGTGGATCCATTTTGCAAAGTGTTGAAGACAGCAGACTTTAAAACCAGTTCTTCAGTTTCTACATCTTTAATGTTCCAGTGTTAAATGATGGCTTTCTTTTGCAGGTTTCAGTATTGGTTGTCATGTTGAATTTTAGACATACCTATTTAAATGTTATTTTAAATGTATAAAACATTTTTTATAGCATACACACAAACACATATATGCATATACACAATGCACACACATACACACACACACACACAAATGTGTATATATTACATGCATACATTTTCCACTAACTGACCAAAGGTAATAATAGGACCATAAATGTACTCAAGTTTGATAAATTTATTAAAAAGAAGCATGATCATTTATTATGCAAACTTGAAATTCTAGTGTTTTCTGATAATGAAAGTATATAGTCTTATAATGAATTATATTCATTAAAGTACACATATGAAATATGAGGAAGGTTGTGATCAAGTCTCATAAAAGAGAAATTCACAGATACAGAGTTGAAAAGTTTTAGAGTATGAAACAAAACACTTGCTATTGACAGTAACAGCAATACACAGTGACAAGAATTGAATACGAAAGGACTACATGGGCCTGGGATTCCAGTTATAGAAAGCAGAATTTGAGTGAGCAAAACAACTGAAAATATACAACCTGTATCAAAAACCCTGAATGGCCTAGAGTTGTTTTGAGACTTTTATCATCAAAATATTACAGAGAAGCCTACAAAATACAACTGTTGAACAGATGCCTGAAGTACTCAGATGCATGGCCAGTCAATAGTCCTTCAAGGTCTCTTCCACCCTCAGAAAGCTTGAAGACTAGCAACTCTCAAAAGACAGAAAGGGAAAAAGGGAGAGAGGTTGAGAGGGAGAGAGAATAAAGGAGGCAGGAAGAAGAGATGGAAGGAAGAAAGGATTGGGGACAAAAACATATAAAATGATATTTTATACATGTGTATACACAGAGACACTTAGAAAGTGTTAATATTTCAGAGAGTTTTAGTTTCCTGAGTGTATTAGTTCACTGTAAATTAGCATTTCACAACTGTAAAATTTATTTTTAATGAAAATCAAAGAAAATATAATTTAAATATCTTCTAAGCATACAGGAATGAGTATAAGAATAGATAACAACTTACATAAACAAATGAAATTGAGAATATTGGAAACAAATTGCACTGGAAAATTTATCTGAACAAAGTATTTGTGAAAAATCTTTAGTGCCCAAATTTGCTCCAATCCATCACTGCAGTTCCCAGTGCTGACATGTACCTCGTGCTAGAGCTGACACCAAATGTAAAAATGCACTTACAGCTCCTGCTTACTCTCAAGGACTTGAACTTTGCTTTGGCTGATGTTTGTTTAATGTATAGTGTCAATTTTTCCTAAAATACAAAAATATACTCCAATATAAAAAGGCATTTTTGATCATTTTAATCCTTATTCTAATGTTACATGGTTTAAATTTTAGACAACAAATAGATTTCAATGTGCAGAATCATGTGGATAGTGGGTTATCTCGGAATGGTTTTTTCCTCTCTTCCCCCCTCTCCTTTATCCCCTGTGTATCCTCTCTCCTCATCCCTCTATCTCCTTTGAATGATACTCTCCCACATTCTGGATGTCTTTCCTTCTTAGTCAAATCTCTCTATAAACAGCCTGTGAGATACCCCAGAGTAAACATCAGCACTTCTCTAGCCATTTCTTTATCCAATGAATTGACTATTAAAATTTAACTCCACACTCTCCAGGGGAATAGAATTCTGATGAATAAAAGTCCTTGTCTCTTAGAGAGATTTTTATTTTGTTTTATTTTTCTAGTGTCACATCCTTTACGCCACTGGGTTGTATAATGTTACAATCTAAGCCTTGGTCTCAAATAACAAGTATACTGAAGAAGCAAAATATCCAGAAAAGAATTCGAAGAAAAGGCGTAGATATTATATATCCTCTTAGCTTATTTGTTTCTGTAGAAAAAATAATAATTTGTTCATAGATTGTAGTCATATTTTACTACCTTATTTCTTTATGGGTTCTTCTTTATCCACTCTTTATCCCTCACCCCCTGTTTAACCTGCCATTATTATATAGGAGAGAAAGAAAGATAGATGAAGAGAGAGAAAGAAATATTTCTGAATCTAGTTTATTTCCTCTTTTTTCTTTTTAGACCATGACTACTAATAAACCAGAACCAAACCTCCTAAATTACCATCAATAACAAACCCCTCAGAAGTGACACACTTTTAATGTTCCTGTATTTTGTTGATTTTTTCACTGTTAGTTTGCCTAGTGAAGTATTATGTATCCATTGTACATAAAACCAAAACTATCTTTTGTCTTAAAATCTTTATATTTTATTCATAGACTTGTAAAAGATGACTCTTATCTGAATATTAAATGCTTCAATCAACAATTAGTGATGTGTACATTCTGGGAAGAAGTTTCCTGAGCCTCAGTTCAGGATATTTTTAAGGTCATAATTTTAAATAATCTGTACTAAAAAATATGTCTCTACTCTTTAACATTCATGGTTGGGTTTTGCTGTCTTCACAGTATAATATAGACTGAGTAATTTATAACCCAGAGGAATATATTGCCTCTGGGACTGGAGTTGGCAATTCCAGGGTACCAGAACTCTAGCAGATATGATATCAGATGAGGTCCTGGTGTCTGCTGTGTACATGGCATTATGCTTCTGATGACATATAAATAGCCCAAAGAGATAGTGTACTCCTGAAGGCCCTTTGACAAAACACTGGACTTCTTTGGGGAGTAATTCCTCATATTCTAGTTCTTGAATCCAATTACATTGTAAAATAAACTCCAACGTTATTTTTTTTTGGGGGGGAAGTAAAAACCAAAAACATTTTCCTATGATTTAACTATAAGAGCAAGAATAGTTCTGTGGCTTTCAGTCAGGATCCTCACTGTCTTCTGACATTTAGATAGGTGAGCAACCTGCAGACCTTCTCTCTTTGATCATTTGTGAAATGGCTTGGCTATGCCCAGCTTCTATTATTGCGAAGGTTGCAAAACAAGAATACCATCTAAGTGAGGTGATTGGAGTATTTGCATGGGTACAGTCTCAAAGAAAGTGTGAAACTCTTCACATAATTACTATTTTAATGCAGTATTTTTAGAAAAATATGCTATTTATTTATCAATATGCTTTTATGGTGCTAAATATCAAACCTAGGACCTTAAACATGGTAGGCAAATAATAATGAGAGATGACCATGGAACAAAATTCTTTAAATGTTTTACCTCAACTTGGTTGAGGCAAAGGTAAGACAAGTGAGTCAAAGTTATTCTTGTAACCTCAACATTTATTTTAACTTTTGTCTTTAATTATAAAATTATCTTTGTTTAAAATATTAACCTTTCATTAATAGTAGGTAGTAGGTAGAATTTCTAAAATAGCCCTCAAAACTTAAACTGAAGAATTCAGGAATATGACAATCTGTCACTTTCATCCTTGTATTACCTATCATGTTTATAATATTAAGAGCCCTTTAAAGCAGAGATTTAAATGGAAATAGAAAAGTATGGAGACTTGAAGTATAGGAGGGAATCAATCTGCACCAGCTACCATTATAAGGAATTACAGGAAAGAATGTAGAAGAACTGTTAAATAAGGCTAACAGGCAATAAGAGATAAAGATGCCAATCCTACATTCTGCCATTACTAAGGATGTCTTTAGTGGGGTTTCTGGATTGCAATTTGTAGCCTTGTAAGTATCTGAGGAGATCCAGCTATGCATTCATACACTTCAGGCATATAGTAACTAAGTAATGATAAATGAGTATTCTTTGTCATATAAGAACAATATCATTGCAATTATAATTTCTTTATTTTTCATTAATTTGAATTTTAAGTATATTCTATGAAAATAGCAGTATTGGAACTATTAAGATTTCTATGGTAGCCTCTTAAATATTTCACTTATGCCAAATTCCTAATTTGGCTCTTCCAGTCTCAGTATAGTAATGCTTGATATAATATAGCTTTAGAGGTTCAACATTTTTGTAATGACATTGTTCATTTGCAGATTCCTCTAAGTTTCATATCAGCTCCATGAAATAACCTTCATATTTCCCACGTCCACAAGGTTTATTTTATCATCTCTACTAGTGGCCACTGTCAGTTTCTCCTTAAAACAACAGCCTCAGTCCTGAGATTAGTCAGATAATAGCATATTCAGAGAAGTCACGTGATAATGTCCCTAGACATTACACTGTAAAACTTTTCTTTAGAAGTATTATGATTTCCAAATAGTTCAAAATAGTTTCTTCCTATAGATAATACATTTTCTTCCATCATTTAAGTATTATTTATAAGGTCTATTTCAGCGGATTTTATATTTTTATCTAACTTTTCTTTAAAAACTAAAATTATAAATTTTAGTCAATAAGTTTGATGAATGGTTTGGACATGGCCAAATAACAAGAGTGACATACAAGTGACTGGCAACCTAGTCTCACAGAGACTTGAGTACCAGGGTGGGTGTGGATACCCAGGGGACTCCAACACACTCAGAGGACAAGGGGAGGGAGAAGGGGAAGAACTGTGGGAGGAGTTGACCAGGATAGGGGTAAGTGAGCTGGATATAAAGTAAATAAAAAAAATAAATAAAATTAAGTTAAAAAATGAATGGCAACAGTATTTGATCCCTTGTATGCTCTAATCTCCTTCAGGTTCTCTCAGAATTTTCTCCTTTCTTATGATAAGAGAAAAGATCGTATCTATAAGGGCTGTTCATCTCCATGCATATTAATGACTATTTTTAGTATGATTGAATCATTCATAGTTTATACCTATAGTGGTCATATTTTGTGTGCCTGTTGATTCATAGTTATTTAACCTATCATGGCAACTTTATTAATTGCTTATTATCAAACATTTTCCTCTTTTATGTAGAGAACAAGTGACTTACTCCCTTCAAACTGGCCTGTGCATATCTCTTTGTTATAGAAATTAATGCATACAACTTTGCAGAAGACAGCCTCATAGATTGTGTTGCCTTTATTTGTCTTCTGCTGATGACTTCCACTGACATAAATGGACACCCAGTGTCCAATGGATGGTGGCTAAAGTTCTGACTGGAGTTCAGGCAGCTGGGCAAGGAAGAAACTAAACAACTGAGAAAGAAATTCATTGTTGGTCATCTTTAGGGTTCTCCAGGATAGAGCTTCTCTTGGGGGTCTTAAATACAGTCTTAGATTTTTCTAAACTGATCAGAAAATACATCTCAACAGTGATGTAATGATGCACCACAGAATATTAGTCAGTGTTGTCATGGATTGCACCTATATTCAGTCTCCTAAAACTGTGGTTTGATATTGAGATGCTATGTGTTTAAAGTTTTAAAGTCTCAGTTTACTAATTCTAAGCTCCATGGTAAAACTTGTAAATACTTTTAAATTCCTTTTTGTTTCCTGACACCATTTTTGAGACTTAAACTGATTTCTGAGACTGTTAATACAATAATAAATCCTACTCTTAAGCATGACTGAAGAGTTAATGAAGAACAAATTTAACCTACCTCAATATGTGGGATGATTTAGAAAAAAAAAAGTCCCCTAAAGTCTTGACTGAAGAAAACTACCAAATCAGTACCTTATAATCTTCTATGCTATGATAGTGCATTGAATACAAGAAAGCTGATGGGGTAGTTTTAAAAAATGTCCTGACAGAGTCAAGGTGATGGCCATTTTTAGCTGCCCTGCTATCCATCACCTCTTTCAGCCAAGCATACTCCATCATATGCAACAGCCTCATGAATTTATGCATCAAGCTGTGCAGCCAGTCGTGCCGAGGGCGCTGGTGACAAGTGAAATTGCTGTGCGCCTCATTTAGCTGTTTATTGCGCCTGAGTACGTGTTGCAGCTGTCATCCCACGATGGGATGATAGTGCTCGTTAATAGACAAGACAGGCAAATAATGATGGAGGCCACAGCGAGAGATGCTCATCTGCCAATGGGCTCTGAGCAATATTACAAACATCCACAAAGTTTTCCATCAAAAGCATCCCTGTAAGAAAATAGAGAGAGCATGGCTATTCTTCATGGGACTAACAATGGAAATTAAACTTCTGAACAAAAAGTGTAGCCCAATGGATCATGTAACTTAAGAATGGCATTTGAGTTTCCACAGTAGAGTGTCCTCTTAAAGGAACAAAAAGTGACTTCACAACAGTCAGGATTTCTCCCACTGCCCAAGCTGACTGTGTGCCTATCACCCAACTAAGAATTAAACTTAATCTACTAAACTGCCAACTTTAGTCTACTGTCAACTACAACACCAAGATAATGCAAGTGATATTTTTCAACTCTTTCAAAGCTTGTGTTATACATTTATGATTTCAGATTTTTATCTTCCAATTCTTTTTAGTAATTCAGTGGAAAGAAAGTTGAATGGAAACATTTAGCATTTATATTTGAATAAAATTTTCTTTTGTATAAAATTGAATTATACTCGGCATTCATATCTTGGCACAGAACAAGGAACCTCTTAATGAAATCTCTTGCAGATGAAAGTCTGTTAAACAACTGACTTTCATTTCCTTCTCTCTCTGAATGTGTGGTACTTACTCTTTGGGAGTTTTATAGTGGTTGATAGCAAGTGCCTAAAGCGTAAGCTATAGTATGAACCTTTGTGATAATTACCAAAACAGACTATTCATTTTAAGATTAGAACATTTAGAGATAATTAATACATTTTATACAATGAAATGGAATATAATCTGACACACATAGACTTTTCTAAACAAAAGCAATAATCAAGAGAATTGTAATTCAGTCCTTACTAACTTATATTTGAACTGCAGATATAGAAACAGATGTCAAAGTATGAATTTTGAGTTCAGAATTGCCATGATTATCAATATTTTATAATTTAGCATATTTAGAAAATGGATAAGTATAAAACCAGATACCAAATACATAAGTAACCCTTAGGTACATACATATATTGACAAGGTTCTTTCATGGATATCATAACATGTGGCTATTGCATATTTAGCAATGTCCGTTCCACTATTAGATACTGGCAATAAATTAACAAAGGCATCCTTTATATCCAAAACTATCAATATTTGCTTGTAAATGGTATGTGTATTAAGACTTCAGTGTTATCTTGATGAAAGAAATAAGAAAAATATTGTTACAGGATCTAGATTGTAAGGATAAAGGAACCAAGTATCAGAGAGAGTTGAAGTGATTCAGTGAGGCAGATAGCATCCCTGGTGAACTTGGGCTCCTGAAACCCTAAATCTTACAAAGTAGTGCACAAAGGATATTTCCCATATCCCTGTTGTGACTGACAATGTATTTATTTTAGCTAATAGAAACATTTTAGCTTTCCTTATTAATTTAGATCACTGTAACTTATCCATATGCATATTTATTTACATCTTTTTTATAAAAAGGGAGAAGGGAGAATCTATGCATCTGACAAAATCTTGGTTAAGAAGACAAGGTCTGTGTAATGAAAAAAGAATAGAGGTTATAAGAGGGAAAATTCTTAGGCTAAGGATAATTGCTAGATCTGAATATAAATTTTACTACTGATTTAAAAGGCATGATTCATTCTTAAATGTGACTGTTGTCTTGGGGCCAAGAATTACTTCAGTGAAATAGATCTTCTCTTTTATGATGGAAATAAAGGAGAAAATATAAGTTAACTTGCAAAAATACAGTTTCATGATACCTATTTTATATATATATATATATTATAGAATATACATATATATATATTCTATAAAACAAGGCACATTTCTATTAATTATTTAAGAACAATTTCTTCTTTAAAATATTTGTTCCAGTGAATCTTCTCTTATTCAAAATGTATAACAAAAATCATTAAAGCAACTTTATGCAGAATACCTTGTTGCAAAATATCTATTTTCCATAAGGCTGATAAACATTATATAGGCCAAGTGTATCTACAGTAATTTACTTGCCAGTACAGTTAGCATCATTATGCAGAAGTTACAGAGTCACATTTGGATTATACATTACAGCAGTAATTTAGCTCAGACTCTTAATGTAAAGTCCCAAGAACTAACATACAATAACTTTATACACTTTATTTCTTTTCTCTGTTTTGTTCTTGCGATGGAATAATAGACTGAGAGATGAGGTTCTGCTTATTGCATTTAAAAATACTGGTAATTTTTGTTGGCATTTATAGAATTAATGGTCAGCAAATTTGAATATGTTGACCCCATTTTCCTAATGAAATGGAGAAAAGATATGTGTTACACAAAGTTTTATTAATGTTTTATAAAATGGTTGCTACAATCAAAGGAACTGCTCTGAAAATTAAATTACTGGGTCTCCTCTGGAAATCAGCATAATATGCTCTGTTTAATTCAGTCATACTAAGATGTGAGAGTCTCCTTCTTTCTCTCAGCTTTCTCTCTCCTTCACCTGGGGGCATCTGCTGATTAGTCTCTTCTAGAGGTTGTTTAATGACTATTTTACAGGAACTGTCAGCTTCATAAAGCCCAATGGCACTGGGCGTCACTGTATTACCAGCCGTTTTACACAATTTGCCTGACTGTAAAACGAAGGTTTAAAAGTACAAGGCAATGTTCCTATTTGACTTAATGACTGGCTGATGGGGGTTGATTAATCCTGTACTTGAATGTTTTACTCATAAAGGTCATCTGTTGTTTGTCTATGCTCACTTTTCTGGTTCTAGAAACCTATGAAATAAGATGACTATTTTGAAAATGGAAGAAGGGAGTTTTTATAAAATCCTTCTCATATGCACTTTGGGGTATGGATTCAAATCCCAATTATACAATAAATGGAAAAATGTAGCCTTTGAATCGACTTAGTGTAAAAGGAAAAAACAATGTACTTGCTCAATTTAGTTAAAGAACATGAATGTGATAGCATTTTTTATTTGAGGAATATTTTATTTTTTTACTTATTTTCGCTTGGGGAAAGGTTGAACTTATTCCTATATTTTAAAAAAAAAATCTTCTTACTTCTTCATGTTTTTCTATTAAACAAAAATAATCAGTATTCTTAGAATTGTTACCTTTTTAAATTAAGATATTGCTTTTATTCAAACTAAATATTTTATCTAATTTTAAAAGATGCGTTCTTCATAAAAAAATAGATTAATTCATGGTAAATTTAATATTCACACAAACTTGTGTATCTTGAATGAACACTCTTTAAGGAACAATAAATAATCTTTAAGGGTCAATAAATGCACTATTCAATCAGAGCTAGTCAACAAAGAGAATGACCTATGATCAAAAGCAGTTATCATACAGAAGATAATGCTTAGGAAATATTTAATAATTTTATGACTTTATTCTTTCAAAAATTAAGACAATTATTCTTTGAACAAACAAAAGATACGACCATAAGTTCCTTAAGGCTTTTTCAAAGAACAATCATTGTGTTATTTCTTAATTTTTTTCTGCATGAAGAGTTCTTATTACAAATAACTAGAAGACAATAGACCCAGGAGAAGGTGGGATAGATAGACTGAGTTAATTTGACCATAAATCCTCCTCTTTCGCCTAACACCACAGTAATAGGAACACTTAAAAAAGAATTTGGGCCTACAGGTTTCCAAAAGACAATATGTTCAAGGACACACACAGAGAGAAGCATATTGGCATCAAACACGCAAATTCCTAGAGTAGGATTGTCTGCATAACCAAGCACTGCAAGGTACCTAAAACTCACTTATGTTAAATCAAGACCTTTGTTGTTTTGTTGTTGTTGCTGTTGTTTATTTGTTTGTTTGAATCTCACATTTGAATTCCATTAACAAATGTCCACAGAGCTAAGAAGTGTTTAAATAAATGATGTAAATTTTGGTGTTTCCATAGCATATTATTTGGAAGGTGTTTCACAAATCTGGAAGGAGGGCAGGGACTCTTTGAACACACTAGTAGAGCACACAATTAATTCTAAAGAGAGGGCTCCAGCCTTTATATTCAGACTTTGGCTTATTTTACTAAGGTGTTTTCTTGCACTTTTGGTGCCATGAACTGTGTTCATTAGCTTTCATTTTTTGGAAGTTTTTGTTTACAAGGGTAGAAGCCATTTCATATAAATCTTGATACTTCCTAAATATTTTATTGCCTAGGATCATGTTGAACATGAGGTAAATATTTAAATAATATTTGAATTAAGCAGCCAAAACAGCGGTTCTTTTCCATAGTTGAGAGATTCTCAGTAAAATATTCTTAATCACACCTCCCCCTTTAGACTTCATACTGCCTCCTACTGCCAAGCTTGAAGGAATGGTGAGATTGTACCTGGAGATGGGATTGATAGTCTCAACTCTGTCACATTATGATTACCAGAGAGTGCACTTACATTTGAGACTTCAATTTCTTATCAGTAAACTTCAGAATTGGTTAAATCCCAAGATCCTTGACAGCAATGATGCTCTGATTGTTGGTTCTCTGAAGCTTGAATCTGTCGTCGACCACTCCCTGTCACTCTACTTGCAATGGAATTATCACTGATAGCCAGTATTTACTGAGCTCATACTCAGGAAATTCACATTACTTCCTCTAAATCTTACAACGAAGCAATATTTTTTTTTCTCAAAGAGTAAAATTTTGTCTTGGAAAGATTAAGTATTTTTCAAGGAATCGCATTAGCTGGATGTTGCATAAGTAAAATTTGGCTCTAGCTTCTCTGTGGTGATTGCTTTGTTTGTCCCTGCTTTTTAGATTGCGCTGTCCTACTCTATTTGTTGCCCTCCACACATTTCTAACAGTATCACACTGTAATATTAGACAGAGAAACTCTGAAGGTGACAACAGCAGCCTCTGAGAAAAGATCAATTGATTGTATTATTTTCAGAGATGAAGAGGTTCCTGTGATACCCCATATGTATTCTTTCTCACCCTTTCGTGCTCAAAGTCATGCATTTCTTGAGACAGATGGTCAATGTACTCTGAGGTCATAAAACAGAACTCAGCAAGCTGCTGGCACCAGGACTGAACTTGTGACCTCAACATCATTTTCACCACACCCAAAGCAAGTCAATTTAATAGCCAAAGGAAAAGTCTGACATGCACCACATGAAATGAAACACAGCCCTCAAACTGTTCAAGTATTCCTCAATCATTTATTCAATTTGTATTCCAATTGTTTGAGAGTTGTATCTTGTAAAACAGTGCACTGAAAACTGTAGAATAAGCGCATAATCTGGACCTCTAGGCCTTATTTTTCAAGAGGTAAGAAGAAGCAATATGCTGGATCATGTGCCTTCAAACAGGACACATAAAGCTTCATAATGTACAAAGCCTGACAAACTTCTATCCAGATGTGAGGTATCAGAAAGAGTTTGTAGAGAACTCTGAAAGTTGCTCCCACATTATCAATCCTCTCCATGTCTAGAGTATCATTACAAATAGCCTCAAGTTAACACTTTACAAGACAGCCACTCATACCCCTTTAATGACCCTCTCTATATATTAATATTCTTTGTAGAATCTTATTTTCATCTAATCCATGGTAATGTTCAGTAGGATGACTAATTTCATGTGTCAAAGAAACTGGTACAAGAGATGTCTGGAAGGTGTGTATAAATGCTATTGCTGAATGTATCCATTAGGGCCTCTTGGCAAATGATTAGCATTAAAGTTGATGGGCTAAATGAAGGCATCACAGTTACCAATCAGGGTCAATGTTGTCTAATCAGTTGAGAGTCAAGCAAGGAAAAGAAATAAAGATGAATTGAGTCACTGTTAGCTTGGGCTAAGACGTTTGTCCTCTCTTGCCTTTTTACATTGACTCATCTGTTTCCTGGCCCCCCAACTCACACTGCTATTCCTTTGTTTTTAATCTTGTGTTTCTTTTATTAATAATAGATTCTTTTTTCATATAATATATCCTGATAGTAGTTTCCCATTTCTCTAGTTCTCCTAGGTTCTCTCCATCTTGCCTGCCCTCTGGATCCTTTCCCTTTCTTTCAGTCATAGAAAACAACAGGTTTTTAAAAATAAAGTGTTTGGAATAATAGGTATAATCATGTTGTTTCATGTGACTCTGTTTTATTTTGTCCCACTAGTACTTTTATTATAAGATCACTTGTTCCCAGGCTTTGACCTCACACTGAATTTCACTGCTGGCTTTGTCAATTTTTCTATTTGAAATTTATATATCATGAGTACTTTCTTGCCTTCACTCATCTAGTGTGCCATTTTCCATTCATCTATCTGTCTGTCTATCTATCTATCTATCTATCTATCTATCTATCTATCTATCTATCTATCTATTCATCTATCTATCATCTATCCATCTATCTGTCTTGTATTTCCTCTGGATTTATTTGTAATAAGGCACAAAGCTGTCTTTGACTTCTCCAATTTCATGGTTCTAAGACTCAAATGTTAACAAAACTGAGTTAATTGGAGAATGTAGTGTCCTGTTTTCCTGGACTTTTTTCCCTAACATTCTACTTTAGGTTATTTTATTTTAAGAATTCAGTTAATGAGATAATTAATTTTAATTAACCAAAAGAAATATTTTTAAATATACAGGGACTTTAAAAACACCGTCACCCTACAGTTTTGTTCAATAAGCAATAGTTAATATCACTAGCCCTTCAGTCCATCCACCCCTTAAATTATAAACCAGTTACAAGAAATAATTAAAATTAATGTTAATACTATCATTAGGGACACTATCATATCATTTTATAACTATACTAAGAATAAACCCCATATTTTTTTATTGACTGTCTTCACTATTCTATCTTAATTTATATTATATTTGTGGTACCATTTTGCACATCCTGCACCTAAATATACTTATATGTTCCACTTCTAAGACTTATATGAAATAATGCTTATTACATATCCATAACAGTTAAAAAGAAGAATGAAATTCCTAACAGTAATTGCATATCAAATAAAAAATAATAATTGAACCCAAATTTGCTAAAAGATTGTTCTTCATTGCCTTAGCAAAAGAACCTTGGTATAGATTGAAAGACCACTTGACTACTTTTCCTCATAAAGACACATATTGAGTCTTTAGATCTATAATGATGATGGTATTAGGAAATTCAGGCAATAAAAGAAATAACTTCTCAGGCCTACTGCCAGATATCTAAAGCCACTATAATATGTTACTTTTGCCAAGTAAATGAAATCTGAATGCTAGATAAAATATTAAAAAAAAAAAAAAGAAAGAAAGAAACCCATGCTGACTAATAGGCGCTAATGTGTGAATAATAATTAGTGTGATTAAATGGCTGGCTCTGTGAGAGTGAAATTTTTAGAAATCAAAACATTAATGTAGGGGGTACACACATATAAATAAAGCTTTAAAACAGGAGAATATGAGCTGTAAATCTATGAAAATGTTTGTCAGTATGCCAAATATAGAATTCTCATTTAAGTTATACTAAACTTAATCACAGGAATTTTATGAATACATATAATTATTAAAACCACATAGAACTGGAAAAATGAAAAGAAGGGTCAAAGGGAAGGGTTCTGAGGAAAAGGAAGAGGTGCTGGAAAGGAAGACGGGAAAGAGAAGAGGGGATTTATAAAGGATTTTTTTTTTTTTTTTTTTTTTTGGTTTTTCGAGACAGGGTTTCTCTGTATAGCCCTGGCTGTCCTGGAACTCACTCTGTAGTCCAGGCTGGCCTTGAACTCAGAAATCCTCCTGCCTCTGCCTCCCAAGTGCTGGGATTAAAGGCGTGCGCCACCACCGCCCGGCTATAAAGGATTTAGTAACACTATCATGTGTGCAATAAAGTCAGAAGGAAATTGCTAATCATCTATTAGTTGGTTGTTTATTCAAATCTTGCCATATATCCACCCTAAAATTAACTGCCTATATGTTAAAACTCTTGTGAGTATATTTTTTTCTGTCATACCCACACCACTTTTATCTAAATACCGAGAACTAGTTTTCTTGGGAAGTGATACAGAATTATAACTGAGAACCCATATGAACCTTAGTTGATCTGACATGGAGTATTAATTGTAATTCTCTCTTAGAAATACTGCTGTGTCAAGGTTAGGGTTAAGGTCATTTACAAGGCATTGGAGAGGACAGCATATAATTTACAAGCCAAAATCATTCACAGCTGATAGAGGTGGAAACCTTTCCAACAGAAATCTATACTCATTTAGTTTTCATAAACAAATGCTTGTAAATGTATAAAAATATTGTAAGCTTAATTAAGAAGCATCAAATTACCCTCTCCTTTTATTCACCTTTAGAAAATGTATTTAGTGGGTGATCATTAGAGACTTGCATTGTTTATTCAACAGAAATAAGAACTGTAAAATCACCTCATTCGCATGTGCTATCCTTTGCAAATGAAGATAACTCTATTGATTCACAATCAGCAGTACTGAATCTATTCCTTTTCTTTTTTCAAAAGAGGTTGAAGTATTAATGACAAGTAGACTGTCATGTCAGTTTTGTTCCTTATCTAATTTTTTATTTTACTATCAAACAACTCTCATGTAATAATGATCTACCAGGGACAAAACAAGTAATCTTGATTATGATGCAGAATAAGCATATGTAATTTTTGTTGTTCCCACTGCAAAGTGCTTGTAGAAATTTAGGGCAATTCAGAGACATATGGGTCTCAGGATTTGAAATTTTTTAGTTGATACTTTTAGTCATCACTTCCATTTGCTCTATTTTTTTCCCACACAAGAATATGTCCCTGAAATAAACACAAATGGGTAAAAGGGATCAGATCATCAGAAGGATCTTGAAAATATTAAAATCAAACAATATTTTTCATGCAGAACTGACCAGAGCTCTAAAGCATAATAGGTCAGATAATGGTCAGAATAATATTAATTCAATATCTTGTTTAAGGATGTCCTCAAATTTCACTCCAGTTCTCTTCTTCCTTCCTTCCTTCCTTCCTTCCTTCCTTCCTTCCTTCCTTCCTTCCTTCCTTCCCTTCCCTTCCCTTCCCTTCCTCCCACTCTCCCTTCCTTCCCCCTTTTTATTTCTCTCTCTCTCTCTCTCTCTCTCTCTCTCTCTCTCTCTCTCTCTCTCTCTCTCACTTTGTGTGTGTGTGTGTGTGTGTGTGTATTATTGTGACTTAGTGAATATGTCTGTAACTCCCCACACACAGACGTCTCCCACACTCTATGTTCCCTAAGACAAACATGCCCCCCCACCACCAAATCACAGGTCTCACTTACCGGAAAACCATGCCAGCCACAAGAAATCTAGGCTCCAACTCAGGTGGAGACATCCTGCTTAATCACAGGCAACACAAGCTAGAAAGTCTAGAACAAAAATATAAATAAAGAAACAAAACATACATCCAACAAATATAAATACCCTAATCAGCACCTAGACCTATAAATACCACAAACCCAGATTCCTAAATGTCAAAAATAAGAACATAATCAATGATATCGAGAGTAATATGTCACCAGCAAAGCCCAGCTAGGCTACTATAGCAGGTGCTGATATTCCAGTGCGACAGAAATGTAAGAAAAAGACAAATTTATGAAGATAATAGAGGTACTTAAGAAAATGAAAAAAAATCATTCCAAAAAGTCTAGAAAAATCAAACAAAAATTTGAAGAAAATAAATAAATCCCTAACTCCCAAAATTGTCAAGAAAACCAAACAAACAGTTAAAGGAAATTAATAACAGTGTTGGAGAACAGAAAATGGAGTAGAAGTGGAAAGAATAAAGAAAAACCTGAGGGAATCTGGAAATAGAAAATCTAGGTAGACAAATAGAATTATATGCATAAGCATCACAAAAGATGGGAGAGAGACTCTTGATCTCAGTTGTTGAAGATTCAATTGAAGATATAGATGCATCAGTCAAAGAAAATGTTAAATTAAAAAAAAAACTGAAATAAAACATCCAGGAAATCTGAGACACAATGAAAAGATCAAACCTAAGAATAATAGAAATAGAGGAAAATGAAGGTTCCAAGCTCAATGGCTCAGAAAACATTTGCAACATAATCATAGAAAATTTTCTTACCTAATGAAGGTTGATGCCTATAAAGATAAAAAAAAAGTATACAGAATATAAAATAGATTGAAACTGGAAAGAAAGTCCATTTAACACATAATAATCAAAATACTAAACATACAGAAAAAAAGAAATATTAAAGGCTGCAAAGGAAAAAAAGAAGTAACATGTAAAGGTTATACCCACTAAAAGCAGGGACAAGATAAGGTTGCCCACTATTTCCATCTCTATTCAGTGTAGCAGTTCTACCTAGGGCAGTAAGGCAACAAAAGGAGGTCAAGGGGATACAAATTCGAAATGAAGAAGTAAAGGCCTCACTATTTGCGAATGATTATATGTGTGTGAACGTGCGTGCGTGCCTGCGCGCGCGCGTGTGTGTGTGTGTGTGTGTGTGTGTGTGTGTGTGTGTGTGTGTGTGTATGTGTGTGTGTACAAGCCTCCATCAGTGTCTGTATATGAAATTAGCTCAAAGAAAGCAGTAGCCCTCCTTTATACACTTGATAAACTGGATGAAAAAGAATTTATGGAAACAATACCCTTCACAATAACCACAAATATTATAAAATATGTTGATGTAACTCTAAAAAAGTCAGAGAAAGATGTGTATAACAAAAACCTCACATACTTGAAGAAAGAAATTGAAGATATCAGAAGGTGGAAAAAGATCTGCCATGCTCATGGATTGGTGGGATTAATAGTGAAAATAACCATCTTACCAAATAGAATTTTCAGATTCAATACAATTCCCATAAAAATTACAACACAATGTTTTATAAACATTGAAAGAGCAATTCTCAACTTCATAGCAGGAAACAAAAATCTGGGATAACCAAAACAATTCCGAATACCCAACATCTCAATGGAGACCCTAAAATCTGTAAGAATAGGGTCAGCAAAAACAAAATAAGGGAAACACACACACACACAAACAACCAACAACAAACAACAGGAATTAACAATCTTTGGTCATTGATACCTCTCAATATCAATGAACTCAATTCCCCAATAGTTTATGCCCAGGAGTGGTATAACTGGGTCTTCAGGTAGAACTATTTCCAATTTACTGAGGAACTGCCAGATTTATTTCCAGAGCAGTTGTAGCAGTTTGCAATCCTACTAGCAATGGAGGAGTGTTCCTCTTTCTCAACATCCTTGCCAACATGTTCTGTCACCTGATTCTTTGATCTTAGCCATTCTCATTGGTATAAGGTAGAATCTTAGTGTCATTTTGATTTGCATTTCCCTGATGACTAAACAATTTGGACATTTCTTTAAGTGCTTCTTGGCCATTTGAAACCCACCCCATGGGAAAGCACCAATTCCTGACACGACTAATGATAATCTGTTGGCTTGTAGACAGGAGTCTAGCATGGTTGTCTTCTGAGAGGCAGCAGCATGTAGCTGACTCAGATGGACATAGAGATCCGTAGCCAAACCATAGACGGATCTTAGAAACACTTATGGAAGAGTTGAGAGGATTGTAGGCCCTGAAGGAGATACACAGTCAACTAACCTGGAGTCTTACAACATCCAGGGACTGAACTACCAACTAAAAGCTTACATGGTCTGGAAACAATTCCACTCATATGTGGCAGATGTTTAGTAGGCGCTTCATGTGGATTCTGAACTGAAGTGGGGTCTATTTCAAAAGCTGTTGCCTGTCTGTTGGATACCATTCTTTTAGTTGGGATGCTTTGTCTGACCTCAGTGGGAGAGGATGTGCCTAGCCCAACAGAGACTTGATATGCCAGGGTGGGAGTACACCCAGAGGAGCCTACACCCTTTCAGAGGAAAATGGAAGGGGGAATGGGAGAAGGATTATAGGAGGGAGTGACCAAGAGGAAGGGAAATGAGCAGAATGTGAATTGAATAAACAAATCTCAAATAAATAAATAAATAAATAAATAAATAAATAAATAAATGAAACGTTCATAGAACAAAGTGCCCACATTTTTTAAAAAATGAAGAAATTTCATACTAGAAACTTAACAGTATACCTGAAAGTTCTAGAAATTAAAAACAAAACAAACAAACAAAAAAAAAAAAACAAGCACACCTAAGAGGACTTATGGCAGGAAATAATCAAACTGAAGGCTGAAATCAATAAAAGAGAAACAAAGAGAATAGTACAAAGAATTAATGAAACAAAGAGTTTGTTCTTTGAGGAAATCAAGACAATAGAAAATTCTTGACCATTCTAACTATCCAAGTTAACAAAAATAAAAACAAACAAGCAAACAAATAAAAACAAAGATGATAATCAACACTGAAGAAACCCAAAGAATCTTTAGGTCTTACTTTATTAGCCTATACTTCACAAAATTAGAAAATTTAAAGAAATTGATAATTGTATTGATAAATAACACTTATAAGAGTTCAATCAAGACCAGATAAACAATTAAAATAGATATGCAATCCCTAAAGGAATAAAAGCAGCCATCTAAAGATTAACATATAAAAACAAAACAAAACAAATACCCAGGGCCAGATAATTTTAGTGCAGAATTCTACCAAACTGTTAAAGAAGAGTTAATACCAATACTCCTCAATTTATTACACAAAATAGAAACTGAAGAATCATTGCCTAACTCATTTAGTGAGGCCACGGTCTCACTGATACAGAAACCACATAAAGCTTCAACAAAGAAAGAGGATTATAGACCAATTTCTTTTAACATAGATGCAGAAATACTCAATAATATATTTGCAAGTGGAATGCAAGAAGTTGAAAAGATCAACCATCATAATTAGTAAATGTAACCTACCATATAAATAAACTAAAAGGAAAAAAAGACTCATAATCATCTCATTAGATGATGAAAACCCTTTGACAAAATCCAATATCCCTTTCTGCTTCAAACTTGGATATATTATCAATACATGTGACAATAACTAAATATAATAAAATCAATGTATAGAAATCTTCTAGTTACTATCAACATAAATGAAAAAGAACTTGAACACCACAATCAGGAGCAAGACAAGGCTGCTTATTCACTCCACATCCACATCTATTCAATATAATACTTGCAGTTCTAGCTAGAGCAACATGACAACTGAAGTTCAAAAGAGTTCAAATAGAAAAGGAAGAAAGTAAAGTGTCACTATTCACAGATGATATAATCATATATATATAAAATCAGCAGCTCTTATATACATATAAATGACAAAAAAGACTAGTATAAAATCAGGAAAACAGCATCTTTCACAATAGCCAAAAATATAGAATATCTTTGGGTAACGCTAAGCAAGTAAGTCAAAGATTTATATGACAAAAACTCCAAGTCTTTGAAGAAGAAAATTGAAAAACAGAGATCAGAATATGGAAAAATCTCTCATGCTCATGATTAAGTATAATTAATAGAGTAAAAATGGTTCTATTCTACCAAAAGCAAGGAATCACCATCAGAATTTCAACTCAATTCTTTACAGACTTTGAAGGCACAGTATTTAATTTCATACAAAAAAAAATGTAATAAAAAAATAAAATACAGGATAGCTAAAGCAAAACAACACTGCACAATAAAAGAACTTCTGGAGTTATTACCATGTCTGATTTCAAACAGTATTACAGATCACATGGTATTGACCTAAAATCATACATGTTGATCAGTGGCATAGAACTGAAAATGCAAACCTAAATCCATCTAATTTTTGATTTAAAAAAGCCAAAAATACACAATGAAAGAAATAAAGCATTTTCAACAAATGTTGCTGGTCTATCAAGATGGCTGCATGTAGAAAAATGCAAATAGATCTATCTATATGTATCACACTAAACAGAAGTTAATTTCAAATGGATCAAACACTTTGACCTCAAATCAGATACAATGAACCTGAATGAAAAGAAAATAAGGAATAGCCAAAAAATATTGGCAGAGAAGACAATTTCCTAAACAGAAACTGATATCACAGGCACTAATATCAAAAATTAAAAATGGGGCCTCATGAAACTCTAAAGGTAAAGGATAATGTCAAAAGGACAAAACAGAAGCCTATAGAATGGGAAAAGACTTTTACCATCTCCATATCTGATAGAGAGCTAGTATCCAAATAATATACAGAACTCCAAAACTTCAACATCATATAGACATCAACAAAGCAAACAATTCAATAAAAATGAGGTACAGAACTAAACAGAGAATTTTCAATAGCAGAAGTGGCTGAGAAACAAATGTTCAACATTATTAACCATCAGAGAAATGTAAATCAAGAGCCCTTTTAGATTTCATCTTATACCTGTCAGAATGTTGATGATATGCGACAGCTCATGATGGTGAGGATGTAGACTAAAAGAATAGTCCTCCAATGCTGTTGGTAGTACAATTTTTTTTACAACCGCTATAAAAATCAACATAGACATTCCTCAGAAAATTGGGCATAGATCTACCTTAAGACCCAGCTATACCATTCTTGGGCATACATCTAGAAGATGTTCCATCCTACCACAAGGACATTTGCTCAACCATGTTCATAGCAGTTTCATTCAAAATAGCAAGAAACTGCAATATCATAGATGCCCTGCAACCAAAGAATGGATGAGGAAAGTATAGGATATTACACAAAGTAGTATTACTCAGCTGTTAGAGAATAAATGATATCATGAAATTTGTAGGCAAGTGAATAGAACTAGGAAAAAATCCTAGTTGAGGTAACCCAGACAGAGAAAGACAGAATATGTATTCACTTATAAGTGGATAGTTGCTGTTAAATTAAGGATAATCACATTATAATCCATAGATAGACCTGAGAGGCTAAGTAACAAATAATACTCAAGTGGGGACACAGGGCTATCCCTAAGAAGCAAAAATATAATAGATTTTGTGGGTGGATTGCAGGTGAGTCAGAATAGTAACATGAAGGTTCAGGTGGGGTTAAGAGGGATTGATTGAGAGACTACCAGAATGGGGAGCTTTAAGGGAACTATGTGGAAATGTCTTTGAATCTATGAGAGTGACCTTAGGAAGGACTCCTATTAATGATGGACATGGAGCCTGAACTGGCCATCTTTTGTATCCAGGGTAGGCTCCCAGGAGTGGGACTAGGCCACTTACCCTGTCACAAAACCTTTGGCCATCAAACTCTCTTGCCTACAAGATGTGCTAGGGCAATGCTGGCTCGGAAGTATGGGAGGGCCTATCCAATGACTAGTCTAACTTGAGGCCAAAGCTAGGAGATAGAACCTATGACTCACTTGACCAAATGGCCAGGTCCTGGAAATCAGATGCCTCTAAGTTGTAGGATAGAACCAGAGCCGGGCGGTGGTGGCGCATGCCTTTAATCCCAGCACTTGGGAGGCAGAGGCAGGAGGATTTCTGAGTTCGAGGCCAGCCTGGTCTACAGAGTGAGTTCCAGGACAGCCAGGGCTACACAGAGAAACCCTGCCTCGAAAATCAAAAAAAAAATAAATAAATAAATAAAAAGAACCAACATGACTAAAACCAACAAAAGTCAATGAAATGATTCTATTGATGTTCTGCTATTTCTATGTATTTGTGACTAACCCAATTGTCATCAGAGAGATTTCCTCCAGTAGCTGATGGGAGCAGATACAGAGAACTACAACCAAAACTTAGCTTGAGCTATAAGAACTCTACAGAAAATGAGGAGGAAGGCTTTTAGGAACCAGAAGGGTCAAGGATACTAGGAAAACATGGCCCACAGAATCAACTAAGCAGGAATCATGTGGATTCACAGAGCATGAAGCAGCAATTATGGAGCCTACATATTTCTGACCTACATCCTCTGCATACATGCTGCAATTGTTTTGTTTGAAGTTTTTGTTGGACTCCTAACAGTATGATTGTGGGTGTCTCTGACTTTGCTAGTGGGACTCCTTTTCTCCTACTGGACTAGTCTTGAACAACCTTGATATGAGGGTCTATGCCTGGTCTTACTACATCTTCTTTCAACAAATGCTGTTTTCTGCCCAAAGAATTCAAAAAAGACTAGCAAGGACTCACATTCTTCAGTGGGAAATACAAGCAAATATGCTGAAATCATCTACTACACACAACTACATATTTATGAAAAGAGCTACTTATACACAGAGAAGGGGCACAGCACATGCAACAGATAGAAAGAAAGGGGGAATCAAGTGGATGGAATGTTAGCAAATGCTTGCTAAGAAACATGTTTCTGTTTACTATTGAATTTTAAAGCTTCCTGTCTACTGACTTTTTCTCTGAATTCTGAAAATGTGGCTCAGTTTTTCCTCACACAAACACAAAACGTCTCACCAAGCTAGTGGTTATCTAACAAATTCTCTAGCTGCCTCTGCTCTATGCCAGCCAATATTCTTTTCTGCTTGGTTTAATACTTGCCTCTACTTTCTGATCACAGTCCATAACACATGCCTTTAAATGTGACCAGTATCACAAGAAAAACTATCATCTTTAAAGCCTCATGTGTTTTTGAAAACTTCTTTCTTTGGTATTCAAGTTCTCTTCTTTCTCACATGCCTCAACTTTTTCTTCTCTTCCCATTTTTGACACAGGAACTTGAGTCCCATGCTCTCTCTCTCTTATGCTCTTCATATGGACCACTGTCAAATGAATTTGAGGAAGTGTGTGTTTGTGTCTGTGTGTCTGTGTGTGTGTGTATGTGTATGTTTGTGTTTGTATGTGCCACACCTTTCCCTTGGACCTGCCTGTCACCTATATATCTTGAGCTTTCTGATTTTCTTGAGATCAAGGTTAAACATATAAGTATACAGTTTTTACTTGTCTGTTACAGATACACTTCTTTATTTCCAATATGGCCTGACATTTCCCTTAAAAATTCCTAGGCCTACACTGTAGAAAAGCTACAATGGGGTCATTCTAAAACTTCTTCCCTCCCTCCAGCCCTCCTTTCCTTTCTTCCATCATTCCTTTCTTCTTTCAATATATAGACTTACCCTATAAAGATTAGAAAGTTCTTATAAGGTAACTATTTCTCAACTCTATTTCTTCTTGGCCTATTCAGTGTTTTGTTTTGTTTTTGTTTGTTTGTCTTACCAAGAATGCTCCTAGTCTGCCATTAAGTTTCAAACACAAATTTACTGTAAATGTAAAAAAGTTCATAAGTCTAGCTCTTCCTTGCATTTCCCACTTTGGGTAAGCTCCCTGAAGACATTTGGCAATTGCATTAACAACTTGAAAAGTTTACAAATACTCTATATCACTTATTTTGATGACAGTCATGTTTTCTTTCATTTTTTCTTGACTGCCCATCTTCACTCTTTGCATTTTATTGTAAGGATTTGAAGTGATAATATAAATTTTATTCTCACCTCTTACCAAAGAAGCTTTTTTGCATCTTTATAGTTATTACAGAGATCCATAGCTCATGAAAATGCCAAGAACAAGTGACAATAGACTATCCATTGATGTCACTATAACAAAACACCTACACTTAAGGCTCTGGGACCATTGGAAAAGAGAGCACAGAGTAACTTAATGAACCAGACAGTCAAGAACCAGACTGTGAGAGAGTCTTTTAGATAGTGAATCTCTCTCTATCCTTGAAATCTCAGCAATATGGTTGCCCAAATATGACCCACATAATCATAAGAACAACAGATTTACCAACATACCTCAGTGAAATTTCACAAAGTGTCACCAGTAGATGAGGTAGTTATAGTGACTAAATGGTTGCTAAGAGAGGTAGAAGGGATTTTTAACCATGGTTAATTATCCTGTTAAGTTAACTAATTCCAAATAGTCATGCTTAAATACATGGACATGCAAACACACTAAATAGACTTTCAGGAGATTCATGCCCCCACCACACATGCACTCATGCACACAATCACACATATATTCATACACACAAACTCATATAAATGTTAAGAAAGAAGAGGTCATAAAGCTGAGAAATAATGGCAGAAGGTACATGGGAGGATTTAAATGGGAAGATACAGGATGTAAATTCTAAAAAGAATAAATTTTAAGCTAGGAGAAAGCTGAATTAGAAGTTTCAGTCTATGTTATGAATGTATCTATTTGTTCATCAATTACTATTGAGAGGAGTTAAATGTCTGTTCAATATATACAAAAAGAAATATCTGCTATTTATTTATTCATTTATTTAATTTATTTATTTATTTTGGTTCTTCGGTTCCACTTGCTCAGCATAGTAAAACAAGAGCTAACATATAGTTCAGCTCATTAAATGCCCTGGTCACTAGCTCCAGAGGCAGCAGAATGCGAATCACTGAGGAAAAAAATAGCCAGGACGAGTATAAACATAGGTTTTAGTGTGGGGAAGTTATCTAGAATCATCAAACATGATAAAGTTCAAATAAAAGCTTTCCTTTCATTATATCTGGTTAAAGTGGGAGATATGTCATGTGAAGAAAACATTAGAAAGCACAATAATCAGAAAATATAGTCTCTATTTTATCATAAAAATTACATGAAATTGAATTTGTTGTTTTTGTTTATAAACCAATATCTTGGAATGGTGGGAGATTTTTGTTTGCTTTTTTGCTTGGATTTTTATTTTTATTTATTTATTTATTTATTTATTTATTTATTTATTTATTTATTGTAGAATCTCATGCATAATAACTTCAATGAGTAAACTTCAATATGCCAATCACTTCTTAGTCTACATGAACAACCTTATCAGGTCCAAGTCCAATGGTTTGCTCATTAGCTTCCAGTTAAAACATAGCTTGAGAAATAAGTGTTGTTGACCTATCAAAATCATAGACATTACCTGATGTCTTTGTATGTAGAAGGCACATGTATCTGAGCTGTTCCTTTATATGATTTAAATAGGCAAATGTTTTTCTAAAGAATCTCACCATTTTTATTTATTTTTAATTTTTGTAGATATATGAGAGTCAAGGCACAAGTTGTAATGATAATCAAATGAAATTCAAATTCAGCTTATTAAATTTCAAAACTTTAAACATTATATTATAATAATTTTACATATGCTTATTTATTTAAACATATTAGATCATTTCTTCTTGCTAAACAAAAATTCTGTAGTATTTGCTGAGTTAGTGCCACAATATAAAAAAGCAACTTTGGTGATTTTTAAAAACATATTCTCTGTTAAAATGATTTCTGGAATATGAAATAAAATGTAGATAATTTTTAGTAATTATTATATATGCCATATGCTTTCTGAATGCTTTGCTAATGTAAATTTCAATGATTATACAATTTAAATATAAGAACACTAATAGAAATAATATTTTAAAAATATATTTATAATATTAAACATTATCAGGCAATCTGCTGCTCATATTCACCCTTGAAAGTTGATATTCACTCACTGAAAGTAACTAATGAACATGGAAAATAAATGAGAAATATGAGTCCCTGGGATAATAATTAAAACAGTACCAAACTGAAAGATCATGACAAAACATGGGATGACAGGTAGTGAAAATTAAAATCCAAAAATTAATTGAAATATGAAATAAGCACCAATAATTAAAACCCCTTACAAAAATTAAAGATACTAGCTCCTTTGATGAGAAGAAGCCTGAGAGGTGTGAATATGGCACATTAGAATATAGCCTGCTGCTGGGCAAGAGTAAATTGTGACATCCACCCAAGAGGTATGCAGAGATTATGGTTACATCTAGCCAACTCTAAACCCTAGCAAGCTAAAAAATAAGTCAGGTGACAGCTTATCTTCAGTTTCATAGAAATTTAAATTTATATGTTTATTTCTCAGACAGACTACTGAAAATACGGATCATGAGAAATAAGAGATATCCTTCACATTGAATAGAAAAATATTTAAAACTGGAATTACAGGAAGGTAGTCAATGTAATAATAGCTTGTTGAATGCAAAGGAGTTTTTCCCCATAAGATTTTCATATCATTTTAAACACAAACAGGGTTTCAAAATATGAAACAGATAATTTGTCCTTAAATATTATATATAGTAACTGCTTATACAAGTAAGTATAATTTTTATTGGAAAAAGTAAGGTTGAAAATTTCAGGTAGCATGAGGATAAGTTAATCTAAAATAAAACTAAATAAAGAACAGAAAATAGTATAAAAATATCGTTATTTGTAAAAGAATCAAACTTGTGTTAAACAATTATATAAGACCAATGTTGAAGCTTTTTTTGGTAAGAGAAGGTAAATATATTGAAGGAGTCATATTAAATTTTCTCCTAACCTCAAGTGAGCTCACTTCCAAATCTTCAGGTTATCCTACAGACTATGAGTGCACAGTAGTACAATAAATGAGATTTCACAGTCAGCACAAAATTTTGATAAATTGAGAGTATTCACAAGGGAGAAATAAGATAAGAAGCAAAGATATCTTCAAGGAAATCAAACTAGACACTAGGAAATATTCATTGATGAAATTAACAATTATGAAATTGTTATTAATTTTCATATACTCTAATTACAATTTTTAAAACAAGCAAAAATAATTATGCCTCATATATAAATATAAATACTCTATACTCAACAATCTCAAGAACACAGGTCAAGATATAGCTCTGCCTGCATTCCTGGAGTTTTACCTACCCCAGAGACAACCAGACCTGCCAACATCTTAGAAAACCAGGGAGGAGTCTTCCCCAGAACACTTACCTGCCAGGTCCCCTTAAGCACATCCAGCAGCTTGAACTGTCCCATGTCCTCTGTATTCCACTTTTAGCCTGCATTCCAGGAATCCTGCCAACAACTGAAATATGCAGGTTAGCCCACTCCCCCTGTAATTCTCTGTCTTTCAGACCTCCCTGATGCACAGCAGTCCCCTGATCTCAATTGCCCAGCCCATGAATCTGCCTATCTTCCCAGAAACCTGCTGACAGCAAGGACATACAGCTCTCTTCCTGCATAAGCAGAGGCCTGCCAGCACTAGAGACAACTAGGACGACCTAAATTTGGGACAACCAACTCACAAATTTACATCAGAAAATTCAAAATAAGGAAAGCACACACACATACACTACCACCACCAATATCAAAATAATAGGAATTTAAAATCATTGGTCATTAATATCTTTCATCACCAATAAACTCAATTCCTCAATAAAATGACACAAGCTAATAGAATGGATGCAAAAACAGGATCCATCATTCTGCTGCATATAAGCAACAAACTTCAGTGGAAAAGATAGACATTACCTCAGAGTAAAAGGCCGGAAAAGGGGTTTCTAAGGAAAGAGACCCCAGAGGCAAGTTGAAATATACATTCTAATATCTAGAAAAATACTTTCAACCAAAATTAATCAAAAGAGATGGGCAAGGACACTTCATACTCATTGTTGTAGCTTGAATAGTTTTGGCCTCCATAGATTCATATGTTTGAATGTATGATCTATAAGGAATGACACTATTAGGAGGTGTGATTTTGTTGAAATATGCATAGTCTTGTTGGAGGAAGTGTGTCACTGTGTGAGTGGGCCTTGAGGTTTTCTATCCTCAGGCTCTCCTGAGTATGAAATAAGATTTTTTATCTGACTGTTTGTGGAAGACAGTCTTCTCCTGGCTGCTGTCAGATCAAGACATAGAAGTCTAGGCTCTTCTAGCAGCATGTCTGCCTGCATGTTACCATGTTTCTAGTCATGATAATAAAGGACTAAACATCTGAAACTGTGAGCCAGTCCCAATTTTATGTTTGCCTTTATAAGAGTTGCCTTGGTCATGGTATCTCTTCATGGAAATAAAACCCTAACTAGGACACTCATCCAAAGAAAAATCCACCAAGATGTCACCTCAATTTTTAATATCTGTGTCCCAAATGCAAGGGCACCCATAGTCATAAATATTACTAAACCTTACAACACAATTGAACCAAACACATTATTAGTGAACATCTTCGACACCCCAATCTTCACCAATAACCAGGTCATTAAGGCAGAAACTAAATTGAAAAATGTGAAACTAGCAGATGTTATATATGAAATGGACCTAACAATTAACTACAGAACATTTTAATCAAACACAAAGGATATACCTTCTTCTCAGCATCTCACAGAACTTTCTCCAAAATTGATCATATACTAGGTCACAAAACAAGCCTCAACAGATACAAATAAATTATAATAACCTTGGGTAATTTATTAGGCCACCATGGATTAAAGCTGGACTTCAACAACAATAGAAACAACAGAAAGCCTACAGACTCATAGAAATTGAACAACTCTCTACTCAGTGGTATCTTGGTCAGGCAAGAAATTAAAGGCTTTGTAGAATTCAATGGAAATGTAGGCACAATATAAGTGTTATGAAACACAATGTTAGCAGTGTTAAGAAAACTTTATAACAGTAAGTGCTTTCATAAAGAAATTGAAGAGATACATATCAATTTAATAACACACCTGAAAGCTATGGGAAAAAAATAGAGGAATAAGAAGCAAACAAACCTAAGAGGAGTAGACTGAAAGAAATAGTCAAACTCAGGACTAAAATCCATCAATTAGAAACAAACAAAAAAAAACAATATAAGTAATAAATGACCCATCCAGCAGGTCTACTTATTCAGGGTCCCGAAGAAGCGCTACCTGAGGGTCAAAGAGGGGAGAAAAGAAGGAGACCAAGCAAGGTTCTGTTGTCAAGGTCTCGTTTATTACCACACAGGCAGCAAGTTTTAAGCAGTAGGAATGAGGAAGCTGGGAGGGGGAGCTAGGGGGAAGTGAGCTATGGGCCAAGCACTGAATGAGGAAGTTGGGAGGGGGGAACTAGGGGGAAGTGACCTTTGCGAAACACAAAGGAGGGAGGGGCAAAGGTATTCTTGGCAGCAATAGCAGGAAGTGAAAAGGGCATCTGGTCGGGACATCAGGTATTTGCGCAGGCAGGAACAGCCCAGAATGGCTCCTTACATCTCCCCCTTCTTTCTTTTATAGAAGACCGTTAAGATCTTCGGGGAGTAGCTGGGCAGGGAAACTAATGACCGAAAAAGGTGTAGCCATCTCTGTCTTAGGATCGACCTCTCAGGCCCCAGTGTTACCTGTCGTAGGATTACCTTGTCATCCTCAAGGCTCCATGTCTTAGGTTGGTCAGGGGGTGGAGGAAGTTGCCTGTCATTAAGATGGCTACCTTGGGTCATTTTATTATTCCCCCTATAGACCCAGGGATGAGAGGGTAGGGGCCAAGTGGCATTATCTTAAGAGATTGTGGAAGTTGAGCACTTCTCGGTGTGTTGAGGGCACGGCGTCTTGGTCGCTGCCCTCCTGATGGTTTTCGATTCTTCTAGTCTCCAAGCAATGATAATGCACTGAAATAGAATTTTTAGGCAAAACAGAATCTATTTGTGATTTAATGAAGCGCATGAGTAGCTGAAAGGCCCAAGGGCCAAAGGAAATCAACAGAAGCAGGCCCACAAGGGGTCGTAAAATTGAAGGCAGCAAGGTTGAAAGCCAAGAGGATGTGGAGAACCAGTTTTTATACCAGGACTCCTGCTGTTCTTGCTTTCTTTCGTTTTTCTAGGCTTTCTTTCACTCTCTTTAGACTGTCCTCTACCAGTCCAGTCTTGTTTACATAAACACAGCATTCTTCTTTTAAAGCAGCG
Source organism: Tokudaia tokunoshimensis (assembly GCA_036184795.1). Classification (NCBI taxonomy): domain Eukaryota; kingdom Metazoa; phylum Chordata; class Mammalia; order Rodentia; family Muridae; genus Tokudaia; species Tokudaia tokunoshimensis. Next base: position 11,119,475 of record BTHU01000005.1, on the reverse strand, counting down.
CAAAGCCCTCCTTGCTGTAGGAAGAGCAGATCAAGTCCTCTCCTATTTTATAGCACTACTTATGCAAGGGAGTCAAGAGAATCTTTCAAATTGACTAAACCTTCTCTCAATTCAGTTAAATTTTTATCAATAGCAGCGCTAAGTAAATGATAACGTTGTTGATTTTATTGGGAGGTCACAAGAGAAGCGATGCCTGTGCCTGTCCCTACTGCCCCCAGCCCCAAGATGACTGCGAGAGTGATACCTGATATGGGCTCTCTCTTCTCTCGATGGGATATGCCAGAGTTTCTATCCCAAAAATTTAGGATATCTTGTGGCTCATGAATGCTGAGCCTCGGGAGCAGCTGTACCAGTATGCAACAATCGCGCTGTTGCAAAAAGGCAGATATTATTATGTAGATAGTCAATCCTGACAAACATGCCAAATAGGTGTGATTTGGGGCAAGCAAATATTCATGGTGATTTTCAATAATTAAGGTGTGGTTACATATTCCTAACAACTGCTGAGGAGGAAGCATATGCTTCCCCAGGACACAGCTTCCCACTCCAGATACCTCGGTGAGGGTAAATCCCAAAATACTCCCATATAGAGCATTAGAATCATTGGTATAGGTAAAGCTTCCAAAAAGGGCAATGCCCCCATAAAATGGGGGAGAAGCTGAAAAACACATCCAACATTCCATATATCTGGAGGAATTATTCATCTGCTCTTGGAGAAGCAAGGCAGAGGCAGATGCATTAAGGATGGAAAGAATGACTCGAGATGATGGTATAGGGCCTTGAGGAATGGTTGGCTGAAACAGAGTGGTTAGGGGGAACAAAGTGGCTAGGGGGGAACCTTGCGGGACCTGTGTGGCCACTGGAGCCTTGGGCTCTGAAGCCTTTTTGGGTGAAGCCAAATTGTGCAATTGAGGATTAGGTCCAAGAGAGGCCTGATGTCGAAATGGCAATGTTTTTTGCAATTTTATCTTAAAGGAAAAGCATGGATCTTTGCCTGACTTGTAGGCACAGAGGCCCCATTCAGCTCCTTGAGAACTTTCCCAATTAAATTTCTTTCCTGGTTCTGTGAAGGTTATTTGTAAGGTATTGCACCAGGACTCACACTGCTTATAAAAGGTATATACATGAGCATTAGGCCTCCCGCTGTGGGGAGCATATTGTACGTCCTGTGATGGGCCAATTCTTTTGAGTAGTACAAGATCCCAAGAAGAAGAGGGATTCCAATAGGTGTCACCCGTAGTTTCACAACCCCAGGAAGCACAAAAATGATTATCATGATGACCACATTTGTATCCTAAGGATCGGTCTCTGTGGCTTCCAGGGCAAGCATAAACAGGTGTATCTGCCAGGGAGGAGTGGACCCACTTATTTTGACAACCAGGGCCCGCTGCAATATTTTTGTCGTCAACTGGTGCCTGCTGCGGCATGAAGGTACTGGGGGTACCCCAGGCATCTCCAGCCCCTAAAGCCAGTTGGCATAGATCTACAAATAGGGGGTTCCAGCTAGGGGATTTTCCCAGAGTGGAAGAAGTATTGACTACATCACCAGCCTCATTACGGACAATCCAAGTATAGTTGAAGATCTTATAGGGTGAAGGTGCTCTGATGATCTGCAGCGAGAGGGAGAGGAGACACACCACAGTCCAGTAACGGGTCATTTTCTGAAAGAAAAAATAGGGTATTCTCAGGCGCCACCCTGGAATTTGTTATAAGGCTTTATTAATCTTTCAGGGAGCCATCTTGCTCCTCCCTCTTTGGAATTATAAATACAAGCGGACCCTTTTCCCCAAATTATGACAGGGTCAGGACCCTGCCATTGCCCAGTTAGGGGGTCCTCCAGAGAACATAAGCATGATCCATCTTGGTGGAGGGGTGCCATAAGCAATCAGCGGCAGAACGCCCTTGCAAGTCCAAGGTCAAGAAATTTAAAACAAAAAGTGCATGGGACAATAAGAGTTTAACATTGCCTCTAAAGGAATAAATGGTTTCCTGAGTGGTAAGTTTTAACAATGTATTTTTGAGAGTTTGATGGGCTTGCTCTATAATCCCCTGTCCCTGAGGGTTGTAAGGTATGACTGTAATATGTTTTATTTGGAACTGGGAGCAAAATTGTTTAAATTTTGTTTTTGACTAGCATAACCAGGCCCATTATCTGTTTTTATTATTTTGGGTTGTCCCATAACTGAAAATGTAAAGAGCATATGAGCAATAACATTTTTTGTGGCCTCTCCTGTATGTGCAGAGGCACTTATAAATCCACTAAAGGTATCAATGGTTACATGTATGAATTTTAATTTTCCAAAGGATGAAACATGGGTAACATCCATCTGCCATATGTCTCCTGGAACCAGGCCCCTAGGATTAGCCCTACTATGTGGTTCCGGAAGCAGAGTTAAGCAGTTATTACAATTTTTAACAATTTGTCTAGCTTGTTCCCTAGTAATTTTGTACTTGAGCCGTAATGTTTGAGCATTAAGATGATGAAGTGAGTGTGCCGCCCGGGCCTCCTGCAAGGGGTCACTAAGGAAGGTTATCATGGATAGCCTGGTGGCTCTATCGGCCAGATCATTTCCCTTGGTTAAGGGGCTGAGCAAGTTTGAATGAGCCCTAATATGGCCCACAAAGAATGAGCTTGATTGGGCCCTTATACATTCTTGTAGTTCTGAAAATAATTTAAAGGTAGGAGTTGAAGGTTGTATGGTAGAAACAGTTTCTAAGGCTTGAAGTGCTCTGACTACATAATGGCTATCAGAAAAAAGATTAAATGATTGATCTATTAATTTAAAAACTTCTAAAGCACTATGAAACTCTACCAATTGAGCAGAAGCATAAGGGTCTTAACATAAAAAGCTTGATCCTTAACAACAAAGGAGGCTCTTCCATTTTTAGACCCATTCATGAAGACAGTCAGGCATTTGGTACAGGTTTTAAGTATGTAACCTTGGGAAGATGAAGGCGGTAACATGGAGGAACTGCAATAGTTTATTTCCTGGTAGATGAGTATCAAACGTTCCCTGATAAATGGACAACAGGACGGCCCAATCATCATGCCTTTGTTGCAACCAAGTAAGTTGTTCTTGTGAGTATGGAGTGATAATAACATCCAGATCGCGACCAAAATGGCGGGTAGCCAGCTTAAGCCCCGAATAAATGGCCTGACAGACCAAGGAGGGATAAGTAGGAAGTACTTTAGGGGGGGTTGCGGGCAGATCGATCCACATAAGTGGCTGGCTATCTTGCCATAAGAGGCCTGTAGGTGTAAATGTTGTTGTAAAAAGAATCAGATAGAGAGTTTTGGAAGGGCTGAAATATCCCATAAATTGTTGGCCAATAGCATGTTCTACCTTTAATAGAGAATTTTCAGCCTCAGGAGTCAACATTCTAGGTGAGTTAGGATCAGGACTACCCCTCAGGATTTCAAACAAAGGTTTTAAATCGCCGGTGGTCAGCTTGAGGTAGGGCCTGAGCCAATTGATATCACCCAAAAGTTTCTGAAAATCATTTAAGGTATGTAACTGCGATCTCCTAATTCCTAGCTTTTGAGAATAAATAGATGTAGGTTCTAGCTGAAATCCAAGAAATAAGAAGGGGTATTGTGTTTGAATCTTTTCAGGGGTGATAGTGAAGCCCCTCTGTTGTAAAGCCAAGACGATAACTTGGGCTATCTTCTGGGTTTCTTGCAAGCTAGCGGAAGAAACCAATAAATCATCCATATAATGAACAATATAAGCAAAAGGGAACGTAACCTTATTGGATCTATAGTTTGGGCCACATATCTTTGACAAAGGGTGGGGCTGTTAGCCATTCCTTGCAGTAACACGCGCCATTGAAAGCGAGGATTAGGGCCCACATGATTAGTAACGGTAATGGAGAAAGCAAAGTGGATGCAATCCTCCGGATGGAGGGGAATGGAAAAGAAACAATCTTTTATATCAATGACTATTTTACAAAAGCCTTTAGGGATAGCTATTGGAGAAGGCAAACCAGGTTGTAGGGCCCCATAGGGACCATGGTCTTATTGACTGCTCTAAGGTCTTATAACAGCCTCCAAGAACCATTTTTCTTTTTTATGACAAAGATAGGGGTGTTCCATGGTGAGGTAGAATGTTCAAGGTGCCCTTGCAATAATTGTTCCTGCACCAACTTTAGGTCCACCGGAACCTTCTCTTGAGGCATAGACCACTGATCGATCCAGACTGGGTCATCTGATTTCCAAGATAATTTATCAGCCTGAAGTGCAGGAGGAACAGCGGTCTCTATGAAAAAAAGGTCTGCTCCTAAGCCTCCTCTCTCTGTTTTGGGTGTGGGGACCATGGGTTCTGTAATTCCCTGTTCATGTTTACCTAGTCCTTTTCCAGGGAGGAACCCTGCTTTTAACATTTGATTAGTAATGACTTCATTGGGACTGCACATCATCATCCCCATCTGGGAGAGAATATCCCTTTCCCAGAGGTTAACAGGGAGTCCAGGAACCACAAATGGTCTAACCGTGCCTGTATTATTTTCTTTGTCTTTCCAGGTCAGGAGCTTTGAACTTTGAAGTATATCTTGTGATTGGCCTATCCCTTTTAAATCTGTAGCGGTAGCCTCGAGGGGCCAAGTTGATGGCCAATGTCTAGAGGAAAGCACTGTTGCATCCACCCCTGTATCTAAAAGGCCCTGGAACTGTTTGCCATCTAGCCAAAGCAACATCATGGGTCTTTCGTCAGTTAACTTTTGAACCCAATAAACATCTGAAGAGCCAGAGAAGGAGGAGCCACGCCCTTCCCCCATATGAGGGAACTGCCCCACGAAGGGAAGCGTCAAGGCTTGTGCAATGCGCTGTCCGACCCTGAGCGTCAAGGGGCCCCGCGTGGCAGTGGCTAGGAATTTAATCTCCCCAGAGTAGTCAGCATCAATTATGGAGGGGAGAATGACAAGTCCTTGAAGGGCACTCGAGGTTCGTCCAATTATTAGAAAAAACATACCAGATGGTGGGGGCCCAAACTTTCCAGATTCTATGATAATAGTTCCTTCCTCAGGGGTTATAACCCTGGTGGTGGAGGAACACAGGTCCAATCCTGTGCTCCCTGCTGTTGCCCTAGATAAGCTGGTGGCGCAGGAGCTTGGTGCTGTACTTGGGGGTGTGTGGACATCTGTGGATAGGGGCCCTGGTGCGGGGCCCCTTGGCCGTTTCCCTGGACCACAGGGAAGGCTTGCCCATTAGCATCAGTTCTAGACCGACATTCCTTGGCCCAATGACGGCCTCTCCTACAGCGAGAACAAACTCCCAGCGCGGTAGGCTTAGAGGCCCCTTGGCCAATGATGGAATTAAATGGCTGGCTGGGGTTGAGAGCGCTACATTCTCTAGCAAAGTGACCAGGCTGCCCACATCTAAAGCATGTTTTGCCTCTAGGGCCGCCAGAATCTCCAGTTTTTTGGAACACAGCCCCGATAGCTAAACTGATAGACTTGGACACTTGATGTGAGAAGGAGTCAACATCATTGCAAAGTTTAATCATTCCTGTAATATCAAGATCTTTGGTCTTGCCTCGTAACTTGGCTTTGCACGCTAGGTTAGCATGTTCAAGAGCACACTGCTTAACGAGGAGCCCCTCACTTTCACTTTGACCTAGGATTCTCTCTGCTGCTTCTTGTAACCTCCTCACAAATTGAATGTAGGGTTCCTGGGCCCCCTGGACTATTTTAGTTAAGGGGGTGGTGAGGGCTCCTGTAGCAGGAACTGCTCTCCAGGCAGATAAGGCGGCCTGCGCTGTTTGAGCGAGTACGCCAGGGGACAATCCTAATTGTTTTTCCTTAGAAGCAAATGGGGCCCTCCCACACAACTTGTCCGCTGTCCAAGAGGCTGCCCTGCCTAGAGGATTTTTTCTATTCCTAGTGGCCAGACTCTCGGCCCTATCTATGAATTCAGATTTCCAAGTTAAGTATTGTCCTCTGGTGAGGACAGACTGCACCACCTTAGTCCATTCACTAGGAGTCAGATATCCAGACCCCACGAGTCCTTCTAAAATGGACAAGGTAAAGGGTGCAGTTAAACCATAATTTTTAACAGCTGAGTGTAATTCTTTGTTATGTTTAAGTTTGAGTTTCTTGTACACGGGACGTAAGGTCTCGTATTCACCTTGATCAGAGTCCTCCTCCTCAGAATCTTCAGCTACCTCATCATAATCAGTTTCCTCTTCGATCTCCTCACCTTGGTTATGATAGGTACTATCTGGCTCAGGCTCATCTCGGGCCGGTCTAGTTCACATCCTTGGGCTGTCTAACTCGTACTCCTCCCAGGCTTGCCTGGCGTGTGCCCTAGTCATAACTGGGAAAGTTAGGTTTGGCTGGTTTCTTTTTATGGCGTTAGATGGTCTTTTGGGGGCATCTTGTCCCTTTCTCATGGTCTCTTGTAAATTTTGAATATCTAAAGTAAGATCTCCTAATTCCTGCTGTAATTGTAAAACTTGTCTAAGGCTGGTAGTTTGTGCCTGAAGTGCAGCCTTAATTTGGGTTAGTCCCTCTACCACTGCGATCAGCAGGGGCGCAGGGGGAGCTAACGGTAATGGGGGCAAGTAGGGCAGAGGGCGAATCAGTCCGGATCTTTGTCTGAAGAAGACCCGAGGTTCTTGGGGCCCGGGGCCGTATCTCTCTTCCTCATATCTGGCAGTTTCCTCCTCTAACTCAGCCTCAGAGGCTGGATCTAGCCTTGAATCAGAAAAACAGCGTGAGCGTGCCCTTTGTTTTTACCTTTATCTTTAGAAATCTCCTTTAGAGAGGGATAAATGGTTTTTGTACTTTTAGAGATATTAGGATCCTCTAGAGAGAGTGAGGTCTTGGATGAGGGAATTCCCCCATCCCCTGGCATATCGATGACAATGGAGGGGCATGGAGAGTGCAGCTCTCCATCTTTACTTTCGTTTTTACATGACGGCAACCATGAAGTCTGAAAGAAGTCCTCTGCTATAGTTAAGAGATGGGCATTCTCGCCCCCTTTCTCAGCATCTTGTATTATGTCTCTTATAATGCCCCAATAACTAAAAAATGCAGCGGACACTGGGTCACCAGCCTTTAAAAGCTTATTAATATCTTTACCAGCCTTATTCCGCATAAGTGGGTGTATATCAGGGCCGCTTAAAACCAGCCAAGGACATTTTTCATCAACAAAACAAAAGAACTTAATTAAATCTTTTTTCTTGACTCTTATTCCTCTCTCCCTGAGCAAATGCTTGATTTCTCCTATAAAACAAGCTTCTTTAGACAATTGTTTCCTCATGACAATCGGACGACAATTATTTGGCGCCTTACCTCCCTTTCCAGCGATGCACGAGCGATGCGGCGTGAAAGGTCCTTATCCTCTGCTCCCGGGGGTCCTCCGTCATCCAGTAGTTGGCCGTGCTTCGGGTCCCTATTCGGGCGCCACTTGACCTGTCCAGCAGGTCTAGTTATTCAGGATCCCAAAGAGGCGCTACCTGAGGGTCAAGCGGGGGAGAAAAGAAGGAGTCCAAGCAAGGTTTTGTTGTCAAGGTCTTGTTTATTGCCACACAGGCAGCAAGTTTTAAGCAGTAGGAATGAGGAAGCTGGGAGGGGGAGCTAGGGGGAAGTGAGCTATGGGCCAAGCCCTGAATGAGGAAGTTGGGAGGGGGGAACTAGGGGGAAGTGACCTTTGTGAAACACAAAGGAGGGAGGGGCAAAGGTATTCTTGGCAGCAAGAGCAGGAAGCGAAAAGGGCATCTGGTCAGGACATCTGGTATTTGTGCAGGCAGGAACATTCCGCGGTCAGGGTTGGAATATTCTGCGGTCTCTCCCGGAACCTCCCAGATGGCATAAGAAGATTCCGAGAAAAACGCCCCATGCATTCGTGGAAAAGGCTTCTGGCCAAGCCTGTGGCTGTACGGCCCAGAATGGCTCCTTACAAATAAATATAACCAAGAACTGGGGTGTGTGTGTGTGTGTGTGTGTGTGTGTGTGTGTGTGTGTGTGTGTTTGTGAAAATCAAGAAGATGGACAATCTTTTAGCCAAACTAAACTTTTGGGAGAGACACAGCATCTGAATTCATAAAATTAGAAATAAAAATAGCATATAACAACAGACAATGAAGAAATTTAAAGAACCATTATATTTTTACTTCAAAAGTCTTTGCTCTACAAAATTGGAAAATCTGAACAATATGGAGAATTTTTTAAATAGACACCACTTAATAAAGTTAAATTAAGATCAGATAAATTGTTTAAATAATTTTATAACCCTTAAGTAAATAAAAGCAGTCATTTAAAGTCTCTCAAACAAAAATAGCTCAGAGCCAGGTGGTTTTAGTGCAGAATTATACCAGACTTTCAAAGCAGAGCTAATTCCAATACTCCTCAAACTATTTCACAAAACAGAAACAGAGTGAACATTGCCAAACTTATTATTTAAGACTATTGTCACTCTTAAACCTAAACTACAGAAAAACTAAATAAAGACAGAGAATTTCAGAGCAACTCCCCTTATGAACATTGATGCAAAAATATTTAATATATTTGCAAGCAAATCAAAGAAGATATGGAAAACAGCATTCACCATGATCAAGTGGACTTGGTCACAGGGATGCAGGAGTGGTGCAACATATGAAAATTCATCAATGTAATCCATCATATAAACAAGCTGAAAGAAAACAAACAAACAAATAAAAATCATGGTCATTTTATTTGATGCTGTCATGGTTTGAATATGTTTGACTCATGGAGTGGCATTATTTTGAGGTGTGATCTTGTTGGAGTAGGTGTTTTACCGTGGGCATGGGCTTTAAGACTCTAATTCTAGCTGCCTGGAAGTCAATATTCTGCTAGCAGTCTTTAGATGAAGATGAAGAACTCTCAGCTCCTCCCATACCATGTCTGCCTGAATGCTGCTATGCTCCCAGCAAGATAATAATGGACTGAACTTTTGTACCTGTAAGCCAGTCCCAATTAAATGTTGTCTGCATAAGAGTTGCTTTGGTCATGGTATCTGTTCACGGCAGAAAAATCCTACCTAATGAAAAATTTGAAACCAGGAGTGTCATCCAGGTGTTACTGGATTTGAAGGCATGAAGAGGTCATGAAGCTGAGGCTTGGCACTGTGAGAGGCCATGGAAGGTCAGTGGTAAAGGTAAAGCCTTAGTTGTAGTTGATGACCCAGGACTGAAGAGGTCATGAAAAGAATTTGAGGCTTAGCACCATGGAGAGACCCTTGAGAGCCTTGCTTCAGTAGAAGACCCCAGTACATTGGAGATGCCAGTACCATGGGATGATCACCAAGAACAGAAGTAGCCATGGAGTGGATCAATCTGAGCTTGCAGTGCTACAGAGGGCAGTGCTGGAGAAGTGGAATCAGCCTTTTGGAGGAGCCTAGAAGATCATATGTGGTCTTAGGAACACAGTCTTCCTGTAGCAGCATCTTGAGTAGTTAGGATTATAAGCCTGAGCACCCAAGTTGAGTGAGAAATAAATACTTTTTTTCACCTTAGTAAGAAAAATTATTTCAAAGCCAGTATGACATTTTTCTAGATGTGTTGATGGCAATCACCTGTTCACTAATTTTCTGTACAATTAACATTACTTCAGGTCCTCAAAATCTCCATGCTGCTTCTCAGATGTATTATAAGTCTAGCCATTTTACTCTTGTTATATGATTAACATATAGAGTTCTCAAGTAGCCAAAGTGAGAGATCTTGAAGGCTTACTGTATACTGTATGTATTTTTGAGACTGATAATAAATTGCCTATATTTATTGTTGACTCACAACTGTCTCTAATAATTTAATGACATAAATCATCTTTCAATTATGTCTATTTTTAAGATGATTACAATGTGAATGAAAATTGGGTGTCATCTCATGAATATGGAGGACAGAGGACAACTTATAGGAGTCCTTTCTAAACTTCTACCATGTCTGCCCCTGCTATTAAATTCATCTCATCAGACTTGGAAGCAAGAGACATTGAAAACATGGGCTGTCTTGCAGGCCTGTAATGTCCCAATTATAACTTTGTAGTCATTATAAAGGTTTTCCTTTTGTATTGCATAATTTATAAAATTGACTGTCTTACAAAATCATCAGCTAATGGCTGCTATGCACCTATGTTTATTGTTGTAGTAAATATGTGATTAAGTGAAAAAATCTGAGAAATTCAAGGCAATTCTTTAAACATTTATTATTGAATAATGAATTCTTGAGTATTATATAATGTTTAAGAGCTATCTAATGGCTGAGAAGCACCTAAAGAGATGTTCATCATCCTTAGTCATTAGGGAAATGCAAATCAAAACAACCCTGAGATTCCATCTCACACCAGTCAGGATGGTTAAGATCAAAAACACAGGAGACAGCAGTTGTTGGCGAGGATGTGGAGAAAGAGGAACACTCCTCCACTGCTGGTGGAATTGCAAGCTGGTACAACAACTCTGGAAAGCAGTCTGGCGGTTCCTCAGAAAACTGGGCATGACACTCCCGGAGGATCCGACTATACCACTCCTGGGCATATACCCAGAGGCTTTACCTGCATGCAATAAGGACACATGCTCCACTATGTTCATAGCAGCCTTATTTATAATAGCCAGAAGCTGGAAAGAACCCAGATGTCCCTCAACAGAGGAACGGATTCAGAAGATGTGGTATATCTACACAATGGAATACTACTCTGCAATTAAAAACAATGAATTCACGAAATTCCTAGGCAAATGGTCAGAACTTGAAAATATCATCCTTAGTGAGGTAACCCAATCACAAAAGAACACACATGGTATGCAGTCACTGATAAGGGGATATTGACCCAGAATCTCGGAATACCCTAGACACAATCCGCATATCAATAGATTTCTAAAAAGATGGTAGGAGAGACCCCTGGTCCTGGAAAGACTGGATGTAGGGGAACGCCAGGACAGAGTAACGAGAGGGGGTTGAATGGAGAAAAGAGGGAGGGAAGGGGGCTTATGGGGCTTTCGGTGAGGGAGGAAACAGGAAAGGGGAAGTGATTTGGAATGTAAATTAAAAAAAAAAAAGAAGTAATATGGCCCAAAAAAAGGATTTTCTAACCTGTAAGTAGTTCTGTCTAAGCCTATCAAGTAAGAAAAACACAGCCTTTACTGCATAATACCCACCTTATTCTTTATGTGACAGAATCTCTTATTACAAATTATCAAGAAATAATAAATGTTAAATATCCAATACATGTTTTCATAATCTAGACTATTTTCCAAACCACTTTTGTAATTATATTTTAAGGTATGATGTATCATTACAGGATATGAAGTGTTGATCTAAGAATCAAAAAATAAATTCATTTCTTGCTATAATTACAAGATTAGGGTCTGTATCATAGTATATCCTGAAATGAGGTTTATTAGCATAACTATTGATAATTAAAAAAAACTGTTTAGGGAATGGAACTGGTCTACAGTCTATGGGAAAGGAAGATTTGAGTGCTAATGATTGCTATGAAATGTCTTGGAACATTGAGCAAAATTTCATAGAGCTGTCTAATTCTAACTTTCTGAACATACTGCACATATGCTCTTGAGCTTTCAGAATTTTTCTCCTGAGTTGTGACAAAATGACAACAAAAGTACTGCCTTAATTACTTGAAGATTGGAAGGTGTATAACAGCCCTTCAAGATGACTGAAGAAACTGCACGTTCAACACATACCTCAAGATTAGCATGTAATTACATCACATAAAGATTTAAATCTACATACACATTATACTCATAAGGTCAGAAGTTCTTTCAAATATGCTACTGTTTACTGTTTGTGTTTAGAACTTAGAAATTTTAAGAGTAAAATACAATTGTATTTTTCTGAAAATTACTTAAAGTCCTTGTGGTAAATCTTAGTTTTTCCTCAAAACCATTTGACAATATGGTGAATTAAAGTGACACCATTTTAATAATTAGTCACTCACAGTGACATCATTTTGATAATTAGGTTAGGTCAGACTTCACATACACATCTTCCTCTAGACAATTCTCATCTTTTTATCATTCTGTGCTCAGGCATGAGATGAAACCAAACGCAATTTTCTTCTCATGTGATGAAAACTATATTTAAGACTTGTAGGACTTGTTCACTGCCTAAATGTTTTATTATTTTAATCAACATGTTTATCACTGTCAAATAATGAACTGTTGTTCCTGGTGCCTCCTCAACTTTGCCAGGTAGTTGGGAAATGAGAAGTGAAGAAATCATAAACTTTTCTATGTATGCTATTTTTGGTGTTGGAGACCATTTTTCCTCCCATTCATGATACAAGTACAAAAGAAGCTTGGTATCATGGCTTCTGCTCTTCCTTTCCTCAGATCCACAGTATAGAAAGGTTGGGCTGTTTTGTGTGTAGTACTTTTGTTCTGGGAGATTATTGAGCACCAGCATTCATTTCAAATTCCCTTGTGTAACTAGCCGCAACTAAATGCTACTCATGTACTAGCCCAGTGAACTGAGAAAAAATATAACCAAAACTTAGACTGTTAAAATGGTAAGGCTAGGTACATCAGTGGAACAATCAAATGATTCTTATCTTTAACCACTAAACCATCAGTTCTTTAACTGGGTATTAAGATGCACACATGAGGAAACAAAATGGAAATCACAAACATCAAGAGAAACAGAATCACTATTGGATTCTGTATATTAAAAGGACATTGAAGAGCCAGTAATATGACTATGACTTAACAGGTAAAGGCACTTACCATCAAGTGATGTGTGTGTGTGTGTGTGTGTGTGTGTGTGTGTGTGTATGCATGGTTTGCCAAATCTCCTCTTTTTGTATACCCTCCCAGTTGAACTAAAAGTACAACTATGCATTTAGTATTGCACAGACACCACGAGTTTTGCTTCCTGTTGTCACCTGAAAATTGCTGAGTGAGTGGTAAAACATTTCTGTATCATTTGATTTTCCATTGGTCTTTTTGGCCATTCTTCATAGGGATCATCTGAATGAAGGTTAAAAAAAATTTAAAATTCTTAAAACAATACAACATACAAGAGATGTTATATTTTTATGAATAACAAAATGAAAATACAAAGGCATGCATTATGTTGCATTCAGATATGGAATATATGTGTCTAATGAGAGTAACTACAATAATATTAGGTCAGATACAGTGAGTGTGTATGATAAAGGTGGGCCCAGGTTTCTATTGTTATTTGCATAGGCATAGGCTACCTCTAATTTTCACATTAAATACACAAAACCATTAAGTTAAATTACAGCCCAAAGTCATGATACTAATCAACAAAGGGAAAACTTGGGTTTCAATATCTGTTTATAAAAGACACTCTGGACAATCATTCCCTCCTGTGGCTCTGCCTATTATTACAGAGGATTTGTTGGTAGTGTCAGAGTTTACTTCTCTTTCAATAGACCAACAACAGCTGTGTATAACTCTTAGAAACAGAGATCCCCTTAGCTTATAAGAAAAAACTTCTCTATTTCTATTTGCTTATATAATTCTTTCCCAAGATGGCAAACTATTTCCCAAGCAAGACATTCTCAAAGGCAGGGGCTAACTCAATTAATAGTCAGCATATAGTAGCAACTTATCATGGAACCTTTGAACTTACTGAGTAAATGAATTGAATTACATTGAAACAGAGTTCATGGGCACTCAAGCAATGAGGGAACATGTTAGAAACCTGTTCTAATGCCATAAAACATGTTTCATCATCACTTACCTGCTCCTTTGAGAAAATCACTTTGCTTTGTGACTCCATTCCTACATTTATAAGAAGCAATATCTTCTCGTAAGATTGTTATATGAAGATAAAATGAAATGGATGGGAAACAACTGTGGTGTAGAACGTATGAAGGCATATTTATGAGCCCTCAGTAATGCCCCCACCTCAATAAATGTTGTCACTCTCATGATCACATTGTTAAAACTTTACTGCCTTTGGGGACTCCGTAAAGTCTAAACTGTAGAAAAGTGGGGAGGTGCACAGAGCAAAAACATATAGACAGAAATGACCTGGCTTCTTTTCTCTGATCGTTTCTTCATTCTTATCTTAACCCAACCCATCTCCTTAATCCGAGTTTTCATCTGACATCTCTGAACTTCCTTTCTACCCTGCCTTAAAAACATTTCCTTTTTCCCCTATTGCACCTCTCTCTCTCTCTCTCTCTCTCTCTCTCTCTCTCTCTCTCTCTCTCTCTCTCTCTCTCTCTCTTCTCTCTCTCCCAATTATACTAGACTCCTGGAAACTTACTTCTAGATGAGTTTTTAAATTTAAACAAAGGAACAATCACACATTTCCTCAAAATGTTGTGATTATATAGCAACCAAACCTGGATTTACTTGGAGGGTTCTGATGACAAACACGGGATATTCTGGGGGATTCTTATTTCTAATTTTATTTCTCAATAGAAAAAAAAAACACCTTTTGTTGAATCATGTGAGTCATTTTTTAATGAAAAAATGAATGGTTCCATAACCTGAGCTACATTACATGGAGGAATAAAGGTGAAAATGTCCTTTGCTCCTCTTGCATCCCACTCAAAATGAATTCCTCATCCCAGGGCTCAGCTTCATAGATCACCATTGCTAGTCCCCAGCAGTCTATAGTTGTATAGCTGAGAAACATTATTCTTTAAGTAGGCTTACAAGGGCCAGCCTTAAAACCAAACAATGATTTACAGCATTGATTCTTTGAGGAAAGGCATTTCAGATCCCACATGAGCACCTAACAAATGGATGTTTGTAATGTTTGTAGTCTGGAGGCTGCCTTTATTAGGAAGAAAATAGTATGTTGAGGATTCTTACATTATTCTCACTTCAGCACTGCCAGAGAGCACAACATTTTGTACTAAATACTTAATAAAAAGAAAAGGAGGATTTTATTAAAAGTAGAACTTTTGAAGGATATTTTTTACCCCAAGACTTCTGGAATTCCCTTAACCTACATTTGTTCATCCTCTTATTCACCAGCAATTGAAGATCTTACCTCTGGTCTAAGAGGTCTTCTGAGATCATCATTCACACCTCTGTAGGTCACAGTGGTAATGAAAGTTTGCTCATTTCTCTGCTTTATTTCTTTGAGACATGGGTTGAATTTTCAGTGAATCTGTGTCTCAATTCAAGCACCAGCGTGTAGATGGGCAAGGGTGCTAATGTGGCTCCTCCTCATGACTGTGAGCACAATATGAGATGGCCAAATGCATGAAAACTCTGTATCTCCTAAAGATCCCTTCTGTAATTTCTCTGTAATAAGTATTTAAGAAAATGTTATCCTGTTCTTGACTTCACTCAAATTGATTATTGAATAGCGTAGAAACTTTTCCTTTTGCAGTGTAGTCATATTTTCCCTAAAAGGGAAAAATAATATGGCATTATTTGGGTTGAACAAGTTATATTTTTCTCTAGTGCCTATTGAATGATATTGCTAGGAAATTGTGGACTCTACTATAATTTTGAAATTCAACTTTCAACTGCAATTGATACTTAAGATACAGATATTTTATAGCCTATAAGAAAATAATTATAGCAAAGTACTAAAATAGAAAAAAAAAATCAGTGGTTTACTGTGTATTTCATCTTTCTGGCAAACACCAATATTTTAAAAATGTATATCAATTGCAACCAGTTTAAATCCAAGTCATAGCCTAAATAGATGTCAGTATATTTAAAAACAAACTGTGAAAACATGCATTTTCCAATGCATCTGATTTTCATGTGTTTTTTATAAGAATAAGAGCTGCTACTGGACACGGACTGTTGGGGCTTCCGTCTGCTCCCAAGAACGGGGCAGCACTGTGGTCATCTGGGCGCCAGCTCTGCTGTAGGCCATCCCCTCTGCAGGGTGACCTGCGCCACCAAGAGAGTGCAGAGTGCACTCCAGCATCTTTGCTCTAGTGGCCAGGTAGTTGGGTCTGCCAGGCTCGGAGACAGACAGGCATAATATCGCTTGGGTCTCGGGTGGCTTGTGTGTACCCTGCACCCAAGAGCTGGGCAGATCTGCAGTAACCAGCGCGCCGGCTCTGCTGTGGGACTTCTGCCTTGCAGAGGGATGCAGCCTCCCCCCACTCTGGGAGAGATCACACATCCCTGCACAGGGCAGGAGCCTACCAGCTTCCCTTTGGCGACCTCTGCTCCAGGAATCCACTATGCTGAGCCTTTGGATGTGCAGGGACTCCCCAATATAACACCACTTGGGGCAAGGCACATCAGGGCTCCAAAGTCACTCAGGACCAGGACAGGTCCCAAAAATTGGTGCCAGGGGAATCCGGGTAATCCAGGGGGGCCAGAAATAGCATTGCAAGCTCACTGGAGGTCCAACCAACAGCCGGTGACAGCAGGACCAACTAACACCAGAGGTAACCAGATGGCAAAACGCAAATGTAGGAACGTTACTAACAGAAATCAAAGTAATATGGCACCATCCGAACCCAACTCTCCAACAGCAGCAAGTCCTGGATACCCCACCACACCCGAAAGACAAGATCTGGATTTAAAATCACTTCTCATGATGCTATTAGAGGATCACAAGAAGGACACAAATAAATCTAATAAAGAATTACAGGAGAAAATGAATCAACGGTTAGAAGCCCTTACAAAGGAAACACAAAAATCGCGTAGAGAAATGCAGGAGAACATGGATCAAAAGATGGAGGCCCACAAGGAAACAACACAAAAATCGCTTAAAGAAATGAATCAATGGGTAGATGCACTTTCAAAGAATCACAAAAATTGCATAAGAAATGCAGAAGAATATGGGTCACCAGACGGATGCCAATAGGGAGGCAACACAAAAAGTGCTTAAAGAAATGAATCAACGGATAGATGCCCTTACAAAGGAAACAGGACAACTGCTTAAAGAAATGCAGGAGACAATGGATCAACAGATGGAATCCCATGAGGAGGAAATACAAAAATCGCTCAGAGAAATGCAGGAGAACTTGGGTCAACAGGCAGAAATCCTGAAAGAGGCAATGCAAAAATACCTTAAAGAAATACAGGAAAATACAAACAAACAAGTGAAGGATCTCAGCAAATCCATCCAGGAACTAAAAAAGGAAATAGAAACAACTAAGAAATCACAAAGGGAGACAACTTTGGAGATAGAAAACCTTGGGAAGAAATCAGGAGTCATAGATGCAAACATCAACAATAGAATACAAGAGATGGAAGAAAGAATCTCAGGTGCTGAAGATTCCATAGAAAGCATCGACTCAACAGTCAAAGAAAATGCAAAATGCAAAAAACGTGTAACCCAAAACATCCAGGAAATCCAGGACACAATGAGAAGACCAAACCTAAGGATTATAGGTATAGATGAGAGTGAAGATTTGCAACTTAAAGGGCCAGTAAACATCTTCAACAAAATTATGGAGGAAAACTTCCCTAACCTAAAGAGAGAGATGCCGATGAACGTACAAGAAGCCTACAGAACTCCAAACAGACTGGACCAGAACAGAAATACCTCCCGTCACATAATAATCAAAACACCGAATGTTCTAAACAAAGAAAGAATACTAAAAGCAGTAAGAGAAAAGGGCCAAGTAACATACAAAGGAAGACCTATCCGAATCACATCAGACTTCTCACCAGAGAGTATGAAATCCAGAAGATCCTGGGAAGATCTCATACAGACACTAAGAGAGCACAAATGCCAGCCTAGACTACTATACCCAGCAAAACTCTCAATCACCATAGATGGAGAGACCAAGATATTCCATGATAAAACCAAATTTTCACAATATCTTTCCACAAATCCAGCCCTGCAAAGGATAATAGGTGGAAACCTCCAATACAGGAAGAGAAACAACACCCTGGAAAAAATGAGATAATTACCTTCTTGCTTCAAACCCAAAAGTAGATAACCACTCAAACATAAATATAGCATTAAGAATGTCAGGTGGCAATAATCACTATGCCTTAATCTCTCTTAATATCAATGGTCTCAATTCCCCAATAAAAAGACATAGACTAGCAGACTGGATACATAAACAGGACCCAGCATTTTACTGCATGCAGGAAATGCACCTCAGTGTCAAAGACAAACACTACCTCAGAGTAAAAGGCTGGAAAACAATTTTACAAGCAAATGGCCCCAAGAAACGAGCCGGAGTATTCATCCTAATATCAGATAAAATTGATTTTCAACCTAAAGTCATCAAAAAAGACACAGAAGGACACTACATACCGATCAAGGGAAAAATCCACCAACAAGAACTCTCAATTCTGAATATCTATGCTCCAAATGCAAGGGCACCCTCATTTGTAAAAGAAACTTTGCTAAAGCTCAAAGCACACATTGCACTTCACACAATAATAGTGGGTGACTTCAACACCCCGCTCTCTGAAATGGATCGTTCAGGAAAGCAGAAACTAACAGGGACACAGTGAATCTAATTGAAGTCTTGGACCAAATGGAACTAACAGATATATATAGAACATTTCATCCTAGAGCTAAAGAATAAATCTTCTCAGCACCTCATGGTACTTTCTCCAAAACTGACCATATAATTCGTCACAAATCAGACATCAACAGATATAAGAAGATAGAACTAATCCCATGCCTCCTATCAGATCACTAAGGAATAAGGGTGGTATTCAATGGCAACAAAAACAAAAGAAAACCCACATACACATGGAGGCTGAACAATACTCTACTCAATGATAACTTGGTCAAGGTGGAAATAAAGAAAGAAATAAAAGACTTTTTGAAAGTTAATGAAAATGAAGGCACAACATACCCTAATTTATGGGACACAATGAAAGCAGTGCTAAGAGGAAAATTCATAGCCCTGAGTGCCGCCAAAAAGAAACGGGAGACAGCATACACTAACAGCTTAATGGTACACCTGAAAGCCCTGGAACAAAAAGAAACAAATACACCCAAGAGGAGCAGAAGGCAGGAAATCATCAAACTCAGGGCTGAAATAAATCAAGTAGAAACAAATAAAACCATACAAAGAATCAACAAAACAAGGAGTTGATTCTTTGAGAAAATCAACAAGATAGATAAGCCCTTAGCCAGACTAACCAGAGGGCACAGAAACAGTATCCAAATTAATAAAATCAGAAACGAAAAGGGAGAGAAAACAACAGAAACTGAGGAAATTCAAAAAATCATCAGATCATACTAAAAAAACCTGTATTCAACACAACTAGAAAATCTTGAGGAAATGGACAATTTCCTTGACAGATATCAAATACCAAAATTAGATAAGGATCAAATAGACCATCTAAACCGTCCTATAACCCCTGAAGAAATAGAAGTTGTCATTGGAAGTCTTCCAACCAAAAACAGCACAGGTCCAGATGGTTTTAGTGCAGAATTGTATCAGACCTTCAAAGAAGACCTAACACCAATACTCTTCAAACTGTTCCACAAAATAGAAGCAGACGGAACACTACCCAACTCGTTCTATGAAGCCACAATTACACTAATACCAAAAGCACACAAAGATCCGACAAAGAAAGAGAACCTCAGGCCAGTCTTGATGCAAAAATACTCAATAAAATTCTTGCCAACCGAATCCAAGATCACATCAAAATGATCATTCACTACGATCAAGTAGGCTTCATCCCAGGGATGCAGGGATGGTTCAATATAAGGAAATCCATCAATGTAATCCACTATATAAACAATCTCAAAGAAAAAAACCACATGGTCATCTCATTAGATGCTGAGAAAGCATTTGACAAAATTCAGCATCCTTTCATGCTAAAGGTAGTGGAAAGATCAGGAATTTGAGGCCCATATCTAAACATAGTAAAAGCAATTTACAGCAAACCGGTAGCCAGCATCAATCTAAATGGAGAGAAACTTGAAGCAATCCAACTATAATCAGGGACTAGACAAGGCTGCCCTTTCTCTCCATATCATTTTAATATAGTACTTGAAGTTCTAGCTAGAGCAATTAGACAACAAAAAGAGGTCAAAGGGATACAAATTGGAAAGGAACAAGTCAAACTATCACTATTTGCACACGATATGATAGTATATTTAAGCGACCCATAGAACTCCACCAGAGATCTCCTACAGCTGATAAACAACTTCAGCAAAGTGGCCGGATATAAAATCAACTGAAGCAAGTCAGTAGCCTTCCTATACTCAAAGGATAAGCTGGCTGAGAAAGAAGTAAGAGAAATGATACCCTTCACAATAGCCACAAACCATATAAAGTATCTTGGTGTGACTCTAACCAAAGAAGTGAAAGATCTGTATGACAAGAACTTCAAGTCTCTGAAGAAAGAAATTTAAGAAGACCTCAGAAGATGGAAAAATCTGCCATGCTCATGGACTGGCAGGATTAATATAGTAAAAATGACCATCTTGCCAAAAGCAATATACAGATTCAATGCAATCCCCATCAAAATCCCAACTCAATTCTTCATAGAGTTAGAAAGAGCAATTCATCTCGAAAAAAACAAAAAAAAAAAAAAAAAAAAAGAAAGAACAATTCAAAAATTCGTCTGTAATAACAGAAAACCCAGGATACCTAAAACTATTCTCAAGAGTAAAAGAACCTCTGGGGGAATCAGTATCCCGGACCTCAAGCTGTACTACAGAGCAATAATGTTAAAAACTGCATGGTATTGGTACAGTGACAGGCATGTAGATCAATGGAACAGAATTGAAGACCCAGAAATGAATCCACACTCCTACGGTCACTTGATCTTTGACAAAGGAGCTAAAACCATCCAGTGGAAAAAAGATAGCCTTTTCAACAAATGGTGATGGCTCAACTGGAGGTCAACATGCAGAAGAATGCAAATTGATCCATTCTTATCTCCTTGCACTAAGCTCAATTCCAAGTGGATCAAGGATCTCCACATAAAACCAGACACACTGAAACTAATAGAAAGGAAACTAGGGAAGAACCTTGAACATATGGGCACAGGGGAGAATTTCCTGAACAGAACTCCAATAGCTTATGCTCTAAGATCAAGAATAGACAAATGGGACCTCATTAAATTACAAAGTTTTTGCAAGGCAAAAGACACTGTCAAAAAGACAAAGCGGCAACCAACTAACTGGGAAATGATCTTTACCAACCTTACATCCGACAGAGGGCTAATATCCAATATATACAAAGAACTCAAGAAGTTAAACTCCAGAGAGGCAAGTAACCCTATTAAAAAATGGGGTACAGAGCTAAACAAAGAGTTCTCACCTGAAGAATATCTAATGGCTGAGAAGCACCTGAAGAGATGTTCATCATCCTTAGTCATTAGGGAAATGCAAATCAAAACAACCCTGAGATTCCATCTCACACCAGTCAGGATGGCTAAGATCAAAACAAAAACACAGGAGACAGCAATTGTTGGCGAGGATGTGGAGAAAGAGGAACCCTCCTCCACTGCTGGTGGAATTGCAAGCTGGTACAACCACTCTGGAAAGCAGTCTGGCGGTTCCTCAGAAAACTGGGCATGATACTCCCGGAGGATCTGGCTATACCACTCCTGGGCATGTACCCAGAGGCTTTACCTGCATGCAATAAGGACACATGCTCCACTATGTTCATAGCAGCCTTATTTAAAATAGCCAGAAGCTGGAAAGAACTCAGATGTCCCTCAACGGAGGAATGGATTCAGAAGATGTGGTATATTTACACAATGGAATACTACTCTGCAATTAAAAACAATGAATTCACGAAATTCCTAGGCAAATGGTCAGAACTTGAAAATATCATCCTTAGTGAGGTAACCCAATCACAAAGAACACACATGGTATGCAGTCACTGATAAGGGTGTATTAACCCAGAATCTCGGAATACCCTAGACACAATTCACATATCAATAGATTTCTAAGAAGATGGAAGGAGAGACCCCTGGTCCTGGAAAGACTGGATGTAGGGGAACGCCAGGACAGAGAAGCGAGAGTGGGTTGAATGGGGAAAAGAGGGAGGGAAGGGGGCTTATGGGGCGGTGTAAACGGGAAGGGGGAAATGATTTTGAATGTAAATAAAAGAAAACTTAGAAAATAAAAAAAAAAAGAGCTGCTACTGATGATTGCCATCCTCAGAATAATTCAGCAATTTATAACTTCACATTTTTTGAGTTAGACATTTTGAGACATATGAGAAATATTTTAGCTCGTTGGCAATGAGCAGCGTTCTATTCAGTTGGAGATTATCAATTAAGAAGAAGAAAATAACAGATCTTTGTTCTGCCAGAGAAAAATAGCTAAAACATTATGTCTCCCTTAGCTTACCTGGTGACTGCTGACTTTAAGCCAATAAACTTTGGCACATAGATATTTTCATTAAGCTACTTTAGTAAGCTTTAGTTTCAATAATGTACCCAAGTGTGACTTTGTTATAATCTCCCCCTCAGCATTCATATTTGGAGTAACCTGCTATGTGCATTGATAGGGGCCCATGCTGTAAGCGGTCCTGAAACTGCCAAGCACAATTGACTATAAGCAGAACATAAAAGCAGACTAAAATCTATCCTCTTGTTAAGCAGTTTTGAGGGCTGATATTGCTTCATTCATGACCAGGATTCATGACTGGGAAAGTCACCTACTCTCTGAAAGGTCTGGGTTTTATATAGAAACATGGAATGTGATGGCAGAAAGTGAGAAGCAAAGTCCCTACATACAGAGCTTATCCCTCTTTATAATTTCATTCCAAGTCTAGTGGACGGCTCCACTACCTCATGTCAACTCACCAGGCGGACAGCAATTCTATCTGAGAGACAGAGAATCATAGGGACTTTGGTTCATCACTAAGTTGCTGCCTGTCATTGTCTACTCCTGAGTAAGTAAAACAAATATGGCCAGAGAGGTTTGGGGATGCTGGGCTGTGTTTTCCAATCTCAAGAGCAGAGTCCTTCTCATCAACACATCTATACAAGATTTCTGTGCATTAAGCCGCTTTTTACTCGGAATTCTGATTCTCCACTAAAGAAGTGCTTAGTCCAAATAAGACAACTCACTATGAATTTGTGTGTGTTCCTGTGTGTGGCGATAGAACGAATAATAAACTGAGAACATGGAAGAATTTTTAAAGCCTTCTTTCCTATTTTGCTGATGTTAACTTTCCCTCCCCCATATTTCTTGCCCAAACTGCTCTGTGATGTGATCACAAATACTCATGTGCATAAATTCCCATTATCATAATAGGAGCACTGCAGTGAGGCTTCTGAAAAGAAATTGCTCTGTAGAATACATTAGGAGGTCTAAACCCAAACAAGCTAAATTGTGTGTTCTCCCATCCTGTAAGTTAAGCATTTGAAGATGAAAAATCTATTGCCTCCTTCATTTTGTGTATTTTATTTATTTTATTTGCATCTTATCTGATTCATTTATTATGCCCCCCTTCAAGATAGGACAGTTTTCAATTATTACATTTCTTATTTTCTTTCAGTTGTCTTAATCATTTTATTTAGCTCTCCCTCTCTTTTGAACACATTTTAGTCCATATAAATATCAATGGCTTATTTTAAAAACATTAATATGAATGTTCTCGAAGAAGGACAGTAACAATCAGAGATTGTAGGCAATCTTGGGGTAGAGAAGAGGCTTCAAATGTAAGGTCTTTATCCTAATACTGCCTGGTCTCAAGTTACTTCACATTCTCAGTCCTTATTCCTTTTTTTTTTAAACAATTAGCCAGGACAACAAGATGATATTTCTTAAAATTATAGCATGAAAATTGGTAATGTTAAAAAAGGTAATCCTTAGGAAGAATTTGTAAGGTTAGAAATAAAAAAAGATTATGGAATTCAACATAATTTGCAGTACATTAATTTCAAACTAGAATTTTAATATTTTTAGAAGGTTTTAAGTGCTGTTGTTGTCTGGTTCAGAAACTTAAACTACTGAGGAAGTCATGGTACATAAACTGCATTCAAAAGGACCAAGGCTTCTCAATGACTAAATTGCAGTTCATTTTACTCATATAGATAAGGGTTACTAAAAATATTAAATCAACTTTAAAAAGACCCCGAGCAACCAAAGCTCCTCTTGCTCTTTTGCCATTGATAACAAATACCATCCTTGATTCAAGAGGATAAAGCTAATTAAAAATTACCTTTGATGATGTCTGGATTATCTAAAACAAATGTTTAAAATCTTACTTGTATTTTCAGACACAGAGCTTTGAGGGATTTTTTTTACAAACTTGACTGAACTTGTTAATCACACACACGCACACACACACACACACACACACACACACACACACATATATACACAAGTTGAGACAGAGGTTTATGTAAGTTTATATTTTACATAAAATATATAAACCCGTCTAGACCCTTTAAAAATATATCATCCACATGTGCTTCAATATCACATATATCTTGTTTCTTGAGACAATTTCCACCCTGCTTTTTACATATTCTTACAAAAAACAGTCAATATAAGAACATATGCAAGGACTTAAATAACTTTTGTAAATATATATTTTAATATTTTTATTAAATACTTAAAATAATTTTTGTAAATATGAATTTATAAATTTGTATATGTATATATACATAGATATATTATAAAAACTGTTCTTTTTTTCCTTTGTTACTTTTAAGGAATGGTAACATTTAATACCAATTTTTAAGTTTATTTAGCTCCTGCCAAGTCTATGCCCTCACTGTCTGGAAAGTGAACACTGTTTCTGAACACAGGACTTAACAATGACACATGGATAAAAATGAAAACTCTCTCAAGCCAGGCGGAAACGGATTTACAACTCAGTATGTGTTCCAGTTATGGGCAAGAGAGCCTATTGCAGAAACAAAGAATAAAGAGAAAATTCTATCCTTGGAAGCCTCACAACGACACAAGTACAGCTTTTCATGTAATAGCTCAAATGGTCCCACTACAGCCATTAACAATGTAATGAAACAAATCACTTGCTATCTGTCACAATTATGATAGATGGAATCCAACTGGTCTAAGTTGGGAGGAAAAAATTACATCTCAAAGTGGATCCATTTGAGAAAATAGCAAAGTTTAGGGGGGAGGAATAACACTTTTCCCCCATAAACAATATAGCCAGGCATTTGATCTATCTAAACCAATAGATTACTGCCTTGATATATCTTTCCCCTGCAATTTTCTCTTTTATTTTATTAGGCCCAAGAAGAACTACTGGCTGCTTCTGCGAATGAGAGTCCTAGTTTAGAACAACACAGAAAGTAATAGTGAGATAAATATCATAAAACAGCGGCTATTGCTCATTTCTGACACTGCAGCTAACTAGTATGCCTTTTTTTGATTTTAATATTTTAAAATTGGGTTTCTCTACTTATCTAACCTTATCAAATCACCAGAAATATTAATAGTGATAGCATTTTTCAGAGTATTCTGATAATAAGATATCGAAATCTGTAAATGCGATATATTAAAGAAGGTATGTGGCCAAGTACACAGTCGAAGTCAATTTTATTTAAAAAAAAAAATCAGTTCATAGATTTAAGTATTTTCCTCTTGAAAGAGGGAAATACTTCAAAGGTTACTGGGCATAAACAGATTCACCAGGAAACTACAGTCATCATTATCATCATCATTTACTGAGTACTAGTTATATATCCTATAAGCACAGAGGTGTATGTGAAGCTTTATAGTACCATGTGGTTCAGTAGTCTTTTGATTAAACTTCACTTTGTAAGTAAGGAAAGCGAACTTCCCAATGTTCCAGTGACTTATTTAAAAGTGGTAAGATACTAAATTGCAAGAACAGGATTTAAAATATAAGATAATCTTCTAGAGTCCATGTGCTAGCTACTAACCAGTTTCTTAAGTTAAAAAATTCTCTTACATTATGGTTATAACAGTACTTATTCAAGAGCAGAAAAGTGAAAATATATTCTCAGTTTGTGAAGCAATGGATCCTAAGATATTAATTATCACAAATCATAATTGGCAATAATACCCTATTCATGAACCCATTCTTTAAAATGTTTTCTTATATTTAGTGTGTGTCTGTCTGTGTGTGTGTGTGTGTGTGTGTGTGTGTGTGTGTGTAAGGTGAGTATGCAAAGAGGTCATGGCCAATGTATGAAGATCAGAAGACAACATTCAAAGTCAATTCTTGACTTCCATTTTTTTGAGATTTGAATCGTAAACCCCAGTGTGCTTGGTAGCAGGTATATTTATTCACTGAACCAGCTCTGGTAATTCCTTTTTGTAAAAAAAAAAAAATGGCTGCACTAATAATACCAAATTACATTATGGAAAAAAAAGGAAGAAGATAAACACATAGGATGGAAATCTATTCTATGTTCTTAGCTGGAGAATCTGTACCCTACACACACTGAACACAGCAACTCAAGGTGGACTTCTTGAACTGCACTTTAATACACAGGTGTGAGACATGCCAGTGAGCAAGTAAGTACTTTATAGAGAGAGCGTAGCCACCAATCCTAAGGAGCGTATGTCCAAAATTACACACCTTACTGATATTGTCCACTATATTTAATTCTTGTGTAGTTTAAGTCAGTATTCTGAGGAAGGCAGACATTTACAATACAATGGTAGTGGAGCAGAAGGATCAGGAAAAAATTATATAATTAGTTTGAATGATAAAATTTAAACTATTTTTCATCAATGAAAACATAGGGGCTGAATGTGACAGGAGGATGTTTCTTAGTGATTTAGGAAGAGGAAATTTCCTTAAAATAATACATGGCTTGACTGGAAAAGATGTAATGCAAGGCCCAGGGAGCTCGGACACAGTGGCTGTCACTTTCCTATGTGGTGTTTAAAAGTGAAAACTTTCCATTCCTATAATAGCTATTGATAAATACCAAAGAAAAGTGATTTCAAAGAACTAATTAAGGAGATTAAGGAGAGATTAAATTCTGAATAATCATTTTATTTTGAAATATGTAATACCAAATTTGTGTACTCCCAAAACAAAACAAAACATGGTTAAACACTAAACTGAATGCCATAGCTACTTACCTCTCTCTCGGTTGGAGTAAAGTCATAGGCGTTGCTAAAGAAAGTTGTATGTAGGACAGAAGAGAATGATCATGTTTCTCTGGAGAACTTCAACAAGCTGTCAGAGTAAGAAAATTGTTAGTACAAAGATTAAACAAGCTATTAAACCCTATTTTGCTATTGAAGGGGGTTTTGGATAAAATTTTAAAAGGTTGTTCTTATTGGGTACATATCTGAGCAAGAAAAAAGAGAACTCATCAGAGTTCATTTAGAGACAACACTCCTATGACAAGACTCTGTTCATGAACTGTTTAATCATTCTTTCATTTCTCCTTGCAAATTTTGGTTTCTGACCTGAACAAAACTGGCAAGACTGGTAAGTATTTACCAAATTGAATAAAAATTAAACATTCTAGAGCCAAAGAACCTATCAGAAACAAGGCCATCAAACCCTCATGCTTTTCAAAGAATACAAAGTTAAGAAGTGGTTTATTTTATTCAAAGATATAATGTGAAAGTCAGATCAATTCTTTCTCAGTAATTCAGTTCAAGTGGCCACATATGGGACTAAAAGGAGACAAAACTGCAGATTGTCAAGACAGATCATTAATATGTCTCAAATTTCAAAACTCCTTAAATTGACAAGGCAGCTTCCCTTTTTATGTTCCCATTCCTCTTTATGGTCATTTTAATTATAAGGCATTTTTTTCACATTGATTTTTTTTGTACTTAGTTTATGCCCATTATCCTGTAAGCTTTTTGAGTGCACAGACCATATCTTACTTATGTTAGCCTATCCTGGGAAATAGTTGGCTCAATAATTGTTTGGTGAAATTAAATGAATCAAATTAAAATGGTAGTGCAGGTTTAAAATATTAAATAATCCCCACTGTTTGCTCGATGTTACCCATAGGACTTAATTATGATTCTCCCACAGCCCTGTTCTCAGAGTAGTCCACAGAAAAAGAGCAGTAGCACCTAGGAGCTTGTTAGAGACTCAATTCTCAGACCCCTGTCCAGATCTGCAGAATCAAATCTGCATACCCCAGGTGATTTAATCTACAAGTTTGATTTGGGGGAAGCACATTTATTGTGTGTCTACTGTGTGCAAACAATGGAATAAGACACAGAGGATATTCTGGAAAAGAAACAATATTTACCATCTACAATTGTAAAACTTGCCTTTCCAGTAATATAAGGGGAAAATACTTTTATAATGAATGGTTTAAATAGAATACAGTCCTTATTCTGTTGGTAAATTACAGGTCTTATAAGAGCCAGATCTAGCCAGAGGAATAAAGGAATATTTTCTTGGGAAATTGATGTGTGAAATAAGATCCAAAAATGAGGAAGAAATAACAGGAAGAGTATGATGGAGGAAGAACTGGTTGGAGAGGGGAAATCCTGTGTGAATATTCTAGGATGACAAATAAAAAAGACACCTTGATGAACTGAAAGAAAGCGTTATGTGTGTGATGCCAGGGTTGAGAAAGATGTCTCTGAGACATAAAACAAGAATTTTACAGACAATATTATACATTTACATTTTTATGCTAAGAACAATGAAAAGTTATTGAAAAGTTTTAACTAAGTAATAATATACAGTTTTTTTCCACTCTGCAGGGAAAAGCTATGACTACAGTATAAAATCTAGAGGAAATTCAAAGGGATATCTGAGATCAGCTATTTAGTTCTCCTCTCTCTCTCTCTCTCTCTCATCTATAATCTATCATCAATCTACTTACATTCATATTTATCTGTTTGTTCTCTTTCTCCTTATAAAAAGCCTTATCATCATAGCCACATAGCTCTGGCTTCCAGAAAAACTATGTTAAAGTTTTAATACTGTTGCTCAACTGGACAACTCTTCTCTGATTCTTATGTGGATATCTGAGCCAACTAAGACTAGATCTGCTTTTAATATAGCATGTGTTTGTATCGATATTTCTATATAATTATAATCATAGTCTATCTTCAGTATATCTACTACATTTGGCCTGTCATTTGCCTAACATTTGTCTTTATTCCCATTTATCATCTATCTATCTATCTATCTATCTATCTATCTATCTATCTATCTATCTATCTATCTATCTATCTATCTATCTATCTACCTACCTATCTATCTACTCCTTGAGATAAGGAATATCTAATATTTTAAATTTAGAATATGTTGACATTTATGTACCTATGAAAGATCCAAATGGAAATGTCATCTAGACAGTTTCATATGTCATTTTCAATTAAAAGGAGTAGAAATACGAAATTATTGTAAATATCTTTAGTAGAACAGGGTTATGGATAAGCAGCGCTAGAATGGAAAATGTAACTTCTTCCTCTGTAGGCATTGATATAAATGCCCTATTTTTGAAATGAAGAGAATTTCTCTAAACCATATTTCACATTCCCATCAGAGTCTACATTGCTGTTTTGGTGAAGTATCTTATGAGAAACCACTGGATGCTATAGGGGGTATTTTCTTATAAACTTCTATTTTTCTTGACAAGTTCTACATTGCATAAGATCTACTTCTCCTTTACCAGTAGTTTTGTTGGTATAGTCCTTGGATCAGCTATATCAGTACAACTCAGAAATGAAAAGTATTTGCGATCTCTCGCTTATGAATCACAAATCTAGGGGTAGAACACAGCAATCTCGAAATCCAGTTCTAGGGCATCATACACCCTTTTACTGCCTCCACAGGCACTGCATGCATGTAGTAAACATACATATATGAAGGCAAACTTATAAGCATAAAATAAGAAAATTATTTCTAAATTTTTTTTAACAATATAACAATTTTTCTAAAAGTCCTGTGTTTTGAAAAGATTGTTAAACCCTAGATTCATTTACTTTCCTTTTAAAATATTTTATTACATTGACTATGGGGCTTAGGCAGTGTACAAAATACTGGGGACATGATTGTGAAGTTCAGAAGATGACTTGAAAGTTGTAGTTCACTCCTTTCACTTTGTGGGTCCAGAGAATGAAATTAAAGCCATTGTGTATGTACATTCTCACTCGTTCTCTCGCTCTCTTGCTCTCTACTTCTCTCCTCTCTCTCTTGTGCTCTCTCTTGCTCTTGCTGCCTCACTTTCGCTCTTGCTCTCCCTCCATCCCCCATCAAACATACACACACACATACACACACACACACACTCACACACACACACACACACTATAGCACACACTCACGCACACACACTATAGCACTAATCAGCTATAAAGAAAAGTGAAATACATAGAACTAGAAAATATTATTTGTGAGGTAACCCAGATTTTGACTCTCTATTTCTGAATCTATTTTTTTAAGTCAACCTCTACCTTATATTCTAACTCAAATTTAAGATTTTCACTGTCTTTTTATTGTGTCCAATGTATTATTGATATGGGACAAAACTTGAACTAATTCGCTTTAGGTAAAATATAACCTCAATTACTGTTTTTCAACTTGTAACAGAAAACTAAGACTTTACTTCTTTTACCTGTTTTTTGGAAATATTGCCAGTGAGAATTCTTGCCATCTCAAATTTGCAATATGCTCAGACTTCATAATTGTAACTAATAGTGCTGTTATATTTCAATTATATATGCTATATGATTCTGTAAAACCTTAAACACTGTTTTACCTTGTATAAGATTGAAACATCAACTACAACTCACTGTCTGCATAAGCCACTATTATGTGGTTCAACAAGAGTAATTTTCATCCAAGTGAATGTCAGCAGGTCTCCTTTGTCTGACCTTGCCTCTTCTGACTGTCCACATTACGCAACAAAAGGATTCCTTTGGCAGTATAATTCAGATGTCATATTGTTACTTACAGTTCTGTTAGTAAGGTACCTCATTTTTCTTACTATAAAAGTGAAAGTCTTGACTGTGATTATGCAGCCTTCATGTTGGCCATCTCATCTATTTACCTACACGTGCAAAAGAGAAATGGAAGCAGAGTGTAGACTATAGATACATGATACAGTGTGCTCAGAAAAGAGACAAGTGTTTTGGAGAGAAAATTAAAAGTTGAGGAAAGAAATTGCACAGTCAGACACACTAAATCAGGTTGCTTTATCCAAGAATTCAACGAATAAGTTTGTGAAACAAGATGTCTTCCTTTCTTGTCCCACTACGGTCTGTTTAAAAGTTACATAGTGGGCTTTCCTTAAACAAAAGGGAGAAATATTTGGAGAGCCCTGCCCACAGAGGTCCATAAGAAGACAACCATTTGAGGCTCAGTTATTAATCACTGACAGCCAGATGAGGGAAACTTCATCTTAATGAAGGAAACTGCTGATACAGTTAGGCTATGCATCCTGAAGTTAGAAAATCCTGGTTCTGTAAAATTGGAAAGGGACTCATTGAGGATGTGAGGATTAGGGCAGTAATCTGCCATTCATAGCTGTTCTTTGAAAGAGCAGCAGCAAATAAAGGCTTTGATCAGTGCCAGTGCTGAAGAGCAGAACTGCAGCCCTCCTCGCCCTTTGATTTGGGAAGAGTCGCCCTTCACAGCAGGGTTCAAAGCCCACATCTTTACTTTTAGAACCTGTTTCTTGCTGTGAGCATGAGCACTCTGCCACTTTGCTTCCAAAAGGATTTACTTATACTTAGTGAGAATAAGTCTTTTACCCCTTTTACCCCTCCCCTCCCTTGCCCTCTCCTCCTCTGTCCCTCTCTTCTCTCTCTCTCTCTCTCTCTCTCTCTCTCTCTCTCTCTCTCTCTCTCTCTCTCTCCCTCTCCCCCTCTCTCTCTCTTTGCTTTCTTTCTTTTAAAAACCTTGCTTCCTCCTTCATTATTTCTGTAACCTCACCACCTGGGCAAAATCTAAAATATTTAGTACAATTCTGCTTAATATACTACACATAAAAGCATCCATTCTGTTAGTATCCATAGTCATATTTTCCCTCTTACTGCAAATGTGTTATATTACTTGATAAATAATAAAGTGAATACTGGTTTTAAATTTTGTTCTCACTACCTAAGGTCCTGGAGCCTGTCAAATTTGCCTCTTCAAATATCAAAGTAAATTCTTACAACTTAAGCCTCTTATATTTTATTGTGTGTCTGCCCAGTGACTTCAAGTTATGTGACAGCAGGCACCAGATGTTAATAGGAAGTCACTGATGATTGTTTGTGGTACTGATCTTATTGATGGGGGAAAAAAGAAAAGAAAACAGGAAGAAAATGGAAAGAAACAGTGAAAGAAAAATCAAATGCACAGTTGAGCAAAGAAGACAGACATATAACTGTGATAGAAACACAGGAATAAATAGGAAATGTTTGTACATACACACACATACACACACACACACACACCATGCACACATACACACCACACACACACACACACACACACACACACACACACATACTCAGGGAGCTCTGGAGGATCAGAATAGAATACCTTGTAGAGAAGATATCTCAGGCCAAAGGAGTATGAAGATACTGCCTGGCTATTGTTTTCTGACTTTTATAATGAGATTCAGACTGCAAATTCCCCAGCCTGTTATTTCTGAACATATAGTAGCTGGGTCTACTTAAAATCGAGGAGGACAGTCAAGTGTTACTCTCATAACATAAACTAAATTAAACATAGTTCTCATTCAAAACATGTCGGTAGTTTGGTTCGGAGGGTAGTTGCCTGAGCTGTCCCTTTGTTGCTGTTTTAAAAAGGAAGTGATGGATCATTCCAGGCAAGCTCTGACAATACACTGGGATGAAGAGTAGTGTCAAAGGTGTTGCAAACCATAACTTCAAACTTGATAATTGCTTGAATGAAAGCCACTCATTACCAATTTTTTTTTCTGTAAATAAGTAGTGATATAAAGAATGTTTGCTGGTTATCCCCAACATCTAGGAAGGTCAGTGGGAGGGATGTCAATGTGCTGCCTTATAAAAGAATGGCTGTCTTGTTCTGCTCTAAACATGATTTTCTTCCTGTAAAGTCTGTCTGCCTCTCTGCTCTCTTCTCTCTCTCTCTCTCTCTCTCTCTCTCTCTCTCTCTCTCTCTCTCTCTCTCTCTCTCTCTCTCTGTGTGTGTGTGTGTATGTGTCTGTCTGTCTCCCTATCTCCATCCCCCTCTTTCCACAGCCACAAACACAACATAACATAACACACACACACACACACACACACACACACACACAGAGAGAGAGAGACAGACAGACAGGCAGAGGGAGACAGAGAAACTATAGAAGCCCATGCAGGAAGCTTTGTCTTTGTCTTCTATTTTATAGTTTTGTTTTGCTTTTTGTTTCTGACTGGTGAGATTAATATTCCATAAATCAGGAATCCAGTTTCAGGATTGTTCTCATTCCTATAGCACTGCGTGAAGAGGAAGTGTTTAGTTTTGTTGACCCAACTCTGTCAAAAATATTACAATTAACCATTCATTACATCTACAGACTTTATCAGAAAATATTTTGTATACATAGGCATATATTTTGAATACCCCTCCAATCTGGATGCATCCTTGTACATATCCATACATGGGAATGCCCTTGTCTTTACTACCTTCCAACTTATACACAGAAAACTCACTATAAACTCTTAGTCAGTATTTTATCCAGAATTCTTGTGTTTAGATTTGTACTGCACTGCATTATAATCCAGTCAATGTCAGAAATCACACACTCACACCTCTGTCTTTACAGTCTCCCCTAATATTATTATGAAACTGCTTAGTTGACCAATGAAGTCATATATTTAAATATATTCTCCTATTATTATTGAAGTTCTTAACATGTCAATGGACTATTGAGACAAAGTTTTACTGGGTTTCTAAATAATTTCATCAAGGTTAACAAAAGCTTGTAGAAAAGAAGTTAAAAGCAGTTATCTGTATGGTTAATATTAATTTTTTAGAGTTTTGACTGATCTGTGTATATTATGTATATATATATATATATATATATATAATCTAACAATTGAATATAATTTATAATTTCATTTGTGTAAGGTCAATATGCATCTTATTTTGAGCACATTTTTGATATCTGTGTGCAGGAATATATCTTAGTGACAAAGCACATGTTTAACATATGTAGTGATTACAGTTTGAAAAATTTAAGGTACTACCAGAAATTTAGAACTTTAGGTTTCTGTGTTTGGTAGCACTAACAAAATCTGTAATCAGAATTACTACAACTAGAATCTGATATATATGTATATATTCAATTACATGCCTATTTATATGTTTTTATATATTCACACACATATATATTTCATATATAAATATATAACTGACAGAAATGATCTATAATGATACACATGATATGCTGATATTAAAACTTAGTAGAAAATTGTCTTTTATTTCAACTATAAATTCTAAGTAAAGCACAAAATTTAGGTATGCATGAATAATCCTTTGATGAAAAATTTTAGAATATTTTTATTTGACAATTATGAATATTTAAAATTAGTTTTTTCTTTTGTAAATATTTTTATTGAAAAAATGATCAAGCTTTCCTGTCCCCTAGTTACTCCTATCTCCTTTCTGTCTCCCTAATCATGTTCCCATGTTCTTTCTCTTTTTCTTTCAATAGTTTTTTTTTTTTATTTACATGATATCCCAATCAAGAACCCCTCCCTACTCTCCACCCAATTAAAATTGTACAAATCCCTTCACCTACTACCTCTCTTCTCTAAGGAGATAAGGGAAGCCCTCCATTGGTACAAACCTACCTTAGACATCTAGTCCCAACAGGATAAGGCACATCCTCCTCCACTGATGTACAAACAGGTAGTCAAAGCAGAGGAAGGGGATCCAATGGAAGAAAATGGAATCAGAGATGAACCTCTCTAATTTTTATGGGACCCACATGAAGATCAAGCTGCATATTTCTAAAAATGAGTAGGGGACCTGGTTAGTGGGAATAATTCTACTCCAGGACCCAATTATAGCATACAACTACTTCTGGGCATATGTCAAAAAAAAAAAAAAACTACTCTACCACAAGGACACTTTCTCAACTACGTTCGTAGCAGCTTTATTTGTAATAGACAGAAACTGGAAACAACTTGGATGGTCCCCAACTGAAGAATGAATAAAGGAAAAATGGTACATCTACACAATTGAATACTATTCAGCTATTAAAAACAAAAATATCATGAAATTTACTGACAAATGGATGAAACTTTGGAATGTCATCCTGGGGGAGGTAATTCCGACCCAGAATGGTACATATCATATGTTCTCACTTATAATTGGACGTTAGCCATACAGAATAGGATAACCATGCTACAATCCACAGGAACAAAGGAACTTGGTATTAAGGAGGACTCAAAGGAGAATGTGTGAATTTCCCTCAGAAGGGGAAATAAAATAGTCATCAGAGGTGAATGGAGAGAGGAATCTGGGCGAGAGAGAAGGGGTGAGGAAGGGATGAGATCAGGTGTGGAGTCATGGGGGAGTGAGAATGGGAATCTGAGGGGGGCATCTCTGGGACTAGATGGAGGCCTGGGATGGGGTTACTAAGGGGATTCTATTTTTAATATTTAAATAATGTTCTTTTTTTAATTTAGTGCTCAATATTATTAAATTAATTTTAAAATAAATGAAGTAAGAGGGCTATTATTTTCTCAGAGGCTTTTTAATTAATGGCTGCCTTAAGTGCTTTGCTTTGCTTCTGTATTTCATATCTTGGTATTCATATTTCATTGTTTTGACTACAATAATTTCCTTATTTTAAAGAAAGTAATAGCTCCGCCATCTTTGCTCCAGTGACTGGGAGGTTGGGACAGCCAGGTTCTGAGACAGACAGGCATAATGTTGCTTGGGTCTCGGGCGGCTTGTGTGTGTGCAGCTCCCAGGTGCGGGGCTGATCTGCAGCAACCAGCGCACCAGCCCTGCTGTGGGACTTCTGCCTGGCAGAGGGACCCCGCACTGGGCGGGAGCCTACCAGCTTTCCTTCCGCGACCTCTGTTCCCGCAGACTGCGCTGAAGAGACAGGTACCCCAAGCTCCCTATCCCCAATATAACATCACTTGGGACACGGCCTGTTGGGGCTTCCGTCTGTGCCCGAGAACGGGTCAGCGCTGTGGTCGTCTGGGTGCCAGATCGGCGGGCCATCGCGTCTACCTGGTGAGCGGTGCCATGGAGAGTGCCCTCCGCCATCTTTGCTCCAGTGACTGGGAGGTTGGGACAGCCAGGTTCTGAGACAGACAGGCTTAATGTCGCTTGGGTCTCGGGCGGCTTGTGTGTGTGCGGCGGGGCTGATCTGCAGTGACCAGCGCGCCAGCTCTGCTGTGGGACTTCTGCCTGGCAGAGGGACGCCCCCTCCCCCCCCTAGGAGAGATCACACACCCCTGCACAGGGCAGGAGCCTACCAGCCTCCCTTTGGCGACCTCTGCTCCAGGAATCCACTAGGCTGAGCTTTAGATGTGCAAGGCCTCCCCAATATAAGATCACTTGGGGCAAGGCACATTAGGGCTCCAAAGTCACTCAGGAGCAGGCAGGCCCCAGAAATCGGTGCCAGGGGAATCCTGGTAATCGAGGGGGGGCAGAAATAGCTTTGCAGGCTCACAGGAGGTCCAACCAACAGCCAGTGGCAGCAGGACCAACTAACACCAGAGGTATCCAGATGGCAAAAGGCAAACGTAGGAATGTTACTAACAGAAATCAAAGTAATGTGGGACCATCCGAACCCAACTCTCCAACAGCAGCAAGTCCTGGATACCCCACCACACCCGAAAGACAAGATCTGGATTTAAAATCACTTCTCATGATCCTATTAGAGGATCACAAGAAGGACACAAATAAATCTCATAAAGAGTTACAGGAGACCATGAATCAACGGTTAGAAGCCCTTACAAAGGAAACACAAAAATCGCGTAGAGAAATGCAGGAGAACATGGATCAAAAGATGGAGGCG
This sequence comes from Tokudaia tokunoshimensis, assembly GCA_036184795.1. Lineage (NCBI taxonomy): Eukaryota > Metazoa > Chordata > Mammalia > Rodentia > Muridae > Tokudaia > Tokudaia tokunoshimensis. The sequence goes on along the minus strand of BTHU01000005.1, from coordinate 11,082,775 downwards.
CACAAGGAGACAACACAAAAATCGCTTAACGAGATGAATCAACGGGTAGATGCACTCACAAAGGAATCACAAAATTGGCATAAAGAAATGCAGAAGAATATGGGTCAACAGATGGATGCCCATAAGGAGGCAACACAAAAATTGCTTAAAGAAATGAATAAACGGTTAGATGCCCTTACAAAGGAAACACGAGAACTGCTTAAAGAAATGCAGGAGACGATGGATCAACAGATGGAATCCCATGAGGAGGAAACACAAAAATCGCTCAGAGAAATGCAGGAGAACGTGGGTCATCAGGAAGAAATCCTGAAAGAGGTAATGCAAAAATACCTTAAAGAAATACAGGAAAATACAAACAAACAAGTGAAGGATCTCAGCAAATCCATCCAGGAACTAAAAAAGGAAGTAGAAACAACTAAGAAATCACAAAGGGAGACAACTTTGGAGATAGAAAACCTTGGGAAGAAATCAGGAGTCATAGATGCAAACATCAACAATAGAATACAAGAGATGGAAGAAAGAATCTCAGGTGCTGAAGATTCCATAGAAAGCATCGACTCAACAGTCAAAGAAAATGCAAAATGCAAAAAAAAGCTTAATGGCACACCTGAAAGCCCTGGAACAAAAAGAAGCAAATACACCAAAGAGGAGTAGAAGGCAGGAAATCATCAAACTCAGGGCTGAAATCAATCAAGTACAAACAAATAAAACCATACAAAGAATCAACAAAACGAGGAGTTGGTTCTTTGAGAAAATTAACAAGATAGATAAGCCCTTAGCCAGACTAACCAGAGAGCACAGAGATAGTATCCAAATTAATAAAATCAGAAACGAAAAGGGAGAGATAACAACAGAAACTGAGGAAATTCAAAAAATCATCAGATCATACTACAAAAACCTGTATTCAACACAACTAGAAAATCTTGAGGAAATGGACAATTTCCTTGACAGATACCAAGTACCAAAATTAATTCAGGATCAAATAGACCATCTAAACCGTCCTATAACCCCTGAAGAAATAGAAGTTGTCATTGGAAGTTTTCCAACCAAAAAAAGCACAGGTCCAGATGGTTTTAGTGCAGAATTCTATCAGACCTTGAAAGAAGACCTAACACCAATACTCTTCAAACTGTTCCACAAAATAGAAACTGAAGGAACACTACCCAACTCGTTCTATGAAGCCACAATTACACTAATACCAAAAGCACACAAAGATCCAACAAAGAAAGAGAATCTCAGGCCAATCTCTCTTATGAATATCGATGCAAAAATACTCAATAAAATTCTTGCCAACCGAATCCAAGAACACATCAAAATGATCATTCACCACGATCAAGTAGGTTTCATCCCAGGGATGCAGGGATGGTTCAATATAAGGAAATCCATCAATGTAATCCACCACATAAACAATCTCAAAGAAAAAAACCACAAGGTCATCTCATTAGATGCTGAGAAAGCATTTGACAAAATTCAGCATCCTTTCATGCTAAAGGTCTTGGAAAGATCAGGAATTCAAGGCCCATATCTAAACATAGTAAAAGCAATTTACAGCAAACTGGTAGCCAGCATCAATCTAAATGAAGAGAAACTTGAAGCAATCCCACTAAAATCAGGGACTAGACAAGGCTGCCCTCTCTCTCCATATCTTTTCAATATAGTACTTGAAGTTCTAGCTAGAGCAATTAGACAACAAAAAGAGGTCAAAGGGATACAAATTGGAAAGGAAGAAGTCAAACTATCACTATTTGCAGACGATATGATAGTATACATAAGCGACCCAAAGAACTCCACCAGAGAACTCCTACAGCTGATAAACGACTTCAGCAAAGTGGCGGGATATAAAATCAACTCAAGCAAGTCAGAAGCCTTCCTATACTCAAAGGATAAGCAGGCTGAGGAAGAAGTAAGAGAAATAATACCCTTCACGATAGCCACAAACCATATTAAGTATCTTGGCGTGACTCTAACCAAACAAGTGAAAGATCTGTATGACAAGAACTTCAAGTCTCTGAAGAAAGAAATTGAAGAAGACCTCAGAAGATGGAAAAATCTGCCATGCTCATGGATTGGCAGGATTAATATAGTAAAAATGAGCATCTTACCAAAAGTAATACACAGATTCAATGCAATCCCCATCAAAATCCCAACTCAATTCTTCATAGAGTTAGAAAGAGCAATTCAAAAATTCATCTGGAATAACAGAAAACCCAGAATAGCTAAAACTATTCTCAAGAGTAAAAGAACCTCTGGGGGAATCAGTATCCTGGACCTCAAGCTGTACTACAGAGCAATAGTATTAAAAACTGCATGGTATTGGTACAGTAACAGACATGTAGATCAATGGAACAGAATTGAAGACCCAGAAATGAATTCACACTCCTATGGTCACTTGAACTTTGACAAAGGAGCTAAAACCATCCAGTGGAAAAAAGATAGCCTTTTCAACAAATGGTGATGGCTCAGCTGGAGGTCAACATGCAGAAGAATGCAAATTGACCCATCCTTATCTCCTTGCACTAAGCTCAATTCTAAGTGGATCAAAGATCTCCACATAAAACCAGACACACTGAAACTAATAGAAGGGAAACTAGGGAAGAACCTTGAACATATGGGCACAGGGGAGAATTTCCTGAACAGAACTCCAATAGCTTATGCTCTAAGATCAAGAATAGACAAATGGGACCTCATTAAATTACAAAGTTTTTGCAAGGCAAAAGACACTGTCAAAAAGACAAAGCGGCAACCAACTAACTGGGAAATGATCTTTACCAACCTTACATCCGACAGAGGGCTAATATCCAATATATACAAAGAACTCAAGAAGTTAAACTCCAGAGAGGCAAGTAACCCTATTAAAAAATGGGGTACAGAGCTACACAAAGAGTTCTCACCTGAAGAATATCTAATGGCTGAGAAGCACCTAAAGAGATGTTCAACATCCTTAGTCATTAGGGAAATGCAAATCAAATCAACCCTGAGATTCCATCTCACACCAGTCAGGATGGCTAAGATCAAAAACACAGGAAACAGCAGTTGTTGGCGAGGATGTGGAGAAAGAGGAACACTCCTCCACTGCTGGTGGAATTGCAGGCTGGTACAACCACTCTGGAAAGCAGTCTGGCAGTTCCTCAGAAAACTGGGCATGACACTCCCGGAGGATCCGGCTATACCACTCCTGGGCATATACCCAGAGACTTCACTTGCATGCAATAAGGACACATGCTCCACTATGTTCATAGCAGCCTTATTTATAACAGCCAGAAGCTGGAAAGAACCCAGATGTCCCTCAATGGAGGAATGGATTCAGAAGATGTGGTATATCTACACAATGGAATACTACTCTGCAATTAAAAACAATGAATTCACGAAATTCCTAGGCAAATGGTCAGAACTTGAAAATATCATCCTTAGTGAGGTAACCCAATCACAAAAGAACACACATGGTATGCAGTCACTGATAAGGGGATATTGACCCAGAATCTCGGAATACCCTGGACACAATCCGCATATCAATAGATTTCTTTTTTTTTTTTTTTTTTGGTTTTTCGAGACAGGGTTTCTCTGTATAGCCCTGGCTGTCCTGGAACTCGCTCTGTAGACCAGGCTGGCCTCGAACTCAGAAATCCGCCTGCCTCTGCCTCCCAAGTGCTAGGATTAAAGGCGTGCGCCACCACCGCCCGGCTTTTTTTTTTTTTATAGATTTCTAAAAAGATGGAAGAAGAGACCCCTGGTCCTGGAAAGACTGGATGTAGGGGAACGCCAGGACAGAGTAACGAGAGGGGGTTGAATGGAGAAAAGAGGGAGGGAAGGGGGCTTATGGGACTTTCAGGGAGGGAGGAAACGGGAAAGGGGAAGTAATTTCGAATGTAAATTAAAAAAATAAAATAAAAAAAAAAGAAAGTAATAATCAGAATTTTGACATGATGGATTTTGCAGACTACGGCCTCATCATAGCTAAGATAATTTATGGGGTCTTTCTCCAGGATTAGAGTCATGTGAACACAGAAGTATCATTCTTTTGTGATTGGAATTCTGTTCACATTTCCTTGCCATTCTTCGACTCAAAGACAAGTGTGGACAGTGAGGTCTTCTAACATCGTCAATATATTACAAGATATCTCAATCCACTTAAAGTGTCATAGAATATGTTGCATGTCAATTATTTATCAGAATCTGAATTTTAGAGAAAAATTTTATTCCATGATAGTACGTATAATTCTACATATGCCTCTACTTTTGCAGCTTTTGAAATCATTGTGATTGTCACGACATTAAAACTGATTACACCTAACTCTCAATAAAGAATGAAGGCTACCTTCCTCATTTTCATAATCCAAACAGGTAACATTATTTCTTATTTCATTTATCTCTTTCACTTTTATATCAAAGGGCCTTTTAAAAGTGTAGAAATCTACATTTATAGTAGAATATTATGTGACTTTCATATATGTATAGCAGAAGCTAATAAGTACAAAAGGCTCTCATAGTTGAAAAAAAACTAACTAGTAGATTGGATTGAAGCATGAAAGTGTGAATATGACAATGGCTTATTTAAGTTGTCTCTAAATGATTCCTTTTCTTGTTCTTTTGCAAACATGCCATGAAACACTAGTGACATAATTCTCTCTACTATTTGTTTCTCCTTTTGTCTTGTTTGCTTCCACATTTTAGGATCTCAGGTTTGTCTTGCTTCTACTCTCTGAATTCACATCAGTTGTCCCTTGTATCTAAATTTCTTAAAGTATTTCTGCACGTGTGGGCAAGTTTGGTATCATTGTTCCATGTTCTCTCATGACTCAGATTGAAATGGCTATGTGGCTACACTTAAGAATAATGACTGCCAGAGGTTACTGCAAGGTTTTCAAGCTAAAAGATTCTCCTCTTACCATGGGTGATGGTAGGAGAGGATGAGTTCCTTAACAGGAGTGGACAACTGTCTTTTCACAGTTTCTTGCAGCAAGAAATACTTAGGCCTTTCCAAAGTAATATATCAACTTTTTCTATGGGTCATTCCAGTGCCTCATCTGGTCTTAACAGCTTCAGATATGTAACAGGTTTGGGATAGTTTCCATATTTCTGACTTACACAAAGTTAATTGTTAATCAAAAATACAATATTTTACTCACATTCCTGTCTAAAATCAAGATGTCCCTAAAGAATTTGTCAATGTAGGTTCTAAATTATGGTCCAGGGAAGAGAGCTACTTCATAGAGAGGTTGTTGGAGATTAATGCCTTCTTTTCCTAAGTCCCGACACTGTTCTTTACCCTAAGAATTCTCAACTGAGGAATACCAGATGGCTGAGAAACATCTAAAGAAATGTTCAGCATCCTTAATCATCAGGGAACTGCAAATCAAAACAACCCTGAGATTCCACCTTACACCAGTCAAAATGGCCAGGATTAAGAACTCAGGGGACAGCAAATGCTGGAGAGTATGTGGAGAAAGAGGAGTACTCCTCCATTGCTGGTGGGATTGCAAGCTGGTAAAACAACTCTGGAAATCAGTTTGGTGGTTCCTCAGAAAATTGGACATAGCTCTACCTGAGGATAAAGCTATACCACTCCTGGGCATATACCCAGAAGATGCTTCAATATGTAATAAGGACACATGCTCCACTATGCTCATAGCAGCCCTATTTATAATAGCCAGAAGCTGGAAAGAATCCAGATGTCCCTCAACAGAGGAGTGGATACAGAAAATGTGAAATATTTATACTATGGAGTACTACTCAGCTTTTAAAAACAATGAATTCATGAAATTCTTAGGCAAATGGATTGAGCTAGAAACTATCATCCTGAGTGAGGTAACCCAATCATAAAAGAACAGACAGGGTATGGAATCGCTGATAAGTGGATATTAGCCCCAAAGCTTGTAATACCCATGATACAACTCAGATCACATGAAGCTCAAGATGAAGGAAGAACAAAGTATGGATACTTTGAGCCCTATTGGAAAGTGAATCAAAACACCCATGACTCACAGCCAACCAATAGAATGAGCATAGGGTCCCCAATGGAGCAGCTAGAGAGAGGAGCCAAGGAGCTGAAGAGGTTTGCAGTTCCACAGGAGGAACAGTAATATATACCAACCAGTACCTCCAGAACGGCCAGGGACTAAACTGTAGAGAACCATTTGAAGTGTTTTGTCGCAGGGCAGCCACAACCCAGCTGCCTACATCCTTCTGAATAATACCTCCCCCACCTGGCAGAGTTCTGGGAGCAAGGTGAAGTCTTTTGTTTTCAAGGAGCTGCAGCTTCCTACGAAAAGAGCTAGCCTGCAGCAGATTAGCAGAGCTGTAGAGCCAACATCCTCCTGTGGGGCCGGATCCCTGCTGAGAAGACTAGCACCTCCGGGAGGGAGAGTCACGCCCCCAAAGCATATATTGTCATTCTATCCCCAAGTAAAAGGGAACAGCGATGGTGTCTTGACTGAGTTTCTTTCTCTTGTTATCCCGTTTTATCTTCCCAGCTCTCTGTCCAAACTGCAGGTGGTTTCACTAAACCATGAACCAAAGAGTACTCGTGGAAGGTCCAGTTGCATATGTAGCAGAAGATGACCAGTTCAGACATCAATGTGAAGAGAGGCCATTGGTCTTGTGAAGGTTTAATTCCCCAGAATAGGGGAATGCAAGTCAGGAAATTGGGGGTGGGGGGAGAGGCTTAGCAGGGGGAAAGGGGACGGGATGGGGGGTTTTGGTGGGGTAAATGTGGAAAGGGGTTAACATTTGAAATGTAAATAAAGCAAATATCTAATAAAAAAAAGAAAAAAACGTTTTTCAAAGAGTCTCTCATCATATATGTTAGAACAGATTGTATGCGTGCAGAAGGTGAAGAACCTTCCCAGGAGTGCTATAAATTCTAACTTTAGTAGTAGAAGAATACATCAGAGTTTGGTCTGAAGTCATGCTCCCACTGTAGTCATCCCTACTGGTGGGGCTTAGAACAACACAGTATCCATCTTTTTTTTTTCTTTTTTTTGTTTCTGCCACACATTTCACACATAAGTTCTACAAAGTGTATTTCAGGTCAGTGGCCTTGAAAGCTCAGACTGAAGTATCAATAACCCTTGAAGTATCAATAATCTTTAAAGGGATCTGGATTTAGGTAAAGCTCAGTAGTTGAGAAATAATGTTATTCAATCTTTGCTTTACTATACTGGACATCTGTGACAGACACTTTTCGAAGATACTCAAGATTACCACTGTCCACTAGTAAACAAGCTCTACCTAACTTTTTTTTTATCTTGAAAATAGGACTTGAAAATGTGATTGAATATTCTTCCTGTGAGAGGTGTAAATCTTTTGTAGATGTGGTTAATGTTCCATTTTAGTTAGTCCTGATTTAGTAAAATGAGCACTCGCTTATTATTATTGAATGAGACAAGCTTAATCAGGACCTGCAGTGGAGGGGGAGTTGCTGTCCTGCTGGGTTGCCAAAGCAATCAGCCAGTGTTGGGAACACTCTACAGAGAAAAGTGGCCTGCATGATGGCCTCATTTCCTCCGAAACAGAAAGCAAGAAAGAGCAAATAAGGCTAGCAGCCCAAATTCTACTAACAGTCACAGTGGTCCTAGAAGATACTGAATTCCAGGTAAGAATAGCCAATACCTAGCCTTATGAACCCACTATATGTATATATGTATGTATATATATGTATATATGTATATATATATGTATGTATATATGTGTGTGTATATATGTATATATATATGTATGTATATATGTGTGTGTATATATGTATATATATATGTATATATGTATATGTATGTATATATGTATATAGCTATATGTATGAGTTAGAGTGTGAGACAATAAGAGTAAGCTTGGTTAAGACACTGAATTATTGGAAATTTGTTATGACCACTGCCATAATAATAGAGCACTCCCTGTTTTCAATTGTATGCATAAATTTTTCTAGAGTCTCATTAGTCCCATAGGAAAGACAATTAGAATTTTACATCCCAGATGGGAGATTGAGAGCTTAGTACACTAGTGTGGATTTGAATAATTTGATTCTTTTTTTCATCTGACCAATCATGATGTTCGCAGCAGTTTTAGAACTATATTTAATACTCCTAACTGCCCCCCAGGTTAGATATGAATGTTCCAAGTCTTCTCCACTTTACTGGTATATATACCTTTCCTTCTCTATTGGTAAAAAGAAAGTCAATAATGTTCCAGCACCCTGGAGAAGAGGGAAAGAGAGAAAATATCCTGCTGGGAATTCTTACTTACTCCATCCTCATAAATTCCAAAGCCTATCCATTTTTAAGATAAAAGATATTATAAATTGAAAGCAATTGTAAAAAATTTGAAACTATATAAGATATTATATACATTTACAATCTTGTGCATTGTATAGATGCATCACCTTCATTCTAAAAGCCTATGGCCTATGGTTTAGGCAGGAAATTCAAAGTGGGACATCTGAGGGGAGAACGAATTCTGGTATAGAACCAGGCGTGGGAAGATTTGCAAGAAAGATGTGACAAGACAGGAGTATTGTACCTAAGCACAGGTAATTAGTCACATGGCAGAATGTAGGTTAAAATACTAGATATATGCCCAAGATATTTGTAAATATATTTTTAAAGGTAATTATAAACTTCTCTATAGTTGCTTTTAGTTAACTTATTAGGAAATAAATTCAAACAGTGATAGCATAGAGCAGCCCTGTCCCAGGATTTCTTGGTTATCTCAGTCAGGTCTTTAATGAGCTCTTGGTAGAACTCATTTTGGTATATTGTGATTGCTTGTATAATAATAACTACAAAAAGGTTAAAAAATTTTCAAGCAACTTATTAAAGTGAGAAGACCTCTATAGTTGTTGTTGTGGTTGTGGTTGTTGTTGTTGTTTTCTGCCTGTGACTAAGCTATTGGGCACATACATCTTGACATCTACAATGAAATTCTGTTCAGTAATTGCAAGCCTGCATCATGTAAGAGTGACCTTCTTTGGAATGTGTCCTCATGTGTTACACTGGGATGGGGTCTTCTGTATTTTTCAATACTTATCTGAATTTTCAGTCACTGAAACATTGTATTCTTATCATAGTCCCCTGGAAGACTGGATCCTGCCATCCATAAAATTCTTTTGTTGACACTTGTTTTAGTCTGTCCCCAAACCCTATATCACTTCCCAGCACACGCTATTGCTTTCCTCAAAGTCAGACATATTGTTCGAGATTCATTCAATCCTACCATATTATTCCTTGGCCTTTGTCTTTCTCTGGAAATAATTTCTTATTTTTTAGTATTGTCAGAAGCTACACCCAAAATCCTCATCAATGTGACTGCATACTCCTAAACTGAATAAGGATGACCACAATAGACATGCCAAATTGAAAGGGCAAAGGCCATAAGGCCTCAGCTCTTCACAAAGAACTAATGCAACGGAGCAATTTTAAGCACAGGGTAAAGGGCTTTCCCCGAGGGAAATGCATAAGACGTGTATGTATATATATGCATATACATATGCACACATATATGTGTGTATACATATATATGTACATATACATATATATACATATATAATATATATTGTTTTATTACACATAAACATACATATGCATATATGTGTAATAAAAACAAGAAAAAAAAAAGAGGCCATGAGTTTAAAAGACAGCAAAAATGGACATATGGGAGAACATGAAGGGAGGGAAGGCAAGAGGAAAATGTCATAATAATATTATAATCCTCCAAACCTAAAAAAAAAAAAGGAAAAAACTGTCTCAAAGTCTCAAATGGATATTTATTAAAGGCTTTCCTGACTCTGTGTCTCCTATAAAGTTAATAGGATATTTTCAATAAAATAACATTCTACTATTAATCTTATATACCACTACCCCCATAAAACCCTGCTTCACCATTTGTATTCATACCATTCCCTTCTCAAAAGGCACATGGCTATTTGATATAATAAATACCTGTGCTTGTTTACACTAAACTTTTTGTTTCTCTGCATTCCCCTCTACTAGGTTACGTGTTAGCATGCTATTTGCTCAGTCCTATCTAGATTGTACTTTGTTGAGAATATATCTAAAACACTGTCCCAGAATTCATTAATAATTGACAAAGGTGATAATACCGTGTGATGTCATATCTGAATTGAATAGAAATCTAATTCTACCAATAATAGAGTACATTGTGTTTATATCACACTGAAAACATTGTTTGAAGACTCATTTGACCTTGACTCAAAGTCAAGGTCATCCTACGTGAGCCTGGCATGTGATAGGATTACTAGTGCTCAGCATCACATCTGGCTTGAGTCTATATCTAATTATCCTCTGATTAGCCTCTGGTATAAATATAAATTCTCCCCACCCCCAGGAGGAAGTTCTATTTTTTATTAGATATATTATTTATTTACATTTCAAATGCTGTCCCCTTTCTTGGTTCCCCCCACCCTGAAAATCCCATAACCCATCTCCCTTCCCCCTGTTCTCCAATCAACCCTCTCCAGCTTCCCTGTCTTGGTATTTTTTTTATTAGATAAATTCTTTATTTACATTTCAAATGCTATCCCCTTTCCTGGTTCCCCCCTCCCTGGAAAATCCCATAAGCCATCTCCCCTTCCCTTGTCAACCTTCCCCTGCTTCCCTGTCCTGGTATTCCTCTACACCACAGCATCAAGTCTTTCCAGGACCAAGGACCTCTCCACCCTTTGGTGTCTAACAAGACCATCCTCGGCTGCCTATGAGTTTGGAGCCATGGGTAACTCCATGTGTACTCTTTGGTTGATAGTTTTGTCCCTGGGAGTTCTGGGAGTACTGGGTGACTCCTATTGTTGTTTCTCCTGTGTCACTGCAAGCCCCTTCATCTCCATGGGTCCTTTCTCTAACTCCCCCATTGGGGACCCTGTGCTCAGTTCAATGGCTGGTTGAGAGTATCCCCCTCTGTATTTGTCATGCACTAGGAGAGCCTCCCAGGTGATATCTATATCTTTCTCAGGTCAGCCAGCACTTGTGGGCATCCACAATAATGTTTGGGTTTTGTAACTCTATATAGGATGGATCCCTGTGTCGGGGAGTCTCTGGACGGACTTTCCCTCAGACTCTGCTCCACATTTTGTCTCTGTTTCTCCTTCTGTGGGTATTTTTTTCACCTTTCTACAAATGACACAGGATCCATACTTTCTTCTTCCTCCTTCTTGGGCATCATTTGTATGTGAAATGTGTCTTGGGTATTCCAAGGTTCTGGGTTAAAATCCACTTATCAGTGAGTGCATGCCATGTATGTTCTTTTGTGATTGGGTTACCTCACTCAGGATGATATTTTCTAGCTCCATTCGTCTAAGAATTTCATGAATTCATTATTTTTAATGACTGAATAGTACTCCATTGTATATATATACCACATTTTCTGTATCCATTCCTCTGTTGAGGGATATCTGGATTATTTCCAACTTTTAGCTATTAGGAATAGGGCTGCTATGAACATAGTGGAGCATGTGTCCTTATTACATGCTGGAGAATTCTCTGGGTATATGCCCAGGAGTGGTAGAGCAGGGTTCTCCGGTAGTATTATGCCAAGTTTTCTGAGGAATCACCAAACTGACTTCCAGAGTAGTTGTACCAGCTTGCAATCCCACCAACAGTGGAGGAGTGTTCCTTTTTCTCCACAACCTCATCAGCACCTGCTGTCTCCTGAGGTTTTTTTTCTTAGCCATTCTGACCTGTGTGAGGTGAAATCTCAGAATTGTTTTGATTTGCATTTTCCTGATGACTAAGGATATTGAACATTTCTTTAGGTTCTTCTCAGCCATTCGATATTCCTCAGGTGAAAATTCTTTGTTTAGCTCTGTACCCCATTTTTAATAGGGTTATTTGATTCTCTAGAGTCTAACTTCTTGACTTCTTTGTATACATTAAATATTAGCCCTTTGTTGGATGTAGGGTTGGTAAAGATCTTTTCCCAACATGACGGTTGCCATTTTGTCTTATTGACAGTGTCCTTCGCCTCACAGAAACTTTGTAATTTTATGAGGTTCCTTTTGTCAATTCTTGATCTTAGGGCATAGATTACTGGTGTTCTATTCAGGAAAATTTCCCCTGTGTCCATGTGTTCAAGGCTCTTCCCCAGTTTCTTTTCATTTAGTTTCAGAGTTTCTGGTTTTTGTGGAGGTCCTTGATCCACTTGGACTTGAGCTTAGTACAAGGGGATAAGAATGGATAGATTTGCATTCTTCTGCATGCTAGCCACCAATTGAGCCAGCATCATTTATTGTAAAGGCTATCTTTTTTCCACTGGGTGGATTTAGCTCCTCTGTCAAAGATCAAGTGACCATAGATGTGTGGGTTCATTTCTGGGTCTTCAATTCTATTCCGTTGATCTACCTGCCTGTCACTATACCAATACCATGCAGTTTTTAACACTTTTGCTCCGTAGTACTGCTTGAGGTCTGGGATACTGATTCCCCCAGAAGTTCTTTTACTCTTGAGAATAGTTTTTGCTATCCTGAGTTTTTGTTATTCCAGATGATTTGAAAATTGCTCTTTCTAACTCTACGAAGAATTGAGTTGGGATTTTGATAGAGATTGCATTGAATCTGTATATTGCTTTCGGCAAGACAGCCATTTTAACTGTATTAATCCTGCCAATCCACGAGCATGGGGAATCTTTCCATCTTCTGAGGTCTTCTTCTATTTCTTTCTTCATAGACTTGAAGTTCTTGTCATACAGATCTTTCACTTGTTTGGTTAGAGTCACACCAAAATATTTTATATTGTTTGTGAGTATTTTGAAGGGTGTCATTTACCTAATTTCTTTCTCAGCCTGTTTATCATTGTTGCTTCCTATTATTTTTGATGTTATTTTTATGTTTGAGTGGTTATCTTCTTTTGGGTTTGTTGAAAGAAGATTACTATGTTGCTTTTTCTAGGGGTTAGCTGCCCTCCCTGTATTGGTGTTTTCCATCTATTATCACTATTTACAGATAATATGATAGTATACTTAAGTGACCCAGAAAACTCCACCAGAAAACTCCTACAGCTGATAAACAACTTCATCAAAGTAGTTGGATATAAAAGTATCTCAAACAAATCAGTAGCCTTCCTATACTCAAAGAATAAACAGGCTGAAAAAGAAATTAGGAAAATGACACCCTGTCCTGGTATTCCCCTACATTGCCTCATCTAGCCTTCCCAGGACCAAGGGCCTCTCCTTCCTTTGATGTTCAACAAGACCATTCTCTGCTGCCTATGTGTCTGGAGCCATGGATAACTCCATGTGTACTCTTTGGTTGATAATTTTGTCCCTGGGAGCTCTGGGAGTACTGTTGTTTCTCATATTGTTGTTTCTCCTATGACTCTGCAAAACCCTTCAGTTCCTTGGGTCCTTTCTCTAGCTTCTCCATTGGGAACTCTGTGCTCAGTTCAATGGCTGGCTGATAGTGTCCTCCTCTGTACTAGGAGACCCTCCCAGGTGACAGCTATATCTGTCTTGGGTCAGCCAGCACTTGTGGGCATTCACAATAGTGTCTGGGTTTTGTAACTGTATGTGGGATAGATCCCTAGATGGGAGCAGTCTCTGGATATGATCTTTCCCTCAGACTCTGCTTCACACTTTTTCACTATATCTTCTTCTGTGGGTATTTTGTTCCTACTTCTAAGAAGGACTAAAGTATCCATATTCTGTTCTTCCTTATTCTTGAGCTTCATTTGATCTGTGAATTGTGTCTTGGGTATTCCAAGCTTCTGGGCTAATATCTACTTATCAGTGAGTGTATACCATGTGTGTTCTTCTGTGATTGGTTTACCTCACTCAGGATGATATTTTCCAGTTCCACCCATTTGCCTAATAATTTCATGAATTCATTGTTTTTAATAGCCGAGTAGTATTTCATTGTGTAAATATACCACATTTTCTGTATCCATTCCTCTGTTGAGGGACATCTGGGTTCTTTCCAGCTTCTGCCTATTATAAATAAGGCTGCTATGAACATAGTGGAGCATGTGACCTTATTACACGCTGGAGAATCCTCTGGGTATATGCCCAGGAGTGGTGTAGCTGGGTCCTCCGGTAGTAATATGCCCAGTTTTCTGAGGAAGCGCCAAACTGATTTCCAGAGTGGTTGTACCAGCTTGCCATCCCATCAGCAGTGGAGGAGTGTTCCTCTTTCTCCACATCTTTGACAGCACCTGCTGTCTTCTGAGTTTTTGATCTTAGCCATTCTGACTGGTGAGAGGTGAAATCTCAGGGTTGTTTTGATTTGTATTTCCCTGAGGAGTAAGGTTGTTGAACATCTTTAGGTCCTTGTACCTGTCTACTATCCCTTAACTTCAAGGATGTCAATTTTCTCTATTGTGATCTCATGTTCTTTCTTTCTTTTCCTCAAAATACTGAATTTTATTTTATGTTCTTTGTGATTATAAATTGTGGTTTTTGAATATTAACTTTGTAGCTAACAATTTGTGTCATGATGATGTCATTGAAAAGTGTTGAGAACACCAGGAAACACACATTGTATCTTGTTTTCAAAATTTACCCTTCTACTTACCCACCAAGAGGAAAAGTCATTTCCCCAGGCCCAGGTGTCCAGTTTGACTGGTTAGCCAGCAGAATATAGGAGAAGTGGTCCACTAGCGTCATTTTGAGATGTTTAAGATGAATCATATTTTCTGCTTCCTGTTTCATGGACATCTCAGGATCACAAATGACAAGCTAGGTCTCACATGTTTGACCATTGTCATGCTAAGTAGAAAGCCAGAGTCACCACCTAGGTGAACCTTAAAAGGTAACTAACTGATGCCCTAGTTCTTCAGCTATTTTAGACGAGGTGTCAACAGATGAGGGGAACATGTGAAAATTAATATACATATGTGGCTGATATAATACATAAACTTACATAGTCAAAGAATCTAGGTGTTTACCAAATGTTACACTAAATTACATATGTATATATACACAAACCTCATGTTCTAAAGTCATTTTTTAAACATTATTTGGCAAAGATAATCTCACTACTTTTTATGTTAGTTCAGTGTAAGAAGTACAAGTTTTACAAGCCTCTCCTGCCCACAATAATATACTTTTTAATTTATTGTATTATATTTATTAATGCTTCTCAGTATATACATGTGACCATTACACACATGATTAAAGTAGTTAGAATAAACAATAGCTCATACCCTCTTATTATATGCTTAAGTAAGGAAGCTAACGATGAAACAGTGTCCTCATAGAAGCCATGGAATACAGACAATGGACACACAACTGACAATGAAGTGTAATCAACACAGACCTGTTTACATTCCAAGTATGCAAAACACAGCTGACATAGTAGTTAGCCATGTCTGAGTGCAGCCGGCTTCCTCACGAGTGTCTACCCTGAGCACATCCTGAATGTTAACTAGTAAAACACATTTAAATAGTACCTAAAGTTTGCAAAGAGACTTAAAAAGTGATTGTTGCCACAGGGAACATCTTTGAAACTAACAGACAATTCCCAGATGGGTCTGTCTGTAGAAGCAATCTGGACAAGGGCTGTCTGTCACCTCCAGCTGGAAAGTCTGGCAGCACAAAGCAAGATTGTGGGGAAAAAAAGAGGAAGGTGAAAGTGACCAATGTATCCCTTATTAAGTGACCATCATTCTGTCCTCTCTAGTCCTGCTTGAAAGGTTTCCCTATTTTATTTTGTTGGCAGTTCACAGTGAAAGTGTTAAATGCATCCTTTCAAATAGAGAGATACACATAGATACACATAGAATCCTTGAATTTAGCACTAAACTTGAGAGCATATATGAATGAAAGAGTGACTGTGTGAAATATTTTTGAGAAAACAGTAAATCCATTACATACTTAAAGATGTGTGTAGCAACATTACCTTAAAGTATTAACAAATGACATTTGAAAAATTTAGTCCCAACCAAAGTAATGTATCTACTCAAAAGCAAAAAAAAACAAAGGCAAAAATGTTTTTGAAAGAAAGCTTTAAACATAATTTATAGCTGAGAGCTCTTTACAAGGGAAATTAGGCTGCAAGGAACTGGGATGTAGCAGAAGCCAGAGTGAGGGTGTTACATGACTGTCCTCATCCCTTTCATCTAGTTCTATTACATGTAATTAATTGATATTAAGCTATTCATTTGTTTTACACAAGCAGCTATAAGATTGTATATGATGGCAGTGATATTTGTGTAAATTAAATAGAAAGGATCATCCTTACATACTGAATATATGTCAGAACATTTACATATCTAGCCATATGTTTTCAAATGCGGCATTACATACTTAGGTATAAACTGGTATAATTTGAAAAATCTTCAGTTGTCTTTCAACAGAATGGAATGCCTGTGAAAACATCATGCCAAAGTTTTCATAAATAAACTGATAGTTACAACCTTCTCCAGTAGTATCTATATTTGAATTCTTTCATTCTCAGAAGCATCCATTTCATCAAAGAACTATTTTTCATTAATTTTTGAAAATTAGATACCTTTATACTTGACTGTTAACTAAGTTTACAGTGTAAAGATCTTCCGAATGAAAGACAAGGGCCTCATGGAAAGGAATTCTCTCTCCAGATTGTTCAACAATCTCTAATTCCTCTGTTTATTTTCTTAGTGACTTCCTCCTAACATCACATAAAGTATTATCAACATGCTGATGATTAGCTAATTCATAATAACTCCCCGATTTTTTGCTACATTTTACACTCATATGCAACTGACAATTCCACTTAATCACTACCCACCACAACAACAAAAATTACAGAACAAAGTCCATGAAACTTGTTACCTCTCAAACTCTGGGCAGGTAGGGTCCTTTTTTAGTAACTGAAATTCTTTTTTTTTCTTTTATTTATTGGATATTTTCTTTATTTACATATCAAATGTTATCACCTTATCCACTCTTCCCCTTGTAACCACCTATCTCCTCCCCCTCCCCCTTTTTCTATGAGGGCATTCTCCCAACTGCTCACCCACTCCTACCTCCCCACCCTGGCATTCCACTATACTGGAGCATCACGCCTTCAGAGGACCAAGGGTCTCTCCTCCCATTGATGCGCAACAAGGCCATCCTCTGCTACATATGTGGCTGGAGCCATGGGTCCCTCCTTGTGTACTCTTTGATTTGGTCCCTGGGAGCTCTGAGGGGTCTAGTTTATTGTTACTATTGTTCTTCCTGTAGGATTACAAACCCCTTTAGCTCCTTCAGTCCTTTCTCTAACTCCTCCATTGGGGAGCCCCGTGCTCGGTCCAATAGTTGGCACCACCTTACACCAGTCAGAATGACTAAGATAAAAACTCAGGTGACAACAGATGCTGGTGAGGATGTAGAAATAGAGGAACACTCTTCCATTGTTAGTGGGATTGCAAGCTGGTACAGCCACTCTGGAAATCAGTCTGGCAGTTCCTCAGAAAATTGTACATAGTACTACCTGAGGAACCAGGAACTACCACTCCTGGGCATATACCCAGAAGATGCTCCAACATGTAATAAGGACACATGTTCCCACTATGTTCATAGCAGTCTTCTTTGTAATAGCCAGAAGCTGGAAAGAACCCAGTAAATGAAATTCTTTTCCCTCAAATGCTACACAAATCCTACCTTTACTTAAAACTATGACCACAGTTCCCATATCATGTCATCCTCAACTCCACTGTTTCCTCCTTGGTACAGATCATCACTAGCTCTTCGTTGATGCCCATTTTTTCCTGCTTCCTGATTCCACACTGCCATCATTCAGTATCTTCATCCTGGCAACAGCCTTAAAAATGGTTCCAGTCCTGTACTCATATTTTACATAGGGTTCCCACTCTCACCCGAACTGAAGCAACACAACAAAACTCCGAAGTACTTATAATTATTGACACAGCCATATCACCTAGCTTTGTCCCCCTCTTTCTTCATGGATTTGACATCGTTATTGTTGTTTTTCTTTCTGCTGCTAGATATCTGTCTTGATCAGTGGACGTCTTTGGCACAAGTCTCCATGTAGGCACCCTCAGAGCCTTTGAATCTGCATTTGTCTATTTGGAAAGTCATTATCTCAGTTATCAGTGCAAGTCATTCACTTCCTTCTGGTATTCAATAAAAAGAAAATTACGCTGGCTACTTTATGTAAATTTTGGGCCATCTCTCGACCAAAATAAACACACACATGCACATGCACACAGGCACACACGCACACACACACACACACACACACACACATACATTCACACACACACATCTCTTGCTATTTCATATGTAATAAATAGTTCACTTGTCTTTCCCTTTCACTACATGTTTTATTAGCACATATTGTACAAAACAATAGCGGGCTTCATTATGTTACTTTTATACACATATTAAATGGATTATACTGACCCTACTTTATGCTTTCTTAACAGTCACCCTCTTATTTCTTTCCTCTTCCCAAATATCTTCCTTTTAACATTCTTGAATTTTTAAAAGATTTTAAAACATTAAAAATTCTCCATGAGAGAAAAAGTAACAGTATCTATCTTTCAGAGTCTGGCTTATTTCACTTGACATGATAATCACTAGTAGCACTAGTTTTCCCACAAATTATATTATGTTTCCTCTCTTAGGTCAATATGTATGTGTATGTCTGTATGTCTATATGTCTATATGTCTGTATGTCTGTGTCTGTGTCTGTGTGTGTCTGTGTCTGTGTGTTTCTGTCTGTGTCTTTGTCTGTGTCTGTGTCTGTGTCTGTGTGTGTCTGTGCCTGTGTCTGTGCCTGTGCCTGTGCCTGTGCCTGTGTCTGTGTCTGTGTCTGTGTCTGTGTGTGTCTGTGTCTGTGTCTGTGTGTGTCTGTGCCTGTGTCTGTGTGTGTCTGTGCCTGTGTCTGTGCCTGTGCCTGTGTCTGTGTCTTTGTCTGTGTCTGTGTGTGTCTGTGTCTGTGTCTGTGTGTGTCTGTGTATGTGTGTGTCTGTGCCTGTGCCTGTGTCTGTGCCTGTGCCTGTCTCTGTGTCTCTGTCTGTGTCTGTGTGTGTCTGTGTCTGTGCCTGTGCCTGTGCCTGTGCCTGTGTCTGTGCCTGTGCCTGTGCCTGTGCCTGTGCCTGTGTCTGTGTCTGTGTCTGTGCCTGTGTCTGTGTCTGTACCTGTGTCTGTGCCTGTGCCTGTGTCTGTGTCTTTGTCTGTGTCTGTGTGTGTCTGTGTCTGTGTCTGTGTCTGTGTGTGTCTGTGCCTGTGCCTGTGCCTGTGCCTGTGCCTGTGCCTGTGTCTGTGTCTGTGTCTGTGTCTGTGTCTGTGTCTGTGTCTGTGCCTGTGCCTGTGCCTGTGCCTGTGCCTGTGCCTGTGCCTGTGCCTGTGTCTGTGTCTGTGTCTGTGTCTGTGTCTGTGTCTGTGTCTATGTCTATGTCTAATGTTCCACATTTTATTTTGACTTATTGATAGCATTGGCACCTCAGCTTGTTTCATAACTGGCTATTATGGACAGGTTTCTGATAACCATACTTACAGAGATTTTTTTTCAGTTATGTCTCCATTAGATGCTCATCAAATATATTCCTGAGACCCTCTGAATAAAATGCTTGTCAATTCTATGAATATAAGCCTCAGAAGGATAGGTGGTTCTGTTTCTTTTCTTTTCTTTTCTTTTCTTTTCTTTTCTTTTCTTTTCTTTTCTTTTATTTTTTTTTTGTCACTATAGCCAGAAACATGTCTGGTCCTATAAAGTCTCTAATACAAAACTGACAAGCAAAAAAATAAACAAATAAAAAAATGAAGCTATACCAGTGTTTGTAGAGTAAGAAAACTGGTAAGAACAGGAGGTTCTTATTATGCAGTTCTTTAAAGCTAGGAATTCCCATCAGTTTGAAGATTTTGGTGGAGTTTTGTTTTGTTTTTTTACAATTATACAATCAAACTTTTTTTTAAAGCATTTTCTTTCTGTCATCCATTTTAAGTCATATTGGTTATTTCCTTGTGTTGGCTTTAAATGAAATGTAAAATTATCTCTGGAGGTATTGTTATTGGACCAATTATATTGTTACAGAATCATACCTATAATAGGGTCCTTAAACAAGCCCTCTGAGAGTAGTTATGCAGGACTAAAATTGCTTTAAGGTACCAAATGGAATCACCTGTCTGACCTTTTGGGTTTGTTTGCATCTTGTTATCCACCAAGTGAGAGATAAGAGCTAATCTTTCTTGAATGCAGAGATATAGACTTTATTGGTTATTTGAGTCCAGCCAAATATTCAGGGTTAACTCCACTTGGACTTTACATGTTTAGGCCAGAGAATAGCCAATTGCTCCAGATGAAAGCTTAACCTTGAACATTATTCTTTTATCTTTGGAGGCACTAGAGACTTCAATAATGAAGCTAAAACCAGTTCCTCCTCTCTGCCCTGAATAACTATTCATGAAGCTCTGCCTTCTAAATCTCTTTAGAGGTATTGAGACTCTTTGGAGCAGAAGTTTGTGACACTTCAGTTCTGTATCAAACACATAGGTTTCTGTGTTAGGATGCTTGATGACACAAACGACAAAAGTGTAAGCAGTCTCCTAGCTTGAGCCGAAAAATGCATGCAGTTAACTGCTTTAAAGAGTGTTAAATGTAACTCTGTTAAATGTAAAACCTGTTGAACTAAGTCTTGAGATTAATTGTTCCCTGCTCAACATGACTAGTGAATAATTACAAGACGATAGCAATTAAATTGTACTTTCTTCAAAACAGGCAGCCCATGTCTCCTGATTTGGAGACACTAGCATTTTTTTGCAGATTAGCAAAATTCTCTAATCTATTTGGATGTTCAGGTGACATTTCTTCTTGAGTCTTCAGGACCCTGGGACCCCTGGGATGTGTATTATGTCATAAAGTTGAATGATGAAAAAGCAGCAGGACTCCTTCAGCCTCTAATTGGAACCACTCAATGTTGCAAAGAATCGCAGCTACTCCTTTTTATTCCATTTAATGGTCGTTTTTACATTCACAAATCATTTATCAGCATCATCTGAAAATGAAAAATGATAAGTGCAGTGATATTTGGCACAATGCGTATGGTTTGTTACCCAAAGCTCGGTGTGTAGGTACAAAGGTATTAGGAATGAAGTCATGTTCTGGACAGGATACGGAGGCCTTGCTCTAGTTCTGGCTGAATTCCCAGGTTTCGGCCAATATCAGTCTACCGGAATCAGTGATAATGTTTTCTGTCATTGCTGTAAAATATTTTCAGAGAAACATAAAGATTTTATGAGAAGAATAGTAAAAGAGATGACTTCTTCTGTGCCTGGGGGGTTACTATTTGTTCTTGGTGGCTCATTTGAGGACAGCAGAGGCTGAGATGGGGAAATAGAGACAAGTAGCTTGCAGTTTCCCCTTATTTGTGCTCCTTATAAGTAATAGGTGCTAGATGGGTCTAATTGCTAAATGTAGACGTCTTAACCCATTTCTAAGTTACGTGGCTGAAACCTGGGTATCTTTAGATTTTATTGACGCCAGAGTCTCCATTGCAAGGGTGTGAGTCTCTTCTCCCACCCCTTTTATTAGGATGATAGAATTCTTTCTCTGATAGCTTTCCAGGTTTCAAGTGTTATTTACTTATAATAGCTTAATGTGAAATGTCAGTGAGGTTTAGCGATCTTCCCAAAGAATGAGAATGTTAGGTTGTTCAAGACAACACTGTCAAAAACTATTTTCAGTGTGCTGCTTCAGGAAGTAAACACAGTTAGTTAAATCAGATTTGGAGGGTTTTCTTCTTGTGATGAGCAGAGAATGATTAGCATACCTGTACTATCCTGATTCTGGCTTTGTAGAAGGAGGATAGTCCTACTGAACTTGAAGTTTATTAGAGCTTTAAGCTGTCAACTTATTACTGTCAGCTTCAAGAAAAGAAAGAGTTACTGATGTAAAATTAATTTATGGAAAGGAATTGTTTTGTCCTTAGGGAATAACATCACCATTTAACTTAATTTCCCCATCGTAGAGTCTCATTTATAAAGGAAAATAATAACTTTTCTTTTGAACAGCATAAAGTGCATTGTGCTGAATGTGTGTTTCACGCTTGCAGGTTTTACTTGTTCACTTGTCATAACAAAGTGGTGTATTGTGCGGCAACTCTTGCTGCTGAATTAAGAAATTAGTGCTGTTTTAAGGATTTACTTATAAGACAATATTAGGAGGACTTAACTACACAGTTGTTTTATCTGCTACATTTTCCCACATCAAATGAACTTCCATACAAAACAACATTTTGCTCGTTTGAAAAGGAAAACTTGCCAAAAAATTTTACCTTGAAATCACTTATGTCCTGGTTGCTGGTGAAGGTGATGATTTGCCCAAAGGTACAACTATTTACATTGTCATTCAAAGCAAAGGCATGCTTGACTTGGCACTTAGTAACAAAATGACTGATAAAAATAAAAAACTAAAGTATCTACCATTTGTTTTACAGTTCAAAGATAATCATACTGAAGTGTCAGATACAAAGTAACACAATTTTTCTCTGAATGCTTTTCCGACAGAACAATTTTCACAGTGAGCAAGTTAGGTACCATCCAAAAATGTTCCCTTCCTGTGGAGTCTAAGGAAATAAGGAAGCCATTCCAGTTACTATGTGTGGAATTCCCAAAGACATCATTGCTATTTTTGTATCCTTTTCATTCATCATCACATCAAGCAATTTGCTTTTGTTGTGCCAGGATATGTTTGTGAACCCCAAAAAGACCACCAAGGAGCTGATTCCAATATAATCGCAATAAGATCTCTTTACTTAAGCTTGAGCTAGGGCCCCATCAATCATGACATAACACGAAGGTGGAGCCCTGAGCCCAGTTTTAGGCAAGCTTTATAGAGGCAAGAAGGGGGTATCTAGCCTGATACACATCTGCTTAAGGGCCCATTATGGCTTTAACACAATATGCCGGTGCTAGGAGCCAACCATAATCTTAACTTCTGGTTTTTTTTGGTGTGTGTGTGTGTGTGTGTGTGTGTGTGTGTGTGTGTGTGTGTGTGTGTTTGTTTTCCTGATTGGTGGTTGTTAGGAAGTGAAATGTCAGGGGTAGGCTTGTAACCTGGAGGTGCAGATTTGTTGGGGAATATCATGGAAACTGGTTTTAGATGCAGATCTTGTTGGGGGTGACCTGGAAACTGGTGATAGGTACTGGCCTAGTAGTTAACTCAAGTTCAAACTTAGGTGAGGTTCTCTAAAATGGAGTCTGAACCCAAAGAACTGGTCTTTCACTTTTTTCTCCAGAAAATAAGGAAAAAAAACAATCAGTATTCTGGCCTGGAAGCCAATTTAGTCCTTAAGAGCAATTGTTGTCTTGTAGAATCTGGGTTTGTTTCCTGGCACACACTTGTAACTCCAAGTCCAGGCTATCCAAGACCCTCTTCTGTATCTACAAATATCTGTACACACATAGTCCATATACATAATTTTAATTACAAGTGTATATTCTTCCCAGGCTATGCAGGAAGATCATGATGACTTCAATCTCTAAAACGGAGCACATGTCTCAATCACATATGCACATGTTCAGCTGTATAGGCAGCTAAGCTATTGCAACCTTACTTAGAGTTGGAAGAATCCCAAAATTAACTCCTTCCACAAGTCAAAGGTACCAGGATAATCCATAAGGATTTCTTTCACTATGTTCTTCCTTTTAGACAAGAGAAGTATTAAAATGCCACAGGCACAGTAGAGGACTGTCCTCCTCAATGAAGAAATTCATTCTACTTAGTAAGGTTCCTAGGCCATTTTAAAATATTTTAGATAGCATCTCTAAATGTACTAGCAAATATTTACTTAGTTGAACCACATAAAAAGACATTTTTGTAGTTCAAAACCCATCACATATCAGCAACTTCATGAAGCTTAATCTATGCAAGCCATGTGTTAGACACATGCACAGGGCAGTGTATTTCTATCCTGTTGAGAAGAGAAGGTGTCTTGATTCTCTAATGTGAGAGTCCACAAACTTCAGTGAGCATCTTCTAAGCTGGCAGGCCTGTAAAGCCACACCTCACACTAAGGGTGGTGGGTCAGGGCTGTGAAATTCTACTTCTATGAAACTCAAAGTGTTGCTAGTATCAATCCCAGAATAATCTTTAAGAACAGTCTCAATACATTACTGTTTCCTGGGTGAAGGGGTTCTTATTTTATTATATATATATATATATATATATATATATATATATATATATATATATATAAAATAAACCAGTATGGAAAAGATGAGACACCAGTCTGAAATTTGCAAGGATGCTAGCTCTCAAAAATTCAAAAAGAAAATTAAAAATGCACAATTGTCAAATCTCTAGCTATCAAACTCATTAAAATTAAAGAGTGTGGTGCTTTTAAATATTTAATAGACAAGGGGGATAATAATAATAGTAATAATAATAATAATAATAATAATAAATAATGGTAATTGTTAAAGAAGCTAGAGAGAAATTGATGTTTTCATATTCTAATTTGGGAGTTATAAATTAATAAAAACTGTGGAAAGGTTATTTGGCAGCATGCATCAATATAACCATGATAGTTAGGCATTTGTCCAAACAATTCCTCTTCTAGATAATAATGGTAGACATCTTATCACAGAAGACTTGTATTTGAGTACATGTCAAAGCACCATGTCTAATGAAAACTAAGAATAACCAATGCTCATGTCCCCCACACAAGACACAAAGACAGAACATTGAAAACCACAGAAAGGCGTATGTTAGGGCTTGTGAAACGGAAAGGCAAGAGAAAAGATGGGAAGAACACTGCAGAGAACAAATGTACATATACTTCCTACAATGAAAAAGTACAAAACTATATACAACCATGTCTGGCTTATACATTCCGATGTCATGAACATCCCTAGCATTCATGCAGCAGATCTGTCAGTTAACTAGTACACAAGCATCTACAGACGTTGCAAATTATCTGGTAAAATAATGTATGTGAGCACCTCTAAAAAAGATGAAAGGGTAAGGTAAGACAAAGTCTCATGTTTCACGAGCAAATTTTTTAAACATATTTTCCTAATATTGTCATTTTGACTTACATAACTGAAGACAATCAAATGTCCTTAAGTTTAAATTTATCCATACTGATTTGGACAAAGATAGTTTTAGAATGATAGAATGGAATTGAGAATATCACTGAGTAGGATGAGCAGTCCTAATGCAAGTGAAAACCTTGTCTTATGCTGTAGTATAAATATTATATTTGATGACTTATGAATAATCAGTACTTATTAGTTAGTTCCAGGGATGTAGAAATTTAGATTCAGTATGTGAAATGCTCATTTCCTCTGAGATGGCAATCTATTCACAGTCACTTAGGAGAAAAGGTGAAAGGCAGGTAGATTTTAAAATGGCACTAATCCTTGTCATGAGTGTTCCACTGGGGGGATCTAATATCCAAACAAAGATACCCATTTCATAATATCTTAACAATGGAAATTAGATTACAATCCGTGAAATGGGAGGTGGGGTAGCTACAGGCATAATTCTGTTGCAACCTATTTTAAGAAGGCTTCAATCGCTCCTCTAACCCACCACTCAGCAGAGGTAGTGGAAGGGAAATGTTATTAGGATATTGGGAAAGTGGACCTGTTCAGCAATAGCTTTTTTTGGAGGTGAGCTTCTTCTTTGGCAGCAATTCAGTTCCATAGCAACCACCAAATATGATTCAGCAATTGCAGACAAGTCCTCTAGGCAAGCAGACAATAGGCACAAACTGGCAGGTACCGTCCAGTCCTTTCATGAAGTAGACACCAGGCAACTGTAGTTCAATCCTGAAGAAACCCCCAGGGTTGTGAACCAGCCTAAGATGAGGACGCAGAAAGAGGATACAAGCTTCACAGGAACATCATGAGCAGTTCTTGGATGAGTTTCTCTCAAATATAGCCTTACCACACACAAGTTGAGCTCAATAGTGCTATGAAAGGTGGACCAATACATGAGTGTTTTTTACCGAAAAACAGCAAGACAGAGCAAAACAAAACAATGCTCAGTGCTTACCTCCCACTGTCTGCAGGGTCACATTTACACTCCATCAAGTGTCCTTTCACGTGTCTGCTATATCAAAACATCCTTTCACTTGTGTCTGCTTCAGGAAAGTAGTCTTTCACATGTTTGCTTTGGTAAGACATCCTTTCACCCATGTGCCCCTTCAAACCTTCATTTTCCAAAGAAACTGGAATTCGGAATTCCCCACTTCAGATAGCAAACATTTGGTCCATTGCAGCTGCCCTCCAAACACACTCTGGATAACATAAAGTAATACTTAAAAACAGTTATTCTAAAAAAAAAAAAAAAATTCGTCTTCCAGGCAAATGCCTCCCTTGTAGCTTGACATTCCTTTCTTTTCTTTCTCAGATGGACATTCCGGAAGTGTCTTTCTTCGTGCAATTTAGGCTGTCTGATTTTTTCCCACCTTTGTGTTGGGAGTCGGTAGACACCTGTCTTACAGATAGTGAGTGATCTCACCCTAAAGGAGAATGAGAAACAAATATCCTGATGGGAGTTTAAAGAGTAAGAGAGTATGGCACTAGCAGAGAAACTGCAGGAGAAGCCTGTTAGTATTCCAGAGGAAGGGCAAAAATCATCTCACAAAAGACTAAAACTCTAAAGAAGAATCTTGTGTAATCATCATATGGTTTCTCATTTTCCTTATGCAACTAAGATAGTAATCACAATATTTGTCTATGCATGAAAGACATAATTTTACAATTACTTCTATGGTAAAAACAGCTCATTTCTCTTCCAGATGTCTTATGAGGCCTCTGCTTACAAGCCCTAGGAAGAGAGCTTGAAGTAATATGAACATCATGGTGAGAAAATAAGCACAAGCAATCCTTTGCAATGTCCCTAATAAACTTTTAAGTTATTTTCCAGGCTGACAGATTTAAGAAATCAATTTAAACTATTAAGCCCACAATGCAAGAATGACACTCTCTTATTTTCCCTCCCTTTAAAGAAAGTTAAGCTGAAATTTCAAGGACTACAAAAAGCCTTCTGTAGGCAGGAGCAAAGAAGTGGACGTACAGTATGATTTAGAGAGTGTTTGTCCATCTGTGAAAAGTGCTCACTACAGTGTACTACGAAGTACAATTAAAGATACCCTTGCCCTTTTAAGAAGAGAACCTCATCCCAACATGACTTCTAATCAGTTCACCTAACTGATCCTAATCTGCTTAGAACCTGTATATTTAAGGGTCACTCCTCTATTTATTTGAGTTTTCTATTTTAGGTTCTATACTACATCTATCTCAGACAGACATTCTAGAAGCATCTGTCCTCATGACATCTAGGCTGTCTGATTTCTTCCCACCTTTTTGTTGGGAGTCAGTAGGCACCTGTCTTGCAGATAGTGAGTGATCTCACCCTAAAGGAGAATGGGAAACAAATAACCTGACGGGCGGCATTTAAGGATTTAAGGAGTAAGAGAGTCTGGCACTAGCAGAGAAACTGCAGGAGAAGCATGTGAGTATTCCAGAGGAAGACACATTCTGAGATACAATGTATCTCTTCCAGGAATCAAATGAATAATCACTCTTCCTTCCTTCCTTCCTTCCTTCCTTCCTTCCTTCCTTCCTTCCTTCCTGCCTCTCTCTTCTCTTCTCTTCTCTTCTCTTCTCTTCTCTTCTCTTCTCTTCTCTTCTCTTCTCTTCTCTTCTCTTCTTTTCTCTTCTCTCTCTCTTCTCTCTCTCTCTCTCTCTCTCTCTCTCTCTCTCTCTCTCTCTCTCTCTCTCTCTCTTCCATTCACACCTTCAGTACAAAGAGTAGCCATATCATCTCATAACTTTGTTCTCTTTGATGGGCGCACAGCACCAGTTCTGGAAGAACTTTGTTGAATATCTTTGTGTGTATGTGTAGTGTGCATGCTTTTGTGTATGAGTGTCCAGAGGAATGTAGTAGACATTTGTTTGTGAGTGTACATGTGCACATATACTTCCTCAGTTTATGTTCAGCTTATTATTCATTGAGTTAGTCTTTCAAGGGAACCTACTATACATGATAAACACTTGATTCAGTGAATTATCTCCCCAACCCATCTGCAGGTTTATTTTTAAGATGTTAAGAAAATCTTGGTATGTTTTATTTAAATGTAAACTAACATCAAATGTTTCCAGTAGGGGACACAAGGTTTATGAGGGGCAAAAATTTTCCAGGTCCAACCCTTTTATATATATATATATATATATATATATATATATTTACATTCAAAATCATTTCCCCTTTCCTGTTTCCTCCTTCCCCGAAAGTCCCATAAGCCCCCTTCCCTCCCTCTTTTCCCCATTCAACCCCCTCTCGCTTCTCTGTCTCGGCATTCCCCTACATCCAGTCTTTCCAGGACCAGGGGTCTCTCCTTCCATCTTCTTGGAAATCTATTGATATGCGTATTATGTCTAGGATATTCCGAGATTCTGGGTTAATATCCCCTTATCAGTGACTGCATACTATGTGTGTTCTTTTGTGATTGGGTTACCTCACTAAGGATGATATTTTCAGGTCCAACCTTTATATTTCTATATAAAATATTTTGGGACAAAGCATAAGTTTAGTAAGGGATTCATGGTCCTAGACCCCTCTCAACATTCACTCTCTTGTTTTTCTCCCTACAATCAAACTCCAGATTCACTTTGTAGACAAATAAGCTTCTAGCGGTGGCAGTTTTAAAATCATATCAATCCAATCTAATTGAATTCAGTTAGATTATCCCTTAAAAGTACTAATTAGATCTTCCTCTACCCTAATTTTGGATAGTTTACTTTTAATAATACCAAAACATTAAACACACACACACACAAACACACACACACACACACACACAAATATATGTAATAGAAGTATCTGCATATGCATACACACAGACGTACTCAACATCTGTTCATTAAATACTGACCTGAATTTCTATGTACTTATTTTAAAGAAAGATCTTTAGGGAAAAGTTATAAAACTAAATTTTACTAATTCAGTTTCGTACTCTACCTTCACACACTTGGCACACCCGTGCATTCACACCCACACAAACTCACACTCACATACTTTTCTTTTTTCCTTATTGGAAGCAGACACCACAGCTGCTGGTGCCTCGGGGGCTTTAAACATCAATCAGGTTCACAGCTGGAGGCAGAGTGATCTACAGCAATGCAGCTTAAAGTGCTTCCTTTTTCTGATATAATTTGATTCTTCCATTAGAGCACACATTTTCCTTTCCACCCTCCCCCCACCCCTTAAGCCAAAGCAAATGTTCACTGTCCATTTCAGGACAAGTAAATAGTTACCTTAAAGAGGCAGAGGACATTACTTTCTAGTTAAAATGCTGAGTGGAGAAAAAGCATCCAGTCATTCCTTTGAGCTTTGTGCCTATCGTTCTAGGATTTGCTTGTGCTCTCTGTCTCTAGGGTGTCCAAAGATCATGGATCTGATGGGCTTCTAGCAAAACCTGGAAGCTATAATAAAGCAGACTGCAGAGTCCTTATTGAATCTGATCATGGGTTTCCAATACTGCAAAGTTTAATAGAAGGTAGCAAGATACTATAACTGTCACTGTCACATTTTTTTTTCTGGGTCTTGAGTCCTTATCCTTAGTTACTTCATCTCTTAGAAATATCTGCTTTGATCACAGCTTAAAATAAAGTTAAACAGGATTGGTTCTTCCACTTCTGAAAAGCAGATTGAAACTAGTATTTTTTTTTTATTAAGAGGATTTTTTTAATTGTCATTTTAGAAAAACAATAGTCTCAATTACGCCAAACTGCTTAACGTCAGTCATAGATAATTTTCTATCAATGGAAATGCATGACTAAAGTTATATTTAGAATAGGTCAGAATCTGGCTGCTTTCATTCCTCTCTAAAAAGTATGCTAGGAAGATTAATGTGCTTGCTTTTTGAGAAAAGCTGCCAAAAGGAAAAATAAATACTTTTTTTTTTAAGTAAATGAAATGTTTCATTTCAACCTGATGCTTGCTGGCCCACTTCATAGACTCTCTGCACCTGTTCATTCCAGTTGTCAGAAACACTGAGAACCATGTGGCTGAACTTCTCCACCATCTTTCCTCTTGCTTCTTTTGCATGAAACTGTGAAAGTAGTTATATACTAAACTGTATAGGGATGGAATGAGAAAACATTAAACCTAAGTGGATGGATGCCTGGAAATCCTTGGCAAAACAGTTTTTTTTTCATCTCTGAATATATAGAAGTAGAGAATAGGAGACCCAGGCAATGTAAATAATCAACTCAAGGATACATGGGTAGTTTTCTATCAAACTATAACTCGGTTTCAAGCTGTCCATCAGGATAAACTAAACTGTATCAATCTGAATTTATTTGTTGAAACCTTAACCCTATAATGTGACTAAATTCAGAGAAATATGTAAATAATTATTTAAGGTAAACATAAGATCTAGTACAGTTGATAACCTTAAAAGAAGAGAGGAGGACACTGAGCTATCTTACCAAAATAAAGGCAAGCAGCTTTGAGCTAGGAAAAGAGCTTTCATCAAACATAAATCTCCACCATCACATGGACCTTGAATTATCTTCTGCCCAAACTCTAAGCAAATAGTTATCTCTTTGTCAAACTACCCAGTACTGACACATTTCCCACCAATTCTTAAATTGATTGATGTTCACATCTGAGCTTTTTTTAAAGTGTACACATCAGACATCGACTCTGGCATAGAACATAGAAGTGATCTGATAAAATATGCTCAGTGTCTGAACACACACAGGTGACCAAATTTTCTGTCTGTGGCCACTCCACTGCACTCCCAGGAAACCTCTCAGGATGGGAAACCTTTAGAATAAATCTAATTCATCTGATTGCCTGAAATTCTCCTATTATATCCTGCAGTGATGTGGTTTTGTTTATTTATTACCTAAATGTCTGTTCCTTCTTTAGATAACACAAAGTGAGATACAGGATTTTGTCACCTCTCTTTTCATCCCATCTTAATTTTTCATATTCTCCTACTTTTTTATGAGACTGTTGCATTAATTTTGTCAAAAATTCTAAAATCCAAGTACCCACTTTTATCCCACTAGGACTAGGGTCCCTGCACTTCCTCCTTACTATCAACTTATCATGGCTCATCCCCATTCCTTGTGTATACTCAATGCCCACATTATTGCTCTTAACTAGAGATACAACCTGTTTTTTAAAATACAATCCTAAACATTTGACTTTACCAAATAAAGACACAGAACCCAGACACCTTGGTTAAAGCCTGCTAGCTCACAGAGGCAGACAAGGCTCCCAGCTGGCCTTCTTCCTCAACCCATATCCCAGAAAGATGAAAAACAGTTCTCACTCTCCACACTTTCTTAAAAACCCTTCCAACTGAATGCCCCTCTTTTCTATTTCCTGTACATCTCTCTATCCTCCTGAACTGTTCTCACTCTCTGCTTTTTCCCCTTTGTTTGCTCCCTGTCAATCAGTTGCTTGTTCTTCCTCTTCACATGTGGTTGAATTATTAAGTCTTGTTTACAATAAACAGAAAGCTCTTGGATTAAAAGTGTATGCTAGAAACAGATTTTTCCAATACACATCCTGAAAGTGTGATCAAATATCTTATACCACTCTTGGATAAAGATGTGTACTAGGGATAAGCCACACCACAACTAGAGACAGGTTTTTCCACTATACAATCTCATAGTTCAGAGTGTGATCATATATGCTTCAACATCTCTACCAGTTACCATACTTCCCTGGAATGCAGGTAGGCTGTCTTTTCGTTCCTTCCCTCTTTCAATATGGTCTATACAGAGTAAGTTTAAACTGACTGCTGCCTCCCTGTCTAAGACCCTCTTCAAAGCCCACCTCCATTGCTCTAAAATTTGTTGCCATTCATAACCAGAGCAAAAATATCCCTATTTCTGCCTGTGCCATTCTTTATGATGCTGGAACCCATGAACTACTTAAGAGAACTCCAGAGTCAGTCCCTTCTCTCAATATAAACTAATCATCCGACCTACAGGACACCATTCTGAAACTGTTTGGTCTCTAATCCCAGAGCCCCAACCCAGTTTTAAGAGAAGATAGAATCTGAACTCTAAAACTTAAAATGACCCCAATGCTAAAAACCTACTGTTCTTATCATTACCCTGTAGATTGGGGCAACAACAAAGGAACCTAACACTCATCCAACAAAGATAAAATGAGTTTAGCCATGATACTTCTGTTTCTATTTTGTGGGAGCGTTTTGCTTGTGTCAGTGCAAACTTCTACAACCACTTTGGAAATCCATTTGCTAGTTTCCCAGAAAAGTGATAACAATTCTATTTCAGACTCAGCTATACTGCTACTGGACATATATCTAAAAGATGTTCCACCATACCACAAAGACATTTACTCAGTTAAGTTCACAGCAGCCTTATTCATAATAGCTAGAAACTGGAAACAACCTAGATGCACTCACTGATGAATGGATAAAGAAATGTGGTGCATTTACAAAATAGAAAATTATTCAGCTGTTAAAAACAGAGACATCACACTTCCAGACTGAGCCGGTGCCCTGAGCTGACCTTGGGCACTAGCTCTGCACCCAGTCCCACAACACCCAGAGGAAGCTCAACTCCCAGGCACTGTAACATGCCCAGGATCATAGGTGAAGTGGCCACAACATCTGCTCCAACACTGGAACTAACTGGGACAAGTGGGATCCAGGGATGCAGGAACCTCTGCCTGGCTAGTGGCACTGGTTCCTTCTGGTCTGATCTGGTGCCCTGAACAGACATTGGGTGCTACCTGAACACCCAGTCCCACAACACTCAACTCCCAGGTGCTCTAACATACCAGGATCATAGGTGCTTTAACATGCCCAGGATCATAGGATCATGCTTGGTCACTTCAGGATCTCAGGGTCCCAGAAGCACCTTGATTCCCAGAAGCTCTGACACACCCATGGTTTCATAATCACAGAATTCCAGAATCACAGGATCACAGAGATAGCTAGACTCTGAGGAGTTCTGACATAACCAGGATCACAAAAGGGACAGGCTCCAGTCAGAGACAGGGAAGGCAGGTAGCACTAGAGATAACCAGATGGCAAGAGACAAGCATAAGAACATACCTTATTCTCCCACCATAGTAAGTCCTAGACACATCATCACACTGGAAAAGCAGAATTCAGATCTAAAATCCCTTCTCAAGATGATAGAGGACTTTCAGAAGGACATAAATAACTCTGTTAAAAAATAGAAAACAGGTAAACCTTAAAGAGGAAACACAAAAGTTCATTAAAGAATTATAAGAAAACACAACCAAACAAGTGAAGGAAGTGAACAAAACTACCCAGGATCTAAAACTGAAAGTAGAAACAATAAAGAAATCACAAAGGAAGACAACCCTGGAGATAGAAAACCTAGGAAAGAGATCATGAGTCATAGATGCAAGCATCACCAACAGAATACAAGAAACAGAGGAGAGAATCTCAGGTGCAGAAGATACCATAGAAAACATTGACACAACAGTCAAAGAAAATTCAAAAAGCATAACGTTCCTGACCAAAGCATCCAGGAAATCCAGAACATAATGAGAAGACCAAGCTTAAGGATAATAGATATAGAAGAGAGGGAAGATTCTCACCAGTAATATTATAGAAGAAAACTTCCATAACCTAAAGAAAGAAATGAACATACAAGAAGTGTCAGAATACTAAATAGACTAGACTAGAAAAAAATTCCTCCTATCACATAATAATCAAAACACCAAATGCACATAACAAAGAATATTAAAAGCTGTAAGGTGAAAAGATCAAGTAACATATAAAGACCTATCAGAATGACACCAGACATCTCACCAGAGACTATAAAAAAAACCCAGAAGATCCTGGACAGATGTCATACAGACCCTAAGAGAACAAAAATTCCAGCCCAAGCTACTATACCCAGAAAAACCCTCAATTACCGTGGATGGAGAAAGCAATATATTCCATGACAAGCCAAATTTACACAATATCTTTCCACAAATCCAGCCCTACAAAGGATAATAGATGTAAAACTCCAACACAAGGAGGGAAACTACACCCTAGAAAAAGTAAGAAAGTAATCTTTCAACAAACCACAAAGAAGATAATGACACAAACATAATACCACCTCTAACAACAAAAATAACAGGAAGCAACAATCATTTTTCTTTAATATCTCTTAACATCAATAGACTCAATTCCCCAATAAAAAGACATAGACTAACAGACTGTATATGAAAATGAGACCCAGCATTTTACTGCACATAGGAAATGTACCTCAGTGTCAAATACAAATACTACCTCAGAATAAAGTAAAAAAAAAATTCCAAGCAAATGATCCAGAGAAACAACCTGGAGTAGCCATTCTAATATCAAGTAAAATTGACTTCCAACCAAAAGTTATCAAAAAAGATAAGGAAGGACACCATACTTGTCAATGGAAAAATCTACCAAGATGAACTATAAATTCTGAACATCTAAGCTTCAAATGTAAGGGCACCCACATTCATAAAGAAACTTTACACATTGCACCTCACATAATAATAGTGGGAGTCTTCAACACCCCATTCTCATCAATGGAGAAATCACAGAAACAGAAACTAAACAGAGACATAGTGAAGCTAACAGAAGTTATGGACCAAATGTATTTGACAGATACTTATAGAACACTTTATCCTAAAACAGAATATATCTCTTTTTCAGCACCTGATGGTACTTTCTCCAAAACTGACCATATCATCTGTCACAAATCAAACCTCAAGAGATACAAGAAGAAGCAGACCAGCATGAAGCAAAATCAATGCAAGAACTCAAAAGCAAGAAACTGGAGGCAGTTGAAGCAGAGACTATGAAAGAATACTGCTAATTGGGCATACACCTGATTGCTGGTTCAACCTACAATTTATAAATCCCTGGAGCAACTGCATGGGGTTGGCACCATTACACTTATCTGAGCCTTTCTATATCAATTGTTGTCCAAAATAAATGCCCTGTAGAGTTGTTTAAAGGACAGTCATATGAAGGCATTGTCCTAATTCAAATTCCCCCTGACCAGACATATTTAAGTGTGGGTCATTTTGACAAATAAATAAAACAGCAAAACTTATCCCCTGTCAATTTGACATACAGATATCTTTTCATAAATCCATGCCTATCCTCTTTTGTCATCCTAATTTTCATATTAGTACCTTAATAGCATAATACAGACATTAAAACACTTAGTTCCACAGTCTTTGTGATCAGTTCCTTTATTTTTCTTTCTCTTTTAAATAGTCATATATTAACTTATTTAAAAATTTGTACTTTTATTATTATTAATCCTTCCATTCATTTACATCTCAAATGATATCCCACTTCTAGTTACCCCCCCTCTACCAATCCCCCATCCTGTGATATTCCACTTCCTGGTTACTCCTCCCACATGTGCCTTTCTCCCCTCCCTTTTGCCTGTATAAGTCCAAGCTATGTTTAAAAATCCCATGTCCCTTTACATAAGAAAAGTGTCTCAATGGTAAACTCATGCAAAATATTTATAGTTTCTTCTTTAAAAGATGAGAAATGTTACAGTCATAATCAAAGTAAATCAAAAATCTAACAGTGTAATGGCTTAATATCTAACATCTATGACTCTGGATCTTCTGGTCTCCATAATACTCAGGCAACTATACTTCTTATGCTTTGCCATTCAGAGAATACTGTACATTTCTCAAGAGTAGGCAGCACTATCCACAGCTTCTGCCATTTCTTGTGGTCTTCTCCTGATCATTGTTTTTCAGATATGCTTGGATTTCCACTGCATCTCAGGATGTCCCCACTAAAATCTACCATTGGCCTTTCTTCAGATATTCCATCCTGCTAAGACATATGCTTCCTATAATTCTTTGTCTAGGATGAAAACTTGTGTGCCATTCCCTAAGTCTATAAATTAAATATTTTAGGAACTGTCTTTTAAAATATGTGAGTCATTTACAAAGTTGACCCTCTCTAAAGTATAGTCTCAAATTTTCCAAAATATCTTTAAAAGTTAACGCCATTCCATTATTGCATTCTATAGTGTAAGGACTGAAGGAGCTAAAGGCGTTTGCAAACCCATAGGAAAAACATATCACCTAACTGGGTGACAATCAGTTTCCAGGGACTAATCCACCTGCCAAAGAGTATACATGGAGGGAGCCATGGCTCTAGATGCATATGTAGCCTTATCTGACATCAATGGGAAGGGAGGCCCTGGGTCCTGTGGAGGCCTGATGCCCAGAGTAGGAGGATACTAGAGCAGTGAGGCAGGAGTGAGTAAGTGGGTAGAGGGACACCCTCATAGAGGCAAAAGGAAAGGGGAGAGGGAATACGGGATGGAGGGGTGTGGAAGAGTAAATAAAAAGGGAGATATCATTTTTAAAAGAATAAAATGATTGATAAATATATAAATAAAAATTTTAAAAATCAAAAAAGAAATGGAGTATAGAACTAAACAAAGAATTTTCCATTGAGGAATATCTAATGGACAAGAAGCACCTAAAGAAATGTGCCACATCCTTAGTCATCAGGGAAATACAAATCAAAACAATCTTGAAATTCCACATCACACCAGTCAGTCAGAATGGCTAAGATCCAAAGCTCAGTTGACAAAAGATGCTGGGAAGGATGTAGAAAAAGAGTTGGTACACTCCTCCATTGTTGGTGAGATCTAAAGCTGGGACAACCATTCTAGCAATCAGTCTGGAGGTTCCTCAGAAAATTGGACATAAAATTATTACCTGAGGATCTAACTATAACACTCCTGGGAATACACCCAAAAAAAGGTCCAACATGTAACAAGGACACATGCTCCACTATTTTCATAGCAGCATTATTTATAATAGACAGAAACTGGAAAGAACCCATATGTCCCTCAACAGAGGAATGGATACAGAAAATGTGGTACATTTACACAGTGGAGTACTACTCAGCTATTAAAATCAATGAATTCATGAAATTCTTAGGCAAATGGTTGGAACTGGAAAATATCATCCTGAGTTTGGTAACCCAATCACCAAAGAATAAGCATGGTATGCACTCACTGATAAGTAGGAAATAGCCCAAAATCTTGGACTACCCAAGATACATTTCAAATACTACATGAAGCTCAAGAAGAAGTAAGACCAAAGTGTGGATACTTCGGTCCTTCTTAGAAGGGGGAACAAAATACCATGGGAGAAGATACAGAAAAAAAGTGTAGAGCAGAGATTGAAGGAAAGGCCATCCAGAGACTGCCACACCTGGGTATCCATCCCATATACAGTTACAAAACCCAGACATTATTGCAAATGCTAACAAGTGCTTGCGGACAGGAGCCTGATATAACTGTCACCTGAGAGGCTCTGCAAGAGCCTGACAAATACAGAGGTGGATGCTCCCAGCCAACCACTGGACTGAGTCCCCAATGGAGGAGTTAGAAAAAAGTACTGAGGGAGCTGAAGGGGGTTCGCAACTCCATAGTGAGAACAGCACCATCAACCAACCAGAGGCACATGTAGCAGAGGATGACCTTGCCGGGCATCAATGGGAGGAAAGGCCCTTTGTCCTGTGAAGGCTTGGTGCCCCAATGTAAGGGAATTTGAGGGCGGTTAGGTAGAAGAGCGTGGGTGGGTGGGGGAACACCCTCGCAGAAGCAGGGGGAGGGGGATGGTATAAAGGGTTTCGTGGTGGACTGGGAAAGGAGATAACATTTGAAATGTAAATAAAACGTTATCCAATTTAAAAAAAAAAAAAGGAAAATAAGCAGAGATATCATGAAATTTGCAGTTAAGTAGCTAGAACTAGAAAATATGCTTAATGATATAACCCAGACCCAGAAAGACACCCGTGGTATGTACTCATTTGTAAGTGGATATTAGCCATAAAGTACAGGATTCTATAATCCACAGAAACTAAATAACAAGAAAGCCCCAGGGCCTTGACTCTCACTCCGAAGGGGAAATAAATTTATTGATAAAAAAGAAAACAGGAACCATCCTCTGCTGAATGCAAGAAATGCACTTCACAACCAGGAACAGGCATCACCTCAGGGAAAAAAATGAGAAAAAAATTTTCAAGAAAATCAACCAAGAAACAAGCAGGCCTAGCTATTATAATAACTGATGAAAACATTAAACCATAATTAATCAGAAGATTGAGGAAGGATGCTACATTGCTGGGGACAGCAAACAATGACAGGGACTGCCTGCAGTAGGTCAGGATGGAGACATCTCAGAAGCCCACAGCAGCTCCTCGTAGAAAAGGATGGTGTCTGGGACCCTGAGAAACAGGACACACATCCCTCCAGGGGATCTGCCATCTGAAATAAGGGACTGCCTGCAGTAGGCCTGGATGGATGCATCTCAGTAGCCCATGGCAGCTATTTGTTCCCATCTCTCCTAACCTTAGCCCTGGACAACGGCTATATAGATTTCATTTGTGCGTGACTACTTTTCAGTTGGCCTTGGTGTGCATAATTATTCTATTATATCTGACTTTCTTACTTCTTTCCCCTCTGCTCTGGCAAATTCTGTGAAACTAGATGTTCCCTGATGTAATAGGAATTGAGGCATGGGGCACAGCACAGCACAGTCCTAATGGCCCAGGTGCATGTTGTACGTTCTCATCTTAGAAACAATGCAATAACTGCACAATGGTAGTTCCAGATTAATGCTTGACTTACAAAGAAGGTTTGAAGAAATTATTAGAAAATGAATTAGAGCCAATACTGGGACCCCAAAGAAAGAAAAAAAACTATTGAAGTTATGAAATAAGTTTTACACAACATTTGAGAGTGGTTCCTGGATAAGCAAGTATAAAATATGTAAAATCTTATATTAATAAAACTAAGTCAAAACACTGAGACTCTTAGGAGAGTCATTGTGTGCAATGTGTAGAAGCAGAAAGCTAGGGGAACTACCGAGTTAAGGGTTAACTTGATTCTAGCCACTGCTTGGCAGCTTTGCACATGTCATTTATCATTAGAGTTTTACAAGAAAATGCAAATAGCTGGCCTTGGAGCTCTGAGCTCTGAAGTACAAAAAAGCAAAGTAAAAGTTTAAATAATGATAAGTTTGCAATTATTATTATTTTGACTATAGGCCTGGGAATAGGGAAACTTGAAACTTTGGGGAACAATTGTAATTCTTGGTTCTTTGTGGGATGTGGTTATTCCTTTGAATTTGATTTGGCAACGATTATACAATGTCATTTTATCTGCTTTTGGAGTGTCAATGAAAGACTGGGGAAGAAGAAGGCAAGAGAGAATGTAGAGAGAATGTAGAGAATGTTGAAAGAATGTAGAGAAAATATAGATAGAATGTAGAGAGCATGTAGAGAGAATGTAGAGAGCATGTAGAGAGCATGTAGAGAGCACATAGAGAGCATGTAGAGAGCACGTAGAGAGCACGTAGAGAGCATGTAGAGAGCTAGTAGTGAGCATGTGAAGAGCAAGTGAGAGAGCGAATGCAGAGAGCATGAGCAGAGTTTGTGAAGAGTGAGTGAAGAGAGAATGTGAGGTGTGCGTGTGAAGAGTGTGTGTGTGAGTGAAAGGGGAACACACAGAAGTATGTATGAGTGTGAGCGTGCAAGAAAAGAAAAGCGCACAGGAGAAAAGCAGAGTGCGCAGGAGCATGCAGAGTGTGTGCAGCCTCAAGCTGCGAGCAATGAGTGAGAGAGAAAGAGCAGAGAATGAGAGAGAAGAGAAACTTTAAGCCTTGAAAAATTGCCTGTTAGCTTGTTCCCAAAAAGTAGTTTGTGTATATTTATTATTCGCCTTCCAGATATCCCTGCTTCCAGCTGAGAACTCTGATCTTGTGGTGAGGCTGGACCCCTACACTACATACTAATTGAAGAATAAAATCTACCCAAAGAAATTAGAATTCTAAAAGTTTATGCACCAAACATAAGAGCATCTAACTTCATAAAATGAAACTACAATATCTAAATCACACTGGCCTTAACATAGTGGTCATGAATGACTTCAATGCTCAGGAAAATAGACAGGCTATCCAGAAGCAATAAACAGAAATATTGAAATTAAATAATACCACAAATCAAATGGAACTAACAGACATCTACAGAATATTGAACTCCATAATGAAATGTTACTTTCTTTGCAGAATCCATTGGAATTTTCTCCAAAATTAACTACAGATTAGGAAACAAAGCAGTCTTCACATATATAGGAAAATTGAAATAATACCTTCCACTCTATCTGACTACCATGGATTACACCACGGTAATAACAACAATAGTAATGACAGAAAATTTACTAAGTCATGACAGCTAAATGACCCACTACTGAATGAAAACTGGGTCAGGACAGGAATCAAGAAATAAATTGGTATTAAAATACTGTTAGAATTGAATGAATGTGAAAACACATACCCAAATCTATAGAACACAATGAAGACAGTTATAAAAGGGAAGTCCATAGCACTAAGTTTCTACATCACAAATCTGAAAACATTTCTTATTAATAACTTAAAGATATATGTTGATATAAAAAAAAAGAAAAGAAAGAAACCATATTCAAAAAAATAAATGAGCAGAGATTGAAGTAAATGGCATCCAGAGACTGCACCACCTGGGGATCCATCCCACATACAGTCACCAAACCCAGACACTCTTGTAGAGGCCAACAAGTGCATCCTGACAGGAGCCTATATAGCTGTTTTCTGAGAAGATCTGCCAGAGCCTGACAAATACCGAGAGGGATGCTCTCAACCAACCAATGGACTGAGCACAGGGTCCCCAATGGAGGAGTTAGAGAAAGGGCCCAAGGAGCAGAAGGGGTTTTCAGTCCCATAGGAGGAACAACAATATGAACCAACCAATACCCCAGAGCTCCCAGGGGCTAATCTACCAACCAAAAAGTACGCATGGAAGGACCCATGGCTCCAGCTGCATATGTAGCAGAGGATGGCCTTGTTGGACATAAATGAGAGTAGAGGCCCTTGGTCCCGTGAAGGCTCATTGCCCTAGTGTAAGGGAATCCCAGGACAGGGAAGCAGTAGTGGGTGGGTTGGTGAGCAGCTGAAAGGAGGATGGGATAAGGCATTTTCAGAGGGGAAAGCAGGAAAGAGGATTACATGTGAAATGTAAATAATGAATATATCTAATTAAAAAAAGAATAAATGAGAAGAAAAATTAAATTCATAGCTAAAATGAATGATATAGAAATATAAACAAAACTTGAATACAAGAATCAATATAATTAATTTGTTCTTTTAGAAACCAACAATATTGACAAAATATTTAATGAAATCATCTAAAAGAGAGTGACAGGATATCCAAACTAATTATAGATGAAAGGAAGTCAATGTAACAGTCATGGCATGAATTCAGGAATTATAGTAACAACTTTTAATAATCTTTATTCCCCCAAATTAAGGAAAATAGTTCATTTCTTAAGATAAATGACTTACCAATGTCAAATCAAGATTAAATAATTTAAGCAAATTCATAATATCTCAAAAAGAATAAGCTGTAATTAAAATCTACCAACCATAAGAAGCCCAGAGCCACATGAATTTAGCAGAGAATTCTATCAGACTTTCAAGGAAAAGCTAGTACCAATATGCCTCAAATTATTCTACAAACTAGAAACTTGAGGAACATTTCTGTATTATGGTTAAAAAGTTACTATTATCCTGATACTATGACACATAAAGACTCAGTAAAATTTTCAGACTGATACCCATTAGGAACATAGATGCAAACACACACACACACACACCCCACAGTAAAATTGCAAAATAAATTCGAGAAATCATGCAAAAGCTCATTCATTATATTTAGATCAATAACATATATAGATCAATAAATGTAATCTGTAACATGAATAGACAAACAAAATAATATGATTACTTCATTAGATCCAGAAAACACTTTTGACAGTATCCAGTAAAACTCCTAGAGATCAGAGATATAAGAGAATCTCAATGTAATTCTGCAATGTCACAGTCAATTATGATCTTGAGAAAATGAAATACTTCTTCTAAAATCAGAAACAAGATAAGGATGTCCAGATTATCAAGACTTAACCAAAGTTGTACTTGAGATCTTAGTGGAGCAATTAGA
Source organism: Tokudaia tokunoshimensis (assembly GCA_036184795.1). Classification (NCBI taxonomy): domain Eukaryota; kingdom Metazoa; phylum Chordata; class Mammalia; order Rodentia; family Muridae; genus Tokudaia; species Tokudaia tokunoshimensis. Next base: position 11,040,827 of record BTHU01000005.1, on the reverse strand, counting down.
TAAGTAAGGATAGCAAGTGTATGGAAATAGAAAGGTGAGATGTAAAAAAACAAAATTAATATTTTGGTTACATGACTTTATATTTAAAATATCCCCAATTTTCCTCTAGGAACCTTATAAAGCTTGTAAACACTTTAAGCAGTATAGTAAACAACAAAAATAACACACAAAAATTAATAAAATATAAAATGACAAATGACAAATATATTGAGAAAAAAATGGGGGAAACAGGTGAGAGTAACCTGTGGTACCCTGAGCACCTTTGTCTAACTCTGACCTTACTCTTCCATCTGGAGGAGCCTTAAAGCACTCCAAGTGCATCCTGCATCCCTGTGGACACCTTCAGGGAAGGCCCCAGATCTAACCAGTTTGGAATCCATTGTTGTTGGATCCTCCTAAAAACACATCTGGGTCTAACTGGGACACAGCCTGCAGAGTAGGGTTTATCCACCACACATGGGTGTTCCTTAAAAAAGCTGAAAATTGACCCATCTCTATCACTCTTGTACATATACTCCAAACATGTATTTCATGAATTGAAAGAAAGATATTTACTCACTCATTTACAGTCCTAATCTATTCATAATAGCTAGATATTGGAAACTCCCTAGATGTCCTTTAACTCATGTGTGATGGTTTGTATATGCTTGTCCCAGGGAGTGGCACTATTAGAAGGTGTGGCCTTGTTGAAGGAAGTGTGTCACTGTAGGGTTGGGCTTAGAGATCTTCCTCTTAGATGTCTGAAGATGCCCAGTCTGTTCCTGGTTTCCTTTGGATAAAGGTGTAGAACCCTCAGCTCCTCCTGCACCATGCCTGCCTGGATGTTGCCATGCTTCTGCCTTGATGACAATGGACTAAACCTCTGAACCTGTATGCCAACCCCAAGTAAATGTCTTTTATAAAACTTTCATTGGTCATTGGTGTCTGTTCACAGCAGTAAAACCCAAACTAATACATCATGAATGAAAATGATAATGAATGAATAATGAAAAACACAATGGGACATTACTCAGCTGGTAAGAAAAGAAAAATAATGAATTTTTTAGGTAAATAGGTAATTGAGGACCACTCTTATTCAATCATCTTACAGGCACAACACGGCTGATACGTACATGACTTACAGAGACTGAGATAGTATGCACAGTATTTTAGCAAGTTTAAGTCAGAGAAAACATCAGCATAGAGAAGAGGATGTAGGCACAAATTCCCATTCCTACCAGAGCTTACTTACACTGGATACATTCTGGCAAGCTGAAAATGATATTCTATAATAGCTCAGTACTAGATACATAAATCCAAGGCAGATTGGCCAACACAAGATGGATTCCTGTTTTGTGTGTGTGTGTGTGTGTGTGTGTGTGTGTGTGTGCGTGCGTGCGCTTCCTTGTTTTGCTTTGTGTGTTTTAATTTTTTGACAGAGAGTAAAAAGTAACCTGAAGTGAGAGTAGGATAGTGAGGAGTTGCTGGGAGATGGGGAAAGAGAAACGATATGAACAAATATGCGTGTGCAAATCATTACATATTCAACAAATAAAAAAATACAATTGACACAAAGTTTCTTCAACATTAGAAGAAAAATTTTAAAACCTTATGTTGACATTTAGGGAATCAATATTTCTTTTTTTATATTTGTCTTTTATTTTTAGTTTTAGTTTTCAGATTAAAATATAGTTACAACAGGTCTCCCTTAACCTTTCTCCCTCTAAATTTTCTCATATACCCCTCCTCACTCTCTTTCTAATTCACACTCCTTTTGTCACTAGTTGCTACTGCATGCATGGATATATTTGCATTTATATTCTTAAATATTCCCTCTTTAGTCTGAATAAAATGTTAGTCTTTTTTTGAGACAGAAAGAAAGCAAGGGCACACATACACACACACACGCACACACACACATGCACGTGCACAGGCACACACATACACACACACACACACACAAATGTGCACAGATATATATGATGGCAAGAGGGAAAGAAAGAAGAGAAAGGTGGAAAGTAGGAAGAGGGGAGGGCTGTATTTCTCATTAAGACAATTAAGTGTTAGCTTTTCTGTGAATGTTAGTTTGGGAATATATATTAGGAGAAATGATATCTCTGATATCTCTGTATTGTAACTACATTTTAATAGATTGACTTGCAATAAGAATTACTAAGCTTACACATTTACTTTTAATAAACTGTTAGTTAGAAAATAAATGAAAAATAAATGTATTGTATTAAGCCTTCTCAATATTTTGCCTTGACACCTGCCAGAAAGTTAGGTAGACTGATTGTAGATCTCTTCTCCCTCTATTTCCCCAAATCCAATTCCCCAGTCCCATCCATAGATCTGCCTCAGAAGGCCTGTGACAACCTTCCCTATCACCTCATTTTTTCATATCCTATGGATCCTAAAGATCTTCCCATGGTAACATACTTACAACCATTTGTTTTTTCCTAGTGCTAAAGTCCAGCAGGTACCACTGTGTGCTAACCCACAGACCATAACTACCAGGGAAGCAAAGATGATACCCTGCTTTTATGAGGGAGGTCCTTGGTCTTCCATTGGGTACCCTGTGGTCAGTTCAATGGGTGGCTGTGAGCATCTGCCTCTGTATGTGTCAGGTTCTGGCAGAGCTTCTCAGGAGACAGCTATATCAGGCTCCTGTCAGCAAGCACTTGTTGGCATCCACAACAGTGTCTGCATTTGGTGACTGTATGTGGGATGGATCCCCAGGTAGAACAGTCTCCTGATGGTCTTTCAGTCTCTGCCCTATACTTTGTCTCCACATTTGCTCCCATGAGTATTTTGTTCCCTTTTCTAAGAAGGTCCAAAGCACCTTTGCCTTTGATCTTCCTTCTTCTTGAGCTTCATGTGATCTGTGAATTGTATCTTAGGTATTCTGAGCTTTTTGGCTGATATCCACTTATCAGTGAGTGCATACCATGTGTGTTCTTTTGTGATTGGATTACCTCACTCATGTTGATATTTTCTAGTCCCATCCATCTGCCTAAGAATTTCATGAATTCATTGTTTTTAATAGCTGAGTAATACTCCTTTGTATAAATGTACCACATTTTCTGTATCTATTCCTCTGTTGAAGGACATCTGGGTTCTTTCTAGCTTCTGGATATTATAAATAAGGCTGTTAAGAACATAGTAGAACATGTGTCCTTGTTATATATAGGAGCATCTTTTGGGTATATGCCCAGAGTGGTATATCTGGGTCCTCAGGTAGTTCTATGTCCAATTTTCTGAGGAACCACCAGACTAATTTCCAGAGTGGTTGTACCATCTTGCAATCCCACCAACAATGGAGCAGTGTTCCTCTTTCTCCACATTCTCGCCAGCATCTGCTGTCTCCTGTGTCTTTGATCTTAACCATTCTAACTGGTGTGAGGTGGAACCTAAGCATTGTTTTGATTTGCATTTCCCTAAAGACTAAGGATGTTGAACATTTCTTTAGGTGTTTCTTGTCTATTTGAGTTTCCTCAGTTGAGAATTCTTTGAGTAACTTTAACCAAATAAGTTAGAAGACTCTATGATAAGCCTTCAAGTTATTAAAGAAAGAAATGAAAACAGATAACAGAAGATGGTAAAATATCCCATGCTCATAGATTGGTAGAATTAACATAGCAAAAATTGCCATCCTGCCAAAGGCAATATGCAAAATCAAGGCAGTCCTCATCACTATTCCAACATAATTTTTTTACAGATATTGAAATGGCAGTTTTCAGTATCATGTGGAAATTCAAAAAAAAAAAAAAAAACAAACCTCTAGGGACAATAAAGCATTCCTGAATAATCAAAGAACTGCTGGAAGTGTAACCATTCCTAATTTTCAAGATGTAATACATTGTTAATTTATTGACAGCAGCATTTTTTGGTACATAAATAGACGTGTCGATCATTTGAACGAAAGTGAAACCTCAGACATAAATTTGCAATCTTTGGAGACATAATATCTTATACAGAGCCAGAAATTCATAATGAAATAAGACATTATCCTTATCAAAGGGTACTGGTCAAACTGGAGAGTATATTGCTTATAGCAGTATACAAGTTGATCAATAATTTTCACACAGTAATTCACACAATTGCATATGAATGGAAGACTTCAACATATAACCAGACACACTGAACCTGCTAGAAGAAAAAAATGGCCAATAGCCATGAGTTCACTGGCACAGGAAACATTCTGAATAGAATATGGTAGTGCAGATGTTTACATCAAATATTAGTAAATGGTATCTCATAAAACTAAAAAGTTTCTATAAGGCAAAAGACAGTCCTCTAGACAAACAATTCACTCACAAACTTGGGATACATTTTTGCCAACTCAATCCACACCTGATAGAGATCCAATATCTAAAATGTATAATGAACTCAGGAAACTATATATCAAAAACAAAACAAAACAAAACAATAACCAAATAATCCAATTGAAAACTGAGGAGATTCCCTGGACCTTTTACGCTTGAGGCTGATGCTACCCGTGACAACCAGAGGTCTATTGCTATTAGAAACTACCAGCTATACCTTCAGTCCCACAGTCCCCAGTGGTAAGGTACCATCAGAAAAAACAAGGCCAGCCAACACCAGGGACAACCAGATGGCTAAAGGTCAGTGTAAGAATCAAAGAGAGAGTCCGGGCGGTGGTGGCGCACGCCTTTAATCCCAGCACTTGGGAGGCAGAGGCAGGAGGATTTCTGAGTTCGAGGCCAACCTGGTCTACAAAGTGAGTTCCAGGACAGCCAGGGATACACAGAGAAACCCTGTCTCAAAAAAAAAAAGAATCAAAGAGAGAGGGAGAGAGAGAGAGAGAGAGAGAGAGAGAGAGAGAGAGAGAGAGAGAGAGAGAGAGAGAGACACAGAGAGAGAGAGAGAGAGAGAGAGAGAGAGAGAGGGAGGGAGGGAGAAAACAAATAATCCAGGGCAATATGGCACCACGAGAACTAAACTATCCTTATCCTACTACAGCAAGCCCTGTATATCCTATCACACCTGAAAGAAAAGACAGTGACCTTAAATCTAATTCTATAAAGATCATAGTTACCTTTAAATATAAAATAAAGAAATTCATAAAAAACAGGAAATAAAATCAAATAGGTAAAGGAAATGAATTAACAGTTCAAGACCTGAAAATTGAAATAGAAGCAATAAAGCAAACACAAACTGAGACTGTCCTGGAGATGGAAAACCCAGGAATGAGAACCAGAAGTACAGAAGAAGCATCACCAACAGAATACTGGAGATGAAGAGACAATCTCAGGTGTAGAAGACAAAACAGAAGAAATCGATATGTCTTTCAAAAAAAAATACTAAATCTAAAAAGTTGATGACACAAAATACTCAAGAAATTTGGAACACTAATAAAAAAGCAAATCTCATGGTAATAGGAATAGATGAAGGAGAAGGTTCCCACCTCCAAAGCCCAGAAAATATCTTCAGCAAAATTATAAAAGAAAATTTCCCTAGCCTTAAAAAAAAAAGATGGCTATAAATATACAAGATGCTTACAAAACACCAAATAAATTGAACCAGAAAAGAAAATCATCCTGCTACATAATAATTAACATACTAAATATGCAGACAAAGAAATACTATTAAAATCTGCAAGGGATAAAAGCCAAGTAACATACAAAGGCAGATGTATCAGAATTTCACCTGACATTTCAACAGAGACTCTAAAAGCCAGAAGAGCCTGGACAGATGTCATGCAGACCCTAACAGACAACAGATGTTAATCCAGATTTCTGCACCCATCAAAATTTTCAATCACCATAGATGAATAAACCAAGATATTCCATAACAAAATCAAACTTAAACAATATCTTTCCACTAACATGGCCCTACAGAAGACACTAGAAGAAAAACTGTCAATAGAAGGAGGGTAATAACAGGAGAAACTTAGCAAATTTACCAAGCAAAACCAAAAGAAAAGAATCTCTCTTCCTCTCCCCCCTCTCTGTCTCTCTGTCTCTGTTTCTCTCTCTCTCTCTTTCACACACACACACACACACACACACACACACACACACACACACACACACAGTACCAATACAAATATCAAAATAACAGGAACTAACAATAATGGGTCATTAATATCTAAACATCAATGGTATAAATTAGCCAATAAAGAAACATAGTCTAACAGAGGGGATTCGTTAACAACGCAAATCATTCTGCTGAATAAAAGAAACACATCTCAGCAACAAAGATAGTTACAATGTCAAAATAAAGGTCTGGAAAAATGTTTTCCAAGCAAACAAACATTTGTTTCCAAGAAGCAAACTGGAGTAGTCATTTTAACATCTCATTCAAATCACCCATTTCACTATGGTCCCTACAGACTTGTGTCCATATCATAGTACAAATGTATTTAGTCAACTTTGAAAGTCTTCATAGTCTTCAAAGATGTCAATCTATCAAAACGTCCAAAGTCTCACTTGAAAATCAAGACATTCTCTTAATTATAAGCCTTATAAAATCAAAAGCAAATATATTTAATTACAGTCTGTAAAAATACAAAATATACTTAACTTTTCCCAAAAAGGAGACATTATAAAAACAAACAAACAAGTGTAAACAGACCAAAACATGACAGGAATCAGAGCAAATCCCAAATCCATTAGTTCCATATCTAGCATCTGGTTGTTTAGTTTCAAAAGGCATAATTAACTCTGCCTCCAGCTTTGTTGATAGCAACTTAAATTTCTCTTTTTGTCTGTTTCCATTCCCTGTAGGCAGATCTGTTGGCAGATATTTCATGGTTCTGGCCATGGAATATTACATTGGCGGGCTAATAACCTGATGACACATGGCACACTACCCTCGGTTGGAGTAAAGAGCAGATTTCTACTTAGGCATTAATGGCAAGTTCCAAATCCTTTAGTTCAATTGCATATTCCTCCCAATATAGTGCATGTCTAAGGTTAAACTTATTAGTATTCTGTTTCAGCAGTCCATTTTGTATGTCTTTTGTGCCACTTGTATCAACTTCTCTTCAACTTACTTTTCTGTCACCGTGATAAAATACTATGGCCAAGATAACTTACAGAAAAATATAGTTTGGTTTATGGTTCTCAGAGTTCACTATCCAAACTAGTGGAGATAGTTTGGCAGCAGGCAGCAGCAAGAACAGGAAGTTTACAAATCACATCTTTAAAGGCAAACATGAACCAGAGAGTGAAATAAAACTGGGGCAAGGCATTAGATTCTCAAAGCTTGCCTCTGGTGATGTACTTCCTCCAGCAAGGATACACTTTCCTATAACCCCTCCAAAATTTGCCACCAACTGGGGACCAAGCACTCAAATTCCTGAGTATATTGGGAGCATTTCTCATTCAAACCACAATGACTGATTATCACTTACTTGTACACTCAATTTTCATAGAATTCATACTTTATGTTTTTCCAACTTCTTATTTGTCGATAATCTTTAACATTTCAATACCCATCACCTAAAACAATGCTGTGTGCAGTTTAAATGTTGTTAGGAGAAGTTAATAATGATAGTGATGCTTTCTCTGGAAGAATTGACTTCCACTGCTTGTAATCTAATGTTTGAGGAGCAGTTATCACAGGCAAATCCAAAATAAGTTTCTTTGTGTCTTTTACTTGAGGTATTTCAACACATTACTGATGCACGTGTTTCTTGATTTTTTCCAATAAACATGAGAATGGAGATTCCATATATGAATGGATATTGCAGTGTCTAAATAATAGGAAAGAGCATGGTATAGGGCAATGACTTCTACTTACTTTGTCAGTCCTCTATATTCTTTGTATGGTTTTATTTCCACAGAAATATTCTGATGAATATTTATCTGACAGATAAAACATGGAATTCCATGAGCTTAAATAACTTTCACAAGGTTTAACAAGGTTTCAAGCTTCAGATTTCCTTCTCTTTAAGTATCCTTAAACTCTGTAGCTGCTTTGAGAATTGAAAGAGAAAAAAAGGTGCTGCATTATATTATAATGTGGTTTTACAAAATTTAGCTTGCAGTAGCCTTTTAATGTACGAAATGTATCCAGGCAGAAGGAGTAGTTTGTAAGTATTTAAGACTAAACAGCAGTCTAACTAATTAAAGAGTACAAATTCACATAATTTCTGTGTCTGAGGGACAGACATTCTAATGATTGTAGGTGGTCAGTGCTAGGATATTACTGGAGCACCTGGTATGCAGACATGACTGGGACCTGGGAGAATGTAGCCTTAGCAGGGAGCACATCTGGACTCTTCCAGGTAGAGGAATTGGTCTCTTTAGGAAATACTATATTTTAAAGGGAAGGTTTCTTTTTTCTCTCTTCAGAGCATTTTTAAATCTTGTCACTAAAGAGGGGGAAAAAGTATGTCTTCTCTTTGAAATGCTGGCTCTTTCTATAAAGACCACCCTCTCCCCAAGCCTTGAAAACTTCAAACAGCATGACCAAAAAGTCAGAATACCTTGGGTTGAAGACGCTGTTATCTTAAAAGCTGCTACAGGCTATAAACTGTTAGAGGGTCCTGGAGCACAGAGTCTGTTTATATTCATTTTTAATAAGCTAAATGAAAAATGAGAAATAGCTATGAGGTTGTATATAAATACATGTGAATGGGCATATTTGTGCACATTATATTTCTAATATTGTAAATGAACATTTAATTAAATATACACCCGATAAACTGAAATCTTCTCTCAAAAAGAAATGTTAAATGCTAAAGTAAATTTTATTTTAAAAATTGTGATTAAACTTTTTAACTAAATATATTCTTATAGCAAATTTCCCATGAAAACTTAATTGGATTTCATAATTTTTGCCTACTTTTAATGCATCTCACTTTTTACTCCTCTATAAGGATTTGACATAATTTCCATGTGTTTCTATTACCTGATATTATGGCTAAAATACATTGAAATGCAATAATTAAAAGGCAAAACCCAAAGCCATCATTGATAGTGTGACTATTAATAGATTTTTCTCTATTGTGTATTCTAACCAATGGATTCTTTTAATTTCTCCTTGAGTAATAACAATATTACTCTTGATTTCTATAAAATCTTAAATTGCTCAAATTAATTCTCATTAATACTTTAATGCCTATATGTATACTGAGGGAACAACTTAGAATGTGTTATAGGGAATAGAGCCAGCGTTCCAGACACCACTCTTGATGTATACCTAGCTTTTTTTCCAAGTATGAGATCATAAGTGTGACCAACAGAACTTTTTCTAGCAGTATTCCTATATTTTTGACCTGGAGATTTTTGAGGGGGCTGACTTGTATAATCCCTGTGTAAGTCCACCAAACCATTCTGATATAAAAATAATTAAGACCTTGGAATCAAACCTCCATAGGTGACACTTGACAAATGACAGAGGTGACCTGGTAGAAAAACTTAACCTTTTCCATTGCTCAGATCAACACATCATAGCTATACCTTATGTGTTTTGGGTGCTCAGACAAATAAAACTTCTAGTTATTTCTGCAGCAACAAGTTTGATCTGTACTTGATCTGCACTTGACTTGACCTTTCCCATATCTGTACCATTTATGTGAGTGGTTTTCAAATGGGTGATTATTCTCTCTCTCTCTCTCTCTCTCTCTCTCTCTCTCTCTCTCTCTCTCTCTCTCCCTGTTGTGCAGGATTAAGTCACAGTGGCAGAAAATAGCTTCAGTTGCCATAAACTGGAAGAGGAAGTATTAACATCTAGTTAGTAAAGACAAGAAATACTGTAAGACATCCTGCAAGGTAAAACTAAGAGGATTACATTCCAAAGAACCCTACAATTCAAAAGGACAATGTTGTTGGATTTGATGATCCCCCCCAAAAAAAATTGTTCCATACTATTCCTTGTAGCCCCATAATAATCAATAATGGACCAGAACTCTAGCTACACCTCTCACCAGTGTGTAGTAGAAGGCAATTTCAACCAGTGGTAGAAATTGGGAGGAGATGGAATGGGAAATAAAATCACTATCAGTTCACATTACTTGAGTTGTTAAGCAGAAAACAGCACTTGCTCCTTTGATTCAATGTAAACAGTGTTGATCATTAAAATCTAATGACACTGGGGAGTGGCAGTCAGCACTCTGAGTTCAAAGTGAATCATTATCCCAGTAATTCACTATGAACAGTGAAATTCTACAGCTGATAACCAACTTCAGTAACATGTTGGGATATAAAATTAACTAAAATCAAATGATATACAAATGATAAACTTGCTGAGAAAGAAAAACAAGAAACACCCTCCACAATCATTACACATAATATAGGATACCCTGGTGTAAATCTAACCAAACAAGTGAAAGACCTGTATGAAAAGACTTTCAAGTCTCTCAAGAAAGAAATTGAAATAGATCTCAAAAAATGGAGAGATCTCCCATGCTTATGGATTGGCAGAAATCACATAGTAAAAATGTCCATCCTACCAAAGGCAATCTACAGATTCAATGCAATACCCATCAAAATTCCAAAAGGATTTTTCACAGACATGGAAAGAGTAATTCTCAACTTCATATGGAAAAACAACAACAACAACAACAACAACAAAAAAAAAAAACAGGATAGCCAAAACAATTAACAACAATAAAAGAATTTCTGGAGGAATCACCATCCCTGACCTTTACTACATGGCAATAGTGATAAACATCTCATAGTATTGGTACATAGAGAGACAAGTTATCAATAGAACAGAATTGAAGACTCAGAAATAAGTCCACACACCCAAGGACACTTGATCTTTGACAAAGAAGCCAGATCCATCCAGTGGAAATAGAAAGCATCTTCAACAAATGGTGCTAGTCTAATAGGATGTCTGCATGTAGAAGAATGTAAATTGATCCATATTTATCTTCTTGTACAATGCACAAATCCAAGTAGATCAAGAACTTCCACTTAAAACCAAATACACTGAATCTAATAGAAGAGAAAGTGAGAAATACAAACACATGGGCGTGGGGAACGCTTCCTGAAAGAACACCAATGGCTCAGGCTGTAAGATCAACAAATGACAAATGGGATTTCATGAAACTGAAAAGATTCTATAAGGCAAAACACTTTGTCAATAGGACAAAAGGGCGACCTACAGATTAAGAAAAGATCCTCACTAACCCTATATCCAAGAGAGGGCTAATATCTAACACATATAAAGAACTCAAGAAGTTAGACCCCGCCTCAAAAAAAAACCAACCAATTAAAAATGGAGTACAGAGCTAAAGAGAGAATTCTCAACAGAGGGATATTGAAAGGCTAAGAAGCATTTAAAGACATGTTTAAAATTCTTAAACATCAGGGAAAAGCAAATCAAAGTGACCCTGAGATTCCACATTATACCAGTCAGAATGACTAAGATCATTGGACTGAAGCACAGATCAGTCATGAAGCAATTATCTAGTATTTATTAGGTCCTACATTTAGTCCCTAGTACTTCAAACATTACATTGCAGATCATAAACATATACTATTTTTATTTTTAAATTAGACATTAATAAAGAATTTAACATAAGTAAAAAACCGTAAGCTTCTCCATCATTTGCTATTAATAGATTGCGGCTTCACCTGAAGATATATTTCTTTATTATAGTTTTATTCTTTCATTTATATTATCTAAAAGTCAATGATAAGATTCAGACATAGCAAGCAGGTATATGAAGAAAGCCAGAAAGTGAATACCCTTCTTACAGTCTATCTTTTCGAGAAAAAAAAAGTTGGTAGAAGTAATAATTTCATTTCTCCTTGATTATCTATAGCCTTCAATTCATTCTCCAAAATTGTAAGATTTTTTACATTCTTAAACTTTCTTAAAGGCATCAATATCTCAAAAGTATCTTGTGGAAGAAAACAGTAACTTAGAACAATGATTCTCAATCTCTGGTCACATATCAGATATCCTGCATATCAGATATTAACATTATAATTTATGTCAGTAGCAAAATTACAGGTATGAAGAAGCAATGAAATAATTTTATGGTTTGGGTGGCCACATCAGAAAATGACAAAGCATTAAAGGGTCACAGTCTTAAGAATGTTGAGAACCACTGGCTGACCACAGCTTTATTGGTTTAGCTTTCTTTAAAAATAATCTTTATGTTTTTTCTTCTTGAATAAATATTTACATAATTCTTATAAATAATATAGTTAACATATTAAAATATTTTCAAGCTTTTTTGAAAATTGAACATTTTATATATTTACATTTCAAATGTTATCCACTTTCCTGGTTTCTTCTCAGCAAAACCCCCTATCCCATCCCTCCTCACCCCACTTCTATGAGGGTGCTCCCCCACCCATCTACTCATTTCTGCCTTGCTGCCCTAGCATTCCTCTACACTGGGACATCAAGCCTTCACAGAACCAGGGCTTCCACTCTCACTGATGCTAGATAAGGCCCCTTCAGCTCCCTCAGTTCTTCCTCTAACTGCTCCATTGGGGTCCCTTTGCTCTGTCCGATGATTAGCTGTGAGTATCCATATCTGTATCAGGCTCCTGTCAGTAAGTTCTTCTTGGCATCAGCAATAGCGTCTGGGTTTGGTGTATGTATGTGGGATGGATCCCCAAGTGGGGCAGTCTCTTCCTTCAGACTCTGCTTCACTCTTTGTCCCTGTATTTCCTTTAGACAAGAGCAATTCTGGGATAACATTTTGGAGATAAATGGGTGGCCCCATCCCTCAAACAGGGGGCCATGTCTAACCTCTGTATATGGTCTTGACAGGTTATCCCTCCCCTTTGTGGAGTATTCCAACTAATGTCATCCCTGTGGGGTCCTGGGAGGCTTTGCTTTCCTGGCCTCTTGGACTTTTTGGTTGCTACCCACAGTTCTCCATAACCCATTGCTATACACCTCTAGCCAACTTCTTGACCCTCTGTACATCTTTTCCATCTCCTTTCATACCTGATTTGAACACAGAGCAATGCATGCACTGGGTTTCTTGCTTCAAATTTTCTTTACATTCAGCACACTGTATCAAAGACTTATTGAGAATGACTATAAATCTACAGCTTTAGGTTTCATTAATCATATTTCTTGTGATGCAGTATGATACTGAATGAGATGCCTACATTTATGCAAAATATTAGCAGAACTTCATATTAAAGATATGCTTTATTAATCTTAATAAATCATAGCTTGTTAGGACATTTATGACTACTTCTCAAGTAAAATGGGGCTTGACTGTGCAGTAACAGTGTTTATGTCATGCTTCAATTGTTTAAGGTGAGACTCAGAGTAGCTTTACTGTTTTTGTTTATACAGGTAAGCCCAATCTATGCATTGAAATGATTGATGAACTGCAGTCCCACTTGGAGTGTTTGTCATCAGTCATGTGCTGAAGTGACATTTCTTTATGTATTTTGGCATAAACATATGCAACTACTGGCAAAGCATTTGACCCTAGAGTCTGACTATTTGTCATTCTAATCTTTTTTTCCCCCAAAAGTCGGGAAAGTTACTGTATATTCTATCTTCATGCACATTGCTAATTATTCAACAGACAGTAAAATATAGTCTTGTGACTGGGAATGCACAAATTGCTGAATGTGTGACCTTCATTTCATTAGCCAGGCAGACAGCTCCTATGCAGATAAAATAAAGTTGAGAAGCATAAAATGTCAAGGAAGGCAGCCATCTTGAACTATAATGGCTTTTCAGGACAGTCTATGGGCAGAAGAGAAAAAGGAAGGAAAGGAGTAAAAAAGGAAACACCAAAAAAGAAAAGGCTGAAGGGAAAAAGAAAGAAATGAACAAAGACAGGGATCAGGAAGAGGGGGGAAATGTCTGTAGTTTAACAACTATAATGGAGAACAAAGGTTAGGTGAAATACATTACATCTTAGCCCCCCCCCTTTGAATATTGTTTTCTTACAATGTACCTTAGCTATAAAGCAGCTAAGTTCAACTCATATAATATAGACAGAGGTAGATGTAAAATCTCCTAAACTGCAGACTTGATGTTGAAACTCTATATTGTGTTACTTGGATACTTCTGATTACTTATTGATAAAGATGTCGTGAAAATAAAGTGTGAAATACTATTCTGAGAAAGGACACTAGGTCTCCTTTGGAGAACTTGGCTATATTCACATCTTTGTAAAAGCTAAATGAACATCAGTACAGAAAATGAAGAGGTAGTTAACTAGTTTCCAAAGAGTTTATGGAAGAAACTATGAAATGTCATTTCCTGGTCATGAAGCTCACTAAAGAGACAAATAGGTAAAAATTGCTGAAAAATTAGAGATTATGATTCTATATGGATTAATGTAAGATAGTTCTTATGGCAATTGTCAATAAGAAAGAAGATAGCATGACCAAGTTTATGTTACAAAAGTATTTTCTTTCCATTAGTTAACTGTTAATATTAAACTATGGAATAACTGGTAAGATGTGGACCGGTTGAGTTGAAAGATTTTGATTGTTCACATATGGCAAACAATAGTTTCAAGTTTTCATCTTCAATAATGAAGATTTCCTGCAGGGCCAATAGTACTAGTCTGATTGGCTGTTACAAAACATACTTTCTTAGTTCAATAGGGGAGAGTAGGTATTTAGCAAAGTGAGGAGTTAAGGAGGAGACATTCTGATACATTCTGATAGTGAAAAACAAAAAGACAAAACAACAGCAACAACAAAAACCAACCAAACCAAACCAAAAACAAACACAAAAAACCACTATTGGATGAAAGTATAGGAATTGGTCGGTTTTTGTTGTTGTTGCTGCTGCTGCTGCTGTTGTTGTATAGTGTTTTAAAATCATGTTCTTAGGCAGAGTATGTGTTCTTTACCAAGATAAAGAAAGAACTGCAAAGAAGAAGGAGGAGGAGGAGGAGGAGGAGGAGGAGGAGAAGGAGAAGAAGGATAGCAGAGTTAAGAGCAGAAAAAGTTAGGAGGTGCATATGATAAAAGTAATAACACATTTGAGTTGAAATAATATTATGGTATTCACCCCTTTTGTCCAAAATAGGCCAAATATTAAGAAACCAGAAGATTTAAGAAATATTCTACAATTGCTCCTTACTCTTGTCCCTCTCCAACAAAGCGGGCAGAACTTCGGAAAAGGGCTACTCCATCATCCTGGCTCCCAGAGCAGTTTGCAGAGCAGATCTTTATTCAACACAAATGTCACATAGTGTGAACATTAAGGAAATCATTGTTGCCAGATGTCTAGATGTAGAATTTATTTATTAAGACAAGATGAAAAATCATGTTGATTGAAATCGCAAAAACTTGAGAAACTTTGGTAGATAACAAAAATTCATTAATATGCTCTGCATCGACTCTCTTGCTTTTTGTATGTCAGTCAAATTTGTTTCACTAGGAAATTATTAAATATTTAAACCTCAGCTCAATGATATGGAAACATGCCCAGAAGCAAATACCATAATTCTTACCTAGATATCCCTTATACGTTAGTTATTATGTAAGCCTCCCCTAAAAATATATATCTAGAAGTACTGAGATATGCACCAAAATAATGTATAAATTGAGTAATGCGCATGAATTTTAATTAAAATTGAAATTTTATTATTTAAAAAGGATAGTGTGGTTTCTACTTCTATCCCATACATTGCGTTAGACATACTTTGATAATTATCCAGTCTTCAGGTAGAATAATTGTGACAAAGCACACGTTGAACATTTTCATATTTTACCCTATTTTAATCTTATCTCCTGCTTGTGCAGTAGACAATATAGTTCAGTTGCTATAAATGAAATCTAAGTGAAGCTTCATTATTTAGAAATAGTATGTTGATAACCACTCAAGGGCAGGTGGCTTAAGTTTGTGCCTCTTCCTTTTGTATAATCTTGATATGGAGCATGAGAATTTCTCTCTGGTAGTATGGAGGGACTTTGAGACCCTGGGCTAATGAGCACTGAGGTTCCTGCAGTCTTTTCTTAGGAGTTTCAAAGGTGTTTCCCTTAGTTTCTCTGGAATATTGTTTATCACTTTTGCATTTGTACTCCCTTGTCAAAATTTATTCCTGATTTGTTCTGATAAGTATGGGAACAAATAAGCACCCACAATATGCACTTCTCTCAATTTCCTACTCAGGGATGACCAACCCATTGCATTAATTGTAGCATTTAAGCAATAATGTGGAAAGATTTGTTGTTGCATTCCCCTTTTATGTCATCTCTCTTAAAAAAGGTTTCTTCTTGGCTTGGCCTCAACTTATTTTTTATACCATTTGTTTTACATTTTTTCCAATTTGTATTATTATACTAATATAAGAAGTGAAATAAGTATATTCTAAATTGCATGATTCACATTAAATGAAGCAATGGATTTGAGAGTAAAAATGATAGAACAAAGAACACAATTCAATAATTAATGCCAACTGAGGAAAGAGACCACACTATTAGGTTTTGTATATGATTGCACTGGAACATTCTTTTTTAAAAAAGATTTATTTATTTTTTATATATTTATATGGGTACACTACAGCTGTCTTCAGACTCACACTAGAAGAGTGTATCAGATCCCATTACAGATGGTTGTGAGCCATCATGTGGTTGCTGGGAATTGAACTCAGGACCTCTGGCTGAGCAGTTGGTGCTTTTAACCACTGAGCCATCTCTCCAGTTCTACAACATTCTTTTGATTTTGTCTCAACTTTAAAATTTTTAGTAGTAGAAACCTGCTATATAGCATAAAATCAAGGTTAGTAACCTTTTCTCCTTGTTGATGTGAATGAAGTATCCCAAAGAAATATGAAGCCTAGCTTCAAGATGTCTGTGGTGACATCTATCAAAAATATAATATCAGAGAAGATGGTGATAGCATTTGCATTAGTGAACATCATAGAAAGACCTGTGTAGCATGTTTGTCAGTAGAAACTTGAGAAATAATTGGGGTTAAGAATCAGCACTAAAATGGCCTTTCACCATATGCCTAAGGGTTCCTTCCTTTTGAAATATGGATATGTTATTTTTTTTCCTCCCAGTGTCTCCTGTCCCTCTTTATCATTCCCTCACAGTATGACATAGAAAAATGCAATGGCCACAGTTCTCTTCAAGAATTAGAACTTCTGTACACAGTCACACTTATATTAGAAATTCTATCCAGATAATCACCCAGACTTCTTTGCTACAAGATAGTTACTTTTACATATTTTCTCTGGAATTAAGAGAGGCTTCATTTTCCTGTATAGAGATGATTTATCAGCCTGAGTTTTTGCTAAATTACTTAGCCAGTTCAGTGGAGATGAATGTCTTTAAGATAAACACAAGAAAAGAATAGGATAGAAATTGGCAGCCTACTAAGACAAAAAGTATATTCATTAAAGCAAAACCTTAAAAAGAAACATGCAAAATTACTACTTGAAAACCTACTCTTTTATCACAGTTCTGTGGCTATATATACAGCTAACTTCACCTGCAATGGACCAATTTCAGGGCAGATATAAACTTAAAAATGGGCAAGGAAACAGTTATCCAAGATGCCTTGCTAAGTGTGTAAAGGTTGAGAGCATCATCCTGGCTGTGAGAGCTTGGCCAATCTACTTGACACCATGGCTCAGTTTCTTCAAATGTAAATGGAGATAATGACCCTTACCTCATGGGGTTTTTTTTTATAAGGATTACCTAAGCTAATGTGCAGAAAGCACACACCATGGGGCGCTGGCACGCAGTCAGCACTCAGTAATTATGAGGGCTAATTATCAGGGGCCATTTTCTCTTGCCTCTAGATTTCTTATCTGATACACACAGAGGTATGAATAAGAGAAACACTTTAAGAGAGAAGAACTAGGAGGGGGTGACTAATACATACCCCACAGCAATTATTACCAGCAAAACTTTGAACTTCCATTTTTCATGAAGTTCAGTGGTTTGCCAATTGTAGTAGTTGAATAAATGTTTATCAAATAAAATGGAAGAATAACTGTACCTCTATGGAGATGAGCAATGCCAGATGCTTTAGCCAGCTGAATGCATGTTCTGTTGTATTCTGTATCTGAATGTACGGTATATTTTACATCTGAACTTATGTCATGTTGCATATCTGAATGCATAGTATACTGAATATCTGAAAGTATGCTATATTGCATAGCTGAATGTATGGCATATCGTGTATTTGAATGTATATTTTATTGAGCATGGAAAAAATTGCTGAAGCAGTTATTTAGGTTCCACAAATGTGGGTAATCACATTCAGTTATTGAATTTTCAGAGTGGTGGTGGTAGTGGTGGTAGTGGTGGGAGAAAGGAATAGCCTTAAAAAAAACCTGCTATCAGAAGTTCAATCTAGTTTTTCAAAGTTGAAAATGATACTTATTCAAATTTTATTTTGGTTTTCTAAAATAGTAAAAGCTAAGAGTTACATCACACACACACACACACACACACACACACACACACACACACACACAAATCATTTTATTTCTAAAGTCTGGTACTGAACTTTGTTAGGCAGTCTATGGCTCTTGGGAGGATCATTGTCAGTCCAAAAGGTTTAACTTCATTTAAGCTATGTGGGTGTCTGTGTATATGTGTGTGTGTGTGTGTGTGTGTGTGTGTGTGTGTGTGTGTGTGTGTAATTTAGGTAAATAGAAATAATAAAATCACCTAATTTATCAAATATAATTAGCATTATTTGACCCTCATCCTTCCCTATACTTCTGTATTAACCTTTCTCTCCCTTCCCTCTTTAATGAAACTCTGCCTATTACTCCCTACTCCAGTTCATAGCCCCTGTACCATACAATCTCCTTCCCTAGACAGTATCCTAATGATACTTATTTATTTTACCATTTTCTGCAGTCAGTCCACTGTAGTATACTCACATCTGATAATTTGGAGTTAGAATCCTCAGATTAGGGAGAACATGGCATTTTTCTTTATTCTGGGCAATTTTAAATTCATGTATTTTCTAGTTATATATGCTACCTCTAATTTCATGATTCCTTTTAGTGTTTGTTACCACTGAATAGCCTCCATGTTGCGTATGAATAGCATTTTCATTATCTATTCATCTATTTAAAGGTGTTTTGGTCGTTTCCATTCTTTGGCTATTGTGATGAGAGAAATAATGAACATGGCTTCTCTGTGGAGAAAATGTTGAGTTCTTTAGACATATGACAAGGATTGATATAGCTCACTCATATGAATTACCCTGAGTAGATGACAGCATGGGTACTTTTGAATGGGGAGAAATACCTCTATCATGGGAGATATCCTGAGAGAGACTAAGCCATGAGCTGTCTAGAATGTTTTATTTTTAGAAGCTCAATTGTTCTATGGGAAATCTAGAAAGAACATTCAGACAGAGAAGTGAATACTAGTGAAGGCATCAGATAACTATTGGGCTTCAGAGCAGACTGAACTAGGAGTGTGAGGATTCAACATTGACATCATTTCACATGCATAATCATTTTCCTATTATATGCATTTCTGTGTTTAAATAATTTTTTCATGTATAAGGTACAAGGAAAACCATAAGATGAAGTTAAAATGATCAAAGTCCAAAAAATCAAAGATGTTACAAAATTATATAAGAAACAGCAACTTATAGTTGGGCTGTATAGTTTTCATTGTCATTTATGTATACCTTCTGATAATGGAAAACCAGGGAGTGAACAAGAAGAAATAATACTACATTCAGAATAGCATCCAGAATACATGAGAGTCCAATCGATAACTTTTCTTTGCCTTCTGATAAATGCAGGAAGAATGGAAAGCATGTTACATGCATCCAAGTTACTCTGAGATAAGTTAGAAATTAAAGACCCGAGGCAGTATACAAATTAAGAAAATCAGAAATAAAAAAGGAGACATAACAGAAATGGAGGAAATTCAAAAAATCATCAGATCCTACTATAAAAGTCCATACTCAACAAAACTGGAAAATCTAGATGAAATGGATGGTTTTCTAGACAGATAGCACATTCCAAAGTTAAATCGAGAGCAGGTAAACTATCTAAACAGGCCCATATTGCACAAGGAAATAGAAGTAATTAAAAACCTCCCAGCCAAAAAAAGCACAGGGCCAGATAGACTGATTGCAGAGTTCTATCAGACCTTCAAAGAAGACCTGATACCAATTTTCCTCATATTATTCCATAAAATAGAAAGAGAAGGAATACTACCTAACTCATTCTATGAAGCCATAATTACACTGATACCTAAACCACATAAGGACTCAACCAAAAAAGAAAACTTCAGGCCAATCTCGCTTATTAATATCTCTGCAAAAATAGTCAACAAAATTCTTGCAAACTGAATCCAAGAACACCTCAAAACCATCATTCACTACAATCAAGTAGGCTTTATCCCAAGGATGGAAGGTTGGTTTAATATATGAAAATCCATTAACATAATCTACTATGCAAGCAAACTCAAAGAAAAAAAATCACATGATCATCTCCTTAGTTACAGAAAAAGTATTTGACAAAATACAACACCTCTTCATGTTAAAAGTATTGGAGAGATCAGGAATTCAAGGTCTATACCTAAACATAATAAAAACAATCTACTGCCAACCAATAGCCAATATCAAATTAAATGGAGACATACTTGAAGCAATCTCACTGAAATCAGGGATGAGAAAAGAATGTCCACTCTCTCCATATCTATTCAATATAGTACTCAAAGTGCTAGTCAGAGCAGTAAGACAACAAGAAGAGATCAAGAGGCTACAACTTGGCAAAGAAAAATTAAAGGTATCACTATTTGCAGATTATACGATAATATACATAAGCGACTCCAAAAATTCTACCAGAGAACTTCTTCAGCTAATAAACAACTTCAGCAATGTGACTAGATATAAAATTAACTCAAATCAGTATCCTTCCTTTATACAAATGATAAACAGGCTGAGAAAGAAATTAGGGAAACAACTCCCTTCACAATAGCTACAAATAATAAAAAATATCTTGGGGTAAGTATAACCAAACAAGTGAAAGACCTGTATGAAAAGATTTTCAAGTCTCTCAAGAAAGAAATTGAAGATTTCAGAAAATGGAGAAATCTCCCATGTTCATATATTGGCAGAATTAACATAGTAAAAGTGGCCATTCTACAAAAGGCAGTATATAGATACCATGCAATCCCCATAAAAATATCAAAACAATTCTTCAAAGACATGGAAAAAGCAACTCATCTGGAAAGGCAAAAAAACAGAATAGTGAAAACAATTCTTAATAATAGAAGGGCTGGGTGAATCACGATCCCTAACCTCAAGTTTTACTGCAGAGCAACAGTGATAAAAACTGCATGGTATTGGTACAGACACAGACACGTTGATCAATGTAATAGAATTGAAGACCCATAAATAAAACCACAGACTTATAGACACTTGATCTTTGATAAAGAATCCTAAAATATACAATGAAAAAGAAAGCATCTTCAATAAATGGTGTTGGTCTGTCTGTATGCATAAAAATGAAACTAGAGCCATATTTGTCACCTTGCACTAAGCTCAAGTCCAAGTGGATCAAGGACCTCATCATAAAACCAGATACATGGAATCTAATAGAAGAGAAAGTGGGAAAGAGCCTTGAACTCATTGGCACATGGGGAAATTTCCTAAACAGAACTCCAATGGCTCATTCTCTTAGATCAAGAATTGATAAATGGGACCTCATGAAACTGGAAAGCTTTTGTAAGGCAAAGGACATAGTCAATAAGACAAATCAGCAACCCACAGATTGGGAAAAAATCTTCATTAACCCCACAACCCATAAAGTGTTAATATCCAAAATACACAAAAATCTCAAGAAGCTAATCACCAAGAAACCAAACAACCCAATCAAAAAATGGGGTATAGAATTAAACCGAGATTTCACAACTGAGGAGTCTCGAATGGCTTAGAAGCACATGAAGAAATATTCAAAGTCTTTAGTGAGCAGAGAAATTCAAATCAAAATGACCCTGAGATTCCAACTTACACCAATCAGAATGGCTAAGATCAAAACCTCAGGTGACAACACATGTTGGAGAGGATGTGGAGAAAGAGGAACATTGCTCCATTGCTGTGGGATTGCAAACTGGTACAACCACTCTGGAAATCAATCTGGAGGTTCCTCAGAAAATTGGAAATAGATCTACCAGAAGACCTAGCTATACCACTCTTGGAAATATACCCAAAAGATGCCCCACCATGCCACAGAAGCACCTGTTCCCCTATGTTCATAGTGGTCTTATTTGTGATAGCCAGAAGCTGGAAACAACCCAGATGTCCAAGACTGAAGAATGGATAC
The DNA here is from genome assembly GCA_036184795.1 of Tokudaia tokunoshimensis. Taxonomy (NCBI): domain Eukaryota; kingdom Metazoa; phylum Chordata; class Mammalia; order Rodentia; family Muridae; genus Tokudaia; species Tokudaia tokunoshimensis. The sequence goes on along the minus strand of BTHU01000005.1, from coordinate 11,018,665 downwards.
AGAAAATTGCTTCATTTACACAATAGAATACTACTCAGCTATTAAGAATGAGGACAACCTTATCTTTTGCAGGCAAATGGATGGAACAAGAAAATATCAGCCTGAGAGTGATAACTCAGACCCAAAAGTACATGCATAGTGTGTACTCACTAATAAATGCATATTAACAAAAAAAAGGTACAGAATACCCAAGATACAGTCCACAGAACTCTAAAAGGTCAACAAGTTGAAGGGCCCAAATAAGGACACCTCAGTCTCCATTGGGAGGGAGAAGAAAGCAATCACAAGTGGGAAGGAAGGAGGGACCTGAGAGGGAAAGTGGTTGGCAGGGAGGAGGGAATTGTGGGGAGAGGGGAGCCTGATCTGGTTTTTGGGTGAGGACAAAGGATTGAAGCCATGAAGGCCAGCAGAAAGAATGGAAATGGTCAACCTAGGGAGATAGGAGGTTTGAGGGGGACCCTCCAGAATGCACCAGAGACCAGGGAGGTGAGAGACTTTCAGGACGCAAAAGAAGGGCCTTAGATGAAATGTCTGACAGTAGGGAGAGGGAACTTATAGAGACTACCTCTAGCAGGAAGACAGGCATCAAATGTGGGAGAGATGGGCCATCCCACAATCACAACTCTGACCAACTAACACCAGAGATAATCAGATGGTGAAAGGAAAGCCCAAGAACCTTAGAAACAGAAGCCAAGGCTACTTGGCATCAACAAAAGCCAGCTATGCCACCACAGCAAGTGTTGTGTCTAAAATAAGTGTTCCTGTCTAAAAGAATTACAAGAATGGAAATGGAGAGGAGCCTGAAGAAAAGAAGGTTCAGCAACAGGCCCAAAGTAGAATTCAGCTCAAAGGGAGGTCTGAAGGCCTGACACTATTACTGAGGCTATGGAGTACTCACAAAAAGGGACCTAGCATGACCACACTCCAGAAGACCCAACAAGCAGCTGAAAGACTCAGATGCACGTATTTGTACCTAACCAATGGACAAAAGAGGCTGACCACTATTGTTGAATTAGTTAAGACTGAAAAAAGCTGAGGAGAAAGGTGACCCTGTAGGAGGACCAGCAGTTTCAATCTGGACCACCGAGATCTCTCAAACACTGGACCAACAAACAGGCATCATACACCAACTGATATGAGGCCCCCAACATACAAACAGGTTTGTGATCATTAAGAGATGATGAACAGTGGAGCAGCTGGGACATGATCCTTCTGGTCACCATCTGCACTTGGAAGCTAAGGCTGTTCCACAGCCCTCTGTACATGGGTCCCACCAGGAAAGAACTTGTTTCCCAGGAGTGCTCTCACTCCCAGGCTCAGAGGTGAGATCTCCACTTCTTTCTCTCCAATAACTTGAGCAGGACTGGCCAGGAACCCACAGGGAACATGAACAGTGGAGCAGCTGGGATAAGATCCTTCTGGTCGCCACCTGCACATGGGATCTGGGACTGTTCCAGAGCACTGTGTACACAGATCTAGCTAGAAGAGAGCTGGTGTCAGAGGAGTACAGACACAGGTTTACAGGCCCACAGGAGGGACAGACTCCAGACAGAGAAAAGAAGACCAACTAACACCAGAGATAATCAGATGGTGAAAGGAAAGCCCAAGAACCTTAGAAACAGAAGCCAAGGCTACTTGGCATCAACAAAAGCCAGTTATGCCACCACAGCAAGTTCTGGACATTCCAAAACAGCAGAAAAGCAAGATTTGAATTTAAAATCACATCTCATGATGCAGATAGAGGACTTTAAGAAGGACATAATAACTCCCTTAAAGAAATACAGAAGAACACAGGTAAACAGGTAGAAGTCCTTAAAGAAGAAACACAAAATCCCTTGAAGAATTACAGGACAATACAACCAAACAGGTAAAGGAATTGAGCAAAACAATCCAAGATCTAAAAAGAGAAGTAGAAACAATAAAGAAATCACAAAGGGGGAAAACTCTGGAGATAGAAAACTTGGGAAAGAAATCAGGAATCACAGATAAAAGCATCACAAACAGAATACAAGAAATAGAAGAGAGAATCTCAGGTATAGAAGATACCACAGAAAACATTGACAACAGTCAAAGAAAATCCAAAAAGCAAAAAGCTCCTAAACCAAAACATTCAGGAAATCCAGGACACAATGAGACTACCAAACCTAAGGATAAAAGGTATATAAGAGAGCAAAGATTCCCAAATTAAAGGGCCAGTAAGTATCTTCAACAAAATTATAACCGAAAACTTCCCTAACCTAAAGAAAGAGATACCCATGAACATACAAGAAGCCTACAGAACTCCAAATATATTGGACCAGAAAAGAAATTCCTCCTGTCACATAATAATCAAAACACTAAATGCACTAAACAAAGAAAGGATATTAAAAGCAGTAAAAGATAAAGGTCAAGTAACATATAAAACCAGACCTATCAGAATTATAACAGATATCTCACCAGAGACTATAAAAGCCAGAAGATCTTGGGAAGATGTCATACACATCCAAAAGAACACAAATTACAGCCCAGGCTACTATACCCAGCAAAACTCTCAATTACCATAGATGGAGAAAACAAAATATTCCATGACAAAAACAAATTTATATACTATCTTTTCACAAATCCAGCCCTTCAAAGATAATAAATTGAAAATTCCAACACAAGGAGTGAAACTACACCCTAGAGAAAAGAAAGAAAATAATCTTTTAACAAACACAAAAAGAAGATAGCCACATAAACATAATTCCACCTCTAAAACCAAAAATAACAGGAAGAAACAATCACATTTCCTTGATATCTCTTAATATACTGGACTCAATTCCCCAGTAAGAAGACATAGACTAACAGACTGGATATATAAACAGGACCAGACATTTTGCTGCATACAAGAAAACCACTTCAGTGACCAAGAGAGACACTATCTCAAAGTAAATGACTGGAAAACAATTTTCCAAGCAAATGGTCCCAAGAAACAAGCTGGAGTAGCCATTCTAATATGAAATAAAATTGTCATTCAACCTAAAGTTATCAACAAAGATAAGGAAGGATACTTCATACTCATCAAAGGAAAAATCTACTGAGAAGAGCTCTCAATCCTCAATAGAAATAAAATTGTCATTCAACCTAAAGTTATCAACAAAGTTAAGGAAGGATACTTCATACTCATCAAAGGAAAAATCTACCGAGAAAAGCTCTCAATCCTCAATATCTATTCTCCAAGTGCAAGGGTACCCACATTCATAAAAGAAACTTTACTAAAGCTCAAACCAAACAATATGTCTCACACAATAATAGTGGGAGACTTAAGAACCCCACTCTCATGAATGGACAGATCACGGAAACAGAAACTTAACAGAGACACAGTGAAACTAACAGAAGTTATGAACCAAATGGATTTAAGAGATATCTATAGAACATTTTATCCTAAAACAAAAGAATATACCTTGTTCTCAGCACATCACATTACTTTCTCCAAAGCTGACCACAACAACAACAACAACAACAACAAAAAAAACAAAAAACAAAAAACAAAAAAAAAAATGGTTACAAAACAAGCCTAAACAAATACAAGTTTGAAGTAATCCAATGCATCATCCTCTCAGATCACCACGGACTAAGACTAATCCTCAATAATAACAAAAACAATAGAAAGCCCATATACATTTGGAAGCTGAACAACACTCTATTCAATGATAAATATGTCAAGGAAGAAATAAAGATATTAATGAATTTTTAGAATTTAATGTAAATGAAGCCACAACATACCCAAATTTATGGGAAACAATGATAGCAGTCCCAAGTGGAAAACTCATAGCTCTGAGTGCCTCCAAAAAGAAACTAGAGAGAGCATACACTAGCAGCTTAATAGCACATCTGAAAGTTCTAGAACAAAATGAAGCAAATATATCCAAGGGGAGTAGACTGCAGGAAATGATTAAACTCAGGGGTGAAATCAACCAAGTAGAAACAAAAAGAACTATACAAAGAATCAACCAAACCAGGAGCTGGTACTTTGAGAAAATCAACAAGATAGATAAACCCTTAGCCAGACTAACCAGAGGGCAGAGAGACAGTATCCAAATTAACCAAATCAGTGGCCTTCTTCTACTCAAGGGATATAGAGGCTGAGAAAGATATTATGGAAAAAACACTTTTCACAATGATCACAAATAATATTACATACCTTGGTGTGACTCTAACTAAGTAAGGGAAAGACCTGTATGACAAGAACTTCAAGTCCCTGAAGAAAGAAATTGAAGAAGATCTCAGAAGATGGAAAGATCTCCCATTCCCATGAATTGGCAGGATTAATATAGTAAAAATGGACATCTTGCCAAAACCAATCTACAGATTCAATGCAATCCCCATCAAAATTCCAACTCAATTCTTCATAGAGTTAGAAAGAAAAATTTCCAAATTCATATGGAATAACAAAAAACACAGGATATCACAAACTCTTCTTTTTTTTTATTTTCTGTTTTTTTTATTTACATTCAAAATCATTTCCCCTTTCCAGTTTCCTCCCTCCCCGAAAGTCCCATAAGCCCCCTTCCCTCCCTCTTTTCCCCATTCAAACTCCTCTCGCTTCTCTGTCCTGGCATTTCCCTACATCCAGTCTTTCCAGGACCAGGGGTCTCTCCTTCCATCTTCTTGGAAATCTATTGATATGCGAATTGTGTCTAGGGTATTCCGAGATTCTGGGTTAATATCTCCTTATCAGTGACTGCATACCATGTGTGTTCTTTTGTGATTGGGTTACCTCACTAAGAATGATGTTATCCAGTTCTGACCATTTGCCTAGGAATTTCGTGAATTCATTGTTTTGAATTGCAGAGTAGTATTCCATTGTATAAATATACCACATCTTCTGAATCCATTCCTCCGTTGAGGGACATCTGGGTTCTTTCCAGCTTCTGGCTATTATAAATAAGGCTGTTATGAACATAGTTGAGCATGTGTCCTTATTGCATGCAGGTAAATCCTCTGGGTATATGCCCAGGAAAGGTATAGCAGGATCCTCCGGGAGTGTCATGCCCAGTTTTCTGAGGAACCGCCAGACTGCTTTCCAGAGTAGTTGTACCAGCTTGCAATTCCACCAGCAGTGGAGGAGTGTTCCTCTTTCTCCACATCCTCGCCAACAACTGCTGTCTCCTGTGTTTTTGATCTTAGCCATTGTGACTGGTGTGAAATGAAATCTCAGGGTTGTTTTGATTTGCATTTCCCTAATGACTAAGGATGATGAACATCTCTTTAGGTGCTTCTCAGCCATTAGATATTCTTAAGGTGAAAACTCTTTGTTTAGCTCTGTACCCCATTTTTAATAGGGTTACTTGCCTCTCTGGAGTTTAACTTCTTGAGTTCTTTGTATATATTGGATATTAGTCCTCTGTGGGATGTAGGATTGGTAAAGATCATTTCCCAGTTAGTTGGATGCCGCTTAGTCTTTTGGACAGTGTCTTTTGCCTTGCAAAAACTTTGTAATTTAATGAGGTCCCATTTGTCAATTCTTGATCTTAGAGCATAAGCTATTGGAGTTCTATTCAGGAAATTCTCCCCTGTGCCCATATGTTCAAGGTTCTTCCCTAGTTTCCTTTCTATTAGTTTCAGTATGTCTGGTTTTATGTGGAGGTCCTTGATTCACTTGGAATTGAGCTTAGTGCAAGGAGATAACAATGGGTCAATTTGCATTCTTCTGCATGTTGACCTCCAGTTGAGCCAGCAACATTTGTTGAAAAGGCTATCTTTTTTCCACTGGATGGTTTTAGCTCCTTTGTCAAACATCAAGTGACCATAGGAGTGTGGATTCATTTCTGGGTCTTCAATTCTGTTCCATTGATCTACATGCCTGTCACTGTACCAATACCATGCAGTTTTTAACACTATTGCTCTGTAGTACAGCTTGTGGTCTGGGATATTGATTCCCCCAGAAGTTCTTTTACTCTTGAGAATAGTTTTAGCTATCCTGGGTTTTCTATTATTCCAGATGAATTTTTGAATTGCTCTTTCTAACTCTATGAAGAATTGAGTTGGGATTTTGATGGGGATTGCATTAAATCTGTATATTGCTTTTGGCAAGATGGTTATTTTTACTATATTAATCCTGCCAATCCATGAGCATGGCAGATTTTTCCATTTTCTGAGGTCTTCTTCAATTTCTTTCTTCAGAGACTTGAAGTTCCTGTCATACAGATCTTTCACTTGTTTGGTCAGAGTCACACCAAGATACTTTATATTGTTTGTGGCTATTGTGAAGGGTATTATTTCTCTTACTTCTTTCTCAGCCTGCTTATCCTTTGAGTATAGGAAGGCTACTGACTTGCTTGAGTTAATTTTATATTCGGCTACTTTGCTGAAGTTGTTTATTAGCTGTAGGAGTTCACTGATGGAGTTCTTTGGGTCGCTTAAGTATACTATCATATCGTCTGCAAAAAAAAGAACTTCTGGAGGAATCACCATTCCTGACCTCAAGCTATACTATGGACAGTCATGATAAAAAGTGCATGGTATTGGTACAGTGACAGGCAAATAGAACAATGAAGTAGAATTGAAGACCCAGAAATGAACACACACACCTGTGGTTACTTGATCTTTGACAAATGAGCTAAAATCATCCAGTGGAAAAAAGACAGCATTTTCAATAAATGGTGATAATTCAACTGGAGGCTAGCATGTTGAAGAATACAAATGGATTCATTCTTATCTCCCTGCACAAAAGCTCAAGTCCCAGTGGATTAAAGGCCTCCACATAAATCAGATACACTGAAACTAATCGAAAAGTAAGTGGGGGAAGGGCCTATAACACATGGACACAGGGGAAAATTTCCTGAACAGAACACGAATGGCCTATGATCTAAGATCAAGAATTGACAAATGGACCTCATAAAATTGCAAAGCTTCTGTATGACAAAAATACGGTCAAAAGGACAAAAAAATAAAGCAACCAGCAGATTGGGAAAAGATCTTTACTGTCCTACATCCAATAGAGGACTAATATCCAATATATACAAAGAACTCAAGAAGTTAGACATCAGAGAACCAAATAGCCCTATTAAAAACTGTGGTATAGATCTAAACAAAATATCCTCAACTGAGGAATCCTAAATGGCTGACTATCACCTAAAGGTATGCTCAACATCCTTAGTTATCTGGGGAATGCAAATCAAAACAACCAGGAGATTCTACCTCATACCAGTCAGAATGACTAAGATCAAAAACTCAGGTAACAACAGGTACTGGTGAGGATGTGGAAAAAGAGGAACACTCCTCCACGGCTGGTGGGATTGTAAGCTAGAACAACCACACTAGAAATCAATATGGAGATTCCTAAGAAAATTGGAAATAGATCTACCTGAAGTCCCAGCTATACTACTCTTGGGAATATACCCAAAAGATGTCCCACCATGCCACAGGAGCATGTGTTCCACTATGTTCACAGCAGTCTTATTTGTCATAGCCAGAAGCTGCAAACAGACCAGATGTCCAAGACAGAAGAATGAATACAGAAAATTGCTTCACTTACACAATGGCAAACTATTCAGCTATTAAGAATGAAGACACCCTGAGTTTTATAGGCAAATGGACAGAACTAGAAAATATCATCCTGAGTGAGGTAACAAAAACTCAAAAGGACATGCATGGTTTGTACTCACTAATAAGTGGATATTAGCCATATATATATATATATATATATATATATATATATATATATATATACACACACACACACACACACACACACACACACACAAAATACCCAAGATATAGACCACAGAACTCAAAAAGTTCAACAAACTGAAGGTCCCAAGTGAGGACCCATCAATCCTAGTTGGGAAGAAGAAGAAAGCAATCACAAGAGGGGAGGGAGAGATGAACCTGGTGGGGAAAGATCATTGGCTCAGGGGAAGAGGGGAACATGATCTGGTATTGGGTGGGGGAAAAGGATTGATGCCCCTAGGTCCAGCAGAAAGAATGAAAATAGGCAACCTTGGGAGGTGGGGGGTTGGGGGTAACCCTCCAGAATGTACCAGACATGGGAAGTGAGAGACCCTCAGGACTCAAATGTAAGGACTATAGATGAAATGCCCTACATTGGGGAGAGGGAACTTGTAGAGCCTACCTCCAGCAGAAAGATAAGGCATCAAGTGAGAGAGGGGTTACCATTCCACAGTCAAAACTCTGACCCATAATTGTACCTGTCTAAAAGAACTGCAGGGATGGAAATGGAGATAAGCCTGAGAAAAAGTAGGTCCAGTGACAGGCTCACAGTGGGATCCAGCTCAAGGGGAGACCCCAAGGCCTGACACTATTACTGAGGCTGTGGAGCACTCACAGAAAGGGACCTATCATGATTGCCCTCCCTCCAGAATATCTAATCAGCAGCTGAAAGAGTCAGCTGCAGATATTTACACCCAACTAATGAATAGAAGCTGCTGACCTCTGCGGTTGAGTTAGGGAAAAGCTGGAAGAAGCTGAGGAGGAGGGTGGCCTTGTAGGAGGACCAGCAGTCTCAATTAACCTGGATCCCAGAGATCCCTCAGACACTGGACTGTAGCTGCCCACAGCTACATTCGAACTGGGTTCCCCTAAAGGCTGGAAACAAGTCTGCAAAACTGGTTCACTTGTTGAGCAGGTAGCTGGCAGGTGGCTGGTGTCAGCTGGCTACTGCCTCTCAGGAAGCTACAAGTCTTTGGAGAACAACGGGCTAGAGCTACACCCTAGGTAGGAAGTAGTGACTAGCATCAAGTTCTGAAATTTCCGCTCCAAGGCTGGAGGAAGGGCACACGGGACTACCAACCAGGTAGTATACACCAGTTGGTATGAGGCCCCCAACACATATACAGCAGAGGACTGCTGGATCTCGGTTCAGTTAGGGAAGATGCACCTACCCCTCAAGAGATTGGTGGCCTCAGGGAGTTTAGAGGTCTGGTGGGGAGGGGCATAGGGGTGTGAGGGCATTCTTATGGAGACAGGGAGCAGGGAGGAGGTATGGGATGGGGAACAATCAGAGGGTGGACCAGGAGGGGAATAAAATCTGTAGTGTAAAAAAATAAATAAATAAAATATTAAAAAAGAGAAAATAAAGATTGGATGCTCTGGACTTAAGACAATAGATGATACTGTGCAGCTTCTAGCTGTAAACAATGCTTTAATTCATGACCTAATGTGAACTTAGTATTCAGCAGTTTATTGTATTTTTGAATCTCAGCTAAACAATGGGCAATTTTTAAAAACAAAAATGTCAATATAAAGAGATCTAGATTTCCTTCCATGATAGGTCAAAATCAGAGGTTTCCATAGTATTTTCCATATAATATCTTCTGATGCATCCATAGCATTCATATACAGACCCAAGAGTATTGTAGAAATAGTAAAGGTTGAATATTCTTTTTCACAGAGCCTGATTACTTAGGATACATTTTAAGTCCATGCCTTGAGTGTCAATATAAAAATATGGGTGAAAATTTAGACTTAGAATTCATGCACAAGTCCTGAGCCTCACATAACAATGTGTTTGTCTTTGGCCATTAAGCAAATCTATTCATGTCCTAGACATGATAGGAAAGATAATTCACAATGGTACTATACAACTCCTGGGCATATACCCATAGGCTTCCCCTGCATGCAATAAGGACACACGCTCCACTATGTTCATAGTAGCCTTATTTACAATAGCCAGAAGCTGGAAAGAACCCAGATGTCCCTCAATGGAGGAATGGATACAGAAGATGTGGTATATTTATACAATGGAATACTACTCTGCAATTAAAAACAATGAATTCGAGGCATAATATCGCTTGAGTCTCGGGCGGCTTGTATGTATGCGGGTCCCAAGTGCTGGGCAGATCTGCAGTAACCAGAGCGCCAGCTCTGCTGTGGGACTTCTGCCTGGCAGAGGGACCCCGCACTGGGCGGGAGCCTATCAGCTTCCCTTCCACGACCTCTGCTCCGGTAGACTGCACTGAAGAGACAGGTACCCAGGTTCTTCCCAATATAACATCACTTGGGACACGGCCTGTTGGGGCTTCCGCCTGCTCCCAAGAACGGGACAGCTCTGTGGTCATCTGGGTGCCAGATCTGCTGTAGGCCATCGCCTCTGCAGGGTGACCAGTGCCACGGAGAGAGTGCAGAGTGCACTCCGCCATCTTTGCTCCAGTGGCCGGGAAGTTGGGACTGCCAGGCTCGGAGACAGACAGGCATAATATCGCTTGGGTCTCGGGCGTCTTGTGTGTATGTGGCTCCAAAGAGCTGGGCAGATCTGCAGTAACCAGCTTGCCAGCTCTGCTGTGGGACTTCTGCCTGGCAGAGGGATGGCCCCTCCCTCCCCCAGGAGAGATCACACACCCCTGCACAGGGCAGGAGCCTACCAGCCTCCCGTTGGCGACCTCTGCTCCAGGAATCCACTACGCTGAGCCTTTGAATGTGCAAGGACTCCCCAATATAACATCACTTGGGGCAAGGCACATCAGGGCTCCAAAGTCACTCAGGAGCAGGGCAGGCCCCAGAAATCTGTGCCAGGAGTTCTGTAGGCTTCTTGTACGTGGTTGTAAACCAGGAGGGGCAGAAATAGCTTTGCAGGCTCACAGGAGGTCCAACCAACAGCCAGTGACAGCAGGAACAACTAACATCAGAGGTAACCAGATGACAAAAGGCAAACGTAGGAACATTACTAACAGAAATTAAAGTAATATGGCACCATCCGAACCCAACTCTCCAACAGCAGCAAGTCCTGGATACCCCACCACACCCGAAAGACAAGATCTGGATTTAAAATCACTTCTCATGATGCTATTAGAGGATCACAAGAAGGACACAAATAAATCTAATAAAGAATTACAGGAGAAAATGAATCAACGGTTAGAAGCCCTTACAAAGGAAACACAAAAATCGCTTAGAGAAATGCGGGAGAACATGGATCAAAAGATGGAGGCACACAAGGAGACAACACAAAAATCGTTAACGAGATGAATCAACGGGTAGATGCACTCACAAAGGAATCATAAAAATTGCAAAAAGAAATGCAGAAGAATATGGGTCAACAGATGGATGCCCATAAGGAGGCAACACAAAAATTGCTTAAAGAAATGAATCAAAAGATAGATGCCCTTACAAAGGAAACATGAGAACTGCTTAAAGAAATGCAGGAGACGATGGATCAATAGATGGATTCCCATGTGGAGGAAACACAAAAATCGCTCAGAGAAATGCAGGAGAACGTGGGTCAACAGGCAGAAATCCTGAAAGAGGTAATGCAAAAATACCTTAAAGAAATACAGGAAAATACAAACAAACAAGTGAAGGATCTCAGCAAATCCATCCAGGAACTAAAAAAAGGAAGTAGAAACAACTAAGAAATCACAAAAGGAGACAACTTTGGAGATAGAAAACCTTGGGAAGAAATCAGGAGTCATAGATGCAAACATCAACAATAGAATACAAGAGATGGAAGAAAGAATCTCAGGTGCTGAAGATTCCATAGAAAGCATCGATTCAACAATCAAAGAAAATGCAAAATGCAAAAAACGTGTAACCCAAAACATCCAGGAAATCCAGGACAAAATGAGAAGACCAAACCTAAGGATTATAGGTATAGATGAGACTGAAGATTTGCAACTTAAAGGGCCAGTAAACATCTTCAACAAAATTATGAAGGAAAACTTCCCTAACCTAAAGAGAGAGATGCTGATGAACGTACAAGAAGCCTACAGAACTCCAAACAGACTGGACCAGAACAGAAATACCTCCCGTCACATAATAATCAAAACACCAAATGTTCTAAACAAAGAAAGAATATTAAAAGCAGTAAGAGAAAAGGGCCAAGTAACATAAAAAGGAAGACCTATCCGAATCACATCAGACTTCTCACCAGAGACTATGAAAGCCAGAAGATCCTGGGCAGATCTCATGCAGACACTAAGAGAGCACAAATGCCAGCCTAGACTACTATACCCAGCAAAACTCTCAATCACCATAGATGGAGAGACCAAGATATTCCATGATAAGACCAAATTTTCACAATATCTTTCCACAAATCCAGCCCTGCAACAGATAATAGGCGGAAACCGCCAATACAGGGAGAGAAACAACACCCTGGAAAAAATGAGATAATAACCTTCTTGAATCAAACCAAAAGTAGATAACCGCTCAAACATAAGGATAGCGTCAAGAATGGCAGATGGCAATAATCACTATGCCTTAATCTCTCTTAATATCAATGGTCTCAATTCCCCAATTAAAAGATGTAGACTAACAGACTGGATATATAAACAGGACCCAGCCTTTTGCTGCATGCAGGAAATGCACCTCAGTGTCAAAGACACACACTACCTCAGAGTAAAAGGTTGGAAAACAATTTTACAAGCAAATGGCCCCAAGAAACGAGGTGGAGTAGCCATCCTAATATCAGATAAAATTGATTTTCAACCTAAAGTCATCAAAAAATGCACAGAAGGACAATACATACTGATCAAAGGAAAAATCCACCAACAAGAACTCTCAATTCTGAATATCTATGTTCCAAATGCAAGGGCACCCTCATTCGTAAAAGAAATTTTACTGAAGCTGAAAGCACACATCGCACCGCACACAATAATAGTGGGTGACTTCAACACCCCGCTCTCTGAAATGGATCGTTCAGGAAAGCAGAAACTAAACAGGGACACAGTGAATCTAATTGAAGCCTTAGACCAAATGGCACTAACAGATATATATAGAACATTTCATCCTAGAGCTAAAGAATACACCTTCTTCTCAGCACCTCATGGTACCTTCTCCAAAATTGACCATATAATTGGTCACAAATCAGACCTCAATAGACATAAGAAGATAGAACTAATCCCATGCCTCCTATCAGATCACTATGGAATAAGGGTGGTCTTCAATGGCAACAAAAACAAAAGAAAACCCACGTACAAATGGAGGCTGAACAATGCTCTACTCAATGATTACTTGGTGAAGGAGGAAATAAAGAAATCAAAGACTTTTTGAAAGTTAACGAAAATAAAGGCACAACATACCCTAATTTATGGGACAAAATGAAAGCAGTGCTAAGAGGAAAATTCATAGCCCTGAGTGCCGCCAAAAAGAAACGGGAGACAGCATACACTAACAGCTTAATGGAACACCTGAAAGCCCTGGAACAAAAAGAAGCAAATACACCAAAGAAGAGTAGAAGGCAGGAAATCATCAAACTCAGGGCTGAAATCAATCAAGTACAAACAAATAAAACCATACAAAGGATCAACAAAACGAGGAGTTGGTTCTTTAAGAAAATCAACAAGATAGATAAGCCCTTAGCCAGACTAACCAGAGGGCACAGAGATAGTATCCAAATTAATAAAATCAGAAACGAAAAGGGAGAGATAACAACAGAAACTGAGGAAATTCAAAAAATCATCAGATTCGACTACAAAAACCTGTATTCAACACAACTAGAAAATCTTGAGGAAATGGACAATTTCCTTAACAGGTACCAAATACCAAAATTAAATCAGGATCAAATAGACCATCTAAACCGTCCTATAAGCCCTGAAGAAATAGAAGTTGTCATTGGAAGTCTTCCAACCAAAAAAAGCACAGGTCCAGATGGTTTTAGTGCAGAATTTTATCAGACCTTCAAAGAAGACCTAGCACCAATACTCTTCAAACTTTTCCACAAAATAGAAACAGAAAGAACAGTACCCAACTCGTTCTATGAAGTCACAATTACACTAATACCAAAAGCACACAAAGATCCGACAAAGAAAGAGAATCTCAGGCCAATCTCTCTTATGAATATCGATGCAAAAATACTCAATAAAAATCTTGCCAACCGAATCCTAGACCACATCAAAACGATCATTCACTACGATCAAGTAGGCTTCATCCCAGGGATGCAGGGATGGTTCAATATAAGGAAATCCATCAATGTAATCCACTATATAAACAATCTCAAAGAAAAAAACCACATGGTCATCTCATTAGATGCGTAGAAAACATTTGACAAAATTCAGCATCCTTTCATGCTAAAGGTCTTGGAAAGATCAGGAATTCGAGGCTCATATCTAAACATAGTAAAAGCAATTTACAGCAAACCGGTAGCCAGCATCAATCTAAATGGAGAGAAACTTGAAGCAATCCCAATAAAATCAGGGACTACACAAGGCTGCCCTCTCTCTCCATATCTTTTCAATATAGTACTTGAAGTTCTAGCTAGAGCTATTAGAAAACAAAAAGAGGTCAAAGGGATACAAATTGGAAAGGAAGAAGTCAAACTATCACTGTTTGCAGATGATATGATAGTATACTTAAGCGACCCAAAGAACTCCACCAGAGAACTCCTACAGCTGATAAACGACTTCAGCAAAGTGGCCGGACATAAAATCAACTCAAGCAAGTCAGAAGCCTTCCTATACTCAAAGGATAAGCAGGCTGAGGAAGAAGTAAGAGAAATAATACCCTTCACAATAGCCACAAACCATATAAAGTATCTTGGCGTGACTCTAACCAAACAAGTGAAAGATCTGTATGACACGAACTTCAAGTCTCTGAAGAGAGAAATTGAAGAAGACCTCAGAAGATGGAAAAATCTGCCATGCTCATGGATTGGCAGGATTAATATAGTAAAAATGAGCATCTTACCAAAAGTAATATACAGATTCAATGCAATTCCCATCAAAATCCAAACTCAACTCTTCATAGAGTTAGAAAGAGCAATTCAAAAATTCATCTGGAATAACAGAAAACCAAGAATAGCTAAAACTGTTCTCAAGAGTAAAAGAACCTCTGGGGGAATCAATATCCCAGACCACAAGCTGTACTACAGAGCAATAGTGTTAAAAACTGCATGGTATTGGTACAGTGACAGGCATGTAGATCAATGGAACAGAATTGAAGACCCAGAAATGAATCCACACTCCTATGGTCACTTGATGTTTGACAAAGGAGCTAAAACCATCCAGTGGAAAAAAGATAGCCTTTTCAACAAATGCTGCTGGCTCAACTGGAGGTCAACATGCAGAAGAACGCAAATTGACCCATTCTTATCTCCTTGCACTAAGCTCAATTCCAAGTGGATCAAGGATCTCCACATAAAACCAGACACACTGAAACTAATAGAAAGGAAACTAGGGAAGAACCTTGAACATATGGGCACAAGGGAGAATTTCCTGAACAGAACTCCAATAGCTTATGCTCTAAGATCAAGAATATACAAATGGGACCTCATTAAATTACAAAGTTTTTGCAAGGCGAAAGACACTGTCAAAAAGGCAAAGCGGCAACCAACTAACTGGGAAATGAACTTTACCAACCCTACATCCGACAGAGGGCTAATATCCAATATATACAAAGAACTCAAGAAGTTAAACTCCAGAGAGTCAAGTAACCCTATTAAAAAATGGGGTACAGAGCTAAACAAAGAGTTCTCACCTGAAGAATATCTAATGGTTGAGAAGCACCTAAAGAGATGTTCATCATCCTTAGTCATTAGGGAAATGCAAATCAAAACAAGCCTGAGATTCCATCTCACACCAGTCAGAATGGCTAAGATCAAAAACACAGGAGACAGCAGTTGTTGGCGAGGATGTGGAGAAAGAGGAGCACTCCTCCACTGCTGGTGGAATTGCAGGCTGGTACAACCACTCTGGAAAGCAGTCTGGCGGTTCCTCAGAAAACTGGGCATGACACTCCCGGAGGATCCGGCTATACCACTCCTGGGCATATACCCAGAGGCTTTACCTACATGCAGTAAGGACACATGCTCCGCTATGTTCATAGCAGCCTCATTTATAATAGCCAGAACCTGGAAAGAACCCAGATGTCCCTCAACGGAGGAATGGATTCAGAAGATGTGGTATATCTACACAATGGAATACTACTCTGCAATTAAAAACAATGAATTCACGAAATTCCTAGGCAAATGTTCAGAACTTGAAAATATCATCCTTAATGAGGTTACCCAATCACAAAAGAACACACATGGTATGCAGTCACTGATAAGGAATATTAACCCAGAATCTCGGAATACCCTAGACACAATTCACATATCAATAGATTTCTAAGAAGATGGAAGGAGAGACCCCTGGTCCTGGAAAGACTGCATGTAGGGGAACGCCCGGACAGAGAAACGAGAGGGGGTTGAATGGAGAAAAAAGGGAGGGAAGGGGGCTTATGGGACTTTCGGGGAGGTAGCAAACGGGAAAGGGGAAATGATTTGAAATGTAAATAAAAAAAAACTTAGAAAATAAAATAAAAAAAAAACAATGAATTCATGAAATTCTTAGGCAAATGGTCAGAACTGGAAAATATCATCTTTAGTGAGGTAATCCAATCACAAAAGAACATATACAGTATGCAGTCACTGATAAGGGGATATTAACCCAGAAGCTCAGAATACCCAAGACACATTTCACATATCAATTGATTTCTAAGAAGATGGAAGGAGAGACCCCTGGTCCTGGAAAGACTGGATGTAGGGGGAATACCAGATCAGAGAAGTGAGAGGGGATTGAATGGGGAACGGGGAGGGAATAGGGCTTATGTGACTTTCAGGGAGGGAGGAACCGGGAAATGGGAAATCATTGGGAATGTAAATTAAAAAATAATAGAAAATAATAATAATAAAAAAAGAATTAACCATAACAAATCAAGGCTTGGTATAAAGTAATAGTTCAGCTCGTGTTTTAATTTTGTTACTGGTTAAACAATTAAAATTGAGGTGGGTTGAACAGTGTTTAAAGTCACAAGTCATCAAAAGTCAAACTTGGATTTATATCCAGGTAGGATTGCACAAAACCTTATGACTTTTGTAGTATATGCAGATAGACAAATTCATAAAATGTCTGACCCTAATTCCAAAATCTATAATGGAGAAGGCTTGGTAGCTCACACCTGTGATTGAATCATTTAGAAGTCTGACAAGATTATCTACTTAATGAGCTGTAAAGAGAGTTAGTTCCAGGCAAGTATGAACTATTAACAGATCTTGTCTCAAATGGCAACAAAGTGTCTCTGACATAATAGGGAGTAGTTAGCATAACTGTCCTCTGAGAGAACTCAGAAGCAGACCAAAACAAATGCAGAAACCCACAGCCAGACATTA
This sequence comes from Tokudaia tokunoshimensis, assembly GCA_036184795.1. NCBI lineage: Eukaryota > Metazoa > Chordata > Mammalia > Rodentia > Muridae > Tokudaia > Tokudaia tokunoshimensis. The sequence goes on along the minus strand of BTHU01000005.1, from coordinate 11,001,609 downwards.
AACACAACCCAGGAAATCTTGTGGAAGAGTTGGGGAGAATATTAAGGAATGTGGAGATGAAAAGAACTTCAAAGATCAATAGACACAAGTAATCTAAATGTTGGGGGATCTCAGAGACTGAACCACCAACCACATAGCATACATGGACTGGACCTAGGCCCTCTGCACATAGCACATATGCAGCAGAAGTCCTGCTTGGTCTTCAAGCAGGTTCTAAACAACTGGGGTGGTGTCTATCCCTGACTCTGTTGCCTGCCTATGGATCCTGTTCTTCCAACTGGGCCACCTTGTCTGGTCTCAGTAGGAGAGGATATGCTTAGACCTGTAGTGACTTGATGTGTTATAAAAGTTAGGGCCCAGGGTCTTCCCCTATCTTCTGGGAAAGGGAGGTATAAGGGCTATATGATGGGGAGGACTGGGAGGAGAGAGAGCACTGCAACCAGGATCTAAAGTAAATAAATAGTAAATTGAAGGGGAAAAATGTAGGAGCTAGAGATAGTTTGTGATTATTAGCACTGTGTATCTCTTCCCGAGGATTTAGGTCAGTTATCTGTATCTACATGGTGTACATGGTGGCTCACAATCACCTGTAACTCCAGTCTCACAGAATTCAACATTCTCTTCTTGTTCTGTAATCATCAGGAATGTGCATAGTGCACCAATGTATACTCCAGCAAGGAACCCATACACAAAATGATTTTTAAGTATGTATAGTAATAATGACTGATTGATTTGTAGTGAGACTTCATTTTGGTAAAATGATATCTTACAGAAATAAAAAAAATTATTGAAAGGATAATTGAAGTTAAATATCTAAGATTTACTTGTATGTATATTTCAATTTATAGTAGAAATGGGGACACAAATAGACGGTATTATCAAAATATTAGGCAAAGTGGAATAAAGGTAATCAAAGGGACATGGACTTTATAATAAATCATTCAAATATGTGGAAGTGTCTCTGTACACCAGAGATAGAGAGTAGCAGACCAGAGAAAAACTGAATCATTGATGGCTCTCTTACATATGGCCCTTCATTTCTTAGCCACACTTGGGACTGGTTTCTTTCATGGGATAATAAAGGTAACTACATAGACTAGCTGTGATTTTTACAAGTAATTAACATATGAAATTGATTAGAACACACTTAATCTTCAATAAATTTATTCTGTTATTACAACAAAAATTAGCTTTATGACTTTGAGAAAGTAACTGCAAACTTTGAACTTCAGTTTTCACATTTGTCCAAATAGAAACCACATTGTACTTCTACAGTTCTGTGACATCCCTACAATTAGGGATGTGTAGTCATTATGAAACTTACATCTGATACATATATTTATTATATTCATTATACTACTACTATTATTATTATTAATTGAAAATAGATTCTTGTTTCAAACAATATATCCTAACTCACATTTCCTCTCCTCCACTCCTCCCAGCTCTCTCCACCTCCCTTTTCCACTGTATCCACTGCCCCACCCCCCCAACTACTTGCAGAAAATTCCAGGTCTCCAAGAGACAACAGCCAAACACAGCAAAACAAAATAAAACAAGACAACGCTAAAGCCCTCACACTGAAGCTGGACAAGGCAGACCAACAAAAAGAAAAGAGTCCCAGGAGTCGGCAAATAGTCATGAACACACTAGCTCCCACTCCATAAGTCCCTCAAAAGCACTAAGCCAACAGACATAGCATATACTGTAGAGAACCTGGTATAGATGCATGCAGGCCCCATGCTTGCTGCCTTAATCTCCATGAGCCCAAATGTATCATGCTTATTTGTTCAGTGATCTGTGTTCTGCAGGTATTCGCCATCATCTCTGATTTCGATAAGCTTCTGGCATCCTTTTCAAAGAACTCACAAAGCTTCTAAACTTCTAAAAGAGGGATCCTAGTGATAGCTTCTATTTAAATTCTCTGTCTCTGTCTGTCTGTCTGTCTGTCTCTGTCTCTGCTGTCTGTCTCTGTCTCTCTGTCTGGTCTCTGTGTCTCTGTCTCTCTCTCTGTGTCTCTGTCTCTCTCTCTGTCTCTGTCTCTCTCTCTCTCTCTCTCTCTCTCTCTCTCTCTCTCTCTCTCTCTCTCTCTCTCTCTCTCTCCATAATCTCTGGCTGTTGATCTCGGCATCTTCCCCAACTGCTGCTGGAGGAAGTTTCTAATGATTATGATTACTGGACAAGGCACTGAGTAATAGGTATAGCAAAATAGCATTAGAAATCATTTACTTGAGATATACATGTTTTAAAACCAGTTGTGTTCACATTAACCTTGGTCTCTGAGCTATTCATATAGTTTCTTGAGTAATTTATATACTTTGGATATTAGTCCTCTAACATGTGTAGAGTTGAAAAAAAAACTTTCCCCATTCTATAGGCTGCTGTTTTTTCCTATTGACAGTGTCCTTTTCCTTATAGAAGTTTTTCAGTTTTGTGAGGTCCCATTTTGTAACTTTTGATCTTAATAACTGAGTTACTGGTATTCTGTCACAGGGTTAATCCCCACTTTTCCTTCTATCAGGATCAAAAGTGTATATGGTTTTAGGTTGAAGACTTTGGTCCACTTGAACTTGAGTTTTGTTCAGGGTAATGGATATTGATCTATTTCTATTGTTCTAAAAATCATCCCTCAAGTTTGACCAAGACCATTTGTTGAAGATGCATTCTCTTTTTCATTGTGTATTTCTGGCTTCTTAAAATTAAAACAACAACAACAAAACAACAACAGTGTCCTTTGCCTTACAGAAGCTTTGCAATTTTATGAGGTCCCATTTGTCAATTTTTGATCTTAGAGCATAAGCTTATGTTGTTCTATTCAGGAAAATTTCCCCTGTGGCCATGTGCTCAAGGTTCTTCCCCACTTTCTCTTCTGTTAGATTCAGTGTGTCTGTTATTATGTGTGATCCACTTGGACTTGAGCTTTGTGCAGGCAGATAAGAATGGATCAGTTTGCACCCTTCTACATGTTGACTGACAGTTGACGCAGCACCAGTTGTTGAAAATACTGTCTTTTTTCCACTCGATGGTTTTCACTCCTTTGTCAAAGATTAAGTGACCATAGATGTGTGGGTTTATTTCTGGGTCTTCAATTTTATTCCGTTGATCTAACTGCTTGTCATTGCACCAATACCATGCAATTTTTAACACTATTGTTCTGTAATATAGCTTGAGGTCAGAGGTGGAGATTCTGCCAGAAGTTCAATCTGTAGATTGCTTTAGGTAAGATGGCCATTTTTATTATACACACCCTGTCAATCCATGAGCATGGGAGATCTTTCCATCTTCTGAGATCTTCTTCAATTTCTTTCTTCAGACACTTGAATTATTGTAATAAAATTGCAAATCTTCTGTAAGACAAAGGAAAATGTCAATAGGACAAAATGGCAACCAACAGATTGGGAATGAAATAACCCTATTAAAAACTGGGGTACAGAGCTAAACAAAATATTCTCAAATGGGGAATACCAAGTGGCCGAGAAGGACCTAAAGAAATGTTCAACATTCTTAGTCATCAGGGAAATGCAAATCAAAACAACTCTGAGATTCCCCCTCACACCAGTCAGAATGGACAAAATGAAAAACTCAGGGAACAGCAGGAAAGGATGTGGAGAAAGAAGAATACTCCTTCTTTGCTGGTGGGATTGCAAGATGGTTAAACCACTCTGGAAATCAGTTTGGCAGTTCCACAGATAATCGGACATAGCACTATTTGAGGAAATAGCTGTACCACTCCTGGGCATAGTCCGAGAAGATGCTCCAACATGTAATTAGGACACATGCTCCGCTATGTTTATAGCAGCCTTATTTATAATAGCCAGGAGCTGGAAACAACCCAGATGTCCCTCAACAGAGGAATTGATACAGAAAATGTGGTATATTTACACAATGGAGTACTACTCAGCTGTTAAAAACAATGAATTCATGAAATTCTTAGGCAAATGAATGGAGCTAGAAAATATCATCCTGAGTGAGGTAACCCAATCATAAAAGAACACACAGGATATATACTTGCTGATAAGTGAGTATTAGCCCAAAATCTCGGAATACCCAAAATACAATTCACAGACGACATGAAGCTCAAGAAGAAGGAAGACCAAAGTGTGTATACTTTGATCCTTATTGGAAAGTGGGTCAAAATACCCAAGGCTCACAGCCTACCAATAGACTGAGCATAGGGTCCTCAATTGAGCATCTAGAGAAGGGACCCAAGGACCTGAAGAGGTTTGCGTCTCTGCAGGACGAACAATAATATGTACCAACAAGTACCCCCAGAGCTCCCAGAGACTAAATCACCAACCCATGGCTCCAGCTACATATGTAGCAGAAGATGGCCATTTCAGACATAAATGAAAGGAGAGGCCATTGGTCCTATGAATGCTTGATGTCCAGAATAGGGGAATGCCAGTCAGGAAAGTGAGGTGGCTGGTGAGCAGGGGAAGAGGGGATGGGATAAGGGGTTTTTGAAGGTGTAATGAGGAAAGGGGTAATTTTGAAGGGGTAATTTGAAATGTAAATAAAGCAAATATCTAATTAAAAAACAGGGGTCCACATATATGTGGATTTATATGTGTTTTCAGTTTTATTCCTTTAATGAAGGTGTTTGTTTTAATGTTAGTTCCATGCAAATTTTATTACTACTTCTATGTAGTACAATTGAAATCAGGTCTGATGATACATCCAGATCTTTCATATTTTTCATATTTCAGGATTGTATTGGCTATCCTGGCTTTTTTTTTTCCATGTGAAGTTGATACCTGTCATCTCAAGGTATGTAAAGAAATGTGTTGTACTTTTGATGGGGATTACACTAAATCTGTAGATTGTTTTTGGTAGGATGGCCATTTTACTATGTTAATCATATCAGTCCAAGAACATGGGAGATCTTTCTATCTTCTGATATTTTCTTTAATGTCATTCTCCAAAGATGTGAACATCTTGTCACACAGGTCTTTCACTTGAAAGGTTAGAGTTACTCCTAGATAATATATATTATTTGAGATCATTTTGAAAGGTGTTGTCTCCCTAATTTCTTTCTTGGTCTGTTTGTCATTTGTATATAATAATGGTACATGTGTTTTTTTTCTTTGTTTATTTGGTGTTTTTTTTTGTTTTGGGGTTAATTATATACATCCGCGTTGCTGAAAGTTTTTATTCTTTAGGAATACCTGGATGGAAAATTTAGGGTCACCTATGTATACTATCATATCATCTGCAAATAAAGATATATGACTTTGTTTTTTATAATTTATATACCTCTGAACTCTTTCAGATGTCTTATTGTTCTAGCTAAGATCTCAAGTAATATATTAAATAGATAAGAAGAGAGTGGGCAACCTTGTTTTGCTCCCAATTTTAATAGTATTGCTTTAAGCTTTTTCTATTTAATTCAATATTAGCTATAGGCTTCTTGTATATTTACTTTATTATATTTAAACATGTCCTCTCTATCCTTAATCTCTCTAGTACATTTATGATGAAAGAGTATTTGATTTTTGCCAATGGTCATTTTTGCATATAATATGATGATCATGTGGTTTCATGTTTTTTTTTCTTTCAGTTGTTTTTTTTTTTTTAAATGATGAACTACTATGACTGGTTTTCAAATATTGAACATGCTCCTTGATCATAGTGAATGATCTTCGTGATGTGTTCTTAATTATTCTTTAAATGTCTAAATTTGGTAGAAATTTGTGCTAAAACCATCTCACCCTTGTTTTTTTGTTTTGTTTTTTGTTTATTTGTTTGGTTGATTTGGTTCAGTTTTTTGTTTTATTTGTTTGTTTTTAGTTGAGAGATTTTTGATGACTTCTATTTCACTAGTGTATATAGAGCTATTTAAATTATTTATCTAATTTTTATTTAACTTTGGCAAGTATTACTTATCAAAAAAATTATTCATTTCTTTCAGTTTTCTATTTGGCTGAGTACAGGTTTTTAAAATATATCTTCTTGATTTTCCATTTGTCTGTTGTTATGTTCCCTTTCCTTTTGATTTTTTTTTATTTGTTTATATTCTCTCCATATGTTTTAGTTCGTTTGGATAAGGGTTTATCTATCTTGTTGATTTTCATTTCTTTTCTAACTTTTTTATTGAGTCATTGTGATTTCCACACCATGTACCTCAGTCTCACTCATGTCCCTATATCTTTGTATCTGTCCTTTGCTCTTGCACCCTCCCTCCCCCATAAAAACAAACAAACAAACAAAATAAATAAAACAAAGCATAGATAACATCTTATGGAAGCTGTAGTGTGTCAAAGTGTGTGTCCCAAAGTATACCCTTTTGTTTACTTTCAGATGTTCATTGCAATGAGTCACTGTTCTGGTTAGAAGCCTGTGGCTTCTGCTACTCAGTCATTATTGGATCCTTACTGGGGCTTCTCTCAGTTTTCCTGTTTGTTACCCTGTATCATGGAGATTGTATAGGTTTCAATCAGCAGAATCAGCCCTTTCACATGGTCAAACACTTCATAGATGATGTAGAATTTGGGATGGGCAAACTCAAAGCCATCACTCTGGACCTAGGTGGTAGCTAACTCACCCAATACTGGAAGGATCCTGTCCCCAGCTGCTCTGCAGTTCCTGTGCCCTGAGTACTCGTGGCAGGTCCTTCTTTGGCCAGTTGTTTATTTCTGTTTTCCTGGATTTCTCTGTGGAATTTCTGTATTTCTTCTCTAAGAACTTCTATCATCCTCATGCTGTTGGTTTAATGTCTTTTTTATGCTCAGCTTTGCTGGCGTATCCAGGGCTTGTTGTTATAGAGTAGCTAGACTCCAGTGGAGACATATTGTCCTTGCTGTTACTGTCTTCTTACTGTGGCGTCTAGGCATCTGAAATCAGGGTGATAATAGTTCTAGGTGCTGGTTTCTGGGATCCTCTTGTGTTTGTGTTCTTTGATTTCTGTTTCCTCTCTGGATTTTCAGAGCTTGGTAGCTATGTGTTGCATGATTTGATGATCTGCTAGACTGGTGTTGTTCACAAGGGAGTGCTGATATTGGAGTCTTAGATTCAATGATGAGCAAGTAGAGGCAGGTCAGGAGTATATGTACGACCTGCAGGAGGAACAGTAGGAGGGAAGGTAGGCACCAGCTGGTGCTGATTGCTGCAATAAGGGTAATCCTGAAGGACTGGACCTGCTAATGGGACAGAGAGAGCAGAGACTTTCTGTAGGTATGCTGTGTGGTCTTCTGGCTGGAGTGGCCTGTGGTTAAGCAGGTGGTGTCTGCCCAAGCTGGGCATGTGGACACAGAAATGAGAGAGGATGGATGGGAAAGGAGGTGATGGTCTGTGGGAGTCTCAGGAGGCATGAAGAATAGAAAAAGTAGGCTGCAGCTGATGTTCTGTTGCAGTATTTTGAACTAACCTTAGTAAATTGGTCAGTTGGAGGAATGGAGAGAGTGTAGAACGTCTGAAAGTCAGATACTTGGTCTAATTTACTGTGGTTACTGTGGTTAATAACTGTAAAATGTGTAGGGCTAGAGGAACCAGAAATGATGAAAGCTAGAAGACACATGCTTTGTGTGCAGGTTAATGTCAATATTCCTCCTTTCTCCTCAGTCTTCAAATTCCACAAAATGTTTCATTTGCTTTCTGATAATATACAGTTATTAAGTCATTAACTCAAAGTGAGAAGACAATAGATCATCTCCACCAAGTAAAAATTGACATTGCAAATTAATAACTATCAAGAATTATATTCAGCATTATCATACACCTACTACATTCAGGCCCTATACCTATTAGACTCTTCCTGTATAGACGTCAAAAGACTTGCCTTTTGTGATTCTCATTGTCACCATACAGCACAATGATTAGTATCTAATCATTTGTAACATAGCAATTTTATCTACATAAAATTGTCACTAAAGACCATCATATTTCTTTGATATTTTTAAAATTTTAGATTCCCATTTATAATTATTATGTCCAGTCACCCCAAAATTTATCTTTAAATACCTCTGGAGCTAGAGTTCATGTTTGAGAAAAAATTTTTCCTTGAGTAATTATGAACAAATCATTATGAAATATTACTCAAATTCAAGTTACTTTATATACATGTTTCTTCCATATTTCAATTTTTAAAATGATTCTTCTATCTGAAAATAAATACTTTTGTCAAATTTGAGTTATATGTAGGCCTTTACTTTATTCCTTTTTCCCTTAACTTTAATTATTATTGAGTTTTCTGGAGTTACTTTCACTCTTTTCACAAATGTAAGGAAGACATTGTAATATCTTTCCTTTTCATCTCTTATAATTCCCCAGATCCCCAGAGTTTTTCTGAAAATAAGTGTAAATAATGCAGTTAGCATGCTTGCCAGTTTCTTTCATCCCACAGAGAGAAGGTGCCTCATCTGGACCTGCTGATTTGTAGATATGCCGACTTTCCAAGAACTCATTTCGCCTGCTTTTGTAGATGGCTATTTTTACAAGATCTTCATTATCTCTTTATTGTACAATACTTTCTCTTTTTATTCTTTCCAAGGACAAATTTATAAGACAAGTTTGAGGCCTCATACATGTAAAATTATCATTAATATCATGATGTTCCACATCTATAAGCCCCTTGGTCATCACAATGAGTGTGTTCCTACTGTGTTCAGACTTCTGTACTGTCACAGCAAGGAACAGTACAAGGAAGGCCCTTCTCCCTGAAATCATCTTGACTTCAGTACAAATTCTTTGTTATTTTCCTCTCACTTTGTTTTTTGCTTGTTTGTTTTCCTTTAATTTGTTATTAACACACATGTTCATTTAGATGTATTATGTTCTCAACTTACAATACAGTTCTGAGGAGTTTCATAAAAAACATTTTCACTCTGAATTGTGGCTATATTTATAGATTTGTTTAACTTGATTTTTTTTCCTTCATATACTTAACTTGTTTCTAGAAGTCAGCCAGTGAATAGTAGCATTTTTAAATAATGTACATTATATTAGCATGGATGGTTTCTCCTGATGTAGCCCAGAATTGCTAATGTAATGGAAAGAACAAAGGCTTCATGCTCACATACTTTGTGCTCGTTTTGAAGTTTTTACCTCTTCTTCATTAACATTAAATAAGTCCCAGTATCCTGAAGTCCACTTTCTATATATGAAAAAATGAGTATTGTACTTACTTGATCATTGCTGTGTATTATTGAACTAAATATGTATATAAGCACATATGTATGTATGTACACACACATACATACATATGGACATATATACATATATATATATATATATATATATATATATATATATATATATATACATATATATACACACACGTACACACAGGTTTTCATTTTTATTATTTTTATCTTTTACATATTCACTTTACATCCCACTCACTGCCTCCCTCCTTGTCACCCATTTATACAATCCTTCCTGCCGTTCCCCTCCCTTTCTCCTCTGAATGGGTTGGGGGCCCCTGAGTATCCCCCCACCCTGGCTCATTAAGTCTCTGCAAAGCTAGGCACATAATCTCTCATTGACACCAGACTAGGCAGCACAGCTAGAAGAACATATCCTACAGACAGGCAACAGCTTTTGGGATAGCCCTAGTTCCAGTTGTTCAGGACCTACATGAAGATCTAGTTGCACAGCTAGACAGCTGCTACATATGTATGGGGGAAATAGGGGGCTAAGTTTATACCATGTTCTTTAGTTGGTAGTTCAGTCTCTTAGAGGTACAAGGGTCCACGTTCCTTTGTTGGTCTTCTTGTGAAGTTTCTATGTGCATCAGAGTCGTAATCCTTTTTCCTATTCTTCCATAGGAGTCCAAAAGATCCATTAACTATTTTGCTATGGGTGTCGTGTCTGCATCTGTCTGAGTCATCTGCTGGATGGAGCCTCTCAGAGAACAATTACCCCTGTCTGTAATCATAACAGAGTATCATTAGTAGTGTTAGAGATTGGTGCTTGCCCATGGGATGGGTCTCAAGTTGGGTCGGTTATTGGTTGGCCATTTTCTCAGTCACTGTTTTATCCCTTGTATCTTCATTTCTTATACAGTGGTTCTGGGTTGAAAGGATTTGGTTGGCTTGGCTTTCCTATAGCTCCATTAAGGTTACTGACTGGCTTTAGAAGGTGGCCACTTCAGGTTCCATGTCCCCAATGCTGTAAGTCACAGATAAGGATACCCCCATTAATATTTGAATGCCTTCCTTATTCCAGGACACACTCTCTCTCTCTCTCTCTCTCTCTCTCTCTCTCTCTCTCTCTCTCTCTCTCTCTCTCTCTCATCATGGAGATGCTACTTACCTCCCTACCCCTGTCAGTTACATATTTCCATTCATTCTCATGGCCATCTGTCCACCCCTCCTAGTAGTCACCATACCAGATCCTGAACCCACTCACTACCCTAGCCATCCCCATCACTCCCGGTTCCTTCTCTCCATCTTCCTATTATACTATTTTATCCCTCATTCTAGGTAAGATTCAAGTATCCTTTTGGATCTTCCTTCTTGTTTTACTTCTTTGAGTTTGTGGACTGTAGCATGGGTATCTTATCTTCTATGGATAATATATACTTTTAAGTGAACACGTACCATGCATGTCCTTTTGGGTCTGGTGTACCTCACTCAGGATGATATTCTCAAGATCTATCTACTTACCTGTAAAATTCATGTCTTTGTTTTTATATCTAGATAGTATTCCATTGTATAGATGTACTATATTTTCTTTATCCACTTTTCAGTTAGTTCCCATAGCATCTCAGGTGTGTTCCCTCTCCACCTTAAACCCCTATAATCTGCAGATCCACATTCCAGTAACCAAGTAAATCAAAACTCTTAAAACTTAATTATCCAATCAGATTTATGTATAAATAGTATTACAATTTACATGATATTAATATAATACATTTAGAGCCAGTTGATAATGATAAAAGCTTTATCCAAATATTTCTAACCTTATAAAAACATAGCTATTTGTGGCTAGTAAGTGCCATGCAGGTCCATGTCCAAAGCCATCTCCATTCTCCTCCCTTCTCCTGTGACCTCTGTCCCATCAATTCCTAGCTCCACCTCCCTTTTCCTGTCCAATCACAGGCCTTCCACTGTCCTAATATGATTGGACAGGGAAAATCCTGCGTGGAGCCAGATTATGATCAACATAGCAGTTTGTATAAATGCCATAGTGAAACCCATTACCTTATATGCAGGCCCAACACTGTTCTGCAGTCTGATTTTGATACTAATGAGTCCCATTTCTGCAAAAATATAGACCCTATAGATAATGATCCTCTTTCAAAAATGTACAGACACCTATACCTCTCTGTGACTAGTACCAGAAATAGAAAGTATGTCCCAGTATGACTGCTTCCTGGGAGAGCTTACTACATTACTTGTTTGAATAACTCCATTCACAATTCCAACAAAGTACTATCTGCCTCTGGGATAAACATAGTTTAATTAATCAGAGATCTTTTATTCATTTATTTGAACTCACATTAGCTGACCTTAAAAACTATTCTTTTAATTATAATTACATTTCCCCTTTTCTTTCTTCCTTCCAAAAACTGTCATGTATTCATGCCCCATTACTATTTCTCACATTTATGGCATCTTTGTTCGTTAAAAGTATACATCACACCCCACACACATACACACATACACACACAAACACAGGCACACACACATAAATTTATAAATATATTTATATATATAAGTGTAATTCATATATAAATTCCTAAATACATCAGTAGAGTTTGCTCAATCTGTGTAATGCTACTTAGATTTAGGATTTCAGGACTCAACATTTTGTATCTGGTAAGAGTTCATGTGTTCTTTCCCAACCTTGACATTTATTGAAGATATTTTGATCTTTGCCCCTGACACATGAAGTCATTAAGAAAATTTCCAACATTCTATCCTCTTAGTAAAGTGCCAGCTTTGTAAGAACTCTGCTAAATGCATCATCTACTACAAACTTCATGTTTACCTTTAATGAAAAGCTAGAGCTGGACTCAGAGATGAGAAAAATAAAGCATCTGGCACAATTTGACTTTGTAAAGCCAAGGCTGAAAGATTTCCAATTACTATCTCAGAAAGCAAGATGAGTCATGCTAAAGGTCAAAGCTCTCACAAATACTATAAAAAACAATGGCAGCATTTCTCAACACTAGTGTTTTTGATACAAAACTGTGATTAAAGAAATGATTGAATATATACATAAAACTTTCAGAAGGTAGATAAGAACATAGATTCATTTCTGAGAAACTAGGAAATACCATGTCCTTTCTGGCCAATGTCTTGCTATTGGGTCCTCTTCTGGACATATTATTTATTGTATATGATAATTTCAAATACTTACAGCCAAAACCAAATAAAGTTTTTTGTACTGTACTTTAATTTTGAATTGTACTGTAATTCCTGTTTTTTATATTGTCATTATTACTATTATTATTATTATTATTACTGTTGTTTAGTCTTTTCTTATACAATATATTCCAACCACAGTCTCTTCCCTCTCCCCTCCTCCAAGCCCCCCTTACCTGCTCCACTGTTTCCCTTCTAAAATGATAAGGCCTTCTAGTGATACCAACAAATCATGACAAAACAAGATGCAATACCACAAGACACAAAGTATAATGTCAAGGCTGCATGAGGAAACCCAATAAGAGGAACTATGTACCAAGAGCAGGCAAAAAGTCAGAGACAACCCCACTCACAATGTTAGAAGTCCAACAAAATCCCCAGGCTAAACAACCACAGCATATATACAGGGGACCTAGATCAGACTTACGTTTGACCCAGGATTGCTGCTTCAGTCTCTGAGTTCGCATGAGCCCTGCTTAATTGATTCTCTGGGGATGTTCTCCTGGTGTCCTTGACCTTCCATTCCGTGGGAGCTTCCTGAATTTTACCTAATGTTTGCATTCGGTAGGTTGGTAATATTTGGGTCTCTGGGTCTGTTTCCGTCAGCTGCTGCAGGAAGTCTTTCTGATAATAATCCAGCTAAGCACAGTTCTATGAATGTAGCAGAATATCATTAGGAATCATTTCACTGACTTTTTATTGACAGTGGCTTTTGGTTCTATCCTAGGTCTCTGAGAAATATAGCTTCTTGATCCTGGCCATCCAGGCAGTATAGAGCATAATCTCCCTCTCCTGGCTTTAACTCAAGTTGGACCAATCATTGGTTAGCCATTCCTTCAAGTTCTGAGCCATCATCCCCCAGTACTGTCTAAATATTAGTTCTCAAGAAGAACAGAATAAAATGAACCCCACCCTCTCTATCTATCTGTCTGTCTGTCTGTCTCTCTCATTTGGGTTTTAGTAAATGCCAGAATCTTGAAGAGGTGATCTCTAATACCTGTGAGTGAATGAACTTGCTTGCTAGTGAGAGTAAGGTCAATCAGGCAATGAATAAGACCTCCTTTTCTTTATCTTTTTTATATAAACTGCTACCAGAAGGTGTGACCCAAGTTTAAGGTAGATCTTCCCATCTCAAAGATCTGGATTAGAGTAGGTCAATACACTTCAAAGGATTAAATTAAGAAACTTCCTTCAGTCCTTTCTCTATCTCCTCCATTGGGGACCTTATGCTCAGTCCAGTGGTTGTCTGAGAATATACACCTATTTGTCAGGTACTGGCAGAGCCTCTCAGGAGACAGCTGTATCAGGCTCTCGTCAGCAAGCACTTGTTGGCATTCACAATAGTGTCTGAGTTTGGTGACTGTATAGGGAATGGACCCTCAGGTAGGACAGTCTCTGGATGTTCTCTCCTTCAGTCTGTGATCCACACTTTGTCTCTGTATCTCCTCCCATGGGTATATTGTGCCCCCACAGCTCCCAGGGACTAAACCACCATTAAAGAGTACACATAGAGGGACCCATGGCTCCAGCTGCATAGGTAGAAGAGAATTGCCTTGTTGTACATCAAAGAAAGGAGAGGCCCTTGATCCTGTGAAAACTTGATGCACCAGTATAGGGGAATTTCAGGACAGGGAAGTGGGAGTGGGCGTGTTGGAGAGCAGGAGAGGGGATTGGGATAGGGTGTTATCAGAGGGGAAACAAGAAAAGGGGATAACATTTGCAATGTGAATAAAGAAAATATCTAATAAAAAAGAAAGAAACTTCCTTCAGAAATGTAGCTAGCACATGAGTTTTGGGTAATTCCAAATGTAGTAAAATTGATAACAAAGAACAGTCATTGTACACATAAATGATTCTTCTAGCTATTGGAAAATAATGACAGCTGTTTACTAATCCATTCTTAGACTAGAGAAAACATCATTGTAAAACTGTTTGTGTGATTTCAAAGCATATTTTATGTATTCCATTTTCTTTCAAACAAATTTCTTGCTTCAAATATCATTTTTTTTAAAACAAGTACCATCTTGAACCCAAGACAAGAGTGATTGTTTTCTATTTTGTCCACCAAGTGGTAGAGATATTCTATTGAGAAGGTGAAGGAAAAATACCTGCATAGTTTAAAGATCTTCAAATATTGAGCTGCATTTTGTTCAGGCATGACTCTCAAAATGAGGTTGCTAGTTTTATGTCAACATGACACAAGCTAGAGTCATACAAGAGGAGGAAACCACAACTGAAAAAACTACCTATATATGATTGGGTTCTAAGCAAGCAAGCCTATAGAACATTTTTTCTTTTTTCCTTTTTCAGAGCTAATTTCATTAATCAATGTTTTATATGACAAATGAACCTTCAAAAATAAAGACCAAAGGCAAGCAGTATTTGGATGCATAGGTTCAGTGAAGAAGCACCAGTGAATGAAAAAATGAGGACATGGCTGCTCCACGGAATGAATGAGAAGGTTTACTGTAGACATGAGGGAAGGAGCATCGTCTGGGCCATCTGGTAGAATTCCGACTGACGCAGGCAATAAATTGAACCAAGACATGCTAGGACATCAGGAGTAGAGGGTGGGAGAGAAGAAGAGGACAAGAGAGAAAATGAGAAGCTATGAGTGAGCCAGGAAACCAAGAGAATCAAGAGATCATCAGCTTTGATCGGTTTAATAGGCACCTCAGCCACTTGGCCTGAGTTTCTTTGAGATCCAGTATTTTAGCCTTTTGCTGATGAGAGAGGGCCATGTGATCTCCTCTATGAATTCTTCCTGCTGAAATTTGGCTTTCTTTGTTGGGACTCAGAAAAGCTGAAATTATGACCTAGGAATGGAAAGAAAGGAGTGCAGGCTGGTGGGTATCTGCTTTGCTTGCTGCCCAGGCTTTGTGGGACCACGTGGGGTAAGTGAAGTGCAGGTAGCTTTAGAGAAGTTTGTGTCACTGAGCTCAGGTTGGTCAGAGTTTTCTTTCAGAAGTGCCCAGGTCTGTCACATTTGTAGCAGTTTGAAGTCTTCAGTTGATTGGAAAAAATGCTGGTACAATACAGACTAAGGACAGAAGTTAAAATTGATAGGGGTTAGAACAGCCCATTATGAACAGAGCTACCCATGGTGTATAACTAAGCAAAGAGAGCAAGCCATGGGGAGCACGCCAGGACCCTGCATTCTGCCATGGATTTGCATTAGCTTCTGCCTTCAGGTTTCTGCCCTAACATTCCTTAGTGATGAATTGTTACATGGAAATATAAGTGAAATAAATGCTGTTCTAGCCAACTTGCTTTGGGTCATGGTGTTTCATCCCCATAAAAGAAACTCCAATTAGGACAGACATATAGAAATCTTATTTTCCCTATTTATATCTTATAAACAAATGTGATTTTCTGTCATTGTAGTTTACAATAGCACTGCGTATACAGGGTATATCGAACATTTCCAGGTCCCTGAAAGACAATTTTAAAAGAAACACTGATGATAAACCTCTTAAAGTGATGCAACTGTACATTGAGACATAATGGGAAGGGAGACCCTTGGTCCTGTGAAGGCCTGGGGCAGTGAGGCAAGAGTGGACCGGTGGGTGTGGAAGCACCCTCATAGAAGCTGGGGCAGGGGAAGGTAATAGGGAGTTTGTGGAGGGGAAATCAGGAAGGGGGATAACATTTGAAATGCAAATAAAATAACCAATAAAAATAACCATAAATAAATAAATGAATAAATAAATGAAACCACTGTTCACAAACCTAACCTTTTTATTTTTTTAAATTGAAAAGTCAGGGTTTTTTTTTTCCTATTTGGAGATTGAATATTGTACATAATGTTAAGTTTAAGGTTTTTCTCAGTGGAGAAAACACATTTCAGTGTTGTTTTCTGTGAGAAATGATGGATTGCTACAATGGATTGCTTCCTGGAAAGAATTATTGGGAATCAGACTTCTTTATAAATATCAGGTTTTTTTTTTTATTTTCACAAATGTTTAGGTTCACTGATATTTTTTGTTTTGCAGGTACATTTAAAAATTATAAGAAGTAGAAGATGCTGAAAATATATCAGATAATTCAAGAAAATGTTGATTTTGTTTACCATATGTAGATGGACATATAAGGAAATTTACACAACTTTGTGTGTCTGTGTGTATGTGTGTGTGTGTATTTGTTTCTATAAGTCTGTTCATCTGACAATAGTTTACTAAAGAAGCAGAAAGATATTGCACAAATTTTAATTTGTGAGTTTCTAATTTTAAAAAATTCACATTCCACTTTTAATGCTCAAGTTTACAATTTCAATTACATTACATTATTGAGATCATTTGAAGTAATATATAAACATAGTAGTACTTTCTTTTTTCAGTTGATGGTTGTCTTTTCCCCTGATTTGCTGTAAAAGATCTTACTTAAGGGTATTCCGGGATCTCAGGCTTCATGACTGTTTAGTATCAGCAAGTGCTTGCTTTTTGTACATTCTCCCTACTTCTGTTTTGTACAATATAGTACTTGTGCAAGATCATCTTGTAAATAAGTGAAACAGTTAGTGTTAATTCAAAAATAATAAAATAAAATAAATAAAATAGATCATTCAATGAAAGTCACATGAGTCCTGAATTGTATACTTTTAAATCTTTAGTAGATAGTGGATGATTTTTCCAGGACTATTTTTCTCTCATCTGGAAGCTTGACCTCCTAATGGGGAAGTGGTGGTTGTGCACTGTGTTTTCTGTGTGGTAAAGATAATGAGTTTTATATTTTTGGTTGTGAGCTTAACCTTTAGCTGCTGAGCCATGGAGGGACCCAGGACTCCAGCTGCATATGTGGCAGAGAATGGCCTTGTTAGACAGCAATGGGAGGAGTGGCCCTTAAGCCTGAGGGGTTCGATGCCCCAGTGTAGGGTAATGCCAGGGTGGGAACTGGTGAGTGGGAGGTTGGGGGAACACCCTCAAAAGAGGCAGAGGGTTAGGGAAAGGGATAGGGGTTTTCCAGAGGGGAGACCTGGAAAGGGGAAAACATTTGAAATGTAAATAAAGAAAATGTCTAATAAAAGAAAAAAGGTAATAAGTTTTGTGATCATGGTGGACTGTGACATGATAAAATTTCTAAAAGTGACAATTTATTTCATGTCTAACACACTCCTCAAATTCTTACTTTTACTATAAAAGAACAGAAGCTATTGATGTGTTCTTCACTGTAATTCACCTTATATAGCCTTGTTGAATAGAGTTGGTGACTGTAATGCTGTCTGAACTTTAAGAACAGGTCATGAAGCCTAGAACAGGGAAAATGTTCACTATTTGATGGGGAGGGAAGTGCAGAGGTGTAGAGACAATTTTTCCAAAGAAGATATGGAATATCAGGTGGTAATTTGGGAAACTACAGTTTTCTAGAAAATATTGCCAAGGCTGTATCTTTTACTTTCGATGGGTGGAGGTAGGGTTCACAGGTGATTACCGAATCTTAAGAAAATTAAGAGTGAGCTTATGAGATAGCTCTGGAAGCACTTCCTATTAAACCTACTGTCCTGAATTTGATTCCAGGAACACTAAGGTGATTGCTGACCTCCATACACATTTGGTATTGTGTATGCCTCACCAAACTAAGTGGGTAAATGTAGTAAAATTAGAAAATAAGGCTACTTAAATAATTATGATAATATAGTATACCAGATGTTCTAACTGTTTATGCACAGTGGGTTATTAAATATCATCATGAAATAATTTCATCTAGCAGGTTCTGTTGTTACTTTCATCTTAAACATTTATAGCAATTATATATGTATGTATTGTGAACTTTTGAAGCATTTATGTGTGTATGTGTTTCCGTATGTGTGTATTTGCTCTGTACATGTGGAGATCAGAGGACAACCTGTAAGAGTCAGATCTCCCATTCACCTTTAAATTCCTGGAATTAAAAAATCATAGTTCCTGCCGGGCGGTGGTGGCGCACGCCTTTAATCCCAGCACTTGGGAGGCAGAGGCAGGTGGATTTCTGAGTTCGAGGCCAGCCTGGTCTACAAAGTGAGTTCCAGGACTCCAGCCAGGGCTACACAGAGAAACCCTGTCTCGAAAAACCAAAAAAAAAAAAAAAAAAAAAAAAAAAAAAAAAAAAGAAAAAAATCATAGTTCCTCAGGCTTAGGAGAAGGTGCCTGAACCTACTCATCCGTATTGCAGCCTTCAATTTTAAGTTAAGTTAATTAAGACACAGAAAGGTGATGAAATCAAATCATACAGCAGTAGAACCAGTGAATCTAGGAATATATGTATTAGACTCACACTGGTAATTGACATACAATGTCCTCATCTGTGAAACAAGAATAGTAAAATGATAAAGAGTCCATTTATCTATTAATAGTTTTGAATGTCCATCAGGAAATGTCATACTACAGTAATATTTTCATTCTCAGTTCTGGAGCACAAGTTTCCTACGATAATAGATAAATTTCCTTTGAAGAAATACTAGTGTGTTTGGAGGGAAGATGGGAAAGGAAGGAGGTGGGTTGGCATCCTTAGTGTGGTTACAAGGGGTAACATGCTCAGTAAAGCTTTAGTCCAAGGGAGAGCTGAAGAGATACACCATATATGCCAGTGACACAGACAGTGTCATAGAGCTAGTCCGCCTTCTGCTATAAAGAAGACTAGGTAACACTGAGGGTATGTCACAGGACCAGGGAATAACACCCTATCTAGGATGCTCAGATATGCAGCTTCTTAGAAAAGAAATCCCCAGAATAAGCAAGCCAGACTTTCGAGTAAGCAAGCCAGATTTTCTACCGACTTTGCCCACTGAGGCTTTCACCATGTGATCCATTGCTGTCCATAAGAGCACATGCCTTACTGCAGTTGCCTTTGCTTATCAAGATTTCAAATTAGGGGGTCTATATTTTTCTTTGTAATGATGGTCATGTGCTTTACCTAATAGGAACCAGCAACTAATATTTAATATATATATATGATCATATATATATGATCATATATATATATAGTTTTCATAGTATAAGTCATGAATCTGGAATATAATAGACTCTATAGACTTTAGAAGCTGACGGTAATAGAGTATAAGAAAAGAGGATAGAAATTTCACTGTAAGTTTGAACCTGAGGTTTATTGAATGAAAAGGGAAAAGTTAAGATTTGGCAGGAGGTTACCACAGCTATTGGAATAGTGTGTGTGTGTGTGTGTGTGTGTGTGTGTGTGTGTGTGTGTGTGTGTGTGTGTGTGTGTATGTGTGTGTGTATGTGTCTTAGTCAGTGTACTTTGACTGTATATTGACAATATGACAACAGCAAATGTTATAAAGGAAAGCATTTAGTTGGTGCTCGCTTACAGATTTTGAGGTTTAGTCCACTATTACGACAGGGAACATGGCATCGTACTGGCACATAGGATAGTTGAAAAGAAGCTGACAGTTCTACGTGTAGATGTGAAGAGAGCAGGAAGAGATAATAGACTTGGTTCAGGTTTTTGAAGCCTCTCCCACAACCTCCACCCCAGTCCCCAAAGTGGCATACTTCCTACAAGACCACACCTTCTAATCATTCTAAAGTAGTGTCACTCACTGATAACCAAGAATTCAAATATATGTATCAGGGGGAGGGGGTTCTTATTTCAACCACTACATTCTGCTCCCTGACCTTCACATGCCTGTAGCCATATCATGATGTAAAAAGGCATTTGTCCAACTCCAAAAATCCCATAGGCTATAACAATCTCAACACTGTTTAAAAGTCCAAAGTTTAAGGTCTCATCTGAGACTGATGTCAATCTCTTAACTGGAACCACTTAAAAATCCAAATAAAAAAGATCACTTACTTCCAACATAAAATGGCACATAAGAAACATGGCCAGTCCCAAACTAGGAGGGGAGGAAGAGCAGAGTAAAGAAGACTGGACCAAAGCATAATCCAAAATCAGCAAGTCATACTCCAAACAGAATTTTCATGTCTGATGTCAAAGCATTATTCATATCTCCATGTTTTTTTTCAGGTTTGTTGATGGCAGCACATCTTTATCTCTTGGGCTGGTTCTATACTTGCAGTTTTGCTTGGCAGGAACATCTTTTTTTAAAAAAATATGGTTATTTTATTTATTTACATTTCAAATGTTATCCAACTTTCAAGTCTCCCACCCACAAATCTCCTATGCTCTCCCCCTCCCCCTAACTCTATGAGGGTGCTCCCCCACCCGCCTATCCACTCCTGCCTCAGCACCCTAGCATCCCCTACTCTGGGTCATCAAGCCTCCATAGGATCAAGGGTCTCCCCTCCCGTTGATGCCAGATAAGGTAATCCTCTACTACATATGCTGCTGGAGGCATGCGTGCCTCCATGTGTACTCTTTGGTTGGCAGTTTAGTCCCTGGGAGCTTTGAGGGGTTTGGTTAGTTGATATTGTTGTTCATCCTATGGGGTTGCAAACCACTTCAGCTCCTTCATTCCTTCCTCTATCTCCTCTGATAGTGTCCACGCATTCAGTATGATTGGCTGCAAGCATCCACTTCTGTATTTGTCAGGTTCTGGTGGAGTCTCTCAGGGGACACCTATACCAGGCTCCTGTCAGCAAGTGCTTCTTGGCATCAGCAGTAGTGTCTGAGTTTGGTGTCTTCAGATGGGATTGATCTTTGGGGGCCGTGGTATCTGGATGGCCTTTCCTTTTAGATTCTGCTACACTCTTCGCTTCTGCATTTCCTTTTGACAAGAGTAATTCTGGATTAATATTTTTGAGATGGTTGGGTGGTCCCATCCTTCAGCCAGGGGATGTGCCTATTCACTGGATAAGTCTTTACAGGTTCTATCTCCCTTTGGTTGTGTATTTAAAGTAATAACCTTACAAGTAGCATTTCCAGTGTCTTTGGGACTTCAACACAATCAAGACTTCACATTCACAGCTTGAAAGAATGGCCTCTCTGAGTCTCCGTTCCTTTGACACATGCCTGGCCAAACAGCTTTCCTGAGCTGTGGAGAGACATTCCACATGCCATTTATTCTAAAGGCCAACTTTGCCATGTTATCATGCTTGAGGGGGCAAGAAATTCCCCCCCTGGTTCAACTATATTTTTATCTGCTTTTTGTTGTTGATTCCTTACTTCACTACGTAAGCTTTTCATTAATTCCTTTTTATGAATTTAAAGCTTAGCTGGATGGGGTCTTGTGCCAAGATTACAGTTCCATCATTCCATTTATTATCAAGCTTTTCTTTAAACTTCTTTCACCCTTGACATAATTCCGTCACACTTCCTGGTGCTTCTTTTCACTTCCAGGTGAAAGTTTTGTACTTTTTTTTTTATTGCCCAGCTTAATTCTTTTTATTATAGATCCAATCATGTTAGTGACTACATAAGTATGGATACTAATAACCAAGAAACACAGTAAATCACTAAGTTTTCTTGAAATATCCTCTGCTTAGACAGGCAATTTAAAACTCATCGCTTTTATCCTAAGGCAGATTTTTCAGAAAAGGACTAAAAGCAGCCATGTTCTTCACCAAAATATCACAACAATGGCCTCTAGGCCACTTACTAATATTCTCTTCAGAAACTCCTTTTGTTGAGCCCCACAGTTCAAATCACCCTTAACCTTCCATACCCCTACTAGAATGAACCACTAAGCCTCACTGAAGATATTTGAAACCTCAAAACTCACACCCAGTGATGCACTTGCTCCAGCAAAGACACACCTCTACCTCCTAATTTTCTTTTCTTTTTGTTATTCTTAGTCATTTTCTATTTGGATATTTTATTTATTTATATTTCAAATATTTTGCCCTTTCCCAATCACACCCAGAAACCCTATAACCCACATATCCCATCTCCACTCCTCCAGATTCTATGAGGGTGTGCCCCTACCAACCCACCCACTCCCACTTCCCCACCTTTGTATTCACCTAAACTGGAACCTTCCCAGGACCAAGGGCTTCTCCTCCCATTGATGCCCAACAAGGCCATCCTCTGCTACATATACGGCTGGAGACATGGGTCCCTCCATGTGTACTCCATAGTTAGTAGTTTAGACCCCGGGAGCTCTGATTGCTTGATATTGTTTTTCCTATGATGTTGCAAGTCCCTTTAGCGTCTTCAGTACTTTCTATAACTCTTCCATTGCAGACCCCATGACCAGTCCAATGGTTGGCTGTGAGCATCCGCCTCTGTATATGTCAAGCTCTGGCAGACCCTCTCACGAGACAGCTATATCAGGCTTCCATCAGCATGCACTCTTGGCATCCACAATAGTCTCTGTGTTTGGAACACTCCTCCATTTTTAATGGGATTCCAAACTGGTACAACCACTCTGCAAATCAGTCTGGTGGTTTCTCAGAAAATTGGACATAGTATTACCTAAGGTTCCAGTTCAGAGCATATACCCAAAAGATGTTCCAGCATATACCAAGGACACATGCTTCACTATGTTCATAGCAGCATTATTTAAAGTAGCCAGAAGCTGGAAAGAACCCAGATGTCCTCCAACAGAGGAATGGATACAGAAAACGTGGTACATTTACACAATGGGATACTACTCAGCTATTAAAAACAATGAATTCATGAAATTCTTAGGCAAATAGAACTAGAAAATATCATCCCAAGAGAGATAACCCAATCACAAAAGAACACATATGGTACATACTCACTGCTTAGCCCAAAAGCTCAGAATACCCAAGATACAGTTCACAGACCACATGAAGCTCAAGAAGAAGGAAGACCAAAATGTGGGTGCTTCGGTCCTTCTTAGAAGAGGTAACAAGGTAACTCAAGGGAGCAAGCAAGGAGACAAAGTGTGGAGCAGAGATGAAGGAAAGGCCATCCAGAGACCACTTTACCTGGAGATCCATCCCATATACAGTTACCTCCTAATTTTCTAAAGTAATACCACTTCTTGATGACTAAGCACTCAAATATTTAAGCCTAGGGAGGACATTCTTATTGAAATTCACCAATGTCTCTCTCTCTCTGTCTATCTCTGTCTTTCCCTCTGTCTCTGTCTCTCTCTGTGTCTCTCTATCTGTGTACATCCATATTTCACTGTATATATAAGTACATTTGTAGAATATAAAAATATTTACCTTTGGAGATATTCCAAGCATATGTTTATTTCAGAAAAAAAGATACATTGATTGCAGATTTTATGTGTATTTTGTTAAGATTTTTCCAGACACGACATGAATGAGTTTGTCAACTGAGAAAGTTATATACAAGATCAGTTTGAGAAAGCCAAGAACACACTTTCAGATATAGTAATCAAACTTTATAAGACTCCATTCTTTTGATATAATTAAGGAGATTGATTTGATGTACTTAAGTGTTCACAAACAAAATATTTTCAAAAAATATGGATGGAAAACAACTGTTAGCAAATAAAATAAAACAACAACAAAAATACCAACTTTACTATAATTCCTTTTTTTCCTTAAGATTCCACTAAGAAATCTACCTATCCATTTAAAATCATTAATATCTTACAATTACACCAGTTTTATAATTCTGGTAAAGCATAGATTGAACATTACATAATAAAAGCTATAGCTGAAAACTAAATGAAAGAAAATGTTTGTTACAAAACCAGAGAATGTAGCATTGCTCAGGCAAAAATCAGCCAGCATCCTATGAAAGCTGCTAAATTATCCTGGCTCTGACTTGGCCCTAATAGGCCCAGAAGTTTAAAGATGCATCACGAATGGTCATCATCAGGTGTTTATTTATGAGCAAAAATCAAATGTCAATCAAAGAAACCACCAGATATTAAAAGAACAAAATAGAAAGGAGAAACACAAAACTCTTTTTGAATCATTACCATGACATTGTAAAATTTGATGAAAAAAGATGCAAACTACACCTTCTCCTAGTGGAGTCTAAATAGCTATGGGAATCTGTGAACTGGAAGGCCCCAATTCTTCTCTTTGCCACAAAATTTCTTCTAATGCCATCTGTCTGTCCTCACCTACCAGTTTACTTCATTCTGAGAAAATGTCTCTGGGCAACTTTCTTCTCATAAATCAAAATTATGAAAATAAACTAGCATTATTCATGAACATTTCAACAGTCTGAAACAACATGTGCAAAATAAAAATAAAAATTGGAAAACTGCATCTCTGGAAAAGCATGAATTCATACTATGGTGGAAAAGAAAGAAAAAAGTCAGCCAGCAAAATAACTTGAAAAGTTTCCTCATTTGAAGTAGTGAGGCATGCATACTTGCCTTTTAAGCCTGAGGTTGAGGGGATATAGCATTTTTTTTTATTACATAAAATAGTTTCTGGGAAAAAATGTACACTTGCTACATAGTCCTTGTGGTTATCCTTGAAGCACAATAGGAAGGCAGTCAAGACACTCAGAAGGAACCATTTGAGTGAACCGAATGACTTTAAAGGAAATCAGAAAATGACCTCCAGAGAAGTAATCTTCATACAGATATTTGTATTTTAATATTGCTGGAAATTTTGCTGCTTATCAAAGCTGGGAAGTAAAAGGGCTGGTTGGGGCTCAGTTTCTGTCTTTGAGAGGGGTGGGGGTGGGTGGAGAGTCTTCTTCCACAAATACTTGGTTTTCATAAATTTTGACTTGGGGCAAGTTCTTTTATGGTTGTTTTATCAGTTTTCTTACTCCTGAAAGGGAGCTTAATGCTTTCTGAATAGTAATGGCTGCCAGCCCTGTCCTGGGGAGGCTTATGCTCTACCTCCATCACTTTCAAAGTTCATTCCCAGCTACTGAGACATGTTTTACTTCATAACTGAACAGACACACCATATATACACAGAAAAGATTTATCATAAAGAGTATTTATATTCCCAAATTGAGGAATATATTACAATAAAAATTAATTGACTTTTTTCATATAATATGAAAATATAATCTCTCCTACTATTCTTTCCTCACTTGGTATTACATGCTATTCATGTAAATAAGTATGTTATCTAGAGACAATAATATATCTGGACACCACAAATACATAAAGTATGTACTCACAATACCAAAGCAAATGATTCTGGAATTGTCCTCACACAAGTAGCTAAAATTCACCCACTAAGAAGCACCAGGGACTCTTAAGATTTCCTGAGGTAGCATTTGCACATTACTGGTTCCTGAGTAATACATCTTGAAAACATTGCTAAAATTATTTTATTGCAGCATGTGTGAGATAAAGTAGAGGAACAACATATTCCTACCAAGCACTGTACACTTTGTAGAAGAAACTGTTGATAATTTACCTTATATTGTATTGTTTGTGCTTCATTCCTGTGAATTAAATATATGAATTGTCCATTTCACGATCAGAAAAACAGTTTCAGGGAATACAGCTGACTTGATTAAGATACAGACATTTTCTGGAAGTAGAAGCTAAATTGCCTGGCTCTGAAACACATCTGCACAGAGCTGTCCCCCATCCTGAGAGTGTTGCTCATAGAGACTTAAGGATGCTATGACACTAAAATGTGTTTCCACTCAGTATATCAGCCATGGTATAAATACTTGCCTCTTAGATTTTTCATACTTTATTTTTGATATTTAGTACTTGTATTGTTTACAATATTTAGAATTTCAATCCTCTTTATATCAGCCTCTGATTTCCTGTCTCTGCCGCTGCTTTTCCTCTCTGTTTTATGTGTGTCTCTCTGAAATACACACACACACACACACAAACACACACACACACACAAACACACACACACACACACAAACACACACACACACACACAGGCAAGCAGACAAACAGACAGATACTCACTCTCAGTTTCCTTACATTACCCATTTGTATTGTTGAGTTTGGTTTGAAACTGAATTGGTTGCTTTGTGTGATGGTTTTCAAAGAGAGGTATACCACTTTGAAAAAGAATCAATGAACAATAAAACCATGTAAAATTATTTTTCTTAAAAAATATGATCCTTTCTAAGATGAATTATCCAAATTATAATAAATACAAGGCATTTATATTTTAGTTTATTATTTTAATCTGCCTTTTGTACTTCTTTCCTTTTTTATTAGATAGTTTCTTTATTTACATTTCAAATGTTATCCCCTTTCCTGGTTTCCTCTCTGAAAACCACTATCCCATCCTCCCTCCCCCTGCTCACCAACCCACCCACTTCTGCTTCCTTGTTCTGGCATTCCCTTATACTGGGGCATCAAGCCTTAGTTTATTTAAGATTAAACCAGCCTGGTCTTGGATAGAGCCATCAGGTTGTAAGATCAATGGAATGACCCAGTAGATTCTAACACTTGTCTGAAATGAGCACTGAATGAAACTTTGGACTGAGTTTGTTGCTGTTCCAAGCATTGATGAAGACTGTGATGGTCTCCATAGAGTGTGGAGCTTGAAATCATATTTCATTGTGGTTGTTTCTTTCTTTCACCCTTCTTTGCTCTTTCCTGTATCTACTTTTGGCTTTACAGAAATCGCATTTATAGTCAAGAGAAAAACAGCTGGTATATATGGGAGTGATTTAATTATGTAAAATAGGAAATGTTCTTAATATTGAGTCTTCTGGGCTTGAAACAATGTCATTAATCACAGTCTTGTAAAAGTTATCCCAGCTTTAAAAAAAAAATCTCCTACTTTTTTCCTCACATAAAATCTAAACCCCATTTCCACCAACTGTAGTCAGTAGGTAAAAACTAAGAACTATGAAAACCTTTGCATTATCTTTGTAATGGGCCAATTAGAGAAGGTGTCCCCTCCATATTATAAAGATTTGTCTGAGGGAGCCACTACTTTGTTAAAGCTGTTTTGTGGACATCTTCATAATTAATGGAAAAATCATTAGGAATTCAGTCTTTATTAACCCCTATAGCTGCAGGGGCCCATTTCATCTTAATTGCATTCATTTGGCACTGGCAGTATTATACAGCATAATCACTAATAAATGATCTTTTAATTTGTACCAATCAACAGAGCTTGCTTTCATGCCAATATTCCTGTTTCTTTGATGTTGACCTGTCTTGATTTTTGATCATTTGGGCTTAAGATGATTTACTGGAAAATCAATATCAATACCAGAACTGCTTGTATTCATATGTCTGTGGTTAGGTTCTATTTGAGCGTATTTTGATTGAAATAAGTAGTGCTTGATTACTCATTCAGATGAGGGGGGAAAGCGTAATCAAGTTGGGAAATCTGGTACTGTATTCTCATTCAAAGGAAAATAATTAGAAACTGTAGGGAAACTGAAGATTCAGGAGTGCAGGAGTGGTAACACTTCAGATGCCACTAATTAAGCAACTTTGTCCGCCATTTCCTAAAGGCCTTCAGCAATAGCATAATATGCTATTACCCATTAGCAAGGCCAATGGGGGCCTTGGTTACCCTTGTTAATGGGAAACCCCGAGACAGTTTCTCTCATTATCCCCTTGTCAGCACTGTCTTTGCAGTGTAAAGTGGTCGCCATTGTTCTGTGGGTCAGCTAACCAGAAACCAAGCTAGTGTAAAGAAACATTCTGCAGCTAATTGAAAAGGACTGAAAAATCCCCCTATCATCCAGTCACCTCTCTTTATTTGTGCAACAATGGAACATATATGGATTTGTGGGGAAAAGAAAGTTCAGGCAATGACATTGAAATTTTCCTGACTAATACAACTACAAAGGAGCCTTTGAAGATAATTCTAGGCAAAAAAGAAATCTTCTCAGATATTTTTCTTTTTTTAGGATGATGACAGCAAGGCATAAGTCAGTGTAAAATATTGCAGTTAATGTTCTGAAGAGTACTTCTGTGATATGAGTCCCTTCACAAGAAGAATTCATATTCCTATGTAACTGCTGAACTCATTATCCTAATGAGCAAATGTCATGAAACTTGGAAAATCACAAAGAAAATAAAAGTAGCCATGTGCCATGATCTGGGTATGTTTCTTTGAACTCTTAAATGGAATTTAGTATAAAGTACGTCTCATTTGAACTAACTTAAAACCTGGAAATACAGATTACTAGAGCTAAAGCAGATACTTATATCACAAAGAAATAAGTTTCACATAAAGGATTATAATGATTTCTATGCTTGACAGATTTTAAAGTATAATTAAAATATAACCCCAAAATTACATGCTATAGAAAATGGCAAAATTATACAAATGAATTTTCAATGACAAATTGTCATTATTTGTAGATGTAGAAGATGGTTTTGGTTTTATTGTTTTGTTTCTGTTGCTTTATTTGATTTTGTTATGATTTGCAAGAAGATGTGCAATGTTCCTCATTGCACAGGACCATTAGAGAATTGAGCTGTTACTGTTCATTCAATAATTTCATAATCACCATTTATTGCCAACTTCTTGGTTTCAGGCAGAGTGTCAGGCACTGAAGATACAAAACAAATTAGATATGGTATTTGACCTTGAGAAACTCACGATATAGTGGCGATGTGAACTTAAAATTATCATTATTCTAGCATATAGTAACAGAAGCAAACTCAACACACCAAACTCTATGTAGTCTACAGGGAATAGAAATAACAAAGAGATGCAATGGAAGTTGCTCTGAGTCTAGGAAGGGAAGGTAGAGAAGTAGAACAGTGGTGGTCTAGTCATTGCCATAGTTGGTTTTGGCATCAATACTCAGCACTTCCAAATATAATAAAAAAAGTTGGTAGCATTGATAAAAGAAGCTGAAGAAAGAATAGATTACTACAGTACTGTGGAAGGATCCACTCAGATGTTCTATATAGATGTTCAACAGATGGGAAAGGAAATAAACCAGATTAGATAAAACAGATTAAGACAATATCCTCGATGTATAAACATGTTGATGGCATAAGAAAGGAGCTGACTAGATAGGAAAAACCAAATTGAAAGCCAGGTCCATTTATTTATTTATTTATTTATTTATTTATATTTTCTATATTTTTTATTTATATTCCAAATGATTTCCCCTTTCCTGTTTACACCCTCCCCCAAAGTCCCATAAGTCCCCTTCCCTCCCTCTGTTCCCCATTTAACCCCCTCTCTCGTCTCTGTTCTGGTATTCTCCTACATCCAGTCTTTCCAGGACCAGGGGTTTCTCCTCCCAGCTTCTTGGAAATCTATTGATATGTGAATTGTGTCTTGGGTATTCTGAGATTCTGGGTTAATATCCCCTTATCAGTGACTGAATACCATGTGTGTTCTTTTGTGATTGGGTTACTTCACTAAGGATGATATTTTTCAGTTCTGACCATTTACCTAAGAATTTCGTGAATTCATTGTTTTTAATTACAGAGTAGTATTCCTTTGTGTAAATATACCACATCTTCTGAATCCATTCCTGCATTGAGGGACATCTGGGTTCTTTCCAGCTTCTGGCTATTATAAATAAGGCTGCTATGAACATAGTGGAGCATGTGTCCTTATTGCATGCAGGGGAAGCCTCTGGGTATATGCCCAGGAGTGGTATAACAGGATCCTCCAGGAGTGTCATGCCCAGTTTTCTGAGGAACCGCCAGACTACTTTCCAGAGTGGTTGTACCAGCTTGCAATCCCACCAGCAGTGGAGGAGTGTGCCTCTTTCTCCACACCTCCCAACAACTGCTGTCTCCTGTGTTTTTGATTTTAGCCATTCTGACTGGTGTGAGGTGAAATCTCAGGGTTGTTTTGATTTGCATTTCCCTAATGACTAAGGATGTTGAACATGTCTTTAGGTGCTTCTCAGCCATTAGATATTCGTCATGTGAAAACTCTTTGTTTAGCTCTGTACCCCATTTTTTAATAGGGTTATTTGGCTCTCTGGAGTCTAACTTCTTGAATTCTTTGTATGTATTGGATATTAGCCCTCTGTCAGATGTAGGATTGGTAAAGATCATTTCCCAGTTTGTTGTTTGTCATTTGTCCTTTTGACAGTGTCATTTGCTTTACAGAAACTTTGTAATTTTATGAGGTCCCATTTGTCAATTCTTGATCTTAGAGCATAAGCTATTGGTGTTCTGTTCAGGAAATTTTCCCCTGTGCCCATAAGTTCAAGGTTCTTTCCTAATTTCCTTTCTATTTGTTTCAGTGTGTCTGGTTTTATGTGGAGATCCTTGATCCACTTGGAATTGAGCTTAGTGCAAGGAGATAAGAATGGATCGATTTGCATTTTTCTGCATGTTGACCTTCAGTTGAGCCAGCACCATTTGTTGAAAAGGCTATCTTTTTTCCACTGGATGGTTTTAGCTCCCTTGTCAAAAATCAAGTGACCATAGGAGTGTGGATTCATTTCTGGGTCTTCAATTCTGTTCCATTGATCTACATGACTGTCACTATACCAATACCATGCAGTTTTTAACACTATTGCTCTGTAGTACAGCTTGAGGTCTGGGATACTGATTCCCCCAGAAGTTCTTTTACTCTTGAGAATAGTTTTTGCTATCCTGGGTTTTCTGTTATTCCAGATGAATTTTTGAATTGCTCTTTCTAACTCTATGAAGAATTGAGTTGGGATTTTGATGGGGATTGCATTAAATCTGTATATTGCTTTTGGCAAGATGGTCATTTTTACTATATTAATCCTGCCAATCCATGAGCATGGAATATTATTTCCATCTTCTGAGGTCTTCTTCAATTTCTTTCTTCAGAGACTTGAAGTTCTTTTCATACAGATCTTTCACTTGTTTGGTTAGAGTCACAGTAAGATACTTTATATCTTTTGTGGCTATCGGGAAGGGTATCATTTCTCTTATTTCTTTGTCAGCCTGCTTATCTTTTGAGTATAAGAAGGCTACAACAGAAAACCCACATACAGGTGGAAACTGAGCATTGCTCTACTTGATACCTTGATCAAGGAGGAAATAAAAAAGAAATTAAAGACTTTTTAAAATTTAATGAAAATGAAGGCACAACATACCCTAATTTGTGGGACACAATGAAAGCAGTGCTAAGAGGAAAATTCATAGCCCTGAGTGCCTCCAAAAAGAAACAGGAGACAGCATACACTAGCAGCTTAATGACGCACCTGAAAGCCCTGGAACAAAAAGAAACAAATACACCCAAGAGGAGTTGAAGGCAGGAAATCATCAAACTCAGGGCTGAAATCAATCAAGTAGAAACAAATAAAACCATACAAAGAATCAACAAAACTAGGGGTTGGTTCTTTGAGAAAATCAACAAGATAGATAAGCCCTTAGCCAGACTAGCCAGAGGGCACAGAGACAGTATCCAAATAAACAAAATCAGAAACGAAAAGGGAGAGATAACAACAGAAACTGAGGAAATTCAAAAAATCATCAGATTCGACTACAAAAACCTGTATTCAACACAACTAGAAAATCTTGAGGAAATGGACAATTTCCTTGATAGATACCAAATACCAAAATTAAATCAGGATCAAATAGACCATCTAAACCATCCTATAATCCCTGAAGAAATAGAAGTTGTCATTGGAAGTCTTCCAACCAAAAAAAGCACAGGTCCAGATGGTTTTAGTGCAGAATTCTATCAGAACTTCAAAGAAGACCTAACACCAATACTCTTCAAACTGTTCCACAAAATAGAAGCAGACGGAACACTACCCAACTCGTTCTATGAAGCCACAATTACACTAATACCAAAAGCACACAAAGATCCGACAAAGAAAGAGAATCTCAGGCCAATCTCTCTTATGAATATCGATGCAAAAATACTCAATAAAATTCTTGCCAACCAAATCCAAGAATACATCAAAACGATCATTCATTACGATCAAGTTGGCTTCATCCCAGGGATGCAGGGATGGTTCAATATAAGGAAATCCATCAATGTAATCCACTATATAAACAATCTCAAAGAAAAAAACCACACGGTCATCTCATTAGATGCTGAGAAAGCATTTGACAAAATTCAGCATCCTTTCATGTTAAAGGTCTTAAAGATCAGGAATTTGAAGCCCATATCTAAACATAGTAAAAGCAATTTACAGCAAACCGGTAGCCAACATCAATCTAAATGGAGAGAAACTTGAAGCAATACCACTAAAATCAGAGACTACACAAGGCTGCCCTCTCTCTCCATATCTTTTCAATATAGTACTTGAAGTTCTAGCTAGAGCAATTAGACAACAAAAAGAGGTCAAAGGGATACAAATTGGAAAGGAAGAAGTCAAACTATCACTATTTGCAGACGATATGATAGTATACTTAAGTGACCCAAAGAACTCCACCAGAGAACTCCTACAGCTGATAAATGACTTCAGCAAAGTGGCTGGATATAAAATCAACTCAAGCAAGTCAGTAGCCTTCCTATACTCAAAGGATAATAGGGTTCATTTTAATGTTGAAACTATTGTAATGTAAACTTGATTTGAAGATTTCAAGGCACTTATGCCATCCAGACTTTTTCACTTCATCTAAGCTGGTTAGATTCTTCGTGATTTAGATTTCTAGATCTAAGTCCTAAGGCCTATTATCTAAATTTCTTTCCTGTTTTTTTTTCTTTTTGCCAATAGTGAAAATTTTATTTTAACCAAAATATTTTTTAAAGTGTTGTATAGCTTCATGAGATTTCTGTTTATAACTGCACTCCATTGACTACAAAATAAAGAGGGCATAGAAGCATACTTTTTAAAAATCCAACTTAAACACAGTTTGTAGGCATCTATATTTCTACTGAAATGCTTCCTTGTTGTCTTTAGTAAACTCAGGGCAATTTTGAATCTCTGGGACTTTCAGGGAGAGAAGGAACGGGAAAGGGGAAATGATTTTGAATGTAAATAAAAAAACAACTTATTAAATAAAAATAAAAATGAAAAAAGAAGACTCCCAAAAATGACTAAATGTTAACACATATTGGCCTCTAACACTTTTTAAATTTATTTGAGAGTTAGTGGAAAAGTTTGTATAGTATTTTCATGAAAAGATGACAATTTTTGATATGAATGTTGGTTACTGAAGTTTGATGTTTGTATATCACCAAGATCCTATATTGAAACCGCCAGGGCGATTATGGTAGTTCGGGCCTTTGGGGAAATGATTAAATGATAAAGAGAAATTTCTTATAAATGGGATTGCTGGAGCAGCAGAATGTCTCAGTGAGTAAAGGTGCTCTTGACACCTGATACTGCAAGAAAAAGTAATGAAATGAGTTCTGTCTCCAAAAGTCACATAATGGTGGAAAGAGAGAACTATTTCCACATAGTCATACTCCGATAGACACAAGCATCCTGACATACAAGTCACATAGTCCACATACAATAGAGAAAATGCATTTTAAACACAATAAAGAGGATTATTGCCTTGCAAAAGAGGCCACATCATGATGACCTTCCCCTTTTACAATGTCAAGGCATGGGAAGGTGCCACATATGATTAGCAAACCCTCACAGTCATGAAATTTAGCAGCATTTTTATTTTGAATTTCTTAGCATTCAGAATTGTCAAAATAAATTTTTTGTGGTTAAATGTTACCTGAGCTGTAGTATTTTGCTTTATTAATCAACAGAAATTTCAATTTGAGTTATCAAAGTAAGTAGTGCATTTACTGATATTCATTTTATGTATATAATGACTTAATTATATGTGGACCACAAGCTCTGCATTGAGATAGATTTTGATTTATATTAAGGAAATGTGAGTTCGTTTAGATATCAGTTGCTAGACAGACAGTAAAAATTGACAAGGCAGCATGTGGACATGTGCAGAAGTTACTGACCTATTCTCTCCAAGGATATACACTGATTTTGCTGGGGTCATTCCAAATCAATATAAAATGTTCGATCCTATATTTTCCTTTGAAATATTTCCAACTCTTTCACTACTGTCAGAACAATTCATGTCTGTTCTAAATTTTTCTTTAAAAAGGTATTCATGTCTTCCTGGTCCTTTCTTCTTGAGACACTGAACATAGTAGCTTGGATTGACATTAACTATGCCATTAGGAATGGGGAGAGGAATGGGAATTTAGGAGGGAAAATTGGAGAGCAGGAACTTGTATAAACTTCACCTCCAGTAGAAAGACAGGGCATCAAGTAGAGGGATGAGGTTGTCATCCCACAGTCAAAAACTCTAACTCAGAATTGTTCTTGTCCACAAGAAATATAGAGACAAAATGGAAAGGAGAATGTGGGAAAGGAGGTCCAGCGACAGGCCCAAATTGGGATTCAGCTCAAGGGGAGGCTCCAAGGTCTGACACTATTACTGATGCTATAATGTACTTACGTGCAAGAGCCTAGCATGGCTGCCCTCTGAGAGGCCAAAGAAGCAGCTGGCTAAGACAGAAGTAGATATTTGCACTCAACCAATAGTATGAAGTTGGGGACCCTATGGTTGAATTAGGGGAAGGCTCAAAGAAGTTGATTAGGAGGGCTACTCCGTGGCAAGACCAACAGTTTCAACAAACCTGAATCCCTGAGATCTCTCAGACACTGAGTCACCAACCAGGTAGCATACACTAGTTGATCTGAAGCCCCTGACATATATACAACAGAGGACTGCCTGGTCTGGCTCCAGTGAGAGAATATGCACCTAACCCTTGAGAGACTTGAGACCCAAGAGAGTAGAGAAGCCTGGTTGAGTGTGATGGGTGTGGGGTGGGAGAATATCCTCTTGGGGAAGGGGAAGGAGGAATGGAATGAGGAACTGTTGGAGGGAGATAATGATTGGACTTTAAAAAAAGATTACAGATAATAAAAAATGCAATGATAAATGACTCCTAATGATACACTATTATACTCATCTATCAGTGCACTGTTCAATCATCTTCAGAGAAGTCTCCTCCTGCAGCAGATGGAAACAAATATACAGACTCACAATCAGATATTACACTGACAGTGAGAAACTTTGGAATATTTAGCCTTAAATGAAATGTCTCCATTAAATCCATGCCCTCAAGAGTCCAGGGAACCCAAAGGAAGAGAAAGCAGAAAGAGTGTAAGAGTAGAGGGGATAGAAGACACCAAGAAAACAAAGGCCCTCTAAATCAACATGAGCAAAGCTCATTTGAACTCATCAAGATTGAAGCGTCAAGGACAAGGCCTACACACATCTGTACCAGGTCCTCTGTGTTTATATTAGGCTTCCAGTTTAGTGTTTGTATGAGATTCTTAAATGTGTTAGTAAATGGGAAATCTATGATCCTCATGCCTTCTCTTGGGCTCTTTTTCTTCTGTTGCTTTTTCTTGTCCAACTTTGATGCAGCTGTTAATTTCAATCTTATTATATTTCATATTGTTATATTTTTAAAAGGTAATGAATACCTAGTTATTGGAGAAAAGGATAACAACTGAACTGCTATTTAAACTTAGTGAGAGGGAGGAAATCAATTTCCTTCAATGGAGTGACCTTGAGTATATCAACCACTTCAGGACAGACTTCATGTTCATGAGTAGTTGACCAACATATACTGGATATCACAGAATTATTATTGTTGTTTGGTTTTTTGTTTGTTTGTTTTGTGTGTGTCATTTTATTTGATTACAGTTTGCTGTTTTAGTTATTTATTTTAGTTTTCTTTTGGGGTGATGTCTCTTTTTTTTTGTTTGTTTGTTTGTTTGTTTGGTAAGGTGTTATGTTACTGTGTTTTCATTTGGGTTTTGAGAAAGAACTTAAAGTTTTGTGGTTAGGGAGGGGAGGGGATCTGGCAGGACTTGAGGAGTGGAAAATAAGATCAAAATATATTTAAATTTAAAAATTGTTTTAAATAATAAAAAGGCAGTAAAAATAAAACAGTGTTAAATACATGAAGTAAATCTAAGAGGACCTCCTTTTATAGACTTCACTTTTCTGTGTTGAAATTAGTCTGCTGACTTCAATTCTTCAACCTTGCCTCATTTTCAAGTTCAGAAATAGCTCATCTGCAATTTCTTTCATTCGGCATGGTCTCCAAAGAGCACCACCTACTCAGGGTTTCCTCTTATTAAGGCTATACTCCAATTATCTAGATGCATTTGTCTTTGAAATTACTTTCCAAAGGTCTATGGAAACGTTATCCTGTATTTTTGAGATTATATCTAAAATGAATTTTGAATGTTCTAATTTTTAGTAACAAAATCAAGACTTTGCTATTTTTATGTTATGCTTTTAAGGATTTCTTTTAAAAGTGTGACTAAAAATTTTTCTGTTAATTGAGATTCATTATTTTCTTCAATTTTATAAGCTATAATCTAAAAGTATTTTAAAAATATGGTCCTGCATGTGCAATGAAGTTAATATTATTTCTACTACTAAAGCATATGTTGTGATCACTATGCTTAAAAAATGTTAGTAAACCAAGAATCCCAGGTTTGTAGAATTCCATAAAGCATCATTCATATCTCTTTAGCAAAATTCTATTTGTAATCATTCTGATATTGTAAACAAAATATCCACAAAAAAGTCAAGTCATCTGGAAGCTAGAACAATGGCTCATTAATTAAGGTACATTGAACTGCTTTTGCAGAGAACCCAGGTTTCATTCAGACTATGAATATTACGGCCCACAACTTCTCATCACTCCAGTGCTAGGAGATATGGTGCCTTCCTCTCTCCTCCACTGGCACCAGGTACACATGTATTGTTCAGAAATGAATGCAAGTAAAATACTAATACACAGGAAAATAACTTTTAACTAATCAGGAAAAGTACTCCCCTCCTACAAATATATCTACATATGATTACAAAACTATGTTCTTCATCTATTTGGGTTGTTTTAATTCTTGTTAAGTATGTGGAATTATTTAACGTCTATAAACAATAGCAAAAATAACAGTAAAAGAAAAATATGGTTATCAATTTGGGGGTAAGAGATTTATATACGTTCACATGTAAAAATTCTGACCTGTCGTTTTTCATGCAGAATGAAAATATATTTTCTTTTTTCTTATATTTTCTTTATAATAGTTTTATTATGTCATTTTTAGCAAACATTCTAGCTCGCAAAATAGAGTTAAATGCATCCAAAACTGTCAATCACCTTTAGACTGAAACAGAGCACCAGTCATTGGAAGCAATGCAAAACCACCTCATCCTCTTGACCAGAGTTGCACACTTAATTACTTATTTGCCCTCTGCTTGGCCGTTGGAAAAAAATCACCTTTCTAGGACATTTCTTTGCAAAAAAAAAAAATGTGTGATTTGATCTTTCTTTCATGACCTGGGCATGCCATCTCAATATGAGAAGAAGCAATAAATTGAAGTCAGATACTTATTGGAATGAAACTCCCATTTTAAGAAGAAATTTAGATCTATTTAGCTTGACCTTGGAACTTGAATTAAATCTATAGACACTCAACTTTCTCCAGGGAAGTGTAACGTTTATATGAATCTGAGTGCATTAAAACTAGTGTGGTTCTGATCTATGTACCAAGTTGGTTAATTTTTCATTTAAAGGACAAAGGGTTTCACTGGAACTAATTTAACTAACTTAATTTGTGATATTCACATACTAGTTTAGATCCTAAACCAGGAGAGGATTTATACAAAAATCCATTAAGATGTCATTTAAAAAAAAAACATAATATATTCACTGATGGATGTTTTGAAGGTAGCCACAGCTGCCTATGGCTGGGGACTTCTGACATGTTCATTTTTGCCTCTGCTCCTAACCAATTGTATGACCCAATATTAACTTCTGATGCATTCTCTAAATTATTATAAAGATTCCTTCTTTCATCTTTCTCAGAGGAGTATACTGAAAATTAACAAGCTAATCACCATAAAGTACATAAAAAGATCAGTTAAGGCAATATGTTAGGAATTTCATGTTATAGAAATATTTGCTTTCATTTCAAAGGAAAATCTCACTGTTATGATGCTTATCACAATCCTAAATGTGTAGATAAAGTGCCTTGATTTGTAATCATCTGTGAATATATAAGAATTTTAGCATTCCTAAATAAACAAAATAGAAATCAACTAGTATTTTCTGGAGAATGTTCTTGTCCTTTAAATGTTCAGAGCTTAATAGCTGTCAGAAACTTCCTTGGTTAACTTAATTTCTCTCATACTGATGCTTTCAATTCAATAATTAACTTTATTTTTTATGACTTTTTTGAGTATTTTTGTGACTACTCCTTCATTCTGTTAGCTAAAATTGTCTTTTTGTCATGGAATATGCAACTGTGTGCTTTGTGTTTCATCAATGAATGTATGACTAAACAACTGGAACATTCAGTAATTATGTTTGTCAATTATACACAAATAGTAAGAGAGCTACAATTGAGCCAGTATTACTCTGCAGATATTCCTTCACATTTTCAAATGCCTCTTTAATGAAAACTGTGTTTTGCACAAGACAGAATACAAGCAACTTTTTGTTCCATTAATAGTTACAGATTTATCATAATTATTATTATGTTGTTGCATTAATATTGATGCTTAGGATTGAAATTATTAAAGATTTTATCTAATTCCAGATTTTGAATAATTTCAGATTTTGGGAAAATTGGGTGTAGATGAAAAAGATAAGTTGGTGATGAGAATGAAGTCTAATTTGAAAGTCACTTATGTTTTATTTTTCAAAAAACCACACTTTTGTTTGTAATATTCTGCATAAATTTATGCAAACTTTGTAATGTTAACTATTATTATTTTATTATTATATTGACTATATATATTAATTATTAAGTATATTCAATATAGCCCGCCACTAATACATTCAAATGTTCACTTTTCTTTTTTTTTTTTTCAGTTAACATAAAATAAATTTATTTTCCATTAGATGCTAACAGTCTGGAGAATAATAGTTTTTGACTCCGAATATATAAATCAAGCCAAAACATAGCACTTCAGTGGCTCCAGCATCCATTTTACTATGCCATGACAGTTATCTCTGATCAGACAGCCTTCTTGTCTTACTAGATATACCAATAAAAAATAAAATACAAATATTTTGTTAGTCTTTAAATTCATATGCAAACAATAGAAATGGTTTGGTAGTTTTCTCTTTATTTTTATTTTTATAAAATTTCATATCTGTGTAGTATGTTTATATCATTCCCCAATCCATCCCCTCAAACACTTTCTTTTTTTTTTACATATTTCTTCAATTATTTTTTTATTTTTTTTTGTTTTCTAAGTATTTTTTTTATTTACATTCCAAATCATTTCCCCTTTCCCGTTTCCTCCCTCCCAGAAAGTCCAATAAGCCCCTTTCCCTCCCTCTTTTCTCCATTCAACACCCTCTCGCTTCTGTGTCCTGGCATTCCCCTACATCCAGTCTTTCCAGGACCAGGGGTCTCTCCTTCCATCTTCTTAGAAATCTATTGATATGCGGATTGTATCTAGGGTATTCCGAGATTCTGGGTTAATATCTCCTTATCAGTGACTGCATACCATGTGTATTCTTTTGTGATTGGGTTACCTCACTAAGGATTATATTTTCAAGTTCTGACCATTTGCCTAGGAATTTCGTGAATTCATTGTTTTTAATTGCAGAGTAGTATTCCATTGTGTAGATATACCACATCTTCTGAATCCATTCCTCCGTTGAGAGACATCTGGGTTCTTTCCAGCTTCTAGCTACTATAAATAAGGCTGCTATGAACATAGTGGAGCATGTGTCCTTATTGCATGCACGTAAAGCCTCTGGGTATATGCCCAGGAGTGGTATAGCCAGATCCTCCGGGAGTGTCATGCCCAGTTTTCTGAGGAACCTCCAGACTGCTTTCCAGAGTGGTTGTACCAGCTTGCAATACCACCAGCAGTGGAAGAAGTGTTCCTCTTTCTCCACATCTTCGCCAACAACTGCTGTCTCCTGTGTTTTTGATCTTGGCCATTCTGACTGGTGTGAGATGGAATCTCAGGGTTGTTTTGATTTGCATTTCCCTAATGACTAAGGATGATGAACATCTCTTTAGGTGCTTCTCAGCCATTAGATATTCTTCAGGTGAGAACTCTTTGTTTAGCTCTGTACCCCATTTTTTAATAGGGTTACTTGCCTCTCTGGAGTTTAACTTCTTGAGTTCTTTGTATATATTGGATATTAGCCCTCTGTCGGATGTAGGGTTGGTAAAGATCATTTCCCAGTTAGTTGGTTGCTGCTTTGTCTTTTTGACAGTGTCTTTTGCCCTGCAAAATTAGGAGAAAGCAGGCTGAGAAAGAAAAGAAGTGATACCCTTCACGATAGCCACAAACCATATAAAGTATATTGGCGTGACTCTAACCAAACAAGTGAAAGATCTGTATGACAAGAACTTCAAGTCTCTGAAGAAAGAAATTGAAGAAGACCTCAGAAGATGGAAAAATCTGCCATGCTCATGGATTGGCAGGATTAATATAGTAAATATGAGCATCTTACCAAAAGTAATATACAGATTCAATGCAATCCCCATCAAAATCCCAACTCAATTCTTTATAGAGTTAGAAAGAGCAGTTCAAAAATTCATCTGGAATAACAGAAAACCCAGAATAGCTAAAACTATTCTCAAGAGTAAAAGAACCTCTGGGGGAATCAGTATCCCGGACCTCAAGCTGTACTACAGAGCAATAGTGTTAAAAACCGCATGGTATTGGTACAGTGACAGGCATGTAGATCAATGGAACAGAATTGAAGATCCAGAAATGAATCCACACTCCTATGGTTACTTGATCTTTGACAAGGGAGCTAAAACCATCCAGTGGAAAAAAGATAGCCTTTTCAACAAATGGTGCTGGCTCAACTAGAGGTCAACATGCAGAAGAATGCAAATTGACCCATTCTTATTTCCTTGCACTAAGCTCAATTCCAAGTGGATCAAGGACCTCCACATAAAACCAGACACACTGAAA
Organism: Tokudaia tokunoshimensis; assembly: GCA_036184795.1. Taxonomy (NCBI): domain Eukaryota; kingdom Metazoa; phylum Chordata; class Mammalia; order Rodentia; family Muridae; genus Tokudaia; species Tokudaia tokunoshimensis. Next base: position 10,960,749 of record BTHU01000005.1, on the reverse strand, counting down.
CTAATAGAAAGGAAACTAGGGAAGAACCTTGAACATATGGGCACAGGGGAGAATTTCCTGAACAGAACTCCAATAGCTTATGCTCTAAGATCAAGAATAGACAAATGGGATCTCATTAAATTACAAATGTTCACTTTTCTATTTGTGCCCTATTTTTAAGCACTTTGGATTTCAAATTTTGAATCAGGTATGCTCAGAATATACATGTAATATTGATAAAGTAAATACAAAATGAATAAGTAAATTGCACTACTTGTTAGTACTACAATGATGTGTTTCAGTATAAATTTGCTGACCTTGAGAATAATTAAGCATATACATAGAGTTGAAAAGAATTCTTTTGATAGAAGGCAGCTGTTAGGCCTAGAACAAAACCTGAGAGAAGACATATTTCAGCATTTGAAGATGACGATAGTCCTTAGTGCCCACTCATGATTGAAATGATTAGTACTGTATCTGTAAAGCAAGTTATCAATAATTCTTTCAAAAGAAGAAAAAATATGTGCTAATTTATTCACTCATGTAAAGGGGAAACTTGGCACCTTACATACAGTCTTTTGATTTCTTGCCAACCGAATCCAAGAACACGTCAAAACGATCATTCACCACGATCAAGTAGGCTTCATCCCAGGGATGCAGGGATGGTTCAATATAAGGAAATCCATCAATGTAATCCACTACATAAACAATCTCAAAGAAAAAAACCACATGGTCATCTCATTAGATGCGGAGAAAGCATTTGACAAAATTCAGCATCCTTTCATGCTAAAGGTCTTGGAAAGATCAGGAATTCAAGGCCCATATCTAAACATAGTAAAAGCAATTTACAGCAAACCGGTAGCCAGCATCAATTTAAATGGAGAGAAACTTGAAGCAATCCCACTAAAATCAGGGACTAGACAAGGCTGCCCTCTCTCTCCATATCTTTTTAATATAGTACTTGAAGTTCTAGCTAGAGCAATTAGACAACAAAAAGAGGTCAAAGGGATACAAATTGGAAAGGAAGAAGTCAAACTATCACTATTTGCAGACGATATGATAGTATACTTAAGCGACCCAAAGAACTCCACCAGAGAACTCCCACAGCTGATAAACGACTTCAGCAAAGTGGCCGGACATAAAATCAACTCAAGCAAGTCAGAAGCCTTCCTATACTCAAAGGATAAGCAGGCTGAGGAAGAAGTAAGAGAAATAATACCCTTCACAATAGCCACAAACCATATAAAGTATCTTGGCGTGACTCTAACCAAACAAGTGAAAGATCTGTATGACACGAACTTCAAGTCTCTGAAGAGAGAAATTGAAGAAGACCTCAGAAGATGGAAAAATCTGCCATGCTCATGGATTGGCAGGATTAATATAGTAAAAATGAGCATCTTACCAAAAGTAATACACAGATTCAATGCAATCCTCATCAAAATCCCAACTCAATTCTTCATAGAGTTAGAAAGAGCAATTCAAAAATTCATCTGGAATAACAGAAAACCCAGAATAGCTAAAACTATTCTCAAGAGTAAAAGAACCTCTGGGGTAATCAGTATCCAGGACCTCAAGCTGTACTACAGAGCAGTAGTGTTAAAAACCGCATGGTATTGGTACAGTGACAGGCATGTAGATCAATGGAACAGAATTGAAGACCCAGAAATGAATCCACACTCCTATGGTCACTTGATCTTTGACAAAGGAGCTAAAACCATCCAGTGGAAAAAAGATAGCCTTTTCGTTTTGTTTCATTTGTATATCATTTTCCTTTTTCAAATTTAGTTTTAGCGTATAAATCAAAAAAGTAGGAAAAATTCCATGGCAAATAATATTGAGGTCCTTGATGCACTTGGACTTGAGCATTTTGTAAGTTGAAAGATATGGATCTATTTTCATTTTTCTACATACCAATTGCCAATTAGACCAGAACCATTCATTGAAGATGTTTTATTTTTTTCTTTGTATATTTTGGATTCTTGTCAAACATAAAGTATCTATAAGTATGGGTTTTATTTCAGAATCTTTAATTCTATTCCATTGATCAACTTGCCTGTCTCTGTACAAATACCATGCAGTTTTTATCACTATTGCTCTGTAGTAGAGCTTGAGGTCAGGGATGGTGATTTCCCTATAACCCTCAAAAGACTGGAGGCCCAGAGAGTTAAGAGGTCTGATTGGGTGGGAGTTGGGGGGTGGGGATATCCTTGTGGAGACAGAGGGTGGGAAGGAGGTATGGGATGTGGAACAATGGGAAGGTGGATGGGGAGGGGTAGATGCAATCTGGAATGTTAGATAAATAAATAAATAAATAAAAAGATTGACTAATAAAAAAGATTTGTTTTCACTATCCTATGGTTTTTGTTCTTCCATATGATGTTGAGATTGTTCTTTCTGTCTTTGAAGAATTCTGTTGCAATTTTGATGGGGATTACATTGAATCTGTAGATTGCTATTAGTAAGATGGGTATTTTCACTATGTTAATCCTACCAATCCTTGAGCATAGGAGATCTCTCCATTTTCTGAAGTCTTCTATTTCTTTCTTGAAAGAGTTGAAGTTCTTGTCATACAATTCTTTCATTTGTTTGGATAGAGTTACCCCAAGATATTTTACATTCTTTGTGGCTATCATGAAGTGTGTTGTTTCCCTAATTCTTTCACAGCCCATTTATCATTTGTATAAAGGAAGGGTACTGATTTGTGTGAGTTAATTTTGTATCCAGCCACGTTGCTGAATTGGTTTATCAGCTGTAGAATTACTCTGATAGAATTTTTGGAGTTGCTTAAGTATATTATATAATCTGCAAATAGAGAAACATTGATTTCTTCTTTTCCAATTTCTATCTCCTTGATCTCCTTTTGCTTTCCTATTGCTCTAGCTAGAACTTCAAATACTATATTTAACATATATGGGGAGAGTGGGCATTCTTGTCTTGTCCCCGATTTCAATGGAATTGCTTCAAATATCTCTCTATTTAATTTGATACTGGCTGTTGGTTTGCAATAAATTGTTTTTTATTATGTTTACATATGGGACTTGAATACCTGATTTCTACAATACTTTTAACACGAAGTGGTGTTCTATTTTGTCAAATGCTTTTTCTGCATCTAATGATGTGATCATGTGTTTTTTTTCCTTTGAGCTTGTTCATATAGTGGATTACCTTAATAGATTTTGGGCTATACATTCTTTTAGCTTCTTTGATTTGTGAAGATATCAAAGTTATTATTTCTGGTGTATGTTCCCTTTGTGTTTCAAACATGAAGAAGAATTGTTTTATCGATTTTATTTGATTTGGTCTTTTCAGTAGAGAGCTTAATATTGAATACTTCATGTTTCAACTTTTTCTTATTGCTGTTATCTTTTCTATTAACACCATATCTGCTCTCAGTTTTTTCTCTGACTCTGTACTATTGTAACACCCCATAATGAAACTCTAATAGCCCCATCCTTTCCTCTAAAAGTGAAATCTTGTGCATTGAATATTCATATAGTATCATATGTATATTGAATATACATTTATTATCTCTCTGTTCTCCTATTTAGTTTTAGGTTGTTCCTTATATTTTATATACTTTTATAGTGCTTTTAAGAGACTGACTTCAGATTTTGAAGTTACATAATTTAAGCTTACAATATTAATATTAATTTCTAGTTTTATCACTATCCTGTGATTACATGTCATTATAGAATGCAGTTAATGTTAATTTTGCAATTTCACTTTAATTTTTTACTGTGACCTAAAATAGATGTATTTCCAAATGAAGTCAAGGAGTGTCTAAAGCAAGCAAGTTTCAAGTATATAGTTTCCTCTGTCACCACTCATTTTTTTCTTCTTTTTTTGTTTGTTTGTTTTTTTCTACACTTCGGATTTTATTCCCCGCCACCCCAGTTCACCCTCCAACTGTTCCACATCCCATATCTCCTTCGCCCTCCCCTGTCTCCACAAGGATGTCCCCGCCTCCCAACCCCAACCCAACCAAATCTCTAAACTTCTTGGGGCCTCCAGTCTCTTGAGGGTTAGATGCATCTTCTATGACTGAACCTAGACCCAGCACTCCTCTGCTGTATATGTGTTGGGAGCCTCATAGTACCTGATTTATGCTGCCTGGTTGGTGGTCCAGTATTTGAGAGATCTCAGAGATCTAAGTTAATTGAGACTGCTAGGCCTCCTACAGGTTCACCCTCCTCTTCAGCTTCTTCCACCTTTTCCCTAATTCAACCACAGGGGTCAGCAGCTTCTGCCCATTGGTTTGGCGCAAATATCTGCATCTGACTGACTCTTTCAGCTGCTTCTTGAGTCTTCTGGGGTACAGCCATGATAGGTCCTTTTGTGAGCACTCCATAGCCACTCACCACTCATTATTTTCAACTATTAGTTTGTTGGAAGCTACTGAATTGGTGAGGCATAAAGGCATGTTCTTGTAGTCTTTGTGATGCTAGGCATTTTTGTCCTATGAATTTTGATGGTTTGTCATTGAGCACTCTGTTGTCCCAGCTGTTCTTCTGTTATTCTTGAAAAGGTGATTTTTATGGTACATTCTATATTTATATCAGCTGGTTTTGAAGATGAGATTTTGGAGTCCCATCCCCCTACACACACACACACACACACACACACACACACACACACACACACACACACACCTTCATTCCTATTTGTCATCCTCCTTTTCCTCTTCTGTTTAGTGTTTTTTTTTTTTTAATTTACATTCCAAATAATTTCCCCTTTCCCGTTTCCTCCCTCCCTGAAAGTCCCATAAGCCACCTTCCCTCCCTCTTTTCTCCATTCAACCCCCTCTCGTTTCTCTGTCCTGGCGTTCCACTACATCCAGTCTTTCCAGGACCAGGGGTCTCTCCTTCCATCTTCTTAGAAATCTATTGCTATGCGAATTGTGTCTAGGGTATTCTGAGATTCTGGGTTAATATCCCCTTATCAGTGACTGCATACCATGTGTGTTCTTTGTGATTGGGTTACCTCACTAAGGATGATATTTTCAAGTTCTGACCATTTGCCTAGGAATTTCATGAATTCATTGTTTTTAATTGCAGAGTAGTATTCCATTGTGTAGATATACCACATCTTCTGAATCCATTCCTCCACTGAGGGACATCTGGGTTCTTTCCAGCTTCTGGCTATTATAAATAAGGCTGCTATGAACATAGTGAAGCATGCGTCCTTATTGCATGCAGGTAAAGCCTCTGGGTATATGCCCAGGAGTGGTATAGCCGGATCCTCTGGGAGTGTCATGCCCAGTTTTCGGAGGAACTGCCAGAGTGCTTTCCAGAGTGGTTGTACCAGATTGCAATTCCACCAGCAGTGGAGGAGTGTTCCTCTTTCTCCACATCCTTGCCAACAACTGCTGTCTCCTGTGTTTTTGATCTTAGCCATTCTGACTGGTGTGAGATGGAATCTCAGGCTTGTTTTGATTTGCATTTCCCTAATGACTAAGGATGATGAACATCTCTTTAGGTGCTTCTCAACCATTAGATATTCTTCAGGTGAGAACTCTTTGTTTAGCTCTGTACCCCATTTTTTAATAGGGTTACTTGACTCTCTGGAGTTTAACTTCTTGAGTTCTTTGTATATATTGGATATTAGCCCTCTGTCAGATGTAGGGTTGGTAAAGATCATTTCCCAGTTAGTTGGTTGCTGCTTTGTCTTTTTGACAGTGTCTTTTGCCTTGCAAAAACTTTGTAATTTAATGAGGTCCCATTTGTCTATTCTTGATCTTAGAGCATAAGCTATTGGAGTTCTGTTCAGGTAATTCTCCCCTGTGCCCATATGTTCAAGGTTCTTCCCTAGTTTCCTTTCTATTAGTTTCAGTGTGTCTGGTTTTATGTGGAGATCCTTGATCCACTTGGAATTGAGCTTAGTGCAAGGAGATAAGAATGGGTCAATTTGCATTCTTTCAACCCGTGAAAAGTGTGCCTGTTAGATATATGTCTTCTAAACTGCACAAACTTGATTTATATTATGTTGCTCAGTATACTATCTTTTTAGAGGTAAGTACAGGTCATTCATATCTCACCATAACACATGACCCATCATAGTTTAATATTTTAGGAAGCAAATTCTGTTGCTGATTTTGTAAAGCTCACAACATTCTCTTAAATTTTGAATATATACAAAGATATTTATCTGTGAACTAACTATAGTCCATGTTAACACTGCAGATTGTATATGAAATTCTTAATACTGATTTTATTATTATTAAATGACTAACAAAAAGACTGAAGAATCTTCACTATTTTTGCTATTTTCAAATATATGTACTCATATTCATATCCTCTTCTAACAACCTTTAAAAAAATTAAATGTTTTTTTTTATTTTGTTTATCCTCCCTGACAGTCTCCTATTTTGAGCTAGTTGTATTATTTTAAAGTTTCAAAGATTCCCACTTACCTCCAACTCATAAATTCTAATAGCTGTTTCATACCACATGCTTCCTCATTTCCAGGTTATGTATTTTGATTTATGACTCGATATTATCATCTAATAGTTCTTTACAAAATGCCTCTGGGTTCCTTTGCTTTTAGATTCTGCAGGTTGTGTGACATTTTTCCAATGGGTTTCAGGCATCTGTTACAATTTACAAGCCATAAAATTCTTGTACCAATCAAAACTTTTCTTTTTTTTTACTGCATAAACATTTATTCATTGTTTTAGAAAATTAAGAAGTCCATGAACACTTTGGGTCGCTACTTTTATAGATTAACATTTTGGGTCACTTTCTCATAGAAATTTTATTCTTAGGACTGTAATTATAGTTGTTGAAGTATACATGTGTCATATGAAAGTGTCAATAAATTCTAATGGGTTAATTAATAGATATAGACACATAGACATGAGTTTGGTTGCAACAATGTGTGTGCAATTTTCAAAAATCATATGATATTAAGAATTTTCCATATATCATTTTCTTTCATCTTAAATTTTTTTTTATCACAGCTTTTACCGTTACTTTTTTCAATAAAATCATCTACTCAGGAACATGAACATATATAAATAGACTATATATACAAAACATATATACATACATATATATCATAACCATGTACCTACATCATATATGTACATAAATATGTTTGTACATAAATATTTGATTCTTGTTCCTCCTTGGTCTTTTACAGTCTATTGCATACGATTGTTTTCCACATCTGAACTACGTTATACGACTTCATAACGTTTTTTTCTATTCTGTTTCTTTAAGCTTCATTTTTCAGACTTAACTTATGAAATGGATTCATTACAGTGTTTTCTAACTTCCTAATTCTGTGACATTTTAATACAGTTACTCATGTTATAATAAACCCCAACCATAAAATCATTTTTATTTCTACTTCATAACTTTAATTTTGCTACTGTTATGAATCATAATGCAAATACCTGACTTTTTCAATACTTCTGGATGACCCCTGTAAAAGGGTCATTTGACACCGGAGTGGTCATGGCCCATGGGTTGAAAACCACTGGCTTATAATTTGACTCCATTTCTCTTCTATTCCTTTTCAGTTTGTGTTTACCAGTCTAGCATATTATTGCTTCTTTCTACTGTTGTATGTATGTTAACTTTCTTTCAGTAGTATTGTTTTAATTTAGATTTGTGTGGATGACTGCATTTGGCCTTACATACCAATATGGAGACCAGAGGAAAGGTTGTGCTATTTTTCTCCATCTTATTCCTTTAAGACAGTGTCTCTGACTAAACCAGAAGCTTTCAGGTTTGGAATAGGTTGACTAACCAGTAAACTTCTAGATCTACCTGTTTTTGCTACTCCAATATTGGGCTTAATAGCATATGTAGCATGCCTGGCTTTTTAGATTGCTGAGGGTTCAAATTCAAGTCCTCATCCTTTCATAGAAAGCACACTTTCTAAGCAATTTCTCTAGCATTATTATTCCTTCTTAAATTCATTAGTATAAGAAATAATGCTCTACCATTTAAATTTCTTTTTTTTAATTAAGACTTTATTATTAAGAACTTATAAAACAAAAAGATAATACAGAAGCACAATTAACCAGGCCAACAAGTCTGGTTAAAAGTTCTTAATATTGTTTCTCATCCTTCTGAGAATGTGCTCACAGGGTTGCTCCTCAGATTCTTCTGTCACATGAGTTCATTTTGAAAGTATATCTCCATCTAAGCCTACTGGTTCCCCAGGAACACTGTGGGAGAGAAGCAAATAGGGTGGCTTAGTTAGCAGCTGTGTAAAAACACACATGTATCAGTTTATGGGATTTTATAGTCTCCTCTTTGTGTTTTTTTGCCAATGCCTAGTGCTACAGGAAACTAAAGAAGTAACGTATTGATCACTAATGTTTATAAATTATTTTATAATTGTATATATATATATATATATATATATATATATATATATATAATTGCCCCCTCCCAGTCACCCCTCGCATATTCCTTCCCCCCCACCCTGCCGATGCTTTTCCTTCTGAATGTGTGCCTCTGCAACCCCATCCTCCAACACTGTCAAATCAAGTCTCTGCAGGGCAAGGGACATCCTCTCCCACTGATGCCAGACAAGGCAGTCCAGCTAGAAGAACATATTTCACAGACAGGCAATAGCATTTGGGATGGTCCCCTGCTCCAGTTGTTTGGGACCCACATGAAGACGAATCTGCATATCTGCTACTTATGTGCAGGGTGGCCTAGGTTGGGACAAGTGTGCTCTTTGGTTGATGGTTCAGATCTGAGAGTTTCAACGTTCCAGGTTAGTTCATTTTCTTGTAGAGTTCCTATCCTCTTCGGGCCGGCAATCCTTCCCCCTGTTCTTGCACACAAGTCCTCAAGCTCCATCCACTGTTTGGCTGAGGTTGTCTGCATCTGTCTGAGTCAGCTGCTGCGTGGAGTCTCTCAAAGGTTAGCCATGCTAGACTCCTGTCTGCAAACATAACAGAGTATCATTAATAGTGCCAGGGATTGGCACTTTCTCATGGGATGAGTCTCAAATTGGACTGGTGATTGGCTCGCCATTCCCTCAGTCTGTGTTGCTTCTCCAGAACCTGTAGATTTTGTAGACAGGATAAATTTGGGGTCGACAGTTTTACAGGTGGGTTGGCTGGTCCTATATTTTAAATATGTTTTCTCATAAATTTTTAAGTTTAGAAAATTACTTAAATTCACCACACCTCTGATTTCTGAGAAATTTAGGCAAGACAATTCACAAGTTAAAATTTCTTTATAATAGAAACATGACAAATGGTTTTAATGATGACGGTTGTGTTCACAAAAGAAATTATAAACAAGATCTTCTATTTACATATATAAGATATTTTATACTCACAAAAGACATATATGTGTTTCCTTCCTGCTGCTAGCATTTTATGTATCTTGGGACATGTCACAGAGAATACCAGTAGAAAAAGATAGCTTTGTGACATTTTAGACTGAGCCCTTTGTTTCTTCTCCATATACATTTGTCATCTTAAATTCTTCCATATGGGAAGATTGAAAATTTAAGTCAGCAATTGTGCTTTTAAATTGCATCTCAAATCTTTCTCTATTGACATGAACAGTGGCATCTACAGTCTCAGAAATTTCACATGCTACCAAATAAAATGCAACGACTTTAAATTCTTTGCCTCTAACTCTAATTCATGTTACATTCAGAAGTGATTTTTACCACATTTTATATGTGATTGAAAAAATACATAGATTTTAAAAATTTATTAAAAAGCCACTAATAAAGGCATGCATTTTCCTTGTACAGAAAGCTACCAGAGAAAGAAATTAAATATGTAAACCCCATAGTTTGATGAGAATGCTAAAAGCAAAGCAAAGAGATTGTGATAGGTTACTGTCTCTCACACAAGCATTTAGTGCATGGTAATCTTCCAGCACTGTCAGATTTGATTGAAAGATAATGCAAGATTTTTTTCCTTCCCACAATTTATAGCATGTATCCATTAGGAATAATTATAGTTGCATGATTTTTCTAGCTGTTATCTCTACAAGTGTTACTAATGGTTTTATCAATTACTCCCTGTCCAATAACTGCATGGTTGTAACCTAATTTAAAGACACTCTATCACCAGGCTGATTTGTGTAGTAGTAAATGACAGCATTTGAAACACCAGCCAAATGACTCACTTCAGTGACTTAGTTAGTCTCTAATAATTAACAATTAGTAAGTACCTACAGAAGGCTCAAGAGATGGCAGCTCTCACGCTTCTCTTTCTTATCTAAATACAAGAAGTTAGAAAGACTTTGGTGATTCAATTTAATAAAACTGGTACATCTATGGATTTAGAGAATATCTATAGATGTGTGTGTGTGTGAGTGTGTGTGTGTGTGTGTGTATGTATGAGTGTGCGTGTGTGTGTGTGTAATGAGCAGTCCATAACTCATATTAAATGTTAAATTAATTGGGATATATTGATCTCTGTTTATACACCCACATCTTATAGAAATAAATATGCTAAGACACTCACACTCTTTTTATAAACCTTCCTAATCATCTTAGTTCTTTGATTCAGAAGTAAAATTAACATTTTTAAAGAAGAATGGTGCTGCAAAATTTGTGTTACTTCTTGAACCTTGAAGGGTAGATACTATATGTGCAATAAGAGGCCCTTCATCAGAGATCATTAGTGGAAACTTCACAAGCTTCTGAGAGCTCAGAAAAGTATTGCATTGTAGATCTAGCAATGAAGAAATTAAAAGTAACTTTTAAAAAATTTTATTGGTGGCAAAATATGAATTTTTCTTAAATATATTATCTCTAAGAGTTGTTAAAAATGAATTATCCTAACATAAAAGGCAGAACCTGTATTGAAGCTTAGAAAAACCATGAATATGAAATAGTGAACATGGGATGGTATTTGTGATATTCTGTCCTTTTGCAGAGTGTCAGCATGTTTGGATTCATCCTGAGGAAACCAAGTTCTTTTTGTATAATTTGACAATTTGGCTGTTTTGTCTGAACTTAGTTAATTAAGCCCTCCAAGTTAATCATGAAGATAATAATTGAGGAAAATGATTGGATGTGAAAAAGAGTGACGATCAAAAGCTTCATCTGACCCTCTGATGACATTCTAAGTGGTAGCAAGGTACTACTAACCTACATTGATGTTTGCATCATTCTATACCAAATTGTATCAATATTTATTGGAGAAAATGTATAAGTAGAATAAACTATAAATATATAGCACTGCACTAAACAAGCTCATAATAATGATAGCAGTTCTTTCACTGCATGTTGTGTATCAGAAGCAGATGCTCTTTAGTAATGCTGAATAGACATGGAACCTGGTTACTTTGGCTTACTTCAAAAACATGCTAAAAAGTTAAATATGTAAACTGCTGAAAACCAGGAAGGACCCCAGCTACTGCTTACTATACAGGACCATTCCTTGAATATGTCACCATCTTTCAGTATTCACAAAAGAAATCAGTGGAAAAGAAGAAAATAAATCACTAGAGATCTGACCATGTCCTGTGCAAGATCACAATGGCTAATTTGCAGAAATAGGTTTCTCTAATTTTCCTTTGTAGAGGAGGGTTATGAAATAGTCATAATGGCATAAGAAATACCTTCTCTAAAAGCTGCTAAGAAAACTCTAACCATAATAGAAAGGCAGGGACTCATGGTGTTTCTTACAATGCCATTGAAGCCCCATCCCTCCTTACTCAGTTATATTTGCATATTCTTTTGAAAACCCCACATTGAGTATCTATAGCCCCAGCTGATGTCATCGGGCACAGCATGCAGCCACTAGAAGTGGGACAATTATAATTTTTGTAGCTGATTAATCATCATGAAAAAGTAACAGTCAATTGACTCAATCATACAACCATGGTGATTAATCACACTTCACTTGTGTTTTTTCCCCCAAGTATTTTACTGACAGTGCAGATGTTGGCTGATTTTCTCCTTTAGCCTTTTACTTGGTCACAGATGTTAAGTAATCACCTTGCCCTGATACTTGACTTACCCATAATCTTCAGTATACAAATCCTTAAAACAAAAATGTGCTCCTTTCTTCAAAATCAAATGGTAGCATAGTTATTACCTTTAAAAAAAAAAACCAGGTTAATCAATACACGAAGTCGCCATAATTGTACTCTGCAATCACTGATGCTTTTATAAAATATAATTATGCTACTCCCCAATTTATTCCTCAATGTCTGTTTAAAACACTGGGGAAGCTGCACCCCCATATCCTTCCTAGAGTGTTAATAGTTCAATTTTATTTATATTTAATTCAAAACTAGATGTTCCAACCCACATTCAAGAAAAGCTTTATCTGGCTGCTTTACATTATTAGACAGATGTTTTACTCCTCAAAATAAACCATGTGCAGTACTCTCACCTCTGTCTAACACAATTTGAGACTTCTCAGTGACTGACCTCTAAGAGCTGCAATGGCTCTAATAGTGACAAATGTCATGTTCTTAAAATTGTCACATGTGGAATGTTGATGTTTAAGAAGCAATTACAAATGCAGTGATCTGTTGGTAAAGAACAATGTCCAAGGAACATGATGAACTATTCCAAGTTAATTACATCACTTTTTGGAACAAGTGTCAACATAGTTTGTATTCAAAGCAACTGAAATGGTACTTTGTAGTGTCTTTTGCAGAAGTGGGATTAGTGGTGAGGTTTGTGGAAGATATTCGACAGTCAAACCTAACAGATAGACATGCATATCTAAAGTCTCAAATGAAAATGTTTGATCACAATGGAGAAATAATATGACTGTCACAAAACGAAGCACCCTCACCAACTCTCTAAAATGGCGTCCATAATTCAGTATTGCCAATCTTAGGAGAAGGAATCATCCTTTGATGCTGACCTTCAGATAATCTTTGAGATTGTTTTCCACATGGGAAATTGCCTTCATAACCAAGAACACAGTGATACTGGGATTTATCTGTGGCTACTGTCTTCATAATATTAATAAAGAGCTTTGGGTTGTACATAATTGTTAATAAACTATTTCTAAATATCCCCTCAAATGTGACTTATAATCAGGTTTTTCTGCTGGGCTAGGACCCCTGGGGAAAATATGAAGCTCTGAAACTTGCATGCTACAGCAAAGATGCACATAAAGAGGTAGAAGACCACGATTATTTTATTGTCTTATTGTTTAAAATAATCACATATGATGAAATCTCAGAATGATTTGCATCTGTGCAACCAAAAGGGAAGCAAGGAATGCAGAGGAGAAGCAAGAGAAAAGCAACATAGCCCAGTTCTCTTTGGATATGCCAGAGGGAGAGGGGAAGCAAGAGCTACTCTTAATTTCGAGCAGTATTATCAAGGCACAGAAGACAATACAAGAGCATTTCAGAGAGAGGATACCCATGACATGAAACTATTTAAAACAATTAATCAAAAAAGTCTAATTATTCAATTAGATGGATAAATGAATCTTCTTAAAGTGGATATGCACTAAAAGAGTGATGAGGAAATCTTTCAAAGGGAAATGAGTGCAACAAATCAGCTAAATATGATCTCTTAAAAATTCTGAATAATAAGTCAGCGATTATGTTTTAATTGGGCTTTAGCTTTATTATAATTGAGGACACTCATTATCTTGTTTTATTGTATTTATGATTTTAATATTCATACCATTTGGCACTTTATCTTTGTATACTTTCTACCAGGGCTTGTTGCACTTCCTGGCTGATTAGTGCCTGGGTCAGTGTGAAGTGAATACAGATGTCTCAATAATAACCATCAGAATGGGGCTGATCTGCAGTGTTTGAAGGTCTCCTATAAAGTCATCCTTTGTGCAGTTGAGAGGGTTTTTACACACAAACACATCCCTTTCCTGTCTCTCTCTCAATGGAGTTGCTCTGTGGGTAAGAGTCTTCATCAACAGGAAACTGAAACTAGTTTTCATTCTGCAGTGGATCGAGGGCCCTTGTTTTACAATAAGATAATGGTCCTAAAATAACAAGTCACATACTTACATCTCTCCTCTCCTTTCTCGGGAGACACACTTTGTTGAAAAAAAAAAAGGAATATCTAACTAATTCCAGCTCTTCATGGGGGGAGGAACTGAGGACAAACAAACCCCATATACTTGCCACTTCCAGAATAAGGCACCTTCAGGGAGCAAGGGCAGTTTACCCACAGATTATTTCCAAGTTTGTCAATCACTTAGCCCTGTAAAAGGTGCAGATATGACAAGTTACTCAGACAGTTAAATGGAGTCAAGGGTGGAGTCAGAAGTCAGGGAGAATGTATCTGCCTCAAGTGTAAGGACTCTTAAATGGGTCTGTGAGAAGCCTATGGGATTAACCATTTTATTCTTAACCATTGGATTTTTGTGAACCAGAGTGGCATGTATGAATACTTAATCATTTTTTAAAATAATTCAAATGTATCAGTGGCAAAATTATTTTAATGATTTATTATGTCTGTAATTTTTTGCTAGTTATGTCAAGATAATTAGGCTAAATAAAAGTCATAGTGTATTTTGTTCCTTGCCAGATAAATATATATTGCATAACCAATTCTTCTCCTAGAAAAACAAATGAATTAATCAACAAAAGAAACAGCAAGCAAACAAATTATATAAAGTAAATCATATGTACACTATGACAACAGTGTTAGATGTTCTGAGGTTGCTAATCTGCCTTAACATTTCTAAAATAAAAACAAATATTGTTAGAAGTATAAACAAAAGCCTTTGCTCAAAGTCTTATTTCTAAGATCATATTATTAATATTTTTTTTCATTTTTGTAGGTTTATCCAGAATAAACACTTTCTGTAATGTTTTTCTTTTTCTTTTTTCCTTTTTTCAGATTATAATAGTATTGCAGTTATCCCCTCCCCTTTCCCTCCACATCATCTCTCAAACCCTTCCCGCTATTTTTTTTAATTCATTGTCTTTTTTCTCATGAATTGTTACATACATATATGTATATTTGTCTATGTATGTCCTTGTCTTTATTCCCACAGGTAAGTTTAGTCGTCATATCATATCAAGGAAACCTCTCTCTCTAATAAATGGGGACCACTACAAAAACACAACCAATTAAAATGCAGAATTCTGATGCTCCATCCCAGTAGATACATCTACAAAATACTTCCGCAACTAAGGCTTGGTGATCACTGTAGAAGAAGTAGCAGGAAGATTATAGATGATGTGAGATTGTGTTTCCCAGAAATGTCAGAAGCTACACCTATAAAACCTCACCATCGTGACTGTCTATACATGAAATAAACATAAACATCATCAATACATTTGCTAATATAAATGACTGAAAACCCAAGAAGCTTCTACCGTGTGATAAGAACTACAGGTACCTTGGGAATTCTGCAAGGAGGAGAAATAGTTTTCTTATTTTCAAACTAGTTACATTTGTTATCTAACAATTTCATAATATGTAATATATCCTGATTATTTTCATCCTGTTTCCTAACTTCTCCCCCACCCCTTTCTATCTACTTTTTCCTAATAATACTACCTAAAATTCTTTTCTGCCTTGAACCCATAAATTCAGGTTTGGCCTGAGTCAAGATACCCAAAGATAAGGAGCATCTCCAGACCTCCACAGGTGACAGAGGTACTAAGCCTCCTATCTGTTTCCCACAGTGCTGGTAAAATTCCTCTGAAACTGTGAGTCATGGAGATTCAAAAGGAAAGAATTTTTTTACTCTGGATGAGATGAAGTAAAATGTCTTCATTAGGATTCCTAAGCAATGCTGAGGAAAAAGAAGGAGGCCCTATGCGAGTTCATAAACTCTTGTGTCTGAAGATTGCATCATTGATATTTAACATAAGGTAACATTATTTTTATGTTAGTGACCTTCACAGCAAATGTCAATAATGTCAAATTTTTACTTATCAACTGGTGTGAATCTTCAGTCAGAATTCAGAATAAAGGATAAAAGGTCCTTAACCCTTCCCATGTCCCCATGTTGCCTGCTTTCTAGCTGCCTTAGTTTTGATCATGAAAAGGAAGGACAACTGTAAAGAGTAGCTCTCACTGTGGTGGTATTCAGTAGCCTCAGATTTGAAGCAGAGAACTCAGGCGAGAACCTGTGGGGGGTCTAACTTTGAAAGACCTGCTCCTAATGACCTGCCTCCACCAGTCTCCCTTTACCCAATAAAAGCTCCACAATCTTCAAATTAGCTCCACAGTGTGAGGACTGACCATTCAAATAATAGCTCATGAGAGACAGTTCAGATACAGATTATAATACTTCTTTTTTTTGGTTTGGTCATTGTTTTGGGGAATATTGTTTTAAGGTAGGTGGTGCTAAGTTTCTTTTTTCTTCTCTGCTACACATTTATTTCCGAAGTTGGATCTTCCTACATTGTGGTTCCTGGGTTAGGACAAGGCTTCCTGAGACACATTCAGCTTCTCTAGGTACTTCTGATTTGTCTTTCCTTTGATTCATTCCTTAAAAGTAGTGGTTCTATCCTTTAATCATTTAGATACCATTACCTAAAAATACGTGAACGTCAGTTACCTCAGAGTCATTTGTCACTCCACTCTCTGCAACCAGAAATAATGGCTATTCTCCATGCTCTTCTTGGAGTCACAACTCATCACCTTAGGTCTCTGTGAATTGCCCCCCTGGAGTAAGAGATGTGAGAGCTCAAAATATTTCCAGACATCAGTAATACATTTTTATACATTTAAGTCTTTTAATGATTTGTGCCATGTTGTTCTTTTATAGTAGAAAACATTTTCCCATTCAAATATATCATAAACAGCTTGTATTAATTACATAAATCTAAAACTAAGATTCCTCTTCTGTATTCAAAGGACATGAAAAGAAGCTTTCCCAAATTTCCATAGAAGAGATTTCCCTACCAGTTTCAGAATATTATGCCAAATTATTTTATTTCTCCTAATGAAATCACACATAAACACACACACACACACACACAAATATATGCATATACATATATATGCATATGCATATAAGAATATGTATTTAAATATAATACTCCACAGAGGCAAAAGTGAAAGGAAGTAGCATTTGATTTGTTTTCCATTCAATTCTGCAATTAGGATAAGATTAAAAATTAAGTGATATAATGTGCTCACATTAGAAGAACTTTTAGAAATAAATGTCTACATCGCCTAAAACCCTTTTGCTGCGTTAGCTGAAGGGCCATGATAAGAAATCCACCTGCCATTCAGTTTAATCTCTTGTGTCTAGAGCTCTACCACACTCTGTGTGAGACAAATCAATAAAACAGATTTATGAGGCCCTGAAATAGAACAGTCGAAAGGAGGAAATTATGGGCAGTTTTAGTTATTAAAGATTTTACCTCAAAATTTAGTGTAAGGGAGCTGTTGTACATCTTTTTTAGCACAAACAGGGTATTTATCACACACATGTACTGAAGAGACAATTGTGCTTTGGCCTGCTGTAATGTGTCTTTATTTGTTGCTCACCATTAAAGTGAAGGAGATCCCAGCAGAAAAAGACAGGATGAGGAAAGTCACAAGCAGAACAGAAAACAAACGAGTGAACAATGAACCGCACGTGATACAGTCAAGAAGAAAGTACTCCTGTCCACATGAAGTTGTTCTGTTTTACCTTTTGTGACTAGTTTTAAATGAACAAAGACAAGGCAGGGCAAATTAAATAGGAGGCAAGGAAAAGCAGAAGTAAGGAAGAAAATGAGGCATGTTGACTAATATGGAGACAAACTGAGACCTGACTAATACTCATAGACACGGTCATTATTATTTTTCACCATAATATGTGCAGATATATGCATGTATCTGACAGTAGCTGTACAGGATGTGTTTAATTTGTTGTCTTGCTGACTGGCATTTCAGAGACAACCATGAAAATCTTGGATGCATGCTATCATGATTCTTGCTTAGACACACATCATACCAGCATAATGTGAGAAAATTCAAATTTACCTTTTTTGCTTGATGAATTAAAAATGACAGATGGAAAACTGTATTATTTTGAAAATAAAAACAGCATAATTATGTGCCTAACATAAAATTGCCATAATAATAATAATGGTACCCAGCATTTAAACTGAATTCTTCATCTGCAAAATACTTTATAACTAATTATACCTCATAACATTCCTGAAAGGCAGGTAAGCATCATCATTGCCATTATACAGATAGGGAGAATGAGGCATATTGCATGAAATTCTTTGCCCAAGGCTATTGAGAGTAAATAGAAAAGCTTGGTTTATTGTTGGAAGCTCAGTCATTTTGGTTGAAAGGCTAGAAGACTATTGCTCTTACAACTAATGTAACAAATGCTCAATGCTATTTCTCTTTTGAAAAGAAGACTCACTCATTTTTCAGTTAATACTTATTTTTCTGTAAACTGAAATTATACTTACCCTCAGAAACCTGTAATAATTTTATATCAGTTCCCATATCGGTTTCATTCAATTTCTCATTGTCTACATAATTATACTATACAATGGCTTCAAGAAATGACTACATAATGGAAACATTGCAGTTGGTGGCATCTGGTTTCAAAACATTGGAATTCAGGTTTATTTTGAAAAGTTTTGTTTGAAACTTGCAGTTTTATTTGAAACTTGTAAATCTTATCAATCTGCCTGACTTCACAATGTTGACAAGATTGTTCATTACTAGTAAACAATAATGGTTGAAATTTTTGAAAATCTATCATATGTGAGAGGAAAACAATATTTTATTGCCTTTTACAGAATGATTCGGCAATTTTCTTGCCTTCCAAAATTATTGTTTAAAAAGAAGTTTGTTAGAGATGAAATTGTGCATTTAAAATTATTTCAGAGCATCTATATTTCTGGAATTTAGCATGAGAAGACCCCTCATTTTAAGACTCTACAGGAAAGTGGAAATGCAGTACTAAAAATAGAAATTTTAGTACAATTTTTTTTCTTTCTCTTTGGATGATCAAGAAGGTTAAGCATCCATCGTGGTTTTTGTATTACTTTTGTATTACTAGTTTGCTTTCTCATTACTGTAACAAGGACTTCAGGGAAACTTTTTTTTTTTAAATAAAAGGACTTACCTCAGCCTATGTCTTTGGAGGTGTCCATCCACATAGCAATGAGGTAGAGCATCATAGCAGAAGACACACTGTAACAGAACTGCTCATCTCATGGTAGTCAGAGAGCAGAAATGATAAGATGAGAAGGGATCAAGGAAAAAAGGAGTCCTTCCAAGCAGTGGTTCTCAACCTACCTAACATGGAGACCCTGTTATTATTCCTCATGTTGTGATGATACCCAACTATAATATTTCCTTTGTTGCTACTTCATAGCTGTAATTTTGCTGCTGTTGTGAATCATGACATAAATATCTGTGTTTTCTGATGGTCTTAGGAGACTCCTGTGAAAAGTCATTCAACTCCTTCAAAAAGTTCATGATTCACAGACTGAGATCCACTGTTCTAGAGCATGCCTCTGGTGACTTCCCCTCCATTTAGTTTCCAACTCTTATTTTTTTAGCACCTTCCAGTAGTACCATCAGATTATGAATCCATGAAATGGGTAATCCATTGATTAGGCCAGAGAGTTTATCATCTAGTCATTGAGCCATATACAAGTTATGGTAAATTTTCAGAGCCAATACCAACTGACGTAACATATTCTGCAACAAGAGTAGGTAATACACTGAAACTCTCCAATGAACTTATACAATTCAGTCTGTTGCATCCCTGATTCCGCATTAACCCCAGGAGAATTCAAAAACTGCAGGGCCCGATTCAAATATGCAAAAGAGTCTCTATTTTATTAATAAGAGTCGGACTTGGATCACAAAACTTCCTACTGCGCAGGAAGGAGTGCGACCCCATGACTAGAGGGCTTCACAGTTATATACAGCATAGCTAGGGGTTTTTTGGATATTAGGGCAACAGGGGAGGAGAAGGACCAGGCAAGTTAATTTTCAAACATGGTATCTGTTCAGGCAGCAATGCTGAATTGCGAGACTGGGACGGGGAACTCTTCTGACCTAAAGAATAACTTCATGGTGCTATCAGGAACTAGTGTTTTATGACTTGACCATAGCTGTCTGTGACCTCTGATTATTTCTCTTTCATGATGCACACATGGGACCCTAATCATCCCAAGGATGTTTGGCTTTCATGTTTCTTTCCCAAGGACAGAGTTAGCAGCACCTGGGAAGTGCTCAGCCTTTTATCAGTGAGAATGTCAGCAAGGGAGGTTGTCATTTGTCTGCTCAAGCTGGCATCTGTGGCTCCTCTGGGTGGTTTCATTAAGGGGTTCCTCTATGGAGGCCCCAGGCCAGACTCTCTGAAATTCCAGGATGGGGAGGGAAGCCTTGCTGCTTGCTGGTATTGCAGGAGGGAGGAGGAGGTGCGGGAAGGTGAACTTCTGCGGGAGAGCGCAGAGGCAAGTTGCCTGCGCACTTCAAGTCATGTTTCGGTACTTACATATGTATAAAAGAAACCAGCAAGTACCAGAAATACTTGTTTTCACTCACATATATGGCAAGAATAACTTGTTCAAAAATTTTGTCTTAGAAATATTTTAAATAGCTCTGTACTCCATTTTTTAATAGGGTTACTTGCCTCTCTGGAGTTTAACTTCTTGAGTTCTTTGTATATGTTGGATATTAGCCCTCTGTCGGATGTAGGGTTGGTAAAGATCATTTCCCAGTTAGTTGGTTGCCGCTTTGTCTTTTTGACAGTGTCTTTTGCCTTGCAAAAACTTTGTAATTTAATGAGGTCCCATTTGTCAATTCTTGATCTTAGAGCACAAGCTATTGGAGTTCTGTTCAGGAAATTCTCCCCTGTGCCCATATGTTCAAGGTTCTTCCCTAGTTTCCTTTGTATTAGTTTCAGTGTGTCTGGTTTTATGTGGAGGTCCTTGATCCACTTGGAATTGAGCTTAGTGCAAGGAGATAAGAATGGGTCAATTTGCATTCTACTGCATGTTGGCCTCCAGTTGAGCCAGCACCATTTGTTGAAAAGGCTTTTTTTAAAAAAATGGGGTACAGAGCTAAACAAAGAGTTCTCACCTGAAGAATATCTAATGGCTGAGAAGCACCTAAAGAGATGTTCATCATCCTTAGTCATTAGGGAAATGCAAATCAAAACAACCCTGAGATTCCATCTCACACCAGTCACAATGGCTAAGAATAAAAATACAAGAGACAGCAGTTGTTGGCGAGGATGTGGAGAAAGAGGAACACTTCTCCACTGCTGGTGGGATTGCAAGCTGGTACAACCACTCTGGAAAACAGTCTGGCGGTTCCTCCGAAAACTGGGCATGACACTCCCGGAGGATCTGGCTATACCACTCCTGGGCATATACCCAGATGCTTTACCTGCATGCAATAAGGACACATGCTCCACTATTTTCATAGCAGCCTTATTTATAATAGCCAGAAGCTGGAAAGAACCCAGATGTCCCTCAGTGGAGGAATGGATTCAGAAGATGTGGTATATTTACACAATGTAATACTACTCTGCAATTAAAAACAATGAATTCACGAAATTCCTAGGCAAATGGTCAGAACTTGAAAATATCATCCTTAGTGAGGTAACCCAATCACAAAAGAACACACATGGTATGCAGTCACTAATAAGGGGATATTAACCCAAAATCTCGGAATACCCTAGACACAATTCGCATATCAATAGATTTCCAGGAAGATGGAAGGAGAGACCCCTGGTCCTGGAAAGACTGGATGTAGGGGAATGCCAGGACAGAGAAGCTAGAGGTGGTTGAATGGGGAAAAGAGGGAGGGAAGGGGGTTTATGGGACTTTCGGGGAGGGAGGAAATGGGAAAGGGGAAATGATTTTGAATGTAAATTAAAAAAAATAACTTAGAAAAAAAAGAAATATTTTAAATAAAAGTTCCCAACAATAAAAAAATAAACTTTCAGTGTGATTATGGTTATTAAACTCTGAATATTCAGCATGCATTGGAATGTATACTTTGGAAAAGTTCATTATGCCCCAGACTCAAATAGTATATAAGAGCAAAGAATGTTGATTCTTCAGAGAACCAGCATGTAGGCATCCATCATACTTTGGAACTAAAGACAAAGGTATAGACTTTGCAGGCTCAATTTAAAGTCTGTTAGGTAGGAGTGGATGACTTTTACTTTTCTTTCCCCTTGATTGGTTGGTTCTATCTCCAGAGCTATAAGTGCCTTTGTGATTGTTTAAATCTTTGGGGGATCTGGGGAACTTTTGCTGATTAACTATACTTGGGTCACCATAGATGGTAGGGCAGCTTCTACAGCTCCTAAATGGATGCCTGTGAGGTTAGCTCAGGTTAGGTGGTCGGGTAGCTTCCTGATTAACTGCCTGTGTGGGTGTTTTTTTGCCTGGAGTTGATTGACTTGTTTTAAACTTTTCAAGTTCTGGGAAACAGAAACTTAGGCCTAGTCTCCCAAACTGCCAGTTTGCAAACTGTCATGGAGTCAGCATGGCTCATGCTGACTGACTCAGTGCTTTCACTTCAGGTTGTAAATTTTATAAAATGTGGATTATAGCTTTACGAATTATGTTTTTAGGTTTTTAGAAAATGTCAGTGAACCCACTCTCCTTTAGTATTGATCTGTGCTAATGTTGGATCTATGCTTTACCCATTTACAATATATTTTAGCAGGTATTTTAACAGATTAGTTTTTGTCTTCTTGTTCTGTGACTTTTCACTCTGCTGAAGCCACTTAATGAACACCTGCTGTCTGTTCTCCACATTTAAACCATACAGTGGAACACTTGAGACAAAAATCTGCAAATACTGGGAAATGGGCATGCTTCATGATAAGAAAACAAAAATCTCCTGACGTAAAAATTATGGCTTATGAGAATATTGAGTTAACTTGCTTCCTGTCATATTATACAAAATAAGTGAATAGTCATATTGTTACACACAACCATTTGGAATTCAGGATTGTACCTTGGTTCCTTTTGCTTGATACTAAGTTGTGGAAGATGACAAGGACCAACTATCACAGAAACTCATATATGAATATATTGAAAAATTGTTATTTAATATGTGAGAAAAAGAATCAATGATTTATTGAAAACATAATGGATTGACAATAACATATATTCTGTCTACTTTCCTACCTCTTGTTGAAAGTGTACACTTTAACCTTTAGTTTCCCTAACATCGCCCTTTCACTACAGAAGGAAATAATAACTTGTAAAATAACTTTGAGTTTCAGATACAGTTGGTATGATTGCTTACCCATAGTACTTGAAAACACATCAACCTTGACACTTCTACTTAATACAATCTGTCTGTCTGCTACCTGCCCAGAGAGAAAAGCAGAGCTGGACAAATAGATTTCATGGGGTCTCTGGACCAGCAAGAATGCTGGAAGTTTTACAGTTCTTAGAAGAGAAGTGAGGAAGTTTGGGAGGCCTTCACAAGGCAGGTAGCCAAGGTCCTGGGTATCAAGGTCCCAGATCTCTTGTCAGCTACCCAGCTAGTAACGTGGATCACACCCTGTACACTCCTTGGTTGGTGGTTCTTGTTTCTGGGAGCACTGGGTGGTCTAACCAGCTAATATTCTTCTTATATGGTTGCAATACTCCTCAGCCCCTCCTTTCCTTCTGCCCTCCCACATGGGGTCCTTCAGCTCAGTCTGGTGGTTGGCTCCAGGCATTTACATCTGTATTGGTCAGTTGCTGGCTGGACCTCCCAGGGAGCAGCCACACCAGATTCCTGTCAGCAAGCACCTCTTGACCACAGGAACAATGTAAGTTTAGGTGTCTTTGCAGACAGGATAGATTCCCAGGTGGAGTAGTCTTTGCATGTCTTATCTGAACATTTGTAAGTAGATGATAAAATACATGCGATATTTGTCTTTCTGAGTTTGGGCTACCATAGTCAATATTACCTTAACAAAGATGATGCCAATAGACAGAGGATAAACAGATAATACAACCGAGGAGACCTCAGCAAGGAATTAATGGCAACTAATGAATGCTGAGAGTGAAAGAAATGGTCTTTTGCAGAGAAGAGCATTCCAGTTGGTTATACCAATAGGTATACAGATACTAAATGGTCAACACCAAAAATATATACATGAAAACATATATAGACTGAGTAGATTTTATTCACTATATATATATATATATTATATGTATATATATATATACATATATACAAAATGGTTATATATGTAACAAAATTAATATAACATATGTATGTGATATATATGCATATATTCATATATATATGAATATATATCTCACAAAAAATTACAGAAAAAAGGGCCATGAATTTGAAAGAATGACAGGAAAGATACCAGGAATAATTTGAAGAAAGACAGGGAAAGTAGGGAATGACAAAATTGTATTTTAATCTGAAATAGAAATAAATTTAAAAAGAACTATTCAGTTAGCCCAAGATCAGATAAGAAGAGCTAAACTATATTGCTTATCCTTTTATTATTTTTAAATCTGCTACTTGTTTTTCATGAGAATTTGTGTAATATAGATTGTGGATGTAGGACTGCTCATTTTTTTTTTTAACAAAGTTGTTGTTAATAGTATCTGTATTATTACTTTAAAACCTTTCCTCTTATAATCATTTGTTTTTGACACACATTTAATGAGCTAAATTTCTACACATATTCCAGTATATTACAGTATACTCTATTCTGTTTTGTTAATCTAACTGTAATTTCTTCTTTTGGAACCACAGAGCATTTTGAACATGATAACATAATTAAACACTTTTTTAGTAGAGTAAAAATGTTATTTTTCCTTTTCCATAATGATCACACTTATCTGTACCTATTTGTTCTTTCAGATAAGATTTAGAATTATTTCTTTATGATCCCAAATAAGATTTTATGAATGTTATAATTACTTTAGCAGCTATGTGTATATTTTACAAACTTCAGTGCTTTATCATACAGTCAGTTCATATTCTATTGCCAATTTTACTTCTATTGCTTTGTAAAGTGTCATAAAACTGATCTTGTAGATTATGTGGACTTCTTATTAAGATATTACTATAATGTGAATGTTACCTTTTCTCATTATAAACTCTAATTGGTTATTTCTGCTATGCAGAAAAACTATCAACATCACCATTTAATTTGTATCCAATCATTGTAATGAAGTTCATTATTAATTCTCACAGTTTTATAGATTATGCCTTTGAGTTCTCTATTTAAATAGTCATATCATATGCAAATAATAACAAAAATTGCTTTTTATTATTTCACTATTTTATTTTATCACTTTAGTAAGAATATCTACTTCTGTTAGCTAACATGTAAACATTTGTAAAGTAGTTTGTATTCTTGAAATACAACACTTAACTTTCAAAATAATACTTTCATTAATTCTTTCAAATTTTCCTATATTTTAATCACATTCATACTACTCCCAAATCCTCTGAATGCTCACTTCCCTATCCACTCAACTTTGACTTTTCTTCTTTCTTCTTTGAATTGTTTTAAGTCTCATTGAGTCTAGCTCTTGCTGTCCAACAACTCGTGGAATTATGGCCATACCTGAGGCATAGTGGACCTGTAAATGCTCTTGGCAGTAAGGAAAATTCCCTCTCCAAGAAGCTACCAAATGATGATAGATCCTCAGCTAGTGGTGGTATGGCATGTTCCCTTCCCTCTCCATGTGAAGATTTTGTCTGGCTTGGGCTTATGCATGACTTGTTACAATCACTATGAGTTTATCGGGACAACTATTCTGTTGTGTCCCCAAATACCCCATTTTTTGGAAGTCATCTTCTACCTGTGAATCTTACAATTTTTCTACTTCTTCTGTGGGATTTCAAGATTCTTAGAAGGGTGTCATATGTATGTCCCATTTAGAGATAAACATTCCATAGTCTCTTTTCCTATTTACGGTTGAATGTATGCTAATTTTCCCCTACTGTGAGAAGATATTTCTAAAATGAGGATTGAAACATGTATTACTAACACAGGTAGTGATAAATCATTAGGAGTCATTTTAATATTATGTAGATTTAGCAGAATATTAAGCTCTTCACTAGGCTTATGAGCCTACTTACATGTTCTGAAACTTTCACAAATAGTGCCAGTCAAATTGTATAGCTACATGTAATATTGAATTTTGTTTTTCATTTAATTAAAATGTAATTACATTATCTTTCTTCCTCTATTCCCTTTTAACTTCTCCTATTTTCAGCTCATTCCTTCCCAATTCACAAACCATGCCTTATTTAACCATTGTTGTTATAAATGTTTATGCATGTATAAATGCAAACTGCTGTGTTCCTTTAGTATTTCCTGCATGTATGTTTCAAGTGCTCACCACTTTGAATTAGAATACCAGTCATGAGGCACATCATGAGGAAGACTTTTTTCTCCATCTCTCAAGTTTTTACTAGCTTATAGCTCTTCATCTAGGCACGGGAACCCATGCAATGCAGTACATCTATGTTGGGATTGTTCACACCTTGTTTCAGAAACCATATTTTTGAAGTTTCATGGGTGTAGCTTCCCTAACATAGAAGGCACTGAAATATCAACAATAAAAATCTACAACTAAAAGGACAGAGAAGATCATGGACAAGTAGATAGAATAAACATGTCTAGGATGAGGATACTTTTAAGATAATATTGAATGCTTTTAAAAACATTATTAATGTATGTTAACTTTCACTTCCTAATGACTCCTAGCTATTATGGAAGATGTATTTTACCAATAAGAGCAAATGAAATATTAAGAACATCATTTTCTGATATCCATTTGTTTGTCTGTCTACTGTATCTATCACATCTATCACATCACAATTTCCCTACTTATCTGTCCAGATAAATTACATAATTTAGAACTTTAGATTATTTACACACACACACACACACACACACACACACACACACACACACACACTTCTCTATATGTTATTTTGTTACGAAAAAAGAAATAAGAATAAGCATTCCTATTGTTCTATTTATGTACTGGTACAAATTCTGAGAAGCTATGACTTACAGCTTAAACTGATATTTTCAGTTTTTTAATGGATGTGCTCAGTTTTATAATAAATGATTTTTAGATTCTCTTTTAGCTTTGGTACAATTTCCTCAGTTTTTAATGAAGCCATGTGTTATTGTTTATTTTTTGTTGTTGTTCTTTAAATTAAGTCAGAATCATGTAAAGTGAATGTTTGCCATCAAAACTACAATGGTTCCATTTGATGCTACTTATTGTGTGGCAGGTGCTAAGTCACCTGTTCAAAGCTACACACATAAATGTGTGTGTAACATAATATTCTACGGAATTCCTAAGTTTCCAATAAAATGATATTAGGTTCAGATAATGTATCAATAAGTTGAACCATTTTTAACTTCATTGTGTGAATCTCTGACACCTTCTAGGAGAGGAGTAAGGTAAATATGGATTCTGTTTGTGGCCCAGAGAAGGTTCTGCAATTGTAAGGCATAGCATGCAAAACAATCCTGCAATAGCCACAAAACTGATTTATTAGAAGTCTCTTTTTCACCTTGACTTATAAACATGTATGTGGTGACATTTAGATGCAAGTGGGGGATATATGAAGAATGACAGTCACTTTGATTCTTTCCCAGTGTACTGCTAGACAGTAGCTTGGATATTTGCACTTTGGCACATTTGGTGAAGAAGAAATTAGATGTCATCCTGCTGCTCTTCAAGAACGTTGGATTCTCTGATGTAGTCAAAAAAGTTAGAAACCACTAATTATTGCACGAAATATTAAAAAGGAAAGCTGACACATTCAAGCGCTAGTGCAGGCAAGGCAACTGAGCGAGCCCCAGAGCTCACATCAGTCAGCCACAGGGCTTCTACCTAGTGGGTCTCACTGAGCAGTTCTTTTGCCCACCATCTTTGTGGCAGGGGCTGTTGAGTTCCTCTCCCTACCAGGCAACACCCCACACACCCCAAGATCTGTCACCTCATAACCTAATTACCTGGTAAGATCAACACTCTTAATTCTTAATTAATCAATCAGATTTATGCATAAATAATATTACAATTTACAAGATGTCAATACAATAATTTTGGAGCCAATTGATAATGATAAAAGCTTTAACCCAATATTTCTAACATTATAAAAACATAGCTATCTGTGGTTAGTAAATGCAACACAGGTCCACATTGGAAGCCATTTCCATTTTCTTCCCTTTTCCTCCTACAACCTCTCTGTCTCCCCAACTCCTAGCTCTGCCTCCATTTTCCTGTCCAATCACAGGCCTTCCCCTGCTCTAATGTGATTAGACAGGGAAAATAAGGCAACAACTATTCACTTTTCTTTGGTCGCATTACTATATTCTTTAAGAGAAAATTTTGTCCCTCACTAAAGCACTGTGTTCATTGCCAATCTTATTTATTTATTTATTTATTTATTTATTTATGTAATTCTGTGAGTTTATATTCTTTTCTTTTTCTGTTTTCATAGAAACTTTTAGGAGCAAAGAGTTATTTATCAGGTGGCTTAAAAGTATAAATCCAGGCTTTACTAGAGACCTCATAAATTGAAAGAAGTCAAAGTGCTCCCCCAATCTTCCACATTTTCTTACAATTTCAGCATTCCTCCACCCTATCTTTAGTCCCTTGCTCTCCTACTTGCTGTACTTCACCCTCAACAGGGGCAGAGGCTTTTCTACCAAAGACCAAAACAACTGGGAGAAATCCAGGCATGCTGCCAGCCCACCAATCTACCCCATGCTCTCAACTGCTGTGCACCCTATTCTCAGATTCCAATCTTCCTAATGGCTATATCCCTGACCCAACTGACGCAGGGGCTCGTTGCTGTTCCAGAGACCAAACAGACTAGGGAAAGTTTAAAAGTGTTTTGCAGCTGATCAAAATCCCTCACTCACTCAGTATCTTGGCATTCCCCCCACCTATCAACAATCCTGAGACTTCCTAATTGCCTTAACCTATCCTCTAACTGGGACAAAGGCTCCCTGCCCTATCAGAAACCATAAAGAATGACACAAGCACAGAAAGGCCACATAGACCAGAAAGCCAGAGAGAAAACAGAAAACAAGGAAAAAAACACCCCTTCCACAAAGACAAACTAAAAAGTAGGTACATTGATCTTTAATTCCCTGAACCCAGATCTCTAGAATCCAGTTTAAGAACACAAGAAAAAACAGCCAAGGCATACTGTCACCACCAGAATACAGCTATTCTACTATAGTAAGTCTTCATAATTATTAGAGAGATCTCATATAGCAATTTGACACAATGCTTGAAAGATCTAGAACAAAAGGGTGCAAATGCACCAAAAAGGAGTAGATGGCAAGAAGTAATTAAACTAATGACTGAAATCAACAAAATAAAAACAAAGGTAACCATGCAAACTCTGAGAAAATTAACAGGATCAAAAAAATCATATCCAAAATAACTGAAAGACAGAGAAAGACTATCTAAATCAACATAGTTAGGAATAGAAAGGAGGATATAACAGGCACTGAGGAAATCCAAAGAACCATTAGGTTTTATTTCAAAAACATGTACTCTACAAAATTGTAAAATCTAAAAGAAATGGACAATTTTCTTCGTAGATACTACTTACCAATGTTAAATCAAGATAAAGTAAACAAAATTTAAAGGGAGCTATAAGACCCAAAGAAACAAAAAGTCATTAAAATCTAACCAAAAAAAAAGTCATTGAGTCACATGGCTTTGGTAGAGAATCACATCAAGCATTCAAAGTAGAGCTAATGCCAATATGCCTCAAATTATTCCAAAATAGAAACAAAAGAAACAGTGCCAAATTGATTTTATGATGCTATAATCACCTTAACACACAAACCAGATGAAGACTCAACAAGGAAAGAGTATTGCAGACCAATTTCCCTCAAGGATATTGATACACAAATATTTAATAAAATACGCACAACCTGAATTTAAAAACATACCTAAATAAAACTACCCAACATGATCACATAGGCATCAGACTAGAGATGCAAGACAGGTTCAATATACAAAGACCTGTCAATGAATCCACCATATAAATAAACTAAAAGAAAACACCATAAGATCATCTCATAAGATGATGAAAAGGCCTTTGACAAAATGGAATACTCATTTATTTCAAAAGTCTTGGAGAGATCAGGGATAAAAGGACATACCTGAACGTAATAAAATTAATTTACAGCAAGCCAATAAGAATATCAACTTAAACAGGAAGAAACTCAAAGCAATTCAATAGTATCAGGAACAAGATAAGACTGCCCATTCTCTCCATATCTATTAAATAAGTACTTGAAGCCAGTACTTAGTACTGGCCGAAGTAATAAGACAACTAAAAGTCATCAAGGGGATAAAATTTGAAAAGTAGGAAGTCAAAGTATTGCAATTTGCAGAAGATATGATTACATGCATAAGTGACCCCAAAAATTTTACCAGAGAACTCCAATAACTGATAAATACCTCCAGTGAAGCGGTTGGATAAAATATTAAAACAAAAACAGACAAACAAACAAAAAACCCCAGTAACACTCCTGTATACAAATGACGATTGGGAAGAACAACACCCTTCACAATAGCTACAAATACTATGACATATCTTGGTATAAGCCTAATCAAGCAAGTGAAACACCTGTATGAAAAGAACCTCAATTCTTTTAAGACAGAAACTGAAGAAGAGATCAGAGGATAGACATATCTCCCATGCTCATATACTGGCAGAATTAACATAGTAGTAATAAAGGCCATCTTACCAAAAGCAATCAACAGATTCAATGAAACCCCTATCAAAATTTTAACACAGACCTTAAAAGAATAACATTCAACTTCATGTGGAAAAAACAATCCCAGGATAGCTAACACAATCCTGTATTATCAAAGAAATTCTGGAGGTATCAATATATATATATATATATATACATATATGTACATTTATATATAAATAAAAATATATTTATATATTATAAGTATAATATTTATATATAAATATATTTATATATATTTATTACTATATAAATATATTTATATATATTTATTACTATATAAATATATTTATATATATTTATTACTATATAAATATATTTATATATTTATAAAGTCATATATATCATATATATGAGAAAATGGTAAATAGTCTGGAATACATTAGCATAGGAGACAACTACCTGAACAGAAATCCAGTAGTACATGCACAAAGATCAACAATTAATAAATGAGACCACATGAAACTGAAAATCTTCTGCAAGACAAAACACACCATCAATAGGAAAACAGGAGCCTACAATTTGGAGAAAAGTCTTCACTAACCATACATCAGACAGAGGGCTAATATCTAAATTATTTAAAGAACTCACACAGATAGACACCAACAAAACAAATAACCTAATTTAAGTAATGGGGTACAACTTTAAAAAGAGAATTCTCAACAGAGGAATCTCAAATGACTGAGAAGTACCTAAAGAAATCTACACCACTCTTACATATATACCCAAAAGATGCTTCACCACATCACAAGGACACATGCTCCATCATGTTCATCGCAGTCTTATTTGCAAAAGCCAGAAGCTAAAAACAACCCACATGTACCTCAGCAGAAGAAAGAATACAGAAAATGTGATACATTTTCGAAATGGAATATTACTCAGCTATTAAAAATGAGGACATCACAAATTTTGCAGGAAAATGGAAGGAACTAGAAAATATAATCCTGAGTAAGGTAACCCAGACCCAAATGAACATACATGGTATGTAATCATTGATAACTGGATATTAGCCAAAGAGTTCAGAATACCTAGGATACTACTCACAGACCATATGAAGCTTAACAAGAAGGAAGGTCAAATGCAGATGCTTCATTTCCACTTAGAAAGGGGAATAAAATAATCACAAAAGGCAGAGAAAGGGCAGGATCAGGGTGGGAGACGGGAGTGGGAAATGGGTGGTGAGGACAATATCAGGTATATGGGGAGACAGGAGAGAAGCACAGAGGTCCAGGAGAATGAATAAAAATATGCAGCAGTGTGGAGTGAGAAATGGGGGAAGCACTAGAAAGTCCTAGATGCCAGGTATGTGAGAGGCTCCCAGGGCCCAATGGGACTGGCATTAGTTGAAATGCCTAATAGTAGGGAGATAGAACCTGAAGAGATCACCTCCAGTAGATAAACATGGCTGCCATTTGAGGGATGGGGTCAGTCACACATCTCAAAATTTTGAACCCAAAATTGTTGCTGTCTAAAGGAAATACAGCGATAAAAATAATAGAGCAGAGAATGAAGGAAAGGACATCAAGAGAATCAAAGATGGTGATACCTCCAGAATCCATCCCATGCACAAACACCAATACCTGACACTATTGCTGATGCCAAGATGCACTTAAAGAAAGGAGCCTAGCATGGCTGTCCTCTGGGAGGCTTTGCCAGCACCTGACTGAGACAGATGCAGATACTGATAGTCAACCATTGAACTGAGCCCAGGGACCCCAGTAGAAATTAGGGGAAGGACTAAAGTTGCTGAAGGGGACTGCCGTAGCTGCCTGCAGCTACATGTGAACCGGTGACCTGTGAAAGATACTTAGGGATGGGTGGGGAGGACGATGAAAGAAACATGGACCAAGACAACACAGCTGTTCCAAGTCCACCTTTACTTAGGAGAAACAGGAGATATAAGCTTTGGGGATGTGACCCTCCCTCCCAAGTAGCAGGTCTCCGCCAGGCTGAGAGATGTTGCCATAACAGTTCTCAGGAAGATGTTACTTTCACAGGGTCTGCTACTCTGCAGGAGATGGCGACTGACCCCCTTTCACAGGAAACTGCAGCTCCTTTGAAGATAAAGGCTTGTTCCTGGAGCCTGGTGGGGGGAGTTGTGGCTGGAATTCCTCGGCTTAGTGTAGATGAAATGCAGGCAGCTGAATTATGCCTAAAGGATATATGGCATTACAATGGCTCTCTACAGACTGCAACCCTATAGGAAGAAAAACAGTATCAAATAATTGGATCCCTCAGAGCACCCAGTAACTAAGCCTCCAACCAAAGAGCATACAAGGGGAGTGCCCCACACTGCATATGTAGTAGAAGACTGTCTTGTCAGGCCTCAGTGAGAGGGGATGAACTTGGTCCTGTGGAGGCTTGATGGCTCAGAGAAGGGTGATGCTAGTGGGGTGAGGTAAGATTGGGTGGATGGTTGGGGAGCACCCTCTTAGAGGTGAAGGGGAGAAGGATGGGATGGAGGACTCATAGAGGGGGAACCAGGAAGGGGGACAACATTTGAAATGTGAATAAATAAAATTATTAATAAAAAAGAGAAATGTTCAAAGTCATTAGTCATCAGGGAAATCAAAAACAAAACAACTTTGAGGTTCTCTCTTACACCCATCGGAATAGCTAAGATCAAAACTTCAAGGGAGAGTATACACTAACAAAGATGTGGAGCAAGGAGAAAACTCCATTGTTGTGGGAGTGCAAACTTGCACAGCCATTTTGGAAATCAATATGCTAGTTTCTCAAAAATTCAGGAATTGATCTATCTCAAGACCCAGATGTCACTCCTAGGCATATACCCAAAAGACTCCATTTTACCACAAAGACAGTGGGGTCTGAGACCTGGAATTTACTGCCTGATGAAAGTGGGAAGCAAATTCGACTCAAAGCTAAACTACCTATCTGGAGATCTATCCAGATCTGTCTGATCTGACTCTATTCATAGATCTATTCTAACTCAACCTCTCTAAGAATTCTTTTAAACTTTCTCCTGAACTCTGTATTATTTTAATAAATAAGGTGGATAAAAGGGGACACTGTTAGCATACCAACAGCCTTGCAACTGAAATGATGAGCAAAACAACTGTGTGGCAAGAGTAGTGTCCCAAAACAAAAGAAAAAAGGAACTTGAACAACTGGTACAGAGCAGCTTGCGGCTCAACATAGAGAAGAGTCTAGGAGCCCATGTTTGTTGTTAAAAAAAAATCAGGAAAATGAAGGATGATGACAGATATAAGAGCAGTTCATAAGGAAATTAAACCAATATGTCCTTTATACCCTGGACTTTCTTTACTATCTTTGTTACTGAGATGATGGGATGTAGTCATAATTGCTTTGCAAGATTGCTTTTTCCCAATACCCTTTCATGAGCAAGAAATGTTTGCTTTCTGAACACATATTCTGAACAATAGTGGTCCAATGGAAAGATACCATTAGAATGTACTTTCACTGGGAATGTGAAATAGTCCAACTTTATGTCAATATTTTATGCAACCACCATTAGAAATAATTTGCAAGCAATTCCCTTAATCTATCATTTATCATTATATAGATAGTATTTTGTTGGCTGATTCTGACAAAGATGTTTTAGAAAATATGTTTAAGTAACACAAAGAATTTTCCCATACTGAGGGTTAAAGATTGCTCCAGAAAAAATACAAAGAAAAGATTCACTTAGCTATTTGAGTTATATAGTCATTAAACAAAAAATTTGATAGAAAAAGGTGCAAATCCATTGAGACTAATTGCAAGTTCTGAACAATTTTCAAAAATTAACTGCCTGAAATCTACAATTGGATTAAATAGATATGAGTTAAGTAATTTGTTTCAAACATTACAAGAAGATTCAAACTTAAGCATTCCAAGATGTCTAAGAGCTTAGGCAGAAAAAGAGTCAACTATTATAGAACAAAGACAGCAAGTCTTTTGAATTGATCCTAAACTTGATTGTATTCTGGTCATTTTACCTGCAACTCATTCCCCTACTGGGCTCATTTGCAAAAGTAAGATAATGTTATTGAATGGATTTACTTAGTTCATAAGCAAAGTAAAAAATTAAGACATACATAGAAAAATTCCTGAATTAATTATCAAAAGTAGAATAATATGTCAATTGTCAGAAAAAGATCCAGCTGGCATTGCAGAACCACTTGCAAATGCTGAGATTATGTCATAATTGGCGATCAATGAAAATTGTCAAAGAGCTTGTAGTGACTAATTGGGTGAAATTAATAATATCCAAAAAAGGCAAATGTACACAGTTCATCAAAAGAACTAATTGGATTCTTCCACATAAAATAAAGAGAACACCAGTTCCAAAGACACCAACATATTATACAGATGCAAACAAGATGGGGAAGTCAGGTTAGAAGTCATATAAAATAATCCAGGTGGTCAAAAGTCCATATGCATCAGTTCAAAAATCAGAATTGTATGCAATCCTTATGGTATTACTAGATTACCCTGAATCTCTTAAAATAATTACTGATTCTTTATATGCAGAAAGAGTTGTTTTGCATATAGAAACTGTGGAATTTGTACCTGATAACTCATAATTACCTTTATCATTTATACAATTTCAACAACCCTTCATAAGTAGAAACTATTCATTATATATTCAGTCTCACAAAGAATTGCCTAGTCCATTAGCTCAAGAAAATGAGGAAATTGACCAGTTACTATTAGGAAATGTGTTAGAGGCTTTCAAATTTTGTGAGAAACATCATACTAATGGGAACAATTTAAATAAAAAATTTCATTCACTTGGGAGTAATGAAAAAATGTCCTATGCATTCTTTGTACAACCAAAATCTGTTACCTGCTGGTACCAACCCTAGAGGTACCAAAGGAAATGACATGGCAGATGGATGTTTTCCATTTTGGAGAATTTGGAAATCAAAGGTATATACACCACACCATTAACACATACTCAATGTTTCAAAGAGCACCTTTAAGTTGCAAAAATGATGACTGTGTGATTACACATTTATTAGAAGTAATAGTAATTATGGGGATACCTGCACAAATTAAAATGGGCAATGCTCTTGAATATGTCTCCAACAAGAAGAAGTAACTCTTTTTATATTAAAATATAAAGCATTTTACTGGTGTACCACACAATCCCACAGGACATAGAGTTACAGAAAGAGTCAGTCATACCTTAAGAGAGATGATTATTAAACAAAAAGAGAGAGTAAAAAGCTCCATGAGAAGACTAACTAATCTTTTTTTAACTCTCAACTTTCCTTAATGTTGGCAAAAAAAGAACTACTGCAGCTGAGAGACACTGGGTTATCAAAAAAAAAAAAACAAAAAACAAAAAACAAAAAAAACAAAAAACAAAACAAAACAAAAAAAAACAACAAAAAAAAAACCCTGAGAAACTAAACCCAACCAATGTACTATAAAGATGCAGTTTTAGTTTTGTGTTTCTTATAACTGTTTTTATTGTGTGTAAATTGATAATGTTAGAGAAAAAGACAAAGATTTAAACAGAAAGGGGAATATGAATTGGAAATTTCCGGTTTCTTTGGAGACTCAGTTTTGTTATATGATGTTTTTCTGGAAACTATCTTATAAGAGGATGTTTTTGCTGAAGTAGACACGTGGGAGGATGTTTTGCTGAAAACAGACATGTGGTGTTTTTCTAGAAACAGCCTGGAAAAAGGGCATGTGATAGAGCGGAGGTTTGAGAGAATATGTGATGTTTAGAAAGAGTCTAAATAGAACCAAACAGAAAGTGGATGACACTGTGTGGTATTTATTTGACTGGCCACTGTTTGCTGGTCATCATTGGTCTTTGATGAAGCTGGTCTTCACTGGTGAAGCTGTGTGGTATTGGTCTGCCTTGAAACTCTTTGCTGGTCATTATTTGCCGTGATTTCATAAAGAGATACAAACCAAAAAGCTTCTGGTGGTAATCCAGCAGCGTCTTGCTGTTTTGGGGATCTGAGCCAATTGGCAGAGCCTCTCAGGTTCTTCTGGATCAAACTGCCATTGTTGACTCATGAACGGTTTGTGAGTGGATCAAGCTAATGCTGCTGAATCATGAGAACTAAACCACTGATATCCTGCCAATACAGATTGAATTTGCTCTAAAAAAGAAAAAAAAATTTCTAAACAGGTCCACATACTCCTTTGTCCTATTAACCTTTCCTTTTCACTAGGTCTTGTGGGTTGGCAGCTAGATAGGAGGTTAAAGCGTTTAAGTACATGTATTAAGTAAGTTTTGAAAATTCTTGGCTTTTATGTTACAGTTACAGAGCTTGGTGTTCTGTGGGAATCTAAACAGAAGGAGAGGGACTGTTTCTGATGTTGTTGCTTACTTTTGAGACCCTTGTCCTTCTACTAGGTTGTCTCATCCAGCATTAATATAAGGGGAAATACCTAGTCTTAGTTTAATTTCTTATAATGTGTTTGGTTGATATCCCTGGGAGACATGACATTTTCTGAAGATAAAGAAAAAGGATTAGATGGGGTAGTGGGTAGGGACTCAGAGGAGAGGAAGGAAATGACACTGTGGTCTAGATGTAATATATGAGAGAATAAATTAATAAAAAATGCAGAAAAGTATAAACCAGAGAAAGTATGCAGCATCATTAACTGAGGTCAATAATGCACAGAAACAAATCAGTGCTAGAACAACACAAGCACATTTTATAAAAGAAGAAATCAGGCAGGAAATAAAACTTTAGTCAGATACTTAGAAACTTTAATCTTGTTTCATATACTGGTGGCATGGTAAATGCAAACATACATACATATAAAGAAACATACAAAAACCCTTTCATATATGAGGAAGAAAAGTCTTTGAGTGATATTTAATCTTTTTGATATCTTAACTTACATTCTATGATATAAAATTAATGGTCTTTAAATGGTAAAATTTAACCCCAAAATATTTACGTAAGTTAGAAGAAAAAAGAACATATGATAAGTAACACATACTATATATGTGTAAAACAATACATACTTTTTATATGTATATAAGTATTTATTTATACATATATATGCATGCACATGCACATGTGTGTGCATGTGCACACACACATGTGTATATATATATGTACATATATGTACATATATATGCTAAAGAAGAAAACCTTGTATCAGTCATGCTCCTCATTTCTATGAAAAGACCAGTGATCACATAGTAGGTATGCAAAATGATCTTTTCCACTACCCATTCTTCTGTTAACCTGCAATTAGTACTTCAATTCATCATGCCTATTGACCTTGTGAAGTGATATAAACATCTGGCCTTAAATACCACCATTTAAGCTGTTGCCCTTTCCTTTTGACTTTAATCACAGAGCCTGATAATCCTAATACTTAGCCTAAGGGCTTGTATCCAAATTACTTTTTTTTCTTCAAAGTGAAATTGTAGTTGAATATGCCCCTTGACAGTCATATTCAGTCACAGCAACTGGCATAACTATTTTCATCTACAATTAGTTCAGAAGCATGATGAATTTTGTGTTCAGTGCACTTCAAATTCAATAGAATCCTTTTATATTCTTGTTGAAAATAGCTAGGCAAGAAGAAAAGAAATTTACAGAAATAGGAACCAAAATTTCTAATAAGTCATATATTATATAGTGCTGCTTGCTATCACTGTGATAAGACATCAGGACCTTGGAGAGCAAAGGGTTTATTTCACTCACAGTTCTATGTGAGTACATCATTAAAAGCAGTGAGGAAAGAAACCTGAGGACAGGAGCTGATGCAGAAACAATGAAGGAGTGATACTCATTTGCTCACCATGACTTGATCATCCTGTTATATTATAGCATCCAAGACTACCAGTACAGGGGTAGCCTCACCCAAAATGCAATTGGTCCTTCCAAACCACTAATTAAAAGTATGCCCTACTGGCTTATCTAGAGACAAATCTTGTGGAAGCATTTTTCAATTGAGGCTTCCTTCTCTTTGATGACTCTACTTTGAGTCAAGTTGAAATTAAACTATCCAGTACTGCTGACTCCTTCCCTTGTCAACTTGACACAGAAACACATCATATATAAGTCATAACTTTTTATTTTTTGTTTATCACCAAGATCACATATTTATAAAAATATCACAATATAAGACATTTTAAAATCTTAAAACGTCCCACGATCTTAATTGAAACACTCTAAAATTTGCCTTTAAAAAAAATCCACTCTCTTTTTAAATCCAAAGTTTCTGTAAAACTCTAAAATCTTTTCTTCTAAAAAAATTACTGTGAGATCCTGTAAAATTAAAATGTTAAATATTTTCTCACTTCAAGGTGGAAGTTTCAGGGCACAGTCACTATCAGCTCAAAATAAAACCAAACTCTAGTATTGAATAATTAAATGCACATTGTGTAAGATCCATGCATGATCTTCTGGGGTACTCCAAAGATGTGGGTTAATTCTTTGACTCTGCCCTCTACAGCACACATGTCCTCTACAGCATCTTCTAGGTTGAGGCAGAATCCACTCTACCACTGCTACTATTCTGCTGGTCATCCCAAGGTACTGGCATCTCCAACATTGGGCTTTTCTGCTACACCTGGGCTGTACTTTCAACAATAGCCCCTCCTGGCCTTTCTTTATTATGTTAAGTCTCATCTTTTCTACATGACTGCTTTAATCCTAAAATTTTAAATGCTACTGAGGCTGTATAATTCTGGTCACTCACTGTACAAGCCTCAGCGGTTCTATATGACATGCTTTTGGGATATTCCTCCCAAAAACAACATGGCTAGTTCTATCACAGAAATACCTCACTCCTTGTACCAACTTGTCTTAGTTAGGGTTATTAATAATGTGATGAAACATCATGACCAAAAGCAAATTGGGGTGAAAAGAATTATTTCATCCAGAGTCTCATATAGCAGGATATTATCAATCACAGGACAGTTATTCAAGCTAGATAGAAACTTGGATGCAGAACCAGATGCAGAGGTCAATGAGGGAGATGCTTACTTGTCTCCCATAGCTTGTTAAGATTTTTTTAAAAATAAAATACAAACTACCAGCCCAGTGATGGTGCTATATATATTTAGATGGGCCTTCCTACATCAATCACATATTAAGAAAATGCCCTACAATCTTATGGAGACATTTTTGCCACTTACTTTTCCTCCTGTCTGATGACTGTAGCTTCTGTCTAGTTGACATATAACTGGCCAGAACAGATCACTGAAGGTATTAAGAAACAGAAAACCTAAACGTCTACCCCTTAATCCCAAATCTATGAACTCTAGGACTTGGAGAAATTGCCATATAATCAAAGCTGAGTCAGAGAATACACAACCTTCAAAGGAACCCCTATGATCTATTTCAGGCAGTATAACAGAGTTTTCCAAAGGCTGTTCCCCTCCAATAAAACTAACTGCTCAAGCATACTAGGTAAACTAGTAATACTAATATATCTGATAATCATGTCTTTTTTGACAGCCTTATTGGGTGTGTTACTTTTTCCCAAATGATGTTATGCAGAATACTGATGATGCATAAGGCATTCTGTTTATATGTAGCATTTTTGGCAGCAGTATCTTATTCTCTGAAGACAATAACTCCACAGTAGTCTCTACTATAGTAAGAGCAATGATACTCCTTCCATGATAGAAAGAGTCCAGTGTTAATAATTGGGTGTCATGTAGTTATATGTTTACTTAGAACAATAATGGGTTATATGGGATTCAGTTCTGATCTCTGATACTACATAGATATATGCATGCAGTAATAATTATTTAAAAAATAAAATGAATTTTGAATTTGATAGAGACTGGGTAAGGGTATGTCAGAGTGTTTGGGTAGAAGAAATGGAATGGTAAAGGTAGTGATTAAACTCAAAAATATGTAAATAAATGAAAAGAAGCAGGAAATAAAGATATCAAAAGTAAAAATGAAGAATAAAAGTAGTTAAACACCATGGGATTTGTATGTATGTGCACAAAAGTAAACATATACAGGGAAAACACTTGTTTACTATACAGATCTAGTTCCATGATCAGAAAACTTAGCAATTCAAGATTTGTCATCAGCTAGCAGAGAACAGAAAACAGTGAATAGAACTCCAGTCAGAGTCACAATTTTGAGAAACAGGAGAGAGACAGAACAGGGGTTATATACAAGCAAAAGATTTATGTGGCAAAAATAAGCTGAGAGAAAGAATCTATTCTTCTTCTACCTCTTGTTTATTCAGCCTTCAGTAGTTTTGTATGAACTCCATTTATATTACGACGAGTAGTTTATTTTATTCAATTCATTGATTCAAATGTCAATCTCACCCAGAAAACCTCTCACAATCACACTCAGAAAAAAATGTTTAACCAAATGTCTGGGTACACAGGGGCCTCCTTAAATTGATACATAAAACTAACCATTACAGTTCTTTGTTGTTTAGCACCATGACTTAGATTAAGGTGATAACTGAAGAAAATGCATTAAGGCCCCTTGACAAATTTTAAAAATAGAATTTGTTCTTATGCCTTGTAATTCAGCAGCTTTAATAGACCATAATTTATTTGTATAACGAAAGCACATGAAGTGCAATGTGATTTTGTTACTTACAAAGTTTATGTGTTCGCTGAATTCTCTCTCCTATGAGGCAATTGCTTTCAAAGTTCACTGGAGCCATCCTAGTTTCTCCCATTTCCCTCGCTCTAATATGGATAATCGAGTACAGCACCCAACATTCAGAGTTGTGGGCACCTCATAACACTTCCTTTTGTTATTTTTTTTAAAAATAATCATCAACTAGGAAATTATTCTAATATATTCCTATATTAAAATTTTACATTAATAATGTGAAATTGAACTGTTCTTCAAGGCAGTTTGACAACATTAAAGATCCTTGACACACTGAAACTCCATTCTTTCCATTTTATAAGCAGATATATTTAAGTTCACGGATATTAAGTGTTTTCCAGAAGGTCCTGTGACAAAGTAATAAGTAGCAAAGGAGAATGTGTTAGTAAATGAAAGTTTATTTAGTATATTTGCAAATGTGTCATTAATTTAAAAATAGATAAAATGAGTGTCATGTACCACTTAAAAATTTAAACTACAAACGTTAAAAACCAAAGTCTAACTTTCTTGTGTTTACATCCTATAAAGTTAATCTAAAGTTTAGAGACAAAGAACATAAAATTTAGTTTGTTCATTTTGATGGTTGGGTTTGTTGAATAGTTAGCACGGTAAGTAAACAAGCCAACTATTTAATTTGAAAGTAGTGATGCATCAAATAAGAAATTTAGAATGCAGAAATATATATATGTATGTATATACATACATATATATATATTTAAAGGAGCAAACCAGCTCTGCAATGCAATGATATTTCCTTTACTGTTAGATATAAAACTGCTCTAACCTACTTTGAGTTACTAAAATAAGAAGATATGATGTTAGTTCCATATCACTTTCATATGTCCTTTCATCTTAAAACCTTCAAAATACTTTGAATTTTTTAACTTAAGAGACTCAAAAGTACATTCCATGAAGTGAGAGAGAAAACTCAATTCTATTAACATTTTAACTGGAGTCAGGCTGCTGATTGTGACTTATTAATATGTTCTCTTTAATTTACAAATAGTACTGGAGTCTAGAAAATGTCTGTGACTTTATAAAGTTGTACATAAAAATAGCTGAGAAATACAACTCATGTA
The DNA here is from genome assembly GCA_036184795.1 of Tokudaia tokunoshimensis. Lineage (NCBI taxonomy): Eukaryota > Metazoa > Chordata > Mammalia > Rodentia > Muridae > Tokudaia > Tokudaia tokunoshimensis. The sequence goes on along the minus strand of BTHU01000005.1, from coordinate 10,918,525 downwards.
TTTCACATGAAACTCCAAGTACATCTCACTTCTAAGTTATTTTACAACTGTAGTCATTACAGAAATATCTGTATTCCAGCTGCAAGCTTTTCTCCAATCTGATCAATGCTGCTGTATTTATAGAAATAGATGATCTTCAACCTATTCTTTGCTTTGGAACCAGCACTCAACATCTTCTGTAGTGGCAAATGATTTTACTAGAACATTTCCCATTCTTGTTTCTAATACATAATACTTCTGCTGAGTAACCCTATTACCAGAGACGACTCCATCATCTCATTTACTGTTAAATCCATTGTCATGTTGTATATGAGTTTATATAAACAATAAATGTAATTTTGAAGAAATGAACATAAGAGCTAAAGAGCTGTATCCGTGAATACAACCATTTATTGCTCAAACAGAAGAACCTGAGTTTGCACTTCCAACACCCATGATGAAACACTGGGCTTGGATAGTTTCACCTGACACTCTGGCATTAAAGGATGGAATTAGGTGGATCCCTGGAGCTGTCTTACCAGGAAGGCTAGCCAATATGGTGAGCTTCTGATTCCTGGAAAGATTCCATCTTAAGGGTTTCAGGCAGATAGCAAAAGAGGAAGATACCACATAAGGTCCTTCTTTGGTCCCTGTATGCACGCACCAGGGTATCCACATTAGGTGCCACGATGAGGACACTGATTTGGGTTTGATTCCATACTGTAAGAATTCTATGAAGTGTGTTTTATGAAGAGTGTCTGTTCAGAAATATAGGCAACTAAGTTTAGCCATGTGAAAATCAAAAGGGAAAATGGTTGAATATAATTAAGAACACTATATTAGCCATGAGGAAGTGAGTTACCTATGGTCAAATATTTTTATTTTAAAATATCATACTAAATATAGTTGATGCTTGCAGATTTGCTACTAGGTCATACTAAGATTTTCCCCTCCAGTTTAATTAGCTTAGAGAGTAATAAGAAGGGACCCTTTAAAAGCAGCTGTGGAGATTTGTTATTTTAATTATCCATGTATATAGACAAAAAAAATTACAACATGAAAATATTGAAGGTGACTTATAGACCACTCAGAAAAGATCTTCTCCTAAACAACACAAGCTAAATTAAGGGCTTTATTTGCTAATGCATACTCATAAAACACTAGAAATATACTCTGCCTTTAAATATCAAAAAAGTACTCAATAGGTCTCAGATACAAATACCCTTGAAAAGAAAGTTGCACAGTGACCCTGGACTGACACTATCTGAATAACTTCAGATAATAAAGAAAACACCATGGCAACTGCCCCACATGCGTGCATCATTATAACTGCTTGTAAATGATATCGAACATGAATACCATTTAAATAGGATTGGAATGGGAGCAGGCCATTTTTTGTATTATCAAACCAAAGCATTTAGGAGGAACTGAGTATTTCCTTTGGCTAGAATGTCAAATAGTTCACGTGATTTAGAATGAGAGTTTATGTGCATAATTTTAGATTGATTATCATAGATATGCTATATATCTGGCCTAGACTTCCTTTGCCTCAGATGCTTTAAATGCTCTCTGTTCATGACTTCTGCATTAATATTGTGCTGTGTCTATTTTGTGATCTGTTATTAGTATTATCAATTGTAACTCAGGCAAACTTTTACATGAAATAGAGGGATGCGCTGAAAATCGACAGTATCTTTTAACTGTTAACCCAAGCCTGAGGAAGTCTGCATAAGCATCCTTTCTGCATTTCTAGAGGTAGCTGTTTTTCTACCTTGGCTCCCTAATTACACCTTCTGGGAGACAGAAATTTGTACCATTTTGCCCTTCATTTGCATCATCACAGCAGCAGTAGCCTTCATGTCCCTTTGCCTGATAAGTTGCAGGGTTTTCGGGTTCTGCACACTGATTATGCAGCCACGCTTGCCTCTCCTTGGACAGTTCCAAGGACACTGCAATTCTTCCTCCAGGCTTACAGCACACACTTGAAAAGACCATCTTGCCTTCCATCCTACTCAGACAGTGGTGCATGACAGTCCCTTAGCCCATTTTCACCTTTTTGGATACTGGAGTATGCTTGCATAAGAGCTAAATGCAGACTTCTTGGGTTCCTGAATATATCTTTGTTTTTACTTGGGAATTAACCCTTAAGAAGTATGCCTCACAGCTTATCTGTGGGTTTGGTTTTTAGTACTAATTTGTTATTTTCCTTAATTGACAGGCATTATAAGATACTGAGGCTTTATGAGTGTTCTTCATCACTAAATATACATATAGGGTATTCAATCAACTACCTTTCTAAAGCATTGCATTAATCAGAAAAAGACACTTAATCTAGACTATTTACTTTTAACTTATATATTCCTGTGTGGTAGTTAGGTGAGACTTCATTGATACCTATAAAATAATTGACTGCCATCTGAATAAATCAAGGTAATATAGTATAAAATAATGTCTTAAGTGAATATTGGTTATCTGAAACTTTATGCAATATAAAATGAAGTTTGCTGTATGATCATGATTCAAAGAACTCAAGGCAAAATTTCTGAGAAAGCCGCAAAAAAAAATTTCATTCGCAATGAGATTTTGTCAGTTGGGGCAGTTTTAATTTTGGTTTATGGTGCTTGTTAACCTGCAGGATTATCCAAATAAATTCTACTTCATCAAAATAATTTCCTCTCTATTAATGACTACAATGAATATGAACTCATTTGATCTAGTTTGAATTAGCAATGAAATTTTTGTCTGAGAAATTGCCTTATAGTTGATCAGAGACATTTATACTTGAACAGTAAGGATTTAATTTTTTCCCTAAGAATCAAAACAAATATTCAAGTGTATTAAAGTATAATTATAGTACATGTTACTTACATTTCATTTTTATATTTTATATAGTTAGGAACCAAATATAGAAAAATGTAAAATTCAATGCATTTTAATGGCCTTGATCAGAATTTGACAAATATATGAATAATATTCTATGGTCTGAATGTTTGTATCACCTCAAAATCCACATGTTACAATCCTGATACCCAAATGATACTGTTAGGAGGAAGGAGAAATTGCAAGGTTGTTAGATTATGAGGGCAGAAGTATCGTGAATAGTATCAGTGCCCTTGTAAGTCCATGAGACTCCTTTTCTTCTTCTATCACATGAGCATACAGCAAGAACATACTATGCATGAAGCAGAAAGCAAGGTATCAAAACACATCAGCCTTCCAATACCTTCCAATATCTTTTTTCTTTTTTTTTTATTTTCTATATTCTTTATTTACATTCCAAATGATTTCCCCTTTCCTGGTTTCCCCCTCCCTGAAAGTCCCATAAGCCCTCTTCCCTCCTCCTTTTCTCAGTCAACCCCCTCCAGCTTCTCTGTCCTGGTATTCCCCTACACTGCTACATCCAGTCTTTCCAGGACCAGGGACCTCTCCTTCCTTCTTCTTGGGAATCAATTAATATGTGAATTGTGTCTTGGGTATTCTGAACTTCTGGGTTAATATCCACTTATCAGTGACTGCATACCATGTGTGTTCTTTTGTGATTGGGTTACCTCAGTAAGGATGGTATTTTCCAGTTCTGACCATTTGCCTAAGAATTTCATGAATTCATTGTTTTTATTTGCTGAGTAGTATTTCATTGTGTAAATATACCACATTTTCTGTATCCATTCATCCGTTGAGGGACATCTGGGTTCTTTCCAGCTTCTGGCTATTACAAATAAGGCTGCTATGACATAGTGGAGCATGTGTCCTTATTGCATGCAGGGGAGGTCTCTGGGTATATGCTCAGGAGTGGTATAACAGGGTCCTCTGGGAGTGTCATGCCCAGTTTTCTGAGGAACTGCCAGACTGATTTCCAGAGTGGTTGTACCAGCTTGTAATCCCACCAGCAGTGGAGGAGTATTCCTCTTTCTCCACATCTTGCCAGCACCTGCTGTCTCCTGTGTTTTTGATCTTAGACATAACCTACGCAATGTAAGTAATAGGTATGAACCTCTATAAGTTAACCAGTTTGTTTTGCTTTAGTAACACAAATAGACACATCATCATCACTCGATGCCATATCATATATATGAAAAATAATGAATGACTCAGTAGGTTGTATTTATATATGTATATATGTACCAGTAACAATAGTAAAGAAAACAATAAAAATAATATATAAAAGTAGAATAATATATAGAAGTAGAAGGAAGCATGAAAAGTAGAGGTGGAGAAATGGGTAAGAGAGAGTAGGATATGGTCCTAGGGAATTGAAGAATATCAAAGTATAGTACGTTAATATATAAAACATCTTAATAAACCCATTATTTTGTACAGCTAATAAATGTTAACACAACAAAGAAATGTTTTAGGTTATTTGCCTTATTCTTGCATTTTTGTAAGCTGAATTACCATTTTGATTACACATTTTGCAGCAATCTAATAAAAAAACTCCTCAAATGCAATAACATGGACACAAATAGATATCAGAAATTTACTATCTTTGCCTTCAATAGTAACTTTCAGAGCATGCTGTGATCATTTCTCTCCACCTACAGCATGAAATCAACCTGAAAAATCAAAAGTAAAGGTTATTTGACATTGTCCAGAGAATCAGGGTAGAGCAGTAGAAACTCATTGTTTGATGAATGAAGGCTAAGGCCAGATTTAAGAAAATATTAATGGCTACAATCAACACCAACTAATATATATTAAACCAAAGAATTCATATGATCTTTAAGGAATTTATGCACATTAGTACAAATTCATCTACATTTATCCTATAATAAGATGCTATCAAAATTGTATGTGACTTAGGCTTAAGAAAATGAGGTTATTCTGTAAACATTGGCATGAAAAGATTCCCTTTATGTATTGTGTATTGTTAAATAAAAATTCTTTACATATACAATTTATGATCACATTTTGTTGAAAACACACATAGAATTACTATCCGATGGTAAGTACAAGGTCACACAAGGAGACCAATAATTAAATGTGATACAGATCTTCATTTCTTCTTTCTTTAATCAATTAACTTTGATAGTGTACCATAACAAGGTACAATGTCTCTAGTGTAGACATAATGTCAGAAATATGGGTAGATCTTAAACTGATATAAGTTCAAAGAGAGAATAATTCACCATAATATAGAAACTGAGTATTTGAGAAATCAAATGCAGTTGAGAAATAGTCTACAGATTATGTGTGGAACACATAAGGCAGCAGCCTGGAGACTTACAGAATGAAGTTGTGAAATACAGCATAAGCTTTATTAATGAGCTGGGCTCTTATTCTAAGAGCCTTTGAAAGAACTTTAGCAGAACAATGGCATAATCAGGCATAAGACAGAAAGATTACTATTTCTGAACCCTAGACAACACATTGAAATAAAAGTCTAAAAATAGAAATCATTTTAAAGAAATTTGTTGTAATTTTTTTTAACTGACAGATTTGGTCTAAATTAAACTGTTATCCGTGATGTTAGAGAGACTGGCTCCTATCCATGCACGATCCAGGAGATAGAGCTATAAGCTGTTCACTGAGATAAGGAACCTGGAGAGAGTGGAGATGTACAGGGGGGATCTGAGGATTCCAATGGGATGCATGTTCAGCATGGTCAAGTGAAGGTAAATATTGGACAGTATGCCAACAAAAATGAGTGTGAAATTTAAGATGGGAATCTATGTTGACCAACTCTTTTAACAATATAAGAACATGGATGATAGTAGGGCCATGAGCTTCCAGAGCAAGTCTGCAGTATGAAAGAAAAGTCTCCGGACCCCAGACGTTTTCATGCCTTCTCTTCCCTTTTAGAGATCTTCCTTGAAGCTTGAGGGGTCAGATGATGGGGAGGGGAGTCATAAAATGCTATTTTAAGAACATGCTCTGCATATGGCACTATAATTTACAGTAGCTGACTTTAACACTCTATGAACCAAAACAAATTAGAATTTACCAGTATTTAATAATTATTGTCAACCAGCAATGATGGAGAAACATGCTTCATGAGAGAGTCGCCAATTCATCAGAAAGACTGATGCTTAGTTTTCTGTAAAATCATAGAAATTCATATATTTACTAGAAGTTCAGGCATAATTCTCTCAAAGGAATAATTTTTCTTCATACGATTTTTATTGAAACCCTAAAATACTAAATCCTATGTACATTTTATATCAGTTGCAGGCCCTGACTTTCCCTTTCTGATTCTTTCTTTCCTTCTTTCTTTCTTTCTTTCTTTCTTTCTTTCTTTCTTTCTTTCTTTCTTTCTTTCTTTCTTTCTTCCTTCCTTCCTTCCTTCCTTCCTTCCTTCCTTCCTCTTTTTTGTTCATTCTTTCATTCTTTCTATTTGTGTATGGAAAGTTTCTTTTTGTTTGTTTTTTTGTTTTTTTTTTTTGTTTTGTATAATGAACTTTATTTAAAAGTTAACAAAAGTCAGATCTCAGAGGTCCATTCCAGTCTGGTCCTTCTCCATTAACTTGGATTATTCACATCACCATCCCTTTTATTGTGAACATAAAAGTCCATCTGCCAATACCATTCCTTTCTTATAAATTTGCATTGTATTTATTTCTTTTAATTAAAATTTATTTTATGCAATATATCTAGATCACGTTCCACTCCCACCTCTACTAAAATCTTTTTCACTGTCCAACCTTCAAAATCCATATCTTCTTTCTCTCTCTTTAGAAAGCAAGCAGATTGATCCCATGCAAAACTCCAAACCAAAACACTATTGCTGATGCCAACCAAGATGCGCTTGCAGACAGAAGCTTGGCATGGCTGTCGTCTGAAAGGCTCTACCAGCACCTAACTGAGACAGATGCAAGTACTTACAGCCAACCATTGGACTGAGTCCAGAACTCCTATGGAAGAATTACGGGAAGGACTGAAGGAGTTGAAAGAGATTGCAACCACATAGGAAGAACAACACTATCAACTAACCAGACCCCTCAGAGGTCCCAAGGACTGAGTCATCAACCAAAGAACATATGTGGGCTGGTCTGTGGCCCCTGCTTCCTATATAGCAGAAGACTGTTTTGTCTGATCTTAGAGGAAGTAAATGTTCTTGGTCCTCTGATCAAGTGGAGGCTTGATGGCCCAGAGAAGGGGCATGCTAGAGGGGTGAGGTGAGAATGGGTGGGTAGGTGGGAGAGCATCCTCTTAGAGGGGAAGGATAGGGGTAGAGTGGAGACAAGTGAATGGGGGAACAAAAAGGGAAACAATTGGAATGTAAATAAATAAAATAATAATAAAAAGAAAATAAATAAGCAAATTAAAAAACAAAAAGAATAAAACCAAAAACATAAAAGCACAAAAAACCACATACATACATACATACATATATACATACACACATACATAATACACACACACACACACACACACACACACACCATTAAAACCACAAAGTCATATTTCACAATATATGCAAAAACACCAGTAAGATCTGGGCAGTGGTGGTGCTTGCCTTTAATCCCAGCACTTGGGAGGCAGAGACAGGCTGATTTCTGAGTTTGAGGCCAGCCTGGTATACAGAGTGAGTTCCAGGACAACCAGAGCTATACAGAGAAACCGTCTTGAACCCCACCCCCCCAAAAAAAAGAAAAAAAAAACACTAGTAAGAGAAGGGATGTCCAGTTAAACAAGACAAAAAAAATCTCTAAAACTATAATGAGTTTGAGCTCTCAGTCTATTCATGCTGTACATAATGTCTACCTTTAAAAGGGGTTGATATACCCAATGAGACTCCATTGGAGACAACTAATTCTTTCCTTGTAAGTATATATCAGTTGGATATAACTTCTGTAATGTAAGCTCAAGTCTACTTTCCTCTTCCAGAGTTAGGACTGTATCTGGCTGAAATCTATACAGGCCTCTGTGCATGCTGCCAGTCTCTGTGAGTTCTATGAGAATTAGTCCCGTAGTATCAGGAAGACATTGTTTCTTTGATATCATCTATTCCCTATGAGTCTTAGAATATTTCTCGTTTCTTCCACATAGTTTCGTTTTGACTTGTAAGAGGAGGGATTTGATAAAGGCATCCTATTTAGAGCTAGGTGTTCTGAAGACTCCCACTCATAGAGCATTCTCCAGTTCAGGTTTCTGTATTTATTCTCAGTACTACAAGAAGAAGCTTCTGTAGTGATGGCTGATTAATATTCCATTAATCTATGACTATAGCAGAATGTATTTAGAAGTAATTTTATTGCTATCTTCATTTAGTAGAACAATAATGATCTGATATGAATATGATCTAGTTTGAGATTCCTCTAATATGCAGTTGTATGTCATTCTCACCATCCCTGACTGACTCTTGTCTTTACTTTTCTTATTCAGATCCTAACATTCCTTGCTCCTCCCGGTTTGACTGCTGTCACAAATTGAGTTGGTTCTTCAACATATTATTTATTGAATCTTATTTGTAGATGTGGCATTAGCCACTATAAGAATTAGATCCCCACAGCTCAGGAAGCAGCTGAGTTAGTAAAAGTTTTGCTTCAGGAGTACAAGGAACTAAGTTCATTCTCCGTATCCACATTTTAAAAAGTTGGGTAAGATGATGCTTACTTTGAATCCTGGCAGTAAAGAAGCAAAGAAAAGTATATCCCTGGGGCTTGCTATCCAGCCAGAGTTACCTGCTTCATAAGTTCCAAGTATATGAAAAACCCTTACACCCTGTGTTTTAAAAAGTGGTGGGAAGTGGACAAAGCCAGAAGAAAAACACCTGAGGCTGATATCTGGACTATACTGCCCCCCACCCCGTGTGTGTGTGTGTGTGTGTGTGTGTGTGTGTGTGTGTGTATACATGTGCATGTATACACGAAGTCTCTCCAAACACAAATGTTCATTCTCATGCACACAGAGTAATCTCCCAAGACATTAGAGGCCTAACCTAAGTAAATATGTCATTTTAAAGCTCCCAGTCAAGCATGACTATTTCTCTTGCTCTTGTGGTTTATAAATCTCAAGTGTGTAATAGCCTCAGAGTCTTTATACAACTTCTTTCTTTATACAAAGAAAAAAATAAGTAATAATTACATTGTAGAAGCAGGACCATGAGGTTTACCCCATAGCCTAATGGACTTTGTACAGCCAAAATTACCAGAAAATGTATACAGATCGGTAGAGCAATCCTTGCCATCCATCAGTTATGATCTGCAGGAAGGTTAGTACCCTTATACTTCTGACCTGCAGTCTTTGAGCAAAATGAACTTTATGTTCAGAGATTTAGGTGTTTTTAGCCATAAGTTTGGGAAGGATGTTTTAAAATAGTTGGATTTAATTCAATATAAATAGAGTATTGCCTATTTAAGCCAGAGGATTCCATTTCTTCCAGTAGTAACTTCTGTAAGCACTAGGTCATAGTTGGAATTTGGAAAATCAAGGGCCCAACACAAAGAACTGTATCCACACATAAGTAATTTAGTGCTTCTGTGTGGTAGACAGCTTTTGTCCAGTCGTTTGCAGGGAGTAATATGATTAGTGATTTGTGTCACAACTATTTTGTGGTGGTTTCAAACCTCTGCACTCCAACAATACAAAAGAAAATCATGTTAAGAGAAAGAACATCCAATTTATTCAGATGGGACTCACATCATTTTTCTCAGCTCTTGTTCCTAAGCATTAGTTCCATATCCTATGAAAAAGCAACAACCTACTATGCGATTTAGTATTAAATTCACAGTTTCTTTCCAGCAGCAATACAAAACAACTGAAGCTCAATTCCTTTTTTTCACCTTTTTATTGATGCTTTGCTGGATTCACACTATTCACCCCAATCCCAACTTGGATATCCTGTTCTTGCTCTGTGTCCTGGAGATCCTGCAGCTTTGGATCTGCAGAACAGTCTCTTTCATGTGCGCCAATAGTTTGTAGATGTTGACATAAGCCAATTCAAACCCTGGATCTGGGCCAGGGTGGTAGCTGAGTTGATTAGCCTGCGAGCTCTACTGCACCCACACTACCAGGATAAGTTCTCTAGTACCACCAAGGTTAGCTCACTCAATGGTGCTGTAGTCAAGAGGCAGGGTCAGCTCTGCTGCTCTCATGCTGCTTAGTCAAGGCTTTGGCTCCCCAGATTTACACAGCGCTTGGGTATCTGCAAGGGTTTTAGTGGTAATATGAGCCATTGGCACCAATACAGACCCCTGCTGCTGCACAGAACTCAGCAGCTCCATGGGTTGGGACTTCACCATGGCCTCAGGTGGCAGGACAGGCTATTTAAAATAAGCTATTCCTCTCTATACTTGGTCTCCAGTTCTACTTCTTTTCATAATGCTTGAAAAAGACTGTTTCACTTCTCTTTCTTTACCATCAGTCTACCATACACTTTCCCACTATAGTGGTTCCCACTGTGGGTGGGTCTTTTGCTGGTAGGCATCTGGGTGGCTTTTGTCCATCATTGCCACATGATGTGATGATGGTTTGGCCTCTGGGTATCTACAGCCCACCTTGCAGTGCTAAAGCCGACTTCTTAAAATCACTCATAAGTCATACCTATACTTTCACTCTGATAAATTATCACTGGAAATTTCTACATAGAACTTGACTAAAATTTTAGTTGTGTATTGTTTCTTAACATCTATAAAGCACACTTTAAGGGATGAGTCTGAAGATAGTAAGGAGTACAAGGCCAGCCTGTGCTTTATAATGCATTCTGGTCTAGCCTGCACTATACCTTGAATTCCATTCTCAAAAGCATGCATACATACTGCTTGATACAGTTAGCACTTTTCTACTAAAGAAGCTAAAATAGCTAAGCAAGCACATTTTTTAAAGTTATGTGAAGAAACCTTGCTGTGAATACTTGTTCCAAACCTAGAAGCAGGATATTATACACATAGCTGAGTTTCCATATGTAGAAACTGTAAAATTGCTATTTCTAAGTTATGTTCACTTGTATACCAGAAACTTGCCAGCAACGTACCCAAAATTCATTTGTAGCTGCTGTTTCTAGCAATATCAGCATTCAAGTTTTATGTATAAATAGCAAAGTGCAACTACTGGCACCACAGTAGCTAACATGCTTACTCATTCACACATGAAAGATTATTTGCTCTTTGTAGGAAAATATATTAGGAGCTATCTTTAACATTAAATGAGAGATCATTATAATAAGGCTTAAAAATTAAAGCTAGAGTCATAAATTTATGTGAAAACTAGAGAAACATACTAAACAATATTTGGTTGTTTTCCAGATATTTACATATTTGAAATTAAATTAATAAAGGAGACTATATATGCATAGACCAGCTTTCCCTTCTAACCATAAACATTGCCATACAATAACTATAAGCATAACCATAACAATGAAGGGATCCAATATCTACCAAGAAAATTTTGTTGAAATATGTGGAGGTGAATATGCAATTCACCTTGACTGGATTCAGAATCACCTAGGAGATACACTTTGTGTTGAGTTGGTAAGAGCAAGTCTTACCTAAGGAGAGGACACCTTCCTTAAAGATGTGCAGAACTGTGCTTTGTAGTTGGGCTTATAACTGAATAAAAGCAGAAAAATGAGGGAGCCTAATCAATATCACCCTCCATTGCTTCACTGTCTGCTTCAATGGAATAAGTTATTTTATACTAATACCTAGGCTGTTACACAGTTGATAAATAACCCTGATTTCAGCTGCAACAGCAGAATTTGAAACTGTCCGTTCTCATTATTCTAATTGATTTGAAAGTCTAAATGCTGTGGAAATAAATTTTGTGAAATCAAACAGATATTTAAGGGGGAAAATGCAACTCCAAGAATCAGAAACAATACATCCAAGAGAGAACTAAGAGCAGTTTCTCTGAGACATCATTGCTGGAACTTAGTCCACACTAGAAATTTCATACCTTCCACTTGGATGAGTTACCATTAACCCAATTCTAAAAACAGTTTAACAGTTATTTGTTTGGAGTTTGTGTTGGGATTTGAGAGGGACGATAAGCTCACATATCACATATCGCATGTAGAAATCAGGACAACTTTAGGAAACCTGTTTTCCCCTACCACCATGTGGGTCCTTGAGAATCTAACTCAGCAAGCACTGCAGTCATGAAACCACCTCACTGGCTCTCATCACACAATTTTGAAACATTGACCCAGTTGAGAGAAGAGTAACCCCCACCTCTAACCCATTTCAGGTCATTTTTCCATGTTAAAAGGAAAAAAAAAGGAAACAGGAAGTAAGACTTCTAGAAAATGAAATGAAATGAGAACAACAAAATAGCACAGAAAAAAGAAGGAAGGAAGGAGGTGAAAGAAACCGAACAAAACTATTTTTCTACAAAAAGACAGACAGAAACTTCTCTGTTGGTGACAGCTTTAAAACACAGAGCTACCTGAAGGCAGAGTTTAACTCACATAGAATTTTTCACATTGCTGACAATGTCAACACCAGCTATACATTGGTTTAATAGAAGTAGATCCCAAAAGAAAAACTTTAAGGCTGAGCCTCTTTCCTAGAATAGCACAAGAAAACTTGAGCAACATAAGGTAGAATGTCAAAAGTCTAAAGGAATTTGAAGACTCTGGTATTCATAAATACAAAATGATTCAACACAGCTCAATTTCTAAACATATTAGGGTGTTATCATACTACACTACTTACACAGCCTCCTAATGTTTAGAGTAATATCAACTTCAACAAAAAAATCATACAAACAAACAAACAACAACAACAACAATCAAATAATTTGAGACTTAAGCTGAAATCCAAAAAGAATCTGGTGGAACAAAGGTAGCAGAAACAGAATAAAATATGACATTTAAAAAGGCTATGTGTTCATATGAGCAACCATTCCGTTTGTGTGGCAGACACTGTTTGCTTATATCCATCCACTGCCTCTCACACCTAGAGTTTTTTTTTTCAGTTCTTATTTAAGAATTTATTTATTTATTTATTTATTATTTATTTAAATGAAAAAGGAAGTAAAAACATTTTATAATAAAATTAAAGATTTACATGGAAAATGTTTCTGACAAAATTGAAGAAGCATATAGAAAAACACATTAAGATTGACAATTTTCATGGGTAATTAATGAGTAAAATGGTAGACACAAAAAACATTACTAAATTAATTGAAAAAGGAAGTAGAAACATTTTATGATAGAAAGGAAGATTTACATGGGAAATATTTCTAATAAAAATGTAGAAAAATATAAAACAACTTTAAAATTGAAGATTATCATTGAAAATTACAGATAAAATGGTAGGCATAAAATATTTCTAAATTGATTGAATGTGGAATTATAAACATTTTCTGACAAAATTGAAGATTTATGTGGAAAATATTTCTGATAAAATTAAAAAATATATGGAAAACTTTAAAATTGAAGATTATCATGGAAAATTATACAGATAAAATAGTAGGCATAAAGATATTTCTAAGTTTATTGTAAGTGGAATTACAAACATTTTCTGATAAAATTGAAGATTTCCATGGAAAATATCTGTAATAAAATTGAAGAAAAATATAGAAAAACTTTAAAATTGAAGATGATCATGGACAATTATACCGATAAAATGGTAGGCATAAAAATATTCCTAAATTGATTGAAAGTGGAATTATAAATATTTTCTGACAAAATTGAAGATTTACATGGAAAATATTTTTGATAAAACTAAAGAAATATAGGGAAAAATGTAAAAATTAAACATTATCATGGAAAATAATAGTTAAAATGGTAGACATAAAAAATTATAAAATTGAAAGAGGAATCACACACATTTTCTGATAAAATTGAAGATTTACATGAAGAATATTTCTGTTAGACTATGTTTTTTGTTGGTGAATTGAGTCCATTGATGTTATACGATATTAAGGAATAGTGATTGTTGCTTCCTACTATTTTTGATGTTATTTTGATGTTTTCCTGGTTACTTTCTTTTGGGTTTGTTGGAAAAAGATTACTTTCTTGCTTTTTCTAGGGTGTAGTTTCCCTCCTCGTGTTGGCGTTTTCCATCTATTATCCTTTGTAGGGCTGGATTTGTGGAAAGATATTGTATAAATTTTGTTTTATCATGGAATATCTTGGTTTCTCCATCTATGGTAATTGAGAGTTTTGCTGGGTATAGTAGTTTGGGCTGGCGTTTGTGTTCTCTTATGGTTTGTATGAGATCTGTCCAGGATCTTCTCGCTTCCATCGTCTCATGTGAGAAGTCTGGTGTAATTCTGATAGGCCTGCCTTTATAGGTTACTTGACCTTTTTCCCTTACTGCTTTTAATATTCTTTCTTTGTTTAGTGCATTTGGTGTTTTGATTACTATGTGCCAGGAAGACTTTCTGGTCTGGTCTAGTCTGTTTTGAGTTCTGTAGACTTCTTGAATGTTCAAGGGAATCTCTTTCTTTAGGTTAGGGAAGTTTTCTTCTATAATTTATTGAACATATTTGCTGGCCCTTTACATTGGAAATCTTCACTCTCTTCTATACCTATATTCCTTAGGTTTGGTCTTATTGTGTCCTGGATTTCCTGGATGTTTTGGCTCAGGAGCTTTTTGCATTTTGCATTTTCTTTGATTGTTGAGTCAATATTTTCTATGGTATTTTCAACCCCTGAGACTCTTTCTTCTATCTCTTGTATTCTGTTGTTGATGCTTGTATCTATGACTCCTGAATTTTTTCCAAGATTTTCTATACCCAGAGATGTCTCACTTTGTGATTTCTTTATTGTTTCTACTTCCATTTTTAGATCCTGGATGGTTTTGTTCAGTTCCTTCACTTGTTTGTTTGTGTTCTCCTGTAATTCTTTAAGGGATTTTTGTGTTTCTTCTTTAAGGGCATCTACCTGTTCACCCATGCTCTCCTGTATTTCTTTCATGAATTGTTGTGTTTCCTCTTTAAGGGCTTTTACCATTTGACCCATGTTCTCTTGTATTTCTTTAAGAGAGTTATTTATGTCCTTCTTGATGTCCTCTAACAGCATCGTGAGAAGAGACTTTAAATCCAACTCTTGCTTTTCCGGAGTTCTGGGGTATCCGGAACTTGCTGTGGTGGGAGAACTGGGCTCTGATGTTGCCAAGTAGCCTTGGTTTCTTTTGGTACGGTTCTTGTGCTTGCTTTCACCATCTGATTATCTCTGGTATTAGTTGGTCTTGTTGTCTCTGGCTGGAGCTTGTCCCTGCTATGGGCCTGTAAGCCTCTGTCTGTACTCCTGGGAGACCAACACTCTTCTGGCAGGGTCTGTGCACAGAAGGCTGTGGAGCTGTCTGGTTCCCTGAAACAAATGGCAGGTGGAAGGGAAGACTCCTGTCCCAGTAGCTCCACTGATTGTATGCCCTGTGCCCTACTAGCTGTACCCCTTCAGAGAGAAGGTGGAGATCTCACTTCCACACTCAGAAGTGAAATCTCTGCTGGGAGATCAACTCTCTCTTGGTGGGCTAAGCACAGAAGGCTTTGGAGCTGCTTGGTTCCCTGCTGCAGATGGCGGCCGGAAGGGATGACTCCTGTCCCACCTGTTCCACTGATCGTATCAATTTGTTTTTTAATTAAATATATTCTTTATTTACATTTCAAATGATTTCCTCTTTCCTGGTTCCCCCCTCCTCGAAAGTCCCGTAAGCCCTATTCCCTTCCCCTATTCCCCAAATCAACCCTCTCCCACTTCCCTGTCCTGGTATTCCCCTACACTGCTGCATCAAGCCTTTCCAGGATCAGGGGCCTCTCCTTCTTTCTTCTTGGGCATCATTTGATATGCTAATTGTGTCTTGGGTGTATCAACTCCTTTTTCTAAATGATTCATGAACCTTAGGGGAGATGTCGTAACATAGCTGTCCTATTTAAGGTTGAAATCTCCCTTTTACTATACATTGGCCAGTTGTGGGTGTCTGAGTTAATCACCACCTACCCCAAAGAGAAGCCTCTCTGTTGAGGGCTAAGAAATATACTGACCCATATTATAAAATATCATTAGTTACTATTCAATCATAGCAAAATAATTGTAATAAATTCACCTCTAAGTCCTATTATTTGTCTAATCACAGGTCCTGGAACCAATGATCATACCCAGTATGTGTTTCATTTTGTGAAATGGGACCTAAATCCCATCATAACAAGATTGGTTACTTCCATGATGTTCTTGCCACTACTGTATCTGGGGGCATGTCTTGCCAGTCTGGCCATTGATGTACCTTGCAAAAGTCAAATCTGGGTAAGACTGATGATTGAATTTTTCCTTGTATAATATACACAGCATTTTCCAGCATTAGGAAACTCTTTAGTAGAGATGAAGATTCTAAGTCAGCATCAACTTATCGTTAAACAAGTATATGTTGTATTCATCAATAATTCCCACTTTTAAGCCATGGAGAGGCTCACAGGACTTCCCCAGCTAATAAATACAAATAGGTAACCAATGACTGGCTTTAAGCTTTTTGGTTAATCTATAGCTCCTAATAGGGATATGGTTGTCCCACTATAATAGCCAGGATAATATGTCTCCGCTAGAGAACAGCAATTTACTACAGACTCAAGAAATTCAGTATAGCAGAAGCACAAGACAAGAACTTCAAAAGTAGCTATTATGAATATTTTCAATGACCTTGAACAGGATGTGATTAAAACTGCTTATGTAACCAATGAAAGCGTAAACAGTGGAATGAAGAAGAAAAGTTTAAAACATGAAAGTGAAAATAGAATAAATAAAACTCTGAGAGAAAACTGGAAATGAAAAATTTAAGAACTCAAACATGAAATTCAGAGGCAAGCTTCACCATCAAAAAACAAGAGAAAAAAATTGATCTCTGGCGTTGAGACAAAATAGAATAAATGGAAATCTTTGGCCAAATAAAATATTAATTCTAAAATATTCAAAGCAACATCCAGGAAATTTGGAACACTATGAAAAAACAAAATCTACAATAAAGATGTATAGAGTGATGTAAAGAAACCCAGGTCAAAGACAAAGAAAATATATTAAAAATTATAGTAGAACATTTCCATAACCTAAATAAGGAGGCACCTATAAGTTACAAGAAAAATACCAAACATCAAATAGACTGAGCCATAAAAGAAAGTCCCCTAGGACAGGTAATAATCAAAGCATGCAAAGTACAAAATATTTCATAGAATTATAGACTAAATAAAGAATATGTATTGAAATGTGGGAAGGAAGAGAACCAAGTACTATATACAAGCAGACATTTTAGAATAAGACCTAAAGGTTCAATGGAAACATCAAAAGCCAGAAGGGTCTGAATAGATGTTTAACAAACACTAAGCGACCATATTCTAGAAAAATTATACCAAGCAAAACTTTCAATTATGTACCGAAATTCTATTTTAGTTCTAATGTCTTTTCTGTAACTCTAAACTGCTATAAATGTAATGATCTATTAAAATAAACTAGAAATCTGAGAAAATTACTTCATAAAGAATATATATAAAAAAGATACAAGTAACATCATATCAAATGATGCAGAGACAATCTTTAACTATTCACAATTTATGGAATTATTCCTAAAATGGATGGAAAGGAGCACATCATAGAGACCAATGTCCAAAGTTGATAGAACTGTGACAACAAAAATTGAGCAGTATCATACAAATGATCAGATGAATATACAGCATGGGGTGATCATAGAAATCAAGAAAGTATAAAGAAATCAAGGGAGCAGTTAGGTGGGAAACAGCAATATATAGGGTGATATGAAATAGAAAGTAGAAAATGATGAGGGTCTCTGATTGGAGGTGGGGGTGTCAATAGAAAATGAGAAAGGGAGGTATGGAGAAAATAAACAAAGCTTGTTTGTTAAGCCTTAAGGAATCAGTCTCTCTCTCTCTCTCTCTCTCTCTCTCTCTCTCTCTC
Source organism: Tokudaia tokunoshimensis (assembly GCA_036184795.1). Classification (NCBI taxonomy): domain Eukaryota; kingdom Metazoa; phylum Chordata; class Mammalia; order Rodentia; family Muridae; genus Tokudaia; species Tokudaia tokunoshimensis. The sequence continues at coordinate 10,900,764 of BTHU01000005.1, read as the reverse complement.
TCTCTCTCTCTCTCTCTCTCTCTCTCACACACACACACACACACACACACACACACACACACGCATGCACATTGCTGCTTGAATTGGCAATGTTCCCCACAAAAACCACAAAATGAAAAAAAAATACCTCAATACCTCTCCTAAGAAATCTCATTCATATGGTAGGTGAGGGAAGTCAGTTAAACAGAAAACAATATAGACTGATGATCTAGATATAGCCCTTGATTGCCTTTCTGGTGTAGAAGATAAGTTACATTATAGAAATAGAAAAATAAATCTTAAAGTCCTCAAACATTTCCATACAATAGACACAGAAGGAACATTACCTAATTCATTCTAGGAAGCCACAGTTACTCTGATACCTAAACCTCACAAAGAACTTCAGACCAATTTCACTTATAAATATTGATGCAAAAATAATCAATAAAATTCTAGCAAATGGAATCCAAGAATACATCAAAACCATCATTCACCATGATCAAGAAGGTTTCAACCCAGGAATGCAAGGATGGCTCAATATACAGAAATCAATCAATGTAATCCACCGTACAAACAAACTCAAAGAAAAAGGATCACGTTTATCTAATTAGATGCTGAAATAGCATTTGACCAAATACAATACCTTTTCATGTTAAAAGTATTAGAGAGATCAGGATATCAAGGCCTTTACTGAAATATAATAAAAGCAATAAACTGCAAACCTTCAGACAATATCAAATTAAATGGAGAGATAGTTGAAGCAATCTCAATAAAATAAGGAACAAGAAGACAAGGCTGCCCACTCTCCACCTAGCTATTCAGTATAGTACCCAAAGTTATAATTAGATCAAGAAGACAACAAAAGAAGATCAAGGGGATAAAAATCAGAAAAAAATTCAATGTATCACTATTTGTGAATGATATGATAGTATACATAAATGACCCCAAAACATCTACCAAAGGATTTCTACAACTGATAACTTCAGCAAATTGGCCGGATATAAAATTAACTCAAACAAATCAGTAGTCTTCCTTTATACAAATGATAATTGGACTAAGAAATTAGGGAAACAACAACCTTCACAACAGTCACAATAGTATAAAATTCTTGGTGTATTTCCTGCCAAGCAAGTGAAAGATCTATAGGACAAGAACTTCAAATCACTGAAAAAAGAAATCGAAGCAGACCACAGGAGATGGAAAGATCTCCCATCCTATCAAAAGAATTCTACAGATTGTGTGAGATTCATAAGAAGAGTCTAACACAATTCTTCACAAACATTGAGAAAGAATTTCTCAATTATATATGGAAAAAACAAAAACAAAAATAAAAAGAAAAGACAGGATAGCAAAAACAATTCTTAACAATAAAAGAACTTCTTGGGAAATCACCACTGTTAATTTCAAGATGTACTACAAAGTAATAGTAATTAAAAACTATGGTATTGATACAGACAGACAGGTCAATTAATGGAAGAGAATTGAAACCCCAGAATGGCTCATAAACTTATAGACACTTGATATTTGACAAAGAAGCCCAAACCATACAATGGAAAAATGAAAGCATCTTCAATAAATGATGCTGCTCTAACTTGCACTCTATAAGTAGAAAAATGAAAATACACACACACATTTATCACCATGCACAAAGCTCAAGTCCAAGTGGAATCAAGGGCCTCAACATAAAACCAGATAAGCTAAATCTAATAGAAAAGAAAGCTGGAAATAGCCTCAAACTCATTGGCACAGGGGAAAATTTCCTGAACAGAACATCCATGGCTCAGGCTCTATTATCAATAATTGACAAATGAGAACTCATGAAATTGAAAAGTTTCTGTAAAGCAAAAGACACAATCAATGGGACCAATCAGCCACCTACAAATTGCCAAAACTTCTTCATTAACCCCACATCCCATATAGGGCCAATATCCAAAATATATAAAGAACTCAAGAAGCTAACCTCCAAAAAAACCAATAACCCAATTAAAAGTGGAGTACAGAGCAAAACAGAACATGCACAACAGGAATCTCGAATGGCCAAGAAGCACTTAAAGAAATGTTAAAAGTCCTTAGTCATCAGTGAAATACAAATCAAAACAACCCTGAGATCTCACCTAAGAGGCAAATTATGCCAGGTACTAGAAACCTAGCCAATAACTCCCGAGTAGTGAAGTCACAGGTCTTGGAAGAGAACCTATAATCACTGTTTGCTAAACTAGCAGAATACACCTATTCCAATACTTATTATTATTAACAGCAACAAAAAATAGTATCACATTCTTTACATCAAGGAAATTTCTTTTTGTAAAAGAGCAAGACCTTTATAAAAATACCATAACAAATAAAATTACATATTTGTGGAACCCAGCACAAAATGATACATATATAATGAAACTCCTGAACCGGAGACTTAGGGATACTTCAGCAAGTGAGAGCAGGGGGATTATTAACATCAGAATAAATGAAACTTTGCTGTAAGTCATTGTTTTCTAGAAATGTCAGAGAAGTCACACCAATGTTATCTCACTAACATGGCTTACCAAACACAGTGTAAACAAGGACAACATCAATAGACCTCATAACATGGAAGTTGTAATGCTCTGAGTTGTATTCCCTTGATCTCCTTTAGTTATCTTATTGCTCTAGCTAAAACATCAGTCACTGTATTGAATAGATACAAAGAGAGTGGGCAGCCTTTACTTGTCCTAGTTTTTAGTGGAATTTATTTATGTTGCTCTCCATTTAATTTGATGGTGGATGTTGGCTTGCTGTATAGTGCCTTCATTGTGTTTCTTTATTCACCTTGCATCCCTTATCTTCTGAAGACTTTTAAAAGGGTGTTGGGTTTTGTCAAACGTATTTTTCAACATCTAATGAGCTGATCATGTGTTTTTATTTCTCTCTGTTTTTTTATGTGGTGGATTTAATCGATGAATTTTTGTTTGTTGAAATTGCCCTTTATCTTTGGGATGAAGACTACTTAATCATTGCGGTTGATATTTTTTATCTGATCCTGGATTCAGTTTGTGAGTATTTTATTGAGTAATTCTGTATCAATATCCATAAGGAAAATTGGTCAAGACTCTTCACCTAAGTCTGAAATTCTCTTTGTTGAGTCTTTGTATGACTTATTTATCCGGGTAAATATGACCTCATAGAATGATTTTGGCAATGTTCCTTCAGGTTCTATTTTGTAGAATAGTGTGATCAGTTTTGGTATTAACTCTTCTTTGAAAGTCTGAAAGTCACTAAAGTCACTAAAATCATTGGCTCTGGCCATTTTCTGGTTGGGAGATTTTAATGACTGCTTCTATTTCCTTAGGGAGTTATAGGATTATTTAAATTGTTTGCCTGATCTTGATTTAATATTATTAAGGGATATCTCAAGAAAATCATCCATTTCCTATAAATTTTAAAATTATATTGAGTATAAACTTTTTAAGTAAGACCTCATGATTCATTGGATTTCCTCAGTGTCTGTTGTTATATTCCGTTTTCATTTCTGATTTTGTTAATTTGGATATTGTCTTTCTGCCTTTAAGTTTGTTTGGCTAAGGGTTTTTCTATCTTGTTGATTTTCTCAAAGAACCAGATCTTGATTTCATTAATTATTTGTATTGTTCCCTTTGTATCTAAGTAATTGATTTCAGCCAGAATTTTAATTATTTCCTACCATCTGCTCCTATTGGATATAGTTTATTCTTTTTGTTCTACAACTATCAGGTGTGCTGTTAAGTTGCCAGTATGTAATATCTCCAATTTTGTTATAAAGAAAGACTGAAACTCTTAACTCTTAGCATTTCTTTCATTGTATCCCAAAATTTTGGATACGTTGTGCCTTCATTTTCGTTGAATTCTAGAAAATACTTAACTTTTTTTCTTTTCCTTGATATAGTGCTCAATGGGTAGAGAGTTGTTCAGTTTCCATAATTTTATAGGTTTTCTGTTTTTTTTCTGCTCTTGTTTAAGTCCAGCTTTAATCCACGTTGGTATGATAAGATACAAGGGGATAGTTTGATTTTCTGTTATCTGTTGAGTGTATATATGTACATATATACACTCTGTTAGTTTCATTATTTCTCTGTTTAGTTTCTGTCTTAATGCTCTTTGCATTTGTGAAAGTAGGGTTTTGAAGACTCCCACTACTGAAGTGTGGGGTTTCCATGTGATTTAAGCTTTAATAATGTTTCTTTTACAAATAAGGGTGCCCTTGTATTTGGGGTCTACCTACTCATTATTGATACTTCATCTTGTTGGATTGTTTTATTCTATGAGGTTGAAGTGTCCTTCATCATCTCTTGATGAAAGTCTATTTTATTTAGTATTAGAATGACTATTACAGCTTGATTCTTTGGTTCATTCGCTTAGAAAACCTTTTCCAGCCTTTTACTTTGTAATAATATCTACCTTTGTCGCTGAGATGTATTTTTTATGTACAGCATCTATTTATTTTTTATGACAGATCCTATTTTCATAACCATTCTGTTATTCTATGTCTTTTATTGGGGAATTGAGTTCATTGATGTTGAAAGATATTAGTAACCAATAGTTGTTCATTCATGTTATTTTGGTGTTAGTGGTTGTAGTAATTGTGTGTGTGTGTCTCTATATGCATGCTTTCCTTCTTTTCATCTTGCTGGTGTGGAATTATTAATTTTCTATATTTTACTAGGTGTGGTTTATCTCCTTTGACCTGATTTTTCTTTCTAGTATCTTTTGTAGTAGTGCTGCATTTGTGGATAGACAATGTTTAAATTTGACTTTGTCATAAAATGTATTGTTTTCTCCATCTATAACGATTTAAAATTTTTCTGATTAAAAAAAATGTGATATAGTAGTTTTGTCTGACATCAGTTGTCTTTTAGAGTTTGCTAGACATCAGACCCTTCTGGATTTGAGAGTCTCTCTTGAGAATTAAGACGCAATTCTGATAAGTTTGCATTTATGTATTATGTGGCATTTTTTCTTCCAGCTTTTAATATTCTTTCTTTGATCTGTACTCTTAACATTTTGCTTATTATATGATGAGGATATTTTCTCTTGTGGTCCAATCTATTTGGAATTCAGTAAGCATCTTAGATGTTTATAGGCAACTCTTTCTTTAGGTTAGGGAAATTTTCCTCTATGATTTTGTTCAAAATATATTCTGAGCCTTGAGCTTGGAGTCTTCTCCTTTTTCTATTCCTATTATTTTATGTTTGATCTTTTAATAGTGTTCCAGATTTCATAGATGTTTTGTTTCAAGAACTTTTTACATTTAATTCTTTTTTTTACCAATGCATCAATTTCTTCTATCATATCTTCAAAGCCTGAGAATCACTCTTCTATTTCTTGTATTCTGTTGGTGATGCTTGCCTCTGTATTTCCTGTTCTCTATTGTAGGTTTTCCATCTCTTGGAAACCCTCAGTTTGTGTTTTCTTAATTGCTTCTATTTCCATTTTCAGGTCTTGAACAGTTTTATTCATTTTATTAGCACGTTTGATTGTTTTTTCCTGTATTTCATTAAGATATTTATTCAATTCCTCTTTAAATGTCACTATCATCTTTATAAGATAGGATTTAAGGACATTTTCTTTTACTTCAGTTGTCGTATGATTATCATATAGCTGTGGTTCTTGTTGATTGTGTTCTTTTGTTGGCCTTGAAACATCTCTTGACCCTGGTACCAGCAGACATTTTGTTGATCTTGTAGTGCTTCATGTTTTCCTAATTTCCATTTACTTGACTTTTATTCAAGAATGGTTTATGTTTTCTTATACCATCATCAGTGTGGTTTTCTTTCTCTTGACTTAGAGAAAATCTTTAAATATCTTCGCAAAATTTTCTGTTATAGTAAAATATTTTTGTCTGTATTAATCATGAGATAACTCTCTTTTTCTTTTAATTATGAGTAGTACTTTTGCTGTGTAAGTTAATCTGAATTTGCACTTGTCTTTCTGAGACTGAACTATATCATTAAAAGACACCCTACTTTTGAGAAATATGCTGTTATTCTCTGCCTTTCATGTGACTTGGTATCTCTTTTCAGGGTCCAGCCTCAACACAGGATCAGAGTTCTCAACTGGAAGCAGGGATATCTGGAAGGCACATAATAAAGACACAGACTACTTTTTGGGTACAAGCTGACAGGCAATTTTTCAAGGCTTAACGTTTCTCTTCACTCTCATTCTCTGCTTTCTTTCTCTCTCTCTCATTCGCTCTCAGCTTGAGGCTGCACACACTCTGCATTCTCCTGCACACTCTGCTTTTCTCCTCTGCACTTTTCTTTTCATTGACTCTCACGCTCATACATACCTCTGTGTGTTCCCCTTTCACTCACACACACACACTTTACACACATCTCACACACACACCACATGCACTCTCCTTTCACACACACTTCACATTCTCTCTACACACACTTTTTTTGGATTCCTTTTTTTTTATTATTTTTTATTAGATATATTCTTTATTTACATTTCAAATGTTGCCCACCTTCCTGATAGTTCCTCCCCCGAAATCTCCCCTTCCCCAATTAACCCTCCCCTGCTTCCCTGTCCTGGTATTCCTCTACATTACAGCATCAAATCTTTCCAGGATCAAGGGCCTCTCTTCCATTTGGTGACTAACAAGACCATCTTCTGATGCCTATGACTCAGAAGCCATGTGTACTCTTTGGTTGATGATTTTTGTCCCTCAGAACTCTGGGAGTATTGTTGTTCCTCCTGTGGAACTGCAAACCCCTTCAGCTCCTGGGGTCCTTTCTATAGCTCCCCCATTGGGAACCCTGTGCTCAGTTCAATGGCTGGCTGAGAGCTTCCACCTCAGTATTTGCCATGCACTAGCAGAGCCTCCCAGGTGACAGCTATATCTGGCTCTGGTCAGCCAGCACTTGTCAGCATCCACGATAGTTTCTGGGTTTTGTAACTGTATATGGGAAGGATCCCTGTATGGGGTAGTCTCTGGATGGTCTTTCCCTCAGACTCTGCTCTAGCCTTTGTCTCTATATCTCCTTCTGTGGGTATTTTGTTCCCCTTTCTACAAAGGACCCAAGTATCTATACTTTGTACTTCTTCCATCTTGGGCATCCTTTGATATATTGAAATGTGTCTTGGGTATTCCATGCTTCTGGGCTAATATTCACATATCATACCATGCATACCATGCACACTATGCATACCATACACACCATGCATACCATGTGTGTTCTTTTGTGACTGGGTTACCTCACTCAGGATATTTTCAAGTTCCATCCTTTTGTTTAAGAATTTCAAGAATTCATTGTTTTTAATGGCTGAATATTACTCCATTGTGTATATATACCACATTTTCTGTATCCATTCCTCTGTTGAGGGACATCTGGGTTCTTTCCAGCTTCTGGCTATTATAAATAGGGCTGCAATGAGCATAGTGAAGCATGTGTCCTTATTATATGCTGGAGAATACTCTGGATATATGCCCAGGAGAGGTATAGCTGGGACCTCAGGTAGTGCTATGTCCAATTTTCTGAGATACCACAAAACTGATTTCCAGAGTGGTTGTACCAGCTTGCAATCCCACCAGCAGTGGAGGAGTGTTCCTTTTTCTCCAAATCCACTTCAGCACCTGCTGTTACCTGAGTTTTTTTCTTTGCCATTCTGACCTGTGTGAGGTGAAATGTCAGGGTTGTTTTGATTTGAATTTCCCTGATGACTAAATGACCCGTCCAGCAGGTCTAGTTATTCAGGGTCCCGAAGAGGCACTACCTGAGGGTCAAAGGGAGGAGAAAAGGAGACCAAGCAAGGTTCTGTTGTCAAGGTCTCATTTATTGCCACACACACGCAGCAAGTTTTAAGCAGTAGGAATGAGGAAGCTGGGAGGGGGAGCTAGGGTGAAGTGAGCTATGGGCCAAGCCCTGAATAAGGAAGTTGGGAGGGGGAGCTAGGGGGAAGTGAGCTATGGGCCAAGCCCTGGGCCAGGTGCCTGGGACATTCTGTGGTTTTTCCCGGAAAGGTCAAAGATTTTTTCTTGGTCTTGATGTTCCGTCAGGAAGGTCAGGAGTTTCACTCGAGGGGAGGGGCAGCCTGTCTATGTAGCTGGCAGTTGGCCTGTCAGCCTCCAACAACTAAAGATGTTGGACATTTCTTTAAGTGCTTCTCAACCACTCAACATTCCTCAGGTGAAAATTCTTTTTTTTAGCTCTGTATCCCACTTTTTAATAGAGTTATTTGGTTCTCTGGAGTCTAACATCTTGAGTTCTTTGTATATATTGAATATTACCCCTTTGTCAGATGTAGGGTTGGTAAAGATCTTTTCCTAGTTTGTTCTATTTACAGTGCCCTTTGCCTTAAAGAAACTTTTTAATTTTATGAGGTCCCATTTGTCAATTCTTGCTCTTAGAGCATAAGTTATTGGTGTTCTGTTCAGGAAATTTTCCACTTTGTCCATGAGTTCAAGGCCCTTCCCCAGTTCCTATTCTATTAGTTTCAGTGTGTATGATTTTATGTGGAGGTCCTTGTTCCACTTGGACTTGAGCTTAGTACAAGGAGATAAGAATGGATCGATTTGCATTCCTGTTTGGCATGCTAGCTGCCGGTTGAGCCAACTCCATTTGTTGAAAAGTGTATCTTTTTTCCACTGGATGGATTTAGGTCCTTTGTCAAAGACCAAGTGAACTTAGTTGTGTGGGTTCATTTCAGGGTCTTCACTTCTATTCCATTGATCTACCGTCTGTCACTGTACCAATACCATGCAGATTTTAACACTATTGCTCTGTAGTACTGCTTGGGGTCTGGGATACTGATTCCCCCAGAAGTTCTTTACTGTTGAAAATAGTTTTTGCTTTCCTGGGTTTTTTGTTATTGAAGATGGATTTGGGAACTTCTCTTTCTAACTCTATGAAGAATTGAGTTGGGATAGCATTGATGGGATAGCATTGATGGGATAGAATTGATGGGGATAGCATTGAATCTGTATATTGTTTTTAGCAAGACAGTTATGTTTACTATATTAATCCTGCCACTCCATGAGCATGGGAGATTTTTCCATCTTCTGAGGTCTTCTTCAATTTCTTTCTTCAGAGACTTGAAGTTCTTGTCATACAGATCTTTCACTTGTTTTGTTAGAGTCACACCAAGATACTTAATATGGTTTGTGACTATTTTGAAGGGTGTCGTTTCCCTGATTTCTTTCTCAGCCATTTTATCCTTTGAGTATAGGAAGCCTACTGATTTGTTTGAGTTAATTTTATATCTGGGCTCTTTGCTGAAGTCATCTAGGAGTTCTCTGGTAGAGATTTTTTGTTCGCTTAAATATACTATTATGTCATCTGCAAATAGTGATATTTTGAATTCTTCCTTTCTAATTTGTATCCCTTTGACCTCCTTTTGTGGTCTCATTGCTCTAGCTAGAACTTCAAATAATATATTGAAGAGATATGGAGAGAGAGGGCAGCCTTATCTAGTCGCTGGTTTTAGTGGGATTGCTTCAAATTTCTCTCCATTTAGTTTGATGTTGGCTATTGCTTTGTTGGATATTGCTTTTACTATGTTTAGATATGGGCCTTAAATTCCTGATTTATCCAAGACTTTTAGCATGAAAGGATGCTGAATTTTGTCAAATGTTTTTTGAGTATCTAATGAAATGATCATGTGGTTTTTTTCATTTAGTTTGTTTATGTAGTGGATTACACTGAAGGATATTCATATATTGGACCATCCCTGCATCCCTGGGATGAAGCCTACTTGTTAATGGTAAATGATAATTTTGATGTGTTCTTGAATTCGGTTGGCAAGAATTTTATTGAGTATATTTGCATTGATATTCATAAGAGAAATTGGTCTGAAATTGTTTTTCTTTGTTGGATATTTGTGTAGTTTTGGTATCATAATTGTGGCTTCATTGAACGAGTTGGGTAGTGTTCATTCTGTTTCTATAGTTTGAAGAGTATTGGTGTTAGGTGTTATTTGAAGGTCTGACAGAATTCTGCACTTAAACCATCTGATCCTGTGCTTTATTTGTTTGGAAGACTTTCAATGACCACTTCTATTCCTTTATTGGTTATGGGACTGTTTAGATGGTCTATTTGATCCTGATTTAATTTTGTTATTTGGTATCTGTCTAGTAAATTGTCCATTTCCTCCAGATTTTCCAGTTGTGTTGAATATAGGCTTTTGCATTAGGATCTGATGATTTTTTGAATTTCCTCAGTTTCTGTTGTTATATCTTCCTTTTCATTTCTGATTTTGTTAGTTTGGATACTGTCTCTGTGCCCTCAGGCTAGTTTGGCTAAGGGTTTATCTATCTTGTTGATTTTCTCAATGAACCAGCTCCTAGTTTTGTTGATTTTTTTGTATGGTTCTTTTTGTTTCTACTTGGTTGATTTCAGCCCTGAGTTTGGTGATTTACTTCCTTCTACTCCTCTTGGATATATTAGCTTCTTTCTGTTCCACTGCTTTCAGGTGCGCCATTAAGCTGCTAATGTATGGTCTCTCCAATATCTTTTTGGAGGCACTCAACTATATGAGTTTTCCTCTCAGCACTTCTTTCATTGTGTCCCATAAGTTTTGGTATGCTGTGCCTTCATTTTCATTAAATTCTAAAATGTCTTTGATTTCTTTCCTTATTTCTTCCTTGATCGAGGTATCATTGAGTAGAGCATTGCTCAGCTTCCATGTGTATGTGGGCTTTCTGTTGTTTTTGCTGCTATTGAAGATCATCCTTACTCCGTAGTGATCCAATAGCAGGTATGGGATTATTTCAATCTTCTTATATCTGTTGAGGTCTGTTTTGTGACCAATTATATGGTTGATTCTGGAGAAGATACCGTGAGGTGATGAGAAGAAGCTGCATTCTTTTGTTTTAGGATGAAATGTTCTCTCTATATATACATATATCCATTTGGTGCAAAACTTCTATTTGTTTCTCTGTGTCTCTGTTTAGTTTGTGTTTCTTTGAGGGTGCCCCTGCATTTGGAGCATAGATGTTGAGAATTGAGAGTTCTTCTTGGTGAATTTTTCTTTGATGAGTATGAATTGTTCTTCTGTGTCTTTTTTGATGACTTTTGGTTGAAAGTAAATTTTATCTGATATTAGAATGGGTACTCCAGTTTGTTTCTTGGAACCATTTGCTTGGAAAATTGTTTTCCAGCCTTTTACTCTGAGGTAGTTTTTGTCTTTGACACTGAGGTACATTTCTTGTGTGCAGCAAAATGCTGGGTCCTGTTTATGTATCCAGTCTGATAGTCTATCTTTTTATTGGGGAATTGAGTCCATTGACGTTAAGGGATATTAAGGAATAATGATTGTTGCTTCCTGTTATTTTTGATGTTCTTTTTATGTTTGAGTGGTTATCTTCTTTTGGGTTGGTTGAAAGAAGATTACTATCTTGCTTTTTCTAGGGTGTACTTGCCCTCCTTGTATTGGTATTTTCCATCTATTATCCTTTGTAGGACTGGATTTTTGGAAAGATATTGTGTAAATTTGGTTTTATCATGGAATATCTTGGTTTCTTCATCTATGGTGATTGAGAGTTCTGCTGGGTATAGTAGTCTGGGCTGGCATTTTTGTTCTCTTAGAGTCTGTATGAGATCTGTCCAGGATTTTCTAGCTTTCATCATCTCTGGTGAGAAGTCTGGTGTAATTCTGATAAGTCTTCCTTTATATGTTACTTGGCCTTTGTCTCTTACTGCTTTTAATATTTTTTCTTTCTTTAGTACATTTGGTGTTTTGAGTATTATGTGACAGGAGGACTTTCTGGTCTGGTCCAGTCTGTTTGGAGTTCTGTAGGTTTCTTGTATGTTCATGGGCATCTCTTTCTCTTTAAGTTAGGGAAGTTTTCTTCTATAATTTTCTGAAGATATATACTGGCCCTTTAAGTTGTAAATCTTCACTCTCTCCTATACATGTAATCCTTACGTTTGGTCTTCTCATTGTGTCCTGGATTTCGTGAATGTTTTGGGTTATAAGCGCTTTGCATTTTGTATTTTCTTTGACTGTTGAGTCAATGTTTTCTATGGTATCTTCAGCATTTGAGAATCTTTCTTCTGTCTCTTGTATTCTGTTGTTGATGTTTGCATCTATGAATCCTGATTTCTTTGCAAAGTTTTCTATCTCCAAAGTTGTTTCTCTTTGTGATTTCTTTGTTGTTTCTACTTCTGTTTTTAGATTCTTGATGGTTTTGTTCAGTTCCTTCACTTGTTTGTTTGTGTTTTCCTGTAATTCTTTAAGGGATTTTTGTGTTTCCTCTTTCAGAGCTTCTACCTCTTGACCCATGTTCTCCTGTATTGCTTTAAGCAATTTTTGTGTTTCCTTTTTAAGGGCTTCTACCTGTTGACTCATATTGTCCTGTACTTCTTTAAAGGAGTTATTTATGTTCTTCTTGAAATCATCTATCAGCATCATGAGATGGGATTTTAAATCCAGTTCTTGCTTTTCTGGTGTGTTAGAGTATCCAGGACTTGTTGCTGTTGTTCAGATGTTGTTGTTGTTGTTCAGATGGTGCCATGTTGCCTTGGATTTTGTTGGTGATGTTCTTGTGTTTGCCTTTTGCCATCTGGTTATCTCTGGTATTAGCTGGTGCTGTTTTCTCTGACTGTGGCTTATCTGTGCTCCTGGGAGACACTTTCTCTCTGTGTACACCAGTATGTAGGTACTCCTGCGAGACTCGCTCTCTTGTGGTTGTATTTGGGTATGTAGCTCTCTGGCCCCGATCAATTCTGGGTGCATGCAGTAATCAGAAGACTCCTGTCCCATGCTGTTCCTAGGCTCTTTTGTCCTCAGAGTTTCTGGCTGTTTCCTCTGAGCATCAGGGGTGGTCCTACCTGTGCTGCCTGACCTCTCTGCACTCCTCTGTGGTTACCTACCTCTGTGTGTCACTTGCATATGGTACATGGTAGCAGAGGGTGGTCCCAAGCTGGAGAAGAAAAATGGGCAGTAGTTCTACCTGTTCAGGTAGGCCCTTATGCACTCCTTAGTAGTTATGTTGCCTCTTTGTGCCACTTGGATATGGTGCACTGTGCCAGAGGATGGACCCAAACCGGAGTTTCACTCACTCTTCATAAGCTCTTCTCATGCTCTCCACATTTGCTTTCTCATTCGCTCTTCACATGCTCACTACTCACTCTCTACATGCTCTCTATATGCTCTCTGTATTCTCTCTATATGCTATCTTGATTTCTACTTGCCCCAATCTTGTATTGATACTTCAAATGCAGATTAAAAAAAGATATTGTATAATCGTTGCCAAATGAAATTCAAAAGAATAACCATGTCCCACAAAGAATCAGGAATTACAATTGTTCCCCAAAGCTTCAAGCTCCCCTATTCCCAGGCCTATAGCCAAATTAATAATAATTGCAAACTTGTCATTATTTAAACTTTAACTTTAACTATTATACTTCAGAGTTCAGCGTTCTAAGGCCATCTACTTGCATTTTCTTGTGAAGCTCAAATGATAAATGACATGGGCAAAGCTGCCAGGCAGTGGCCCGAAAGAATCAAGTTAACCCTTAACTCGGTAGTTCCCCTAGCTTTCTGCTTCTACACATTGCACACATTGATTGTCCTAAGAGTCCCAGTGTTTTGACTTAGTTTTACTAATATAAGATTTTACATATTCTATACTTGCTTACCCAGGAACCACTCTTAAATGTTGTACAAAACTTGTTTCATGACTTTAATAATTTTTTCTGCCAGGCGGTGGTGGCGCACTCCTTTAATCCCAGCGCTTGGGAGGCAGAGGCAGGCAGATTTCTGAGTTTGAGGCTAGCCTGGTCTACAGAGTGAGTTCCAGGATAGCCAGGGCTACACAGACAAACCCTGCTTCGAAAAACAAAAAACAAAACAAAACAAAAAAAATTCTTTCTTTAGGGTCCCAATGTTGACTCTAATTCATTTTCTAATAATTTCATCAAACTTTCTGTTTGATCAAAACTTTCTGTTTGAGTCAAGCATTAATCTGGAACTACCATTTTGTGATTATTACATCGTTTCTAAGATGAGGACACACAGCATGCACCTGGGACATTAGGACTGTGCTGTGCTGTGCCCCATGCCTCAAATTTTAATTGTTTAAGAATCATTACATCAGGGAACATTTAGTTTTACAGAATTCACCAGAGCAGGAGAAAGAAGTAAGAAAGTCAGATATAATAGAATAATTATGCATACCAAGGCCAACTAAAAAACAGTCACGCACAAGTGAAATCTATACAGCCGTTGTCCAGGGCTAAGGTTAGGAGAAATGGGAACACCTGTTGCTACAAAGAGCTGCTGTGGGCTACTGAAATGTCTCCATTCGGGCCTACTTCAGGCAGTCCCTTATTTCAGATGGTGGGTCCTCTGGAGGGAAGTGTCTCCTGCTTCTCAGGGTCCCAGACACCATTCTTTTCTACAAGGAGCTGCTGCAGACTTCTGAGACGTCTCCATCCCTGCCTACTGCAGGCAGTCCCTGTCACTGTTTGCTGTCCTCAGCAATTTCTCATATTTTTCAACATATTTGCTTTAGTTATGTATATTTGGTGTGTAGACTGTGATACTATGTGGAGAGTTTCTTTTCTGGTCTTATGTATTTGTTGTGGCAAATGATTCCTAAACCAGGCTAGGTATATATTTTCCCATGTTTAGAAAATTTGTTAATTTCATTGAAAATGTTTTCTATACTTTTAGCATGAAATTTTACTTACTGCTTATATGCCCATTATTTGTACACTTCGTGTTAACATAACTTCCGATCTTTCTTAAATACATTATTCATGACTTGTTATTAAATATCTCATCATTGTTTGAATAATCCGGCCCTTTATTTTGTCTGAAAGTTCTAAAAGACTCTCTTTCCCTTAACTGATTATTTTGGGGATGCTTTTCACTAAGATTTTAGTTTTTAAGATTTCAGTTGCTTCATTTTTTTAAGCTCTCTATTGAAATCTCCTATTGTGCCCTGTGTTCATTTCCTTATTTCAATGAGAAATTCAATTATTGTGTTCTTCTTTAGTTTACTCAGTTTGTATTTTTGTGGAATTCATGCAGGAGTTTGTGTCTTCTTTGACATCTTTGAGCATGCTTATAATCATCTTTTAAATTCTTTGCCAATTCACATTATTTACATTCATTTGAAAACACAATAATTATAAGATTAATCATTTTTTTGGTAGCCATATTGCCTTGAGTTTTTATTTTTTTGTGTGTTTTTTCTATTGGGATTTAGAAATCTGGAGTTATTTATCTCCTTGGATTAGGCAATTTATGCAATTTATGCAATTGTTTGGATGAATCTAGAAATGTGAGTATTTCTCTTAGATTATCCAATTTATTGAATATTTTTTTCTAAAATATATTCTATTATTGGGTTAAGATTCTGTTGCTAGATAGGTCATCTGGACATAATCTGAACCATGTTGAAAATAGAAAGCAACCTCAAATCAGCATTACAAACAGACATTTTAGAAAGAAAAATATAGAGGAAGGGAAACAGAGGTTGCACATGGAGATTCCTTGCCAGAAATTTATCCTACTATTAAACAATTAAGTGGAGACAGCTTTAAAACAACTCCTAATGACTTATCATCATATTCACAGATTAATACTTCTCTCAACCTTCAATAGAGAAGCTTATATTTGTAGTATATGATTATTAACACAGACCCACAGATTGCCAGGTCTAGAGATTATAATACTTCAAAACTACCATCACTAAATGGAATATATAAACAGCAACCCTGCTCCCATGGCTCTAATATTCAAGGATCATTAGGGAAATGGGGCAATATACTATAAGAAACAGAGGAAGTAAGTGACTGTAAGGAAATATTTTCTCCTGGAAACGGCAGGTAGGCTGCACAGGTGAACTTATAATAGTTGACAAAGACTGCACAAAACTAATAGAAGCCCAAGAATAAGAAAATTCCAGTATGGGTAAATGAGTTGGACAAATAATATTTATCCCTACCAATGTTGCTATGAACCTCTGTTAGCTGCTGGAAAATGGAGAGTCGTTTTTCTATAAGAGTATACCCTCCCCTCCATAAGTCAATAATTCTCCAGTGGAAGACAATGTATGCAAGAATATTTTGGCAGCACAACATTTTGGCCTTGAAGAATCTTTCTTAAAGGGCATAAATTTAGGTAAGGAAGAGGGTATAGATCATGGAAGATCTGGGAGTTGGGAAAATATGATCAAAATACATTGTGAAAAACTCTCAATAACATAATTGAAAAGAGCAACCACCCCAGTAAAAGAAGAGTTCGACTTTTAGCCTTATTTCATAAAAACTCGTTAACATTTGCTCGTATTTCAGCTGTTTGGATCTATTATGTACTTCTTCCGAGTGTATTTAGTTGTTTTGATTTTCTTTCATAATGCTTTTTTCTTGTTTCTCAACTCTTTACTGGATAAACATTTTAATCAATTGGATAATATTTAATCAGAACTATAGAAAGTTATTTGATAAAGTAATTTGATTATTTCACTTCTCAGAAGTCTACTAAGGCACTTTAAAGAACATTTTGATTAAACTTGGGAAGACATGAGTGACTAAAACTAACATTGGTTCTTTTTTTTCTGAGTAATGCATCATGCATTTTAATATATATAAATGTATATATATATTAAAATGCATGATGGATTACTTATATATGCATATATATTTACATATATATATATATATATATATATATATATATATATATATATATATAACCATGTTCTTGTAATTTTCTCCTTAAACCTTGTAACACTCTTTCAGAACTGGTGCCATTATTCCCAGCCCATATATATACCACTAAAATTAAATACTTTCTATTCTAGTTGGCAAGGCCAATACAGTTTTTCATGTTTTTTTTTTATTGTTTATTTTGTTTTGAGACTGGATTTCATTACATAGTCCTAAGCCTCACTGGAACTTATTGCGTTGACTATCCACTCCTCAAATTCACAGAGATCAACCTGGCTTTGCCTTGAGAGTATTAGTATTAAACACACTACCACTTTTCTCTTGGTCATCCTTTAAAAGCTACCTGAGCTGTAACTTAAAGTTTATGATCTCTCCTCTTACTCTGCATCACTTTGCACATTCTACAACTAAAATGTCTTAATGTACAAGTGGTAGCCTGAATGTATCAAACAAGTCCCTTAGCTCTTTCCCAACAAGATCACCATCTCCTTGTCTTCTCCAGAAACAGAGAAGAATGAGCTGAGGGCTAGTAATTTAATTTGAAAGAGTAATCTTTAACCTTTTTAGTACCTAATCTACATTCAATTCACTGAGCACTTACAAGGAAGTCAAGGAGGGGGTAGGAAAAGATGAACAAGAAAACACTAGAGACGTATATGATACACCATATATTCTCAATGAAGATAATCTTACAATGTAAGAAAACACATTGAGGGAATGAATGATTAATTTTGAGAAAGAGGATCCAAAAATCTAAGAGTTGATGCATTTAATCACTGTGATAACCTGTAAGAAAGGGTGGTAGAATCCTCAATTTTTCATATTGCATTTATGCTGGAAATACATGGAGCACTGAGGTAAAGTTGGAGGACAAAAGAATGATTTTTTTTTTTCTGAGTCAAAGGAGCAAGGAGAGAGGGCAGGTGTAAGATCATTTAATTATTCTTTCTGAAGCTGAACTTAGCCCACTGATCTTACATTCTTGCTCTTACTACTGTAGCATGTGCATACCACTAATTCGTTTTCTTTTATCTAAGATTTTAAAGTACCTCTGAGAAAGATGAGGGTATACAAATCAAATTATAATCACAATAGATTGGGAACTGATCCAAGAATTTTATATAAGGCCTAAATAATAGAAAGCAAAAATAACAGAAAACTGAGGTAGTTTGCATTCCTATGTCTTATGAATAAAACTGAAGTAATGACATTATCTCTTGTTCTTTAAGGGAGCTGGCATAGTGACTTGAAGAAATGAAGAAAAGCCTTTCAAATTAGAATGTCAATGTGATCCACTGACCTTGGGTCTGATTTTCTGAACTCTACCTACACTAAAACAAGGTTATTGACAAGACAAGAGGAATAAAACTGCACGTTGGTATACATCATGTACATATAACATACACACATGTTCTTATATTAGCTCTCAGGAGTAGTGTTTGGTTAATATGAAATAACCCATATATTTTTCTTCTATTTTCATTTTTTGTTAAGATACTTTGTATATGTGTAAGTTACTTTAAATTAAGTGAATGACCAAGAGACCTTTATTGGAGATTATCAATATATTGCTTCAGATGTCAGGCATGACCTGATTGTCATAAGAATTATAGGAAAATTGAACACTTATGCATTCAAAAATTACTGGTTTAAATGACATTCTTGATAAATACACCAGAAGTTGAGATAGGGTATGTAACAGTTTTAATGAATTTTCAACAATATTTAGAATAACGTATCTAAAGAAAGATAAACTATTAAAAATTTAAAAATTGTTGACATAAGTTCTAATGATATTTTTTTGCAAGACTCATAAATGGATGCTTTATGCAGTTATTGTCAGAGAGGCTTCCTCGAGCAAAATATGGGACCAGGTGCAGAGATTAAAAATCCATAAAGACTGTAGAAGTCTGAGAGGATGGTGGACCCCAAAAGAACATGGCCAACTGAATCAAAAGATCAGAGTTCATACAGGATCACAGAAACTGAAATGACAAGCACGGGGTCTGCAAGTATCTGGACCAGGACCCCTGTGTTGTTATGGCTGTTAGTTTAGTGTCTTCATGGGACTCCTAACAGTGGGAGCAGGTGTATCTCTGACTCATTTGGCTGCTTTTGGAACTCATTTCCTCCAACTAGGTTTCCTTGATATGAGAGGTTTTGCCTTGTCTTGTATCTTGTTTTGTCGAGTTTGGTCGGTGGCCTCTTGGAGGCCTGTTCTTTTCTGAAGGGAAATGGAGGGACAGTGAATCTGGAGGAGAGGTATGGAGAGAGGAGATTAGGAGGAGTTAGAGTAGGAGAAACTGTGCTCTGAACATATTGTGTGAGAGAAGAGTCTATTTTCAATGAAAAATAATTCTCCGTGGTGTGTGTGTGTGTGTGTGTGTGTGTGTGTGTGTGTGTGTGTGTGAGAGAGAGAGAGAGAGACAGAGAGAGAGAGAGAGAGAGAGAGACAGAGAGAGAGACTTTGATTAAATTCACATAGCTTGTGAGAAGTAGATGAAGTTTGTAAGTCAAATATATTTATCTACTTAACAGGTTAATATTAAGCAATAAATTTAAAAGATCTTTTGGACAAAATTGACAAGTTTTGAGCCAAATTATTGATTGAGTTACTTTGGCTAATGATCTGAGTATTATGTAGATAAGACCATGTTTATAAATATACTTTTCAAGTTTTCCCTATCAACATTCATTCAAATTATATAGAAATATGAACATTTTAATACCCAGGCAAGAATTCCTTGAAGTCTAAATATTTTAAGCTTTTATCTTTCCTATAGTTAGCACTATGTTTGTTATAGACTAGGCAATATAGAAAGCAGCTCTTGTTCTAAAAAGAGCAAGGTTGTTTGAATTCAATTATTTTAGCTGAGTTACATTTAGGGATGATGGGAGAGGGGGTTTCTGGAGGGGAAACCGGGAAAGAGGATAATATTCAAAATATAAATAAATAAAATAACCAATTTTAAAAAATGCAAAATTTATATTTCAATTTTGAAAACTCACTAAACTTATTTTGATAAAAGTTTTAGCCATATGTAACCTCTGTTGGGTTTTGATTTTTCAAAGCAGTAGGAAGATATATCATCTTGATGCTAACTCAAACTGTTGAATTTGAGTCATCTTAGTGCAGATATTTGATTTAAAGGATGTCATTTTTATATTCATACCCCCTTCTCTTTACCATAGGAGTATGCCTTAGAGTCAGGACACAGCAAGTAAATAACATTATACAAAACAATATCCTTAATAGACTAATCTGATTGTCAATCAGTTTCTGCACCTACCTAAAGAAAGATTTGACACTTTGTCTATATCCTTTCATCTGGGGGCTAAAAATAGATTTAATTTAATAACATTAGTGTTTTACTTGTCCAACATTTGGATCTTATTCCAGGGGGAACCATGTTTGTTGCAATGGTAAAATTACGAAAGTTGTTTTATGTCACATTAGCTAACATATGCAAGCTTACTTAACATGTAGACGGCAAATACATGTAATTGCATTAAAACACAGAGCTGCAGCACAGAGGCAATAAAATAGACTAGGTTGTGTTATTAATTCTTGTGTTAAGGGTTTTGAGCCATGTTGATTGGCCTGAATTTTTTGATTTTGTTATGGTACAAAGGGATTGTTTGAAGTAATTTGTCCCCGAGAGAGGCTCACAATCCCAGGCGGGTTTCAATTCAGCAAAGCAAATCTAATTTTGTTTGCTTTATGCAAACCAGAAGGGGCTGTGGTTCATTCTGTTTTCACTGGAGGGGAAAGGCGCACTAATGGGACCCGCTGAAATGCATGCATTGCAAACACCATACCCCTGCATATATTAAATTTAGCTATGTGATGCACTGTGTTCATCATCTCATTGTGTACACAGATATGCTTTAGAACAAAGCCTTTTAATAGTAAGGGAACCCTACTACATTATGTCAATACTCGACTGTATTTATATTTAATGCTGTCACTAGAATACCTGCCCTTAACTAGAGTATGTTCAGATTTGTG
Source organism: Tokudaia tokunoshimensis (assembly GCA_036184795.1). NCBI lineage: Eukaryota > Metazoa > Chordata > Mammalia > Rodentia > Muridae > Tokudaia > Tokudaia tokunoshimensis. The sequence goes on along the minus strand of BTHU01000005.1, from coordinate 10,880,148 downwards.
ATCATTTTACATTTCAGCTGCTCCTTATGTGAAAGCTATACACTGAGGCTATTATGCTGGAGGTTAAAGCTAACATCTGAAGATTAATTATATGTAGATCGATAAAGCTTTCCCATTTTCCCATTCTCCACCCCCCCCACACACACACACATATAGACACTTCACATACCTGAATTGAATTAGGGGAGACACATGGCACCTCATTGAAAGAATGGGACACATCACACTCTGAGTATTCAGCCTAGAAGATAAATGAAGGATAACAATATCTGCACAACAGGTAACAGTAAAGACAATCTCCGTCCCTGTGACAAATCACCATCCTCTTACTTTTTCCCTCCCTCCAACATACTGTGGTCTTTCCCTGACTTGCAAGCATCAGCTGTGTTGCCAGATACATTTGATCAAATTCATCAAAATTACAGGATGCCTGAAATGGGAAGGGAAACTAGAAGATGATAGATGGTAAAGCAACTATTGGCTAGGTGAATTTACTCACATAAAAATAGAATTATTGGTCAATTAAAATTGCATAATGACTGTATTTCCTGTCATGCCAGCACCATTTTCTGTGTATATTGTTTTGAAAATACTTCCTGTACTGAAAATAGACAGACACATCTCCAAACTCTTCAATTTGTCATTAGACATTTGGCTGCATGCCTACCTTGCTGTTAATTTTCCAAAAAACTACATAAATTTGCTGAATTACCTTTTTGATTCAGCTCACATACACTACAAGATATACTAATCATGTTTAAGAAAATGACTATGAAAATTTTACAGTTTACTTATAAAAACACACCATATGAATAATTTTCAATTTTATGTTTTAAGCTCAAACATGAGCTAACCTCCTCCTCCTCCTCTTCCTCCTCCTCTTCCTCCTCCTCCTCCTCCTCTTCCTCCTCCTCCTCCTCCTCCTCCTCCTCCTCCTCCTCCTCCTTCTTCTTCTTCTTCTTCTTCTTCTTCTTCTTCTTCTTCTTCTTCTTCTTCTTCTTCTTCTTCATTTCCTCCTTCTTCGTCTCCCTCTCCCTCTCCTTCTCCTTCTCCTTCTTCCTCTTCTTCTTCTTCCTCTTCTTGCTGGTGATCTACTACTACTACTACTACTACTACTATTTTCATGTTATTCTATTTACTTATGTATATACCATTAATTTGACTTCATCAGGAGCCAAGGGGACACTTCAGGCAGTTGAAATTCAATGGTGGACTCAAAAGTAATTGTTTGATATTGTGACATAAGGAATTCAGTCCTCAAAGTATGTTATTTCTATTAATTGTGAGATTTAAACACTGCAAATAATTATCTTGTTCTTAGAAAACAGTAAAATATTGCAGAATTCTTAACAAAGCAATTTATTCAGGCAAAAGGGAGAATTTGGTTGACATTACCAATAATTACTGGTTTCTTGTGTCATAAAATTATGAAACTGTATAGACAGTTTTAGAACTATTGATTTCATTATATAAGCACATTTTTGATATACAAAATGTTTAAGAAAAATTCTGGCTTTGGCCTGACATAAACATTGCTTTCTGAGTGTTGACATATATTCCATGTCAGTTCAATTTGAAAATATATATATATCTACAGCCATACCACACTGAATGTGCCTGTTCTATTCTGAATACTCATAGATTATTTCAGTATTTGCAACACACACACACACACACAGCTATAATCATAAAAAATGCTTATGATACGACAGTATACCTAATTAGTATATAACCATGGGTTATGATTATTTATTACACTTATGTGATTATTACTATTATAATTGGTTTTATGCAGCCATGTGAACTCAATTAGGTAGAAAATAATTAAGTGGACCCTTAGTGAGTTCAAATCCTCAACAAGAAATCATCTCACCTGGCTTTCAGTCAATAACACTGATGTGGCCCAACTCTCATAAGAAAAATGGCTACCTATGAATGCTGCCCATTATCTTATTTGTTTCCTTTTCCTGGTCTACTTTTCAATTTGTAAAGATGAGAAAACTAGATGATTAGGAAAATTAGGAAAAGCAGAGGTAACAGCTCCCTTGTGCTACTCTGGTACTCAATTTCTGCTAATTCAGGCATTGTTTAGTAAGTTTATAAAATACCATGCAGAATGAGAATAAATATAAATACTTCCTAAGAAACTAACTCCTGTTATTAATGAATAGTCTAGATGAAGTGCTGATATTCAAAAAACAATTAGAGAAGAGGTTAAAGACTTGATTCCCTAGAATGTTTTTAGGAAGTGGGACATACAGAACACTTTGAGAATCAAATGACTTTGCAATAATGATAAACAATTTCAGTTGAAAACACCTACTCAGTTAATAAAAACAATGACTTTATGAAATTCGCAGCAGATAGATGGATATGGAAAATATCATCCTGAGTGAAGTAACTCAGTCACAAAAGAACACACATGGTGTGTACTCACTGATAAGTGGATATTAGGCAAAGAGCGTGGAATACCCATGATACAACTCACAGATATCATGAAGGTCAAGAGGAAGGAAGACCAAAATGTGGATGCTTTAGTTCCATGCAGAAGGGGGTACAAAATAATCAAGGGAAGTAGAGGGTAGGAGGGACTTGGGAGGAAGAGAAGAAGGGGAGGGGAGAAAGAAGGGAAGAATCAGGTATGGGAGATGAAGGACATGTACAGAAGGTCAGGAAATTGAACACAGTGCAGCAATGGGGGATGAGGAGCTCGGGATAGCAACCAGAAAGTCCCAGATGCCAAGAAAGCAAGAGCCTCCCAGGACCCAAAGGAGATGACATTATCTGAAATACCTCACAAAGGGGAGAGGGAACTTGTGGAGACCATATCCAGATGTTAGGAATAGTTTCCTGGCTGAGAGATGAGGCCACACACCCATCTTCAAAATTTTAACCCAGAATTGCTCCTGTATAAAGGAAATACATGGACAAAGAGTGGAGCAGAGACTGAAAGAAAGGCCATTCAGAGACTGCCCCATCTAGGGATCCATCCCACATGCAGACACCAAACCCAGTCACTATTTCTGATGCTAAGAAGTGCTTGCTGACAGAAGCCTGATACAGCTGTCTCCTGAGAGGCTCCACCAGATCCTGACCAATACAGGTGGTGATGCTTGCAGCCAACCATTGGACTGAGCAAACGGACCCCAATAGAGGAGTTAGAGGGAAGGACTGAAGGAGCTAAAGGGGCCTTATCTGGAATCAATGGGAGTGGAGGCCCTTGGTTCTGTGAAGACTTGATGCCCCAGTGTAGAAGAATGCTAGGGTGGTGATGCAGGAGTGGGTGGATGGGTGGGGGAGCACCACTGTAGAAGCAGGGTAAGGAGGCATAGAACATGAGCTTTGCAGAAGGGAACCGAGGAAGGAGGATAACATTTGAAATGTAAAGAAATAAAATATCCAATTTAAAAAAAGAAAAAAGAAAACATCATCAAAAGTCTTTCCGCCGGGCGGTGGTGGCGCACGCCTTTAATCCCAGCACTTGGGAGGCGGAGGCAGGAGAATTTCTGAGTTCGAGGCCAGCCTGGTCTACAAAGTGAGTTCCAGGACAGCCAGGGCTATACAGAGAAACCCTGTCTCAAAAAAAAAAAAGTCTTTCCATTATTTTATGTTCTCAGTATACATATTTTAACCTTGAAGAAGACTGTCTCTGATCAAATTTTTACTTAGTCCATCAGTCTAACAATACATGAGGAATTATAGATGCTCTTAGAGATACTTTACCTAAGCAAGTCATTGATAAATGCTTAATTGTCATCTTACTATCACATAGAGTCCAAGCATCCAGAGTGACAGCCCTGAATACCAGTAGGAACAGACAAGGAATCCCACATAGTTCTACAGTCTGTCACACCATGTAGACACACTAGATGCCAATAACCTCAAGAATATAAGTAGAAGTAAAATGTGATCAGGTCAAAAGTTACAAACTTGGGGTGATATCAACCTTTTTCGTTTAACATTGGATTGGGTTGTTGTAATTTGATTAGTTTTTAATAGTAGCTGAATATAACACACAGCTTGGAGAATTGGGTGAATGTAGCAGCTGACCCTTATGAGATCATTTCAGGCAATCCTAGCACATACTTGCCTCCATCCCATCTCAGCACACACACATACTACAATTAGCTTCCTGGCTCATTAACATCAGTCTGGAGTTATGCCTCATCAAATGTGAAAATATTTGTTCTGGTTATAAGCAAAATAACATCCTGCCTATCCATTGCTATTAACATAATTGTGTAGTATTGCTTCAACCTGTACTTTGAAGGGGGGCATTCTTTTGTGCCATCCAAGTCCCGTGTCAGACTTTTATCTTATTCAGTGGCCTGAGGGACATAACCTCTGTCTGTTTTCTTTGTCTAGGCATAGTGATTCTATCCTTACATACAAAGAATAAGAACTGCTATGCATTGGTGTGAGGCACTGGGAATGATAATAATATGGGTCTGGGAATACTACCAGATCTTTACTTAACAGTTCTATTATGTTGAATTTGGTAAGTACAGACTTTTTATTCAAATGGAGTTTAACAGTTTTTTCCCAGGTGAGGGAACAAGGGGAAGGACCACTTGCTAAAGAAAAGTTATCTGTTTATTTATCATTTACTATAACAATTGTGTTCTGAAGTAACATAGGCTTTTCCTGGGTATGGTATATACAGCTGTGATAGCCTGTGCACCTGTGAGGAGAGCTGAAGCAACAGTGAAAGGAGCACTCATTGGAGACTGTTTAGGGACGGTGTCCATTTGCACATTCTCAAATAAACGTGCTTCCATCCATTCAAAATGTTCACTACCCACTTTATCATTCGCTTTTGCAACTAATTGGACATTTTAATGTATGAATATACACCACTTCAAAATACTAGATGCCGAAGTAAATTATTACCTACTGGAGTAGATATCACTCCAGTATGGTCAAAGGTTCAAGATATTTCAGGGGTGAAACCCAAGTGAACATTGATAGGCCAGGCAATACTTTTTATTTAACATTGCTATAAATACTATAGTAACAACCTTTTTTTCATATTCTTGTCCTAAGTATATATCCAGTTAATCTTCATCTAAATTTAGCTCAAAATTGTCTCATTATACCCATTCCCAATTAAACTATACAGGTTACCACATAAATACTGTCTTTTAGACAAGGAGTGTATCCTATACAATCCAGAAGGTGAAGACTTTCCTATGATCTCTTCATTCACACACAGAGAAAATAACTGAGTGCTGTTCACTTTTATTCTTATTCAGTCAATATTCAGCACTTATATGCTACTCACAGATAAAAACTGACGCAGTGGAGCAAGCATCGGTAATATCAGTTCACTCCTGTAGGATGGTGAGAGACAGAGACATGAGATTCAGCACATGTACACTAGCTGGCTAGCCTGGCTACAGCAGTGGCCAAGAAACCTATCTCAACCTAAAAACATGAGAATGAATGCTTGCAGTTTGTCCTCTAACTTCTACATGAACTCCAACCATGTGATTGCTCACATCTCCACCTCCAAGAAGCACACAAGATACATAAACTGTTATGCATAGAGGCATGTACATGATTCTCATACATCAACTGTGCGGGTGTGCACCCCCTGAAAGACACAAACACACACACACACACACAAACACACACACTGAGAAAGAAACAGAAAGACAGAGAGACAGAGACAGAAACAGGCAGACAGGCAGAGGAGCAGAGAGCAGAGAGAGCCCAAGGCACTTAGAGAATCTCATTCTTGTTTGTCATGGTGATTCTTCTAGTCTGATGATTCTCTTAGTCTTTCTGAAATATAAATACTAGTGATCTTGAGGTCTTATCCATTTTCATGTCTCAGCACTGGAGAACCAGACTACATAGGCTTCTAGATTTTTAATTCATCCTCAACCTCATGATATTTCTCCATGCTACTGAAGATTGACCTTTACATATGCTAGTCCAAGTTTTCTACCACTTAATGGCATGCTCAGCAGTTAGATCCTCAGTAAACATCTCAGGTACCGTGTGTTTCTTTCTTTGATTAACTCACTTTCCCTCTTTCATTAGGAAACATGTAATATGTACAGGAATCATATCTACCAATATGCAGTTCATTTCAGGAGGGAAATAATTTCAAGGCTGCCCAAAGATCATTGTAGTAATTCTTATGATGATCTGAAAGAGGGACAGAAGGGGAAAGATCAACATTTAAACTGGATGTAAAATATGACTGAAACATTGTACTGAAATATTCATGGGACATTCATTAACATAATTTAAGAGAATTACAAATAAATTTGGATACTATGTAGTCTTAAGTTATTTGAGCTATCCAGAATACCACAAACCCACACAGAGGCCCAAGTGTCTATGAATTCTCTCTTCTCAGCTTATGTAAGCACTTGATGAAAGAGGCTTCTGACAAGAAGAAACCTTAAAGAGATAGAGACACCATGTTTGGAAAATATGAGTAAAGAATGAAGGGGACACAAGACCCATCTTCTGGGAAGAGGATCAGATTATAGTAAATTTTAAAGATTCAATTTTTGGGCAATTGTTGAATCCTAAGCTTTTAAACATAAGTTACCAGGAGAATGGTCACACTGCCTGCCTTACGTGGTCCTTAGGTTAAAAATGACTGAATATTACCATTGTCTGTATTTCAAATGCAAGTTTGGACTTAAGCAATTTGGCAGAGGGTGTTAATTACTTCTCAAGATTCTGGGCTCTTAGGATAAATGAGATTTGGAAGGAAGAGTTTGTTTGGAGTCACAATGGCAGGATTCTGGGACAACTAGTGACATTGGATTCATGGGCAGGAACAAAACCAAATGGCTGTCATTGGTCAGTGTGCTTTCGATATTTTATGTATCTTAGACCTTGCCCTTTCATCCAAGTGTCTATATAACAATTTTCATACAAAAGCATTGAACATTTTTGGATAATTGCAAGTTTAGCCTTGTCCCTCTCATGAATGAGTTAAAAAAAAAAATACTCAGGCCGGGCAGTGGTGGTGCACGCCTTTAATCCCAGCACTTGGGAGGCAGAGGCAGGCGGATTTCTGAGTTCGAGGCCAGCCTGGTCTACAGAGTGAGTTCCAGGATAGCCAAGGTTATACAGAGAAACCCTGTATTGAAAAACCTAAAAAAAAAAAAAAAGAAAAGAAAAAATATTTTATCCTCTCCATTTTATTCACATCATAGATACTCTCATATCTTCCTCCAGGTACCACTAAGAGGAAACTTCAACTCTCTAAATGTTATGTAACTCTTAGTAGGAAACAAGTCCATCAAAGTTCACTGTGGGGAATCTAGTTAAAATGATTCAGATTCGATGATCTTCATGAGGGAGTAAGAATAAACAACCTCTACTTAGCTCTAAAGATCATATCAAGAGAAGGTACTGGAAGAAGTCACAGGAAAGAGAAATATGCTGAGATACCACTATCCATAAATGTTATACCCTCTTCATTTTGTAACACTGAACAATTAGAAACATTGTAAAAGTACACTTAAGCAAAGCTAAACCCCCAGTTTAGTTTCTCTCTGCACTACAAGGCAGGTCACTGAAACGAACTGATTAAAATGTTAACCCTTCTGATTGATTCAAGGGTTGATGACACTATGTCTGCAAAAATGAGTTTGAAAGCATTTGACTAGTGCAATCCATATATTGGACACTAGAGTCCTAAAACCTGTTTTGTAATGTAGGGGGAGTAATTGACTATCCTGTTGCGTGAATTATCAGCATCATTACAGGAATTCTAACAAAACACTTTCATTGTACTTTCCTCCTTCTCCCCCTTTCTCGTTAGCTCCATTTATCCTCTGTCCTTTCTTCCTTTTTGCTCTATCTTCTTCTCCCTCTCATTCCTTTATATCTTTTAGATAAAAGGAAGTAACTAGGAATTACATAAATTCTATCCCCTGTTTGCAGTGAGATTGTAGAGATTATTTTGCAAGAAGAAACAGTGCTCACTTCTATGTGTCCCCTTCTTACAAAAGACAACTATACCCACATCCCACTGTTGCCACAGTCTGTCAAGGGATCTCTGATGCAATTCCCAGCCAATTACACCCATATATAATTTTCAAAACAAAGAGTTGTGAATATAAATATTGCCCTTGCAGAGCATATTTATCGTGTGCTGATGTTGATTGTTTAAAAAAAAGGGTTATGGTTCAATAAATTGAACACCTGAGCTGAGCGCTCGTGTATGATGAAATTGAGAGCCAAGCAGATCAATTTAGACTCACTTCTATTTTTCGATCTGTTTAATAGATTTTTAAAACGACACTTAGAGCCCCACAGAGGCAGCACTAGCATTTTGCATCTTTCTCCACATCTACCCGCAACATCCCTCATTCCTATGCTCTCAGGATAGCTGCCCTTGCAACTGAAGGAGATCCTATGAAAACTTCAGAGCATCCTTTTCTCTTCTGCACGTTGCTGAACTGGCCTCATTTACTTAGCGAGTGTTGAGAATTTAGGGGCACGAGAATACATCTGGCCCCTTTGGGGTAAAATTTGATCTAGCATTTCATTTCAAGGGCTGGGCCTCCGGTCTGTCAAATCTTTATTTTGCGGGTGCCCACTAGAAATGCTGACGCTTGTCTCTAACTCTCTCAGCTTTCATCTTTCACTGGCAATAAACATGTCACCCTGCTGGGGTGAAACACAATCTCGAATTAAATTTACTGCATATAAAATATAGTGCCCTCTTTATTGGTTCAAATACTTGTCACTCATAATTTATTTGCCCAAGTATGGCCTTCACCAAGTGAGAAGAGAGTTGACAACTGGGAGGGGCTGTGGATGCTCACTTTTGCTGCGATCTCTTTCGATTTTTATTCTTAGTTCTAAAACTCCTTAGTTCTAAAATTCCACTCATTCACTTGGGCTAGTCTGTTTTCCATGAAGCACCTCAAATAAAACTTTAAGTCTTCCCCCAAAAAGCACAAACATGTCTCTAAAAATATTGGCATCTGACTTTTTGGCTGGGCTGCTATGTTTTTTGTTTTTTATGGTTTTCTTTTGTTTTCCTAGGGTGTGTTAAGAACATGGTACCTGGCAATGCCCTCCAGGGAGCAGATTCCAGTACCAATGGGGGAAGGAAGGAAGGAAGGAAGGAAGGAAGGAAGGAAGGAAGGAAGGAAGGAAGGAAGGAAGGAAGGAAGGGAGACTGGAGCCTTCCTTATTTTTCATCTCTCACAGGTCATGCCTAGCCCTTTGGCACTCCACTTCTTCATGGTTTATTCCGAACACTGTCGATCAGCTTTAACTAATACCTTTCTTGTACGATGCACCTCTCTAATCTCTTCAAACACAGATGTGGAAGCACAGCTTAGAGCATGGAGGTCAACAAAGGCCTACTGCCTGTACCAGTGATTAGCTTTGATTGACACAGAGCCCTTCTGCTCTTGTAGGCATCCTCTTACACCCACAGTTTGTTGTTTGAAATGAGACACATAGGGTATTTTAGGTAGCAACTCCGGTGAGTTTGCAGAGCTATTAAATTAGCAGATAACTTGCAAACCACCTAGTACATGGCTGATGCAGGATCCCCCCTTATATTTTTGTTTTAAATCTCTTTTAAGTACTTCTCTTTAAATAATGAGCATTATTAATATTATTAAATTATAATAATTTAGATTATGAACATTATTATTAATATTATTAAAAATAATGAATATTAATTTCTCATTCAGAATTATTGAAACAGACTGGGGGGGTGCTTCATTTTAAGCTCTGTCTTCAGCCACAGATTTTAAAATATAGAATGAATGAAGTGTTAGAACTTTTATTTGATAGTCAATTGGCTTTTAAATGTGAGTTTAAAATTTGAATTTAACCTAAGAGTTGTTTAAATCATTGTAATGAGCAAATATCAGGGACACAAATACCTATTTTCTCAAGTTCTTCAAATTACTTTAAACATTATTAATTGCAGTGACAGATCTGCAATTCCATTTAATCAGTTGTATTAGTGCTGCTGTATATTCTCCTTTGGGCATGTGGAGATGGAGAATCTTTTAATGTTGCCTGGTTGTCTGAATCAGTCTCCCTGGATGGGAATGGCTAGCCATCACTTTTCTTGGTAAAACAACTCCCTTCAGTGTGAAGAGGACTATGCATTTTCCAAACTACTCAAGGCCTCCTCAGAGATTGTCCTTAGGGTTTCTGTTAAATCTCCAGCAATGCCCTCAGATTGTCTGAGATTTCATATGCCTGGCTGTGAAGTTTTCCAGAGTTTGAAGGTGTTCTGTCTCCCCATCCCGTGAAAACAATCATCTTATGACTAACCATGAATGGGAACTGTTTCTGTCTGCCTTTTTCAGGCAGCAGTTTAAGTGAAGAAAAAAAAAAAAACAACTTAGAATAGAAATTCTTGCTTCAACCAGCTATGAAATGCTTGATTTTATTTGCATCTGCACACGTTTGCAGTTAGATGTTTTATTCATTACTTATACACTTAACTTCCAAATGAAACTAATGGGGAGAAAAGAAGAAAAATCATACTGTCTTCTAGTTTCATTTTAAAACTGTTATGAGTTTTAACATTGTCTTTCTAAATATTTACATTACAGTATTTTAAGTGAGTTATATAGGTAGAGGAAGACTATGTAGAAAGATAATGTCAATATTTTAGAAAACACTTCATCTCCAGAACAACTTTAGGGGAAAATAACCTCTGTACACTATCCACTTTCAAGGGAAGGACACTAGATACAGTAAGTTAAACAGTTTGTTAAAGATTCCACAGTTACTGCATGACAGAGCATATAGCAAGTCCAGTCTTGGAGCCATGTTCATCTGCTAGCCTGAGGGTAATCTCACTACATCACAAGAAATAGCTGCAGTAGAAGTGAATTAAGACCAGGACCCTTAAGCCTTAAGAGGCAGGAACAGTTGAGGACTAGGTCCAGCGAGGATGGTATATCTAGTGCACAGAATCACCCAAGTGGTTCATTCCTCACATAGAGAAAAGTAAAAGAACAAGAAAGAGGAATGAAAAGAAGAAGAGTAGCCTTTGTGGAGATAAAAACAAAGTTGTGAAAGGAAAAGGAGAGGCGGATAATAGGCACAAGGGAGATACCTACTCTTAAATGTGACATGGAGGTCCAAAATCATGAGGCTTCTAGCCCTTTCATTTGCCAATAATGAAGATCCACTAGACTATATAATTTTTCAGTACAAATGAGAGAGTGGATCTAAATAGTAACAATTCTGGAAAGTGAACAGTGACTGAAGGAATGTAAGCTATTAATGTGTGATTGTCTATATAATATTAAATCAAAATATAACTACAGAGAACAACACTGAATGTCTTATTATACCATTGAAATGTTTTTAGATAAAACAAATCTTTTTGAAAATCACACAACAGTGTGTGTGACTTGTAGAATCCCTGGGAGATAAAACAAAGACCAAAATCAAAGAATATGAATCCTCTTATCTAGGGATTATTTCAGCCAAATTTTGGTATGATTCCTTTTAAACATTACCCTATGTAGTTATTTTTATAAAGCTAGTAGCATTCCAGATGTAAAACTATGCTTTCGGTTTTTATTCATGTTTCAGTGTTTTATACACATATCACAGTGCATTTTAGCATGCTTGAATTTTGTGAATATTTTTAGCTTTATAGGAAACAAAATGTTAGAGCATTATGGTCATAGAAAAACAACTTAACATCTGGACATGTGTTCTGAAATTTATGATAGGGAATTGAACAAGAAAATAGCCAGAAGGAGAAAATTGGGAAGTGAATCATATAACTTCATTTTTGGAAAGCAGAAGTTAGAGAGAGAGAGAGAGAGAGAGAGAGAGAGAGAGAGAGAGAGAGAGAGAGAGAGAGAGAGAGAGAGACTGTATACTTATCAATGGCTCCAGGTAGAAACATTATTATTTAACTGAGAATCTCAAGCATGAATAATTACATCCAGTCCAACCAAGAACATAGACTTAAATTAAACCTGAAAGCCCAGAATCTGTAATGTCATTCATCTACTTGATATGGTATCTCCCCCAACTTCTTTGGAAAAGAGGCTGAAGAGTTGAAGAATTCAGAAATAATAGAATGATTATTCAAGATGTTTAGAGAAGGGGGATAGAAAATGAAGGTCTGGGTGGAAGAGCCTTTGAGGTTAAAGAGACTGTGCCACAGTAGTGAAATATGTAAATATGTAAGGAATCATGAAAAGCACAGCACAGTGGAACCAAGGCTGTGGTAGACTGAGCAGAGTAGAGTCAGTATGCTTTGGAAGGTGATTATAGAAATGAATAGTAAACTCAAGAGTCACCATAGAAAGAAATTGAAATGCAGTGCCAAGAATGAACTCTTATGTCACTTAGGTGGTAGCAATGACTCAAAGAGGCTTCATCAGTTATAACAAAAGCATCACTCTGGAGAGAATATTATTAATAATAGAAGCTGTGCAAGTCTATGGTTGAAGGTATGTGAACGATCTCTATACTTTCTGTCCAATTTTATGAACCCAACCTTGCTCTAAAAATATGTCTATATTTAATAAATCATAGAGAAAGGACATCCAAACCTTAGTTTTGAAGAATTAAGATGTATGGCCTCTTGATTGCAATCACCTAAATGATTGACAAATCACAGGAAATAAAGGAAGGCTGTAGATAGTGTTTATCATGTGCATGTAGCAATTCAATAGTAGTGACGAGTAGAATTTATACACCACCACTTTAAACTGTATGGTAAAACAGTTTTAACCCCAGTAAACCTCACAGAACCCAGATACTGTCTCAGTATCATACCACCCAACCTCTCAGTCCCAGAGGACAACCTTTCTTATTCATGTTCCTGAAACGGTAATATTTCAGGTCAAACTAAAAGCTAATTCAACCAAAGTGAGAGAAGTTATCAACTGGAGAAATGAATGCTCCAGGGGCATTTGTTTTCAATGGAATTGAAACTCCAGAAAGAAACTCAAAATTACCAAGAGAGTCTAGGCAACAGGCAAGGACAGCAAAGCTGAATGGGAAATATCAGGTCCTCGTATCTATAGAGACCTTTGATGATGACTAAAGACAGTTTGAGCCTGGACAAAGAGGGCTCACTGGCCTTACATTCCCAAAATATGATTTTCTAGTATTTAAGTTAATATCAAAGTGCTTCCCCCTCGCTCATATTTATATTCAGTTACTAATAAATGTCAGATGAATGATCAAATGAATAGGTTTAATTTTAAAAGATTAAAAAGCAAACCTAGGTGAAGATTGAATAGTGCATACAACTAAAAATGTGCAACATGTTCAAAAGTATTTTTATTTTTATTATATTTAAGAGAGCATTGAAAAGTTACTGACTTCATTATGGTGATTTAGTTCATTCAAACTTGTTTTTCCTCTACTCCTCTCTCCCCTCCACCTGCCTCTCCTATGAACTGCCCTTTCCTTTATAGTGTTCCTTCTGTTTTTAAGACACGTGTATATTGCCTTATCTTTTCACATCCTCACTCTTCTCTTAAAATGTCTGCCTCCACCATCATGCTTCATTTCTAAGTTTGTGAAATATACACACTACTTATAAATCTAAATTTACATTCTGAATAAAAGACAAAATATACTGTTTGTGTTTCTGGGTCTGCTTTGTTTCATTTTACATGATTTCAATTTCCATGCATATATCTGCAAATGATGACTTCACTTTCTTTCCTGACAAACTGTGTATATGTTTCAGACTTTAACTTTTCATCTTTGGATAAATCTAAGTTGCTTCAATTTTTTTTAGCTTTTATGAATACTGCAGCAATAAACCTAGCTGTGGAAATACCTCTATGATATGTTGACTAACAGCCTTATTTAATGTAGTTAATAGGGTATGACAGAATAATGTGTTAGTTATGTCTTCAGTATTTTGTAAAACCTGTATGTAGATTTCCAAAGTCATTGCACCTGTTCATATTACCTCCTCATGAGGCATTCTCTGTCCTACACTAACTTTTGTATTAGTTAGGGTTTTTATTACTGTGAACTGACACTATAACCATAGCAACTGCTATAAAGGAAAATAATTATTTGGTGCCAGCTTACAGTTTCAGAGGTTCTGTCCATTATTATCATAGCAGGAAACACGGTAGTGTACAAGCAGAGAAAGGGCTGGAAATGGAGATCAGAGTTCTACATCTTCATCCGCAGGCACCAGAAGGAGACTCTGAGCCACACTGGGCATAGCTTGAGCATATACGATATCAAAGCTTGCCTCCATGGTGATATACTTCCTCCAACAAAGTCAGACATACTCCAATATGATACACCTCCTAACAGTGCCAGTCTCTATGGCCAGGCAGTCAAACACAGCAGTTTATGGGCTGTTTGTTTACAAATCACCATGCCTTTGTCATAATTTTTTTCTTGATGTTTTGTTTCTCTGGTTAGGTTACATTTTATATATTTCCAAGTCATTTATATTCCTTCTTTTGAGAACAATATATTCAGATAACTAAAACTTTTGGTGTTTTCTTTTTACTTTAATACAGTCTAGATATTAATATCTTGCTTGACTTATAGTTGGCAACGAGTTCTTATTTTGTGGGCCATGTCTTTTCTTCAATGATTGTTTCAATGATGTTTTAAATTTCATTATATCCAATTTATCAAGTCTTGGTATTATTTCCTATGTCTTTTGCAAAAACTTTTTCTTATCCCTCTCTGCTGTTTACCAATGTTTGTACTAAGCCTTATGAAAGCCTCTAGTTTCATATTACAGGCTTTAAGCTATTTTGAGTGCATTTTTGTACAAGGTGCCTAGTTCCATTTATTTACACATAGATATCTAGTCATCTAGACCTATTTCTTGAAAAGGCCTTCTTTCCTTTAAAGTGTTTTTGACATATTTGTTAAATCATATGTAGCAGTCTCTGTGAGAACACATTTGTGTGTCTTCCAGTGTATTTCATTGTTCTACATATCTATTTTCTGCAAGTTTCACATAATTTGCCATTATGGTTCTTCAGTGTAATTTGGAAATGATAATTGTGCAATTAAAGATTGCTTCGGATATTGGAGTACACTAGTTCAGCAGGCAAGAGAAACAGGTATGCTAACAGAATATCTTAACCTCTCTCACAGTTCCCACAGATGCAATTCCCAAATCTCAAACGTAGCTCTGTAGCAGAAAGCCTGCTGTAGTCTCCCTTTGTACTTTGACCACATTCCCAACAGATCACAAAGATCTTTTCCTCCAATTTTTCTTCCTACAATTCCTCACATTATCACAGTCTGCATAACCAGCAGGTATTCCTTGGTAACACATCAGAAGGCCAGGGAAATAGGTCCATATAAAATCTCCTACCAAAAAACATAAAACAATGACATTGTGCTAAAATCCAGAGAGAAAAAAACCAAGGGAACAACAACCTTGCAACTAAGATAAAACCAGATAGCCAGATATATCAGCACCTAGACTATAACCATTCCAATCTCAGAAGCCTAGACACTAGTCAAAAACACAATCAATATCAACTAAGACAATATGATTTTATTAGAGCCTAGCAACCCAACCTCAGCATTCCCTGAATATTCAAAAAAGAGCTGAAGTCCATGAAAAGACCTTAAAACAGCCTATATGAATATGAAAGAGGTCTTTAAATAGGAAATGAATAAATGCCTCAAAAATTCAAAGAAAACACAAATAAAAGTATAAGGAAATTAATAAAAGTATACAATACCAAAAAATGGAAATAGATTCATAATACCACAACTAAGCAAAATCTGGAATTGACAATTTTAGGGCCTCAAAGAGAAACCACAAATACAGGACTCACCACAGAATATAAGAGATGGAAGAGAGAATCTCAGATATTGAAAGCAGAATGGAATAAATATATGCATAGCAATTGATCAAAGAAAATATTAAATGTAAAGAAAAATAAAGTACAAAAAAAAATCCAGGAACTCTGGTATACTATGAAAAGACCAAATCTAAGAATAAAAGAAAAACAGATCATAGACAAAGAAAACTTTGAAAATAGTCATAGAAGAAAAATTTTCTAAACTAAAGAAGGAGATAGCTATAAAGGTATAAGAAGCTTTCAGAACTCTAAATATATTGGACTAGAAAGGAAAGTTTCCTTGCACATAATAATAAAAACAAAAAATGAACCGAACAATAAAAGAATATAATAAGCTGCAAGGAAAAAAATATCTAATTGCATATGAATTAAGACTCATTAGAATTACATCTAACTTGTCAATGGAGATTCTAAAAGTCATAAGGTCTTAGACACATATACTACAGATCTTAAGAAAGCACAGACGACAGACCAGGTTACTAAATGCAAATTTTCAATTATCATGGATGAAAAAATAAAGTATCACATGATAAAGATAAGTTTAAGCAATATTTATCTACAAATCCAGCATCAGCACAGGTGCAAGAAGGAAAGCTTCAACCTACTGTGGTTGAAAACACAGAAAATAAATAATCATATACTGGAAAAACCAAAATACAGGAATCATGAGTACATGTGCACACTACTACCATCAATATCATCCCAACTGCCACAAACAGCAGCAAAAACATAAAACAAAATAATAGAAATTAAGATTTGTTGATCTCTTTCTGTATCAGAGGCTTCAATTCCCTAATAAAAAGATGCAGACTAACAGAATGAATGTTAAAACAGAAGATCTGTCCTTCTGATACACCTAAGAAAACCATCTCAATATCAAGGATAGAGAGGACCTCAGGGTAAAGAGTTGAAAAGAGATACTGCAAGCAAATGTACCTAAGAAACAGTATGGTACAGACAGGTTAATGGCTAACAAAATAAACTAAACTAAACTAATCAAAAACTAAACTAATCAAAAGAGACAGAGAAGGACACAACACACTAAAGGGAAAAAAATTGCAATTCTTAACATGTGTGCTGTAAACAAAAGGGGACCAAAGTTAGTAATAGAAGCACTACTATAGCTTAAATTACATATCAACCATCTGACACTTTTATTTGGAGACTTCATTACCCTATTCTCAATAATAAACAGGGAAACCAGAAAAATCTAATCAGAGAAATTCTGGAAATAATGGATACTAAAAACCGAAGGAGCCTAACAGATTTTTATCAAACATTACACATATTTACAGAACAGAAGAATGTATCTTTCTCTTTGCACCTCCTGGAAGCGTCTCCAAAAGTGATCACATACTCATACACAAAGCAAGTCTCAGTAAATACAAGATAATCAAAAAAACCTATCTAACCAGCACAAATTATTATTAATAATTATTAAAAATTAATTATTAATTAATAATTAATAAAAATAAGAGAAGTAACCAGTAAATTTACAAACTCATAAACTTGGCAACTCTCCATTGTATAAAAAAGGGTCAAGACAGAGAAATAAAGAAAAAATTAAATATTTTGTACAACTGAATATACATCATACCCAAACATACAGGACATGGTGGAAATGGTCCAAAAAGGCAAGTTCACAACATTAAGTAGCAACATTAAAACAAAATAAAATAAAATCAGAAAACAAACAAATCATTGGAGAGATATATTTACTAACAACTTAACACAACATGTGGAAGCTATAAAACAAAAAGAGAAAGAAGAATCCTCAAACAAAAGGACTCCTCAACAAGAAAAAATACAAAGAATTAATTGTACAGAGTTGGTTCTTTGAGAAAATTCAGTAAGATCATCCAACCTTTATCCAAGTTAACTGAATTAACAAAATTAGAAATAAAAGGGGGAAATATAACAACAGACACCAAAGAAATCCAGGAAGCCATTAGGAAATATTTTAAAAACTTGTAATCCACAAAACTGAAAACTCTGTAACAAAAAGGATATCTTTCTCAATAATGACCACTTAATAAAGTTAAGTCAACACAAGATAAGCAACTTAATTTGAATTATATCCCTTCAATTATATTCCATTGATCAATGTGTGTTCTTTTATACCAATAGCATGTAGTTTATGTGCTATTACTCTGTATTACAACTTGAAATCAGTAATGTTGATATCCATACATAAATCCACACATGTATGGATGTCTAATCTTTGGTAATGAAGCCAGAAGTACACCTAGAAAATGGAGAAGAATCCAAACAGATCCACACTTATCACCATGCTCAACACCAAATGGTTAAAATAAAGTCCTTAACATCCAGATACACCGAGCCTGATAAAATAGAAAGCAGGGAATAGCTTTAACTTATTGGCACAGGAGATGTCTTTCTGAATAATACACCTTTAGCACAGACACTAACTAAGATCAACAATAAATACATTTGGCCTTATGAAACTGAAAATCTTCTATTAAAGCAAAGGACACCATTATTCTGAAAAAAGAGGCAACCTAGAGAATGGAAAATAGTTTTACCAATTTCTCATCTTTTGAATGACCAGTATGGGAAATATATAAAGAACACCTGAAACTAGATATCAAAAAACTAAATAATTCAATTTAAAAGTACAATACAGATCTAAACAATTTTTAATAGAGGATATTCAAATAATGGAGAAACAAAGAAATGTTCAGCATCCTCAGTTATCAAGAAAATATTTTTTTTCTTTGAGATTCCATCTTATACCTGTCAGAACGGTTAAGATCAGTGACAAAAGTAACAGATCCTGTTGGTAAGGATGTGAAGCAAGAGGATCACTCATCCATTGCTATTAGTGCTGCAAACTTGTACAGGCACTATTGAGTCAGTATGGTGGGTCCTCAGAAAGTTAAGAATTGATCTATGTCAGAATCCAGTTACAGTGCTCTTGGGAATATACTCAAAGAACTCTCCTTCCTATCACAAAACACTTGAACAACCATGTTCATATATTCTCTTTTGAAAATACTCAGAAACTAGAGACAACCAAGATGACCCTCAGCACAAGAATGCATAAAGAAATTTGTCACATTTATACAATGGAGTATTACTCAGCTGTTTAAAAAAATGACATAATTTCAGGCAATCTGATGGAGCTAAAAGAAAATGTATTCCAAGAGAGATAATGCAGAACTGAAAAATAAAAATGGCACATATTCACTTATATGCGACATTCTTTATTAAATATTTGATACGTAACTGCAAGCAGTAGACCCAGTAAGGCTAGTTAGTGAGGAAGGGACAGTGGTAACACATAGACTCCCTAAAAAGGAGAAATAAAATAGATGTTATGGATGGATTGGGGCATAGGGTCTAGGAACAGAACAATAAGATAAGGAGCAGGAAGGGTATAGAGTTGAGGGAAGAAATGTAGAGAAAGAAAGCAAGAATTGATGACGATGAATAGAGGGATGATATGGAAACCTAGTACCATAGGTCTTTCCTGAAATATATAAAGTCCCCAAATAATGAGACAGAAATCCAACAGGCCACTTCTTATCACCAAAGGAAGCGTTCACTACAGAGGCTGAATAATAACAAATTAAGTTGTTAAAAAAAGTACCATGGAAATCACCAAACAAACCAAACTGTTGCCTAGACTATAAGTGTCTCTCCAAAAAAAATGATTGTAAGGATCCATTGCTCAATAAAAGTCATACAACTGAACATAAGAGAGATAAAGCTAGTGCCTACATAGAACCTGGATACCCATGTTCTAGTGTGCATTATAAGAAGACACTCTACAGGTTAAAAGAGAGTCATAAAACCTTTAATGTACAATGCTGTCCTTCCTGCAAAATCCATCAGAGGACAAAGCTTTTGGGGGAGTAACCTACTAATGTCCAGTTGATTTAAGGACCACTCCCTGAAATGAAACCTATACCCAACACTGGTTAGGAAACAAGAACCAGAGAGTAGATAGTCCACAAATCCAGATTAAAATCAAATACTGCTAGTTTAAGAAAATAAATAAATAAACTCCTATGATATTCTAATATACTTATAGATGCTCTTATCAGTCATCATCAGAAAGGCTTCCTCCTGAAGCAGATGTAAACAACAAACACTGACACCCACAGCTGTGGCGGGAAAAGAGAGAGAGAGAGAGAGAGAGAGAGAGAGAGAGAGAGAGAGAGGAAATGCTCAGGGCTCAAACAAATCTAAGTGGGATATCTCCATCAAATCTCTCCATTCCAAGCCTTGGAAAAGGAGCAAAATGAATACAGAAGCTAGAGGGGTTGAAGAACACCAAAAGAACAAAGCCCTCTAAATCAACCAAGTGAATTGAACCATCTATGAAGTCATAAAGACTCAAGTAGCAGGCACAAATCTTACACAGGTCTGCATCAGATAATGAGCAAATATATATTGACTTTCAGTTTTCTATTTTTGTAGGACTCCTGACCAGTTTAATTACTGGGCTCAGATTCTTATGCCTTCTCTTATGGCTCTTTGCCTTGTCCAACTTTGATGTGACTCTTTTTTTAATTTACATTAAACTTTGTTGACCAAAATTTACCCAGTCTACAAGAAATACAAGCACACAGGATAGAACAGAGATTGAGGAAATGGCCAACCAATAACCGGGCCAACTTGAGACCCATCACATGGGCTACCATCAATACTTAACACTGTTAATGACAGTCTGTTATATCTGCAAATAGGAGCATGTTATTCTCTGAGAGGCTTCACCCAGCAGCTGACTCAGATAGATAAAGACACCAACACCCAGACATCAGATGACTCTTATGGAATAACAGGAGGAAAAATTGTGGTCCCAAAGAAGATAGAAACTCCATAGGAGGACCAACAGTTTCAACTATCCTGGACCCCTGGGGCACTCAGAGTCTTAACCACCAATCAAATAACATACTCTGGGTGGACCTAGGCCTTCCGGCACATATGTAACAGATATATGTGCAGCTTAGTCTTCATGTGGTTCATGAACAACTGAAACGGGACTATTCCAAAACCTGCTGCCTGTTTGTGGGGTATGTTCTTCCAGCTGAGATGTCTTGTCTGGCATCAGTGAGAGAAGAAGCACCTAACATCACAGAAACTTGAAGTAGCAGGGTTGAGGGGGGATACCCAGCAGAGTTCACATCTGCTCAGAGGAGAAGGTGGGGGAGTGAAGGTTGTGGGGGGATTACTGGGAAGGGATATAGAGCAGGAGGTAAATTGAATAAGTAAAAAAAAATAAATTTAATTTTAAAATGTTTATTGAAAATAATAATTATATGATTTCTCTTCTTTGTTTCTTTGCTGATGTTCTCTTATATTTCTTCATTCCTTGTTTCTGTCCCCTTTCTTCTTTACATGTCTCTTTGACATTAGTCTGTCAAAATTCTGGTCTTTTTGTCTTTGATGACTATTGTTACACATACATACACATACACACACACACACACACACAGAGGAAAAACTATCATTTTATACTTAGTAAACATATTAATAAAATGGCTCTTTAGGATATATTGCGATACCAAACATATCTGAATCATTCCTTTACTTGACTCTCAACAAAGAAGGTTTTCATGCATTAAATAATAATTAACATAGGGATCTACAAACAGACAGCACACAAAGAGAGAGACCTACAAACAGCGTCTAATGGCTGAGAAGCACCTAAAGAAATGTTCAACATCCTTAGTCATTAGGGAAATGCAAATCAAAACAACCCTGAGATTCCATCTCACACCAGTCAGAAGGGCTAAGATCAAAAACACAGGAGACAGCAGGTGTTGGCAAGGATGTGGAGAAAGGAACACTCCACCACTGCTGGTGGAATTGCAAGCTGGTACAACCACTCTGGAAAGCAGTCTGGCGGTTTCTCAGAAAACTAAGCATGACACTCCCAGAGGATCTGGCTATACCACTCCTGGGCATATACCCAGAGGCTTCCCCTGCACGAAATAAGGACACATGCTCCACTATGTTCATAGCAGTCTTATTTATAATAGCCAGAAGCTGGAAAGAACCCAGATGTCCCTCAACAGAGGAATGGATTCAGAAGATGTGGTATATTTACACAATGGAATACTACTCTGCAATTAAAAACATTGAATTCACGAAATTCCTAGGCAAATGGTCAGAACTTGAAAATATCATCCTTAGTGAGGTAACCCAATCACAAAAGAACACGCATGGTATGCAGTCACCGATAAGGGGATATTAACCCAGAATCTCGGAATACCCTAGACACAATCCGCATATCAATAGGTTTCTAAGAAGATGGAAGGAGAGACCCCTGGTCCTGGAAATACTGAATGTAGGGGAATACCAGGACAGAGAAGCGAGAAGGGGTTGAATGGGGAGCAGGGGGAGGGAAGATGGCTTATGGGACTTTCGGGGAGAGAGGAAACAGGAAAGGGGAAATCATTTGGAATGTAAATAAAAAAAATACAAAAAAAAAGAATGAAAGATTTTGGACAACACATTCCTGATTGAGATTCCTTTCTCTCTCACCTTCCTTTCAGTCTCTGGGATATATTTATGAGGAAGGAAAGAAAGAGTGTGCGAACCAGAGGTTATGAATTATTTTAAGGAAACAGCATCTTCCAGACACAATAGGACTGAAGCTCATACAAACTCACAGAAACTCTTTGACAGCATGCAGAAGATATGCACAAACATAACGTAAACATACCAGAAAACATACCGGCATGTTTGGAGAAAGGGGGCCCAAAGTCCCATCTCTAGGCAAGAACCTGTTCTCAAATAATGACTGATGGAAAAGGAATAATCATTTTTTAGTGGTATGACAGTACATACATAAATCACTCTCCAAGCATATCATGCTCAGTACTTATTGGCCAAAACAAATGTCACCATATTTTTAGTGGTGTTCTTATATTTTTTCTATCTTAAGAGAAAGAATACGAATTTGGTTGAGTAGGGAGAGATGAGGACATAGGCTGATTTGAGAATGAAAAAAAATGAAATAAAAATATAATGCATGAGATTCTCAAATAATCTTACTTTTAAGAATCATGTTATATTATCAAGAATTATCTGTATTTTATATTATATTATATTATTAAGAATTATATTATTATAATAAGATAAATTTTAAGAATGACTTTAAAGGAGTATATTGTTCATTCTCTGGATATTTCTGCAGTTTGCCTTATGGGTGATTTCTAGGGATATTTTTTCCACAAAACTATGATAAGACTTAATATGTTGTTCCACTTTTAGCCTAGAATGTGTTTTTTGTTCCTAGAGAAGAGATCCCATGAGCTGTTAATAAAAAAATAAGTCTATTTCAGTGTGTCAATGTAGTGTTATATAATTATTTGTTATGTGCAAGATGACTCATCACAACTCCACCCATTGCCAGCTTGATGTAGAAATGTAATTATTTTATGCATAATTTCCAAATAAATACAATAAAAAGTAATAATCTTCCTAATAAAATATAACTATCCTATACATAATCAAAAATGCACTAAAATCTCATCTTCCCCAAAACAAATGGACAAGTCCATTATTAAATGCTTAGTCTTATATAACTTATACATGATAATATGCATTTAATAAAGCAGTCATTTATACTATCTCAATGAGAATATATTCCATGGTAAAGAAATAGAGGTAGGGCTGGTAACATAGTTTAGCAGTTCAGAAAATTAATCTTTAAGAAAACTACAGTTCAGCTCTCCAAACCCACGTTGAATAGCTCACAATTTCCTAAAATTCCAGTTGCCAGGTATCCAATGACTCCTTTTGGCCTTTAGAGATATCGGCATACACATGTATACATACAAAGTCACATAAGTACACTTAAAATAATAAAATAAATCTTTAAAGAAGAAATAGTGGGGAAATCATAAATATATGCTTAGTATGTATTTGCACATACACAAACATATCCTTAACAACATAAGGCAGAAACGTGGATTCCAATTCTCACTTCCGAGCATGTGGTACTAGCTCGTATTTATAAACACCTTCTTCTAAACATCACATACACAAACTATTTCACACTCTCTACACACTTTCACAATCTTTGTCCTTTAGTTGGAGTGTGACCTAACCTTCATTCATGGATAGTATGAGGCATTTACACTATGCTTGCATTGGGTTCTTGTTTTTCCTGTTGACTTTATTCACAGGGCAAGGTAAGACCAAGAGATAGTTATATCTCCTGCACTCCAGACAAACTGTTACTCTCCCTTACTCTGGTGAAGCATGCCATTTACTATTATCATTGTCATACACAGTCTAGCATCTCTTCTAATACTGTCAATTTTTTTTCTTATCTATTTGACTCAAAGGTATCAGTAGACCAAAATGACCAAGGGGAAGTCTTAGTGTCCCATTCAATGAAAGGTTTCTTGTGCCTCCTGATAGCAATACTCCTCCCTGTAACTAATACTTGTAGACCAAAAAAGTCTAGATGATTATAAGCATCCCCAGAGTCTTTTAGGCATTTATCTTATAAAGATGTTATTTGCCAGATAATGTATATTTAGTTTCATATGAATTTACATCTGCAATCAAGAAAAGTAAACACAACTCCATGTGTAGGTTATTCAACTGAGAGAGTGTAATAGTCCTTTTTCAGCCCTTATATCTGTTGCCAGGCACTTCTGAGAGACTTCTAATGGGGTCTTGGCAATACGCCACAGCCAAGTACTTTCACTATTACTGTTCATAAATGTCTTTGGGGTTGCATTACAAATCCTGTAACCCCAGAGGTTTGGTAAGAAGGTCTGCCAAGGATCAGCTGGGATTACCTATTAGCCCATTGAACTCCTCTGAACCCTAAAGACTCAAGAATGTTTCCATTCAAACAATATGAAGAAGAGAGACTTCTTATGATTGTCTCTGATAAGCAGGTAGATTACATACACTCCACCCCAGGAAGATGATTTAAGGAGAAAACTATTATAGCCACTGTTTATTCTTGTTGCTGAGATGGAAAAAGGCTGAACATTTTAGGTTAAGTCATAATCCCAGTAATTAAATGTAGCATTGTTTTTTATAATACGTATTTACTCCTTTCTTACATGTAGAAAGGGTATGTATAAGCCAAAATTTTTTCTCTGCATGTGTATAATGTCTATTTTGATCATTGTTATATGCTTAGATAAAAGGATATCATGAAGACAACGATATAAAATAAATAATTGTTAAATAAGTCTGTGTTTTGACTAAGTACAGAAATTAGTTAAACTCCTATCAGGTGCTCAGAATCACTATATGAAAGCCAGCACATCATTAAAATGAAAAGAATCAAGCTTAATGATCAGAGTAGGTATGATGTCCACTTCCAAAAACATATGATCAAAAAACCAAAGATTATCAATATAGTGGTTTGGTTATAAGCAAAGAAATTTTGTGGTGTTAGAAATATGGACTAAGAATAGAATTACACTGGTCAAGGGTGGAATGCATGATTCCTTCCACCAGTAGTCCAAATTTCAATATCCTCTCTGTGATGTTCATCACTAAGTGATAAAAGGAGATCATATGCAATGGTAAGAACTATTCTGCCCTTTGCAATGACAGAGAAAACAAGGAGAAACTATGAGATTTATTTACATATAATACAGCTTGTACTCTGTTACGTTTGCTTCTTAAAAAAGGTCAATGAACATTTTTAATCATTACCTTTTAGGGCAAATTGCACCTTAATCTATATACATAGTATACTTAGTTTTCTCACGAACTTCCTTTCAGTTTTCTCTTTGTAGTTGTCTTTGACTAACTGCTCTTTGACTGAAACCCATGTAAAACAATCTACTAAAGACCTAGGAAAAACTTACTTGATTCCTTTGAGCCTCCATTTCCTCACATGTATCATTAGATTAACAACAGCGATTTTTCAATATTGCCATAAAAATACAATGATGCAGAAAATTAGCAAGAAGAGATAGCAGAAAGAGTGAAACACTGGCTTTCCTGTTAAGAATATACATAGCAACAATAACTTAATAGTCATGTTCAGAGAAAAAATTCAGTCTGAGAATTCTGGAATTCTGGAATGAAATTATACAAATATAGTGGGCCATAAAACTAAAGAACAAAAAAACAAAGCAAAAAAAATTAAAGATCACAAATCCCAAGCACTAGCCTCTTTACAAGTGTCTAGCTCAATAGCTGTAGTACTGCCTAAAGAGCTAGAAACACCTCAGCTTCTGTGGACGTGGATTCATCTCTGTTTAGGCTTGCTTCTGGCACTAGCACCATCTGCTCAGGGCACAGTTGTACTTGTCAATCTATTTCTTAGGTACATGCTGCTTATTTTAGTCCCAGTTATACATGAGAACTAGCTTTAGTTCTCAACTGTGAACTGATATTTACCTTGACCATTTAGTTGTTTAGCAAAAATGATGCTTGCTTCCATCCCCAAATAGTGCCTACTAAATTCAGCACAACTCTGGATCCTGAAGTAGACCCTTATTTCTGCTCTGCAGATGAAAAGTCTAGGAATATTGTCATTATTCAAAAACCTGACAAAAGATGTACTTATGTGTCCCAATGAAGGAAGACTCACTAATGACATGGCTAAAAATCTGGAAATCTATAACTTAGGTGCAGCTTCTCTCCACTATTATGCAAGGCCATTTCTGTCCGCCTGGTAGTCTTGGCAATAAATGAATTAAGCACTCCCAGGAACATAAGGAAGTGACACTGTTAATTATATCTGGAAAAAGGCCTGCTGTACCCAAATGAAGATTCTGTTCAAGTATGAGTTACACTAGCGAATAACTTCCCACTTCTACTCCTGCCCAAGGAGAACTATGAATTTTCTGGAGAATTCTAATTAATCTTCTTAAATAAGCTTAATGAGAAGAACAGACAACTAAGTAGATCAGAGAATGAATGTAAGTTTTAATAATGAAATAAAAAGACTGAGAAGAGTTACATTGAAATCTTGAAGGGGAAAAATACAGAACATAAAAATATCATAAAGAATCTTCAATGACAAATCCTAACACACAGAATGACATCATATTGACTGATATATAGATAACTTTAACATGGATAACCAATTACATCAAAATAATAAATTAAATTAGGTTATAAAATTCAAACCAGTATGTAGAATTTTAAATATTAATAAATTCTGCAAAAATAAACTATAAAATAATCCATTTGCAATAAAATTAAAAACAATGACTTAGAATAAAGCTTGCTCCAGGAGAGGAATAATCATAACAAATAATCCAAACATGAATAAAAAGAGTTGAAAATGAAAATAAAAGGAAATGCAGTTCATGTTAATGATTTGAAATAATTAATATAACAGAAATAATTCCTTACCCCAAAGGTTCTAGAGACTCAGTGAAATTTCTGTCAAGATTGCAAGGCGATTTTTTTAGATGTTGAAAAAAAATTATGTGGTGTTATTAATTCACAGGGGGAATAGTTCCTAAGTAAGAGAAACAAAGCTACATGTATCATGCCCCTTGATTTCAGATTTTATTACAATGCTGTAATAATCAGAATAGTTTCAGGTTGCTTTATAATTAACACATGGACTGATGGAACAAATACAGAGAGCAGAAAGAACTGACATAAATATAATATTTAGTAATGGCACTAAAATTGTGTAGATATATACATGAAAAGGAATTCAATCAAGTCCTTGTCTTATTTCATAAACATCTAAATATGAATATAAGAATGAAATATTCACAGAAAATGACAAAACAAAAGGCAAAAATTATTAGTTTTGGTTTTCATTATAATTTTGTTGATACCAAAAATGTGGGTAACAAATGCAAAAGTTAAAAAAATTTAATCAAGCTAAAGATCATCTGATCAGCAATGAACACCATCAACAAATATAAAGTCAGTCTGTGAAATGGCAGGAAACACTTGTAAACCATATGTCAGATTAAATATTATTATCCAAAATATATAAGGAACCCATACCAAGTAGCAAAAATATTACAAAATAAAGATTAGCCATAAAAATTTGGCCAAGAATTGAAATAAACAATATTCCAGTAAGATATTAAAATGACCAACAATGTTTTCAGCATTAACGAGAAAATGCTATGATCAAGGCTCTAGTTAGTCACTGATTCAAATTATTACAATGTGACTATTCAAAGACAATGTATGAAAAATCCTATCGAAGATATAAAGTATAAGAATGTGGAAAAACAGTGATACCTGGCTTCATACACTCCTGAGCATATACCCAGAGGCTTTACCTGCATGCAATAAGGACACATGCTCCACTATGTTCATAGCAGCCTTATTTATAATAGCCAGAAGCTGGAAAGAACCCAGATGTCCCTCAACGGAGGAATGGATTCAGAAGATGTGGTATATCTACACAATGGAATACTACTCTGCAATTAAAAACAATGAATTCACGAAATTCCTAGGCAAATGGTCAGAACTTGAAAATATCATCCTTAGTGAGGTAACCCAATCACAAAAGAACACACATGGTATGCAGTCACTGATAAGAGGATATTGACCCAGAATCTCGGAATACCCTAGACACAATCCGCATATCAATAGATTTCTAAGAAGATGGAAGGAGAGACCCCTGGTCCTGGAAAGACTGGATGTAGGGGAACGCCAGGACAGAGAAGCGAGAGGGGGTTGAATGGAGAAAAGAGTGAGGGAAGGGGGCTTATGGGACTTTCGAGGAGGGAGGAAACGGGAAAGGGGAAATGATTTGGAATGTAAATTAAAAAAATAAAATAAAATAAATAAAAAAAAAAAAGAAATTTCCAAGACCAATTCAAATTCTCACAGACAGGGCTATCACGTTCTTAAGCATGCACTCCTGAATAGAAATCAAAAAGAAATTGAGTCAATATTTTGCAGATATTATTATAGCATTCTTCAGAACATCTAAGGCAGAGAGCAGACCCAAGTCTCAGGCAATGAATTACTAGATAGAAGAAATGTGGTTAAAGAAATGTAAACTAAGAAACAAATACTTCTTATATTATAAGGAATATTTAGATATTTATTTATATAAGTAAAATATTTTATAATTATGAATAATATATAGTATCAATAAAATTAAAATATGAATATGTATTTATAAGTAATGTAACAAATATTTCTAAAAATATAAATTTTATATCACTTACACAAATATATAGTTATAAGCCTATCTATGGTATATATAGTATATATGTGTCTATACATGTATACTTGCACACAGTGGAACATTACTAACCTGGGAGATGTTATATAAAATAAATCAGATAATAAAAGTTGAAAACTTTATGCTCACATTTATATATAAATCTGAAATGGTACAAGTAATAGAATAGACAATATTGCTTTTACCAGAGGTGAAAAGTTGAGAAAACATGAGGAAACAATAGTCAACAGGAACTAGTGTTTAGGAATTAAAAGAGTAGGTTCTGTTTCTGGTGTTCAGGGACACAGTGAGTAGGGTCTAGACAGCTAATGTGCCATGTAGTAGCTCTATTTAACAATGATATATTCCAGAAATATGACAAAACATATCTTAGGTTTTCTTACCAAATATAATATAGTAGTTATATAAGTAAATAGTTGTTAGAATTAGTTTGCTTGCTATAATAATTTCCCAAGGTGCATACATAACATATCTTTAAGCTTTAAATATATGCAATTTTTGTTGGTTAGTAACGCATTCAGCAAAGCTATGGGAAGAAAAATAGCACAAACCTAACTGCCTTTAGCCAGGGATTATGAAAGGAAGTAAGGAGACATAGGAGGAAAAAGAAGAGAGGGAATGAGACCAAAAGATTGGTTTTTTAACATGTCTCATCTTGGCAGAGCAATGCAGAAAGCTAAGAAGACAACTTTTCGGGAAGATAGGAAAACTCATCTGCCAGCCCTGCCAAAGGCCACTTTACCATCCGTGAGACCTCTGGCATGCCAAAGCACCAAAAGGAACTATTGTTGAAACATATGGTTTTGAAAAAAGTCTATTTCATTTCATTGAAAAACACGTTGATTTATTTTTTAAAAATTAAAAGAAACAGCCTAGCCTGCCTTTAAAATCATTACTGTGTATGTACTACTGTATTCATTTTGTTTGTGACTGGAGGACATTGATCAGATTTTACAATTTCATTAAAAACATGCCATCAGTTCTTACAAAAAAAGAAATAAATCTTTAAAAGAGATGATTGCTTAATTAATCATAGGATAAAGAGAGATTGATGCTTAGAGCTATTTCACAGATTAAGAAGAACAGAGTACTGGCTGGCTGCAGAACCAGTTATATATTTTCCGAGGAAGCATTTACTCACAGAGATCATTGCATGTTTTGTGATATTCTCTTATATCTAGATGAACCGAGTTAAATTTACCATTGTTACTTATCAAAGTGAGTTACCATTATGTAAATCCCAACTAGTTTATTAATAATTCAATCTCCTTCTTGGATAACATTAGACATTCAATTTGAGCAATGCCCATGGGATTTGCCCATCTTGTTACAGAACTTGCAGTGGGAGTTTTTTGTCCTCTTTTAAAATGAAAAATTTGGTCTTAAAGGAATGTGGTACACACATTACCTGAAATAAACACAATCCTTTAGATTAGCAAGAGAAAAATACATCAGAACATATGAGCTCCATGATTCTTAACCTACCTTCTATGGAGTTCTAGAGAATATGTAGGTGAAAGTATGGTAATTTGAACTCCAAACCATAGCAATAGAAATGGCTCTTTTGGTGGGAATGTTCAGAGAACGTTCTGACCTCTAAGCAAATCTTTAGCAATTTATAACATCTGAAAAGTTAACAACCAAAAATAAACTGTCTAAGGACCAGGCCATCTGAGGAGTGATCTACCTAATTTCAAGGAGATATATAATTTATGTGACCACAAATCAGGAAAATACCCAGGATCTCTGAAAACAGTATTGACAGAAGAGACTGATTTTACTCTTAGTTCTTCAAGGCCATCTTTGTGGTTATAGTTAAGAAGATGTACACTGGGAAATTTCTTCTTTACAGATTAATAACAAGATATAGTACCACTGGGAACCAAAGTCTGCATTTTGTCATAAAATACATACATTTGCAATCCTATGGCTTAGCAACATTTATGCTAATATAATCAATGATTTGAATAAACATTTCTGGACTTCATACTATAGACCAGGCTTTACAAAATTGAAAATATATGTACTATACATTCCTACATTCCATCTATTGTACAACTCAGTTACAGGGACTCACATTAAAAGTTGAGCGATAATATCCACTTTCTAAAACAGCATGTAAAAAAAAACAACACAACTGATAAATTATTTGTACTCTGCAAAATTTAGAAGGCAGGGATAAATGTCAGTCTACATATTTCTAAGACAAGTGTCTAAAACCTTCCAATGAGAAATAGGCAAAGAAATATTACATCAAAGAAGAAAAGCAATTGAACTGATCACAAGGTCCCCAATGGAGGTGTTAAAGAACTGAGAGAGCTGAAGGGGTTTGCAACCCCATAGAAAGGACAAAAATATCAACCAGAGCTCACAGAGTCTAAACCACAAACAAAATACAGATGGAGGGACCCATGGCTCCAGCCATATTTGTGGCAGAGAATGGCCTTGTCAGGCATCAATGGGAGAAGAGGCCCTTGGTCCCATGAAGGCTTGATGCCCCAGTGTAGAGGAATGAGAGGGCAGGAAGGCAGGAAAGGGTGGGTGAGTGGGGGTAAACCCTCATAGAAATAGGAGGAGGGGGGATGGGATAAGAATTTCTGGGGGGGGGAACTGGGAAAGGAAATAACATTTGAAATGTAAATAAATAAGATATTCAATAAAAAAATTATGAATAAAAAAAGATCAACAAAATGTTAGTTTATAATAAAAGATAAAAATCAATCTGCTTTTACCTAAACTAAAGAAAGAGAACCCACAAATGATAAAATAAGAAATGAGAGACATTATAACTGTTACCACAGTTATCACTTTGAACTAAGGTGGCTTGAATATGTTTGACTCAGG
This sequence comes from Tokudaia tokunoshimensis, assembly GCA_036184795.1. Classification (NCBI taxonomy): domain Eukaryota; kingdom Metazoa; phylum Chordata; class Mammalia; order Rodentia; family Muridae; genus Tokudaia; species Tokudaia tokunoshimensis. The sequence continues at coordinate 10,848,369 of BTHU01000005.1, read as the reverse complement.
GAGTGGCACTATTAAGAGGTGTAGCTTTGTTCAAGAAAGTGTGTCACTGTGTGTCACTCTCCTCCTAACCACACAGGAGCATGTCTTCTCCTAGTGGCCTTCAGATTAAGATTAAGATGTAGATTTCTCAGCTCCTTCACCATCGTGCTAATGGACTGAACCTCTGAGCCTGTAAGCTAGCCCCAATTAAATGTTGTCCCTAATAAGAAAAAAAAGAGAGAGAGAGAGAAAATATCTTTCAATTTTACAGACTGGGATTGGGTGTTTGGTTGAATATCATTAAGAAATAATCTTATTTATATGTTGCCAAGAATAAAATAATTGCTTTGGTAAGAATAGACCAGAAGACTATCAGAATACTAAGCTAGTAAAAGAAAAGCTAGCAAAATTATGGTGTAACACTTTGGATACTGAACTCAGAAAAAAGAAAATTCAAGTTGATACTAGAATGGAAGCCTCCTTCCCTCTGGATACTCTTATCTCTGGATAGTATTCATAGCACAGGGAGATACTATACAGAATACTGTGGTAGACATGTCATCAATAATATTTCCCAGCTGTAAGCCATGAATAATAATAATATTAATAATAATAATGATGCTGATAATGATGATAATGATGATGATGATGATGATAATAATAATAATAATAATAAAATGAACTCTGTGACAAGATGTGCTTATTGGTGTAATAGTGGTACAGGTGTTCCAAGGGTAACCTACTGCTTCCTGGTTGAATCTGAGGACTATACCTGAGAATATTATAGACCTGGTCAAAAGCCTATAGTGAGGGATGTTGCAAGCATTTTGTGGAATCTTTAACTGAAGTGTGGATAAAAGTACATATGGTCAAATTTCCTTCCAGATATATATGTTATACATATAGACTAGAAAAGCATAGTTTTTATCATTCATATCCTTTTTGGTGTTTACTAATATATATCTCAGATTCAATATGCTATAAAACAATCATCTCCAAAAATTCCTCTAACTTTGACTTAGTTAGGATTAATATTGCTGTGATAAAACACCACTATCAAGAAGCACGTTGAGGAGGAAATAGTTTATCTTTCTCACAGTTACACATAATAGTTCATTATAAAAAGCAGTGGCGACAGGAATGCAAATAGGCTAGAAACCTGGAGAAAGGAGCTGAAGCAGTGGCCATAGGAAGTTGTTTACTAACTTGTTCCCAATAGCTTTCTCAGCTTGTTTTCAAGCATAACCAAGGACCACTAGCCCAGTACAGGAATGAAAAAATTCACAATAGGCTGGACCCTCCTCTATTACTAATTCTCAATATGCCTTATTGTTGGATTTTATGGAGTCATTTTCTCTAAATCAAGGTTCTCTTCTTTCAGATGACTCTAGCTTGTGTCAAGTTGTCATAAAACTAGCCAGGACATACATCCTTCCCCATACCAAGATATAACAACTCTGCTTCTATTTAAACATTGAAAAACCGTGCAGTAGTTCTCAGGCATTCTTAGAAAAATCTTATATAGCAGTTGGTAGTCATCAAATTGAAGACTCAGAACTGTCAAAGGACTGAAAAGTCTTGGCCATTGAGTGATTTACCCTAAAGAGGACATCTGTGTCAACCTGTGCAAGACTCAGAGAAAGCTGAAGAAAAGGGATGAGTGTGGAACCCAGAGAATTAGGAGTAAAGCACTGTCTGTAGAATATAGCACAGGCAGTGTAATCATGAGCATGTGCAACCATAATCACTCGCAAAAGGTCTGCACACAAAGAAAACATACAAAGAAAGAGAAGAAAAATGAGATTAGGAAGGGAGGCTATTTAGAAACAAGAATAGGGACAGCAGGAATATGGGAAGCATTAGACAGGGTTTATATGAATGAATGTGACGACAGCACATAAGACACAAGCATAAAACTGTTAAAAAGAAAGTTCATGCACCCCACTAAACAAATCATTAGTTCTCAAAGAGAGGGAGAGAGAGAGAGAGAGAGAGAGAGAGAGAGAGAGAGAGAGAGAGAGAGAGAGAGAGACATGCAGGCAGAAGCAAAAGTATTTGAGAAGAAAGGTGACCAACGGGAGGAGATAAAATGTATAATGACATGAACATGAATAAAATAAGTTACACACATATATGAGAAGGTGCTAATGAAAACCATGTGTGTATAATTAATATATGCTAATAAAATTTATTTTAAAAGATGGCAGAGCATGGGCTGCGTTTGCAGGTTGTATTATGAATGTGGATGTATGTTAACAATATAGTTGGCAACATTTTCTTATTAATTCTGATGTAAAATAAGAAAGAAAGACACCTCAAGGATTACTCCACAGTTTTTCACTGAACAAAAAGAAACAACATCATTAAATCTTGATCTCTAAGGGAGGAGGATGTGAGAGGAAGTGTTTGAGACGATTATTTTAGAAGATGTTAAAGCTAAAATATATGTTAGGTAAGCACACAAAGAATATGAATAATGAAGAGTATGTGTTGCTCTTATAAATTGAGAGGATCTATAGAGATGCAATTTGAATAATTATAAGAAAATAATTACATTTTATATAAAATTATATAAACTTTATATAAAAATGCAATTATAAAAAATTATAATCCTAAGAACAAGCTACTAAGAAAGATTAGAATTAAAAAGAAAATAGAGACAGAAATAATGAGAAAAATTAGAAGAAAGTTTGAACAAATATAGGGGAATATCACACTGACCATAAGATATTTGAGTGGTAATATCCAGTAACCTATCAAGTATGTGGACATGAAATTCTGAAGAAAGGTCTTAACACAGATAACAGCTAGCCATCACACAACAGTTATAATGAAGCTGATATCAAGCAAGCTAATTTCTGCTTGCTTGGGTAATTGTAGTACTCAGGAGGGAGAAAAAGTACTACATATTTGTGTGAGTATCCAAGAACTCTGGTATTGCCCATACCTGGTAATATATTTGTCTTTTTTGGTTTCTACTGCTTTCATGAAAACCATGATAAAAAAAAACAACTTGGAGAGGAAAGGGTTTATTTGTCTTATGTATCCCAAACATTTCATATATATATATATCTTTATGAATGTATGTATATGTGTATGTGTATGTGTTTGATGAAGAGTCCACTGAAGAAAGCCAAGGCAGAAACTCAAGGAAGGAACCTAGACGCAGGAATTCAAACTGAAACAACTGAAGAACGTTATTCCTCATGGCTTGCTCAGTGTTTGTGAGATTGTTCTTTTTGCTGTTTGCTTTTGTTTGTGTTGTTTTGTTTTATACAACCCTGGACTACCCAAAGTGGGCTGGGATCTCCTACATTAGTCATTAATCAAGAAAATGCCCTATAGACATGCCTATAGGCAATCTGACAGAAACATATTCTCGACTAAGTCTAGCTTGTTTCAAGTCAGCGTTAGCATAGAACCAACCATTATAATGTATCAAGACGGCCTTTCAAACAATGTTGTGCTGTTTCTATCAAATGTACCTATTATTCACACCTTCCTATCCAGGTCCAGGATTTCCTGTGTTGTATGAAACCTTGATAGCCTAAATTGTGCAGGGACAACAAAGTACAAAGAACAATCTATTTCCTTAGCAGATTTGATCGTGTGGAAACACTCTGCAAGAGCTTAGAAGTCACTACAGTTTCTAAGACCTTTCTGTCTTCCTACGGCATTTGAAATGTTTCTTGTGACGTTTCACTTCTCTTCTACTGTATTTATCAGTTTACTTCCCAAGTGTAAATTTAAAGGTCTGCATTTTCATCTGTGTATTAGCTGTTCCTGCAAAGCTCTTACTCAAGGAGAATGTTTTCTTTCAGAAACTGTTTTAAAGCACCAGTAGCTCTATTAAAGAATAAAAAGCAAGAACTTCAGCCTTACAATGGAATATTTAAAGACAACTGTAACAATGTTTTAACCTCAGAACTTTCCACAGATTTAGAAGATGCTTTTCTCATGAAATTAATAAAGGCATTGATGCATTTATTCTGTAAATTAGACCAAGTATGGGTGGCATTGTTTTGGCACAGAAATTCATGTAGCTTCCATATCAACTGGCATAAGAACTGAAGAAAAGGTATAAAAACGGAAACAGGGATACAGGGCTAATGACTCTCCTGTGCCGCTCCTTGGAACCTGCAAGTTGTTTTCATAACAGAGAGTTTTGAACTCATGTTTAGCAGAAGCTACCAAACTCTGCAAGACCTATACTATTCCTCTCCCTAATTAGTTTTGAAACATGTAATTGTTTAAATCCACGCCAGCATATAGAGGCTGCCAACTCATCTGAGCTGAACTGAACAGGAATGTTGAAGACAGAGCTATACATTATTACTTGCTCATTTATTTATTTTTTTCTTTTGAAAAAATTATGACCCTAGTTAAAAAAATTCTTACAACACAGAACCTATTTCTTTGAAAATCTCCAGGTTGTGGCTTTATTTCTTTGAATTCAGGGTTTTCATGTCTGAGGAGTCCTGTTGCTGTTTAGTAATTGAGAGGCAACTACCTGGCATGACCCTGTGATATCCGTATACATTGGATAAAAGTTGCAAGGTCATTGATAAAACAATCAGCCATTATAGTATGTTATTAATGGGAACAGGCATATGAACAGCTCTGCTTGTACTTCCGGGTCATTTTTGTATGTGTTTAACAAAAATCTCCAAAGGAAGAAGTGTGTGTGACCTGCAACAGTGCAGCTAGGAATATGTCACTGCAGGAGAGTTGATGAAGGAATAAGATCCTGCACACATTTCCACTTGCAATATGAAAAATGTCCAGACGGCTCACGTTTCATTAATCGTCTATGTTCATTCTCTGCAGAATATGCCTGACTGGCTGTTTTTGAAGCAACTCTAATCAGCTCTTTTACTGTAAGTGCAAAGATGCAGGATGTTTTCAAGATTCACGAAAAATTGTCTATATTGGCTACAAGTACCACTCCTGAAGAGCATTTTTGGCAGTGTTCTTCCTAGCCCTTCCTGAATGCAGGCACGTAGGGCTGCTTGTGATTTTAGGGCAACACTTTTTAACTTTGGAAAGTATAAGTGCAGTTCCTCTTTTCCTCTGCAGCCATAACCCTTCACTTGGGAGATTAAGGGAAGACAAAAAAAAAAAAAAAAAAACCTAAGTTGCTACAATTTGACTCTGAACTGAGCAAAGAATGATCATGGACTTCTAGTAATTTATTATTTCAGTAGAAAGCATCAGCTGCAAATCTAAGGACTATATTTACCTAGAAGAATTATGTAGAGTTTAAACTTTACTGGTTATTATCAGCTGCTGTATAGCAAGGACCAATGAGCATATCCTCTTGAAACTGAATGCTGATCACATCATGATTACAGCATGCAAGGTAAGGGCAAAAGAAGAGACAGACCTTGTATATAAGATAATATTTCCTATCAAATAAAATCCCATCAAAATTATTTTTAAAAAATATTTTAATTGCTATCTAAAAGATTTATTTTGGAGAAAAATGCTCTTTCTTGTATCTCTTTATTCCAAGAAAAACTAATTTCCATTCTCAATAAATTTGCTTCAACTTTTAGACTTACCACCCCATGACACCTGCTGCCACCAGCTCACTTTCTTAGGAGCTGATCCATGCTGCCTTGCTCTGACTGCAACTCTGTTTCTCCTTTTAAGAAGGCACTCAAATCACTCAAATTCTACTTTCACTATAAAAGTAGGCTGCCCAAACTGAACCTTTGTACTGTCTTTTCTCTTCTATTGCCTGGATTCCCTTCCAGTGCCACGTTAATGGCAGATATATATCTATATAGATATATATCTGTGTGTGTATGTGTATATGTATGTTTATGTGTATGTATATTATATATAAATGTAATTTTTCAAAAACCTGAAAGCCCAGAAGGGATTGATATGAAGTCTCCATCCCCTTTCTCAACACATTAAAAATTTGAAGGTCACTACATCTGTGCCACCCTAGTTACATTCAAACAATCCCTCTTCTTAGCTTTCTGAGCAATCTTGCCCTCTCATCACTTTTCAAAATCATATGCACAGACCATGCTGAGTGTGGTCATAGTCAGTTTCCAGCAGAAATTTCAGTGTGTGAAAGCAATGAGCCTCTTTGCTACCCCAAATGCCCTTTGCTCCAGACTCTTTGCCTCCATGTCATTAAATACATGACAGAGCTCCCAGACCACACGCTGGCCACATCCCCCCATCACCATTCTCCAGATCACTCCAGACAAAAAGGGGCAGTGCTGACTGTAGTAACACACACCCGAAGCTCTTTGAAATCCCCAAAGACAGATGCTTTATGAATACCAGACATTATTATTATCTACTCCACTGCTCCCTGTCATGACAAAGTCTGCACAGGTCGAACATCTTCACCCTCACGAATGTATTTTTACTTTTGCAAGCTGTTGCCCATTAACTTCTTGCTAATATTTCTGGTTATTCTGGGACTCCTTTATTTAAACACTTGGTTAATATTGGCACTTGTCACCCTTCTGTCTTTGCAGATGTCACTTAGCATTCTTTCTAAATTAGCAACACAATTAAGCAAAACCGAATGCACATTTTTGCTCTTTGGTATACCACCTCACTTTTAGATAGGTTGAAATTCACCCCATTGCCTAGACATTCACTTAAGAAAGTATTAGTTTATTCTCAAAGCTGCCCAGCTCAAGTTGGTGAAGCTGAAGGATTTTAATAGTTTACAAAATCTAGTTTATCTATAATCTGCACTTCATGTTTTCTTCATTATGATGTTTTTGTCAATTTTACGCTTCGTGCAATGTTCTTTACTTACAATAGAAATGTATAGCCTCTGTGTTAGCTATTTTCTATTAATGTTTTCTCATTCTTTTGTTAAAGGTTCTAGAAATTTATTCAACAGAGAAAGCTAAAAGTAACATTAAAAACTAAAATCTTTAAGTGCGCTGAAACGTTTACTTTTTAAAGTGCTGTTCTTTTTCTGGAAGGCTGGAATTTTGAGAGCTCTTGTTTGCGGATGATTAAAAAGCAGGCTTCAGTATAGAGTTTCAGTGCTGCCTCTGTATGTATCTACGGCAGATTATAAATTTAGGAACAGGAAGCAGCTCTTCAGTCTCATGCCAGGTCTGTTCAATCCTTTACAGGACCTATAGTCTTCTTAATGCTCCACTAGCCTTTGTACACACTCCTTCTATGGAATTAATTCTTGCTTCTACCCAGCAATACTAAGAACTAGTGGGTTAATATTCCTTAACAATCTGGAACCCTGAAATGAAATGCATTGTATCAAAATTAGCAACCATTCCACAGCTTCTAAACCTTTACATCCACCACTCTTATAAGAGTCACCATCCTAAGAGCTGTTTCTTCTATTATTCAAATGCTTCCTCATAGTCAAATGCCTTAAGATTCCGTAGACTAATATTTTGGTCTTCTACAATAGAAATCTGTGTTTCCCATATGTTACAGAACCAGATGGTTCAGGTTGGTCTTTTATTTGTCAGCCTCAATATAAAACACTGCTTGCTCTCTCCTCTCTCAGGGTTTTAACAAAAGCTATCCAGTCTACCAGCCTCCAACCCCCACTCCTGGTATTCACAACAGGCTGAACCAAAAGATGAGCAACTTCTCAGCTGCTGGCCTCAGAAGGCACTCTCAGCATGGCCAGCCCCCACTTCTGTTCCTGCTGGCTTTTTATGCAGGCCCCTTGATTGAGAACCGGGTCCAGCGGGGCAGCCAGCTAACTACTTTAACCCACTCCTTCCCAGCTTATCTCTGTTCAGCCTAGCCTTTTTTTTCCTGATTAAATTTAACATTGTAAAGACTGAATGGCGCGCCTTGCCCCCGCCGCCTTGTCTTGACCAAAAGTTGAAAGAGTGACTAATAGCTGTGTACCTGCTATGAAGCAAAGATTGGGTTAGGCTATTTTAATAGTCATGGTCTCAGTGAAGACAGAGAACCTGAGAAGTAGACTGATTATTCACATTGTGTAAAATGTAAATGGAGGTCCAGAACTGTCTGTAATAAGTGGAGTATTCTATAGTGTGATATAATGTGTTTACTCTTATGTCTGACTACAACCCATGCACATAGACCCTCGGAGAGATATACTCATGCATCTCGGCACAGCACTAGCAACAAAATTTGAGCATTCCTGAGCACTGAATTTTTCATTACATCCAAAATCTCTAAGTTTTGCTGAGAGATCATGTATCACTAAGCAGAGACCTTTGTGTCTGAGTGAGGAAACAACAGCCAAGGAGTGAGCAAAAATGATGAGAGACAGAGACCATAAATAGCCAGGAGGTATTACTCGGGATCCTGTAACGAGTGGGTTTGTGGTGGTTTGTTGTTTCTCTGTTGAAAATCAAAGAGCAGAAACTTTGATATATTTGAACAGAGGAGATCCATAATCTGATATATCCTTTAACCAAATAATAAATTTTAAGGAATAAAATGGGACAATGGTAGCCACAATCAGGCCAGGGGAGACCACAGTGCTACAACAGAAGACACGTCGGCAGATGTCAATCAATAGATGAGAGCAGCTCAGGCAGGGCTGTGGAGGTGGTAATAGGTTATTACATGAGTAATACATTTTTAAAATAGGAACGGCAAAATTTCATACTACACCACCTTGCTTAAATTCCTTCTTACTGTCCATTCCTGATTCTCAGGATCTTTCTGAATAATTCATCCATCAACCTTCCACACTCTCTCCTTGTATCTACAAGCTGATCCTTACCCACCAGGAGGCTTTTGCTAGGGATTCAACATAAGAGTAAATGTCTCACTATTTGTGAGTATAAGTAGAAAAATGAACTCATTGTGCAGCCCGGATTAATTTACTTCTAAACAGGATTCCTTCCCAAACTAATACTCTTGGGCTGAAGTCTACTGTCCCTATCATATAGCAGATATGGACAGATGCAAACAGTCCTAGGAATTGTGTATCAGGACCTTGGATTTAAAGGACCATTAGGGACATCAAGATGTAAATAAATATGTTCTTCAATTCTAAAGGTGTAAATCGTGTAAAAATATGAAGACATATAAATTGCAATAGAAATAAGGAAGAAGGAATAATAACACCTTCCCTCTAGAACAGACAAAGTGGTCTCTATAAGTCTGTAGCAACCTTACCTAGTGTTTCGTAATAAGTAACATTCCCTCTTAGCCATTTCATGTATTTGATCTAGTTATTAATTACTAAGAGTATCTAAGCATCTGAAAATATCCCAAGCAGAAGAGGAACTTAACTTAGACTCATCAACTTTAAAGCTAGAGGAAATACTGGAAAACACTTTGTCCCATAGAACATTTTACATATTTATATGTATACAGTCATATATATGTTTATTTCCATCAAATATATAAATGAACATATAGAATATTTCTATATTTGGCTGCTATGAACACTGTGAAAGGAATAATACCTTAATGTATATACTTATATGTACTATTACCTTAATATATATAAAATATATATTATATATAATAGTGATGTTATATACCACTCACAGATGAATGATGCCTTAGAATTTAAAGCCAGATTTCAGAACTTAACATAGAATTCTCATGAGTCAACTACATTCCTTTCATTGCTGTTGTTCATTACCTGTTTCCTTAATTGTAAATTTGTTATGTATTTTATTATGACAAAACACTCAATATATGTTTTGTAGTCACAAAACTTCAAGAAATCAACCAATTATTATTTGATACAGTAGAGTTTACATTCCTAGAGCCTGTTTATCTTACTGAAATTAATAGCCATTTATTTTCTCCTATTAGCCCCTAGCAGCTACTGTTTTGCTCCAGTTCTTTGAATTTGACTATCTTAGATATTCCATAGAGTACATTCATAGGTTTGGGGTAAATAACCATGTTTTCCACAGTTAGGTAATTCAAAATTAAATAGGAGTCCTGAAAAGTATGCTGATTTGCTACTTTTTAATGGTATTGTATATTACCAGAAGACATCGATGAAAATGTATGTAAAGTAAGACAATAGAAACTGAGAATGCTGTAATTAAGTATTTAGGAATATATATACAAATATGTGTGTATAATAATAATAATTAATGAAAACCCATTTTTCAAGGATTTGAAAGGAGTAAGGAAGGAGGGATATATGAAAAGGTTTGGACAGAGAAAGGGGAGAGGAAGTTATTTGATTATATCATAATCTTAAAAAATAAACAAGTCGTTTACAATGATGTAAATGTTAAATGGGCAATTTTTAATGACTTAGTCAAAGTGTAGCTATGATTCCGAACAACAGCCCTGCAGTATTACCATGAATCCCTTCCTGTTAAATTGATTTCCTCTTTCTCTTACATGAATATCAAAACTTGATATTAATTATAATTTACTTGTTAAATGACACACATATGCACACAACTTCCCTGCCTCCCCCCCAAAAACCCCTCTAAATTGGAAATAGTAATATATAAGAAAAAAATTGCATGGAAAAGAAACATTGAAACAAAGCAACATGAGACCAAAAGGAATTCACCAAAATGTCCTTGAATTTGTTTTGTGTTGGTCATCAACTGTAGGACATTGTGCCTGCCCTCAAGAGTATTTGGTATACCCCAGGACACTCCTTTGGAGAAACTAATTTTTCCTATGCAAGAGGTATTTAACTAAAAATAGCTTCTTGTTTGGGAATGGGAGCTCATGTCAGCACTGAGATTCCACCTGGCTTACACCTATGCAGGCCCTGCGCTTGCTGTCAAAGTGTCACTCTTGCTGGGTCTGAAAGATGCTATCTCAGTACAATCCATGCCCTTTGGCTCTTGAAACTTTTTGGCTTCCTCTTCTGCCAAAGTTTCCTGGGCCATAAGGGGAGGGATTTGAATAAGACATCAAATTTCAGACTAAGTGTTCCAAGATCTCTCGCTCTCTGTACACTTTTCAGTTGTTGATCTCTGTGTGAGATCCCAACTACTGTAGAAGAAGGCTAGAACGCTAATCTGTAGATATAGTAGCTATCACTAGGAGTGATTTTATTGCTGTGTTGCTTTAATGGAATAACAGTATTTTGTTTTCCCCTAGGTCCCTGACCTATCTATCTTTAAGTCCTCAACCACAAGAGCAGTATCATGCAGTTCTATCACTTGGAATGAACCTTAAATCCAACTATGTTGGTTGGTTATGCTCATCTTTGTACAACTAATGTTCCATAATGTTGCCCAGGAAAGGCAGTGGTAAACCACATATAGTTCCATTTTTCATATCTGAAGTGCTTTCATAATAGTTTCTACAGTGTTTGGACTAGTTTGCATTCCCACCAGCATGGTAGAAGAATTCCTTTTTGTCCACATTCTCTTAATGCCAGAAGCTATTCATATTTATTTTTTAATTATTGACAATAAATTCTTTTCATAGATAATATATACTGAATATACTTTCTTCTTACTCTCCTTCTGTCAGTTCTTCTACACCTTCCCCATATCCTGATCCACCCACTTTCTGTCTCTCATCAAAAAGAGACCTGGCTTCTAAGAAATAATAATAAAATATAACAAAATAAAATATAATAAGATAAAATTGAAAACTATCATCTCAGAATTTGATAAAGCAAATCAACACTAGTAAAAGAGCCCAAGAGAAGGCATAAGAATCAGAAACCCACTCATTCACATATTCAGAGGTCCTATAAAAACACTGAACTTGAATGCATAATGTATGTTTTCTTAATTAGTGCAATTTTGACTCAGTTGGGATGGAATCTCATATTTTAATTTTCATGTTCTAATTGTTAATGAAATAGAACATTTCCAAGTGTGTTCTGGTCATTTTTATTTCACTGTTTCAGAACTGTCCATTTTATTATCTTGCTTATTGATTGGGTTGTTTAATTTCTTGTTCTGTTTTTTTTTATTAATTCTTCATTTATTCTAGATACTAGCTATTTTCAAATGCATAGCTAGACAAAAATTTTCCTGATATGTAAGCTGTATCTTCTCTCAATTGATTATTTCCTTTGCTGTGCAGTAGACAAAGAATTCTTACATAAAACACTAAGATCACAACCGTTTGTTTAAAAACATATTTTATATGACCATATATCAACATTTACATTTTTTATCCTGAAAAGCACAGTTATTATACTTGAAGAGAACACTTGTAAACACTTCTGTAAAGAAGCATGTACCCAGAAAATACAAACATCTCTTTCCGTGGATAAAATAGAATGAAAAAGTATTAAAGACTCAATTTGATATTATTTTCCTACATTCTTAAAAGCTACAACTCTTCTCTCCCGATACTGAGCAGGTGGGTACAGCCAGGAGCTAAGAGAACACCAGAGTGCCAGAACAGCTGGGATAGGGTCCATCCAGGCTCCCCCTGCACCCAGGAGCTGGGAAGCACAACAGCCAACTGTGCACCAATCCTGCCAGGGCAGAACTGCTTGGCAGGGAGTGAGTTGACTCCCTGATTTAGAGGTGAGGCAAGCATCTTCTCTCTGGCCACTGAGCAAGCTGGTACAGCCAGGAATACAGGGAACACAGGAGTAGCAGAGCAGCTGGGACAGGGTCAGTCTGGGCTACACCTGCAACCAGGAGCAGGCCAGTGCCACAGGTCTATGTGCCAGGAGAGAGTGAGTCACCCAGCAGGGCTGAGACAGGCTTGCAGGCCCTCAGGAGGGACAAGCACCAGCCAGTGACAACAGGACCAACTAACACCAGAGATAACTACATGGTGAAAGGCAGACATAGGAATGTTAAAAACAAAAATCAAGGCAACATGGCACCATCCAAACCCAATTCTCCCACAACACCAAGTCCTGGATACCCCAACACACTGGAAAAGTGAGGTTTAGATTCAAAATCACAGCTCATGATGCTGATAGAGGGGTTCAAGAAGGATATAAATAATTCTCTTTAAGAAATACAGGAGAACACAAGTAAATAGGTAGAAGCCGTAAAAGAATTACAGGAAAGCACAACCTAACAGGTGAAGGAATTGAATAAAACCATTCAGGATCTAAACATGGAGTTAGAAACATTAAATAAACAACCAAGGGAAATGGCTCTGGACATAGAAAGCCTAGAAAAGAAGTCAGGAGTCATGGATGCAAGCATCAGCAACAGAATACAAGAGATAGAAGAGAGAATCTGAGATGTAGAAGATACCATAGAAAACATTGACCTAACAGTCAAAGAAAATGCAAAATGCATAAAGCTCCTGGCCCAATACATCCAGGAAATCCATGAAAAATGAGTAGACCAAACCTAAGGATTATAAGTGTAGAAGAGAGTAAAGATTTCCAACTTAAAGGGCCAGTAAATGTCTTCAACAAAATTATAGAAGAAAACTTCCCTAACCGAAAGAAAGAGATGCCCATGACCATAAAAGAAGCTTACAGAACTCCAAATAGATTGGACCAGAAAAGAAATTCCTCCTGGCACGTAATAATTAAAACACCAAATGCACTAAACAAAGAGAGAATATTAAAAGCAGTAAGGGAAATAGTCAAGTAACAGATAAAGGTAGATCTATCAGAATTACACCAGATTTCTCACTAAAGACTATGAAAGCCTGGGCAGATGTCATACAGACCCAAAGGGTATAGTATGCCAACCCAGGCTACTATATCCAGCAAATATCTCTCTCAATTACCATAGATGGAGAAACCAAGGTATTCTATCACAAAAACAAATTTACACAATATCTTTCCACAAATCTTGAAAGGATAATAGATGGAAAATGCCAAGAAACAGAGGGAAACTACACACTAGAAAAAGCAAGAAATTGATCATTTATTAACAAACCATAAAGAAGAGAGCCACACATACATAATTCCACCTCTAATAACAAAAATAACAAGAAGCACCAATCACTTCTTCTTAATATCTCTTAATATTAATGGACTCAATTCTCCAATAAAAAGACATAGACTAACAAACTGAATACATAAGCAGGACCCAACATTTTGTTGCATACAGGAAACCCACATCAGGCACAAAGACAGACACTACCTCAGAGTAAAAGGCTCCAAAACAATTTTGAAAGTAAATGGTCCCAAGAAACAAGCTGGTGTAGCCATTCTAATATCAAAAAAAATAAGGAAGGAAACTTCATACCCATCAAAGGAAAAATCTACCAAGATGAAATCTAAATTCTGAATATATATTCTCCATATACAAGGAAACCCACATTCATAAAAGAAACTTTACTAAAGCTCAAAGCACACATTGCATCCCACACAATAATAGTTGGAAACTTCAACAACACAGTCTCATCAATAGACAAATCAGGGAACCACAAACTAAACAGAGAAACAGTGAAACAAACAGAAGTTATGAATCAAATGGATTTTAAAGAAATTTATAGAACATTTTATCCTAAAACAAAAGAATATACCTTCTTTTCGCACCTCACTGTACCTTCTCCAAAATTGACCATATACTCAGTCACAAAAGAGACCTCAGCAGATATAAGAAGACTGAAATAATTCCATGTGCCCTGTGAGATCACCACGGACTAAGGCTGATCTTCAGTAACAGCAAAAACAATAGAAAGACCACATAAACATGGAAAATAAACTACACTCTACTCAATGATAACTTGGTCAAGGAAGAAGTATGGAAAGAAATTAAATACTTTTTAGAATTTAATGAAAACAAAGGCACAATGTACATAAACTTATGGAACACAATGAAAGGAGTGGTAAGAGGAAAACTCATAGCTCTGAGTGCCTCCAAGAAGAAACTGGATAAAGCATACACTAAAAGCTTAACAGCACAGCTGAAGTCTCTACAACAAAAAGAAGCAAATACACCCAAGATGAGTAAATGGCAGGAAATAAACTCAGGGCTGAAATCAACCAAGTAGAAACCAGAAGAACTATACAAAGAATCAACCAAACCAGGAGCTGGTTCTTTGATAAAACCAACAAGATAGACAAACCCTTAGCCAAACTAGCCAGAGGGCACAGAGACAATATCTAAATCAGCAAAATCAGCCCTGGAACAGAAAGAAGCAAATACACCCAAGAGGAGTAGAAGGCAGGAAATCATGAAACTCAGGGCTGAAATCAATCAAGTAGAAACAAATAAAACCATACAAAGAATCAACAAAACTAGGAGTTGGTTCTTTGAGAAAATCAACAAGATAGATAAGCCCTTAGCCAGACTAGGCAGAGGGCACAGAAACAGTATCCAAATTAACAAAATCAAAAACAAAAAGGGAGAGATAACAACAGAAACTGAGGAAATCCAAAAAATCATCAGATCCTACTACAAAAGTCTATACTCAACAAAAGTAGAAAATCTAGATGAAATGGACAATTTTCTAAACAGATACCATGTACCAAAGTTATATCTGGATCAGATAAATATTCTAAACAATCCCATAACCCCTAAAGAAGTAGGAGCAGTCATTAATAGTCTCCCAAGCCCCCCCCAAAAAAAACAGGACCAGATGGGTTCAATGCAGAGTTCTACCAGATCTTCAAAGAAGACTTAACACCAATACTCTTCAAACCATTCCACAAATTAGCAACAGAAGGAGCACTACCCAATTCAATTTATGAAGCCACAATTACTCTGATACCTAAATCACTCAAAGGCCCAACATAGAAAGAGAACTTTAGTCCAATTTCCCTTATGAATATCGATGCAAAAATACTCAATAAAATTCCTTTGCAACCAAATCCAAGAACACATGAAAATGATCAGCCAAGATCAAGTAGGTTTCATTCCACGGATGCAGGAATGGTTCAAAATATGGCAATACATCAATGTAATCTACCAAATAAACAAACTCAAAGGAAAAAAAAACACACATGATCATTTCATTAGATGCTGAGAAAACATTTGACAAAATCCAACACCTCTTCATGTTAAAAATCTTGGAAAGCTCAGGACTTCAGGGCCCATATCTAAACACAGAAAAACCAATATACAGCAAACTAGTAGGCAACATCAAACTAAATGGAGAGAAATTTGAAGTAATCCCACTGAAATAAGGGACTAGACAAGGCTGCCCACTCTCCCCATATCTGTTCAATATAGTACTCGAATTCCTAGACAGAGCAATTAGACAACAAAAGGAGGTCAAATGTATTCAAATTGGAAAGGAAGAAGGCAAAGAGATCAAGGGGATACAAATTGGCAAAGAAAAAGAAAAGATATCACTATTTGGAGATGATATGATAGTACAGTTAAGTGACACCAGAAAATTTCTAAACCTGATAAACAACTATAGCAAAGTGGCTGGATATAAAATTAACTCAAACAAATCAGTAGCCTTCCTGTATTCAAAGCATAAAGAGTCTGAGAAAGAAATTAGGGAAATGATACCCTTCACAATAGTCGCAAATAATATAAAATACCTTGGTGTGTCTCTAACCAAGCAAGTGAAAGATCTGTATGATGAGAACTTCAAGTCTCTGAAGAAAGAAATTGAAGAAGATTTCAGAAGATGGAAAAATCTCCCATGCTCATAGATTGGCATGGTTAATATAGTTAAAATGGCCATCTTGTCAAAAGCAATCTACAGATTCAATGCAATCCCCATCAAAAATCCAACTCAATTCTTCATAGTTAGAAATAGCAATTTCCAAATTTATCTGGAATAACAAAAAAACCCAGGATAGAGAAAATTCTTCCCAACATTAAAAAATCTTTGGGACAGAGAAGTGAGAGGGTGTTGAATGGGGAAAAGAGGGAGGGAAGGGGGCTTATGGGACTTTCGGGGAGGGAGGAAACGGGAAATGATTTTGAATGTAAATAAAAATATAAAAAATAAAAAAAAATCTTTGGGAGGAATCACCATCCCTGACCTCAAGCTCTACTACAGAGCAATAGTGATAAAAAAAAAAACTGTATGGTATTGGTACAGAGATAGGCAGGAAGGTTAATGGAATAGAATTGAAGACCCAGAAATGAATCCACACACCTATGGTCACTTGATTTTTGACAAAGGAGCTAAAAAACATCCAGTGGAAAAGAGACAACATTTTCAACAAATGGTGTTGGGTCAACTGGCAGTCAACATGTAGAAGGACGCAAATTGATCTTTTCTTATCTCACTGTACAAAGCTCAAGTCCAAGTGGATCAAGGACCTCCATATAAAACCAGATACACCAAATCTAATAGAAGAGATCATAAGGAAGAACCTGGAGCACATGGGCACAGGGGAAATTTTCCTTAACAGAACACCAATGCTTATGCTCTAAGATTAAGAATTGACAAATGGGACCTCACAAAATAGCAAAGTTTCTGTAAGGCATAGGATGCTGTCAATAGGACAAAAAGGCAACAAACATATTGGGAAAATATCTTTACCAGTCCTACATCTGATAGAGAGCTAACATCCAATATATACAAAGAACTCGAAAAGTTGAGCTCCAAAGAGTCAAATAACCTTATTAAAAAATGGGGTACATAGCTAAACAAAAAATTTCAACTGAGGAATACCAGATGGAAGAGAATCACCTAAAGAAATGTTCAACATCCTTAATCATCAGGGAAATGCCAATCAAAACAACCCTGAGATTCCACCTTACACTAGTCAGAATGGCCAAGATCAAAAACTCATAGGACAAAAAATGCTTGAGAGGATATGGAGATAGAGGAATACTCCTCCATTTCTGGTGGGATTGCAAGCTGATAAAACCACTCTGGAAATCAGTTTGGCAGTTCCTCTGATTTTGGACATAGCACTACCCGAAGACCCCGCTATACAGCTCCTGGGCATATACCCAGAAGATGCTGCAACATATAATAAGGACACATGTTCCACTATGTTCATAGCAGCCTTATTTATAATAGCCAGAAGCTGGAAAGAATCCAGATGTCCTTCAACAGACGAATGGATACAGAAAATGTGGTACGTTTACATAATGGAGTCTTACTTAGCTATTAAAAACAATGAATTCATGAAATTCTTAGGCAAATGGATGGAGCTAGAAAATATCATCCTGAGTGAGGTAACCCAATCACAAAAGAACACACACAGTATACACTCAATGATAAGTTGATATTAGCCCAAAAGCTCGGAATACCCAATATACAACTCACAGATGACATGAAGCTCAAGAAGGAAGACCAAAGTGTGGATACTTTGATCCTTATTGGAAAGTGAATCAAAATACCCATGTCTTACAGCCAACCAATAGAATGAACATAGGGTGCTCAGTGGAGCAGTTAGAGAAAGGACCCAAGGAGCTGAAGAGGTTTGCAACCCTGCAGGAGGAACAATAATATGTACCAACCAGTACTCCAAGAGCTCCCAGGGACTAAACCACCAACCAAAGAGCACACATGGATGGACTCATGGATCCAGCTATATATGTAGCAGAAGATGACCATTTTAGACATTAATGAGATGAGAGGCCATTGGTGCTGCGAAGGCTTGATTCCCCAGAACAGGGGAATGCAAGTCAGGAAATTGGGGGGAGGGGGGTATGCACAGAGGAAGGGGGGATGGGATAGAGGATTTTAGGAGGGGTAACAGGGGAAAAGGGATACCATTTGAAATGTAAATAAAGCAAATATCTAATAAAAAAGAACTAAAAAGAAAAAAGCTAGAACTCTAATTATCCCCCTCAAAATGTAGCTCATATATAATCAAAGACTTTAATTTATAAGTCATACAGGCAGTATAAATCAAAGCTATAATCAATAATACTTTTCTTCAACTAGATATACAAAATTAAATATCTGTAATAAAGCAAATATACAAAAATATCTTCAGCAATTTGAACCCACTTACATTGATAGGGGAAATTTTCAGAGAACTATACAAAAACTTTCTCTGTACCCATATATATCTGTATAAAAGTTTTTATTTAAATGAAAGTATATGTCCCTTCCAAATAAGTATTTTATAATTATAACTTTATTAATAACAGTAACAGTTGAAGCAATCCACAATGAACTAGTAAATAAATTAACACATAAAATTTCACAGCTCAATTTCATAGCATGCATTTCTTGATAGAGCATTGCATCAATAAAATGCATACAGTCACATATGTAATAAGAGCACAAACCACAAGCAAACAAATTTAAATTTAGGGTTAAATATTTAATTTATAGACTTGTTTTTAATGTCAATTTATAGAATTAGAGTATATTACAATAATAAAAGGACCATGTGGAATCTTCCATATACTTTGGTATGCCAACTAGGGTTATCTTTATGCTGATCTTGCTCAAGCAACCATATTGTTGAAAGCCAATGTTATAGCTCCTTTATCATTTATAGAACACAGTATCACACCACAGATGCCCAAACTTCTGGTTCTTGCAACTAAAAATAAAGATATCAAGGAAACAAATAATCCAATTGAAAAATGAGGTACAGATTTAAACAAAATTTCTCAAAACAGGGAACTCAAATGACTGAGAAATCCTTAAAAAAGTATTTGACATAATTATTCTTCCAGGAAATGAGAATCACTATTTGTGATTTTCCCTTACATCCATCAGAATGGGCAGGATAAATCAAACAAGTGACAACTTATGCCTGCAAGGGTTTAGAGTAGAAGGAAGACCTATCCATTACTGGGGGGACCGCAAACTTCTACAGGCACTAGGGAATCAATGTGGTGAGACATCAAAAATATGGAAATAGATCCAAATATATCACTCTGGGTATATATCCGAAGGATTCTTCATCCTACTACAGAGATACATGCTCAACCAAGTTTATTGTCTCTCTATTTATAGCAGCCAGGAATTAAAAACAATCTCAAATATAGATGTTTCAAAAAAAAGAAGAATGGATAAAGAAAATGTGGCACATGTATTCACTATTATTTAGAATACTGTTACTCAGCATTAAAAAATAAAGAAAATGAATAAATTTAATGCAAATAAATGAGACTAGAAAACAATCATTGTGAATGAGTTCATGAGACCTAGAAAGACAAATATAGTATGCATTTGCTTAAATATGGATATTAGATGTTACATCAATGATGAGCAAGCTACAATTCATAGAACCTCAAAAATCAGGTATAAAGATGGATCTGTGGTCAGTGAGTGCACATATAGATTTCCCTAGGAAAGAAAAATAAGATAGTTATAGACAGATGGCTTGGGGTCTAGAATGGATGTATGAAGTGTAGAAAGGAAAGTATAAGGGGCTTGATGGAGTGATTATTAAGCACCATTGTGGTTAGTATGGAAACCTAGTACAGTAGAATTTTCTGAACAGAGATAGAAAAAGAGAAAAAGACAAGACAGATTGCCCAGCTGGCCAACTCTTGTCATCAAATGAAGCTTTCAATATTAGGATTGGGTCAAATCTATTTGAGTTGTTTGCCAACAGGGTCCCATTGGAATCCCCAAACAAGCCAGGCTTTTGCCAAGACAATGGTTTGCTTTACACCATTTCTGAAGACATCACCTACAAAACTCATTCTACATGGAGAAGTAGAACTTCTGCATAGAAAAAGCTACACAGATATTTCACTCTATGTGTGTATGTGTATCATATGTATTTTTTCTAAATATATACAGAAAGAATTGTAGACACCTCTCTATATGTCAATAAAATTATATATACTATAACATAAAATTATTTATTTTATCAACATGTAAATTTATTGTTATATACATATAGATAATATATCAACAAAATGATGTCTAATGATATTCTGCTATATGTATACGTGGGTACCTTGCTTAGTCATTATCAGAGAAACTTCCTCTTGTAGAAGGTGGGAAGAAATCCAGAGACCCATAGTCAATATAAAGTGAGTGACAATAGTAAGTGACAATGCCACAGTCAGTCCTACATTGGATAGCTCCCCAAATCCCCTCCTCAAAGCTCAAGGAACCCTTTGTAATAGGAGAAAGAAAGAGAGGGTAAGAGACAAAGGGGAAGAAAAAAATCAACACAGTGGTATCCTCTAAATCAAACTGATTGACACAAATATGAACACATGAGATTTCAGCATTATACATAGGGTTTGCATGGGCCTGCACCAGATGGGGTCTTAGAGCTGAGAGAAGTGGACACACGTCCCCATCTCTAACTCAGAAGCAATCTCCAATTTGTATCCACCTGCAAATGAAAATTTAGTTTTCTCCAAGGGAGTCCCTCTGGGAAAAACAACTACTCTTAAGGGTAGGCTACATGCCCAGTCGTAGATGGTCAAATAGAAGGAGACACAAAGCATCTCAGAGGTTCCTTGTCCCATGTCATGTCAGGGCTTTTCTTCATTTTTAATTTCGAGTGAATATTTTTGTATTTATTTTACGTTATTTTATTTTTATTCTCTTTTTATACTACAGGTCCTTTTGTACACAGTATGACTTCCAGTTTAGTGTCTTTGTGGCATTCCTTAGTGTGCAATGAATGTATCTCCATTTCTTGTGTCTTCTCATAGACTTTTTCTTTGTTTTTGTTTTCTGTCTTCTAATTCCCATGTGTTGGTTTCATTATATTATTATATTATAACATTATTTCAAAGAAGACTGTTTTTTTGATGAGAAACAAAAAGGGGTGGATCTAGATGGGAGGTTGGTGGGAGGAGCTGGGAAGAAGTATGGGGAGGAGAAAGCGTAAGCAGGAGAAAACAATCTGTTTTCAATGAGGGCAAAAACATGTAAGTAAATAAATACATATGTAAATAGATAAATGAATAAATAGATTTCAAACAGGTATATTTATTTCTGGAAATGCAAAATAAAAATCCTACAAACCTATATCAGTTCATGCTGAGACAGATTCTGTAGTGGCATCTGTTGCTTTGAGGGAAGTGGTCTAGCTTTCAAATTGGCCCAATAAGGTCTGTGGGTGGCAAAACTGTATTCCGTACAGTAAGCCAAAAGAAAATAAGTTTGTTCAATCTCTGTGGTCAGAGTAGCCCTGATTTTATAATTCAGACAAGTGATATTAAGCCTTCACAATACAGATTTGTTTCCTAATTGTCTTGCCCCAAACTTCCTTCTGTTGACTACGTTTCTGTCAACTTGACACAAGCTAGAGTCATTTTCGAAAAGGGAGCTTCGATTGAAAAAATCTTCCCACTAGAATGGGCTGTGCACAAGCCTATCGTGTATTTTCTGAATGATGATTGGTGATATGTGTTAACTATGGATGGTGCAACCTGGGATGGTGCTCCTGTGTACTAGAAGCAGCATGAGAAAGCTGCGAGAAGCAAGTCAGTAGGCCGTACTCGTCCATGCACTGAATCGGCTCGTACCTCCAGGTTCCGGCCCTGTCTCAGCTTCTCTCGATGGACTGTGGCCAAATAAATACAAAACACAAGCCAAATAGACTCCTTCCTCCACTAGCTGCTTCATTGGTGCCGTTCCATCCTAGCAACAGAAACCTGAAGGAACACAACTCTCTTCTCCCCACTGTGTATATCTCGGAAGGTGCAACTACGTATTTCCCGCAGCTACATCTTGACTTCTCACCACTCACTGATGGACCTAGGTCTATTTCTTTCGTTACTTTCTTCTTTATTTTTCCATCTAGCTTAAGAATATACTTGATCGAAGAAATCATTCACGTTTTAACAAAGCCAAAAAAGAAAACCCTCCAAATTAGTATGCAACCGCACAGATATTTTCTACAGTCAGTTTGTAGGGAACTAGGTTAAATTTACATTTGACTAATAAAATTAGCAAAAACTTATCAAAACGATACTGCTTGTCTGATAAATTTGCTACCAGTCTAAGTATCTCCCAGTGGAAGAAAGTTATATTAATCCTGGTTAACTATTGGTGGCTTTTAATCTGTATCTTCTGGTGAACTGCTGAAGTTTGGGTGCAAACTAAATTCCTCCTTTATGTGTGTTCTACATTCCTTGTAGCAAATTACTGATGAGCAAATTCCTGGTTAGTCTGCAACTGTTAACTAACTCTCTCACTCCTATGAAGAATTTTTCAGTCATCAATATTTGGTTCTTTTTTATGCTGACACAGCAGATGAAAGCACATTGTACTTATTAAAGACCTCTTTTTCTATTAAAACTTAGACCTATTAAAAAACCAACAGTGGCATTGATGAATAGCTTAACATCAGTTAATTCACAATATATCTTGTCCCTGTGGCTCTGCACCTCAAATCAGAAAATCAGTGCTATGATTTCAAGAAAGAAGGAGAATTTACAAAGCGTGTTCATTTCCCTGAGCTGCAAGAGCTGGAGAGCACTGATGTATAACCCCAGCGGAAGCTCAGTACACCACACGTTAATTTCAGCTTCCACATAATATACCATGGATGATCTGGGAAAATAAAATGATAAAAATATCATGTTACATCAAACAGATCGAAAAAAAATGTGTCAAGAGGAATTATACCTTAAAATCTTCTATTTTGTTTGCCGTAATAAGGGCAAGAAAAAAGAGAAATATTGTGTATTTGGCCATAAAAGTATAATGAATATTTATTCAGCACATTTCTCTTCTTGAAATTGTATGTGAATTGCACTAGATTGTACTAGCAAATCTTTCATTTTCCCATGTTGCATTATATTATATTACATGGTCCTTAGGTTATTCTCTCTCTCTCTCTCTCTCTCTCTCTCTCTCTCTCTCTCTCTCTCTCTCTCTCTCTCTCTCTCTCTCTTTCTCTCTCTCTCTCCTTTCCTCCCTCCCTCCATTTACCCTGATCCCTCCCTCTCCTCAATGTATATATGTGTGGGATGTGTGTTTGTGTGTGTGTGTGTGTGTGTGTGTGTAACTATGCATGTGTGATTTTGCAAGCACTGTCCTATCCTTTCTGTCCAAGTATGAACTGTCTCCAAAGATTAAGTGCACCTATTTTGAACTGGAGGCTTCATGCCATAATTTTTAGCTAACCCGTTTCCTTCTTAGTGAAAACAGAAATAAAAATATATTGTGCACACTGCATTGCTAGAGCCTTTGACCTCAGCTGCCTGTCTGGCTGGGACTGTGATGAATGCTTGGTGTCCCTTCATTTTTAATTGCTCATAAATTGTTATCCCACTAAACACAAAACTAGCCTTGTCCTCATTTTAGTTGGGGTTGGAGGTCAACCTAACAGTAATACAATTAAGGAGTGTCTTTGTGTGGGGTGTGGGAGTGAGGAGGGCACTAGGGTTGCAGAAGAGGGGTAAAGAAATGGAGTAGTCCTTTCTGAGGATAGCACAAAGGATATTTCTACTTTTGAGAGGGGAAAAAGAAAACTCACACAGAAAAAAAAAATCATGTTTGCTTGATGAATGTCTTCAAAGGGTTTTAATGGGCATTCCTGGACAGAAACAAAGAAAGGGAGTTTTATTTCAAGCCTGTGTTTTTGTGTTTTGTTTTGTTTTGTTTTGTTTTGAGCAAAGAAATGCATTTTTGTGACTCATGATGTTTAGTATAATTTTGTAAAAAAAAAAAAACAAAAAGGATTATGGGCTGGTTTAAGGATTATGGGCTGGTTTCGGCAGACTCACCTAGGTGCAGGTTGTTTCCAGAAGGGATTGTTTAAGGGGCTGTTAAGGTTAAAATCAGAAGTCCACCTTTTACCTCGACCACTCTGTCATAAGAGGACACTTACATCTGATACCAGTGAGAACACGGTCTTTTCTGTGGGTTTTCCAGAGTCAGTCCCTGTTCTTATTTATGCTTTTATTGCTGTGTGACTAAAAGCTGACCTTAAGTAGCCCTGTTTTAAGTATCAATGGACCAAAAGCTTTGCACTTCTCATTTGTAAAAACTGTCAAAGACAGAGATGATTATGCACTTTCTTTACTCTAGTTAAAGCCCAGCTAGTGGCCTATTGACTAGTTTTATTATTTTGATTAAACTAAGTCAGAAGTGACATGGCCTAAATGGAAACAGGATTGTACTTACATTGAAACCACAACTTTCTCCTTTCTCATCCATTCTTTTCATATCTTTAATTTGACAAAGTGGTTTGACTTCCCAGGATTTTAGACTTCAGTTTTGTGAATGAAAATTTGGTCCTGAGAAGGCTTGATTCTCCAGTCTAGGGGAATGCCAGGACAGAGAGGCAGTAGTGGGTGGATTGGTGAACAGGGGGAGGGGGAATGAGTTAGGGGATTGTTGGGCGGGGGGAGGACCAGGAAAATGAACAACATTTTAAAGGTAAATAAAGAATATATCTAATAAAATAAGAATATACACTTTTGGTCTTTACCTTATGAAAACATTATGTATGAAAGAGAAGATTATATATCTGCTATAACTCTCAAGATCCCTTTAATTACTACTCATTTTAATTAAATTTTCCACTAAATTTTGACTTTTTTAAACATCAGCCAAATTTTGAATAACCAATTGGCTTTCTAACATTAGTGGTTCCACTCATTATTTATTAGAGTGGAGTTCATTAAGTTTTCCCAGTACAATTTGTATGCCTTTCTGGCTCACCGATGGCAAAATAGGGAGTGTGTTATCTGTATCCCAAACATTTAATGCATAATTTGGACCAGCTCAATTCTTCTATATATGTTGCTGCAGCTTTTATATCTAAACATTACATTGACAACTACAGATAAAATGACAA
The DNA here is from genome assembly GCA_036184795.1 of Tokudaia tokunoshimensis. NCBI lineage: Eukaryota > Metazoa > Chordata > Mammalia > Rodentia > Muridae > Tokudaia > Tokudaia tokunoshimensis. The sequence continues at coordinate 10,822,955 of BTHU01000005.1, read as the reverse complement.
ATAAGGAGAGCAAGGTAAGTCTATCCTTAACAGAAATGATATTCTATTAATATCCATTTTAGCCAACCATGATATTTAATAAATACATGAAAATATATTTTTGAAAGTAGAGATATGAAGGATAGCCTAATGAAAAATCTGGACTGTTCTTTATCCCTCAGATCACAGGAAAACCATAACTTTCATATCTGTAAGATGAAGTCATTCAGTGTTTTTTTTTTTTCCCAATTCTAAAATAACAAGAATGTCTATAAGGAAGAAATACTCCCTAACCTGCAACATGGAGGAAATGAGGGAAGCGGTGAGGTAGGAGGAAGCAAGGGGAGAGGAGGAAGTGTCTACATTTTTGGCTGTAGCAGTAATTTTATTTTTCATTTTTCAGATTTTATTTTTATGAATTTATTTCTCTAAAAGTAAGCTCATTGCAATAGCAAATGATTCTGGTACTTTGTTTCTTAGACACTGACGATGCTGGCACTTTGTCATAAGAAGGAAGGCAGAACGAATTGCTTCATGAAGTTCCCAGTGGTCCGAATAACAGACAAATCTGCTAGACTCCTGAGGAGGGAATTGTTGACTGAACACAGCATCTCTCAAGTCCAAAACTGGTCATCTGTGCCCTCAGTACTGACAGCTACTTGACTGTAAGTATCAAGGCTTTCCGTGCCTCTGAAAATGATGATAGTTGTTTAAATAGTGGCAAAGAAGCAAATTTTATTTATTTTTTGCATCATTTTATAAAATACTTGAAAGTGAAGAATGAGCAAAATAGTTTAAAATATTAAACACCAAATATGAGAATTAGAAGCTTATCAAAAATTTGCCTAACTATGAATATAATTAAAGTTGTAATTTTTACTTGAATATTTTAATTGTATTCAGCAGCAGTTAGAGAGTATATTCTGTATGACATTACATTCTGAGACAAAAGGATGAATGTAATATTTGAAACAACATGAAAGTATTTTGAATTGTTCTTAGAATGTAACTTTGAGAGTATACACTTTTACTTGTAAAAATGTACTATAATTGTAATAAGGCTTTCTGATTTACAATATTCATGAGGATCTTAAGAAATAGATTTGCCCACTAATATATGCAGTGAATTCAAATTATTAGTAGAGTAAAAATAAAAAGAGCGTATATCATGATGTGGTACGTGGGTCTTTTCTGTTTCACTTTATTTACTGGCTAACACTCAGTGTAAGTTGCACTTTCTCAGTGCAAAGGTTTCTTCAGCTAGTCTGTTCCCACAGCATCAAACACAGAACCTACACAAGGGACTAGGCCATATTAGATGTTTTCTTGACATCTTGGAGTTGAGTGAATGAATGAATGAATGAATGCATATTTTTATTACTTGCTGTGTCTATCCAATGACATTTGACTTCTGTAGATCAGTGTCCTGAGCCAATGAGTTCTTTTTTATTCTTTTTTTATTATATATTTTTTTAATTTTTATATTTTTATTTACATTCAAAATCATTTCCCCTTTCCCGTTTCCTCCCTCCCCGAAAGTTACATAAGCCCCCTTCCCTCCCTCTTTTCTCCATTCAACCCCCTCTCGCTTCTCTGTCCTGGCATTCCCCTACATCCAGTCATTCCAGGACCAGGAGTCTCTCCTTCCATCTTCTTGGAAATCTATTGATATGCGTATTGTGTCTAGGGTATTCCGAGATTCTGGGTTAATATCCCCTTATCAGTGACTGCATACTATGTGTGTTCTTTTGTAATTGGGTTACCTCACTAAGGATGATATTTTCAAGTTCTGACCATTTGCCTAGGAATTTCGTGAATTCATTGTTTTTAATTGCAGAGTAGTATTCCATTGTGTAAATATACCACATCGCCGGGAGGTGGTGGCGCACGCCTTTAATCCCAGCACTTGGGAGGCAGAGGCAGGTGGATTTCTGAGTTTGAGGCCAGCCTGGTCTACTGAGTGAGTTCCAGGACAGCCAGGGCTACACAGAGAAACCCTGTCTCAAAAAACCAAAAAACAACAACAAAAAAAAAAAAACAAAAAAACAAAAACAAATAAATATACCACATCTTCTGAATCTATTCCTCCACTGAGGGACATCTGGGTTCTTTCCAGCTTCTGGCTATTATAAATAAGGCTGCTATGAACATAGTGGAGCATGTGTCCTTATTGCATGCAGGTAAAGCCTCTGGGTATATGCCCAGGAGTAGTATAGCCGGATCCTCCGGGAGTGTCACCAGAGAGGCAAGTAACCCTATTAAAAAATGGGGTACAGAGCTAAACAAAGAGTTCTCACCTGAAGAATATCTAATGGCTGAGAAGCACCTAAAGAGATGTTCATCATCCTTAGTCATTAGGGAAATGCAAATCAAAACAACCCTGAGATTCCATCTCAGACCAGTCAGAATGGTTAAGATCAAAAACACAGGAGACAGCAGTTGTTGGCGAGGATGTGGAGAAAGAGGAACACTCCTCCACTGCTGGTGGGATTGCAAGCTGGTACAACCACTCTGGAAAGCAGTCTGGCGGTTCCTCAGCCAGTTCTAATCCAACTTTCTCAAATATCATTTGATAGGTCCTTCTTCAACCATTGCATCCCTTGAGAGCCACATTTGCTTTGATATTTTATCTCAGAATTCTTTGTTATTGCCTCATTGTGTATTGCAAAAATTACAGCTCAAATTTGATGTTTCATTTACTATTACAATCAGTTCCCTGTTTACAAGTTATGGTTAGAGTTTGACATACTCTATAAAGTGGTGTGCAGGATTCAAAATCACAAAAATCCTGATTATATTCAATAAATAATTTTTATTTAATGCTGTGTTTCAAAATAGTATCTTTCATTGGGCATAAAAAACACATACAACCTCATGATTTGCCAGATTTTCAATATAGTTATTTAAATTCACCATAAAACTTCTTTTCAAATTTCAGTTTACAGATTTTGTCATTAGGTCATTCTAGATGATTTTCACTCCAACAAAATCCTGTACCATTCAGAAGAATCCATAGATATGTAACTATTCAGAGCAGAACATTTGAAACTGTGCATTAAGCTGTGTATCCATACCAGGACAACTAACCAATATTACATAAAAGGAATCTTTGAAATTTTTATTCCAGCAACGTAATTTGTACTTGAATTTTGAAATTAAAATATGGCTACCTGTATTTAACATTAGACAAATTCTGATATTTATTTGAAGTTTATAGCTCTCTATGCTAGGTATCATGAGTTCAAAACCAACCAGGTCTACCAAATCAGTTCAAGTCTACCTCAACTACATCTTAGATTAGATCCTGTCTTATAGAGGAAAAAAGAGTAAGGGTGAATTCAGCATCTCTCAAGTCCAAAACTGGTCTTGTGTGCCCTCACCACTGATGGCTACTTGATTGTAAGTATCAAAGCTTTTCGTGCCTCCGAAGATGAAGATAGTTATTCAAACAGTGGCAAGGAAGCAAATTTTATTTATTTTTATATCACTTTATAAAATACTTCAAGGTGAAGGGTGTGAGAGGAAAGGAGGGTGAGAGATGGGTGAAAAGGAGAAAGTCAGAGAGAGAGGGAACACAGAGGCTAAAAGAGGAAAGAAAACAAGAGTATTGCAGTCATTATTTTGGGCATGTGGAACAACAAATCAAAAGCACTGTTGGCAGCTATTATTAGTGCCCCACTATAATTCGAGAGTCCTATTTCTATCTGGTTGGCTAACAAAAGGAGAACAGAATTTGGGGTATATACTAAACAATTATTTCAAATATGTCAACATAATGTTACCACATCACTAATTTCTTACTGAAATCTTAATGAAGATCATAGTATTAATTTAACCATCGGAGAATAGTGTAAAACTAAAGAATTTTTAAATACGATTTAGTAGTCAATTTTAGTATGATTAGTAGATAGTACTTTCAATAATTTGATTGCTAAGCATATTTATTCTCCTAAATACAGGGATAACTGCACAGCTCCTGTTCATCTCTCAGTCTTAGGGCTTCCTATATTATGGTTGTTGTTGTTGTTGTTGTTCTGTTAGTTTGTTTTGCTTTAATTTTTTTTTGTTTTTTTATATACCTCCCCCAGAGTAATGTCCTCTGTCTTAAGCTTCAGTCTACTCCCACTGACCCCGGTGTGTATTCCTTTGCTCCTAAGAGTAGAGTGTAAAGTTGTGCATAAAACTATATATAGATTTTGTTAGCAGAAATACAGACCACTCCACAGTCAGTCCAATTTTCAGAAATGAATTATTTTTTATGAAATGTAGATGTGGCTGCATTCTATATCCAAAACATATACATTTCTTTTTAATGATGGTTGCTTTTCCCCCAAATATCAAATGATATCAGTAGTCCTAGGACAGACTTTTTTCTTTTACCTTTTTATATTCTCTAAAGGCTTGCCTCTTACCATCACATATAAACTCTAAGGTAGTGATGGTCAACACAAGAATTTGATAACACAACAGCAGAGAGCTAAGCTTTATTTTTTGAATGGTATTCCAAAATCTATGTGGCGTTCTGTGGCCTTGTCTTTTGAGAAACACACTGATAATAAAATCAATCAACTGAATGATCAATGTCTTATTATACCTCCCTTCCCTCCCTTCTTTTTTCTGTCCCTCCTTCTCTCTTTCTCTCTTTCTCTCTCAAGCAACCAAGAAGTCAGCAAATGAAGAACTTGATCTACCCAGGAACTCATACAGACATAAGGAAACAATTTCTCATGGGAAAGACACTCTTGCTGACTTCTTTGGGATCCCACTGCTTTCTCTCTGTATCTAGTTTATACTCAGTCTCAATCACTTCACATGCATGACATTTTAAAAGTGTCTACAACAAACAACAATGATCCTGGTATTGCTAATTTTACATTATGTGCAGAGTTTCAGTTTTTGGCTACTCTTTATTTCTCAGCTTTTATAGAATGGATGCCACCAATGTCACCTTTCAGTAAAATAGTCATGGACAGCAGAAGGCCTGGAAATGCCAATTGTAATTAACTTTCTTTTCAAATATGTTTGACAGTTTCACGCTGAGAAGTGCTTCTTACCTTTTGAACTTTCAGATTGCTTGGCTGGGCAAAATGTGTATCATTTTCTTTTAAAATTGCCTTACAAAGAGCTATGTACTATGCTATTCCTGCACACGTCAGCCATTTATAAGAGCTTTAGATTTTTAAGCAGATTATCCTTGTTCCAAGTGAGAGACCTTGCTTTTGTCTGAAGCATAGGCTATGATCAGGTGTACGTCGGAGTCCCAGGACAAGGACATTCAGATATTCATAAATGTCAAAGAGGATGACCCTTCTTCGTGGCCTATCATCCCAGCTGCTCTACCAGGCAATATTACACAAAGCTGTTAGAGCCAGAATGGTGATTTTTGACAACAGCTAGATATGGGAAAGAAATGTTCCTGGAGTTTGGCTTCCCACAGAATGGTTATTCATCATTTTTTAAATGACATCAAAGATCAATAAAAATGGAAGAACTCTATAAGTGCAATCTTTCCTAATTGTGAAACTTAACCCAACTTTTGCAGAAAGAACAATAACAATATACCTTACTTTGACCTGCTTGAAAATGTAAAGAGTCACTTTCTGATTGCTTGTCTCAGTTTCTCATTTGACCTTTCTACTGTGTTTTATTATTTTCATAATAGGAGTACTCATGGTTTTTTTTTTCTCTCTCTCTCTTTCTTTCTTTTTTAAACAGGACTAAATTCTTAGCAGCATTTTGATCGAGGAAAAAATTTTCATCCTTCAATAGTGCATGTAATGGGATTGGTCAGATTTGAAGCATGGGAGCGCATTTTATCTTGGATCTTTAATTTCTTACAGTTCAGCTGACAGGAATTTAACTAAAATTCGGGTTGTGTGACCAGTAAGTGTACTTCTAAATAATATGGTATTTACCTTAATTTTATAGTACATTTCTATAAAAGGGTAGGTGATACTCATTTAAAATTTATATTATTTATTTTTACCTTTGTGTTTCTAAGAGTTTACTCTCTCAAGTGTATATGCACTATAATGCCTGCCTGGTGACATGGAGGTTAGGAGACCGTGTGAGATAGCCTAAAATGAAGGCACTTATTTCCTCAAAACCAAAAGCTATAACGAATTTTTGATGTTATGGATTTCTTTGTTGTTTTATAATTATAATAGCCTTTAGTCCAAGTACCAAACAAAAACATAGGTCAGCTTTCTGTGAATATACTCCCTGATATTCTGTCAACTCAGCTGCAAACATGAACTGTTAGGGTCAGGAATGGGGGTTTTTTGTAATATTTTCTATTAGTGTCCAAGAAAGTTTAACATTTGTTGTTTCTATGTAAGAAATCAAATCAAGGCAACCAGTTGCCCTAAAGAATCTGTCTATCCAGATGTTCATTACCATGTTATCAAAACTGTTCTGCATCCCTGGGAGTTTAAACTGAAAGTTTCCTCTGAAGAAGTGTGAGGAGTCAGTCTTCAAAAGTCTACTTACGTCCCATTCAAAGAGACCTAACTTTGCACAGACTGTGCCAACAAGAAAGAAACCTTGCCTTTTCAGTCCTACCATTTAATACATGATTTTTGAGAACTAATAGAAAAAAATATGAAACAAGAAAACCTTTCATTTTTTAAGAGGGAAAGACATGTGAATAAAACATTAAATATAATTAATTATATTTATATTCACGAATATTAATAATTAAATATTGTGTTCCATTTTTGGTAGATTAGCACAAATGAGAGTCATCTAAGAAGAAACCTCAATTTAAAAGAGTGTGTGTGGCAGGGGGATGGGAGGAGTGCAGTGAGGGGAAACAGGACAGAATATAATATATGAGAGAAAAATATTTTTAAAAAATGTCCTCATCAGTCTGGCCTATAGATGATTCAAAGAAAAGAGCACAGCTCACCACGGGCAGTGCTATCACTGGGCATATGGTTGTAGAATGTATAAGAAAATGAAATGAGCAAGAAGAAGCAAGCCAGTAAGCAGCTTCTTCCATGATTTCTGTTTCAGTTCCTGCATAGTTTTGTGCTTTAAATTTCTGCCTCACTTTCCATCCATGAACCATTACCCTGTATGCCAAACAAATCTTTTGTCTCCCAAGTTGCTTTTTGTCATGGTGTTTATGATAGCTATATAAGTCCCAACTAGGACAAATATAGTGACTACTAAAGAGTTTTTAACATGTCAAATTTAATGTTATGAGTTTACTACCCTAGCCAATTCATGGTAAGCACAACTTTTTAAAGACATAAAGCAAAGTGTCCAAAAGCAGTTTCTATATTAATGCCAACTTAAGGCAAGTTGGCCAAGGTAGCCAGGAAGTTTGAAGTGACACACACATGTCTTGGTAGCACAAGACATATGATTTTCTTTGCCCTTTCACTAAGTAAAAAAGACAACACTTGAGCAATGCAGGGTGGAAGAACAGATTTGTAATTATAGTTGACATGTGGTCCATATTTAACTTCTGCTTTCAAGAGATTTTAAGCATAGTTTGCTTAGCGATGGTTTCAGGCATGAGTTAGTGGGCTATCTCCAAAACTGGGAAGTTTCCTGTAAATTCAGATGTTGCAAGAATCCAGCATATGTACCTTTACCATATGTACCTGTACCAAATGTACATAACTAATTTACCCCAAATGGCCAAGTACTTTAGAAATCATCACAGCACAAAAATCGGGATGTATAGTAACATGCATATATAAAATCCAGGCAAGCCTTGGGGTTGGTTACAAGAGGCATGGAAAACAGAACAGTGTTATAATGCTGGTCTCATAAGTATAATTCATTCTATTTCCTAAAACATAGGGACACAGAAACTAAATCAAATCTCTTATGAATATACTCCAATAGTCCCTCCATAACTTACTTTCTTCTAATTTTTCAGGTAGCAAAGATATCAAACTGCATCTAGCTATCCAAATCTCACAGTCTGGAAAATCACTTAGTCACATCTTCATTACCCCACTGACTACAGATTGGATGGTGGTCCATAGTCACCAGATTTTTTTCTTGCCATATTTCCTAATAACTCACTAAATACATGCTAACCTGGCTTATGGTTACTTCGAATAATTCCTTAGTGCAATGAAAAAATTTGGAATAGATGCTTTGGGACCCAGAGAGAAAAGGAAGTAAGTTAATTAAGATTTCCTGGGTTATGGAGAAGACATTCTAGAAATTATAATACTGACTGCCATATCTTTCAGTAGGCAAAACCCAGCACCATTCTGTTTCTCTCTTCTTCATGAACTCATTTAAGACCCCTAGGCAATCATGTTCACATTAGGTCTATATCTACAAACAATGTTATCTCATATAATTAATCCATATTCCTTCAATGTACACTGTAGTAAGCACTTAAAGGTATTGCTAGCCATGTTTTATGAAATTAAAAGGTGTATATACTAGTATTCACAGACTGCATAACAAATTCCAACTGACATTTCTAGAGACAGGAACTCAAGATCAAAGTGCTTGATGTATCACTTCTGCTGAAGCCTCTGCCACTAATCTGTGGATAGCCACCATCATACTGGTCTTCATATGGTCTTTGTCTTTGCAAGATTCTTCAAGCCTTTGTTTCTTAAAAAAAGATAACAGCTCTAATGGTTAGCACTCCACTTTAATGACCTCAATTAACCTTAAATTCTTTTCTTTAATAGCACCATCTCTAATCAAATTCTAGGATAGTCCGTCAATGTATGATGTTTACATAGGACAGAAGTCAGTCTAGGACAGATAAACTTAACTTGAATTTTCTTTTATTTAACTCAATATTTTAAATATAACTTTATAAAAATTCAGATGATATCTCTTTTCATACTAAAATTTCAAAATCTGATGTTCCATCTTTTCCACTGCATGTTAATTTGGACTAATCATATTTCAAATACTCTGGGGATAGAAAACCTAGCAAAGTGATCAGGAGTCACACATTCAAGCATCACCAACAGAATATAAAAGATAGAAGAGAGAATCTCAGGTGCAGAAGATACCATAGAAAACATTAATACAACAGTCAAAGAAAATGCAAAACCCAAAAAGCTCCTAACCCAAAACATCCAGGAAATTCAGGACAAAATGAGAAGACCAAACCTAAGGATAATAGGTATAGAAAAGAGTGAATATTCCCAACATAATGGGCAGTAAATATCTTCAACAAAATTATAGAAGAAAACCTCCCTAACCTAAAGAAAGAGATGCGCATAAACAGACAAGAAGCCTACAGAACTCTAAATAGATTGAAAGAGAAAAGAAATTCCTCCTGCCATACAATACTCAAAGCAAAAAATAAAAAAAAAGAAAGGAAGGAAGGAAGAATACTAAAAGCAATAAGGGAAAAAGGTCAAATAACATATAATGGTAGACCTATCAGAATTACACCAGACTTCTCACCAGAGACTATGAAAGCTAGAAGATCCTGGGCAGATGTCATACAAACCCTAAGAGAACACAAATGCCAGTCGAGGTTACTAAACCCAGCAAAACTTACAATTACCACAGTTGAAGAAACCAAGATATTCCATGACAAAACCACATTTAAACAATATCTTTCCACAAATCCATCCCTACGTAGGATAAGATATGGAAAACTCCTATACAAGGAGGGAAAATACAGTTTAGAAAAAGCAAGAAAGTAATCTTATTTCAACAAACCCAAAAGAAGATAGCCACACAAACGTAATTCCACCTATAACAACAAAAATAACAGGAAGAAACAATCACTGGTCCTTAATATCTCTTAACATCAATGGACTCAATTCTCTAATAAAAAGACATAGACTAACAGACTGGATATGTATACAAGACCCAGCATTTTGATGCATACAGGAAACAAACCTCAGTGACAAAGACAGTTACTACCTCAGAGTAAAAGGGTGGAAAAAATTATCCAAGCAAATGGTTCCCCCCCAAAAAAAAAGCTGGAATAGTCACTCTAATTTTGAATAAAATCAAATTTCAACAAAAAGTTATCAGAAAAGTTGAGGAAGGTCACTTCAAACTCAACAAAGGAAAAATCAACCAAGATAAACTCTCAATTCTGAACATCTGCTCCAAATGCAAGGACACCCACATTCATAATAGAAACATTACTAAAGCTCAAAGCACTCATTACTCCTCTCACAAAAATAATGAGAGACTTCAACACCTCAATCTCATCAATGGATAGATGATGGAAACACAAACTAAACAAACACAGTGAAATTAACAAAAGTTATGGACCAAATGGATATTACTATTATCTTTAGAATCCTTTACCCTAAATCAAATGACTATACCTTCTTCTCAACTCTTCATGGTATCTTCTCTAAAATTGATCATGAAATAGGTAATTAAACATACCTCAACATACATAAGAAGATTGAAATAACCCCATGCATTCTATCAGATCACTATGGATTAAGGCTGGGCTTCAATGGCAACAAAAACAACAGAAAGCCTACCTACACATGGAAGCGGAACAACGCTCTATTCAATGAAAACTTGGTCAAGGAAGAAATAAAGACATTAAAGACTCTTTAGAACTTAATGAAAATGAAGGTATAACATACCCAAATTCATGGCACAAAATGAATACAGTGCTAAGAGGAAAACTCATAACTCTGAGTGCCTCCAAAAAGAACTGGAGAGAACATACACTAGCAGCTTGACAGCACACTTGAAAGCTCTAGAACAAAAAGAATCAAATACACCCAAGAGGAGTAAACAGCAGGAAATAATCAAACTCAGGGTTGAAATCAACCAAGTAGAAAAAAAAGAGCTATACACAGAATCAACAAAACCAGGAGCTGGTTCTTGGGGAAATCAACAAAATGCATAAATCCTTAGTCAGACTAAGCAGAGGGCGCAGAGACAATATCCAAAATAACAAAATCCAAAATGAAATGGGAGATAAAACAACAGAAGCTGAGGAAATTCAAAAAATTATCAGATTCCACTACAAAAGCCTATACTCAACAAAACTGGAAAATCTGTATGAAATGGACAACTTTCTAGACAGATACCAGGTACCAAAGTTAAATAAGGATCAGAAAAATGATCTAATCAGTCCTATAACCCACAAAGAAATAGAAGCAGTCATTAATAGTCTCCCAACCACAAAAAGCCCAGGACCAGATGGGTTTAGTGCAGAGTTCTATCAGACCTTCAAAGAAGACCTAATGCCAATACTCTTCAAACTATTCCACAAAATAGAAACAGAAGGAACACTACCCACTTTGTTCTATGAAGTCACAGTTATACTGTGACTTCATAGTCACAGTTATACTGATACCAAAACCTCACAAAGACTCAACAAAAAGAGAGAACTTCAGACCATCGATGAAAAAATACTCAATAAAATTCTCACAAACCAAACTTAAGACACATCAAAACAATCATTCATCATGATCAAGTAGGCTTCATGCCAGGGATGCAGGGATGTTTTAATATATGGTAATCCATCAATGTAATCCACTATATAAAGAAATTCAAAGAAAAAAAAACACATAGTCATTTCACTAGAAAAAGCATTTGACAAAATTAAACATCCCTTCATGTTAAAAGTCTTGGAAAAATCAGGAATTCAAGGCACATATCTAAACATAGTAAAAGCAACATACAGCAAAACAATAACCAACATCAAACTAAATGGAGAGAAACTTGAAGCAATCCCACTAAAACTAGAGACTAGAAAAACTACTTTCCTCTCTCTCCCTATATATTCAATATAGTACTTGAAGTTCTAGCTAGAGCAATTAGACAACAAAAGGGGGTCAAAGGGATACAAATTGGAAAAGAAGAAGTCAAAATTTGCAGATGATATGATAGTATACTTAAGTAACCCCAAAAACTCCACCAGAGAAATCCTACAGCTAATAAACAGCTTCAAGAATCTGGCTGGATATAAAATAAACTCAAGCAAGCCAGTAGCCTTCCTATACTCAAAGGATAAAGAAGGATAAATGATGAGAAAGAAATTAGGGAACACCCTTCACAATAGTCACAGACAATATAAAATATCTTGGTATGACTCTAATCAAACAAGTGAAAGATTTGTATGACAAGAACTTCAAGTCTCTGAAGAAAATCTAAGAAGACCTCAGAAGATGGAAAGATCTCTCATGCTTGTGGATTGGCAGAATTGATATAGTAAAAATGGCCATTTTGTCAAAAGTAATATACAAATTCAATGCAATCCCCATCAGAATTCCAACTCAATTCTTCATAGAGTTAGAAAGAGCAATTTGCAGATTCATTTGGAATAACAAAAATCCAAGGATAGTAAAAACTATTTTCAACAATAAAAGAACTTCTGTGGGAATAACCATCCCTGACTTCAAGCTCTACTATTGAGCATTAGTGATTTAAAAAAAAAAATACATAGTATTGATTGGTACAGTGACAGGCAGATAGATCAATGGAATAGAATTGATGACCCAGAAATGAACCCCCATACCTATGGTTACTTGATATTTGACAAAGGAGCTAAAACCATCCAGTGGAAAACAGACAGCATTTTCAACAAATGGTGCTGGTTCAACTGGTAGTCAACATGTAGAAGAATGCAGATGGGTCCATTCTTATCTCCCTGTACAAAGCTCAAGTCCAAGTGGATCAAGTATCTCCACATAAAACCAGATACACTGAATCTAATAGAAGAGAAAGTAGGAAAAAGCCTGGAACACAAGGGCAATTGGGAAATTTTCCTGAATAGAACACCAATGGCTTCTGCTCTAAGATGAAGACTTGACAAATGGGATCTCATAAAATTGCAAAGCTTCTGTAAGGCAAAGGACACTGTCAATAGGATAAAGTGGGGGTGGGGGGGTGGGGGGGGAATTCCGGATGGAGGAGTTGGAGAAAGGACTGAAGGAGGTGAAGGGTTTTGCAGTCCAATGGTGGGAGCAACAGTGTCAACATGTCTACCCCGCCCCTGGAGCTCACAGGGACTGGACTACCTTCCAAACACATGGAGAGGCCCATAGCTATGTCTGCATATGTGGCAGAGGATGATCTTGTTGTACATCAGTGAGTAGAGAGTCCATAACTTGGGCTTGAGGGTGTTTCATGCCCCAGTGTAGGGGAATGCCAGGGCAGAAAAAACGAGAGTGGGTGAGTGGGTCAGGGAGCACTCTCATAGAGGCAGGGGGAGGGGATAGGAGACTTCTGAAGGGGAGACCTGGAAATGGGAAAAACATTTGAAATGCAAACAAAGAAAATATCCAAGAAAAAGAAAAAGAAATATGTCATGAAAAACATCGCAAAGTCATCAGTTTTCTGACAATAATTAAAATAGGATAATATAATAGAGAGTAACTTTATGTCTTATATGCAAAAAAGAGAGAAGGATGTTAAATGGGGAATAGACTGAAGGATGATATTGAAGATATATTGCAGGAGAAAATTTTGAGGGAAGACTGTAGTAGGCACAAGGAAGAATTTTCAGAGTCTATAGGGGCCTGAAGGATACCTCAGGAGATAGAGGAGACTATGTTCATGACAGATGACCTGAATTCAGAACTTAGATCCTTCAAAGTGGCAGGAGAGAACTTACACTGTACTGTTGTCCTCTGCCCTTCATAAGCAAAGAACAATATACACATGCCTGCATATGCTTGTTTTCTCTCACCCTCCCTCCCTCTTCATTTTCCTCTTCCTCTGTCACTCTCTTCCTCTTTCTCCCCCACTCTCTTTCAAATAATAAATGGGAAAATAGACAAATAATAATATTTTTTAATTTTCCATATTTTTTTAATTTACATTCCGAATGATTTCCTCTTTCCCAGTTCCTCCTTCTCTGAAAGTCCCATAAGCCCTCTTCCCTCCCCCTGTTCCCCATTCAACTCCCTCTTGCTTCCCTGTCCTGGGTTTCGCCTTCATCTTCTTGGAAATCTATTGATATGTGAATTGTGCTCCACTATGTTCATAGCAGCCTTATTTGTAATAGCCAGATGTCCCTCAATGGAGGAATGAATTAAGAAGATGTGATATATTTACACAATGGAATACTACTCTGCAATTAAAAACAATGAATTCATGAAATTCTTAGGCAAATGGTCAGAACTGGAAAATATCATCCTTAGTCAGGTAACCCAATCACAAAAGAACACAAATGGTATGCAGTCACAAATAATAATATTTTCAAGTCCAAATATCAGAACTTGTTTGACACATTTAATAGACAAACAGTTTAATATCAGAGACATAGAGATTGCTGAGAATAGAGTAGATTATAATGAACCAAGAATGAAAGTTGGGGTACTAAATAAAATGTTTTTGTATTATCAGGCAAACATTGATTGAATCTTTTAAAAGATGCTCAAAGAAACATGGGCAATTTCAAAACAAAGTTGGAGTTAGTGGGAAGACTTTCTGATGAAGGGGGAATGTGGAGTCATATATAGTACAATCATTGTGAATGGTAATTTAATACAAGCCAATGTGCACAAAATTTTGACAGGGATAAATTAATTCAAGTATCTGTGTAGGGGTCAGTCATGGACTTGAAATCCCATTGTGATTCCCATTCATTGTTCTCAGACTGTCTGTAATTTTTTACACAAAACATATTCTTTTTTTTTATTTTCTAAGTTCTTTTATTTACATTCCAAATCATTTCCCCTTTCCCATTTCCTTCCTCCCCAAAAGTCTCATAAGCCCCCTTCCCTCCCTCTTTTCCCCATTCAACCCCCTCTTGCTTCTCTGTCCTGGCATTCCCCTACATCCAGTCTTTCCAGGACCAGGAGTCTTATTCTTAATGGGAGAAAATCTAATGTTCTCTTTATCTCCCCTCCCGAAAACATTCTGAATAATGATTAATGCATGATGGCATGCTATATTGATTGGAATTGATATATAATAAAAATCATATATAATTTGAAGCTGATTTCACTGATAGGAAAAAAAGAGCGGAATGAACTAAGTCTGAGGAAACAGAGAGGTTCATAAAGAATTCTGATTCAGATATAAAGGTGAAACACTGAAGTCAAAATGTTCAGCTGTTATAGCAAACTCTATTTCAGGGGTAATACCTAAACACAGTATCATAGTTGTCGAGCTTTCAACTCAGTGATTTGGTGCAGATAATGCTTTTCAACAATCAGGTATGTATTCTTATGAATTTTAATGAGTCTAGATTGTAATAACATCCCTATCCCTGGAGAGATAGAAAGAAACATCTACACTATCCTTCTAAGGCTCTTAAGACAGACAGACAGACAGACAGACAGACAGACAGACACATTTCAACCATAGTCAAATGTAGGGAATCAGTGAGCTTATTGGGCTTGTTTACAAAATATGGGTGAGGCATTACTAACATGCAGGAAGGTGAGCCCAAAGCAGCTGCAATGCAAGCAAAGTTTGCCTCTGCGTGGTTGACAACTTACCCATAACTTCACAGATAGTCCCTCCTTCTGTTCATCTTTCATCCTCTGTGTACTTTAGCACCTCAGGAAATCCTGTGCAATTGGACATAATTGCATACAAGACAGGTGGGTATGAGTAGAGTTCTGCACCTCACATGAAAAAATTCAAAACCACTCACCACCAACCACCCTGTTCTTCTCTGAGGGAATGTCAACAATCGGTAAGCCCTTTACCAAGCTTTTGATGGTCTCTTGCCTATCACATTCCATGGGCAGTATTCTACAACTTCTACACTGAACATGTTGAATGGGCGCTTCATGGCTACTTCTGCTATTCCGCAGTGTTCTATGGGACAGCTATTTGTAACACCAGTCTATAGGTAAGGATGTGCTCTGATGAGACTTGAACTTTCCTATGTCATAACAGAAGGTTACAACACTGAAATGCAATCATGGGTAAACCACTGCTTAACTTTGCTGTCAAAAGCATACTGCATGCCAGTGAGCTCTTTGCGTTTCTACTTCAAGTTTGTTGACGAATAAGTTAATTCATTTTTAACACTAAAAACTTGAAATGTAAGTTATAATTCTCTACCAAATATCGCAGATTTTTCTTAAATACAACTTCAACTGAATTCTATTGTTAATTATGTGTATTTAAATCATATAATCAATAAACAAAACTCGCTCTACAACTCAGATCTCTGTAATGTGCATTAATACTTTATTTGGTAATGTTCAATATGATAAATGAAACTTATTTATTTGCCTCACCTTGACACAGTGGCCTAGCCTTTAAGTAAAAGGATGAGAATAAGGGATATGTTCTTAAGTACCAAGCAAAATGCAGAAAGAAAAAAATCTTCTAATACACAGAAGATACACTGAAAGTAAAAGTAACTACACACAATTGATTTTTAAGCAAACATTGTGGCTTTTAGCCACCTTTGCCTATTTTTGAATGTGAATCTGTTTTAAAATAAAAGAAATTTGACCTCATTTCATGAAAGTTGGAAAACCTAGTGATTGGGATGGAAAGAGACCTATCATTGTGTCTTGATAACAATGAACAACAATGTAAGAATAGGCTAAATGGGCAGGAAAGTTACAAGTTTACTGCTGTAGAATTCAACCCTGCTTATGAGAAAAACAAGACCAAATTCCTTTTGCAAGCAACTGTGGCAAAGCTATCTATGTATGCCCTCTTGTTTTTCAAGATGGGGTGAGGGGGGGATGATTTTTAAATGAGGTCGTTGGTCTTGATGGGAATCAAATAATTGAGACAATTGCTTAGAGTGGGCTTTGAAAAGCATCTTGGGAAAGAGTGTCCCTAAATCCTTGTGGATAAAAAGCTGCTCTATTTCCAAATGCCAGGTGTAAAAGTGACTGGCAGTCTCTCTTTTAGACTTGTAGTCTTTCCCTTGTTATTAGGACAGGCTTTGGAAAGAAATAAGAGGCATGTCTGGGCTTCTGGGTTGGTGAAAACTTTGTCAGATGTGTTCATTAGTATCTTTTTAATTTCTTTTCCCGTTAGACTTAATCTGTATGCCCAAGTGTCCTGACTCCCTTTTGTGGCCCATAGCCAGGAAAACAGAATGTCTGGAGGAACACGATATTTGGACGCTGGTACGACTTGCAGAGCTTGATTGCTCTGTGGAGTGACTGCAGTTTTGACTGGTGTGAATTTCCTCATCAAAGAGGAATTCTGATGCTTTACATGGCAATTTGTATAATTAATCTTCTGAGCTTTTTGAAATTGCATTTTCCTTGTTGCCGCTGTTAATAAACGCCACAGGACCATCAATCCACATTTGGTCCCAGTGAAAACGACGCACAGGAAGGTAGTGATGCTAGAGGAGGTCCACCCATGCTTCCTAAGGAATGATGGGTAAGACACGGCCACCTTTTGGTTATTGACAAGAGTGAGGTTGGAGGAGGTGTGCTTGGGTAGAAACTAAGTTTGTTGTTTAAGCTGTAAATTAACCAGGGTTTGACGCCCTTATGAGTAAGTGCAGAGAATAACATTTAAGAATTTCCACGATTTTCTGCTTTTCCTTACACAGTTCTCTACTGCCTTACAGAAACAAGTGGTGTGTTCCTTTAGCTTCAAGGACTGCATTGCTGAAACCAGACTGTAGAAGGGTGTTGTAATAAAACAGTTGAGGACATGTTGACTGTAGAAGGGAACAAGTTGTGTCAGTTATATATAAGCAGTCACATCACCGAGGTTGTGGTGCACTCTCCCGTCTTGGAAATCCTGAAGAGCACGTCACACTATGAGGCTCTGAAATCCCGTTTCTTTCCCAGGATAATGAATTATGGAGTATTTGTACCCCAGCCTCTTCTGAACACTCAGCTCAAAATGTTTGCATCAGTGCCAGTGAATGTAAGGTGATCTCATTCAGGCAGGGGAGGTGGAGTGCACATTAGTAGACACAGCCCAATTCCCCAGTAGCTTAATGTCAATCTATGATTAAAATTCAACTCCAGTACCATTTCTTGGTAAAAAGGAAAGAGGTGCCATTTCATCACACAGATCGAAAAGGAAAATCCCAGATTCAACCGGAGATGAGTCAAGGTCTTGCTGCTGCAAGGCAGAAAGTACTAAAATCCTTAGCTGTGAGAATTCTGCTCTCAGTGTCTTTGAGTTGAGGAGACCCATCCTTCTCCTTTAGTGGATAGTTCTAAGGGACACACAGTTCACAACTGTCTTCTCTACAAGTAGTCATTCTCTAGTTCACTGCTGTCTATTTGGAAGTCACACTTTGAATATTAATTTCATGCCTTCTTCATTTCTTAAGGAATTTATGTGAGCTAGAAAATAGCTTATTCTTTATTCCCCTCCCGATTCAGGATAGGGTTATACTGAGATCAGTTTGGCTCCAAGAATTCAACATAGAGGTTTAACTCTGTATATGATTGGATTACCTATGCATATTTTCTATCAAATGCATAACATTATCATTTTTTTCTATTTCATATGTACAAATTGTTTGGATACAATTATGTTTGGATACTAAGCCTGGAGAGATGTTTCAACAGTTAAAATCACTCGCTACTCATGCTGAGAAACTGAGTTGATTTAGCCCATATGACAGCTCAGAACTACCTATAAGTGTAGTTTCAGGAGATATGATGCCTCTTCTGCCATGGTGCTATGTGCACTCATGTTGTACATACATACATGCAGACAATTAAATATAAAATTAATAAATGTTTTTAAAGGGGCAGATGTCTTTAAGTCAGCATAAGTTGTCTTAGGAGTACCAAAAGCACCAGTTTATATCTCATATCTCTGCAACAATAAAGGTTTCATGTCTATATGAAGCATCTCTTATATGATATAAAGAAGAAATATTTTAATTTGAACCATAGGTTCCTGTAATGTATATGTAGGTTTGTATACTTGTATGTATGTATGCATGCATGTATGTACATACATATGTATGTATGTATGCATGCTTGTATGCTTGTTTGTGTTTGTTGCATTGCCAAGTAAACTGTTTATATATATAATTGAATATGTATATATAGTGCTGCTTTATTCTAATAGTGGTGAAAGTTGGTTACCAGTTGTCAACTTAAAAATGAACATGGTTTAGAAACTTTAAAAAAATGCTGTCTCTGAATATAGACATTTTTCTTGGGTGATATTAGAACAAAGTATTTGTTACTTTGCTCCTTAAAGTATTGTCTTGTAAAAAATGTAACTGGCAGTAGCAAATTTTATAAGCCTTTCAAACTTCTTATTTTTGAGTCTTTTACTTAAATGATAAACTAAAAAGATAGTAAAAGAGTCCCACTGTTCCCTCACTCTCCTCCCCCAAATAAAAGGTTTCCAGATAGATGTTCTCAAATAAGAGCAAATCACCATGAGAAAGTACCATGCCAAGGTGAGCTCATTTCAGGGCAGACTCCGGTCTCCCTGTTCTCTATTTAATCCCATGCATCTGTTCATTCACTTGCTCCCCCCACTCCCTTACTATGATATGGCTCCTTTAGGTTGCTTGGCAACCATTATAATGCTGCTGCACATGCGTGCTACATAATAAATACTATCTTGCTTTATTTTTCTCCTTTTTAAAAGAAGGAATTACAAAACAAGATATTTTCTCTATCCTTTTCTAGTGGCCAAGAAACATTTGTGGGAATTTCAAAAGCTCCTAAAATGCCTGCAAGTATGCTGATAAGTAATTAAAATTCTTGACAAAGTGTAACTGGTCATTGCCAGTGTATTCTTTCAGTTATTATTTGCAATGGCCTTCTCTTTTAAATATGTGCACCTTAATGTACATATGTCGATATATGTTTGTGTAGGACTATAAAAAGAAAAGGAGCTAAAGTGCCAGCTGCTATGTCTCTAACAAAGGAGACGAAGGGAATTCCTTGAAATAATCTTATTTTATTTTTTCCTTAACAGTGGGTGCAGTAGTTTCGAGAGAGGACCTGGACTAAATCCATCCACTTTTTTTCTGTAAGAAATCAGACAAAGCTTATGGCCTTCCCTTCCCCTCCTTGGCAAATCCTAGAGTCCTGCTGCTTTCATTTGTTTTTGATCTGCCTCATTAAAAGACTATTGATGGCTTTAACCATTGTCCTTGTTTGGGTGCTGATTTACAAGCACTAATATCTGACTGTGCGAGATTAATGGGAGTCCAGGCAGTTTACGATTATCCTGAGGTCCCTGACCACACATGTAGGGGTTTGGGTAGGGGTCATGCACTCCTATGAAAAACTCCAAAGCAGGCTTAAACCTGGGAACGTTTTAATAGGATTGAATCTGTAATAGGATTTGGCAGCTTGGCTGAAACTGGATGGTGTGGTTTGTTTGGGGTTTCTTTCTTTTCTCTCTTTATATGTGTATCTTTTATCATCCAGTCATTATTATCATGGAATAAAAAGGCAATATTTTATTCTGAAGTCCAAATATTGTTGTCATTGTTTAAAGGATTCTTTAAAGGAAAAAAAATCACTCTTTAGTATAGAATATATATTTCTTTAATGTTAAGGCAAGAACTGTTATTTCTATTATGCAGAAAATTAGAAGGTTAAAATATAAAAGATGGGAATAGAATAAAGTATCTGTTGTGAATGTTGTGCATTTCTTAGCTAAGACTGCTTTCACAAGTCTAAAAGGCACTTGCAGTATAAGACCATTTAAATTTCTTCTTCTAGGTAGGTAAAACGGTGGCCTCTCTGGCACCTCCTTCTGCTGAACAGCTTTGGAACCCTGAAGCTAATGTCTCTTCATCAAACAAGCATGTTTCTGGAGTCACACAAGCACCCAGGTGCATTCTATTTTTGAATACTACTGCAAATGAATATTATTTAAAGTAAGACACCACATTTTTGATAATATCCAAAATTCTATTTAAAGTCCAACACACTGGACAACAAGCTTTACTAACACTCTCTTTGATGTCAGTCCACTTGATTATAATGTCTAAATTCTATAACAGCAGAGGTACAATTATTCAAGATTTTGCACTCAAGTCATTGGATGTTAAAGGACACTGTCCTGTAAATATGCCTTCATTAATTTTTCCAGGCAAGAAATAAAAAGACAAGCTACATAGTGCTGGCCTAAAGGGTCACACAAGTGCCCTTTTACAGGACCTAACCTGTAAATCTCAAAGCACAGAAGGAATTACAGTGGCTGTAAGACCTCATAAAAAGGTAATGAGAAAATAAATTACAGATTCTGTTTTGGTGTCTTTAAGAGTCTAGTTATAGGACAATTTTTAGGAAACCTGAACTTTTACAATTGAGAGTATATTTATAACATCAAAGAGTGCCAGTTGCACACACAAATGTCCAGTGCAACAGATCAGTGCCCTGTGTTATTTGCTGTCACTGTCTCAGAAAGTTGCCGGAACTTTTCAGACAAAACTCTACAGATGAAATGAGCACATTATTTCAAAGAGCTTCGTTGCGCAGAGACATTTTATTCTTTGCTTTTCTTTCTAGACATTATGTTTATGAATCCATCTTTTGTAGGGTAATGCCAAAGACCTCTCAGCATACAGATTTGGGGATTTTTAATTCTTCTTTCTAACTATACAATATCCACTTCCATACATACTATAAAAATTAAGCTCATGGTGTGTGTGCAACTATCTTGAAACTGTATAGATGATAGTATAGCATCCCTTCCATGAACAAAGCAATTGGGCTGGCTCTAGGTTTATATATAATAAGAGTCACACAGGTATTGGTGGCAGGTTTCTCAGAGACAACACCCTGCCTAGTGGGCAATGCTGAAGGGCTATTGTACCCTCTGAGGATAAAGCCACAAGAGAGCTGACAGCCACTATTAATTGGAACTTAATAATGCTTTGTTCCCAGGGCCTTCAAAAACGTACATAGTTCTGGTAAAGATATGATCTCTGAGTGTTGCTATCTAGTAACTAATTCTGACTACACTTACTTCCCTTTGTTCATGTTTTAGGTAAGAAAAAACATCTATTACCTAATCTAATCACCTGTCATTTTCTTTTTTTTTGTCGACCAAAGCCTAATTTTAGTAAGACCGCATGTGTATGCAAAAACAAAACAAAATATAAAGAAACAAAAAAAATAATAATGCCAACAGGAATTGCCATCCTGAATCTTCTTTCTTAGATAAGAAGACAAGTGGTTTGGCAAGGAAAGGATCAATAGCATTTGAGAAATTTACCTGAGATGAACTCTGAACTGATTTAAACTTAACTTTGATATGTGCACAACTGAATCACAAAAGTGATCCTTAGATGCTAATGTCTGAATAAGTTGTTTCTCTAACGTTTGTAAACGCTTTTAAGAAAATCTCAGCACCAAATTGTTAATTGCCTACAGATTAATTTATTAATCTTGATGGTGTGAAATCATACATATAACTTTACATAAAAATGAACAAAATATTCTTTACGAAAGCACCTGTTTCTTTGATTGTCAGAACAGCAATTAAAGCTAAATGATACTCTGGAAGATTTTTTTCCAGAGCATTTGTCATTTGGAAGGCAGATGTGATAAAGAGATGGCACATGCTGTACACACAAACACAAAAAAAGAAGGGAAGAAAAGATTTCATTTGTTCAATTACAACAGTGGCAAAGCTAAAATTACAAGACTGGGTAATCATCTTATTTGCAAAGCCTCTGATAAGTTAAACTAAATCTCCATGAAGCTACTTAATTTTCTATATTTTTTCTATAACATTTCTTCTTGACAGTCAACATGCCAAACACTACAATTTTCAATTGATTTTTTTCCCAAAGAAAGCCCATCATATCTATTTAGGGAGAAAGTGTTTTCTTTGGTTTGGTTTATTTTGTTAGATAAAGATATATCATTATATTTTACTGTATAATTTTTGAATACAAATTATGCTGAGAACTGTGATCAGAATTATTTCTGTTTATGTTTAATTACAGTGTTCATGATGGCATGAGACAAACGTAAACACTCATCAGCATGTATGGAAACTACTGAAGGCTCCCTGCGTATGCTGCCTAGTCTTCTGATCACAGCAGAGAATGATTCTTAGCAAAAATGGTAGCTATCTCCGTCTGTTGGTGCCAGTTCAAGGTGTTATAACACTGGTAATATCCATGCTCAGTCTTCTCATAAAACAATACATATGGTTACTAGAGAAATTGTGACTAATTGATTATTTTATTTAAAATGTCCATTTTTTAACCTTATTCTTTGCCTCTTTTTGACACATCAAAGTAAAATGGTCAATAGGGAGAAGAGTTTGGATAATGTCAGATCAAAAGATTGAGGATGTCCCACAAACTGAGAAGTTCTGTTCAAATGTGCTGGCAAGGCCTTTTCTGTCAAATATATCTGTGAAATGCTTGACTAAAATATTTTCTTGAGGCACGTCTAGAGTCTTTCCAGCACCCCTTTTACAAAAGTCCCTTTTCTGAGTTCACTGGGTACAGCTACACAGCAAGCATGACACACTGTTCTAGAACTTGCCAAAGCTCCACTAACGTGAGGAGTAGATAGGAATATGACAGTGTCTAGAAAGGGGCCTCCAAGGAGGAACTGCATACTCAGATATCAGTTCTTTGTGCTATTTCTCACTGTTTACTTAGATTCTTGCTTAGAACAGCCCAGTTGTTGAGGGGAGCCTCAACTGAGTTTCCAGTCCCTTCATTGCTCTGCCTCAGTGGAGTCTAAAGCAACTGTTAAAGCTGAAGATGAACCTTACCATAGATGTCAGCATCATGCAGACACTGGCAGGAGCCGATGGAAGTCATGGTCCTGATATTTGTTTTCCTGTATCCTTTAGGATGATGACTTCATACCTTAAAAAATAACAGCATTGTGTTCAGCTACTAGGAATGACAATAGCCGTTTTTGAAAACTTGCAAATCCCTGTGAACCCTGAGGAGAAGAAGCTCAGAGAAAATCACAGAGAATACCAAACCAGTGGATAATGCAAAAAAAAAAAAGTTCACAGTTCTAAGTTCAAAGCGTGTAGGGTTATCTTTTTCTGTTATCCAGCTTGTACCTATGTCTTGCATATCTGACTCAGCTACAACACAGCACAAAGAGGCATGAAATAATCCTCATGACTTGTCATAACTATGCTATCTTCTGCCAGAGAATTAACCAAAATAAATCCTGTTGGAGGAAATAATCTAATGTATAATTTGAGTTTAATAATAAATGCAAAAAAGCATTTGAGACATCTTTCAAACGAATAGTACATTTGTGATGTTTATTAAAGAAGAAGAGATGAAGAAATAAAGAAAGGCAGAGATACTGAAATTTGAATGTACAAATTAATATGCACATATTAGATAGGCAGCAATTTAAAATGTAATCAGGTCCTAATTTATTAGGCCTGTTATTTAGAAAATGGCATTCAATGAAATCGATGATGTTGCTGTAATACAACCTGTACTAGGTACAGCCTAACCTTAACAAGAAATGCCTATAGTCACTTCCATGTGAGAACAAATCTATGAAATCATCAATGGTCCTCATCCCCATGCAAGATACAATGGCCTGAAATTCTCACCAGCATCATATTCAGCAACCAGCACTAATCTAAGTAATAATTGTCCAACATCATAGAGCTCGTTACAAATGACCCATGTGCCATTAATCACTTAGCTCTAGTCATTCTATATTCCTAAGTTATTACACAAGAGAAAACTGATTCTCCAGAACAAATGACTGGAAGGCTTTTTGGTTGGTAATTTTCATTAGCCAAATATGAACTAATTTCTTGGAAATATAAGAGGTTTAAATAACATGATTACTGTAACTGAAATAATTGTGATAAATCTGTAATAGGGCAGGATTCCTATGAAGGAGAATCATAACCTTATTTTGAACATTTGGATAGACTTCTGCTTTAGTTTAATCTCTTCAAGAAAGTCTCCTTGGTAGGAGTAATAAGATAAATTCTACTTCCCTGCAGGATTTTGTTCTCAAGGATGCTACTGCTCTGACGTTGCATATATGATATAAAAGGAAATATATAAAAATATCTGGATCCCATGAGGTCATCTGAAAAAACAAGAGTGTACCTATGCCTCCCTTTTGGGATACCAGGATGTTGTAGGAATACATCAGAGGACTTCACCAAGTTTTTTATTTGAATCTCAATGTTATATGAGGAGCAGAAGATCCCACAAATTAGATACCCATTTCATCTCAATGCTTAGAGATTCAACTTCTCAAGATTAGTTTACACTGAAAACCTGTTTCTAGAGATTCCTCCCTGCTGTGAGCCTAAAGCCTTCACTACCTCCACTCTTACCCATGTCCTCAGCTCTCATATCCATGACACTGATGAAAAATCAAGTTTGTAGCCTCTCTCTGTCATTTTAGTTCAGTCACAAGAAACAAAACTGGGTTTTTCACAAGCCTGCTTGACAAAGGTTGGGCCCCAAAGATCATAGCAGGCACAGGGATGCCTCAAAGATAGATCCAGCTATGTGGCATGTAAGTTGTTTATTTTCCAAATCACAGTTGCTGTGGCCCATGAGAAACCTTGTCAAGACTGCAGGGCGCAATGAGACAATGGAGGTTGGCTGGGTACTATAATGGCTGCCTTTGTGTTGTGCTAATTGCTTGGCCTCAGTGCAGACTTGTCCCAGCAGTCAAGTAAGAGGCCATGCTTTTTCTCTCTCCTGTCTCTGCAATCTTGGATAAACATACAGGACTCTCGTTTTCTTACAATGATTCACCTATAAACAAAATACTTCATGTGGTCACTTAAATATAAGAGAGTTTTAAAGAGAAAACAGTACAAGGTTTAAAATGAATTTTGCTTTCTTAGAACAAATTAGTTATTCAAGTAATAAAGTAAGACCAACCATGTAACTGTGGTGTACAAGATTTTACATATTGATTTATGTTTGTTGTTGTTTTAGGGACAAGTTCTTGATGTGCAGCTCAAGCTTCCCTAATATCCACATTAACCTACATACCTCAGCTCCGCAAAGTACTGAGATTACAACATTTGCGTCTATAACCTATTATGAGATTTTAGTTGTCCTTAAGATTTAGAAATTCAGTTCAAAATAAACCTCATAAGCATCATATATGCTTTCAGAGATATGTACAATATTCATCCAATGTTCCAGGAACAGAATAACCAAAAAGACATTATTTCTGACAGCTACATTCAAAACCTGGCCTTGTGACTTCCCTGTGTTCACATATGTAGTAAACACGGGAGTGTGACAATGCCAAGTCTCAACCTGGATAATGGCTTCTGATCCAATAAACTGTTCAATGATTTCTCCTGCCAAGTGACAGGGCTCTCAGCAGACACTCTAAGCTTTTCCTTACAACCCTACAGGGACAGCTCTGACTTCTTCATTAATACTATAAGTTTAGCTGTAGTGATTCAGTTGCCTATAAAAATACACTCTATTGACAAGGACTATTTAAGAGAAAGGAGAAGGTTTAAACACAGGATTGTGAAAAACATCTGGGAACTTGTCAGAAACTAAAATTAACTGCTTCCCCAGAAAAAATCAGGAAATCAGCATAGGGTAGCTTGGCACTTTTGGAGAGCATTTTCACACAGAGATTGAATGAATTTTGACCACAGAGGAGAGTTTTCATATATGGCTCTAACAACTTCTAAACCCAAAGATCTAGACCATTCTATGTAAGTCCTGGAAACACTTGAACACATTCTAAAGTATTTCTAAGTGTTAAGTGCATTCTCCCTTCATTTCATCAGCACTTACTTTCCAGTACTGAAGACCCTGTGGGGAGGGATATTTTAACAGGGATATATAGAAGTTTATATACATAGAAGTTTCTGATAAAAGAAACATTTGCTCCAAGCTGCACTTTGACTACAATATTAGTTCTTTATTGATCATCTTACTCATTACGAACATTTCCATTTACCTTGGTTAATGCTTCTCTGATGTTACTGAGAATGTGACAGAATCAGGGCTCCCACCTCCCTAATGAGGAAGAGACATTAAAACTATAGAGAACAGTATTTGCTTATCTGTCTTTCTTTCAGGCAATATTGACACCTCTATCCAGAAGTATGAATGTGTTCTGTCTATCCATGAGCTGACTGCATGAGCTATCTACCAACATTGCAGACTGACACTTTGCCCTCCTAGATCAGTGTGTGGTAACTCAGGTGGCTCACACCCACACCACTGGGAAGGACCAAACTTCCTAAAGACAACACGGGGCTCCTTCTCAGTGAAGACTGACAAAATTAGTAAATAAACAAATGAAGAAATAGATAAATCTTTTCATGACTAAAGCGTGAACTCAAAGGGCAAAAATAAAAATGAATGACTGTTTTGTATGATGGTAGGATTCTTTTCCCCTGGTTTCCCTTTGTCTTGTAAAGCATGTTTATCAGGGCTTGGACAGCCTAGAGTTTTCTGGGTTCTTGTGCATCTAAGGACAGCTTCAGTCGGATCTGCCCCTATCATTCTCTCTGGGATAACTAATTCTCTTCATTATGAATTTCAAAGTGGAAATCTATCAGGTTAGTACTTCTTCCCCAGGCAGAGAGAACATTACTATGTAAAAAGCTGTGCAGGGGAATAAGATCTCATCTCCTGCCGCTGCCCCTGGGTAACGGGCATGCCCACGGCTTCACTCAGTTCCAGAAAACTCAGCTTATGGTCAAAGAATAGGGAAACGAGAAGCCCAGGAAGCACCAAGCCAAAACCAGGGTAACTATAAGGCATGTGAGAAGAAATGGAAGGAAAAGAGGGGGATCAGGGCTGGAACCCAGGAATATGTACCTGCATATTTCACCGGCACAGATATGGGTGGGCAAATTCAATCTGTCAAAAGCTCATCAGAACCAAAATGAGGAGCAAGGTGAATTTGCCTTCTCGTGGGCCAAAACATCATATCTCCTTCCCTCAGACATCAACACATCTGGGTTTGAGTTTGGGACATTCAGAGTTAGACCAGGGCCTAATCTGTTGTCCTCTTTGAGCCACAGACCTTTGGGATTCGATAGAACTGAAGTGCTGAGGTTGCAAGCCTTCCATCTCTTACATCATAGCAATCTTCAGCACCCACGATCATGCGAGTAATTTCTTGTAATAAATCACATGTTTCTCAGAGACCCCTAACACAAATTGAAAAGTCTTTGGCAACTCTTGCTGGTATCAAACGCTCTTCTAAAATGATTTATGTGAACTCACTTAATCTTCCTAATAACAATATAAACCAGGTAATGTTATTACTACCATTTTCCATTAGAAGAAATTGAGTCTTAGGTAACTTGATCAACAATATTTAGCTAATAATGCACACAGCATTATGGAGAAGTCAAAGGAATAGCACATGCACAGAACATACCAAGACAATATGCTGTGAGCATACAACAGCATCCTGCACTACACAGTGTCTCACTCTGCAACTGATCAGCATTTTAGTAGAGATTGTAAGTTATAGAGGACAATACTTTCTTTACAAGAGCCAAGAGGGAAACTTCCCATTCTCAGGACAAGTATAAAAGAATCACAAAAACTAAACTGATTAGCATCATTCTCAGCATAAGAAAAGTTTTTTTTTTCACCATTTGATTCCATTCATTTTAAATAGAAATCTGAATAACTACAAAATGGGGAGTTTTGTGATAAGCTCTCTTAGCTGTGAGCAGATATGAATTCTAATTCTACACTCTAGCCAGAAAAATACTAGTAAGTTCATTATTGCTTTGACCATCTGCTATTTTAATACAATGGAAATAAGGCTTAGAAAGTTGAAGTAAAAGATGTATATTTTTGAAAAATAACAGATTCTCTAAAATAATACTTTCTGAAAAGAAAATTCAAGGATAAAAGGGTTTGCAAAATTGCTTACATTTATACAAGATAAAAAGAAAGAACCTTGTGTTAGAAATAGGCCCAGAAGCTGGGGTCATGGAGATCCAGCTGGGACATGCAGGGATATCCACATGCAGACGAACTGTCACGGGCAAAGTGCGTATTGCAGAAAGCTGAGAGAGTTATTAAGCTCACATCTGTGAAACAAGATGAAATCCCAGACAGGCTTCATCTGAACCATCAAGAAATTGAATGGAGAGGAGAAATATCTAGCTCTAGCTTGTGAAGTATTTTCTAGTCATTCATGTAGAAAGTTGTCTGGCATGTATATATTCCAAAGCACTATATCTTTCCAGAATCAACAGCAGAAGCGATACTTAATCACTCTCTAATGATAAAATATTTCCATTGGCTTACTGTCTTTACTTGTATAACGTTTTTCTTTTTTCTTTTCTTTTTCCAGCAAGAGCCAGTTATTTACAAACCAAAATACCTATTTTGTAATTCTCCCTGAGTTTCCAGTCTGTCAAACAGAAGAAGACACATAAAACTCCCTGGCCATGCCAAGATTCTTATTGGTACAAGGAAAAAGCAAAATATGTTCTGAGCAACAAATTTTTTCTCAAATAATTGAGTTGTATTAGTGTCCAATGTGCTTAGTCGGAAAGTGCGTGCCTAATCCTCCACAGACACAATCTAAGAAAGGTACCAAATAGGTACAAAAATAAAATGATACAAAATAAGATTATATATAGTATAAGAGTACCAGGAAAGACCACGTTGGAGTGAAGAAGACACTTGAGCTGACCCTGTAAGTAAACTTTAGGCAGTCATTAGCAAAGTTTGAGATCTGAATGGGAGAGATTTAATTGAGAGGATAAGAGAATAAGATGATGGATGCAAAAATGGGGACATTAATGTATATGTGCAATTTGTCTACAAACATTAACAATTTTGACAAGAGATTTCAACCCATCTAGGAAAGAATTTGACTCTATATGTAGTTTGAAAAGGGCTGCACATGAGGAAGATGATCTGGTGCTACTGAGAACTCAGACTGGACAGAGAAATGATCTTGCATGACTGAGAGCCAAGAAGGAACAAGAAGATGATCTTAGGTGAATGGAAATTCAAATTGAACATCGCAAACTACAAGTAGTTAGAAACTACTGCACTACTCAAGACACAAGGCACTGTAGATGGCAAAATTGTAGAAATGAGACAGAAATACGACAAAATTATTATAGAGAATAGACAGAACCGAAGTGTGGTGAAGCACACCTGTAATCCCAACACTGGGAAGGTAGAGGCAGCTTGAATTCAAGACGGTTCAAGGCCAGCCTGGACTATCTGAAACACTGACTCACAAATGAAAAAAGAAAAGAAAAAAAAAAGGAACAGAAATTTGCTTTGAAAATATGTCTATGAGGTCACATGTGGTGCTCATTTATTTTAATTCGTTTTAATTTAGATCTGATTATAAGTCACAGAAAATGATCTGTTACAAGAGTGGACAACTATATAATTTTCTTACACTTTGTCTAAAATTGCTACCAGCAAGGAAGATAGAGCTTCGTGAAGGCAATGAGAAATCTATGACTACTACTCACCTTTTCTCTCAATACCAGGGGCAAGGCATTTGTCCTGTCTAGTAAAAGAGAAAACTTTGGAGTCGGCCAGTGAGGCAAATGAAATTAGAGTGAGTCTTGGGAAAATGGAGGATGAAAGTTGGTAAGCGAGATACAATCCTTCCATGGAGACCCACAAATCATATCTGAAGTTGATAATAGACAAATAAAGGCATAAACCTATTGTCCATGAAGGCTCACAAATTACATGTGAAGTTTGTAGTTGAGAAAACGATGACATAAATCTATGGTTCTGAACTGTGACTGTTGTCATTGCAAGTGGGGAGAGAAAAATAGAGAGGTTGGGAAGGGACAAGGAATGGACCAATTTACTCAATGAAACTTCCACAACCATTAATGTTCTTTTTCTTTTCTTTTTTTTTTAATTTGTGAATATATTTATATTTATTTTACTTTATTTTTTTGGTTTTTTTATTTTATATTTTCTTTATTTACATTTCAAATGTTATCCCCTTTCCTGGTTTCCCCTCCAAAAACCCCCTATCCCATCCTTCCTCCTCCTGCTCACCAACCTACCCACTCCTGCTTCCTTATCCTGGCATTTCCCTACACTAGGGTATCGAGCCTTCTCAGGACCAAGGGCCTCTCCTCCCTTTGATGTCCAACAAGGCCATCCTGTGCTACATATGCAGCTGGAGCCATGGGTCCCCTCCATGTGTACTCTTTGGTTGGTGGTTTAGTCCCTGGGAGCTCTGGGGTACTGGTTGGTTCATATTGTTGTTCCTCCTATGGGGCTGCAAGGTCCTTCAGCTCCTTGGGTCCTTTCTCTAGCTCCTCCATTGGGGACCTTGTGCTCAGTCCAATGATTGGCTGAGAACACTCGCCTCTTTTTTTTTTTTTCAGGTACTGGCAGAGTGCTCTTAATCATACACAAACATGACTTTAATTAAAAATAAATTAAAAATCAGAGAGTATTTGACAGGTTTGGCAGTAGTTCCAACAGAAGGGCAGAGTGAAGGGTGAAAGGTTGCCTGTCTGGCTTTCCACAGCTAACTGACTGAGAATTTGGGGGTAAAGCCTTCCTGTATACTAAGGAAATCAGCCACTGGAAATATTTAGGACTGGTGAGTTTAGCTCCACACATTAATTCATAAGTTTAGTGTCTTAGCATTTGTGGCATATGCTACATACACAGCATTATCATCCACCATTAAGACTAAACCAAAGAATAGTCCTTTTGTTCACCTGAAAGTGGAGTGGCTAAACCAACAATGTTTACTTAGTGTTTCAGACCATCATAACCCAGCATCACATGAAGAGAGATGCTAAAGGACCCTGAATAACCAAATAAAAGATAAGTTACACATTCCTCCACAACCTGGGTTTTGGTACCCTGTTCAGCAGCTTTAGCCTATGTTGAGTTTATAGATAAAAGAGTAGAGAAAATTAAAAATGAGAAGAATATTGAAATATTAAATATTTAAATTATAGCTTCTTCTAGTAATGAGCACCTTTAGTTGGGGTCATTTTAAAATAATGTCAAATACAAATACAAAAATGGTTAATGTGTAAAAAGCCTGTGACAGAAACCTCACTCAATATTAGGTAGATCGCCGATATTTTTTTAAAAACTTTATCTGTAATGGAATATTTAAACAGTACAAATTATCAAAAGCTAAATTAATATATATACTGGCACAATCCAGCTAATAAAATGTTCTGAAGTCAGCACAGTAGAACCAGATCTAGCTTGACCAAAATGCTAGCCCCTTCTTAGAACACTAGGGGGTGGCTAATCTGACTGCTTTTGATGGTGAACCATTTCCTCTTAACACACTCTCTCTCTCTCTCTCTCTCTCCTCATCTAGACAAGCTGATAAGAAAACCCAAGCATCCTTCCCCTAGTGCTAATGGAGAAAGTAAACTCTAGTATGTCCTGCTAGGTGTCAAACCTCTCCTAACCCTGATCTTATAAGTAAAGCCATACCTCTGCACCCATCAAGCCAGGGGTGGTTGAGCATTTACGCTGCCCTCCCTAGAAAGCACCGTGAGTTTCCAATCAGTTATCTCAAGTTCCTTTGATCAGCTGGAGAATGACATTAGAATTGAGAGTCAAATCAATTTGAAACAAGAGATTAAGGCTGCCCTGCTCTCAACACCTATAAAATGAGATCCTATCGTCCTGAAGAAGAAAGGAAAAATAACAAAGGTAGATAACACATAGCAGCTCCTGTATGTCTGAGACCATTCCAGGACTCTACATTTTATAGATTACTTTTATCTCTATGAAAGATCCATGAGGGAGTATTATTCTAAATCCTTTCATATAACTTATATAAATGACACAAAGGTTTCAGAAAGTAGGAAAGGTATTCTCAATGTCCCATGGCTGGGAAAACACACAGAAATTGGAATCCCTGTCTTTAAAACCAATGCTGTCATTCAGTTCCCTGTAAATGTTGCCAAAAATGGTGTATGAAGACCAGAATATCTGAACGTGGCTATATGTCCCCACTCCCTCAGCATGGCCTTGCTAATGCTTCTTCCTTTTTCCTTTGCCAAGCTGATGCTACTTATTTCAGGTCTTCAAGAGACTGCTGAACCACTGGTTCCTTTCCACGCCCTGAATGCTTCAGACTTTACTTCCCACATCACAGTGTGTTTCACATGTGCTTTTAGGGTTCAGGTTTGCCTTCATTGTGTCAAATTTTACTGTTCTTCTCTCCATTGAACCGTAAGTTGGGTGACAGAAGAAGCTGAGTTTGCTAATTGTTACCTGTTGATAGTGCCTGGCACAGGAATAAGCACCCTATAAATGTGTTGTTTAGTAAGCAAGTGTTACCCAAACATTTATATTTCAGTAAATTATATACGTTGTCTGTGGCTTGAGTAACTCCTTCTACAGAAATTTATGAGCAAGTGGACTTTGTGGATTGACCTAGGTTCTGTCACTTTAAAATTCAAATCCTTAAAATTACTTTGGGGTTTTCTAGCAAATAGAAGCAAGGTGCTTCCTTCATTAGGTTGTACTCATCTCCTCTAAAGTAATTGCACACTCTAGCAGTTTACCCTATGTGGTCTGTAAACCATTACAGTAGTAGATGAGGTAGACTAACCTCTGGACCACCCACATAGTATCCAGACAAAACAAACTCATACATGTTCAGGAGAATGCCATTCTAATGTTCTGGGATCACTTCACATAGTATTTCACTTACTCATGGACTGAATAACCAAGAAGATGCCAGAGGTAAAAATAGAGAATAAATTCAATACAGAACTCACTAACTTTCATGCATTTTTCACAACTTTTATGTGCAATGCTGATTCTTTAATGATAGAAGACTGTAACACCAGGTTCTGTGCCTTTTAAATCTCACAAATTACAGTAGATTTTAACTCAGACTCAAGGCTCCAAAGCATATGTTCTCTCTGTTGCAGAATGATGACATCACCTTGTCCCCTGAGTCCAAATGCACCATTCTAGTATTATAAGAGGTTGGATATAGAAAAACATACTTTAAAAATACAACAGGCAATTTTCAAACTTCACTAATGAATTCTTTTCAAGGTGTCACTTTAAAATTCTGGAAAAGATATTTTTACCTATTTAAAAACAAATTTTGCAGTTAACTCAAAATTTTTCAAATTTAAGTTTGTTAGATAAGATGACAGATGGCCTAATTACTCAAACTCCTTTTTTGCAGATGAATTGGAAAATATATAAATAAATAAGCAAGCGACTCTCTCTTTATTATATAAAGTGATGTTAAGAAGCTCATAGTTAACTCCTTATTGGTATGGAGGAGAAAAATATACATACAAGGCAAAAATGGAAATAAAGGTCCATTATGTTCAGCAATAGATTGTTGATAACTTGACAGGCAACATTCCAAAAAAAATGCTATAGAGAAACAAAGAACTAAACCTAAGGATCACAGTGAGTTAAATATCTAAATTACGAAAGCAATACCTAGATTGGAAAATGTTCTACATGTGTGAAGTCAATACTATTCAGTATATATTTTAACAGGTAGACCAGTGGGAGGTCACTCAAACATTCTCAGTGGGAGGCCTGTGTTGACTTCTAATGGTCTTTGGGCTGTGAGATGGCTTGGCAGGGAAATGGTGCTTGCCATTAATCCTGATGTCCTGAGTTCCATTCCACATAGTTGAAGGGAAGAACTGATTGCTGCAAATTGTCCTTTGACTCCACACACACACACACACAGAGACATGCTCACACACAAACACACACACACCGACATACACACATACAATGTTAGATATAAATATAAATATGTTGATTGATAGATAGATATTGATAGAGAGATGATAGACATTGTACATACTTGCATAGATAGACAGACAGACAGACAGATAGATATCATACATGATTGCATACATAGATAGACACATATATAGATATAAGAAATTAAAGTAGCCAATCTTTGAAGGACTGGTGTCATATTATAATACAATCAAGGCAGGGAAGAAATGACAAGTAACATCAGTGTCAACACTCTTCATTGCTCAATGGTGCAGGAAACCTAAGAGCCACAACCTGATGGTGGCTGCATGTTCTCCAAATAGATCTCACTCAATAATTTCCCTTCTCAACAATAGGAAAGTAAATTAGAAAAAAAAGAAGAAGAAGCTAAGCTAAGACCAGCACATCTCATCCTGCTGTCCTTGGAATGGCAGAGATAGTTAACGTTTGACAAATGATATTGTTCTATTTGTTAGAAGAATAGTGCTCCTTTCAGTCTCAGTCTAACTCAGACCACATCTAAGCAGATAATAAGCCCCAGGTCATCCACACAGGGTCCAAGGCTCTTCTTATTTTCAAATCTTCTGTTTCCCCTGCACTCATTTTTGTATTTACTCACCCAAAGGGAAAGTAATATTTATCTCCCCATCTAAGAAAACACTAGTCCACACTAGATACCTGGATATTTACTCAATGTCAGTAAACCAGAAACAAGCATTGTGTTCATGAAATGAGGTTCATATACAGCCATAAAGCCTTTACAGCTACAAAGAGTGAATAGCAATCCAAGTTTGATTTAGAATAACACATGTAACTTTTCACACTCCAACATTACAGCTTCAAGGAAATCAGCCACTTTAGTTCAGTAGCAGCATCTAGAAATTCTCACCAGAGTTCATGGAAAGTCTCTTGTTTTTATTTCTGGCAAATCTAGGAGTGGGGACATCCAGACTATCTATTAGTGATGATCATGACCCTGGACAAATAGTCAGATGTGAACTGGAAGACTGCAGAGACTAATACCGAGACATAAGCTTATTTGCTCAGGAGCCTGGAGAGAACGTCCCAGGTGGAATCAGAGGAGATACATATTGGCCCCTCTTCACACCACTGACATTTTAATGAATACCTACAAGGAAATAACTATGATAATGAAACGGGCTTGTCAGAGCCCTTCTGCTGCCCTTTTCACCTGGCTCTGGCCTTCTTCATTCAGTTGCATTGTGTTTCTCAGCTCTCATTATGGATTTGTGCTATTTATGTTTTCTCCTTGGGGTGTGGTGTGGGAAAAGAGGGCAAAAAACAGCAGACACCAAAGGAAAGTCAAAAGGGAAAGTTTACCTTTAAATTAGCATAATTCCAGATGATGATAAATGAGTTTATGTAAAAAGTTGCCTACTCTAGAAACTGACATTTGTGTCTGGTACAGTTAGTTTGTAGGGTGTATGCATGTGATCTCCAGCACCTCCAAAGTGCAAGGGTGGTATTTTCATAAATGTCAGTTCTCTCTCTACTATGAACTCACAGGGCTTTGGGATCTGATAGAAGTTTACAGAGAAATAAACTGAACAGATATAAGAGAGGTCACTTAGCACACAGCAAGACTTCAGAACTAACATCTCCAAGCACAGGACAATTTTGATTACATATAGATTAAAAGGTCCGCAATTCTACCTCAATGCCCCACTCCAAAGTGTAAAAACTGCAGTTATGTCTGATGCATTCTCATCTGTGTGACTAAGATGATTCCTACACCAGGCTTACTGCACATTTTCCTTGTCAGTGCTTTTGAGATAGCACATGCCCTCCAATTAAGGCTAACCCTAAACATTTTAAGGCAGAGAAGTTCCACATGACATGACGTAATTTTCCTTAAAAGTACTAGTAAAACAAGGTCTACATTATCTCAAGAGATATACGAGCTGAGTAAGAAATGTTATCAGGATGGATAGAAGAAAACACAAAGATCCCCCATCCACAAATGTATAGTCATCATTATGACGAATTGTTATCTTTGTTATAGAAGTAGCCTCTGAGTCTACAATTCTTCTCTCTTCAGGTGCCCGTGGTGTAAATGAAAGCAGAACTGACGTAAGTCACCAGCAATAGTTTGCTATGGAACTGGGGTCTCTGCAGACCTGCTGCTTATGTAATAAAAAATAAATTTGAAAACTTTTGGCCCAAAAGCACAGAACTTTACCAGGACACCTCTACCTTTTAACTTCTTTTTTTTTTTTTTTTTTTTTTTAATTTAATTTTATTTTATTTTTTTAATTTACATTCCAAATCACTTCCCCTTTCCCGTTTCCTCCCTCCCCGAAAGTCCCATAAGCCCCCTTCCCTCCCTCTTTTCTCCGTTCAACCCCCTCTCATTACTCTGTCCTGGCGTTCCCCTACATCCAGTCTTTCCAGGACCAGGGGTCTCTCCTTCCATCTTTTTAGAAATCTATTGATATGCTGATTGTGTCTAGGGTATTCTGAGATTCTGGGTCAATATCCCCTTATCAGTGACTTCATACCATGTGTGATCTTTTGTGATTGGGTTACCTCACTAAGGATGATATTTTCAAGTTCTGACCATTTGCCTAGGAATTTCGTGAATTCATTGTTTTTAATTGCAGAGTAGTATTCCATTGTGTAAATATACCACATCTTCTGAATCCATTCCTCCGTTGAGGGACATCTGGGTTCTTTCCAGCTTCTGGCTATTATAAATAAGGCTGCTATGAATATAGTGGAGCATGTGTCCTTATTGCATGCAGGTAAAGTCTCTGGGTATATGCCCAGGAGTGGTATAGCCGGATCCTCCGGAAGTGTCATGCCCAGTTTTCTGAGGAGCCGCCAGACTGCTTTCCAGAGTGGTTGTACCAGCCTGCAATTCCACCAGCAGTGGAGGAGTGTTCCTCTTTCTCCACATCCTCGCCAACAACTGCTGTCTCCTGTGTTTTTGATCTTAGCCATCCTGACTGGTGTGAGATGGAATCTCAGGGTTGTTTTGATTTGCATTTCCCTAATGACTAAGGATGATGAACATCTCTTTAGGTGCTTCTCAGCCATTAGATATTCTTCAGGTGAGAACTCTTTGTGGAGCTCTGTACCCCATTTTTTAATAGGGTTACTTGCCTCTCTGGAGTTTAACTTCTTGAGTTCTTTGTATATCTTGGATATTAGCCCTCTGTCAGATGTAAGGTTGGTAAAGATCATTTCCCAGTTAGTTGGTTGCCGCTTTGTCTTTTTGACGGTGTCTTTTGCCTTGCAAAAACTTTGTAATTTAATGAGGTCCCATTTGTCTATTCTTGATCTTAGAGTATAAGAAAAAGAGGTCAAAGGGATACAAATTGGAAAGGAAGAAGTCAAACTATCACTATTTGCAGACGATATGATAGTATACATAAGCGACCCAAAGAACTCCACCAGAGAACTCCTACAGCTGATAAACGACTTCAGCAAAGTGGCCGGATATAAAATCAACTCAAGCAAGTCAGAAGCCTTCCTATACTCAAAGGATAAGCAGGCTGAGAAAGAAGTAAGAGAAATAATACCCTTTACGATAGCCACAAACCATATTAAGTATCTTGGCATGACGCTAACCAAACAAGTGAAAGATCTGTATGACAAGAACTTCAAGTCTCTGAAGAAAGAAATTGAAGAAGACCTCGGAAGATGGAAAAATCTGCCATGCTCATGGGTTGGCAGGATTAATATAGTAAAAATGAGCATCTTACCAAAAGTAATACACAGATTCAATGCAATCCCCATCAAAATCCCAACTCAATTCTTCATAGAGTTAGAAAGAGCAATTCAAAAATTCATCTGGAATAACAGAAAACCCAGAATAGCTAAAACTATTCTCAAGAGTAAAAGAACCTCTGGGGGAATCAGTATCCCGGACCTCAAGCTGTACTACAGAGCAATAGTGTTAAAAACTGCATGGTATTGGTACAGTAACAGACATGTAGATCAATGGAACAGAATTGAAGACCCAGAAATGAATCCACACTCCTATGGTCACTTGATCTTTGACAAAGGAGCTAAAACCATCCAGTGGAAAAAAGATAGCCTTTTCAACAAATGGTGCTGGCTCAGCTGGAGGTCAACATGCAGAAGAATGCAAATTGACCCATCCTTATCTCCTTGCACTAAGCTCAATTCTAAGTGGATCAAAGATCTCCACATAAAACCAGACACACTGAAACTAATAGAAGGGAAACTAGGGAAGAACCTTGAACATATGGGCACAGGGGAGAATTTCCTGAACAGAACTCCAATAGCTTATACCTTTTAACTTCTTAACTGTGTCCTTTTGCAACATATAAACTTTTAATTGTTATGAATTTTAAACTGTTTTCTAGGCTACAGATTTCCATTTAACATATCATGAAAAGATTCCTAAAGGAAATTATTCTAATTCTTTGTTCTTTATTATTATTATTATTATTCCTTAATCTTTTTTTATAGTCCAGACTTTATCCCCCTCTGGGTCCATTCTTTGACTGTTCCACATTCCATACCTTCTACCCCAGTCCTGTTTCCAAGAGGAGGTCCCCACTCCCCACACCTACCCCACCAGACCTCCCCATTCCCTGGGGCCTCAAGTCTCTTGAGGCTTAGGTGTATCTTCTCTGAGTCCAGGCCTGGCATCCTTTGCTATATTGCTTTTAAATGAGTAAACCATGCTGTTATCTATCTCCCAGGAAGCTGATACTCTGATAGGACAGACATTAGGATTAATTATACTAAAGAGCAGGACAAGATTCAAAAGAGTGGGTACATCTATTATGGAGAATTTCCTACAGATACATTAGAAATTTTACATGCATTGACTGCTGGTTAGCATTAGGAAGCCATTCACGAGGTGACTCTACCAAAGCCACCACTGTTTGCATTAGCAAGAAAGGAACATAAGCTAACTGATAAGAATGTAGTGGTATAATGCAATTAATACAGTTATGTCTGTTAATTAGTGTTTTCCAACTGTCAAAAGAAGATGCTGTTTAGAAGGCAAACTTATTTTACTGATTAAAAATTAGAATCCATCTTGTGAAACGGTGATGGACCTTCCTTTGATCTAATTAAAGGGAGAGTTTGCATACTCAAAACTTGTGCCTCTCTGACATAAATTAACATATTCATAAGTGAGATAGATGGATCCTTTGCAATTAACATGGGACAAGGAGAATAAAGCTAATTAGTAAACATGCTTTCTTTATTAACTTGCAGGTCAAGCTCTGTTTTATTATAAACTAATAGTGATAGAACAGAGTAATTTTTTTTCAAAGTTAAATTACTGGCTTTGAAATCACGTGGCACGCTGTTGCTGAAATGAAGCTTACTCTTCCTTTCCAAACACCTGTTAGTGCACAACCATAAATGTGTTCAGCTGAAAAAGGCAGGCTTGAGCAGGTTAATGGGTTTCTTGGAAATGCCCAATTTTGTATTTATAACCTTAATGACTGTCTAGAGAAATCAAGTTCTCTTAGCTCTTCTAGTGAATATCCTTCCTTCAGTTGTCCACAGCGCTTGCTTCTGTTGCTTTTCATGCAAAAGTTAAGAGCAGCAACTGTACTGTGCACCAAATATAAATATCTTCCTTCCTAACCTGCCTCTTGATTGAGTTCCTATTATGATTGCTTTAGTTAGTTAATCCAAATAGTTCCTAAAGTACAATTTCTGTGATATCCTCCCTAAACTCATTGGCATTATGCTTGACCCTTCCCTGGAATCTTTTGATATCAGAGTAAGCTGGAGAATCCCACAGAAATCAGTGTTCAGAAGCATGTAGCAATGCCTCTGTCACTCCAAGAACTTGTCAGCTCCTAACATAGATATCTGGCCAGGCCATACAAGGGGGTAGGAGAGCTCCAGACTGAAATAAATGATCCATTTATAGTCTTAGGGAAAATTTTAGTATCTAATTGCCAAGATCAAATCAAGAATATATAGTTTTTAAGGGTGACATGGCTCACAAAAGACAAGTACAACAATTGATTAGAAGTGTTAATTGCAACTTGATGAGCCTGGGCAGGTTGGTACCCATGGGGATCTTCACATTCTTTAAGGAGAAGGGGAGCAGATAATGGAGGAAAGGCATATGAACTGGGAGAAAAGGAAAGGAGGGGGCTGCCCTTGGAATATAAAGTGAATAAATAAGTATATAAATAAAATTAAAAGAAGGGTTAATTGAACAAATTTTCTCCTTGATCTGTTTTTCACCAAAGAAATTGATACATTTGGCTGTCCCGTGGCCCCAGAATGCTTTTTTCCTTCAAAGTGTTTTGTCCAAAATTCCGCTCTTCTCTAAATTCTGCAGAAGGGTCCAAGCTTTTTATTCATTTATCTGTTTTCCTTCTGTATATGAAATCTCTACCGCACAAATACCCTCAAGTTCTCCGTTGATTTTATTTACTTGATTTTGGAAATAAGACATTGGCATCACTGGTTTCAATCAGCAATCCACTGCATGATCCCAGGAATGCCTGGGTATCTGTGTGCCCCAGTTATATTGGCAAATTTAATGGAAATCCTAGCAGATATTAACTGATAGCTATCAATGCCATACTTAACATGATTGGGTAACCTGACATTATTTTTCTTTTCATTTCTCAATAAGTTACTTTTTGCTGTCTAAATTTCTGGTTTGGTAAAACCCAGGTATCTTGGAAAAGAAAGGATACATGTTGAGTTAAATTGATAGGTGCCCACTCTGTAGTTATTAATACTCTGTGCTGAAGTTTGGCAATCAAATGCATCTTCTTGGTCTTCTGCCTGGATTCTAGGCAGGGCAGTTTCCCTGAGAGCAACTAGTCCTCCAAAGCCCAAGGGAGATGATAGACTAGTAGAGATGCTTGAACCAGGAGGGAGTCAGCCTTATGCTTCAAGAACAGGAACATTTGGTACAGTTCTCCTAGGTAACAGCTTTAAGTATAAACATTCGCACTATAATTTAATTATCCTATTAAGTTAAAAACATTCCCTGACATAAGTCATCAAATGCTGATCAGAATGTTCTTCTAAAAACTATTGTGGGACAAGTGTCAGGGTAATGTCACATCAAGTTTCCCACCCTTAACCAACATGAAATATTCATGGATTTCTATTCGGTTATGCTCCTTCCATGGCTCCAATCCTTCTTTTGGCGTTCCTAATTCAAAATGCAAGTTTATCTTACCATACCCCAACCTTTATTCAGGAGTAAAGGTCAATTACGACTGCACTTTGCTAACAGTTATCACTATTACCAAGGATGCACTCAGTGCTCCAGTGATATTACACTGTGCATAAATGTGACTAAAAAAACCTTGCTGCTAAAATTTAAAGCAAAATGAGAAGAATGAACATTTTCCTCTTGTTACCTTTATTATTTACTTGAACAAATGTCATAGAGAAAAGAATCTTAAAACTTAATCTCCCTCAATCAGTGTCAGCTACATTACAACTTAATAAAAGTTTATACTGCATAATATTATTTTCT
Source organism: Tokudaia tokunoshimensis (assembly GCA_036184795.1). Taxonomy (NCBI): domain Eukaryota; kingdom Metazoa; phylum Chordata; class Mammalia; order Rodentia; family Muridae; genus Tokudaia; species Tokudaia tokunoshimensis. The sequence continues at coordinate 10,781,013 of BTHU01000005.1, read as the reverse complement.
TTGTATGAGCAATTTTCTGACACCTTACATTTAGTTAAATGATTTTCCATGTGTATTTTATATGAAGATAAAAATGAGAAATTATTTCTACTTATATTCAGTGTGATGTGGAAGTAGCTATAAAATACAAAGTCTGGCTAAGTCACTAGGCTCTGGCACCAACAGAAATAACATGTGCATGTAAAGCAACCCTAAATAGCAATAGCAGCAGGAGGGAGAACTTGCATCTGTATTTTGTCTATCTTGTAGGAACTGAGAAGGATCTAGTCTCTGAATGATCTTCATATCAAAGAGCTCTTGCATCAGACCATTGACATACCGTGATAAGATAGTTACTCTGACCTTCTTTTCAGGTGATAAACTCTGGTAGAATTACAGTTGTGGTGGGGAGTTTAGTTGAGGAAGGGGATTTTAATCAGTAAAATATAGAATCAGAGTTGTATTTCAAAAGAGCAATCTTTTCATGTCGTTTAATTCTTATATTTTCTAAACATTTTGTTATGTTTTTCTTGGGAGGGAGTGGGGTTATTCATCTGAAGTAAAAGCAGCAATTTACAACACCTTTGTAACTAAATCTGCTATGAGCTGTAAAGAGAGACCACAATCCAGTCACCAGCCATCCACTATTTAACCAACTGCTAACCTGAGGACATCTCTTCCTCTTTCTCCCCTTCCCCATTTCCCTCCCCCTTCCCCCTTCCCTCCTCCTCCTTCCTGTCCCCCTCCCCTTATTCCTCCTCATCTCATCCTCTGAGTCCTTCTTTCCTCTTCTTTTTCTTTTCCTTCTCTTCCTTACCCCCTTGACCAAGCCAATGTATATTTGTTTAGAACAAAAAAATGCATCTTTCCTTTTAAAGTTTCTTTCTCGAACGTGCCTCCAGTAGATACTGTATAGTTGCACATACATGCCAACTTCCCTGCAAAATCTTTTGCTCTCTGTCAAGGTAGAATTACTGACTTCTTCATCAGTATTATCACAACAGAGTTCTTGCACATCTAGTTGGCACTAGATCCTCTTATACAAATGTGTGGTTCTAACTCTAAATCATGGGCTCCGTGTCAGCAGATTCTATGTGTCAATAGGTATTTACCTTCCACTGGGCCCCTGATGCAGTGGTCACCCCCCAAATGCCTATTCTTTTATTATTCACCTTTTCTGTCTCCTTACAGACAACATTTAAGGAGGTTTGGGTGTTTCTGTTTCTTAAGTTTTGGCTTCTGGCTTGAAATAATTCAAAGACCATCATAAATGTTTACTGAATGAATAAATAACCAAATAATTTTTGCTTAAAACTTTAAGGAATAGCTACCCATTATAAATGTCATATACCCATTTTCCATGCCTAAAATAAATGCAAGCAACAGAAAAGAAAAACCCCAGGCTTTCAGAAGATAAAACCTTTTGTTTGATGAATTACCCATTGCTTTAAAGGTTTCATCTGGACTTGGGTCCCATGACATATGGAGGATTTGACTCACTCATGAGCACCACTAACCACCTCCAACTACCCTGACAAAACTCCTTTAGGTGAGTGTTTGTTTGCTTTCTGGCTCTGAAATTATGTAACAGCTTTGTCCTGGGTTGAGCCTCAGCCCTTTCATGTAGCTCTGACTCCTAAGCAGGATTCTGATTCTTTTGTAGACCCTCTAAGTTAGCCAATTGCATATAAGGCAGAGTCTCCCATCTCCTCTGCAGGAAGAAGTTTCTCCCCCTCTTCCTCCCATCCCACTTTTCTCAGCAGCAGTGACAAATGCTTACCAATGAAATCATCTGCTTTATTCTACTGTAAGAAATGCAAGAACCATATTTTCAAGGATTCAGAAGAAAAAAAAAAGAGCAGACTCTATGTGATTGAGTCTACAGAGCCACATTCATTTCATGGTGCAGGAGCGTTTATAGTAAGCCACACTGTCTATATAGCCTCCCAGCTGAAGAAACCAGGTAGCAGAGAGTTAAAGCACTTGCTCATTGGTTTTTTCCCAGATCCTATTTTAATTTGCTCCCTCTTTTTGGACAGCTCTGTGAAGGCAGTCTGGTTCGCTGCCTCGCCATACTAATGAGACTCATCCATCTGCCTCTGTCATTGCCAGCCTCTCCTTTCTGCTGGAAGTCAGAGATGAACGCTCAGGACAGGTCCTTTCTAGGCTGCAGTACTTAATCATTTCTAAACACGCTAGATGGCCTCAGGCAGTGAAGGCAACAAGCATTTAACCCAGGCTTGGCAGCTCTGGCTTGCCCACACTCTGCCTGGGAGCTCTGATAATGAAAAGTTGCTGCGTTTTTCCTCTCCACTTAACCAGATGCTCTTTGCTTCTTGGGGCAAAAGGTTAAATAGATATAAGAACCCATGCTAGTTTTGAAGGCTTTTATTAGCAGTACTTCTAGGAGAGAGCAAAGAGGATGCTGTTGTCCCTGATCCATTTGTCCCTTGGGATTCATATTTAGGCTGTGTCCTTGTCTTTTACAAAAAGGGATGTTGCCTTTACCCATGGGGCTTTTCATGTGGTTTTACAGCACAGGAGTTAACACAGGCAGGTTTGCCGCCTATCATTTGTCTAACGTTCAGTTCTTATGAAAATAATGAACCAAGAACACTGACACCTTTATTAACAATGTAGAGAAAACATTTTTTTTTCCAGATCAGCTAGAGTTTCAGATTTATTTTTCCACCCCATCTACTCCTCCATATGTCTACAGAATCTACCTTTTTCCCAGAGCTCATGTTAGTATAAAGCAATTGTCTGGGATGTGTAAGAATTAAGTATCCCATCATTCAGGCTAGACATGCAATTAGAAGAGTTGCACTAATTTCCACTGCTGAGACCTTGTCACTTTAATTTATTCTTACTTTGCTGCATTTAGGCCTTTTCTGGTGGGAGGCCAAAGATTTTATACAGTTTTAGTCAATGGAGTTTTAATGTAGGAACTTGAGTATGCATAATGTTTGGAAAAAAGGTTTGGAAGGTTTTACCTAGAACTGGATAAAAGAAACAAAAACCTGCATGAAGACATATACATCTCTATGATTTTGTCATGCTAGCAAAATAGCTAAAGGTTTATATCCATAAAAGTTGTGTAGAATGGTTCTGTGTCAATCTTTCTCTAATACTATTATTTTCAAATAATAATTAATTAATTAATTAAAAAATGTTTAACCTTACTAATAATTCAAGGAATTAAGAGCAGGTCCATGTTTATTGAATAGCAAACCTTACTTTTGACTCTTCCCCTAAAGGACCAAGAGTTCATTCCTATTGATGGTACAAGATTCATCCAGGAAATAGTTAACAGTTTATCAGAAAGATCATGTCAGTTGTTTAGAAACTTCATAATATGTTAATACAAGAAACTTTCATAATATGTTAATAGTGTTTCTATACTTAAAGGTGACTATACATACATACACACACTCATATGCATTTAATATGCTATTTGTGTCATTGTGTCTGTCATGAATATAATAAATGTATTGCTAATTTGTAAACATATTCCTACTTTAAAAACTACAGGGCAAAGGAGATGACGCAGCAGGCAAGAACACGTCCTGCACAAGCAGGATGACCTGAGTTTGGAGTTGCCAGCTACTGTGTAATATCTAGGTGTGTTACATATACCTGCAACTCCAGCACTAGAGGGGGTAAAGATGCTGAGGCTGGCTCAGCACAGCTTAGCTCTATTAAGGTGCCCCTACTAAAGTGAGAAGTCAGAGAGTCAAAAAAGCAGAGCATGTGATTTCTTCTTCTAACTTTTTCATGTTCTCGGATGTGCACACCCATGCATGTATACATACATTCACCACACAAGCGTACACTTTGCGTTTATGCCACATACAAAAATATAATAAATAAAACCTAAATGTGTAAAACACATGTGGGAAAATATTCATTGAAGTTTTACTGACTCACAATTATTTATAAAACATCTATAATTTGATGACCATATTTTAAGAATAAGCAGTAATGTAAAGAACTTTTCTCTGTGTCATCAGTGATATTTCTGGATAGCAAATCTTCTGCAGCAAAATATACTCTGTATAAAAATAATTTGCCCATGATTTTTAAAAGGAAATCACATCCTTTTGGCTTAGGAACACCTCTCATCAAATATGAAGCAGACAGTGAAAATTCTAGAAGCTATTATTTGGGGTAGCAGCTTATGTAAATTGATTTAGAAGTTAAAAATAAGAATAAAGGACAATAATGCTGCACAAAAATAAATGAATCAAAGAAAATTATTATTGAATGTTTTCCTATTTGGTAGCTACATTCATTTAAAATCAATGGCCTAATTAAAACTGAAAAAGAGTAGAAGCAGAAATAAATAAAAATACTAAATTTTAAGATTGTATATATTCCTAGTCTTGAAACCAAGAAAGATGCTCAAACTGAAAAGAAAGTGAAGGAAGAAACAAGAATCTATCTCAATATATGTGTAGCTCATGAGCTCAAGGATTGGTTTCCCTTGAGGAGAGCAAAGGTGCATGCCTCTCCTGGAATGACTTTTTCTCAAACTGCCTTTGATTAGGCTTGGCCATTCGAACTTTGGATAAACCCAATTTATGTATTTGAACATGAATACTGTTCACAACTGTCACCACAAGCTTCATAACAAAAACCATTATATTATCACAGAGATCTTCAGGCATTTTCAACAATTACAGAGAAATGGAGGTGCTAGGTTTTATATAATCTTAATAATTTGGAGAGATTGGGTTCCCTTATACATTCTCAGTTGCCTATATACTTGTGTATAGAATTTTTATTCAGATTTTCAAAGATGTGGACTCACCATAGGCATGTGTTAGCTTAGTTAGAAAAGATGCTGAAAAGCCCTTAGTTAGTCAATTAATTAGCTAGTATTTTTAAAGTACCATAGGGTACACAGCTTAGTATAAGCAAGAATCTATCTTCTTGCTTTAAGCATCTACCTCAGCAAGTACATAAAGTTCAATTTGCACCGTCTTCTTGTTTTAGTGATTCAATAACTTCTAAGTGTCCAGTGGACTAAACAAACATCAAACTATTGTCTGACATACTTCTATATGATACACGCACGTGTATATCTATGTATGTGTATGTATAGACAGATATATAAACTTGGCATCTTTTCCAGGAGATATGCCAGGATATATTCACAGCTTTATATACACATGTAATTCATGTATTTCTGTGCATATGGCAGTCAGGGGAATATAGCTAATCGACTGAACATGTTTTATTCCAGATGTTTTTATCATATTTTCTCACTATCACTAATAAAATATCCCCATAGTTGTTCCACTTGGACAGTTTGATTGGTCTTTAATCCCAAACCTCATTGAAAGAAGGAGCACAAAGCATTTTATGTCCTCTGGAAGGAGACAACAATGGTGGCAAGTCAGTCACCCCCGAGGCTCTGCAGACAGAGCGTCCATCTTAACACAAAGCAAACTATAAACCAATATGAGATGCTTTATTTTGGATCCCTAGCACTTCTGTCTTTTAGATTTACTTTCTAAGCTTTATCAGCATCTACCTGCTCAGGGATACATCTCCTGTCTTCCACATGGAGGCTGAGATGCCCTCTCTGCTGGGCTCCTCTCAGGCTCAATTCTACCTTTCTCACAATCGTGCCCCTGCACCCTGTGTTAGACTCATTGCCACTCTGCAATCACGTGTCCCTTTGTCAGGTAGCCAAATTGCCCCCAAAACCTGTTTTCTTATCCAAGTGTTTCCAGACATCACACTTATTTCTGATAAAAGCTCATTTTCTATTGAAGATTCCCAAATCACAGCTGACTATGTACACCCTGTGCACTCTTTCATCTAAGTTAAATTTAGATAACTATAAAAATTGTTTCTTATGAGCTCAGGCTTTAGACTCCCCCTGCCCCCCCCTTTTTTTTTCATTTAAAAGTCAGACTGGTCTTTTCTAAATTCCAACCATCTCACATTAGTTAGCCCAATCCTTCTCCATTTGATGCAATGTACTTACAAAAATGGGTGTGCTGGCCTCATCTTTATGCTGACCGTAATAAGGAAAAAGGCTAATATGCCCTATTTAATATAATCTCTCTATCGTTTTTGTTTGGTTTTTGTTTGGTTTTTACTGCATAAAACCTCACCAACCCAATGGTGAACATGAATGCTTTCACCTTTCCTAGCTAGGTTTATGTCAGCTAGACACAAGCTAGAGTCATCTGAAAGGATGGAACCTCAGATTCATCTATGGGGCAGTTTTCTTTTCTTTTCTTTTCTTTTCTTTTCTTTTCTTTTCTTTTTTCTTTTCTCTTCTTTTCTTTTCTTTCTTTTATTTTTTTAAGATTGGCTTCTTTTTGTTAGTAAATATTTGCTTTATTTACATTTCAAATGGTATCCCCTTTCTGAGTTATCCCTCCGAAAAACCCCTATCCCATCCCCCCTCTCCCTGCTCGTCACTTCTCCCCCCAATTTCCTGACTTCCCCTATTCCAATTTCCTGCATTCCCCTATTCTGGGGAATGGAGACTTCACAGGACCAATGGCGTCTCCTCTCATTGATGTCTGAAATGGTCATCTTCTGTTACATATGTAGCTGGAGCCATGGGTCCCTCCATGAGTGCTATTTGATTGGTAGTTTAGTCCCTGGAAGCTCTGGTTGGTATATATTATTGTTCCTCCTGTAGGGCTGCAAACCTCTTCAGCTCCTTGGGTCTTTTTTCTAGCTGCTCCATTGCTATGCTCAGTCTATTGGTCAGCTATGAGCCATGGGTATTTTGGTCCACTTTCCAATAAGGATCAAAGAATCCACACTTTAGTGATTTGTGGGATAGGTTCCAGTCCATCATGGATGCTGCCATCTTTGAGCTTGTGGTTCTCAATTCCATAATAAAGCTTACTGAGCAAGTTATCAGAAGCAAGCCAGTAAATAGCATCCCAACATACATACACACACACATACACACACACACACACACACACACACACACACACACACACACACACACCCCAGGGCTCTGCATCAGCTCTTGTCTTCAGGCTCCTGCACTGTTTGAGTTCCTGTTTGAACTTCCTTTGATGATGAACAATGATAAGATAGTGCAAGCTAAATAAACCCTTACCTCTTTAAGTTGTTTTGACATAGTATTGTTTCAACACAGCAATAATTATCCTCATAAGACATGCCTGCTCGAAGTCTTCATGCCAAATGATTTCCAGTGGCATTCCCTTTTTCTTTAAAGATTTTCTTCTATGGCAAGCAGTAGCAAACAGCGAAAGGACTTCTCATGAGGCTAACATTAGTGATAAGGAAGAAAATGCTACCACATTATGTGCATGTACCTAAAACTCTGTAAAGGCAAACGCTATGCTGTAGGAACTAGTTTTATTGTCTAGTTTGAAACCTAACAGTCAACAGATATTAAGTTACAATGACTATATTTAAGTGCATGGGATGATCAAGATGATCAAGGAAGCTGCTATTTGAAGGCTACTATGAAGCGGCTATACCTTCAAAGGAAACACTATTTTCTGATTCACCTTAAATAAGCTTTGCTATTTAATCCATGCTGACAGAGTGGTGACACATAATATCAACTGTCACTGAGGCAGCCATCTGAGCACCCTGCAATGAGATCATCTGTGCTAACACCAGAACTAGGTAGTGCTCCAGAGAAGGGAGACCCTGGTTCAAATCGTGTTCCTCTCCAATTTACCACTTATATAATGTTTGCTGGACAAGTTACTTCATCTCTGTCTTCCTAATCCAAAGTTTCTAACATAAAGGGTGACATAATTACTGAATGATAAATGTTAATGTATTTAAAGCCTGCAGCAGAGTGCCTGACCCGGAAAAGGTGCTAAGGAAGTAGTGGCTCTTAACAGAAAACAATAATGTTAGCAAATTTAAGATAAATGAGCTAGTTTATTTCTCACAAGGCTCAGAAGTCGGGCTACACGCTCTCAATGAAAACAAAAAAAAATATTTTTTTCTTAAAGAATAATAAGAACATACTCAATTATGTGTTCTAAAGGGGCAAAATACCATTGGTCTCATGGAAAAATGAGGACAAAGAACTTGAGAAACAATACAAAATGTATTAGTTGATTTACAGTGTCATGCTTAAATTTAAGAAATTGAACAGGGACAAGTGTAGTGGGAAGTTTTACCGACTGAAAACAAGAAATGGAAGAGAAAAGCTCAAGCACTGAAGACAAGATAGAAAAAATGGATACATCAAGCAACGAAAATGTAAACCATAAAAAAATAGCTCTAAAACAAAACATCCAGGAAATCTAAGACACTGTGAAAAGACAAAGAATGATAGGAATAAAAGAGAAGAATCCCAGCTCAAAGGCCCAGATAACACTATAAACATAATAATACAAGAAATTTTCCTTAACCAAAAGAAGGAGAGGCCTATGAAACCACAAGAAGTGGGAAGTATAACAAATAAACTGAAGAAGAAAAGAAAGTAACTTGGAACACAATAATCAAAACGCCAAAATATACACAATAGAGAAAGAATCTTAAAAGCACAAGGGAAGATGACCAAGAACATATAATGGCAGATTTACTAGAATCACACCTGACTTGTCAATGGAGACCCTAAAAACCAGAAGGGTCTGGCCCAATGTTCTGAAGACTCTAGGAGACAACTGATCCAAGCCAGTACAACTACATGCAGAAAGATTTTCAATTACCATAGATAGGGGAAAATGATATTCCATGATAAAACTTTATTTAAGCAATACCTATCCACAAATCTATCCTTAGTACTAGAAGGAAAACTCCAACATAAGGGAGGCTAAACAAATCCAAGAAAGCACAGGAAATAAATAATTTCAGAGCAGCAAAGTCAAAATCAGAGGAACAAACATACACAGAGAGGGAGGGGGGAGGGAGGGAGGGGGAGAGAGAGAGAGAGAGAGAGAGAGAGAGAGAGAGAGAGAGAGAGAGAGAGAGAGAGAGAGAGAGAGAGAGAGAGAACAACAACAACAATAAGTAACAAAAATATACCAAAAAGTATTGCTTATTGATATCTCTCAACACCAATGGTCTCGATTCCCCAATAAAATGACACAGACTAACAAAATGGATGTAAAAACAAACAAACAAAGAAAAAGGATTATTCTGCTGCATACAAGAAACACCTCATAATGTTTGTGTTGGGGGATCACATGGCTATAAAAACCTCTCTCTTAGCTAGCAATAAATTAGACAACTTCACTGTGAGTGAGAAATTTAAAAGATAAAATAGTGAGTTGAATCACTATTGAGGGCTGTGCACCAGCTGCAGTCACTGTTGAAGGTTACATACCACCCAGGCTGAGCATCTCAATTTTTTTATGCAAGTCTATGTGTGCTCTTGCATGCACTCTGTAAATCTATATTATATTTCAATAATTATTTATTCACTTTATAACCCAATTGCATCTCCCCTCCTCAAAGTACCCCCACATACAACCCCTTTTCCCATGCTCTCTAAGCAGGGGGAGCCTCCCCCAGTATCATTTCACCCTAGCACATCAAGCCACTGCAGGATTAGGCACCCTTCCCCTCTGAGGATAGACAAGGTAGTTCACTTAGAGGAATGGAATCCACAAGCAGACAACAGATTCAGGAACAAAATTTATTCCAGTTGTTTGGTGACCCTCCTTAAGACCAAGTTGCATATCTGGTATATATGTGCATGGGCACCTAGGTCTATCCCATGTTTGACCCATGAAATACATATTGTGAGAAATTTCTGTGTCAATGCAGAATAATTTATAAGATGCATTAATGGGAAGAAAAGCAATGTACCCAGGTTAGTGTTGAATTGCTTCTTCTTTATGTAGGAAAAGATAAAGAAAATAATGTGTGCTCATATCTGCTTATATATTTTTATAAAGATACCTATGATAGACCTATGTGAATCTTCAAGCAAGTGGTAACCAGAGCTAGAGTACAGATCAGAAAATGTAATTAAAGTGAGAATCCGTCAGACAGTAGCCTCCTCAACTCATGTTGAAACTTCCTTGCCACTGAACCAGTATGAAGTGAGACATTCAGAGTATAGTGATGTCACAGGAGTCTGCCAGTATGAATGAGTCAATGGCTGTAATTACTGTGGGAGTGTCTTACTGTTTAGTGTCCTCGTGATAAAGGAGAGGGAGAGATTTTTATTCCTCTGCATCTGTGAATACTATTTTTCTCCTTATACAATGTCATGACAAAGAACAGAAACTCTTCAGATGGTGATAATATGTCCTTGACCTTCCCAGACAACAGAAGTATGAGCCAGATAAATTATTATTCTTTTCATATGATATGTTTCTTTCACTTTTATATTTGTACCATAGTCTCAACCTGAAACACAGGCGACTTTGGAACTTGCTGTGGAACCAATGTTGTCTTATAAATTACAACAATACTCCTGTCTCAGCCTTTTGAGTGGTAAGATTACAACCATGATATTCTATAGTCACAGAAAAAGGCCTAAGATAGATAAAATGTTCTTTTATAAGAATTTTTATCTTGTAAATGTATTACATATTAGCTTTTTTTAAAAAAGGGAACCATACATTAGCATCAATGATAGACATAAGCTCTGAGTAATAGGTTGGGAAAAGATTTTAAAATACCTAAGAGGCAAGAAGGTATAGTCATTTTATTATGTAACAAAACAGCCTGCAAACTAAAGCTAATTAGAAAAGAGAGTAAAGAATACTGCATACATATCAAAAAATGCACCAAAAGGTTTCAATTCTTAACATATATACTCCAAGGCTATGAAATCCAAGTTTGTAAAGGAAACAATATTACAGCTTAAATCACATATAGACCTTCACATCCAACTATCACCAATAGATAGGTCATCAAGACAGAAACTACAGAGAGAAATGTTGAATTAAACTATATTATATACCAAAAAGAACTAACAGATATTTAAAGAACATTTTACCCAAACAAAAATGATGTATCATTTTCTCAGCATCTCATCTACCTTACTGCAAAACTCATCAAATAGTCAGAAACAAAGCAAGTCTCAACAAATACAAGAAAATGAAAATAAGACATTTTATCCTATCCGATCATCATTAATTAAAGCTGTATATCAACAACAACAGAAACAACAGAAAGCTTACAAGCTCATGAAAACTGTACAATTTTCAACTGAATGAAAGACATCAAAGACTTTCTAGAATTGAATAAAATATATTTATAACATACCCAAATTTATGGGACACAATGAAGGTTGTTATATGAAACAAATTCAAAGCACTATGTTCAAATATATAAAATTGGAGAAATTTCATACTAGTATTTTAACAGCATAACTAAAAGCTCTAGAACAAAAAGAAAAAAAATCACATGAAAAAGACGTAGTCAGAAATATTTAAACTCAAGACTCAAATCAATGAAATAGAAACAAAAAATCAATAAAAGGAATCAATGAAACAAATAGTTGGTTAAGAAAATCAATGAGATTGACAAACCCTTTACCAAATTAAGTAAAAGGTAGAGAGAGAATATACAAATTAACAAAATCAGAAAAGAAACGAGGAGCACAACAATAGACACAAAGGAAATCCAGAGAAGCATAAGTATGTACTTTAAAACCTTGTTCTGGAGAAATGAAGAAGTGGATAACCATTTACCAAAATTAAATCAAATCAATTAAGTAATGTAGACTGAATTACATAACCTCCAGTGAAATAGAAGAAATCTTTAAAAGTCTCCCAACCAAAACCAGTCCAAGAGAAAGAAAGTTTTAGGGCAGAACTATACCAGAATTTCAAAGACGTAATGCCAATACTCTTAAAATTATTCCACTAAATAGAACCAGAAGGGATACTGCATAATTCATTTTACAAAGCCACTGTTACTCTGATAACCAAGCTATATAAAGGTTCAACAAAGAGAGAATTACCAAACAAAATTTTTATGAAAATATTTGCAAAAATTCTCAATAATATACTTTGCAATCCAAATATGAGAATGTATCAAAAAGATCATTTACAATGATCAAGTAGGCCTTACCCCGCAATGCAGGGATAATCAGCATACATAAATCAATAAATGTAGTCCATCAAGTAAACAAAATAAAATATAAAACCAACATGATCATTTCAGTGGATGCAGAAAAGGCCTTTTGACAATATATAGCACTACTTTTAATAAAATTTCTGGGGAGATTTGGGATACAAAGAACATAACTCAGCATAATAAAGGCAATTTACAGCAAGTCCATAGCCAACATCAATAGATAGAATTAAATAGAGAGAAACTCAAAGTAATTCCACTAATATCAGGAACAGGACAAGGTTGTCCAGTCTGCATACCTATTTAATATAGTGCTTGAATTCTTAGCTAGAGCAATAAAACAGCTAAAGGGGATACAAATTGGAGAGGAAAAAGTCAAAATACCTTTATTTGCACAATATGATAGTGACTCAAAAACTTTACCAGGAAATGTCTAACGTAGATAAACATTTTGAAAATAGCTCAATTCTAAAGTTAATCACAAAAAATTATTAGTTCTTCTAAATACAACTGAAAAATGTGCCAGGAAATAACACCTTTTATAATAACCTCAAATAATATAAAATATCTTGATGTATTTATAACAAATTAAGTGAAAGATTTGGATGACAAAAACTTCAAATCATTGGAAAAGGAAATTGAAGAATGTATCAGAAGATGGAAAAATCTGACATGCTCATGGTTCAGTAGGATTAACATAATAAAAATGGTTATTTTACCAAAAATGATTTACATATTTAATGCAGTCCTCATCAAAATTCCAATATAATTCTTCATATAATTTGTCAAAAATCTTAAGTGGACAAAACTGAGCTTTATATGACAAAAAATAATAGCTAAAACAATCCTTAACAATAAAAGAACTTCTGTAAGTGTAACCCTGCTTAATTTCAAGGTATACTATAGAGCTGTAGTAGTAAATACAGCATGGTATTGGCACTAAAACAGAAACATTGATCAGTGGAATTTGGTTTAAGACTCAACCATAAACCCAAATACCTATAGATTTTTGATAAAGAGTACAGAAATATGCACTGGAAAACAGACATGTTCAAAAGTGAATGGCTGTTCACAGCAGAGTATAAGTAGATCTATACTTAACCTCATTCACAAATCCCAACTCCAAATGAATCAAAGACCTCTACTTACAGTAAGGTACACTGGACCTGATAGTACAGAAGGTGGGGAATAGCCTTTAACTTATTGGCACAGTAGTAGAGTTTCTAAACAAAACATTATCATCACAGGAAGTAAGATCAACGATTAATGAATGGTATCCGATGGAATTGAGGAGCTACTGTAAGGTAAAGGACACATTCAGAACAAGTGGCAGCCTAAAGGATGTGAAAAGACTTTCAATTCCACATCTGATAGAGAATCAATATACAAAAAACAAAAAACAAAACAAACAAACAAAAAACCCTCTTACAGCTTCATAGGAGGAACTACAATATGAACCAACCAGTACCTCAGAGCTCCCAGGGTCTTAAACACTGATCAAAGAGTATACATGGAGGGACCCATGGCTCCAGCCCCATAGGTAGCAGAGGATAGCCTAGTCGAACATCAATGAAAGGAGAGGCCCTTGGACCCCATGAAGGCTCATTGCCCCATGGTAGGGGTATACCAGGTCAGGGAAGCAGGATTGGTTGGGTCACTGAACAGGGAGAGGGAGGATGGGATAGGGGGTTTTCAGAGGGAAAATGAGGAAAGAGGATAGCATTTGAAATGTAAATAAAGAAAATATCTAATAAAAATGAAATAAAAATGAAAACCTCCAGAAACTAGATATCAAAAAGACAAATAACCAGTTTAAAATGGGATATAGTTCGAAACAGTGAATTCTCAATAGAGGAAACTCAAATGGCCAAAACATCACCTAAAGAAATGTTCAACATCCTTAGGCATCAGAGAAAAGCAATCAAAACAACTTTGAGATTTCATCTTACACCTGTCAAGAACAGCTAAAATCAATAGCTCATACTAGCCAGAACAGGAAGTAAGAGTGTTCACTTTTCCATTCTAAACTGAGTCTAGAAGTTTCTTTTCAGTCAATATTCATTCCTTACTATCCTTCTGGATGTTTAACAGTCAACCTGGAGGCCAAAGACAGGAAGATAAGAAACTAAGGGCACAACCAGTATTTTGGCCACTTCCTCAAGTCACATGGGTTTCAGTGAATAAAGAGTCCTACCCTCATTTGTGTTTGCAGAACCCACACAATGGTTGATTCAAACCCTCGTCTGCCATCTAAGGGCACCAGGCATACACGTTATACATACATACATATATACATACATACATGCATACATACATACATGCATGCATACATACATACATACATATATATATATATATACAGGCAAGCAGGCAAAATTCTCATACACATAAAATAAGCAAATTCTGCTAAACCATTCACCTTCTTAACAGAAAGGCTATGAAAACTGACCTAAAACTTGTGTTTATTTTGCAGAGGAGTATCAACACACCTGGAAGCAAGTCACTGCTTCCAAGGAAGCCACAAGGTCAGCAAGGCCCTGACACATTTCTAAAGGTAGCTTTGCAGAAGAAAAGCTAATGGAGCCCTAGGCCTCCCCTCAAGATCTCAGCAGTAACCCCAATGAAACCTCAACTGATCTTGACAGTAAAGATAGTGTTTTGGTCACCTACATGTTCTTAAACAACACACAGCAGGAAAATATATTCAAAAGGGAAAAATCAACACTAAATTCAAGCTTTTGAAAAGTTCTAAAGAATTTTGAAGAGTTCTTGGATGTCAGTCCTTCCAAGGCTCCACACTAACCTCTAAGTAAGAGTCATTGACAGCAAATGGAACAAGCACAGTCATTCCAGCAGCAGAAGAATGAAAGGACCCTTCCAACTATAAATAACATTTCTCCAGGCTGAATTCTCTAATCAGTTGCATACTTTGTTGAAGTTGCATACTTCACACTTTTAACTCACTGCCAGTTACCCAATGCTAATGTTAGAATTATTCTTAAGTTGTGTCCCCTGAGATCTTTTTGAAGCAGCCATGGGACACCATTTGTTTCCCAAATCACTCAGTTTGGAGTAAACTCTGTAAGAATTATATGTTGTCTTCACTCTTCTTGGAGAGCTCAACTCTCTGGAAAGGTAGAATGTACCAATCAGTTCCTAATGGTATCTGCTGAAAAGTTGTGTCAGGAGACTCAACTTACCTGGAGGGCGATATTACTGGTATTCCTCCTTAAAATCCATGGCAGTAGACGTTGAGCTGCTGACCTAAGCCCTTGAGAATTTTTATAGACACATTTTCTATATTGAGATCTGTTCTGGGGTGACAGACTCAATATTTCAGCCAATTTTCCTCTATACTCAATGAATTCCAAAACCTATTTTAAAAGAAATGAGTTGAAGAAACTGCCTGATTCGTAACGAAAGCCAAAGAAGCTTACTCATTATTACCAAAATGGATTAGCACAACTTTTCTAAAATTTCCCTAGATATAAGTAAACTAGTAAAAAGCTTAGATCACCTTGGTAATTTACGTTGAACCAACATGTTTTCACTAGTTTGATTAGACATTTGGCTTCCATCTCCTTTCTGTTTCCACGGCTAGAAGATATCACTCGACATATTTAAACTCTTGGTAAATATCTTTAGTTCAGATTAAAGAAGTGGCTTAGTGATTAAGACTGAGTACTGCTCTTGCAGAAGAACCAGACTCTGTGCCCAGCACCTACATCCAATGACTCACATCCACTGGTATCTCAAAGAGAATCTAACACTTCTGGTCTCTTCAGGCACCTATACTCACATGCATATCCCCACATTAAAACACAAATATATGCACATACTTTTAAAAGTAAATATATTCATAAGGTTTTTAGTGACAAAACCCATGGATTTTTTTTATATTTCTAAAAAAGTCCAAATAATAATAACAATAATAATAATAATAATAATAATAATAATAATAATAATAATAAGGCATCTATTTATGAGGATTACATGATGTATATAAATTCCTTAAAATTCCACTAATATCTCATCTGTTTTATGTGATCTGAAAACCAGATTGAAACTGTAATACATACCACCATCTCTTTTGGCAAATATCTTTGGAAAGGGATCTCCATGTTTTCATGATGGAAATGGCTTATATGTATTATAATTTTAGTAGTGACCTCATGAGTATTTGAAGCTTATTTACTCAATGTCTCTATTAATTTTTAATCTTCTTTATTATCTGTCCACCCACAGTTAGCTTTAAAGTTCCAAGAACTTGAATCCTCAGTGATCTTACCAGGCCTAAAAGTCAGCAAGAGTGAAGGTTCTAGACGCTTCTATACCCAGTTTTAGCCATAACTAACTATATTAACTCAATGCCTATCTGCTAAATGGTTTTAAGATCTTAGTTCTTGAAAGGAGATTCCTAGGCAGCTAATTTAATACTCTTGGATACTAGCATATTTCCATGTTATGGAATCCTGCTTGTATAACTGCAAGATTCTGGAGATCAAACTCAGGAATGTGGTCTGAGTCATAATTCTGACCCTGAGATATGGAATTCTGAACTGCTCAGAAGGTCATAAAATTATTGTCTAGTTGCAAGCTTTCTGGTAGCCTTGTTTCCTCTCTTAAAGGTAGTCTAGAAAATGATCTTTAGAACAAACTGCTAGTTCTATATATTAAAAACAGTATAAAGCCTGCCTAAAATGCAATTTGGCATAGGACCTTCTTTAACTACTGTTTATTCTTACTGTCTGAGAATGTTTCAATGTTTGAATGTTTCAAACACTGTCTTATATACATGTGCACGTGTATACACACACACACACAAACACACACACAAATAGACAATTTGCATAATATATATATTATCTGTCTATATTTGCTATTAATATCTCCCAAAGATAGAAAAGCCCTTAAGCATAACTATGATACATGTAGCACATTATAAAATATTTTAACAGACATTATCTTATCCCTTTTATTGGCCCTTAAGTGACAAGAGCCAATCCTAGGTCATAGATGTTCAATCTGTGTCTAGACCTTATTTTGATTTTATTATTTTTCACTGTAGTACATTTAATAACCTTTCCTCTATAATTTGTCTAGCCTATAGAGAATCTGTAAAATAATCAGCTCATTTGTTCATCTAAATCTGTGATTAGAAACCAAGATCTATCAACCACACAAACTTATCCCCATCGACTTATCCGTCCAGAAGAAAAAAGTCAACAGCTTACTTCATGACATTAAGGATGTTTCCAGCTTAGTTTTGTTTCCCAAAATAAACACTATTTTTTTATTCATCCACCAAATATAGTAGTTTGAACGTGGAAGAAATTCAGTAAACATAAGGAATGGATAGTTTGAGGAAGCAGTTCAATGTACCACTAAGTATGATGAGCTCTAGATCAAGCAAAAATAGTTTCCCATATAAGCAGATGCTTAGTAACTGGTTTTGAATTGTAGAATTTGCCCACATCCATGGTGTAAAAGTTCTCACAAGGGCTAAATTATTGACATATTGCCACTTAACAGGGGAGCTGAGAAAATATGAGCACAATTTGCTCTTGTTAGCTAATACTGGTCAGCTGCAAATTACCTCTGGATCTAGGAAAAAAACTTAAACATTCTCCAATCCTTAATTTCATAAATTATATAAAAAAAGAAAATAATAAAATATGTCTAATTAAATGCTTTATACAAAGTTGTAATCATAGTACCTGAAATGTATAGTTTGTTAAAAAAAAAGTATCTTTTTCTATCATTGTGCTATATGAAAGCCAAATGCTGTTAAAGACATTTTAAAATAATTTTTGAAAGACCCTTTGACTACTCCTATAAGTTTCTTCTTAAGTAGAACTCCCGCATATTTGTCTGTGATATTTCTAAACATTAAAGTAGGAATACACTATGAAATTACACGGAGAGATAATGTGATTGTATTCAACATATTGGTATTAAAAATGAATTCAACCACAATAGTCCATTGATAAAGGGGATTTATATCTCAGGACAAAATTCCACATTTCATTCTGATTCCTATGTCAAAAGAAATATTGTCAATGATGCGCTACACTTCCTTCCTTCCTCTTCTCTACTTTTGTACATAGCCTGGATGCAGCAGCCTTGGAGGTAGCAGTGAGGACATATACTGTACCATTGTGAATTGCAGAGAAGGCCATATGTGCACTGTAACCAAAAGTAGAATTGCAGTGGATTCAAAATATATGTAAAGTGAATATTCCAGTAAAGCAAATGACTTAGTTGCAGACAGTGAGGAAAAGAAGTTTCTGTTTGTTAATTATAGTAAACCAGCATTGTCCTAAACCAGCATGTTAACGGATGCCTATATTCCCAGGATAGAAGCAGCAAGACAGGAGCTTAAGTCCAGCCAAGTCTATACAGAGAGATTCTGTTTCAAAACAGCTGACAAACAGAGCAAGTGAGGCAAAAATGGAGAATTAAATATTACATAAAATAAAGAATTTTAAAGTTACTTCTCCAAAAGTATTCATTTTAAGTCCTATTACTGGGAATACCATTTTTCCAACTCAAACTTGGAGTCCTAACCTCTTCCTTCTGCTGGATCTCCAGACCTTGTTCCATTTCTTGCTCCACATAAAATCCCTATATCTAAAGTTCAGAGAATAACATCAGAATAACTGAAGTTTAGGGGTAAGCCTGATTTGAAAGCCACACCTCTGACAAGACAGGTAAGGTAGAAAATCACACAAAAAGTCTGCTTGTACTCTGTCTTTATCACAACTCAACAGAACAGAGTCTATGTCTGAGACAGCTTTATTTTACTTACCACTTACCAACAATACAAGTGCAGTAACATAAATTAATAGATAAAAACTGGAAACGGGAATGTGAACACCTTAACCATGAGATCAAAGGTTTTGAAAAAAAGAAAGTGACCTCTTCTCAAGGGCCCCAGTATGAAATTAAGCTTATAAATGAAAGCAAAAAACTAAACATAGAACACCAATATGACCCAGTTGTATCATTGTGAATATCTGTCCAAAGGGCTCTATAGTCTCCCTACTTGGGAATCCATTTGAATAATAATAAGAATATGAAAACAATCTATATTTCCATCAGGAATTGTTTTCAGACATGGGCAAAAAGTAAATTTAGGGAAAATGTAAAATAAATGTGTAGATCTGAAAACTTATTTTAAGAAGAGTATATCAGATTTATTTTGGCAGTTCATACACACTTTATTATGTTTCATCTCCCCCCTCCTTGGTATATGGTACAAATATCACATATTCTCCCTCATATGTAGTAGCTATCATCTAATATATGTGTGTGACAATAAGTGTACGTACATATGTCAGGAACTAGAGAGGAGACTGAAGACTAAGCCTACAGGGAAACATTAGAGAGAAAAAGAGGGTTTAAGGGGAGGGGGCGGAGATAAATACAGCACATGTGACATCAAAGTGGAAAGGGGACTACTGAGGGTTTCGGGTACAAGTTATAAGGTGGAAGAAAAATACCAAGGGGGGAAGATGAATCAAAATACAGTGTGTATGAACTGCCAAAATAACAAAACAAAAAGAAGTGAAATTCTCTCACATATTTCCTTTTCAAACACTTCAGATGATAAAAAAAATAAAATAAAATAATAATACCTGTAAAAAGGAATTTCCTTTGCTCTCCTCAAGAAGGGAAATCCTTTCCAAACCATAGATAATATTATTTATGAAGAACTAAAACATAAAACAAATTTTTTCAAGTTATTCCAAAAAATGAAAAATAAATTTCACCAGCTATAGAACAGCAAGACGGGCAGTAGTACAAGCAGTTCCAATACACAGATCCACAGCAAAGTGCCCTCTCTGGGCAGGACAGGATAAGATACACTTCTGTGACACTCCATGGCATTCATCCCAGGATTCCCTAGACCTGTAAGTCACATGTATGTGTTTTTTATGATAGCCTAAATTTTTGTGTAAAGAAGTAAATCCCCCCCCCCCGCCTTGCTTTAGCTATTTTAGTTTTCTCTTGCTAAGAAAGAAAATGTATTGATCATTCTATTAACCACACCGAGACAGCCAAGTTTCTCTGGAGCCAAGTCACCATGTGAGCTCTAGTGTCATTAGCTCTTTGAAAGTCAGATCTGAAAATCTGGCACCTGAATATCAATATTTGAACATTTCCCCCTTTTCCACACCAGACATAAATCTTCCAGGGCCATGCTTAGCAATGAGCTAAACCTTGGCCTACATTTTTGGCAAACAGAGGGTACATAAATGAGACACCTCACCCCTACTTTAATTTTGCTTTATGCAGTGAGTGGTTGAAGGTACCTTGTGGGCCAGAAGTGTGTGCTGCTTGGATCACTGCTGAGACAGTGCATTTCCATACAGAGAGACAAAGGAGTTGATTTTTACTCCCAAGCCTTTTGCTACTTAAATAAAGTTATTGGCTGCCTAATGAATGTTAGTTGCAGTGCTCCCTGTGGTCAGCGGGGCTGTTGTTTAATGAATTGCTTAATGTGCTTGATTACTGTTACAATGTTGAGTGAAGAAAAGGCAAGAGAGAGTTGAAAGATTCACTGGAGGATATGATGAAAATGAATTGGATCAATAGGAACTTTTTGCTCGTCTCTGAGCAGCACGTTATGGGCTGTATTGTTAGAGTTGGAGGATAATGCAATTTTGTGGCCTGTTGTCTTTTTATAATTCACATATATAAATCTCCTTCGACAGTGAGTTTTAGGGCTAGCCTTCCCGGAGTTATAAATGATCCCCAGACTCTAGCCCTGGTTACTTACATGGACAGATAAATTAATTAGGAAAACTTTTATGCCAATTACTTTATGCCCTTGGCTTTCATATGTTTCTGAAGAGCAGCAGCTAATTAAAGATATGATTCATAATTACTAGTCTATCAAGTACTTGAGTAATGGAATCAGGAACTCTTCCAAAGAAAATTATCCAGCACATCCTTACTAATTGTTACATAATACATAAAGATGTGGCATTCAAATACAGAATCACTCACTTTGAAAGGTTTTGTTCTATACTTTAAAAAATGTATAATTATAAACATGATACAAATTCTTGTAATAGTGAAGAATATAAGTAAAGTTTTTATCCTTTCTTTTTAAATAAAGAGTTCTACGAGTCTCAAATAATCTCAAGGTTTAAAAATGATCTTAAGGAAATTTTTTCACCTTTTGTTTGTCCAAATCACAGGTCCAAAATAAATGTACCCCTTCTAGTCCCACCCTTTTAGCCCCATTTAAGTCAGATTTCTGAAACCCGGGTGTCCTGTAATGGGACGCAGGACTACTAAGGACCACACACTGGCATGCATTGGATTAAGAAAATTCCCAGGCTCAGAAAAGCTCTGAATGTTAATACTTGAGAAATATTGAAAGCCCCCAGAACAGGCAGTTGTGAAAGGTTGTGTTCCTCCCAGATGTACCTTAGCTTAGGGAAATTATAGGCCTTTGTTTAAAGGTAACACAGGACCAGAAGGGTAAAGATAATCTCATACAGAGAAAATGTTTGTGAGGCAGGAAACCCAGCCATGAGCTGTGACATGCCACCTGGGAGCTGACTCAAAATATCTTCCTTCCCCTTCTCTCCTCCATAGCATTGCTCTGCCTTGCATTATCTTCTTTTCTGATCTCTGACTTCAGCTGTAGAGATGACTAAGGTAGCCTATGTAGGCTAAAAACTCAAGGAGGGCAAGAGAAGACTGGACCAAGGATGACCATGTGTCGTAGGCCATTTCTGTAATCCAAGTGTTCAGTCTTGCTGAACCTGCAGGCTCAGTTTCCTGCCTTTGAAAGAGTAGGCCTAGACATACTGATTCAATGACTGAAGAATAAAAAATAATATTCTATTGTTTTCATCTGCTTAAGAAGCATTCAGTGAAGGGGAAGTGATTTGGAATGTAAATTAAAAAAAATAAAATAAATAATAAAAAAAAAGAAGCATTCAGTGCCAAGCATGTTCAATGTCAGAGACTGTACAGGATCCTGGAGAGAGAGAGACAAGAGTTTAATCACCATCCCAGAGAAGCAGAATGAGATGCACTCTGGTAGGAGCTGCCAGTGTTCGGATGAATAGCAGGAGGAGGCAGCATCTTAACCTGTAATGACTTCTACAAAACTCTGCTGGTAAAATAGGCTGAGCTAACTTTGAGGATCTTTGGATTATTGAAAGCATCTTGAAAACAGATGGCTTTATTTTAATTTGCATGTGGTTTTAAAAGCAGGTCATTTCATCTCTAAGAGTTCAGTTAAACTGAGGACTAGGATCAACCTAAGGAGGGGATCTTGGATGGGGTCAGTCTAGAGAAGATAAAGCAAGTTGTTCAAATGCAAAGCGCAAAGGTTCCCATTCAAATGTATGAAAAATTGTAAGAAAGAAAAACTAAATAGTCAAACTAGTTTGAAGCCTCACACAACCAAAAGCTACTTGTGATGCCATCTGAAGCACATGATAGGCACTGAAGATGACCTTAAGTTAGACTCTCACAAGGAAAGAAGATGCTGGCAGGTGTGTGATCACATGCTGTATGTGGGGGATGTGCATTTGTATTCTTTCTCAGAGTCATGTTCATAATATATTTTCAGCCTTCATTAGAATACTCATGTTTTCCTTCTAATTGGTCCTTGTTCTGCAAGTAGGTAAGAGTTCTTCAGGAGCAGAAAATATGGGTCTTAAACTCATTTAACTAAAATCTCAATGAAAAAGATGAGCTACTTGGACAGCAAATATCTTGTGTCCCAATGGATACTGTTTGTACAGAAATATCTCTATTTTCTTAATAGAGATTTGACTACATTGTCTTTGATTCATTTTCCAATCAGCAAGCCTTGGTCACAAGAGCAGCAAACAGAAAGTGTGGTGGAGCTGGAAAAATACATTCATGAATGAATATCATCACTTGTTAGGCTTTTCCAATAGCAGTAACATGGGCTATCCAGAGAGATCAAATGAGTGGGACTTTTAATTTTGGGTGTTTTAATTTGCTTTGGGTTTGTTTTTCGAAAATCAAACCAATCCTTTCATTAGCTGGCACCTTAAAAGACTATTCTGTTGCTAATGAGAAGGTCCCAGGAGTCATAGTCAACAATACCATTGGTGGAGTATAAAGTGGGTACCCTCAGCTGTTGTACAACTTCTCAGTAGTCCTTAAAGCAAATGGGATTCCATGACAACAGAAACATCAACAGTAGACCCAAGACACAAGGTTTCCTGCATTCTGGCTAAAGTCTTTGGAAAAAAATTTAATGTGAGTCAACTAAAAATTGCTGCCCAACTCCTCAACAAATCAAGCAACTGAGCTGAAAGAGAAACGTTGGTCAGTCTTCTGAAATAATAACCCTTCAGCTCTCCTTCCACACCTCTAGTTGGTAAAAGCAGATGTCTTGCCAACTAGCAGACTGAATTCATGGTTCCTTCTCTCTCTTTCATGTAAGTAAGAAAAGTTCCTACCAGACTGTGCTCTTAAAGTAACTGATTCCCAAGTCTCCAGAGCTCACACTGGAGAACAGAATGATGTGGTGAAACCTGAGTGGGAAGGGGCAATCTGCCAGTACTCCGGCCTAAGTCTTTTCTGCTCAGGACCATGAACAAAACATATAGATGGGTGCTGAAAAAAATAAATAAGAAAGAAAACAAGCCATAGTGGCATCTATATTAACCAAATCTCTCTTCTCAGCTTTCCTAGGGAGTCACCCATCATGCACTTTCAAGTTGCTGGCCTCCACCCGGACTAGATGTTGAAACAAACAAAAGTGGAACACTTGTGCTTGTTAAGTCTCTGAACAATAAAAGGACCACAGGAAATTCACATTCATAACTGTTTTGGTGATGTTTCTTCAAGAAGATTTAATATTACATTTAGGACTGAAAAAAATCCTGTTTATACATTTATTTTTAAAATTAGCATTCCTTGTTGGTGGATACTGCCAACTCATAAAGCATTTGTAAGGCTACTTGTAGTGACCACTCTCAGGATTAGTGATAATATATGACTTTCTGCCAGGAAGTTAAATCACAGAAGAAGTCATCCTGACAGTGTAAGAACCAGTGTCATTAACTGTCAGTCTGTGTAGCCTGTGTGTGGAGGATAGGACCGAAGAGCAGAAAAGCAGAAGGTGGTGCCTTTTCCCTACTCTGTGCTCGTCTTGCTTGGGCTCTAAAGATAGTTCACCCTTTCTTTTGTCAGACGCTCAGATGCAAGTGTTTCCAGTGTTCATTGGAATGGCTGCTTCACACTCTCTTCTCTAAATAGCGCTCTGACTCAGAAAGCCTTGTATACATAGCTATTTTGAGCCAGACTCTCACAGTGTGGAAATTCCTTGGGATTACATCAGGCTCTTGGGAGGAAGAACTCACTTCCAGGCCTGCAGAACAGCATCAAATACCTACTTTTATACAATGAATAAATGAGCGATAAGAGCCGAATGCATACTGTCCTCCAAAATTTTATAACCAACCTAACAACTGTAATGGTATTAAGATGCAAGGTCATATGTTGTTCCTCTGTCAATTGTTTCCTGTGCATGAATGTTGCTGGGAACATTACCAGCATTCCACCCAAAGGCTGTGAGATACCACTCTTGCTATTCAGTTTCTTCTTTATCGCTTTCTTCCTCTCTCCTCTCCTTCCTTCTCCTTCCTTCTCTTCTTCTGGCCACATTTGCCTCCTTCTGGTTATTCCAAAACCTATACATAGAGCCCCAATCCAGGACCTTTGCATTGGCAAAACCCTCTACTTGGAATCTCCTTCTTTTTTTTTTTTTTTTTTTAAGACAATATTCTTTTTTTTTTTTTTTTTTTAGATTTATTTCTTTATTATATGTGAGTATACTGTAGCCGTCTTCAGATGCACCAGAAGAGGGCATCAGATCTCATTACGGATGGTTATGAGCCACCATGTGGTTGCTGGGATTTGAACTCAGGACCTTCAGAAGAGCAGTCACTGCTCTTACCCGCTGAGCCATCTCTCCAGGCCCCGGAATCTCCTTCTTTACATGTCCATATTTCTGGCTTCCTAACCTAATTTCAAGTCTTAGTTCGAATAGCTTGTCAATGAAACTTTCTCTCACTTAAATGCAGCTCATACTCAATCATCCTTGTTCTATTTTCCCCAAATTTTTCATTTTCAAACTATGTTCAAAGCAGCCTTATTTATACTAGCCAGAAGCTGGAAGGAACCCAGATGTCCTTCAACAGAGGAATGGATATCGAAAATGTGGTACATTTACACAATGGAATACTACTCAGTTATTAAAAGCAATGAATTCATGAAATTCTTAGGCAAACTGATGGAATTAGAAGATATCATCCTGAGTGAGGTAACCCAGTCACAAAAGAACACAGATGGTATGTACTCACTGATAAGTGGATATTTACCCAAAATCTCAGAATACCCAAAATACAATTCATAGACCACATGAAGCTCAAGAAGAAGGAAGACCAAAGTGTGGATACTTTGGTCCTTCTTAGAAGGGGGAACAAAATAACCATAGGAGGAGATACAGAGACAAAGTGTGGAGCAGAGACTGAAGGAAAGGCCATCCAGAGATTGCCCCACCTGGGGATCAATCCCATATACAGTTACCAAACCCAGACACCATTGTGGATGCCAAGAAGTGCTTGCTGACAGGAGTTGGATATATCTGTCTCCTGAGAGGCTCTGCCAGAGCCTGACAAATACAGAGGCAGATTCTCACAGTCAACCATTGGATTGAGCACAGGATCCCCAATGGAAGAGTTAGAGAAAGGACTGAAGGAGCAAAAGGGTTTGCAACCCCATAGGAGGAACACCAATATGAACCAACCAGTACCCCCAGAGCTGCCAGGGACTAAACCACAAACCAAAGAGTATAAATGCAGGAACTTGTGGCTCTAGTTATATATGTAGCAGAGGACTGCCCTATCTGTCATCAATTGTGGGGGAGACTCTTGGTCCTGTGGACACTTGATACCCCAGTGTAAGGGGACACTAGCGTGGTGAGGCAGTAATGAGGAGGTGGGTGGGGGAGTACCCTCATAGAGGCAAGGGAGTAGGGAATGGTATGGGGGGTTGTGCAAGGGAAACCAGGAAAGGGGATAACATTTAAAATGTAAATAAATAAAATAACCAATAAAATAAAATAAAAATAAAAATAAAATAAAAATAAAAATAAGAATAAAAATAAAAGGAAGAAAGCCCACCTTGATATAGAATTGCAGAGCATTTTCATGCAACTCCCTCATTCCCTACTGTTCCCTGTCCCCACTGGGAAGAACAGGGGCTTAAACTTGCAAAGCCACGCAGAAGTCAGGATTGGACTTAATCAAAGTGTAGTGCTTATCTTGGGTTAGAAGCAGAACAGTCAGGTTGGAGTCAGGTGTTTTGAAAGAGAAAGGAAGGAAAGTGCAAATCCTAGGAGCTTAGATCTTCCTCTCAGACTCACAGATCAAATGAAGCATCTCTCTCTGGCTGCTTAGAAAACTGTGAAAAACAAAGCATAGGAAGTCCTCTCCTTAGACACCTGGAAAAAAAACTGTAGCATGCAGACTCAGTTTTCTTGCCTCTGTCAAAGCAGAGGACATTAGTGTGGACTTAAAACAGCTCAATCCAAATAAGATGCTTTCTACTACCTTGCTGATACGTGCATGCAACACTGTCCTCCCCCACACCTTAAGTAACATATGTTCTCATTGCATATCTACTAACAAACCAATGCTCCTGAGCCATCTTTCTGCCTCTCCTTGCCTGCCTCAACAAGCCATACGTTCTGTGAGTTTCAGATGAAATATCTCATTTGTTGTCTTATTACGAGATCATTTAATATTCTGTGGGCACATGCCATATGTTTTGAAGGAAGATGATAAGTCCTGTTTTGTCACTTGTTCTTGGCAAAATGCAAAAGGAAGGGAAAATAGAGACACTTTCCATATATGAAGCTCTAAGAAAATATTGGGGAAAATATTGCAAAACGAATTATAATGTGCTAAGTGTGAATTTTATTGGTG
Source organism: Tokudaia tokunoshimensis (assembly GCA_036184795.1). Classification (NCBI taxonomy): domain Eukaryota; kingdom Metazoa; phylum Chordata; class Mammalia; order Rodentia; family Muridae; genus Tokudaia; species Tokudaia tokunoshimensis. Next base: position 10,754,032 of record BTHU01000005.1, on the reverse strand, counting down.
GAGGACGAAATTCACAGTTATCTTCTACTGCTTTACAATAGATCGTGCTGTGCACAGAACCTTGGCAAGCACAAGCCATGTCATGCAATAATAAATGCAAGTTCTGCTCACCATGTGAATGACAACCATTTTTGCCCATGTTTGATAAGATCAGCATGCAGTTATTTTCTTAAATAAAACAAAGCAACATGGAGTAAATTGTAACATGACTCATAGGTAAGTGTTCTGCTGTGAGATTAAGAAACTAAGTGCTTTAAAATAGTAGTGTTAATATTCAGGGGAAGAATAAAGAAAAAATAAGTAATATACAATAACAGTATCATAGTGATAGGAAATCAGTGGGAAACACTAGGTTGCCTTCTATAGTAGATTATTTTCATTATGTCAAGAAGTTCATGTAACTCTCATGTATACAGACTTTACATTTTAAATATTTGATTTATGTATTACAAGCAAAGCCCTCATATGTGATTGCAATCATATCAGTATATAATTGAGACATTTTGGAAATAGGAAATATAATGTGCTATAAATGTCCTACATGTCTAAACAAAGCTTCAATCATATAGATCAAAGTTAGGATAGTAAGTGCCAGTATTGTCACTCCGAGGATAACACAGTCCTGCCCTTAGAGGCACAAGGCCATCCTGAGTCAGGTATTTTATATTATAAATAATTTATAATATATTCAGTGGGCTACAAATTATATTCTTCAAATAATTTTAACATGAACAAATAGAATAAAATAAAGGATTTGACTCTGGAGGAAGCCCTCATCTTCAGAAACTTATCCAAGGACCAATGATGCCCAATCCCAGAATATCTTAACATCCTAATCTTATGGTTTTCTCCACAAAATGGCACACTGCTTGACTTCATGGAAATGAAATATTGTCCTCACTTTTGTAGTTTTGAAATGGATTCAACTAAACTTCCATCTCATTATGAAGTTTATGAAGTCTTAACTCATTAGAGAACATTCCTTAATTAAGATTATGTATCCCTAGAGAAGAGTTGGGAATGAGAGAATGTTCTCTCTATCTTGTTGACTGAGCCCACTAGCTGCACTGAAAGCACACACCTTCCTCTCTGGGAAGTTTACATGACAGACTTTCAAGGGCAATGTGCTTACTCTATTAAATTGATTGGCTAGAAGCCTTGGCCCTGTAGCTCCTTGAAATAAATTCCATCTCTCTGAAAATATATCTAGACAAAACTGATGGCAAAGAGAAAAAAGAGAAAGAAAATTTACTTCAATAATACAAAATATAATTATTTCCTCTAATTTTTCCAAAAATTAATCTGATATTGACAAATACAAGAGATCACAAGGTACTGACATTTTATTTATAACAATTTAAGAACCTTAATACTGTACTTAGAAAATAAACTGAGCTAAACAGACATTGTTTCCTACTACATGTGTTCAAATGGCTATCCACAAAGCAACTCTATGTTGTATCACACAAAGATACAATAACACCAGTTCACACACACAAAGTTCACACTACACAAAGTTCACACACACACACACACACACACACACATTATATTTATATTCCTGTCCTGTTTGAGTTTTGGTCCTGACTTTCTTCAAAGATGAATGGTGAATGGGTATGTAGAATAACAAGCCAAAATAAAACAACAACAAAAACAAAAGAAAACAAAAAAAAAACCCTCTCTTCCCCAGGTTGCACTGGCCATGGTGGTTCATCACAGCAACAGTAACCCTAATTTATAGTAACTTAGTGGATTTGTGAACTGATCCACAGAAATGAATTTAATTGATGATATTATAGTCCTGCTCAAAAGTCAAGACTGGTAACGTCCTAGGCCCTTATTGATTTAATTTTTAAATTGGTAAAAGTTATTGGTAAAAGTCTATCAGAAAATAGACTTAAACATATTCTTTAAGAGACATACTGGGCAATATAAACTAAATAAATATTAATGTTATAAGTTTATAAGAAAATTTGATTTATAGGACTGGAGAGATAGCTCAGAGTTTAAGACCAAATGTTGTTTTTGCAAAGGAGTTGAGTTCAATTCCCAGCACTGACATGGTGGCTCACAACCTTCTACAACTCCAACTAAAGAGGATCTAACATACATTTCTGACCTCCATGGGCACTAAGCATGCGTGATACATATGCATACATCCAGGAAATGTACCTATACATGTCAAATATAAAACAAATGAATCCTTTAACTATTAAAGTTTATGTAATAAAATATTTTAATATTTTTATTTAGATGTAGAACAAATTGAAATTGAGAAAGTTATTAAGCATTATTCCTTTCTTGAAGTATACTTCATTCCAGATACTTTAGACTCCAGAAAGAAAGATGATTCAGTGGGCTACATAACCTGACAAACTGACTTTATTCTCAGAACTCACATAAATATGGAAATAAAACAAGGAGAGGTAAGTATGATGGTGGAAAACAGCTTGTTTATGTATCAAATTCTCTAATTTTTTTTAAATAGGAGGAATCTTTCTTTATACAAATTATCCTCTAACATGGTACCTGTGGCATAGACACCTATCACACACACACACACACAATACCATTATAATAATAATAATAATAAGAAGAAGAAGAAGAAGAAGAAGTAGGTAAATTTTTTAATAACTTAGAAAACATGGGTCCAGAATTGTGTATTTATTTCATAAAGAATTGTGGGGTAATTGAAATAGAGAAGTTTGAGGGAATCCATTCAGAAGTTTGAAAATTTTTCATACATTATCCTCATAACAATTGTTTAAAATCATAATAATAAATTTTATTGAGCTACATGAAAAGTTTTGAGTCTATTAGAAACAAACTTTAATCTCTACCATAAATATGTTTTTCATCATTGTTTAGGAAGAAGGTTTAACCATGCAGGTTAATCTGAAAGAGATGAAATCATTAATCAAATGCCTAATAATTCAGTTGGAAGCCTAGTGAAATAACATGGTTCTTGTATTAAATAACTTCTTGTCTTTTATGTACAGGTTAAATATCTGTTAATTGTTTCATAAATGATACAGATAATACATGATAATCTGTTTTTCTCAGTTGCAGATGTCAGTTCCCAGTGTCCACTATAATATTCAGAAGCAATTCCTGCACAGAAAGATTATCTCAACCACAGGAAAGTCACTGTCAGCTTTTCAAGAAAGACTAGATATATAAAAGCTCTTCAGGAAGGACAAGCCATACCCAAGTCACTTGTTCAATGCAAATTCTCAGAGGTCAAGGTAGAATACTTTGGACAGGACAGGAGCTGAGAAAAGAGTACATACTGCTAGAGCTTGAAACCAGAAGTCCAAAGAAGGACTCATGCTGCATGCCAGCAACACATGAGCCCTTCTATTCTGTATAAAACATAGACTTCCATGGGTCTCAGTCTTCTCTGTAATTGTTTGATTTGCCCCACCCCATGGAAAATGTAACAAAACAAATTCAGTAAACCTTCCAGTAAGGAGGTTTACAGTAGACAGTATGGGTTTTGCAGACTTTAAGTGACCTCTGATACATATACTTTGTGGTACTTTAAACTCATTCTTAGTTCACAGGTCAAACAAAAGTAGGTGTCAGGTTGATTTGGAGCTCCGTTTTATGTTGACCCATGCTTATTGCGAACAGGGAAAATTTATCATAGTGAGAACATTTCAGAATGCTATGATCAGTGATAAATTCAAATCATTCCCCCATAGAAAGCATGGAAATATTATCAGTGAACCCTGACAACACAAAAGGGTGGGGGAGGGGAGTGACCAAAATGATTTTAAAAAACGCTTCTTCAACTCTCAAATTATTACAAAAATTTTCAATTAACCAAAAATTTGTCAGGTCTTACATTTATGGTAACTGTGTCAAGGGTCCAATAGTATATGGTACAGTACATACCATATCCCAACTGGCCAATACAAGTGAGTTTATATCTCATAAGATATCCTAAAATTGGGCTAGTGAACTGGCTGAGTGGTTAAAGGCAGTTGTCTGACCACCTGATTCTGATCCCTGGGAAACCATGCTGGAAAAAGACAACTGATTCCTGTAAATGGTCCTCTGACCTACACACACACACACACACACACACACACACACCATGGCTGTGAGAGGGAAGATAACTGGTGAGAGGGACAGGGAAATGGGATAGAACAGTGAAGGATGGAGTGAATGTAAACAAACTATGTACGAGGAAGAATAATAAAAATGAATTTCCTTATATGTTAACTTTTAAAAACATTTAAACCCTGCTTTATTTTAGGAAGCTTAAGGTTCAATTTTCCATGAGTTTAAAAAAAAATACTGTTGCAGAGACACAAAATGGTACAGAAAGAAGAAAAGCTTGGGAGCCACTTCGCTAGAAATTGTACCAAATTCTGCTGAAAGCTGCATGCACACTTAGGCATATCACCAAGTACACTGGAAAGCTTTATCTCTGTCTTAGTTACTCTCTAACTAGGAGTGACTTGATATTCAACCTTCATAGCCATTACTCCTGTGACTTCCACCAACTGTTAATCCAGCATTTACATATATGAGACTTTGGGGGTCATTTTCATTCAAAAAAACACAATGCTTTTCTCCTTTCTGTTGTTGGTTTTGCAAGTGTATGTATATCGGGTATGTGTGCATGTGTATATGCATTTTTATCTGCATGTGGCATAAGTGATTTTGTGTAAATGGAGGTTAGAGCGTGACATTGAGCATCTTCTTCCTTATATATTAATGCAGAGTCTCTCTGAAGCTTCAGTTTTCTAATTCTGCTGTCTAGCTAGTCATCCAATCATTCCCTTTTTGGACATCATACCCCTTGAATACTTTCATGAGTAATAGATATGCTCACACCAATCCTTGTGTTTTGTTTGCTGAGCTGTCTCTCAACTCCCAGGCTGTCTTTGCCCCATGTCACGCATTTTTTTTTTTAAAAATGCATGTGTGTCTGCTTGTGTTTGTTGGCTATATGTTATATATGTGCCCATGCCCATACAGGACATAAAAGGGCATCAGATCCCATGGAACTGGAATTAGTTACAGGGCATTGTAAAAGTTGCAGGGAGTTTGCTGTAAACCTTCTGACACAGGTGTTAGGAACTAAACTCCAGACCCATGAAAGTCCATCAGGCACTCTGAAACCTCTGAGACAACTGCCTCTGTCCCAGAAAGCAACACACACCAAAAAAAGATAGAAATAAAATGTTAAAAATATTTTTAATGTGTCTACCCTTCAAAATCAAATACCATGGTTGTATTTTTCCCTTTTCAGTTTTTATTACTATCATCATCATTATCATCATCATCTTTATTATTTAAAACAATTATTTCCTTATCACATTTTTATTAGATATTTGCTTTAATTACATTTCAAATGTTATCCACTTTCTTCATTTCCCCTCAAAAATCTCCCATCCCATCCCCCCATACCCCTGTTCACCAACACACACACTCCCACTTTCCTCTTCTGGCATTCCCCTACACTGGGGTAATGAGCCTTCTCAGAGCCAAAGGCCTCTCCTCTCATCGATGTCTGAAAAGGCCATCCTCTGCTACATATGTAGCTGGAGGCATGGGTCCCTCCATGTGTACTCTTTGGTTGGTGGTTCATTCCCTGGGAGCTCTGAGGTACTGTTTGGTTCATATTGTTGTTCCTCCTATGGGATTGCAAACCCCATCTGCTCCTTGGGTCCTTTCTCTAGCTCATCTTTTGGAGACCCTTTGCTCAGTCCATTGGTTGGCTGTGAGCATCAACTTCTGTATTTGTCAGGCTCTGGCAGAGCCTCTCAGGAGACAGCTATATCAGGTTCCAATCAGCTAGTACTTGTTGGTATCCTCAATAGTGTCTGGGTTTGGTAATTGCATGCCCCCGGGTGAGGCAGTCTATAAAAGGCCTTTCCTTTTAGTCTCTGCTCCACACTTTGTCTCTGAATCTCCTCCCATGGGTATTTTGATCCCCGTTCTAAGAAGAACCGAAGTTTCTATACTTTGGAAACTTCTTCTTGGGCGTTATGTGGTCTGTGAATTGTATCAGAATTGTAATCTGAGCTTTCAGACTTATATTCACTTATCAGTGAGTGCATACAATGTGGGTTCTTTTGTGTTATCTCACTCAGGATGATATTTTCTAGTTTCATCCCTTTGCCTGGAAATTTCATGAAGTCATTGTTTTGTTTTGTTTTTTGATACATAATAAAAGATTTTATTTAACACTATGCCATTGCTTTTCTTCTTAAGAACATAGGTTTTAAAGCTGACTTTTTAAGACAAACAAGCTTCTTAAATTTTTTGTTTAAAAAAGCCTTTGAAGCAAGGTGTGGTGGCACACATCACAATCCCAGCATGTAAGGGGCTGAAGCAGGGGGTCGGGGGAGAGGTAAGGGAAACCTACATCCGACAGAGGGCTAATATCCAATATATACAAAGAACTCAAGAAGTTAGACTCCAGAGAGCCAAATAACCCTATCAAAAACTGGGGTACAGAGCTAAACAAAGAGTTCCCACTTGAAGAATATCGAATGGCTGAGAGGCACCTAAAGAAATGTTCAACATCCTTAGTCATTAGGGAAACACAAATCAAAACAACCCTGAGATTCCACCTCACACCAGTCAGAATGGCTAAAATCAAAAACACAGGAGACAGCAGGTGTTGGCAAGGATGCAGAGAAAGAGGAACACTCCTCCACTGCTGGTGGGATTGCAAGCTGGTACAACCACTCTGGAAAGCTGTCTGGCGGTTCCTCAGAAAACTGGGCATGACACTCCCAGAGGATCCTGTTATACCACTCCTGGGCATATACCCAGAGGCTTCCCCAGCATGCAATAAGGACACAAGCTCCACTATGTTCATAGCAGCCATATTTATAATAGCCAGAAGCTGGAAAGAACCCAGATGTCCCTCAATGGAGGAATGGATTCAGAACATGTGGAATATATACACAATGGAATACTACTCTTCAATTAAAAACAATGAATTCATGAAATTCTTAGGCAAATCGTCAGAAGTCATTGTTTTTAATAGCTGAGTAGTACTCCATTGTGTAAGTGTACCATTACTCTGTATCCATTACTCTGTTGAGGGACATCTGGGTTCTTTCAAGCTTCTGGCTATGATAAATAAGGCTGTTATTAACATAGTGGAGCCTTATTACTTATTGGAGCATAAGAACTCAAGAAGTTAGACACATGAGAAACAAATAACCCTATTAAAAATGGGGTACAGAACTGAACAAAGAATTCTCAACTGAGAAATACTGAATTTTTAGGCTGAGAATCACCTAAAGAAATGTTCAACATCCTTAGTTATCAGGGAAATGCAAATCAAAAAAACCCTGAGCATTCACCTCACACCAGTCAGAATGGCTAAGATCAAAACCTAAGGGGATAGCAGATGCTGGAGGGGATGTGGAGAAAGAGGAACATTCCTCCACTGCTGGTGAAATTGCAAGTTGGTAAAACCACTCTGGAGAGGCAGGTGCAACCAGGAACACAGGGAACACCGAGTGTAAGATCACTTGGGACACTGTCCACCAGGGCCCCACCTGCATCCTGGACCTGGACAGCTCCCCAACCTTCTTTTTTTTATTATTTTCTATGTTTTTTTTTTATTTACATTCCCAATGATTTCCCATTTCCTGGTTCCTCCCTCACCAAAAGTCCCATAAGCCCTCTTCCCTCCTCTTGTTCCCCATTCAACCCCCTCTCGCTTCACTGTCCTGGTATTCCCTTACATCCAGTCTTTCCAGGACTAGGGATCTCTCCTTCCATCTTCTTGGAAATCTATTGATATGTGAATTGTGTCTTGGGTATTCCAAGTTTCTGGGTTAATATCCCCTTATCAGTGACTGCATACCATGAGTGTTCTTTTGTGATTGGGTTACCTCACTAAGGATGATATTTTCCAATTCTGACCATTTGCCTAGGAATTTCGTGAATTCATTGTTTTTAATTGCAGAGTAGAATTATTCCATTGTGTAAATATACCACATCTTCTGAATCCATTCCTCCGTTGAGGGACATCTGGGTTCTTTCCAGCTTCTGGCTATTATAAATAAGGCTGCTATGAACATAGTGGAGTATGTGTTCCACTATGCAGGGGAAGCCTCTGGGTATATGCCCAGGAGTGGTATAACAGAATCCTCTGGGAGTGTCATGCCCAGTTTTCTGAGGAACCGCCAGACTGCTTTCCAGAGTGATTGTACCAGCTTGCAATCCCACCAGCAGTGGAGGAGTGTTCCTCTTTCTCTACACCCTTGCCAACACCTGCTGTCTCCTGTGTTTTTGATCTTAGCCATTCTGACTGATGTGAGGTAAAATCTCAGGGTTGTTTTGATTTACATTTCTCTCCACAACCTTCTGTGTACCTATCCTGCTAGGGGATATCTGCCCTGCAGGGAGTCTAGCAGTTAGAGGCTAGGCCACCCTCTTTGCTCCTGTGAGTGGGCAGACAAGTGCAGCCAGGAACTCAGGGAACACCAAGTGTAAGATCAGTTGGGACTCGGTCTACCAGGGCCCCACCTACACTCAGGAGCTGGGCAGTGCCACAACCATCTGTGCACCTATCCTGCCAGAGGACATCTGCTCTGCAAGGAATCCCAAAGTTAGAAGTAAGGCCGCCATCTTCACTCCTGCAACTGAGCAGGCTGTTACAGCCAGCAACACCGGGAACACCCAAGTGTCAGATCACATGGGACACAGTCTGCCAGGGCCCAACCTGCACTCAGGATATGGGCAGCACTACAGCACTCTGTACCAGGGAAGAGCCAGTCACCAGGCGTGCTGAGACAGGCTTGCAGGCACACAGGAGGGACAAGTACCAGCCAGAGACAGCAGGACCAATTAACGTCAGAGATAACCTGATGGCAAAAGGCAAATACAGGAACATAACTAACAGAAATCAAGGGAACATGGCACCATCCAAAAGCAATTCTCCCACAACAGCAAGTCATGGATACCCCAACAAACCAAAAAAGTAAGAGTTGGATTTAAAATCACAGCTCATGATGCTGATAGAGGTTTTCAAGAAGGACACAACCCCCTTAAAGAAATACAGTAGAACACAAGTAAACAGGGAGAAGCCCTTAAAGAACTACAAGTAAACACAACCAAACAGGTGAAGGAATTGAACAAAACCATCCAGGATCTAAAAATGGAGGTAGATACAATAAAGAAATCACAAAGGGAAACAACTCTGGACATTGAAAACCTAGGAAATAGGTCAGGAGTCATCATGAAAGCATCAACAACAGAATACAAGAGAAAGAAGAGAGAATATCAGAGACAGAAGATACCATAGAAAACATTGACACAACAGTCAAAGAAAATGCAAAATGAAAAAAGTTCCTGACCCAAAACATCCAGGAAATCCAGGACAAAATGAGATGACCAAACCTAAGGATTATAGGTGTAGAGGAGAGTGAAGATTTACAATTTAAAGGACCAGTAAATGTCATCAACAAAATTATAGAAGAAAACTTCCCTAACCAAAAGAAAGAGATGCCCATGACCATACAAGGAGCCTACCGAACTCCAAATAGATTGGACCAGAAAAGAAATTTCTCCTGTCAAATAATAATTAAAATGCCAAATGCACTAAACAAAGAATATTCAAAGCAGTAAAGGAAAAAAGTCAAGTAACATATAAAGATAGACTTAACAGAATTACACCAGACTTCTCACCAGAGACTATAAAAGTCAAAAGAGCCTGGACAGATGTCATACAGACCCTAAGGGAACACAAATGCCAACCCAGGCTGCTATACCCAGCAAATTTCTCAATTATCATAGATGGAGAAAACCAAGGTATTCCATGACAAAAAGAAATTTACAAAATATCTTTCCACAAAACCAGCCCCTCAAAGGATATTGAATGGCAAACACCAACAAAAGGAGGGAAACTACACACTAGAAAAAGCAAGAAATTAATCTTCTTTCAACAAACCCAAAAGAAGATAGCCACACAAACATAAAAATTACATCAAAAATAACAGGAAGCCACAATCACTATTCCTTAATATCTCTTAACATCGATGGACTGAATTCCCCAATAAAAAGACATAGACTAAGAGATTGGATACATAAACAGGACCCAACATTTTGCTGCATACAGAAAATGTATCTCAGGGTCAAAGAAAAACACTACCTTAGAGTAAAAGGCTGAAAAGCAATTTTCCAAGCAAATGGTCCCAGGAAACAAGCTGGAGTAGACATTCTAATATTCAATAAAATAGACTTTCTACCAAAAGTCATCAAAAAGGACACAGAAGGACACTTTATACTCATCAAAGGAAAAATCTACCAAGAAGAAATCTCAATTCTGAACATCTATGCTCCAAATACAAGGGCACCCTCATTCATAAAAGAAACTTTACTAAAGCTTAAAGCACACATTGCACCTCACACAATAATTGTGGGTGAATTTAACACCCCACTCAAGTTCTTTCTCAAAACAAACAAAAACTCTCTAAAACCAAGAAAACAGAATAAAACAATAGGTCCCCCACAAAACAAAATGAAACAAAACAGTGAACTGTAGTGGAAGTGGATGGGTTGGTGAGCAGGGGGAAGGGAGATGAGATAGGGAGTTTTCAGAGGGCAAACCAGGAAAGGGGATAACATTTGAAATGTAAATAAATAAAATATCTAATAAAAAATATAAAAAACTAAAAATGAAACAAAACAAAAAACCAAAAGCTAAAACTAAAACCCACCAAAGTCTATCAAAACAAAAAGACAAAAAACTGTTAATTCTATTGTATGTGTGTCTTGTATGTATTATTGTATATATGTACGTATGTATGTATGTATGTATGCATGCATGTACGTATGTACGTCTCTGAACAAGAGGCCTGACCTGGAGTGTTTGATACAATGGAGGAGCTGATTTTTCTTATCCCCACTGAGATAAATAACAGTTCAGTTGTTAACCGTTACTGTAGAAGCTAACTTTTCATTCATTCATTCATTTATTTCTTAAAATATAACACTGTTCAAAAAAAAGTAGCAATAAAATGACCTATACATCAGTGCCTTGCTCAGCTATCGTTAGAGAAGCTTCCTCCTGCAGCAGATTGAGAAAAAACAAAAAAACAGAGACAGAAACCCACAGTCAGACTTCACATAGAGAATGCGAGACCTTGAAATACCCCTGAAAGGGGTTGCACAAAGAAGATAAGATCCAGAGGCAGTGAAGAACACCAAGAAAACAAGGCCCGCTAAATGAATGCGAGCAAAGCTCACATGAACTCACAGAGAAAGAACCAGTACGCACAGGACCTGCATGGGTCTGAACCACGTCCTCTGAGCTTATATTATGACTTTCAGCTTAGTGTTTTTATTAAATCCCTGAGTGTGCAAATGAGTAGGTCTTGTCCAACTGTAATGTGTTAATTTTTGTTGTGTCTCTTATTTTATTTTATTATTTTTAAATGTGCACCTTGTATTCTCGCGCATTCAAACCTTCAAAGAAAAATTGGGGTGGGGGGATGATTCACAGGTGTATCCTTGTAGGATGCCTTGTAGATAAGTTAGAAATTATTTATCTGGAGAACAAACAATTTCAGAATAATACTAGAACATTCAGGAAAATCAGCTATGAGATGTAATTGCAGAAAACATCTGCTTGTATACATTGAACTTTAATGTATAAGTATCCTAGGCTACTGATTGTTCCCAGTATAAATCTCTTCTTCTTTACTTCTTCTCACTGATCCGCTACAAAACGTGTTAGATGCTCTCAACAGACAGATTCGTTTCAGGCACTGTTTACCATGATGTACAGATTACTAGAAACCCAAAGCTAATGTATACAGTTCAATCTGAATTCAATCCATTTCAAATTAAGGTATTTTATTACAGTTTTCTGTTTGTCCATTCATTATTTCTTTATTCTTTGAGACATTTATAAGCAGTAGGAAATTTGCCAGTACAATACAGAGAACACGCAAAAGAGGGAAGAGAACAAAGAGGAGGAGGAGGAACATTTTCCTGTGAGTCATTTTCAAGTTTTGCAATGTGATTCCCCCACCACCTCTGAATATTTTAGAGTAATTCTTTCAAAGACATTCCCCTGAATAACCTCAATAAAGCCATCAAAACCAGGAAGTTATGTTGATACATTAGCATCATAAAATCCACACACTTCCTTCAAGTTTTACCACTTCGTCCTGTAATGTCATTAGAGACAGAAAGCTACCCAAAATCAGTGTTACCTGGGGTGTTATCTCTCTTGTCTCTTACATCCTCAGATGCTCAGTTTTTTCTTATCTTGCATGACCTTGGCACTGAACAATATGTTTTTTTTTTTTATGATTGGAGTCAGAATGTTATTCATTTGAAAGGCATTGCAGTAGTTATGTTATTTCTTTCTTTTGCTTATTACCTTATACTTGACTTTAAGCTGCTTCATTATTTATAATATTTTTTATCATTTGTTTAAGATATGGATAACCAAGTTTCTCCATTGTAAAGCTCTTTCTTCTTTCCTAATGATTAGTAGTTGTTAGAAGATATTGATAGACCACATGAATAGTCCATTCCTTTACCAGACAATTACACAGTGATGTTTAGCATCCATTGCTGTTTACCAAATGGTAATTTTCTTAATCATTCTTCCTATAATGTTAGTTGGGGAAACTTCTCCTTTCACCACTGACTTGTATATATTTCTGGACAACTTGTCATTTTGAGAGTAAGATTATCCCAGGTTTGGACAGAACTCTGCAAGCTGGCTTATGCTGTGCTGTGCTAGGTTTACAGTGTCCACAATGTTCTTTGAGCACTTTGGTTTCTGGCCAAGAACTTCAAAGGTTATCATTTACTTATACTTTCTAAGGATATCTGGTTCCCTCTAGAAAAGAATTCTCTTGAGGCAACTAAAGACCCAGGGTTGTAGACAGCTCAGTGGTCGGTTGAGAGTACTTGCTGCTTTTTCAGAGGCCTGGTTTTACTTCCCAGCACTCACAACTGTCTGTCAGCGCAATTCTATTACATCTAATGCCCTCTTCTGGTCTTTGTGAGTACCAGGGACACGTGATAGGCAGACAGACATGCAGGCAAATTACCATGCACTTGTATGATAAATATTTATACACACGCATGAAGGGAAATACGTATAAAATGAAATGAACAAGTCTAAGCAAGAAAAAAGGAACTAAAGAACTGGAAGCTATATAAGTTTTTGAGGTGTTATTCCTGCTAGACCTTGATATGTAAGTCCAACCCTATCACAGAGCACATTGGTTACTTTTCTTATATCTGTGACTAAATACCTGACAAGAGCAACTTGTAGGTGGAGTCATGGGGTGTGAGCACAGCACAGCATGGCGGTGAAGGCACAGCAGGGACAAGGTCTTGCTGTTTGCACTGAGGAAGATGAGCAATGAATGCTACCATTCCCCTCTCTTCCTCCATTTTACACAAAGACTTCACCCTATGCTATTGTCCCCGTCATGTTTAGGGTAGGGCCTCACTCCTCAGTCAAGTCTCTTTAAAATCACCCCCTAACAGACATAAACAGAGATTTATTTCTTAGAGATTCTAAATCCAGGCAAGCTTTTAATGAAGATTAGCCATCAAATGATTTGTTCTAGCTTTCCTCTAAGAATACATGAAATTGTCTTCTTCAGAAACTAGAAGCTTTCATTCTGTTGTTGTCATTATATTAGATTATACAGCATATTCTCTTTATTATGCTTGTCATCCAATCTTACCTTCACCCCGTGCCACTTCCATCATCCACCCAGAGACATCCTTTGTGAATGCATGTAGATGCTGGCAAGATCCCACAAGATGCTTCCCCTGTGTCCTCTACCTCCCACTCATAGTTACTCATATTGATCAACCCTCATTAATAGTTCTGGTATCAAATTCTTCAGTAATAAAGGTAGGAAATAAGAAAGCTAGGTGTAGTGGCTATTCTTCGTTGTCAACTTGACTATATCTGGAATGACCTACGATCCAGAATTGGAAGGCTCACCTGTGATCCTAATCTGGAGGCTGAGAGATACAAGTTTCTGACCTGGATCTTGGCACGGAAATCTTGAGGCATAGTGGATATTAATTCCAGAAGATTAAGACAGGAAGATCTCTTGAGTTCAAGGTCATCTAAGATTAAAGGCATGGTGGCACACACCTTTAATCTGGGCCACACCCTCTGCTGGAATCCTACATAAGGACATTGGAAGAAGGAAGACTTACTCATTCTTCTTTGCCTGCTTGCCTCATAGGACTGAGCAACTGCTAGATCCTTGGACTTCCGTCCACAGCTGCTGCAGACCATTGTTGGGGAGTTGAACTACAAACTGTAAGTCATCAACAATTCCCTAACTATATAAGACTTTTCATACATTCTTTGACTCTAGATAACCTTGACTAATACACTAGGAAAGAAAATCCTTGACAGGTTACTTGATTTATATCTTGAGGCTGTGTTCTCATTTCAATAATGGCATTCTATATGGATCACTCATAATCTTCTTTGTATGCCCATCCAAAGGACGCAAACAATATAAAATGACGTAAATGAAATTTCAGTTGGGAGAATTCAAGAACACTTCAGATCAGCAAGGAAGTAGAGTGTTCATAGATATGCATGTTGAGACATCTCTGAACATAAAAGTGCTTCCAGACATATGCTCTCTTCCCCAAAACCCAAGGCAGATGAAAGGAATGGCTCCAAGAACATTAGTGCCACTTTGATTCCACATCTCTTCCTATTCACATGCCAGTTTGTACTACTTGTTTGATTGTGAGTGCTTACCTAAAATTTCTATGAGCTGATTTCATCATCCATGAAAGACAGTCTTGCTTCCTTGTCAACATCACAGGAATGTCATCTTGATTTTCATGAAGTATACACTATTTTGAATTTCTCAGTAAAGGTATATTCTCCACCTAAAGTCAGGAGAAAATATATCATCACAAACACATGAAGGGGAGCCCTCCTGTGGGGCTCTCTTTGGATTTAGTGTTAAAGAAAGAATCAATTTCTGCAGCTCCATAGCATGCTGCCACAACTGAAGAGAACCTACCCGTGGGATCAAAAGGGAAAGCACGCAGGCTTTGAGTGGGCATGAAGTTGGCAGCTGATGAGTTCCAGGAAGAGAGAGAAAACCAGGCTCGTGAAGCAGCTGTGTCACCTAAGGCCAGGATCTAGGCAATCAGAATTGTCTACCAGATAAAAACCATGAAAGTTTGGAGTCAGCAGCCTAAGCCTGACTTTCTAATTCACAGTTTAGTTCATAGTTTCAAAAATGTATGAGGCTCTTTACCAACTTATTATTTATGATGACAAAAATAGAAATATCAGGAAAGTTAAAAGAAAAATTGGATATCCAAGAATAAGATAATGGTGGAATTTTTTTAAAGCACAACTAAAAAATAAATAAAGCAACTATACAAATAAGGAAGTATAAAAGTTCATTTATTTTCCATTAACCTATTAAGTATATTTGCAAAACATTAAAAGCTCGCTAAGGTTTTTCTTTATTTTGGTTTTGCAGGGTTTTTTTTTCTTTTTTGCTTTGTTTTGTTTTAAAATGCAGATATTTTAAAATAACACTGGTTAATAATGTATAGATCTTGTCATTATTTAAAAATACACAGTAACACTCTCCCTGAATAAAAATGAAAAGAAAGCTTTGAATTTTAATAATAAAGACAATGGGCTTAACATAGAATATTAGTTGCATTAAAAGATTTCTGAGCTGTTAGGAAGACAAAAACTCAGAGCTACTGAAAGACATTTTTCTGTAACTGATGTTATGCTTTGAAGAAATGAAACCTACTTTGAATCCAAAGGAAAAAAGAATGGGTTGGATTTTCATCAGTGATGTAAAACCAGAGGAATGTACTGGCTTTCCTGCCATTGAGTAGAGGAGCTAGACTTTAAACTCACTGAAAGAAAAGATGCTATCTAATAAACCTGTAGTTTGTTATTCGATTAGTTCACTTTCACTGTTGCTGTGAGGATCAAAGGACAACATAATATAATAATGATTTACTAACTCAATCAATATGAGAAATACATCATTTGTGTTAAGAATTAGTTTTACCCAAATGTTCTGAGACCTGACATGAATACTTGAGGTTCCCAATATACTACGTCTAACCTACAGAATAAATATATTGCAGATAAACTCGGGAACAGAGAATCATCTAGCTCCCTGACTAGCTGTGTGGTATGTGAGACCCTGCAGGCAAGAAAGAAATGATTGTCTGATCTGAGGATACACAATAATATTCATAGCTATTCAACCGTATATACGGCACATCCTCAGAGGAAAATAATCGGGCAGTGTTAAATTCAGAGCACAAACTTACAGGGAATAAGACATTTCAGCAGAAAATAAATGATAACCACATCGGGGCATCTTTGACCATAACTTTGGAAGATGGAGGGTTAAAGGGCCTTTGTATGTCACTTGTACCCATATATTGTGACTGCCTAATTCATGGTTTTGAGAACCACAACTCACAAACTTCCTAGCACCTGGGGATATTCTCTGTCGTTAATTTGGGTGTAGCAGTCCCTTTGCAATAAGTAGGAAATACAGGGGAAGAATAATAGCATGGTATAGCCTTTATTCAGTAGACAACAGCAGCCTGTATGAGTCGGGGACAATTAATAACTGCATTACTTTCTGCTCCTAAATTCCCAGGTCTAAGCGCTGAAATACATGTTCACTAGAGAGTCATCAAAAACAGTAAAATCAAGTTTCTAAAAATTCATTCCTCACTAAAGCCCCTTTGCCATGGACCAGGATTTCCCCCTAAATGAGCATATGGCTATCCAGATTCCTCAAAGAGGAACACTTTTCTTCCCATGCTCAGAACCAGTGACTTCATGTGATCCTCAACCTCTTTGATTTTCCTCTTTAAGAAACTCTTACACTGCAGAATACCTGTAGGTTTAGTAATTGAAAAGTATTGGGCTGCATTGCAAACAAAATATCACTGTTCTCAAAGACAGGTTTCAGAGACCCACATAAAGATTTCCCATTTGTTTATGCAATAAGAACTTCTGCTGCATGTGGCTGCTTTTATAAGGAGAAAGTCAGTTAATGTAGTCTCCTATAATTACCACTTACATTGTATTGTAATACCAACTTACCCTGAAAGCTACACCTACCCTATGACCAAGTAAGAGATACTGGCTTGAGAGACCTGAATGAGGAACTATGGGACAAATTAAGATGGAGTGCTTCTTTGTGTCTCTGTCCAACTCCTATTCAAAGAGGAAATAGGATGCCTCTAATCTTACTGATTACCAGTTTCAGTATCAACATATCAAGAAAATGATAGTCCCTGTACAAATGTCCCCCTAATGCTATTTTCCCAACAGAAGTAGAAGCTGACCTATACATCTCAGAGCAATTATACAAGAGCACATTGTCTTTGTCTGCTAACTTTTTGAGCCTTGCTAGTTGGCTGCTTAATTTACTGTAATTGAGCCTTTACCCAAAGAACTCCGATGAAATGTTTAAAACTCAGTTTTCCTGTGATCTCTCAGAATTTGATTTCATTCATATTCAACTTGCCTAATGTCTCTTGTTGGTAAAGCAGATCTACTGTTAAGAATAAACTCCCTCAAGCAACTCTGGGCAGGGACATCTGCAAGTGATTTGGTAGAGCTTTGTATGTCTCTCAAGTTTAGCAAGTCACACTCTTTGAGAGTATATTCGCCCTCAAAGTGAATGGAAACACTGAAGCTTCTAAAATGGATCTGAAAATAAAACTATCTTATTTTTATTAGTAGATTGTGTCAAGAGTTTTCAAATAAGCTGTGTTCTCATTCAACAGCACAATAGTCTATGTTTCAATATCATATTGCAAGGAGAGGGGAAGTGCATTAAAAAGAGACAACATAGCTAAAACTATGGTTCTCAAAATAGTAAAGAAAAATACTCAGTTTGCAAACAAGTTAGACTAGAATTTAAATCCTATTCTTTTATTTTATTTGCTTCTGTCTTAGCTTCAATTTCTGAAAATGTATGCAATTGAGGCTACCATTAAGTCTTATTAGATATCTTTAGGTAGACCATGCAAAATAATTTTATGAATGGTTAAGCAATATACACATATGATGTCTTTTGCTTTTATAAATATGTTAGTGCTACAAAAATTAGAAATTAAAGCCAAAAAGTAATAGAACAGGAAAACTACAGTTTTTCTTAGTGATTGTCTTGTTTTATTCTGCCTCATTTTAAAAATGAGACAAAGTATTAATCTGTTTATCAATCGCTTATTGAGCTTCACTATGAACTAGGATCTCTATTGAAGTTCCAGAAACTAAGTTGATTAGCAGGGATCCCATTAGGAATTAAGATCCAGGTCAAGGAAGCATCTGCATGAGGTTTTGCAGCTTGGGACTTAAGCTCTAGAAAAGGGATCAGTCAATTCTTCACCTCCTGAATCCCTGCTCCAGGCCCTATGTTCACTGTCTCTGTGTTTAGGTTTTCTCACCTGCCTAAAATCACAGGAATTTTTATAAGTACTTTCAACACTTTAAAAAATACCAGTGTTCCACAGCTCTAAAGAAGATTTCTCCAATAATTCTCTTCCTCAGAGCTCAGGAAAACTCATCAGAGTACAGAGGCAGAAGTTGAAGTGGCGGGGGGGGGGGCAGAAGAAGCAGAGGATACCAGGAGAGCAAGATCCTGTAAAACAGTTGGACAAAGCGTTATTGAAGAGGCTGAAGTAGCCTGCACAGGGCCTACGGGGGTGCGCACTTGGTCCTCTGAATATATACTGTAGTTTTCAGTTTTGTACTTTTATGGAACTCCGGAATGTATGAACAAGGGGGTCCCTGATTCTTGTGCTTTCTCTTGGGGCTCTTTTGTTTTCCTGTTTGATTGTCATATCCACGTTCACTATAGTGGTTTTATCTCACATTTTATTTTGATATGTTTTGTGGTCATCTCCTAGAAACTTCTTCTTGCCTAGTGAGAGATAAATATAAGAGATATATAATTATATAGATGATAGAGATAGATGAGTACTTATAAGTATTTGTGCATACATGCATATATCCCGAGGGTTTCTCAGAAAAAGCCAGTAAATACTAACTTTTGTTTCATTTATTTTAAAACACTGGGATTTGCAGTGGGAGAAGGTGAAAGTTTACTAACGGCTTCTAATGGCATCTAAAATAATTAAAAATATTAAAAAAAATAAAATAAAGCAGTGTTCCACTAGACAAATTCCACTTTGTGCCTTAGATTAATCAGGCCTAGTTCATACTACGTGTATGGTTTGATTC
Source organism: Tokudaia tokunoshimensis (assembly GCA_036184795.1). Lineage (NCBI taxonomy): Eukaryota > Metazoa > Chordata > Mammalia > Rodentia > Muridae > Tokudaia > Tokudaia tokunoshimensis. The sequence goes on along the minus strand of BTHU01000005.1, from coordinate 10,734,783 downwards.
TTAATGTTCCACTGAATTCTTATTTTAACTGGGCTGTTCTTTCAGAACTCAAAGATGTAAAGCACTAAACTTACACCCCTTGGTGTCCTTCCTCTTCCCATGCACCAACACCCTTCACTCCTTTCTAGACACATTCGTATTTGAAATGCACTTGTATTCCTCCTTACTTTCACATACACCTCACCATTGTTGGTGTGTTTTTTTCCTATTTTGTTTATATAGCATATTATTAATCTCTAGTGAAATAAATCCATGATGCTTTACCAAACTTACCCAGGAAGGCTCCCTCTCAGCATCCAATGTTGTCAATGCTGTTGCTACAGCATCCTACTAGCAATGTCATAATTGCCCTTGAGCATTACTGAGTTGCCCAGTTGGTCACTCACGCACTTGACAATTGACTTGTCATTTTTGTGTCAATCCCTCAAATTGAGGCCAAGGAATAAGGAATCAAAATGTAACATCCTTGCTTTTGAAGAATGTACATTCAATATGATTATAGATACGTGACTACCAATATAATGAGCATAGTCTTGGTGAAGGAGAAACCAGAATCAAACTGCAAGCTCAACTTTAATACTAAAGTTACAAACTTTATAGAAACTCCAAAGTAAACTATTATCACCTGTACAGGAGAGAAATTTCAAAATAATAATGCTTCAGTATTTACTGTGGTGTCAATATTATCCCGTATACCTACTTTCTCCAATGCAAACCACAATGTTATCCTAGATTTCTCCTACATATGTATATCTAGTTGTTTGTGAAAACGGTTGCATACAAATTATTCTCCTTCATGTCACCTGCAACAGCTTAATGGTGGTCCCAAGCACTTACCTCAATGGATTACTAGACTACAGCAATCAGATTCTGATTACTGCAAATTGCAATAATAAAACTCTCTCTCATTCTCTTGTTTTGTCAATCTCTCACCTAGTCTCACACTCTTATTTTTAATTTTATGTTCATGTTTTTCAATTTTTAAAAATTTAATAAGAATTCATGCATGCATATAACATTATTTCATCAAATACCTGAGTCACATACCTTCTTTCCCAAATCTGTGAACTCTTTTTGTTGACCCACTAATGAGTGCACATCTATCGACTGGAGTTTGGGTAACCTACAAAGACAGCATTCCCGAAGGAAACTGAGTCTTCTTCCCACAAGATCCATCAATTGCCCATGGTTCTTCTGCAGTGTGGGGTTTCATGATACATTCCCCATCCATACTGCAATATAGGTTATCTTGATTTTGTACAGTTCTTGCACATGCAATCGCAGATACTGTGAATTCAGTTATATACTTACTGTCATGTTCAGAAGGCATTGTTTCATAACAGTCCTCCACAGACACACAACCAAGTGCCCAGCACTAAATGGTCCATCTATATTACCACAGTCAACCAAGTTCAGTGGCATAATGCTATCTTTTTCTCTCTTATTTCACCGTATGCTTGGGAAGAACAAAGTCATTTTTGAAGGTGTTTATTACAGATTATGTTCAAATGCTAAAATATTTCAGTTGCTTCTTATCACATTTAGAACAAATTGAAATTTCTAATGTATTATTCTACACCCCCATTATCTAATTTATCTATGCCTAACTTTTGTCTTTGAATTTAATTTAAATTTTGTCAAACATAGATAGAAATGTTGTGATTCTATTCATAACTGTCACTTTGCTTTGCTTGTGACTTTGACCTTGATTGTAAGTTTGACTTTATTTTTTTTTAATTCGGATATTTTATGTTTCCATTTCAAATGTTATTCCCTTTCCCAATTCCCTTCCCCAGAAACTCCCTATCCCATCCCCCCTCCTTCTGCTTCTATGAAGGTGTGCCCCTACCTACCTGCCCACTCCCACTTCCCTCCCTAGCCTTGCATTCCCCTACACTGGGGTATTGAGCCTTCACAGGACCAAGGGCCTCTCATCCCATTGATGTCAAAAAGGTCATCCTCTGCTACATATAGGGATGGAGCCATGGGTTCCTCCAAGTGTATTCCTTGGTTGGTGGTTTAGTTCCTGGGAGCTCTGGTTGGTTGATATCGTTGTTCTTCCTATGGGGCTGAAAACCCCTTCAGCTCCTTCAGTCCTTTCTCTAACTCCTCCATTGGGGACTGTGGGACCTTAATGAGATGTGTGGCCACGCCCCAGGTTCTAGCCTGACTCTGCCTAGGCAGTCACCTGCCTGCAGCCACACAGTCCCTGCCTCCTGGTTACCTGACCACCCAACTCACTATAAATAACACCCCTCAGCGCGTGCCCTCTCTCTCTCCGCCTATTCTCTCCAGGCCCTCTTCTTTGTCTATCTCTCTGTCTTCTCCCCTTTCCACGTGGTCATGGCTTTTCTTATCTATTTTCTCTTCTTTATCTTTCTATTTCTTTTCTCTTTCTATTTTCTTAATAATAAAACATCAAAACTATGGGCCGCCTCTTATTAAACTCGCCACATGGAGCTAGATGGTACGCGCCTTCTGAGACTCTGGGATTCAGCTAAGCAGACAGTCTGAGCACAGGTAACACACAGAGAGGTTCAGGATCTCTCTGCACCCCCGCACGCCATGCGCGGACCGGCTGGCGGTGTGACCGCCTGCTCCCTGTTAGGCCGAGGCATGCATGCATCTTGCCTGTTTCCCCAAAAACCCCCCACGGAACCATGTCCGCTTGCGTCCTTTGCATATGTACGCTGCCTTGGCCCTAGAGTGAGGCCCGTGCACCGCAGGCCCAGCCTGGCATGTGCCCCTGTGCCCGCCCACGCCAGGCCCCGCTTCTTTTTCTTTTTTTTTTCCCACAGGGGACCCCACGATCAATTCAATGGTTGGCTGTTAACATCTGCCTCTGTAAATGTCAGGCTCTGGAGATAGCTATATAAAGCTTCTGTCAACATGCACTTCTTGGCATCCATAATAGTGTTTGTGTTTGGTGACTGTATATGGATGGATCTCTAGATGGGGCAGTCTCTGGATGGCCTTTCCTTCAGTCTCTGCTCCACTATTTGTCTCTGTATTTTGTTCCACTTCTAAGAAGGACCGAAGCACCCACACTTTGTCTTCCTTCTTCTTGAGCTTTATGTGGTCTGTGAATTTTATCTTGGGTATTCCGAGCTTTCGGGCTAATATCCACTTATCAGTGAGTGTGTGTTCTTTTGTGTTTGGGTTCCCTCACTCAAGATGATATTTTCTAGTTCCATCCATTTGCCTGGGAATTTCATAAAGTCACTGTTTTTAATAGCTGAGTATTACTCCATTGTGTAAATGTATCACATTTTCTGTATTCATTCCTCTGTTGAAAGACATCTGGATTGTTTCTAGCTTGTGGCTATTATAAATAAGGCTTCTCTGAACATATTGGAACTGATTCCTTTTTATATACTGGAGTATCTTTTGGGTATATGCCTAGGAGTGGTATAGCTGGGTCCTCAGGTAATACTACGTCCAATTTTCTGAGGAACAACCAGACTTTCAGATTTTCAGAGTGGTTGTACCAGCTTGCAATTCCACCAACTTAAAGTTAAAGACTACAAGAGAGGCTTTGCAACCTTTTTGAGGTATCTTTGTTTACATATGTTCATGTTTACATTTATCATACTTTTAAAAAATTACCCATCCTTAATGGCAGGTTTAATTGCATATCATTAAGCTGACTTACACTGCTTTCTTTCACTGTTTAACTTTCCATTCTATAGTGAATTGAAACATTTTATCCTAGAGGTGCATTATTAAAACCCAAGAAGTAAACACACAAACATACACACAAACACCCACAGACACACACACACACACACACACACACACACATACACATACACTTCTCAAGTCTTAGGAGATTCCCAAAACTTACAAAAGTTACGTGGCCTCTTCCTAAGGTTCTATAAGAAATATTAGTTTCTAGAGAGAGGAGACTTTCCAAACACAAAGCTGCCTATAAGTCATACAAAGGATCTATAGAAAAATAAATTTTATGAGTCAGAACCCACATTGGAAGGTGCTTTTTATTGATGTAGCTACCTTTGAGTTATTCATGCCTCTGCTGTAACCTAATAAACTCACTTACTGAGCTAGTCTTGTGTGGAATTGTTTCTTGATCTGTTGTCATTGCTCCATTTGAAGCTAATATATTTGTTCATGTCTTTCCAGATAAAGTCATAAATACTATACAAACTTTGTTTCCACTTCTGTTTTCTTATTCCTAACACAAAGTACCTAATAGATATTAAGTAAGTGTGTATTCAGTAAGGGAATGAAAGACCATTAATGAACAAAGGCTATACAAGTAGATAAATGTGAGAGTAAAAATTCTCAGCCAGTTAAATCTCACCTGTCTAATTGATTTAATTTCAAAAACAAAACTATCACCCATTTCACCATGAGATAAAAGTAAATAGCAAATATACTACTAAGAAGTATAAATAGAACTTTAAAACAATTTAAAAGGATAGTAGATTTTTAAGAAATAAAAATTAAAGAAAATTACCTCTTAATTTTTAGATCATAAATAATCACTTTGTAGTAAGGGAATTTTATATCAGGACCCAGAAACTTTTCTGCAAAGGATCACATACTATGCTACTACATTGTCTTCTTTGTTTCTTTACTTTTTGAAAACATACAAATGTTTTCAGGTTAAAACAGAATATTTCTCAATGTGAATGGCAAAGTAACTCATAAATTCGCACCCTAGCTGTTGAATTATGTGAGTTAGGGTTGTGGAGGATAAGTTAGAGGAGAAAATATGGAAGGGAAGACTAAAGACACTACAAAAATTACTGGTTGAAACCTATTATTATAGATACTTCTGTGCATATGTGTATGTGCATGTGTATTTATACACACACGTGTGTGTGTGTGTGTGTGTGTTTGTGTGTGTGTGTGTGTGTGTGTATTAAAAGAGCTTAGATATAGGTCACAGTTGCTAGAAGACCAGGTAAGCTGTCCTTGGACCTTACCCAGTAAAGAAGGTCTCTCTGTTCCCTCAGAACCAATTCTCAGGTTTATCCCTAAAGCTGCAACAGAATACCAAATATAGCTTCTTCTCCCCTGTCTAAACCTCCTGTGGAGCCTACAGGGCAGCTCCTTATGTCCTTTCCCTTGTCACTATTTCCTAGACCCCAATTCAGGTAGACAACCCTTTCTCAACCACAGGCCACAAATGCCAAGAAGACAAATTAGGCTGCATGTGGATCTTCTTCACAATCTGTTTCTTTAGATTCAATTATCAGGGTTGTCCCTAAAGCTTAAACAGAACAATAACTGCAACATCCTGCCCAAGCCTTCTGTAGATCCCACGGACTAACCACTAACACCCCTTCCTCCAAGGCTCTAACACCAGCAAGTACTCACTATGAACACACAAGCTGAGCAGTCCAGTGAAACAAGCTACATACAAACAACACATTCTGAAAATCCAGATATAGACACCAAAGAGCAAAAGAATCTCTCAATAAGGACAAATCCAGAAATCAGTAGATGCCGGGGTAAGAACACAATTAAAAACAGTCAGGGCAATATGTCTTCACCAGTGCACAGTTGACCTATCACAGCAGGCCCTTAATATTCAGGAACAGCTGAAGCACAAGGGGTAAGATCTTAGCACAACAACATTATGAAAGAGTTCCTTCAAAAGGAAAAATAATTGCTCTAGAGAAATCAAGGAAACCAAGAACAGAAAATTTGAGGAAATAAGTAAACCCCTTAAAGAATGCCAGCAAAACACAAATAATTGGAGGAGATCAAATACCTTCTAAAATCCTAGTGAAAAACAAATAAAATATTGAAGGAAATAAATAAAATTGCTCAAGACCTGAATATGGGAATAGAAGCAATAAAGAAAACACAAATTGAGGAAATTCTGAAAATTAAAATTTTAGGAATGAGAACAGGAATCACAGAGGCAAGCTTCACTAATAGAATATAAGAGATGGAAGGTAGAATCTCAGGCACTGAAGACTCAGTAGAGGGAATGGAGAAGTCTGTCAAAGAAAATGTTAACTCTAAAAAGTTCTTAATATGAAACATCCAGGAAATCTGGAACACTATGAAAAGACCAAACATAAGAATAACAGGAATAGAGAAGAATCCCAGCTCAAAGGCCTAGAAAATATTTCCAACATAATTATAGAAGAAAATCCTCCTAACCTAAAGAAAGAGATGCCTATAAAAGTACTAAAATCACACAGCACACCAAATATATTGGACCAGAAAAAGTGCTCACCTGCAACATAATTTAAAAAAAAAATCATTAGCAACCACAAAAATCACTAAACATCTGGAACAAGGGAAAATATTAAAACTTGCAAGGGAAACAGAACAAGTAACATTAAAAAGGTAGACTTATTAGAATCACACCTGATTTCTCAATTGAGACTTTAAAACACAGAGGGGCTTAGCCAGATGTGCTGCAGACTCAATGAGACCACAGATGCCAACTAGTAACCAAAAACGAAAAATAAAAAAAGGAAAAAAATTCAATCACCATAGATGAAGAAAATAAGATACTCCATGTTAAATTTAAATTTAAACAATATGTACCTACAAATACAGCCTTACCTACAAATCTAGCGCAAAAAACGGTAGGCAAATTACACTCCTGAAAAGGCACTAAATAAATAATCTCACATCAGTAAAACCATAAGTTCATAGCACTAAGTGCCTACATTTCAAAATTGGAGAGATTTTATTCTAGCACCTTAAAAACACACCTGTAAGTTATAAAACAAACAAAAAATGTAAGCATACCAAAAAGGAATAAATGACAAGAGATAATCAAAATGAAAGTTGAAATCAATTAAATATAAACAAAAAAAGCAATAAAAAGGGTGAATGAATCAAAGACTTGGTTCAGCAAAGCATACAAAACTTTATACACACTAACTAAACATTGAAAATAATATCTAAATTGTCAAACTCATAAAAGGAACAGGTGACATAACAGACATTTATGAAATCCAAAGACTCATAAGGAGATACTTTTAAAACCTATACTCCACAAAATGAGTAAAGCTAAAAGAAATGGATTATTCTCTAAATAGTTACCATTTATGAACAATAAGTCAAATTCAAATAAACAATATAAATAGAACTAAATTCCCCAGTGACATAAAAGCAGTCACTAAATATATCCTGAGCAGAAAAAGCCCAGAACCAGAAGATTTTAACTCTGAATTCTACCAGATTTCCAAGGAAGTGTTAATGACAACACTCATCAAATTTTTCTACAAAATATAAATAGAAGAAACATTGTCAACTTCACTTTAAAAGGTCGTAGTCACCCTGAAACACAATCACTTGAATATTTAACAAAAGGAGAATTACAGACCAATTTTCCTTATGAACATATATGCAAAAATATTCAATAAAATACTTGACAACTGAATCCAAGAACACATCAAAAAGATTGTCCTGCATGATCAAGTAGGCTTCATTCCACAGGAATAGATCCACATATGAGAGTTAAAAATGTAAGCCATTATATAAATAAACTGAAATAAAATAATCACACAAACATCTCATTAGATGCCTAAAAAGTCTTCAACAATATCTAACACCCCTTCATATTAAAATTCTTAGAGAGATTTGGGATACAAGGGACATACCTAAACATAATAAAAGGAACTTACAGGAAACCAACAGTCAACATCAAATTAATTGTAGAGAAACTTAAAGCAGTTCCACTAAAACTAGAAACAAAAAAAATGCTGTCCACTAATTCCATACCTACTCATTATAGTACTTGATATTTTATCTATATAAATAAGAAAACTGAATGAGACAAAGTAGAGAACAAATTGAAAAGGAAGAAGTCAAAGTATCTTACAGATGACATGATAGCAAACATAAGTGACCCTAAAACTCCAATGGTGATCACCCTACAGATGTAACTACTGTAGGGATCCAGATGTGGCACTTGATAAACAACTGTTTCATTAACAAGCAGAAAAAGAAGGAGACACTAGTTGTATTTTTCCTTTAGCTTTATCATTTATAAATAAAGGCATACTAAAGTGGTGAACCTGAAGAAATTAAATTAATATACCCTAGTAGCTCAAATAACTTCATTACATATTTAATCCCATCTATCCTCTGCAATGAAAATCTCTGACTACAAAACATCCAGAGACATACTAGATGGATGTAAAATTACAATAATTCAAATACATTTCCAATTGTGTGTGTGTGTGTTATGTTGTGTTGTATGTGTACATGCGTGTTCAACATCCTTAATCATTAGGGAAATGCAAATCAAAACAACCCTGAGATTCCATCTCACACCAGTCAGAATGGCTAAGATCAAAAACTCAGGGGACAGAAGATGCTGGAGAGGATGTGGAGAAAGAGGAACACTCCTCCATTGCTGGTGGGAATGAAAGCTAGTACAACCACTCTGGAAATCAGTCTAGCAGTTCTTCAGAAATAGAAGAATTAATAACAGTACTACTTGAGGACCCAGCTATACCACTCCTGGGCATATACCCAAAAGACGTCCCCCATACCACAAGAACACATGCTCCACCATGTTCATAGTAGCCTTATTTGTAGAATCCGGAAGCTGGATACAACCTAGATATCTGTCAACCAAAGAATGGATACAGAAAATGTGGTTTATTCACATAATGGAATACTATCCAGCTATTAAAAATGAGGACATTATAAATTTTGCAGGCTAATGTTTAGAACTAGAAAATATCATCCTGAGTAAGATAAGTCAGACTCAAAAGGACATGCATGATATGTACTCATTGATAAATGGATATTAGCCACAAAAGTGCAGAATATCTAGTATACAACCTACAGACCATAAGAAGTGTAACAAGCAGAAATGCCCAAGTAAGGAGTCTTCAATCCCATTTAGAAGGGGTAAAGAAATAATCACAGGAGGCAGAGGTGGGGAAAGACCTTGGAGGAAGAGGTGAGGGGAAGGAGGAAAGGAAAACTGGATCATATATGGGGAGGAGAGGAGTCCAGAGGGCCATGAGAATGAATGGAAATAAGCAGGCCAAGGGAGTGGGAGGTGGGGGGACCCTTTAGAAAGTAACAGAGACCCAGCAAGTGAAACACTCTCAGGACTCAGTGGGAGTGACCGTAGCCAAAATGCCCAATATTTAAGAAAGAGAACTTGAAGAGTCCATCTCCAGTAGATAGACAGGTCCTTAAGAGGAAGGACAGGATTGCTAACCCACAATCAAAATTCCTGACTCAGAATTGTTCTTGTCTAAAAGAACTGCAGAGACAAAAATGGAGAAGAGGCTGAAGGAAAGGAGGTCAAATGACCAGCCCAACTTAGAATCCATCTCATGGGGTAGGGGTGGGGGGATGGACCAAGGCCTGACACTACTATGCTATGATCTGCTTACAAAAGGGAGCCTGGCATGACTGTCCTCTGAGAGCCTCTACCAGCAGCTGACTGAGACAAAAGCAGATATTTACCACTAACCATGAGGTGGGACAACAACTGGAATGTAAATAAAATAATTTTTAAATTGGGCTGGGAGGGGACATTATCTGTTCCTACCATCACAGAAATAAACTTAGCCTATGGGCCTTGTTAAGAAGAGGAAGAGGAGGAAGAGAAAGAGAAGGAGGAGGAGGTCAAGGACGAGGACAAGGAGGAGAATGAGGATAAGGAGGAGGAGGAGGACAAGGAGGAAGAGGAAGATTACATTTCTTTTCTGCCTAGTTTTGAGCCCCACTGAAGACACTTTGATTGTGGCATATGGAAATGACCATAAGAAAGAACTAATCCAAGGGCCAGACTGAAAGTAAAAGAAAGCAAAGTGATTATGGCTGGAATGCTGAATTTAAGAATTTGGTTGTGGAGTAATTCCTGGAAAGGTTAGAGTAAACAAAAAGATATGAATGAATGATTTTTCAAGAAAACAGAGAAACTAGAATCAATTTATTGAATAAATAAGATCTAGCATCCCACCCTGTCTAACAACAGGACCTCATTAAAAGCGGGGGTCAGAGATTAAATCAGGTTCTAAAGTTACTAGTGAACAAAAGGACACAGACAGGTGATTTGTAGGTGTGTCGCAAAGTAGAGATATTAAAAACAAAACTGGACAGAAGAAAAGCAAGATATCTTACAGAGTTGGGTTGGTTTTGCTCCTATTGGGAGCAGTAATAGCATGGAAGCAAATCTAGAAAATGAAAATGAAGAACATTCCACCATTTTCTTCAAATGATGAATACTGCCTCTTCTACAAGAAAAATAAATGACAATTTACAGAGAGCCATTTGTCCCAACTGATGAATGTCAGTGTCAAGGCTATAAGAGCTGTGAGACAGGAGGGAGTTAACTTGCCCATAGTTACCAAGATAAACTGAGAAAATGTGATGTTATGGAAAACGTGAGCCTCTGACAAGATATCCACCATGACACGAATTAATTGGGACCCCAATAGTATTCTACCTGAGATGGACACACATTTGAGATGATCATATTCTGGGAATTACAGCAATCCCTCTTAGAAACGAAGCCTGTTTCAAGGGTCAGAGAGTACCAAATCTGAAGCAATTATGCAATCAATAAGGGACAGAGAAAAGGAGGAGACCTATGGTTCTGATTCCTCCCTCAGGGTGCTCAAGTGCCTTTGTATAGAGACACCATCAGGCAGGGAAGGATAGAGTAGAGTCCAGCGAGGATATGTTGGCAGAATCAGGATCCAGCAGTAAACCCAAGGTGAGGGAGGTAATCCGAGGATTTTTGTGTTACAGATCTGTTAGAGGATATTCAGTACTCAATGTAACAGATCTTGTAGATGATATTCGGTGAAACAGCTTATGCTCCTTATTTAGGATGACACCATTAGATGAGATGGACCTTCAGGAGGACACAGTCAGGAGACATGAGCCCTGATGACAGGCTAATGGAGCAGAAGCAGCCTGGGAGACACCAAATTGACAAGTGACTTCCATTTGTGTGAATTTTAACAGGTAGAAGAATGGGATAGCTCAATACCTGCCAAGCATAGTACCTATAGCTTATTAATAAATTGTAGTGTTTTATGTTGTTTACGTGGGAACATAAGGGCCAGAAGTGGGGTAGAAACCCCAATAGATATTAAGGAATAAAAGGGTTCATAATATCTCCCAGAAAATAATTACATTCAATAAAGATGTGGAAATATGTCTTGCAGACTCAAAGAAACCACATATGACATCCCAAATTACTATACCCAGCAAAACTTTCAATCACCATAGTTGGAGAAAACAAGATATTTCCATGATGAAGTCAAATTTAAACAATATCTAGGTACAAACCCAGCCCTACAGAATATACTATAATGAAAACTCCAATTCAAAAACATAGTTAACTTCACCCATGAATAGACAGGAAATAGATAATCTCGCACTAGGAAAAACAAAAGAAGAGAAACACAAACACACAAACACATACATCATTAAATCAAACAAATAACAACAATTAGCAATCATTGGTCATTGATATCTTTTAATATTCAGGGAATTGATTTTCCAATAAAAAGACAAGGACTAAAAGAATGGATGTGAAAACAAACAGAATGTAATACTCTGCTGTGTACAAACACACATTAGCATCGAACATAGACATTACCTCAGAGTAAATGGTTAGAAAAGGTTTTCAGAGATAATTGGCCTAGGAAGCAAACTGTGTAGCCATCTCATGTCTAACAAAATAGACTTCAGACCAAAATTAATTAAAAGATACAGGAAAGGAAGGGTACTTCATATTCATCAAAGAAAAATCAACCAAGATAACATCTCAATTCTTAACATCTATGACCCAAATACAAGGGCATCCACACTCCAAAAGGAAACATTACTATAGTTTAATCCATACATCAGCTTTCATACACTGATATTAAGAGACTTCAGTAAAGCACTTCTACCATCCATACAAAACTCAACAAAGAACTATAGGAGCCCACAGATATTATAAACTAAATAGGCCTAACAGGTATCTACAGAACTTTTCACCCAAACACACACACACACACACACACACACACACACACACACACCTTATTCTCAGTACTACAATGAACTTTCTCCAAAGTTGAACATATACTCAGTTACACAGCAAGTCTCAACAGATATAAGAAGATTGAAATAACCCTCTATCTTATCACACCACCATGGATTAAAGATAGATTTCAAAACGGATAAAAAAAAAGAAAGAAAGGAAGCATGCAAACTCAATAACTCTTTATCAAGGCAGAAATAAAGTTAAGATTCCTAGAATTCAATGAAAATGAATGCAAGGCATAACAAACATATGGGACACAGAGAAAGCAGGGCTAAGAGAAACGTTCAGAGCACTAAGTGCCTACATAGAAAATTTGGAGAGATCTCATACTAGCAACTTAACAGCACACCTCAAAGAAGCCCTAGAACAGAAAAAGACAAACACATCCAAGAGGAGTATATGACAGAAATAATCAAATTTGGGACTGAAATCAATAAAAGAGAAACAAATAGAAAAAATAAAAAGAATTAACAAAACAAAGAGTTGATTTCTTGAAAAAAATCAATAGAGTAGACAAGAGTTTTCCCAAACTAACTAAAAGACAGAGAATATCCAAATTTACAGAAACAAAAACAAAACAAAACAAAACAGTGGACATAACAACAGACAATTAGAAAAGCCAAAGAATCATTGGCTCATACTTTAAAAATATGTACTCTACAGAGTTTGAAAAACTAAAAGGAATGGTGATATTTCTCAATAGATACCACTCATCAAGGTCAGATAAATAATTTAAATACAACTATTCTTCCAAGGAATTAGAAGCAGTCATTAAAAGTCTCCCTAACCCCCACCCAAAAAGCAGTAGACAAATGCAAATGGATAAATATATATCACACTACAGAAAACTCTGGCACAAGTGGATCACACACCTCAACATATAACTGCACACTGTGATTATGATGAAAGTGGAACTGGCACAATGAAATACCTTGGCACTGGAGACTACTTTCTGAACAGAACACAGCACAATGAAATACCTTGGCACTGGAGACTACTTTCTGAACAGAACACAGATAACATAGGCAACAAGATGGACAATTAATAAATGGGACCTTATGAAACTGAAAAACTTCTGTAAGGCAAAAGGCATCATTAATAGGACCAAAATTTCCCTACAGAATGTAAAAATATTTTCACCAACTCCACATATAACAGAGGACTAATATTCAAAGTACATAAAGAACTCAAGAAAATAGACCTCAACAAACCAAACATTCCCATCAAAAAATGGAATAAATAAGAATTCTTAATAAAGGAATATCAAATGGCTGAGAAACACAAAGAAATATTCAAAATCCTTAGCCATCTGGGAAATATAAATCAAAACTACTTTGAGATTTCATCTTATACCTGTCAGACTAGCTAAAATCGATAACATAAATGACAATTCATGCTGGATGTGGATCAAAGTGAACACTAGTTCATTGCTGATGGGAGTGCAAACTCATAAAAACACTGTGAAAATCAATATGCCTTTCTCAGAAAATTGGGATTTGGTCTCCCTCAAGATAAAGCTATACCACTCTTTGTCATATACCTAAGACATTCTATCCTACCATAATGGCACTTGCTCAACTATTGTGGTTTTATTCATAATAGCCAGTAACAACCCAGATATCCCTCAACTGAAGAATGAGTGGAAAATGTGGTACATTTACATAACAGAGTATTACTCAGCTATTAGAAAAGCACACATAATGAAATATGCAGGCAAATAGAACTAGACAATTTTACTGAACAAAGCAACCCAGACACAGAAAGGCATACATGATATGTATTTACTAATAAGTGGATATCAGCTGTGAAATAAAAGGTAATCATGACACAATCCACAGCCCCAGATAAGCCAAGTAACAAGAAGGAGTCTCAGAGGCAGAAGGCACATGGATCTCCCTTCAAAAGGAAAATAGTATAGATTTGATTGGTGGACTGGGGATGACGGATGGGTATGGAAACAGAGATCAAGTGGGGAAGGATTTGTAGAGAGAGAAAGTACTGAGATCATCTGGCAAAATAGGTGACATTTAGGGGGCTATGTAATGGAAACTTCCTGAACTATATGGGAGTTACTTTAAGGAGGATCCCTACTAAAGGAGAATTTATGAAGCCTGGAATAGACATATTCTGTAAACAAGCTAGGCTCCCAGAGGTTGGGTCCAGACACCAAGCCAGCCATAAAACCTTTGATCCACATCTCTTCTGTCTGCACTGCTGGTGCAGTGGTGGATCAGAGTTTGTGGGAGTGGGGATCCAATTGCAGATCTAATTTGAGATCCAAGAGAGAAAAAAACCCATGTTTGACACTGCCTGGATGGGCAAGAACCAGTAGCTGGATAGTTCAAAGACCTCTGATCAAACCAAACACAGCCGATCAAAAGAAAAAAATTAATAAAATTATTTCTAAAAATATTATACTATACTTACAGATCAATCTATCACCATTGCCATCAGAGACACTTCCTCTGATCGCCGATTGGAGCAGGAAAGACCTATACCCAAACATTAGGTGGAGCTCAGGAAACCCCACAAAGGAGGGGGTGAAGAATTATAGGAGTCAGAGAAATCTTGAACACAAGAACATGTACCACAAAAATCAACTAAGCAGGGCTCATAGGACTCTCAGAGGCTGAAGCAGCAATCGTGGACCCTGCATGGGTCTGAACCTGGTCCTCTGCATACAGACTATGGTTGTTTATCTTGAAGTTTTGTGGAACTCCTAGCAATGGAAGTAGGCATGTCTCTGACTCTTTTGCATGCTCTTGGGATCCTTTGCTTCCTACAGAGTTGCCTTGCCCTTCCCTGATTAAAAAGTTTGTGTCTCGTTTTATTATATCCTGTTATGCTGGTTGGTTAATATCACTAGGAGGCCTGATGTTTTTGGAATAGAAAAGGAAGGGCAGTGGATGAGGGCGGAGCACTGCAAGGAGTGGAGGGAGACTGAGTTTGAGATATATTGTAAGAGAGAGGGATACTTAAAGAGAAAAAAAGAAAAACATCTTAAAAGCAAATAAAATAAAAATTTATTTGCAGGGTTTTTTATTTGTTTGTTTTGTTTTTTTTATAGGCATATGTAAGCCATGAAATGTGTGTGCAAAGACCAGGGAACAACTTGTATGTGTCCATTTTATTCTCTCACCTGCTTTGTCATAGTTTCCTTCCATTTTGGAAGTTTACTTACTAAGACAAAGGATGTTAAAATCAGTTTGTGGTTATGAGCAATAGTATGTTCTAAGGGAAGGCTAAACATTCCATCACACAGGGAATCTTTTAAATTCAGGAAAACCACTTAAAAGTTTCATGATGTTACTGAACCTGATTAAGTTTACTATGTCCCTCCATCCCCATGGTTGTTTAATCATTAAGTACTGCTGAGAGACACTCTCATAGCAGCCAGTTCCCTGGAAGAGGCAGAACAGCCAAGCTGACTGTAAGAATGAGAGACCAGTCTTTCTTTGAAAAAAGTAGAGACCAGATAAGCTTTCTGGAAGAGACTCAGACCAACTGAGTCCCTTGGAAAGAACATTTTCTAACCTATTGCACAATGTACTCCAACTTTCCAGTTTTCAAGAGCTGCCATCTATGCCTGAATAGACTTTGGAGACACAGCTGTCTTTGAATCATTACTCTCTTGTAAGTAACCACTTACCCATATTCCATAAGGTAAGCCCAATAAAATTCATTGGTTTACCATGTTGTACTCCATACATTGGGTCTCTATTTAGGGTTAGTAGACATTTATTCATGTCTCCCCAGGAATGATGGCACACACCACCATGTAGATTCCAGAGACAGAGCACATATCATTAAGCTTAGCAATTAACGCCTTT
This sequence comes from Tokudaia tokunoshimensis, assembly GCA_036184795.1. Classification (NCBI taxonomy): domain Eukaryota; kingdom Metazoa; phylum Chordata; class Mammalia; order Rodentia; family Muridae; genus Tokudaia; species Tokudaia tokunoshimensis. The sequence continues at coordinate 10,718,946 of BTHU01000005.1, read as the reverse complement.
ATCTACTGGAGCATTGTGCTAACCCACTACTTGTATTTACCTTCTATAGATGTTCCTTGACTGTCTCTATTTCTACAAAACAAAAAAAAAAATGAAAATGGATCTGGAGATGGAGGACATGTCTTCTTTAAGAATCACTCCCAATGTAAAGGTCATATGCCATTGCAACTTTGATCACAATGAAAAATAGGCTGATACATATCAGGCTACACACAAGTAGAAATAGTTGCAGGAACTAAGTTTCACAGCTACAACCCATCAAATTTTGACCCATAAACATTGGATGCTTGATATCATTGGAAATTGATAATCAAAATCTGTATTTTTAATACTAGTATGTTTTAAGAAGCACTCAAGATGCTTTGCTCCCCAGAGAACAAGACGTTTTAGCACAAAGTATGATAGGAACTGACATGCATATTGAAAATAAGTATATACAAAAAACTGATTTATCCCTCCACAAAGGCTAGAAAGCAGGGCTACTTAACTCTCATATAAAAATGTTCATATTAGAAGAATAAAATAATTGGAGTATATGAGCTTTACTACTATGGATGTTCAAAAGCAATTTTCAATTTTTCATAAGTTCATTTTAATACATATATTTCCTCAAATAACCCAGGAGATCTTACTGTACTTCATGTTAGGAATGTTCAAAGTTTAACTGCACACTTTACACATTTTGAGTTCAGTTTACAGAGAGAGAAAGGGACAGACTTTTCAACTGCTTTTTTTCTTTTTTTCTTTTTTTTTTTTTTTTTGGTTTTTCGAGACAGGGTTTCTCTGTGTATCCCTGGCTGTCCTGCAACTCACTTTGCAGACCAGGCTGGCCTTGAACTCAGAGATCCTCCTGCCTCTGCCTCCCAAGTGCTGGGATTAAAGGCGTGCGCCACCACCGCCCAGCTTCAACTGCTTTTTTTCAATAGTCAAGCATGCATTTAAAAAAAAAATTCCCTAACAATGTCTGTTTTTCAAATGATTGCCCATGGTGCCCCACAAAATCTGAGACTGGGTCATTTACAACAATCTCAATATGATTTCAAGCTAAGATAGGATGGTGTTTTAATGCAAATTGAGGGAAGTTGTAACCATTCTATACTGTAAGCTTAAAGATTCAAGAATTCCTTTGGTATTTCTAACTCTAGAGGACATCATTAACAGGATAGTTTATTTTATTTTGTTTCTCTATTCGGCTCCCCTCCCCTTCCTCCTGTTCCCTACTCACCTCACTCATCTCCCTGAATTAGCAGATATTTCTTATAAAATCCACAGCACAAAATGTAATAGAAAAGTAATAGACAATCTTCCAAACAGCCATCAGTCCAGAATCTGTGTACACGTGTACTTAAATGTATATACATGCAAAAGCTCTAACATGCATATCACAATTAAATATTTTCTGATACATAAAAAAGAATCTGAATGACTTAATGTTTGCTAATCAGGATTCCCTGTCTTTTCCTGAGGAATCAGCCGTAGTCAAGTGAATAGCCTTGCTAAGAGCAAGAACAGAAGACATAAAAAGTTTGACAAAGAACTGTCAATCATACCAGTAATTAGAGATAGCATCCTGTCAGTGATGAAAAAAATTGACACACCTCTCTCTCAGCAGTCACAAGATAGATGTTGCCACCTACCATCCTTTAGCATATATTTAGAAATGAAACAAAAATAATAATGCAAAATATAGAGGTTTTGAGCTACTGATTCAGAGTGCAGTGGCACATTCCTTTGATCCCAACACTGAAGAGAAAGAGGCAGGCAGATCTCTGAGTTTGAAGCCAGCCTGGTTTGCATGATGAGTTCTAGACCAGCCAGAGGCACATTCTAAGACCTTCCCTCAAGGGATAGAAGGAAAGGAAGGAAGAAGGAAGGAAAGAGAAAATCCAAAAGGTGCTTAGAAACACTTAGGATTGTAAGAGTGTGAGTATCCCTTACAACTTTTAATAGTAACTATTTCAAAGGCATTCCTATGGCTCTGAAAGTAGAAATAGCTTGTGTTTGAGCTATGATCATATGTGAAGACAAAGTCTAGAAAGTAAAAACCAAACTAATGTTTCAAAATTCATACCAAAGATTTATAATAAATGAATGATTTGAAGACATGTCCTTTTGGGGAACACAGTTATACACACATGGTTTCCAAAACACAGATGAGTCAATCTGCCTAACCTGTGTTAGTATATTCACAATCTGAAAAAAGAAATGATTGTCAAGATTGCCATATTTTATTTTGGATTTAGTAATTTAAGATGTATAATGTTTACTTAAGAAAAAAGGGAGTTATCAATTTATCAGAATGTATCAGTTAAGTAAAGGCCTAAATCAAGGGTTAAAACATGTAAATGCCTTTAGGGGTAAGGAAAGTCAGAAAACAAGGTAATACAAGCAGGGTGTGATGCTAAAGTGTACTGAGGACAGGGCAAACTAGAGAAGAAAGACAAGAACTGCTGAGCCTATACCAAGAGCAACTGCCAGATAGAGAAAAGCCTGAGTCTATTAGACCTTCTAATTTTCAAAACTGTAAAAAACATAGAAATTTTTACTTTGTAAAATTAGGTTTTTGATTTCAAACTATCTGTGAAACAACTGAAATATATTTGGCCCAAAGAAGAGGTAGTGACCTTGTCTTAGAAACAGACTGTGTCTGAGAAGCACAGTATTTTGGAGCACATAGAGCCGAGGAAAAGTGTCCTAAGAAATGACAATGGTTTTGTCACAGCAGATATGCATTTGATTCTCCTAGAACTGTTTAGAAAAGAGTGGTTTTTATTGAGGAGTTGTAGTGGCATTCTTCGGTGACTTTAAATTTTGAAGTAAAGATCAAGTGAGAGAAACAACTATCTGCCAGGAAATGGAAAGATCCATTTTGGTCTATGGGTCTTTTGAGAACTAGCTGAGCAAACACCATGTCTATCTGTCATAAAAGGGTTGTGTAATTAACATATGCAAAACACTACCACCATCCTGCTGGAAGCTAACTTCTCTCCCTGGAAATCCAGCCTCTATTTATTTACAACAAAATAAAGTGGACCCTTCTGGAAAGAAACACGGCTCTGTGGCGGCCCGAACACTGTCGCAGAGATGCTTTAAATCTTTTATATCTCCCATACCTCCAGGGGCTGGTGCTGGATGGTATTGAGCCAGGGCCCATAAATAATTTATGCTAAGTAGCAATTTAGTTGTTTGGCTTGAGGTAAAGAAATCCAAGAAATTCATAAATAAAGTTCCCATTTTTGCTTGTGTTCCAAAGTTAATTTACGTTATTCTGCAATTAACTAACATAAAGGTAAAAAAAATATGACAGGCCTAAGGTACAAATTCATACTCATAAATCTATTCTATCTTAACTAGTGGTAGTTTAGTGATAGTCACCTACTTCCCTCTGTCTTGTGGTACTGAACTGAAACCTTCCTTCATCTTGTTCCCTGCTACCTTGTGGATTTGTAATTGTATTACAATTGTTTTGAATAGACCCCTGGGTGTAAAGAAGAAAAGAGGGAGGTTTGATCCTGGATAGCTATGAACTGAGGAAAGTGTCTGCTACATTTGAAACATTTTATTTCTTTACAAAAGATACCTGAATCAAACATGATAAATACACATTACCGTTCAATCAAAATGGTGAATTGGAGAACCCGACAACTGGCGTCAGATAGCCAGGCTTTGCTGATCCTTGCTGGATTGGTGTGGTGGGAGACAGGGAGCAGGCAACTCTGCAGCCCAGGCATTCCAGAGGAGGCAGGCCCCATTGTACTGACGTGGGTAGTGTGGCCCTCATTCTGAACAGAAGCTGAGAGAGCCCTGATTCTCACAGTAAAACATCAGCTGGCATCCTGGGCAGATGGCTCTGCTTTTAGCCAACAATGTAGGATATTTTCCTTTCAGGCTCTCACTGGTAACTTCAGCCTGCAATTTTCTGCTATTTAGTTGTTCTCCAAAGCCTATCTGAGACAGCTGATACCTTATATACTGTTCCTCTGTGTCCTGTAAACTCTTCACCCTGAACACCTTACACACTTTATTCACAGAGCAAGGCTAGACAGAGTGGAAAGAAAGAGATGGGTCAGTAATTAAGAGTGCATACTGTTTTTATGAAATTCTATTCCTAGTACTAAAACAGGACAGCTCATAGCAACTTCCAATCTCCAGGAATATTTTATACTCACAAGCCCTTGCACACACATGTGCACATACTCCCCTAACACAAACATACAATTTAAAATAAAGGTAAGCTATTAAAACACTAGAGAAAGCTTCATGGTTAAATTTTATTTATTAATCCGGTATTCAGATATATGTGTTAAATGCCTACTAGATACCAAGATGAAATGCAATAAATAGGATGTATCCTGAGACAAATAATAATAATTCCTACATTTAATTGCTTTTTTGAAAAAAGATGGGACGAAAATGAATAAGCCAACAATTTCAATAATGTTGTGATATGGTATTCAGCATTGAGGTAAGGCAGGAAGGAGAAGTGCAGACTGCCCAGGTAGGTCTTCCAGACCCTAGTATATATTCAGAGTGCATTTATCAAAGTAGCTATAGATGAGGCTAGGGATAGGTGTCAGAGAATATTCAGGTTGTTCATGCTGCTTCCACTTCACACTGAAGATGATAGAATCCATACATAAATTTTAAATACAAGGATGTTGTAATTAGGTTTGTAGCAATAAAGCAATACTAGAAGAATACTAGAAGAATAATGAAAAGACTGAAAAAAAAAACCTCAAAGCTCAGATCCAAAATGTTTTAAGTAGATATAAAAAACATTCCTCTGCTCTTTGTACAATTCAATCTGTGAAAATGGTGATGTTTTCCTCTTCAGGATCGTCAGCAACAGCCTGGAAGCCGACTGTGATGGGTTTGTGGTCACATCTGATGGGTACTACCAGCTGGGAAGCCGCTGTGTGTTTCAATGGTACTGTTTTTATGCTCAGGTCATCTTCAAGTTTAACTTTATTTTCATTTTTTATTTCTTAAGATGGCTTTTTCTTGACACACTAAATTTTTCCTTATTGCAATGGGTTTTCAATTATAATAATGCTTCTCAAATTTAAGGGAAAGTAAGTAATGCGTTTATAATACATTAATGCATATAGGTTCAGTCTGAAACATTACTGATGAGATAGAGGGGGGAAAACACTAAACATGTGAATAGGAAAACTGAAATGAAGCAACACTGAACTTAGCTGTCACTGGGTGTTAAAATATGGGGGGGGGGCAGTGCGAGAACAGGGAAAATATTTAGTAGATTAAAAGGAGCTAGATGACCTGGAGCTAAAAAGAGAAAATATGTATTAGAAATAAGGCCAAACCTAGAAAACCTGAGCATATAAAAGTTCCAGGGAGAATGAATGTAAAGGGAAATACAGATTATACAGAGAGTAAGCACATGGTCCAGTATAGCAGAACAGAGTCAATTTTAGCCTGTGGGAAAATGGACATATGCTAGCTGAAAACCAGCAGATGAGCTGGTCTGCATCAGAAATCCCAGGTACAGAGAGGAAGCCCAGGACAAAACGTCACATCAAAAAGAACTGTATAAAAGTAGACATTCCAAATGGTGGTGATTTCACTGCTACTTTCTTCTGCCCTTCTATCTGTGGAAAGTTTATGTATATCTGTCTACCCATGCACAGAAGGAACAGTCTCTGACAAGACAAATTTCCAAAGGGGGAACTATCTATATATTCAAGGCTTCCATATAATTTTTTCATAAACTAATCACACAATTTTTAATTTAAAAAAAAGTAGCTCACTAAGACATTTAGAGTCTCTTACAAGACTTTGAGCCTTGGTTTTTAAGTATCTAAGGAAGAATATTGAAACATGATAAACCATCCAAATTAAAAAAAAATAAACACATCAATCAGAACTCAAAAGCATCAGAAGAAACAAAAGAAGGAGAAAAACAGGAAATAGATGAGATAAACAGAGCTTACAAAATATAGAAGACAGGATTTGTTTACTAGCTCAACATATAAGCTAAAATGATATAATGTGTTACTTTCCTTACACTGTGGATGATGTGGTTCAGATAGATTAGGGCCAGGATTAATCACTGACCTTCCCTCAGTAGATTTTATCTGAAATCAATAAGTAATTTATCACTTTAAAACAAAATTTATACTCAACATATGTAATTAAAAAGAATGAATATGCTTTTGTCAAATAGAAATCAAATATTATTTTAAGGGAAATTTTGAAAGAATATGAAGATCTTGAATACTTAAAAATGCAATAAGAAATTAGCAATTCAGTTAAAAGCATGAAAGATGTAAGTTGTTAATCTTTTATTGGAATATTAGGATGACTGATGTTAAGAGATATCAATAAGCAGTGTTTATTGATGGTTATAGTTATTGTGCTCCCTGCTCTCTCCCTCTCTCTCTCTCTCTCTCTCTCTCTCTCTCTCTCTCTCTCTCCCTATAGATCTATGTGTGTATGTATGTATTTCCTGTCTTGATTTTCTGGTGTGGTATTTTTTTATCATTATTTTATGTATTTATTCACTTTACAGGTCAAACACAGTGCCCCTCTCTCCTTTCCTCCCAGTTTCACCCTACCAAGTTCCTTTTCACAATCTCCCACTCCTAGTACCCCACTGCTGGATATCAACCTGCCCAAGTTTCAGCAAGACTAAGCTTATCATCTCCCACTGAGGCAAACCAACTAGGGGAAAGGAGTCCAAAAGCATGCAACAGAATCAGAAACAGCCTGACTCCAATTGTTAGGGGACCCACACAGTGACCAAGCTGCACATATGCTACAAATGTGCATGTTCTTTGGTTGGTTGTTCAGTCTGTGAACCTCATAGGCCCCAGGTCAGTTGGCTCTGTAAGTCTTCTTGTGATGTCCTTGAGCCCTCCAGCTCCCTCAGTCATTCCACAAACACTTCTACAAAAATTCATGAGCTCTGTCTAATGTTTGGCTGTGGGTCTTTTCATCTATTTCCTTCAGCTTCTGGGTGACAATTATGCTAGCTACCTGTCTTCAAGCACAACAGTGTATCATTAATAGTCAGGAGTTGGCTCTCTCCCCTGAGGTGGGTCTCAAATTGGTCCAGTCATTGAATGGTTATGCCCTCAACCCCTGATCTAACTTTACTCCTGCCCAACTTGTACAATGGGCAAATTTAGGGTCAAAAGCTTTGTAGTTGGGTTGTTGTCCCAGTCCCTCCACTGGAAGTCTTGCCTAGCTACAAAAGATGGCCACTTCAGGCTCCATATTCTGTATTGCTAGTAGTATTAGGTAGGGTAACCACCATTTCCCAGGAGCTTGCCCAGTTCCAGGTTTCTGGAGAGTCCCATAGATATTCCTCCAACGATTTTTCTTCCCCCTTCCAGCCCTCCAACTTCCAATCCCCAGAAATATTCTCTCCCCATAATCGAACCTCATCTGCATTCCCCACTTCCAGTTCCGTCTCTCCATCCATTTCCATTGTCTATTTTATTTCCCCTCTGTGTGACATTTAAGCATCCTCCCTTGGGCCTCAGCTTTAGATCTGTGGATTGTAGCATGGTTATCCTGTACTTTATGGCCAATATCTTCTTGTAAGTGATTAAATACCATGCATGTCTTTCTGAGTCTGGGTTACCTCACTCAGGATGATATTCTCTAGTACCATCCATTTGTCAGTAAATTTCATGATGTCCTTGTTTTTAGTAGCTCAGTATTACTTCCATTGTGTAGATGTACCACATTTTCTTTATCTATTCTTCAGTTGAAGGACATCTGGGTTGTTTTTAGTTTCCAACTATTACAAATAAAGCTGCTCTGAACATAACTGCAGAAGTGTCCTTGTGGTATGGTGGGGCATATTTTGAGTATATGCCCAGGAGTGATACAGCTGTGTCTTCAGGTAGAAATATTCCAATTTGTTTGTGAGAAACCACCATATTGATTTCCAAAGTGATTGTACAGGTTTGCACTCTCTTCAGAAATGGAACAGTGTTGGCCTTGCTCTACATTCCAGCCAGCATGTACTGTCCCTTGAGTTTTTTATCTTAGCCATCTGACTGGTGTAAGATGGATTTTCAGAGACATTTTGACTTGCATTTTCCTGATGACCTAGGATGTTGAACATTAATTTAAATGCTTCTCAACTTTTGGAGATTGCTCTGTTGAGAATTCTCTGTATAGCTGTGTACCACAGTTTTAATTGGGTTTTTTGGCTTGTCCATGTCTAGTTTCTTGTATTCTTTATATATGTTGGATATCAGTCCTCTTTCTGATATAGGGTTACTGAAGATAATTTCCCATTCTGTAGACTATTTTGTCCTATTGATAGTGTCCTTTGCCTTATGGAAGCTTTTCAGTTCCATAAGGTCCTGCTTATAAATTGTTTACCTTTGTGCTTGACTTGTTAGTGTTCTGTTTATAATGCTGTCTCCTGCACCAATGTATTCAAGGCTCTTCCCTACTTTTTTATCAGTTTGGTTTAGTGTATCCAGCTTTATGTTGAGGTCTTTGATCCACTTGAACTTGTATTTTGTGCAGGGTGATAAATAGATTAAAAAATAATTGCTTTCTTCTACATAGGGAAATCCACTGAGACCAGCCCCATTTAAGATGCTTTCTTTTTTACTTTGTATGGTTTCTGTTTCTTTGTCAAAAGTAAGTGTCCATAGCTGTGGGTGTTTATTTCTTGGTCTTCAATTCTATTCCACTGAGCAATCTGCCTGCTTTCCTGGCTATACTATAGGGATTTATTACTATTGCTCTATAGTACAGCATGAAATCAGGGATGGTGATGATTCCAGATAGAATTTCTTTTATTGTACAGGATTGTTTTAACTATTCTAATCTCCTTTTTTTCAATTATGAAGTTTAGAATTGCTTTTTCAAGGTCTGTAAAGAACTGTGATGGAATTTTGATTGGAATAGCATTCAATTTGTAGATGTCTTTTCCTAAGATTACTATTTTCATTATGTGAATTCTACCAATCTATGACGATGGAAAATCTTTCCATTTTCTGATATCTTCCTTGATTTCTTTTTTCAGAGGCTTGACAATCTTGTCATATGGATCTTTCACTTGCTTAGCTAGAGTTACACTAAAATTTTTGTATTGATTGTGGCTATTGTAAAGGGTATTATTTTACTGATTTCATGCTCAGAGAATTTATCTAATCTCTCCAAGACTTTTATCATGAAGGGTATAGGATTGTGTCAAAGGGTTTTCAATATCTAATGAGATGAACATATGGGTTTTTTTTCTTTCAGTTTGTTTATATGGTAGGTTACATTGATGGATTTCTATATGTTGAACCATCCATGCCTACTTGATCATGGTGGATGATACTTTTGATTTGCTCCTGGATTCCTTTTCTGAGTATTCTATTAAGTATTTTTGCATCAGTGTTCATATGGGCTATTGGTCTGAAATTATCTATTTTGCTGAATCCTTGTGTGGTTTAAGGAATGACTGTAGCCTCACAGAATGAGTTTGGCAGTGTTCTTTCTGTTTCTATTTAGTGAAGTAGTGTGAGGAGTATTAATGTTAACTCTTCCTTGAAAGACTGGTAGAACTCTGCACTAAAATCATCTGCTCATGGCCTTTTTGAGATGAGGTATTTTTTAATTGAATATTTTATTTATTTACATTTCAAATGTTATCCTTTTTCCTGATTTTCTATCTGCAAACTCCTATCCCATCACTCCTCCCCCTACTTCTCTGAGGGTATTCCCTGACCTACCCACCTACCCACTCCCACCTACCCACCCTGGTATTCCCCTACACTGGGGCATCAAGCCTTCACAGGACTAAGGGACTCTCCTCCCATTGATGCCAATCCTCTGCTACATATGTGGCTGGAGCCATGGGTCGCTCCCTATGCACTGTTTGGTTGGTGGTATAGTCCCTGGGAGCTCTGGGAATTCTGGTTGTTGATATTCCTGTTCTTCCTATGGAATTGAGAACCCCTTTAGCTCCTTCAATCCTTTCTCTAACTCCTCCATTGGGGACCCTGTGCTCAGTCCAATGGTTAGCTGTGAACCTCCACCTCTGTATTTCCCAGGCTTTGGCAGAGCCTCTCAGAAGACAGCTATATCAGACTCCTGAAAGCAAGCACTTCTTGGCATTTGCAATAGTGTCTAGGTTTGATGTCTATATATGGGATGGACCCCCAGGTGGGGCAGTCTCTTGGTAGACTTTCTTTCAATCTCTGCTCCACACTTTGTCTCTATATTTCCTCCCATGAGTATTTTGTTCCCACTTCTAAGAACTGAAGCATCCACACTTTGGTCTTACTTCTTCTTGAGCTTCAAGTGATCTGTGAATTGTATCTTGAGTATTCTGAGCTTTGGGGCTAATATTCACTTATCAGTGAGTGCAAACCAAGTATGTTCTTTTATGACTGGGTTACCTTACTCAGAATGATAGTTTCAAGTTCATCCATTTGCCTGTGAATTTCATGAAGTCATTGTTTTTAATAGCTGAGTAAATGTACTCCATTGTGTAAATGTACCACATTTTCTGTAGTCATTCCTTTGTTAAAGGACATCTGGGTTCTTTCCAGCTTCCAGCCATTATAAATAAGACTTCTATGAGCATAGTGGAGCATGGGTCCTTGTTATAGGTTGGAGAATCTCTTGGATATATGCCCAGTAGTGGTATAACTGGGTCCTCAAATAGTAGTATGTCCAATTTTCTGAGGAACCTCCAAGTTTCCAATAGAAACTGGGTAATAACATGTGACAACTTTCCAGGCTGCAATGTCATGGTATAGGTTATTTATGGATTGGAACAGAGTATCTTTGGGAAATCTCAGGACCTTCTTCTCAAATTATCTTTTAAAACACCTCAAATAATGGTTTTTAAATGACAGATGAAAAGGGGTCCTGATAAGAAGATTTTCTTGTTAGAAATAATCCAGTGAGGTAAATTAGATGATTTAAGTCAAGTCTACAGTAAACAGCAGGAAACTATGAAAATACATCTGATGTCTCAAAGTACAAAGTAATCCTGAAGAATGGGGAGTGCCATTACAAGAAAATTCTCTTTTTGTTTTGTCATATTATTAATGTCAATATTACTATATGATTTATTATCTCCTTTTTGTATTTTTATTAGATATTTTCTTTATTTACATTTCAAATGTTATCCCCTTTCCTTGTTTCCCCCCCAAAACTCCCTATCCCTTCCCATCCCCCTGCCTCTATGAGGGTGTGACACCACCTACCCATGCATTCCCTCTTTCTTGTCCTAGCATTCCCCTACACTGGATCATCAAGCATTCATGAGACCAAGGGCCTCCCCCTCCCACCGATGGCGGGAAAGGCCATCCTCTACTATAATCAAGTGTCAGCTGCCATTTCTCCAGAGTATTTCTTTCCATGCAGTCAAATTTCTTGAGAAAACACTGTTCTGGGTAATTTTCATACATATAGTTTGGCCATTATACTCAGAATTGCTTCCATATCTATCATTATTCAATTGAACCTTTTTAATTTGGTTTGCTTGGAAGGCAGTTTGGAACAGGAGTCCCGCTATTTTCTTCCTTACTAATGCAACAGCTACTGTCTTTTGCCTTGCATTCAGCAATGTATCACATTGCATGGAACTGCCTTTTTACCCTAGCTTCCAAAACTGGCCAAGAGAATATTACCAGTTCATGTAAAAATGAGGAAAATATTGTCATGTTCTCATTGTAGGTGGCATTATGAAAATATAAGTATAGAAGTCAAAGGTATCTTCCAGAGGTTCAGTGGAGCCTACACACAATTCACCATTTCAGGAGAAGGGAGTCACTGAGCAGATAGAAATTTTAATGGGTCCTAGTCAATTGGTTCATTTTCAAAAGGGAGCATGTATAATTTTTTTTTCAAAAGCTACTCTGACAAAATCTTGAAAACCAGTTATGAATATAGTATATACATGCATATAATATATGTACATATGTATATAATATATATGTTATATATTCCTTCTAATTTACTCTGGAAGCACAGCTAAATACTGCATGCTGCATAAAAACTCTTTAAAACATACAGGCCTGCATTAAAAACAATGAATTCACGAAATTCTTAGGCAAATGGTCAGAACTGGAAAATATCATCCTTAGTGAGGTAACCCAATCACAAAAGAACACACATGGTATGCAGTCACCGATAAGGGGATATTAACCCAGAATCTCAGAATATGCAAGATGCACTTCACATATCAATAGATTTCCAAGAAGATGGAAGGAGAGATCCCTGGTCCTGGAAAGAATGGATGTAGGGGAATACCAGGACAGAAAAGTGAGAGGGGGTTGAATGGGGAACAGAGGGAGGGAAGGGGGCTTATGGGATTTTCGGGGCAGGAGGAAACAGGAAAGGGCAAATCATTTGGAATGTAAATAAAAAATATAGTAAATAATAATAATAAAAAAACCATACCATAAAGGCCATAAAGAAAAGAAGGTATTCTATTGCTAAAACCAAACCAAACCAAACCAACAAACAAAAAAAAACCACAACAAGTTAAATATTTAGTTAAGATAAAGTATTTAATATCACTAATGGTTTTTTTGTTTTGTTTTGTTTTGTTTTGTTTTGCTTTGCTTTGCTTTGCTTTGCTTGGTTTTCTGAATCAGAGTTTCTCGGTGTAGCCCTGGTCATCTTACATCAGGCAGACCTCAAACTCAGAAATTTGCCTGCCTAGAGAATGAAGGGATTGAAGGCATCACTACCACTACCCAGAATTTAGTATGAGATTTTTACTTTGTTATGTAATTTCAATCAGAAAGAATAAATTATCCTGAGTAAGTGAAGCACTTCTATATTGGAATAATCACTAGAAGAAATAGAAGATTGAATGTAACAAATGATCATTTGGCAAATGATACTGTTTGTTTGTTTATTTATTTATTTTCCAACCTAATATTTTCATTGATTATTTGGGAATTTTCACATAATGTACCATGATCACATTCAGGTTCCAGTTCTCCCAAAGCCTAAGTCACCCTTTCCCCATACTAACATTAGAATCCTTCCCAAGGGGGGAAAAGAAGAAGAAAGAAAACAAAACCACATGTCTAGTTTGTGTTGCCCATATACTCACTGGAGCATGATAAAAATTCCAGTAGTCAGCCCCTTGAAGAAAACAGTCTTACCAGGCAGTAGTGGCACATCCCTTTAATCCCAGCACTTGGGAGGCAGAAGCAGGCAGATTTCTGAATTCCAGGTCAGCCTGGTCTACAGAGTGAAACCAGGACAGCCAGGGCTATACAGAGAAACCCTATCTCAAAAAAAAAGGAAGAAAACTGAGTCTTTTCCCACCTACACCCCAGCCAGGGGCCATTACTTGTAGGAAGCTACTCTTTAGCATCCTTATCACAAGCTTAAAATTTTTCTTCTGACTGCTGAAGACCATCCTCAGTCACAGGGCTGCATACCCAGGTGGCATGGGGAGATAGCTAGCCTTCCAGGAATACAGACAGTACTGAGAGTGCAGGTATGTCCACCCCTGCTGATCAGAGGAACCAGCCCAAAACCCTCAGGACAAAAGAACCCAGGGACAGCCGGGAACAGGGGTCTTCTGATTTTCATCTACGGCCAGAGCTGATCCTAGGCCACAAAGCTACATACCTACATAAAAATATCACAAGCTACATACATACATAAAATATCAAAGCTACATACATACATAAAAATATCACAAGGGAGCTGGTCTTCCAGGAGTGCCTATACACCTGCATACACAAAGAGAACTGGTCTCCCAGGTGTACTGATACACAGGCTTGCAGGACCAACAAGCCGCAGTCAGAGACAGCAAGACCAGCTAACACCAGAGATAACTAGATGGCGAAAGGTAAACATAAGTACATTACCAACAGGAACCAATGTGATATGGCAGTATCCAAACCCAGTTCTTCAACAAGTCCTGGATACATCAACACACCAGAAAAGCAAGATTTAGATTTAAAATCACACTTCATGATGCTGATAGATGACTTCAAGAGGACTTAAATAACTCCCTTAAAGAAATACAAGAGAATACTTGTAAATAGATAGAAGCCCTTCGAGAGGAAACACAAAAATACCTTAAAGAATTACAAGAAAACACAAACAAGTGAAGGAACTGAACAAAACTATTCAGAATCTAAAAATGGAAGTAGAAACAATAAAGAAATCACAAAAGGAGAAAACCCTGGACATAGAAAACCTAGGAAAGAAGTCAGGAATCATAGATGCAGGCATCAACAAGAGAAAACAAGAGAGAGAAGAGAGAATCTCAGGTGCAGAAGATACCATAGAAAATATTGACACAACAGTCAAAGAAAATACAAAATGCAAAAAAGCTTGTAACCCCAAACTTTTGTGCTTGTAGCCTGCATGTAGCACCACTGTCCTAAGCTCTCCATTGCCCATCAGAATATGCAATGCAGGGTGCAGGAACAATCATTTCATGTTGGGGCCTGCTGGTGGGTCCAGGACTGACCTTATCCAGCAGTGACATCTGGTTCTGCAGGACCCCCAGGGCTCCAGAAGCTCATAGATGGAATGCACGTTGGGATAGATCAACACAAAGCATTGGAAGTGGTCCTGTATGACAGCCCAGTTGCCAAGCATTCTGCCTCATTTGGACCTTGAGATTATTTTCATAAAGAAAAGATAATTCATTTGCACCTGAAGGAACAAATAAAGTTGTAGGTGGTAGTAAGGTGAGGTAGATTTAGAGATGAAGATGTCCAAAGTTCCTTTCAAACCTAGGTTTGATTCATTAGTAAACTCATGTCACTTAGTAATGATAATAAAGGACAAAGAAGACAAAATAGTGGGTAGGACTATGAAACTGTAGCAGCTTATACTGACTGTTAACTTCTACAGATTTTGAAGATGAAAGCCAATTTAGTTCACATTCTGAATTTGTATTCACCTCCTATCTTTCTATTGTTCAGCTTTCAGTAGTATAAGCAATGGTATCAATTCTGATTTTAACCATTATCCAACATCTCCCCAAATGACCTTTTCTGCATCATCCCTCCAGAGACAGAGTTTCCACAGCACATGGTCCACAGCTGATGAAGAGCTACGTCCTTTTCTTCATGACATCTTAGTGCTTGTGCCTACTAACATACTGAGATTCTCAGAATGAGGAAGATGGGAACTAAAAGCAACCAAGCATCATAGCTATTATTCAATGATTCCAATAGTAGCTTAGAGTTCATGAAATGTCAGTTATGGCCTCCCCTCTAAGCTCACTGGGCAATTCTATCATGGGATATTCCCAACAGCTTCCAGTATCTAAGGAGATATATGTGTCTTCTAGATATTACAATGGGAACCCTCCATTGCTCAATGCTCATATACAATGAAGTACTGACTACAAAAAATATTTAAATATTATCTTGAATTAACTTCTAATTTATTAACAAATAATTAATTCCTAATCATTGAATGGTTTATTTTTAGTGAACTAAAAACTAAGATAAAAGTGGTACTTATTTGAGTATTAATGATGTGGTCTAAGGCCAGTCTCAGATCACTTAATTAGATGTAACTCTCCTCCTAAGCATCAAACAGGTAATTTGGCATCCTGAAGTAGCCAATCCATCACCTTAAATGCAAATTTCAACAGACAGTGTCTTACACATTTGACCCACTCTCTACAGGGGTCTTCATATGCAGCTGGAATGGCATCTGCTTACCACTGTCGTCATTTTCTAAAAGCTTTTGTGAAACAAAGAACTGATATGATGCTCTCTCAGATCCTGTACAAAGTGAAGTAATGACCAATTTCCTGACCTCTGGAGGCCTTCAGACCAGGCCCAAGAATTCTAAAGCAGATTGATGTAAAGGATGTTCAAGTAGCTGAATAAGCTTTAAAACATTGCATAAATTAAGTGGATGTTAAAAGCAGAGGTTTCTACATGGGCAGAGAGGAAATGGAAGAGAGGCAAGCAAGGGTTCTATCAGTGTACTGCACATTTGACCAAGTGGAAATGTCAGATGCGCAGAGTGAGCTAGCAAATAAAAAAAATAACCGGATTTTCCTTTTCAACACTTCTACGGGGCTCTGTATTAAGCAGCATGATGATAATTGGCAGGTGGACAGGAAGTGTGGCAGTCACTTGTATTCCTTAAGAAGGAAATAGAAAAGTACTTTTGTATTTAACTCAATGGACAAATATACCTTTAATAAATTTCCCAAATTATACAGAAAAGTTCATGTAAACTAGTCTACAGTAAAATAATAAAGGAAAGAGAGAGAGAGAGAGAGAGAGAGAGAGAGAGAGAGAGAGAGAGAGGGAAATGGAAAGAGAGAGAGAGAAAGCCTTTAAAATAACAGAAAGATATATGAGCTACTGAATTTTACTCAGTGGCCAGTGTGAAAGGGACTTATTTAATGAAGCTTGTTTTAAATTGTCCATCTCTTGTAAGGATGTATGCACTTCTCAGAGTCCTTCTGTGACTGGGTTTTGTTTTTGTGAACATAGTGAATAGGATTTAAACTTCTTAGCTTTTTTTTCTTTTCAAAAACTACAAACGCAATCAGTTGGAGTAGAATCCATTCATTTGGTCTCTGCTTTCTGAATGCAAGAAAGAAGCTACTTTTCCTCCCCGTCGTTTTATTCCAGCTGAGCACAGCGCAGCAAACATCTCATGCTGAAATCAGTGCCTTTTAAAAACTTCAAGGGGCTTGAAAGCTCCGAAACTGCTCAGAGGTGAAGTGGCTCGAAGAGATCAGCTTCGAGGCACCCTATTTGTACTTCCCTCTGCTGCAAAGGATCTCAGTCCTTTATCCATAGCATCATTACAAAAGTTCTCTCTCCATGAATGCCAGACCAGGGCAGCTCTCCATTTTGGCACTACAGCACTGCTCTCCATTACACTCACTGAAAAGAAGCTTAGCCACTAGCTAAAGTCTACTGCTAGATCAAGAGAGACTAGTTCCTTACAGTTGGGGAGAGAGTTAATTGATCTCCCCTCTCCAAGTGCCCCTAACAGTCTCGCCTGCCCCCACTGATAGTGGCTTCTGCTTTTGTCCAAGGGTAATCACTTGCCAAGGAAGGAAGTGTCTTAACACCACAAAACTGCCCAATTGAGTTCAGAATATGTGAGAAGAAAGATCTCCCAACCACACTTTTAAATTTTCATGATGAAAATTCCAAAACTGCCAAGCCCAAGTTTTTCATGCCATCCTTTCCTTCGCTATAACTGGAGAGAGTTTTTCTTTAAACTAAGACTTTCAGAAAACAAATACAAAATAAAATTTATAGAGAGTACTTTAAATTTGTATGGAAAGCAATTGTGGAATAGTTGATGAATTTCCTATGAGATGTGTCTGATCACAATTTGATCACAGTCTGATCAGACTGTCTTCTGAAATAAGCTTCAGTAATGTATATTTTGGTCATGTTGTTGTTGTTGAGATTCCATGGCAGTGATGAATCACTTCCATCTATAGATGCCCCTATGCACTTGGGAATTCCTATAGTAAAGCCTGTGCCTTTTAAAGCTCATTTGGTTATAGAATGCCCAATCCCAATGACTTTTCTACTTGCTACTATAAGGAATCACATTAATTATTGTCACTGATTAAAGTATCACTGAATACTCATGGTTTCCTAATAAAGTCATTGCTTTCCTGTTTCTTAATCCTCACAGTTGTCACATGTCCTGGTGGGATTTACATAGCTGAAATCTTCCTCCTGGATTTCTGCATGCTGACGAGATATGCTCTCTTCATTGACCTAGGCAAGCACATATTAACATTGTTTTTAATAACTTTGGGAATATGCATTCCCAAATGCAATTTATTTATTTATTTATTTATTTTTGCTGTTTTATCTCCAGAAAGCATCAGTCCAAACCCAATTCTTTTAAGAGTCAACTCTGAAGAAAGGTTCCTCATGAAAAGCATTCATGCAGTATCTCATAAAACAATATTAAGGAATTACCAACATTAGATCAGATATAAAGTTGCCATCTAAGTATTTTACACAAAATGCACGTTTACACATTTTAGAATTAGTGTTTAATGGTTTGTTTCAAACACCCAAAACAATGAGGTGTGTTTGTTTTGGGGGGAGAAATAGGGCATTGCTAATGTTCAAGTACTGAGGCTAAAACACTGAGAATGTTGTAAAAGAAGGCTCCCATAATTCTTCTTAATTGAATTAACATCAATTCTTTTTTTTTAAAGCATATGAATCTTTTATTGGCTAGAGACCAAGACCAAGCTCATGCCTCAATGTCTCTTGGTGCCCAAGCTCAGGTGTACAGAGTTTTTTTTTTTTAATTTTATTTTATTTTCTAAGTTTTTTTTATTTACATTCAAAATCATTTCCCCTTTCCCGTTGCCTCCCTCCCCGAAAGTCCCATAAGCCCCCTTCCCTCCCTCTTTTCCACATTCAACCCCCTCTCGCTTCTCTGTCCTGGCATTCCCCTACATCCAGTCTTTCCAGGACCAGGGGTTTCTCCTTCCATCTTCTTGGAAATCTATTGATATGCGAATTGTGTCTAGGGTATTCCGAGATTCTGGGTTAATATCCCCTTATCAGTGACTGCATACCATGTGTGTTCTTTTGTGATTGGGTTACCACACTAAGGATGATATTTTCAAGATCTGACCATTTGCCTAGGAATTTCATGAATTCATTGTTTTTAATTGCAGAGTAGTATTCCATTGTGTAAATATACCACATCTTCTGAATCCATTCCTCCGTTGAGGGACATCTGGGTTCTTTCCAGCTTCTAGCTATTATAAATAAGGCTGCTATGAACATAGTGGAGCATGTGTCCTTATTGCATGCAGGTAAAGCCTCTGGGTATATGGCCAGGAGTGGTATAGCCGGATCCTCCTGGAGTGTCATGCCCAGTTTTCTGAGGAACCGCCAGACAGCTTCCAGAGTGGTTGTACCAGCTTGCAATCCCACCAGCAGTGGAAGAGTGTTCCTCTTTCTCCACATCCTGGCCAACAACTGCTGTCTCCTGTGTTTTTGATCTTAGCCATTCTGACTGGTGTGAGATGGAATCTCAGGGCTGTTTTAGTTGCATTTCCCTAATGACTAAGGATGATGAACATCTCTTTAGGTGCTTCTCAGCCATAGGATATTCTTCAGGTGAGAACCCTTTGTTTAGCTCTGTATCCCATTTTTTAATAGGATTACTTGCCTCTCTGGAGTTTAACTTCTTGAGTTCTTTGTATATATTGGATATTGGCCCTCTGTCAGATGTAGGATTGCTAAAGATCATTTCCCAACTGTTAGTTGGTTGTCGCTTTGTCTTTTTGACAGTGTCTTTTGCCTTGCAAAACTTTGCAATTTAATGAGATCCCATTTGTCATTTCTTAATCATAGAGCATAAGCTATTGGAGTTCTATTCAGGAAATTCTCCCCTGTGCCCATATGTTCAAGGTTCTTCCCTAGTTTCCTTTCTGTTAGTTTCAGTGTGTCTGGTTTTATGTGGAGGTCCTTGATCCACTTGGAATTCAGCTTAGTTCAAGGAGATAAAAATGGGTCAATTTGCATTCTTCTGCATGTTGACCTCCAGTTGAGCCAGAAACCATTTGTTGAAAAGACTATCTTTTTTCCACTGGATGGTTTTAGCTACTTTGTCAAAGATCAAGTGACCATAGGAGTGTGGATTCATTTCTGGGTCCTCAATTATGTTCCATTTATCTACATGCTTGTCACTGTACCAATACCATGCAGTTTTTAACACTATTGCTCTGTAGTACAGCTTGAGGTCTGGGATACTGATTCCCCCAGAGGTTCTTTTACTCTTGAGAATAGTTTTAGCTATCCTGGGTTTTCTGTTATTCCAGAAGAATTTTTGAATTGTTCTTTCTAACTCTATGAAGAATTGAGTTGGAATTTTGATGGGGATTGCATTGAATCTGTATATTGCTTTTGGCAAGATGGTCATTTTTACTATATTAATCCTGCCAATCCATGAGCATGGCAGATTTTTCCATCTTCTGAGGTCTTCTTCAATTTCTTTCTTCAGAGACTTGAAGTTCTTGTCATACAGATCTTTCACTTGTTTGGTTAGAGTCACACCAAGATACTTTATATGATTTGTGGCTATCGTGAAGGGTATCATTTCTATTATTTCTTTCTCAGCCTGCTTATCCTTTGAGTATAGGAAGGCTACTGACTTGCTTGAGTTGATTTTATATCCGGCCACTTTGCTGAAGTTGTTTATCAGCTGTAGGAGTTCTCTGGTGGAGTTCTCTTGGTCGCTTAAGTATACTATCATATTGTCTGCAAATAGTGATAGTTTGACTTCTTCCTTTCCAATTTGTATCCCTTTGACCTCCTTTTGTTGTCTAATTGCTCTAGCTAGAACTTCAAGTACTATATTGAAAAGATATGGAGAGAGAGGGCAGCCTTGACTAGTCCCTGATTTCAGTGGGATTGCTTCAAATTTCTCTCCACTCAAATTGTTGTTGGCTACCGGTTTGCTGTAAATTGCTTTTACTATGTTTAGATAAGGGCCTCGAATTCCTGATCTTTCCAAGACCTTTAGCATGAAAGGATGCTAAATTTTGTCAAATGCTTTCTCAGCGTCTAATGAGATGACCTTGCTTTTTTTTTCATTGAGATTGTTTATATAGTGGATTACATTGATGGATTTCCTTATATTGAACCATCCCTGCATCCCTGGGATGAAGCCTACATGATCGTGGTGAATGATCGTTTTGATGTGTTCTTGGATTCAGTTGGCAAAAATTTTATTGAGTATTTTTGCATCGATATTCATAAGAGAGATTGGCCTGAGATTCTCTTTCTTTGTCGGATCTTTGGGTGCTTTTGGAATTAGCATAATTGTGGCTTCATAGAACGAGTTGGGTAGTGTTTCTTCTGTTTCTGTTTTGTGGAATAGTTTGAAGAGTATTGATGTTAGGTGTTCTTTGAAGGTCTGATAGAATTCTGCACTAAAACCATCTGGACCTGTGCTTTTTTTGGTTGGAAGACTTCCAATGACGACTTCTATTTCTTCAGGGGTTATAGGACGGTTTAGATGGTCTATTTGATCCTGATTTAATTTTGGTATTTGATATCTGTCAAGGAAATTGTCCATTTCCTTGATATTTTCTAGTTGTGTTGAATACAGGTTTTTGTAGTAGGATCTGATGATTTTTTGAATTTCCTCAGTTTCTGTTGTTATCTCTCTCTTTTCGTATCTGATTTTATTAATTTGGATACTGTCTCTGTGCCCTATGGTTAGTCTGGCTAAGGGCTTATCGATCTTGTTGATTTTCTCAAAGAACCAACTCCTCGTTTTGTTGATTCTTTGTATGGTTTTATTTGTTTCTACTTGATTGATTTCAGCCCTGAGTTTGATGATTTCCTGCCTTCTACTCCTCTTTGGTGTATTTGCTTCTTTTTGTTCCAGGGTTCTCAGGTGTGCCATTAAGCTGCTAGTGTAGGCTGTCTTCCGTTTCTTTTTGGCGGCACTCAGGGCTATGAATTTTCCTCTTAGCACTGCTTTCATTGTGTCCCATACATTAGGGTATGTTGTGCCTTCATTTACATTAAATTTCAAGAAGTCTTTGATTTCCTTATTTCCACCTTGACCAAGTTATCATTGAGTAGAGCATTGTTCAGACTCCATGTGTATGTGGGTTTTCTGTTGTTTTTGTTGCCATTGAAGACCACCCTTATTCCATATTGATCTGATAGGAGGCATGGGCTTAGTTCGATCTTCTTATATCTGTTGAGGTCTGATTTTGGAGAAGGTATCATGAGGTGCTGAGAAGAAGGTGTATTCTTTAGCTCTAGGATGAAATGTTCTATATATATCTGTTAGTTCCATTTGGTCCAAGGCTTCAATTAGATTCACTGTGTCCCTGTTTAGTTTCTGCTTTCCTGAACGATCCATTTCAGAGAGCGGGGTGTTGAAGTCTCCTACTATTATTGTGTGAGGTGCGATGTGTGATTTGAGCTTTAGTAAAGTTTCTTTTATGAAAGAGGGTACTCTTGCATTTGGAGCATAGATATTCAGAATGGAGAGTTCTTCTTGGTGGATTTTTCCCTTGATCAGTATGTAGTGTCCTTCTGTGTCTTTTTTGATGACTTTAGGTTGGAAGTCAATTTTATCTGATATTAGGATGGCTACTCTGGCTCGTTTCTTGGGACCATATGCTTGTAAAATTGTTTTCCAGCCTTTTACTCTGAGGTAGTGTTTGTCTTTGACACTGAGGTGCGTTTCCTGCATGCAGCAAAATGCTGGGTCCTGTTTACTTATCCAGTCTGTTAGTCTATGTTTTTTTATTGGGGAATTGAGACCATTGATACTAAGAGACATTAAGGAATAGTGATTATTGCCACCTGCCATTCTTGACGCTATCTTTATGTTTGAGTGGATATGTACTTTCGGGTTTGATGCAAGAAGGTTACTATCTCATTTTTTCCAGGGTGTTGTTTCTCTCCTTGTATTGGCGGTTTCTACCTATTATCCTTTGCAGGGCTGGGTTTGTGTAAAGATATTGTGAAAATTTGGCTTTATCATGGAATATCTTGGAATATCATGGAATATCTCCATCTATGGTGATTGAGATTTTTGCTGGGTATAGTAGTCTAGGCTGGCATTTGTGCTCTCTTAGTGTCTGCATGAGATCTGCCCAGGATCTTCTGGCTTTCATAATCTCTGGAGAGAAGTCTGATGTGATTCGGATAGGTCTTCCTTTGTATGTTACTTGGTCTTTTTCTCTTACTGCTTTTAATATTCTTTCTTTGTTTAATACATTTGATGTTTTGATTATTATGTGACGGGAGGTATTTCTGTTCTGGTCCAGTCTGTTTGGAGTTCTGTAGGCTTCTTGTACATTCATCGGCATCTCTCTCTTTAGGTTAGGGAAATTTTCCTCCATAATTTTGTTGAAGATGTTAACTTGCCCTTTAAGTTGCAAATCTTCACTCTCAACTATACCTATAATCCTTAGGTTTGGTCTTCTCATTGTGTCCTGGATTTCCTGGATGTTTTGGGTTACATGTTTTTTGCATTTTGCGTTTTCTTTGACTGTTGAATTGATGCTTTCTATGGTATCTTCAGCACCTGAGATCCTTTCTTCCATCTCTTGTATTCTTCTGTTGATGTTTGCATCTATGACTCCTGATTTCTTCCCAAGGTTTTCTATCTCCAAAGTTGTCTCCCTTTGTGATTTCTTAGTTGTTTCTACTTCCTTTTTTAGTTCCTGGATGGATTTGCTGAGATCCTTCACTTGTTTGTTTGTATTTTCCTGTATTTCTTTAAGGTATTTTTGCATTTCCTCTTTCAGGATTTCTGCCTGTTGACCCAAGTTCTCCTGTATTTCTCTAAGCAATTTTTGTGTTTCCTCCTCATGGGCTTCCATCTGTTGATCCATTGCCTCCTGCATTTCTTTAAGCAGTTCTCGTGTTTCCTTTGTACGGGCATCTATCTGTTGATTCATTCCTTTAAGCACTTTTTGTGTTGCCTCCCTATGGGCATCCATCTGTTGACCCATATTCTTCTGTATTTCTTTATGCAATTTTTGTGAGTCCTTTGAAAGTGCATCTAACCATTGATTCATTTCTTTAAGCGAGTTTTGTATTGTCTCCTTGTGGTCCTCCATCTGTTGATCCATGTTCTCCTGCATTTCTCTAAGCGATTTTTGTGTTTCCTTTGTAAGGGCTTCTAACCCTTGATTCATGGTCTCCTGTAATTCTTTATTAGATTTATTTGTGTCCTTCTTGTGATCCTCTAATTGCATCATGAGAAGTAATTTTAAATCCAGATCTTGTCTTTCGGGTGTGGTGGGGTATCCAGGACTTGCTGCTGTTGGAGATTTGGGTTCGGATGGTGCCACATTACTTTGATTTCTGTTAATAACGTTCCTACGTTTGCCTTTTGCCATCTGGCTACCTCTGGTTTTAGTTGGTCCTGCTGTCACTGGCTGTTGGTTCGACATCCTGTGAGACTGCAAAGCTATTTCTGGCCCCCCTGGATTACCAGGATTCCCCTGGCACTGATTTCTGGGGCCTGCCTTGCTCCTGAGTGACTTTGGAGCCTTGATGTGCCTTGCCCCAAGTAATGTTATATTGGGGAGTCCCTGCACATCCAAAGGCTCAGTGTAGTGGATTCCCCGAGCAGAGGTCACCAAAGGGAGGCTGGTAGGCTCCCACCCTGTGCAGGGGTGTGTGATCTCTCCGGGGGTTGGGGGCCAGAGGGGGCGTCCCTCTGCAGGGCAGAAGTCCCACAGCAGGACTGATGCATCGATTACTAAGACCTGCCCAGCTCTTGGAGCAGGTTACACACAAGCTGCCTGAGGCCCAAGCGATATTATGCCTGTCTGTCTCTGAGCCTGGTGGTCCCAACTACCTGGACACTGGAGCAAAGATGGCAGAGTGCACTCTGCACTGTCTCAGCGGCGCAGGTCACCCTGCAGGGGGGGTGGCCCACAGCAGAGCTGGCGCCCAGACGACCACAGAGCTGTCCAGTTCTTGGGAGCAGATGGAAGCCCCAACAGGCCGTGTCCCAAGCGATGTTATATTGGGGAAAACCTGGGTACCTGTCTCCTCAGTGCGGTAGATCCCGGAACAGAGGTCGCCAAAGGGAAGCTGGTAGGCTCCCGCCCAGTGCAGGGGGGGGGTCCCTCTGCAAAGCAGAAGTCCCACTGCAGAGCTGGTGCGCTGGTTACTGCAGATCTGCCCAGTTCTTGGAGAAGGTTACACACAAGCTGCCTGAGACCGAAGCGATATTATGCCTGTCTGTCTCCGAGCCTGGCTGTCCCAACTACCTGGACACTGGAGCAAAGATGGTGGAGTGCCTCAATTCTTTTATTAAGTGATTTATCTTTCACTTTGTCTCCATTAATATTTCAATAGTAAATACTTTTATTAAAAGGAGATCCTTTTCACTGAAGGAAAGAGAAGTTAAATTCACTTATTTGTCAAATCGATAATTTTTGACATAAAAATATATTTAAGAATTGTATTCTATTGGAAGTGAGGTGAACAATGCAGAGGGACGAGCTGTGTGCTGAGTATCTGTTCAGTCCTTATCTCTACTAAAGTAAATTAAGCATAATTTGCAAAGTTGGGCATCAAAGGAAAAACTTCTCAGTTTGTCCTAAAGTTTTTATTTTATTTTTATTTTATTAGATATTTGCTTTATTTACATTTCACATGGTATCCCTTTCCTCTTTACTGCTCTGAAAACCCCCTATGCCATCCCCCTTCCTCCTGTTTACCAATCCCTACTCCCACTTTCCTTACCTGGCATTCCTCTATTCTAGGGCATTGGGCCTTCACAGGAATAATGACCTCTCCTTTCATTAATGTCTGAAAAGGCCATCCTCCACTATATATGAAGCTGGAAGCACGGTTCCCTCCATGTGTACATTTTGGTTGGTGCTTTAGTCCCTAGGATCTCTGGGAATAATGGTTGGTACATATTATTGTTCCTCCATACTAATTTCCAGAGTGTTTATAAACAGCTTGCAATCACACCAGCAATGTAGGAGGTCTGGGGCTGCAAACCTCTTCAGCTCCTTGGGTCATTTCTCTAGCTCCTCCATTGGGGACCCTATGCTCAGTATATTGGTCGGCTGTAAGTCATGGATATTTTGATCCACCTTCTAAGAAGGACCAAAATATCCACTTTGGTCTTCCTTCTTCTAGAGCTTCATGTGGTCTGTGAGTTGAATCTTGGATATTCTGAGCTTTTGGGCTAATATACATTTATCAGCAAGTGCATACCATGTGTGTTCTTTTGTGATTGGGTTATATTACTTAGGATGATATTTTCTAATTCCATCCATTTGCCTAAGAATTTCATGAAATCATTGTTTTTAATAGCTGAGTAGTATTCCATTGTGTAAATGTACCACATTTTCTGTATCCATTCCTTTGTTGAAGGACATCTGTGTTCTTTCCAGCTTCTGGTTATTACAAATAAGACTGTTATGAACATAGTTGAGCATGTATCATTATTCCATGTTGGAGCATCTTCTGAGTATATGCCCAGGAGTGGTATACCTGGGTCCTCAAGTAGTATTATGTCCAATTTTCTGAGGAAGCACAAAACTGATTTCCAGAGTGGTTGTACCACCTTACAATCCCACCAGCAATGGAGGAGTGTTCCCCTTTCTCCACATCTTCTCCAGCATCTGACTTTTATCATGAAGGGGTGTTGAATTTTGTCAAATGCTTTCTCAGCTTCTAATGAAATGATCATGTGTTTTTTTTTCCTTTGAGTTTGATTATATGGTCGATTACATTAATGGATTTCCATATATTGAACCAACCCTGCATTCCTAGGATAAAGCTTACTTGATCATGGTAGATGATCATTTTGATGTGTTCTTGGATTCAGTTGGCAAGATTTTTATTGAATATTTTTGCATCGATATTCATAAGACAAATTGGTCTAAAGTTCTCTTTCTTTGTTGGGTCTTTGTGTGGTTTAGGTATCAGAGTAATTGTAGCTTCATAAAACGAATTGGGTAGTGTTCCTTCTGTTTCTATATTATGGAATACTTTTAAGAGTATTGGTATTAGGTCTTCTTTGAAGGTCTGATAGAACTCTGTACTACACCCATCTGATCCTGGACTTTTTTGGTTGAGAGACTGTTAATGACTGCTTCTATTTCTTTAGTGATTATAGGACTGTTTAGAACATTTATCTGATCCTGATTTAATCTTTGTACCTGATATCTGTCTAGAAAACTGTCCATTTCATATAGATTTTCCAGTTCTGTTGAGTATAGGTTTTAGTAGTAGGATCTGATGATTTTTTGGATTTCCTAAGTTATCTGTTGTTATGTCTCCCTTTTCATTTCTGATTTTATTGTTTTGGATACTGTCTCTGTCACCTCTGGATAGTTTGGGTAAGAATTTATCTATCTTGTTGGTTTTTTCAAAGAACTAGCTCCAGGTTTGGTTGATACTTTGTATAGTTCTTTTTCTTTCTACTTGGTTCATTTCAACCATGAATTTGACAATTTCCTGCCATCCTCTCTTCTTGAGTGTATTTGCTTCTTTCTGTTCAAAAGCCTTCAGATGTGCTGGCAAGCTGTGAGTGTATGGTCTTTCCAGTTTATTTGTGGAGGCACTCAGAGCTATGAGCTTTCCTCTTAGCACTGCTTTCATTGTGTCCCATAAGTTTGGGAATGTTGTTCCTTCATTTTCATTAAATTCTAAAAAGTCTTTAATTTCTTTCTTTATTTCTTCCTTGACCAAGTTATTGTTAAGTAGAATGTAGTTCAGTTTCCATGTTTATGTGGGCTTTCTGTTGTTCTGTTGATATTGAAGACCAGCCTTTATCCATAGTGATCTGATAGGGTGCATGTAATTATTTCAATCTTCTTATATCTGCTGAGGTCTGTTTTGTGACCAAGTATATGGTCAATTTTGGAGACAATACCGTGAGGTACTGAGAAGAATGTATTCTTTTGTTTTAGGATAAAATGTTCTATAGATATCTGTTAAACTCATTTGGTTCATAACTTCTGTTAGTTTTACTGTGTCTCTGTTTAGTTTGTGTTTCCCTGGTCTGTCTATTGATGAGAGTGGGGTGTTGAAGTCTTCTACTATTATTGTGTGAGGTGCATGTGTGCTTTGAGCTTTAGTAAAGTTTCTTTTATGAATGTGGGTACCCTTGCATTTGGAGGATAGATGCTCAGAATTGAGAGTTCACCTTGGTAGATTTTTCATTTTGTAAGTATGAAGTGTCCTTCCTTATCTTTTTTTATTACTTTAGGATGAAAGTTGATTTTTTTCAATATTAGGATGTCTACACTAGCTTGTTTCTTGGGACTGTTTGCTTGAAAAATTGTTTTCCAGCCATTTACTCTGAGGTAGTGTCTGTCTTTGTGCCTGAGGTGTTTCCTGTATGGAGCAAAATGTTGACTCCTGCTTATGTATCCATTCTGTTAGTCTATATATCTTTATTGGAGAATTTGGGCCATTGATATTAAAAGCTATTAAGGAGAAGTAGTTGTTGCTTCCTGTTATTTTCATTATTAGAGGTGGAGTTATGTTTGTGTGTCTCTCTTCTTTTTGGTTTGCTAAAAGATTATTTTCTTGCTTTTTCTAGAGTGTTGTTTCCCTCCTTTTGTTGTTTTATTTCTATTCATTATCCTTTGAAGGGACAGATTTGTGGAAAGATATTGTGCAAATTTGTTTTTGTCATGGAATACTTTGGTTTCTTCATCTATGCTAATTGAGAGTTTTGCTGGGTAGAGTAGCCTTGGTTGGCATTTGTGTTCCCTTAGGGTCTGTATGACATCTGCCAAGGATCTTCTGGCTTTCATATTCTCTGGCAAGAAGTCTGGTGTATTTCTGATAGGTCTGTCTTTATAAGTTACTTGACCTTTTTCCCTTACTGTTTTTAATATTCTTTCTTTGTTTAGTGTATTTGCTGTATTGATCACTATGTAATGGGAGGAATTTATTTTCTGGTCCAATCTATTTGTAGTTCTGTAGGCTTCTTGTATGTTCATGTTGTTGTAGGCTTTCTTTAGGTTAGGGAAGTTTTCATTTATAATTTTGTTGAAGATACTTAATGGCTCTTTAAGCTGGAAATCTTCCCTCTCTTCTATACCTATAATCCTTAGGTTTGATCTTCTCATTGTGTCCTGGATTTCCTGGATGTTGTGGATTAGGAGCTTTTCGCATTTTGCATTTTCATTGACTGTTGTATCAATGTTTTCTATGGGATCTTCTGCACCTGAGATTCTCTATTCTATCTCTTGTATGCTGTTGTTGTTGCTTGCATCTATGACTTCTGACTTCTTTCCTAGGTTTTCTATCTCCAGAGTTGTTTCCCTTTGTGATTTCTTTATTATTTCTACTTCCATTTGTAGATCCTGGATGGTTTTGTTCAATTCCTTCATCTCTTTGGTTGTGTTTTCCTGTATTTCTTTTAGGGAGCTATTTATGTCCTTCTTGAAGTCCTCTATCAGCATCATGAGATTAGATTTTTAAATTTAAATCCTGCTTTTCTGGTGTGTTGGGGTATTGAGGACTTGCTGTTGTGGAAGAACTGGGTTTGGATGAGTAATGTTCTTGTGTTTGCCTTTCGCCATCTGATTATCTCTGGCATTAGTTAGTCTTGCTGTCTCTGGCTGGAGCTTATCCCTCCTGTGGGCCTGCAAGTATGTCTCAGAACCCCTGGGAGACCAGTTCTCCCCTGACACAGAGGGCTGTGGCTTATCCCAGCTCCTGGGTGCAGATGGAGCCCATAAGGACCCTGTCCCAGCTGCCCTGCCACTCCTGTGTTCCCTGTGCTCCTGGCTGTACTTGCCTTGTGCAGTCAACAGAGGAAAAAAATGTTGTCTTAGAGTCTTTTTTTTTTCTTTTTTTATTATTTTCTATATATTTTTTAATTTTATTTTATTTTCTAAGGTTTTTTTTATTTACATTCAAAATCATTTCCCCTTTCCCGTTTCCTCCCTCTCCGAAAGTCCCATAAGCCCCCTTCCCTCCCTCTTTTCCACATTCAACCCCCTTTCGCTTCTCTGTCCTGGTATTCCCCTACATTCAGTCTTTCCAGGACCAGGGGTCTCTCCTTCCATCTTCCTGGAAATCTATTGATATGTGAATTGCGTCATGGGTATTCCGAGATTCTGGGTTAATATCCCCTTATCAGTGACTGCATACCATGTGTGTTCTTTTGTGATTGGGTTACCTCACTAAGGATGATATTTTCCAGTTCTGACCATTTGCCTAAGAATTTCTTGAGTTCATTGTTTTTAATTGCAGAGTAGTATTCCATTGTGTAAATATACCACATCTTCTGAATCCATTCCTCCGTTGAGGAACATCGGGGTTCTTTCCAGCTTCTGGCTATTTTAAATAAGGCTGCTATGAACATAGTGGAGCATGTGTCCTTATTGCATTCAGGGGAAGCCTCTGGGTATATGCCCAGGAGTAGTATAGTCGGATCCTCCTGGAGTGTCATGCCCAGTTTTCTGAGGAATCGCCAGACTACTTTCCAGAGAGGTTGTACCAGATTGCAATCCCACCAGCAGTGGAGGAGTTTCCTCTTTCTCCACATCCTCGCCAAAAACTGCTGTCTCCTGTGTTTTTGATCTTACCATTCTGACTGGTGTGATTTTTAGTGTGTCTGGTTTTATGTGGAGGTCCTTGATCCACTTGGAATTGAGCTTAGTGCAAGGAGATAAGAATCGATCAATTTGCATTCTTCTGCATGTTGACCTCCAGTTGAACCAGCAAGTGAAAAGCAATTGGTTGTCATGGAGCAGAGGATACTTCATGTTTGACCAGAACCAAACACAGGCATAGCTCTATTCACTTTGATGACTGTGGATTCAGTACAGTATCAAACTGGAGCTTTTATGTTTTCAAATGCATGCCTAATTGAATTACACAATGTATTTGTGTCACCAAAGCAGCTTACACATGACACTCTATGACAAATAGGTTTGCATTAAGTAAAAATTAAGAAGATATTTCCTTCATTTATTGCCTCTAATACTCAAACCTCTTCATTTCTTGCTAAGAAGAAGGACTTGAGGTTGTGAGTTCAAAAATGTGTGTAAAACTTTCACATCTTTCTGTTTTGGCATGCAGGTAGCCACCCTTGTCTTGGCACCTGGTTTCATATAAACATAGGTCCTGAGCCCCTAAAAATCAGACAGAAAAGAGATCATCTTTCTTTTGTACAAAAGGGCCCCTTGCTTATGACTTAGGGAAATGGGAAAGTGGCTAGAGATTACTCTCTTCCAGTTCCTGTAATGGACTTTCTAAAGGCAATTTCCATAGCTTCTATGGAGATAGCAGATTATGAATGTTGTTGCACACCAACTGCTTTAGCAAAATATATTAAGCTCATACTTTCAGATCTTGACCTAAATGTAGGAGAGATCTTTTAAACTGATTGGACCAGATCAAATCTTTTATAGTTTATGTTCTATTAGAGGATACAGACACTAAGAAAAAAAGATATACAAACAAATGCACCCTATAAAAATGGTGCTGAGAGAAAAAAGAGATACTGAGAAATAAAAAAGATTTCCCCGTTCAGCTTGATGGAGTTAATACATATTGCTCAGGATTCTAGAATTAATGTCCTTCTTCGAGTAGCCATTTTGTAACTGGGCTTCAAGGCTGTGATATGTAAGATCTTGTTTTTGTTAGGGTTTCTATTACTCTGATAAAACACCTTAACAAAAGCAACTTGAAGAGAAAAGTGTTATTTTATCTTACAGCTTGCAGTCTATCATTCAGGGAAGTCAGACCAAAGAACACTAGCGGTAGGAACTAATGCAGAAGTCCATGAAGGAATATGGCTTATCAGTTTGTTTTATATGACCTCTTCAATTTGAATTCTCATACCAGGACTGCCAGCCCAGAGACAGTACTCCCTCCTGTGAGTTGGGCCGACCCCCAAAATTCATAATCAAGAAAATGTTCTACAGACCAGTCTGGTGCAAGTACTTACTTAAGAGATATTTCCTTCATGCCAAATGACTCTGGCAACTAGCAAGTGCAGGTGTAAATAGTTCCTCTTTGCCTACCTCTCTAACATAATGTTTTAACTCACCTTTCTTCATTCTGCTTTCCATGAGACACCAATTTTCTTCTATTTGCCCTCAGAGTGCTATACTAATATACTATCCCTCATCATTTTTCAGAGCATCCATATCTTTTACCACTTCTTCCTGCAACTAGAGACACTCTTTAATCATACACAACTTACCTAAGATATTGGTATATTAGTACATGGTTATTACTATATGCAGCATATGTTACCATATGTAACATATAATGCAGACATGAGAAGTTCTGAAGCTATTTCATAGACATGAGTGATGTGAGTGAGACACTGCCTACCATATCAACTCTACCCAGTTGCACGAAGAATTTTTGTCGTCAGATGGGGAGCTGACATGAAAGAGTATTCAAGAAGTATTAGAGCCACTAGTTGGAATTTGCCTATTGAATCCTAAAATCAGGCTTGAGAAGTTAAGGTGGAAAAAGTTGCTAGCATAATTATTTCCAGAGATTACAAACAATAAATAAGATTGAATAAATCATAGGTAACCATAATACAAAGGATGGCTAAAGCATTGTGCTTCAGAGATGTTCAGTCCCTTAAATTAATTCTGCTGCTGCTCCTACAAATCCTCCTGAAGGGCATAATGTAGTATTTGTTTGTTTGTTTTGTCTCTGTTTTCAGGGACCAGACCATTAAGACTATTCGATAGAATATAAAGTATGCAAATTTAGGCAACAATATTGTTAAGATTTCATGGATTTAGCTTCTGTATCTTATCTAGAAAACACATCTCTTGGCACGTTTTCTGGTCCTCAAGCTTTAGGCATAGAGTTGCTTGTAGGTGAATCAATTTGAGCTGGGCACCTGATAGTCAGTTGTTCTCTGCATTATTATCACTTACTATAATGGTCTCTACTGAAAAGAAAAGGCATCTTTGATGGGGGAGGGGGTAACTACACTTATCCATGCAATTTTGACACCAGTTAACACATTGTATATGGGGACAATATCATGGGTTCTCACCCCTAGATTAATCAATTAATGACTGCTAAGAAAGGGAGAATTAGTCTTCCCCAAGGAAGAATGCTTTATTTGATTATCCAATAGCAGTAGCAATCATTGTACGTGTGTGTGTGTGTGTGTGCATGTGTGTGTGTGTGTGTGTGTATTAAATGGATTCATCAAATTCTATTTATATATTTAATATCTATGTGTGTAACAAAAATAATTTTTAAATGTCATGTATTTTAGAAGCAGAAACATAAGAAGTGTAGGAAAGAAAGGAAGGGGGAAATTATATAGTATTTCAATTAAAAAAACAAAAATTTCAAATATGGAAGAAATTTAAGAAGATCAAATGGAGGCTCTCAAACACAATCTGGTGTCCAAAGAGCCTTCAGTAATCAACTGTCCTAGGTGCCTAAACAGCATCAGAAGCCCCACTAAAACTATTTGCATCTCATCCCTGACTGGTAAGTATTTTTTCAGACTGGGCTGAGATGATGGATGGATGGCTCAGTGAATAAAGGATTTGATATGCAGGAATGAAGATCTGAGTTCAGATGCTCAGAACCCATACGAAAACCAAACACAGGCACACATCAGCAACCATATCACTAGGGTATGTAGACTCAAGCAGCCTGATAGCCAGTCTAGACAAGTTTGTGAGCGCTAGAATCAAGGAGAGACTTTTGTTTTAAAAGACAACGTCTTCAGTGAGATTTTAAGACATGTAATGTTACCTCTGGCCTTCACATGTTAAGTGCATAGGTGAGTGTACCTGCATACATGCACACCCATGTGCATATATACAATACAGACATATATAATCCATACAGAAGTACACATACTCACAAACGTATGAATAAAAATGTTTCCTAAGGCTGAGATCTCATTAGTATACCAACTCATAGTATAAAAATTTCTCTTTATACAGAAACAAAATAAGTCGTGCGTGACATCAACAAATAGCTCCAATTTTTCTCTCAGAGCAGTATAATCCTTGCTCCATACAGCAGTTTACCTGTTTATGTTTCATATACATTTTTTTCTTTAGGACATAAAGTCTATTTAATGTAGATTTTTTTTCTGAAATGTTTAGAGCCATCCTACAGAATCTGATTGAGGATTTAGATCTTGAGGGAGGGAAGTAGATAAGCAGAGAAAAATGGGTCTCAAATGCTGCTCCACAAGGAACAGAAATTCAAATATTCATCAGTTGCTATGGATGATGTCCTGTGGCACAGTTAATACATGCTCTATTCAACAGCAGTGAGCTAATGCAGTTACCTGGCAGCAACGCAGTTCCAAAAAGGCTGCCTTGCTTCTCATTGACTATTGACGACTGCAGCCCTGGGGGGGAAGAAGAACATTCATAAACATCAATCAAGGCAGGAGGCGCCTTCTAGTCTCTTTTAAAAGAGATAATGTACATGAGAGCTCTTTTTCAACTGTAAAACAGTACACAGATGTACAGAATTTTTACCATTGTTTCAAAAGAGAGTTGAAAAAAAACATTACGGCCATTGATATTATAGTTTGTCATGCTGCCTCCACAGTACTTACCTAAGAAGCGGACTTTGTGTTCATTTTCAGTTGTTCTGCACAGACATTCAAAGCAATTGTTTTTAATATGAGTCATATTTATGACATTTATTTATTAGCTATAACTTTTCAAAAATAATTATTTCCTGTATTTTTGGTGATTATAATTACATGATTCTCTCTTTCTTCATCTAAGCACTATCTACCTTCCCACTTGCTTCCTTCCAAATTTATGACCTTTAATTATTGTTACTAACATATAATTATATTATATAAATTACATAAATACAGTCTGCAAGGCCTATATAATATTATATATAAATATATATATAATATTATATATATATTTAGAGCTGACCATTTGATACAGGGTAACCAATTGGTATGTACTTCACATGTGATAATTATTTCTCCCATTCTGAGCACTTCTAAGTTGCCTGTAGAATTTTGTGTAGGTCTGAGATCTTGAGAACTTCCCCCTGTTATGATTTAAGCAGCAGATGCCACAAAGTTAAACCATGTTATAGATCTCATGTAAGAGGTTTATTAGGATTAGGGGACTAGAGTATGCAGAGGCTGCCTGAGAGCAAGGGTAGAAAGGAGGGAGTATGGGTGGAGGAGGCATTGGCTTTTTTACAAGGGGATAAATCTCTTGGTTACAGTGGAAATGTGTAGCATCTTTGCTCTGCATGCCCTGCTGTTGCTAGGACCCTGAGGGCATACCTGTAGAAATGCATGACTGCTTACACCCCATCCTAGGGAACAAACTTGTTTTTCTATGGTGAGGTTCAAGCTTCCTAGTTTCCTAGGCAGGGTAAACTTCTATCGCAAAAGTTTTAAAAGCAATTTTAATTGATATTTCCTCAATACATGTTTTATTTTAAAAGGATAAGTATTATAATATGGGATAGACAGAATTATTCTGAATTTATATAAACTCTTAATTCTGTTAAAGAGAAATCTCTACTGCTTTAAAGCCACTAGTACATGTTGGAGGTTGTCAGGTGTTGGATTTTTTTTTCTTTTTTTTTTTTATTTTATTTTTTTAATTTACATTCCAAATCACTTCCCCTTTCCCGTTTCCTCCCTCCCCGAAAGTCCCATAAGCCCCCTTCCCTCCCTCTTTTCTTTATTCAACCCCCTCTCCTTATTCTGTCCTGGCGTTCCCCTACATCCAGTCTTTCCAGGACCAGGGGTCTCTCCTTCCATCTTTTTAGAAATCTATTGATATGCGGATTGTGTCTAGGGTATTCCGAGATTCTGGGTCAATATCCCCTTATCAGTGACTGCATACCATGTGTGTTCTTTTGTGATTGGGTTACCTCACTAAGGATGATATTTTCAAGGTCTGACCATTTGCCTAGGAATTTCGTGAATTCATTGTTTTTAATTGCAGAGTAGTATTCCATTGTGTAGATATACCACATCTTCTGAATCCATTCCTCCGTTGAGGGACATCTGGGTTCTTTCCAGCTTCTGGCTATTATAAATAAGGCTGCTATGAACAGAGTGGAGCATGTGTCCTTATTGCATGCAGGTAAAGTCTCTTGGTATATGCCCAGGAGTGGTATAGCCGGATCCTCCGGGAGTGTCATGCCCAGTTTTCTGAGGAACCGCCAGACTGCTTTCCAGAGTGGTTGTACCAGCCTGCAATTCCACCAGCAGTGGAGGAGTGTTCCTCTTTCTCCACATCCTCGCCAACAACTGCTGTCTCCTGTGTTTTTGATCTTAGCCATCCTGACTGGTGTGAGATGGAATCTCAGGGTTGTTTTGATTTGCATTTCCCTAATGACTAAGGATGGTGAACATCTCTTTAGGTGCTTCTCAGCCATTAGATATTCTTCAGGTGAGAACTCTTTGTGTAGCTCTGTACCCCATTTTTTAATAGGGTTACTTGCCTCTCTGGAGTTTAACTTCTTGAGTTCTTTGTATATCTTGGATATTAGCCCTCTGTCGGATGTAAGGTTGGTAAAGATCATTTCCCAGTTAGTTGGTTGCAGCTTTGTCTTTTTGACAGTGTCTTTTGCCTTGCAAAAACTTTGTAATTTAATGAGGTCCCATTTGTCTATTCTTGATCTTAGAGCATAAGCTATTGGAGTTCTGTTCAGGAAATTCTTCCCTGTGCCCATATGTTCAAGGTTCTTCCCTAGTTTCTCTTCTATTAGTTTCAGTGTGTCTGGTTTTATGTGGAGATCTTTGATCCACTTAGAATTGAGCTTAGTGCAAGGAGATAAGGATGGGTCAATTTGCATTCTTCTGCATGTTGACCTCCAGCTGAGCCAGCACCATTTGTTGAAAAGGCTATCTTTTTTCCACTGGATGGTTTTTGCTCCTTTGTCAAAGATCAAGTGACCATAGGAGTGTGGATTCATTTCTGGATCTTCAATTCTGTTCCATTGATCCACATGTCTGTTACTGTACCAATACCATGCAGTTTTTAACACTATTGCTCTGTAGTACAGCTTGAGGTCCGGGATACTCAAGCCTCGTATCATTTTAGGGATGAGAAAACACTGAAAAACTGTTCTGAGGCTTGAAAGCTAATAACTGTCCTGCCTCATTTTTCTGTATCTAGAAGGATGGATAGCTGAAACGTATGTATGAAAGGCAAGCCACCAGTCATACAAACACTTATTTTCATACAATGTACTTCCACAAAAGATATGATGTTGGTGTGTACTTTAACTGAGTCTGTTTGGTTACTTTTCATCTTGTTCTGACAAAAGCAACTTAAGATAAGAAGGTTTTATTCAGTCTCCAAAGTTTGAGGGAAAAGAGGAGGAACAACAACAACAACTTGAGGGAGACTTTTCACATTGTGTCTACAGTCAGTAAGCAACAAGAAATGAATACTGGAGCTCAGCTAGCTCTCCCCTCTCTCCTTTATATTCAGGACAGAACCAGTCCTTGAAATAGTGCTTCCAGAGTAAGGATGGGTCTTTGGTCCTCAGTTTAAGCTTTCTGGAAGCACACTTAAAGATACTCCCAGAACTGTAGAACAATTGTATTTGACTTTAGCCATTTAGTTGATAAAATGCCATATAATTTAATCTAAGCATTTAACCTAGTTAAATGTATCATGTGTTTTACTATAGAAAATTAAAATCTATCCTTTTTAAAAATTTATTGCTGATAAAATTAGTAGTTGCATTGTTCCCTTTAAGTAAAATTTAAGAATCTGAAACACTTGAAACATATATTAGGATCTATTTTTTAGTTGAGATATTGTATATGAAAGTCAATGCTAGAATAGTAATATTTCAAAAAACTCTAAACTTATTTATAAAAATTGTCAGTGTTTTAAATCTCAGAAAATGTATTTGTAGTACTGTAAAAAGTCTGAACTTGGGCTAGCACTTGTAGGAAGAGAATGTATGTAGACATATTTTATGTACTCCTGCTAAACATAACTTTTAAAGTTCCAGAAATTGCACACAAAGGCAACATCAAAACCTCTGAAAGATGGAATGAAAAATGCAGACCACTAGTGTCTTTAACAATAAAAAGCAGAGAACAGTGACTATGGAGTATCCACCTCCAACTGATACAACTACAGCACTACCCATAGACCCAAGATCAGGGAACACAGAAGACTGAACAGAAATATTACAAGGGCCAGAGAATTACAGTGTGTGTTCTGAGATAGTGTGTTTTATATATGACAAAGAGTTGCACCCATCAGATCTTAACAGTATGGTCAACCTAAACAATAACAATACTGTGGATAGGAAAATTTCACAGGCCCCACCCAGTGTTTTCCCTAAATACTTGTGAGTAATACTGAGTGGACTCAGCAATGTAAATGTGTGCATGTGTGTATAAACAGTAACAATTAAAGAAAGGAAAAGCATAAAATTGAGAGTGAATCTGGAGGAACATAATACAATAATAATTAAAGAAGAGAACATAAAGTTGAGAGAATATATATATATAAATATATATATATTATTAATAATGCATTTTAAAAGACTGAGACCTAACATAGAAGTATTTTATTTGATAATAATAAAATACTAGCATTAGATATATGTATTTTCTTACACTCAACATCTATGTGACAGTGATAAAAATGACTCGTAGGGCAACTCAAGGATCTTACGAGTTTAGTACCCAATGAAGTGTGGTAGGCATACCATTCCACAGGACCACAAAGACACCTTACCCAAGGAATAGCAG
This sequence comes from Tokudaia tokunoshimensis, assembly GCA_036184795.1. Classification (NCBI taxonomy): domain Eukaryota; kingdom Metazoa; phylum Chordata; class Mammalia; order Rodentia; family Muridae; genus Tokudaia; species Tokudaia tokunoshimensis. The sequence goes on along the minus strand of BTHU01000005.1, from coordinate 10,680,798 downwards.
AAGTATCAGCACCAAGACAGTTGCCATTTGTAGCAGATGTAATGCTATAATCTTGGCATGTGATCTTTTTTAGTCCACAAAATCTCTAAAGGTTACTTATTACTTATATTTTGTTGATTTAGAAACAGAAGCATGGAACTTGTGTGGAAGAGTCACTGAGTCTTGAAAAATCAGTACTTATTGTCAATTTTTTTCATGAAAAAAAATGAAAATACTAAAAGGTAAGGAGAAACTATTAATGTCAGAGCAGCTCTTAAGTCAAGACATGATCCTAGCAAACCTTGTACACTGAAATCTATCTCTCAATATTTTGAAAAGTAACTTTTTGAAAGGTCTCTATAGACATATTGGGTTAAAATAAAGTCATTAGGATAGACTAATACAAGCATTTCCATAACCATGCAAACACAAAAGCCAACAGACACCAAAGATTTGCCAGCAAGCCTCCACAAACTAGGAGAGTACATGAATACATTTGTCCTCACAGCTTTTGAAGTTTCCTACCCAAATAACACTTTTCCTGAGAATTAAGATAATACCCTTCCATTAACCAAGTTTCCTACTCTGTGTCTCTCCATTATAACAGGTCCAGCAAATTAAAGTAGGGTCCAAGAACGTGGGTTTCTCTACATTCTATGGAGTGGTGATTTAGAGAAATTGTATATTATGCTAATTAGTATCAGATAGAAAAATCAATTTTTAAATTTTCAGTTATTTGAAAACTCAGTGGACATATAAAACCATTAATAAAAATAAAATTATGATTATAATTGACTAATATAATTGAGATATAATCAATATTCATCATCTAATATTTGTATTTTTATATCATTTTTGTCTGCATGGTAGAAATACTACAGAAGGATATGTCTCTATCACTTTCCTCCAAATTGCTTAATAGGGGAAACAACTTGTTAACTTAAAATCAACCCCAGAAGGATAATTTATACCATGGAAATCAGCAAATGCTACAAATATGGGCTTTGATACCCCTGGAGAGCTTGTTGTTAGACACAGTTCAGTACAGTATAACCTGGAAAGACTGATGGCTCATCTAACACAGAATACGTTCTTTTTCATTGACTTCAGAAAGGTCTTCATGATGACTCCCACATATTTCTGGTTCATTTGATTTCTTTCTGAATCAGGGACCACTGAGTGAATTTGGCATTTATTCTCAACTTTCTCAGAAAGGCCAGCTTTGTCCTGATTATGCCAGATTGCATGTCTTTTGGCAATTCAGTGTGATTAATGATTGCTAAAGAAATGATCATCAAATCATTTGATCATACTGCCATTTAACTCCCATAACAGATAGCTTGAGTGAAAGATAGCATTTATGAATTACAAGATAATAGATTTTCTCTAGAGGTTCTGAGCACAACTCCTCTGTGTTCCAAATTCTCTTCTGTTAAAATGGACTCCTAATTAATCTTCTTGCTAAGCTCCTAAGATTGTATGAAGTTCAATCCCTGTGAAAGCAGTTTGAAAATAAGTTGTGCATATGACAGATAATAATATTAAAGGAACTTCCCAATCTTCTAAGAAATATCTGCATATTTCCAACAAACTAGATATGTGGTTGTGATAGTATGCATTGGAAACTTGTATAAAAATAAAAACCACCATATTATAAAATATTTATTTTCTGCTATGTGTATCTGATTCATTTCCACAGTGGCTTAAAATGATCTTATTACATGTCATGTGCATATAATTATTTAATAATAATACAGATATGAAAACATTGTATGGTTGTAGCACCACTGAAATATAAGTAGTTAGATTCTGAGAACAAGCTTCATGGTAATTATATTTGCCATTAAACGATAATATCCAGTTGGTATCTAATCTTCACCCTACAAATGAGCATGAAATACTGCAAATACACTCTAATTACATGGCTGTTTGTCTTCTGTAAAAGTAATAATATGAACTACTAGAAGTGTTACAAATTCCAATGAAGAATTTTATTCTGACTAATGAAAGATGTTAGGTGAAACTTATGTCTTAATATCTTCCCGATTTCTATCCTCAGTAACAATGATGTGACTACTTAGTCCCAGGTGTCAAATATTCAATTGCAACATTATTACCATTATGAACCTTGTTGTTACATGATAATATTTAGCCCGATATTCTGCTGATGCCATTATAAGTCTTAATTGGAAATTGAAGCAAAATATTTATTTGTCTGACAGGATTGAAACAAAGCTACTAATTTCTACAGTTCAAGCCTGTGGCAGATAACTTTATCATTTCAACTCTCTGCTCAGTCATTTATTTAAAACTATAATTTTGTGGTTATTTTAAATAAAATGTGTATTTTAATTGAACTTTCATGTTCAAGCGTTCAGATATTTGGGACTTGGTACAGTGACTTCGATGTGATCTTATTATATCTTAACTGGGTATAATAACTTAGTAAATATAATTTTGCACAGTGTGTTTGATTATAGACACCCCATTCATTTAACTCTTCCCACTCATCACCCACTTCCCTACCCACTCAACTTGTGATTTTATTTTATTTTATTTTCTGTAATTATCTTATTAGAGAGACTTATTAATTATCTAATTATTATTCTGTAATTATCTTATTACAGAAGACTACTTTGTGCTACCCAAATGTTCTTAGATATGTAGTTAGAGGTCCACTACTCACTGCATTAAAGGAAACTAGCTCTCCCTATCCTAACAGCTAACAATTGTCAATATTTTCATGGTTAGGAGTGAGTGTTCATGCCCAACTCCTCTGCTCCATGCTGTGATTTGGTCTGGCTTAGGCTTGCACAGTCTTTGTGCATACTGCTATATCCAGAAGATTCTGTTTCCTTGCAGTCATCCACCACCTCAGGACCTTCTAATCTTTCCACCCCTTCTTTCACAATGATCCCTAAACTTTGGAAAGATGGGTACAGTACATATGTCTTAATTAAGGCTGAACATTCTGCATTCTCTTATTCTCTACACATTTTTCAGTTGTACATCTTAGTTTGATCATTATCTATTGCCAATAGAAGCTTTTCTGATAATGGTAGAAATATGCATTAATCTATGGGTATCACAGTAAGTCATTGGGAGTTTAATATTGTATCTCCATAGCAGAATAGAACTTGTATGTCATCTCCTAAGGCCTATGATCTAACCATAGGTCCTTTGCCCAGTAATGATGCTAACTAATGATTTTGTCTTGTGGAATGGGGTTTAAAGGGTAGCAGAATGTGGTTGATTACCGCTGTGACATTCATGCCGCTATTTTGCCAGGGGCCATGTCTTCCTACACCAGTTATTATAGTATCTCAAGAGCTCACATATGGGTAAAACTGATGATTATTTTTCTCCTATGGTGGCATACATGTGGCACTATAAAACCTATCCAGTAGGACTGAAATTTCCTGGTCAGTACCAGCTAGATTTCTATATTTTCTATGACCCAACTAGGTGCTGTCTTTAGCAATTGGGTCTTACCATCAAGTTCACGAGGAAAACCAATGGCATTGGTGTTACCAATAGCATGTATTGTATGGCAGTCTATAAGGCCTCACTTACCAACAAGTCCAAAAATGTACCACATATTTGCAATGACACTTTTTATATTTTATTCTTTGGTATCTGAAAGGGGATTGTTGCCCTATTATAAAATTCCATTTTATCGTGTGTGTGTGCGTGCGTGCGTGTGTGTGTGTGTGTGTGTGTGTGTGTGTGTGTGTGTCTGTGTGTGTGTGTGTGTGTGTGTGTGTGTGTGTGTTAGGAAGCTTCTAGAGTAGAAATTTCCATATGACTTTTTCAAAATGTTTATAGTGTTGCTCTTCCTGTATTCCCTCCTCTACCCTACCATCTCATCCATAATTTAAAACTCCTTTTCTATTATTTCCTTATAGTTCTTTGTTCTAGTGTATTTTATCCCCCCATATGTATGTTTCATTTAGAATATCACAGAGGTCAGGAAAGTACTATGGGCTATGTAGAAGAGCTTAGTAAATATTTTAAATAAATGAGTAGGCAAATGAACAGCTACATCATTTATAAACCTCTATTTACTACTTACAAATGAATTAAAATAAATTTGTTTTATTTTCATTAAGTTAATAAATATTTGTGTTAGTTTTACACATAGGATAGGTGACTTTTATTATGAATCCTACAAATCACTATTTGAAGTGTACAAATCACTATAATTTTAATATACTTATGGCTTTAGGGGTATACACATTTAAATAGCAATGCCTATTAAATGAACTAGATGATAGTAAAGAAAAACTATCATCAAGAATTAAGATAACATCAATTGATGAATGGATAACAATTTTCACAATTTACACAATGGAATATCATGCAGCTGTTAAAAATAAGATTAGGAAATGGAAGGAGAAAACAGAGTCATCTTGACCAAAGTAGTCCAGACCTGAAAAAAGAAATTGGAACCAAGTGAAACCTCCCATGACAGAAATGGGTTGCCTATAGTTGAGTTGTTGGCCAAAGGGGTTACACAACCCCCCAAATGCCTCAGGCTATTGCCAAGGCTATTGGCTGCTCTCCATGAATGGGTGACAAAGCCCTGTTGCTGAAGACAACATTTACATATTTCCAGATTTCACTGAACACAAATAGTTGGGATTTTATCCCTACTGACTATTGTTCATGTTACCTGAACATACTTATAGGCTACCAGAGGAGAAGGTTAACTATTAACCCAGCTCTTAACCCATTGTACAACGGTGACCTATCTACAAGATATTCTAGTGTAATAGTGGGAGAAACTCTGTGGGAGTAACAAAACATTCTGTTATTGAATTTAAGGCCTACTCTATGAAATGGAGTCCATGGTTGAAGCTAGTAGAACCTTAGACTGGATAGGCCATGAATATTGACTATTGTTTTGCTAAAGAAACATAACAATAGCGTGTCTCCTAAAGATATTTTTCTAGGCCCATCTTAGTGCCTTTCTCAGCAACCATCAGAGAAGCTTCCTCATTCAGCAGATGGAAATGAACACAACTGGACAATGTTCAGTGTATGAGAGGTTTTAAAAAATTCATCCCAAAAGCCTTAATCAAACCCTTCCACTCAGTGATCAGAGAGTTACTTATGTAACAAATGTACTTATGTACTTATGTACAAATGATGAGGTGAAAAATTGTAAAAGCCAGAGGATTTGGATGACTGTTCCCCAAAGGAAGAGTGTCTGAAAGATAGAGCATTATTGGTGAATATAAACTCAGAGACTGATGAACAGGACATGTATAGGTGTAAATAGATGGGTCAGAGCACTAAAAGGGAAATGTGGACATGGCTTCTATCTCTTACCAAGAAGCTATCTACAATTGATACCTGCTTGCAAAGTAAGAATTAGTTTTATTCAATAGAGTTTCATTGGGTATATTAATCAAACTTGAGGGTAGGTACTACACCAAGCAGTAGATAGGCCAACACAAAATGAACTTAATAGTATTTATGTAAGTTTTGTCTCATATTGCTTTGCTTGGTCATTTTCTTTTTTGTCTGATTGATCTTTTGTTTGTATGTTGTTTTCCTACTTTGCATATTTATGGAGAGAGAGAGAGAGAGAGAGAGAGAGAGAGAGAGAGAAAGAGAGAGAGAGAGAGAGAGAGAGAGAGAGAGAGAGAGAGAGAGAGAGAGAGTTGAATGAGGCTATATTTCTTAGGGAGATAATGAAAGACTATGTAACAAAATCCCCAATGCCAATTACAGTGAATCTTCCTTCTAGTTACTTGTCAGAAGAGTCAAAGAAACTCTTAAAATAATACTACTGCCACTGCTCTTGGTTGCCTTCAGAAACTGAAGGTAAGACCATATTGTTGTCTAATTTTAGTGGGAATGCTTCAAGGTTTTTCCATTTAGTTTGATGTTGGCTGTTGGTTTGCTGTATGTTGCTTTTATTATGTTTAGGTATGTGCCTTGAATTCCTGGTCTCTCCAAGACTTTTAGCTTGAAGGGGTGTTGGACTTTGTAGCAGAAGACTGCCTTATCTGGAGGGAGGGTATGTGCTTGGTCCTGTGGAGGCTTGATGCAAAAGAGAAGAGGGATCCTAGAGAGGTGAGGTGGAAGTGGGTGGGTAGGTTGGGAGCATCCTCTTAGAGTCAAATTGGAGGGGTGACAGATTAGGGAGATTGTGGAGGGGGAACTGGGAAGGGAGGCTACAGTTGAGATATAAATATAAAAATTAATAATAATAATAATAATAATAATAATAATGACAACATTGTTGAAGATGCTTGACATTTTAAACACAGGACTTAGAGGAATCGAGCTGGAACTGACCTAGTAGTCTCATTACTAAAGAACGGTTTCCATACTAAACTAAATATGCTTTGTAAGATGCTAAGGAAGAAAAATAATCAACAGACATATCCAGCTATAAGGCCTATGAATCACAACAATTACCAGCATGACAAAATATCCAGTGTGGTGCAAAATCAAACAGATCAAAGAGTTGGACTGAATGCCTGCTCAATAGAAAGGAATTCAATCTTGGTTCAGTAATCTAGTACACTACCCTGACTGGTGAGGTCATGAAATGTAGGGTTGTGGGCAGGCGTCCACTCTGCCATGGGGCACTGCCACATGGGGAGGCAGAACATGGGGAGATTGACTGTGCTTACCCTACGCCACCTCCAGGACACAGGGACACTGCTCTGTGAGTGGAGAAGTGCAGACTTCAGTGTGGGGATGCTGGAGCTGGTTCTGGGGTCCCAGGGCCTGCAATGAGGCTGGTATCATGGGGTTCTCAGACCCTTGGACACCCAGGCACCACTGGGAGTCGCTGAAGAATGGAGAAAGGATTTGGGGTCCATGGACTGGGTCTAGGAAGGGTAGGGGTGGGAAAAGGGAACTCTACTAGTCCCATGGTGATTGTCCTTGGCTTGCTGGGCATCAGGCTTGATGGCAGTTGTGGATGGGAGTGCAGAGAGGCCTTCTACTGGAGATGAGGCTGTGGCTCTGTAGGCAAAGTTCTTCTCCATGGTTCCCCACAGCAGATCTCAATGAAAAAGAACAGCCCATGGTTCTGAATTGTTTATTGTAATGGCAGAACATGTATGCAGAAAACTATACCCCACTTCTTAGGGTGGGCCTGAGATCAAATACCTGTTGCAGGGAGGAAAGTCTGGAAAGGAAATCTTATTGGCTATGTCCCCCAGTCCTTTGGGTACCTTACTAGCAAGGAGATCTCTCTCTTAAGTCTACATGACCACAGGTCACATCTCTTTTCCTATTGTCTTTGTTTGAGATGTTAGGTATACCTCATCTACATGTAGTAGGGCTGGGGGCATTGCCCTTATGTGACTGATGGTCACAAATCTATGGGGCCTGTGACTACGTTCCAGGGGTCTGGTGCCAGAGAGCAGGCAAATCTCCTACATATTTCCTTCATGGTCTCTGGGGCTTCAAAGCCTTTAGTTCAACTGAAGACAGGACTACCTCTCATGGTCCAGTGCCCCACACATCTCCCTTTTCTTTCTTTCTTTCTTTTTTTTTTAAGGAGAGGTGTCACTGGAGCAACAGTGTCATTTGCAGTGAAAATTTTGGGTGGGGTGGAAGTATTAAAATAAAACACTTCACATGCCAGAGGGGTTGCACAAATAAGCCAGACAGGTAACTGAGGGGTGGGGGTTGGGAAGGCAAGGGGCTATTGAACCAATTATTTGTTCCATAGGTTGTACAGTTTGTGAGGATATTAATATCAGTTTTAAACATTTAATTAGTCTAGATAAACATCATCATTTCTTTACTATGATGTAACTTTCCCCAAGATTAGTAGTCATTAGACTTTGACAAGAGATTTCATCTGCAGCCAGAAGGTACCAAGTCTGTCCTCTGTGGGATTTAGCTGTCATCTGTGGATCTCAGTATGTTTATCTTAAGAGTCTTCAGTCAGATGAGGTATCTGGAGGAAGGAAGATTTGTTGTCCCAAGCAAAAGTATCAATTATTGCCACTTACCTCAAACAGTATAACTCTTTTTTTATATAAAAACACAAACTATTTTTTTGATTTATTTTATTTATATGAGTACACTGCAGCTGTCTTCAGACACACCAGAAGAGATCATCAGATCCCATTCCAGATGGTTGTGATCTATCGTGTAACCAGTTGCTGGAAATTGAACTCAGAACCTCTGGAAGAGCAACCAGTGCTCTTAACCACTGAGCCATCTCTCCAGCCCAAACAGTATAATTCTTAACTACATTCTAAATATATATTCTTATGTCTACAGAAATTCTCATCCCTTGTATAAAATACATCTTTTCACATGCGGTTTAGTCTAGTACAGAAAGTCACTGGTGGCCAAACGACAAGAATAACTGACTGTGTACTGCCCAACCCCAACTTAAATATCTACACATAACTTCTACCCCTAAGGCTCAGAAAACATCACAGAAGAGAGGCTTGAATATTGTTAAGAGCCACAAAACCAAGATGTCCACTATGAGATATTATCTTTATACTACACGTAATATGCACCTATAACATCTCAAAAATATGGTTCCCTAAATAAGCCTTCCATAATGAAAACACTGGTTGATATGCTACTGAGGATGGCAGAAATGCCAAAAGACTGCTCCTAGATAAAAAGATACAGGTTATCAGTGGCTGCTAAGAAAAAGGAAAATCATTCTCCAGACACAAGCCCCATGATAAATAATCATGACCCAAGTATTCAGGCTAAAATATAGTCCAAATTTGGGAGCTGTGTTTTACATGGAGAGATGGTAGCATTTCCCTTCCCTCTGGAAGGCCAGGAATGCTTTCTGTTGTTCTGGATAATGAGAAGATCCCAGGGTACCCAGGAAGAGATATTAAAATAGTGGTCATTTTTTTAAGATGACTTAAACACATACACATATAAGCAATACCAAATGCAATCAGCAGACAGTGTGTGTGTGTGTGTGTGTGTGTGTGTGTGTGTGTGTGTGTAAGAGACACAGAGAGAGGGTATGCATACAACTAAGGAGGAGCTCATGAATTTGGGAGAGGATGGTGGGATGTGGGAAGTGTTTAAGGAAATAAAGGAAGGGACAGAAATGATATAAAACAGGATTCAAAATTTAAAGTTAAGAAAATAAACACGATTTCTTCATGGAGGTATAAGCATAAATAAATTAAATCTGGAAATTGTTGGACACAGAACTAAGGAAGTACCTATCACAAAGTCTCCTGCATATCTATTTTCTGAATGCAGATGTGGTTCCCTTGATCCTCACTCAGATTTTCTCACCCAATAACTTCCCTTTCATGGGAGATACCATGAGCTGCACATGTTGTTAGCTATTCTGATTGACTTTCCAGACCTGTATGGCTGAGGCAAGCAGAGTGGGGCTGCTGTATTCCTGAAACACAATGTAAAGGAATAGAACTTTAATCAGACTAAAGCACTACACATATCCAATTTTGATGAAAATTTTGTTTTCCACATTTGTTTTTATTAAATCACTTCTCTATCTTCTCAATAATGCTAGAAGTAGATATAAAAATCTTAGGTAGATATTTATAAAGTATTCCATTTTCTAACTGATAAAAAGTTAAAATAAAAATTTAAAGTGGGAGCAAATGAAGAACTTCTCATGTCTCCACATCTCATTCATGATTTATTAAAAAAGAGTAGAAAAAATAAAGTACCAAGTTGTGTTCTTTTCAAAATTACTCATGTTCTCAATCCTTGCTCTCTCGCTCTCTCTCTCTCCCTCTCTCCCACTTCCCTATCTCCCTCTCTCTTTCCATCTCTCCTGTCCCATTAATACTCTGCCTCCCTTTATCTATCCTTTTCTCTCCCAGAAATAATCATATATTGATACCTTCTTTGCTTTTCTAGAAGTTCTACATTTGTGCTTTGGTTTGACTCACAGTGCATCCTCACTCCTACTCTCCTCCCTGGAGTTTCACTTGCTGTTGTTATACCTTTACTGATTTTAGAATTTACAGATGTAAACTTTGCTCTGTGCTTTATTTGTGTCTTCCTTTCCTTTCATATTAATCATTATTTTTTGCTTGTACAACTGTCCATTTGTCTTTTTTCCCTTTACTTTCTGCTGCATGGTCCCCAGATAGGAAATGAAATATTAGATTTGTCAAGTGCATATCATGGTTTAAATGCCTGGAGATGATGAGTTAAACAGACCAATCAATGAAACAAAGCTTCAGTGCATCACAGAGGTGGCATGGGATGTTCTTTTGGCTCCTTAAGACCTAACAAGTCAATAACCTATTAATATCATATTCTACCAGTCACCTCTATACAATTCACATGTGACATTTTAAAACAAAACTGCAAGACTTATAGTGAATTAAGTAAGAGAGTGTTTGTAGCAAATCAAAGCTAAATCTAAACTATATATAAATGGAAAACATGTGAAGAAAATAATAAAAAGTATAAGATTGTTGAATGCTCTCCATTTTTAAACAATGACTTATTATTTCACAGTTTTAGCATGATAACACATGTAAGGCCAAAGGCTTAAATGTTTATTATTCAGAAGTCAAAATCAACATATTTTAGAGTATTCCAAACAAAAGTATTTTGTTATTATTTCAATCTAAAGTAATACAGGATCAAAATTATTAGTCTAATATTAAAAGCAAAATATATTGAAACATTATTTTGTTCAAAAGAAAATTGTTTAATTTGAATAGTAGGTGATCCTTTGCATGTATAAATACATTTATGTTGCAAAATTAATTAACAACTAATGACCAAATGATTAGCTTTATAAGTTATGTATCTTGGATACTCTTATATGCTTCCTGCTATTTTAGAAGGTTATAAAGGAGGGGAAACATACTAAAATATTTAAATCCTTAAGAGTACCAGCAATTCTGACTGATGTGAGGTGGAATCTCAGGGTTGTTTTGATTTGCATTTCCCTAATGACTAAGGATGTTGAACATTTCTTTAGGTGCTTCTCAGCCATTAGATATTCTTCAGGTGAGAACTCTTTGTTTAGCTCTGTACCCCATTTTTAATAGGGTTATTTGGCTCTCTGGAGTCTAACTTCTTGAGTTCTTTGTATATTTTGGAAATTAGCCCTCTGTCCGATGTAGGGTTGGTAAAGATCTTTTCCCAGTTTGTTGATTGCCGCTTTGTCCTTTTGACAGTGTCCTTTGCCTTACAGAAACTTTGTAATTTTATGAGGTCCCATTTGTCAATTCTTGATCTTAGAGCATAAGCTATTGGTGTTCTGTTCAGGAAATTCTCCCCTGTGCCCATATGTTCAAGGTTCTTCCCTAGTTTCATTTCTATTAGTTTCAGTGTGTCTGGTTTTATGTGGAGGTCTTTGATCCACTTGGAATTGAGCTTAGTGCAAGGAGATAAGAATGGATCAGTTTGCATTCTTCTGCATGTTGACCTCCTGTTGAACCAGCACCATTTGTTGAAAAGCCTATCTTTTTTCCACTGGATGGTTTTAGCTCCTTTGTCAAAGATCCAGTGACCATAGGATTCATTTCTGGGTCTTCAATTCTGTTCCATTGATCTACATGCCTGTCACTATACCAATACCATGCAGTTTTTAACACTATTGCTCTGTAGTACAGCTTGAGGTCTGGGATATTGATTCCCCCAGAAGTTCTTTTACTCTTGAGAATAGTTTTAGCTATCCTGGGTTTTCTGTTATTCCAGATGAATTTTTGAATTGCTCTTTCTAACTCTATGAAGAATTCTAAGATCAAAAACACAGGAGACAGCAGTTTTTGACAAGGATGTGGAGAATGCGGAACACTCCTCCACTGCTGGTGGGATTGTAAGCTGGTACAACCACTCTGGAAAGCAGTCTGGCAGTTCCTCAGAAAACTGGGCATGACACTCCCGGAGGACCCTGCTATACCACTCCTGGGCATATACCCAGAGGCTTCCCCTGCATGCAGTAAGGACACATGCTCCACTATGTTCATAGCAACCTTATTTAAAATAGCCAGAAGCTGGAAAGAACCCAGATGTCCCTCAACGGAGGAATGGATTCAGAAGATGTGGTATATTTACACAATGGAATACTACTCTGCAATTAAAAACAATGAATTCACGAAATTCTTAGGCAAATGGTCAGAACTGGAAAATATCATCCTTAGTGAGGTAACCCAATCACAAAAGAACATACATGGTATGCAGTCACTGATAAGGGGATATTAACCTAGAATCTCGGAATACCCAAGACGCAATTCGCATATCAATAGATTTCCAAGAAGATGGAAAGAGAGACCCCTGGTCCTGGAAAGACTGGATGTAGGGGAATACCAGGACAGAGAAGCTAGAGGGGGTTGAATGGGGAATAGAGGGAGGGAAGCGGGCTTATGGGACTTTCGGGGAGGGAGGAAACAGGAAAGGGGAAATCATTTTGAATGTAAACAAAACAACTTAGAAAATAATAAAAAAAAATTAAAAAAAAAAGAGTACCAGCAATTCATATTGATGTTTACATCCTTACTTTACATTGAGTGCTAACTAATGCCTCTGTAAGCCTGGAGGTAAGATGTGTCTTGTAACAACAGAATGCACTCTCAGCCTCTGGCCTAATGTTCCAAAACAAGAGTAGATGTCATTGTCAAACTCCCATTCTGTAGTCTCATTTGGCGATGGTACTTAATTTCCATATGTGAAAATGGAGTTTTATTTATTTTATTTAGTGAGTTGTATTAATGTTAAATAAAGCATAGTATTATAATAAATGCAAAACATTTTTTCTTTTTTTCTTTATTTTTTTCATTGAAAAAGGAAGTAAAAACATTCCATGATAAAATTATAGATTCACACAGAAAATGTGTCTGACAAAATTGAAGAAGCACACAGAAAATCACATCAAGATTGACATCTCCATGGAAAACTAAAGAGCAAAATGGCAGACAAAAAAACATTGCCAAACTAATTGAAACAGGAAGTAGAAACATTCTATGATAGAATTGAAAATTTACATGGGAAGTATTTCTAATAAAATTGTAGAAAAATATAAAATAACATTAAAATTGAAGATTGTCATGGAAAATTACAGATAAAATGGTAGGCATAAAAATATTTCCAAGTTGATTGAAAGTGGAATCAATTTGGTGATTTTTTTTATGTCTACCATTTTAACTGTATTGTTTGCAGTGTTAATTTTCAATTTTAACATTTTTTCCGTGTATTTCTTCAATTTTATCAGAGATATTTTCCATGTGTATCTTCAATTTTGTCAGAAAATGTTTATAATTCCACTTTCAATCAACTAGGTAATGTTTTTATGCCTACCATTTTGTCTGTATAACTTTTCCATGAAATAGTCAATCTTAATGTGTTTTTCTATGTATTTCTTCAATTTTGTCAGAGATATTTTCCGTGTAAATCATCAATTCATCAGAAAATATTTATAGTTCCACTTTCAATCAACTTGGAAATATTTTTGTGCCTACCATTTTATCTGTATATTTTTCCATGATAATCTTCAATTTTAACATTTTTCTATATATTTCTTCAATTTTGTCAGAAAGATTTTTCATGTAAATCTTCAATTTTATCAGACAGTGTCTATAATTTTACTTTCAGTCAACTTGGGAATATTTTTATGCCTACCATTTTATCTGTGTAATTTTCCATTAAATAGTCAGTTTTAACATGTTTTTCTAAATATTTCTTGAATTTTGTCAGAAATATTTTCCTTGTAGATCTTCAATTTTAGCAAGACATATTTTTAAGGAATGGGAACAGTATAAGTATCTAATAGTTTGAAAAAAAAGTTAGGTGATTTAAATCATTCAAGCCATGCAAAAAACTCTAGTTAAAAATTTGTTCAAATACCCTTGTCTTCAAAATATTGTTTGGCCTGGTTTGATTTTTATCACTGTGATAAAATACTTTTTTTAAAGGTGAGTTATGAGTTTCTGTTGCTGTGATAGATCACTGACCAAAATTGGGGAGGAAATGGAACCCGGAGTACACTGAAGCAGAGGCCATGGCTTGTTTGTATTGTTTTTGATAGGTTTTTGTTTGTTTGTTTGTTTGTTTGTTTGTTTGTTTTTATAAAATATAACTACCTACCCAAGCATGATACTAGTCACAGTGGTTGATGTCCTCCAATGTTAATTAAGAAAATGCTCTGCAAACTTGCTTACTGACCAATCTTGTAAAGACATTTTCTCAGTTTTGGATCCCTATTCCTAATTGGCCCTTTCCAGTATCAAGTTAAACAAAACAAAACAGACCAATCCAAACAAAAACTGACCAGTATAGGAACAAATTGTCATTCTCATAATTCCAATTTGTAATTTATTGCAGCAAGGAAATCATAGCAGAAAGATTTGAGAGACTGCTGGTCACATCAATTCATGGTCAAGGGCAGAGTGGAACAAACACCACGATCATTTGTTCACTTGCTTAGCTTTTATTTCTCTGGGTTCATACTGTTGGAAATCCTCTTTTGTATGGAACAGTGCCAACACCAAGAGTATATTAGGTCTCTTCCTCGATTCTAATAAAAACTAGTATAGCACTCAGCTGATTTTCTTCCTCTTAGCCGGCCTTAAACCAGAATGCCTTCCACAATGGCTTAGATATTTAAAATCTTAGAGCTTTTTTAAAAAATTGTTTTGTTTTGTTTTTCTGCATAACAGATTTACACAAACTTAGCAACTTAAAACAGTATCATGCAGATCATAGCTGTGTAACTATAAAATCAGAGCTCATCATAAATGAGTCTTCTGTTGAGGATATCACTAGGATAAAATCAACATGGCAGCTGTCTACATCTTCCATGATCTTAGTAATGGTGAGATACACATTATAGCTCCTTTAGGGTTTTGTTAAAAATTGATGTCTTATAGTCATTGGACCATAGTCCTTGGCTTATTAGTTGGTCGTAGGACTGGTATCAAATTCTAGAAGCTGAATCCAGGCTCATCATCTAGGTACTTAGTATTCTATTTCCACTCATACACCAGGAAGGAGCCATTCCCTATGATTCATCTAATGAAAACAGTCTTGCGTGGATCACCTGCCTTTTCAGTAAGTCAAAATCCACTCATTAGTAATTTATTCCTGACAGAGCTATCCACCATGTACATTGGTATCTGCCAACACTCAAAAGGATAAAATCAAACTTGCATCTACATGAGAAAATGGAATCCTCAAAATCTCAAAGAATTCTGTCTTCTAAAGGACTTTCTGGTTACAAAAAAAAAAAAAAAAGACACTGCTCACCGTAGCACACATCACAATGTGTTGTTCTTATTTCTCTTCTTGTCTCACTCTCTAGTGACATAGTCGGCTGGTGATCAGGCCACACTCATCTTTGTCTTCTCAAAACAAAGTCTAAAGCCTGGAATAGTTCCCAGTATTTTATCAAGGACATTGTAAACATTCGTGTAATCAAGCATAATATTGGATGAAAGTTTGAGCTAAGTAGTCTTAAGAAAGATGCAACTAAGTCAATAATTTCAAAAATTAAGAAAAGGTAACTTCAAAATCAGGTTAATAAACATAACAGTATGTTTTACTTTGAAGATTTTTAATTAGTTTCATTTTTTATAAAACCATTGTTCTAAATTATATGTGATGTTTTTCATATTTTATTGTCTTTGAACCTAAAGACATCATTTGGTATCCTTATTTTGATGGTTTGGGATGTTAGCTTTTTCTGTATTGACCCATATACCAAATACATCATTCATATGATACACAATAAACATGCAAATCAACAGTAATTAGTTGATCTTATTATAATCATGAGGTTGACCTCTAATACATCTCTTTTGCCTTGATAGTGTTTAGCATGGTAAAGAATGGAAACTTTGGCACTTACATTAAAATTCTAGCAGACTTACTTCCCAATTTTGAACAGTTCATTTACCATTATTCTCCTCAGTGGACTACTGAACTGAATGTAGCAATACTTTGGGGATGCACATGGAATAAACTGAAATATATCATGTGAAGGAATCATGATAGATAAATATTAATGGATTAATAAAATTGTAACAGTTCACTGTGTTCCAATTTCACCAAACACTGAAAAATCTACTGGGGAGCAGAGGAAAAATAAATATGTATGTACTTAATGTTTACTGGAACTAATTGAAAAAAGGTTTATATACCAGAAATTTTAATCTAGTCTGAATTGTAAATAAAATTTCAGATTCAGAGCATATTCTGAAATATTTCTGACAAAATCTAGAAGTCAAGAGAATGACAAAAAGCTCCTAAAATTAATTAAAGTTAAATACTTGGAATTATTTTTAATAACATTTGTACGAGAAAAAAACACTTTCTATATCTCTAGAAAACACTTCACAATATAAATATGATGTTAGATAGCCCATAAAATACCTTAAATTTTCTGTGAGAGCTACATTTCAAAGAATAAAAAGAAATGAGTGAGATTAGTTTCATATTTTGTATTTTTTATTTTATTTTTTATTAATTATTTTATTTATTTACATACTAAATGCTGTCCCCCTTCCAGGTTTCGCTCCACAAGCACACCACTGCATCTACCCTCCCTTTTGCCTCTAAGAGGGTGCTTCCCAAACCACCCACCCACTCCAGCCTCACCCTTTCTAGCATCCCCTTCACTGGGGCAACCTGTATACACAGGACCAAGTGCCTCCCCACCCATTGATACCAGATAAGGCTATTCTCTGCTACATAAGCAGCTGGAGCCATGGGTCCCTCCATGTGTACTCTTTGGTTAGTAGTTTAGCCCTGGGGTGCTCTTAGGGTCCTGTTAGGTGACATTGTTCTTCCTCTGGAGTTACAATCCCCTTTAGCTCCTTCAGTCCTTTCCCTAATTCTTCCATTGGGGTTCCCGTGATTCAATAGTTGGCTGCGAGTATCTGCATCTGCCTTAGTCAGGTGCTGGCAGAGCCTCTCAGAGGACAGCTGTACCAGACTCCTATCTGCAAGCACTTCTTGGTATCAGCAATAGTTTTGGGGTTTGGTATCTGCAAACAGGATGGATCCCAAATTAGGGTGGTCTCTGGATGTCCTTTCCTTCAGTCTCTGCTACATTTTTTTGTCCATGCATTTCCTGTAGACAGGAACAATTCTGGGTTAAATATTTTGAGATGGGTGGGTAGCCTTATCCCTCAACTGGGGGCCATGTTTATCTACTAGAGCATCTCCCCTCTGTTGGGTATTTCAGCTAATGTCATCCCCACTGAGTTCAGGGAGTTTCTTGCATCCCTGGTGTCAGGGAATTTCTAGTGGTACCCCCCCATCCCCTGCAACGTATTTCTATTCATTCTCCTGGCCCTCTGGACTTCTCTCCTGTCTCTTGTCACACGTTGGCACAGGGGACAATTTCCTGAACAGAACACCAATGGATCAAGCTCTGAGATCAGCAATTGACCAACCAGACGTCATGAAACTTAGAAGGTTCTAAAAGGCAAAGGACACTGTCAATAGAAGAAAATGGCAACCTACAGATTGGGAAAAGAATTTTACCAACCCTACATCCGATAGAAGACTAATATCCAAAATATATAAGATTTCAAGAAGTTAGACTCCAGCGAACAAAATAACCCAATTAAAAATGGGGTAAGAGCTAAACAGAGAATTCTCAACTGAGAAACCTTGAATGGCTGAGAAGCACCTAAAGAAATGATCAACATCCTTAGTCATCATGGAAATGAAAATCAAAACAACCCTGAGATTCCATTTTACATCAATCAAAATGGCTAAGATCAAAAAAACTCAGGTGATAGCAGATGATAGCAAGGATATGAAGTAAGAGGAAAACTTCTTCATTGATGGTGGGATTGCAAGCTAGTGCAACCACTCTGGAAATCAATCTGGTTGTTCCTCAGAAAACTGGAAGTAGTGCTACCTGAAGACCTAGGTATACCACTATTTGGATATTCCTAAGAGATGTTCCAACATATAATAAGAACACATGCTACAGTATGTTCATATTTTATTTAATACAATGAGTTCACAATATTATTTTAAAATATGATAAATTGATGAGGTATTTTATGTTTGTATACTATGCTTTCAATTTATTATGTGTTTTATACTTATGGTATAGTTTTATTTGATCTAGATGAACTCTTGGTGAATTATAGCATGATAAGTCTATCACATTGATATATTGTATATGTATTTATCAGAGTGCATGATTCCATTTTAAAAGATCCTCAAAACACAGGAGAAACCAAAGTAATATTTTACCTTTATACAAGTGAAAAGTGATTTCACTTCTCTATCCAAAGTTTATTCCAGACTGCTTCTGCTGATTTGAGTGACATAATTATATTTTCTATATTCTCTTCTACCTGGCTAGCTCTCTGCCCTTTTCTTCCTCTTCTTCCTCCTCTTTTTCTCTCTTTCCTATTTGTCCTCCAATGACACTAGCTTTGTTTAGCTGATAATTAGCAATTTTTAAAAGAAAGCAAATAAATTAAGGTCTTCCCCAAAATAACCACCCTGTTAAAACCATAGTATCATTTTGAGAGAGGATATGGTCTTTAAATCTCAGATTTGAGTAACTGCTTGAATAACAGAAACCAAGAGCAAGAGTTATGAGAAAAGAAAAGCAGTAACAAATGTGGGATCACACCACAGAGCTATTTTTACCTCAGATATGTTCAAGTGGAGTCAGTCCCACAGGCAATATCTTCTTTTATTACGGAAGAGATAGATAGATAGATAGATAGATAGATAGATAGATAGATAGATAGATAGATGGACAGACAGATAGATAACATTTATCAGTGGAAGAAATGGAGTTGTTTAAACATATGGGCTAAGAATCTTTGCTTTTGTCTAGTGAGAAGTTCAAATTTTTATCCTAATTCTTCTCAGATTTTGTGCCAAAATAGCTTTTTTTGTGTCTGAGTTCATAGAGCAGCAGTCTCTTCAGAGAGCCAAGAAATGCCAGGTTTTCTTACAAATATCTTGGGGGGACATAGAAAGTTAAATATCCTCTGAAGTGTCCTGTTCAGAAATTTTTGAAAATTTTCCCAGTGCAAAACCAATTTACACACACACACACACACACACACACACACACACACACACACACTAGCATGCACACCAATAAATAGAAAATGTTATTATGAATTAGGTAATTTGGAAATAAATGTCTTAATTTCAGTTTCTGTGTTTTTGTATTCTCAGTATTACAGCAATAACAACAGAACACCAATAGCATAAGAAATGAGAGCAGCAATCAATTGATAAGAACTCATAAAAATGAAAAGTTTCTGTAAGGTGAAGAACAATGTCAACAGGGCAAAGCATCAGACTACAGAATGGGAAAAAAATTCATTAACTTCACATATAATAGAGAACTAGTATCCAATGTGTATAAAGAACCCAAGAAAGTAGACATCAACAAACCAAATATTTCAATTAAAACATGAGATACAGACCTAAACAAAATTCTCAATAGAGGGATCTCAAATGGCCAAGAAGCACTTAAAGAAATGTTCAACATCCCTAAGCATCAGTGCAATGCAAATCAAAACTACTTTGAGATTTCATCTTATAACTATTAGAATGACTAAGATCAATAACACAACTGACAGCTCAGGCTGGCCGGGATGTAAAGCAGGAGGAAGTACCTAATCCCTCCATTGCCAGTGAGAGTATAAATTTGTACAGCTATTATGGAAATCAATATGATGGTTCCTCAAATAATTAAGAATTAATAGTGGTATTAAGCTATACCACTATTTGGCATGTACCCAAAGGATGCGCAATTCTACTACAAGGGCACTTGGTAAATTATCTTCATACAAGCTTTATTTATAATAGACAGAAACTAAAAATAATCTAGACATCTCTCAACCTAAGAATGACTGATCAAATGTGGTCCATTTACATGATGGGGTCTCACGCATCTGTTTAAAAAAATAACATCATGAAATTTGCAGGCAAATGACTGAAACTAGGAAACAACAACAACATAAATATCCTGAGTGTGGTAACCCAGTCCCAGAAAGACAAAAATGGTTTTCACTCACTTGTAAGTAGAAATTAGCTGTTGGGTAAAAGATAATCATACTAGAATCCACAGATGCAGAGAGGCTAAGTACCAAGGAGGGCTCAAGGGAGTAGCATGGATGTTCCTGGAAAGGGGAAATAGAATAGATTTTGCAGGTGGCCTTGGGTTAGGTAGGAATGGAAACAGGAGGGATTAGGTACTTAGGGTGGGAGAGTACTAAGGAGAGAATACTGGAATTGGTGTGCACTTGGGAGCCACTATAGAAAGCTAATGTAGTAGAAATCTTGAATCTACAAACATGACCCTAGCAAAGTTTCTATGTAATGAGGCATATGAAGTGTGAACTGGCTATCCTCTTTAACCAAGCAGGTTCCTAGCAGTGCGACTGGGTCTTCAGCCCAGCCACAAAACCTTCAACCTACAATCTTTCCAACATGCAACATGTACTAGGGTAATGGTGGTACAGTATTCATGGATGTGGCAAACTAATGGCTGCTCCAACTTGAGACCATGAGAAGGAGCCCACACCCCACGGTGCCTGGATGGCCAGAAACCAGAAGTAGAACAACCCAGAGACCTAGGATGGAACCAAACCTATTGACAAAAACGTGGTATGGGGGGAGTCAATGAAATGATTCTTAATGATATTCTGCAATATTCAGATAAGTGCGTCGTCCAATCATCAATAGAGAGGCATCATTTAGCAAGTGATGGAAGCAGAAGCAGAGACTCACAGCCACTAGAGGTCCACAACATTAGGTGGAGTCAGGGGTGCCCTGTAGAAATGGGAAGGAAGGATTGTAGGAGCCTGAGAGGTCATGGATACCATGAGAACACGGCCCACAGAATCAATTAAGCAGAGCTCATAGGAACGCCCAGAGACTGAAGAGAAAAATCAGCAACATGATACTGTATGCTCTGAGCTAGGTCCTCTGCATATATGTTATGGTTGTGTAGCTTAGTGTTCTTATTCAGCTCTTAACAATGGAAGTCAGGGCTGTATCTAACTCTTTTGCCTGCTTTTGGGACCCTTTTTCTCCTACTGGGTTGCCTCTTTAGCCTTGATATGAGAGTTTGTATCAGTTTGTTCAGTTGATATTCCTACACTTCTTTTTTCTTTTCTGTTTTTGGAAAACAGAAGAGCAGTGAATGTAGTTGAGAGTGGCTATGCGGGAGTGACTGGAAAAAGTGTAGGGAGGAGAAATTGCAGACTGGATGCAATGCATTACAGAAGTATAAAATAATAATCTGAGCTGTAATATATATTGTTCATTTTACTGCACAAAAAGAATTTACTAATTGTTTAATTGATTGTTTAATTAATTAGTCAATTAATTAACGCAAAAAGCCAAACCAAACTAAAGTAAGCTGATTTAGCTATAATGATCTGAATCTGTAAAGGTCATGTAGGGATTCTCAGAGATCATGTGCAGTTTCAATCAGTATCTCAAACTAAACACTTACTTGAAAAGATACTTGATAAGTTTTGAGCATGTGTGGCTATAGAAACATAGACACAGACATAGGCACAGGCACCCCCCCCCACACACACACAGTAGAAGTATATGTTTCTTATGCAAAGATCAAAGTACCCATGCTGTTGGTTTCTGGTATATGCATTATCATATGAAGGGGCCAAGTGTTTATGTAACATTACCTGCAATTACCAAACTTTTGCACTAGGACTTACAATTGCAAGAAAGAATTTGTATAATGTCTTAGTTAAAACATAGTTTTTAAGTGTTAGATACAATGAAAAAATTCTTAAGTAGAGATAAAATAAGATTTAAAAATGTTTATCTAGTAATCAGTAGCTGAGTTCAGTGAATTATTTTGCTGCATTAACTGATGATGAAAAGAGTCTATGATTGATGCTGAAAACATTTAGGAACAAAGGTGGATTTCAGTTCACTAAATATATCTGTAAAGCTTTTTGTCATTCTCGAGTTGTCAGTTTAAACTCACTTCTTCCTGAAAGAAAGTGTACATCTAAGAAAAATGGGAAAAATAATGTTGATTCTCACCAAAAATGAGTGCAAATTCAAAAGAACTTGTTCAAAACTTAGATTCTTCTACCTGATAGAAGTTACCTATCACAAAAAAAAAAAGGTAATGTGAAGTGTAACAATTATAGGTTATATGCCTTTTCTGTTAAAGTATTTATCAGATTACTTCTGGTTTGACGAGTCACTTCTCATCTTTTCTGTGGTCCTGTTCTATATGAGAGCTGTCTGACCCATTGGAAAACAGACTGTTAAAAATATCAAGAATGTTTTCAGCTCTGCACATTTAATAACTGAGTTTTTTTTAAATTCTATTTTCACCTTTTGCAACATGAGCAATAACCAAAAGCATTAGCCTACTTTGCATAATTCAGATTTAATGAATGTTAAGTCCATCCATTTTATGAATCCAAATAAATTGTCTTTAGATAATTAGTGTATAGTTAAGAGAATTGGTCATTCTATGAATAGTTTAGAATTTTTCTTAACATAAGGACAAAAGATACAAAAAAAAACTACTTAAATATTTGATACCATAAAAGCTCTTGATTTTAAGAATTGTTCTGTCCTCATAAAAGAACATCCAGGGAACAAATAACAAGTAAAAGTGTGGCTTAACCTAGTCTTTAGTTGTTAAGACTTACTATCACCATTTTGTCATGAAAAGGTTTCAGAACTCCACCCATTTTTACTATGGGATGCTTAACTTGGAGCTCGAGTATCCACCCTGTTTTTGATATCTATTACTTGCCTCTCTTCAATCCCATTTCTTACTATACCCTTTCCTGGTAATTGAAAACTCTCTCAGGATTCCATTAGAAATAATATTGTCTACCTTTGGAGTTGCCTAGTCTCTGTAATTTCCTATTTTAAAAACTTGTATTGCATTTATTTATGTATTTATTGATATGTGGGAAGGAATATATGCACACCTGTACATCAGCATGCTGCAAAACATGAGTGTAAGAAGACAAAACTTGTAGAAGTTAGAGGATAACTTTTTTCTCCATGACAAGGTGTCATCCTGACTATCTTAAAACACTCTGTAGACCACTATGGCCTGGAGGGCAGAGATCTGCCTGCCTCTGCTTTTCAGTTCAGAGTTCTGGAATTATTGGCATGTGCCACTACAGCCTGGCTAACAACTTGTAGGAGGTAGTTCTCTTCCCTATTTCTTGAGGCTTAAGACCAAACTCAGATTGATAAGCATGTTAGCAAGGACATCTACCTGCTGAGCCATTTTGTCAGCCCCCCCCCACAATTATATTTTTGTGCCCACATTATAAAACTACTTCGCAATTCTCAGGGTACAATTATATGACTGATAGCCTAAAGACTCTACACAAGCAATGTGGACAGCAACCGCATTAAGAATATTGATTATTAAGAGTCCCAATACAAACCGTACATGACTCAGTAGAAACATAATTCAATATGCCATCTTTTGGAATGAGCTGGTCACAATGTACTGTTTCAGACAGCTAGTTTAGGCTGATGAGTCTGTCTCATGTACCATAAGTCTTCATATAAGGTATTACCATGGAGTCATTTGGGATGTACCAACAAATAGCAGATCATCACAATCAACAATTCTTTTTTTTTAATTTTATTTTATTTTCTAAGTTTTTTTTTATTTACATTCAAAACCATTTCCCCTTTCCCGTTTCCTCCCTCCCCGAAAGTCCCATAAGCCCCCTTCCCTCCCTCTTTTTCCCATTCAACCCCCTCTCGCTTCTCTGTCCTGGCATTCCCCTACATCCAGTCTTTACAGGACCAGGGGTCTCTCCTTCCATCTTCTTGGAAATCTATTGATATGCGAATTGTGTCTAGGGTATTCCGAGATTCTGGGTTAATATCCCATTATCAGTGACTACATACCATGTGTGTTCTTTTGTGATTGGGTTACCTCACTAAGGATGATATTTTCAAGTTCTGACCATTTCCCTAAGAATTTCGTGAATTCAGTGTTTTTAATTGCAGAGTAGTATTCCATTGTGTAAATATACCACATCTTCTGAATCCATTCCTCCGTTGAGGGACATCTGGGTTCTTTCCAGCTTCTGGCTATTATAAATAAGGCTGCTATGAACACAGTGGAGCATGTGTCCTTATTGCATGCAGGTAAAGCCTCTGGGTATATGCCCAGGAGTGGTATAGCCGGATCCTCCGGGAGTGTCATGCCCAGTTTTCTGAGGAACTGCCAGACAGCTTTTCTTATTCAACACTGATCTGTAGAAATTAAGTCTGGTTCTTCCTCCCAGCCCCTTGCTCCCAGAAACAAGACTCAGACTCAAAATATATTTACAAATACTATGACCATATAGCTAGATTTTTCTTATTAGGTCATAACTTAAATTATGCCATTTCTGTTAATCTATATTCTACTCTACAGCTGACTACCAGTACCATGTGTTCATGTCTTTATATCGTCCTGCACCTCGCTCTATGGCAGAATTCTTTCTGCCTCCCAACTTTTATTCTATTTCTTATAGGTCACAGGTTTTTTAATCAATAGTTGATTAAATACAATTCATCAGATATTCTCTCTTTAGGTTTATCTCATCTTTATATCTTTGTGCATGCAGTTCCTTCTATCTGTAATATGCCAACCTCCCTCTCCATACTCCCCAACATCCTATTCTTGCTACTGTCTACTCATCGCTTGAGTTTCTTTTAAATCAGTTGCAAATTATTCAAAAATACATATTTAATTCAACAATTTCTTTCCCTGAACAAACTATATAGAATAAATACTAAGAACATTATGTCTTATCGGAAGATGTCCTCTAGTTAGCTAGACTCCCCTGCCCCATACTAGAAACCTGCAATGAATGTTTTAGCTTGTTTTAGATGTGTAATGACAATTGACAACAATAAACAGGATATAGCACAGACTGGTTCTGAAATCCATGTGATTTATTGACTGGTATATGATATGATCTACTTACCACCACTAACATAGCCATACTTCTGTTGAATGACCAACTTTCATCTTGTAGGGCTCCAAATCCACCTGCCACTCAATACATTAAAAAAACCTCAATTATTATATTTTTCACAGATAATTTTTCTTCAATGTATTTTTCAATCTGAGAAATTTCTACATTAATTTTCTTATTGTAACTTTCCAAATTACAATTCTATAGTTGCGTTTTCCAAAGAAAATCCAAAGTTCTAGAAGGACAGAAAGTTAAGCTGTTCTGTTCATTACTACACACACAGTAATTAGTGCCTTGCTTGTTGTAAATTCTACATATAAGCTTCATTCTAATGAGTGAAGAATAATAAATAAATGAAGGAAGAACAGAGTTGACAAATGCAGGAGGAGCTCAGGAGAGACAGAGGCCACTGGCAGCAAACCAACCTCTCCTGTCACAGGATCAAGAGGGTTGACTTTGTTTGTCAAAAACAGTAGATTTAGAATGTGAATTTCCAGGCAGTAAAATTTCACAGAATAATACAATTTCCTGGAAAATATAGAATTTCATTAACTTTTAATTTGTCTAATTAATGCCTTTAAAACAAAAACATCTATCTAGACTGACCTTATATTTTAATACTAGAAATAGAAAAATAAAATATGTAAGCTTGATTATTTTAGCCTTATAATTATATATATGTGAATTGCATCATATATTTTCAAAAACAATACAGCCAGGAATGACATAAGCATGCAACTTAGCAATGCTGACCTGGATTCAGTGAAGAGACATAGCAGTTCCAGGCTGAGGAAGAATGCTTTAGACACACTTGGGAAACAAGAAATAGGCAGTCCAATTGATGCTACTTGGAGGAGGAAAAAAATGTTAGATAAATAGACATTAAGACCAATACCTACATGCTTTAAGAAAAATAATTCCATTATGCTAGATTCATGTGTAGAAATCTTAGTGCTTCCAATACTACATGCACAGTGCTCATCTCAGTGTGTATCTTATAGTCTATTCTGGATATGAACATTGGATGAGTGAGTGAATGATAGAGTAGACAAGAAAGGAAGCAAAGAGAAGAAAAAAATCACTCAGCTGCTGATGAAAAATGTGTGGAATAAGGTTTATGGAGCTGTTCAATGCCTTGCAGGAATGGGAGCAGAGAGAAATCAGGAAGCACACTGGATCTGCTTCCTGCACATCACTGTGTAACAGAAACAAAGAAAGAACATAGAAGGCAGCATGGCCCAGAACCCACAGAATTAAACAGCTTGGAGGCAAACAGTGCATTTGATACTAAGATTTCCGGGAGGAAAATGATTCCCTAGGTCTTCTCTCTAATAATGCACTAATGTGCGTATGGATCAGCACCAAACTATACGCAGATTCCAGTGAGTCTGGACAAAAGGGCAGGATAGACCAGAGTGGGCAAGAAGTAAAGTCCCACATTTGATCTCTGATCCTTTTTTTTTCTTCCCTACTCTGTCCTATCCAAAGTTACAGAATATAGAACCATCCACCCAAAGTCTCATCTCAGCCATACTCCCATATTTAACACTTCTTCATAATCACACGGAAAGAGAGATTATGATAAATACTACCTAATCCCACTTATTAAGAACGGGAAAACAAAGAAGGAACTGGGTGGAAGTGAGATCATCAACCTGAAGACAGCATTGAAATTTGAATGGGCCTGCCTAGGCTATTAAACTGCGTACTGTCAACTACCAACATTATAACTAAGTGGTTTCCCACTTTAGAAGCTTTCCTTTTCAGAAACATTATATTTCATCCTAGCAGATCGGCAATAGGAATGAATACAGACCCCACTTTACCCTAGGTTTATTCCTTGGTCTAAACCAATTACAGTTCTAATTAATGTACAAAGCTGTTACTTATAGGACATCTTGGAGTGCTGAGGGTATGAGGAGTCCATATTGCTATTTGTTTATCTTGAATGTACATGGCTATTGAGGTATCAAGTCTGGGAATAAGTCCCTAGTCCATATGTACTGATGCTTGATGCCTTACTTCTGGGAGTTATCCTGTGGGTATACCCTCAGGAATTCAGTCTGAAGTCCCTTTCTTTGTCTTGTTTTTGTTTTCAATACATCCCATAGATTCCCCCACACACACACTCTACTCTTCCCTCCTCCTTCCCATCAAAAATCCCTGCTATACATGAATCATCTTCCATCATCGGTCCTGCTTGGCCCCTGTTCAAAATTTGAGAATTGAATTTCAGCAACAAGAGTGTATTAGTTACGTTTCTTGTCACTAAGGCATCTTAAAAAAGGTTCACTTTGACTCATAGTTGGATAGGTTGCAGTCCATGGTGGCAGGGAAGGCATGGGAACATTCGTGGTCACAGAAGCGTGTGTCTGGGTTCCTCACATCCTAGCAGATCAAAAAGCAGAGAGTTCAGGTTTAGAGCCAGAACATGACTACAACCCTAATGCTCAGTCCAGCTAACAAATCACTTTTTTCGGCTAATTCCACAGTCCTATAAGTTCCATGGCCTCACCAACAACACTGACAACAGAGACTACATGTTCAAACACTTTATCTTATAGAATAGGTCTCATACTCAGACCACAACATAGTACATGATTTTTCTATTCTGTCAGAAGGTTAGTATCTGTTCTTCATTTTTCTACTATTTGGAGTAGACAAGTAACTACATTTCCAATCTATGACAATTAATTTACCTTCAATATCCCTGGCTTTATTAATAACACTATACCATGAAAGTTCAATATCTTGCTTACCTGTTAGATATCACACAATAGGTTTGTTAGTCTCCACAAATGATACTTCAATAATGTATATGTTCAACTTACATTTTATTTTACAACAGAACCTCAAAACCAGCATCCTACTTCATACAGTTCGATTAGAAAATCTATAAAGGCCATTTTGATTTCCAGATAACTTTCCTGTGTGAGATCGATCTTTTAATTTAAATCTAATAGGAAACAGGTAAAAAGGCTGAAAATATTTGACCAGATTTCAAATGTCAGGGGAAAGCTTTGTAAACTTTAAATACCAGAAAATGATAGTTGATTTTGATTGCCAACATTGAGATTGTCAACAAGAGTAAGAGATAGTAGAAATTTTGTAGGGTTATAATTTTTTAATTGGATATAATCTTTATTTACATTTCAAATTGTATCCCCTTCCCCAGTTTCTCGCCCTCCAGGATAGCCCCTATCCCATCCTCCTTCCCTCTAATTCTATGAGGGTGTTCCTCTACCCAACCGCCTCCCACCTCACCGCCCTCAATTCCCCTGTAATGGGGCATCTATCAAGTCTTCACAGGACCAAGGACCTCTCCTCTCATTGATTCCTGACAAGGCAATCCTCTGCTACATAAACATCTAGAGACATGTGTACCCCTTGGTTGATGGCTTAGTCTCTGGGAGCTCTGGGGGGTCTGGTTGGTTGATATTGTTGTTCTTCCTTTAAGGTTGCAAACCCCATCAGCTCCTTAAGTCCTTTCTCTAATTCCTCCATTGGTGACCCCACGCTCAGTCCAATGATTGGCTGTGAGCATCTGCCTCTGTATTTGTAAGGTTCAGGCAGGGCATCTCAGGAGACAGTCATATCAGGCTTCTTTCAGTAAGCATTTCTTGACATCCAGGATAGTATTGGGGTTGGTGGCTATATATGAGATGAATCCCCAGGTGGTACAATCTCAGGGTGGCCTTTCCTTCAGTCTCTGTACTACACTTTATTTACATATTTGCTCCTGAGAATGTTTTGTTCCTGTACTCAGAAGAACCGAATCACCCACACTTTGGTCTTCCTTCTTCTTGAGCTTCATGTGGTCTGTGAATTGTATCTTGGGCATTTGGTGCATTTGGGCTAATATACACTTATCAATGAGTGCATACCATTTGTGTTCTTTTGTGATTGGGTTACCTCACTCAGGATGACATTTCCTAGTTCCATCCATTTGCTTAAGAATTTCATGAATTCATCATTCTCAATAGCTGAATAGTACTCCATTATGTAAATATACCACATTTTCTGTATCCATTCCTCTGTTGAGGGACATCTGGGTTATTTCCAGCTTCTGGCTACTATAAATATGGCTGTTATGAACATAGTGGAGCATGTGTCCTTATTACATGTTGGAGCATCTTCTGGGTATATGACCAGGAGTGGTATGGCGGGGTCCTCAGGTACTACTATGTCCAATTTTCTGACGAACTGCCAAAATGATGTCTCAAGTAGTTGTACCAGGTTGCAATCCCAACAGCAATGAAGGAGTGTTCCTCTTTCTCCACATCCTCACCAGCATCTACTATCACCAGAGTTTCTGATTTTAGCCATTCTGACTGGTATGAGGTGGAATCATAGGGTTGTTTTGATTTGCATTTCTCTAATAACTAAGGATGTTGAATATTTCTTTAGGTGCTTCTCAGCCATTCAATACTCTTCTGTTGAAAATTCTTTGTTTAGCTCTGTACCAGATTTTTAATATGGTTATTTGATTCTCTGGAATCCAACCTCTTCAGTTCTCTGTATACCTTGGATATTAACCCTCTATCGGATATAGGATTGGTAAAGATCTTCTCCCAATTTTTGGTTGCCATTTTGCCCTATTGACAGTGTCCTTTGCCTTACAGAAGTTTGCAATTTTATGAGGTCCCATTTATTGATTCTTGATCTTAGAGCACAAGCCATTGGTGTTCTGTTCAGGAAATTTTCCTCTGTGCACATGTGTTCAGGACTCTTCCACACTTTCTCCTCTCTAAGTTTCAGTGTATCTGGTTTTCTGTGGAGGTCCTTGATCCACTTGGACTTGAGCTTTGTACAATGAGATAAAAAAGGGTCATTTGCATTTTTCTACATGCAGACTTCCAGTTGAACCAGCACCATTTGTTAAAAATGCTGTCTTTTTTCCACTGAATGTTTTTAGCTCCTCTACCAAATATAAGGTGATCACAGTTGTGTGGATTCATTTCTGGATCTTCAATTCTATTCCATTGATCTATCTGCCTGTCTCTGTACCAATCAATACCATATGGGTTTTATCACTATTGCTCTCTAGTAGAGCTTGAGGTCAGGAATAGTGATTCCCCCCAAAGTTCTTTTATTGTTGAGAATAGTTTTTGCTGTCCTGGGTTTTTTGTTATTCCAAATGAATTTGCAAATTGCTTTTTCTAACTCTATGAAGAAATGAGTTGGGATTTTGATGGGGATTGCATTGAATCTGTATATTGCTTTCGGAAAGATAGGCATTTTTACTATATTAATCCTGCTAATCCATGAGCATAGAAGATCTTTCCATCTTCTGAGATCTTCAATTTCTTTCTTCAGAGACTTCAAGTTCTTGTCATACAGATCTTCTACTTGCTTGATTAGAGGCACGCCAAGGTATGTAATATTATTTATGACTATTGTGAAGGGTGCCATTTCCCTAATTTCTTTCTCAGCCTGTTTTATCCCCTGAGTAGAGGAAGGCTACTAATTTGTTTGAGTTAATTTTATATCTAACCACTTTGCTGAAGTTGTTGTAGGAGTTCTATAGTGGAGCTTTTGGCGTTGCTTAAGTATATGATCATATTGTCTGCAAATAGTGATATTTTGACTTCATCTTTTCCAATTTGTATCCCTTTGACCTCTTTTTGTTGTCTAATTACTCTAGCCAGAACTTCAAGTTCTATATAGAATAGATATGGAGAGAGAGGGCAGCCTTGTCTAGTCCCTGATTTTAGTGGGATTGCTTCAAGTTCCTCTCAGTTTAGCATGATGTTGGCTACTGGTTTGCATTGCTTTTACTCTGTTTAGGTATGGGCCTTGAATTCCTGATCTTTCCAAGACTTTTATCATGAAGGAATGTTGAATATTGTCAAATGCTTTTTCAGCATCTAATGAGATATCATGTTTTTTTTTTCTGTGAGTTTGTTTATGTAGTGGATTATGTTGATGGATTTCTGTATATTGAACTATCCCTGCATCCCTGGGATGAAGCCTACTTGATCATGTTAGATGATCATTTTGATGTGTTCTTTGATTTGGTTGGCAAGAATTTTATTGAGAATTTTTGCATCAATGTTCATAAGAGAAATTGGTTTGAAGTTCTCATTCTTTGTTTGGTCTTTGTTAGGTTTAGATATAAGTGTAATTTTGGCTTCATAGAATGGATTGGGTAGTGTTACTTTTGTTTCTATTTTATGGAATAGTTTGAAGAGTATCAGTATTAGGTCTTCTTTGAAGGTCTGATAGAATTCTCTAATAAACCCATCTGGTCCTGGGAATTTTTTGGTTGGGAGACTATTAATGACTGCTTCTATTTCTTCAGGGGTTATGGGATAGTTTAGATGGTTTATCTGATCCTGTTTTAACTTCAGCACCTGGTGTCTAGAAAATTATCCATTTCATCCAGATTTTCCAATTTTTTTGAGTATAAGCTCTTGTAGTAGGATCTGATTGTTTTTTGAATTTCCACAGTTTCTGTTGTTATGTCTCCCTTTTCATTTCTGATTTTATTGATTTTCGTATTCTCTGTCTGCCCTCTGGTTGGTATTTTTAAAACCTACTTTATTTAGGATGCTTAAATGCTTCAACCTCTCTTCTAGCCTATCAACCAGAAGTAGGGGAGAAAGGATGTTAATTGGAAAATGTGTTGCGGATCTATTTAGAAGTAGCACCTTGGGGCATTTCCACTCTTCATTGTCAGGATACCAGCAATTCAGTTTTATAACAAACACCAAACATGAATCAGTAGCAGCAGCATGATCTAGCAGAAAGAGCAAGGCTCTGCCAAATCAGCACAAGTCAGCAGAAGCAGCCAGGAGCAGCTGAAATACCACAAGAAATTTGTTGGTGTGTTTCTCTCTATGAAGTAAAGACCAATGAAAACCAGCAAAGACCCGTGAGCCAAGTGTTGCACTACATGTAGCAATGCAAGAGCTTCCTCTTACTATCTGTGGAGTTCTATTTGTATTCCATCTAAACACCACCTACCCTCTCAAGTGTCTGTTTTCAGCAAAACATCGCATGCCCTCTCACAAGACAGCTTCCAAAATAAAAAATAAAAAAAAAATAAAAAAAATCACGTGACAACTAAGTTTTTAAAGAAACCAAAAATTTCAACCTCAGAGGTTAATTGAAGATATCCCTGGATATCTCTCAATGAGGACCATTACAGAGTGCATTAAATGAGATATAACGACTTGTGTTGTATTTGAGAGGCACCATCCTGTAAACAGAGGCCTGGCGTAAAGAGTGGAAATTAGGAAAAACCACCTAGTACAGGCATTCTCTCATTCTGCTTGCCTGATGCCATGGACTATATCACACCATCTCTACTATTAAACACTGGAACTCCTGAAACCAATAACCAGATAAAGCTTTCTTGTTTATATGGTTTATTAGGTTTATTTAATTAGGTTATTATCTAGTTTATTAAAAACTCAAGTTGTTTTTTTACTGGGGATAGGAGTATGGTGTCATAAAGAAAGAAAGTCTGGCTAATACCATTAGAAAATGGTTAAAGAGATGGTGCCTCCATCTGTGAAATATTATATATGCAGCTTTTGTTAATGGCATGTGCTATATCTATTCTGAACAATGGCTCATGAAATGTTACTGTTAGGTTAAAATGAAACAAGGTGTCAGAAAAATTATTGTGGCATCAGTTTCACAGAAGGCAAAAATATGCATGCATAGATACGTTTGTTCATGCTTATATAAACACAAATCTTGGAAACTACACACCTAAACATGTATACAGTCAGCCTCATTGAAAATGGAAGAATACTGACAAATTTTTCATTGTTACCTTGGAATTGCCTTATGTTACAATTGATATTTGTTGCATTTAATCATACAGTAACAAAGTAAAGATTTTTGGTAACTCAAACCTGAAGTCTTACCAGATAGGAAGCTAAGACGGGGGTGGTGGGGGGGGGATTGCCATGAGTTCAAGGTGACAGGGCCACACAATTAGTTAATGGAGCCTGAAAATATGGTTCAGTTGTTAATATCACTTAATTTCCTTCCTCTGAAGCCAGTTCATGTTTCAGTACCTACATTATGGCATATGACCATCTGTAACAAGACTTCTAGGGAATATGGCAATCTCTGAGGCATCTGCTGGCATCAGGCAGACATGTGGTTCATCGATATATAAACAGAGAAAATATCTACACATATAAAGTTGAAAAATAATTATTGATTAATCTAATTCACAAGGAAACTGATTATTTTCTATTTTAGATCTATCTATGATAGCTTGGCAGCTGCACACATAAACATGTATACAGTAAACCTCATTGAAAATGGAAGAATACTGACAAATTTTTCATTGTTACCGTGGTATTGCCTTATGTTACAATTGATACTGGTTGGCTTATTAAGAAATGTGATTTTTTACTCAGCTGTTAGTTATTTTACAAATATCATTCTCAGAAGCAGGCTTAGGTTTTGTGTTATTTTGATTTTGAATGTTCAGAGACATTTGGGTACTGGAGATTTCAATGTGAGGGAAGGGACTTTGATATCACCTGAGACTTTCCAGCTCCTGCTCTCCATGACAGACAAGCTCACAACTCCTAACCATGATGTTCCAAGAAAATTTCTGTTCTCCGTCTTCTCTGCCAATTATCTGTCCATTGACAAGGTACTAAAAAATACTATAAGTGATGTGACATTTAAGGAGAAAGAAAAATAACAGGCAAGCTTTAGTAAGCTTCCAGGTGCACAGCCTACTTCCTACCTTTACAGTTGTCATGAAGTCAAGTTATGTCTCCAAGTTGTGTTGTAAGGGTCTTCTTTTTCTGTTGTTTCTGACTCTTGAACACTACTCTGTGTTCCTTCTTCTTCACTAGTTCCTCCCATCCCTCCCCTCCTCCCCTTGTCCTACCAGGGCACCATGTTACCTCTTGATCCTTCACTATTTCTCTCCACACATATAACTATCAAGTATGAGGAGTATTTTGTTTACTCTTTTACTATGTGCTTTACATCGTATAAGAGTATGGGGCTGTCTAGAGTTACAAGATTGTGCCCGATCACATTCTGAAGCTTGGTGATTGTTCCAAGAGTGCCAATCCAGCTCCTAGGGTCTGAGACTCTAGACAGGAGCTGAGTCAGAGGAATGAAGGTCTAATCACTAGCAAGTGGAATGAAATCCTCAATTATCCAGTATTTACTTTATTTTTAGATTAATGACACCTTGTTCTGCTTGAGGAAATCCCTTTGATCTTTTGCCTTTTCAAACAGGATTGCATGTGACTTATTTTTGTGTAAAACCTTTAACAATATTGGATTGCCAAAGTGTTATGTGATCTAGCATTGACTTGATTGACTTGATCTAGCCTTGATTGATTCTCTCCTACTATCATCTGGCTTTTTATTTCTTCTATCTTCCTTCTTCTTACCCTTTTGATCCTCCCAGAACCAAGCATCTCCTAATCCAGTTCTCACACAGACCTATCCCCATGCTTTCTTTCTGAGGCTGCACCACTTGTCTCAGATTCAGTGATGTCTTCCAACAGGTTTGATGGGATTGAAAATAAAGTGGCAATAGAAGAACATTGAATATCTGGAGAGGACTGTGATCATGGAAGGACTTTGACTTATACTGGTTAATATAAAAAGTCAAGTTCCCTTTCCCAAAGACCATTCTCAAATATCTAGAGCCATTATCATGAATATACCATTCATTCAATAGTATTGGAAAAAATCATGGGACATTTTAGCAGGGGTCTGCTGAATGTGACAGTAAACAATGTGTTCTCATCGACCTTCAGTTCCTCTCTTGTGTTCCGTTCAATTACTCACCTCAGTGCTCACTTGAAACGTGTTCTTGGCATTGCTAAGGCTCCTGAGAGAGGGTACTGAGGAAGCCTCCATTCTTACACCTATGGAACTTTTAAAATCAGTGTCGTGTGAACCAAGGAATCCTCTCTTTGACCCCTGTGTCATCTCTAAAACCACAGAAGACTAGAACACTCCAGCTTGAGTTGTATTTTTTTAACAACAAAAGAGAAAATGCTAATTATTTTGACTTTTAAGGTCATTTCAAATTCAAAAATTAGTCTTTCCATTTTTATTTAGTTTTAATATATGTGGTTCAATATATATAATTTAAAATCTTTAGAAGGTAATTACTTACAGGAGTCACCGTGGTTTTTGATAATACATACTGGTATGAACAGGATAATCCCCTCTATTGCTGATATAAGACAAACATCAAGTTTTGAAAGCATACATTTGACTTCTGGGTAAGTAGTCCTGCCTCTGCCCAGTATGGGCCACTCCATTAAAGTACCCAAAGAGTTACTCTGGTAGCATATTCACTTATTGAAGTTCCATGGCTGGGCCTATTCTTTGCCAAATGTATCACATTGAGAGTTTGGGGCCTGTTAATTGTGTTCATTAAAAAAAAGGAATTATATTTTCTCAAGTTTTAGAAATAACTTCCTTATATTTAATAAATTCTGTTCTCCCAATAATTATTTTTTATTTTTTAATCCTTTTTTACAGTCCAAAATTCGTCCCTATCATGGTCTGCCCCCCAACTGCTCCCCATCCCATACCTCTTCCCCCCCTCCCCTGTCTCCAAGAGGATGTCTCAACCTCAACTCACGACATCAAGCCTCCCCACACCCTGGGACTTCAAATCTCTCAAGGGTTTGGTGCATCTTCTCTCACTGAAGCCAGACCTGGCAGTATTCTACTGTATATGTATTTGTTGCAGGCCTCATATCAACTGATGTATGCTGCCTTTGCTCAGTGTCTGAGAGATCTCGGGGGTCCAGGTCAGGTGAGACTGCTGGTCTTCCCATGAGGCTTCCCTCCTCCTCAGCTTCTTCCAGCTTTTCCCCAATTCCACCACAGGAGTCCCCAGCTTCTGTCCATTGGTTGTTTGCTAGTATCTGCATTTGACTTTTTCAGTGGCTTGTTAGGCCTCTCAGAGAGCAGCCATGCTAGGCTCCTGTCGGCAAGCAGACCACAACATCAGTAACAGTCTCAAGGCCCCAGGCCTCTCCTTGAGCTGGATCCCAATTTGGGCCTGTCATTAGACCTCCTTTCTCTCATGCTCTTCTCCATTTTGTCCCTGTAGTTCCTTCAGACAGTGTAGCGGTCCAGCAGCCACAAGTGAACTGGGTTTACCTGAAGGGATGCTGAAAATAAGGTGGGGGGAGGGAGGCAAGAGAAGAATGAAGCCAAGACAAAGTTTCTGACCAAGGCTCAAAGTTTAATTTTCAGTTCTGTGTTTATAAAGGTAAAGACCCAATCCTTAGTTTTAGCTGAGATCTTGTTTTAAAACAAGCTCAGCAGGCAGTCTTGTTTCTGAGGAATACTGTGGATGTGGTAAACAGGAGACTTCCACCTGGTCAGAAGACTCCACCCCAGGTGGGCTAGGCAACTATGGCAAACAAGGTCTGATTAGCCTGTTCAAGGCTGGGGGAAGGGTACAAGCCAGGAACAATTCTGGGTCAGAGCTTTTGACTGTGTGATGGCAACCCCATCCCTCCACTTGATGTCCTGTCCCTCCACTGGAGGAGGACTCTACAAGTTCCCCCTTCCTACGGAAGAGCACTTCATCCAAGTTCCCTCCCTTTGAATCCTGAATATCTGGTACATTCTAGCAGGTCCCCTACCTCCTACCTCACAAAGTTGCCTGTTTTCATTCTTTCTCCTGGCCCTCAGGGCTTTAGTGCTCTTTCCCCAAATACCTGATCATGTTACCCCTTCCCATCCCTGTCACCTCTCCCACCAAAATCCCTCCCTCTCTCTCCACTCCCCTTCTGCTTTCTTCTCTCTCCCAAGTGGGACTGAGGCATCCTCACTTTGATCCTTTGACTTGATAACCTTCTTCAGTCCTATGGGTTATGTTGGGGATTCTGTAAAAAAATTTTTTTGGCTAATATCCACTTATTAGTGGGTACATATCATGCATGTCCTTTTGGGTCTGAGTTACCTCACTCAGGATATTTTCTAGTTTCAACCAGCTGCCTTCAAAACTTATGATTTCCTTGTTCTAATAGCTGAGTAGTATTCCAGTATGTAAATGAACCACATTTCTGTATTCATTCTTCTATTGTGGGACATCTGGTTTGTTACCAGTTTCTGGCTATCACAAATAGGCCACTATGAATAAAGTGAGACACATGCTCCTGTGTCATGGTGGGACAACTTTTGGGTATATGCCCAAGAGTGGTATAGTTGGATCTTCAGGTAGATCTATTCCTAATTTTCTGATGAAACTCCAGATTGATTTCCAAAGTGGTTGTATTAATTTGCAATCCTACCAGCAAGGGAGGAGTGTTCCTTTTTCTCCATATCCTCAACATCATGTGCTGTCACCTGAATTTTTTATCTTAGTCATTCTGATTGGTATAAGGTAGAATCTCAGGGTCCTTTTAATTTGCATTTCCCTGAACACTAAGGACTTTGAACATTTTTTTAAGTGCTTCTCAGCCCTTTGAGATTCCTCCGTTGTGAATTCTCTGTTTAGTTCTATACCCCATTTTTAAATTGGGTTATTTGGTTTTCTGGTGGTTACCTTCTTGAATTTTCTTATATATTTTGGATATTAGCCAGCTATTGGATATGGGGTCAGTGAAGATTTTTTTCCCAATCTGCAGGTTGCTTGTTTGTCCTATTGATTATGTCCTTTGCCTTACAGAAGCTTCCCACTTTCATGAGGTCCCATTTATCAATTCTTGATCTTAGAGCATGAGTTATTGGAGTTCTGTTTAGGAAATTTCCTACTGTGCCAATGAGTTTGAGGCTCTTTCCCACTTTCTCTTCTATTAGATTCAGGGTATTTGTTTTTATCTTGAGGTACTTGATCCACTTGGACTTGATCTTTGTGCAAGGGGACAAATATATATCTATTTTCATTTTTCTACATACAAAATGCCAGTTATACCAGTGCCATTTACTGAAGATGCTTTCTTTTTCCATTGTATATTTTTGGCTTCTTTGTCAAAGATCAAAGTGTGTAGTTTTATTTCAATTTTCTTCAATTCTATTCCATCTAGCAACTGGAATGTCTCTGTCCCTGGGAGCTCTAGGGTGGGGTCTGTTTGACTGATCTTGTTCTTCCTATGGAATTGCAAACCCCTTCAGCTCCTTCAGTCCTTTCTCTTAACTCCTCCATTGGGGACCTGAAGCTCAGTCCATATGTTGGCTGCCAGCATATGCCTCTGTATTTGTCAGGCTCTGGCAGACTATCTCAGGACACAGCTATATCAGGCTCCTGTCAGCATGCATATCTTGGCATGCATAATAGTGTCTGGGTTTAGTGACTGTATATGGGATACATATGTATATGCCCAGGTGGGGCAGTCTCTGGATGATCTTTCTTTCAGGCTCTTCTCCACACTTTGTCTCCATATTTGTTCCCATGAGTATTTTATTCCCCTTTCTAAGAAGGACTGGTGCAACCACACTCTGGTCTTCCTTCTTCTTGAGCAACATGTGGTCTGAGAATTTTATCTTGGGTATTCTGAGCTTTTGGGCTAATATTCACTTATCAGTGAGTGCATACCATGTGTGTTCTTCTGTAATTGGGTTACCTCAATCACAATGATTTTTTTTTTTTAGTTCCATCCATTTGCCTAAGAATTTCATGAAGCCATTGTTTCTAATAGTTGAGTAGTACTCTATTGTGTAAATGTACCACATTTTCTGTTGAAAGACATCTGGGTTGTTTCCAGCTTCTGGCTACTATAAATAAGACTGCTTGAACATAGTAGACCATATGTCCTGGTTATATGTTGGAGCATCTTTTGGGTATATGCCCAGGAGTTGTATAGCTGGGTCCTCAGGTAATACTATGTCGAATTTTCTGAGGAACTGCCAGACTGATTTCCAGAGGGGTTGTATGCTTTCAATCCCACCAACAATGGAGGAGTGTTCTATTTCCACTTTTAGGTCTTGGACCACTTTGTTCAATTCCTGCAGATGTTTGATTGTGTTTTCCTGTATTTCTTTAAGGGTTTTATTTATTTCCTCTTTAAGGGCTTCTACTTTTTTACTGGTGTGTTCCTGTATTTCATTCAGTGAGTTATTTATATCCTCTTTAAAGGACTCTATTATCTTCATAAAATACGAATTTAGGTCAGCTTCCTGATTTTCAGGTGTGTTGGTGTATCCAGAGCTTGCTGTGGTCGGGGAACTGGGTTCTGATGATGCCAAAGTGTATTGGCTTCAGTTTCTTATGGTCTTGTGCTTGTCTCTCGCCATCTGGTTATCCCTGGTCTTAGCTGGTGTGGGAGTCTCTGTCTGGTGCCTTCCTCTTGTGTCCCTAGGTTGCTTCAGGTCTCCTGGTATTCCTGTGACTCTGTCTGAAGCAGATCTTCTGGAAGACTTTCAGACTGTTGGGTCTTCAGAGGGGCAGTCAAGCTGTTAGCCTGTGTATAGCTATTCTCCTGGGAGGCCTTCAGACTGTGGGGTCTGTTGCCCTGTGTAGAGCAGAACAGGTGTCCTGTATGCAGTAGACCTCCTTGAGACTTTGAGACTGTGGTGTTTTCAGAGGAGTAGACAAACTGGTGATCTGACCCAGCAGAAGGCAACAGCCAGAAGGGGAGTAGTATTCAGGGAACGGGGGGGGGGGGGTAGTGTGGGGGGTGGGGAGTGATAGGCCCATAGGCCCTGAGACCACTGGGGTCCTGGGGGTGCTACTATTAGGAAAGGTCCCTAGTTTCCCTGCATGCAGAAGACCTCCTGGTGGCCTTGAAACTGTGGTCCCCAATAAGTTTAAAATAAATTATAGTCTCTAAAACTATTGTGTAAAATTGGGTAGCTATGTGTCAGCAGTCCATATGTTATATTATAAATTCTTATCACAGATACACTAACAATGTGAACTCTGCTACTTGCTATCTTCCCCTCTTTTTACACCTCTTGACTTCTTTTTTATGAAAACAAGGGGAAGTTAGAGGAAATTGTAAGGGAGAAATTGGAATTGAGTTTGGTTTTCTGCTCTAACTTTTCCTGTTGGATTTCCTTCCTCTTCTTGTTCATTTACTTTCTAGGGACCTCTCCTCATAGCACCTATCACCTCTCCCAAAAGTCACTGTCACTACAAGTGTGCAACACCCCTGCACTACAGAGGTGTGCTATCACTGCAGTACAAGTGTGCACCACCACTGTCATACAGGCGTGCACCACTCCTACAGTACAGGTGTGTGCCATCACTGCAGTATAGGTGTGCACCATCACTGGAGTACAGGTGTGCACCATCACTGCAGTACAGGTGTGCACCACTGCAACAGTACAGGTGTGCATCATCACTGCAGTACAGGTGTGCACCATCACTGGAGTACAGGTGTGCATCATCACTGCAGTACAGATGTGCACCATCACTGCAGTACAGATGTGCACCATCACTGCAGTACAGATGTGCACCATCACTGCAGTACAGGTGTGCACCACTGTAACAGTACAGGTGTGCATCATCACTGCAGTACAGGTGTGCATCATCATTGCAGTACAGGTGTGCACCACTGCAACAGTATAGGTGTGCATCATCACTGCAGTAAAGGTGTGCACCATCACTGCAGTACAGGTGTGCATCATCACTGCAGTACAGGTGTGCACCATCACTGCAGTACAGATGTGCACCATCACTGCAGTACAGATGTGCACCATCACTGCAGTACAGATGTGCACCATCACTGCAGTACAGGTGTGCACTACCACTGCAGTACAGATTATACCAATTATTACCATTGCTACAATACAGATTCCATTATAGCAGGTTACTAGATACCAAGAGCAAGGTAGCAGAAGGCCTATCTCCTCTACCATCCATAGCTTAGCAGATCCTTTAGCTCAAATCTATACACATGGCTTCTAAGTTTTCAGTCTTTTATGCAAAAACAAAAAAATTTTTTGAACATGTTGCTATGCACCATACTCTGGCAAAGTGATTTAAAAAAAAAGAAAAATGAAATTTCCTGTAACCACAAACAAAATAAAGTACCATAAAACATAATAATTACAAACTGTCTTGGAGTAATATAACTGAAACCCAGAAGAAAAGAGATTTCACACTTTAGGAGCTAAATAGGAAATATGTGGGTTTCTAACACCACAGACATCGAAATCTGCTATGAATAAGTTTCAGTAATTCTACATTCTTTCTTTGAAAGATTTAGAGAACAAACAAATCTTCCTGCTCAATTTGGAAGTAAAGATCAAAACGTTTGAAAGAAGGACCTATGCTAACACCATTACTCCACTTTCTCAATGAGCACTAATATTATGAGGAATTTTAAGTGACTTCGCATTTGTAAGTATATTTGTTTCTATAATGTTACATAATTTTAATCAATTTTATTTACCTATCAAATAATAATATGTGCTGGATTCTAAAAATAGATTTGTTGAGAGAAAAGATATCAGCAACATTTTCAGAAGGCTCAGGAGTGTAGCCCAATGGTCCCACATTTACAATAACTAGAAGAATCAAACAAGGAACTCAACTCTGAACATCATAATCTCAACATCATAGCAATGTTTCTCTCCCATAAGTCCAAGGTAAATCAAATGACACCATGATGCAGTCACCAGGCACTATGGCTTTTACACATTAGACTTGTGGGGCATCAACAGGCACTATGCTTTTGATGTAAAGGTATTTGTTGGGTTTCAGTTGTTTTAATTCTGACAGAGCTTCCTTCTTGCCTGTAAAAAAAAAATCTATGTAGTTTTCAGTCTTATTATTTACCAAGTCAAATATTCCTAATATTGAGAATAGTCTAGTATTTGTCATTTGTTGCATTTACTTTACTGTCAGTTGGTCTGGATATGATTCCTTAAAAGGAAAAACACAGAAAGCCATGGGTATAGTATAATACAGCTCATTTCATTGTAATGCAGAACGTACAGTATAGTGTTTGCAACACTCTCAGGCCAGTTCCTTTCACACTGAAAATAGACATAGGGCCAGTATGAATGCATGCCTCACCCCCATCCAGTTCTACTAATCTTGCAGCTACATCTTAGCAAACAAGAGGACATTCAAGTAAACATTCAAAAATTTTTGCAAAATTTAAAGCCAAATTACCAGCCACTCCTTAACAATCATCTGAGTCACCTATTTCCCAAAACGTATACCAGGTAAATATGGTCACTTTAAAGAAACAGTCCCAGTCATTGTCTAGCAACAAAACTACCTGGTTCAACGCAGACCAGCTGTTTTAGTTATTCAAAGTATTCTGTTTTTGTTCTTGTTGTTCTTGTTGTTGGAAACAAAAACATTTTTGGAGAACCTTAATAGTGTTGCATTTGAAATTCTTGTTTTTCCTCTAAAACATTGTATATTTATTTTAAGGAGATTTGGGAAAGCTACAGTGAATATCCATATAGCTTTATTTATGAGATTGTAGTGGAAAGTGATATATAGGCGTTGCAGATTGTCCAGTTCCATTCTGGTTCCAGTTCTCAATGTTTTCCATTCTTGTGGGGTTAAAAGAAATTGCTACTAAATCTTAGCTTATATGAAGGAAGCAATACTATTTCTCTACTGTATTGCTCAATTACAAGGAATTCTGAGAGTCATTTTCTGGCCAATAGTCAGGCCAGACCCTGTTATCCAGGTTATAGCCACATACTGTCTTCTGGGGTCTCCTAAAACATTAATGAGGATCTTGGGACAACAGCTTTTCTTGGAAATTTTCTCTTTGGTGAGAGGATTAATCATCTTCGTCTCTGTAACATAAGACTACACTATGTATCCTTTTCTGAACTTAGACACATGACCATTGTCTGGCAAGTAAGCCAAAGACAGTCCTAAACTACTGAAAGTTCCTCAGCATCTTCACTACTCAGGAATCCTGGTTTCATCCCAGGATAGGATTCAGCCAATATTTATTGAGCATTAAATTTTCAATGGGAACAGGAAGAATGTTCTAGATGTTGTTTCACATATGTGAATACATTGAGTAATGTTACTACTACTTTTCCACAGTTCTTGTCATCTCAAATATGCCTCAAATCCTCTGATTTCCCAGAACCTCACTTTCTTCCTTTAGATATTGGGACATTTTTTAAAAAGTTTCTTTTTTATTAAATTATTAATCAAATCATTATCTCCTTAGAATGTTAACAACCTGCTACTTTAAATGTCGACTTCCTTTTGAAATTTTGAAAATTTTCCCCACAAAATTGTAAGACATAGCAAATTTTATATATATGTATGTAGTTTGCATAACCATGAGTGCAGAGTACATCCTTGGTGTCCCATTCAAATTTACTGGGAATATTTTCTAAAACCTACATTCTGGGTGGAAGAAAAAAATGCACATATTCAAAGCTATCAATTTCATAGTGACTGCAAAAACTTCTGACGGAAATCACATAGAACTATTTTCCACACAGAAAAAGAGGAATTACTTTTGGGTTCTTGTTTTCTGGAGTTCATGACCCTTGGCCAACACAACAGTCACATACAGTCCCTGAGTAGCTGAGTCCTGAACCTCTGTCTGGGTGTTCTTAATCTGGTTTATTATTACTTTTCTTCAGTTTGCTCTTTACAAGGGGCAGGAATTTAAATGTACATGCCCTGACAATATAGTGACACATTGAGGTTTGGTAAATATGTCTAAATAATCAGCTAATAATCTGCAATTTCCAGGAAGCTTTTCAACAGAAACAAGTATGACTTCTTCTCATGTTCCTTTTTG
Source organism: Tokudaia tokunoshimensis (assembly GCA_036184795.1). Classification (NCBI taxonomy): domain Eukaryota; kingdom Metazoa; phylum Chordata; class Mammalia; order Rodentia; family Muridae; genus Tokudaia; species Tokudaia tokunoshimensis. The sequence goes on along the minus strand of BTHU01000005.1, from coordinate 10,637,282 downwards.
ACTGTTTGTCTACCAAAATTCGGTGATCTTGATATTTTCAACTGAATATGAATCTTGTCATTTGCTCTGTTCTGAATTTTTATGTAGGAAGATTCTGCTGCAGGCACCCTGACCACTACCAAAGCAGTAAGTGATTTTATCTTTTAAACCATCCCGACATTTTGCATATAACAATTTACTTGCTTCTCCCCCCCACACGCAAATGGTTAACAGAGCACTAATGACATTAGATGCCCACAGTCAATAAATGGTTGGTGCTCAGGGGCTCTGGATTCTGTGTATTCACCAAGAATACTGTTTTATTCTTTTTCATTTTAATTGCTTCTATGGCTGTGGATATAAGTTGCTACACACAAAAGGGTGACAAATAATGATGAAAGACACTAGAGTGCTCTCATGTGTGGCTTCGTCAAGGAGGAGAAAAGAGATTATTGCAGCTGAGCTGATCACATGGAATTTGCGGGTCTTTCTTACCACCCCATTCCCCACCCCCAATAACTCCCCTGTCCTTGTACTAAAATGTAGTTCTTAAAGTCCATGAATGATCTAGTTGAATGATATACAAAATTTGATCCTATTAACAATGATCTTTAGAATATTCAAGGACATAACACCACTTTTGTGAGCTTTCAATGTAAGTATTCTCTAACAAAGGATAAAATGGTCTTTTTCTTCTTAGGGAACTGTCGCCTCAAAAGAGAACTTCTCTTGGGATGGAGGGGAACCACAAGATGCATATGCCACCAGTTAAAGCAATACTCCACGGCTTTCTCAGAAACTAAGATGTCACTCTTAATTTTTTAATAACATTTGATTCCTTTAAAAAATCATTTAGTACTGGACAAATATGTTAATGCTGTAATATTGATGCTAAGAAATGTGTCAGAAGACGTAATAGGTAAAATTAATTATCTTATGACCTGCAACGTTTGCAATTGTTCTTTTGTATAAAAAGGAAAAAAAACTAAAATTTCTGAAACCCTCACACACAGGATTAGTAAAGAATGAATCTGTGTCCCACATTATGAAACACTTCTATGTGATACAGTCTGGAACTCTCACCCTAATTTCACTAACAAGTGAGCTTTATGTTCATCATTGAGGTGACTTTGCCTCCTCTTTCCAGTTCTGAGTCACTCCTCATCTTGTGTCTCCACTTTCCCCTTCTTGGGAGTGATCTCTATGCCCCCTCAAATGTATATTCCATATTTCCTTCATCGTGTGCCTTCCCTGAGTCTCTTTTTCAGGCTCTCTGCTCTCTATAGCCAGGATTAGACCCTAGTGTCTCTGTCCTTAAAATTGCTCCTTGGCTCATAAGTCTTGACAACTTTCTTATTCAAGCTATTGTAAGTATCCCTTGAACAAGCATAACCAATGCAAGGATGAACTCTGTCTATAAGTACGCAAATATCACAGCAATGAAGTAAGAGCTGTATCCTGTTTGCTGGTTTTTCAAATCAAAAATCAATCTCTCCCTCCTTCACTCTTTTCCTTCCCCCCACCTAAAATAATTAATCCACTCCTCCCAGATATTTCCATAGCAGCCTGATATACTAAAACCTTACCTTTATCTTCATAATATGCTAGTTATCAGCACAGAAACCAGTGACAATTTGCTGGTTGTGAAGGTAAAGGTTGTGATTTGAGCTTTTCCCAACAAGTTCTTTGTGACTCAAACCTACATGACAATTCTACATGATAAGAAGACATGTATAATTAGGTCTTAGACACACTTCTTCATAAAGGAAAAACAGTGATGTTTTCCCACAGTAGAACTTGCTCATTCCTGTCAGAGTCAAGACTCAAAGAAATATTTTCTTTCATTAAATTCTACTCACCCTGTGTACACTGCTTAACCTGTCTTAGCTTTTTAATTTCTTCAAAATAAAGGCAAGAGATTTGTATATGATAAGAGTAGCCTCCCTCTAACCCTGTAAACTCAATTCCTAGAGTGGGAAAAACAATGGGCCTTAATCATCTTCTTTAACCCCAGAGTCTCTTTGTGTGGGGATATGGCTCTCTGTTGGCAGTTCCAAGAGAGAGGAAGGGTTCACAGCTGTGAACAGATGATGTCTCCATTGGCAGGCAAGATGAGGTTTAGCAAGCTAAAGAGTACAAAAATTAATGAGCGAAAGAAAAGAAGATGGAGAAGGGATAATGAAGAAGATGAATGTACTTGGAATTGACAGAAGCTCGGAGGTCTCCTTCTGCACCTTCCGTCATACCTGCAAAGGACAGAAAGACCTCCTAGACCAGTTTATCCCCAGTGACAATGGTTCAAGCTATCTAATGTTAGGTTTCAGTCATCTACTATAAATGATATTTTATATGTACAAAGCACAAACATACGCACACACACAGACACATACAAAACACATGTTACTTGAGTGTATATGGTTTGTTTGGGTAATATATTTGATCAAAGAAAAGATTACAAATAAGAATTAAAGACTGTTTTTGAATGAGACTTTCCAATTTTCATATTCTGATATAAGAAACATAAAAATTGTGGGAATGAAGGGAGGGAGGGAGAAAGAGAGAGAGAGAGAGAGAGAGAGAGAGAGAGAGAGAGAGAGAGAGAGAGAGAGAGAGACCTACAAAAACAATATGAGATTCAACAACATAAATTTCCCTGTGGCTTTTGTTATGTAATTCTGGGATAATTAAACTTTTCTATGTTTTTTAGCAAAACCTTTAAACACACTGGTAGAGTTAGGAACCTAGAGGAAATCCATGAAAGCTTTCCTTATCAATTTAAATGCTACTTTTTCTCCTCTAAGTCCAAACAAAAAGAGAACGTTGTTGATCTCAATAGTTAAAAAATAAAGTTTGATGTGTGTGTGTGTGTGTGTGTGTGTGTGTGTGTGTTTGTCGAAAGTAAGAACCACCGACAGTTATTCATGTCGGGAAAACGTCTTTGTGGGTGCCTCTGAAGAGTCTAGCATTTTATTTTTTGTGTCCCATGTACACTGGGAGGGATACAACAAGTTTGAATGGGAGCTGAAAGAAGCATTCTTTGTGCAGCCCCCTCATTCCTGATATGGTGTGTGTTCCAGGAAAGAGGACGGGGCGCTGAGACTAAACACAAAAATCAAAATGGATTTTACTCCGCCTTCAGTAAACAGCATGGCACAAAAGTCCATTGTGCTATGAGATAACTGGTAAGATGAATGGAGTTGGCTGTCACGGAGGTGATTGTGGGGCCGGGCTCTATTGGATCACAGTCCGGGGCTGAATTCCTTTCTGGTTCATCAGGGTCTGTTGGTACCACAGGAAGTGTCATGATCCCTTTTTTCACTAGGGCCAGATGGTGTCCTTTTTGAGGCCTTACTAATGCCCAGTTTTCCACATGTAAAACTCCTGGGAAAATGACCTAACTCACAGCTGCTCGGTGAGGCTTGAGCAGGCATTTAGAAAGACTTCTGTTGGGAACAAGAAGATTGTACCACTAGCACAGCGAATGGGGGAGGCTCTGGCCAGAAATGTATCAATTGCAAACTCTTTTTAAACTACTATCATACTTTGAATCTTGGTTGCACAATGTCTGTCTTCCTAGGCAGTGGCTGAAAGGGTGTTTTACAAAAGCAATTAATTGCTAGGGGCACTGATTGTTTTCCTAACAGAAGTTTTACCTTCCTTGAGAGCAGATGGCCTGAATAAGAAGAGAAAATGTGGTCCAGAAGGGTCGGGAAAGGACAAAAAGTGAAAGATTCCCTAGATAGCTGCAAGGAGCCTGGGGAGAGGGGAGGGACCATGGTGTTAAAAAGAACTGGGGAAAGTGGAAACTTTTGATGTATGCGGCAGTGTTTACCAATGAATTGAGCGATTCCCAGGAGCATCGGACTGCAGGTGTGTTGTTTAGAAATCAGGATGCCTTTTCTATTAACTGAGTTACAGCAAGACCAAGGATTCATACTAAATGTTACTATAGGGTTTTCTCCTACCCCAAAAAGCACAGGCAGCAATTAGACTGGAGGCAAAGCAGGTCTCAACAGCACTTTGAAATATTCACATCTTTTGTGTGAGCTGAGTAATAGCCGGCTCTAACTTGCTTCTGAGTGTAATGGCCCTTGGTGGGATTGGTTTTATTCTATTGTTTCTACTTTGTGGAAAACAACTCCTTTTAGCTGCTAGTTTTCGCTAATATTTTTAATTAATTTATTTGTGATGAATGACAGCTTTTTTGTGCTGAACGGTTTGTCAGTTTTCTTAACTCTCAAGTCATATAAAAAGTTCCATCTTTTCTTGTTCCTAACTGCAAAAAAAACAAACCAAATCAACCAACCAACCAAACAAACAGAAACACTTGAGTTGCAAAATAATTATTATGAGGATCTCATTCTATAAGGTTATTTTTTCTATGCTTAAAATATTAAAATATTTCTGCAAATTTGCTTGACTTTTGTGTCATGAGTATCTTATACTACTGGAAAGAGAAGAATCAGTCTTAAACATATGGCTTGTGTTTTCAACCAAGTAGCTGACAATTCTGACAGAAGCCTGTCATTTCAGATATCTGAAGTCTAACAACTGTTGTGCACCAAGTTACAAAGTAGAAATATAATAAGGAAGTAATATGCTTCTGATTTTTTATTCAGATTGAGATTTTATATAAAGTAGAGAAGATGGTGATTAGCTATACTACTGTGACCCCCTAGTAAGTCATTAACATGCATGACTTGCAATTACTGCCTTTATTCTTGTGCATATTTAATAAGCTCTAACTCCCTATATGTAAGTGATCGGGGTTTAATGTGGGTGTGGCTTGTCATAGGTAAGGTAATACACCATTAAAACATTTTGGTGAGAGGCTGACAGATCCAGAAGGGGATTGATACATTTTTGCTCAAGTGACCCTGATTTTGTTCACTCTCTAAAATGTCTGTCTCTTTGGGGAATATTGCATGTGTGCACTTAAAGAACTAATCCACTAATCAGAGAGGGCAGTGGAGAAGAGCATGCATGCTCCTCTGGTTAACAAGCAGAGGATTGGAACAAAGACCAAGTACTCATTAAAGGCATGATTTCTTTATTTGCTTCTCTTCTCTTATAAATAATAACAGAACTCAGTGGAAAGGAATTCAAATATAGTTCTGCTGGTTGGTATTGGTTTTCTAAATGAATGGAGCCTTTTTTCAGCAGTAAAGGAGGCTCGGGTACCTTGAATAGTCACTGGATCCATGTTGTTCAGCTAACTAGCGGTGGAGATAGAACCAGGATTTCCTCAACTGGGTCAGTTACAAGCAGTCCAGCTTCCAACAAACGCTAGCCTTCTGCCTCCTTTCTTTCACAAGCAGGGTTATGTTTTGTTGTGGCACAAAGAAATCCTTCCCTCCCTTGTTCACAAAGCCCCACAGCACTGGCTCTCCTTTATCAACTGCTCTTTTCTTTCCCTGAATGCTATATTTTTATTTACATAAGGATTCTGGTAGATGTTTTATTTACATATGTATTCACTCATTTCAGAAGAATGAAAGGGAATGAGGAAACCTTAAACCCTAAAGCACAGTTTTACAAAGACTACAAACCATCCCCATAGTTGCCATTGTGCCAGAGAGTGACTCTAGGGTTGCTTTTATTTGTTTTAATTGCTTGCAATTGTCTTAATTACCATACTCCTCAAATCTCCAGCTGAAATTCAAAGGGTTTGCAGCATCTTTTAAAGAGTCAAGTTTGATCTACATAGGTTTTCTGTAGTGAGACAAGGGAGGGAAAAGAGGGTGACATCTGAGGCTGGGCTCTCAGACAAGGAAGATACTGATAGCCCCCAAAAAAGAAATGAAATGATCCCAAAGGAAAAAAAAAAGAATTATTGAGCCACATACCGATGATCTCAATACATTTATATATGAAATTTGTATTATTTCTAGTTATTAATTTATTATTTTACTTCACGTGCCAGTCCCACCTCCCATCCCTCCTCTGGGCTCAGATTGGTTGACTCTTTTCCTTGACTCCTCTAGCCTCTTCAGTCCTTCTTACCCTCTTCCACCATATTTCCCAAGCCCCACCTAATGTTTGGCTGTGATCTCTGCATCTGTTTCCATTAACTGCTGGGTGAACCCTCTCTGAGAACGTTATGCTAAAGTCCTGTCTTCAAGTATAGGAAATTATCATTAATAATGTCAGAGGTGAAGTCTATCTCATGGCATGGGTCTCTAGTTGGTACAGTCAATGGTTAACCATTCTCTCAATTTCTGCTCCATCTCTGTCCCTGCATATCATGAAGGTGTGGGTTGGTTGGTGTCCCCATCTCTCCATCTTGCCTGGTTACAGGAGGTAGCAGCTTCAAGTTCCATATAGCTTATTTGTAAGGAGTCTTAGATAGGGTCACCCCCATAAGTTCCTGTAAGTTTCCTTTGTCTTAGGTTTCCTACCCACCCCAGAGATGCACTCTTGTCCCACCAATCTCATTTATCCTTCCCAGTTCTCTTTCCCTCTGTTATCCCCACACTTGATCCCTCCTGTTCCCCTCCTCACATGCTTTCTCACCCAATTCTCTCCCTATATTCACCCACAATGTTTATTTTATTTCAATTCTCAGTGAGACTCGGCATTTTCCCCTAGGTCTTCCTTGTCACTTAGCTTTTGGGGGGTCTGTGGATTATAGTATAGTTATCCTATACTTTGTGGTAAATATCCACATATAAGTGAGAATGTATAATGTGTTTCTGTCTGAGTCTGGATTACCTAACTCAGGATTAACTTTTCTAGTCCATCTATTTGCCTACAAATTTCATCGTGTCCTTTTTAATAGCTAAGTAATATTCCATTGTATAGATATACCACATTTTACTTATCCATTCTTCTGTTGAGGGACATCTAGATTGATTCCAGTTTCTGGATATTAGGAGTAAAGGTGCTATGAAAATAGTTGAATAAGTGTCCATGTGCTATGGTAGAATATCTTTGGGCATATGCCAAGGAGTAGTATTAACTGCGTGTGGGAATAGAATTATTCCCATTTTTCTTAGAAACATCCAAATTTATTTCCAAAGTGGTTGTACAAGTTTGCACTCTTCATCAAGGAGTGTTCCCCTTGCCACTTGCCAGAATGGGCTGTAACTTGAGTTTTTGATCTTAGCTACTGTGACAAGTGGAAGATGGAATCTCAGAGTCATTTTGATTTGCATTTCCATGATAATGAAGTATGTCGAACATCTTTTTAAGTGTTTCTTGGCTATTTGAGATTCCTCTGTTGAGAATTCATTATTTAGATATGTACCTCATAGCTATGTTTGGTTGATTGTTCAATCTCTGAGAGTTCACTAGGGTCTTGGTTAGTTGACTCTATTGGTCTTCCTGTGGAGTTCCTATCCCCTTTGAGGCTCTCAGTCCTTCTCCCCGCTTTTCCATAAGAGTACCTTAGTTCCAGCCAACATTTGGCTGTGGGTCTGTGCATCTGTTTCAGTCAGCTTCTGGGTGGAGGTTCTCAGAGGCCAGTTAGCTAGGCTACTCTCTGTAATGTGAGCATAACAGTGTATCATTAATAGTGTCAGAAACTGGTGTTTGCCCCTGGGATGGATATCATGAGCCAGTTACTGATTGGTCATTCCCTCAGTCTCTTGATTCATCTTTGTTCCTGCATTGCTTGCAGACAGGAAAAATTTTGGGTCAAAAGTTTTGTGAGTGAGTTGGTATCCTTATCATCCATTGAGGCTCCTGTCTGGCTATAGGAGGTGGCTTCTTCAGGTTCCATATGCCCACTGCTCAGAGTATCAGCTAAAGTCACCCCCATAGACTCCTGGGAACCTCCCCAATCCCAGATCTCTGGCACATCTTAGAGATTCCTACAAACCCCCAACCCTACAAGTCACCAATTTCCATTCATTCTCCTGTCCCTCTTTACCTCTCTCCTGTCTCTCCCTACACCTGATCCTCCCCACCTCTCAGTTCCCTCCACATTCCCTCTCCCACCCAACCTTCACCCTCTGCCTCCTATAGCAATTCTATTTCACCTTCTAAGTGAAATTTAAGCATCCTCCCTTATGTCTTCCTTTTTCTTTACCTTATGTGGGTCTGTGAAGTGTAGTGTGGGGATCCTGTACTTTTGGTTAATATTCACTTTAGCGGAGTCTATACCATGCATATTCTTTTGGGTATGGTTACCTCACTCAGGATATTTTCTAGTTTCATCCATTTACCCACAAAACTCATGAAGTCCTGGGTTTTAGTAGCTAAATAGAATTCTATTGTGTAAATGAACCACATTTTCTATATCTGTTCTTTGGTTGAGGAGCATCTGGGTTGTTTCCAGTTTTTGGTGTTATAAATAAAGCTACTGTAAATACAGTGGAGCTTGTGTTCTAGTGGTATGGAAGGACATCTTTTGAGTATATGACCAGGAATGGTACAGATGGATCTTGATGTAGAACTATTTCCAATTTTCTGAGAAACTACCAAATTCAGTTTCTAGAGTGGTTGTACAAGTTTGCTCTCTTACCAGCATTGGAGCAGTATTCCCCTTGCTGCACACCCTCACCAGGGTGTGCTGTCCCTTAAGTTTTTGATCTTAACAATTCCGATGGATGTAAGATGGAATTTCAGGGTCGTTTTTACTTGTATTTCCCTGATGATTAAGGATGTTGAACATTTCTTTAAGTGCTTCTCCATAATTTGAGATTCCTCTATTGAGAATTCTCATTTTGCTCTCTACCCCATTTTTTAAATTGGGTTATTTGGTTTGTTGGTGTCAAACTTCTTGAGTTCTTTATATATTTTGGATATTAACCTTCTGTTAGAGGTAGGATTAGTGATGATCTTTTCCCAATCTCTAGGCTGCCATTGTGTTATCTTGACAGTGTCCTTTGCCTTACAGAAACTTTATAGTTTCAAGAGAGAGATCTCATTTATTATTTGTTGACCTTAGTGCCTAAGCTTCTAGTATTCTGTTCAGGAACCTGTGTCCCTTGCCTTTTTGTTCAAGACTACTTCATATTGCAGGATTTTCCCTATCCAATCACATTAGGGCAGTGGAAGGCATGTGGTTGGACAGGAAAAGGGAGGCGGAGCTAGAAGTTGGGGAGACAGGTCACAGGAGGAGAAGGGGGAAGAACCTAGATGGCTTCTGACTTAGACCAGCATGGCATTTACTAGCCAAAAATAACTATGATTTTACAAGGTTAAAAATGTTGAGATAAAGCTTTTATCATTATAAATTGGCTCTAAAATTATTGTATTGACATCAATGTAAATTTTAATATTATTTATACATAAATCTGATTGGCTAATTAAGCATTAAGAGGCTTGATTTTACCTGGTAATTAGGTTTGCCTGGTAATTAGGTAAGGTGGCAGATCATGGGGTATGTGGGGTGTTGTGTGGTAGCTAGATGAACTGGGGGTGGGGGGCGGGGCACTGGAGAGATGGCTAGCAGAGGGCCTAGAGTGAGATGGTCCAGGCATGCCCTGTTGTCCCGCAGGGCCAGAGAGTTGGTGGGCAGGAGGGACCTGGAGAGATGGCCCGGCAGGAGCCCTGTGCTCCAGTTGGCAAGCAAGCAGGAGTGCAGGAGCGTGGTCAGACATCACAGAGGATGGCTGGTCGTTTTTTAATATTTCATGCTACAACTTCCTTCTTTCTCTTCTGTTAGATTTAATATATTGGGTTTTATGTTGAGGGCTCTTTGATCCACTTGGACTTACTGTTTATGCAGTGGATCTATTTGTATTCTTCTACATGCAGACATCCAGTTAGACTACCAGCATTTCTTGAAGTTGCTTTCTCCTTTTGTTTTTATGGTTTTGGCTTCTTTGTCAAAAATCAAATGTCCATAAATGCATGGGTTTATTTCTTGGTCTGTGATTCAATTCCATTGAGAGACCTGTCTGTTTCTATACCAATACCAGGCAGGTTTTTTGTTTGTTTTTATTTATTTTTTTATTTATACGATTGCTCTGTAGTACAGCTTTAAATCAGAGAATGTGTTACTTCCAGAACTTTGTTTATTGTTCGGGGTTGTTATAGCTTACCTTATTTGTTTTCTTTTGTTGTCGTTGTTTCTTTGTTTGTGTGTTTGCATATGAAGTTGAGAATTGAGCTTTCAAGGTCTGCAAACAATTGTCTTGTAAATTTGATGGGAATGGATTTGAATCTGTAGATTGCTTTTGGTAAAATGGCTGTTTTCACTGTTAATGCTACAGATCCTTGAGCATGAAAGATCTTTCCATCTTCTGATATCTTCTTCAGTTTCTTTTTACCGGACTTGAAGTTCTCATCATATAGGACTTTTACTTGCATAGTTCATTTATATGTTGTATTTTATATTATATGTGACTTTTGTGAAGAGTGATGTTTCTCTAATTTTTTTGTCTGCCTGTTTATCTTTTATATAAAGGACGGGTACTATTTTTTTGAGTTAATTTTGTATTCGGCCACTTAGCTGAAGGTGTTTATTAGCTGTAGGAATTGTCTGGTAGAATTTGGGGAGTCACTTATGTATACTATCATATCATCTGCGAATAGTGATCCTTTGGCTTCTTCCTTTCCAACATGTATCTCCTTGATCTGTTTTAGGGAGAGAGTGAAAAGCCTTGCCTGTAATTTTAGAGGAATTGCTTTAAATCCTCACCATTTAGCAAGTATTTTATTGAGTATTTTTTGGATCAATGTTCATGAGAGGAATTGGTCTGAAATTCTCTGTCTTTGTTGACTCTTTGTGTGGTTTAAGTATCAGGGTAACTGTGGCTCCATAGAATGAGTTTGGCAGTGTTCTTTCTGCATCTATTTTATGGAAGAGTTTGAGGGGTACTGGTGTTAACTCTTTGAAAATTTCACATGATTTTGCACTAAAACCATTTATCCCTGGACTGTTGTTGTTGTTGTTATTATTATTATTGTTGTTGTTGTTGGAAGAGTTTTAATGGCTTCTTCTCTTTCCTTAGGAGAATATAAGAATCTTTAAATCATTTACCTGATCTTGATTTAACTTTGATAAGTTGCATCTGTCTAGAAAAATCATTCATTTCATTCAGATTTTCCTATTTGTGGAGTGTAAGTTTTAGAAGTAATACCTAATAATTTTATTAACTTCCTCAGTGTCTGTAGTTATGTCTCTCCTTCCATTTCTGAATTTGTTAAATTGGATGCACTCTCTGCCTTTTAGTTTGTTTGGCTAAGGGTTTGTCTATCACTTATTTTCTCAGTGAACCAGCTCTTTATGTTGTTGATTCATTGTATTTTTCACTTTGTTTCTAATTGATTGATTTCAGTCCAGAGTTTTTTTTATTTCCTACCTTCTACGCCTCTTGAGTGTTTTTGCTTCATTTTGTTCTAGAACTTTCTGGTATGTTTTTAAGTTGCTAATATGATATTGCTTCAATTTCTTTATGAAAGCACTTTCTGCTATGAACATTCCTCTTAGCACTGCTTTCACTGTGTCCCAGAAGATTGAGTATGTTGTGATTTTATTTTCACTTCTAGAAAATCTTTTATTTCTTTCATTCTTTCTTCTTTGACCCAGTGGTTATTTTTTATAGGTTTATTCATTCTGCATGAGATTGTAGGCTTTCTGCTGTTTCTGTTGTCATTTGGCCTACCTTCAATCTATTGTGAGCTGATAAGATGCAAGAGGTTATTTCAGTCTTCTATCTGTTGAGTCTGCTTCATGATCAAGGATATTGTCAATTTTGGAGAGCATTCCATAAGGTGCTCTGAAGAAAGTATGTTATTTTGTGTTTGGGTGAAAATTTCTGTAGATAACTGATAAGTCTGTTTGGTTTGTAACATGTTAGTTTCAGTATTGCTCTGTTTAGTTTCTGTTTTGATGACCTGACCATTGGTGGGAGTGGAGTGTTGAAGTTCCCCACCATTAATGTGTTGGGTTTGAGCTGTGATTTATGCTTTAGTAATGTTACTTTTACAAATATTGGTGCCCTTGCATTTGGGACATAGATGTACAGAATTGAAAAAGCATCTTGGTGGAATTTTCTTTTGATGAGTATGAAGTATCCTTACCCATCTCTTTTGATTAATTTTGCTTGCATATTTATTTTAGTAAGTATTAGAATGACTACTCCAATTTGCTTCTTGAGTCTATTTGTTTGGAAAAAAATTTCCAGGCCTTTATACTAAGACAATTTCTGTTTTTGTTGCTGAGGTATGTTTCTTCTATGCTGCAGAATGATGAATCCTGTTTTTGCATCCATTCTGTTAGCCTGAGTCTTTTTATTGGGTAATTGAATCAATCCATTGATGTTGAGAGATATTAATGACCAATGATTTTTAATTCCTGTTACTTTGATATTGGTGGCTGCAGTGTGTGTGCACCTGTGCACAAACACACACACACACACACACACACACACACACACACACACACATGCACATGCACACGCACACACACAAACACATGCTTGCTTGCCTACTTTTGGTTTTTCTGGTGTGAAATTATTTATTCCCTGTGTATTGCTGGGCATAATTTACCTCTGTGGGTTGGAGTTTTTCTTCTAGTTTCTTCTAAAGGGATTGATGTATAAATATTGTTTAAATTTGGTTTTGTCTTGGAATATCTTGGTTTTTTTCATCTATGGTGAATAAAAGTTTTTCTGGGTATACTAGTCTGGGCTAGCATCACTGGTCTTTTAGAGACTGCAAGACATCTGCTTAGGTTCTTCTGGGTTTTACAGTCTCTGTTAAGAAGTCAAGTGTAATTCTGATCACTTTGCCCTTATATGTTACTTGGCAGCTTTTAATATTCTTTCTTTGTTCTGTACAGTAGGTAGAGGAGATTATTTTTTTCTTTTCCAACCTATTTTCTGTTCTGTAAGCTTCTTCTGTGGCTATAGGCATCTCTTTCTTTAGGTTGGGAATTTTTTTTCTTCTATGATTTTGTTGACAATATTTTCTGAGCCTTTGAGCTGGGATTATTCTTCTTCTTCTTCTTCTTCTTCTTCTTCTTCTTCTTCTTCTTCTTCTTCTTCTTCTTCTTCTTCTTCTTCTTCTCCTCCTCCTCCTCCTCCTTCTTCTTCCATTTCTATTATTCTTAGGTTTGATTTTTTCATAGTGTTCCAGATTTCTTGGTTATTTTGTGCTAGAACCTTTTTGGATTTATCAATTTATTTAACTGATGTGGCAATTTCTTCTATAGTGTCTTCTATGATTCTTGTATTCTCTTGGTGATGCCTGTGTCTAGATTTCCTGTTCTCTTCTCTAGGATCACCGTCTCCTGGATTCCCTCAGTTTGTGTTTTCTTTATTGGTTCTTTTTCCCTTTTCAGAGCTTGAACAGATTTGTTCATTTCCTTCACATGTTTGCTTGTATTTTCTTGTATTTCTTTAAGGGATTTTTTTCATTTCCTTTATAAGGCCTGTATCAACCTTTTAAGATTGAATTTAAAGTCATTTTCTTAAACATTGTCTGTGTTAGGATGTCCAGGACTTGCTGTAGTAGGATTGTTGTGCTATGATGGTGCCATATTGCTCTGACTTTTGCTGATTTTTGTTCTTAAGCTGGCCTTTAGCCATCTTGTTGTCCCTGGTGCTCATTGACTATGAGGGATACAATTATAATTGTAGGCCTGTTTGTCCCAGATATTGGCAGGTATAGTTGTCTCTAGGCTGGTAGGTCTCTGGGAATGCAAGCAGAGCTAGATGTCCCTGATGCCAGCATGACTCTGGGAATGGAGGCAGAACTGTGAACTTGACAACCTATATATCTATATATTAAAATATTACTATCAAAGAGTTAAAAACATGACTCTAAGATAGAAAAAATTAGTCAATGGCCACATATGATTTTAATAAAATCTGTTAGTTTTTCTAGACAATTCATTCAATATGAGAGCAAATTTCAAATAGGCAATTTTAATGTTACCTAGAACTGCCATTAAAAGGTTTTTTCATTATTATTGTAAATTCTGGGTATCAGTAGGGATCAGAGTTTGGACCATATATTTCCAGATTTGGGGCCTCTGACTCAAGAATAAAATCAAGACTCGTAGAAACTGCAAAGTACTAAGAGAACTTCATTCATAGAAAAGCAGAAGAGAAACACACTGTCAGGATATTCACCCTGCCACATGAGTACGTGTACTCAAGGGTTTCAGGTTACTGCCTTAGATTTTAATGGGTTCATGACAGAGGATGCTTATTTGAGGGGTTCTCTGTATGCATTGATATGGCTTCATTATACAAGCCCCTATTCACTGTACATGACCTTTGCAATAATTCACATGATTTTCAACATGTACACATCCAATATTGCATAGGCAAATGATTATAAATAGGTCATTATCATTTAATGATGCATTTTGCATCCTTGTTAAGCATACATCCAAAGTCAGTTGATACTGGATTATTTCATTGTTAAATTCTAGATGTATTGCAGAATGCACTTGAGTAGAATCAGGCTCTATCAAAAGGTTACAAAATGAAGTAACTTGTTTGCATTGTTTAAAGCATATGTACTTGTTGTATCTTGAACCAGGAATGGATTTTAGGTTGTTAATACCTTGTTAAATGTTTTGTTCAGAGAATAGTATATACATGGCCCAAGTCATTGTTAGTCCCAGAGTCAGAAGCTATACCTTATGCTTTCATGCCTTACCTCATTGAGGACTGGAAAACATTTCTCCTAATTGAAACTTTAAAATAATGTTAAAAGATGTATCTAACTTTCAAGAAATTAAGTTAATTTCTTTGTGCTGTACTACTATGTAAAATATATCCAGTTTTTAAAACTTGTGCTGAAATTAGACATAATACTTTTTATAGTCTGATGTTTCTCACATTTAAAACTGGAAATTTCTTAGAATTTAACCTATAAATTAGTGGAATCTTTGACACAAAATTTTACTCACATTTTTGCATATTGCATTAACAAATAGACACTAGAGTGGCTACTCTAACCAAGAGTCTAATAGAACCAGATATGATTAAGACAAAGCCGAAACACATCTAACATAAGCCCTGTTAATTCAATCAGTAAAGAAAGATTACTATCACAATTTTTAGCCAAATTTGGACCAAGTTTTATTTAAATATTGACCAGTTAGACTAAATCTGGCCAGGTCCATACTCAGGTTCCCAGAAAATGGCCATGAGTCACATTTTGCAGTGTTTTAAAAAGGCAAAATAATCACAAGTGGTAGAGTGAGGGAGGGTCCTGGGTGGGAGAGGGGTAGGGGATGGAAAGGGGAGGCAGGTTCAGGTACAGAATGAGACAGAAGGGGGTCCAGAGGGTCAGGAGAATGAATAGAAATATATAGCAGTGGGGGTAGGGAACAGGAAGAACCACTAAAAAGTCTCAGACATCAGGAATGTGAGAGGCTCCCAGGACCCAGTGGGGATGACATTAGCTGAATACCCAACAGAAGGGAGGTAGAACCTGAAGAGATCACCTCCAGTAGAGAGGCATGGCCCCCAGTTAATGGAAGGGACCACTCGCCTGTTTCAAAATTTTTAACCCAGAATTCTTCCTTTATAAAGGAAATACAAGGACAAAAAAATGAAGCAGAGACTGAAGGCCATCCACAGACTGTCCCACTTTGAGATCTATCCCTTTCACAGATACTAAACCCTGACACTATGGCTGGTGCTAAGACATGCTTTCAGACAGGAGCATAATATGGCTATCCTCTGTGTGTCTCTGCCAGCACCTGACTAAGACAAATGCAGATACTCATAGCCAACCATTGGACTGAGCCTGGGGACTGCAATGGAAGGATTAGGGAAGGACTGAAGGAGCTGAAAGAGACTGCAACCCCATAGAAAGAACAATATCAACTAAGCTGAAGACCCAGAGCTCCCAGGAACTAAATGACCAACCAAAGACTGTACATGAGTCAATCCATGGTTCTAGCTGCATATGTAACAGAGGACTGCCTTATCTAACATCAATGGGAGGAAGGTGCTTAGTCCTGTGGAGGCTTGTTTCCCCAGCCAATGAGGATGCAAAAAGGGTGAGGCAGGAGTGGGTGGAGGGTGGGTGAGGGAGCAACTTCTTAGAAGCAAAGGGGAGGGGGAGGGGATCAGAGGTTTGCAGAGGAAAGAACAGGAAGGGGAACAACATTTGTTATGTAATAAAATGATCCAAAGAAAAAGACAAAATCCACAATTCACTGTATTTCCTATTGGGTCCAATCAGGCACAAGCATACATCCTGACATATTTCCTATCTACATACCTCCTGCCTACATTCAGTTGGGGGCAAGCACATATCCTAATGTATTTCCTACCTACGTACTTCCTGCCCGGATGTGAGCACACACTTTCTGTGCAGATGAGCCAATCAAACAGAGGACAAACAGGATCTTATTCTTAACTGCAAACAGAACTCTTAACTTGTAATGTATATTTTCTATGCATTGGCCTCCCATTAACTTTCAGTGTGTATAGTTCTTGTTCTTGTTTTGGTTTCACAGTCCTTCCCACAAGATGCTACATGTCATTTGAATTATCATCAAGGATAAGTCCATTTAACACAACTTGAAGAACTGTCTAGAAATTAGCATCCATATCAAGTCACATTTCTATTATTTCCTGAAAATATACTACAAAGTTGTACTGTGTGCATTAATAGTTTTACAAATCTTCTGTTATGAAGTCCTAGTTACTGTCACTCAGCTCGGCATTTTAACATTATAAATGTTATATTTGATTTGTTCTTTATAATATTTCTAGAAGATAAAGTCACTATCATAATTGATGGAGTTACTTATTCTGATTTCATGGATTATTGGGATTCATGGATTATTCCACCTGCACTATGTCTTCTCTTGCAAGCTTAGTTTGTGATATACAGCTAATAAACTACCTTTACCTTTCGAATTACCTTGAATCTCATCAGTTCTGGTAACATCTTTATGTACATACCTAGTTTATAGGTATAATGTCTCCAAAAATTTGAGTTCCCATGAACCTCTCCTACAATGGCACTATTCTATACTTGCAGGCCTTGCTTCATCTGAACACCTTCTCTGCACCAACTATTATCACTGTCCCAATTTCAGTTGCATGGCTTTGGCAACACCTCAAACTGAGGCAGGCTACAATTTCAAATCCTACGCATATCCAAAGACAGAATGGTTATCTACATGCATGGTTACCTCAAAGAACATACAAATATGAAAACACTAAGGCACTGTGCCCCTCCTCCCGAATCTACTCATCCTACAGAAATGTTCTTCAATAAGAATTACTTAGATGAATCTCTCAGCACATAGAATTAAAAAGGAAAATCATAAACTTTATCAAGAATTCAAGGAGTTTAAAGAAGACATAGAGCAGCTCAATCAATGAAAATGTCTGAATGGCATCCAAGAAAACTAACACAGAAAGATGAATGAGATGATGGAGACAATGAAGATTTAAATATTTAATTAAGTAAAAGCAGAAATCTTAAAATGAACTCTGGTATAAATGAAACATAATTGAAAAAAAAAGTAAGAAAGAAAAACTCAAAAATCTAAGCAGAAAGCACCAGGGAAGGTCTTTTTTTTTTTTTAAGGTTTTTTTTTTTTATTTACATTCAAAATCATTTCCCTTGCCCGTTTCCTCCCTCCCCAAAAGTCCCATAAGCCACCTTCCCTACCTCCTTTCCCCCCCCTCTGGCTTCTCTGTCCTGGCATTCCCCTACATCCAGTCTTTCCAGGACCAGGGGTCTCTCCTTCCATCTTCTTAGAAATCTATTGATATGCGGATTGTGTCTAGGGTATTCCGAGATTCTGGGTCAATATCCCCTTATCAGTGACTGCATACCATGTGTGTTCTTTTGTGATTGGGTTACCTCACTAAGGATGATATTTTCAAGGTCTGACCATTTGCCTAGGAATTTCGTGAATTCATTGTTTTTAATTGCAGAGTAGTATTCCATTGTGTAGATATACCACATCTTCTGAATCCATTCCTCCGTTGAGGGACATCTGGGTTCTTTCCAGCTTCTGGCTATTATAAATAAGGCTGCTATGAACATAGTGGAGCATGTGTCCTTATTGCATGCAGGTAAAGCCTCTGGGTATATGCCCAGGAGTGGTATAGCCGGATCCTCCGGGAGTGTCATGCCCAGTTTTCTGAGGAACCGCCAGACTGCTTTCCAGAGTGGTTGTACCAGCTTGCAATTCCACCAGCAGTGGAGGAGTGTTCTTCTTTCTCCACTTCCTCGCCAACAACTGCTGTTTCCTGTGTTTTTGATCTTAGGCATCCTGACTGGTGTGAGATGGAATCTCAGGGTTGTTTTGATTTGCATTTCCCTAATGACTAAGGATGATGAACATCTCTTTAGGTGCTTCTCTGGAGTTTAACTTCTTGAGTTATTTGTATATATTGGATAGTAGCCCTCTGTCAGATGTAGAGTTGATAAAGATCATTTCTCAGTTAGTTGGTTGCCGCTTTGTCTTTTTGACAGTGTCTTTTGCCTTGCAAAAACTTTGTAATTTAATGAGGTCCCATTTGTCAATTCTTGATCTTAGAGCATAAGCTATTAGAGTTCTATTCAGGAAATTCTCCCCTGTGCCCATATGTTCAAGGTTCTTCCCTAGTTTCCTTTCTATTAGTTTCAGTGTGTCTGGTTTTATGTGGAGATCCTTGATGCACTTGGAATTGAGCTTAGTGCAAGGAGATAAGAATGGGTCAATTTGCATTCTTCTGCATGTTGACTCCAGTTGAGCCAGCACCATTTATTGAAAAGGCTATCTTTTTTTCCACTGGATGGTTATAGCTCCTTTGTCAAAGATCAAGTGACCATAGGAGTGTGGATTCATTTCTGGGTCTTCAATTCTGTTCCATTGATCTGCATGCCTGTCACTGTACCAATACCATGCGGTTTTTAACACTATTGCTCTGTAGTATAGCTCTGTAGTAGGTCTGGGATACTGATTCCCTGATTCCCCCAGAGGTTCTTTTACTCTTGAGAATAGTTTTAGCTCTTCTGGGTTTTCTGTTATTCCAGATGAATTTTTGAATTGCTCTTTCTAATTCTATGAAGAATTGAGTTGGGATCTTGATGGGGATTGCATTGAATCTGTATATTACTTTTGGTAAGATGGTCATTTTTACAATATTAATCCTGCCAATCCATGAGCATGGCAGATTTTTCCATCTCTGAGGTCTTCTTCAATTTCTTTCTTCAGAGACTTGAAGTTCTTGTCATACAGATCTTTCACTTGTTTGGTTAGAGTCACACAAAGATACTTTATATGGTTTGTGGCTATCGTGAAGGGTATCATTTCTCTTACTTCTTTCTCAGCCTGCTTATCCTTTGAGTATAGGAAGGCTACTGACTTGCTTGAGTTGATTTTATATCTGGCCACTTTGCTGAAGTTGTTTATCAGCTCTAGGAGTTCTCTGGTGGAGTTCTTTGGGTCGCTTAAGTATACTATCATATCGTCTGCAAATAGTGATAGTTTGACTTCTTCCTTTCCAATTTGTATCCAGTTGACCTCCTTTTGTTGTCTAATGGCTCTAGCTAGAACTTCAAGTACTATATTGGAAAGATATGGAGAGAGAGGGCAGCCTTGTCTAGTCCCTGATTTCAGTGGGATTGCTTCAAGTTTCTCTCCATTCAGATTGATGTTGGCTACCTGTTTGCTGTAAATTGCTTTTGCTATGTTTAGATATGGGCCTCGAATTCCTGATCTTTCCAAGACCTTTACCAAGAAAAGATGCTGAATTTTGTCAAATGCTTTCTCAGCATCTAATGAGATGACCATGTGGTTTTTTTTCTTTGAGATTGTTTATATAGTGGATTACATTGATGGATTTCCTTATATTGAACCATCCCTGCATCCCTGGGATGAAGCCTACTTGATCGTAGTGAATGACCATTTTGATGTGTTCTTGGATTCGGTTGGCAAGAATTTTATTGAGTATTTTTGCATCGATATTCATAAGAGAGATTGGCCTGAGATTCTCTGTCTTTGTCGGATCTTTGTGTGCTTTTGGTATTAGTGTAATTGTGGCTTCATAGAACGAGTTGGGTAGTGTTCCTTCTGTTTCTATTTTGTGGAACAGTTTGAAGAGTATTGATTTAGGTCTTCTTTGAAGGTCTGATAGAATTCTGCACTAAAACCATCTGAACCTGTGCTTTTTTTGGTTGGAAGACTTCCAATGACGACTTCTATTTCTTCAGGGGTTATAGGACGGTTTAGATGGTCTATTTGATCCTGATTTAATTTTGGTATTTGGTATTTGTCAAGGAAATTGTCCATTTCCTTGAGATTTTCTAGTTGTGTTGAATACAGGTTTTTGTAGTAGGATCTGATGATTTTTTGAATTTCCTCAGTTTCTGTTGTTATCTCTCCTTTTTCGTTTCTGATTTTATTAATTTGGATACTGGCTCTGTGCCCTCTGGTTAGTCTGGCTAAGGGCTTATCTATTTTGTTTATTTTCTCAAAGAACCAACTCCTTGTATTGTTGATTCTTTGTATGGTTTTATTTGTTTCTACTTGATTGATTTCAGCCCTGAGTTTGATGATTTCCTGCCTTCTACTCCTCTTTGGTGTATTTGCTTCTTTTTGCTCCAGGGCTTTCAGGTGTGCCATTAAGCTGCTAGTGTATGCTGTCTCCCGTTTCT
The DNA here is from genome assembly GCA_036184795.1 of Tokudaia tokunoshimensis. Taxonomy (NCBI): domain Eukaryota; kingdom Metazoa; phylum Chordata; class Mammalia; order Rodentia; family Muridae; genus Tokudaia; species Tokudaia tokunoshimensis. Next base: position 10,616,777 of record BTHU01000005.1, on the reverse strand, counting down.
TTTTGGCGGCACTCAGGGCTATGAATTTTCCTCTTAGCACTGCTTTCATTGTGTCCCATAAATTAGGGTATGTTGTGCCTTCATTTTCATTAAATTTTGAAAAGTCTTTGATTACTTTCTTTATTTCGTCCTTGACCAAGTTATCATTGAGTATAGCATTGTTCAGCCTCCATGTGTATGTGGGTTTTCTGTTGTTTTTGTTGCCATTGAAGACCACCCTTTTCCATAGTGATCTGATAGGAGGCATAGGATTAGTTCGATCTTCTTATATCTGTTGAGGTCTGATTTGTGACCAATTATATGGTCGATTTTGGAGAAGGTACCATGAGGTGCTGAGAAGAAGGTGTATTCTTTTACTCTAGGATGAAATGTTATATATATATATATATCTGCTAGTTCCATTTGGTCTAAGGCTTCAATTAGATTCACTGTGTCCCTGTTTAGATTCTGCTTTCCTGAACGATCCTTTTCAGAGAGCATGGTGTTGAAGTTACCCACTATTATTGTGTGAGGTGCGATGTGTGCTTTGAGCTTTAGTAAAGTATCTTTTATGAATGAGGGTGCTCTTGCATTTGGAGCATAGATATTCAGAATTGAGAATTCTTGGTGGATTTTTCCTTTGATCAGTATGTAGTGTTCTTCTGTGTCTTTTTTGATGACTTTAGGTTGAAAGTCAATTTTGTCTGATATTAGGATGGCTACTCCACCTTGTTTCCTGGGACCATTTGCTTGTAAAATTGTTTTCCAGCCTTTTACTCTGAGGTAGTGGTTGTCTTTGACACTGAGGTGTGTTTCCTGCATGCAGCAAAATGCTGGGTCCTATTTACGTATCCAGTCTGTTAGTCTATGTCTTTTTATTGGGGAATTGAGACCATTGATATTAAGAGAGATTAAGGAATAGTGATTATTGCCACTTCTTGACGCTGTCTTTATGTTTGAGTGGTTATCTACTTTTGGGTTTGATGCAAGAAAGTTACTATCTCGTTTCTTCCAGAGTGTTGTTTCTCTCCTTGTATTGGCGATTTCCACCTATTATCCTTTGCATGGCTGGGTTTGTGGAAAGATATTGTGTAAATTTGGTTTTATCATGGAATATCTTGGTCTCTCCATCTATGGTGATTAAGAGTTTTGCTGGGTATAGTAGTCTAGGCTGGCATCTGCATTCTTTTAGTGTCTGCATGAGATCTGCCCAGGATCTTCTGGCTTTCATAGTCTCTGGTGAGAAGTCTGATGTGATTCGGATAGGTCTTCCTTTGTATGTTACTTGGCCTTTTTCTCTTACTGCTTTTAATATTCTTTCTTTGTTTAATACATTTGATGTTTTGATTATTATGTGACGGGAGGCATTTCTGTTCTGGTCCAGTCTGTTTGCAGTTCTGTAGACTTCTTGTACGTTCATCGGCATCTCTCTCTTTAGGTTAGGGAAGTTTTCCTCCATAATTTTGTTGAAGATATTTACTGGCCCTTTAATTGCAAATCTTCACTCTCATCTATACCTATAATCCTTAGGTTTGGTCTTCTCATTGTGTCCTGGATTTCCTGGATGTTTTGGGTTACATGTTTTTTGCATTTTGCATTTTCTTTGACTGTTGAGTCGATGCTTTCCGTGGTATCTTCAGCACCTGAGATTCTTTCTTCCATCTCTTGTATTCTATTGTTGATGTTTGCATCTATGACTCCTGATTTCTTCCCAAGGTTTTCTATCTCCAAAGTTGTCTCCCTTTGTGATTTCTTAGTTGTTTCTACTTCCCTTTTTAGATCCTGGATGGATTTGCTGAGATCCTTCACTTGTTTGTTTGTATTTTCCTATACTTCTTTAAGGTATTTTTGCGTTTCTTCTTTCAGGATTTCTGCCTGTTGACCCAAGTTCTCCTGTATTTCTCTAAGCGATTTTTGTGTTTCCTCCTCATGGGCTTCCATCTGTTGATCCATCGTCTCCTGCATTTCTTTAAGCAATTTTCGTGTTTCCTTTATAAGGGCATCTATCCGTTGATTCATTTCTTTAAGCAATTTTTGTGCTGCCTCCCTATGGGCATCCATCTGTTGACCTATATTCTTCTGCATTTCTTTATGTGATTTTTGTGATTCCTTTGTAAGTGCATCTACCCGTTGATTCATTTCTTTAAGCAATTTTTATGTTGCCTCCTTGTGGGCCTCCATCTGTTGACCCATGTTCTCCTGCATTTCTCTAAGCGATTTTTGTGTTTCCTTTGTAAGGGCTTCTAACCATTGATTCATGATCTCCTGTAATTCTTTATTAGATTTATTTGTGTCCTTCTTGAAATCCTCTAGCAGCATCATGAGAAGTGACTTTAAATCCAGATCTTGTCTTTCGTGTGTGATGGGGTATCCAGGACTTGCTGCTGTTGGAGAGTTGGGTTCAGATGGTGCCATATTACTTTGATTTCTGTTAGTAACGTTCCTACATTTGCCTTTTGCCATCTGGTTACCTCTGGTGTTAGTTGATCCTGCTGTTACTGGCTGTTGGTTGGACCTCTTGTGAGCCTGCAATGCTATTTCTGACCCTCCTGGATTACCGGGATTCCCCTGGCACCAATTTCTGGGGCCTGCCCTGCTCCTGAGTGACTTTGGAGCCCTGATGTGCCTTGCCCCAAGTGATGTTATATTGGGGAATCCCTGCACATCCAAAGGCTCAGCATAGTGGATTCCCGGAGCAGAGGTCGCCAAAGGGAGGCTGGTAGGCTCCTGCCTAGTACAGGGGTGTGTGATCTCTGCCAGAGGGGGGGTGGGGGGTCCCTCTGCAGTGCAGAAGTTCCACAGCAGAGCTGGCACGTGGGTTACTGCAGACCTGCCCAGCTCTTGGGAGCAGGGTACACACAAGCTGCCTGAGACCCAAGCGATATTATGCCTGTCTGTCTCTGAGCCTGGAGGTCCCAACTGCCCTGATGCTGGAGCAAAGATGGCAGAGTGCACTCTGTACTCTCTCGGTGGCGCAGGTTACTCCGCATGGGAGATGGCCCACAGCAGAGCTAGAGCTGGTGCCCAGATGACCTCAGAGTTGTCCCGCTCTTGGGCACAGATGGAAGCCCCAACAGGCTGTTTCCCAAGCGATGTTATATTGGGGTGAACCTGGGTGCCTGTCTCCTCAGTGCAGTAGATCCAGGAACAGAGGTCGCCAACAGGAAGCTGGTAGGCTCCCGCCCAGTGCAGAAACAAAGATGGCGGAGTGAAATGTACTATTATTACTATTCTTTAGTTATAAATGCTATGTTTTCCATTTATAATTAATGCTAAATACCTATAATGTGTATGGCCCTGAATCATCATCATCATCTTCTTCTTCTTCTTCTTCTTCTTCTTCTTCTTCTTCTTCTTCTTCTTCTTCTTCTTCTTCTTCTTCTCCTCCTCCTCCTCCTCCTCCTCCTCCTTCTCCTTCACCTCTTCCTCCTCCTCCTCCTCATCTTCATCCTCCTCCCTCCTGCTCCTCTTCCTCCTCTTCCTCCTCCTCCTACTTTTTTTCTGGTTATTTGATCTTTTAAAGATTTCATATTTAGAAGGATTTAAGGATTAAATCACAAATTATCATACTTTTCAGGTTGAGCTTTCTCCCAAATTAGATAATTTACAAATTTTTCTTTTTGGGTGAACTTAACCATTTAATGTTATAGACTTATTTTAATAGGTTTCTTTGCACAAATAAAAATTGTATTGCTTTCAACTAAGATAATTTTGAAATAATTGGTACATGTTGGTATGAATTTAGGCAAGTATTTTATAAAATAGGACCAATATCTCTGACTGGTCCATCTGTGGACATATTTTCGAATATTTGTTAGAAACAAAACAAATATTTTTCTTTCAATAATTTCCTGGTTGCTACTTTTTAACAAAATTAGAAAGACCTCATATCTAACTGTTAGAAATAAAAGATAGGCAAGCTTACATAAACCATTTTCAGTCTAACAGTCTTATAAAAGGACAGTAGAATTAAAATTTCGTTCCTTAAAAAAAAGATTTACTTATTCTTATGTTTACGAGTGCTTGTCCACATGCAAGTATGTGCACTACCCATGTTCCTAGTGTCCACTCTGGCCAGAGGATGTTGTCAAATTACTTCCCAACAAGGGAACTGAAATTTTAGGTATTTTTAAGCTGTCTTGTGAGTACCAGAAATCATCCCCAGTCTTCTGCAAGAGCAGAAAGTATTCTTAAACACTGAATCATCTATTCAGCTCCTGAAGCTGAGACTTCTTTATGATGGTGATGATGATGACGATGGTGGCAATGATGATGATGATATGATGATGATGATGATGATGGTGATGATGACCTTCTGAAATCTACAGTGGTAATGAGAAACCCATATACATTCCCATTCTTTTCATGTGAGGAAAAGTTAAAATATGCACATTCTAGAATTTAGAAGCAGAAATTTTAGTTGGGAAAAATAAATAATGTTTTGCTTTAAGGTAATGACATACTACAACAATGTAAACAACAGGCATTTATAACTTTGTAGTAGTTAAGTTCGAAACACTTGGAAATAGAAAGTAAAGTGCACAAACTAGATTTAAAATAATAAAATGCTATGAGATGTCTGTCAATGTGTTTTCTTCAAGTCATAAGACCTTGGGGGAGAGTTTTCTTTTGTGTGAACAATATTTATTGACTTTGTTTCCTTCCAAGTGTGCTACTATTACTGACAGTCTGGTTGAGCTGTTGCATGGTTGATAATAACACAATATTTAAGCAGCAATGTTTATCTTCTTATTCTCCATGTAAGTATTTCCTTTATGTAGATTCAATTTTCATTTACCACAGAAGTAACTGGAGAGTACACCAGACTTCCCCAAACTCTCATGCTCAAAGTCTGCTGTGGTTCAGAAGAGTTATGCATATTCTATTGTTGGTTTCCATTGGTTTTTAATAACATAATTCTGAATATAGCTTATGATCAAGAGTTGATAAATGGGACCTCATGAAACTGGAAAGATTCTGTAAAGAAAAACACATAGCCAATAAGACAAACAGGTAACCTACAGACTGGGAAAAAACTTCACTAACCCCATGTCCGAAAGAGTGCTGGGGTTGGGGATTTAGCTCAGTGGTAGAGCATTTGCCTAGCAAGCGCAAGGCCCTGTGTTCGGTCCTCAGCTCTGGAAAAAAGAAATGCAAAATAACGAAAGAGGGCTAATATCTAAAATATATAAAGAACTCAAGAAGCTAAACACCAAAAAACCGAACAATCAAATCAAAAAACTGGGGTATAGATCTAAACCGAGAATTCACAACAGAGTGATCAGAGAAATGCAAATCAAAACGACCCTGAAATTCCACCTCACACTAGTTAGAATGGCTAAGATCAAAATCTCAGGAGACAGCACATGTTGGTGAGGATGTGGAGAAAGAGGCACATTCCTCCCTTGCTAGTGGGATTGTGTACTGGTACAACCACTCTGGAAATCAATCTGAAAATTGGTATTATTAAATCTTTCCATCAATAACCCAGTGTAGACAAATGTCAAGGTAAGAAAACAGAAACAACTCTGATTATTGTAAATAGCAGGAAAACAAACTAGTTGCTTAGATTAATTATTTAGAATTTAATTATTTAGAAATAAAATAAGAGACAACAAAAATAAAACACTAAAGGGGAACATGAGATTGTTTAACTAAACTTTAATACCTTGCAAAGGTGCCTGGCTTAGTTTCACAATCACTGCGGCATTATGTGGAAGCTCAGGCATCACCTCTGACACTGCTTTAATTACTCTGCTGTCACAGAACACATAACCCAGAACCCCAAAAAGCAGTGCGGCTGCTTTTGACTCTCAGAACCTCCTGCAATCTCGCCTCATCACCTATGGCCTTCCCAGAGGCTCCTGTCACCAATTTATATTTTGTGATATTTATTAACTAAGTGATTGGTTAGAAGAAAGGGATGGTTTGATGTTATTAAAAGAAAATCTTTATTTCTTTTAGCTATATTATTTCCATTTTTACTAGAGGTTTTGATATTGATTATTGAAATGCCTGTATAATCAAAAAATTAAGAGAAAAATAACAACAGCAGAGTTTGAAGGAGAATTTCAGAAGGAATAAACTTGAAAAAAAGAATCAAGATTTTAGAGTGTTTACTAATGATTCTGAGTAACATTTGGCAGGTAAACCCAGCCAGTTAACATTTAATATTATAAAAGATTTCCTTATACTAAAATTTATTGTTCATATGAGATTAATATTAGGCTATGTATCTATATTTTATACCCTAAATTTATCAATCCTATGGTATGGTATTATTTTCCTTGTTCTATTTACTGTTATTTAACATTTTATTATGTCATATAGATCATATAACAGGTTTTATTAGTGTTGAACATTTTATATTGCCAAGTTAATGTTTAAAAATAAAGATAGTTTATATTTAGAAGAATTTTAAGTTTACAAATAATTTCCCAAATAGTGTTTTAAGACATATATCAATTATATAAGATATGCTTAATTATACTTATACTTGCAATTTTATAAAATGATGCATGACATTTAAGTAATTTTAAATGTTAAATTATATTCTCATTTAAGTATTCTTTACTTGGTCTTCATGAACTTCCTTTAGCTTAGTGCCTCAGTCACCAAAATGGAAGCTTAATAGAAACACAAAGGGTGAATTTACCCAACAGAAACTTAAGGAGCCAAACTGAATTCTGCTTTACTGTTCCTAAGGTTTGTGTGCGAGAGAGTGATTGCACACGCACATGTGTGTGTGTGTGTGTGTGTGTGTGTGTGTCTAAGTATGCTCAGAAGAAGGCATTGTGTCTTTGGAGCTGGAGTTAAAGCCCTCATAGGACATCTGTCTTGTTAAGTGGGTGTTAGATTTAGAATTCCTGCCATCGTGATTGCTGAACAAGCACGCTTAGGTGCTGAGCCTTCTCTCCAGCTCTCAATTTTTAAAGAGAAGAGAATAATTTCTACTTGCAATGCCTAAAAAAAATATAATAGAGCCAAGGCATATTTGTTGATCACTTACCTTCAACTTAGGACTTTTTCAGAGGAAAACGACATAAAACTACATGTTTACTGTGTGAAAGCATATAAGACACTGTCCAACTGCGAAGATGCTACCAAAGAGGAAGATGCTGAGTTTTGGAAAAACAAAAAACAAAAAACAAAACCCTGGAATTACTCAGCACTTCCACTAAATGTTGCTAATGAGACATAAACTTTACAGTGTTAACTAGTGTTACATTTAAGTTCCCTAAAGATCTAAAGATCCTGTCTCTGTGATTTTGCTAATCACCTTGTTACATAGATAGGGACAGAGTTAAAGGCATATATATATATATATATATATACAAAGTATATAAATCTATGCATTCTATAGAATGCATTTGTACATGTATGTGTAATATGTAATAAATATGCAAATATGTGCATACTAATTACTCAGAATTGCTCAAGTACTGCAAAGAGTGGTGAATATCCATTTAAAGACCATCTATAGTGATGATGAACTTTTAAAAATATAATCATTACAATTTCTACAGGAAAACAACCCACTTGTATTTTGTATGATCCCATAGGGAATTTTGTGTGTTGAATCTTTGTCATGCTTAGGCATTAGGAAACAAAACTCTCAAGGACACTTAGAGATGTTACCTCTGTTTTCTTCTAGCCTCAGGCAAAGCTCTTTCTGATAATATAAGTCAGAGATCCTCTCCTCTATTTCTAAAAGTAAACAGGCTAAGTAATCTGGCCTATGAACTGCACAGTCATTTTCATATCAGTACAGATAATTTTATAAAGACATATTAGTCCTAAAATGTGAAAGTTCTTGCTACCTCTAAAATTTAGAAACAAAAATATTTGTAAGGTTTCACCTCATTTCGGGCTCATTCTTCAGCAAATTTTCTCAAATAATGTATCTAGAATTGTACCCCTAGTACAGGTCTGCAAAGATTATTCATTTCAGGTTAGTGTTATTTGGATAGGATTTTGATTAAAGCAACTGATTCTCCATTTGATAAGCATTCCTTTGTGTAATCATTTGATGTTCATCTGAATTTATCAGGATAAAGACTTGTTTTAAAATTTTATGAACTACTTTAATGTCGGTCATTTTCCTCATTGGGTTAACATTTTTTCCCTTCCTTTCTTAAGTAGATGGCTTCTGAATACTGAATAAACACAGAGGTTCTCTCCCTCTTCTCAGGATTTATAATGAGAATATTCTGTCTGATCAGGTGCATGCACCCTGCTGTCATTTGCAGCCTGACCAATAGGTCAGGGGTGATAGCAAGCTGGCTCAGGAATGCATACAAATCACATCCTCTTGTCTGTCGGTTTTGTTGACTGGTTCTCCTCAGGGTCATGGCTATCTTAAGTAGCAGCCTGAAGGATAAAGTGTGCCCTGTCTGAGCTGTAAAACTTTGACTGTGGACCAATTGTATCTGACATACAGCAGCATGAGGTTTGGTTTAGCCTTTGGATTCTGAACAAATCACTGGCTATCAATGGCCAATAGTGACATGCAGTTTACCAAATCTTTCCTTCTTGCTGACAGCTCAACATAGGGAAGAAAAGGATTGTTTGTGAGTTAAGGAGTTTTTCTCTTAAAATATACTCCATGTGATTATTTTAAATGAAAGCAAAACAACTACATTTTAAATAATAAAAAATTAAAGCACCTTGCATTAAGACTACAAAAAGCAACATCTTGATTTCAGAAGTATGGAATTCATTAGGCATCTGGAAACATAAAAGACTGTTAAATATTTTAATAGTATTTTTGTTATATTTATTTAATGTGAATTTGCACTTCAGTTCCTTTTCACTGACATGTGCCTTAAACAAGCCTGAACATGTTAAATATAAAGTTCAATGCCTTTCCAATGTCAATCCACCAAACATCAAATTTGTTAATGCCAGATCCAGCTAGACTTTCGGTTTAGTCTGATCTATTTATTAAACAATGTTCACATAATTCAAGAAATACATTTGAATGCCCTCTTTTTTGTAAATTATTTTATTTATTTCCATCCCAAATGCGGCCCCATCTCCCAGCCCCTCCTCCCAGAGTTCTTCCCCCATCCCTGCCCCCTCTTCATCTCTGAGAGGGTGACCCTACTGGACATCCCCCACCCTAGGGCATCAAGTCTCTACAGGATTAGGCACATCCTCTCCACTGAGTCTAGACAAGACAGCCCTCTGCTATATAATTGCCTCGGGCCTCAGCCCAGCCCCTTTATGTTTGTTTGAAAGGTGGCTTTGTCTCTGGGAGCTCTCAGGTGTCCAGGTTAGTTGAAACTGTTGGTCTTCTGTGAGGTTGCCATGCCTTTCAGTTCCTTCAGTCCTTCCCCTAACTCTTCAGCTCATGCTTGTCCGTGGGTACTTGCATCAGTCTCAGTCAGCTGCTGGGTAGACCCTCTCAGAGGGCAGTCATGCTAGGCTCCTGTCTTCAAGCACAACAGAGTATCAGTAATAGTGTTAGTCGTGGTGCCTGCCTTAAGGATGGATCCCAAGTTGGGCCATTTGTTCATTAGCCATTTGTTCAACCTCTGCTCCATTTTTGTTCCTGAATTTCTTTTAAATTGGAGCAATTTTTGGTCAAAAATTTTGTAGGTAAGCCAGTATCCCCATGCCTCCACTGTGGGTCCTGGAATTGGTATCTTCAGGTTCTATATCACCACCACTGGACATTTCTGCTAAGGTAATCTGCATTGAGCCCTGGGAGCCTCCCCAGTCCCAGATCTCTGGGACCTCCTGTAAATGCCATCCATCCCGGCATCTACATATTTCTATTTATTCTGTGGCCTTCTTAGCATCTTTCTTGTCTCTCTTCACACCTACACCCCCACCTCAGTTATGCTCCCCCACTCTCTCCCCTCTCCTCCCCAGGTTCCTCCCTCCCTCTGCCTCCAATGTCTATTTTGTTTCTTCTTCTAAGTGAGATTCAAGCATCCTCACTTTGGGCTTCCTTCTTGTTAAACTTCTTTGGGTTTGTGAATTGCATCATGGGTATTTTGTACTTTTTGGCTAATATCCACTCATCATGGCACTTATAATACCATCCATGTCTTTGTGGGTCTGGGTTACCTCATTCAGGATATTTTCTAGTTCCATCTATTTGCCTACAAAATTCATGATGTCCTTGTTTTTAAGAATTCAATAGTATTCCATTGTGTAAATGAACCACATTTTCTGTTTCCATTCTTATGATGAGGACATCTGAATTGATTCCACTTTTTGGCTATTACAAATAAGGCTACTATGAATACACTGGAGCACATGTCGTTGTGGTATGGTGGAGCATCTTTTGGGTATATGCTCAGAAGTGATTTAGCTGCTACAACTAGTTCTAGTTTTCTGAGTACCCAATAGATTGATTTCCAGGGTGGTTGTACAAGTTTGTAATCCCAGCAGCAATGGAGGAGTGTTCTTCTTTCTCAATATCCTCAACAGCAAGTGTTGTCCCTTGAGTTTTTGATCATAGTCATGCACATTGGTGTAAGGTGGAGTCTCAGGGTCATTTTGATTTGCATTTCAATGATGACTAAGAATGTTGAACATTTCTTTAAGTGTTTCTCAGTCATTCAAAGTTGTCTGTTGAGAATTCTTTGTTTAGCTTAATACTCCAATTTTAATTGTGTTATTTGGTTTTTTCAGAATCTAAGTTCTTGAATTCTTTATAAATTTGGATACTAGCCTTCTGTAGAATGTAGGGCAAATGAAGATCTTTTCCCAATCTGTAAACTGCCATTTTGTCCTATTGACAGTGTACTTTGCCTTATAAAAGGTTTTCAGCTTCATGAGGTCCCATGTATCAGTTGTTCCTTTTAGAACCTGAGTATTCTTTTCAGAAAATTTTCTCCTATGCCAATGTGCTCAAAGTTATTCCCCCACTTTCTCTTCTACTAGATTTAGTGTTTACAGATTTATGGTGAGTCCTTGACCCAATTGGACTTGAGCTTTGTGTAGGGTGACTGATCAATTTATATTATTCTACATATAGACCACCATCATTTGTTGAAGTTGCTTTTTTTTCCCCACTGTATGGTTTTGACTTCATTGTCAAAAATCAAGTGTTCTTAAGTGTGTAGGTTTATTTCTGGGTCTTTGATACAATTTCATTGATCTACCTGTCTTTTTTCAAACTACTACTACACAGTTTTTATCACTATTGCTCTGTGTACAGTTTGAGGTCAGAGATGGTAATTCCTCTTGAAGTTCTTTTATTGTTTAGGGTGGTTTGAGATGTCCTGAATTAATTGTTTTTCCATATGAAATTGACAATTGTTCTTTCAAGGTCTGTAAAAAAAATTCTGTTGGAGTTTTGATGGAAATTTTGTATAATCTGTAGATTACTTTTGGTAAGATAGCAGTTTCACTATGTTAATTCTATTGAACCATGAGCATTTTTGCAACTTCTGAGGTCTTCCTAGATTTTTTTCTTCAGGCACTTGAAGTTCTTCACATACAGGTCTTTCACTTCTTTACTTAGAGTTACAGCAAGATAGTTTATATTATTTGTGACTATTGTAAAGTGTGTTGCTTCCCTAATTTCTTCCTCAGCCCATGTATTATTTATATAAAGGAAGACTACTGATATTTTTAGCTAGTTTTATATCTAGCCACTTTGGTGAAGTTATTTAGCAGCTGTAGGAGTTCTCTGGTAGAATTTTAGGGGTCATACACATATACCATCACATTATCCATCAACAGTGATACCTTCATGTTTCCTTTGCAGTTTGTATCCCATTGGTCTCCTTTTGTTGTCTTATTGATCTAGCTAGAAGTTTAAGTACTATATCAAATAGACAGGGAGGAATTGGGCAGTCCTGACTTGTCCCTGATTTTAGTGGGATTGTTTTAAGTCTCCTCCATTTAATTTGACCTTGGCTACTATCTTTCTCTATTATATTTCTTTTAATATATTTAGGCATGTGCTTTGAATTCCTGATCTCTCCAAGACTTTTAATGTAAAGGATTGTTGGATTTTTGTCAAAGGCTTTTTCACCATCTAATGATATAATCATATCACTTTTTCTTTGATTTTGTTTATATAGTGGATAATGTTGATTGATCTTCATAAGTTGAACCATTGTTCATACCTGGGATGAAGCCTACTTGTTCATGGTGAGTGATATTTTTAGTATGTTCTTGGATTCCATTTTTGAGAATTTTAATGAGTATTTTTGCATCAGTGTTCATATGTGAAATTCTTCTGAAGTTCTTTTCTTCGTTGAGTCTTTGTGTGGATTAGGTATCAGAATAACTGTGCACTTATAGAATGAATTAGATAGTGTTGCCCATTTCTATTTTGTGGAATAATTTGAGGTGTGTTGGCATCGGCTCTTTTGAATGTCTGTTAGAATTCTGCTCTAAAACCATCTATCTGGCTCTGGGCTTTTCTTGGTTGGAAGGATTTTAATGACTGCTTCTATTTCTTTAGGGGTTATGGGACTGTTGATATAGTTTACCTAATCTTGATTTAACTGTGGTATATGGAATATGTCCAGAAAATTATCCATTTTGTTTAGATTTTCCAGTATTATTGAAAATATACTTTTGAAGTAAGACCTGATCATTTTTAAATTTCCTTAGGTTGTATTGTTATTACTCCTGTTTTATTTCTGATTTTATTAATTTGGATATTGTGCGTCTTTGTGTCTTTTAGTTTGGCTAAGAGTTTGTAAATCTTGTTGATTTTCTCAAAGAACCAGCTTTTGATTTTGTTGATTCTTCATATTATTCTTTCTGTTTCTAATTGGTTCATTTTAGCCCAGGGTTTGATTGTCTACTGTCTTGTGTATGTTTCTTCTTACTATACTAAAGCTTTTAGGAGTACTGTTAAGTTCCTAATATGAGATGTCTCCAATTTCTTTATGAAGGCACTTAGTGCTATGAGTTTTCCTCTTAGCACTGCTTTCATTTTGTCCTATAGGTTTGAGTACATTATGCCTTCTTTTTCATTGAATTCTAGTAAGTCTTTAATTTCTTTCTTATTTTTTCCTTGATCAAGTTATCATTGAGTAGAGAGTTGTTACGCTCTCATGAATATGTGGGCTTTCTGTTGTTCTTGTTGTTATTGAAGTCCAGTCTTAGTCTATGGTCATCTGATAGAATGCATGAGATTATTTCAATCTTGTCTATGTTGAAGCTTGTTTTGTGTCTATATGGCCAATTTTTGGAAAGGTACAATAAGGTGAAATATTCTGTAGATAACTGTTATATCCATTTCATTCATAACTTCTCTTGAATTCATTTTGTTTCTGTTTAGCTTCTGTTTAATGAACTGTCTTTTAATGAGAATAGGGCGTTGAAGTCTCCCACTATTATTGTGTGTGGTTCAATGAGTGTTTTGAGCTTTTAGTAAAGTTTCATTTACGACTGTAAATGCCCTTGCATTTGAGTCATAGAAGTTCAGAATTGAGACTTCATCTTGGTGGATTTTTCTTTGTATGAGTTTGAAGGCCTTTTTCCCTGCTCTTTGGTTATTTTTGGTTGAAAATCTATTTTATTAGATACTTGAATGACTACTCCATCTTGTTTCTTGGGACCAGTATCCTTGGAAAAACTTTTGCATCCCTATACTGTGAGGTAGTGTCTGTCTTTGCTATTAAAGTGTGTTTCTTATATGCAAGAGAGTGATGGACCATTTTTTTTTATGTATTCAGTCTGTTAGCTTCAGTCTTTTCATTGGGGGATTGAGTACATGAATGTTGAGAGATATTAATGACTAATAATCTGTTACTTCGCATTATTTTGTTGTTGGGTGTGGTTCTATGTGTGTGTGTGGTTCTCTTGGGTTTATTTTGAAATAATTAATTTCTTGTGTTTTCTTGTGTGTGGCTACCCTTCTTGTATTGGAGTTTTCCTTCTAGTATCCTCTGAACAGTTGGATTAGTAAACAGAAATTCTTTAAACTTGGTTTTGTTATGAAATATCTTGGTTTCTCCATGTATGGTAATTGAGAGGTATTTTTGGGTATGCTATTCTGGACTGGCATCGATATTCTAGTAGAGTGTGGAATATGTCTGTCCAGGATCTTCTGAATTTTAGAGTGTCTGTTGAGAAGTCAGGTGCAATTCTGATAGCTCTGCCTTTATATGTCACTTGGCCCCTTCCCCTTGTAGCTCTTCCTATTTTTTGTTCTGCACATTTAGTGTTCTGACTATTATATGACTAGAGTATTTTCCTTTTTATTTAGGGTACTGTAGGCTTCTTGTACATTTATGGCCATCTCTTCCTTTAGGTTAAGGAAGTTTTCATCTATGATTTGGTTGAAGATGTTTTCTGACCATTTGAACTGGGATTCTTCACCCTTTTCTATCCTATTACTCTTAGATTTGTTCTTTACATTGTGTCCCAAATTTACTGGATGTTTTGGGTTAGGAACATTTACACTTGACATTTTCTTTTACCAATGTATCAATTTCTTCTATGGTATCTTCCATGCCTGAGTTTTTCTCTTCCATCTTTTGCATTCTATTGGTGATTCTTCTATCTGTAGTTTCTGTTCTCTTTCTTTGAGTTTCAATCTCCAGGGTTGCCTCCATTTGTATTTTCTTTATTGCTTCTATTTCCATTTTAGATCTTGGATCATTTTATTCATTTCATTCACTTGTTTGATTGTATTTTCCTGTATTTCTTTAAGTGATTTATTTGTTCCCTATTTAAGAGTTTTTACCTGTTTAACTGTGTTTTCCTGTATTTCTTTAAGGGAATTATTTATATACTTTTAAAGGCCTCTATCATCTTTATGAGATTGGATTTAAAGTCAGAATTCTGCTCTTCAGGTGTGATAGGATATCCAGGACTTGCTTTAGTAGGAGACCTGAGTTCAGATGGTGCTACATTACATTGACTTCTGTTGATTATGTTCTTGAGATTGCCTTTTGTCATGTGGTTGTCCCTGGTATTAGCTGGCTTAGGTGTCCTGGATTAGAACAGTCCTCCCAGGAGGCAGGTGGAGGTGTGTTTCTGGCTCAAGTAGACTTCCTGTGTCTCCGGAGAGGACAGTCAGAGCTGTGGGTTTATGGTGAAGGCATGCTGAATCATTACAATTGAGGTAAAGTTACAGATAGAAAGGGAGATGGGCTCTGACAGTGCTGCACAGAGCCCATGTCTGCTGGAATCTGTGGGGTCCTAGCAGGCATGGTGATTTGGCCAGGGGTTTTCCCTCTTTCTCCCTCCAACTTTGTAAGAATTCCAGGCAGCTTTTTGAGTCAGAAATTTATATTGTTTACAAAATAAATTATGAAATCATGCTATTTTTCTAAACTAAAATATCTAGCAAAACATCTGAGTCCATCAGCATTGTAGATTCTTTAATCAATATTTATAGTTGTATTGTATTTGTAATATATTACAAAATTATATTACAATGTCAATTACATATAAAGGGTCAGCTGAAATTGAAATCTGGGAAGATATTACATTCAAACAAATGTGATGAAAAAAAGATTTAGCCTTTAAAGTTCTAGATAGGAGAACAGAGAACCCAGGTCCTGTGTCTAAGGATATGAGTTAAACAAGTTGGCATCTTGAGTTCTATTTCATTTAACTTTCTGGTATTTAGAATTTCAGAAAACTATTCTAAACTCTTTTGGGTATATGTGCTATGTGTCAGGATATATTTTAATATCATGAAGAATACCTATAAGGAGAAATACTAAAAATGGATATGAATTATAAGATTTTAAAGTACATTGTTAAGTTCAATTAATATCTTTAGAGTATTAGCAGCTTTGCTACCAGAAAGTTTTATTAAATGAATTTATATGTATAAGCTAGGCTGAGAAAGATCAATGTTGCATCTTAAGGTGACTTTTATGAGTATTCAGTAGGTAATCTTACTTTCTGCCTTCCCATTGAAAAGCCCAAACTAAAGATTTAAGGTAAAGGAGTTTCTCCTGAACTTTACATGACCACATACCACTCCAACCCCCAAACCTAGTTGGCTCTAGTACCACAACCTAAGTGCTGAGTTAAAGGTTTTACTGCCATAGGTTCTAGTTCACTATTACCCTTCTCACACTTCCAAACCACAAGTAGCTCAACTTACACACCAGCCCAAACAGACAAGTTTCATGTCCCATATACATTTTGTTGCTATTGATTTGGAATAATTTTGATCCTTCAAAAAAGTCAATCCTGAGTATCTGAAAGACTGACCTAACAACTTCTTCATGCCTTGGCAAATAAGCAAAACAAAACCAAATTTCCATTCAACAGACATACTCAAGAATCTGTTTTCAGACACATAATTAATGAAAATTTTCTACACACACACAAGAGTCACAGAGCAAAACCACAAATAATATGAAATGCCAAGACAGTATGTTCTCCTAAATATACAAGAGTTATATAAATGTTCTTCAGTAACAATTACCTAGATGGACCCTGGAAACAAAATTTGGGGGAAAAATCAATCATAAAGATGGTAAATGAATTCAAATGTGAGTCATGAGAAACATTCCTTTGACTCTTAAACAGTATTGACTATTGCTGTTCTCCTTGGTTATCTCCAAGAACTTGAAAGTAATATTATATTGCTAAAGACTACCCATACTTTAGATACAGAATGTGGAAATATCTATTTGCATCGCATCTGGAAAAGGCCTTCTTGAGGACTGGCTTCATGATGTCAGGTGCTATGCAAACTGCTACTGGATAGAAGCAAAAGTCCTCAACAGAGGGAAAGCCTACTAAGATCAACAATGGCTGGCCTGACAACATATCCTGAATGATACACTAGTGGCAACTTTTATCATGGGAGTAACCAAAAGCTATCTAATTGGATTTGAGCCCAACTCAAAGTGAGGAAATTTATGTTTTACAATATAAATATACCCAACTACCTGTGGCTGAAATAGTTATAGACACTAGGGGAGAACCAGGTTCTGCCATTTTATTGAGTAAATACAATATCTAACAATATTCTATTCCTTATATCCACAGATAAGTGTAGCTTCATCTCTCAGCAAAAACAAACAAAAAAAAATTAAAAAATGCTTCTTTTTTTGAAGTCAGATTTCTACAGAAAACACAAGTTTTAAAAATACAGATAATAATTGCGTATGAACTAGCCAATCACCACTAATACATATGCAAGTCAACTCAACACCTATATTTAAAGGTCCAGAAAAAAATTGACTTACAGAATGATCTTAAAATGCTCTCTGTGGAAATCAAGGGAAAATTATTAGTATCCTAGAGTAAATTTTAACAACTATGTCCCAAAGTAAATTAACGAGGTGGTTAACATTTTGGAAACACAAATCATAAAAACTGACAATATGACCAAGAGGATAGTAGAAAATCATCTTATTAATGTTAAGATATGGTCATAGCCACAGTTCAATACCACGTGGTATTTTTTCCTCTTAGTGTTGATGAATAGCATTAACGTTTAGAATGATGCAGATGTTAGCACTCAGTTCTCTTTACATTCCACATATTCCCATTGGTGTTTCCATCTCATAATTTTAAACATTTGAACAATGCCACTTATGGATAGAATTCTTTATATTTACATCATGGGTAACTATGAGAACCAAATAAAATTACACATTAATTGTTTGGTGACAGAAGAGTTCTGCTGAGGTAGCAAGAACTTTAAGGTACGAAAGTTTTCAAGAGTTGAGAACTTTCTAGAAGTGACCTGATTTCTTTAGTCATTTTACTTTGGGCATAGTTCCAAGTCTGAGAACTTGAAGTCTTTAAATATACTTTGTAACAGAAAGGGGTCATTTTTAGGAAACCATATCATCTTTGCGGGTTGCTCTTTGGTATTTTGGTTTTTACCCACAGCGCAAATTTCATCATCTTCAGATTTTCTGTGAGAGATCTAATCCATATTATATCATCATCACCCCCTCAGTGAGATAGATAACACACATTTTAAACAAGACAGTGCAAATTAAACTTCAGATTCTACCACTCAAAACTCATTTCACAGACATTCTCATTTCAGTAAACAGCATGTCCATCCTTTCAGTTGTTTAAGTCAAAAGTTCTAAGTCCTTTGTGTTTCATAGCCTGTACCCAACAAACTCACAATTTCCTTACCCAGAAAAAGCAATTACATCCTACATTTCTGTTGTCTTGTATCTGCCCTTATTCTCTTTGGTCTAATTTGTCACATAAGCTAGAATAACCTACCTGATGAAGAAGTCTGATTATATGACTCCTGTACTCATGCACCCCCCCCCCAGCTTCCTTTAAAAATCAAGGGCTCTGTGGTTCTCACTAAAAGGGAGAACAAACTGCAGTGACCTCAAACAACAACTGTTATTTTATTACCATCACTTTTCTTGTATAGATAAGGAAAGTTCTGATTTCCACATCATTTCGCCTTAAAAGACTTTGGACTTAGGCCATTGTAGGAGTCATCAGTTGTAATACTATGTGTTGTAGTTCAGAGTAAAAGAAGACCAAGGCCAAACACACACGGGATGCTCAGAGTGGTAATGTCATTGCTTCGTTGTTTCAGTGGACAAAGCTGTAGCAGTCCCAAGCCTGCATGTTTCTATGTCTGCAGCCTCTACTCTATGCCCTATGGGCCCCTTTACAGTTTCATTCTGCCTTTTATTCTTCTTGCTTTACTGCTGCAGTACATCATAGCTGAAATTGTCCTCAGACACATGCGAGGACCTGCAGGGAGCTAGTTCCTTGTCTAAAAGTAAGATTCTCACCAAGACTTTGTTTATTTTCAAATTTCTTCTTTGATTATCTCCTCCCCTTGATACTCTCTATATAGCATCTTTTATTCTCTTTTTCTCTGTAGAGTTGTGGCTTAAAATGATAACCCACATCCGTCCATCCAGGGCTAGGGCCACTAGGTGAGGCAGACTCGGGGAGTCGGACTGAGCGAAACCCATGCCTATGCTGGAAGGGCATTGGGCTGTGAGAAGCTGCAGGACCCCGCTCTGGGGTGGGGAAAGGCAGTTTGGGGTCCTCAGGGAACAAGCAAGGCCAGGCTCCTGGGTCCCCAGGCTGAGTGGAGGTCAGAGACTTCAGGTTCTCAGTCTTGGACACTGCAGAAGAGCTGAGTACAGGGTGCTGGGCCCACGGGATTGGATCTAGCCTGAGACCTACGGGGAAAGAGGGAAAGGAACTCCGGCAGTTCCTGCATGGAAGAGTGTCCTTGGCTTGCTCAGCTGGGTGGCTTAGCTTGGCAGAAACCACATCTGGAAGTGCAGGGAGGCTGCCTGCATGAGACTAGACTCTGCTCCTTAGAGGGAGACCTGCTCCATAGCTCCAGCATGGCAGATCCAGATGAGAAGAGGCAGTCCATGGTCTTAAAGCATTTATTGTTGGTAGAAAGTTCTGATGAGTGAAAAGTAGAGGTGGCCATGGCCACGTTGGGGGAGAGAGAGGAGCCCAAGAGGACAAAAGAAAGAGATGCAAGAGCTTATGAGAGAGGGGAGGGGCAAGAAGCCCCTTTTATAGTGGGCCAGGACTACCTGGCTGTTGCTAGGTAACTATGGGGAGGAGCATACCTGGCTGTTGTCAGATAACTGTGGGGGTAGAGTCCAGACAATACCAGGAGCTTGGGGCATTGCCCTAAGTGATGGATGGCCACAGAATTAAGGAGCTAGGGCTTCCGGTCAGGAGCCTAGTGTCTGAGAGCATGGCAAATGACCTTCTGTCCCTTCCAGAATTATCTGCTGGGTCTCTGGGGTTTAAAACTAGCTGGAAAACAGGCTGCCTTTCATGGTCCCACATAGAATATACTGTTAAGGTATCAAGTCTATTAATTTGGGGGATTTGTTCATTTGGTTTAGTTGTTTGTTTCGGTTTTCCACCTTTCTCACTAAAATATAGGCTTCTTGCAGATAGGAAGATGTTTCTATAAATTTACTACTAGTACCCACTGGAATGGAGAACACATAACAAGTATTAAGTAAATAAATATAATATCCCATCTTATTTTATAATATATTTTAAAATATACAAATTGTTCTAATATGCTTATAATTTATAAACATACAAAGACTAGCATGTAACTATATCAAAACTTAACCTTAATAAGATGCCAAATGTACAACTTAGTCAAGTTTAATATAATAAGAAATGGAGAAGAAAGCAACTCAAATCATCTAGTGAAACATAAACATTTACTGCCTGTACAACCCTAATAAGAATTGATGTAGTATGTCATCTGTAATTTAATCACCAGTGTTACATCTTGATAGTAAATGAGGATCATAGACTATCACTATAAATTTAGATTGCCACGCATACAAAATACACACAGTGTGACACAAGATGATGAATAGAAATAGTTCAAACTAAGAGTGGTACACTTAACACTGATCATACTGTGCCTCTAGATTTTAGTGCATTCTGAATTGTGTCACCTGTCTCGTCCAATACAGCCTAAATATCAGACCACAAAGAGAGAAATTAGGTCCCCAGTCTTCTTACTTCCTTTAAAACACTGTCTTCACCTGCTCTACTGTTATTGTTTTGTTGATAATTTTTATCATCATTCATAATAGAATAAGAGCAAAAAAAAATCTCAATTGCACTACTATCAAAAAACCCAACACATTACTTGTAATTGTAGATTGGAATATTTTTGGTTATCCTATGAATCCTAAAAGAAGTCAGCTTTCTGTTGAAAAGAAGCCAACAAATTTTCCATGTGTGTCTTATGCAAAAGCAGAGATTTCATTCACTATCTCCCTGTATATAACAGAGTAAGAATCTATCTGAACCCATAAAAATAACTCTTTCCATCCCTCCTTTCTCCTCCATACACACACACACACACACACACACACACACACACACACACACACACACACAAGCATTTGATACTTGTCAGGCCATTATGGCCTTCTGAGACGTTAATGATTTGTTTCATTGTTTTACTATCACACAAAACTTATTTTTCACCAATATAAAACTAGTTGAAATATATATGACTAGTATAAAAGGGACTATTGGTTTACAGAGCAAATGAACAAATAAGAAATTAAGCAGAATATTCCTTCTTGAGTAGAGTGAACAATTAAATGATTATGAGAAAATGCTGCATAGGAAAGAATTCCTCTTCTGGATTTTTTTCCTATGTAAGCCTTTGCAGCTCTGGTGTTATCCAAACTTAAGGACCATGGACAGTGCCTTGGACTTAAACAGTGCCTCATATCTATAAGAAATAATAGTAGATTCTACAAAATGCATCATAAACAATGTCATTTGATGGCTATTGCATTACTAATTAATTTTAAAAATAGTCATTATTAGCTTGGAGAGACGGCTCAGCCAGTTAAGAACATTGGTTGGTCATCCAGAGGTTCTGACTTCAAATCTTAGCAACAACATGGAGGTTTACAGCCATCCATAATCAGATCTGATGCCCTCTTCTATCTGATGCTCTCTTCCATCATGTAGGTGTACATGTAAATATAACTCTTTATAAATATATACATACATACATATTTACATATATACATTTTTTTTGTTTTTTCTCATTTTTTTTAATTTACATTCCAGATCATTTCCCCTTTCCCGTTTCCTCCCTCCCCGAAAGTCCCATAAGCCCCCTTCCCTCCCTCTTTTCTCCATTCAACCCCCTCTCGTTACTCTGTCCTGGCATTCCCCTACATCCAGTCTTTCCAGGACCAGGGGTCTCTCCTTCCATCTTCTTGGAAATCTATTGATATGTGGATTGTGTCTAGGGTATTCCGAGATTCTGGGTCAATATCCCCTTATCAGTGACTGCATACCATGTGTGTTCTTTTGTGATTGGGTTACCTCACTAAGGATGATATTTTCAAGATCTGACCATTTGCCTAGGAATTTTGTGAATTCATTGTTTTTAATTGCAGAGTAGTATTCCATTGTGTAGATATACCACATCTTCTGAATCCATTCCTCCGTTGAGGGACTTCTGGGTTCTTTCCAGTTTCTGGCTATTATAAATAAGGCTGCTATGAACATAGTGGAGCATGTGTCCTTATTGCATGCAGGTAAAGCCTCTGGGTATATGCCCAGGAGTGGTATAGCCGGATCCTCCGGGAGTGTCATGCCCAGTTTTCTGAGGAACCGCCAGACTGCTTTCCAGAGTGGTTGTACCAGCTTGCAATTCCACCAGCAGTGGAGGAGTGTTCCTCTTTCTCCACATCCTCGCCAGCAACTGCTGTCTCCTGTGTTTTTGATCTTAGCCATCCTGACTGGTGTGAGATGGAATCTCAGGGTTGTTTTGATTTGCATTTCCCTAATGACTAAGGATGATGAACATCTCTTTAGGTGCTTCTCAGCCATTAGATATTCTTCAGGTGAGAACACTTTGTTTAGCTCTGTACCCCATTTTTTAATAGGGTTACTTGCCTCTCTGGAGTTTAACTTCTTGAGTTCTTTGTATATATTGGATATTAGCCCTCTGTCGGATGTAAGGTTGGTAAAGATCATTTCCCAGTTAGTTGGTTGCCGCTTTGTCTTTTTGACAGTGTCTTTTGCCTTGCAAAAACTTTCAAGCTGTACTACAGAGCAATAGTGTTAAAATCCGCATGGTATTGGTACAGTGACAGACATGTAGATCAATGGAACAGAATTGAAGACCCAGAAATGAATCCACACTCCTATGGTCACTTGATCTTTGACAAAGGAGCTAAAACCATCCAGTGGAATAAAGATAGCCTTTTCAACAAATGGTGCTGGCTCAGCTGGAGGTCAACATGCAGAAGAATGCAAATTGACCCATCCTTATCTCCTTGCACTAAGCTCAATTCTAAGTGGATCAAAGATCTCCACATAAAACCAGACACACTGAAACTAATAGAAGGGAAACTAGGGAAGAACCTTGAACATATGGGCACAGGGGAGAATTTCCTGAACAGAACTCCAATAGCTTATGCTCTAAGATCAAGAATAGACAAATGGGACCGCATATATACATTTTTAAGAAAAAAATGGTAAAAAAATTTTTTTCATAAATCCACAAAGTATCTTGAAGTACTAAGATGAGTTACTTTCCTAAAGGAATATCAAAACATATCTTATATTTTCTTCTATATTACAATGATCAAATAATCACTTTTGGAGTACTATTATTTGATTTTCCCCTCAACATATCCTTATGTGATTTCAAAGCACTTCATCTTAAATGGTATAACTATTAGAGTTCTGGTGACACTGATCTTATCATTTTGTCTTATGTTCTTGGTGCAAATAAGAGAGGAACACTTATCCTTAATTTATAGATCAGGCATTCTGATCACAGTTCTTACACAAGGAAGCTGATGCTTGATAATCTTCACTGCTTAGCAAGTGATGTTTACTTGAGAACATGTTGGCATTAATTTATTTGTACCTACACTTAATTCAAAGCATCTCACATGGACACCACTTGTGGTATTTTGTTAGCACTTTCAAATGACAATATAATTTAAATCAATTCCATTTAGCGCCCACTCATTGTGCAAAAAACTGCACCTCATGTATTGCAAGTGATATAGGCTATATCTTAAGGGATATTTTGGTATATAGAGGAAAAAAAATTCTAGGCATCAGTCACATGACATGACACAAAGGAGATTATTAAAAATGTTATAACGGAGTGTCAGTCCAAGTTTTAGAAGAAGAAAAAGGAAACGGATGGATTCTCATAGAAATAAAATAAAACGGAAAAAGTTTCAAAAAATTGATTAAATTCTGGAAGAAAAATAGGAATTTAGGAGCTGTGGACATTAAACATGAAGTGGCAAGTTACAAGGAAAGGTTAAGGTACAAAGTAGATACACATAATATAGTAAAAAATATGTTTTACTACATCATGTAGTAAAACTAAAAGGTACCTTTTGTAGGAAACATTGGGGAGAAATATAACTATCCTAGGTAATATACCTAAAAAGGTTAAAAGCAATGTAAGCTTTGAATTCTCAACTATAACATGAAACCTGATCTTTAGACAACAGTATTTTCAAAGAATTTTTAAAAACTATATGGTATTTTGTTTATTGATGATATAATTAATTGATGATTTGAAAGGTTTTAATTTCACAGAAGTGGGTCTGGGAAAATTGAAGACTGATATGATCCCAAACTCCGTCTCTTGGAATGTGATGGGGTCATTACAATCAAGAACCCACAGTACATGTGTAAGACATGAATTCAAGAAAAGGGACATAAAAGTAGAAGGACTAAGGTTTTCAAAGATAAGGGCTACTTATCTTTGAAAGATAAGTATAGCTACCACCCCTCATCCGAGAAGTCTCTCATTAGAACAAATGAAGGTCATCATAATACACACACACACACACACACACACACACACACACACACACACACACACAACTGGACAAAATCCAGCTATCAATTCCACTACTTGCTCACCTTATGCCACATCTGACATATGCCCAAATCTTCCTGTACCCATCTCCACCTACCACTAGTCCTCCTGCAAAATCTATTCTATTTCCCCTTCTCATGTATCTTGTGTGCAGATCTTTGTTACTTAGCCTCCTCAGCCTGTATATTGCAGAATGAGTCTCCTTTATACAGCTGCTGTCCACTTATAAGTGAGTACATACCATGTGTGTCCTTCTGGGTCTGGGTTACCTCACTCAGGATGATTTCTTCTAGTTCCATCCATTTGCCTGAAAATTTCATTTCAATGTTTTTAACAGCTGAATATTACTCTATTGTATAAATGTACTACAAATGTCTTCATATTTTCTTATACTAGGGGACATCTAGGTTGTTTACAGTTTCTGCCTGTTATGAATAAAGCTGATAATAAGATAATTGAGCAAGTGTCCTTGTCGTAGGATGGGGTGTCCTTTGGGTATATGCCTAAGAGTGATACAGCTGTATTTTGAGGTAGATTGACTCTCAAATTTCTGAGAAATCTCCATAGTGATTTCCATGGTGGCTATATGAATCTGCACTTCTATCGGCAGTGGAGGGGTGTTCCCCTTGCTCCACATCCTCACCAGCTTGAGTTGTCACTTGAATTTTTGATCTTAGTCATTCTGTCATCTGTGAGATAGAATCTCAAGGTAGTTTTGATTTGCATTTCCCTGATGATTAAAGAAGTTCAACATTTCTTTAAGTGTTTCTCAGCCATTTAAAATTCCTGTGTTGAGAATTCTGTTTATATCTGTATCTCATTTTTAATTGGATTAGTTTGATTATTGATGTCTAATTTCTTGATTTCTTCATATATTTTGGATATGAACCCTCTGTCAGATATGGAGCTAGAGAAAACCTTTTCCCATTCTGTAGGCTGCCATTTTTGTGCTATTGATGGGGGTCCTATATCTAACAGAAGCTTAAAGTGTAGGGGTAAAGCTTCTAGGTGGCAGCAAGTTGATTTCTCCATGTTCAATAGTATAAACTGTGTCTTCAGCAATAGAGCCTTATTGTCAGGCTATGGAGAGCAATGAAGAGCTTTGATAAATTTTGTGTGTGTGTGTGGTAAATGTCAATGGGACCCCTTTAACAAATGACTCAACAAGAAGCAACTCATTCCTGGCACTAGAGGCTTTACTTAATGGCATATGATATCTAGTTGGAACATTTTCTCACTGTCAGATAGTGAATCCACTTTTTTATTTAGAAATAATTTAATTTTTTTTACTTATATAAGCTTATATTTATGTATACACCTCTCTCATGCTTTATGACCCCCTTCCCTTTCCTACTAATTCTGTCTTTCTCCTTTGTCCTCTTAAACAGATTTATTTCTGCTTTCATATCTCATATACAATATACACATACATAATTTTGCATGTCTATATGAAATGTAAAATCACAAATGAAAGAAAATATGCAATGCTTTCAAGACAGGCTTAATCCACCTAATATGATTCTCCTTGGCTGTTAATTATTTAATTTTTGTTTCTTTTTATGTTTGTTTCAGACAATGTACCCTCCATTCTTTTTTTGTATTTTGCATTTTTGAGGTTGTAATCAAATTACAATGAGTCTCCCCTTTCTTTCCATCCTTCAAACCTCCCTATTATTAAAATTTGTGGCCTTTTAAAGAATTAATTGCAATTGTATAAATATATGTATATGTTCATATAAAAAAAATTCCTAAATTTAACTTACTACACCCGTATAATGTTACTTGGATGTATGTTTTAAGGGCTGATCATTTGGTAGTAGACAACTATTTGGTTTGCTCTTCTTTGGGGAAGACCATATCAACCAACTTATTGAGACTATAAAGTATTTACATAATGTTCCTTTCCCTTTCCTCCCACCAAACCCTGCCATGTAGCCCTCCTTACTCTCTTTAAAATTCATGGCCTTGTTTTCTTTAATTGTTATTATGGATACACATATAAAGATATGTCTGTGTATGTGTGTGTGTGTGTGTATGTGTGTGTGTGTGTGTGTGTGTCTGTGTGTGTGTGCAGGATCAATTGAACACAACTGAGCAGTTTGCCTTTATGTATTCCTAAATGTATATATTCCTAAACAAATAAATACAACTTGCTTATTCAATATGATTTTACATAGATCCAGATTGTACATTTTTTCCTATATTAAATATTTGGTTTTGTATCTAAAACCTCATTTCCAATACAATAAATATCATTTAGATTTTTCTCTAGTAATCTCACTTTCAGTGATTCCATAATATTTCATGACTAATATTAATGATCTATTTTGTATTATTGAAGTTGTACCCAATTTATACCATATTGAATATCAATGTATGTGTGTGTATGTGTGTGTATCATCATATCCATAACTGTCACTTTAAAATTAATTTCTATATATAGAATTTCTGAGAATGTCAAAAATTAATTTCTGTCCTGACCTCTTTTATTAGGCATATGTTTTCTAGTTACAAGAACTTCTTACTTTTGACTCTTCCTTTTACATAGGTAGGTAAAGTGAAAAATGTTCCAGGCTTTGAGGGTGACATGATTGCATATGCTCCAACTCAAACCCTTACCAACTACACAATGCTTCACTTCCTTGGCTTCAATTTCCTCCTCTATGAAGATATTCTCAATGACAATTTTTGATCAAATATGACATAAAATTCCTTGTGCATAATAGATTCTAGGAAAATATTAATTGTGTCACTCAGTTCTTCCTGATATTTATTCCAAGTTAGTACTCATTACTTTAACAACATCTCTTTGTAAGGATCCAAACAGGCCTCTCTTCCTTCTCACTATCCTTTACCATAGAGCAACAGTGGACTGTCATCTCATGAAATAATTACCAATTAGCCCTTCAGAGAGACCATTAAATTGACACTTTGTCATTATTGTATTACTTACACCACATTGATTTATGATTGGCATGCCCTCACATGACAGAGGAATGACCCTTCAACTCTAAGCATAGGTCATCAGTCTACTATCATGTAGTTCCCCTAGAGCCCAGAGAGTTTTCATTGCTACCAATATTGAGATAATAATTGCTTTTTTGCCACGTTTACTGCAGATGGCATTAACTTAATTCTAACAATTAAGACAAGTTTGTTAACAATAAATATTATTGAGGACAAAAAAGAAAAACATAGCCTTATTTTTTTTCTTGACTTTGCAGCCCACATCTCAAACTACACAAAGAATGAATTGTAAGTTCATAACCTTAGCAACAAATAGGAGTTCTCATCTGTGGCTTGACCTCATTCTCTACAGGAATAATGATTTAGTTTCCTCTTCTTACTGTAAGAGATCCACAAAGAGCATCTTACATGTAGACAGAAGTATAAGAATAGCAATTAAACATAGTGAAAAATGCAATTATCCCAAGAACTCCACTAGAAATATGATAGCCATGCCTTATAATCATATTGCACTATAAAATTGAATCACATTCAATCATCGGATAAGTGCAATAGTGGTAAATAATTAATTTCAACCCCTTATTTTAACCATAACTAATCTTTGCTACAATATTAAAAGAATTTGTAATTAAGTTTTGAAAAGAATAAAAAAATTTACAAATATTAAATATTAGAGGCATTCTCCTTAAGTAAAGAATAAAAGAGTAAAACAAAAATGCCTGCAATTTTCACTTTTCTCAGCATTATACTGGAAGTACCCCACAGTATGTACAAGGACATTATCTGAATAAGAAAAGAATGGACATGGAAAATGGAAAGTTAACAGGTATGGTTATCTACATAGAAACCACTCTTAAAATCTGTGCCTGAAGTATTAGAAATATAGAGTCCAGAGCTATTGACTGTGGGATGGCAACCCCATCCCTCTACTTGATGCACTGTACCTCCACTCAAGGTAGACTCTACAATGTCCACCTTCCCACTGTAGAGCACTCATCCAAGGTCTCTCCCTTTGAGAATCTCTCAACTTCAGTACATTCTAGAGTGTCCCCCTACCTCTTACCTCCCAACATTGCCTGTTACCATTCTGCTAGCCCTCTGGGTTTCAGTCCTTTTTTCCTACAGTCAAAAGCTCTGACCTAGAACTATTTCTGTCTGAAATAACTGCAGGGACAAAAATTGAGAAGAGCATGACAGACTCAAATTGGGATCCAGCTCAACTGGAGACCCAGAGCCTTGACACTGTTACTGATACTACGGTGTGCTTACAGACAGGGACCAAGCATGGTTGCCCTTTGAGAGATCCATCAAACAGCTGAAAGATTCACATGCAGATACTAGCACCCAACCAATGGACAGGAGCCAGGGACCTCTGTGGGTGAATTGGGGAAAAGCTGGAAGAAGCAGAAGAAGTGAGTGGCCTCATGGGAAAACCATCAGTCTCAACTGACCTGGACCCCCGAGATCTCTCATACTGAGTCACCAACCAGGCAGCATACACCAGCTGTTATGAAGACCCCAACACATATATAGCAGAGGACTACCTGGTCTGGCCTCAGTGAGAGAAGATGCACCTAACCCTCAAGAGAGTTGAGGCCCTAGGGAGTGTGGTGGCCTGGTGGAGTGGGGCTGAGAAGGTGGGTGCATTTTCTTGGAGAAAGGGAGGGGAGGAGAAGGTATGGTATAGGGAGCGGTCGTGGGGCAGACCAGGAGTTGGATGAAGTCCTGACTGTAAAAAAAGGATTAAACAATAAAAAATATTAAAAAAAGAAACATGGAGTTCAGTAAGGGAATTTATTGTCAATGCAGGTTAATAAAATAATATCAAATTTACCTGACAAAAACATACATATCTGTGTCAGCTGGCATGTATGATTATAGATAAAAATATGAGTAAATTCCCTGAAAAGGAGTGTGGCACATTTTCTATTGAGCCTTCTAAAAAGGTTGACTGATAGAGCTTCAGTCACTGTAGAGTGTTTGATATGTTGCATGTCTATGTTTAAACCCTTAATACCCCATCCACCATCCACTTCTAGGTCTGCTAAATATCCTTATGATTATCCTGTGAAACCCTCAAGACTATTCACTTACAGACCACTAGTTTCTACCTACCCACAAGCTAAGATTGTCTTTAGATAGTAGCTAATCTCTATAGTAATTCCCTCTTTTCTCTAACCCACCAATGCATTTGAAAAACATTTTAACTTATGACTTTCTTTATTCTGTTACTTTAAAACTCCATGAAATCATTGGAACATGGAATTTACCATAACCTATATTTGTGTTTTTGGACCATGGTGACTCATTTTTGGGTCCTGAGTAAACTATTTCTTATTCGCTTTGAAGTAAAAGCTGTTTTTGTTTGTTTGTGTTTTGTTTTTGTTTTGGGGTTTGGAGATATATGTGTATCAACAAACTTATGATTAGATACTAAAGTTATTGCTGTATTTTTGTAGGTAACTTGACAATGTATATCCAGAGACTCAAGTCAATGAGATATTTACCTAACCAGTTTTCTAAAAACTTGAATTTAGAATACAAAAATGTGCACAGTTAAAGTATGTTTAGAGATGGGATTATGGGAATATTCAGAGTAAAACTGATCACAGAAACAAAATTTTAGTGAAATATGATAGTAATGTAACAGACTTCCTAGAGCCTTTTGTACAGCCATTGACTCCTTCTTTCATGTTTTAGACACTTTGGTTGACAATGGTATTTATTGGGAGCCCCGGGACAGTCAGGACATGAGAAACCAACAAACTGGGAAATGATCTTTATCAACCCCACATCTGACAGAGTGCTAATGTCCAATATATACAAAGAACTCAAGAAGTTAGACTCCAGAGAGGCAAGTAACCCTATTAAAAATGGAGTACAGAGCTAAACAAAGAGTTCTCACCTGAAGAATATCTAATGGCTGAGAAGCACCTAAAGAAATGTACAAAATCCATAGTCATTAGGGAAATGCAAATCAAAACAACCCTGAAATTCCACCTCACACCAGTCAGAATGGCTAAGATCAAAAACACAGGAGACAGCAGGTGTTGGCGAGGATGTGGAGAAAGAGGAACACTCCTCCACTGCTGGTGGGATTGCAAGCTGGTGAAATAAATAAATAAATAAATAAATAAATAAATAAATAAATAAATAAAATAAAAGAAACCTGTCAGCATAATGTTAGTTCTATTGGTGGTTTCATACGAGCATTTGACACCTTTCTGGCCAATCAAATATGAAAGCAAGCCAGCCTTCTCTAATGTTCACCTTGTTTTTATTCAGTTACAGTAGTCAGAGATTTTCTGCTGCTTCTCATCACCATGTGCATTCCCTCATGCAAATGCAGAAGGAGGCAGCACCTAGGAATCTGAAGCAGTCTACAACCACATGCACAAAGCCTGCATGCTGAGGAAAGGGAAGAGAAGCATCAATTTCAACCATCGCTGAAGTCACAGTGGAGATGCTGGGTTAGCTCATCTCTGAATGGTTTGGTATGTTAAGAATTCTTATTATAGACATTTGGCGTTTTTATCAACTAGAGTCAAAAGCTAACTAACTGAAACACATTAAATTATTTATAACATACTCTTTTTTAAAAAAAACCTCTCTGCTTCCCTTAAAATCTGTTTCAATCATTATTTAATAACATATGGTATGCTGCCAAAATATTATTTTAACTGTGCTACTGAAGAAACTAAGGAGCTTTACCACTACTCAGTGTTATTGTTCCTATATCAATTGAGGGAGGAGAAACTGGAAGAGATTAGTGACTTCTTTTGTCAGATCATTAATTATTAGAGAGCCAAGATCAGAAATCAGTATGTGACTTTGCCTCCCTGTATGAATGCCTCTTGAAATAGCTAGAATGATACCCCAGCCATTTGTTCCAGCAATGCGGCACAGACATTGATTCACACATATTAATGGAGCACAAGATAGCCAGAAACATTGAAAATGGAAGATTTTCATCTCTGGGCACTGACATTAAGGTGGCTTTCATTTGGTTTTTTAAACTTTATTTTTCTGAAAATTCTACAATAAACAAATAGCAGTTATATAACAAGTGTCAAACTAAAGGTTACGTTAAAAAATGTCAAAAGCAAGGTGTCTATTTAAAAGGAAAAGGCATTTAAATATAGTTAACATTTCACAACACTGAATATTATACATTGTTAAAAATATTACATAACGTATAAAATTCAACTCAAATAAAAATTGTCAAAAATTTACTTACAAATCTTAGATAATGCATATTTTGAAAAATGAAAAGGTGAAAAGAATACATTATTTTAAATCAATATATACCAAATACATCAATTTAGTTAAAACTTTTATAGGCTTGTTTTTGGTGAGGAATTTTTTGAAACACTTTATGTGGTTTTTTGTTTTTGTTTTTGTGGTTTTTGTTGATTTTTTTTGTTTTGTTTTTGAAGAAAGCAACCTGAATTTATGAAATTTTCTGAGGAGAAAGGATAGTATTCATTTCTTGAATTACGATGATGTCTGTTTTTAAATTGGTATGAGGGTACTTAAATATTTAGTCTGAAATAGTAATTACAATAGTCACCCATTAAATGGTGCTTTCCCCAGCATGCTTTAAAGATGTTACACATTACCTCAGTATTAGAAACTCTTCCAGACACACATTGCCATTACCTGAGCTTACATGTGAAGGAACTGGGGTGCTGAGGTCTAGTCCTTTGGTTGCCACTCTTTACCAAAAAATGAAAATACTGGAATTTTTTTAAACTTAATTAACTTAACTCATTGGAATTTAATTTTTAAATTCTAATATTCATAATAATTATCCAGATTCATCAGCAAATTCTCAGAAGTCTTTTTTTGGTTGTTGTTGTTTCTAAATAACATTTTACAAGATAAAGGAGAGAAAGTACAAGTATGGGAGAAAATGTGACTTCGTATTTACGTGATATAGTGACTGCCAGGGGCAGTTTAGGTACTGAAAATTCAATGTTCTTGTATGAGTGAAGTGCTTGTCATTAAATAAATATGATTTTTATTTACAAGCATCATTTAAATGTTAAAGGATCTATTAAAAAACAGTGTTAATTAACTTATTTATATCTATACTTTTAAAATAATTTGGTGAGACAGCTTCAATTAGATGAAAAGAATGAATTACTTTAGATACACATATAGATGTAGGCATATAAAAATATAGATTCATAAATGTAGACATATAGAATTAATGTAAAACTTTTGACACCCTGGAATAAGCAAATGTTGAACTATAAAATGAGCTGCATTTTGAATCGAGATTCCTGGACACTGAATAAGCCTTACTCAGTGCTTCAGTTGAAGCTGTAAATTTCGTTGTCTTTGTGCCATTTGTTTTTTGGTTCAGCAAACACCGACTGTCCATGCCAAGTTGTGAAGGTTCTTTCTCCTCCCCTTTGAGAGCCTCAGGACTGATTCCATATGCTTCAAGCCCAGGGAAATATAGTGCCAAGAGCTTTACCTGCTGAGTCAGTCAACCATCTTTTCAGTCCTTGACTTCCTGGCCGCCGCTAATCAGTGGGCCTCACAGAAGTCTCCAGATAAGGGGGATGTCAGGCAAGTGCTCCAGCATCAGCAAAGGCCAGGTATCTGCAGCCAGTCAAGTGGTCAGACCGCTGTTTACACAGCATCTGCTCCTTGAACCCAAGACGGTCCAAATACAGAGTGGGTTATAAAAGAAATGACCATGATTCCACTAATGACTGCAGATAAAATAATTGTTTAATTTTTCTTTAGTGCTATGAATGAGCAATTGTTTCCTGGTACAAATATGTTCTAGTCATTCACAAATTTTACCTTTATCCTTTTGTTTACTTTTTTTTTTCTTAAACAAGACCAGAGACTTAAATACACACTAACACACACAGACACACAGAAAGACACACACACATATATTTGATCACACACACACTCACACACACAGACACCCTTACATAAACAGATGTGTTCACATCCACTCACACACGGAGAGACACACTCACCCACACACTCAAATTCACACACACACACACACACACACATATACAGAGACACATTCACATATGCTCACACAGACACACACACACACACACACACACACTCACACACAGACACCCTTACATAAACAGATGTGTTCACATCCACTCACACACGGAGAGACATACTCACCCACACACTCAAATACACACACACACACCATTTGGAAGAACTGAGTCTGCTCTTTCACTCATTTCAGTGTTAAGTTGTTCATTTGAAGCTACAATTACAGTGAAAATTATCATGATGATCTTACTGCACTATGTCCCCAGATTTACTGCCCAAAGAACATGCAACAATTAATGTGCCTTCATTATCCTTCAGAAGTATAAGACAACCCCCCCAAATTTTTATTCTTTATACTCAGAATGAGGCTTTTCGACAATATGTCCTAGACCATTATTATGTTTTGCACATGTACTTTTAATGGCTGTAGAGCAGTGGCAGGCATGAGGTTCTGGATTCTGATCCCCAGAACCAAATCAGAGCTGGGTGCTATAGCACCATTCTATAATCCGAGCTCATGTAGGACAAGATGGGCAGTGTAAACAGTCTAATCTCCAGATCCCCCAGGGTCTGCTGGCCTGGTGCACAAAACTGGAGTCACCAATGACAACCTGCCTTTTATAAAGTAGAATCAAGGTGAGACAATTTCAGAGTTTGTACTCTAACCACCTCATGTACAGAAGGATACACAAATGCCTATGCACATATAAACAATGGTGTCTGTGTGTGTGTGTGTGTGTGTGTGTGTGTGTGTGTGTGTGTGTGTGCGTGTGTCCATACTAAGTTTCCTATATTTTTTATTGGATATATTCTTTATTTACATTTCAAATGTTATCCCCTTTCCCAGTTTCCCCCCTCCCAGATAGCCCCTATCCCATCCTTCCTCCACCTACTTCTATGAGGATGTTCTTCCACCCACCCCACTGCCAGCCGCTCCCCTCAATTCCCCTCCACTGGGAGGCCTTCAT
Organism: Tokudaia tokunoshimensis; assembly: GCA_036184795.1. Taxonomy (NCBI): domain Eukaryota; kingdom Metazoa; phylum Chordata; class Mammalia; order Rodentia; family Muridae; genus Tokudaia; species Tokudaia tokunoshimensis. Next base: position 10,582,538 of record BTHU01000005.1, on the reverse strand, counting down.
AGGACCAGGGACCTTTCCTTCCATTGATACCTGACAAGGCTTTCCTCTGCTATACATGCACCTGGAGCCATGTGTACCCCTTAGTTGATGGCTTAGTCCCGGAGAGCTCTGGGGGGGTCTGGTTGGTTGATATTGTTTTTTCTATGAGGTTGCAAACCCCTTCTGCTCCTTCAGTCCTTTCTCTAACTCCTCCATTGGGGACCCTGCACTCAGTACAATGGTTGGCTGCAAGCATCTGCCTCTGTATTTGTAAGGCTCTGGAAGGGACTCTCAAGAGACAGCCATATCAAACTCCTTTCAGCAAGCATTTCTTGGCATCCACAATAGTGTCAGGGTTTGGTGATTGCATATGGAATGAGTCCCCAGGTGGCACAGTCTCTGGATGACCTTTCCTTCACTCACTGCTTTAATAATAATAATCACCCTTCATCTCAGGCTTTATGTTTTACATTGGAGCCACGTGAGGATATTTATGACTACTTGTGAGAAAATTCCAAGCAAACAAGAATCTTGTAATCTTAGTTTCTTCAAAACCGCGAGATTGTTCTTGAATCATGCCCCTTCCCTGTGTAGCAGATAGAAGTGGGTTTATTTCAGGTTATTCATTACAACTGACTATTGCTATTTGCTTACATATCTCCATGAAAACAAAACAGGTTTTTGCCACACATGCAGTTTGCTGCCCCATAGAGTTTGCCATTGGAGTCATATACTTTATTAATGTGATTCCTCTTAATCTGGAGTGTAAAAAGTATTTGATGCTCTAAATAAAGTTGGCTATTGCATAAGACTTTGGTCAGTCTCATTTATCAGCTCCATTCTTCCAGGTCCCACTGCCTCTAGATCAGTGAACAGCCAACCTTGACTTGACTATATTAACTGTAAAAAACCTCAGAAAAAAATGCCAATTTTTCTTTACTGAAACATAAAAATTACATATTTATGGGCTGACATACAAGTTCTCCAAACATGTAGGTGTTTTGTTTCAAGTTAGTATAAATTATAACATCAAGTTACTAATCTATCTTTTTTTACGACTTGGTGGAGATAAAATCACGTTCCTCTACCTTTTTGAAATATAAAGCTCATAATTATTAACCATAGTCACCCTATGTCACATGCCATTCTAAATAGCATGAATAGCAGAACTCTTGTTCTGCCAGGGTTTTGAATTTAGTAGGAAGTATCCGTGTTATATCAACTAAATGCATATTAAGTGGTCACTCAAGTACTCAGGCAGGAAATTAATTGCCAGAGTACTATAGTGCTGGTGTTAAAGGACTCTTATGCTGTAGCCTGCTGTGATCTCATAAAGCTTTTGCCATTGGCTTTACTTCTTGTCATCATAGGATCCTTGTCTTATATCACAAGAAAAAGGGTGAAAACAATACAATAAAATATTTTGAGGGAGGTCACATTCACATAACCTTTAAGCAACAATTTATACGTTGAATCGTATTACCCTTGCCATGGTGTCTGTAATAAATTAAAATTTGGTATAATCATATTACTATAAAACTTTGGGTTTTATTCAAGAAAAAACTGTTCAATTCAACAAGTGGCAATTTGTCATCAAGTCTGAGAAGGGAAGAGAATGAGAAGACTAAAATGTTCTGTCAAACTCCTTTGCCTTCCTTAGCTCAGTCTCATTAATTGGGTACAGACAATGATGTGAAACAAATGGAGGACAAATATCAGACTTAAAATAGAAGTGTTGTCCTGAGAATATCTATAAGCAGACATGGTAGATCAAGTGAAGAAAAGACAAACTTGCAAGCTGAATCTGCTTGGGAGAATCAGATTCTGTGGGATGTGCAGAAAACTGCATCTGTGTGGTGTGATGTACGTGTGAGATCAGGCAGAGCAGGAATCAAACCACCTCCACATTTCACAAAGAGAAGTCCCTAGAATAGGACCCCTACTAGAAAGTTCAGCAAAAAAAGTTCTGTATCTCCACAAGGCTCCACAAGGTTAGACAAGGCCTAACAAGGTCAGCATGAGTCATCTCTAGCTACTGAGACTTGAAAAGTGACCTCTTAACTGAGAAATTTGATTTATTTTTTAATTGATTCAGATTAACAGAGATATTTGACTAGACTTCACTGTATTGAATACTATTTGCACAAAACATGTTCAGTACAAAGGGAGCAAGACCTGTACAGCCATAGTAGTGCTAGAAAGGTCACAGCCAAGGATCTCTCACCAGAAACCTCAAACCTCCTCCTCCTCCTTCTCTTCCTCCTCCTCTTTCTTCTTTAATTAATTTTTTTCATGCTCCATATTTTATTCCCCCACCCTCATCCACCCTCCAACTGTTCCACTTCCCATACCTCCTCCCCAACCCATCTCCATTTGGATGTCCCCACCCCCCATTAGCAGTCCTCTACTGTATGTGTGTTGGGGGCCTCATATCAGCTGGTGTGTGCTGCCTGTTTGGTGGTCTAGTGTTTGAGAGATCTCAGGGGTCCAGATTAATTGGGACTGCTAGTCATCCTACAGGATGACTTCTCCTCAGCATCTTTAAGCCTTCCCTAGCTCAACAACAGGTGTGAGCTTCTTCTGTCCATTGGTTGGGTACAAATATCTACATCTGACTCTTTTAGCTGCTTGTTGGGTCTTCCAGAGTACAGTCATACTAGGTCCCTTTTTCTGAGTGTTCCATAGCCTCAGTAATAGTGTCAGGCCTTGGGATCTCCCCTTGAGCTTGATTCCATTTTGGGCCTGTCACTGGACCTTCTTTTCTTTAGGCTCCTCTCCATTCCCATCCCTGTAATTCTTTCAGACAGGAACAATTTGGGTCAGAGTTGTGCCTGTGAGATGCCCCCCCCCTCATTTGATGCCCCATCTTCCTGCTGGAGATGAGTTCTATAAGTTCCCTCTCCCTACTGTCAGACATTTAATCTAAGGTCCCTCCCTTTGAGTCCTGAGAGTCTCTCACCTCCCAGGTCTCTGGTGCATTCTGGAGCCCCCCCCCCCCAGCATGAGGTTTCCTGTTTCCCTTTTCTCTGCTGGGCCTCAGGACTTCAGTCCTTTACCCCCACCCAATAACAGATCAGGTTCCCATCTCCCCTCCACCCCCCTCCCATGTTTCTCCCTCCCTCCCCACTTGTGATTGTTTTGTTCTCCCTCCCAAATGGGACTGAGGTGTCCTTACTTGGGCCCTTCAGCTTGTTGACCTTTTTGAGCTCTGTGAACTATATCTTGGGTACTCTGTACTTTTTTTATTTTTGTGATTTTGGGGATTGTGTTTTGTTTTGTTTTGTCTTGTCTTGTTTTGTTTGGCTAACATCCACTTATTAGTGAGTATATACCATGCATGCCCTTTTAGGTCTGAGTTACCTCACTCAGGATATGATATTTTCTAGTTCCATCTATTTGCCTGCAAAACTCAGGATGCCCTGGTACTTAGTAGCTGAGTAATATTCCATTGTGTAAATGAACCACATTTTCTGTATCTATTCTTCTGTCATGGGACATCTTGGTTGTTTCCAGCTTCTGGCTATCACAAATAACTCTTGATCAGTGTTCCTCTTCTCTCCCTATGTACAATTATGAATGTCAACTTTCATCTCTTGTATTTAAAATGTTTGAGACTATTATACAGTAGTATCATACACACACTTCTTTCTCCCCACCATAAGTGCTCCTGTATTCTTCCTTCTCAAATTTATGATCTCATCTTCTTTAATTATTATTGTTACTCATAAAAATATATGTAAAATATATGTATATACATGCATACATAATGCATAAAATATGGAGGCAGTATATAGAGAGATAAAAATAGAGATAGACATATCATGCTGAATCCATTTAGTATTAGTCACACATGTATATGGGGACATTAGATCAGATAATGCATCAGAGGGTCCCTCATTGGAGAAAATTGATTCTCCCTCTCTTAGAAGGCATCGACTGCCTATAGCTCTTCAGCTAGAGGTGGGCCTTGTAGAACTTTACTCAACTACATTGACTTGTCAACTAGTATTGTCATTGTTTAGGTCTTGGTCAGATAATCATATCATTGAAATTTTATGGTTGCAGCCTCCCTGTCATAGATATAAGACACTCTTGTGTCTTATATCAAAGACATTCTGGTCTTCTGCCTCTTCTAGTTTTCATGGTCTCTCTTTCAGAATGCTTCCTGAGCCTTAGGTGTAGGAGTTACGTTGGATATATACTGATTGGGGTTAGGTAACCCACTTATTCTATGCATTGTGACCAATTGTAGATATCTCTTATAGTCTCCATTAAAGGAAGATTCTTGGATGAGAGAAAAGGGCGAGTATTTATAATACAATTAGAAATTATGTTTATAGGAAAATATCTTTCTCTAGGGTCTAGGACCTTTCCAGCCATGGGTACTTGGCTAGACTTTCAATACCAGTCATAAACTCCCTAACATTTAGTGAGCCATAACCCAATTAGTCAGTTGTTTGCCACTCCTAGTGTAAAAATGCCACTATTGTATCATTCATGATGCCTTACTGGCAGGTCATTCTTGAGAGTTATGGGTTTAGCAGCTGGGTAGAAATATTGTGTTTCTTCCATAGAATTTTTCATAATACCTTCCAAAATATACACTGAAAGAAAGGTAGGATCTTCAACAAATGGTTTGGGGAAAAATAGATGTTCACACATCACACAATGAAATTAAACCCATTATCTATCACTGTACACTAAAATCAACTCAAAATGGTATAAAGACTTTGATATGACACCTGGAATACTAAAATTTTTAGAAGAAAACACGGGCAATACCCTACAAGGCAGAGCTTCAGAAAAGAACCTTCAGAATAGGACCCCATTTACTCAGGAAATTCAAAACTTGACAAATGGGAACCCACAAAACCAAAAAGATTCTGCATAGCAAAGGTAGTAATCAGTGGAGTAGAGAGGATCCCACAGAGTCAGAAAGAATCTAGCTATATTATTAGCAGAAGATTAATATTCAGATAAGACAAAGAACTCAGAAAACAAAGAATCGTGGAAACAAACAACCCAATTAAAAAATATGACAGATCTGAACTGATAGCTCTCAAAAAAAAAAGAAATAAAAGTAGCAACAAAATACCTTTTATAATATTTTAAATTTACTTATTTTAAGTGAATGAGTATCTTGACTGTATGTTTGCCTGCCTGTACACTGTAAGCATATCTGATGTCCACAGAGTTCAAAAGATGGTTTCAGCTCACAAGCAACTGTAGTTACACGTGGTTATGAGTCACTAAGTGAATGTGGAGAATGAAACCTAAGTCCTATGAAAAATTAATAGTTCCCTTTACCACTGAGCATATTAAACTAAAGAAGGAAAGAAAAAGGAAGGAAGGAAGGAAGGAAAGAAGAAAGAAAGAAAGAAAGAAAGAAAGAAAGAAAGAAAGAAAGAAAGAAAGAAAGAAAGAAAGAAAGGAAGGAAGGAAGAAAGAAAGAACAAAAGAAAGAAAGAAAGAAAGGAGAGAGGAAGGAAGAATAGAAAAGAAAAGAGAAAGAGAAAGAGAAAAACAAACAAACAAAAAACTTCAAAATGTGTAAACCAGACATAGTGGAGATCTTTAATTGCAACATTTGAGGGGTTGAGGCAGATGGATTTCTCTTAGCTTCAGGCCAGCCTGTGGTGAATAGTCAGCTTCAGGCCAACCTAGGCCACAAACTGAGAATCTGTCCTGAAAGACAAATGAAAAACAAACAAACAAACAAACAATACAAACAAAAAAGTGTTTGACATTTTAAGTAATTAGGGAAATGCCAATTAATATTACTTTGAATTTTTATTCTTACTCCAGTCCCAATGACTAAGAATGAAAAACATAAATAAATACTGACAGTAAATAACAGTGAAGACACAGTGAAAGGTAACCTTCATTTACCATTGATGGGACTGTGAAGCAGTGCTGCCACTCTGAAAATCAGTGTGGGGGATCCTGGAAAACATAAACGTAGATCTACGTTGTGACCCAGCTATTGATATAGACCCAAACGACATGACGCTGTGCTCCGCAAATACGTGCTTAGCCAAGTTCACTGCTACCTAATTAACAACAGCTAGAAAATGGAGACAGCCTAAACACCATCCACCAATGAAGAGATAATGAACACGGAGTACACATACCCAATGGAGTTGCATGTACACACACACACACACACACACACACACAATTTAAAGTTAGTTACTCATTTGGGAACAACAAAAGCTATGCCTAGCATGGGAAATCCCTTCCAAGCTGTTGGTCAGGAATCAGAAGTGATTCCTAGAATGGCACAGACTATTTTCCTTGCTCTTTGTCACCTTCCAGAACTTGCTGAAGACACTTCAGATGTAGACCCTGACAGACTGGGGCTGGGACCAACCGGGAAGCCTTCTCTCTGAGGACTAACTTCAATCATTTTTTAAGCCGAAAATGATAAAGCAAATTTATCATTATTAGAAAATATTATTAGCTTATTAGAAAATTTCCAGATGACCTAATTAGTTCTGATAGCTGATTATAAAAATCTTCTTTATATACACAACATAATAAGAAAGTAAGAATATAAAATGTGATTATCGGTACTTACAGTTAGGTAAACATTTTTTCTTCTACCAACTTAACTATATTGAACATCCTTGCCATAAGAATGCAGACATCCAGAAATTAAAGGATTTAATATAACACTACATATAATACACATTCAGAGCCTGGGGGCATTTATGGCAAATCAATGGCAAGGATATTGTTTCTATTTTAACAGTCTGAAGTGATCAAAGGAAAGTTTGCCACTTATCTCCATCTTCAAAGAATTATCCTAGGCGTTATAGGTAAAATAGAAGAAATTGGCTCCTGATGATGAGAAGAAAGAGAAAATGATGCGAATCTCCAGCCTCACTTTGAAAAGCCTTCCTAAAAGCCTGTTCTAATGAGCCAGCAAGGATGGCTTTAGCCCCCTCTGCTCCTGCATGCTTGGAAGGCAGCGCTAATGAATTGTGCCACTTTTTCCTGCTGATCATCTCAACCAGGGCGCCACTAACAGTCTATTGGGATTGACGCTGCTGCTTCAACCTATTTCCAACTCCTGTGCTTCTATGCCTGCCTTCGTCTTTCTGAAGTGTATCATAAAAGTTGTGAGCAGGTAGCAAGGTCTCATTAGGTATTAAATTACCAGTGCGAAGCTCCCTGAAGAATCCGACTACACTTTACCAAAAATCTTCCGAAGTTTATTGTTGTTTTCTACAAGTTCTTTCTTAAGCGGGCACCTGTCTTTACGTTTCAGAAGCAGCAGGAATTCTGAGTTAAATCCGGGAATTTCCCATCACTGTAGTGTAGCTGGGCAAAATATTGTCTGAATTGATGTTTTCAGAATCTGTTAAACTTTTTTTTTTCCAAACAAAATTTGAAGCTTGCAGAAGTATAGAATAAGACAACTGTAACAAGGTACAGTACAACTTTTAATTGAAATTTGCTACGTACAAATATAACTAAAACTCAATCATTTCATATGCCTCATACATGCCTGAGGATAGTTGGATGTAAAGAGATTTCCTGGAAAATAACTACTAACTATGGCTAAATTACATCTCGGCGAATAAACTCATCAGTTTTTTAATTGCTCTGCTGATGTCTTCATGCTGCCACCATCATGTCGCACTGAAATAATAGCCAGGTTTTAATGTCAATGCAACAAGGAGAAAATAAATGTGAAGCGTATTCTTTTTTTACTACACTTTTGAATAGGTATTTTTAAAATGCACATGTATAGTGTGTACACATGTGAATAATATCTGTTGTAGATTATAAACATCTGAGAGCTGTTTTTAAAATAATCCTAGTTTTGTTTAAGTATTTATGTAAGAGTTAGGAGTCCAGAGCTTCCCATGCAGACCCTCCAAAGGAACAAGGATGCCTGCAAGATCTACAGCAGAAATCAACTTTCATGGATTGGTCTTCATAGGAATGTTCCTATACACAAAGTTATGTTAGAAAACATGTGATTTGGAGCAATTTAAATGTTTATAACAATTTAAGCATAATTAAAATAATTACATTTTAAAAGAGTAATTGTATCTTAAGTTGACAATAGTGTTTTAAAAACTGATTTTTCTTCATCCTTTCTTTTAGTTTGTTTGCTTGTTTGTTTCTTTGTTTGTTTGAGACAGGGTCTTACATGGCTCCAAATGTCCAGCAAGTCACCACAGAACCAAGACGACTTTCACATTCTCTTCTTCCTCATTCCCTCTGAAGTGAAGACTTTCTTTTATAATTCACCATGAAATTTTGTTTCTTTTCTGTCTTAGGTACACTTTGAAATTATTTCTGGTCACCTTTGCTTTGAACTGCATTCCCCTTTAGTGGTGACAGTGTTGTGTAGTGGTATACAGGCAAAGCAAAATGGGGCTTGCAGACAATTACACCATTAAAGCCCAAATCTTCAGGAAATTTATGTCAACAGGGACACTGAGTATCAATTATTCATAGGTGTACCTTAGTTCCCCCTTTCAATAGTGACTGTTCGTTAGTTACCTTTAGTGAACACTAGTGTCAGATCTATTCAATACAACTTTATAATTTTTTTGCATATGTTATGTATCATTTTAGCCATTCAAGTTCCAGGATTTTTAAAAGTCACATTCTTTAATGCTTATGATCATGATTTTATATAATTGAGCAACAAATGACTTCATGTCAACGAATTATTAATATATTACCTGAACCTTATACGCAATGAGGAGTCTCCTAAAAAGAAAGGCATCAAATGCAATGCCCAGGGGTTGTCATTGTTATATGATTATCAAAAAGATGATAAACACTTTTCTTTCTCATTAAAACAAAGTCCTTCAAAATCCAATTTCATTCGGCCTCCAAATTTCATAGCCTGTCTGAAAAGACATTAAAAAAATGACTGTTTAATGGAATATATATTATGTAATATAATATCAATAATTAATAATTATAATTAATTATATTAGTAATATTATACTATAATAGTAATATTTTATATTATATATTATCTTCATATACATATATATTATATATCTCAAACTTGTACTTAAAAATGACATCAGTTTTAGTTTATGATGAAAAATATTATTAGAAACGTTTTTTAATATAAATACACCTGTGAACTGTAATAATGACTGGTATGGCAAGATATGTTGATATGTGCAATAGAGGTAGAGATGATATGAAGGTAACCAAGTACATGCACACACACAAGTATACTTGGAAAATCAATATATATGTATGTACAAATATATATATATATATATATATATATATAATGTTTAAGTACACAGAATAGTGATGATATATATAATCATTGAATCATTGATTTATTTAATTATAAATAAATAAATAATAAATTATATATTATATAATATAATTATATATGTTATATACAATTATATATCATATATTAATAATATAATAAATTTATATAATTATAATTATTGGTTTATATAACTATAGTTATTAATTGTTATATTTTAGTATTAAAATAGTCATTCTATTTAATGTCATTGAAAGGTCATAGTCTTGACTGAAAAAATATAAGTCAAGCCTAATAACTTATAGGAGGCATCTTGTAATTTTCTATATAACCAATGTCTAACTGTGGCTTAGTATCTGATTTTCTTTCAACTTGAAACATGTTGTTGTTATTCATTTATTTATTCTACACTATGAATTTAATCTGGTAACTTCACAAATGTGTCATTATATTCTCTTCACATTTGTTTCTTCTACCACATTCCACCCCATCCCTTCACCTGGTTGTCATTCATTATTTCCCCGTCTTTTCACCACCTCTCATAAAAGTAACTTCCTCCTTTTCTATCATTATACACACACACACACACACACACACACACACACACACACACACGCGGGCGCGCACACACACACACACGCGGGCGCGCACACGCTCACACACACATGCACATGCTCTAAAATCTCTGTGGGATGCTGACTTAGAATCATTGCGTGTATACCCTAGAGTGGTTTAGCTGAGTCAGAATGTACTTCTATTTTTATTTCTCTTCTAACTCTCCATATTAATTTTCACAGTGGCTGTACAACTTTACTTTTCTAACATCAGTGAATAAGGCTTTCTCTTTTTCTACATTCTCTCCAACACTGGCTGTCAGTTGCCTTCTTGACAGTTTTAGTTTGCATCCCCTTGATATAAGTTGGTGAGGTTTTAATTGTTGTAGTTGTAGTCCTGAGTAAACAATCATGAGATGCGCCCCAGGCCCCTGCTCTTTTTTCCGAGATAGCAAACTGTACTGGTGCCTTACCATCAATAAATCTCCCTTTGTCTACTTTCTTAGTGCTTTGTCCATTTTTCTGCCATTTGCTTAAACATATTACTACTATTTTTAGATTATGTCCTCTAGTTTATGCCAAATTACTTTAAAAAAGTGCTAAGTAATGATAAAACTTTAAGAAAGCATGTAAAAAGGAAGTCTGTAATGAAAGCAATATCTAAACAATGAAAAATGTGATTTTTAAAATGATAATGAGAAAATAGAACATTTAGCACAACAGGGTCTTCAGATTTGCCTACTGTAGAACATAGAACATCTGTGAAATCTTCAGTACAGTACAGTAAGTACAGTACACTGAGTTTCTGGTTGGAAGCTCACTATAATGCTGAAATGCTATAATAATTACTCCATTAATTCCTCTGTACATTTGTGATTAGGTACTCATTCATTGCTATTTTCCTTCATATTTACTTTTGGTGAGTAAAACACTACAATCCTAAGTGTGACATGAGCTATTAAATTCTTGCTTTGGTTTTGGTTTTGTCCTGCAGAGAATCTTACTCCAGTATATTACTTTGTGAATTTTGGTTACCTCAGATATGTTAAAGAGCTTAAGCACAGTCAATACCATTTTGCAGCCAAGAACCCTCAACAACAGCAAAAACCAACAAACAAAATACATAGTCCTGAGACTTCAAAGGTCTTGACAAAATCTTGAAGTTCTTCCACAAGCCAAATGACTTTGACTTAGTTAGCATGCGAATAAAAGTTGAGGTTATTCTTTAGAAAATGTCTCAGGGTTGAAATGTGCCTGATTCAATGGCTATGTATATATCATCACTATTCTCTGTGTACTTGAACATTATATATATATTTGTATGTACATATATATTGATTTTCCAGGTATACTTGTGTGTGTGCATGTAGTTGGTTACCTTCATATCATCTCTACCTCTATTGCACATATGAACATATCTTGCCATACCAGTCATTATTACAGTTCACAGGTGTATTTATATTAAAAAACATTTCTAATAATATTTTTCATCATAAACTAAAACTGATGCCATTTTTAAGTTCAAGTTTGAGATATATATATATATATGTATAAAATACATATACCCTAAATTTAATAGTTCACATGAAAACATTGTCATGTATGTGTCTTTCCATCAGTTTATGTGTTTATAGAATGTCTTAACTTGGCTTATTTGGATAACTACAATGAAATGGCATCTACTTTGCACTGAAAATTTCAGTTGGAAATTCTAAGGAGGCCTTAATGTCTTCTCTATAAGTTAGTATAACCAGTTAGTTGGTAGACCTAAGCCTTCTCATCGTATGATTTCAGTGTTTTCCATAGCATGGTGGATTTAAGTTGGTAAGAATGTGAAGACAGACACATCAAAGTGTCTTGAAGTGCTGAAAGTCATACACCCATCACATCTGCGAAACTCTGTTTGTCAAAGCAAATCACAAGACCAATCCAGATTCAACAGAGCAAAGAGAAAAACTAAACTCCTCAAAAATAGACACAGCAATGTCACATTACAAATGATGACAGACAGAATGTCCTGAGCTTCCAGAGGCATTTACTACAATAATCTACTAAAAGAAAAAAATTTATGACACAGAGTCAGTCATCATTGTGCCTAAGAAAAATAATGTCTATCTACAAAGAAGAATATTATTTATGATTTAATAATGAAGTAGTATGTTTTTATGTGCATGTAAACATAATGGGTTGGCCATCTTTTGAAGCCTCTATTTAAACCTTCTTACTTAGAAATGCTGGTAAAAGTTTAGAATGATAACATGCACACTGGGGTTAATGTGAGATTATATTAATAATCTTTTCATGTGTCCCAGAAACAGAAAGTCTCAGACTGCATTAATTCTAGTTCTTGACAAGAGACAGAATTAGAAAATGCTTTTTAACATAAAAAAAAACCTGTGAACTGAAAGAATGACTGGTGTGGCAAGGTAAGTTCATATGTGCAATAGAGGTAGAAATGATACAAGGGTAACCAACTAATTTTTATTTATTTAATGCCTTCTCCACAGGAGAAATGCATTCCTAGTATTGTAAATCTGGTCAAGATCTCATTATGGGAGAGCTTGCAGAGTAAGGGGTGAACCTACTACTACTACTATTTTATTAAATAAAGCTACTATCAAACTACCTTCAAAAGATACATCACTATAGCTATAGATTACTGCAACGTCAGAACCCATTTGAGAAGCTTCCTTGTACAGTGAACAGTGGTTGATGAAGAAACTCACAACTGGTCAAAGTGCAGATAATAAGGGCCACAAAAAGAACATTTTCTTCACACACTCACTCCAAGTCTCAGGGACCTTCACAGAAAGGGTTGAAGATCCAAAGGTCAGAGAAGGACACAGAGAAACAGTATCCTCTGGACATAATGATATCTTTGCACTCATGGATTCATAGCATCTGTGATTTCCTGCACAAGATCTACATAATAAAAAGTCAGTTAACATTATAGTATTGAGAAGGGAAGGGATCACTACCTACACAACTAACTTAGCAGGTACTGACAGGTTATAGCTTTTGTAAAATAGGAGTCATATTTTAAGAGTATGGCCTCCAGTAAATCAACTAGTCTTAAGGGATGACACACATAAAGAAGTACATGAGGAGATCTTACTTTAATATGGATTATTAGAAAAAACAAAGAGGACATGAAGTTGTGGAGTGTCCTAGTTAGGGTTACTGTTGTGATAAAACACCGTGAAAAAAAAAAGCAACTTGGGAAGGAAAGGGCAGAAGGACAGAAATTTTGGAATCACCTTAAGCTGTCCAGTTCAAGGCCAGTTTGGTCTACATATGGAAGCTATATCTCAAAATAAACAGATGAATGAATGAATGAATGAATGAATGAAACACTTTAGATATATTAAGTATTATAGTGCAAGTGATGGTCCAAGAGATATTTTTGTTCAAGTAAATAGTACAACTAAAAATTGAATTCAATTATTTATACAGGATGCATTGTCCCCTTACCTATAGAAATGCTATCCGTATATATTGGATATTAGCCCTCTGTCGGAGTTTGTTGGTTGCCGCTTTGTCCTTTTGAAAGCGTCCTTTGCCTTACAGAAACTTTGTAATTTTATGAGGTCCCATTTGACAATTCTTGATCTTAGAGCATAAGCTATTGGTGTTCTGTTCAGGAAATTTTCCCCTGTGCCCATATGTTAAAGGTTCTTCTCTAGTTTCCTTTCTATTAGTTTCAGTGTGTCTGGTTTTATGTGAGATATGGAGAAAGAGGAACACTCCTCCACTGCTGGTGGGATTGCAAGCTGGTACAACCACTCTGGAAAGCAGTCTAGCGGTTCCTCAGAAAACTGGGCATGACACCCCCAGAGGATCCTGCTATACCACTCCTGGGCATATACCCAGAGGCTTTACCTGCATGCAATAAGGACACATGCTCCACTATGCTCATAGCAGCCTTATTTATAATAGCCAGAAGCTGGAAAGAACCCAGATGTCCCTCAACGGAGGAATGGATTCAGAAGATGTGGTATATTTACACAATGGAATACTACTCTGCAATTAAAAACAATGAATTCACGAAATTCCTAGGCAAATGGTCAGAACTTGAAAATATCATCCTTAGTGAGGTAACCCAATCACAAAAGAACATGGTACACACTCACTGATAAGTGGATATTAACCCAGAATCTCGGAATACCCTAGACACAATTCACATATCAATAGATTTCCAAGAAGATGGAAGGAGAGAACCCTGGTCCTGGAAAGACTGGATGTAGGGGAATGCCAGGACAAAGAAGTGAGAGGGGGTTGAATGGGGAAAAGAGGGAGGGAAGGGGGCTTATGGGACTTTTGGGGAGGGAGGAAACGGGAAAGGGGAAATCATTTGGAATGTAAATAAAAAAATATAGAAAATAATAAAAAAAGAAAAAAGAAATCTTAGCCCCTCCCAAAAAAAAAAAAGAAAGAAAGAAATGCTATTCTTTTACATTCTCTTATTTGCTGTTGTTACTTATAATTTAGATCTGTTAAAATGCAAACTATGCCAGGTAGTGGTAGCGCACGCCTTTAATCCCAGCACTTGGGAGGCAAAGGCCTGAGGATTTCTGAGTTCGAGGCCAGCCTGGTCTACACAGTGAGTTCCAGGACAGCCAGGGCTACACAGAGAAACCCTGTCTCAAAAAAACAAAAAAAAATGCAAACTGTGTGATGGTCTCTCAAATAATCTGAGCAGTTAACAATTTATCCTAAGTTTTTTAGTAAGACTCAAACTATGTCACCATCATGCACTAATCTGCCATGACCATCATATAGCTCAGAAAATTAATATGTAGAATCATCTTGTATTACATATAGAAAACCTTGCCCAGAGACTATCGACTATCAAATAAAAAGCCCAGTGCCAGATATGGGATACTCCAAGTTACTGGTCAGGGGAATCCAAGAGACACTCAAAGCAATACAGATTATTGCTATCATCCTGAATTTTCCTCCAGAACTTGTGGTTAAGACCCTACTGCTGCAGACACCATATACTTTATCCACAAGATTAATCAAGCTAGTACTGAATAAGCTTCTTCCATCATAGAAACCTTTCATTATATTACAAAGGGCTAAGTAAGCTGAAAGCAGATAAACATTATCAAGAGTCCTGTTAACTCTGTGTCCTACAATAATAACCAGTCCAGCAATATAAGTCCATTGATGTAACAGTGATGTGAATATTGTAGGGGATAACCAGCAGTTATCTGATTGAGTTTAAATTTCACTCAACTGGAGAGAATTCATCCCTGGTACTTTAAGCCAAGAATCCTCATTTAGAGATATCATAGTTTCTAGGGGAGAACCTACTACTATCATTTTGCTAAACTGATGTAGTGTCTAAATTGCCTTATAAATACCTATTCTTATTCCCATATATTAGCCCAGCTCTGACCTCATATCAGAGGTGATATCTTTTTTCAGTGAACAGAGTTAACAAAAAATGATCAAATGTAATATTAATGATCAAACTGAAAAGAATAAGTGACCATGGCATTTTTATTTCCTAAATGGGATATCTGTATCACAGATCCTCCCAACAAAGGCTCGGCAACATTATTAGAAGAGGACATGAAAGGTTTTAAGAGCCAGAGGTTAGGGATTATAGGAACTGTGTCTTCTAGATATGACAAGCAGTTCAATTCATGAACTCACAATAGCTGTGATTCAACAACTTCAACAAAACACCTGTACAAGATGAATTTAGTCAATATTCCAGCATGTAGACGAGGGGCCTCACTAGCCCACACTCATAGTTCAGAAGCTACAGACATTTTGATATCTGCTGAGAAAATATGTCAGGCTCTTCTCAAGGATGGGCCCCCAAATAACTTGCTATGCCTGTGTGCACACAGGAATACCAATTAGATTCAATAAGATACATGCAAAAATATACATAGATAGACCAGATTGTAGATGAAGCAAAAACTTAATTTTTAAAATCTAAAACAATTTTAAAATTGAAGATAGATTTTCTTTTTATACAATATTTTCTGTTCATCTTCCCCATCTCCTCGCAGATCCTTCTAACTTCCTCACCCACGCAAACCCACACCTGTAGCATGCATGGGGCCTACACAGATCTGGATCAGATGGGGTTCCAGTGCTAAAAGAGGAAATGGACTCAAGCCCCATGCCTAACCTATAAACCATCTCCAATAGACAACCATTGCAATATATAAAAAAAAACATTATTTTTCTCCAACAAAATCTCCCTGGGCATAAAAACAACTCTTAAGGGCAGGCTTTAAGACTAGCAGTAGATTGTCAACACATACAAAATATTTTTATTAAGTAATTTATTTATTTTCTTTATGTCCCAACCATGGCTTCTCCTTTGTCTTCTTTTCTCAGTTCTTCTCCCAACACCATCCACTTTTCTTTCATTTCTCTTCAAAACAGAGAAGCCTCCTATAAATATCAACCAGCCCTGGGATATTCAAGTTGCAAAAAGACTAGGCACATCTTTTCTCATTGAGGCTAGATAATATATTCCAATAAGGGCAAAAGGTCCCAAATATAGGCAACGGAATCAAAGATTGCCTTTGTTCCCACTGTTAGAAGCCCCCTTTGAGGACTGAGTTATATAGCTGTACAGATGTACGTAGGAGCTAGGTCAAACCCATGCAGACTCTCTGGTTGATTGTTCAGTCTCTGTGAGCCCTTATGGGTGAGTTGATTCTGTAGGTTTGCTTGTGGTGCCCTTGATTCCTCTCACTCCTACAATTCTCAACCCCCTTTTCCATAGAATTCCTCAAGCTCCACATAATGTTTGGCTGAGTCTGTGCATCAGATTCCATCAGTTTCTGGATGAAGTCTATGATGATAATTATGCTAGGTTCTTGTCTTCAAGTATAGCAGAATATCATTAATAGTGTTATGTATGGTCTTCCTCTTATGGTATGAGTCACAAGCTGGACCATTGGTTGATCATTTCTTCAATTTCTGGTCCATCTTTATCCTTGCACATCTTGTAGGCAGGACAAACTATAGGTCAAAGATTTTATGGCTGTGTTGGTGTCCCAATCCCTCCATTGGAAATTTTGCCTGGTTACAGGAGCTGGCCAGTTCATGCTCCATATCCTCCATTGCTAGTACCCTTAGATAGTGTCATAGCTTACAGATTTATGGGTGATTCCATGGCCCTTAGTTTATAGCTTATAGCAGATATGCCCCCATTGCAGTTGTCCTCTCCTAGTGCTTCCTCTATTCTACTGAATCCTCCTATTTCCCTCAGGACTGCAACCCCTACCCAGTCCTCTTCTCCAACCCCCACCACTGTTCACTCACAATGTCTTTTCTACTTCCTCTTCTCAATGAGAATATGCACCCACCCCCAACCTTGATCCTTGTTGTTTAGCTTCTGTCTGTCTATGGATTGTAGCATGGATAAGTGAGTACATACTGTGTTTGCCTTTCTTGGTCTGGGTTACCTCACTCAGGATGACTTTTTAATTCATTCCATCCATTTGTATGCAAATTTTATGATGTCATTGTTTTTAATAAGTAAATAATAGTCCGTTGTGTAAACGTCCCACTTTTTTATCCATTTTTCTGTTGAGGCACATTTAAGTTCTTCCCAGTTTCTGGCTGTTAGGAATGAAGGTACTATGAACATAGTTGAGCAAGTCTCCTTGTGGCATGATGGAGTATCTTTTGGGTATAGTGGTATCACTAGGTCTTGAGGTAGATTAATTCCCAATTTTCTGAGGAACTGCCATATTGATTTCCAAAGTGGTTATACAAGTTTTAGTTTCTATCAGAAATGGAGAACTGTTCCTACTCATTATTCTTCATCTTCACCATCATGAACTGTCACTAGTGCTTTTTTTATTTTATTATGACAGATAAGGTATAAGACAGAAAGTTCTGTTCAGACAAATGTCTCCTGTGACAATGTGTTCAAGGCTATTCCTCATTTTCTCTTCTATCAGATTCAGTGTATCTGGTTTATGCTGAGGTCTTTGATCCTTTTGGACTTGACTTTCCTGCACAGTGATAGACATGGATCTATTTTCATCCTACATGTACATGTAGCTATCCAGTTAGACCAGAACCATTTGTTGAAATTGCTTTCTTTTTTTTTAATGAATAATTTCGGCTTCTTTGTCAGAAATCAAGTGTTCATTGCTGTGGGGTTTTAATTCTCGACCTTTGATTTAATTGTGGTCTGTTTTTATGCCCACACCATGTGTTTTATATGACTATTTCTCTGTAGTACAGTTTGAAATCAGGGATTATGATATCTCTACAATATCTTTTATTGTACAGCATTATTTTAGTTATTCTGGGTTTTTTGTTTCTCCGTATGAAGTTGAGTATTGTTCCTTTGAGGTTTGTGGTCTCTTAGAGTCTGAGAGACATCTATCTAGGCCTTTCTGAATTTTAGAGTCTCTGCTGAGAATCCAGGTATAATTCTAATAGCTCTGCCTTTATATCCTCTTGGCCTTTTTCTCTTGCAGTTTTTAGAATTCTTTTGTTGTTGTTGTTGTTCTGCTCATTTAGTGTTTTGATTTATTACGTGGCAGGAGGATTTTCTATTCTGGTACAATCTATTTGGTATTCTCTAATCTTGTATACTTGTATACTTATAAGGCATCCCCTTCTTTGTGTTAGGAAAATCTTCTAAGATTCTGTTGAAAATGTTTTCTGGGCTTTTGAGCTGGGAATTTTCTCCTTCTTCTGTAACTATTATTCTGTAACCTTAGGTTTGGTCTTCTCATGGTGTCCCAGGATTTTTTGAGTAAAGAACTCTTTAGATTTACCATTTTTGACTGGAGTATCAACTTCTTCTATCATATCTTCTATGCCTGACATTCTCTCTTCAATCTCTTGTACTCTGTTTTGATGCTGTGGCTGTAGTTCCTGTTTGCTTAACTAGATTTTCCATCTCTAAAATTCATTCAGTTTGTGTTTTCTTTATTGCTTCTATTTTGATTTTTAGGTCTTGAACAGCTTTATTCATTTCCTTCACCTGTTTGTTTATATTTTCTTGAATTTACTTAATGGGTTTATTGATTTCCTTTTTAAGATCCTCTATCAATCACCTTCATAATATTGGATTTAAGGTCATTTTCTTGTTATTTATCTGTATTGAAATATCCAAGTCTGGTTGTAGTAGAATAGCTGGGCTCTAGAGGTACCATATTGTTCTGGCTGTCATTTAATGTATTCTTATGCTGGCCTCTAGTCACCTGGTTTTGGGGTTATTATAGGACAATATGTTTCTTCAAAAGTGAAAGATTAGTATTTTGGTCATTCCTGGAGAGCAGAAATCATGACATAGTAATATTTGGGATTGAAAACTACAGTACTGGGAAGTGATGACTAAATGCCCAGTAAAGTCTGAGCAGAGGAAACATTGGCAAAATGGCAAATTTTAACAACACACATAAGACAACTGTTTCTTCCTTTCCACATTGCTATTTCTAAGCCAAAGGTGAAATGACACCAAGGTTTCTGACCTTGGCATAATATTATCAGGAAACTTGCTTGAGGAATACAAATCTATGCAACTTATTCTTGATGCCTACATGCAGAAAGCAATCACAGTGAGAAAGCACACAATACTATGTGTCTTCCTTTACTTGGCATCTTTTCTGATTTGACATTTCTTCTAATGTTTACTGTGCTTTGAAATCATTTCTATCACATTTTTTGTTCTTTTATTTTAATATATATTCTAAGACTGCTAATGATAAAAGACATAGATGCAAAAATGTGGTTTGTAAAGAAATATTTAAAGAAGTGTATGTGTCTCTCCATGGTTAGTAGATATGAGTTTGAAAAATAAAATAAAACACTATGCCATTTTCTTACAACACACCAGGTTCCCAGTCAGCATATAACCTATGCCATTCTGAATAAGCCAATAAATAAAAAGGAGGTGGCATTTTTAACCACGTATGCTAACTAGGTCATCTAATAATGATGACATGGTTCTGGTCATGCGAGTGTATCATCTACTCATTATGATTGAAGTTATGGTTGGTGACATTGACATAACTTAGAAAAGGATGCAATAGAGGGAATATTTCATAGTAAACAGACCCAAGAATGATTCCCCTTGGAACAGTAAAGGTACAAATTGCTTTCGTTTTCATTTCTATGGTGTTAAATTTGTATTTCACATGAGAGCTGATAATTGATGACTGCTTACTTGTCTGGGTGAAATGGGATTTTAAAAAAATAGATTATGATTGTCAAGGTTGTTGGTGTTAGTAGCTGAAATGCTCAATAGTACTCTGAAGTTTTTGTAAACAGCACACAAATATTATTTTTCTTTTGTGAAGAAAACAAGAAAGTATTGGGCAAAGAATTCTATAGCAGAACACGCCACATCGTCCACCTTACATGGTTTACAGCTTTCTCTTGATTAATCAGTGAACCAAGAAACAACAAAAGAAACTAATGTATCAACCCAAAAGCAGGCTAAGGTTTTCTCAAGAGCTTCACAGGATTGAAGCTTGTGCTTCAGAATATAAAATACCTGTAGTTGTTCTATATTTTGATATTCTCTTTTAACAAAATTTTCTAAGTTGACTAACAAAAGCATCTCAACATTGCTATACTTAGTAAATAATTTAAAATCCAAAATAATTATTTTTATATCTTAAATTCTCCACTCTCCCAAATTCCCTCTTGCCCCTCCTTAACTTAGGTAGTCCTGTTTCTAAATTTCTCTTGATGTGTTGTAGATAACTATTATGTCCTACTTCTGAGAATAATTCATCATTCTATTATTTAAGTATTAATTTATATAAGAAAAGAAGAAATCATAACTATTTAATAAAAATAAGAAGTTGTTGTTTTAGTAAATAACAATTTGAGTCCTTAGACATTAAGAGGGTTCCTGTGTGTGTTTGTGAGTGTGTGTGTGTGAAAATATACACATGACCTAAATGAATATCTTTATTATTCAAAAGCCAAGTTTTTGTGTTTCTTAAAAATTACTTATGAAAATAATCAGAAACTTTATACTGACTTTTCATACTACCAGTACATTGTGGAAGAATATCTCATATTGTAAATGGAAATACATGAAGAAACAAAATAGAGAAGAGGAAAAAAAAAAGAAACTATTATTACTTTGATTTTAACTCTCCAATCAGTACTACACATACACTTATATATTATACAGTGGAACTGAATGTTGCAGTCAAACTAAACTGATATATCTGATATCTTCCCTCAATGTCAGCTGAAACTATATCTAGGCACATTATGAGATTGTTTTCTTTTGCCTCCTACCCCTCTTCTTTCCCAACGCTTCCTTATCCATTGTACCTTTTCTTTCAGATATGAATTCCATACAAGCCAGAGTTTGAAAAATGTTTAAGATCTTAAATGCCATAAATTCTTGTATTTGCAAAAGACAAGCTGGAATATCGGAACTCCTCTTAAAAAAAAAACACAGAAATAAGACTCTAATAGTGGAAGATACCACACTGGAAATGACATTTTGAAGAAGGGCATGGCATTTCCTCCAGCCTGCTCAAATTGCATGTCCATGTCTGTGTGCCATACCTATGCCATCTGTAAAAACTTTTTCTAGTGTAGTGGTAATCCAAAATATTCCATCCATCTGTCAACACGTGTTGGACCATGTGTCTTCATCAGAAAGTATGGCCGCAGCATTTATGTTAGTCTTGCTTCCAGACACTGCCAACTCAAATGCCATTGGTTTCAGATTGAAGAAGTGACTATTGTCCTAACCTACCTGGTCAGAAAGAAGGACAATCACCACAAGTAAATTATCTATCTTATATGTATTTGGAATCTGATGTTCATTTCCTCCCCCTACTTTACTGATGACTAAACAACCATTGGCGTTTATGGTAGGCCACTCAGCCTGGTGTCTAGCATTGAAGTCTCTAAGGAAAATAACGTTCAGTACCATGGCTTTCTTTTTCCTCTTCTGACTTACTTCATATCTATACCTTAATAAAATCTGAAGGACAAATAGTCAGAAATCTTAAATATAGGGAAAAAGGTGATGAATCCTCCATTTCACAGAACACTAATTACCAGTCAAGACAAAAATTATGAATTCTCAAGTACTTTGCTTATTGAGTGACAATTACTGTGGTTTGCTCCCACTATGACTTTCATAATTATGAATGATGAGCATTATTTGAATGATTAGATTGGCATAAAATGTATGCTTTTAGCATCAATTAATTTTCTCTCTATATATGTATTATAGGTCCATAAAATAAACTGGAATTTCCTGGAAAAATATTTGGAGAAATGTATAAAAATTAAGAGCACTGTCTTTTCAACCTCAGATCTCCAGATGTTCTGCATATGCATTCATGTGCAGATTGGGTGTGAGAGGACACAATGCTTTCTATCTTATTTTTTGGTATATATTAAATATTTTAGTTAAGTGAATATGTTTAATTTTGTCAAAAATTCAACATCATTTTTCATTAGTAAAGCATATCTTTTTTGATTAAGAACCATAAACCAAATACTATTTTTCAGGCAAAGCAAAAACTAAGTGAATAAATAAAAAGTATATGATGTTGCTGCACTCATACAATTACAGCCTAGTACAAAAAAGCATATTCTAAATATATAAGTCAAAACTAAATCAGATTGTGTCAGGAAGTAGAAAAAATAAAGAAAAGAAAATTAGAATCCAGTCTTGTACTGCCTCTGAAACCTCCTCTTTCCAAGACATGACCAACCATCTTGGTAGGTGTCTTAGTCCATGTTCTATTGCAGTAAAAAGACACTATGACCATAGCAACTGTTTAAAATTAATTTTATTGGAGATGGCTTATTTTTCAGAGGTGTAGTCCCTTATCATCATGGCAGGAAACATGCCAGCATGCAGCTAGACATGATGCAGGAAAGGCAGCTGAGAGCTCTACATCTAGAGAGGCAGGCAGCAGGAAGAGAAAATGACACTATGTCTGACTTGAGCATTTGGAACCACAAAGCCCATCCCCAGTGACACACTTCATCCAATGAGCCACAGCTATTTCAACACCCTAATGTGGTGCCACTCCCTGATGAACAAGCATTCAAATATTGGAGCCTATGGGTACCATTCTAACTCAAACCACCCCAGTAAGACAAGAGACAGAATAAAACCAGAACAAGTGCGAACACACTAGCCTCTGAAGCCATCTGAACTTCCAGGCAAAGAGCACTTTACTTTTGGCCTGAGTTTTCTCTCCCCTCCCAGAGCAGCCAAGCTGGAAGACAAAGTTAATGAGGCAATACTGTCCACAAACTCACTGGCAACAAGCCAATTACCCAGCTTGGGAGCAAAGAACAATGCTTCCTTATCATCCATTAGACCCTGACCTCTCTGAGACAGTGATAGAAATGACAGACCATCTCCCTGAGGTGGGAAATTCCACAGGCTTGTGGGCCATAATGATTAGGGACTTGTCCTGTGTGCTGTCATAAGATCTGGATACCTGATGGTGATTATCTCACTGTCAATGACCTCAGGGAGTCCATTGAGCTTACTACCAAACAACTGTGAGGGCACTGACCACTTATGGTAAAAACCTAATCTAGCCACCTCAGTCTCAGTGTACACCATTGACAATTAAAATGAAAGCTCAAGAAGTTAAACTCCAGAGAGGCAAGTAACCCTATTAAAAAATGTGGTACAGAGCTAAACAAAGAGTTCTCACCTGAAGAATATCTACTGGCTGAGAAGCACCAAAAGAGATGTTCATCATCCTTAGTCATTAGGGAAATGCAAATCAAAACAACCCTGAGATTCCATCTCACACCAGTCAGAATGGCTAAGATCAAAAACAGAGGAGACAGCAGTTGTTGGCAAGGATGTGGAGAAAGAGGAACACTCCTCCACTGCTGGTGGGATTGCAAGCTGGTACAAGCACTCTGGAAAGCAGTCTGGAGGTTCCTCAGAAAACTGGGCATGACACTCCCGGAGGATCCTGCTATACCACTCCTGGGCATATACCCAGAGGCTTTACCTGCATGCAATAAGGACACATGCTCCACTATGTTCATAGCAGCCTTATTTATAATAGCCAGAAGCTGGAAAAAACCCAGATGCCCCTCAATGGAGGAATGGATTCACAAGATGTGGTATATTTACTCAATGGAATACTACTCTGCAATTAAAAACAATGAATTCACGAATTTCCTAGGCAAATGGTCAGAACTTGAAAATATCATCCTTAGTGAGGTAACCCAATCACAAAAGAACACACATGGTATGCAGTCACTGATAAGGGGATATTAACCCAGAATCTAGGAATACCCTAGACACAATTCGCTTATCAATAGATTTCCAAGAAGATGGAAGGAGAGACCCCTGGTCCTGGAAGGACTGGATGTATGGGAATGCCAGGACAGAGAAGTGAGAGGGGGTTGAATGGGGAAAAGAGGGAGGGAAGAGGGCTTATGGGACTTTCAGGGAGGGAGGAAACGGGAAAGGGGAAATGATTTTGAATGTAAATAAAAAAAAATTTAGAAAATAAAATAAAATTTAAAAATAAAATAAAAATAAAACGAAAGCCTAACCGGAGTATCAAAGAGAAAGTATTGTCTTGCATAATCTTGTGAATTGTGTCCAATGTCACATAATCTTCACCACCAAGAGATATTTTCTGAAAGTCCCTTGGCAATGTTAGCCCTGTACTGGCTAGCAAGCTATCAGGGACACATGTCCTGGCCGATAGGAGCTTAGAAAAGAAATTATATCAAGTTTTCTGAGGAACCACCTAACTGATTTCCAGAGTGGTTTTACCAGCTTGCAATCCAACCAATAGTGGAGGAGTGTTCCTCTTTCACCACATGCTCACCAGCACCAGCTGTCCCCTAAGTTTTAGATCTTAGCCATTCTGACTGGTGTAAGGTGAAATCTCAGGGTTGTTTTGATTTGAATTTCCCTGATGACTAAGGATGTTGAACATTTCTTTAGGTATTCTTCTGAGCCATTCGATATTCCTCAGGTGAAAATGCTTTGTTTAGCTCTGTACCCCATTTTTTTAATAGGGTTATTTGGCTCTCTGGAATCTACATTCTTGAGTTCTTTGTATATCTTAGCTATTAGCCCTCTGTTGGATGTAGGGTTAGTAAAGATCTTTTCCCAATTAATTGGTTGCCAATTTGTCCTTTTGACAGTGTCCTTTGCCTTACAGAAACTTTGTAATTTTATGAGGTCCCATTTGTCAATTCTTGATCTTAGAGCATAAGCTATTGATGTTCTGTTCAGGAAATTTTCCCCTGTGCCCATGTGCTCAAGGCACTTCCCCAGTTTCTTTTCTATTAGTTTCAGTGTGTCTGGTTTTATGTGGAGGTCCTTGATCCACTTGGACTTGAGTTTACTACAAGGAGATAAGAATGGATCAATTTGTATTCGTCTGCATGCTGACCTCCAGTTGAACCAGCATCATCTATTGAAAAGGCTATCTTTTTTTCCACTGGGTGGTTGTAGCTCCCATATCAAAGATCAAGTGACCATAGGTGTGTGGGTTCATTTCTGGGTCTTCAATTCTGTTTCATTGATCTACCTGCCTGTCACTGTACCAATACCATGCATAATAGTACCGGAGGACCCAGCTATACCACTACTGGGCATATACCAAGAGGACTCTCCAACATGCAATAAGGACACATGCTCCACTATGTTCATAGAAGCCTTATTTATAATAGCCAGAAGCTGGAAAGAACCCAGATGTCCCTCAGTGGAGGAATGAATAGAGAAAATGTGGTATATTTACACTATGGAATAATACTCACCTATTAAAAACAATGAATTCATGACATGCTTAGGCAAGTGGGTGGAAATGGAGAATGTCATCCTGAGTGAGATGACCCATTCACAAAAAATCACACATGATATGCATTCACTGCTAAGCGGATATTAGCCCAGAAACTTGGAATACCCAAGGAACAATTCACATATCAAAGGATACCAAGAAGAAGGAAGGAGAGGGGCCTGGTCCCAGAAGGGCTCAATGTGGCAGTGTAGGGGATACTAGGAAGGGGAGGCAGGAGTGGGTTGATTGGGGAGCAAGGGGAGGGAAGAGGGCGTATGGGACTTTTGGGGAAATGGGGAACCAGTAAGAGGGAAATCATTTGAAATGCAAAAAGAGAATATATCTAATAAAAAATTAAAAAAAGAAAAGAAATTATAGAGACAGATATTTATAAAATATGTTCACAGAACCCACTGCCATCAACACACCCACAAACCTATGATCCCTGAACCATCTTTAATTATGAGCCACCATTGCTGGGTAGCGCTTTATTTTCTTTTCCATCTATCCTCTATCACCAAAATTGTCATTCACTTCCTCCCCTACCTACTTCATCTCCACAAGCCTACATCCACATCAGTGACTTAGAGCTGCTTTGTTCAAATGCAGCTGGTGAGACAATACCTTCTTCTCTGACTACTGCCATCTCTGTACTCACAAACCTAGGTCTAGATCTGTAACATAGGAGCTGAGGCTCCAGCCAAACATCTCATCTACCAACTTCACTTACCACAGATCAAGACACAAAGCTCCTGCACTGACTCAAACAAACATCGGACACAAATCAAAGAAAAAAGTCCACATGCCCTCATCAAATCGCAAGAACAAAACTAGCCCATCAATGTAATCCACTACATAAACAATCTCAAAGAAAAAAAAAACACATGGTCTTTTCATTAGATGCAGAGAAAACATTTGACAAAATTCACCATCCTTTCAAGTTAAAGGTCTTGGAAAGATCAAAATTCGATGCCCATATCTAAACATAGTAAAAGCAATTTACAGCAAACTGGTAGCCAACATCAATCTAAATGGAGAGAAAATTAAAGCAATCCCACTAAAATCAGGGTCTAGACAAAGCGGCCCTCTCTCTCCATATCTTTTCAATATAGTACTTAAAGTACTAGCGTGAGCAATTAGACAACAAAAGGAGGTCAAAGTGATATAAATTGGAAAGGAAGAAGTCAAACTATCACTATTTGCAGACGATATGATAGCATACTTAAGCAACCCAAAGAACTCCACCAGAGAACTCCTACAGCTGATAAAAAACTTCAGCAAAGTGGCCAGATATAAAATCAACTCAAGCAAGTCAGTAGTCTTCCTATACTCAAAGGATAAGCAGGCTGAGAAAGAAGTAAGAGAAATGATACCCTTCACGATAGCCACACACCATATAAAGTATCTTGGTGTGACTCTAACCAAACAAGTGAAAGATCTGCATGACAAGAACTTCAAGTCTCTGAAGAAAGAAATTGAAGAAGACCTCAGAGATGGAAAAATCTGCCATGCTCATGGATTGGCAGGATTAATATAGTAAAAATGACCATCTTGCCAAAAAAAATATACAGATTCAATGCAGCCCCCCATCAAAATCCCAACTCAATTCTTCATAGAGTTAGAAAGAGCAATTCAAAAATTCATCTGGAATAACAGAAAACCCAGGATAGCTAAAACTATTCTCGAGTAAAAGAACTTCTGGAGGAATCAGTATCCCGGACCTCAAGCTGTACTACAGAGCAATAGTGTTAAAAACTGCATGGTATTGGTACAGTGACAGGCATGTAGATCAATGGAACAGAGTTGAAGACCCAGAAATGACTCCACACTCCTATGGTCACTTGGTCTTTGACAAAGGAGCTAAAACCATCCAAGGGAAAAAAGATAGCCTTTTCAACAAATGGTGCTGGTTCAAACCGAGGTCAACATGCAGAAGAATGCAAATTGATCCATTCTTATTTCCTTGCACTAAGCTGAATTCCAAGTGGATCAAGGACCTCCACATAAAACCAGACACACTGAAACTAATAGAAAGGAAACTAGGGAAGAACCTTGAACATATGGGCACAGGGGAGAATTTCCTGAATAGAACTCCAATAGCTTATGCTCTAAGATCAAGAATTGACAAATGGGACCTCATAAATTTACAAAGTTTCTGTAAGGCAAAGGACACTGTCAAAAGGACAAAGTGGCAACCAACAAACTGGGAAATGATCTCTACCAACCCTACATCCAACAGAGGGCTAATATCCAATATATACAAAGAACTCAAGAAGTTAGACTCCAGAGAGCCAAGTAACCCTATTAAAAATGGGCTAAAGAGCTAAACAAAGAGTTCTCACCTGAAGAATATCTAATGGCTGAGAAGCACCTAAAGAGATGTTCAACATCCTTAGTCATTAGGGAAATGCAAATCAAAACAACCCTGAGATTCCACCTCACACCAGTCAGAATGGCTAAGATCAAAATCACAGGAGACAGCAGGTGTTGGCGAGGATGTGGAGAAAGAGGAACACTCCTCCACTGCTGGTGGGAATGCAAGCTCATACAACCATTCTGGAAAGCTGTCTGGAGGTTCCTCAGAAAACTGGGCATGACACTCCCAGAGGATCCTGCTATACCACTCCTGGGCACATACCCAGAGGCTTCTCCTGCATGCAATAAGGACACATGCTCCACTATGTCATAGCAGCCTTATTTATAAAAGCCAGAAGCTGGAAAGAACACAGATGTCCCTCAACAGAGGAATGGATTCAGAAGATGTGGTATATTTACACAATGGAATACTACTCTGCAATTAAAAACAATGAATTCACGAAATTCCTAGGCAAATGGTCAGAACTGGGAAATATCATCCTTAGTGAGGTAACCCAATCACAAAAGAGCACACATGGTATACAGTCACTGATAAGGGGATATTAACCCAGAATCTCGGAATACCCTAGACACAATTCACATATCAATAGATTTCCAAGAAAATGGAAGGAGAGACCCCTGGTCCTGGAAAGATTGGATGTAGGGGAATGCCAGGACAGAAAAGCGAGACGGGGTTGAATGGGGAACAGAGGGAGGGAAAGGGGCTTATGGTACTTTTGGAGAGGGAGGGAATGGGAAAGGGGAAATCATTTGGAATGTAAATAAAAAAACTTAGAAAAATAAAATAAAATAAAAGAACTAAACTAGCATGTCCAAGGCAGTGAGTTTTCCACAAAAGCCACCAGTCCTATAGAAATATTGTCTAATAAGAACTACCTACCCTGCCTGCCATGTCCCCATGGGTGATGTGCCCTGTCCCCGTACTCTGTTTTTTTGCCCTCAGTACTGCCAGCATTCTCAGAGTTCTGCCTGTACTGGGGACACTAGGTAGAAACCTGCCCAAGTCCCATTGCTCATCAGTTCTCCTTTGGGAACACCTGACAGCTACAAATTACATTCTATCTCCTGTGCTACGTTTTCTTATCCACAACTCTGCCTGCATTTCTGGACACCTGCTGGCCTCAGAGATCCTTCCCCAATCACCTGTCTGCCAAGTCTTTCACTTTTTTTTTAAATTGGGTGTTTTATTTATTTACATTTCAAATGTTATCCCCTTTCCCAGTTTCCCCTCCAGGAACCCACTATCCCATCCCTCCTTCCCCTGCTTCTATGAGGGTGCTCCCCCACCTACCTGCCTACTCCCACCTCATTGCCTTGGCATTCCCCTACACTAGGGCACTGAGCCTTCACAGGACCAAGGGCCTCACCTCCCATTGATGCCAAATAAATCCGTCCTCTACAAAATATGTAGCTGGAGCCATGCA
Source organism: Tokudaia tokunoshimensis (assembly GCA_036184795.1). Lineage (NCBI taxonomy): Eukaryota > Metazoa > Chordata > Mammalia > Rodentia > Muridae > Tokudaia > Tokudaia tokunoshimensis. The sequence goes on along the minus strand of BTHU01000005.1, from coordinate 10,553,179 downwards.
AACCTCTTCAAGTCCTTCAGTCCTTTCCCCTTGGGGTCTCTGTGCTCAGTCCAGTGGTTGGTTGCTGGCATCTGCATCTGTATTTGTCATACTCTGGCACAGCCTCTCCAGAGGTTACAGCAGGCTCCTGTTAGCAAGCACTTCTTGGTATCTGTAATAGTATCTGGATTTGGTGTCTGGATGAATCTCCAAATGGAGCAGAGACTGAGGGAAAGGCAATCCAAGTCTCTCTAAAGCAAACCCAAAAGATAAAAACTGCACTCTGTTCTTTGGGCTTCATTTCCTAGCACACAATTCTTTCTGCATGCCTGAGGCCTGTCTGTACCAGAGATATCCAGGTAAAACCCTGTCTCTTCCCCATGCTCTGTCCTGCCATGTCCCCTTAAAACACACCCAACAGTCTTAAACTGCACCCCATCACCTGGACTTCATATTCTGGCTCATAATTCTTTCTGCTTTTCCAGAGGCCAGTCTGGCACCAGGGACACCAGGCAACACTGATACTAGAAACCAAGAAGCAATGTTAGCATCCAAAGCCCAGAGGCCATGCAAGACACACACAAACACACACACACACACACACACACACACACACACACACTCATACACAAAACAGGAGAGACACTTTAATAGACCTGAAGACTCACTAGTTCCCAGTACCCCAGGCTATCTAGGCCAGAAGACAAAGAGGAAACAGAAACTAAGGGGGGGGCGGAAATCCAAAAACACTGATCCAACAAAGATAACAGAAGTTAGCATATAAGTCTATAATAACCACAAGACCCAGATTCTAAAGGCCACTGTTGGGAAAAACAACAAAACCAACAACAAAACAAAAAACACAACAAAACAAAAATAAAAACAAAAACCGCAAGCAAACATACAAAACAAGATAGCTAAAACAATTCTGTATAATAAAAGGACTTCTGGAGGTGTCACCATCTCTGATCTCAGGCTGTACTACAGAAAAGGAAAAAAGAAAGAAAGAAAAAAAACCCCAGCATATTACTGGCATAAAAATGACATTTTGATCAATAAATTGAATTTAAGAGCCACAAACCTATGGAGACTTGTTTTTTGACAAAGAATAGAAAACTGTGCAATGAAAAATGGGAAGCGTCTTCAACAAATGGTGCTGGACTAACTGGATGTCTTCATGTAGAAGAATGCAAATAGATCTGTTTATCACTCTGCACAAAACTCAAAGCCAAGTAGATCAAAGACTTTAACATAAAACCAGACACACCAAACATGTTAGGAGTTGGGAATAGCCTTGAATGCATTGGCATGGGAGACAGCTTCCTGAACAGAACACCAGCAGCTCAAGTACTAAGATCAATAATTAATAAATGGCACCTCGTAAAACTGAAAACCTTCCATAAGCAAAGGACATTGCTAAAAGGAAAAAATGGTAGCCTACAGAATGGGAAAATTTTTTCACCAACTCCATGTCTGACATAGGGTTGATATCTGAAATATATAAAGAAAGATTTCAATAAACCAGACATCAACAAACCAAATAACCCAATTAAAAATGAGGTGCAGATTTAAATTAAATTCTTTCCCCCCTTTTTTTATTTATTAATCATTTTATTTATTTACATTTCAAATGCTATCCCCCTTCCAAGTCTTCCCCTCACAAACTTCCATCCCCTTCCCCCTTGCCTCTAAGAGGCTACTCCCATACCCACCCACCCACTCACATCTCACCCCTCTAGCATCCCTCTTCTCTGGGGCATCAAGTCTCCATAGTGCCTCTCCTCCCACTGATGCCAGGTGAGTTAGTTCTTGGCTACATATGTAGCAGGAGCCATGGACCAGCCCATGTATACTTTGATTGATGGCTTAGTCCCTGGGAGCTTGAAGTGTCTGGTTAATTGATACTGTTGTTTTTCCATTCCCTTCAGTTCCTTCAATCCTTCCCCTAACTCTTCCATTGAGGTCCCAGGGTTCAGTCCAGTTGTTGGTTGTGAGTATCTGAATCTGTCTTATTCAGGTGCTGGCAGAGCCTCTTAGAGGACAGCCATAGTAGCCTCTTGTCTGCAAGCACATCTTAGTATCAGCAATAGTGTCAGAGTTTGGTGACTATAGATGGAATGGATCACACTGTGAAGTGGTCTCTGGATGGCCTTTCCTTCAGTCTCTGCTCCATTTTTGTCCCTACATTGCCTTTGGACAGAGACAATTCTGGGATAAACATTTTTAGATGGGTGGGTGGCCTTACCCATCCATGGTTTCACTGGGACCCATGTCTGTCTACTAGAGGTTGTCTCTTCAGGTTCTATCTCCCTGCTGTTGGATATTTCAGCTGTTATCAACCCCATTGGGTCCTGGGAGCCTCTCACATCCCTGGTATCTGGGACTTTCTAGTGGTTCCCCAAGTACCCTTCCACCCACTGCTATTCATTCTCTTCATTCTCCTGACCCTCTGAACTTCTCTCCTGTCTCTTCCCATATCTGATTTAGCCAAATTCTTGACAGAGGACTCTTTAATGACTGAGAAGCACTTACAGAAATGATCAACATTCTTAGTCATCAAGGAAATGCAAATCAAAACAATTCCGAGATTTCATCCTATACTCATCGCAATGACTAAGATTAAAAACTCAAGGAACAGCTCATGCTGGAGAAAATTTAAGTACAAGGAATACCCTTCCATTTCTGGTGGGAGTACAAACTTGTACATCCACTTTGGGAATTTATCTGGTGGTTTCTCAGAACATTGGAAATAGTTTTACCCCCAAGACTCCTGGGCATATACCCAAAAGAAGCTCCACCATACTACAAGGACACTTGCTCCACTATGTTCATAGCAGCTTTATTTGTAATAGCCAAAAACTGGAAACAACCTGGATATCCCTCAATTGAAGAATGGATAAAGATAATGTGGTACATTTACACAATAGAGTATTACTCAGCTAACAAAAACATCATGAGATTTGTAGATATATGGATAAAACAAAAAGATCATCATGAATGAAGCAACCTATAATTAAAAAGGCAGAGAATTTAATGAGGGCCCATTTGTCAATTCTTGATCTTAGATTCTGGGGGAATCAGTATCCCGGACCTCAAGCTGTACTACAGAGCAATAGTGTTAAAAGCAGTCTAAAGGTTCCTCAGAAAACTGGGCATGACACTCCCAGGAGGATCCTGTTATACCACTCCTGGGCATATACCCAGAGGCTTTACCTGCATGCAATAAGGACACATGCTCCACTATGTTCATAGCAGCCTTATTTATAATAGCCAGAAACTGGAAAGAACCCAGATGTCCCTCAACGGAGGAATGGATTCAGAAGATGTAGTATATTTACACAATGGAATACTACTCTGCAATTAAAAACAATGAATTCACGAAATTCCTAGGCAAATGGTCAGAACTTGAAAATATCATCCTTAGTGAGGTAACCCAATCACAAAAGAACACACATGGTATGCAGTCACTGATAAGGGGATATTAAACGAGAATCTCGGAATACCCTAGACACAATTCGCATATCAATAGATTTCCAAGAAGATGGAAGGAGAGACCCCTGGTCCTGGAAGGACTGGATGTATGGGAATGCCAGGACAGAGAAGCGAGAGGGGGTTGAATGGGGAAAAGAGGGAGGGAAGGGGGCTTATGGGACTTTCAGGGAGGGAGGAAACGGGAAAGGGGAAATGATTTTGTATGTAAATAAAAAAAAACTTAGAAAATAAAATTTAAAAAAAAAAGGCAAAGAAGGTATGGACTCACTTATAAGTGGATGTTGATCATAAAGTACAAGATAACCAGGCTACAAGCTATAAACTCTAAGAAGTTAAGTAAATAGGAGGGCCCATGAAGAAACACTTGAATCTCACTGAGAAGGGGGAAAACTGGACTTCAGGGGTGGACAGATGGAGGAAACTTGGTGAGAGAGGATTTGGGGATAGGAGAAGTGGGGATGATATGAGGGGAGGAGGAAGGGAGAGAGTATTGGGAGAGAACAACTGGAATGGGTTGGATATCTCTAAGATGAGCTAGAAACCTAGGACAATGAAAACTTCCAGAAATCTATGAGAGTAACCATAGCTAAGACTCCCAGTAAAAGGTGATATGGAACATGAACTGGCTATCTCCAGTATCGAGGTAAGACATTCCATGGAGGAAATAGAGTACCAAATCAGCCAAAAAAAACTTAGGTTTACAATTTATCCTACCTACAAGATGTGCTGGGATAAACTATGGAGCAGAATTTAAGGTAAATGCCAAACAATGACTGGCCCAGTTTGAGACCCATACCATGAAAGGGAGCCTATCCCTGACACTATTAATGATATTCTGCTGTACTTGCAGACAGAAGCCTATTATAACTGCCATATGAGAGGCTTCACCTAGCAACTAATGGAAACTGATGCATAGACCCACAGCCAAACATTGAGTGGAGATTGCAGAATCTTGTGTGAGATGGGAGGGAAAGATTTAAGGATCTAGAGGGATCAAGGATACAACAAAGAAACCTAGAGAATCAATTAATGTAAGCCCACAGGGACTCATAGAAACTGAACTGCCAACAAGAAAGCCTACATGGGACAGACCTAGGTGCTCTGTATACATGTGACAGTTGTGAGCTGGGTCTTCTTAAAACAGGAGCAGGGGCTGTTTCTAACTACATTGCCTGACTTTTGATCCAACTCCCCTAACTAGGCTTACTTGTCTAGCCTCAGTAGAAGAGGATATACTTAGTCTTACTGCAACTTGATATGCTGAAGTTTGTTGACTTTCTCCCCAAAAAAGATATCCCCTTTTTACTGAGGAGAAGGGGAATCAGATAAAGGAGGTAAGAAGAAGAAGCTAGGAAGAAGGGAGGGAGAGGAAGATGCAATCAGGATGAAAAGTAAATGAATAATTTAATCAATACAAAAAAGAACTATCTAAATGAACTCAAGAACACAAAATTTAAAAGAAAACTCATAAACTATCAAATAATTCATGAAATGTAAAGAAAAAATGAAAAAGCATTTGACTGAGATTTATGAAGAAAGTAAAGAGTGAATAATTTTTAGAAAAATGACAAATAGACAAATGAATGAAAGGATGGAGCTTAATCAGTACTTGAGAGCAGAGTTCAATAAAGAGATAAACATATTGAAGAGAACACAAGCTAAATTGAGGATGAAATTGAAAAGTTCAGTACTTAAGTTTGAAAAGTCAGGGGAAACCCCAACACTTAGAATGAATCAAACAAAAGATTAAGTATCAGGGCAAAAGACAATGCAAAGGATCTAAATGAAATAAGCAAAAACTGAAAAATCTACAAAAAATAAAAATAGGAAATCCAGAAGTCATCAAAATAAAAAAATATTTGAATTATAGATGTAGATGAAGGAAAAGAATCACAGGTCAATGACAAAGGCTAGATCATTAACATGAACATAGATGAAAACTTCCCTAAACTAAGGAAAACATGCCCATGTAGATACAAGAAGCATACAGAACCCCAACTAGACAAGACGACAAACGAAATGCCTCCATGGCATATCCTAGTTAAAATACTAAATATATACAACAAAGAAATAATACTAAAAGTTGCAAGAAAACACACCAACCCAGACTACTATACCTAGCAAAACTATCATCTGTGATTGCAGGAAAAATAAAACTTTCCAGGATACAAACAGTATTTTAAAAAGTCAAACAAACAAGCAAGCAGCTTAGAGAATAAACTAAAGAATATTGTAAGCAAAACTTTAAGTTAAAGAGAAGAATAAGTATAGCCAAAACTCTAGAAAGAAAACAGATAGCCATAATGTATTGAAATACAAAACACAACTAAGAACACAAGGTGAAAAAGAAAACTAAAATCTCCACATATCTTTTAAAAATTCTGAATATTAATGACCTCAAATTTCCAAAATCATAAACCAGCTGAATCAATTAAGAAACAATTTCTGTAACTATTGTCTACAAGAAATCTACAAAGATAATCACCACCTTAAAGTGAAAGGATTGGGTGGAATGTATCTCAGGTAAATAGGATCAGGAAGAAACAGGTTTTGCCATCCCAATAAACTTCAAATTGAAACTAATCAAAAGAGAAAATAAAAAAAAACTAATAAAGGTATTGACCAATTTATTAAAAATTCATAACACTACTAAACATGGGCATTCAAGAGACAGGCTCAGGAATAAACATTCCTTGAGATTTCTGACTGGTGGAAGAGCTGGAAGAAAGTCAGAAAAGAGTAGGCAACAGCACAGCAAGATGGAGGCCGGAGGGTAATGAAGACATGATGCCTACAAGATGGACAGGCATTATAATTGGGCCACTATGAACAATTTCTGAAAGCTGAATATACAGCCTTAAAATAGAATGTGGGCCTAAGTACCCAGAAGCACCCCCATTTGTAAGATTTATTACAAGAGTCAATACAAGTGGCATGCAAAGTTCAAAAGGATGGTAGATCCAAGAACCACAGCAGTGCTGGCAAAATGGCAGAATTCCCACAGCATCATGGTCATCTTGTAGGAACTTGGGCACTTAATGGCAAAAGAGAACATGAAGTTGACACAGCTGCTAGAAGGGCTGCATTACCAGAATTAGTCACTAAGGCCCTGGCCTCCCCTCCCCATTCAGCCCAAGTCTTCATTTTCTAAAGTAGTGAATTTTCTAGATACATCTGTAGCCCTCAAAGTAATGGATAGGAAGCCCTACTCACACTTCATCCAGAGACAATGTTCTGATACTAACTTCTTGTCCATTTGAAATATTTAAGTTGTGCTGTGCAACATCATCTGTCAAGTAATAACTGCAGTCTGTCTGGTCGAACTTGAATCAAGAAGGTGTATTGAAACCAGTTTCCTTTGGGACCGGTGGGCCCAGCTAATGCAACTGTGAACAGACATGTCACAAAATCACCTGCTGCTGGCATTTGGCCTGGGTCTGCCTTTTACCACTCTGTCCTCCACCACAGCTGTATGGTAGCCCTTAGAATAGATGGGAAGGCTTAAGGTCATGGGACTGATGACTGCTGGACTTGGGAGTGCTTTGGCTGCACCCTTGATTTCTTAAGTCTTAAGTGATGCCCCATCCAAGCCATGGTCCCCACTCCTCTTCTTTAGCCAAAGCTTAGATTGCAACTGTCCCCTCCCTCTGAAATTGGTTGCAGGTGAGGAATTCAGAGCTTCTCATCTCTCCATTTTATCAAGGGGTGCTGCTTCCCCCTCCTCAACTCCTTTGTTGTCCATCACCACCCAACACTTGCTATGGCCAGAAGCCATCAAATGACATTGAAAGAATCTGGCCTCCCTCACTTAGCTCAGGACCACGCTCATTAACTTGCCACCAGCCAGGAAAGGTAGTACCAGATCCTCAGCCCCATTGCCACCATCAGCCTATGAGCTATGAGCTCAAAGATGAAAACAGCAGTCACTGGGCAAATTAGACAGACCAGAACACAAATCGTTAGAGGATACGGCTAGAGGAAGAACATGCAGAGAGTCCTAAGTGCACAAGGTACTGAGTTGGTTCCATTTCCCATAATCATTTTGCTTTTATACAATGAAGAGGTTTGAACAGGACTCTCCAGTCACCCTGGCCACTCATTGGGTCTGATGTCAAGCTTGAGAGCTGAAACAGGAGGTCCTGACCTTCCAAAGTCTGGTTTCAGTGTTGTTCTCAGCAGAGACCTGGAGGAGCTCTGTGTCACCACATTTGCTTATCAGTGAGCTTGGTCTCCTGGCTCCTTGACATGTTTCCCACTCTTTTCAGTATCACTAAATGTCAAAATGTGGGTGTATATCAAAATAAAGGCAATTCATTGTCTTAAAAATTACTAAACATATATGCAACAAACTCTGATACACCCAAATTCATAAAAGAAAAACAAAAAAATAAAACATTATAGTGAAATGAAAAACAAGTTAACATAGACCTAATTAACAGTAGATGATATCAACACCTGAAATTCTCCAATGGATGAGTCGTCTGGACAAATAACAAATTTCAGAATTAAATGGATCTTACATCAAGTGAACGTAATATCAACATCATCTTCCACCCAAGCACTTAACAATATTCATTCTACCCAGAAGCACATGATAGCTGCTCTAAAATACGTGATGAGCCATTGTGCAAACTATAGTCATGGAAGAAGAGGGAACCTTAACTGAGAAAATGCTCCCACCAGATTAGCCTTTGTGCATTTCCTTGATTATTGATTGACGTGGAGCCCAACTCAGTGCTGGTGTTGTCACCCCTATGCTGGTGATCCTGGAGGCTCTAAGAATGCAGGCTCTCTCATCAAGTGCAAATCTAAATACTTAAAGACATGCATTTTCCATTCATATAATCTTAAACAAGAACAGAATGTAATCAACATTTCTTCCTCTGTCAGAAATGTAGTGTTACTTTTTAATCCTTTTATTGAAAATAGATTCCTTTCTCATTCAATATATCCAGATAACAAGTTCCCTTCCCTCTAATCCTCTCAGTTTCTCTCCACTTCCTCTCCCTCTGGATCCATGCTATTTCCGTCTCTCATTAGAAAAGGATGGGTTTTTAAGAGATAACAACCAAACGTGATAAAATGAAATATAATATAAACAAAAGCCATAACTTGAGGCTGTACAAGGCAACCCAACCATTGGTAAAGAGCCCCAAGAGTAGACACAAGTATGAGAGACACACTTGGTTGGTCACTTAGGAGCCTCACAAAAATATTAAGCTGAAAGTTATAACATATATGCACAAGGCTTATTGCAGAACTGTGTAGGCCTTGTGCTTGCTACTTCAATCTCGTGAGTTCATATTAGCTTTGCTTAGTTGACTCAGAGGGCTTTGTTCACCTGGTATTACTTCATACTCTTTAGCTCTTAAACTTTTCTGCCTTCTCTTCCATGGGGTTTCCTGAGCTGTGAGAGGAAATATTTAATGAAGTTGTGTGTTCAAGAACTCTCTATTTGCATAATATTGGGCTGTGGGCCTCTTCATCTGTCCCTATCTACTGCAGAATAAAGCTTCTTTGATGATGAATGAATAAGGCACTAATCTACTAGTACAACAGAATATCATTAAAAGTCATCATAGAGCATAAGATATTTGTGTTCTGTTCAGGAAATTTCCCCCTGTCCCCATGCATTCCAGGCTCTTCCCCACTTTCTCTTGCTTTAGATTCAGTGTATCTGGTTTTATGTGGAGGTCCTTGATCCACTCGGACTTGAGCTTAGTACAAGGAGACAAGAATGGATCAATTTGCATTCTTCAACATGTTGACTGCTAGTTGAATCAGCACCATTTGTTGAAAATGCTGTCTTTTTTCCACTGGATGGGTTTAGCTCCTTTGTCAAAGATCAAGTGACCATAGGTGTGTGGGTTCATTTCTGGGTCTTCAATTCTATTCCATTGATCTACCTGCCTGACATTGTACCAATACCATGCAGTTTTTATCATGATTTCTCTACAGTATAGCTTGAGGTCAGGGATGGTGATTCTGCCAGAGGTTCTTTTATCATTGAGAATAGTTTTCGCTATCCTGGGTTTTTAGTTATTCCAGATAAATTTGGAAATTGCTCTTTCTAACTCTATGAAGAATTGAAATCAGTTTGGCGGTTCCTCAGAAAATAGGACATAGTACTACCTGAGGATCCAGATATACCACTCCTGGGCATATACCCAGAAGATATTCCAGCATGTAATAAGGACACATGCTCCACTATGTTCATAGCAGTCTTATTTATAATAGTCAGAAGTTGGAAAGAACCCAGATGTCCCTCAATAGAGGAATTGATACAGAAAATGTGGTACATTTACACAATCGAGTATACTCAGCTATTAAAAACAATGAATTCATGAAGTTTTTAGGCAAATGGATTGAACTAGAAAATATCATCCTGAGTGAAGTAACCCGATCACAAAGGAACACACAGGGTATGCACTCATTGATATGTGGATATTAGCCCAAAAGCTCAGAATACCCAAGATACAATTCACAAACCACATGAAGCTGAAGGAAGACCAAAGTGTGAATACTTTGATCCTTCTAAGAAGGTGGATCAAAATACCCCTGGCTTACAGCCAACCAATAGACTGAGCATGGGATCCCCAATGGAGGAGCTAGAGAAACGACCCAAGGAGCTGAAAAGGTTTGCAGCCCCATAGGAGGAATAGTAATATGCACCCATCAGTACCCCAGAGCTCCCAGGGACTAAACAACCAACAAAAGAGTACTCGTGGAGGGACCCATGGTAAGGTACATCTGTAGCAGACATCATATGAGAGGAGAGGCCATTGGTCCAGTGAAGGCTCAATGCCCCAGTGTAGGGGAATGCCAGGTTAGAAAAGTGGGAAAAGGGGTTGTGAGCATGGGGAAGAGGGATGGGATAGGGGTTTTTTGGAGGGGTAATGAGGAAAGGGAATAACATTTTAAATGTAAATAAAGCAAATATCTAATTTTAAAAAAGTCATCTTATTGATACTTTTTTTTAAGACCAGTAGTATTTGGTTTTATCCTAGATCTCTGAACTGTTTAGTCTCTGATTTGTGGTCACCGAAGCACTTTCAGGTATGGATTCCAATCTGTGAAGTAGGCCTTAAGTCAAATCAGATAGTTGATTTGACTTAAGTTTGGATACACCCTCAAATTCTGTGCTACAATTGTCCTAGGATGCCCTGTAGGCAAGAAAGATTGTACATTGCAGGTTTTATGAGTGGGTTGCTTAGGTTTCTCTTTTGATAGCCTGCACAGTACCTTGCAACTCCTAAAACACCAGAACATAGGGGTGAAAGATCCATGTTCAAATGAGTTTATGGCAATTATCCTTGGCCATTGTCAGTTTGAAAAATCCTTTCCTTGACACAGCCTTGGTTGTTTGTAGATTTCCAGGACCCCCTTGGCCAAAAACTTACTGGAATGAAACCCAATACCACTACTGGAAACCTCCTTTGTTAATAAGAGATGGCCAGTTGGGACTCTGTCTCTCCCATTCTTAGGCGAACTCATTTGGATCACCTCATATATTTTAGGAAATTTCCATTGTGCTAGGTTTCCATGTTGTCTCTCAAATATCCTTCAATTCCAGCTGCCTCTCCTCACATTTGCTCCCTCAACTCTATTCCCTCAATGCTCTCCCCTCTCCCTTTCCACCTCTACTCAACCTATAAAACCTATTCTATTTTCTCCTTCCAGGAGATTGATAATTTCTTCCTAGTTGCTTCTTCTATACCTAACATTTGCAGGTCTATAAACTGTAGGTTAATTATCACTTATTTAAATGGATATTATCTGTATAAAAGTGAATATGTGCCATATTTATCTTTCTAAATATGGATTACCTTTAAAATGATTTCTTCTGGTTCCATCCATTTTCCTTCAAATTTCATGGTGTCATTTTTTAAAGAGTTGAGTAATACTTCATTGTGCAAATGTACCTCCTTTTATTTATCTATTCTTCTGTTGAGAGACATATAGGTTGTTTCCAGTTTCTGACTATCATAGATAGAACAAAAATGATCATGATTGAGCAAGTGTTCTTGTGGTAAGATGAAGTGATCTTAGGGTATATTCCCAGAAGTAGTATAACTGGGTCTTGAGGTAGATCAAGTCCCAATTTTTTGAGGAACCACCATATTGATTTCCATAGGAGCTGAACAACTTAGCAGTCCCACCAGCAATGAATGTCTATACCTTTACTTACACTCTTACCAACATGACTGTCATTTGTGGTTTTTATCTTAGCCATTATTACAGGTATAAGATGGAATCTCAAAGTAATTTTGATTTGCATTTCCTTTGTGGCTATGATGTTTAACACTTCGTTAAGTGTTTCTCAGCCATTTGAGACTTCTGGTTTGATAATTAACTATATAGAACTGTATCTGTTTTAAATTAAGTTATTTCTTTTCTTGTTAGCTAACTTCATAAGTTCTTTATTTCTTTTTTTATATTAGTTTTCCATTGGGTGAGGAATTGCTATAAATCTTTTCCCATTCTGTAGGATGTTGCTTTGTCCAAATGATGGGTTCCTTTTGCCTTACATAGGTTTATCTGTAGGAGGATTATGCCATCAGTATAATGAATAGTTTATAAACTTCTATACCTGAGGAAATGATTCATTTTTCTACAAGTGATGTCATAAAATTAAAAAAAGAGCACATGCTGATCAATCATTAGAGAGCAAGACACTAAGAGCAATCTTTCATGGTCTCCATAGTAATTCCTACCTCCAGGTCCTTGCCCTAATTTCCTTTCAGGAAGGATTGTTTTCAGAAGATTGAAATAAACCCCCTTTCTCCCCACATTGATTTTGGTCATTGTGTTTTATCACAGCAGTAGAAACTTTAAGACAGAATATATACTACACACTAGGACACAAAACAAAGCTTAACTAGTAAAGAAAAAATAAAACTAATCTGAGAGATTCTTTCTGAACTTTTATGCAACAAAAATTTCAATAAATAAAATTCTAGTAAGTGTATGAACTCATGGATGTTTAAAAACACATTTCTGAATGATGGATAAGTCAGAAAAGAAATCAAATTATTCCTGGAAACTAATTAAAACTAAAAACCCAACAAAACTCCTGGGACACATTAACAGAAATTTTACTTGGAAAATTTATAGCCCAACTGCCTACATTAAAGTTCAAAAGAGTTTTTGCTCCAGTGACCAGGTAGTTGGGACCGCCAGGCTCAGAGACAGACAGGCATAATATCGCTTCGGTTTCAGGCAGCTTGGGTGTAACCTGCTCCCAGGTGCTGGGCTGATCTGCAGTAACCAGCGCGCCAGTTCCGCGGTGGGACCTTCTGCCTGCTGGAGGGACCCCGCGCAGGGAGGGAGCCCGCCAGCTTCCCTTCCGCGACCTCTGTTCCCGCGGACTGCGCTGGAGAGACCGGTACCCAGGCTCTCCCCCCGATATAACATCACTTGGGACACGGCCTGTTGGGGCTTCCGTCTGTGCCCGAGGGCGGGTTGGCGCTGTAGTCGTCTGGGCGCCAGATCGGCGGGCCATCGTGACCACAGGGTGAGCGGCGCCACGGAGACTGCCCTCCGCCATCTTTGCTCCAGTGACCAGGTAGTTGGGACCGCCAGGCTCAGAGACAGACAGGCATAATATCGCTTCGGTTTCAGGCAGCTTGGGTGTAACCTGCTCCCAGGTGCTGGGCTGATCTGCAGTAACCAGCGCGCCAGTTCCGCGGTGGGACCTTCTGCCTGCTGGAGGGACCCCGCGCAGGGAGGGAGCCCGCCAGCTTCCCTTCCGCGACCTCTGTTCCCGCGGACTGCGCTGGAGAGACCGGTACCCAGGCTCTCCCCCCCGATATAACATCACTTGGGACACGGCCTGTTGGGGCTTCCGTCTGTGCCCGAGGGCGGGTTGGCGCTGTAGTCGTCTGGGCGCCAGATCGGCGGGCCATCGTGACCACAGGGTGAGCGGCGCCACGGAGACTGCCCTCCGCCATCTTTGCTCCAGTGACCAGGTAGTTGGGACCGCCAGGCTCAGAGACAGACAGGCATAATATCGCTTCAGTTTCAGGCAGCTTGGGTGTAACCTGCTCCCAGGTGCTGGGCTGATCTGCAGTAACCAGCGCGCCAGTTCCGCGGTGGGACCTTCTGCCTGGTGGAGGGACCCTGCGCAGGGAGGGAGCCCGCCAGCTTCCCTTCCGCGACCTCTGTTCCCGCGGACTGCGCTGGAGAGACCGGTACCCAGGCTCTCCCCCCAATATAACATCACTTGGGACACGGCCTGTTGGGGCTTCCTTCTGTGCCCGAGGGCGGGTTGGCGCTGTGGTCGTCTGGGTGCCAGATCGGCGGGCCATCGTGACCACAGGGTGAGCGGCGCCACGGAGAGTGCCCTCCGCCATCTTTGCTCCAGTGACCAGGTAGTTGGGACCACCAGGCTCAGAGACAGACAGGCATAATATCGCTTCGGGTTCAGGCAGCTTGTGTGTAACCTGCTCCCAGGTGCTGGGCTGATCTGCAGTGACCAGCGCGCCAGATCTGCTGTGGGACTTCTGCCTGGCAGAGGGACGCCCCCTCCCCCCCCCAGGAGAGATCACACACCCCTGCACAGGGCAGGAGCCTGCCAGCCTCCCTTTGGCGACCTCTGCTCCAGGAATCCACTAGGCTGAGCCTTTAGATGTGCAAGGCCTCCCCAACATAAGATCACTTGGGGCAAAGCACATTAGGGCTCCAAAGTCACTCAGGAGCAGGCAGGCCCCAGAAATCGGTGCCAGGGGAATCCTGGTAATCCAGGGGGGGGCAGAAATAGCTTTGCAGGCTCACAGGAGGTCCAACCAACAGCCAGTGGCAGCAGGACCAACTAACACCAGAGGTATCCAGATGGCAAAAGGCAAACGTAGGAATGTTACTAACAGTAATCAAAGTAATGTAGGACCATCCGAACCCAACTCTCCAACAGCAGCAAGTCCTGGATACCCCACCACACCCGAAAGACAAGATCTGGATTTAAAATCACTTCTCATGATGCTATTAGAGGATCACAAGAAGGACACAAATAAATCTCATAAAGAGTTACAGGAGACCATGAATCAACGGTTAGAAGCCCTTACAAAGGAAACACAAAAATCGCTTAGAGAAATGCGGGAGAACATGGATCAAAAGATGGAGGCGCACAAGGAGACAACACAAAAATCGCTTAACGAGATGAATCAACGGGTAGATGCACTCACAAAGGAATCACAAAATTTGCATAAAGAAATGCAGAAGAATATGGGTCAACAGACGGATGCCCATAAGGAGGCAACACAAAAATTGCTTAAAGAAATGAATCAACGGTTAGATGCCCTTACAAAGGAAACACGAGAACTGCTTAAAGAAATGCAGGAGACGATGGATCAACAGATGGAATCCCATGAGGAGGAAACACAAAAATCGCTCAGAGAAATGCAGGAGAACGTGGGTCATCAGGAAGAAATCCTGAAAGAGGTAATGCAAAATTACCTTAAAGAAATACAGGAAAATACAAACAAACAAGTGAAGGATCTCAGCAAATCCATCCAGGAACTAAAAAAGGAAGTAGAAACAACTAAGAAATCACAAAGGGAGACAACTTTGGAGATAGAAAACCTTGGGAAGAAATCAGGAGTCATAGATGCAAACATCAACAATAGAATACAAGAGATGGAAGAAAGAATCTCAGGTGCTGAAGATTCCATAGAAAGCATCGACTCAACAGTCAAAGAAAATGCAAAATGCAAAAAACGCGTAACCCAAAACATCCAGGAAATCCAGGACACAATGAGAAGACCAAACCTAAGGATTATAGGTATAGATGAGAGTGAAGATTTGCAACTTAAAGGGCCAGTAAACATCTTCAACAAAATTATGGAGGAAAACTTCCCTAACTTAAAGAGAGAGATGCCGATGAACATACAAGAAGCCTACAGAACTCCAAACAGACTGGACCAGAACAGAAATACCTCCCGTCACATAATAATCAAAACACCGAATGTTCTAAACAAAGAAAGAATACTAAATGCAGTAAGAGAAAAGGGCCAAGTAACATACAAAGGAAGACCTATCCGAATCACATCAGACTTCTCACCAGAGACTATGAAAGCCAGAAGATCCTGGGCAGATCTCATGCAGACACTAAGACAGCACAAATGCCAGCCTAGACTACTATACCCAGCAAAACTCTCAATCACCATAGATGGAGAGACCAAGATATTCCATGATAAAACCAAATTTTCACAATATCTTTCCACAAATCCAGCCCTGCAACGGATAATAGGTGGAAACCTCCAATACAGGGAGAGAAACAACACCCTGGAAAAAATGAGATAATAACCTTCTTGAATCAAACCCAAAAGTAGATAACCACTCAAACATAAAGATAGCGTCAAGAATGGCAGATGGCAATAATCACTATGCCTTAATCTCTCTTAATATCAATGGTCTCAATTCCCCAATTAAAAGACATAGACTAGCAGACTGGATACGTAAACAGGACCCAGCTTTTTGCTGCATGCAGGAAACGCACCTCAGTGTCAAAGACAAACACTACCTCAGAGTAAAAGGCTGGAAAACAATTTTACAAGCAAATGGCCCCAAGAAACGAGGTGGAGTAGCCATCCTAATATCGGATAAAATTGATTTTCAACCCAAAGTCATCAAAAAAGACACAGAAGGACACTACATACTGATCAAGGGAAAAATCCACCATCAAGAACTCTCAATCCTGAATATCTATGCTCCAAATGCAAGGGCACCCTCATTCGTAAAAGAAACTTTACTAAAACTCAAAGCACACATCGCACCGCACACAATAATAGTGGGTGACTTCAACACCCCGCTCTCTGAAATGGATCGTTCAGGAAAGCAGAAACTAAACAGGGACACAGTGAATCTAATTGAAGCCTTGGACCAAATGGAACTAACTGATATATATAGAACATTTCATCCTAGAGCTAAAGAATACACCTTCTTCTCAGCTCCTCATGGTACCTTCTCCAAAATTGACCATATAATTGGTCACAAATCAGACCTCAACAGATACAAGAAGATAGAAATAATCCCATGCCTCCTATCAGATCACTATGGAATAAGGGTGGTCTTCAATGGCAACAAAAACAAAAGAAAACCCACGTACACATGGAGGCTGAACAATGCTCTACTCAATGATAACTTGGTCAAGGTGGAAATAAAGAAAGAAATCAAAGACTTTTTGAAAGTTAATGAAAATGAAGGCACAACATACCCTAACTTATGGGACACAATGAAAGCAGTGCTAAGAGGAAAATTCATAGCCCTGAGTGCCGCCAAAAAGAAACGGGAGACAGCATACACTAACAGCTTAATGGCACACCTGAAAGCCCTGGAACAAAAAGAAGCAAATACACCAAAGAGGAGTAGAAGGCAGGAAATCATCAAACTCAGGGCTGAAATCAATCAAGTAGAAACAAATAAAACCATACAAAGAATCAACAAAACGAGGAGTTGGTTCTTTGAGAAAATCAACAAGATAGATAAGCCCTTAGCCAGACTAACCAGAGGGCACAGAGATAGTATCCAAATTAATAAAATCAGAAACGAAAAGGGAGAGATAACAACAGAAACTGAGGAAATTCAAAAAATCATCAGATCCTACTACAAAAACCTGTATTCAACACAACTAGAAAATCTTGAGGAAATGGACAATTTCCTTGACAGATACCAAGTACCAAAATTAAATCAGGATCAAATAGACCATCTAAACCGTCCTATAACCCCTGAAGAAATAGAAGTTGTCATTGGAAGTCTTCCAACCAAAAAAAGCACAGGTCCAGATGGTTTTAGTGCAGAATTCTATCAGACCTTCAAAGAAGACCTAACACCAATACTCTTCAAACTGTTCCACAAAATAGAAACAGAAGGAACACTACCCAACTCGTTCTATGAAGCCACAATTACACTAATACCAAAAGCACACAAAGATCCGACAAAGAAAGAGAATCTCAGGCCAATCTCTCTTATGAATATCGATGCAAAAATACTCAATAAAATTCTTGCCAACCGAATCCAAGAACACATCAAAACGATCATTCACCACGATCAAGTAGGCTTCATCCCAGGGATGCAGGGATGGTTCAATATAAGGAAATCCATCAATGTAATCCACTACATAAACAATCTCAAAGAAAAAAACCACATGGTCATCTCATTAGATGCTGAGAAAGCATTTGACAAAATTCAGCATCCTTTCATGCTAAAGGTCTTGGAAAGATCAGGAATTCAAGGCCCATATCTAAACATAGTAAAAGCAATTTACAGCAAACCAGTAGCCAGCATCAATCTAAACGGAGAGAAACTTGAAGCAATCCCACTAAAATCAGGGACTAGACAAGGCTGCCCTCTCTCTCCATATCTTTTCAATATAGTACTTGAAGTTCTAGCTAGAGCAATTAGACAAGAAAAAGAGGTCAAAGGGATACAAATTGGAAAGGAAGAAGTCAAACTATCACTATTTGCAGACGATATGATAGTATACATAAGCGACCCAAAGAACTCCACCAGAGAACTCCTACAGCTGATAAACGACTTCAGCAAAGTGGCCGGATATAAAATCAACTCAAGCAAGTCAGAAGCCTTCCTATACTCAAAGGATAAGCAGGCTGAGAAAGAAGTAAGAGAAATAATACCCTTTACGATAGCCACAAACCATATTAAGTATCTTGGCGTGACGCTAACCAAACAAGTGAAAGATCTGTATGACAAGAACTTCAAGTCTCTGAAGAAAGAAATTGAAGAAGACCTCGGAAGATGGAAAAATCTGCCATGCTCATGGATTGGCAGGATTAATATAGTAAAAATGAGCATCTTACCAAAAGTAATACACAGATTCAATGCAATCCCCATCAAAATCCCAACTCAATTCTTCATAGAGTTAGAAAGAGCAATTCAAAAATTCATCTGGAATAACAGAAAACCCAGAATAGCTAAAACTATTCTCAAGAGTAAAAGAACCTCTGGGGGAATCAGTATCCCGGACCTCAAGCTGTACTACAGAGCAATAGTGTTAAAAACTGCATGGTATTGGTACAGTAACAGACATGTAGATCAATGGAACAGAATTGAAGACCCAGAAATGAATCCACACTCCTATGGTCACTTGATCTTTGACAAAGGAGCTAAAACCATCCAGTGGAAAAAAGATAGCCTTTTCAACAAATGGTGCTGGCTCAGCTGGAGGTCAACATGCAGAAGAATGCAAATTGACCCATCCTTATCTCCTTGCACTAAGCTCAATTCTAAGTGGATCAAAGATCTCCACATAAAACCAGACACACTGAAACTAATAGAAGGGAAACTAGGGAAGAACCTTGAACATATGGGCACAGGGGAGAATTTCCTGAACAGAACTCCAATAGCTTATACTCTAAGATCAAGAATAGACAAATGGGACCTCATTAAATTACAAAGTTTTTGCAAGGCAAAAGACACCGTCAAAAAGACAAAGCGGCAACCAACTAACTGGGAAATGATCTTTACCAACCTTACATCCGACAGAGGGCTAATATCCAAGATATACAAAGAACTCAAGAAGTTAAACTCCAGAGAGGCAAGTAACCCTATTAAAAAATGGGGTACAGAGCTCCACAAAGAGTTCTCACCTGAAGAATATCTAATGGCTGAGAAGCACCTAAAGAGATGTTCATCATCCTTAGTCATTAGGGAAATGCAAATCAAAACAACCCTGAGATTCCATCTCACACCAGTCAGGATGGCTAAGATCAAAAACACAGGAGACAGCAGTTGTTGGCGAGGATGTGGAGAAAGAGGAACACTCCTCCACTGCTGGTGGAATTGCAGGCTGGTACAACCACTCTGGAAAGCAGTCTGGCGGCTCCTCAGAAAACTGGGCATGACACTTCCGGAGGATCCGGCTATACCACTCCTGGGCATATACCCAGAGACTTTACCTGCATGCAATAAGGACACATGCTCCACTATATTCATAGCAGCCTTATTTATAATAGCCAGAAGCTGGAAAGAACCCAGATGTCCCTCAACGGAGGAATGGATTCAGAAGATGTGGTATATTTACACAATGGAATACTACTCTGCAATTAAAAACAATGAATTCACGAAATTCCTAGGCAAATGGTCAGAACTTGAAAATATCATCCTTAGTGAGGTAACCCAATCACAAAAGATCACACATGGTATGAAGTCACTGATAAGGGGATATTGACCCAGAATCTCAGAATACCCTAGACACAATCAGCATATCAATAGATTTCTAAAAAGATGGAAGGAGAGACCCCTGGTCCTGGAAAGACTGGATGTAGGGGAACGCCAGGACAGAGTAATGAGAGGGGGTTGAACGGAGAAAAGAGGGAGGGAAGGGGGCTTATGGGACTTTCGGGGAGGGAGGAAACGGGAAAGGGGAAGTGATTTGGAATGTAAATTAAAAAAATAAAATAAAATTAAATTAAAAAAAAAAAAAAAAAAAAAAAAAAAAAAAGTTCAAAAGAACAGAGTTAATGGACTTAATAATGCAATTCATGAATTTTGGAAAGCAAAACCAAACAAAACAAAAACATAGTAGATGATAAGAAATAATAAAAAACAAAGCATAAATTAATAAAACAGAGGCAAATAAAAAGACAATACAAAGACTCAATTAATTTTGAAATGGTTCTTTGAGAAGATAAATAATATCTACAAACCCCTTGGTCTTACTAATCAGAACAGAAAGAGGACCCAAATTAATAATCTGAAATTTGAAAAAAAAACAGGAAAACATTACAACAGACACCAAGAAAATTCATAATAATAGAATATTAAAAACCTATAGTTCATGAATCTGGAAAATCTAAAAAGGGAGAGGGATAAGTAATAGGTTTTCTAATTCATCTGAACTACCAAACTTGAACCAAGAACTGATGAACATCTAGAGAGACCCTTAACAGATGAGGAGAATGAAACAAACCATAATAAAATGCCTTCTTACTAAATAAAGCAAATCCATACAGATTCACAACAGAATTCTACCAGTTGTTCAAAAAACCATAGCCAATACTTCATAGTTGTTCGAAAATAAAAATTTTTATTTTATAAAAACTGAAGAATTATTCCCAAACTATGTCTATGAATCTACTACTACTCTCATACCAAAACTAGATAAAGACTCAGAAAACCAAACAAAACTGCAGGCCAATCTGCCTGATGAATATAATTGCAAAATTCCACAATGAGGAAAAAAAAGCAAATAGGAACATATAGTAAGAGGACAAGAAGATCACCCACCATGATCAAGTTGGCTTTATTCTAGAACTATGGGTTTGGTTTCTCAGCTTCTCACTGAATTGCTCTGTTTGACCTCAAACATACTCTGACTATATTTTAATATTCTGGTTCCTTTTCATTCTTTGGCTCATTCCAACTTCATCTTTGTCTAGTTTGTTCCCTCTGCAACCTGTCTCTGTAAAACTGTCCAAGCAAAAAATGCCTTTGATGGTCTCTCCCCAGCCCTGTGCTACCCTCTTAAGTCATTGAAGTGGAAATTCCTGGTTTGTTTTGAGACTTAGTTGTGTGATGTGATGTATTGCTAGAAACTGTCTTATGAGATTGTGTTTTGCTGAGGCAGACACATGGGAGGATGGTTTGTTGAGAACCATCAGCAAACAGATTGAATTTGCTCCATAGAACTATTCTAAACAGTCCACATCTACCTTTCTCTTATTAACCTTTACTTTCTACTACCTTTAGTGAGTAGTGGACTAGAATGGAGATTAAAGCATTTAAGTACCCTTAATAAAAGTAAGTTTTGAAAAATATAAGCCTACAAGTCACCTTTCCTTCTTGTCCTCCTGAGAGCTGGGTATATCCTATCTCAGACTCATTTTGTCATATCTTTCCCTAATTCATCACACTGTCCACCCCTCAATTATACATCACTTTCAAACTTGGCTACTGCCTTTGAGAGACTAACCTTACCTATACTCATTGGAATTAAGACTGAATACCAAGAGCATGTCTGTGTTTCTGACAGATCATACTATAATTCCCACCCAGTCATATCAAGCTAGAAGTTCTTTGAATGTGACCCTTTGCCTGAACAGCCATGGTGCTGGGTCAAAATTCCTCTCCAATGCTCGAATAATCAGCTGACAAAAGATGGCACACAAATAGGAAATGAAAAATAATATTATCATTATTTCCAGATAATATATAGATCAAAAATCATACTGGAAAAATTCTAGAAACAATTTCTGCAAATTGGTAAAGTACCAAATCAACTTACAAAGATCAGTAACCTTTCTCTGAACCAACAATACACACTAATAAAGAGATTATGGATACATTCCTATTTACAGTAGCATTAAATATAACATTAAATTATCTTAAATTATATTATAGATTAAATTATATAAAATCTCTTAATAAAGAAATTAAGAAAAACAACTAGAAAATGGAGAGACATCCTATATTCATGAGTAGAATTGAGCAGAATCAGTAGAATTGTGAAAACCATCCTACAATAAGCAATTTATAAATTCAATGCATTCACAATTAAACTACCATAACATTCTTCACATTCACAGAAAAAAATTCTTAAAGTCATACAAAACCCCAAAAAAAAATCATATATCCAAACCAATCTTGTGGGGAAAAAAACAGTTTTAAAGGGATCACCATTCCAAATTTAAGGATCTAAAGGTGTAGCAACAAAATCAGTACACACTGGCATAAAAACAGACATGTAGACCAATGGAAAAAAACTGAAAATGAAAGCATAACAACTCATAACTGAAGCCATCTGATATTGAAAACAAGGTAAAAAGCAAAATGGTCAGATTGGATCACAAACCTCAATTTGAAACCTAAAATGATAAAACATATAGAAGAATCATTGACAGTTACCTATGAAATCAAGATATAGGAAAGGACTTTGTGGAATTAAGACCAACAACTAATAAGTAGAGCTTCATAAAACTAAGAATTTTCTGTTCAGATAAGAAAACATCCTCTTGAGTGATGAAGAAACTCACATATGGGAAAGAATCATTACTGTCTATATATCTGATGGAAGAGTGATATCAGGCATATAAGTAACTCAAAAAGCAAAGTCAAGGAAAGAAATGACCTAAATTAAAAAAAGGGGGGGGCCAATTCTGACCATTTGCCTAAGAATTTCATGAATTCATTGTGTTTAATTGCAGAGTAGTATTCCATTGTGTAAATATACCACATCTTCTGTATCCATTCCTCCACTGAGGGTCATCTGGGTTCTTTCCAGCTTCTAACTATTATAAATAAGGCTGCTATGAGCATAGTGGAGCATGTGTTCTTATTGCATGCCAGGAAGGCTTCTGGGTATATGCCCAGGAGTGGTATAACAGGATCCTCCGGGAGTGTCATGCCCAGTTTTCTGAGGAACCGCCAGACTGCTTTCCAGAGTGGTTATACCAGCTTGCAATCCCACCAGCAGTGGAAGAGTGTTCCTCTTTCTCCACATCCTTGCCAACACGGATATTAATCCAGAAGCTCAGAATACCCAAGACACAATTCACATATCAATTGATTTCCAAGAAGAAGGAAGGAGAGACCCCTGGCCCTGGAAAGACTGATGTAGCAGTGTAGGGGAATACCAGGACAGAGAAGCAGGAAGGGTTTGACTGGGGAACAGGAACAGGGGGAGGGAAGAGGGCTTATGGGACTTTCAGGGAGGGGGGAACTGGGAAAGGGGAAATCATTGGGAGTGTAAATAAAAAATATAGAAAAAAATAAAACTAAAGCTCATGGCCATACTCAAAAAAATAAAAAGTTGGGGGCCAGAACAGAGAGAAATCCTGAACAGAACACCCCTGACTCTAAGATCAATAATTTATAAATGACACCTCATAAAATTGTGAAAAAGAAAAGCTCCTCTGAGGTGAAGGATATTGTCAACAGGACAGATAAACAACCTACAGATTGGGAAAAAAAAATCTTCACACCTCCTACATTTGATAGACGAGTAATAGACAAAATATGCAAAGAACTTAAGAAGATAGACTCCAGAAAATCAAAAACCCAATTTAAAAATGGGCTACAGAGCTAAATAGTGAATTCTCAACTGGAGAATCTAGAATGGTTGAGAAGCACCTAATGAAATGATCAACATCCTTAGTCAGGTAAATGCAAATCAAAGTGACTCTTAGACCAATTAGATTCTACCTTACACCAATTAGAATGACTAAGATAAAAAAAATGTGCATATTTCCAAAAGATACTCCACCAAACCACGAGGATACATGCTCCACTATGTTCATATTAGCCTTATTCGTAATAGCTAGAAGCTGTAAACAACCCAGATGTCTCTGAACTGAGGAATGGATACAAAAAAATTTGTTCATTTCTCAATGGAATACTTTTCAGCTATTAAAAACAAGGACAACATGAATTTTGCAGCCAAATGGATGGAACTAGAAATATCATCCTAAGTGAGGTAACCCAAATCCAAAAGAACATGCATGGTATATATTCGCTGATAAGTGGATATTAGCCGAAACATGCAGAATACCCAGGAAACAACCCACATAAATTAAGAAGTTAAACAAGAAGGAAAGTCAAAGTGAGGATGCTTCAATCCCACTTTAAATGGGAAATAAGATAATCATGGGAGGCAGAGGGAGGGAGAGAAGGACCTGGGTGTAGGAGGGAGAGGGTAAAATAGGGTCAGTTATTGGGGGGAGGAGAAACCCAGAAGGTCAGAAGAGGAAATAGAAATAATCAGCTTCTGGGGATGGTAAGTGGGAGGACCTTATAATGCAGCAGAGACCTGGGATGTGAGAGATGTCCAGGATAAAATAGGGGTAACCTTAGCCAAAATGCCCAACAGTGGGCAGGGAGAACTCGAAGAGTCCATCTCCAGTAGATAGACAAGGCCCCAAGTAGAAGAATGGGGTTACCAACTCACAGTCAAAATTTCTGACCCAGAATTGTTCCTGTCTAAAAGAACTGCAGAGACAAAAATGGAGAGACTGGAGGAAAGGTGGTCCAGTGACAGTCAAACTTAGGATCCATCTCATGGGGGAGGGGCGCACCAAAGCCTAATATTATTACTGATGGTATGCTGTGCTTATAGACAGGAGCCTAGCATGGTTGTCCTCTGAGAGGCCATACCAGCAGTTGACCAAGACTGATGCAGATACTTACACCTTATCAATAGACAAGTCAGAAACCCCTATAAAAGAATTATAGGAAGGATTTAAGGTGCTGAAGGAATGGAGACACTATAGGAAGACCAGCAGTCTCAAATAACCTAGAATTCTGGGAGCTCCCAGAGACTGGGACACCAACCAGGTAGCATTCATAGGCTAGTCCAAGGTCCTGGGAACATATATCACAGAGGACTGCTTAGTACGCCCTCAGTGGAAAAAGAAGTGCCTAATCCTAGAAAGAATAAAGTTCCCAGGGAAAAGTGATGGGAGGGTGAGAGAGTACCCTCTTGGAAGCAAGGGGGAGGAAGAAGGGGATAAGGAACTGTGGGAGGAGGGACTGAAGGGAGGCAATGACTGGAATTTAAATAAATAAAATAAATAAAAAAAGAAAAGAAATGGGCAAGACATCTAAAAAGACAGTTCTCAACAGAAGAAATAAAATGTCTTTAAAATCTCTCAAAAAGTGCTCATGTACAAAGAAAGTGGGGAATATAAAAATTAAGAAATCTTTTGAGATTTCATCTCATTTGTCAAAATGTCAAAGATCAAGAAACAACTAAGAAACACTGGCAAGGTTGTGAGGAAAGTGTTCACTGGTGGTGGCAATTCCCACTAGTGAACACACTTAAGTAAATAACATGGACAGCCTCCCCTCCCCAGCGCCAAACAAAATAGAAATCTAATACATGTGCCAGGTATACTATTCCTTGGCATATGCCCGAAGGAGTTGACATTCTACTTGCTGAGCTATGTTTATTGCTACACTATTCATAAAGCTAGGAAGTGGTAACAACCTAAATGTGCTTCTATAGATGACTAGATAATAACAATACGGTATACTATTTAGTTGTAATGAAAAAGGAAATTATGAAATTTATAGGTAAATTTGAGTGAGGTAACCCACACCCAGAAAGACAAATACTACCTGTTTTTTTTAATCTGCATATCCTGCTAAATCTTCTGATGTGAGAATATAACATGGAAAAAACACAGAAACTAGAAAAAAGCAAAGGGACCATGGTGGGGGCTTGAGAGAGTAGAATTGGGGCTGCTCCACACACTTTTGTGCACTGATCCTGCCAGGGAAGAATCAGTCTCCAGGGAGTGCTTTGAATCCTGGGTTTGGAGGTGAGACCCCCCATTTTCTCTCCAGAGACTGTGGAGACTGGTACAGCCAGAAGCACAGGGAACACAGGAGTGGCAAAGCAGCTGGGACAGGGTCCTTCTAGGCTCCATATGAACCCAGGAGCTGCGCTGAGTCATAGCCCTCTGTACCACGGGAGAGCTAGTCTCCCAGGGATGCTGACACAGGCTTGCAGGTCCACAGGAGGGACAAGCTCCAGCCAGAGACTGCAGGACCAACTAACACCAGAGATAAGCAGATGGTGAAAGGCAAACACAAGAACGTTATCAACAGAAACCAAGGCAACATGGCACCATCTGAACCCAGTTCTCCCACAACAGCAAGTTCTGGATACCCCAATGCCGGCCTCCTGCTGAAATGCGGGTGCGAGGGTTTTGGCAGAGGGGGAAGGCAGGGATGGTGATCCTGCTGTCTGTCTCACCCCTGTTGCTGGAAGGGAGTAAGAAGGTTCAGGCAGAGGGGGAAGGCAGAGAAGTCACTCCCACTGTCTCACCGCTGCTGTCTCCTTTACTGCCCACTGCCCACGATGCTCCGTGCCAGATCCAGTCCAAGGCTGACATAGGCTGTCTAGCCGGGGAAGGTTAAGACAGAGCAACTGGCAGTGTTTGGGGAGAGAGAACCTCTTCCCGTGTGTTACAGCTCTTTGTGACAAAATCTCCCAAATGACAGAGTAATCATCAAACATCCTTTATAGTTCTATGGGATTCAGGATGGGATTTATATACAATTTTGGGGTGTTCCAGGGTTTGGCAGCAGGTACTTCTTATTGGCTTGGATTGAGAGCTTGGGGAAAACTTATTTACATGTGGGGAAGGCTTGGGACTGCAACTCTGTGACTGATAGCCACATGTCTCTCCTGGGGGGCTGCAACTGCAACAGGAGCTAGGTTCCAGGGGCGGTGACTGAACTCCTCCTGTCCCATGCAGGTGGAAGCTCCGCCCACAAGTTTGTAGGTAGAAGCCACCCCCTACCCAGGGCTCAAAGTCTTTGCTCTACCTGAGAACCAGGCTGCCTGTGCACAGATCACCTCCTGACAACTCCTCCTTTTTCTTTTTTGTAAGGGAGAATTGTCATCAGGATGACTGTCTCCTATGCTGGAAACAGCTTGATATTGAACCATGACCTGATTGGTAGTGATTTTTGCAATGCTACTCATCTACTGCTTCAAAAACCGAATGAGACAGGGTGCCAAGAGAAGTAAGGCTCCAATGGCTGGAATGGGGCCAAGGAGGGGAAGGACCCATGCTACCAAGGGGCTAGAGTTACAAGGGATAAGGGTACTGGGGGTATAGCGTGTCCAGAGATTTCCCGGGAGTTCTTTGAGGGTATGTATATCTTATTCCACTAGCCCAAATTCATTGACATAAAAGCAAAATTCCTCCCCCAGCAAAACACAAGTCCCTCCCTGTTCAGCAGTCAGTAAGTCCAGGGCTCTCTGGTTTTGGAGAGCAACTCCTGCTAAGGAGGTTATCTGGCATTGAAGAGACACAAGGCTGTCTGTAGTGGAAGCCATTGCCTGGTCAAGCTTGTCTTGGAAATCACTAGCCAGATGTTGCGTTTGAGCAAGGGCTGCTCCAGCAGTTCCTGTCACACCCAATGAGACAGCAAGACCAAGTCCGATGAGCAGAGGGATGAAGATCTCTCTCTTCTTTCAGCTTTCTCCCATCTGCAAGGCGAGTTCTTCAGGTTCATAGAGATAAACCTGGGCGACAATTATCATGGGGGTGCAGAAGCCTTAAAGAGGGGGATCAATACAGACACCTGTAGTGCCCTTGCACCAGAAGAGGGCAGGAGGGTTAACACATACTGGTTTGGTAACAGTGATATCATGGTTGCATGTAAGATGGGGTTTTGAGGAGGGCCCTACAAGGCAAAGGGGCGGTAGGTCAAAGAGAGGGATGTCTTGTGCTTTCCTCATGGGTAGGGTTCCATGGAGGTCATGAAGGGAAGTATTAATGGGAACATCTGCTAATAAAGGTCAAGAGACAGAAGCACAGAAAAAGCATTGAGAGGAGTTGGGGTAGGTTGTTAAGGGAAGGAGGTCAGCTGCATATTGGATGTATTGTAGCCAGGAGAGGTAGCTCATAGCTCCTTCTGAGACTGATTTTCCTGTTAGATAATGTCAGTGTGGGTAAAGGCTGATTTCAGGGTAGGAACAAACTCACGGGAGATGTGCAGGCCAGCAACTGGGTATCTGGCATAGCCATTGGGGAGATGTTTACCCATGACTCCAGTTCCCCAGCATTCATTCCATGGGTCATACACCAGTGTCTGCAGCCTCCATATGTAGAGACCTCCTGGAGACATTCACCTATGTTTCTGTAAGGAAAGCAGAGAAAAAGGCTGGGGATAGTGGAGATGGAATCTGGGTGTAGAGGGATCTCAATCCTAGTTCAGCATCCTTCAAGTGGGCAATCCTGGATCCCGATAACTTGTATTCATTATAAGTTTCTCTAATGTAGAATCTCCATTGGTAGGTATTAAGAATACTAAGGAGGGGCTGAGCAGTAGCAGAGTTAGCATGAAGAATAACAAAAACAGCCAAAAGAATAGAGGAGAGGGGGCTTGTGGAAGGCACATGGCCTGGGCCTCAGTCACCAGGTCATGGATGTCCTTCCAGGAGATCTTATTCCTCTGGGCATAGAATTTCCTCTGTCTCATCCTCTGCTTCTCCTGTTCCTGATCTAGCAACAAGAGGCTGGCCATCTTCTTGGTCAGTGGGGTGGTGTTGGACATTTCTGGCAGGAGCCCAGATAGGCTTAGGGTGATCCTGTGGAAAGACACAAGTGAAACCCCTCCCAGTTGTAAGGAGGGGGTCTGGTCCCTTCCAAATTCCATCCAAAGAATCTCCTGACATGCCAACACACTGGAAAAGAAACATTTGGATTTAAAATCGCAGCTCATGATGATGATAGAAGACTTCAAAAAGGACATAAATAACTAACTTCCTTAAAGATATACAGGAAAACACAAACAAACAGGTAAAGAAATTGAACAAAACCAAGCACAATCTAAAACTGCAGTAGAAACAATAAAGAAATCACAAAGGGAAACAACTCTGGACATAGAAAACCTAGGAAAGAAGTCAGGAGTCATAGATGCAAGTATCAACAACAGAATACAAGAGATAGAAGAAATAATCTCAAGTGCAGAAGATACCATAGAAAACAGTGACCAACAGTCAAAGAAAATGCAAAATGCAAAAAGCTCCTAACCCACAACATCCAGGAAATATAGGACACAATGAGAAGACCAAACCTAAGGATTACAGGTATAGAAGAGAGTGAAGATTTCCAGCTTAAAGGTCCATTAAATGTCTTCAACAAAATTATAAATGAAAACTTCCCTAACCTAAACAAAGAGATGCTCATGAACACACAAGAAGCCTGCAGATCTCCAAATAGATTGGACCAGAAAAGAAATTCCTCCCATTATATAATAATTAAAACACCAAATGCACTAAACAAAGAAAGGATACTAAAAGCAGTAAGGGAAAAAGGTCAAGTAACATATAAAGGCAGACCTATCAGAATTAACCAGACTTCTCGCCAGAGACTATAAAAACCAGAAGATCCTGAGCAGATGTCACACAGACCCTAAGGGAACATGAATGCCAACCCAGGCTACTATAACCAGCAAAACTCTCAATTAGCATAGATGGAGAAACCAAGGTATTCCATGACAAAAAACATTTACACAATATCTTTCCACAAATCCAGCCCTTCAAAGGATAAGGAAAGGAAAACACCAACAAAAGGAGGGAAAATACACCGTAGAAAAAGCAAGAAAGTAATCTTTTTTTTTATTTTCTATATTTTTTATTTACATTCCCAATGATTTCCCTTTTCCAGGTTGCCCCCTCCGCAAAAGTCTCATAAGCCCTCTTCCCTCCCCCTGTTCCCCAGTCAACCCCTCCTGTTCACTGTCCTAGTATTCCCCTACACTGCTACATCCAGTCTTTCCAGGACCAGGGGCCTCTCCTTCCTTCTTCTTGGAAATCAATTGATATGTGAATTGTGTCTTGGATATTCCAAGCTTCTGGGTTAAAATCATCATTTAACAAACAAAAAAAAAGAGGGTCACACAAACATAATTTCACTTCTAATAACAAAATAACAGGAAGCAACAACCACTTCTTCGTAATATCTCTTAATATCAATGGACTCAATTCTCCAATAAAAAGACATAGACTAACAGACTGGATACATAAACAGGAGAAAGTAGGATTATATGGAGTAATATGAAGTAGAAAATGAAAAAATGGAGAGGTCTTTCCAACTGGGGAATTGGGAGGGGTCAAAACAAAAGGAGATAGAGGAAGGGACTACAAATAACACCAATTTTTTTTTATAAAACCTCAAGGGATCTTACTATTTTGTATTTACCAAAAATCAAACACACTCCGCCATCTTTGCTCCAGCATCAGTACAGTTGGGACCTCCAGGCTCAGAGATAGACAGAAATAATATCGCTTGGGTCTCAGGCAGCTTGTGTGTACCCTGCTCCCAAGAACTGGGCAGATCTGCAGTAACCAGAGTGCCAACTCTGCTGTGGGATTTCTGCCTTGCAGAGGGACCCCCCCCCCTGAACTGGGCGGGAGCCTACAAACTTCCCTTTGGCGACCTCTGTTCCTGGATCGACTGCACTGAGGAGACAGGTACTCAGGTTCTCCCCAGTATAACATCGATTGGGACACAGCCTGTTGGACTTCCATCTGCGCCCAAGAGCAGGACAACTGCGGTCATCTGGGCGCCAGATCTGCTGTGGGCCATCTCCCCTGCAGAGTGACCTGCGCCACTGAGAGAGTACAGAATGCACTCTGCCATCTTTGCTCCAGCATCAGGGCAGTTGGGACCTCCAGGCTCAGAGACAGACAGGCATAATATCGCTTGGGTCTCAGGCAGCTTGTGTGTACCCTGCTCCGAAGAGCTGGGCAGGTCTGCAGTAACAGACGCGCCAGCTCTGTTGTGGGACTTCTGCCCTGCAGAGGGACCCGCCACACCCACTCTGGGAGAGATCACACAACCCTGCACAGGGCAGGAGCCTACCAGCCTCCCTTTGGTGACCTCTGCTCCAGGAATCTGTTACGCTGAGCCTTTGGATGTGCAGGGATTCCCCAATAAAACATCACTTGGGGAAAGGCACATCAGGGCTCCAAAGTCACTCAGGAGCAGGGAAAGCCCCAGAAATCGGTGCCAGGGGAATCCCAGTAATCCAGGGGGGTCAGAAATAGCATTGCAGGCTCACAGGAGGTCCAACCAACAGCCCGTGACAGCAGGACCAACTAATACCAGAGGTAACCAGATGGCAAAAGGCAAATGTAGGAACGTTACTAACAGAAATCAAAGTAATATGGCACCATCTGAACCCAATTCTCCAACAGCAGCAAGTCCTGGATACCCCACCACACCCAAAAGACAAGATCTGGATTGAAAATCACTTCTAATGATGCTATTAGAGGATTTCAAGAAGGACACAAATAAATCTAATAAAGAATTACAGGAGATCATGAATCAATGGTTAGAAGCCCTTACAAAGGAAACACAAAAATAGCTTAGAGAAATGCAGGAGAACATGGATCAACAGATGGAGGCCCACAAGGAGGCAACACAAAAATCACTTGAAAAAATGAATCAACAGGTAGATGCACTTTCAAAGGAATCACAAAAATTGCATAAAGAAATGCAAAAGAATAGGGGTCAAGAGATGGATGCTCATAGGGAGGCAACACAAAAATTGCATAAAGAAATGAATCAACGGATAGATGCCCTTACAAAGGAAACACGAGAATTGCTTAAAGAAATGCAGGAGACGATGGATCAACAGATAGAAGCCCATGAGGAGGAAACACAAAAATCGCTTAGAGAAATACAGAGAACTTGAGTCAACAGGCAGAAATCCTGAAAGAGGAAACACAAAAATACCTTAAAGAAACACAGGAAAATACAAACAAACAAGTGAAGGATCTCAGCAAATCCATCCAGGATCTAAAAAAGGAAGTAGAAACAACTAAGAAATCACAAAGGGAAACAACTTTGGAGATAGAGACCTTGGGAAGAAATAAGGAGTCATAGATGCAAACATCAACAATAGAATACAAGAAATGGAAGAAAGAATCTCAGGTGCTGAAGATACCATAGAAAGCATCAATTAAACAGTCAAAGAAAATGCAAAATGCAAAAAACGTGTAACCCAAAACATCCAGGAAATCCAAGACACAATGAGAAGACCAAACCTAAGGATTATAGGTATAGATGAGAGTGAAGATTTGCAACTTAAAGGGCCAGTAAATATCTTCAACAAAATTATGGAGGAAAACTTCCCTAACCTAAAGAGAGAGATGCCGATGAACGTACAAGAAGCCTACAGAACTCCAAACAGACTAGACCAGAACAGAAATACCTCCCATCACATAATAATCAAAACATCAAATGTACTAAACAAAGAAAGAATATTAAAACAGTAAGAGAAAATGGCCAAGTAACATACATAGGAAGACCTATCCAAATCACATCAGACTTCTCACCAGAGACTATGAAAGCCAGAAGATCCTGGGAAGATCTCATACAGACACTAAGACAGCACAAATGCCAGCCTAGACTACTATACCCAGCAAAACTCTCAATCACCATAGATGGAGAGACCAAGATATTCCATGATAAAATCAAATTTTCACAATATCTTTCCACAAAACCAGCCCTGCAAAGGATAATAGGTGGAAACCGCCAATACAAGGAGAGAAACAACACCCTGGAAAAAACGAGATTGTAAGTTTCTTGCAACAAACCCAAAAATAGATAACCACTCGAACAAAGATAGTGTCAAGAATAGCAGGTGGCAATAATCACTATTCCTTAATCTCTCTTAATATCAATGGTCTCAATTCCCCAATAAAAAGACATAGGCTAACAGACTGGATACGTAAACAGGACCCAGCATTTTGCTGCGTGCAGGAAACGCACCTCAGTGTCAAAGACAAACACTACCTCAGAGTAAAAGGCTGGAAAACAATTTTACAAGCAAATGGTCCCAGGAAACGAGCTGGAGTAGCCATCCTAATATCAGATAAATTTGACTTTCAACTTAAAGTCATCAAAAAGACAAAGAAGGACACTACATAGTGGTCAAAGGAAAAATCCATGAAGAAGAACTCTCAATTCTGAATATCTATACTCCAAATGCAAGGGCACCCTCATTCGTAAAAGAAACTTTACTAAAGCTCAAAGCACACATCGCACCTCTCACAATAACAGTGGGTGACTTCAACACCCCGCTCTCTGAAAAGGATCTTTCAGGAAAGCAGAAACTAAACAGGGACACAGTGATTCTAATAGAAGCCTTGGACCAAATGGAACTAACTATATATATATATATATAACTATATATATATATATATATAACTATATATATATAACTATATATATAACATATAAATATATATATTTATATATATATATGTTATATATATATATATATAACATATATATATATATAAATGTTATATATATATATATAACATTTCATCCTAGAGCAAAAGAATACACCTTCTTCTCAGCACGTCATGGTACCTTTTCCAAAATCGACCATATAATTGGTCACAAATCAGACTTCAACAGATATAAGAAGATCGAACTAATCCCTTGCCTCCTATCAGATCACTATGGAATAAGGGTGGTCTTCAGTGGCAACAAAAACAACAGAAAACCCACATACACATGGAGGCTGAACAATGCTCTACTCAATGATAACTTGGTGAAGGAGGAAATAAAGAAAGAAATCAAAGACTTTAAAATTTAATGAAAATGAAGGCACAGCATACCCTAATTTATGGGACACAATGAAAGCAGTGCTAAGAGGAAAATTCATAGCCCTGAGTGCCGTCAAAAAAAAACAGGAGACAGCATACACTAGCAGCTTAATGGCACACCTGAAAGCCCTGGAGCAAAAAGAAGCAAATACACCAAAGAGGAGTAGAAGGCAGGAAATCATCAAACTCAGGGCTGAAATCAATCAAGTAGAAACAAATAAAACCATACAAAGAATCAACAAAACTAGAAGTTGGTTCTTTGAGAAAATCAACAAGATAGATAAGCCCTTAGCCACACTACCCAGAGGGCACAGAGACAGTATCCAAATTAACAAAATCAGAAAGGAAAGGGAGAGATAATAACAGAAACTGAGGAAATTCAAAAAATCATCAGATCCTACTACAAAAGCCTGTATTCAATACAACTAGAAAATCTCGAGGAAATGGAAAATTTCCTTGACAGATACCAAATACCAAAATTAAATCAGGATCAAATAGACTATCTAAACAGTCCTATATCCCCTGAAGAAATAGAAGTCGTCATTGGAACTCTTCCAACAAAAAAAAGCACAGGTCCAGATGGTTTTAGTGCAGAATTCTATCAGACCTTCAAAGAAGACCTAACACCAATACTCTTCAAAGTATTCCACAAAATAGAAACAGAAGGAACACTACCCAACTCATTCTATGAAGCCACAATTACGCTAATACCAAAAGCACACAAAGATCCGACAAAGAAAGAGAAACTCAGGTCAATCTCTCTTATGAATCTTGATGCAAAAATACTCAATAACATTCTTGCCAACCGAATCAAAGAACATATCAAAACAATCATTCACCACGATCAAGTATGCGTCATCCCAGGGATGCAGTGATGGTTCAATATAAGGAAATCCATCAATGTAATCCACTATATAAACAATCTCAAAGAAAAAACACATGGTTTAGATGCTGAGAAAGCATTTGACAAAATTCAGCATCCTTTTATGCTAAAGGTCTTCGAAATATCAGGAATTCGAAGCCCATATCTAAACATAGTAAAAGCAATTTACAGCAAACAGGTAGCCAACATCAATATAAATGGAGAGAAACTTGAAGCAATCCCACTAAAATCAGGGACTTCACAAGGCTGCCCTCTCTCTCCATATCTTTTCAATATAGTACTTCAAGTTCTAGCTAGAGCAATTAGACAACAAAAAGAGGTTAAAAGGATACAAATTGGAAAGGAAGAAGTCAGACTATCACTATTTGCAGACGATATGATAGTATACTTAAGCGACCCAAAGAACTCCACCAGAGAACTCCTACAGTTGATAAACAACTTCAGCAAAGTGGCCGGATATAAAATCAACTCAAGCAAGTCAGTAGCCTTCCTATACTCAAAGGATAAGCAGGCTGAGAAAGAAGTAAGAGAAATGATACCCTTCACGATAGCCACAAACCATATAAAGTATCTTTGTGTGACTCTAACCAAACAAGTGAAAGATCTGTATGACAAGAACTTCAAGTCTCTGAAGAAAGAAATTGAAGAAGACCTCAGAGATGGAAAAATCTGCCATGCTCATGGATTGGCAGGATTAATATAGTAAAAATGACCATCTTGCCAAAAGCAATACACAGATTGAATGCAATCCCCATCAAAATCCCAATTCAATTCTTCATAAAGTTAGAAAGAGCAATTCAAAAATTCATCTGGAATAACAGAAAACCCAGGATAGCTAAAACTATTCTCAAGAGTAAAAGAATTTCTGGAGGAATCAATATTCCAGACCTCAAGCTGAACTACAGAGCAATAGTGTCAAAAACTGCATGGTATTGGGACAGTGACAGGCATGTAGATCAATGGAACAGAATTGAAGACCCAGAAATGAATCCACACTCCTATAGTCACTTGATCTTTGACAAAGGAGCTAAAACCATCCAGTGGAAAAAAGATAGCCTTTTCAACAAATGGTGCTGGCTCAGCTGGAGGTCAACATGCAGAAGAATGCAAATTGACCCATTCTTATCTCCTTGCACTAAGCTCAATTCCAAGTGGATCGAGGACCTCCACATAAAACCAGACACACTGAAACTAATAGAAAGGAAAGTAGGGAAGAACCTTGAACATATGGGCACAGGGGAGAATTTCCTGAATAGAGCTCCAATAGCTTATGCTCTAAGATCAAGAATTGACAAATGGGACCTCATTAAATTACAAAGTTTTTGCAAGGCAAAAGACACTATCAAAAAGACACTAAACTGGGAAATGATCTTTACCAACCCTACATCCGACAGAGGGCTAATGTCCAATATATACAAAGAACTCAAGAAGGTAAACTCCAGAGAGGCAAGTAACCCTATTAAAAAATGGGGTACAGAGCTAAACAAGGAGTTCTCACCTGAAGAATATCTAATGGCTGAAAAGCACCTAAAGAGATGTTCATCATCCTTAGTCATTAGGGAAATGCAAATCAAAACAACCCTGAGATTTCATTTCACACCATTCAGAATGACTAAGATCAAAAACACAGGAGACAGCAGTTGTTGGCGAGGATGTGGAGAAAGAGGAACACTCCTCCACTGCTGGTGGAATTGCAAGCTGGTACAACCACTCTGGAAAGCAGTCTGGCAGTTCCTCAGAAAACTGGGCATGACACTCCCGGAGGATCCGGCTATACCACTCCTGGGCATATACCCAGAGGCTTTACCTGCATGCAATAAGGATACATGCTCCACTATGTTCATAGCAGCCTTATTTATAATAGCCAGAAGCTGGAAAGAACCCAGATGTCCCTCAATGGAGGAATGGATTCCGAAGATGTGGTATATTTACACAATGAAATACTACTCTGCAATTAAAAACAATGAATTCACGAAATTCCTAGGCAAATGGTCAGAACTTGAAAATATCATCCTTAGTGAGGTAACCCATTCACAAAAGAACACACATGGTATGCAGTCACTGATAAGGGGATATTAACCCAGAATCTCGGAATACCCTAGACACAATTCGCATATCAATAGATTTCCACGAAGATGGAAGGACAGACCCCTGGTCCTGGAAAGACTGGATGTAGGGGAATGCCAAGACAGAGAAGCGAGAGGGAGTTGAATGGGGAAAAGAGGGAGGGAAGGGGGCTTATGGGATTTTCCGGAGGGAGGAAATGGGAATGAGGAAATGATTTTGAATGTAAATAAAAAAAACTTAGAAAATGAAATAAAATTTAAAAAGAACACAAAATCTCTCATTATACACAGATACACAGAAAGAAGTTTTGTCATTATGGTTGACAATATTAACCATAGGAACCGTAGACTAACAAAATTCTAGTACATGGTATAAGAAATCTTTAAAAAGGTTGGTCAGAGTAGTTCAAGTGATCACCCTCAAGTAACATAGACTATGGCAGCTACATTTGGCTGCATTTAAAGGGTCTAATCCCTATTTTTGAAGACACCACATATGTGAAGACGAGGAGCATGAATTATTGTGGCTGCCTCTGACCTGAAAGCCTCTCTCTTGTTGCCTAGCTTTCATGTATCAGAAACTACTATGCAAACTGCCAAGGGAAGGCAGCAATTAATATTCCTGTCTATATGTGACACTTATAAGCCTTAACAATAAGCAGCATGGTAAGATTGCCATAAAGCTATAATAAGTGACATTCACATATTGGCAGTAACCAACAACTGTCCAATTGAGTTAAGACCCAATCAACAGAAGAAAAATGCCTGATACTGGAAACCTTGCCAACCACCCAGGACTAGTAAGGTCATGGATCTTAAAAAGAGAATCTGCCACTACCACTGCCAGTTGGCTAGGCCACCATAGTTCTTCTAGATCTGTTTTAAGTCTGATCTGCATCTCCACAGATAAGTGCAGCAATCACTCCTCATCAAAGAAGCTTCTCTTTACAACAAAAGATTATCACAGGAAACAACAACTGGACATAATGCAGAGATCATTTACTCATGGTGAGTCCAGCCTCCAAAGACACATCTAAATCATCTCCTCTGAATCTTTGGCACAAGGAATATCTCATCAGAGGGAAATGGAAAGACTATAAAAGCCAGAATGTCAAGAACTCAGTTGTGAAACAGTTTGTCATAGAAATAGCTAAATAGAGCCACCATTTGCAGCGAGGAGTCAGACAGCTCCACAGCCTTCTGTGCTTAGCCCACCAGGAAAGAATGATCTCCCAGCAGCGATTTCACTTCTGAGTGTGGAGGTGAGATCTCCACCTTTTCTCTGGAGGGGTACAGCTAGGAGTGCACAGAGAATATGGTCATTGGAGAGGCTGGGACAGGAGTCTTAACTTCCAGCTGCCATCTGCAGCAAGGAGCCTGGCAGCTCCAAAGCCTTTGGTGCTTAGCCCACCAGGAGAGAGGGATCTCCCAGCAGTAATTTCACTTCTGAGCCCGGAAGTGAGATCTCCACCTTCTCTCCGGAGGGGTACAGCTAAGAGCGCACAAAGCATAAGATCATTGGAGCGGCTGGGACAGGAGGCTTCCCTTCCGGCCGCCATCTACAGCGGGGAGCCAGACAGCTCTACAATCTTCTGTGCACAGACCCTGCCAGAAGAGAGTTGGTCTCCCAGGAGTACAGCACAGGTTTACAGGCCCATAGGAGGGGCAATCTCCAGCCAGAGACAACAAGACCAACTAACGCCAGAGATAACCAGATGGCGAAAGGCAAGTGCAAGAACCCTACCAAGAGAAATCAAGGCTACTTGGCAACATCAGAGCCCAGTTCTCCCACCACAGCAAGTCCCGGATACCCCAACACACCAGAAAAGCAAGAGTTGGATTTAAAGTCTATTCTCAAGATGCTGTTAGAGGACAGCAAGACGGACATAAATAACTCCTTTAAAGAAATACAGGAGAACATGGGTCAAACGATAAAGGCCCTTAAAGAAGAAACACAAAAATCCCTGAAAGAAATACAGGAGAGCATGGGTGAAAAGGTAGAGGCCCTTAAAGAGGAAACACAAAAAATCCCTTAAAGAATTACAGGAGAACACAAACAAACAAGTGAAGGAACTGAACAAAACCATCCAGGATCTACAAATGGAAGTAGAAACAATAAAGAAATCACAAAGTGAGACATCTCTGGAGATGAAAAATCTCAGAAAGAATTCAGGAGTCATAGATGCAAGCATCAACAACAGAATACAAGAGATAGAAGAATCTCAGGGGCTGAAGATACCATAGAAAACCTTGAGTCAACAGTTAAAGAAAATGCAAAATGCAAAAAGCTCCTGAGCCAAAACATCCAGGAAACCCAGGACACAATGAGAAGACCAAACCTAAGGATTATAGGTATAGAAGAGAGTGAAGATTTCCAACTTAAAGGACCAGTAATTATCTTCAACAAAATTATAGAAGAAAACTTACCTAACCTAAAGAAAGAGATGTCCATGAACATACAAGAAGCCTACAAATTCCAAACAGAGTGGACCTGATCAGAAAATCCCCCCAGCACATAATAATCAAAACACCAAATGCACTAAACAAAGAAAGAATATTAAAAGCAGTAAGGGAAAAAGGTCAAGTAACCTATAAAGGCAGGCTTATCAGAGTTACACCAGACTTCTCACCTGAGACATGAAAGCCAGAAGATCCTGGGCAGATCTCATACAGACCCTAAGAGAACACAAATGCCAGCCCAAACTATTATACCTAGGAAAACTCTCAATTACCATAGATGGAGAAACCAAGAAATTCCATGATAAAACCAGATTTACACAATATCTTTCCACAAATCCAGACCTACGAGGATAATAGTTGGAAAACGCCAACATGTGGAGGGAAACTACACCCTAGAAAAAGCAAGAAAGTAATCTTTTTCCAACACACCCAAAAGAAAGAAACCACACAAACATAAAAGGAACATCAAAAATAACAGGAAGCAACAATCACTAATCCTTATTATCTTATAACAAACATAGTCTAAGAGAGATGTTTTTCATGTGGATCTTTGATTTTATCAGAAAGTGTTTGTAATTCCTCTTTAAATTTAGTAATGTTTTTTGTCTCTACCATTTTGACTGTATTATTTCCATGATAATCTTTAATTTTAACATGTTTTCTGTGTATTTCTTCGATTTTGTTGGAGGTGTTTTTCATGTAGATCTTCGGTTTCGTCAGGGGAAGGGGTGTTGTAGCTCCACTTTCAATCACTTTAGGAATGCTTTTGTGCCTACCATTTCCTCGGTATAATTGTTCATGATCATCTTCAATTTTAACGTTTTTCTGTATTTTTCTTCAATTTTATCAGAAGTATTTTCCATGTGGATCTTCAGTTCAGACAATGTCTATAATTTCACTTTCAATCAACTTAGGAACATTTTTATACCTTCCATTTTATCTGTATAATTTTGCATGTAATTGTCAGTTTTAATATGTTTTTCTATTTATTTCTTGAATTTTTCAGGAATATTTTCCTTGTAGATCTTCAATTTTATCCA
This sequence comes from Tokudaia tokunoshimensis, assembly GCA_036184795.1. Taxonomy (NCBI): domain Eukaryota; kingdom Metazoa; phylum Chordata; class Mammalia; order Rodentia; family Muridae; genus Tokudaia; species Tokudaia tokunoshimensis. The sequence continues at coordinate 10,513,168 of BTHU01000005.1, read as the reverse complement.
AAAGTGTTTATAATTCCACTTTCAAAAAACTTAGGAATATTTTTATGCCTAACATTTTATCTTTATAATTTTTACATGAAACAGTCAATCTTAATGCATTTTTTATATATTTCTTCAATTTTATCAGAGATATTTTCCAGGTAAATCTTCAGTTTTATCAGAAAATATTTATAATTTCACTTTCAATCAACTTTGAAATATTTTTATGCCTACCATTTTATCTGTATAATTTTCCATTATAATCTTCAATTTTAATGTTTTTCCATATATTAGTTTTCAATTTTATCAGAAATATTTTCCATGTAAATCTTCAATTTTTTTCAGAAAAGTTTTTAATTCTACTTTCAATCAACTTAGTAATATTTTAATTCCTACCAATTTATCTGTATAAATTTCTTCAATTTTATCATAGAAATTTTCCATGTAAATCTTCAATTTTATCAGAAAAAGTTTTTACTTCTACTTTCAATCAATTTAGGAATATTTTTATGCCTACCATCTTATCTATATAATTTTTCACGAAATAGTCTGTTTTAACATGTTTTTCTATATATTTCTTGAGTTTTATCAGAAAAATTTTCCTTGTAGATTTTCAATTTTATCAGAAAATATTTACAATTCCTCTTTCAATCAACTTAGGAATTTTTTTTTCTTTTTTTTTAACTTTTCTTCTTTTTTTTAATTTTTTTAATTGGATATATTCTTTATTTACATTTCAAATGATTTCCCTCTTACTGGTTTCCCCCGCTCTGCATTCCTGAGTGGTTTCTCTGTGCTCCTGGGAGACCTTTTCTCTCTGTGAACACTGATATGTAAGTACTTCTGCAAGACCTGCTCTCTTATAGTTGTATTTGTGTATGTACCTCTGTGGCCCAGATCAACTCTGGGTGCAGGTGGTAATAAGAAGACTCCTGTCCCAGTCTCTTCCTAGGCTCTTGTGTCTTCAGGGTTTCAGGCTGTTTCCTCTTAGCAGCAGGGGTGGTCCTATTGTACCACTGTGCCTCTCTGCATTCCTGAGTGGTTAGTTACCTCCTTGAATCCCTTGGATATGGAACCCAGTGGCAGAAGACAGCTCCTCTGCTCGGCAATGCAGGTCTCTCCTGTGCTACCTGACTCCTCCATGCAGCTAGGTAGATGGCTGGCTTCCTGCACCACTTGGAGATGATGTGCTGGAGTCCCTGAGTGGTGTATCACCAGAGCAAAGATGGCAGAGCCTGTGGCGCTCCCTCCAGGCACTGATCACTCTGCCGGACAAATATCCCACAGCAGAGCTGGCGCACAGATGACCACAGAGCTGTCAAGCTCTTGGGAGCAGGTGGAACCCTCGCTGGCTGTGTCCCGAGCAATGTTGTACTCGGGATATCTCTGTGTACCTGGAGTTCCTGTCTGCTCTGTCGCAGAAGCAAAGATGGCGGAGGCTGCCTGCCTCCAGGCGCAGGTCACTCTAGGAATATTTTTACGCCTACCATTTTATCTGTATAATTTTTCCATGAAATAGTCAATCTTAACGTGTTTTTCTATATATTTCTTCAATTTTATCAGAAATATTTTCCATGTATATTTACACAATGGAATACTACTCAGCAATTAAAAACAATGAATTCATGAAATTCTTAGGCAAATGCGGAACAAGGGGAGGGAAGAGGGCTTATGGTACTTTCGGGGAGGGGGGAACCGGTAAAGGGGAAATCTTTGGAATGTAAATAAAGAATATAGAAAATTTAAAAAAAATGTACATCAAAAAAAGAAAAAGAAAAGGAAAAGGAAAAAAATGACATCCCCCACACTTCAATTTTTATTCAACATTTCAGATACCAGAGAACAAGTTAACACTTCACACTGCTAAAGTCAACATTTCACAGAAACACAAGAACAATGAACGTTATCCTGACAAACATGCGGTATGTGAATTAATACATGGTGTGGGTTTACTATGAGTATTAAGCTTTGTACGAAGTTTGTATACTTTTTACCAAATTCCCACTCTGAAACTCTTTCAATTTGAAAATCATAATACCAGTCAGGACAATGTCTGTTCACAAGCTTTCAATGATGTTAGTTCAAATAATACAGTTTTCCACATTTTTGCTTCAATAAAATTAAAAAAAAAAGAAATTACTAAATAAACATGATCTTAAGAATCCTAATATCAATAGACATGCTAATACTGAAGAGACAATATATCAGTCATACCCCTCAACAAGAAGTTACAGGCAACTGAGAGAGAGAGAAAACCTCTGGCAGATATGAGCCCCTAATTGGTTGCCTAATACAAAGAATTCACTCCTGAAACCATATACAAACAAACAACAAAAGTGGAAAATGGATTCAGCAGGTAATATTTTATATTTGTGCATATACAGTAATGGGGAAGAAAAAGCTAAAGCAATTAATTTGAAGTGGGTCACATGTAAAGAGTTGGAGTGAATGGACTCAGAAAGAGCTGGAGAGGAAAAGGAAAGGGGGAAGGGATATAATTATATTTTAATTTAAAATGTATAAAAATTAAAAATGAAAATAATAGAAGTAAAAAATGGAAAGTAAAATTAACATAAAACATTCACATGGAAGACATAAAGTAAAGCACTGTGACCTCAATAGTTTCTAGTCATTAATGCATTTCTAAGTGTATCACTACCGATAAAAAGCAATTTATGTTTATAACAATTTATATGTGATAAAGGTAGCAATAATAATTGTATTCCCTATTGTAGGTAGGCATAATTTCTCAAGTGATATCATTAGTTAAAACATTGTAATCCTGGGTTAGTATTCTTTAGACATGAGTCATTCCTTAACTTGATCTGACCAAATTTCTGATGTATCAATGTCCAATGGGTAGAAGATCCTCAAGAATAATGGTTATGCAGAGCTCCATGAATTTTTTATCTATCTTCTTGACTTGCAGATTTATTAACAACCAACTCCCTTTCCTTGTTCAGGCTTTATATTGCTCCATCTTGATCTTAAATCAGCCTCTGCTGGGTAATCCCCAAATTGCTACCTGTTGTTTGGTGTTTCACCAGCTCCACTAGCCTCCATTCCACATATGACATTTGCCAGATGATACTGGCATGTTCTGATGCCCCAGGCTTTGGTTAATGAAACCAACACAAGAGATCCTGAGAGACTAGGATGTTTTTCTTTCAAATGTGTTCAAATCATATATAGCTTTGGTGATTTTTAAAGTTCAAAAGACCAAAAGATCTAAAAATCTATTATAGTCTAGAGATGATATCAAACTGACCTATCTATTTTCTTCTCTCTTTATGCTACTCTCATTCTAACATTTTGTGCCACATTTATTTTCCCAGATATTTATATATTTATACAATCTCTTTGAATTTAAAAATATTTTGTGTGAAATTTTCATTGTCATATTTAATCTCCCAATATAACAGTTGTGAATGTTATCAACTTAAATACTCATTGTCTCAAGTCTATATGCATATTATCTTATTAACTCTCTATAATGAGGAAAGTGTTGCTGTCATCCTGCTATTACAGTTAAACAAATTGAGACACTAACCTGTCAACCACTATACTACAGTAAATAGTAGAGACAGTATTCAAACACAGGACATGTGATTTGAAATTTTAAGTTTAGTAAATATTCCATTGCACAAAGAGAAAAATGTTGGTAACCAAAATTTAACAGATAGCTAAAATTTTTCAATGGCCAAAAAATAGTTAAATCCATGAGAAGACAGATAACAAACTTTTTTAAAAAGTAATATATATTTGAAATATTATATTAGCATTATCATTATTAAACAATGAAAAACAAAATTTTCTGTATTCTTTTCATAACCAGAAAAGGGGCATTCACCAGGCAGGTAGACAAAATATAAAGATTATATATTAATGATCAAGATAATTATTATATCATTCAGGAAGTGCATGAATTGCCCCCCTCAACTCTCTAAATTCCAGTGCTAACTTTGCCAAAATGTTTATGTGTTCTCCCAATGCATATCTATTATACTCATTAAACTGTAAAGGGCTCAGACACAGATCTGGTTCCAGGGCCTTCACAAGTCGTTTGTTACAACTTCTTATGCACACACCCAGATACCTAAATGTTGCCTAGAGAAAAAGGGTAGGCATGCGACATGTCTCCAAGCAAGACACCCCTAGAAAACTATATCTCAAAGCTTCTATTGTTGGTATTATTACCTGTTTTTCATCACATGCTCTTCAGGTTCCCGGTTAGTCTTGTGCACACCTAAGGGTCAGAGGCTGTCAACAAATTGACAGTGATGACTTTTCAAATGCCTATAAACCTTGAGGCTACTGTTTCTATGCACTCTCCCAGACTTTCATAGAACTCTCGTGTCATTGCAGCTGACAACAGTCAGAGCTCTTGGTTGTGGAGCTCAGAACTTCCAAGAATGTAGCTTGGGGCACCAGAAGGATCTGGCGAGCTTCAAAGCACACTGTTGCTTTTCCAGACTTCTCACTTCTTCCCAGTACTGCTTGCAGTAATAAAGGGAAGTCGTTACACCTAAATATTTGCTGAGATTGAGAATGACAGAATGGTACAATAGATGCTGTCTGAGGGGCTCTTCAGCTATGCCTAGATCAATATAAATCAGAGAAACAGCTGTTGAGCAATGAAGCTCATTTGTTAGTCTCAAATGCAACATACAGCAAAGATACCTCAGAAACGGAACTGGCAAGTTTTCTGTCATGTGGACATTTTTTCTCTTCTAAAATGAAAGGATAGCTTTTCCTTGACATTTTTATCTCTTGTCCACTGACCACCCATCTCTTTGCATAAGTACTTAGTTGATGTAACAATGAATTGAGACTTACTGCTGGAATTTTTCTTCCTTTCATACGAAGTATATATAACTAGTATTTTAAGTAAAATTAAAAGAACAGAAAACTGAATTTACAATACAAGAGAAACATTTGCCTTTTGACAAATGTGGTCCGAGAGGCAGTAATAATTGTCTTACTGCAAGGTGTTGGTGAGTACAGCTGCAATTATTCATACCTGATTTCGGTTTCCTCATCCTTACCTTCCATTCCAGCCTCATAGACAGTCAGGGTGCTTCTGGCCACTGGAAATTCATGTGGCTTGATCTTTTGGTCCTTTGAGAATCAAGTTATCCACAACTATCTCTAATTTCCAATTTCATCAGAACTCACCCACCCAGAGTGGACTGTTCTGTGCAGATGAACATCAGGCTTGGTAAAGCTGACATGAACTGGTGTGTGGCTGTCAGATACACTCGAAACGCTCTGATGCCTTTTCTTATTTTAAATATCAGATTTTCAGACTAAGCTATTAAAGATTTGCCTCCTTATTTATGCTGCAAACAGCTTCATTGCTGACACCTTTCCAGGGTTCATTCTTTGCCACACTCTTTGAGTAGGCACCCCTACAACCTAAGCACTTTTGACCATAACACCTAACTGCACTTATTAAATTAAAAGGATACCAGGGATAGATTTTTTCTTCTTTGTTTCTTACAAAATGCTCTAATAGGTTGAATTAAATTATCTGTGTCTGAGAGAGAAGGCAATCCTCTCCTGTTGGATTAGAACACTTTAATAAAAACCAACTTTTATTCTATATAGTGTCCATCATTCAATTAACAAACTCAAAACATCAAAATTCTTCTCACCATTAATCAGTAGCAATTGCGTACCCAAAATTCAATCCAATTCATGAATTTACCTGTGTCTTTCTATACTTTACTTAGATATCATTTAAATTAGTACCAGAATACATGCCATTGTTTGAATATGCTTGGCCCAGGGAGTGGCACTCTTCCTATGTGTGGCCTTGTAGAAATAGGTGTATCACTATGGGGTGAACTTTAAGACTCTCATCCTAACTGCCTGGAACTCAGTATTCAGTTAGCAGCCTTGAGATGAAGATGTAGAACTCTCAGCTTCTCCTGCACCATGACTGCCTGGATGCTGCCATGTTCCCACCTTGAAAATAATGAACTGAACCTCTGAAGCAGTAAGTCATCCCCAATTAAATGTCCTTATAAGAGTTGCCCTGGTCATGGTGTCTGTTCACATCAGTAAAACTCTTAACTAAGACAGTGCATAAATGGTTATTCTCTGAAGCTCTCTATTATTTACTGGTGTCCATTCCCAGCAGCTTCCAGCAGCCTGCCAAAGTACAGGACTGAACTCCACCAATTACCCTGGGTGAAACAGACCATTGCTCCCAATGTAAGTTTAATAAGCTTGATTTCTCCTTTCTATTAATTCTGGTTAGAATTTCACAGGATTTAAATGCAGCAGCCTCTAGACAGGGGTTCAGTTCCTTTCTTATGAACACAGGTGAGTGGGCGAGGGGCAGGGGGAAGTAACACTGTAATCAAATTCAGACTTTATGCCATTGGTCATCAGTGGATTTGTTTTGTTTTGTTTTGTTTTGCATTTGGTCTGGATTCTTTGTTCACTTTTAGTGTCAGGCAACATATAACAGTGACTAGTAAAGCATAAAAGTTTCTGTGCTGTAACATTGCTTCTACCTGCTCTCCATAGTACCCTGGAGAGTCCCTGGGAATGAAGTGATTAATAGAAATGAGCCATCGTACAGGGAGAAGGAAGAGGACAAGTTTACTTCAGCGTGTAAGTAACTTAAGTACAGCTTAATTTCAGTGCACACTGGACCATTAAAAGCTTTTCTGTAGGCAGAGGCAATGGAGTCAAGATTTAGAGATAAAGGGAAAGCAAAAAGTGGCATATTGTGTGGCTTAACTAGCACTCCTCTCTAAATAATGCCTCTCTGCCCAAATATTTTCATCTGTCACCTGTCAGAATCATTTCATTAACATCAGAGTGTTATGCAAAGAAGTACGTTTGATTTTAAAGTCATAGAACATATCTTTGGTAATGGAGGGGATGAAAGAGGAGGGGGTTTCATAACAGAAGAAAGAAAACTCTCTTGGATTGTTATTACATCAGGTGACAGTTCGACAAGGGTGTTTAGTGAACAGGGACCTTGCCATATATCCTACCAGGACTGCCTCCAGCCACATCAGGCTTTTTCCACTGCCAGTCCCATTTACAGACAAAGCAACTGAAGTCGAATGATGATAAAGAAATTTCTGAGTGCACAGCCCTGTAAACTGGCAAAGCCAGGAATTAACTTCAAAGGCATACAATGAATCACAGACCCTTATTTTCTTGGTTACATCTAAGCCAAAGAGAATTTTCAGAAATAAATGACGTACCAAGAAGTATTTTTTCCAGCAGAAATATTTATTGCAACTCTACAATCAAATATATATATACATATACGTATACCTAGAAAAAAACCAAGGTGCGCATACTTCATATGGGTTTTGTTTTCAAACTACTGTAGAGCAGGTTATACTCCACCCCCTCTATATCACACTGACAATGATATCACCCCACAATTCTTTCTTATAGCACCCTATCTTCTGTCTACTTCCATCTTTCTCTCAAAATAGTAAAAATCTACTAATTTAAAGGATGGTTAAAAGAATTCAATAGGGCTGGCATGATGATTCAGAGGGTAAAAGTATTTGCTGCCAAAACCGACAACCTAAGTTGGATCCCTAGTAGTAACATGGTAGTAGGAAAGAAGCAACTCCTACATACAATTTTCTGGCCTCCATGTGTGCAGTGTGGCACATGTACACATGCAAACATACACACACACACACATACACACACACATATTAAATAAATAAAATAAATAAATGCAATAAAAATTAAAAAGTGTTTATTATTCTTAGTCATCAGCAAAATATAAATTAAAACCATTTGGAGAAAAGCCATCTACCACAGTCAGAATGGTCATCATCAAGATAAAAGAAAACAACAATTGATAATAAGAATGAGGAGAGAGAAACCTTATTCACTGTAGGAGGAAATGCAAACTTTTACAGCCTTTGTGGTGGTCTCTCAAAACATTAAAACAAGAATGACTATAAATCACCCAGAAATACCTCTCCTGGGCATACCCAAAGGATGCTATGTACAACAATATTCACTGCTACATTATTCATAATACCAAGTGTACAGAACAGATGAATGGAAAATGAAAATGTGGTACATACACAAATGGGTAAATTTCACTATAAGCTGTAAAGAAAACTAAAATCATGAAATGTGCAGGGAAATGGATGGTCCAGGAAAGTGTGTTGCGTGAGGTAACTCAGAAAGACATGAGTCACGTGCTCTATCTCATATATGGACCCTGGTTTACGAAGTTTATGAAGTGTGTGTGTGTGTGTGTGTGTGTGTGTGTGTGTGTGTGTGTGTGTGTGAGAGAGAGAGAGAGAGAGAGAGAGAGAGAGAGAGAGAGAGAGAGAGAGAGACAGAGAGAGAGAGAGACAGAGAGAGAGAGAGACAGAGAGACAGAGAGAGAGACAGAGAGTGAGACAGAGACAGAGAGAGACAGAGACAGAGAGAGACAGAGACAGAGAGAGACAGAGACAAAGACAGAGAGACAGAGACAGAGACAGAGAGACAGAGACAGAGACAGAGAGAGAGAGAGAGAGAGAGAGAGAGAGAGAATATAGACTATGAAACCGGAACAGAAACCACACAAGATGGAAAAAAAGGGTGTTGAGAAAGTCAAAGGGCAATAGGACCCATGCAAATAAGAGTAGAAAGGACAGAGAAAGGATATAGAGTATCAAGTGTGTGGAGGAGAAGAGATGGGAAGGAGGAAGATCTGACACAAAACAGTTCTTGAAAATACAAGAATGAAATCTAATATCATGCAAGCTAATAGCCACTTATTTTTTCATTCAAAAATGGGAGGGGATGATTATGAACATAATCTAGGACTCTATGCTCTCTCAGATTGCATAGAAGGCCACTGAGCAGCAATTTCCTCAGAACACAATCTCTCTCAATTCCTTTTACCTTTTCCCAAATCTCCCACCCCCCTACCCCTTTATTAACTTGTCTGTCACACTCTGGCTTTGCCCGTTCTTTATTTTTCTCATGAAATTCCCCCCTCAAGACCATAAGTGTGATACATTTATTAAAGGGATCTTCATTCTAATCACTTTCTGGTTACCATCATTGGTTGGTTTTATTTTTGATTTTAAAATTGCATTATTGGGATAAAAATTCTTCTGGATTAAGGTGCCCAGAATTATTCATTGAGTGCAGTGGTCCTTCCTGTGAGCACATTTCACCTGCAGATTATAGCAGCCATGTTCACTTTTACTCGATTGTTATTCTCACTATGTAGTATTTATTGTTTGTATTACTATTTTTGTTCAAATATGAACGAGGGTAGAGAAATTAGAAGAAAATACTATGAAGAAAGGATGCAGTTGAATACTGGAGGATTGGGAGCACTCTCTTAGGTGGGCTACCAGTTCCAGGTATGCTGCTTGTTCAGGAAGCATAGGGTGACTTGAGGTGCCAGGAAGCTGATTTGGTATATAAATTAATTCATGCTGAAGAGTGACTGAACTTTCAAATGTATCATTAGTCAGAAAAATGTCCTTCTATTCTCAGCATCCTGCTTTGTTTTATTTCTTAAACAGCATTAAAACTGTAAAAAGGTTCTTAACCTAATGAAGACTATGGGAAGATGGTTCTCCTTTTTTCTTTCTATTTTTAGAGAATTCTATACATGACAATTGTATTTTCCTTATCTCCAGTCCTTCCTCTTTTCACTCCAGCTCTTTTTGTGTCTTCCCAACTCCCTCTCAAATTCATGACCTCTCCAATTATTATTTATGCAATATTTGTGTGCATCATGCATACATAGCAAAGCTCAAAAAATAATGTTTCTTGGTGGTGTTTTCCAGCATGCTTAGGGTCACTTGTCCACTTCCTCTCTCTCAATATTTCTCTGCTTCTCCTCTCCCCAGATAAAGCTCTGGAATCATTTTTCTCATTTTCTCTTCTGTGTCTGTTTCCTGTTACCTTTCTTTCACCATCCTATCCCCACCCCATGGCCCCTCTACTTTCTTAGCTTCTGTGATTACTTCAGATTATATACTCAGATCTAAAGAATAGGATCAAAGATCCACAAACCAAGAATAAACATACAGAATTTGTCATTCTAAGTCGGGGTTATACCAATTAGACTTTTCAGGCTCCACGAATTCATCTGCAAATTCCATGATTCCACTTATCAGCTAAATAGAAATCTATTGCCCGTGTATGCCCCATCATCCAAATAACTGTTATTGTACATTTAGGTCTTTCCATTTCCTAGATGCTATGGAGAAAGAAGCAGTGGACACAGCTAAGCAAATATCTGAGGTAGAATCCTTTGGATATATGCCAAGGAGTGATATAGCTGAGCCATAAGGTTAATTTAGCACTTTGAAAATTCTCTATACTGATTTCCAGAGTATCTACACTAATTTGAAATCCCAACAATGAATAAGATGTCCCTTTTACTCCCTGTCCATTTGTCGGCAGCTGTTTTATTGATCTTCGCCATTGTGATTGCAATAAGATGAGATCTCACATTACTTTTAATTTGTATTTCCTTGATAGCTAAAGATGTTGAGCACTTTTAAAGATCTTTCTAGGCTATTTTTGTTGATTCTTTTGACAGTTCTCTTTTCAGACCTAGAACCCATTTTAGTTGGTTGGTTTCCTTGACTCTGTTTTGTGAGTTCTATGTGTGTTTGTATATTATTATTCTATCTGATGTATAGCTGACAGAGATGATAGTGATTCACTCCCACTCTGTGGGTTCCCTCTTTACTCTATCAGTTGTTACTTTGCTGCACAGAAGATTTTGGTTTTATGAAACCCCAATTGTATATTTTGGCCTTAATTACTGAACAAATGTACTTCCATTCAGAAACTGTTTCTACATCTCAGTTTTCTTCCAAAGAAAGAAGAAATCTTTCTTCAGAAGATTTGATGTTTCAGATATCACAGTAGTCTATTTGGAGTTGATTTTGTACAAGACAAAATACATAATTTCTTTATTAAATCCATTTATTTTCATTCTTCTACATGTGGACAGCCAATTTTCCCAGCACCACTTGATAAAGATGCTATCTTCTCCAGCATTTATCTTTGGGATCTTGTTCAAATATCACACAATTGCACTTATATTCACTAATGCTTGAGTCTTCTATTTTGTTCTATTTATCTATGTATTTGGATTGTGCTAATACTACACTCTTTTATTGCTATGGCTCTATAATACAGCTTGAAATATGAAATGGCTATCTTTCCAGTATTGCTCCTTTTGATCAGAAATAATACTTTTATCCTCCAGGGTCTTTTGCACTTCCATATGAATTTAAGGAATTTTTTTATGTTTCAATAAAGTCATGGAATTTTCAGTGGAGTTTGTGCTGATTATATTATTTATTTTTTGGTAACATTGTTATTTTCACAATTTTTTACCAATCTTGAGTATGACAGGTCTTTCAAAATTCTAGTGTCTTCCCCAATCACTTTTTGTAGACTTAAAATTTTCACTGTAGAAGTCTTCTGTTTCTGTTTATAGGCTTATTCATAGATATTAAATATTTTGAGGCTATTATGAAAAAGAGTAATTCAATGACCTCTTTCTCAGAATGTTTGTCATTGGTATATGGAAATGCTACTGGTGGTTGTAAGTAAATCCTGCTACTTTTTTTTTAAAGTAGTCATCATTTCTAGGGGCTTGTTTGTGTATACTATAGTATCATCTGCATGTATGGATATTTTGACTGCTTTTCCTATTTATATCACCTAATATATCTCTTTTGTTTTACTGCCCTAGATAATTATTCCCAGCCTTATACTGAAAGGGAGTATGTCTGCCCCTAAAAAGGCATTGTAGGTGTGGCTGTCCGGTCACATGTACATCAGCAGGTGACAGAGAGGAGAGAGGCTGTGTCTATGCTCAGTGTTCTGATCTAAGAACATCTGAATGATTAGTAGCCTAGTAATCCCTGAAAAAGGGGCAAACCAGAGAAAACTTCCAGTTCAGAGCCAGGGGACTTAGACAGCTATCCTGAGATGACCACCACTTTGATGCCAGTCAAGTCTGGATGGACTCCCAGGATGGGGAGCAAACTAAGGACTAGAAGAATCATGCCTGGATCCACGGGCCCAAGGCAGGAGTGATCCTGTGACAACCAACAGACCAGTGCCATAGGGTCCAGACACAGAGCTAGCCTTAGATGACCACCAGCCTGGTGCCTCACAGTCCTAGGGGGTCAGACAATGCCCAAGATAGCTCCATGCCCCATGCTATAATGTGTGAATGGGGCACAGCACTCCTGAGATGACCCCAGACACCGAGAGACTCCAAACACCACTAAAAGAAACTAATAAGTAATGGAGAAATGGAAGAGAAAGAGAAGCAAAAGCATGTGGGCACAATGGAGAGAGGCAGAAATGGAGATATGAAGGTAATGAGGAATAGTCTGATGTGAACAGCCAGTGATGCCACCTAGACCATAGAGGGACTCCGTCCAGTGCTGCCACCAGGAGGCATGTCTGAGGCAGCAAGGTTACCAAAGACAAGGCAGATTTCCCTGGTCTGGGTTGCCAACTGGGCACATGTTTAACTCTGTGGTCTGTGAAGAACCGACCCCATCCCTCGCTTGTACATCATGAGAGAGCTGCCATGAGAAAAGGAGACTTAGGTACAGTACTAGTCATGTGCAGTACTCAAAATATCAAGCCCCACATATAAGGGGAGATTCAGGTGAGCTGGATCCAGGGATACAAGTGTGGGAGAGCTAGCCCTACCATTCATCTCCCAAGTGGCACCTGGGATCATGAGAAGAGAAGAACTGACTTACCCCTACCCTGCTGCAGCACTTGGGAAAGCAGACCCTCTGCCTTGCCTGGGCATTGCAGTAGAGCTCGTCCTGGATATGTAGGTTGCAATAGAACCAGTCCAGAGGGCATTATCACAGAGCAAAGCCAGTCCTGCCTCTTGTATGCTGGGCAGTGGAGTGGACAAAGGAGAGACTCACTCCCAGCACTTTTGTCCCTTGCCATTGATGGTAGGTGAGATGATCCTGGGGTTATCAGAGTAGTAGAAATATCCATGTCCTTACCAGCTGCAGCATTCAAAAAAACAGGTCCTGCACCTTGTCTGGGAGTCAGGAGAGAACTGGTCCTGGTTCTGGGGGTTTGCTGATGAGCCAACCCTGAGGTTGTGAGAACAGTAGGCTCACCAGGTCCAATAACTCTCAAGCCCCGGAACCTTGATTCAAATTGGTTACACCAACATCTACCCCATCCATGAACTGTGGAAGTGTGTGAAGGGGTCATTCCTATAAACCCAGAGTTGCAGGATCTCCATGACACAGGGCAAAATCAGGATATTCAAAATGAGTCCCCATAAGATTCTAATATTGATATAGTAACAGAAGCCAGAGGCCTCATACCAGATCTAAAAGTCATTACACTGAATATTTGCAAGCAAAGAAATGTGGATAAAAAGGAATACTGTGGAACACTACAGTTTTTCCACAACTGTTTTTTTTTTATTTGTTGAAGGAAGGTTGCAATGGAGAAGGGCAGGTATGAGGGAAGGGAAAGATTAATGGGATTGTGGTATATGATGTGAAATTCACAAAGAATGAACAAAACTTAAAAAGAAAGAAAGAAAAGGAGTAGGGATAGTAGAAAGCCCCCATCTCATAATTTCTGAGTTTAATGGGATTGTTTTGGAGTTCTACACACTTAGGATGATGTTGGCTTTGAGTTTCTCATATACAGCCTATATTGTGTTGAGGTATGTTCCCTATAGTCCTACTCTCTCATGAAGACATATTGAATTCTATGAAATGCTTTTTCTACATCTATTGATATAATTCATATGACTTTTTGTCTTTGAGTCAATTTATATGATTTCTTATTTTGTTGTTTCATATGTGTTAAACGACAACTGAGTATCCAACACAAAGCCAACTTGATCATGATGATGATCATCTAGATAGATTCCTGTATACAGTTTGCAAGTATTTTATTGAGAATGTTGCTGTAGCATGTAGTTTTAAAAATCAAACAACGCTAAACTGATTAAGCACTGGCATCTGCTGTCTTGCCCGCTCCCATGGTTCCCATAGCTAGTTTGCTATCAACCCATTTCTGCCACCTGTGTCTAGCCTGCAGAAAGCCAGCTCCTGCTCGCTCAGATCCTCTTAGCCCAATGAAGTGATAACACTAGAGACTTGTTACAACCAGACAGATTTATAACAGTCAATCTCCAACCCCAAAATGCCTGCCCGAAGAACACAAAACTCAATTGACATAAATACAGGCTGCATACCTAGACTGGGCAAATGTACTCTACAATGCTTATTGCCTATCTATGAAATCCCTAGCTACTTGCAGTTTCTCCAGACTATGTAGGTCAGCTCCATCTTCTTCTCCTGATTCCATCTACTCTCTCTCTCTCTCTCTCTCTCTCTCTCTCTCTCTCTCTCTCTCTCTCTCTCTCTCTCTCTCTCTCTCTCCTTCTTTCCTTCTTTAAAACTTTCAGTTCCACCTTTCCTTCCAGTGCTCAATCACAGGCTATGGCCTTATCTGCTGATTAAGATGTCACCTAACCTCACCAGAGTATGGGCACCCTTCTTAAGGGGGCAGAAAAACAAACAGCAATCCACAACATGTTAACATGTATTTCCATGGAGTGTGTTGGCCTGTAGGTTTAGTTTTTGGGTTGTGTCCTTATCTTGCTAGATGTTTGAGTATTAGGGGCCTACTGGATTTGTAGAAAGAATTTGGAAGTGCTAAGTGATCATTTTCAATCTTCTTTTTTCATTCCTTCTTTCTTTTTTTCTGAGTGCTTGTTTGTTTTATTTTTATATATTTTATTAGGTATTTTATGTACATTTCAAATGTTATCCATCCCCTTTCCTTGTTTTCCCTCTGAAAACCCCATATCTTATTCCCCATCCCCCTGCTCACTAACCCACCCATGCCTGCTTCTCTGTCATGGCATTTCCCTACACTGGGCAACAAGCTTTCACAGGACCAAGGGCCTCTCCTCTCATTGATGTCCAACAAGGCCATCCTGTGCTACATATGCAACTGGAACCATGGGTCCCTCCATGTGTACTCTTTGGTTGGTGGTTTAATTCATGGGAGCTCTGGAGGTACTGGTTGGTTCATACTGTTGCTCCTCCTATGGGGTTGCAAGGTCCTTCAGCTCTTTCACTCCTTTCTCTAGCTCCTCCATTAGGAACCCTGTGTTCAGTCCAGTGGTTGGCTGAGAGCATCCCCCTTTGTATTAACCAGGCACTGGCTGAGCCTCTCAGGAAGCAGATATATCAGGCTCCTGTCAGCAAGCACTTTTTGGCATCCCTAATAGTGTCTGGGTTTGGTAACTGTATATGGGATGTATTCCCATGGAAATGAAGCCACAACATATTCAAACTTAGGGTACACAATAAAAGGAATGCTAAGAGGAAAACTCATAGCTATGAGTGCCTCCAAAAAGAAACTGGAGAGAGCATACACTAGCAGCTTAACAGCACATCTGAAAGCTTTAGAACAAAAAGAAGTAAATGCACACAAGAGAAGATGGCAGAACTAACTAACTCAGGGCTGAAATCAACCGAGTAGAAACAAAAAGAACTATACAAAGAATCAACAATACCAGGAGCTGGTTCTTTGAGAAAATCAACAAAATAGATAAACCCTTAACCAAACTAGCCAGAGGGCACAGAGACAGTATCCAAATCAACAAAATCAGAAATGAAAAGGGAGACATAACAACAGAAACCAAGGAAATCAAAAAAATCAACAGATCCCACTACAAAAACCTATACTCAATAAAACTGGAAAATCTGGATGAATTAGACAATTTTCTAGAAAGATACCATATACCAAAGTTAAATGAGGATCAGATAAATGATCTAAACAGTACCACAACCCCTAATGAAATAGAAGCAGTCATTATTAGTCTCCCAACCAAAAAAAAAAAAAAATCCCAGGACCAGATAAGTTTAGTGCAGAGTTGTTTTATAATTATCCTTTCTAGTTCTTTGAAAGTCTGGTAGAATTCTACTGGAAATCTACCTGGTGCCTGGCTTTGTAAAACTCAGAATGCTTTTTGTTATTATTATTATTATTGTTGTTTCAATCACCATTTTTGTTTTGTGTCTATTTATACTGCTGTTCTCTTCATAGCTTAATTTTGGTCATCTGGATGAATTCAGAATTACATCCATTTCTTGTATGCTTTCTAACTGAATGGAGTAAAGGTATTAAAGCATGCCTTTATAGAATTCTGCATTTCTTTGGTCCATGATGTCATATTTTCCTGTTTGCCTCTGAATCCTGTTGCCTCTTGTGTATCCTCTTTCTTTCTTTTGATCAATTGAATTAAGGGCTGTCAATTTTGTTATCCTATTATAAGAACCAATTCTGAGATCCATTGATTCTCTGTATTGTGCTTTGTTTCTATTTGCTTAACCTCTGACCTGATTTTTGTTATTTCTTCATATATACTACAGTTGGCTTTGGGCAGTTCTTTTTTTAATTAATTTATTTTTTTAAACTTCATATTTTATTCCCCTTCCCCCTGTTCACTCTCTGACTGTTCCCCATCCCATAACCTCTCCTCACCCCCACCCCACCTGACCTCTAACCTCCCTTGGTCCTCCAGACTCATGAGGGTTAGGTGCATCATCTCTGAATGAACACAGATACAGCAGTCCTCTACTGTGTGTGTGTGTGTTGGGGGTCTCATGTCAGCTGGTATATGCTGCCTGTTTGGTGGTTCAGTGTTTGAGAGATCTCAGGGGTCCAGAGTAATTGAGACTGCTAATCTTCCTACAGGATTACCCTTCTCAGCTTCTTTCAGCCTTTCCAAATTCAACAACACAGGTCAGCTGCTTCTGTCCATGGGTTAGGTGCTAATGTATGCATCTGAACACTTTCAGCTGCTTGTTAGGTCTGCTGAAGTGTGGTCATGCTAGGTCCCTTTATGTGATCTCTCCATAGCCTCAGTAATAGTTTCAGGCCTTGGGACCTACTGTTGAGCTAGATTCCACTTGGCTTATCCCTGGACCTTCTTTTCCTCAGGTTTCTCTCCATTTCCATCCCAGTAATTCTTTCAGACAGGAACAATTACAGGTCAAAGTTGTGACTGTGGGATGGCCTCCCTCTCCCACTTTTATGCTCTGTCTTCCTACTGGAGGTGGGCTCTATAAGTTCCCTCTCCTTACTGTGAGGCATTTTGTCTAAGGTTCCTCTCTTTGAGTCCTGAGAGTCTCTCACCTCCCAGGTCTCTAGTGCATTCTGGAGGGTCCCCCCAATCTCCTAGCTCCCAAGGTTGCCTGTTTCCATTCTTTCTGCTCACCCTAAGGGCTTCAGTCCTTTTCCCTTACCCAATACCAGAACAGTTTCCCCTCTCCCCTCCACTTCCCCTCCTTGTCCACTATCCCTCCCAAGCTAGGTGTGCTTCCTCTCCCACTGAGGTGAGACAAAGCAGCCCAGCTAGTAGAACATATCCCGCAAACAGTCAACAGCTTTTGGGATAGCCCCCACTCCAGTTAGTTGTTCAGGACCCACATGAAGACCAAGCTACATATCTGCTAAATATGAGTAGGGATGCCTAGGTCCAGTCCATGTATGTTCTTTGGTGGTTCAGACTCAGAGAGCCTCAAGGGTCCAAGTGAGTTGACTCTGTAGTTCTTCCTGTGGAGTTCCTATCCCCTCTGGGACCTGCAATACTCCCTCCTATTCTTCCTAAGGAGTTCCCAAGTTCCATCCATTGTTTGGCTATGGTTATCTATACTTCTCTGAATCAGCTGCTGTGTTGAGCCTCTCAGGAGATAGCATGCTCATGTCTGTCAGTATACCAAAGTTATCATTAATAGTGTTAATGGATTGGTGCTTGTCCAAATGATGGTTCTCAAATCCTCATGGTGATATGCCATTACAATACAAGATAACAACAAGAGTGCTCAAATAGTAAAGCTTAAAGTGTAAACTATTTTTAGTCTGATCATTTCCTAGTCTATTCTTAAAGAGAGCTAAAATAACTGATTGATTCAAGGAGAATGAATGAATTATTTTAGGTGAAATGAAGTCAGAGAATTTGTCTTCAACATAAAAAATTAGAAAATATATTTACTTATTCTCTGAATATTTTATGTAATTTTTCCATCCCCTCAAATAAAACATATTTTGATGAGAGATGTTTGCAACTTCCATTTTTATTATAAGCAGATTTTCAAGATGGATGCATTTATTCTTTGTGTCCTCCTTCAAACTATTTAGATGAATGATACACTGGGACCAGATATGGTCAGAAGGTCAGTAGTCCCAAACGGTGTGTTTGTAACTGTACAATTTTAAATATCTAAAATATGCAGTAAGAAATGGAAAAATGAAGGAAAATGTTTTATTAAAGAGTACTTAACTAACAGTTACTCATATCTTGAAACAAAATGTTTTATATTCCAGCATGTGGTCAATTTTATGAAATCATCCATTAACTGTTCAATAGAATGTACATATTCTTTGATATTAAGGTATAATATTCTGTATATATCCATTAGATAAATTTGATGTATAACATCATTTAATTATGATATGTATGTTTATTTTTTGTCTCTTTGAGGGAAAAAGGTCTTCTATTCCTGACTTGGATTTAATTTGTTCCTTGAATTCCAATAAAATGTTTTGGTGTGTGTGTGTGTGTGTGTGTGCACGCGTGCACGTGTGTAATTCCGTATACCAGACTTCGGTGTGTATATTGTAATGTCTTCTTAGTTTGTTGACCCCTTAATTAAAATGAGATGTCATTACCTGTTTCTTCTGATCAATTGTGTTTTCGTGACTATTTTGTTAGATATTAAGATTGTGATGTCTGCCCATTTTTTGGTTCCATTTTTTGGAATACATTCTTCCCCATCCTTTTACCTTAAAGTATTAATTAATCTCGTAGGTAAGATAAAATTCTTGTAAGTAACAACTATATGGATTTTTTTCTTAATCTATTGTAACCTGTAGTTTTTGTTTGGGAGTAGAGACCATTAATATCTAAAGTTATTATTGCAATGTATGTGTTGATTGCTGCCATTTTGCTGACTGACTACTGTTTGTGTTCTCATGTTGTCCTATTTTCTGGTTTTGGTAATTATAGCTTCATTTTGCTTTCTTTATGAAGACTTTCCATTATGCTTATTTTTCTCCTCAATCAAAAGTATTGCTTTTGTTATCTGTAGGGCTGGACTAATGGGCAGATATGAATTCTTTTAGCTTGTTTATACAATGAAAAAGTTTTCTTTCTCCTTCAACTATGACAGATGATATTCATGGATAGTGTAATATGGGTTTATATCTGATCTTTTTGGTCTTTTTGATCTTGGAGTACATTGCTCCAGGATTTTCTGGCTTTTGAAGTTTCCCTGAAGAATTATATTGATATTCTAGTGGATATTCCTTTATATGTAACTTCAAGTTTTTCTTTTATACCTTTCAATATCCTTTCTTTCTTTCTTCTATATCTTTTGTAGTTTAGCTATAATAATGCCATGAAACATTTCTATTCTCACCCTATATGTTCTTCTATCTCTCTATCCCTCTTTGTGTGTGTGTGCGTGTGTGTATGTGTGTGTATGTGAGTGTGTGTGGTGTGCATGTGTATGTGATTTTTGTTTTCATTTTGGTTTTTCATTTTTGGGTTTTTTTTTTTACTTATATGAGTATGTATTTCTTTGAATGTGGAAAGTTTGTACCTATTGAAGATCTGGACTATAACCATTGACTGAAATTTTTCTATGCACATAATTCATAGATTTTTGTCTTTTCTTGGTGTCCCAAAGTTTCTACATATTCATGTGGGTTACTTCTTTGATTCTTCTACTTTATCAAGTACTGATAATCTAGACTCAACTTGATTCATTTTACTGGTAATATAATCCAGAGTTTTCTAATTAAATTGTTGATATTTTCAAATCCATTTTTATTTTTCCTGGTGTTTTCTTCAGTATCTTTATGGCTTTAATGAGTTCAGTTTTCAATTTTAGAACCTGAATTGTCTTTGTCATTTAATTTCACCATGTATTTATATTTTTCTTGGATGTCATTCTGAAATCTCTTCTTTTACTTTTCTAAGTTCACCAAAATGTTTGCTAATGTCTTCTTTTAAACTGCTTAAATTCTTTGATCATATTGATGGTTTGTTCCTTTAAATTCTGTGTCCTGAGCTTTGTCTAGGTAAGTTTCATCAGGGAACATTTCTATAGGACCAGTTGATTTAGGTGAGAAATATTGTCTTGGATTTTCATAATATTTGTATGTTTTGCAGTGTGGCCTGGTCATGTGTGTTTCTCTTGTTGTTATATGTCTGCTATGAGATCCTAGCTTTCATTTGTTGAATATCAATTTAGTTCTATTTTTTGCTCTAGACAAAATTTGGTTGATTTTAAGATCAGATATAAGGGGATAATGGGCTTTGTCATGAAGATACTGTCATATATATATATATATTTATATATATATATATATATATAAATTTGTGGTTGGAGACATGGATATGATTCCAATTCAGTGATGATCGAGAAAGTCTGAAATGGTTACTATCATTTGTTCGTCATAGGCTGATGTACAAGTTACACTATGAGAGCTAGTCCTTGGAGTACGAGTGCAGTGAAGGTAATGGGCAAGGATCTGGGTCACTCTGCATGACCTTATCTCAGCCTAAGAGTATAGCACTGTCCTCTTGGTTATGCCTGCTAACATCTCCTTTAGCATCTGTCAACTGACTCTACACAGATGGTTGACTAGACTGATCTCAAAATAATGAATTCTGGCAAGTGGCTAGAACTTTCCACACAAAAAGAGTTGGTTTTTTGCAGCTGATGAATGGCAGGATCCTTTCTCCTGATCACATGACCTCTAGGTTAGCTCTCTCACAGTGCCCAGGAGAGGGGCATAGCCAGCTCTGCCTAGCCCTTTAATATTATTATGGCTCCGAGTAGCAGTCCAGACCAGGGCTGTTCTTGTGACTTTTGATAGTAACATGGGCCATGGACATTGACACAGAAGACCCCAGCTGATGCAGGGCCATGGACCCAAATATGTCTCTCCAGGAGAGCACAGGCTAGGACTTCAGTGCAGGTGACTCACAGCAGGCTATCTGTCATCACGCTGAAATCTCCAGTACTGCTTCTCTTTATAGTATATAAAATGTTCTGCTTCTCTTTCTGTCCCATCTCACCATCACACATGTGTTCATTTCAGTGATTCCCGCACATTACTTATCAGCAACAACATCTTTTGAAAAGTAGAATGGCTTCTTGTTTCTGTCTCGGGTATAGGACCATCCTCTGCCACACTGCACCAAACTCAAGTGGCACAGTAGCTGACCACCCAGGAGTTCAAAGAAGCTAGTCAGCACAGGTAGGACCACCCCAGCTGTTCAGAGGAAAAAACTGGAAACTCTGAGGACACAAGAGCCTAGGAGCATCCTGGGACAGAAATCTTCTGATTTCCATCCACATGCAGAGATGATCGGGGCCACAGAGACACACACCCAAATACAACCACAAGAGAGCTGGTCTCGCAGGAGTACCTACATACCTATGTAGACCAAACGGGTGTCCCAGGCTTGCAACAGATGAGCCAAAGTCAGAGACAGCAACATCAACTAACACCAGAGATAACCAGATGTCAAAAGGCAAACACAAGAACATTACCAACAGAAACCAAGGCAACATGGCACCATCTGAACTAAGTACTCCCACAACAGAAAGTCCTTCATACCCCAACATACTGGAAAAGCAAGATCTGAATGTAAAATCACTTCTCATGATGCTGATTGAGGGCATCAAGGAGGACATAAATAACTCCATTAAAGAAATACAGGAGAACATGAGTCAACAGGTAGAAGCCTTTAAAAAATGAAAAGCAAAAATCCTTTAAAGAATTACAGGAAAACACAAACAAAAAAGTGAAGGCACTGAAAACAAAAAACATCCAGGATCTAAAAATGGAAGCAGAAACAACAAAGAAATCACAAAGAGAAACAAGTCTGGAGATAAAAAAAAAAAAAAAAAAAAAAAAACCTTGGAAAGAAATCAGGAGTCATAGATGCAAACATCAGCAACAGAATACAAAAGATAGAAGAAAGAATCTGAGGTGCTGAAGATACCATAGAAAGCATTGACTCAAGAGTAAAGAAAATGCAAAATGCAAAATACTTATAACCCAAAACATCCAGAAAATCCAGGACACGGTGAGAAGTCCAAACCTAAGGATTATAGATATAGAAGAGACAAAAGATTTACAAATTAAAGGGCCAGTAAATATCATCAACAAAATTAGAGAAGAAAAATTTTATAACCTAAAGAAAGAGAAGCCCAGGAACATACAAGAAGCCTACAGAATTCCAACCAGACTGGATAAGAACAGAAATTCCTCCTGTCACATAATAATAAAAACAACAAATGCACTAAACAAACAAAAAATAGTAAAAGCAGTAAGGAGAAAAGGCCAAGTAACATTTAAGGCAGACCTATCATAATTATACCAGACTTCTCACCAGAGACAATGAAAGCCAAAATATCCTGGGCAGATCTCATACAGACCCTAAGAGAACACAAATAAACCAATGGGTGGGCAGAGAATGTCTCTGTGATCTGTTGGAGATGGCAGCATAGAAAAGTGAGTGGTCAGAGCAGTTTGTCTGCTACAGAGATGGAGAAAAGACTGGGGGTTTGGGTTTAGAGGGAGGGGAGAAGAGGTAAAGACTGCAGTTAACCTGTCTGCTTCCTGGCAAGATTCAATGGGTTCTTTTTCAATGTCAGTTGTAAGCCCAGGACCGGAGTCAGACAATGTGGTTTGGACAGAAATTTATTACTGAGTAGTCATAATAAAAACAATCATTTGTTTTTCTTTTTCACTTATGCATTATAATGTGATTTCTAAATGTGATGCATTTGTTTTATTTCATGTGTACAGGGTGCTTTGCTGGAAGGCATGTGTATGAAGTACATGCCTGCCTGGTGCATATGAAGATCAGAAGAGTGTGATGATTTCTCAGGAAATGTTGTTACAAATGATGTGAGCCACCATATGGGTGCTGGAAACCAAATCCAGGTCCTTTGTAAAAGCAGAGAGACAGCCATAGCTCCAGCCCCAAAGAAGATTTTTTTTTAAGTAGGATTATTCTTGAAAATAAAATAAAATTACATGGGATAAGATTAAACTGAAAAATGTTTTAAACATATTTTTTAATATTAGTATTGTCAACTAACACACATTAATGTTAGTATCCAAGTATGAGACTAAATAAAAGAAAGAAAATTAAAGGAGAGATTATGGGCTAAGACATCTCATTGTACATAAGGATTGCAGAGGAGGCTCTTTTCCAGTATTAGGACTGGCATCATTGGAAGATCAGTCAGGCCTTCTCATGTATAATAGGGCACAGCTACAACATCCCAGTGAGCCTCCCTACCTGCTTTTCACCAGCCTCTAACTCTGAAACTTGTTGCTTTCCACAGAAATAACATAATTTATGATGATTTTGGAAATTAATTGATGAAGATTACAAAAAGATTTTCCCAATTTCAGAAATGTTATGTTCTTAGATGCTAAACTCTATTATCAAAAGCAACAGGAGCTATGATACTTCAGAAAAGAAAACTGGTGATTCAAGTTCTAGGATAAGCTGTCTTCAGTTCTTTGAGACGTTTTAACATTGTTATGATTTGTTGGTCAAATAATTTTATAGATATGCTTAATATTGTGGAATATACCTCTAGAAAACACCATTATGCTCATAATCTACCATAGTTTTGATTGTTGGTCTTCTTTCCTAACTTATTTTCTTCAACTACAAAAAGAACCACAAAGTTATGAAATACATAGGAAAATAAATGCCAATGAAAGTGTTATATGAAATGAGTTAACTCAAGTACAGAATGGCAACTACTCCGTATTCTCGCTCATGGAACTACCCTGGCTTCTAATTTTTATACATGCATGTTTATTGGGGAGTGATTATAAGTAAAGATCAGGAAGTTAGGAAGGATTCCATAAGAGTATTAAAAAGAGGCCATAAAGAAGGATAATGGAAGGAACTAGAACATGTGACTTGAAATTAGAAAGGAAGATAGTGGGGTGCAAGGCTACAACCAGAGGAAGAAGAAGGGTGTCAAGGAGACGGGTGAGAAGAATAGTCAACCAGAAGACAGAGTCTCAACCTTAACTAAGCGGGATTGAAAATACTGTAAGAAAGTCTGTTCCTTTATATATTAACTGGAAAATACATAAATAATTAGCTATTAAAAGTAAATTCATAATGTGAGATTTTACTATAATTTGAATAACTAAGCTTATTTGGCTCAACTTTGTGTGAGCCACTTTCTCCATACTGAGTCCACTCAGGATTATTTAGTTTGCTTCCTCATAATTCTACTGAAACATCTGGACCTTTCTAACATCTAAAAGGAGCTTTTTGGCCATTCTTCTACCTGAGAGCAGTGTTAACCAGTGAGACTCTGAGTTTTATCCAATTTCTTCTCCTTCTTACCTCTAACAATTCATTTCTTCTTTCTACCTATTTAAGTGTTGATACTAATATCATCTCATTATTCTGCTTCCAGATCTGTCTTCATAGCTTCTTCCTCAGAGAATCCATCAAGTCATAAAATATTTGTAAAAGATCTGCATTGTCAGCCTAGATAGACACTATTTGTTTTTAATCATCACATGCATTAGAACAGTTTTTCCTTCAAATTATTCAAATATCACTTCCATGCTAGAAAAATTCCAACTTCATGTTTCCTATGTCCAATGTATCTCAAAATTCTGTCTATTGTAATTCCTTGGTCTTTTTGAGAATGTCTTTTTCTTCATTCCTGAAAATTCTGCCTTCATGCCTCCTCTCTTCATTATGCCTACAAAGATTAAGTAACACTATAGCTAGTTCCCCCAAGTTTAGCCTTTAGCCCTCAACTGAGAAAGCCACTGTCTTTCTCAGTTGCCAGTGAAACAGCATTGATTTTATTACCACAGCCCAACGCCTCAGGGCATCTCCATTCAGATATCCTAAAAAGTCATTGAGTCCCTCAATATTTTCTTTATTTTCATTTTTCTGTCTTTCTCAGCTTCTTCTTATGTCTGCTTACTTGCATACATTCCAAGTAGACTTTGAGTACACCATGCTCTCTTGCCTTCCACTTTGCCATGTGCTCTTCATTCTTCCTCTCACATCCTTTACCTGTTTCTCTTCTTGGTTAACATGTGTTGTCTTATGATGCTGCTCAGAAAATATCTCCACGGGAAGCTTTCCTAGAAACGCTGACTCCATTCTGGGATTTCTACAGCTGTAATATAGTGTCTCACTTGTTTACTCTTTAGAATAAGAGCCACAACTCTTTGCCTGAAATCCCAATACCAAGGTCGGCTTCTGATAAGCTATTGATATTAATAGCTTAGTAAATTAACTGAAACTAAATTTTATTTGTTGACCTCCCTACCAACCCTTTGACTCCTTCATAAATTTCCTGCCCTTAACCCTCAAGTCTCCTTTCATTTCCATATTTCCATCCAACGGATGTACATATCTACTTTAGTCACTTCAGAACTCAAGCATCTAAAAATAAATTTGTCATCTTCACTCTGAAACAAGCTCCTCTGTCATATCTATTTCTAGCCCTGGAATCAACATACTATCAATCAAGCCTCCTCCAAACCTTCAAGTCACCCACAACTGTTTCTAGGCTTCACCATGTATATGAAGTCTATCTCTAAATCCAGTCATTTTTTTTCTTGGTATTTGTCCCTTCCTAGTTTTTTCCTACAGCCTCCATTACAGCCTTCCAGGCCTAGTCATGAAGCATTCTTGCTAATTATTTTCTTATCCTTCTTGCATATGAAAATCTGAAAATTTCTTCCTAAATGGTGATTTTTATCTCTTCAAGTATTTACAACTGGACTAAAAATGAGCCTTTGAAGTCATTTATACACAAAGAAACCAGTTTAAGTAGTGAGTCTGTCACTATCACTAGAAGGGTTCCTCTTAAACAGTTCTATAGGTCTGCATCAAATGGGCTGGGAAATCTCCCGCCTAAACATCCTTCAGTTTCCTCTTTATTTTCAGAAAGCATGCCCATTTTTCCAATCCTGCTTTAATGTAATCATAACTTTTGAATCAAAACAGAACTTGCAAAATATACAGGAGGATCCCCAGAGTAATCTAGTAGATAATTATCTGTGAATATGTATGAGAAACCTATCTACTGTCTAAGAAAATCTCATGTGAAAGTTTAGAAGTCAATTGTGGCAAGAGCTTATACAGAGCCTGGAACAAGGCTTGTTTTGACAGCCAGCTGGAAAATCCATATAACTCACACCATAACTCACTTGCCCATACCTCAACAAAAAGGATAATTACCCTAGACTGAACTGTAATCCAGAACAATTTGAGTGAAATTAAAAAAAAACTCAAAAAATATCAAAGAATTTCACATGATATAATTCTGTCACAAGATATATGAAACTACACTCTCACTAGAAAAAATCAATAAATTAACAGTTATAATTCATAAGTACTGACATCCAATCAAACATCACCAGGCATGTGAAGAAGCAAAATATGATCTATAATGATAAGACTATGAACTATAATGATAGGATCTATCAATAAATCTAATGCAGGTATTTCAGTGGACTAGAAACACAAGAGATTCAACAATAAATTTATAGTTCTAGATTATACTGTAGTGAAAAGACAACTTAAGTAGAATAAATACTAATAAAAATGATCCAAATTGACATACAAGGCACAGATTATTGAAACTCAAATTCCTCCCAAAACAAATAAATTTAAAGGATCCATCACAATAAAATTGACCAAAATAAGGATTAACAGATGCTGAAAGGAAGAGAAAATATATGCATGTAGGTACCAAACACATGTAAGAGCCAGGTTTTAATTTTCTTTCCCCTTTTATTAAAAATAGATTCTTTTCTCATATAATATAATCTTGTTGCAGTCTCACCTTCCTATATTCCTCCCAATTCCACCTCACCTCCCCTCACATTCACATCCACTCCTTTTCTGTCTTCCATTAGAAAACAGCATGCTTCTAAGAGAAAACAAAACATTTCAAAATAAAATACAAGATAAAACAAAACTATCACAGCAATGGTTGTATAAGCAAACCAGCAGAAGGAAAAGCCCAGGAAAAGACATAAAAATCAGAAACACATATCTGTACATAATCAAAAGTTACATAAAAACACTAAACTGCCTTCTGTCTGGTTCTTTCTGCTGGGGCAGACTAAGTCTGCTCCCCTGAAGAAAACATATCCGGAGCCATCCCAGAAGATTCGCTGCACTCAAAGTAGTTGGTAAGAACCTCTCACCCAAAGTCTTATGGCTGCCCCTGGGAGCCCAGAGGACTTGGAACCCATCAACTTCCAAAACCCTCACAAGCTGAATAACACTCCCCTTCCACCCAGTCCTTCCTTCTGAGGAAGACTGCTAGCCAGTCTGCTCCACTGAAGACACCATATTCTGAGCCATCCCAGAAGATCCTCTGCACTCAGAGCAGTTAGGCGACTGACATCACAGCCTCATGCATCCCAGGAAATCTGTTGTGCACAGGGTAACTGAGCAACTAATCACAAGTTTGTCTGATCCCCCAAAGACACCACAGCTTGAAGGCATTTCAAGAGCTCCTCTGTACACAGGGCAACCGGGCAACAGACACCACAATCTGAAGACCTCCAAGGGTCTCTGTGGCATGCAAGGCAACTGACAGACTGAAAGTCTCCTTAGAGTTCTGCCGCACACAGGGAAACAGAAACCATAATCCTTAGCCTCCAATGGAGAACATCTTCACACTGGACAACAGCTTGACTGCTCCTCTGAAGACCCAACAGTCTGAAGGCCCCCCAAGAGATTGACTGCAGCCAGGGCAACAGATCAGCAGCTTCTCTGCCCCTCTGAAGAGCCCCCAATTGAAAGGTCCCACAGGTGGTCTGATATAGCCAGTACTGCATGCCTATCAGGAGACCTGAAGCAAGCCAGAGACAAGAGTCAACAGACAGAGTCAACCAGACCAGTAAACCCCGGGGATAACCAGATGGTGAGAAGCAAGTGCAAGACCATGAACAGCAGAAGCCAATATACATGTACAGCATCAGAAACCAGTTCTCCCACCACAGCAAGCCCCAAATATATAAATACACCTGGGTGATGAGGAAGGACACTTCACATACATCAAAGGGAAAATTCACCAAAAGAAATTCTCAACTCTGCTACAAAGGTTGAGGATTCTAAGAAAGAGGGAACAAAAAAAAAAACTCAGTAAGAGCCAGAGGCTCTGGGTATCTTCAAGGAAATAATGATTTCCCAACTTCACAGAGCAGCTGTACATATGAACTCAGAGTTACTATGTCAGCATTTGTAAGACCTCCACAATCTCGGACCAACATGGTCCAAAATCATAACATGGCCAAAATAGTTCCAAAAATCTCAACATGGACAAAAGAAAGTAGGAACAAAGTCCCACTTCTAGCCATTCGATGAAGAAAACTCAGGTATTTCTTTATACATTGAAGAATTATAAATTAAAATGACATTGACGTTTCTTCTCAATATTTTAACAGAGTATCAGTCTGTTAGGAAGCAACAAATGAAGATGAGGATGAGAACAAAAGGAACTCTTACATTCTGGTGGAAATGTAAATTCACCCAGCTACTCTAAACTCCATATAGATTTTCCTTTAAAAACTAAAAGTAGATCTACCACATGACCTAGCTATACTATTCCTGGGTATTTAACCACAAGACCAAGTTAAAATATCACAGAGATACTTGCACATCAATGTTTATTGCAATACCTAGTCACAGAAACAAAGATTTGAAACCAACTTGGACATATAAAATAGAGGAATGAATAAAGAAATTGTTCTATTGAGGCAACAGTTTTTCAGCAAGAAAAAAAGCTCTAATTGAAGAAAAAAGTGGATGCAATTAGATATAGTTACATGGTTTTATTTTTCTTTCTGCTGCTGTAATAAACACCACACCTAAATTTACAGCCTTTCATTGAAAGAACGAAAAGAAAGAATTCAAGGCAGAAATTCCTTGAGACAGGAAGTGAGGCAGAGGCCACGGAGTAACACTTGCTACTGGCTTTCTTTCCAGCTCATGTGCAGCCTGCTACCTCATACAACCCAAGAATGTTTGCCTTGGGGTGGTACCATCCACAGTGGGATGTACTGTCCCACTTCAATAATCAATCAAGAAAATGCCCACAGGTACCATGTTACACTCCACAGACTGAAAGAAACTAAGCAAGAAGGAAAGCCCAAACAAGAAAGTGTGACTCTCACTTAGAAGAGAGGGAATAAAATAGTCAAAAGAGGCAGATGAGGGAAGGAACTGAGAGGAAGGAGGATGGGGAGGAGAATGGAGAATTCAAGATAAGGTGTGGGGAAGAATAGGAGAGAAGGATACATAGCCATGAAAATACATGGAAATCTGCAGCGGATGGGGGTGAGAGAAGCATCTCCAGGATGAGACAGAGACCTGGATAAGGGAGGCACCCAAAAATCAATGGGGATGACCTTAGCTGTGACTCACTACACTGGGGATACGGAACCTGAAGAGGCCACCTCTTGTAGCCAGACAGGAACCCCAGTGGAGCATGGAGCAATAGAGACAACAACCCACCCACAAAACTTTCAACCCAAAATTTATCCTGTCTACAAAAAATGCAGGCACTGGGAAAGGGGGGCAAAGACTGAGGATGGAGGGAATGGCCAAACAATCCCTAATACTATTAATGACATTCTGTTATGCTTGTAGGCAGGAGCATGTTGTCCTCTGTAAATGAATGAGTAAAAAAAATAATTAATTAACTAGCTAATTAATTAATTACTTTAAAAGAGAAAGAGAGTCCCTGAATTCCATCCACTGCTGAGTGCAGCCTCTCATAGGACAGTTATGCTAGCTGTCTGCAAACATAACAGAGTATCATTAAGAGTGTCATGTATTGGTGCTTGCCCATGGGATGGGTCTCAAGTGGGCTGGTTATTGGTTGGCAATTCCCTCAGTCTCTGTTTCATCTTTATCCTTTCATTTATTGTAGATAAGACAAATGTATAAAAAAATCTACAGTGAAACCAAGTACCCTTTTTGAAATGTTCAATTTGTTATATCTCGTTTATACATGAGTAAAACTATTTTAAAGTTAAAAAGAAAATGAGCTAGAAAATTTACTAGTCAAGAAAGTTCCCAGTGTCTTCTTATACTATCTTGGACTGTCCCAAATTCCAGATGCCTAATTTAACACAGTAAGCTTTGAAAAACTGTGAGTAGGAAAGAAAACTTGGGAGTTTCAGTAGGACACATCTGAAACCCTCTCCACCTCACTGAACCTATTTTTCTCCACTATACACTCAGGCTGACAGAAGTTGTTCCTTGGGGACATTGGGAAGACTAAATGTTAAGCGTGTAGTCAGCACATAGCCTGATATCAATAACTGTGGTTTTTACCTGGAAACTAGATCTGAGAAAATAAAGTGACCTAGCCAAGATCATAGTTATTTTATAGTGACATTAGTGGGTTGTTCTGCCTGCTAAGTTTGTTCCTTTACTTCGTAAGTTGTGATCCTTCAACAGTTTTTACAATGCCAGATATTCTGCTAGATCGCAGAAGGGAAAAAAAAAGAGTAATACACATAGAATATAGCTCCAAATTGGCCCAGCTGTAGTAGCAAGGAGTCTTAGAACCCAGTGCAAACTTCTACACTGCCACTAAACTTAGGGTGCAGATTATGTTTGGACACTAAACACAACACAGACCTCAGCTGAGATTCGTGTGAATATAAGACCCAGAGACTAATATGTCATTGTTATGAACTCTTGTTCTAAAGCCAAAGTAACTTAAAGGACCCAAGCATAATTGTTTAGAATTTCATATATCCCCTCAAATCATAAGGAAATATTCACATATTTACATTGTCTATATTTTTTCAAACTCTTGAATAAATAAAGGACTCCCTTACAGTACTAAGAACAGGTGTTATCAGTAGTAATCTTATTTTAGAGAAATAAACAAGTAAAAAATATTAATTATAAAGAAATCCTGTGAGACTGTAACTTAAATGGAAAGCTTCAACACTTTCTGTTGATTACATGTGCAATAGAATCAGTAAATTTGGATAAAAATGGCTCCCATGGGCACATAGATTTGAATATTTGGTCACCAGAGATTGACATTATTTGAAGGATTGGGAGTGTGGTCTTTTTGAGAAGCTGTGTCACTAAAGTTGGCTTTGAGGTTTCAAAAAGCCCATTCTAAGCTCAGTGTCTCTCTTTCCTGATGCTCGTGGACACAGCTATAGAACTCTCAACGACTTCTCTGTTTGCCACCAAGCTCCCCACCATGATAATGAAGTAAACCTCTGAAACTGCAAGCAAGCCTCAATTAAATGTTTTTCTTCTTAAGTTTTCTTATTCATGGTATCTCTTCACAGCAACAGAACACTTTCTAAGACTACTGTCCAGTAATTTGGGTTGGCTTTTAAAATAAGGAGATAATGAGGTGAATCAAAATAAAATCAGTTAACAGTTTTTATTGTCCTAGCCCTCTAACCATTTATCAAATCTTAGTAAAATCTGTCTGCAATGACCCAGAACTGTGTTAAAAACTATTGACAGCTCTGGGGAACAATGGTCATCTTCAATCTGAAGCATGCTCCAGGCTTTTTAAACATCAATGATAATCTTTTCTAAGTGTCTAACATTTGTATAGTGTGAATTCTTTGTGGAGCAAGAAAGAAAAACACCCACTAGATATGCTGATTTTCCTTAAGATATACAGTAAAATAAAAGCTTAAGTCCTTTTCCAGAAAGGACAAGAGAAAGATTAATAATTAATGTACAGCCACAATGTAAAAAGATGGAAATATAAACTGTGAATAAAATGGCAAATTATAATCAGCTATTGAAAATGGATGGAGCTGTGACTGGTTCAGGGAGAATATCAAGTGGGTTTGCTCAGATTTTCTTTCTTTTTTCTTTCTATTCTCTCCTCTCTCTCTCTCTCTCTCTCTCTCTCTCTCTCTCTCTCTCTCTCTCTCTCTCTCTTTTATTTTAATTGTAAACTTTCACATGGAAATGGAGATTTGTTTAAAAATTGTGAAAGTCAGAGGAAAAAAGAATTTCAAAATAATCAGATTTTCTTACAGCATTCCTAAAGGAAGGGAAGAAAAGAAGGCAGGAACAAGGAAAGAAGGGAGAGAGGGAGGGGAGGAGAGGGAGGGAGAGAGAAGAATGTTTAGCACATCTCTCTGATCTTCACTTTGCTATCTGGGTCCCAGAACTTCCCATTTTCTTCCCACCCCCTTTGCTCCCATTCACACCATTACTCTTCTTTAAAGCTCATGCCAGCTCCCCTCTAATATTTGTGTATACTTTTCCCTCCTTTTAACTAAGCCGTCTTTGAATTGCCTCCTTTTGTGTGTCTCCTGGCAGGGGGCAAGGTCTTTGCTCTCCTCTTTGGCCGGGTTTACTGGGGCTTGGGGCTTCATTGGGAGCTCTCCGGAGAATTGTGCAAATTGCACCAGGGCTTTGGTTGGAAGAGCCACTCCGTAGCCCCCTTGCTGTGCCTAAGTGCATCAAGGCCATGTCAACTCCTTGGTGCTGCCTCACGCTGTGATCCTCCTTTGCACTGTGTCATATGTCAGGATGGGTTTTCCCCACAATGCATTCTTTAGTTCACTGTCAGAGGAAAAAGAACAAATAATGTGCTCCTGTGGCAGACAAACATGCTACCTGCAAGGTTGGCGAGCTGGACACATTTCCTTCCTCCACAGTGGTTTCCTCAGTTGATGCTGTCTTTTACTCCCATTATTCTCTCTGCTTCCCATTCCCTTCCCCTCCCCTGAGCAGCTCTTTTATAAAGTGCTTTTGCCACATCAGAGCATTCATTCAACAGGAAAATTTGTGATATATACATATTTTTTCAGTGAACTCATAGGTCAACCTTTTTGTCCTAAATGTATTTACAGACAAAATAAATAACATAAGGTATTCTACATTTTCTATTAAAAAGCTTAGTCATAAAGTTTTCTGAAAATTTGAAGACAACAAGCGCTTCCACGGAAATAAAGGAATCACCTCTAAATACATCAAGTTGTCTATCTTAATTACCAAGGCACTTAATTGTCAGCTTACTATTTTTTAAATGAACATAAAAGCACTCTATTCACTGTTTAAAACAGCCAAGTGCCAATTTTGTTCCCCTTCATTCTTTCTGAAGAAAGAAAGCAGTCTTTTCCCTAATGATTACATTTACTACCTGAGTGTAAGCAATCTCTTTTACTCACATCATAAAATGCAGAATAGAAAATGGAGAAAATTATGGGGACATGAGAAGGGGAAAGACTCTTAGCCTGCAGTCTGACTAAAGCTGAGGAACTCCAACAGAATTAACATTTGCAGTAAATGCTGCCAACACACAGGTAACGCTCCTCTCACATAGAACTACATTATTTTAAATAAATAGCCGTGACACAGGCTTAAGACTAAAATGCATGTGACAGTGGGCAGGGATTAATTCCTTTCTCCTGATGTTACCTAGAAATGTCAAGCAGATCTGGTAACTTTGTTTACAGAAAAAAAACAAAAAACTCACCTATTCTGTCTTCCTGCGTCTGCGTCTCTGGAACATAGACATGGACCTGATTAGTTGTATTCTTTTCAGGTGATCTCTTTAGAATCCCTAACTGTCCTTTAAAGAAACAGCTTCAAACTGCACCAAAATTCTATGTGATTATTATAGACAACAAAATGTGACTCTTTTTGAGAAATCTCCTTTGCTTTGGAGCATCTTACCTACTCTTAACCCTTGTCCTAAATGTTTTCTTTTCTTTTTTTTTTAATTTTTTTTTTAATTTTCTAAGTTTTTTTTATTTACATTCCAAATCATTTCTCCTTTCCCATTTCCTCCCTCCCCGAAAGTCCCATATGCCCCCTTCCCTCCCTCTTTTACCCATTCAACCCCCTCTCACTTCTCTGTCCTGGCATTCCCCTACATCCAGTTTTTCCAGGACCAGGGGTCTCTCCTTCCATCTTCTTGGAAATCTATTGATATGCGGATTGTGTTATCTTTAAATGTCCATATAATCCCCCCACCTCTGATTCCTACTGTTTAGTACTGAAATTCTTTTTTGCATCAGTCATGAATCCTGGTTTGGCCTAATTCAAGGTTCACTAAAAGATGAAGGGGACTCCTCAGGCTGCTGAAGGTAACACTGTTGAGAGCTAGTTTCCTGCCTCTGTGGCCCACACCACTGTCACCATAAACTACAGCATGTGTGATTGTTAGGTGTGACATGTAAGCTTCTTATGCCCGCCCCATCTCATAGACTACAGATGGGCAGAAAGGAAATAACTTGTAAATCCTTACAGCATGCATAATCAATAGAAATTTTTCCTATCTCTAGAGATTCAATTGCTTATGCAAAGTGTAAAACATTAAAGTATCTATATGGAAGAGGGGGTAGAAAGACCAACAGCCAGAGGTTAGGAAGGACCACAAGAAAAGTGTCTTCTGTACATTGCAGAACTACTTCACTCAGAAACTCACAGCAGCTATGGCTACCTACACCTGCACAAAATCAAGCCAATCAAAATTTTGGAATGAGAGGGTGGGAGACTCATAAGCCTCCACCCCTATTTAAAGAACTATTGACAATTTGTGAGAAAGAAAGAATCGGTTTTCTTTAAGAGTGTGACCCCTGGTAGGTTGACTATGATGCAGTGGATGGTCCCACACCATTAGTATATGAACAATGTAAATTGAACTGAGTGGGTTATTTAAAATAGAAAAAATGAAAAGATAAAAGTTGAGAAGGTTTGGAAAGTTGGAGCATGGATCTGGGAGGAGTTGAGGAGAAGAATAGGGAGTGAATATGATCAAAACATATTGTACAGAATTCTCAAAAAATGATAAAATATTGCATTATATTAAATAAAATTAAAAATGAAAAGACCAAACTGGATATTGCTTATATGCTAAGTAGGAGAAAGGACCTGAGTTTACCTGCTGTAGTGCACCACCAGGAAACTGAAAACAGTTCATGAACACAGGCCCTATGCTTTACCTACCAATTCAGAAGATGCATCTTAATGAGATGCCTAGATGGTTGCTTAATATATTAATGCATAAAATCACTGCCCTACGCTCTAGTACTAAGCAGACTTGTGTAAAGATTAAGGCTGAGCCATCTAATCCAGTACCTCTGTCCAGAGAGTACATGGACATAAAGGTCACTTACAAAACCACAAGTGGTATTCTCCACACCAATAGAGATGTCTAGATATAATCATCATTTTTCTATTTGTAAAATATACAGATGAAGTATGTATAATTTTATATATACATTTATATGTACATTTATATGTGTATATTAACGGGCATGGGAATGGGTTACCAGCAAAATAGAGGTAGATCCTGTGTTTCTATAAAACCAAATAGAGGATGGAAATGCTAGCAAAAGTTAAAATAAAACAATTCACATTTGCTGGTTGTGCTGACTACATGATTCTAAGGGAGGTTACCATACAATATACTACATTAAGTCATTTAGACACTTACACTCTATACAAATTGAAAATTGATATTTTCTCTATAACATGAGATGCTGGATTTGCATGAGACCCACTCTGAAAAGCTTACGCTCCTGCGTGCTCTTTATTTTGTCTTATCACTCTTGATATAAAACCATGAATGTCTGTTGCTATATCATGTCTCCTCATTCTAGTAAAGTATTCTTTGAGCTCCTTGGTAGATTCTATCCCACTGCATCTCTATCACACACACACACACACACACAGAGAGAGAGAGAGAGAGAGAGAGAGAGAGAGAGAGAGAGAGAGAGAGACAGAGACAGAGACAGAGAGACAGAGAGAGACAGAGAGAGACAGAGACAGAGACAGAGACAGACTGGCCCTCTAATTTATAACAAGATAAATTCTTGAGCAATATTTGTAATATGATTCATGCTTGCTTACCAATATTCGTATTTCATCGCATGTTTCTAAATAGGAAAATCTTATTTTAATAATAATAGAAATAAGTTCAAATAATTCTTTAAAAGCACTAAGTGTAAACAAACATAAAGAGTATCCTCAACCACAGTGACACTTTTGATATTAACGTGGAAAACATTGGGTGAACTCTGTTGATTATATTGATTTCTTCTCATTTTATCTTATTCAATTTTTTTATTGTCAAATATCTAATTGATTTACTTAATAAGCTTTTCTGGGAGTACTTTCAGGTTTGTATTAAATGGAATGTACATGGTCCCACATAACTTCCTCAAACTCTTGGCATCCCTACCATGAAAATCTTATACTAGCCTTAGCCTTAGTACATTTGTTACAATAGAGATACATAGTTATAAGCCATCTAAACCTAAATATCTAGATTACATTAGGGTCTTCTCTATATTGTATTCTACGGGCCCAAATGCCGTGTGTGTGTGTGTGTGTGTGTGTGTGTGTGTGTGTGTGTGTGTGTACGTGTGTTGGTGGTGGTGGTGGTGGTGATGGTTTGCTATTGTTGTTGTTATATCATTGTTATAATTATTTTTGTATTATCTTTTCTCCTAATTAAGAGGAATACACTTCATGAAAATGAACATGCATCTATGATCATCATATTGCAAGAATTCAGTAGTTGCTACTGTAGCTCTGGTTTCTTTCAACTGCAGATGCCAACTTTTTCAGTCATCCATCTAACCAGTATTTACTGAACATCTTACTGCTTTTAAAGAGGTGTTTCCAAGGGCTTGCTCCCTAAAGCCAAAGTTTTGACTACATATTTGTTTTATGTAAACAAAATCCATATCTTTTTTTGTTTGTCCAGATTTTACCTTAAATTCATCTAATTAAGACCAGGGGCAAAAACATGACACAAAGACAAGGAACTCATATTTTAGTAAATATCCCTGGCAAGTCTCATAAACACCAAAGTATGAGGACTTCTATTACTAGTAATAAGTTATCAAAACAGCTGAAAGATGGAAAATAAGAAACTATTTCTTACAATCGTTTTTTAGTCAAGGATTCAATATCTATCCCAAGTTAACCTTAAACTCATAACCTACTCCAACCTCCAGGGTACAGAAACTGTAGGCATACACCACCATTCCCAGCCGTGATAATTTTTAATTGGATTCAAAATTCACACAAGTACTTTTTAAATAAGGAAAATGTTTCAAAAATGTATCTATAAGGTCAATGTAATTCACTCTCATCTCTTGTGGGAGTATTTGTCTGTATTACATGAAGAATACTACACCACAAACAGACAGCAGACTCATATGCTGCTAATCTACTGAAACACATACACATTTTTGGCATAAGTTCTGCTGTGTATGTCTGTGTAACTCTGCAGTGATAAACTCTGTGCCTCCTAGAACTGATGACAGAACATAATACTATCACTTGATATTCTTGAAAAACAGCTACTAAATGTTGATTATACCTACTACCGCAATATTTGTTCCAGAATTCTAAAATAGGAAGAAAATTCTTCAAAGGGATAAAGGCTAACATAATCAAAAGTTCAGGGCAATGAAACAATGAAGCAGATATAAAATTCAATGGTTTTCACTCTTCTGCACATTAGCATTTGTTGCTTTGGACACTCTTGTAATACCTTCTAAATTTAACTGGACCCAGAGCTCTTCCTAATTAGTTAACTGTTGAAATGAAAAAAACTGTTGTTATTTCCTGTTTTACTGATTAGGGTAATATTTTTCTAATCTACAAAGTTTGAAATCAGAATAATCCAACTATGATTCTGGGATGAGTGTGTGTGTGTGTATGTGTGTGTGTGTGTCTGTGTGTGTCTGTGTGTGTGTGTGTGTATGTGTGTGTTGTGTTCTTGGAGACAAAACACGAGACTTCTGCTCAAATAAGTAAAATAAGAGGGAAAAGCAAAGTCTTTTAAAAATCATTTTTATTATAGAGTATGCCTGAACATATCAGTGTTTGCACAGATACTCTCTGTCTTAGTTTTGTTTCCTAATGCTATGACAAAGACCATGGCCAAAAGCAACTTGGGAAGGAAATAGTTTATTACATCTTATAGGTCAGAATCCATTATGGACTGAAGTAGAGTAAGAGCTCAAGGTAGTAACCTGGAGACAGGAACTGAAACAGAGGACATAAATTAAAGGTGCTTGCTTTGTTCTCCCTTGTTTGCTCAGCCTGCTTTCTTATAGAACTCCGATATCAAACCAGAGTGGACTGCACCCTCCCCCCTCAGTCAAGAAAATGCCCTAAGGCCTTGCTATGAGCCAATTTGATAGAGATATTTTTCTCAAGCAAGCTCCTCTTTTCCCAGATGACCCTAGCTTATGTGAGATTGACAAAGCTAACCAGACACTCATTTAAGGAAACATTAAAAACTAATAAATTTACTAAACAATGCACACTAAGACTTATATGATCTAGCATCATCAAGTCTTAGGGGTTGTAGAAGCAATACACCCAGCCATTGACTGAATGCACCAATGGCCCAAAACATCTACAGAGAGAAATGGCTGCCCTTTCTCTGAACAGATCCCTACCTCTTACCTCCATGTCAAACACATAGACAGTGGGCATATAGTGGGAGCATTTGTGTTGGTTTATTCTTCTTTATTAATGCACTGGTTTTAAAAAGTGGAATATACCATACAGCCAAACTATACAGGCCCTGAGTGGATCCAGAGTTATAAGTTATTTCAACATTCAATACGCCACTATCTTAACTTGATCCACTGCTCTTGCGTGCCACTAAGTCCATCTGTCATATTAATGCCTCTTGCATAAGTTCATTGTGCCCAGGACATGATGGCAAACCCATTTGACTCCTGCACTGGGGAGGCAGAGACAGGAAGATCTCTGTGAATTCAAGACTAGTCTTGTCTACACAGTCTATTTCAGGACCATAATGGCTACATCATTAGACAAAGGGCTTCATGGGAAGACCCTGCCTCAAAACCAAAAAGAAACCAACAGAAAATGAAAGAAAGCAAAAGAAATTATTCTCTGAGTGGAAATAAAGAAATGAGTGATAACATTTTCCTCTGAAGAATATTATGAAATCTGTTCAAATAAAAAAATGGGTTTTGACTCTGGAAAGCAGTCTGGCGATTTCTCAGAAAACTGGGCCTGACACTCCCGGAGGATCCTGCTATACCACTCCTGGGCATATACCCAGAGGCTTCCCCTGAATGCAATAAGGACACATGCTCCACTATGTTCATAGCAGCCTTATTTATAATAGCCAGAAGCTGGAAAGAACCCAGATGTCCCTCAACGGAAGAATGGATTCAGAAGATGTGGTATATTTACACAATGGAATACTACTCTGCAATTAAAAACAATGAATTCACAAAATTCTTAAGCAAATGGTCAGAACTGGAAATTATCATCCTTAGTAAGGTAACCCAACCACAAAAGAACACACATGGTATGCAGTCACTGATAAGAGGATATTAACCCAGAATCTCAGAATACCCAAGACGCAATTCACATATCAATAGATTTCCAAGAAGATGGAAGGAGAGACCCTTGGTCCTGGAAAGGCTGGATGTAGGGGAATACCAGGACAGAGAAGTGAGAGGGGGTTGAATGAGGAACAGAGGGAGAGAAGGGGTCTTATGGGACTTTTTGGGAGGGAGGAAACAGGAAAGGGGAAATCATTTGGAATGTAAATAAAAAGATATAGAAAATAATTTTAAAAAAATTTGTTTTGTTGATTTGCTTTTCCTTCTACTACCCATGAAAAAAATATGAAATTGTTAGCACTTTCATGTAGGTTTTACGTTTTGTACAAGTCATGGTTTCCATCAGGCATCCCTGTTACTTCCTTACTGCTAACATTTCACTCTGTGTGTCTGGAGCTCATTGGAAGCAACAGGGTGGGTGTATTTATCTCAGTAGACATCATGCTTATATCCTTCTGTGTAGTAATTTTAAGATTTTCATGAGGTTTTACTTTCCAGAAAACCATTATAAACAATTTGATATTCTTAGATTTTTATCGCATTCACATATTTCTCAAGACTTAAGAATCTTATCTGTTTTCTACTTCACGTATACATCATATATCATGCATACCTTGTATTCATACAAACTCACACACACACATGAAGAGACAGAGACAGAGAATGAGAGATACACATCAAATACACACACTATTAATAAGTAAAATTTAAAATCAAATAAGAAATCTATCCTCACAGATCTTTTATAGCTAAAGTCAGAGGTGATAGCTGAAGAAAAGAAAATGCAAGGTTCCTGATGTGCCAACAACCTTAAACAAAAATAATAGTTCTTGAGGGTATAAAGTAAACACTAGAGAAATAATTTTGGTCAAAATGTGATTCAAGCAGCAAGGAGGATATTCGTTTTCTGTGGAAAAGCAACAAATGAAGGCAGTTGCTACAGAACTGAGGTTCAAATGGCCAAGACAGAAAGGAAACCTGACAACTTCTATTTGCCTGCAGAACCCAGACTCATATTTGCCATCATGCTATGATTCAAAAGTTTATTTCTGAGCCTTTTTGTAAATATGACATCTTTTTCATGGGGAATATGAGTCATGTACTCTAGACAATTAAAAAACACTTCAAGAAGAAAAAACTGTGACCATTTTCTTTATGAGGTGAGTAAAGAAAAGGACAGTCTGTTTCAGAAAAACAGGAAAGACATGCAGTGTTATTAAAAAGATAAGATGAATATCAACCATGAGATTTTAATAATCTGGACAGTCAGAAAGGAAAGAAGGAAAGAAAAAATGCAGAGATAGAGATGGAGAGAGAAAGAGAGAGAGAGAGAGAGAGAGAGAGGCTGAGGTGGAGGGAGATTGGCGATTGGCTGCATCTATCTTGCCAGGCCAAGAAGATTCTTCATCTTCTCCTACATAGCAAGTTCAAGTCAACCTGTTATATAAACGTACTAGACACCCTATGGAAGTGGAAAATTATTTCTTTGAAAACTCAATTGTTTCGCGTGATTTTTTTCCCCCAGAAACTGTCATATAAAGAGAGGATATTTTGTTGAAGCAGACACTTGACAGAGAATGTGATGTTTTGCTAGAGCAGATGCTTGAGATGGTGCATGACTTTTTGAAAGATGGTAAGTAGAACCACACTGTCAAATGACACTCTTGCATTACTACGCCTTGCAATGCATCTCTGATCTTTGACGGTCTTCGCTAGCCATACAACACTTCACTTCACCTCCTAGGGAGAAACACTTAACTTCACAGACAGAAATGCACCCAAGAACTTTTTGTTATCCAGCTGATTCTTGTTGCTTGCGATGGCGTGTGCCCATTTGGCAGAATTTTGCAATTTCTGATAGATAAAGCCACTGCTGCTGACTTGTGTTCGGTGGTTCCTACTGGACTTGACTGCTGGTATCCTAACAACAAGGAGTGGAATGGCGGCAAAGAATCTCTTCTAAACATATCCACAAACCCCCTTTTTTCTATAAACCTTCTGTTCCTCCTACTTCTCGTCAGTGAGCTAGAAGGGAGGTTGAAGCATTCTAGAACCCTAAATAAAGAAGGTATAGAAAATCTAAGCCTACACCTGGCCTCAAAACAAATCAATAAAAAAAATAAATAAATCTACCTTTACAGAGCCCAAATTTGATCCAATAATTACAGTTTTCTAGATTTTTTTGTCATAGGAATCCTGTAAACTGAACAGCACGTTTTGCCGTGATTTAGTTTTGCTTCATAATCCTAACTGTTCTTTCTCGTTTATCTGATAGCAAACCACAATAGTTCCTTGTAGAGGGAGAAGCTGATACTAAAATCTAGTTCCCTAATTAGTTCTTGATTTGATCAATAAAGAAGGCAGAAGCCAATTTCTGGGCAGAGGGAAAAGTGGGAATTCCAGGTGACAGGCAAGGAAAGGGAGGCAAGGAAAGGGAAAGGGCTTTTGCAGCCGTGCATTGGAAGGAGAAGAAAGCAGCCTCGTGGTGCCTAGAGCCTGCAGCCTCCGGCCAAGGGCAGGGGCTGAGGAGGTTGGCAGGAGCTAGCTGTTAGCTGATAAGATTAGGGCACAAGATTCTTCGCCCAGCAATCGTGTTCTCTGACGAGTTCTAAAATAATAAAGCTGTCTGAAGATTTTTTTTTCATCAGAGGGCAAAGGCGGGCCAGTAGCTGGTAACCAAGCCGGGAGGAACGGGCAAGTTGAGAGAAGAAGTCAGCAGCCCCTGATCTTGATGCTAAGCCAGTAGCAAGGGGCTGTGGTTCTGGGAAAAGATGCGTGTGTGTATAAAATGACACCAAGAGTTCCTCCTCAGCTTAGCCAATAAAGCTCACTAAGACATGTGCAACGGACTTCGAGATGTGCTGTTATACCTCTAAACTTCCCAAACAGATATCCTTGAGTCTGAGTTGTAAATGAGAAGTGATACTTCATTTTCTTAACAGTTGTGAAGGCATAAAACTCTAGGTTTTATAGGATGACTAAGGAATGCATCAAATATATTTGAGGCTTTGCTATATCTAACAAAAGATCAAGTATTTTATTTAAAGTCCCTCCTGTCTGTTTTATCTGGATTGCATTCAGGAAATTTTAAGTTTAGATAAATGATAGATAGATAGATAGATAGATAGATAGATAGATAGATAGATAGATAGATAGAATAAATGATGGATAGATAGATGATTGATAATTAATAGAAAATGGAAGATAAATATAGATGGATTGTAGATAAATAGACTAAAGAGGATATACTGAGACATAAATGAAGCAGTAGATGATGAGAACATAGACATGTGATAGATACATGTATTCACATACATATGTACATGTATAAATATTACACATACATCATATTTACACTTTTGTAAATGTAAAATACTACTTCTCTATTTAGTTTAAACAATTGATGACAAAGACTATCCAAAAGCTCTTTGTAGTATCCTTGCCTGATCAATACAAACTCAGTATTACATTTAACAGCAATTTAATGTAACAGAAAAAGAAAATACTTCTCTAAATGCTCTTAAGTTTACAGTAGTAAGGGATAAATAGTTATGATAGCATTCTGGTTTTGAGAGATTTGGAATGTCTATTTATTTCTTTTTGGTAGAAGTGGACTTGAAAAGTGAAATGTGAAACCCTACCCCAGTGTGAGATTAAAAGCAGAGGGAGGTTTTCCTATAACTAAAAATATCTACACAGAGAGAACAAGTAATGATGAGTTTTTGAAAATGATAAGATTGTAGCAATCTGATTCACTACAAGAAATTGCCAAATTGTAAAAGCACCATCCACCTGCAGGAGCTGCACCAAAGTTCTAATTTTGCAAGCTCTTCTGCCTTAGCAAACAGAAGAGGTAAGGGCAGTGGGGATTCTTTTCTTCTTTTGGAGCCCAGCACACCCTCTAAATCATGAGATACTGAGTTAGCTGTGTGCTTCTTCTGAGAAGTTAGAGGATAATGGCTATTGGACATAGGGCAGAAGATATATCTACACTCAGTTCTGTCACTGCCTTAGAGACACAAATCCTTGTTGGTTTTATTGAATGTAGTGACTGCTGGCTTGTTATGATCATTAACATAGGTTGCAGAATTGACAAAATGGTTCCCTAGGAACAAACTTCATTCCTCTTCGCTACTATTCCATATTGGAGCTTTCTTGTGTATGCTCTTTACTATACCCTCATGGCTGGCACCTTTACCAGTCCTTCATACCTTAGCTCCTATCTGTAGTTCAATCACTTTTTCTCCAAGAGTGAGCATAAGTCTCCAGGAACTACTGTCACACCTAATACTGGCAAATCCATGCAACATTCCAAGAAAGCTGGAAGATTAATTCCCCCTTTGCTAGCACTGCCGTAGCTCTTTATGTAATTATTTTTCAAATATTAGTGTTGCCTACAAGTTCTTTCATTTTCTTCTTAAAGAGAAGATATAATCAATTAGTGTAAAGTTGGTAAATCATAAAGAGACCTTTATACTAAAGTTCATATCTGCCTTGGTTGGACTTTTATGGCAGTCCATTTTAAGTCTCTCTCTCTCTCTCTCTCTCTCTCTCTCTCTCTCTCTCTCTCTCTCTCTCTCTCTCTCCCTCTCCCTCCCTCCCTCTCTCCATCCCTCCATCCTTCCCTCCCTCTCTCCCTCTCCCTCCCTTCCTCCCTTCCTCCATCCTTTCCTCACTCTCCCATGTCTCTCATCGCTCTCATTCACTCATCTTTCGTTCATTCATTCTACAAAAACTGTTAACGTTTTATGCTTTGGATATGCATGGGTCAAAGTGTGGCGTGTGCAGGTAAGTGCAAGAGCAGGTAGAAGCCATGGACTGGGAGCTAGAATTATTAACAGTTGAACTGTCCCATATGAATTCTGGAAATAAAACTCAGGTTTATTGAAAGAGCAGTGTGGACTATCAGCCAGGTCTCTAGCCCCCAAACACAAATTTTAGTTAAAAATAATAAAAACTTTGTATTCCCTTCCTTTTTGCCTTATAAAATGTCTTATGCCTGAGTTTTTCTGTTACTGTCACCAGTCATAACTAGTGCTTTCTATTCTCCCAAACATTTTAATGCAAACATGACTAAACTACTCTTATTTCCATTGAACTTCTCATATTTTGATATTTTCTTCTTTTATTCATTCTAAGTAATGGATTTTCTTCCTCTCTATGTGTGTGTTTAAATGTTTCCTTTATTTGTTATAGGCGCTTTTCCTTTTTAAAATAATTATTGAACAGAGTATAATTATAGCTAGTTGTTGCTTATGTTCTGTTCAGTGATCCCAGTAGGATAAGGAGAATCGTATCCCACATCAACACCCTATACCCTGCTGGTTGTACAGGAACGAACTGTCCA
Organism: Tokudaia tokunoshimensis; assembly: GCA_036184795.1. Classification (NCBI taxonomy): domain Eukaryota; kingdom Metazoa; phylum Chordata; class Mammalia; order Rodentia; family Muridae; genus Tokudaia; species Tokudaia tokunoshimensis. The sequence continues at coordinate 10,468,377 of BTHU01000005.1, read as the reverse complement.
GTCTTGCTGAGCTTTCCAGCATTTGATTTTCCAGAACAAAGCATTCTCACAGGCGGAATGGTGTTCAGAAATCTGATAGTAGTTCAGTCTGATCGAAAATGGAAACTGCATTTTAGTCAGGTACACAGAGGAAAGCACTGGGAAACTAAATATACTTTCAAAAGACAGAAATTCACTGAACTTTCAAAGGCATATTCAATGGGTCCAGTTTTATGTACTGAGTTTTAAGATATAATTGAACTGGAATTTTGAAGTACTGACAACTCTTGCTCTTATAAAATTTGTGTATTCTCATGCTATGCACTCACTGATAAGTGGATATTAGCCCAAAAGCTCCAAATAAACATTTTTCAATTCACACACCACAGGAAGCTCACAAAGAAGGTAGACCAAAGTGGGGGTGATTTGGTTCCTCTGAGAAAGGGAACAAAATAATCACAGGAACAACTATGGAGACAAAGAGTGGAGCAGAGACTGAAGGAAAGGCCACCCAGAGTCTGTCCTACCTGGGGATTCATCCTATAAACAGTCACCAAACCCAGAAACTACTATGGATGACAAGAAGTCTGTACGGAAAGGAGCCGTTTATGGTTGTCTTTTGGAGGGGCCCTGCCAGAGCCTTACAGATAAAGAGGCGAATACCAGCAGCCAACCAATGGTCTGAGCGTGGGGTTCACAATAGAGAAGTTGGAGGGCAGACTGGAGGAGCTGGGGTTGGGGGATTTGCAGCCCCATGGGAAGAACGACAATGTCGGCCAACCAGACAACTCAGGACTCCCAGGGACTAAGCCATCAACCAATGGGTACATGTGGTTCCAGCCAAAAGATTGGCAGAAGAATGCTTCATCGGGCATCAGTGGGAGGAGAGGTCCTTGGTCCTGTGAAGGCTTAACAGAGGCCCCAGTGTGGGGAAATCGAGTGGGAGTCATGGGATTGGGTTGGGTGGAGGAGTATATTCTTGGAGGCAGGAGGTGGGAGGATGAGTTGGGGGTTTTCGGGGAGGGGTGAAACTGGAAAGGGGTATAACATTTGAAATGTAAATGAAGAATATATTCAATAAAAAAATTGTGCATTCTTTTCATATACTGAGCTGTGGAGAAAATGATTTTTGATACAACTAAAATTTGTATAAATCCATTTTTTATCTTTAGTTTTATTTTATTAAAAATAGGATGGAAACCAGGGAATAAACGTAGTGATGCCTTTAGTAGCAATGTTTATCTTCTTGCTCTTCAAGTGATGGACACTCGCCACCAGCTTTGCGTGAATTAGCTCTTTAATATACAGAGAAAACATGTTAGTCCTCTTATTATTATCATTGTAAGATAAGCTAACAGGTGTTTTAAAAGGTTAAACGACTTCCCAAAGCCATATACCTATTGTGATTATAGCATCAATAATAAGTGACCTCATCTGACCCTACAGATTGATGAGGTCACAGGACCTTGGTGTCATATAAATTAAATAGTATTTCTAAGGGTTTCCATTCATGGAAACATTAGAACATATTACCTTAACCTCATCACGATGTGAAAAAAATTGCATATGTGCACATTCAGGAGCCAATACAATGGTTGAAATGTGCCCAAAAGGTTTTTGTAGAAAGAATCAATAGATGTAAATTTCAAATTGCTCTTGTTTTGTCACCACTTGGCTGATGTAATATAGTATCATTTGTACTGTTGCATATTTATTATTCATAGTGTTGGGTTTTGTGATGGTTTGTATATGCTCATCCCAGAGAGTGACACTAGTAGAAGGTGTGGCCTTATTGGAGGAAGTGTGTCACTGTGGGGATGGAATTGGAGATCTTGCTCTTATATGCCTGAGAATGACCAGTCTGTTCCTGGTTTCCTTTGGTTAAAGATGTAGAACCTTCAGCTCCTCCTGCACCATGCCTGCCTGGATGCTGCCATGCTTCTGCCTTGATGACAATGGACTGTACCTCTGAACCAGTAAGCCAGCCCCAATTAGATGTTGTCTTTTACAAAACTTGCACTAGTCACGGTGTTTGTTCACAGCAGTAAAACCCTAACATGTTTCATAAACATAATTTTTAAAAAAAAAGTACATCATGCCTTTTGTCATATCATCCATTCCTTTCCCCGTCCTGTTCCCCACCCACTCATGCATTAGTCTGCTTCCTTTCTATGAACATCATTCTTCATTCATATATGAGGGGCATTATGTGCATGGTTTTATGTATCTATAATAAATATGGGACTAACAAATGAGGAAAAACAATGCAACACGTCTTTGAGTCTTCCTTATTTCACTTAGTGTGATGATATCTGGTTTTACATGTTCTTGTCCAGAAGTGACATGTTTCATTCATTACAGATGAATAAATACATATTCATCATGTATAAACACTGTCTACTGGCTGAGGAACACTTCAATTAATCCCATGGCTTGGCTACCATTATAGTGCTGCAATAAAGAAAAATTTCTCAGGTTTCTCTGTAATGTGATGACTTAGACTTCTTTCACAATATATCCTGAGTGGCATAGGTGGGTCCTATGGTGTATCTAATTTTAACTTTTGTTCATTTGAAGTTCTGTGTTTCTTTTTAGGAACCAACATAATGATTTTCATAGTGGCTAAACTAATTTGCATTCCTGCCAGCACTGTGCAAGTATTCCTTTTTCCCTGCATCTTTACAAGCATTTGTTGTCATAATTAAGCCATTCTATATAGGCCAGGGTGGAATTTAATTTTTTTTCTTGGTGGCTATGAATGGTGGGTATTATTAATATATTAAATTTATTGGATAGTTGTACCAGAACTGTTATTGCTTTCTGGGACTTACTTTATTTCTCCGTGTATGTATATGTCCATGCACATGTGATTACAAACACTCTCAGAGTATAGAGGAGGATACCAGGTCCTCTGGAGCTGGATCTACAGGTTGTAAGCACCCCACATAGTTCTGGGAACCAAATTCACACCTTTGTGATGCTGTTCTTAATTGTTGAGCCATTTTTTTAGCAATGTATACATCGTATTTTGAGAACTGTTTGTTCATCAACAGATTTATTAACTGAATTGTTTGATTTTCATTATTTAGTTTGAGATATTTATGTGTTGTAGATATTAAAGTTTTGTCAGTAAAAGTTAGAAACTAGCAAAGATTTTTCTCCTACTCTCTAAGCCATTTCTTCACTATGTTAACATTTTCCTCTGAAACAATTTTTAGTCATATGAGGTCTCTCTCATTTCCTAACTCTCAGCCTTGTTTGCTAACTGAAAAATGTCCCATTCAGCAAGTCCTTGCCAATGCTCATATTTTGAATGATTCTCCCAACACTTTAACAGTTGGTGTGTGTGTGTGTGTGTGTGTTACATTAAGGTATGATACATTTGAGCTGAGTTTTGTACAGGATCAGATGGATCTAGTTTCATTTGTCTGCATGTACACATCCAGTTTCCCATGCCTAGTGTTTAAGAGGATACCTTTTCTCCAATGTATATATTTGATGTATTTGTCAAATAAATCAGATGGCTATAGCTGAGTGGGCACATATCTGGGTCTTCTATTCTCTTCCACCAAGCTACATGTCTTTTTTTATGCCAGTATCATAATGTTTTTATTACTATGTCTTTGTAAAATAACTTGAAATTAGGCTTCTAGCACCAGGTTGGCATAGAAGTACTTTGACTACCTAATGTCTTTTGTGCTTTCATATGAACTTTAAAATTATTTTATTTTATTTCTGTGAAGGACAGTGTAGGAATTTTAATGAAGATTGCCTTAATCTGTAAATTTAATCCATAGGACAGTCATTTTAAAAGTGTTAGTTTTCTTTACATGAGTTACAGGTGGCCTTCAGTTCATCTAGTTCACTACAGCAGTCTTTCAGTTACATGGTTAGGTTTATTCCAAGATTTTTAAGCAGTTGTTAATGGAATTTTCCTTGACTCTTCCTCAGAATGATGTCATTGGTGTATATGAAAGCTATTTGGTTTTGTGTGTCAATTTTGTATCCTACTCTGCTGGGAATGTTTATTAGACCTAAGTGTGTTCTGGAGGAGCCTTTAGGATCCCATATTTGTAGAACTGTATCAACTATAAATAAGTATGTTTTTCCCCTAATTATTTTTTATTTCATCTAATGGCTCTAGCTAAGATTCCTCTAACTGTTCAAGTACTAAACTGAGTAGGAGTAGAGGGAAGGAACACCTTTGCCTTAATCTGATTTTGAAAGAAATTCTTTTGGTTATTCTCCATTTAGTAGAATCACGGTATTAGGTTTACCATACATAATGTTTATGGTGTTGAACTTTGTTCCTGCTGATCCTGGTTTCTTTTTTTTTTAATATTTATTTATTTATTATATGTAAGTACATTGTAGCTGTCTTCAGACACTCCAGAAGAGGGTGTCAGATCTTGTTACAGATGGTTGTGTGCCACCATGTGGTTGCTGGGATTTGAACTCAGGACTTTCAGAAGAACATTCAGTGCTCTTAACCACTGAGCCTTCTCTCCAGCCCAATGATCCTGGTTTCTTCAGAGTTTTTATCTTTAGGTGATGTAATCTGGACTGTAAATGGCTTTTTCTGCTTCTGTTGAGATGACTTTGTGATTCCTGTCCTTTAATTATTTATGTGATGTTTTAATACTTATAATTTGCCTATATTAAATCATGCATGCATCTCAAGATTTAAATAAACTTGATCATGGTGGATGGGCTTTACAATGTGCTGTTGAATTAATTTGACGATATTTTATAAGTATTTTTGCACCCAACTTCATCAAGAAGATAGATCTATAATTTTCATTTCTTGCTGTATTCTCATCTGGTTTGAGCATCACCAAAATATTGGCTTCATAAAAAAATTAGTAACATTTTTCCCATTTCATTGTTTATGAAGTAGTTTAAAGAACATTGGTTTTGCTTCTTCCTGACAGTCTGAATTCAGAAGAAAATCCATCCAGGCTAGTTTCTTTTATTTAGGAAAATTTTATTACTGCCTCAATTTCATTATTCCCTATAAATCTGTTTAAATTGCTTCTATTCCATTGGTCTAATTTTAGTAGATCAAATGTCTTTATAACATTATCTGTGTCTCTAGATTTTCTGGTTTATTGCAATGTACATTATTGAAATACCCCTCAGAGGATCAATGATCCTATGAATTTTGTTAGTATTTGTTGTAACACCTCCAGTTTTGTCACTAATCTTACTCATTTGGCTTTTCTGTCAGTTTGCTAAAAAGTTTATCAATCTTGTTTATTCTTTCAAAGAACCACTCCTATGTTTCATTGATTCTATATGCTATTATTTTGATTTCATTTCATTAATTTCTAACCAGATTTTGATTATTTCTTTCCATCTAGTGGTTCCGACTTTGGTTGTCTCTTGTCTTTCTAAGAACTTAAAGTGCAACATCAATCTATGTATTTTAAGGTCTCTTTAATTTTTTGTTTTTTATTAAATTATTGTATTTATTTATAATACAATGTTTCCCCCTTTCCCATTCCCCCACCTTTTTGGCTCTGAGAGGGTGCTCTTCACCCACCACCCTCTTGCTCCCAAAACCCCACATGCCCCTTCTCCAGCATCCTCTTTCCCTGGGGCACCAAGTTTCTAAGATTAGGTACATCCTCTCCCACTGAGGCCGAACAAGACAGCCCTCTGGTACATACGTGCCAGGGTACAGTCCATGTATGCTCTTTGGTTGCTGGCTTAGTTTTTGGGAGCTCAGAGGGGTCCATTTTAGTTGATACTCTTGTTCTTCCTATGGGGTTGCCACCCCCTTCACTTCTTTCAATACTTTCCCTAACTCTTCCATAGGGGTTCCCACTCCAATATTTAACTCTAAGTATCTGCATGTGTCTCAGTCAGCTGCTGGTAAAGACTCTCAGAGAACAGCCATGCCAGGCTCCTGTCTGAAAGCACAATATGGCATCAGTAATACAGTCAGGGTTTGGATCCTGCCTGTGGGATAGATCCCAAGTTGGGCCAGTCACTGGATGGCGTTTCCTTCAGTCTCTGCTCCATTTTTATCACTGCATATTGTTCCTTTTAGACATGAACAATTCTGAGTCAAAAGTTTTAAATGTATGTTGGTGGCTCCCTCCCTCAACTGGGGCCCCTATCTATCTACCTCCAGGTGATCTCTTCAGGTTCCATCTCCCCACTGTTGGGCATTACAGCTAAGGCCATTCCAATTGAGGCCTAGAAGCCTCTCACATCCCAGGTCTCTGGGATTTTCTAGAGGTTCTAGAGCAGTTTCTATTGCTATTATTTCTTGTGATCAAATATGCAAATTTTCATTATGAATGTAAAACGTTGTAGAATTTTCTTTTACTTCTTAAGGATTGTTTATACACTAAAATATGCTTTGTTTAGATTAGGTTCTATTGTCTGCTGAGAAGAATGTGTTCCACAGCAATTGGGTACTGAAAGTCATCCAATTTACACTATCATTTATCTCTTGCATTTTTGTATTTATGTTTTTATCTAAAGGAGCTGTTTGTGGGTGAGAATAGGACAATGAAATCACTCACTATTCCTGTGGCAAAATGCATTTGTGATTTTGCACCCATCAGTGTTCTTATGAAATTTGGTATGTCAACATACTATGTGTGCATGATTAGAAAGTCTATATCTTCTTAAAATACTATTCCTTTGATCAATGTGAAGTGTCCTTTTCTGATTCACTTTTGTTTCACGTCTACTTTGTATATAAGTATAGCTACTTTTGGTTGCTTTCTCGATCCATATTTTTGAATACATTTTTCATCCTTTCGTTATAAGTCTACATTTTCCATCACTGGAGAGATGTTTCTTATGGACAACAAATATGTAAGTCCTAGAGGCTTTTCACTTAATTTTATAGAGCTTGTTATATGTGTGTGTGCTTTGCCTATATGTGTGCATGCAAAGTTTAAGGAGTGAAGAGGAGAATACCAGATTCCCTATAGATGGAGTTACAGATGACACTTACCATCACAGAAGTGCTGAGAATTGAACCAGGGTCCTCTAGAAGAACACCCAAGTGCTCCTAACCACTGAAACATCTCATCTTTTTTTTTTTAATGGGGGTGGTGAGGATGGTAGTATTCAAACATATTTAGTTTGGTATTTTTGCATTTTGACTCTAGCTATTTATATTATCTCTTTTAATTTTTAGATTAAAATATCTCCATTTCTTCCCTCCAATCTATTAGTGAATGCCTTTTTACTGGAGAATTAAGACCATTAGCATTATGCAATATTGTTAATAAGCTTTTTGTGGCTTTGTAGTGTTGGCATAGTACTAATCCTCATATGTTTATTTACTGCTTTAACGCGGCTTTGTCTTTTCCAGAACCTCTTAGATATAGTCACCCTTTTTCTCACTCAATATGTAGGATTCCTTCAAATATGTGTGGCTGGCTTAGTGATCATGTGTTCCTTTAGTTTGTATTTATCATGGAAGACTTACTTGTTTTTCTTCTTCCATTTAAAGGATAACTTTTCTAAGTATTGTAAAGTGTTAACAATTAATATCATTTATGACTTTAAATATATGACTACATTCTTGTCTTCCTGATCTTTGAGTTTCTCGTGTAAAAACTACTTGTTCCAATGAGTTTGCTTTTATAGTAATGTGGCAATTGTCTCTTACAGCTTTCAGTGTTCTTTCTTTGTTAGGTATGCTTAATGTTTTCACTGTAGTATAACATTCTAGACTCATCTACTTGGTAGTTTAAATGCCTCCTGGACCTGAACAGCTAAGTCATTCCCTAAGTTTGGAACTTTTCTGTTATTATTATTACATTGAGTGTTTTTATCCCTTTATTTTTGGCTTTTCCTTCTTCTTGCTAATAGTTATAATTTGAGAATTTAAATGATGTCCCAGAGATCTTGCATGTTCTGTGTTTTCCTATTGTATTATTTTATGAATGTGTCAATTCATCTACATTGTCCTTAATCCCTGATATTCTGTCTTCTATTTGATCCAATTTATCAGGATTTACATCAGGTTTAAAAGCCTTATATTTCCAAATATTCAAGTGAGTTTTTCAGTATATTTATCTCTTTTTTTGAATTTGTACTTCATTCAGCTGATTATTAGATACTCTCTGAATTCACACAGTTTCTTTTTGTCCTCCTTGATTTCACTGAACATTCTTACAAATCAGTTTGTAAATGTAGCTGTTTATTCTCCTGAAGTAATTGTTGCCTCCAAAGCTTACTGTCTCAGTTTGCTAACCTAGGCCTAATCCTGGAAGATTCTAGCTTCCATACAATCTCATCTAGGCATAGAATGTTTTCAGCCTCTGGGACTTCCTGCTGAATCCCTTCCTAGTTCCTTCTGATTTGTGAAAGACTGATCAACTCAGCTTTTCTGGCTCAAACTCCTCTCCAAGCTGAGTGATTCAATGTGGCTTCTTTCAGTTTCTACTGAATTGCTCTGCTTGGCCTCATACTAACTTTGGCAATATGTTTGGCAAACTTTCTGATCTAGTAGCTCACTCTCATTCTCATTCTCTGGCTTGTTCTGTCTTCACCTGTGTCTAACTTGTTCTCTCTCAGTAACCTGTCTCTGTACAGCTGTCCCAGTAAAACTGCCTCATTCCTTCTGTCTCTGCTCTGCCCTCTTGAATAACTTCCCTTTCTCTTACTTCTTTTGAAGACTTAGATGTATCTTATCTCTGAGTCATTCTGTCAAATCTTTCTCTGATTCATTACTTTGTCTGCTCCTCAATTAGAAGTCACTTTCAAACGTGGGTGCTTCCTTCTACAAACTAACTTTACCTTCATTGTGTGGGATTAAAGGTGTGTACAAAGAGCTGATCCACACCACAACTAGAAAGGGTTTTTTTTTCAGTAAATAACACAATCTTGATGTTTGCAGTATGATCAAATATCCTGCTACATCATGTTTTTTCTTTATGAATTATCCTTCTGGGATTTCATTAAGTTCATCTACTTGACCCTCATTGTAATCTATTATACAGAATTGTTAATTTCAGGAAGAGTCATGTTCCTCTGATGTTTGTTTGTTTGTTTGTTTCTTCCTTTGGACCTTTACCTCTGACACTAGATTACTAGTGCATTTCATGAATCATCCATATTCTTTCAGTTGTTTTTGCAATATCCAAGTAAAATTCAGATGTTCTATGTTTGAGATGCATTTTTCTCCCCCACTAGACTACTGGGAATTGCTCAATAACTAAATTAAACCCACATTTTCAAAGTACCAGACATGATCCTTAATAATGACTTTAAGAATAGGAAACTCAGTACAAAGTTAACTGCATAGATAGATCAGCCTGCATTAAACATACAGAAATAGAAAAGTTTAAAATAATCACTCCCTCAATGTCAATAATAATGAACAACAAAGATATTTGTTAATGGGTGTATTGATGTAAAAGAAAAAAGATTAAGATTAGTGATAAGCACTGAAGACAAAATAGAAGAAAGAAAGTAAATTGAAAGGAAAACAGTAAGATTAAGACTAGTGACAAGCACTGAAGACAAAAAAGAAGAAATAAAAGTAAATTGAAAGAAAAACAGTAAAGAAGAGAGAAGGCAACACAAGTCTAGCGAAACATACTGTAGGAGGAGAAAGAAAAAAATGTCCAAAACAAGGAATTTGTAAGGCCTCAGCAGTAGGGGGTGGTACTCAAGGTGGTCTTTCTACCTTTAGCAACTAGATGGAGCAGAAGGGAAACTGTCTGCTGTTGGGTCTAACTCGAATACCAATCTCTAGGCTTCTGGTAGGGCAAAGTGGTTCTAACAATTTGCTCCTACATATTTAGCTGGGGTTGCTCTTTTTTCCTCCAGTGGGGAGACCAGTGGCTAGCATTCCTGCCTAATACCAGGATGAGGAGTGAGAGTCACTCATGGCCTAGATTAATTAGATTGCCACTTGTGGAGCTATCCATGGTGCTGGCTCACACTTTCCATTTCCCCCCTCTAGCTAACTGGATTCTACAGGCCAGCTCTGGGTAAGATTGCCAGATATTTCCCCAGGTTCCCAAAAAAGATAGTTCAACCAGCACCATTTGTTGAAAAGGCTATCTTTTTTTCACTGGATAGTTTTAGCTCCTTTGTCAAAGATCAAGTGACCACAGAAGTGTGGATTCATTTCTGGGTCTTCAATTCTGTTCCATTGATCTACATGCCTGTCACTGTACCAATACCATGCAGTTTTTAACACTATTGCTCTGTAGTACAGCTTGAGATCCGGGATATTGATTCCCCCAGAAGTTCTTTTACTCTTGAGAATAGTTTTAGCTATCCTGGGATTTCTGTTATTCCAGATGAATTTTTGAATTGCTCTTTCTAACTCTGTGGAGAATTGAGTTGGGATTTTGATGGGGATTGCATTCAATCTGTACATTGCTTTTGGCAAGATGGTCATTTTTACTATATTAATCCTGCCAATCCATGAGCATGGCAGATTTTTCCATCTTCTGAGGTCTTCTTCAATTTCTTTCTTCAGAGACTTGAAGTTCTTGTCATACGGATCTTTCACTTGTTTGGTTAGAAGACACATGCTCCACTGTGTTCATAGCAGCCTTATTTATAATAGCCAGAAGCTGGAAAGAACCCAGTTGTCCCTCAATGGAGGAATGGATTCAGAAGATGTGGTATATTTACACAATGGAATACTACTCTGCAATTAAAAACAATGAATTCACGAAATTCCTAGGCAAATGGTCAGAACTGGAAAATATCATCCTTAGTGAGGTAACCCAATCACAAAAGAACACACATGGTATGCAGTCACTGATAAGGGGATATTAACCCAGAATCTTCGAATACCCTGGACACAATTCGCATATCAATAGATTTCCAAGAAGATGGAAGGAGAGACCCCTGGTCCTGGAAAGACTGGATGTAGGGGAACGCCAGGACAGAGAAACAAGAGGGGATTGAATGGGGAAAAGAGGGAGGGAAGGGTGCTTATGGGACTTTTGGGGAGGGAGGAAACAGGAAAGGGGAAATGATTTGGAAGGTAAATAAAAAAAACTTAGAAAAGAAACAAAAAAACAAAAAAAAGAAAAAAAACAAAAATAAATAAATTAAATGTGCATTCAAAAAAAAAGATGGTTCAAACAATAATGTTTGCCTCTGGATTTTCCTATTTGCCAACTCAGCAGGAGACTTTTCACAATGACTTGTGGTGCTTCCCTGGTGAATCAAACTCTGACAAAGAGAATTCTCAGCACCTGTATGTTATAGAGACTGGGATTCATTCTGACTAAACTGTAAATCTTATTTTCTGAGTCTCTGTCTATGCTTTTATCTCTGGTGCTTGATCTCTCTATCTCTCTCCTCCCTCCCCCTTTTCTTACTCTCCCTATCTTCCCTCAACTGCTCTCAATTTTCTCTAAGAATGAATATACAAAGCATATTTCCTGAGACTATCTTTAGCTTTAAGTTTGGTCACTTCCCTCTACAATTACACTCCCTTTTTGATCTGAGCACTCAAAACTTGGGAATGAGATCTCCAGAAGATACTGTTCATTCCACGTGCTGAGCACTCAAAACTTGGGATTGAGACCTCCAGAAGATACTGTTCATTCCACGTGTTTAAAACATCACCCTCTTTAGAAGGTAAAGTCTCTCAATTATTTATAAATTATTCCTGGAGATTATTGTAGTTGAAGAATGAGTGCAGTACATTATCTTCTTTCCTCAAAATATTTTTTGATGAATTAAAACTGTTTTGAAATGCCATCTCACCCAAGTCAGAAAGCAAAATATTCTGAGGACTCATGGAAAGAGGAGCCCACTGTTAGTTTAACTATCTCTGCTCTAAGAATAGAAACAGAAAAAGAAAAGAAAACAGCAAACCTCAGTTTAATATCATTCTTTAGAATCTGAAGGGTGACAGGATTGTTCAGTGTTTTAAGTACATGGTAAATATTAAAGGTATCATTTCATCAATAAATTACAACTTTGCTTTTTAGTGAAAATTGACAAGTAACAAAGTGCTGAAAATTGACATTTTATTATTTGTGTACACACACACACACACACACACACACATACACACACACACACAATTCTGTATATAACAGTACACACAAACAAGCCAGAGTAGTTCAAGCTCCAACAATCTGTAAAATTTCTCAACATTCTTTATAGCCTTGTTACCCATAAAACCTTCAACAGCTAAATAAATACCAGAGTTCCACCCAGTCTTTGCTTCAATTGACCTGTATACTCGCGAGTCCCTTTCTATAGCCCCAGATCGAACACTGGAAGTCATTTCCTAGTGCTGTTAATAAGACTTTAATGCTTAACTTCTTGCATGCTGCATATAAAAGCGTCCTTATGTGTCAGCCTGAAAGAGCATAATACAAAAAGGAATAAATACTGATTTTTATATAGAATCTTTCATATACAAATTATCCCAAAGAGCCTTACAAACAATGAATTCGGCACTGTAGTGCAGGAATGATGTAAACAAACACAGCAGCTGAGGAGCCCTCAGCAATAACTCACACAGAGAAACCTTCTTGAAATGCCAAAAAGCATATTTCTTCCCTGGTACTCCTTCCCAAAGCAGAACGTCTGCCTAAGAAGCTTGCTGTCAATCATACTTAATGTAAGGAAGTAAAAATTTCTTAGTTAAAAGATTGATGCAAAACTACATGTGGAAACTTCTCAAAAGGAAACCCAGTGTTCCTAGTAAATCGAGTTACTAAGCGAATTGTATTACTGCTAGTTAGGGTTTGAAGATGACTCACTATGGTTAACCCTTCACTCTATATCCTTACCATCTCACCTCCCTATTAGTTTGGGCCAAACAGAAAAGTTAGGTCCCTTAATACTATTTTACACTCGGCATCTTCTCTTTTATCTTTTTGTTATTTATTACATTTTATGAGTCATGTACATGTCTTCTCTGCCAAATTAATATTCTCTAGAGATGCACGCATCACTGGACCCACTACTCCTTAGCAGTGCAAGTAGTCAACAGTATTGACCCAAGTTCTACTCAACTGTTAGTGCTCTAGTATTAAGTTCTCAGAAAAATCTAAATAAGCACAAAAAAAAGGTATTCCAGAGCACATGCATTGAAAGGAATAAAGTTAAATATTGCATCTCTAGGCTTACAGAGCCTATCTCTGAATCACTAGAATAAGGAATTTGGGGGTTGGTATTCTTTTTAGTTTTGTGGAAAGAATTGCCTTTTGAATAACCCACATAGAAACACCCAGACTGCAATCAAGATTTTGGCTTGTTCCTTTGGGTTTGCAGCCAGATGCTTCTGATGAAACAATGTGAAAATCAGAACTTCTAGTCCTTGATCATTGCCCTCGGGAGCACCTCCAAGGCACTTGTTAGCAGCAACAGCTGTTCATTGTCATCTTAGGACAAGGAGCCATTAATGGAGGATTCTTTACATCCCTATCTGCCTGGCAGGGAAAGAGAACAGATTTTCTTTTCCCTTGAGTTTTCAGCAACCATCCTCAGGTCATTGAAGGCTTTGTTCACCTTTCATCAGCACTGATGCACTTTTGACATTTTTAAGAGCAATAGAAAAAATGTCCCAGCTTCTAAGACACTAACTAATAAAATATTCCTGCTTCTTTTCCTATCTTTCTCTCTTCTGCAAGAAGAAGTTATGGGAGGGGTCATCCATGATTGCAATAGCTCCTCTTCCCCATCTACTTTCAGTGGCCTCACTGCGAGCAATGGGCACTGTTCATTCAGTTTATCTGCACCCTGTCCCAAATTCTGGGAATATTCTGGAACTTGAGCCTTAGTTCCTTCCTTTTAGTCTCTAGAGTCTAGAGCTACATCACTGCCGTTCAAATACTATCTGTATTGCCTCAAGTTGTGTCATATCAAACAAGTGATACTTTCAGTGACTCTTTTGAAGTAGAGAAAACGAGAGTACTTCTCCATGTGTTTTCAATCTAGATTGGGTTATCAGTAAAGCACAGTTGTCACCTAGAAATAAGTGCAATATACATGCTAGAAATTTTGTCTATTACTAATATCATATCCCAAGGCTATGAACTGCAACATCTAACATTGAAGTCACAGTGGTTTAACATAATAGACATTCATTTTCTCCTTTCCATTAGGGTGTAATGAACACATAATAGATTTGTTCCTTGTGGTGATTCAGTGATGCAAGTACCTTGTGCCTTATGATTCTTTCAGTCATTTGGTTCTTTAAATCTACTGTCAGATCTTCTCTGGCCAGACTAGGGAATGAGCAAGCAAGATCAAGAAACATTACATAAGGGTGATTATGAACTTGGCCTTGAAAAACCTGGCTCTCATTCTTTATACATATCAAAAGCTAGTACTCAATCACCGGTCCATACACTATTAAGAGGATCTTTGCAATCTAATGTGTCCTGTCTTTCAAATTCATGTCATTTTTTATTAATTATTGTTACATGAATATATAAACATAAATATAAACATATATATGAATGCACAGGTATATGCCTAAATATAACCTACTGAGTCAGTATAATGTTTGTTATTTGTATGTATGCTTTTAGGCTAGCTCTTTCATATGGAGTAACTAATTGGTGTGCTCTTCCCCAAGGAAGACTATTTCTCCTGCACTCAGTGTTCCTTAGTTGCCTGTAGTTATATCTCTAGGCTTAAGGCCTTATGATAGTTCCCTCTTCCACATTAGCATATCTATTGTTGTTCTTTATCAAATCGTGTTTAGGCAGCCATGATGGTGAGAATTTACGTGTAGCCTTTATCGTTACTAGGAGACATAGTCCCACAGCAAACACACTGCGGCTCTGGCTCTCACAAAGTTTCCGTACCTTCTTCTGTAAGGTTTCCTGAGACTTAAGTGTGGGGCTGTCTTAGAGATATAACCATTGACACTGGGCTCCAAAGCTCTGCATTTTAGTTGATCTTAGTTTTCCGTAATTATCTGTATCTGCCACAGTGAGAAGGTTCCTTGATTAGAAGACAAAAAAAAAACACTCATCTGTAAAAATGACTATTATTTGAAATGTTTTCTTTCCCGTTGGAGGCCCCTAGCTCCAAACTTCAGATATGAGTATATATCCTGAAATAACAGCAGAAACGAGGAAAGTAAAAAGGGACCATTGCCAGTGTAGGAGTTGGGGAGCAATAGAGGGGGAAATATCAGGATACAAGTTATTTGATTAGGAAAATGTAGATTAAAGAGGGGTGAGATAAATACAGAAGGAAAGAGAGAAGGGTTAAATACCACTAAGGGTATCTAAAAAATGTCATGTCATGATCTTAACTATCTACTAAATAAAAAATATGTAATGTACATCTCTATATAAGTATTCAAATAGAGCTTAAATAAAATGTGCTCATCTGAGATAATAATGCTCCCTCCAAGAGCCAAACACAATCTAACAAAACTCCAAACAGCAGTCATGAGAGTCTCAATTTTGAATTGTTGGTCATAATTGCTCAAGGAACTCCCAAAATATTTAGGATATTGCTTTTGCCCTTTGTTGCCCTCTAAGAGGTTTCCACTCTATTGTAAAGTACATTCCCATTGCTAAAACAAAATGCACCTCAGACACAGGGCCTAGAGGCTTCTGAACTGAAACTAGTCAGAATCCTCCTCCCTGAGGATTAGCTTTTATGGTATCAGAAAGAACCCTGCAAGCATTCTAGGATGGAAGCAACCAACTGAAAGAGATCAAGGGGATACGAACTGGAAATTTAATGGATTATTATTTGCAGTTGATTTAATAGTATACACAAATGACCTTAAAAATTCCATCATGAAACTCATATGCAGCTGATGTGGTCAATTTACACAATGGAATGTTATCCAGCTAGTTAATAGAATCACATCATGATGCTATGGGCAGTGGAAGCCTTCTAAGCCAACCCACCTCATGGCAGGTGGTAGGTACTACTATGATGAACAAATATGTGATAAGAGACATGGGAAAGATAGAAAAATGAAGCAGCAAATGCACTGTGGAGAGAGAGGAACTGGAGATGCAGCAGCTGTGAGGACCAGGCTGATACAAGTGGTCTGTGCTGCCACCTGAGGCCGTGGGGCTATCTTTCCCATCCTGCTGCTGAGGGTCGTGTCTGGGTCCATGATACTGATGAGAGAATCTCTGTTGATGTCCATGGCCTCTGTTACCACTGAAGGACATGCAGATGTTCATGGTCTGGTCTGTAGCCTGATACCATACTGATGTCAATGGGTCATTCTGCTGCCAGGGGCCATATTGATGTGCCTGGCCTGTATTGACACCTGAGGACATAGAGACGTTCATGGTTTGGGCTGCCTCCAAAAATCTTGTCTAAGTCCATGATTTTACTGCAATTGGACCATGTTTTTGGTCTATACTATTACCAGAACCAATGGCGAAGCTGATGATCACTGCTCCCACTGACTGTAAAGAGTAAGGAAGCTACTTTTGTAGTGATATTGATGATTTCAGACACATAATTGCAAAAGAGGAACATGATAGGCTTCACTTATGACAATCCCTACCTCCACTCCAACACCAAACTACCATGGCCCCCCAAAAGTAGAACAGACAGCCATCAAAAAGAACTCTTACAAAGTATGATAAGGGTGCTGAAGTTATCTGTCCACAATTGATGGCTTCTGGTGGGGATGCAGGAGGGGTACAACTAAGTTCTTTTTAAGGGCAGATCACTGTGACCATGCTCCACTAATTATATAGATAACACAATTGAACTTGATTTTTTCTTTTCTTTTCTTTTCTTTTCTTTTTATTTTTTATATTTTGTGGGGTCAGAGGAGTAGAGGGCAGACCTAAAAGGACTGGGAAATGAGTGTAATCAGGATACATGATGTGAAATTCCCAGAGAATTGAGAAAAATACTATGTTAAAAGACACACATCAACACACATGGTATGCAGTCACTGATAAGGGGATATTAACCCAGAATCTCAGAATACTCTAGACACAATTCGCATATCAATAGATTTCCAAGAAGGTGGAAGGAGAGACCCCTGGTCCTGGAAAGACTGGATGTAGGGGAATGCCAGGACAGAGAAACGAGAGGGGGTTGAATGGGGAAAAGAGGGAGGGAAGGGGGCTTATGGGACTTTCAGGGAGGGAGGAAACGGGAAAGGGGAAATGATTTTGAATGTAAATAAAAAAAAACTTAGAAAATAAAATAAAATTTAAAAAAACACACATCATAAAATTCACAGGTAAATGAATGAAACTAGAAAAATAAATCATTCTGAGTGAGGTAAACCAGACACAAAAAGACAAATGTGTTATGTATTCACTTACATAGGGTGCAGGACATGGGGGAAAATGGGAGGGGAACCTGCATCCTGCCAGAGCTGGCTGGCACTGGGCAGGCAGACACAGAAGACATGCGCACCCCCACACTGCTGGGTTGCCATCTGTCTGTGAGAAGCCAGAGGAACCCAGTCTCTGGGAGTAGGGAGGGAGCAGTCTGGGGTCCCTGAGCCTCACAGAGGCCAGGGATGTCAGGCTCCAGCTCTCATGCATCACAGGATGCTGCTGGATACTACAAAAGAGCTAATAATAATTTTCTGACAAAATTGAAGATTTACATAGAAAATATTTCTGATAAAATTGAAGAAATATATAGAAAAAAATTTAACATTAAAGATTATCATGGAAAATAATATAGTTAAAATGGTAGACATAAAAAACATTACTAAATTGATTGAAAAAGGAATCACAAACATTTTCTGATAAAATTGAAGATTTACATGAAAAATATTTCTGTTAGACTATGTTTTTTGTTGGGGAATTGAGTCCATTGATGTTATAAGATATTAAGGAATAGTGATTGTTGCTTCCTGTTGCTTTTGATGTTACTTTTATGTTTGTGTGGATACTTTCTTTTGGGTTTGTTGGAAGAAGATTACTTTCTTGCTTTTTCTAGGGTATAGTTTTCCTCCTTGTATTGACATTTTCCATCTATTATCCTTTGTAGGGCTGGATATGTGGAAAGATATTATGTAAATTTGGTTTTATCATGGAATATCTTGTTTTCTCCATCTATGGTAATTGAGAGTTTTGCTGGGTATAGTAGTTTGGGCTGACATTTATGTTCTCTTAGGGTGTGTATGAGATCTGCCCAGGATCTTCTAGTTTTTATCATCTCAGGTGAGAAGTCTGGTGTAATTCTAATAGGCTTGCCTTTATAGGTTACTTGACCTTTTTCCCTTACTGCTTTTAATATTCTTTCTTTGTCTAGTGCATTTGGTGTTTTGATTATTATGGAACAGGAGGACTTTCTAGCCTGGTCCAGTCTGTTTGGAGTTCTGTAGGCTTCTTGTATGTTCATAGACATCTCTTTCTTTAGGCTAGGGAACTTTTCTTCTATAATTTTGTTAAAGATATTTACTGATCCTTTAAGTTGGAAATCTTCGCTCTCTTCTATACCTATAATCCTTAGGTTCGGTCTTCTAATTGTGTCCTGGATTTCCTGGATGTTTTGGGTTACAAGCTTTTTGCATTTTCTTTGACTGTTGAGTCAATGTTTTCTATGGTGTTTTCAGCATCTGAGATTCTTCCATCTCTTGTATTCTGTTGTTGATGCTTGCATCTATGACTCCTGAATTCTTTCCAAGATTTTCCATCTCCAGAGATGTCTCACTTTGTGATTTCTTTATTGTTTCTACTTCCATTTTTAGATCCTGGATGATTTTGTTCAGTTACTTCACTTGTTTGTGTTTTCCTGTAATTCTTTAAGGGATTTTTGTGTTTCCTCTTTAAAGGCTTTTATTTGACCCATGTTCTCCTGTATTTCTTTCAGGGAGTTATTCATGTCCTTCTTGATATCAGAAAATGTTTACAATTCCATTTTCATTCAACTTTGGAATATTTTTATGCCTACCATTTTATCGGTTTAATTTCCCATGAAATAGTCAATTTTAACATGTTTTTCTATATATTTCTTGAATTTTGACAGAAATATTTCCCTTGTAGATCTTCAATTGTATCAGAAAATGTTTATAATTCCACTTTCAATCAACTTAGAAATATTTTTATGCCTACCATTTTATCTATAATTTTCCATGATAATCTTCAATTTTAATGTTATTTTATATTTTTCTACTATTTTATTAGAAATATTTCCCTTGTAAATCTTCAATTCTGTCATAAAATGTTTCTACTTCCTTCTTCAATTAACTTAGCAATGTTTTTTATGTCTACCATTTTTCTCTTTAATTTTCCATGAAAATTGTCAATCTTAATGTGTTTTTCTATATGCTTCTTCAATCTTGTCAGAAACATTTTCCATGTAAATCTTTAATTTTATCATAAAATGTTTTTACTCCCTTTTTTACTTCCTTTTTCAATAAAAAATAAAAAAAAAATAAAAAAAAGAGCTAATAACCAGTGGGATTCCTGGGGAGGCAATAGCCCTGGTCAAAGGGAAAGGTGCTGGGCGGTTTCTGCACAGATGAATCCTTGGTCTGGTCTGGTGGCTGCTGGAGGCTTGACTTGGTGGGGATCATGGCTGGAATGCAGAGAGGCCTCCCTGGCAGGAGGTTAGTCGTGACTCTTTAGGGAAAGGCCTATTCCATTGCTCCAGCATGGCGTCAGATGAGAAGAGGCAGTCTATTGGTTTTAGCGTTATTGTAAAGAAGTAGATTGAGGGAGAAAGCAGAGAAGTAGAAACTGGCCATGGCCATGTGGACAGAGCAGGAAGGGAATGGGGAGAGAGGGGGAGCAAGGGGATAAGAAACAGAACAAGAGATTGAGAGAGTAAGAGAGAGGGCGGAGGGGGCAAACAACCCCTTTTATAGTGGGCCAGCCTACCTGACTGTTGCCAGGTAACTGTGGGGAGGAGCATACCTAGCTATTGCCAAGTGACTGTGGGGGTGGAGTCCAGCCATAATACTAGGGGCTTGGAGCATGGCCCAAGTGAGTGATGGCCACCGAATTGTGGGGTTGAGGGTCTCATGGTGTCAGGAGCCTAGTGTCTGATAATGTGGCTCATAGTTCCATCCCTTGTAGAATTCTCTACTGGGTCTCCAGAGTAAGCCTCGCTCAACCAGGCCACAGACTACCTTTCATGGTCCCATACACTTATATGCAGATATTGACTGTTAAGTAAATGACAACCAAGCTACAATTTTTAGAACCACAGAGGTTAGGTAAAAAGTAAGGGACAAAGCAGGAATGATAGATCTTCTTAGATACAGGAACTAGAATAGGTAATTATAGCAGGACGTGGTACAATGAAAAAGGAAGATCAAGTGTGGAATAGGAGGGAGTGTGGGGGGAGACAAAATCAAGGTCCATTTTAGGGGTAGTACAGAAAACTAACACAGTAGAAGCTAAAATATATACATATATAAAGGTGATCTAAATGAAGTCAACAAATAATGGGGAAGACAGAAAGCCACTGGGCATCTCGTGTTCCCATATGAAACTTCTACTACTAGGAATGAGTTACATCTACATGAATTGTTGGCCAAAGTAGCCCAATGGGAATCCCCAAGCAAACCAAGATGTTGCTAAAGTTATAAGTCTCTCTCCACCAACTGAACGCAAGGCCCCATAGCTGAATACAATGCCTACACAACTCATCGAACATGAAGAAGTTGAGCTGGTACCTACATATAGCCTTCATTCTTATGTACTATCATCTTCGCTATAGGCAAGTACTCTGCATGATACCAAAGTAGAAATGCGAACACCAACCCAGCTACAAACCTTTTGATCTACAATGGCATCCTGCCTGCAAAACCTGCTAGGACAAGTGATACAATGCTTGTGGGAATAACCAACCAATAAATGATTTGATTTAAAGCCTACTCCCCCCAAAAAAACCCATACTCAACACTCTATAGGTGACCAAGAACCTGATCCTAGATAGCCCAAAGAACTAATGTAAAGCCAAATACCACTGATCTACAAAACGAGCATACCAAGAAAATCATTCTTAATGACATATTGCTATTCTCACAAACCAATGCCTTGCTCAGTGTGATGACTTGAATATGCTTGGCCCAGGTGTGACCTTTGGAGGTGTGACCTTGTTGGAGTAGGTGTAGCCTTATTGGAATAAGTATGTCACTATGGAAATGCGCTTTAAGAATGTTGTCCTAGCTTTCTGGAAACCAGTCTTCTCCTGTCTTCCTTTGGATGAAGATTTAGAACTCTCAGCTTCTCCAGTACCATTTCTGCCTGGATGCTGCAATATTCTCACCTTGATGATAACGCAGTGAACCTCTGAGCCTGTAAGCCAGCCCCAATTAGGCATTGTCCTTATAAGAGTTGCCTTGGTTATGATATCTATTCACAGCAGTAAAACCCTGACTAAGACACTCAGTCATCATTCTTTAGTAGCAGATGTAAACAAATATAGCCAGACAATAGGAAGAGAGTAAAAGAACTTAGAACACTCATCCATAGAAGGGTCATTTCTATCAAATCCCTACCCTCATGGGATCCCTAAGGAAGAGAAGGTTGAACTAGTGTAAGAGAAAGAAATGATTGACAACAGCAAAGAAATGAGGCCTTCTAACCACAGCAGGACCTATGTACATACAAGCATACAGAGACAGAGGAAGGATGCACAGGTCCTGTGTTGCACCACATGACATGAGATCCTAGAGCTGATACAGGTGGACACATGACCCCATCCCTAACCCAGATGCTATCTCTAATTTATAACCAACTGCAAATGAAGTGACTTTATTTCCTCCAATGGGGTCTCACTGTGGAAACAAACTACCTGTAAGGGTAAGCTATATGCCCAACTATATGGGTATGGCCAAGAGAAAGCAAACTCAATAGCATCTTCAAGGGTTCCTTGATTCATAGTATTATGTCATGACCTTTTTCTCAGAATACCCTAGACACAATCAGCATATCAGTAGATTTCTAAAAAGATGGAAGGAGAGACCCCTGGTCCTGGAAAGACTGGATGTAGGGGAACGCCAGGACAGAGTAATGAGAGGGGGTTGAACGGAGAAAAGAGGGAGGGAAGGGGGCTTATGGGACTTTCGGGGAGGGAGGAAACGGGAAAGGGGAAGTGATTTGGAATGTAAATTAAAAAAATAAAATTAAATTAAATTAAAAAAAAAAGATTTTTAACTATTTTTTTTTCACTCTACAGCTCCTTCAGGTATATATTTTGACTTCTAGCTCAGTGTTTTGATGGGAATCCTGAGTGTGCAAATGAGTTAGTATCTGCATCTATATGTTTCTCTGCAGCAATATGTGTGTGCCTTTTCTTGAGTCCTTTCTATATCTTTGTGCCTTTTCTTGGGCCCTTTTCCTCCTGCTTGTTTGTTTTGTCTTATTTCATTGCATTAGTTTTTGTTTTTAATTTTATTCTATTCTATTCTGTTCTGTTATATTATATTATATTATATTATATTATATTATATTATATTCTCCCTTTTAAGCTTGTATTTTTAATAATGAAAAACAGATAATGAGTGATCCTGACAGGAGAGGAAAAAGTGCAGAAGATCTGGGAAGAGTATAAGTAGGGGAAACAATATTCTGGATATATTATGTGAGAAAAATTATTTTCAATAAAAATGAATAAAGTATTAAAGATCACAAAAAATAATTTATATACCAGAATGTAATGTTATATAATAATATTAATGTAGCTGAAAATAGATTTCATCATTATTTAATTAAAAATACCTTTCTTTCCATCATTTATAGCTTTATGTTTTCTGTGAAAATTTTACATTGCCAGTTTTGTAGGTCAAATAATTTAATAATAGATTTTTTCACATGGTCTGAGTGAATTCAAGCACATACTATGCTTTACATAATAGTGTCTAAATGTTAAATGTTCATATACATTATCTAAAGCCTGCAAGGTTTAAAAGATACTGGGGAATGGGGAAGGCCCCAAGGAGTCAACGGGACAAAATGGACAGCCAATCACTGGTCCAAATTGAGACACATTCTGTGGGCAAGAACCATTCCCTGACAGTATGATATTCTTGCAGGCTTTCTGTTATGCTTGCAGACAGGATCTTAGCTTAACTGACCTCTGAGAGGCACCACCCAGACGCTGATGAAAAGAGATGCAAAGTTCCACAGCCAAACCTTAGATGGAGCTTGGGAAGTCTTGTGGAAGAGTCGGGGAAAGGATTGAGGGACTCTAAGATGATAGGGATTCCAAAAGAAGACCAATAGACTCAAATAATCTGGACCCTTGGATACTACCAGAGACTGAACCACGAACCAAAGAGCTTGTAGCATGAGCTGTGTCTATCCCCCTCCCCCTCACATATGAGCAGATATACAGCTTGGTCTTCATATGTGTCCCCCAACAACTGGAGTGGGAGCTATCCCTTAAATCTCTGAAGAAAAGGGGAACAGGGAATGGGTGAGTATGGGGGAAACTGAGAGGAGGGGGGGCAGATACTGGAATATAAAGGGAATACATACATATATACATACATACGCATGCATACATACATACACACATACATATAACAAAAAGAAATAAACTGGAAAATTAATCAAACCTGGTTTTGAGACTCCAGTCCATCTACATACCAGGTCGAAAGGCAAAAATTGCTATCTCTTCTAAGCCTTTAATTTGTTTACCTATCAAATAGCAATAGCCATCTGAAAATTCATTAATTTAAGGATTAAATAAGGAAGTGCCAAGCCATATAAAGCACCAAAGAAGCATCATGCCAGTCTAAGACGTATTTAACAAATATTTGAAGGGACCTCCTTCTCCCTTCTTCTTCCAAAGTAGAAATCTAATTGGCTATTTAAAAAAAAAACAGTATTGTGAAAGGCAATTGATGAATTGGGCAAATAAGCACCACTAATTTTCTGTATGAATCAGGGGTGTGTGTGTGCATGTAAAGACATGAGCTGCACATCTCACTATAATTTGATTTCCTTTCTGACAAAAGCTGCTCTTGTTAAAGGGCTCCCTTTCATTTTTATCTCAGTCATACATTCAGGAAATTTCTTAATTTTGGTTGTAAAAAGACTATTTTATGAATTATTAACCATTTAGAAGCTTTATTAGAATACATCTGGATTACTCACCCACTGCTTTTAAAATATATAGCTACCTGAATTTCACTACTCTGCCACTGACTGTCAAAGAAAATTGGAGAGTTTTTTCCCTTCTAAATGATTTCCTTACTGTGTGCTTTGGGAGACTAATGGGCAGTGAATTTCAGTCCTTTCTCATCTGGAATTTTCCTTTAAGACATCCACTAAAAATTTGTATCACGTCTGCAGTGATTTGAAAATCTAAGACTCTAGAAAAAAAAAGATACTTTAAATTATTTCTACCTCTCCAAAATTGCTTTCAAAGGGGGCACAATGAAAAGAATAGCAATTTCTAACATACCAGTGCTCATAAGACCAAAGCTTTGTTTGTAGTGTTGTGTCCTTTGTTTAAAAAAAAAAAGGAATCAGTCCAGTCCAGTTTCATTTCTAAGTTTCACTGAAACCCAAACCAGGTTTTTGATGTGGGTTTCAGTGCTTTACATAGCCCTGTCTTGTTCTTTGAACCCCTTCTTGAGTCTTACAGAGTCCAAGTGGTGGTTACAATGAAGTCCTCCTCAGTTCCTGCCTCTGAAAGGTTACAAAACTAAAGGCAGTCTCAGTCGAGGTCTAAGAGAAAAAACAATATATAAACAACTATAGCTACCTGTTTGTGTTTTGATGCTAGTTAGTACACTGAAAATTTATTATTCTATTAGAGAAATTATTTTCTAGGTGTCTATAGCTTACCTACTGTTTTTGTTTGTTCTTTTGTTTTGTTTTGGCTATAAAATAAATGAATAACAAAAATTACTTTTCAGAGAGGGCACATGTACATTTCTGCCACACTGAAATGACTAGAATATCATGAATTTATCTAAAATATGAAATAAATTCATATTCATTTTAGAATATCATGAATTTATCTAAAATATGAAATAAATTCATATTTATTTATCAGTAACAAAATGCATCAAACCTCCTACACATCAGCTGCTATTCCGGGTTATGGTGATGGACACAGTCAAGGAAAACTCAAAGAAAAATGTGTAAAATTTCATGGGTCCTAGCAACTTCTTAACTTGTCTTTTAGGAAAATATTCAGAGAAGTAGTGAGGAGGGAGCCACTAACTTTCATCATTTTGCTGAAGTTAGACTGAACTCTAATGGCCATCTAGAAGAAGAAATAGTTTTCTGAGCAAAACTAGAAATCTATTATGAGCTCAGGTTGTATTTAACCTATCTCAGATTATTCTTCCTCTAAAGACTTTTCTACATTAATTATCTTGTATTATTTGAACTTATGTCTAAAGTGGCTTTTAAGTTCTATTAGGGAAGGAACTTTGGACAGTGACAAACATGTAGTAATTGTTTTGTTTTGTTTTAATGAACAGAGTGTCACTTTCTTTTTCCCAGGTCACACCCAATAGCAGCACCTTGGATCATCATTTTGTGAAGTACAGATTCATGCCACCTCCTTCCCATCAGATCTCTCTGGAATTCACACAGCATCTAAATCTAGTGCAACCTTTTCCTGGAGTATGGACAGAACTCTGCCTTATGTAAGTGTTCCTATCCCAAGAATACATTTTTCTCCAACCTCTGGAAGTACTACATACCTGGAGACTATGTATGGCCAGGTCGACTCCTCTAAGAGGGCATCTGAATCCTGAGATAAGACTACAGAGCCATGGACATGACTGGGAACATCTTCATTTCATAAATTTTCACCATTCATTATCCAGTGGAGCCACAAACAAACACCAGCAAAGGCTTCAGGTTGTTTCTTTGTTTGTCATTCACTGGTTCCCTCTCATTTTTCAAAGCTGTTTCTCTATGTTTGCCATCAATTGTAGATTTGAAATTCCTTCAAGCTTGTGAAGCCATCAGCGCTGTCTTAACCTATATTGTAGATAATAAAATCTCACAGACGAAGTCGTGTAAAATGCAGAGAGGGTTATTTCTCACAATTTGAAATATTGGAAAGTTGAAGATCGAGGTACTGCTATCTGGTGGAGGATTTCTGGTCATGTGTTTCACATCATGGAATACAGAAGGGCAGCCACTCCCACAGGACCCATCTATGCCAGCAACACTCTATTTAGGAGGGATGAGCCTTTGTGGCTTATAGATCTCCCCAAATTCAATACTTTACAGAACTGGATTTTTGAGCATACACTTGTACCATAGCAGCCACTTCCATTGTTTGAAAAAAAACGACTTGCCCCATACCCATCTAGAAACTTTCATTCTAACCAGATTATCCAGCAAGTTGATGGCATTCATGGTCCAGCATACTTTTAAGTACCTCAAATAATCGAATGGATTTTTTTCTTTTCTCACATAGTCTCCCTCTTCCATATCCCCATTTCTTTGTTTTGGTCTAAGTTCAAATGTCACTAGTGTAGAGAAATTACCCCAGGTGGTACAGGTGATTGCCTCCTCACACTACTTCTCCATCTTCTTTGTAAATCTTTGACACACAAATTAGCCTATCACTTGCCAATGCTAAATTATTTCAGGACAAGACACAAAACTCCATATACTTTGGTACTTGACAATAATTAATTGTGAATATACAGATCATAAGCTACATATCCTCAGATGAGATACGAGATATCTCAGATGAGATAAAGGAAAAAAATACTAAAACATTTATCTAATAACTGATTAAGAGGTAACCTAATATTAATATGTACTACATACATTACTATGCACATGCATTTTAACTATCAGGGAGATAAAAACGTCACACTTTCCTTAAGGCTTCTCTACACCAGTTGGAAGGCACACACGGCAAATCACAAATGAATTATTAAGAATCAGACTTGAATACGTAAGCAAGGGGCACTGAAGTATTAGACATAATTGAAAACCTAGTATTAGAACATATGCTTTAGTTGGAATGCTATAAACTTTGTTCCAAGAAGCATTTTCTTGATGCTTATTTCAAGAGCAATAAAACAAAAGACCAGTTTCTCCAAAACCCTCAGTTTCTCTGTGGAAGTAAAGGTAAAAGGGCTTCTGCTGACTTTTGTTAAAGCAATAATGGTTATGAGATTCTCGTATTTCTCCTAGGCTTGGGGACATGAAAAATGAATTTCTTTCTGACTATAAATTAGAAATCCAGAGACTTAGGGGACAGCTAATGTAGCTATGCTGAGGAAGCAGGTAAGGATGACATTGAAGAGTGAAAGGTCCCCATAGCTTCCTCCAGATCCCTGTGTGGTAGAGAGTATCATAAATATATGAATAGTATATATGTACTGTGGGACCTTAGCATCGATATGAGAGAAGAGTATGAGAGAAATAGGCACCAGGAATGTTAAAGAGCACATCACTTTGAGCACAATGCTTATTTGGTGGTGGTGGGGGGTCTCCATTTTTTTCCTTCTTGGGAGCAGCACGTTCTTCAGCCCTCTGACAATTCTATTGCACATTATTATGCTCTTCACCCCATCGTTACAGCACTGATGTGCAAGTGATCATTCCTAATAATAGGCTCTTCATGATTAGCAGTGGGCTTTTTTTTTCATTTTTCACCAAATTATGAAATAGCTTCCCATTATAACTGATGTTCTGTATACTCCAGCCAAGACTCGTCTCTCATCTTCACAGGCTCAGCTTTGAATGGGCCTCTAATGTATAATTTTATTGTTGGAGCATTTCATTTTCTTTTGTGATTTATGTTACTTTATGGCTGGTTAGACAGCTATTTGTGATCTTTTGATGAAAGGTTTTACATAAATAAAATTGACTGAGAAGGAGGACCTTGGTGCTGGCCTTAGAGGATGCACCAAACCCTATAAGCCAAAGATCAAGATTCAAATGTCAAAAGAAAGATTTGAAGAATTCTCTTACTTTCCTTATTAATAAATTTATTATAAAACTCAGATTTAAATTCATCGTTTTATCCTATGCTGGATGTAAACTGATGTACGGTTAGTTTTCACCAAAATATATTAAGCTGCCAAGGTGGCAGGTAAGTGAATGATCATAATGATTATGTTTTTTTTAATTCAATATCAATTTAGTCACTAAACTTCCAGTTTAAAAAAAATGGCAACACATATTTTATACAGAGAAGAGACAAACAAATAGGGGGTCAGTCAATCTGAAATATATAGTTACCTCAAAATTCTGAAATGTTAGTTATCTTCAAAACTCTTTCAAAATATTTTAATAATTTCTTTCTTACATCTTATATTTATTATAAAATAAACATAATCAGTTAATTTTAACCATGAATGGATCACAGGTATGACCTAAGACAATCTCTCTCCCCACTTCCTGCTCATATGTTCACAAATGGCTTCCTTAGTCTTTTTCTAGTTAGCACATAGGTAGCAGGACACAACATACTTAATACAGAGAAATAAAGAAGTATTTTTAGTGAACCTTAAAAATATATACTTGTACATTGTTTCTATTTTTTCCTTTACAGAGACTGCAAATTTTACGTAACAATAGGCAGTATTACTAACCATTGGGGCTCTTTTTTTAACATTTTTAAATTTTATTTTATGTTTTTGAGTGTTGTATCTACATGCATGTCTATGCCACATATGCATGCCTGGTGCCTATGGAGATCAGAAGAGGGGATTGGAGTTACAGATGGTTTTAAACCACCATGTCAGTGCTAAGAATTGAACCTGGTTCCTCTAGAAGAGCTGCCAATCTTTATCATTGACTCATCTCTTCATCCCAAACAATTGTTTCTTAAGAGATCATCATAGACATAAATTACAAAGGGCTGAGGAGATACATATTCAGTGATAGCACACTACTAGTATGTGAAAAGCCATGGGCTCAGCCCCAGTACACACACACACACACACACACACACACACACACACACACACAAACACACACACAGGTTTCAGAAAAGAAGGGAGGGAAGAAAGAAAGAAGACAGAGGAACAGAGGCAAGTGAGTAAGGGAGGAGTGGTGGGGTGAGGGAAGCTGATTATAAAGAAATGAACAAAAATTCTGTTTCACTAATATATTAGCCTCTCAGTTCATTTTCATGGTGATAGTAACAGTGAGTTGGTTGAGCATACAAAATGTATTGGGCACTGTGCTTTGGCTAATATCCAATATATACAAAGAACTCAAGAAGTTAAACTCCAGAGAGGCAAGTAACCCTATTAAAAAATGGGGTACAGAGCTAAACAAAGAGTTCTCACCTGAAGAATATCGAATGGCTGAGAAGCACCTAAAGAGATGTTCATCATCCTTAGTCATTAGGGAAATGCAAACCAAAACAACCCTGAGATTCCATCTCACACCAGTCAGAACGGCTAAGATCAAAAACACAGGAGACAGCAGTTGTTGGCGAGGATGTGGAGAAAGAGGAACACTCCTCCACTGCTGGTGGGATTGCAAGCTGGTACAACCACTCTGGAAAGCTGTCTGGCAGTTCCTCAGAAAACTGGGCATGACACTCCCGGAGGATCCGGCTATACCACTCCTGAGCATATACCCAGAGGCTTCCCGTAAATGCAATGAGGACACATGCTCCACTATGTTCATAGCAGCCTTACTTATAATAGCCAGAAGCTGGAAAGAACCCAGATGTCCCTCAACGGAGGAATGGATTCAGAAGATGTGGTATATTTACACAATGGAATACTACTCTGCAATTAAAAACAATGATTCACGAAATTCCTAGGCAAATGGTCAGAACTTGAAAATATCATCCTTAGTGAGGTTACCCAATCACAAAAGAACACACATGGTATGCAGTCACTGATAAGGGGATATTAACCCAGAATCTCAGAATACCCTAGACACAATTCGCATTTCAATAGATTTCCAAGAAGATGGAAGGAGAGACCCCTGGTCCTGGAAAGACTGGATGTAGGGGAATGCCAGGACAGAGAAGCGAGAGTGGGTTGAATGGGGAAAAGAGGGAGGGAAGGGGGCTTATAGGACTTTCAGGGAGGGAGGAAACGGGAAAGGGGAAATGATTTTGAATGTAAGTAAAAAAAACTTAGAAAATAAAATAAAATTATTGCCTCAGACATGCAGATTGGTCTTCAAGTGGGTCCACTGACTAACAGTTGGAGCACAGGCTGTCTCTGACTCTGCTGCCTGCCATTGGATCCCTTTCCCCTACTTGGACTGTCTGGTTGGACTTCAGTGGAAGAGGAGATGATTAGTCCTGCTAGGACTAATTGTCCCGGAGTGAGGTGGTATCCAAGAAGGGTTGGAGGTAATGAGGGAAGGGATTTTTAATGACAGGACTGGGGGAGAGGAAGGAGGAGGACTGGAAAACAATATTTCTTCATTTTCATTTTTTTTGTCTTTTTTTGTCTTTTCTATTAGATAGTCTCTTTATTTACATTTCAAATGTTAACCCCTTTCCACCATACCCCACCAAAAACCCCCATTCCATCCCCCCTCCCCCTGCTAACCACCCTCCACCCCAATTTCCTGACTTTAATTACCCTATTCTGGGGAATAGAGCCTTCACAAGACCAATGGCCTCTCCTCTCATTAATGTCTGAAATGGTAATCTTCTGCTACATACGCAGTTGGAACCATGGGACCTTCCACGTGTACTCTTTGATTCCTGGGTTAGTCCCTGGGAGCTCTGTAGGTACTGGTTGGTATATATTATTGTTCCTCCTGCAGAGCTGCAAACCTCATCAGCTCCTTGGGTTCTCTCTCTACGTGCTCCATTGGGACCCTATTCTCATTCTATTGGTTGGCTGTGAGCCATGAGGGTTTTGATTCACTACCAATAAGGATCAAAGTATACACACTTTGGTCTTCTTTCATCTTGACCTTCATGTGATCTGTGGTATTTTGAGAATTTGGGCTAATATCCACTTATCAATGAGTGCATATTATGTGTGTTCTTTTGTGATTGGGTTACCTCACTCAGGATGATAGTTTCTAGTTCCATGCATCTGCCTAAGAATTTAATGAATTCATTGTTTTTAATAGCTGAGTAGTACTCCATTGTGTAAATGTACCATTTTTTCTTTATCCATTCCTCTGTTGAGGGACATCTGGTTTCTTTCCAGCTTCTGGCTATTATAAATAAGGCTGCTATGAACATAGTGGAGCATGTGTCTTTATTACATGTTAGAGCATCTTCTGAGTATATGCCCAGAATGGTATAGCTGGGTTCTCAGGCAGTGCTATGCCCAACTTTCTGAGGAATGACCAAACTGATTTCCAGAGTGGTTTTACCAGCTTACAATCCCACCAGGAATGGAGGAGTGTTCCTCTTTCTCCACATACTCTCCAGCATTTGCTGTCCCCTGAGTTTTTCATCATAACCATTTTGACTGGTATGAAGTGGAATCTCAGGATTGTTCTGATTTGCATTTCCCGGATGATTAAGGATGTTGAACATTTCTTAAGGTACTTCTCAATCATCCAGTATTCCTCAGTTGAGAATTCTTTGTTTAGTTCTGTACCCCATTTTTAATAGGGTTATTTGGTACTATGGAGTTTAATTTCTTGATTTCTTTGTATATACATTGGATATTAGCCCTCAATCGGATGTAGGATTGGTAAAGATCTTTTAGCAATCTGCAGGTTGCCATTTTGTCCTATTGAGAGTGTCCTTTGCCTTACGGAAGCTTTGCAATTTTGTGAGGTGCCATTTGTCAATTCTTGATCTTAGAGCATAAGCTATTGGTGTTCTACTCAGGAAATTTTTCCCTGTGCCCATGTAATACAAGTTTTTCCCCACTTTCTCTTCTATTAGTTTCAGTGCATCTGGTTTAATGTAGAGGTTGTTTATTAACTAGGACTTGAGCTTTTTTTATTTAATTTTATTTAATTTTCTAAGTTTTTTTTTCTTTGCGTTCAAAATCATTTCCCCTTTCCCATTTCCACGCTCCCCGAAAATCCCATAAGCCCCCTTCCCTCCTACTTTTCCCCATTCAACCCCCTCTCGCTTCACTGTCTTGGCATTCCCCTACATCAAGTTTTTTTCCAGGACCAGGGGTCTCTCCTTCCATCTTCTTAGAAATTTATTGATATACGAATTGTGCTTGGGTATTCCGAGATTCTGGGTTAATAGCCCCTTATCAGTGACTACATACCATGTGTGTTCTTTTGTGATTGGGTTACCTCACTAAGGATGATATTTTCAAGTTCTGACCATTTGCCTAGGAATTTCGTGAATTCATTGTTTTTAATTGCAGAGTAGTATTCCATTGTGTAAATATACCACATCTTCTGAATCCATTCCTCCGTTGAGGGACATCTGGGTCCTTTCCAGCTGCTGGCTATTATAAATAAGGCTGCTATGAACATAGTGGAGCACGTGTCCTTATTGCATGCAGGTAAAGCCTCTGGGTATATGCCCAGGAGTGGTATAGCCGGATCCTCCGGGAGTGTCATGCCCAGTTTTCTGAGGAACCGCCAGACTGCTTTCCAGAGTGGTTGTACCAGCTTGCGATCCCACCAGCAATAGAGGAGTGTTCCTCTTTCTCCACATCCTCGCCAACAACTGCTGCCTCCTGTGTTTTTGATTCTGACTGGTGTGAGATGGAATCTCAGGGTTGTTTTGATTTGCATTTCCCTAATGACTAAGGATGATGAACATCTCTTTAGGTGCTTCTCAGCCATTCGATATTCTTCAGGTGAGAACTCTTTGTTTAGCTCTGTACCCCATTTTTTAATAGGGTTACTTGCCTCTCTGGAGTTTAACTTCTTGAGTTCTTTGTATACATTGGATATTAACCCTCTGTCGGATGTACAGTTGGTAAAGATCATTTCCCAGTTAGTTGGTTGCCGCTTTGTCTTTTTGACAGTGTCTTTTGCCTTGCAAAAACTTTGTAATTTAATGAGATCCCATTTGTCTATTCTTGATCTTAGAGCATAAGCTATTGGAGTTCTATTCAGGAAATTCTCCCTTGTGCCCATATGTTCAAGGTTCTTCCCTAGTTTCCTTTCTATTAGTTTCAGTGTGTCTGGTTTTATGTGGAGGTCCTTGATCCACTTGGAATTGAGCTTACTGCAAGGAGATAAGAATAGGTCAATTTGCATTCTTCTGCATGTTGACCTCCAGCTGAGCCAGCACCATTTATTGAAAAGGCTATCGTTTTTACACTGGATGGTTTTAGCTCCTTTGTCAAAGATCAAGTGACCATAGGAGTGTAGATTCATTTCTGGGTCTTCAATTATGTTCCATTTATCTACATGCCTGTCACTGTACCAATACCATGCGGTTTTAACACTATTGCTCTGTAGTACAGCTTGAGGTCCGGGATACTGATTCCACCAGAGGCTCTTTTACTCTTGAGAATGGTTTTAGCTATCCTGGATTTTCTGTTATTTCAGATGAATTTTTGAATTGCTCTTTCTAACTCTATGAAAAATTGAGTTGGGATTTTGATGGGGATTGCATTGAATCTGTATATTGCTTTTGGCAAGATGGTCATTTTTACTATATTAATCCTGCCAATCCATGAGCATGGCAGATTTTTCCATCTTCTGAGGTCTTCTTCAATTTCGTTCTTCAGAGACTTGAAGTTCTTGTCATACAGATCTTTCACATCTTTGATTAGAGTCACACCAAGATACTTAATATGGTTTGTGGCTATCGTGAAGGGTATCATTTCTCTTACTTCTTTCTCAGCCTCCTTATCCTTTGAGTATAGGAAGGTTACTGACTTGCTTGAGTTGATTTTATATCCAGCCACTTTGCTGAAGTTCTTTATCAGCTTTAGGAGTTCTCTGGTGGAGTTCTTTGGGTCGCTTAAGTATACTATCATATCATCTGCAAATAGTCATAGTTTGACTTCTTCCTTTCCAATTTGTATCCTTTTGACCTCCTTTTGTTGTTTAATTGCTCTAGCTAGAACTTCAAGTACTATATTGAAGAGATATGGAGAGAGAGGGCAGCCTTGTCTAGTCCCTGATTTTAGTGGGATTGCTTCAAGTTTCTCTCCATTCAGATTGATGTTGGCTACCGGTTTGCTGTAAATTGCTTTTACTATGTTTAGATATGGGCCTGGAATTCTTGATCTTTCCAAGACCTTTAGCATGAAAGGATGCTGAATTTTGTCAAATGCTTTCTCAGCATCTATGAGATGACCATGTGGATTTTTTCTTTGAGATTGTTTATATAGTGGATTACATTGATGGATTTCCTTATATTGAACCATCCCTGCATCCCTGGGATGAAGCCTACTTGATCGTGGGGAATGATCGTTTTGATGTGTTCTTGGATTCGGTTGGCAAGATTTTTATTGAGTATATTTGCATCGATATTCATAAGCGAGATTGGCCTGAGATTCTCTTTCTTTGTCGGATCTTTGTGTACTTTTGGTATTAGCGTAATTGTGGCTTCATAGAACGAGTTGGGTAGTGTTCCTTCTGTTTCTATTTTGTGGAACAGTTTGAAGAGTATTGGTGTTAGGTCTTCTTTGAAGGTCTGATAGAATTCTGCACTAAAACCATCTGGACCTTTGCTTTTTTTCGTTGGAAGACTTCCAATGATGACTTCTATTTCTTCAGGGGTTATAGGACAGTTTAGATGGTCTATTTGATCCTGATTTAATTTTGGTACTTGGTATCTGTCAAGGAAATTGTCCATTTCCTCAAGATTTTCTAGTTGTGTTGAATACAGGTTTTTGTAGTAGGATCTGATGATTTTTTGAATTTCCTCAGTTTCTGTTGTTATCTCTCCCTTTTCCTTTCTTATTTTATTAATTTGGATACTGTCTCTCTGCCCTCTGGCTAGTCTGGCTATGGGCTTATCTATCTTGTTCATTTTCTCAAAGAACCAACTCCTCGTTTTGTTGATTCTTTGCATGGTTATATTTGTTTCTACTTGATTGATTTCAGCCCTGAGTTTGATGATTTCCTGCCTTCTACTCCTCTTGGGTGTATTTCCTTCTTTTTGTTCCAGGACTTTCAGGTGTGCCATTAAGCAGCCAGTGTATGCTGTCTCCCATTTCTTTTGGCGGCACTCAGGGCTATGAATTTTCCTCTTAGCACTGCTTTCATTGTGTCCCATAAATTAGGGTGTGTTGTGCCTTCATTTTCATTAAATTTTAAAAAGTTTTTGATTTCTTTCTTTATTTCCTCCTTGACCAAGTTATCATTGAGTAGAGCATTGTTCAGCCTCCATGTGTATGTGCGTTTTCTGTTGTTTTTTTTTTTTGTTGTTTTTTTTTTTTTAATTTTATTTTATTTTATTTTTTTAATTTACATTCCAAATCACTTCCCCTTTCCCGTTTCCTCCCTCCCCGAAAGTCCCATAAGCCCCCTTCCCTCCCTCTTTTCTCCGTTCAACCCCCTCTCATTACTCTGTCCTGGCGTTCCCCTACATCCAGTCTTTCCAGGACCAGGGGTCTCTCCTTCCATCTTTTTAGAAATCTATTGATATGCTGATTGTGTCTAGGGTATTCTGAGATTCTGGGTCAATATCCCCTTATCAGTGACTTCATACCATGTGTGATCTTTTGTGATTGGGTTACCTCACTAAGGATGATATTTTCAAGTTCTGACCATTTGCCTAGGAATTTCGTGAATTCATTGTTTTTAATTGCAGAGTAGTATTCCATTGTGTAAATATACCACATCTTCTGAATCCATTCCTCCGTTGAGGGACATCTGGGTTCTTTCCAGCTTCTGGCTATTATAAATAAGGCTGCTATGAATATAGTGGAGCATGTGTCCTTATTGCATGCAGGTAAAGTCTCTGGGTATATGCCCAGGAGTGGTATAGCCGGATCCTCCGGAAGTGTCATGCCCAGTTTTCTGAGGAGCCGCCAGACTGCTTTCCAGAGTGGTTGTACCAGCCTGCAATTCCACCAGCAGTGGAGGAGTGTTCCTCTTTCTCCACATCCTCGCCAACAACTGCTGTCTCCTGTGTTTTTGATCTTAGCCATCCTGACTGGTGTGAGATGGAATCTCAGGGTTGTTTTGATTTGCATTTCCCTAATGACTAAGGATGATGAACATCTCTTTAGGTGCTTCTCAGCCATTAGATATTCTTCGGGTGAGAACTCTTTGTTTAGCTCTGTACCCCATTTTTTAATAGGGTTACTTGCCTCTCTGGAGTTTAACTTCTTGAGTTCTTTGTATATCTTGGATATTAGCCCTCTGTCGGATGTAAGGTTGGTAAAGATCATTTCCCAGTTAGTTGGTTGCCGCTTTGTCTTTTTGACAGTGTCTTTTGCCTTGCAAAAACTTTGTAATTTAATGAGGTCCCATTTGTCTATTCTTGATCTTAGAGTATAAGCTATTGGAGTTCTGTTCAGGAAATTCTCCCCTGTGCCCATATGTTCAAGGTTCTTCCCTAGTTTCCCTTCTATTAGTTTCAGTGTGTCTGGTTTTATGTGGAGATCTTTGATCCACTTAGAATTGAGCTTAGTGCAAGGAGATAAGGATGGGTCAATTTGCATTCTTCTGCATGTTGACCTCCAGCTGAGCCAGCACCATTTGTTGAAAAGGCTATCTTTTTTCCACTGGATGGTTTTAGCTCCTTTGTCAAAGATCAAGTGACCATAGGAGTGTGGATTCATTTCTGGGTCTTCAATTCTGTTCCATTGATCTACATGTCTGTTACTGTACCAATACCATGCAGTTTTTAACACTATTGCTCTGTAGTACAGCTTGAGGTCCGGGATACTGATTCCCCCAGAGGTTCTTTTACTCTTGAGAATAGTTTTAGCTATTCTGGGTTTTCTGTTATTCCAGATGAATTTTTGAATTGCTCTTTCTAACTCTATGAAGAATTGAGTTGGGATTTTGATGGGGATTGCATTGAATCTGTGTATTACTTTTGGTAAGATGCTCATTTTTACTATATTAATCCTGCCAATCCATGAGCATGGCAGATTTTTCCATCTTCCGAGGTCTTCTTCAATTTCTTTCTTCAGAGACTTGAAGTTCTTGTCATACAGATCTTTCACTTGTTTGGTTAGCGTCACGCCAAGATACTTAATATGGTTTGTGGCTATCGTAAAGGGTATTATTTCTCTTACTTCTTTCTCAGCCTGCTTATCCTTTGAGTATAGGAAGGCTTCTGACTTGCTTGAGTTGATTTTATATCCGGCCACTTTGCTGAAGTCGTTTATCAGCTGTAGGAGTTCTCTGGTGGAGTTCTTTGGGTCGCTTATGTATACTATCATATCGTCTGCAAATAGTGATAGTTTGACTTCTTCCTTTCCAATTTGTATCCCTTTGACCTCTTTTTCTTGTCTAATTGCTCTAGCTAGAACTTCAAGTACTATATTGAAAAGATATGGAGAGAGAGGGCAGCCTTGTCTAGTCCCTGATTTTAGTGGGATTGCTTCAAGTTTCTCTCCGTTTAGATTGATGCTGGCTACTGGTTTGCTGTAAATTGCTTTTACTATGTTTAGATATGGGCCTTGAATTCCTGATCTTTCCAAGACCTTTAGCATGAAAGGATGCTGAATTTTGTCAAATGCTTTCTCAGCATCTAATGAGATGACCATGTGGTTTTTTTCTTTGAGATTGTTTATGTAGTGGATTACATTGATGGATTTCCTTATATTGAACCATCCCTGCATCCCTGGGATGAAGCCTACTTGATCGTGGTGAATGATCGTTTTGATGTGTTCTTGGATTCGGTTGGCAAGAATTTTATTGAGTATTTTTGCATCGATATTCATAAGAGAGATTGGCCTGAGATTCTGTTTCTTTGTCGGATCTTTGTGTGCTTTTGGTATTAGTGTAATTGTGGCTTCATAGAACGAGTTGGGTAGTGTTCCTTCTGTTTCTATTTTGTGGAACAGTTTGAAGAGTATTGGTGTTAGGTCTTCTTTGAAGGTCTGATAGAATTCTGCACTAAAACCATCTGGACCTGTGCTTTTTTTGGTTGGAAGACTTCCAATGACAACTTCTATTTCTTCAGGGGTTATAGGACAGTTTAGATGGTCTATTTGATCCTGATTTAATTTTGGTACTTGGTATCTGTCAAGGAAATTGTCCATTTCCTCAAGATTTTCTAGTTGTGTTGAATACAGGTTTTTGTAGTAGGATCTGATGATTTTTTGAATTTCCTCAGTTTCTGTTGTTATCTCTCCCTTTTCGTTTCTGATTTTATTAATTTGGATACTATCTCTGTGCCCTCTGGTTAGTCTGGCTAAGGGCTTATCTATCTTGTTGATTTTCTCAAAGAACCAACTCCTCGTTTTGTTGATTCTTTGTATGGTTTTATTTGTTTCTACTTGATTGATTTCAGCCCTGAGTTTGATGATTTCCTGCCTTCTACTCCTCTTTGGTGTATTTGCTTCTTTTTGTTCCAGGGCTTTCAGGTGTGCCATTAAGCTGTTAGTGTATGCTGTCTCCCGTTTCTTTTTGGCGGCACTCAGGGCTATGAATTTTCCTCTTAGCACTGCTTTCATTGTGTCCCATAAGTTAGGGTATGTTGTGCCTTCATTTTCATTAACTTTCAAAAAGTCTTTGATTTCTTTCTTTATTTCCACCTTGACCAAGTTATCATTGAGTAGAGCATTGTTCAGCCTCCATGTGTACGTGGGTTTTCTTTTGTTTTTGTTGCCATTGAAGACCACCCTTATTCCATAGTGATCTGATAGGAGGCATGGGATTATTTCTATCTTCTTGTATCTGTTGAGGTCTGATTTGTGACCAATTATATGGTCAATTTTGGAGAAGGTACCATGAGGAGCTGAGAAGAAGGTGTATTCTTTAGCTCTAGGATGAAATGTTCTATATATATCAGTTAGTTCCATTTGGTCCAAGGCTTCAATTAGATTCACTGTGTCCCTGTTTAGTTTCTGCTTTCCTGAACGATCCATTTCAGAGAGCGGGGTGTTGAAGTCACCCACTATTATTGTGTGCGGTGCGATGTGTGCTTTGAGTTTTAGTAAAGTTTCTTTTACGAATGAGGGTGCCCTTGCATTTGGAGCATAGATATTCAGGATTGAGAGTTCTTGATGGTGGATTTTTCCCTTGATCAGTATGTAGTGTCCTTCTGTGTCTTTTTTGATGACTTTGGGTTGAAAATCAATTTTATCCGATATTAGGATGGCTACTCCACCTCGTTTCTTGGGGCCATTTGCTTGTAAAATTGTTTTCCAGCCTTTTACTCTGAGGTAGTGTTTGTCTTTGACACTGAGGTGCGTTTCCTGCATGCAGCAAAAAGCTGGGTCCTGTTTACGTATCCAGTCTGCTAGTCTATGTCTTTTAATTGGGGAGTTGAGACCATTGATATTAAGAGAGATTAAGGCATAGTGATTATTGCCATCTGCCATTCTTGACGCTATCTTTATGTTTGAGTGGTTATCTACTTTTGGGTTTGATTCAAGAAGGTTATTATCTCATTTTTTCCAGGGTGTTGTTTCTCTCCCTGTATTGGAGGTTTCCACCTATTATCCGTTGCAGGGCTGGATTTGTGGAAAGATATTGTGAAAATTTGGTTTTATCATGGAATATCTTGGTCTCTCCATCTATGGTGATTGAGAGTTTTGCTGGGTATAGTAGTCTAGGCTGGCATTTGTGCTGTCTTAGTGTCTGCATGAGATCTGCCCAGGATCTTCTGGCTTTCATAGTCTCTGGTGAGAAGTCTGATGTGATTCGGATAGGTCTTCCTTTGTATGTTACTTGGCCCTTTTCTCTTACTGCATTTAGTATTCTTTCTTTGTTTAGAACATTCGGTGTTTTGATTATTATGTGACGGGAGGTATTTCTGTTCTGGTCCAGTCTGTTTGGAGTTCTGTAGACTTCTTGTATGTTCATCGGCATCTCTCTCTTTAAGTTAGGGAAGTTTTCCTCCATAATTTTGTTGAAGATGTTTACTGGCCCTTTAAGTTGCAAATCTTCACTCTCATCTATACCTATAATCCTTAGGTTTGGTCTTCTCATTGTGTCCTGGATTTCCTGGATGTTTTGGGTTACGCGTTTTTTGCATT
This sequence comes from Tokudaia tokunoshimensis, assembly GCA_036184795.1. Classification (NCBI taxonomy): domain Eukaryota; kingdom Metazoa; phylum Chordata; class Mammalia; order Rodentia; family Muridae; genus Tokudaia; species Tokudaia tokunoshimensis. Next base: position 10,428,596 of record BTHU01000005.1, on the reverse strand, counting down.
TTGCATTTTCTTTGACTGTTGAGTCGATGCTTTCTATGGAATCTTCAGCACCTGAGATTCTTTCTTCCATCTCTTGTATTCTATTGTTGATGTTTGCATCTATGACTCCTGATTTCTTCCCAAGGTTTTCTATCTCCAAAGTTGTCTCCCTTTGTGATTTCTTAGTTGTTTCTACTTCCTTTTTTAGTTCCTGGATGGATTTGCTGAGATCCTTCACTTGTTTGTTTGTATTTTCCTGTATTTCTTTAAGGTATTTTTGCATTACCTCTTTCAGGATTTCTTCCTGATGACCCACGTTCTCCTGCATTTCTCTGAGCGATTTTTGTGTTTCCTCCTCATGGGATTCCGTCTGTTGATCCATCGTCTCCTGCATTTCTTTAAGCAGTTCTCGTGTTTCCTTTGTAAGGGCATCTAACCGTTGATTCATTTCTTTAAGCAATTTTTGTGTTGCCTCCTTATGGGCATCCGTCTGTTGACCCATATTCTTCTGCATTTCTTTATGCAAATTTTGTGATTCCTTTGTGAGTGCATCTACCCGTTGATTCATCTCGTTAAGCGATTTTTGTGTTGTCTCCTTGTGCGCCTCCATCTTTTGATCCATGTTCTCCCGCATTTCTCTAAGCGATTTTTGTGTTTCCTTTGTAAGGGCTTCTAACCGTTGATTCATGGTCTCCTGTAACTCTTTATGAGATTTATTTGTGTCCTTCTTGTGATCCTCTAATAGCATCATGAGAAGTGATTTTAAATCCAGATCTTGTCTTTCGGGTGTGGTGGGGTATCCAGGACTTGCTGCTGTTGGAGAGTTGGGTTCGGATGGTCCCACATTACTTTGATTACTGTTAGTAACATTCCTACGTTTGCCTTTTGCCATCTGGATACCTCTGGTGTTAGTTGGTCCTGCTGCCACTGGCTGTTGGTTGGACCTCCTGTGAGCTTGCAAAGCTATTTCTGCCCCCCCTGGATTACCAGGATTCCCCTGGCACCGATTTCTGGGGCCTGCCTGCTCCTGAGTGACTTTGGAGCCCTAATGTGCTTTGCCCCAAGTGATCTTATATTGGGGAGGCCTTGCACATCTAAAGGCTCAGCCTAGTGGATTCCTGGAGCAGAGGTCGCCAAAGGGAGGCTGGCAGGCTCCTGCCCTGTGCAGGGGTGTGTGATCTCTCCTGGGGGGGGGCAGGGGGCGACCCTCTGCCAGGCAGAAGTCCCACAGCAGATCTGGCGCGCTGGTCACTGCAGATCAGCCCAGCACCTGGGAGCAGGTTACACACAAGCTGCCTGAACCCGAAGCGATATTATGCCTGTCTGTCTCTGAGCCTGGTGGTCCCAACTACCTGGTCACTGGAGCAAAGATGGCGGAGGGCACTCTCCGTGGCGCTGCTCACCCTGTGGTCACGATGGCCCGCCGATCTGGCACCCAGACGACCACAGCGCCAACCCGCCCTCGGGCACAGAAGGAAGCCCCAACAGGCCGTGTCCCAAGTGATGTTATATTGGGGGGAGAGCCTGGGTACCGGTCTCTCCAGCGCAGTCCGCGGGAACAGAGGTCGCGGAAGGGAAGCTGGCAGGCTCCCTCCCTGCGCGGGGTCCCTCCACCAGGCAGAAGGTCCCACCGCGGAACTGGCTTGCTGGTTACTGCAGATCAGCCCAGCACCTGGGAGCAGGTTACACACAAGCTGCCTGAAACCGAAGCAATATTATGCCTGTCTGTCTCTGAGCCTGGCGGTCCCAACTACCTGGTCACTGGAGCAAAGATGGCGGAGGGCAGTCTCCGTGGCGCCGCTCACCCTGTGGTCACGATGGCCCGCCGATCTGGCACCCAGACGACCACAGCGCCAACCCGCCCTCGGGCACAGACGGAAGCCCCAACAGGCCGTGTCCCAAGTGATGTTATATGGGGGGAGAGCCTGGGTACCGGTCTCTCCAGCGCAGTCCGCGGGAACAGAGGTCGCGGAAGGGAAGCTGGCGGGCTCCCTCCCAGCGCGGGGTCCCGCCACCAGGCAGAAGGTCCCACCGCGGAACTGGCGCGCTGGTTACTGCAGATCAGCCCAGCACCTGGGAGCAGGTTACACACAAGCTGCCTGAAACCGAAGCGATATTATGCCTGTCTGTCTCTGAGCCTGGCGGTCCCAACTACCTGGTCACTGGAGCAAAGATGGCGGAGGGCAGTCTCCGTGGCGCCGCTCACCCTGTGGTCACGATGGCCCGCCGATCTGGCGCCCAGACGACCACAGCGCCAACCCGCCCTCGGGCACAGACGGAAGCCCCAACAGGCCGTGTCCCAAGTGATGTTATATCGGGGGGAGAGCCTGGGTACCGGTCTCTCCAGCGCAGTCCGCGGGAACAGAGGTCGCGGAAGGGAAGCTGGCGGGCTCCCTCCCTCTTTTCTGTTGTTTTTGTTGCCATTGAAGACCACCCTAATTCCATAGTGATCTGATAGGAGGCATGGGATTAGTTCTATCTTCTTATATCTGTTGAGGTCTGATTTGTGACCAATTATATGGTCGATTTTGGAGAAGGTACCATGAGGTGCTGAGAAGAAGGTGTATTCTTTGCTCTAGGATGAAATGTTCTATATATATATATCTATCTGTTAGTTCCATTTGGTCCAAGGCTTTAATTAGATTCACTGTGTCCCTGTTTAGTTTCTGCTTTCCTGAAAGATCCATTTCAGAGAGCGGGGTGTTGAAGTCTACCACTATTATTGTGTGAGGTGCAATGTGTGCTTTGAGCTTTAGTAAAGTTTCTTTTACAAATGAGGGTGCCCTTGCATTTGGAGCATAGAAATTCAGAATTGAGAGTTCTTCTTGGTGGATTTTTCCTTTGATCAGTATGTAATGTCCTTCTGTGTCTTTTTTTTTTTTTATTTTTTTTTTTTTTTTTTTTTTTTTTTTTTGAGACAGGGTTTCTCTGCGTAGCCCTGGCTGTCCTGGAACTCACTTTGTAGACCAGGCTGGCCTCGAACTCAGAAATCCGCCTGCCTCTGCCTCCCAAGTGCTGGGATTAAAGACGTGCGCCACCACTGCCCGGCCTTCTGTGTCTTTTTTGATGACTTTAGGTTGTAAGTCAATTTTATCTGATATTAGGATGGCTACTCCGGCTCGTTTCCTGGGACCATTTGCTTGTAAAATTGTTTTCCAGCCTTTTACTCTGAGGTAGTGTTTGTCTTTGGCACTGAGGTGCATTTTCTGCACACAGCAAAATGCTGGGTCCTGTTTATGTATCCAGTCTGTTAGTCAATGTCTTTTTATTGGGGAATTGAGACCATTGATATTAAGAGAGATTAAGGAATAGTGATTATTGCCACCTGCTATTCTTGACACTATCTTTATGTTTGAGTGGTTATCTACTTTTTGGTTTGATGCAAGAAGTTTACTATCTCGTTTTTTCCAGGGTGTTGTTTCTCTCCTTGTATTGGCGATTTCCACCTATTATCCTTTGCAGGACTGGGTTTGTGGAAAGATATTGTGAAAATTTGGTTTTATCATGGAATATCTTGGTCTCTCCATCTATGGTGATTGAGAGTTTTGCTGGGTATATTAGTCTAGGCTAGCATTTGTGTTCTCTTAGTGTCTGCATGAGATCTGCCCTGCATCTTCTGGCTTTCATAGTCTCTGGTGAGAAGTCTGATGTGATTCGGATAGGTCTTCCTTTGTATGTTACTTGGCCCTTTTCTCTTACTGCTTTTAATATTCTTTCTTTGTTTAGTACATTTGATGTTTTGATAATTATGTGACGGGAGGTATTTCTGTTCTGGTCCAGTCTGTTTGGAGTTCTGTAGGCTTTTTGTGCGTTCATTAGCATCTCTCTCTCTTTAGGTTAGGGAAGTTTTCCTCCATAATTTTGTTGAAGATATTTACTGGCCCTTTAATTTGGAAATCTTCACTCTCATCTATACCTATAATCCTTAGGTTTGGTCTTCTCATTGTGTCCTGGATTTCCTGGATGTTTTGGGTTACACGTTTTTTGCATTTTGCATTTTCTTTGACTGTTGAGTTGGTGCTTTCTATGGTATCTTCAGCACCTGAGATTCTTTCTTCCATCTCTTGTATTCTATTGTTGATGTTTGCATCTATGACTCCTGATTCCTTCCCACGGTTTTCTATCTCCAAAGTTGTCTCCCTTTGTGATTTCTTAGTTGTTTCTACTTCCTTTTTTAGTTCCTGGATGGATTTGCTGAGATCCTTCACTTGTTTGTTTGTATTTTTCTGTATTTCTTTCAGGTATTTTTGCATTTCCTCTTTCAGGATTTCTGCCTGTTGACCCCAGTTCTCCTGTATTTCTCTAAGCAAATTTTGTTTTTCCTCCTCATGGGCTTCTATCTGTTGATCCATTGTCTCCTGCATTTCTTTAAGCAGTTTTCGTGTTTCATTTGTAAGGGCATCTATCCGTTGATTCATTTCTTTAAGCAATTTTTGTGTTGCCTCCCTATGGGCATCCATCTCTTGACCCATATTCTTCTGCATTTCTTTATGCGATTTTTGTGATTCCTTTGAAAGTGCATCTACCCGTTGATTCATTTCTTTAAGTGATTTTTGTGTTGTCTCCTTGTGCGCCTCCATCTTTTGATCCATGTTCTCCTGCATTTCTCTACGCGATTTTTGTGTTTCCTTTGTAAGGGCTTCTAACCGTTGATTCATGGTCTCCTGTAACTCTTTATGAGATTTATTTGTGTCCTTCTTGTGATCCTCTAATAGCATCATGAGAAGTGATTTTAAATCCAGATCTTGTCTTTCGGGTGTGGTGGGGTATCCAGGACTTGCTGCTGTTGGAGAGTTGGGTTCGGATGGTGCCATATTACTTTGATTTCTGTTAGTAACGTTCCTACATTTGCCTTTTGCCATCTGGTGTTACCTCTGGTGTTAGTTGGTCCTGCTGTCACTGGCTTATGATTGGACCTCCTGTGAGCCTGCAAAGCTATTTCTGACCTCCCTGGATTACCGGGATTCCCCTGGCACTGATTTCTGGGTCTTGCCCTGCTCCTGAGTGACTTTGGAGCCCTGATGTGCCTTGCCCCAAGTGATGTTATATTGGGGAATATCTGCACATCCAAAGGTTCAGCATAGTGGATTCTCGGAGCAAAGGTTGCCAAAGGGAGGCTGGTAGGCTCCTGCCCTGTGCAGGGGTATGTGATCTCTCCCAGAGGGTGGGGGAGGGGGGCCCTATGCAGGGCAGAAGTCCCACAGCAGAGCTGGCGTGTCGGTTACTACAGACCTGCCCAGCTCTTGGGCGCAGGGTACACACAAGCTGCCTGAGACCCAAGCCTGTCTGTCTCTGAGCCTGGAGGTCCCAACTGCCCTGATGCTGGAGCAAAGATGGCGGAGTGCACTCTGCACTCTCTTGGGCCAGATCACTCTGCAGGGTAGATGGCCCACAGCAGAGCTGGCACCCAGATGACCGCAGCACTGTCCTGCTCTTGGGCACAGATGGAAGCCCAACAGGCTGTGTCCCAAGCGATGTGATATTGGGGAGAACCTGGGTATCTGTCTCCTCAGTGCAGTCGATCCAGAAACAGAGGTCACCAAAGGGAAGGTGGTAGGCTCGGACTTGAGCTTTGTACACGAGATAAGAATGGATCAATTTGCATCCTTCTACATGTTGACTGCCAGTTGACCCAGCACCATTTGTGGAAAATGCTGTCTTTTGTCCACTTGATGGTTTTAGCTCCTTTGTCAAAGATCAAGTGACCATAGGTGTGTGGGTTCATTTTGGATCTTCAATTCTATTCCATTGATCTTCCTGCCTGTCTCTGTATCAATACCATAAAGATTGTATTACTACTTGTCTGTAGTACTGCTTGATGTCAGGGATGGTGGTTCTTCCAGAAGTTCTTTTATTGTTGAGAATAGTTTGTGCTATCCTGAGTTTTTTGCTATTCCAAATAAATTTGGAAATTGCTCTTTCTAACTCTATGAAGAATTGAGTTGGAATTTTGATGGGGATTGCATTGAATCTGTAGATTGTTTTAGGCAAGATGGTCATTTTTACTATAATAACCCTGCCAATCCAAGAGCATGGAAGAGATTTACATCTTCTGAGATCTTCTTCAATTTCTTTCTTCAGAGGCTTAAAGTTCTTGTCATACAGATCTTTCACTTGCTTGGTTAGGGTCACACCAAGGTATTTTATTTTACTTTTGGCTATTGCGAAGGGTGTCATTTTCCTAATTTCATTCTCAGCTTGTTTATCCTTTGAGTATAGGAAGACTACTCATTTGCTTGAGTTAATTTTATATCCAGCCATTTTGCTGAAGATGTTTATCAGGTTTAAAACTTCTCTGGTGGGATTTTTGGGGTCTCTTAAGTATACTATCTTATCATCTGCATAAAGTGATTCCTTTCCAATTTGAATCCCTTTGATCTCTTTTTGTTGTCTAATTGCTCTGACTAGGACATCAAGAATGATATTGAACAGGTAGGGAGCGAGTGAACAGCCTTGTCTACTCCCTGATTTCAGTGGAATTGCTTCTAGTTTCTCTCCATTTAGTTTGATGTTGGCTACTGGTTTGTTGTATATTGCTTTTACTATGTTTTGGTATGGGCCTTGAATTCCTGACCTTCCCAAGACTTTTATCATGAAGAGACATTGGATTTTGTCAAATGCTTTCTCAGCATCTAATGAAATGATCATGTGTTTTATTTTTTCTTTGAGTTTGTTTATATAGTCGATTACGTTGATGGATTTCCATGTATTGAACCATCCCTGCATACCTGGGATGAAACCTACTTGATCATGGTGGATGATCGATTTCATGTGTTCTTGGATTCTATTGCCAAGAATTTTATTGAATATTTTAATAAGGGAAATTTGTCTAAAGTTCTCTTTCTCTGATGGGTCTTTGTGTAGTTTAGGTATCAGAGTAGTTGTAACTTCACAAAATGAATTGGGTAGTGTTCCATCTGTTTCTATTTTGTGGAATAGTTTGAAGAGTATTGGCATTAGGTCTTCTTTGAAGGTCTGATAGAACTCTGCATTGAACCCATCTGGTCCTGGGCTTTTTTTAGTTGGGAGATTATTAATGACTGTTTCTATTTCCTTAGGGGTTATGGAATTGTTTAGATCATTTATCTGATCCTGATTTAATCTTGGTATCTGGTATTTGTCTAGAAAATTGTCCATTTCTTCTAGATTTTTTCCACTTTTGTTGAGTATAGGCTTTTGTAGTAGGATCTGATGGTTTTTTGGATTTCCTTAGTATCTGTTGTTATGCCTACCTTTTCTTTTCTGTTTTTGCTGATTTGGGTACTATCTCTGTGCCCTCTGATTAGTTGGATAAGGGTTTACCTATCTTGTTTGTTTTTTCAAAGAACCAGATCCTGGTCTGGTTGATTCTTTGTATAGTTCTTTTTGTTTCTACTTGGTGAATTTCAGCCCTGAGTTTGATTATTTCCTACTGTCTACTCTTCCTGGGTGTATTTGCTTCTTTTTGTTCTAGAGCCTTCAGCTGTGCTGTTAAGCTGTTAGTGTATGCTCTTTCCAGTCTCTTTTTGGAGGCACTCAGAGGTATGTGTTTTCCTCTTAGCTCTGCTTTCATTGTGTTCCATAAGTTTGGGTATGTTGAGCCTTCATTTTCATTAAATTCTAAAAACTCTAATTTCTTTCTTTATTTCTTCCTTGACCAATTTGTCATGGAGTAGAATGTTGTTCAGCTTTCATGTGTATGTGGGTTTTCTGTTGTTTATGTTGTTATTGAAGACCAGCATTAGCCCATGGTGATCTGATAGGGTGCATGGAATTATTTCAATCTTCTTATATCTGCTGAGGTCTGTTTTGTGACCGAGTATATGGTCAGTTTGGAAAAGGTACCATGATGTGCTGAGAAGAAAGTATATTCTTTTCTTTTAGGATAAAATGTTCTACAGATATCTGCCAAATCCATTTGCTTCATTACTTCTATTAGTTCCAGTGTTTCTCTGTTTAATTTGTGTTTCCCTGATCTGTCCATTGATGAGAGTGTTGTATCTCTCTGGCCACCATTTGTAGCAGGGACCAGGCAGCTCCACAGCCTTCTGTGCACAGCCCACCAGGAGAGAGTGATCTCCCAGCAGTGCTTTCACTTCTGAGTGCTTAGAGGAGCTCTCCATCTTCTCTCTGGAGGGGAACATCTAGGAGCACACAGGGCATATGACCAGTGGAGCTGCTCAGACAGGAGTCTTTTGGCCACCATTTGCAGCAGGGAACCAGGCAGCTCCACAGCCTTCTGTGCACAGACCCTGCCAGAAGACAGTTGGTCTCCCAGGAGTATAGACACAGGCTTACAGGCCCATAGGAAGGACAAGCTCTAGCCAGAGTCAACAAGACCAACTAACACCAGAGATAACCAGATGGTGAAAGGCAAGCACAAGAACCATACCAACAGAAACCAAGGCTATTTGTCAACATCAGAGCCAAGTTCTCCCACCACAGCAAGTCCCAGATACCCTACCACACCGGAAAAGCAAGAGTTGGATTTAAAGTCTCACCTCATGATGCTGTTAGTGGACTTTAAGAAGGACATAAATAACTCCCATAAAGAAATACAGGAGAATATGGGTCAAATGGTAAAGGCCCTTAAAGAAGAAACACAAAAATCCCTGAAGGAAATACAGGGGAGCATGGGTGAACAGGTAGAGGCACTTAAAGAGGAAACACAAAAGCCCTGAAAGAAGTACAGGAGAACACAAACAAACAAGTGAAGGAACTGAACAAAACCATCCAGGATCTAAAAATGGAAGTAGAAACAATAAATAAATCACAAAGTGAGACATCTCTGGAGATAGATAATCTTGGAAAGAATTCAGGAGTCATAGATGCAAGCATCAACAACAGAATGCAAGAGATAGAAGAAAGAATGTCAGGTGCTGAAGATACCATAGAAAACATTGACTCAACAGTCAAAGAAAATGCAAAAAGCTCCTGAGCGAAAACATCCAGGAAATCCAGGACACAATGAGAAGACCAAACCTAAGGATTATAGGTATAGAAGAGAGTTGAAGATTTCCAACTTAAAAGGCCAGTAAATATCTTCAACAAAATTATGGAGGAAAACTTCCCTAACCTAAAGAGAGAGATGACGATGAACATACAAGAAGCCTATAGAACTCCAAACAGACTGGACCAGACCAGAAAGTCCTCCTGTTCCATAATAATCAAAACAACAAATGCACTAAACAAAGAAAGAATATTAAAAGCAGTAAGGGAAAAATGGCAAGTAACTTATGGTCATATGCCTATTAGAATTACACCAGAGTTCTCACCTGAGACGATGAAAGCTAGAAGATCCTGGGAAGATCTCATATAGACCCTAAGAGAACACAAATGCCAACCCAAACTACTATACCCAGCAAAACTTTCAATCACCATAGATGGAGAAACCAAGGTATTCCATCATAAAACCAAATTTACACAATATCTTTCCATAAATCCAGCCCTACAAAGGATAATAGATGGAAAATTCCAACACAAGGAGGAAAACTATAGCCTAGAAAAAGCAAGAAAGTAATCTTCTTCCAACAAACCCAATATAAAATAACCATACAAACAATAAAATAACATCAAAAATAACAGGAAGCAACAATCACTATTCCTTTATATCTTTTACATCAATGGTCTCAATTCCCCAATAAAAAGCAGACTATCAGAAATAATTTTCATGTAAATCTTCAGTTTTATCAGAAAATGATAGTAATTCCTCTTTCAATCAATTTAGGAAATATTTTTTTGCCTACCATTTTATCCATATAATTTTCCATGGAATAGTCAATTTTAATGCATTTTTCTATGTATTTCTTGAATTTTATCAGAAAATATTTATAATTCCACTTTCAAACAACTTAGGAATATTTTTATGCCTACCATTTTATCTGTAAAATTTCTATGAAATAGTCAATCTTAACATGTTTTTCTATTTATTTCTACAATTTTATTAGAGATATTTTCCATGTAAATCTTCAATTTTATCAGAAAATGTTTATAATTCTACTTTCAATCAACTTAGGAATATTTTTATAACTACCATTTTATCTGTACAATTTTCCATGAAATAGTCAATTTTAACATGTTTTTCTACATATTTCTTGAATTTTATCGGAAATATTTTCCTTGTATATCTTCAAATTTATCAGAAAATGTTTATTATTCCACTTTCAAGCAACTTAGAAATATTTTTATGCCTACCATTTTATCTGTAATTTTCCATGATAATCTTCAATTTTAATGTTATTTTATATTTTTCTACAATTTTATTAGAAATATTTTCTATGTAAATCTTCAATTCTATCATAAATTATTTCTACTTCCTTTTTCCATTAATTTAGCAATGTTTTTTATGTCTACCATTTTACTCTTTAGTTTTCCATGAAAATTTTCAATCTTAATGTGTTTTTCTATATACTTCTTCAATTTTGACAGAAACATTTTCCATTTAAATCTTTAATTTTATCATAAAATGTTTTTGCTTCCTTTTTCAATAAAAAAACAAAAAAATAGAAATAATCCAAAAAAGAACATGTTTTTCAAAATAAATAAATAAATTGATTAATTAATTAATTAAAATAGAAAAAAGAAGAAAACCCACAAGGGCTGACAGAGACTGAGTAACAATCAAGAACCCTGCATAGGTCTGACTTAAGTCCTCAACATATATGTTTTGCTTGTGCTGCTTGGTCTTCTTGTGGAGTTCCTAGAAGAGGGAGTCAGGGCTTTCTCTGAATCTTGCCTGCTTTTGAAACCCTTTTCTTCCTACTGGGTTGCCTCATCCAGCCTTAATATGAGGGAAGGTGCCCAGTCTCATTGCAGCTTGATATGCCAAGTTTGATTTATATCCCTGGGAGGCCTGCCCTTTTATAAAGGGAAATCAAGGAGGAATGAATTGGTGTTTGAGGTAGAGGGGAGGGACTAGGGGGAAACTAGAATCAGAATGTAATGTATGATAGAAGAATTTAAAAAAAAAGACAATTTCAATATTTGCAGGGTAGGAAAAGAGTATGTGTTGCTCTTCCAGTGGGTGTCCTGAAGTTTATTTCCAACACCCACAGCTCTCTGTAACTCCAGATCCAAGGTATCTGATATGCTCTTTAATATAAATATTAAATTGTTCAGATAAGAGAGAGGGGGGAGTGTTGAAGTCTCCCTCTATTATTGTATGGGGTGCAATGTGTGCTTTGAGCTTTAGTAAAGTTTCTTTTATGAATGTGGGTGCACTTGCATTTGGAGCATGCTCAAAATTGAGAGTTCATCTTGGTAGATTTTTCCTTTGATGTGTATGAAGTGTCCTTTCCTGTCTCTTTTGATTACTTTAGGTTGAAAATCAATTTTAATTGCTATTAGAATGGCTACACCAGCTTGTTTCTTGGGACCATTTGCTTGGCAAACTGTTTTCCAGCCTTTTGCTCTGAGGTAGTGTCTGTCTTTGTGCCTGAGGTGAGTTTCCTGTATGCATCAAAATGTTAGATCCTGCTTATGTATCCACTGTGTTAGTCTATGTCTTCTTACTGGAGTAAGAAGTCCATTGATATTAAGAGATATTAAGTCCATTGATATTAAGAGATATTAAGGAGAAGTGATTGTTGCTTCCTGTTTCGTTATTAGAGGTAGCGTTACGTTTGGGTGTCTTTCTTTTTGTTTTGTTAAAAGACAATTAATTTCTTGTTTTTTCTAATGTGTTTCTTTTGTGGGTGTTTTCCATTAATTATCCTTTGGAGGGCTGGATTTGTGGAAAGATGTGTAAATTTGCTTTTGTCGTGGAATACCTTGGTCTCTCCATCTATGGTAATTGAGAGTTTTGCTGGGTATAGTAGTCTGGGTTGGCATTTGTGTTCCTTTAGGGCTTGTATGACATCTGTCCATGATCTTCTCCCTATCATAGTTAGTGAGAAGTCTGGTGTAATTCTAATAGGCCTGCCTTTATAGGCTACTTGACCTTTTTCCCTTACTGCTTTTAAAATTCTTTCCTTGTTTAGTAGATTTGGTGTTTGAATTATTATGTGATGGGAAGAATTTCTTTTCTGGTCTAAATTATTTGGAGTTCTGTAGGCTTCTGGTATGTTCATGGGCATCTCTTATTTAAGGTTAGGGAAGTTTTCTTCTATAAATTTTTGAAGATATTTACTGGCCCTTTACGATGTAAATCCTCACTCTCTTTTATACCTATAATCCTTAGGTTTGTTCTTCTCATTTTGTCCTGGATTTCCTGGATATCCTGGGTTAGGTGCTTTTTGCATTTTTCATTTTCTTTGACTGTTGTTTCAATGCTTTCTATGTTATTTTCTGCCTCTGAGATTCTCTCTTCTTTCTCTTGTATACTGTTGTTGATACTTGTATCCATGACTCCTGACTTCCTTCCTAGGTTAGGAACTCTGTGTCCAGAGTTGTTTCCCTTTGTGATTTCTTTATTGTTTCTACCACCATTTCAGATCCTGGATGGTTTTGTTCAATTCCTTCACCTATTTTGTTGTGCTTTCCTGTAGTTCTTTAATGGCTTCTCCCTGTTTACTTGTGTTCTCCTGTATTTCTTTAAGTGAGCTATTTATGTCCTTCTTGAAGACCTCTATCAGCATCATGTGCTGTGATTTTAAATCCAAATCTTGCTTTTCAGGTGTGTTTGGGTATCCAGGACTTGCTGTTGTGGGAAAATTGGGTTCAGATGGTGCCATGTTGCCTTGATTTCTGTTGGTAATGTTCCTATGTTTGCCTTTTGCCATCTGATTATCTCTGGTGTTAGTTGGCCCTGCTGTCTCTGACTGATGATTGTCCCTCCTGTGGGTCTGCAAGCCAGTCTCAGCACCCCTGGGTGACTGGCCCTTTCCTGGCACAGAGTGCTGTGGTGCTGTCCAGCACTAGGGGCAGAGGTAGGTTGATATGTGAGCCTGAGGCCAGCATGGAATGCAGAGCAAGTTCAAGGACAGTCAGGGCTACTCAAAGAAACCCTGTCTTAGAGAAAAAGATGTCTGAAGTCAATTAATAAAAAGTGTCTGATCTTTTTTAGAAATAGATGGGTGTGGGAATTAGAGTTTTGATTCACCTTAGCTTTGTTCTCTTAGTTCTTTGCTCTCAGTCTTGAGGTAGCAAAGATTTTATTAAGCAGGATGCAGAGCTGTAGTGAATACACTTGTGTCAGCTCCAGAACATTATATGGAATTAATTTATTTTGCCATATTTTCTACTGTATCTTCTCTGAAGTTGTTTATCTACACTTCATTTGTTCAAAATCAGTGGTTTTGTTCTGGCCAATGGTGGATGCATGAGCCATGGAGAAGCAGACAGGGCAGTGAGCTCAAGACATCTGTCTCTGTATCCTACAACTGCAATTATAATGGTTGCCCCAAATCTATAGAAAATTTTCTTAGTAATGGTTAGAGTTTGTGGACTCACCCCACATGGGAGTAGTCAGTGACTCCCTGAGAAGGTGATTTTGAGTTACATAAGAAATCAAGCTGAGCAAGTCGTGAGGGACCAGCCAGTGAGCAGTACCCCTCCATGGTCTGCATCAGCTTCTGCCACATGGTTCCTGCCTTGAGTAACTGCTTGACTTCTTTCAGTGACAGAGTGTAACTTGAGAATTATGAGATGAAATAAACTCTCCTCTCCAATTTGCCTTTGGTCATGGACCTTCCTCATAGCAGTAGAAACCTTAAGACCAAATGTCAAGTCTCAAAGGATATTGCAGCATTGTAGAGCAAAATCTTGACTCTGAAGAATTCAGAGTAAGAATCACAGGGCTAAGACCCAAGCTGGAAATGGAGCAAAAGATGAGAGGAGAAAATAGGAGTGGAAAGAGAAAAGGGTATAAAAGTTTCTGCTTGGAATACAATCTGTGAAGGTAAAAGAACTAACAATTTAGGTCCAGGCCTATCATAGAGCTCGAGGTCATGAATTTTAAATGAAGAATAAGAAATAATGACATAAAATGTCCATGGAAATCAAGGCCACCAGTATCAACTATAACAGCCCGAGTGAGTGAGCACAGTATGAGAGTGGAAAATAAATGAGTAAGCAAAAAGGGGGGTTAAGATCAAGCACAGGAAGAGTGTGCAGCTGTGACCTCAGCTTATATATGACAAGGAGGCTCAAAGTCTGAAAACAAAAAAGGAAGTTTTGGGATTGATGGCTACATTGAGACGGATAAACTAGGATACGTGGGGTTAATAAAGGAAAGACTATAAGGCAAGAGATCATAGAAAAAAAAGTTCTCTGATCAACAGAACAAAAAGAGGCAAGGATGTAAGCTTATATGCACATTCCATTTTCCCCATGTATAGAAACGTTAATATCAGAGACTTAGTCAGGCTTTAGTTTAAAAAAAAACTTTCATTCACTTAGTCAGATGCATACAGTTATATTCTTAGGCATTATGCTAACTAGTTATTGTCATCTTCACACAGGATGATCACAGAAGACAAAAAAACAAAAGAAAAAAAAAAACCTTGAGAAAGTGGCCCATCAGATTGGCTTGTTGGCACATCTACATGGCATTTTCTTGATTAATGACTGACATATATGGTGGTTTGATAAAAATGGCCCCCAGAAGCTCATAGAGAATAGCACTATTGGGAGGTATAACCTTGTTGGAGGAAGTATGTCACAGTGGAAGTGGACTTTGAAGTTGCAGATGCTCAAGCCACACCCAGTGGCTTATTCTCTCTGCCTGCTGCCTATGGAAAGAATGTAGAACTCTCAGCTCCTTCTGTCTGCCTGCATGCTGCCTTGCTCCTACAATGATGAGAATAGACTACACCTCTGAACTGTAAGCTAGTCCCAGTTAAGTGCTTTCCCTTTAAGAGTTGCCTTGGTCACAGTGTCTCTTCAAAGCAATAGAAACCCTAAGAAAACACAGGAGAGCCTAGCCTAGATATGCAGCCTACCCTTAAGTGTAGTTTATTTCCCCAGTGAGATGCTTTTGAAGGAAGCTAAATTTTTATTAGCAAGTGATTATCAATTGGAGATTGCTTCTGGGTGTGTCCACTCCTCCGTTCAGCTCTAGTACCACAGCAGACCCTGTGCATGCTTCTTCAGTCTTTGAGTTCATATACATGATGGCTCTCCTGTATTTAGAAGCCCTTGTTTCCTTGCTGCTCTCCAGTTTATAAAAGTGTAAAGTAATTTTGTCCTCTCAAAATTAGACAATTCAAGCCTTATTCCAACATCCTTGTTATGGTTTGTATATGCTTTGCCGAGAGAGTGGCACTGTGGGGAGGTGTGACCTTGTTGGACTAGGTGTGACCTTGTGGGTATGAGCTTCAATAACCTTGTCCTAGCTGCCTGTGAGGCAGTGTTCTGCTAGCAGCCTTAAGATGAAGATGTATAACTCTCAGCTCTTTCTGAACCATGCCTGGCTAGTTGCTGCCATGTTCCCATCTTGATGATTATGGACTGAACCTCGGAACCTGTAAGCCAGCTTTGCTGGGAATATTATCATTGTTATGTCATAATTGTATCTTCTATATTGTCTGTATTTAAGATCTCAAAGTTGGAAATTTAACCATGTAAATTTTGTTCACTAGAAAGTATATTTTCTTTTCTTTTTATGTACAGTGATTTCCTTTATGGAATCTTTCTGTTTTCTTTCTAGACACTCATATTATTTCTGTCATTTTGTTCACTTTTCTAATTTTCCACCATGGTGAGTACTTTGTTCATTTCCAGTTTACCCAAGAATTCCAATCCTAGGATTGTCACTCTTTCATCCCAAACCTAAACTGAATGCTCTTCATGTATACTATTCTTATCATGGCTTTTTATTCTTCTACAGTCATGAGATCTTCTAATAAAGTTGGATTGTGTTAAAACCTTCCATCAGGAAGGACTGTAGGAGCCAGAGGGGTTGGGAACACCAAGAAAATACAGTCCAAAGAATCAACTAACCAGGGCTCATGGGGCTCACAGAGACTGAAGCAAGAACCACGTAGCCTTCACGGGTCTGTGCTAGATCCTCTGCATACATATTACAGTTGTGTAGCTTAGTGTTCTTGTAGGACTCCTAACACCAGGAGTAGAGGGTGTCGCTGACACTTTTGCCTGCTCTTAGAACCCTTGTTCTTCTGCTGTTTGCCTTGTCCAGCCATGATATGAGAGTGCCTAGTCTTCTTGTGATTTGTTATACCATGCTTGATTGACATCCCTGCTCTTTTCTGAAGATAAAGAGAGGAGAAGGGAGGTAGCAGGTGGGAGGCAGAGTTTTGAGAAGTGAAGGGGAAAGAAACTGTGATATGGATGTAATGTTGTAATGTATGAGAGAAGAATAAACAATGAAGTAAAATAAAGTAAAAGCTTCCATTTGGAGGAAAGTTCATTAAGACAAAAGATGTTAGAAAAATGAAACAACAGGATTTTCTAAGGAGAAATAAAACATTCCATTCTGCATGGAAGCATCTTATGCTTGGGAAGTAAGCAACTCAAAGCTTGAAGAACTCCTCAAAACTGACCAAATATCCCTACCCTACCCAAGTATATATAAGATGTAAGGTCTGTTAAAAGAAATAGTAAGACAAGGTGAGCTTCCCAGAAGAACCTGAGCTGCACCGAATTACCTGGAAGAAGCAGAAATTAGCAAAGCTGTCTAATAGAAGCAGAGATGAACCAAGCTGCCCGGAAGAGGATCAGACAAGCTGAGCCACATAAAGAAGACAATCAGTCTCCAGGCTGTTGGACTTCCTACAAAGCTGGGCAGTGTGCTTCAGATTTGCATAATTCAGTCTTGGAATCTTCATTGACTCTCTGCTCATATAATTAGTCCCTTACCCTCATTACTATAACTAACCCAAATGGAACTCACTGGTTCACAAAGCTGGACTTTGTTGGCATCTATATGTTTTAGTCAGGGTTTCACTGCTGTGAACAGACACCATGACCAAGGCAATTCTCATAAGGACAACATTTAATTGGGGGGGCTGACTTACAGGTTCAGAGGTTCAGTCCATTATCATAAAGGCAAGAACATGGCAGCACCCAGGTAGGCATTATACAAAAGGAGCTGAGAGTTCTACATCTTTGTCTGAAGACTGCTAGCAGAACACTGGCTTCCAGGCAGCTAGGAGTAGGGTCTTAAAGTTCATACCCACAGTGACACACCTACTCCTACAAGGCCACACCTACTCCCACAAGGCCACACCTTCTCCATCAAGGCCACACCTCCAAATAGCACCACTCCCTGGGCCAAGTATATACAAACCATCACACTACACTTTGTCATTGGTTCATAGAGATATCTGGAGTAAGCAGACCTTTGTTTTCAACTCTGTATAAACTGAGGACAAAACCACTCCAAGCCGGGCGGTGGTGGCGCACGCCTTTAATCCCAGCACTTGGGAGGCAGAGGCAGGAGGATTTCTGAGTTCGAGGCCAGCCTGGTCTACGGAGTGAGTTCCAGGACAGCCAAAGCTACACAGAGAAACCCTGTCTCGAAAAACCAAAAAAAAAACCAAAAACCACTCCAAGTTATGGTTGAGAACAAGGCTTTTATTATAGATATGAGGGAAAAGCCCAGAGCAGGGAGAGAAAGTAGCATGCTGAACATGGTCAGCAGATTAGACCAGACCATTGGGTGTGGTATGCATGGTGATGAAAAAGAAAGACAAAGTGAGTGTGAAAAAAGGAGATTAAAATTCAGGAGGAAGAAAGGGAGTGACAGTAGAGGGTATAGCTGAAATAGTAGGGCCATAAGAGAATGAGAAGCTCAGGGAGGGAAGCCCATGTGATGGAGAAGTTTAGGCTATAGGACAGGGTGAGAAAAGCTGAGAAGAGGCACAGGTACTTGAATACTGAGAGAGCCTTGACACCAACATTTGCTTGAGTATACTAATAAACACCAAAGTTAGACATTTTCTTTTCTTAGAGTGATAAAGAAAGAGTTCCTTTGATAAAAGGGAAAGGATGCCAGATTTCAGGGGAGTAGAGTTTCCTTTGACTCTGATAATCTCCCCAGGAATAATATCACACAATGGTTTTGGTATCCCATTTACTCTGCTTGTCAGGACAAATGCAGCCAGTTCTATCTGGGCATGGTACCAGTAAGGCTGAAATCTGTTCATATAATTCAGAATTCTGAGTAGGCTCCAATCACATTCTATCTATTAGGATTGCACCCCATGCTGTAGGACTCTTATTCATGGAATCAGAAAGCTGCATGGTCCATGATCAGTAATCTGTAAGGATGTAAAAATACAGAAGTATCAATATTGCTAGATACATTCTCAGTAACAATGTTTAGGATTTGTATATATAGCCCAGCTCCCTCCCTCCTTTAGTGCCATTACTCTGAAATGAGGGCTTTACATCATCTCCAAGGGTTTCTTTTTTTCTTTTTTTTTTAATTTTAGTTTTAGTTTTTATTTTTTTTCTAAGTTTTTTTTAATTTACATTCAAAATCATTTCCCCTTTCCCGTTTCCTCCCTCCCCAAAAGTCCCATAAGCCCGCTTCCCTCCCACTTTTTCCCATTCAACCCCCTCTCCCTTCTCTGTCCTGGCATTCCCCTACATCCAGTCTTTCCAGGACCAGGGGTCTCTCCTTCCATCTTCTTGGAAATCTATTGATATGCGAATTGTGTCTAGGGTATTCTTACGTGATCAGACTAAAGCAGTCTATGGTGGTAGCTAGTATTATAGGTTTGCAGCTGCTACAGCACAGTATCAACACAAAATAGCACAAGAAACAGAAATTTACTGAAGTCATGGCTCTAAAGGTGGGATATGCAAAATCAATTGCTTGCAACTAATGAGAGTCTTCTTGCTTCATCGAAACACAACAGAAAAAGAAAAACACCTTACAAAAAGTACTTAAGAAAAACCAAGATAAGTATTTTCAAAAATATCTGCTGCCACAATAGCTAACCCATTTCTGTGATGCTGTAATTTAAATATATACTAATAAAGAGGTTTTATGACTCTAATCACTTATTAAAATACTACTCCTTAACCTATTACATTGTGGAGTGAATTTTCAAAATACAAACTTTTAAACAATGTCAGATGGCTGAATAACTTTAGCTCTTTTATTAACTATTCCTTTCTCCAGTTTTTATTCTCCTTACTTCCGTAGGCTTATCTCTTAGTTAGGGTTACTATTGCTGTGCTGAAACACCATAACTGAAAACAATCCGGGGAGGAAAAAGCTTATCTCATCCACAGTTCCACATCAAAAGCACCGAGAGCAGGAACTGTTGCAGAGGCCATGGAGGGGTGCTTGTTTACTGGCTTGCTCCTTACGGTTTCCTCAGTCTGCTTCCTTATTAGACCTAGAACTACCAGTGTTCTGGTATGGTGGAATAGCACCACCTACAAGGTTTTTTTTTACCAATCACTAAGAAAATGCCTTACAACTGAGGTTTTGGAGGCATTTTCTCTATTGAGGTTTCCTCCTTTCAGATATCTCTGGCTTGTGTTAAGGTGACATAACACTAGTTATCATAGTTGGTGCTTGTATTTCCTGCACCTTTTTACATGCAAATATACAACTGGGAACTGGTTTCAGAGAAAACCAATATAGCAGTTTCTACTTACAGTTTGGTGGTGTATTTCCTACTATTTAGATTCCACAACAACATTCTGAGAAAACAACTATAGAGATCAGAATAATATAGTATGTTATTTAATTACAGATGTGGAAATGGAGGTCAACACAATTGCTATTCATTTCTTCTGAGTCCAAAGCCTAGAGTCTGTCTTACTGACCCTATGGTCATGTGTCTGGTGTGAGGGAACCTTACAGCCTTTATATTACTCTGAAAGCAGTCTCTGAACCCCTAACACCACAAACATGGAAAATCTTTTCTTTTGCCTTATCAGGTCCCTTATAGAACACAGTTTTCTTGAATAACTTGAATAAGTACATGTCATCTATACCTACTACCTAATAAGCCAGCACTAATTTCCTTCAGGCCTTTGGCCTATATAGGCCAGCACTTATTTTCATGGCTGATTAATGGTTCTGATTCGTCCTAGAAGCAGGAAATCCAATATCCCTTAGGGAAACCCTAAAGATGCAGATAACCATGAATTCAAGGAAGCCTATTCAGGAAAGAAATCAATGGAGAAAGGAGGCAATGTTAACACAGACAACATCCTACCAGTTCCTAAAGCAAGTGCTTAGGCAGCCAGAGTGGAAGGAGGGAGGAAAACAGAGACTGTATTCAGACCACTACACTGCAGTTCGCCACTCTAAAAGCCAGCTTTAACAACCCCCTTCCCAATGTGCAAATTTAAAGCTTCCTTTTTGTGAATTTTGACTGGTTTACAGCTCAGAAAGCAAGCTTCACCTCTCTTAGAGATTACCTCTTGGGCTAGACTTGTGTCTGGGAGCTGAAGAGAAGGGATTTCACAGAAGCTGTACAATGTTATTATGTAAGCAATTTCAAGATCATGAACTTTAAAAAAAAGAACACTAGTTTTTTTTATAACATATAGCTCATCTCAATACAGTAAAAGAATATCTTTTGGATGATCATTTAGAGTGGTTCTCAACCTTCCTAATGCTACGACCCTTTAATACAGTTCCTCCTGTTATGGTGATGTAAAATTATTTTCACTGCTACATCATAACTGTAATTTTGCTATTGTTATAAAACTTAATGTAAATATCTGTGTTTTCTGATGGTCTTAGGTGACCCCTGTGAAAGGGTTTTCACCCACAAGTTGAGACCCACTGATAATTAAAATTTTCTAATAGGTTTTTGATAGAATGAAGTTTTTAAATCTAACCAATATAACTCTCCCTTTGTCACTGTGTCCTATGAATTAACTATTTACAGACAGAGAAATGATCATCACAGCCTTTCCTAGAAATGTGTGTCTCCTAAAAATGTCAGACACACCACATCCATGAAGGTTCCCCAACATGGTTGCCTAAACAAGATACCAATAGATATAATATTGTGGAAGAGAAGGACTTACACAGCCACCATCATAGACAAAGAAGTTTAGGCAACTAAGGGATGCTGAAAGCAAGGAAGGAAGAGCCAACCAACTGGTTATCCAGGACTCAATTGCCAGCCCTGAAAGCAGTTACATACAAGTAGCATTATAGACTGAGGAAAGTATATTTATATATTTAATATATATATAATATATAATATCTGTTATATCTGATATATATATATATATAATATCTGTTTTGAAAGTTTACTAAGCTGCTGTTCATGCAATAGTGTTAAAGGTTCATTTCTTGGTCAAAACAAACAGGTGATAGATAAGATAAACCAGGCTTTTCAAACTGTTTTATGCTGCTTACTGGCATACTCATCAATACCAGGCTCATGCAGAAACTGGTATTTGTCTGACAATAGCATTGTTTTTAACCCTGATCCAATGTCCAAATGGGACAAGTGAGCACACTCTTCAGCAGCCTTCAATGAAACTCAAGCCTTAAAATTAATCTCCAGATTCCAGATATGCTAGGTAAGTTAACAACTTGGAAAAAAATCAGTTAAGGCAGCAACACTAGGGGGAGCAGGCTCAAGTTCAGCACCTCAAGTTCAGAACATGCCATAAACCAACTCACATTGCTCAGTCTAGCTGACCATGCTTAAAGCCAGGCAAGAATATTACAGGGCAGAACTTCCAGTAGAGAAACGCTAATTTAATTGCTTGCCTTGTTGATTCATTGATGGCTTCTTCTAAAACTGTGATGACATAATTATGTTGCACTCATTAGAGTTTACAGTCTGAGATACAACTAGACAATTTCCCTCACACATTTGTTAGACTATTTAAGATAATTGTTTTCTTCCTGGAATCCCAGCACTTGAGAGGTAAATACAGGAACATCAATAGTTTAAGGTAGTCTGCTGCTGCATAGAAAATTCATTGACAGCCTAGATACAGAGACTTTGTCTAGTCTAAGGATATGGCTCAGGAGGTAACATACTTGCAATACAAGCATGCAAATCTGAGTTCAGATCTGGGATGAGTACATAATATAATTCACATCACAGCTCACAAGATTTTTTTCTGGACACTTCTAGGTAGGAAAGAAAATACATTTCTGCTTTTGGAATGGGGACAGCATAAGGGTAAGATATAGCTATTAGAGTTTCCTGGTATCATGGTGGATCTGCAAGGATTCACCACCAGAGGAATCAGATTTTAATAAGGCTTACAGGATTAGATTTTAGTTGTTGCGCCAATAGATTGAGTTACCATTGTCTCTGAACTAAGTTTGTGTTGCCATTTCCTTCTGGATTCAAGAGAGAAATAAATACTTTTGCCTTCCGAGCCTTCTCCCCCTCCCACCGTGGCCTGCCTTTCCTGCTGGGGCAGAACCTTGCCAGCTCTGCTGCAGTGAAGATTGCATCTTCTGATACTTCTTGGAGAACCAGTCACTCATGGCAGTTGAGAACCAGCCACTCAAGGCACTTGGTAAGAACCCCCCTCCCACCTCTGGAGGCCCAGAGCTGCTGCCAGGGGTCCAGCAGGACTCACTACCCAGCAACCACCAAAAGCTGAACCCTTCCGAATAGCAACCCGTTCCGAGCCTCCTCCGCCTCCAACCTTGACCGGCCCTTCCTGAACTTTGCCAGCTCTGCTACAGTGAAGATTCCATATCTTGATACTTACAAGAGAACCAGCCACTCAGGGCTGTTGAGAACCAGCCACTCAGGGCAGTTGAACCTTGCCAAGTTTGCTGCAGTGAAGATTTCATCTCCTGGTACTTCCTAGAGAACGAGGCACTCAGGGCATTTGCCCTTTCTGCTGTGGCAGAATCTTGCCAGGTCTGCCACAATGAAGACACCTCTCCTGATACTTCCTGGAGAACTAGCCACTTAGGTAATTTGGAGTGCAGAGACGCCTGGGAGCACAGGAGATCTGGTCTCCCAGGAGAGTCTACATACTTGTGTGCACAGAGAAATCGTGAATCCCAAGAGTACATATACACAGGCTTAAAGGACAGATAAGCCAAAATCAGAGACAGCAAGATCAGCTGACACCAGAGAAAAGAAGATGGCCAAAGGCAAATGCAAGATCACTACCAACAGAAACCAAGGCAACATGGCACCATCAGAGCACAGTTCTCCCACAAGAGCAAATCCTGGATACTGTAACACACCAGAAAAGCAAGAGCTAGATTTAAAATCACATCTCATGATGCTAATAGAGGACTTCAAGAAGGACATAAATAAATCCCTTAAAGAAATACAAGAGAAGATGGGTCAAAAGGTAGAAGCCCTTAAAAAGGAATCACAAAAAATCCCTTAAAGAAACACAGGACAACATGGGTAAACATGTAGAAACTCATAAAGAGGAAGCACAGAAATCCCTTAGGGAATTACAGGGGAGCATGGGTCAACAGGTAGAAGACCTTAAAGAGGAAACACAAAAATCCATTAAAGAAACACAGGAGAACATGGATCAATAGGCAGAAACCCTTAAAGAGGAAACTCAAAAATGACTTAAAGAAACACAGGAGAATATGGGTCAACAAGTAGAAGCCCTTAAAGAGAAAAACAAAAATCCCTTAAAGAATTTCAGGAAAACCACAGCAAACAAGTGAAGAAACTAAACAAAACTATCCAGGATATAAAAACTGGAAGTAGAAACAATAAAGAAATCACAAAGTGAGAAGTTTCTGGAGATAGAAAACCTTGGAAACAATTCAGGAGCCATAGATGCAAGCATCAACAACAGAAGACAAGAGATAGAAGAAAGAATCTCAGGGGCTGAAGATACAATACATTGACTCAAAAGTCAAAGCAAATGCAAAATACAAAAAGCTCCTGAGCAAAATCATCCAGGAAATCCAGGACACAATGAGAAGACAAAACCTAAAGATGATAGGTATAGAGGAAAGCAAGGATTTACAACTTAAAGGGCCAGTAAATATCTTCAACAAAATTATAGAAGAAAACTTCCCTCACCTAAAGAAAGAGATGCCCATGAACATACAATAAGCCTACAAAACTCCAAACAGACAGGACCAGAACAGAAACTCCTCTCGACACATAATAATCAAAACACCAAATGCACTAAACAAAGAAAGAATATTAAAAGTAGTAAGGAAAAAAGGTCAAGTAACCTATAAAGGCAGACCTAACAGAATTACACCAGACTTCTCACCGGAAACTATGAAGGCTAGAAGATCCTGGGCAGATGTCATACAGACCCTAAGAGAACATAAATGTCAACCCAGGCTATTATACCCAGTAAAACTCTCAATTACCATAGATGGAGAAAACAAGGTGTTCCATGACAGAACCAAATTTACACAATGTCTTTCCACAAACCCAGTGCTTCAACGGATAATGGGTGGAAAATACTAACACAAGGCAGGAAACTACACACTAGAAAAAGCAACAAAGTAATCTTCTTTCAACAAACCCCAAAGAAGATAGCCACACAAACAGAACAATGAAAATAACAGGAAGCAACAATCACCTTTCCTTAATATCTCTTAACATCAATGGTCTCAATTCTCCAATAAAAAGACATAGACTAACAGACTGGATACGTAAACAGGACGAAACATTTTGCTGCATACAAGAAACCCACCTCAGCAACAAAGACACTCATTACGTCAGAGTCAAAGGTTTGAAAACAATTTTTGAAGTAAATAGGCCCAAGAAACAAGCTAGAGTGGCCATACTTATATCGGATAAAATTGACTTACAACCAAAAGTTGTCAAAAAAGATAAGGAGGGACACTTCATACAGGTCAAAAGAAAAATCTACCAAGATGAACCCTCAATTCTGAACATCTATGCTCCAAATGCAAGGGCACCCACATTCATAAAAGAAATTTTACTAAAGTTCAAATCACACATTGTACCCCACACAATTATAGTGGGAAACTTCAACACCCCACTCTCAACAATAGACAAATCATGGAAACAGAAACTAAGCAGAAACACAGTTAAACTAACTAAAGTTATGGACCAAATGGATCTAACAGATATTTATAGAACATTCCATCCTCAAGAAAAATAATATACCTTCTCAGCACCTCATGGTACGTTCTCCAAAACTGACCATATAATTGGTCACAAAACAGGCCTCTACAGATACAGGAATATTGAAATAATCCCATGCACCCTATCAGATCGCCATGTCCTAAGGTTGGTCTTGAGTTCAAATAAAAACAACAGAAAAAATACATACATATGGACATTGAACAATGCTATACTCAATGATAGCTTGCTCAGGCAAGAAATAAAGAAATTAAAGACTTTTAAAATTTAATAAAAATGAGTACACATCATACCAAAACTTATAAGACACAGTGAAAGCAGTGCTAAGAGGAAAACTCATAGCTCTCAGTGCCTCCAAAAAGGAGTTGGAGAGAGCTTACACTGGCAGCTTGACAGCACACCTGAAAGCTCTAGATCAAAAAGAAGCAAATGCACCCAAGAGGAGTAGAAGGCAGGAAATAATTAAACTCAGGGTCGAAATCAACCAAATAGAAACAAAAAGAACTATACAAAGAATCAACAAAACCAGGAATTGCTTCTTTGAGAAAATCAACAAGATAGATAAACCCTTAGCAAGACTAACCAGAGGGCACAGAGGCACTACCCAAATTAATAAAATCAGAAATAAAAAGGGAGACATAACAACAGAAACTGGAAATTCAAAAAGTAATCAGATCCTGCTACAAGAGCTTATACTCAACAAAACTGGAAAGTCTGGATTAAATGGACAATATTCTAGATACATACCAGGTGCCAATGTCAAAACAGGAAAAATGAACCATCTAAATAGTCCCATAAGTCCTAAGGAAATAGAACTAGTTGTTAATAGTCTTCCAACAACAGCAAAAAAAAAAATCTCAGGACCAAATGGATTTAGTAGGGAATTCTATAAGATCTTCAAAGAAGAGCTAATAACAATATTCTTCAAACTATTTCACAAAAGAAAAACTCAAGGAACACTACCCAATTCATTCTAAGAAGCCACCACAATGCTTATACCTAACCTCATAAAGACAAAACAAGAAAAGAGAACTTCAGACCAATTTCGCTTATGAACATTGATGCAAAAAATCTCAGCAAAATTCTGGCCAACCGAATCCAAAAATGCATCAAAATAATAATTCACCACGATCAAGTAGGCTTCATCTCAGGGATGCAGGGATGGTTCAATATATGGAACCATCCATATATTATCAGTGTAATCCACTACATTAGCAAACTCAAAGAAAAAAAAACACATGGTCATTTCAATAAATGCTGAAAAAGCTTCTGACAAAATTCAGCATCCCTTCATGATAAAAGTCTTGGACAGACCAGGAATTAAGGATTCATACTAAAACAGTGAAAGCAATATACTGCAAAGCAGTAGC
Organism: Tokudaia tokunoshimensis; assembly: GCA_036184795.1. Lineage (NCBI taxonomy): Eukaryota > Metazoa > Chordata > Mammalia > Rodentia > Muridae > Tokudaia > Tokudaia tokunoshimensis. The sequence continues at coordinate 10,402,360 of BTHU01000005.1, read as the reverse complement.
TGATATCAAACTAAATGGATAGAAATTTGAAGCAATCCCACTAAAATCAGGGACCAGACAAGGCTGCCAACTCTCTCCCTATCTGTCTATTCAATATAGTACTTGAAGTTCTAGTCAGAGCAATTTGAAAACAAAAGGACATCAAAGGTATACAAATTGGAAGGGAAGAAGTCAAAATATCACTATTTGCAGATGATATGGTCATATACTTAAGCGACCCTAAAAATTCCACCAGAGAACTCCTAAAACTGATAAACAACTTCAGCAACACGGCTGGATACAAAATTAACTCAAACAAATGAATAGTCTTGCTCTACTCAAAGGAAAAACAAGCTAAGAAAGAAATTAGGGAAATGACTCCTTTTACAATAGTCACAAATAATATTACATACCTTGGTGTGACTCTAACCAAGCAAGTGAAAGATCTGTATGACAAGAACTTCAAACCTCTGAAGAAAGAAATTGTAGAAGATCTCAGAAGATGGAAGGATCTCCCATGCTCATGGATTAGAAGGATTAATATAGTAAAAATGTTGAAATTGCCAAAAGAAATCTACAGATTCAATGCAATCCCCTTCAAAATTCTGAATCAATTCTACATAGAGCTAGAAAGAGCAATCTGCAAATTCATTTGGAATAACAAAAAACCCAGGATATCGAAAATTATTCTCTAAAACAAAAGATCTACTGGGGGAACCACCATCCCTGACCTCAACAGTGCAACAGTGATAAAAACTGTATGGTATTGGTCCAGAGACAGGCAGGAAGATCAATGGAATAGAATTGAAGACCCAGATATGAACCCACACACCTATGGTCACTTGATATTTGAAAAAGGAGCCAAAACCATCCAGTGGAAAAAAGACAGCATTTTTAACAAATGGTGCTGGATAAACTGGAGGTAAGCATGCAGAAAAATGCAAATCAGCCCATTCTTTTTGTTTGTTTGTTTCTTTTTTATTATTTTTTATTATTTTCTATATCTTTTATTTACATTCCAAATGATTTCCCCTTTCCCGTTTCCTCCCTCCCCGGAAGTCCCATAAGCCCCCTTCCCTCCCTCTGTTCCGCATTCAAACCCCTCTCGCTTCTCTGTCCTGGTATTCCCCTACATCCAGTCTTTCCAGGACCAGGGGTCTCTCCTTCCATCTTCTTGGAAATCTATTGATATGTGAATTGTGTCTTGGGTATTCCAAGATTCTGGGTTAACATCCCCTTATCAGTGACTGCATACCATGTGTGTTCTTTTGTGATTGGGTTACCTCACTAAGGATGATATTTTCCAGTTCTGATCATTTGCCTAAGAATTTTGTGAATTCATTGTTGTACAAAGCTTAAGTCCAAGTGGATCAAGGACCTCCACCTAAAACCAGATACACTAAAGCTTATAGAGGAGAAAGTGGGGAAGAACCTTGAATACATGGGTACAAGGGAAAAATTCCTGAATAGAACACAAATGGCTTATGCTCTAAGAACAAGAATCGACAAATGGAACCTCATAAAACTGCAAAGCTTCTGTAAGAAAAAGGACACTGTCAGTAGGAAAAAACAGCAATCAACATTGGGAAAAGAACTTTAGCAATCCTACATCCGATAGAGGGCTAATGTTCAATGTATACAAAGAACTCAAGAAGTTAGACTCCAGAGTGTCAAATAACTCTATTAAAAAATAGGGTACAGAACTAAACAGGGAATTCTCAGCTGAGGAAACTCAAATAACTCTGAAGCACCTAAAGAAATGTTCAGCATTCTTAGCTATTAAGGAGATGCAAATCAAAACAACCCTGAGATTTCACCTCACACCAGTCACAATGGCTAAGATGAAAACTCAGGGGAGAGCAGATGCTGGAGAGGATGTGGGGAAAGAGGAACACTTCTCCATAGCTGGTGGGATTGCAAGCAAGTAACTTGCTCTGGAAATCAGAAAATTGGACATAGTACTACCTAAGGATCCACCTATACCACTCTTGGGCATATACCCAGAAGATGCTCCAACATGCAATAAGGATATATGCTCCACTATGTTCATAGCAGCCTTATTTATAATAGCCAGAACCTGGAAAGAACCCAGATGTCCTTCAACTGAGGAATGGATACAGAAATTGTGGTATATATACACCATGGAGTCCTATTCAGCTATTAAAAACAATGAATTCATGAAATTCTTAGGCAAACAGATGGAACTAGAAAGTGTCATCCTGAGTGAAGTAACTCAATCACAAAAGAACATATATGGTATGCACTTACTGATAAGTGGATATTAGCCCAAGAGCTCAAAATAAATATGTTATAATTCACAGAACACAGGAAGCTCAAGAAAAAGGTAGACCAAAGTGGTGGTGATTTGGTTCATCTGAGAAAGGGAACAAAATAATCACAGGAACAACTATGGAGACAAAGTGTGGAGCAGAGACTGAAGGAAAGGCCACCCAGAGACTGTCCTACCTGGGGATTCATCCTATAAACAGTCACCAAACCTTGAAACTTCTATGGATGACAAGAAATACATACCAAAAGGAACCTGTTATGGTTGTCTTTTGGAGGGACCCTGCCAGAGCCTTACAGATACAGAAGTGAATACTAGCAGCCAACCATTGGACTGAGTGTGGGGTTCACAATAGAGGAGTTGGAGGGCAAACTGGAGGAGCTGGGGGTGTGGGGTTTGCAGCCCCATGGGAAGAACGACAATGTTGGCCAACCAGACAACCCAAGGCTCCCAGGGACTAAGCCATCAACCAATGGGTACATGTGGTTCCAGCCAAAAGATTGACAGAGGAATGCCTCATCGGGCATCAGTGGGAGGAGAGGTCCTTGGTCCTGTGAAGGCTTAATAGAGGCCCCAGTGGGGGGAAATCACGTAGGGGTCATGGGATTGGGTTGGGTGGAGGAGCATATTATAGGAGGCAAGGGATGGGAGGATGGGTTGGGGGTTTTCGGGGACTGGGGATACCGGAAAGAGGTATAACATTTGAAATGCAAATCAAGAATATATTCAATAAAAAAAGAAAAGAAAAGAAAAGTGAAGAAAAGAAAAGACATTTCTAATGATACACAGAAAGCAACCAAGGCCCTTTTTCCTTCCTTTGGTTAGTACAATATAAGGACATGCCATTTGGAGTGGCAGCAGCCATTTCTACTATCCAAAGAAAGACAGCCTGATTCCCATACTAGTATAACAAGAAAAACACAGCAAAAATCATGGACTAGCAGGGCTAGACACCTGCAACAATCACAGACTAGTAGCTAATATACATGCTTTAACTTGTTTGGTTCCAAAGCTAAGCTATTTCTCTCTCTCTCTCTCTCTCTCTCTCTCTCTCTCTCTCTCTCTCTCTCTCTCTCTCTCTCTCTCTCTCTCTCTCTCTCTCTCCTTAATCCAGGTTAGGTTAGAATTGTTAAAGTCTCTATTATATAGATTCTATCTACATATAGATTAGGAATACGTAGGATTTTATTTCATATTTTTCTTTATTTGGGTACCTGCTACAATTCATATCATTCTACTACCAGTAAGGACAGTAAATAGTATTTTAGGTAGACATTTTGAATGTTCTATGTTTGATTGTTTATATTTAAGTTCCCTACACAATTGAAAAATAGGCATGCTTTGCAAAATCTTAACATTTGAAATAATGACAATAATGGCACTTGTAAGACTTGATTGTTTTTTAAAAAATATTGCCCATTCAATAGTCTGAAATAGATAAGGATTACCAAAACCCACATTGAGTTCACAAAACCCACTCTCTTTCCCTTTGTCATGATTACATAGTGTTTCTGAATCTAAGTAAGTCTGAGGGTGAGTTCACCTAAGGGATATATCTAAACGTTCAGTGTCCTGCTGTGGTTTTAACTCCCTACAGCTGTATGAAAAACAGTGGTCTATCCTCTGTTGTGTATCTTTGGGCTGACTCAGGAACTCTGGGAGAAGACTTTAATACCCTATAAATCAGTAGAGATGCAGGTGGAAGAAGCTTAGACCCCCTGATAAACTGCAAAAGGTCATGTGCCACCCACCTGAATTTAAGAATGGAAGAAAAAAAAATAAGGTTTTACTTTACTAAGCTCTGTTAGTCAGAACCAAAATTCTCCAGAAAAAGAGAAAGCAAGCCAGCTGGAGAAATGCCTGCAGTTAGGTGTTGCAGAACCACCTCTAGGGACATTGACCAGTGATGCTGCCCATTGTTTTCTACTGTTTCATTTTGTTTCTTTTTGCCCCCCCCCCATGAATTGCAACCGTTTCACCTTGATGTGTCTTTTGGAAATGACAAGACCCCATCTCAAAGAACCTGCCTTCACTTTCCCTCTCTGCCCATGTTATTTTGGCCCCTTAATAAATGAGAGCTCTGAGTTCCAAGATTGTCTAATGCCCTTAAGGCAATGTCCATTAACATACCTGACTGTTACTCAAGAGTGTGACCAGACAGGTACCACAGAAAGAAGCTTGGACTTCCCCTTCTTTCCTCATCAGTGACTGGTATTGTATGTATGGTTTCTGCTTTGCAAGGCTTTATCTTGGCTTTATTTAAGAAAACTGTCTATATTCTCAGTTCATGTCTCTTCAAAACAGAATACTCAGGTCTCCCCCCTCTCCTCTCCTCTCCCCTTCTCCCCCATCTCCTTTCTCCTCCACTATCCCCTCCCCTTTTCCCCCTCTTCCCTCTTCCTACTCTCCCCTCCTCCCTCTCTTCTGTCACCCCTCTCTCCCCTCTTCCCTTTGCCTCCTTCTCCTCTCCTCTCCCCTCCCCCTCTCTGCTCCCCCTCTCCCCTTCCCCCTCTCTCCTCTCCTCATCTCCGCTCTTCTTTCCTTTCCTCTTTCCTATTTTCACTCCTGTTTTTTGTTTTTGTTTTTGTTTTTTGGGGACTTAGTAAAAAGTATACCCTTTCCTTACTTGGTAACCATTGAGAACTCAAGACCGAATTTTTCATAATGTGCTTAAGTTTTGGGAGGGAAGGTTCCTGTGATCCTTCTCTACTCTCTCATCAAAATCCCCAGAATCTAGCTAGCTAAATTCAAAGAGAAATTCTTCTTTGAAAGTACATTCCAAGAAAGGTTAGCTTGTATTGCAAAGTAGACTCACAATATAATTTCAAGAAACAGCTTAGATGGAAGATAATCAAATTTAGAACTAAAAGCCATATGCAAAACTTTCCAAAACCGTAGCACAAATTCTGAAGTTTTCTGTCATTTAAAAATATTTTTCATTCTAATATAGGCACTTAACTGCTATTTTGACCTCCTTTTCTCTACAATTTAATGATGCAGATCTTTTTTGTAAAGTGAAATGCAACTTGATCCAAATTGTTTATCACACAGTGTTTAAGTTAATTCCAAAGAGGCATGTTTTTTCCGATGGTGACTCATTGTATCTAAATGGAAGTGAAAATAATTTTTAGAGAAGGAAGTCACTTCCCAGAATTCACCTTCCTGTACCTATCACAGAACAGTGATCTTATATTCACTCTTCCCCTATAACAGCAGAAGGATGGGTCTGACCACCTTTCAAGGTCAATGGAAGCCTTTTGATTACATGAATTGTGTGCTGAAAATTACATGTTAAAATATCTACTCAAAAGCCATGTTATTTTCTTTGTACAGCTGTCATTTTTAATACTACCTTGGGTTTTATATTTAAGATGTATACCCATGTTTAACTCTTTCTGAAATCATTTCAAAACTGTTACAAGCCACTCTCAACTTTCAATAGCAAGAGAGGCACATTTCATACAAGGTTAAATGAAACATTACATTTTATAACATTTTCATAAATGAATGTTACATTTTATACATGTGGATAAAGCTTTCTGCTTTATTCCTCTATAACACAGAGAGTTTAAGATCCTATATTACATTGTTTATTTTTAATATAGCATTTTCATTCATTCTTTGAGGATTTCATACATGCATACAATGTATTCTGAACATATGCCTCCCAGACTCCCACTCCCCCAACTCCTTCCAGCTCAACTCATCACCTATCCACTCTCTCAACTTTATATCCTCTTCTTTAAATATTTTTAATAATCATCAAACTTACTTTGTGCTGATCAAATACTTACAGGTATTCGAAATACTCTTTTGGGTATGGACCTATCAACAAGAATGCGATTGCCCTACATGGGTCCACCTGCTTAAAGAAAACAGACTCCTCCTCTCCCAGAAGCCATTAACTATCAATAACTCCTCAGTCAGTAGTAGCTGATTGTGAAACCCTCTACACTAAGCTGTTGATTGGTTTGTTCTTGTGCATGTTTTACACACACAACCATAGGGGATGTCAGATCATGAATGAAACTGTGCTGTCAGGTCTAGAAGATGTTGTTGCCCTCTGGCCCTTCTTGACCTCTGGTTCTGAAAATAATTCTAACTATTTCAGGTGCATCTAATTTTAAAATTAGTTGTTATGTGTATATGTTACAGTTTTACAGCCCTTAACATCTCAATAAAATCCCTATAAAATAAAAATCAGCATTGTTAAATTTATTATATCATATTTATCATATAAACTTAATACAATTATATGTGTGTAGTGTTTTATTGCCCAAATCTAGATGATGGAAAGCTCATGCAAATTTCAAAAGCACTTCCCCTCTGTGAAAACACAAGAGATTTCTCTTTACACAAATTTGTTTTCTCTGATAGGATATACTTTAGGTTAAGTTTGATAAAATACTGAATAAGTAGTTGTTATCTAAAATCACTTGATCTACTTTTTCTCTTCCTCCTTTCTTAGTCACCACCCTCCCTGTCTCATCTGATTCTTTAAGTCTGTTCTCAGCATCTTTTCTCCCTTGCTTGTTCTCTTGCAGGTGAGCAGGTCTGCTTCCAAACATTGACCTCCACCCTCTCAGCCACCATCACTGACTTCTCATGTTTGGAGAAATTAGCATTGTGGGACCATGTAAGGCAGTCTGTGACCTGGTTGAACAAGGCGTACTCTGGAGACCCAGTAGAACATTCTACAAGGGACTGAACCAGTGAGACATACTCCCAGACTCCTGACTCCTCAACTCCATAACCCTGTGGCCATCCTTCTGGCTGGACACCCCTACAGTCACCTGGCTACAGCCAGGTATTCCCCACCCCATGGTTACCTGGCTGTTGCCAGGTAACCCAGCCCACTATAAAAGGAGGTTTCTTTCCCCTCCTCTCTCTCTTGTTTCTCACTCTTGCCCTTGCTCTTGACTCCCTGTTTTCCCTCTCTCCCCTTTCTTTTCCCCTCTTTCCACGTGGTCATGGCCAGTCCTCATCTCTCTCTTTTCTTTCTCTCTTTACTTCTCTATCTCTTTTCTTTTCCTATTTCTCTATAATAAAGCTTTGAAACTATGAACTGTCTCTTCTTATCAAAACCCGCCATGTAAAAACCTGGAGCAGGCCTCAGCTTTTCCAGGCACAGGAAAGGACCCAAGCATCTTCCCAGCCAGGCTTCCTCAACAGATACCCAGGGCTGTGTGAAAATGGCCCTGCCTTCCGGGCAAAGATCTTCTCCCTGCTCTCTCTCTCTACAGGTACTCAGGCGCCCGCTGTCCCTACCCCAGAGTGGTGCTCAGGTCCAGCCAGTTTTCCCCTATGCAGGCCCTGCCCGCATTTTTCCCTGTTGTGGGCTAGCCAGTTTTCCCAGCTCTGCAGCCCTACCTGTTTTTTGCCCCACAGCTGGCGCCCAACGTGGGGCATGAATCCATCCATACACATGGACCAGCCCAGCACACCTTCACCCCCACCTTTCCCTTCTGGTTCAGGTTGGACAGAATTCCTCTCCCGAGGCCCTCTTCAGTAAAACTGCACTTTCTTCACCCCCCCAGGGTGGGGTCCATATCGACCTGCAACTGTCCCTGACGTCACACAGCAGTTTCCCGCATGTCTCCCCTGCCAGAGCCGGAACTCTGTCTGGCTTTATTTCCCCACATTCTGTGCCCTGGCTGACTCATTACACGCGCCCCCCCCCCCAGTTGCTTGCTGCGACAGAAAGATTCACAGACTCTCTGCTCCTCACCAGCCCCACAGCGAGATGCCTTAGAGTCCCTGCAGGGTGGGGGTTGGGGGGGTGAGTTCACCCTCTCACTAGCCATTGAGCTGCTGTTGCTTTGGCTAGGAAGCATCTCATTTTTCCTTTCCTTGATTAAGGGATTTTTTTTGTCTTTTTTGGTTTTTTGTTTGTTTGTTCTGTTTTTGTTTTTGTTGCTGTTGTTGTTGTTTTTAAGGTTGGCCTTTTATCTCCTTCTTTCCAAGAAAAAACAAATGGGGAAAATTTGAAACCTGTCTGCTAGGAGCGAGCTGCCACCTCATGGCAAGGAAGGCCCCTCTGCCATCTACCTAAGCACACGAAAGCTACACCTAAGGCTTTGCTCGCTTGCTCCCCCTACAGGAACACCTAAATAATGCTTTTAAGTTACACCTGGTTTTGCTCGCTTGCTCCTGAACACCTAAACAATGCTTTTCAACCTAAGATTTTCTTGATTCCATATTTAAATGCTTATTTCTCTCCCTAGCAAAGTTACCTGGCAAGCCAGGTAACCCAGCCCACTTTAAAAGGAGGCTTCTTGCCCCTCCTCGCTCTCTCTTGCTTCTCTCTCTTGTCTTTGTACTTGTCCCCTGTTTCCCCTATCTCCCCTTTCCTTCCCCTCTTTCCATGTGGTCATGGCCAGCTCTCATCTCTCTATCTTTTCTCTCTTTCTTTACTTCTCTATCTCCTTTTCTCTTCCTACTTTTTATAATAAAGCTTTGAAACTATAGACTGTCTCTTCTTATCAAAACTCGCCACATAGGAGCATGGATCAAGTCTCAGTGTTACCAGCCTCTGAAAGGACCCAACTCCTTCCCAGCCAGGCTTCCTCAACAGTTACCTGCAGGCCATGTGAAAATGGCCCCACCTTCTGGGCAAAGATCTCTCTGCTAGCCAGGCAGCCTCTCTGGCTACAGGAACTCAGGAGCCCACTGTTCCTACCCCGGTGTGGTGCACAGACTCAGTCAGTTTTCCCTTATGCGGGCCCTGCCTGCCCGTTTTTCCCCTATGCAGGCTCTGACCGCCTGTTTTCCTAGTCTCACAGACCCACCTATTTTTTTATTCCCACACAGGATCCTCTCCATCCAAATTTTGTTTTACTGTTTTTATTTTCTGCCTTTAACTGCTAATATATCCCTAAGTCTCTTAATAATGCATTACTTTTATGACTTTTACCCTGTAGTGACCATAATCTTTAAATCACTCCTTGGGCAGTTCAACTAGACATTGTTATGTCTTTCCTAACCATGACTTCTGTGGGTTTTCTTCCATTAGATTCTTTTTTTTTTCTCTTTTTTTTTTTTGTAGTAAATTTTTTATTGGATATTTTCTTTATTTACATTTCAAATGCTATCCCCTTTTCTGGCTTCTCCTCCGAAAACAACCTATCCCACCACCCCACCTCCCCCTTACCCCCACTCCACCCCATCCCCCACTCCCACCCCCTGCTCACCAACCCACCCATTCCCACTTCCCTGACCTGGCATTCCCCTATACTGGGGCATCAAGCCTTCTTAGTACCACAGGCCTCTCCTCCCTTTGGTATCCAACAAGGCCATCCTCTGCTACATATGCCTCCATGTGTACTCTTTGGTTGGTAGTTTAGTCCTTGGAAGCTCTGGGAGTACTGGCTTCCATTGGATTCTAAACATCTCTGAATCATCACTGCATTTTAGTGAATCCAGCTGTTTCAAAGTTGACATATTCTTGATTTGCCTTATTTTACTTACATTTTCTTCCTGATTTGAAACACATAAAGATTGGCTATCATATGCGATGAATAAGAAAGCAATCCTATGTCAGAGAAACAAGAGTGCAGCTCTCTGCCTCATCTAGTCTGCTTGATAAAACTCAGTCACCTCAGAAGACCTCAGTTCTGCTGACTTTGGCTGGACTTTTGGATTTTTGCTATTTGTTATAATGTACTTCGGTACTCATGTGATATTTTTTAAGGCAAGCAGTCAATTTTGTTTGCCAATGAGAGTGTATACCATCAGGATAAAAGAGAATCTTTTTCTGCATTATGTACAAAGTCACATATTTGTCATTTTCATCATGTATCTTCTATAGATTAATAATATTAAAGATGCTTAGAATCTATATAAAAGATATAAAATTGTAAGATAGTTTTCTCTAGTTTTATACCAGTAACAAAAATGACTTGTTCTCTACCTATCTGAAAGCAATTTTAATTTTTCTCATTCTTAAAATGTTCTAAAATTTGATTCTAATTGAAATAGAATTGTATCATTTTGTCCACTCCCTTTCTTCTCTCCAGCCTCTCCCAGCTACCTTCCCTCAAACCCATCCCATGCCTCCACTTTCAAGTTAGATAGTCTCTTTGTCTTTGATTAGTATTGTTACTTATAGCATATCAGTTGGTATGTATGTGTACACATATGCATATATATGAATATATATAACATACAATACAAATACATTCACATCTGTGTATACACACACACATACACAATCTGCTGAAACCCTTTTTGTTGATTGTATATATAGTTTCAGGACTGAACACACTGCATTGAGCAACCTGAGAGAGGCTAAATCTTCTCCTAGTAACCATTAGATGCATGTAGTTATTTTTCTAGAAGTAGGAACCCCTGAAGGTTTCCCTTCCATATGAGCAAGTACACTGATATCATCGTTGTTTGAGTCTTATTCATGCAGTAGTTTCTAGAAGACTATTCCACAGTAGATTGCCTGCAATTCTGGTTCCTACATCTTTCTGCTCCCTCTTATTTGAGGTTCCTGAGACATAGATACATGAATGAGTAGATACATAAGAAAACACAAAAAGTGTAATGGGTTGATCTGGGAGGAAAGATGTGATCAAACTATGTTGTAAAAATTTCTTAAAAATTAGCAAAAGTATTTTATCACTTAAAAAAACATAAAAACAAATGATAGCAAAAATCATGAAGTTTTCCAAACACTGAAGAATATGCTGTTGGTATATCATCCCTTCTATTTACTTTCTGACATAAGAAACGTTGAGATGTAATATTCAGGACACAGGCTGTACAAACTTAGTTACCATTTTATTTCTCTATGGAAACATTTGATGGCATTCTGTGTAATAGAATCAGTGTTGAGGTCTGTTCCCCTATCATAACTGTAGCCATTTTGTTTTATGCCTGTAGCCAACCATTTAATGTGGCAAAGAAACTTTCTCATGTGCTATTACTATGAAACTCTCTCATGCCAGAGCTGATTTCATATTCTATTATGCTTTATACTTTGCTATTCTTGGAAACCAATCACAATACAAGTAAGTTAGAAATTCTTTGTATAGTTAACCACCATAAGCTTGAACCCAAACCAAATACCCAGTACCTATGTGTGAACTTTCATGGTTTTTGCCTTTATAAGGCCCTGGGATTGACCCCAACATAATAGAGACACCTGAACAAATATAAAATGACATTTGTAATAAAATTTACATTTTGAATAGGGGTCAAATAAGTTCCCAAGGCCTCCCTGGGAACTGAAATCCTTCTTGGCAGAAAGAGACATGAATGTGGGTAACTGACATTCTGGTTGGCAAGGTGGGACATGAATACTAGGCAAGGCAAGTCACCCTGCCATTGTTGAATAACCCAAAAAATGAGGTTGGGATAAGTGTACTGCAAAGACATGTTCATAAGGAAGTCCCTATCCCTAAATCCTGATTGGTGGAATAATTTGGCACAGCTGTTTCTGGATTTCAGACTTAAAAACTCTGGTGGATTCTGGCTCAGAGTCTTAGTCTCAATTCCTGAGTCTAGTCGAGTCTACATTCCTGATTGATCGGTCCTGAGGCAAATGGTCAATAAATTATCCTTATCTGACTGTTCCTATGGTTCCTGGGACAACTCCTGGACCCCTAATAAACAACAACAACAGCACTGTTATTCTAATGCTTCTAATGTTTCCCATCACACATATTTAAAACATACTCTCTGTTAGTCTGAAGTTTCTGATTCCCATTTTTCAGCGTAAAAACTGAGAGAGTTGATGGAAAAAAATTCCTTTACTTACCTTACCTGTTAGGTGCTTAATACAACTGTATCTGTCAGGGCTCTCTAGAGTAACAGAATTTACAGAATGAATCTATATAGAGATATGTATAAGTGGATGTCTCACCTAGTCTTCAGTATAAACAGGAACCATGAAAACAAATGTTGCAGCAAATAATAAAAATGTGCCAGCACGTTTCCATGCTTGCTCTGGACACTGGCAACTCTCTCCCCATGGGGCCTGGCCAGCCATGCACTGGTGAGCAATGGCTGACCTGTTTTTATGTTGAGGAGACTCTGACTCAATGCTCTAAAATCTCTCCACCCAGCCCACTAGGTTCCCACTGGTGGGTCGGTACCTCGCCATCTCACTGGGGGCATGTTGATATCTGCAGTCCATCTTGCCACCAAAGGCAACATGGATATCAATGGTCTGTGCTGAAGTCTGAAGTAACAATAATGTCCAAAAGCCCATATTTCTGGGGCCCATGTTGATCTTAGTGGCCTGCATTGCCACCTGAGGCCGTGGTGATGTCTGGGTTCATGCTGCCACCAAGAGCTTTGTCTGAATCCTTGCTCATACTACAGACATGGTCAATGTTGATGCCTGTGGCCTGTGTTACCACTGAAGGACATACAGATATCTGTGGTCTATGCTTCAGCCTCAGGCCATATTGATGTACGTATGCTATGATGAAGCTGGGAGCCGTGTTGATGTGAGTCGCCTGTACTGTCACCTGGGTCTATATGGATGCCCTGTGGTCTGGGCAGCCCCCAGGTTTTTGTCTGGGTCTAAGGTCTTACTGCCACCAGCAGCCACATTCATAGTTTATGCTGTTGATAAGAAACTATGTGGAGACCCATGATTCATCCTTCCACTGATTGTGAAGAACAAGAAGGCTAATTTGACTATAATATCCATGACTACAGATGAAGAGTTGATAGGGCAGTTAAGAGGGAACTTCTATTCCCTATTTCCCCACCCACCCACTTCCCCAGTGTAACCACCTAGACAAGAATTCACTAAAGAGAACTCTTAAAATGCATAATGGAAAGACTGAAGAGTAGCTCTTCACAATTCAGGTGCAAGTATGGGCAGAAAAGACTCAGTTCTATTTAAGGAATAGGACTTTGTTTTACCATGCTCCAGTGAGTGTATAAATAAGACAAATTGATTTTTTTTCTTTGAGACAGGGTTTCTCTGTGTAGCCCTGGCTGTCCTGGAAGTCACTCTGTAGACCAGGAAGTCTCAAACTCAGAGATGTGCCTACCTCTGCCTCCCAAGTGCTGGGATTAAAGGCTTGCACCTCCACTGCATGGCCTGAAGTATTTTTTTTTATTTTCTTTCTTTTATTTTTACTTCTGGGGATGGCTCATAATAGGGAATGGACATAGAAGGACTAGCAAATTTTTTTTTAAGTTTTAGGGGTGGTTCACAATGTGGGGTAGGACCCAAAGGACTAGGAAGTGAATGTGATCAGGATGCATGATGTGAAATTCCCAGAGAATCAATACAAATATTGTGCTGAAAAGAAGGTAAATCTACTTATTTTAAATTAAGCAAAAAAAAAAAATCTCTCACAGGCATGCCCTCCATTTTTGGATTTTAGTTTATTCTAGATGTAGTTAGGTTGGCAACCAAGAATAGCCATCAGAACAGGTAGACTTCTAAGTGCTTCAAAGGCAAAAGTAAATTTACACTCTTTGTCATACACCAATACTGGCATCTATATCTAAATATTCAGCTCTGTCCTTAATAGACCAAGCCAGTTTGTACTAATATACAATGGCTATATAAACCATTCAGTGCCAAGAGCCAAAATACCTGTTTATCTGCCTGAAACCTTCTGATAAACGTATGCTAAGAACAACAGTATGGTTACTTTTTCAGTTATTATGACAAAATACAATTTTAAAGACACTTACACAAGAACAGTCATTTTGACTCATGGTATATGGGTAGAGTTCACCATAACCTGCCTGGGAGTGTGAGGCTCATGATCAATTGCATGGTCAGTCAGAGAACAGAAAGAGAAAGACGCTGGTACTCAGTTGGTTTTGTCCTTTTTATCCAGTCTGAAACCTCACCCCATTAAGTGAGATAACATATAATTACCATCACCAAGTATGGGAAACTTGAAGAATGAGAGGTCTTCTGAATCTCTGAACATTGTTCAGAGGAACATATTCTTTCAGACATATAAATTTAAAGTTGAAGAATGTTAACTTAAAATATAAGACATTAGATAAATTCCAAACACATTTGTTGTGTTTGGCCATGTATAACTTACCAATGCCCTGATTTATCTGTGACACAAGAGAGTTGAATGATTTTCAGAAGAGATATGTTTAAAATGAGACTTTAACAAAATAATTCATAATAATTTAATAAAACCTGTCTATCTTATCTGGGGATTTTACTTTTAAAAATAATCAATTCCTTTACTCAACTGTAAAGAAATATGAAATCATAGAGATTTGATGTAAATAGATGAAACCAGAAAATATTAAATTGAGTGAGGTAACAGAGAGACAAACACCACACATTCTCACTTATTTGTGGATGCTGGCTTCAAACCTTTAGATGTACATATATGACCTAATGTAAGACTAGATACCAGAAAAGTCAAGAAGGACCATGTAGGAAGTTGGTAGAAGGAGCTCTATAGAGAGAAATTAAAACACAGATGATAAGGATATGGGGAAAAAAAGAAGAAAGCTTTACCTGAAAGGCTGAAAGGAGGGCAACATAGGAAAGGCAAGTATGGAGGAAAGATGAATGTATGTTTTTAAAGGGTATACATAAACACATCATTCTACACTTTCTTTAGATTGCATATATGCAATCTCATCCAGAGTTCTACAGTCAGACACCTGTTCTGATCTCCCTTTTCACTCTGACCCAACATGCAAAGGATCACAAAGATCTTCTCCTCCAATGTGTTCTCAACTCATCCCAGTATCCAAGTCACCAAAACCAGCATGTACCCCCTGTGAACACCATCTCTGGTGTGAGCAAGCTAAGAAAACAGCTGAGTTGATTGAAGGACTTCACCACTCCCTCCTCTCCTACGAACATACGATCTTATCCCTAACTCTGCAATAAACACCTTACTGCAGTCTTCGTTCTTCCTATGCCTATATCTCTGTGGAACCCAGCCTTTCCACACCTGACCTGCCTTCCTGACCCCAACTTCTTGCTTTATCCCAGACACAGACTCCAGCTGGTACTCCCTTTCAACCCAGAGACTACTCCTACCAGGAAAGCAGGTAGACTTTCTGTCTCTTTCTCTTTCTATAGATTCAGCCCACAGTCTCATTCTGAGCACTAAAGCAAATCCTCTGGAGTAAACTCTCTTCAGTGTCTCCCTGATTCCAAGGAGACAAAGTAAACATATTCTGGTTGAATATTCTCATCTCTTACCTCCCATGAACCCCTTCACAGTACTAGCCTGTTTTCAAACATTAACACCAAATATCCAGAAACATATTTTACCTGGAATGTATAATGGTCAAATGGAATACCACACTTTATTAAAAATCTATGGAGGAAACAGAAACCAAGGAACAAAATACACACCCAACAAAGACTAATTCAGAAATCAGCGCTTAGACTTATATTCATTCCAATATCAGATACCTAGATATCAGCATAAGAACATGATCAATTAATGGCCAGGGCAATTTGTCTCCATTAGAGCCCAGCAATTCTATCATAGCAGGCCTGAATATTCTAGCAGAGTTGGAGAAGAAAAGACCTTAAAACCAATATTATGAAGATGATAGATGTTTTTCTTAGGGTTTCTATTACTGTAAAGAGACACCATGACTATGACAACTCATAAAAGAAAACATTTAATTGAGGCTAGCTTACATTTTCAAAGGTTCAGCCCATTATTGTAATGGAGGAAAGTGTTGAAGCATGCAGTCAGACATGGTGCTGATCCACAGGCAGCAGAAGGATAATGCTATACTAGGTCTAGTTTGACCATATATGAGATCACAAAACTGACCTACATAGTGACACACTTGTTCCAAAAACACCACACCTGCTAATAGTGCCACTCCAACACATGAGGCTGTGGGGGCTATTCCTATTCAAACCACCATGATGTCATTAAAGAGAAAAAAAATAAATATTTTAAAGAAATCCAGAGAAATACAAGTAGTGGGGGGAAATAAGTAAACTCTTTAAGATCTAAAAATGGATTGGCCAAAGAAAATGTTAAATCTAAAAACTCCTAACAAAAGTCATTCAGGAAATCTGGTACACTATGAAAAGGCAAGCCTATGATTAAAAGGAATAGAGGAAGTAAAACAAATCCAACTAAGGTCCAGAAAATATTTTCAACATTATCATAGGGAAAATTTTTCTGATCTAAATAATATGTCTAAAAAGATACAAGAAGCATAAAGAACACCAAATATATTTGAACAGAACAGAAATAATTCTTTTCCACCTAATAATCAAAACACTAAAAGTACAGAAGAAAAAAGAAGAATACTAAAATCTGCAATGAGTGGGAGGGACTTGGGAGAAATAGAGGCGGGGAGGGGAAAAAAAGGGAGCAGGAACAGATATGAGAGGAGACAGGGATGATACACAGAGGGTCAGAATTTGAACAGAGGTGTGTAACAATGGGGGATAGGGAACTAGGGGTAGCTACAGCAAGTTCCAGACCCCAGAAAAGCAAGAATTTCCCAGGACCCAACAGGGATAAGATTAACTAAAATGCCCAGCAAAGTGGAGGGAGAACCTAAAGAAACCATATCCAGAAGTTAGGCAAGGCCCCTGTGGGGAATGGGACCACCTGCGCACCTCAAAAATATTATTCCAGAATTCCTCCTGTCAAAAAGAAATGCAGAGACAAAATACTAAACAGAGACTGAAGGAAAGGCCATCCAGAGACTATCCCACCTGGGGATTCATCCCATCTACAGACACCAAACCCAGACAATATCACGGGTGCCAAGAAGTGTTTGCTGACAGGAGTCTATTATAGCTGTCTCCTAACAAATACAGAGGTGGATGCTCGAAGCCAACCATTGGACTGAGCATGGGGTCCCCATGGAAGAGTTAGAGAAAGGACTGAAGGAGATGAAGGGATTTGCAACCCCATAGGAAGAACAACAATATCAACCAAGCAGACTCCTCAGAGTTCCCAGGAACTAAATCACCAACCAAAGAGTATACATGGAGGGACCCATGTCTCCAGCCACATATGTAGCAGAGGATGGCATTGTCTGGAATCAATAATAGGAGAAGCCCTTGGTCCTGTGAAGGCTTGATTACACATTGTAGGAGTGAGAGTGGGATTTCCCATGAGGTGGGAGTGGCTGGGTGAAAGGGGGAGCATCTTCATAGAAGCAGGGGGAGGGAGTATGGGATAGGGGGTTTCTAGGGGGAAACTGGGAGAGGGGATAACATTTGAAATGTAAATGAAGAAAATATATAAAAAAGAAAGAAAGAAAAGAAAATCTGCAATGGAAAAAAGCTAACATATACATGCAGAGCTAATAAGATTATATCTGAATTCCCAGTGGAAACCCTAAAAGCCAGAAGGTCCTGGACAAATGTGATTCAGACTCAAAGAGACCACAGATGTCCGTCCCACAATACTATACCCAGCAAAACTTTCATTTATTATATATGAAGAAAACAAAATATTCCATGATAAAGACAACCCAGCCCTACAAACAGAGCTAGAAGAAAAATTCCAACCTAAGGAGGTTAACTACACCCATGAAAACACAAGGAATAAATAATCTCAGTCAAAATTAAAACAAGTGAAACACACAGGCACACACATAAACACACACATACCACCACCACAATAAAAACAAAAACAACCACAAAAATAACCAAAATAACCAAATAAAAGCAATCAACACTCATTGGTTATTAATACTTCCTATTATCAATTGTCGCAAGTTACTAATAAAAAGACACAGGATTCATGCTGCTGTATTCAAGAGCATACTTCATCAGACATAGAGTCTACCTAATGATAAAGGATTGTAAAAAGTAGTTCAAGCAAACTAAAACTAGTCAGAAGAGATAGGTAAGGACACTACATACTCATCAAAAGAAAAAAATTTACCAAGACTACATTTCTTTTTTTTTTAATGAAAAAGGAAGTAAAAACATTTTATGATAAAATTAAAGATTTACATGGAAAATGTTTCTGACAAAATTGAAGAAGCATATAGAAAAACACATTAAGATTGACAGTTTTCATGGAAAATTAATGAGTAAAGTGGTAGACACAAAAAACATTACTAAATTAATTGAAAAAGGAAGTAGAAATATTTTATGATAGAACTGAAGATTTACATGGGAAATATTTCTAATAAAATTGTAGAAAATTATAAAATAACATTAAAATTGAAGATTATCATGGAAAATTACAGATAAAATGGTAGGGATAAAAATATTTCTAAGTTTGTTCAAAGTGGAATTATAAACATTTTCTGATAAAATTGAAGATTTATGTGGAAAATATCTCGATAAAATTGGATAAATATATAGAAAAACACATTAAGATTGAGTATTTCATGGAAAAATTATACAGATAAAATGGTAGACATAAAAATATATCTAAGTTTTTTGAAAGTGGAATTATAAACGTTTTCTGATAAAATTGAAGATCTACAAAGAAAATATTTCTGATAAAATTCAAGAAATATATAGAAAAACATGTTAAAACTATTTCATGGAAAATTATACAGATAACATTTTTCTATATATTTTTTCAATTTTATCCGAAATATTTTCCATGTAAATCTTCTATTTTGTCAGAAAATGTTTATAATTCCACTTTCAATAAATTTAGGAATATTTTTATTCCTACCATTTTATTGGTATAATTGTCCATGATAATCTTCAATTTTAACGTTTTTCTATATTTTTCTTCAATTTTATCAGAAATATTTTCCATGTAAATCTTCAATTTTATCAGACAATGTCTACAATTTTACTTTCAATCAACTTAGGAGCATTTTTATGCCTTCCATTTTATCTGTATAATTTTCCATGAAGACTACATTTCAGTTATTAACATCTATGCTCTAAACAAAATGAAACCAAGATTATAAAAGAAACACTACTACAGCATAAATTACATTAGAAATCCTCACACACTAATAATTTGAGACTTCAAGACCCCATTATCACAAATGAATAGGTCATCCAGACAAAAACTAAACAAAGAAATGCTAAAACAAACTGATATTAAAAACCAAATGGAGTAGAGAATGAAAAAAAGGCCATTCAGAGACAGCCCCACCTTGGAAACCATCCCATTGGCAGACACCAAACCTCAACACTATTGCTGATGCCAAGAAGTGCTTGCTGATAGGAACCTGGTATAGCTGGTCCCTGAGAGATTGTACCAGCACCTGACTAATACAGATGCAGATTCTCATAGCCAACCATTAGCCTGAGCCCAGGGACCTCAAAGGAACAGCGAGGGGAAGGACTGATAGAGCTGAAGGGGATTGCAATCACATAGGAAAATCAACAATATCAACTAACCAGATCCTCCACAGAGCTTTCAGGGACTAAACCACCAACCAGAGTACACGTGGAGGGACCCAATACTCCAACTACATATGTAGCAGAGGATTGCCTTACCTGGCATCAATGGGAGGGGAGGCCCTTGGTCCTGTGGAAGCTTTATGCCCCAGCAAAGGGGGATGCAAGAGAGGTGAGGCAGAAGTAGGTGGATAGGTGGGGGAGCAGCCTCTTAGAGGCAAAGTGAGGGGGGATGGGATGGAGGGTTTGCAGAGGGGAGACTGGGAAGGGGAAAAACATTTGAAATATAAATAAGATAACCAATAAAAAAGAGAAAACATTTTGCTGGTTCCCTGTAATTAAGCAGGCTTAAGGTGGTTTGGCCCATTTGCTATTACTATTGCTGCTGGGTACTGTGCTGGAAGCTCAAGCAAGTTCTAAAGTTGCAACATGACTCCTGCCACTTCTGCCACAGGAAAGATACTTTTTCCGGATACTTTGTAGAGAACCGGCAGCAGTAAGGTATTCGCAGCAGCAGGGCATCTGAGAACCAGCAATGCATGGGGCATTCGACCCTTCCCAAGTCTGCCACAGGAAATACCACATCTCCTGATACTTCCTGGCGAACCAGCTGTAGGCAGGTCATTTGAGAGAAAAGGAATCCCAGGAGTACAGATACACAGGCCTGCATGATAGAGAAGGCAGAGTCAGGAAGACCAGCTGACACCAGATATAGCTAGATGGCCAAAGGCAAGATCATTATCAACAGAAACCAAGGCAACGTGGCACCATCAGAACCCAGTTCTCCCACAACAGCAAATCCAGGGTACTCCATCACATCAAAAAAGCAAGAGCTGGATTTAAAACCATATCTCATGATGCTGATGGAGGAATTCAAGAAGGACAAAAATAACTCCCTTAAAGAAATACAGGAGAAGATGGATCAACAGGTAGAAGCCCTTAAAGAGGAAACACAAAAATTCCTTGAAGAATTTCAGGAAGCAAACAAACAAACAAGTAAAGGAACTGAACAAAATTATCCAGGATCAAAAATGGAAGTAGAAACAATAAAGAAATCGCAAAGTGAGACATCTCTGGACATAGAAAACCTTGGAAAAAATTCAGGAATCATAGATGCAATCTTCAAAATAGAATTCAAGAAATAGAAAAAAGAATCTCAGATGCTGACGATTCCATAGAAAACATTGACCCAATAGTCAAAGAAAATGCAAAATGCAAAAAACTTGTAACCTAAAACCTCCAGGAAATCCAGGACAGAATGAGAAGACCAAACCTAAGGATTATAGGTATAGAAGATAATGAAGATTTACATCTTAAAGGGCCAGTAAATATCTTCAACAAAATTATAGAAGAAAGCTTCCCTAACCTAAAGAAAGAGATGTCCATGAACATTCAAGAAGCCTACAGAACTCCAAACAGACTGGACCAGACCAGAAATTACCCCTGTCACATAATAATCAAAGCACCAAATGCACTAAACAAAGAAAGAATATTAAAAGCAGTAAAGGAAAAAGGTCAAGTAACATATGAAGGCAGACCTATCAGAATTGCACCAGACTTCTCACCAGACACTATGAAAGCCAGAAGATCCTGGGTAGATGTCATACAGACCCTAGGAGAACGTAAATGTCACCCCAGACTACTATACCCAGCAAAACTTTCAATTACCATAGATGGAGAAAATAAGACATTCCATGACAAAAGCAAATTTACACAATATCTTTCCAGAAATCCAACTCTACAAAGGATAATGGATGGAAAATACCAACAAAAGGCAGGAAACCACACTGTAGAAAAAGGAATAATCGTTCAACAAACCCAATAGAAGATAGCTACACAAACAGAATTTCACCTTTAACCAAGAAGATAACAGTAAGCAACAATCACTTTTCCTTAATATCTCTTAATATCAATGGTCTCAATTCCCCTATAAAAAGACTTACACTAACAGACTGTATACATAAAGAGGACCCAACGTTTTGCTGCATACAAGAAACCCACCTCAGCGACAAAGGCAGTCACTATTTCAGAGTCCAAAGTTGGAAAACCATTTTCCAAGCAAATGGTCCCAAGAAACAAGTGGGAATGACTATTTTTGTATCGAATAAAATTGACTTTCAACCAAAATTGTCAAAAAAGATAAGGAGGGACACTTCATGCAGGTCAAAGGAAAAATCTACCATGATGAACTCTCAATTCTGAACATCCATGCTCCAAACGCAAGGGCATTTACATTCATAAAAGAAACTTTACTAAAGCTCAAAGCACACACTTCACCCCACACAATAATAGTGGCAGACTTCAACACCCCACTCTCAAAAATGGACAAATCATGGAAACAGAAACTAAATAGATTCTGTTATAATAATCAAATTCAGGACCGAAATCTAGCAAAAAGAAACAAAAAGAACTATACAAAGAATCAACAAAGCAAGGAACTGGTTCTTTGAAAAAACCAACAAGATAGATAAACCCTAGCCAGACTAAACAGAGGGCACAGAGGCACTGCCCAAATTAACAAAATCAGAATGAAAAAGGAGACATAAAAGAAACTGTAGAAAGTCAAAAAACAATCAGATCCTACTACAAGAGCTTGTACTCAAGAAAGTTTGAAAATCTGGAAGAAATGGAGAGCTTTCTATATACATACCGGGTGCCAAAGTTAAAACAGGATCAGCTAAACCATCTAAATAGTCCCATAAGTCCTGAGGAAATAGAAGCAGTCATTGATAGTTTCCCATCAAAAAAAAAAAAAAAAGCCCAGGACCAGATGGAATTAGCAGGGAATTCTACAAGATCTTCAAAGAAGAGCTAATACCAATAACCTTCAAATTATTCCATGAAATAGAAACTGAAGGAACATTTCCAAATTCATATGAAGCCACAATAATGCTTATAACTAAATCAAACAAAGAACAAACAAAGAAGTAGAACTTCAGACCAAACTCCCTCATGAACATCGATGCAAAAATACTGAACAAAATTCTGACCAGCTGAATCCAAGAATGCATCAACACTATAAATCACCACAAACAGGTAGGCTTCATCCCAGGGAAGCAGGGATGGTTCAATATATGGAAATCCATCAATGTAATCCACTACATAAACAAACTCAAGGAAAAAAACCACATGGTAATTTCATTGGATGCTGAAAAGGCTTCTGACAAAATTCAGCATCCCTTCATGATAAAAGTCTTGGAGAGATCGGGATTCAAAGGCCCATATCTAAACACAGTGAACGCAATATACTGCAAACTGGTAGCCAACATCAAATTAAATGGAGAGAAACTTGAAGCAATCCCACTAAAATCAGGGACTAGACAAGGCTGCCCTCTCTCTCCATATCTTTTTAATATAGTACTTGAAGTTCTAGCTAGAGCAATTAGACAACAAAAGGAGGTCAAAGGTATACAAATTGGAAAGGAAGAAGTCAAAATATCACGATTTGCAGATGATATGATCGTATACTTAAGCAACCCCGAAACTTCCACCAGAGAACTCATAAGCTGAAAAACAACTTCAGCAAAGTGGCTGGATATAAAATTAACTCAAGCAAATCAGTAGCCTTCCTCTACTCAAAGGATAAACAATCTGAGAAAGAAATTAGAGAAATGATACCCTTCAAAATAATCTCAAATAACATTTCATACTTTGGTGTGACCCTAACGAAGCAAATGAAAGATCTGTATGACAAGAACTTCATGCTTCTAAAGAAAAAAATCGAAGAAGATCTTAGAAGATGGAAAGATCTCTCATATTCATGGATTGGCAGGATCAATATAGTAAAAATGGCCGTCTTGCCAAAAGCAATCTACAGATTCAATGCATTCCCCATCAAAATCCCAAATCAGTTCTTCATAGACCTAGAAAGAGCAATTCTCAAATTCATCTGGAATAACAAAAATCCCAGGATAGCAAAAACTATTCTCCACAACAAAAGATCTCCTGGGGGAATCACCATCCCTAAACTCAAGGTCTACTACAGAGCAATAGTGAAAAAAAAACTGTTTGGTATTGGTATGGAGACAGGCAAGAAGATCAGGGCAATAGAATTGAAGACCCAGAAAAGAACCCACACTCCTACGGTCACTTGATATTTGAAAAAAGAGCTAAAAACATCCAGTGGAAAAAAGATAGCATTTTTTTTAATTTTATTTTCTAAGTTTTTTTTTTATTTACATTCAAGATCATTTCCCCTTTCCCGTTTCCTCCCTCCCCGAAAGTCCCATAAGCCCCCTTACCTCCCTCTTTTCCCCATTCAACCCCCTCTCACTTCTCTGTCCTGGCATTCCCATACATCCAGTCTTTCCAGGACCAGGGGTCTCTCCTTCCATCTTCTTAGAAATCTATTGATATGCGAATTGTGTCTAGGGTATTCCGAGATTCTGGGTTAATATCCCCTTATCAGTGACTGCATACCATGTGTGTTCTTTTGTGATTGGGTTACCTCACTAAGGATGATATTTTCAAGTTCTGACCATTTGCCTAGGTATTCCGTGAATTCATTGTTTTTAACTGCAGAGTAGTATTCCATTGTGTAAATATACCACATCTTCTGAATCCATTCCTCCGTTGAGGGACATCTGGGTTCTTTCCAGCTTCTGGCTATTATAAATAAGGCTGCTATGAACATAGTGGAGCATGTGTCCTTATTGCATGCAGGTAAAGCCTCTGGGTATATGCCCAGGAGTGGTATAGCCGGATGCTTCGAGAGTGTCATGCCCAGTTTTCTGAGGAACCGCCAGACTGCTTTCCAGAGTGGTTGTACCAGCTTGCAATTCCATCAGCAGTGGAGGAGTGTTCCTCTTTCTCCACATCCTTGCCAACAACTGCTGTCTCCTGTGTTTTTGATCTTAGCCATTCTGATTGGTGTGAGATGGAATCTCAGGGTTGTTTTGATTTGCATTTCCCTAATGACTAAGGATAATGAACGTGTCTTTAGGTGCTTCTCAGCCATTAGATATTCTTCAGGTGAGAACTCTTTGTTTAGCTCTGTACCCCATTTTTTAATAGGGTTACTTGCCTCTCTGGAGTTTAACTTCTTGAGTTCTTTGCATGTATTGGATATTAGCCCTCTGTCGAATGTAGGGTTGGTAAAGATCATTTCCCAGTTAGTTGGTTGCCACTTTGTCTTTTTGACAGTGTCTTTTGCCTTGCAAAATCTTTGTAATTTAATGAGGTCCCATTTGTCAATTCTTGATCTTAGAGCATAAGCTATTGGAGTTCTGTTCAGGAAATTCTCCCCTGTGCCCATATGTTCAAGGTTCTTCCCTATTTTCCTTTCTATTAGTTTCAGTGTGTCTGGTTTTATGTGGAGGTCCTTGATCCACTTGGAGTTGAGCTTAGTGCATGGAGATAAGAACGGGTCAATTTGCATTCTTCTGCATGTTGACCTCCAGTTGAGCCAGCACCATTTGTTGAAAAGGCTATCTTTTTTCCACTGGATGGTTTTAGCCCTTTGTCAAAGATCAAGTGACCATAGGAGTATGGATTCATTTCTGGGTCTTCAATTCTGTTCCATTGATCTACATGCCTGTCACTGTACCAATACCATGCGGTTTTTAACACTATTGCTAAAAGATAGCATTTTTAACAAATGTTGCTGGATCAACTGGAGGTCAGCATGCATAAAATGCAAATCGACTCATTCTTATCTCCTTGTACAAAGCTCAAGTCCAAGTAGATCAAGGACCTGCACATAAAACCAGACACACTCACGCTTATAGAGGAGAAAGTGGGGAAGAATCTTGAACACATGGGCACAGGGGAAAATTCCTGAACAGAACACCAATGGCTTATGCTCTAAGAACAAGAATTGACAAATGGGACATCATGAAGCTGCAAATCTTCTGTAAGGCAAAGGACATGGTCAGTAGGACAAAAAGGCAACCAACAAATTGGGAAAAGATCTTTACCAATCCTACATCTGACAGAGGGCTAATATCCAAGGTATACAAAGAACTCAAGAAGTTAGGCTCAATAGAGTCAAATAACCCTATTAAAAATGGGGTATAGAGCTAAACAGGGAATTCTCAAGTAAGGAAACTCAAATGGCTCTAAAGCACCTAAAGAAATGTTTATCATCCTTAGTTATCAGGGAAATGCAAATCAAAACAACACTGAGATTCCACCTCACACCAGTCAGAATGGCTAACATGAAAAACTCAGGGAACAGCTGATGCTGGAGAGGATGTGGGGAAAGAGGAGCACTTCTCCATTGCTGGTGGGATTGCAAGCTGGAAAAACCACTCTGGAAATCAGTTAGGTGATTCCTCAGAAAATTAGACATAGTACTACCTGAAGACCCAGCTACACCACTTCCTGGGTATATACATGTAATAAGGACACATGCTCCACTATGTTCATTGCTGCCTAATTCATAATAGCCAGAAGCTGGAAAGAACCCAGATGTCCTTCAATTGAGGAATGGATACAGAAACTGTGATATATATACACAATGGAGTACTATTCAGCTATTAAAAACAATGAATTCATGAAATTCTTACGCAAATGGATGGAACTAGAAAGTGTCATCCCGAGTGAGGTAACCCAATCACAAAAGAACGCACATGATTTGCACTTGCTGATAAGTGGATGTTAGCCCAAGAGCTCAAAATAAACAAGTTACAATTCACAGACCACAGGAAGCTCAAGAAGGTAGAGGACTGAAGTGGGGGTGCTTGGGTTCCTCTGAGAA
This sequence comes from Tokudaia tokunoshimensis, assembly GCA_036184795.1. Lineage (NCBI taxonomy): Eukaryota > Metazoa > Chordata > Mammalia > Rodentia > Muridae > Tokudaia > Tokudaia tokunoshimensis. The sequence continues at coordinate 10,376,122 of BTHU01000005.1, read as the reverse complement.
AGGGAACAATACACTTACAGGAGCAATAGTGGAGGCAAAGTGTGGAGCAGGGACTTAAGTAAAGGCCACCCAGCGACTGCCCTACCTGGGGATTCATCCTATAAACAGTAACCAAACCCCAACACTACTATGGATGACAAGAAGCACATATCAAAAGGAGCATGCCATGGTTGTCTTTGGAGTGGCCCTGCCAGAGCTTTATACATACAGAGGCAGATACTAGTAGCCAACCATTGGTCTGGGAGTGGGGTCCCCAATGGAGGAGTTGGAGGGCGGTCCGGAGTTGTTGAAGGAGTTTACAGCCCCATGGAAAGAAAAACGAAGTTGACCACCCGGAAGTCCCAGGACTCCCAGGGACTAAACCAGCAACCAAGGGGTACACATGGTTAAAGCCAAAAATGTGGCAGAGGAATACCTTGTCAGGCATCAGTGAGAAGAGTGGTCCATGGTCAGGTGAAGGCTAAATAGATGCCTCAACAAGGGGAAATTGAGGGGGGGAAGGTGGGAATCGGTTGGGTGGAGTGGTATATACTTGGAAGCAGGGAGTGGGAGGAGGGGTTGGGGGTTTGGGGGAGGGGGGGAAACTGGGAAAGGTTTTACCACTTGAAATGTAAATGAAGATTATATTTAATAAAAAAATGGGGTACAGAGCTTAACGGAATTCTCAACTAAGGAAATTCGAATGGCTCTAAAGCACCTAAAGAAATGTTCATCATCCTTAGTTATTAGGGAAATGCAAATCAAAACAACCCTGAGATTCCACCTCACACTAGTCAGAATGAAAAACTCAGGGGACACCAGATGCTGGAGAGGATGTGGGGAAAGAGGAACACTCCTTCATTGTTGGTGGGATTACAAGCTGGTAAAACCACTCTGGAAATTATTTTGGCAATTCCTCAGAAAATTAGAAATAGTGCTACCTAAAGACCCAGCTATACCACTCCTGGGCATATACCTAGAAGATGCTCCAACATGTAATAAGGACACATGCTCTACTATGTTCATAGCTGCTTTATTTATAATAGACAGAAGCTGGAAAGAACACAGATGTATACACAATGGAGTACTATTCAGCTATTAAAAACAATGAATTCATGAAATTCTTATGCAAATGATGGAACTAGAAAGTGTCATCCTGAGCAAGGTAACCCAATCACAAAAGAACGCACATGGTATGCACTCACTGATAAGAGGTTGTTAGCCAAAAAGCTCAAATAAACAAGTTACAATTCACCCAAGACTTAAGTGAGGGTGCTTTGGTTCCTCAGAAAGGGAACAAAATACTAACAGGAGCAATTATGGAGACAAAATGTGGGGCAGAGACTGAAGTAAAGGCCACCCAGAGACTGCCCTACCTGGAGATTCATCCTATAAACAGTCACCAAACCCTGACACTACTATGGACGACAAAAGTACATACCAAAAGGGGCATGCCATGGTTGTCTCTGGAGGGGCCCTGTCAGAGCCTTACACATACAGAGGCAGATGCTAGCAGCCAACCATTGGACTGGGTGTGGGTTCCCCAATGGAGGAGTTGGAGGGTGATCTGGAGGAGCAGAGGGGGTTTACAGCCCCATGGGAAGAACAAAGATGTAGGCTAACCAGATGCCTCAGGACTCCCAGGGACTAAACCATCAACCAAGGGGTACACATGGTTCCAGCCCAAAATGATGTAGAGGAATGCCTTGTCGTGCACCAGTGGGGGGAGTGGTTTTTGGTCCTGTGAAGGTTCAATAGATGCCCCAACAAAGGGAAATCAAGCAGGATGAGGGGAGGTGGAAGTGGCTTGGGTATGTTGACTCATGTTCTCCTGTATTTCTTTAAAGGAGTTATTTATGTCTTTCTTGAAATCATCTGCCACAGCTTGCCATATCCACCCAAGAGTGCAGAGAGGACAGTAAGCACAGGTGAGACCTGCCCTGCTGCTCAAAGGAAGCAGTCAGAAACCCTGAGGACACAAGAGCCTAGGAGTAGTGTGGGATAAGAGTCTTCTGATTTCCTCCTGCACACAAAATTATTGATTGAGGCCACAGAGCTACATACACAAAAACAACCATAAGAGAACAGGTCTCACAGGAGTACCTACATAGCTGTATACACAGAGAGAACAGGTCTCCCAGGAGCAAAGATACAGAGGCTTGCATGACAGATAAGCCACAGTCACCAGGAAACACCAGAGATAACCAGATGTAAAAAAAGCAAAAGCAAGAACATTACCAACAGAAACAAAGGCAACATGGAACCATCTGAACCAAGTTCTCCCACAACAGCAAGTCCTGGATACCCCAAAACACCAGAAAATCAAGATCTGGATTTAAAATTACATCTCATGATGCTGATAGATGATTTCAAGAAAGACATAAATAACTCCGTTAAAGAAATACAGGAGAACATGAGTCAACAAGTAGAAGCCCTTGAAAAGGAAACACAAAAATCACTTAAAGATTTATGGCAGACTATGGGTCAACAGTTAGAGGCCCTTAAAGAGGAAACACAAAAATCTCTTAAAGAATTACAGGAAAACACAAATAAACAAGTGAAGGAACTGAACAAAACCATCCAGGATCTAAAAACAGAAGTAGAAACAACAAAGAAATCACAAAGGGAGACAACTCTGGACATAGAAAAGCTAGGAAAGAAGTCAGGAGTCATGGATGCAAGCATCAACAACAGAATACAAGAGATAGAAGAAAGAATCTAAGATGCAGAAGATAACCATAGAAAACATTGACACAACAGTCAAAGAATATGCAAAATGCAAAAAGCTTGTAACCCAAAACATCCAGGAAATCCAGGACACAATGAGAAGACCAAGCCTAAGGATTTTAGGTAGGTTTAGAGGAGAGCAAAGATTTAAAACTTAAAGGGCCAGTAAATAACATCAACAAAATTATAGAAGAAAACTTCCCTAACCTAAAGAGACATATGCCCAAGAACATACAAGAAGCCTACAAAACTCCAAACAGACTGGACCAGAACAGAAATTCCTCCCATCACATAATAATCAAAACACCAAATGTACTAAGCAAAGAAAGAATATTAAAAGCAGCAAGGGAAAAAGACCAAGGAACATATAAAGGAAGACCTATCAGAATTACACAAGACTTCTCACCAGAGACCGTGAAAGAAAGAAGATCCTGGGCAGATATCATACAGACCCTAAGAGAACACAAATGCCAGCCCAGACTACTATAACCAGCAAAAATCTCAATCACCATAGATGGAGAAGCCTAGATATTCTATGATAAAACCAAATTTACACAATATGTTTCCAAAAATCCAGCCCTACAAAGGATAATAGATGGAAAATACCAATATAAGGAGGGCAACTACACCCTAGAAAAAGCAAGATAGTAATCTTCTTTCAACAAACCCAAAAGAAGATAACCACCAAACATAAAAATTACATCAAAAATAACAGGAAGCAACAATCACTGTTCCTTAATATCTCTTAACATCAACTGACTCAATTCTCCAATAAAAAGACATAAACTAACAGACTGGATAAATAAGCAGGACCCAGTATTTTGCTGCATTCAGGAAACACACCTCAGTCTCAAAGACAAACACTACCTCAGAGTAAAAACCTGGGAAACAATTTTCCAAGCAAAAGATTCCACAGGAAACGAACTAGAGTAGCCATTCTTCTATCGGATAAAATTGACTTTCAACCATAAGTCATCAAAAAAGACAAAAAAGGACACAGAAGGAACTGGAAAATATCATCCTGAGTGAGATAACCCAATCACAAAAGAACACACATGGTATGCACTCACTGATAAGTGGATATTAGCCCAGAAGCTTTGAATACCCAAGACACGATTTACATATCAAATGAAGCTCAAGAAGAAGGATGAACAAAGTTTGGATACTCTGGTCCTTCTTAGAAGGGGGAACAAAATACCCACAGAAGGAGATACAGACACAAAGTATGGAGCAGTGTCTGAGGGAAAGACCATCCATAGAGAGCCCCACCTAGGGATCCATCCCATATACAGCTACAAAACCCAGACACTATCATGGATGCCCACAAGTGCTTGCTGACTGGAACCGGATATAGCTGTCACCTGGGAGACCCTGCTAGTGCATGACAAATAAAGAGGGGGCCACTCTCAGCCAGCCATTGAACTTAACATAGGGTCCCTAATGGAGGAGCTAGAGAAAGGACCCAAGGAGCTGAAGGGGTTTGCAGTGCCATAGGAGGAACAACAATATGAGCCACCCAGTACTTCCAGAGCTCCTTGGGACAAAACCATCAACCAAAGATTACACATGGAGTTACCCATGGCTCCAGATGCATAGACAGCAGAGGATGGCCTTGTTGGACATCAAAGGGAAGAGAGGCCCTTGGTCCTGGAAAGACTTGATGCCATAGTGTAGGGGAATACCAGGACAGGGAAGCAGGAGGGGGTTGATTGGAGAACAGGGAGAGGGGAGATGGGTTATTAAACTTTGGGGGTGGGGTACAAGGAAAGGGGATAACATTTGAAATGTAAATAAAGAATATATCTAATAAAAAACCAAAAAAAGAAATGTAAATAAGGAAAATATCCCACAAAAAAAACAAAAAATTAAAAAAAAAAACTATTTGAGCTTATTCTAATGTGAAACAAAGGTAGAAAATGCCTGAACATATTCAACATGAAAAAAATCTTAAGATTAGCTTTGTAATGTTTTTTGTTTGCCTGAATTTTGTGAGAAGCCTCTGAGTATTGAAGAACATGTAAATATTTTTCTCCACACAATTGATTTGGGTGTAGAATTTGTGCCTTAAAAAATCTCCTTTAATAAATTTATAGTGAGTTGGTCTGCTAAAATAATCATTTTAATCTCTCTCCTGGCCCTCTCTCCGTAGTTCTACCTACACCTGACAGTACCCCCCTAACCCCCTGTTCAACTCCTCATTCCCTCATAGTTCCCTCCTTCTGTTCACCTCTGATGACCCCCCTTTTTCCCCTTCTGAATGAGATTCAAGTATTCCCCTTTGGGTTCTTCTTGGTACTTAGCTTCTTTGTATGTATGGATTGTATCCTGAGTATTCTGTACTTTATGGCTAATATCCACTTATTAGTGAGTACATATCATGTGTGTCCTTTTGAGCCTGGGTTACCTTACTCAGGATGATATTTCTAGTTCCATCCATTTGCCTGTAACAGTCACAATGTCCTTGTTTTTAATAACTGAGTAGTATTCCCTTGTGTAAATGAACCACATTTTATTTTTTTGTTATTTGGTTGGTTTTGTCTGTTTGTTTTATCTAATATTTATTGTGGATATATGTTTTGTGGTCATAGGGGTGTTTTCAACCCATTTAATGATTTCAGAATTTATTATCACACATTGTGACTATAGACTTAGAAGAACACATAACTTAGCATTACAGCCATGCATTAGCCTAAGATGAAAAATTGATTATATGGGAAACTCAAGGAAAGTAAGGTTGATTGTTATACATTTTTCTCTTACATGAAGCTTTAAAAACTGGCTGAATAAAGAGTAAGATGTCAGTCTTAAGGCTTAAGTGACTTTAAGCTGTATTGTTAACTCTTGTTGTGAGGTCCAGGAAAAATTCCTGTTTCTTAGAATGAAAGAGATATTTTGATAATATTATATTACCACAATGATATGCATATATATACATATTCATATACATCATATATATATATATACATATTGCATTCTTAAAATTTAAACAGTTCTCTGTAATATCTCAAGTGGTAAATAGTAATGAATATAGCTCACACAAACAATTTATCATTCCTTCAGTATTAGATTTCCTTTTTTCTTTTTTTTTTGATAACTTTTATGTTTTATAGTCCAGTCATTGCTCCCCTCCCAGTCCACCTTCCTACATTCCTCATCCCACCCTGTCTCCAAGAGAATGCCCCCCACCCTCTCAAGGGTTAGGCACATCTTTTCATACTGAGGCCAGACCAGGCAGTCCTCTGCTGTACGTGTCAGGGGTATCAGACCAGCTCATGTACACTGCCTGGTTGGTAGCTCAGTGTATGAGAGATCTCAGGGGTCCAGGTTAGCTAAGACAGCTGGTTTTCCTATGGGGTCTCCCTGCTCCTCAGTTTCATCCAGCCTTTCCCTAATTCAACTTCAGTCCAATGGTTGAGTGTATCTGCTTCTGTCTCAGTCAACTACTTTTTGTCCTCTTGGAGAGCAACCATGCTAGGCTCCTGTCTGTAAGCACACCATAGCATCAGTGATAGTGTCAGGCCTTAGAGTCTCCCTTTGAAATGGATCCCAAGTTAGTTCGGTCTGGACCACCTTCCCCTCAGTCTCTTCCCCATTTCTGTACCTGCAGTTCTTTTAGACAGGAATGATTCTGGGTCAGAGTTTTTGACAGTGGGATGGCAACCCCATCCCTCTACTTGATGCCTTATCTTTTGGCTGGAGGTGGGCTCTGTGAGTTCTCTATCCAATTTTCAGTGGAGAGACATCTGGGTTGTTTCTAACTTCTGGCTATTACAAATAATGCTGCTATGAACATAGCTGAGCAAGTGTCCTCGTGGTATGGTGGAACACCTTTGTCTGGCCTAAGTGGGAAAGGATGTGCCTAGTCCTGAAGTTACTTGAGGTACTGGGGTGGGTTCATATCCAGGGGGATCTTTCCCCTTCTCAGAGGAGAAAGGGAGAAGTTCTGGAAGGGGCTGTGTGAGGGGGGTCAGAGGAGGGTTGCACTCAGGATGTAAAATAAACAAACAAATAAATAAATAAATAAATAAATAGGAAAAATAAAAACATTTAATAATTTAAAAATCAAATAAATAATCATTTTAAAATGTCATCTAAAATAATAAAAAGTAAATTGACATGAAGAAATGCCATCTAAATTGCCCTGAGGAAAAAACTATCTCAGAAATTTAACCAGATTCTTCATTTTTCTTAAGGTTTCCTTCCCTATCTCCCATTTTTCTTTCTGTATTTCCCCTTCCAGCTCATTCTTCCTTCCCTCATTAAGAGCCCTTTGCGAGACTCTTTCTCCTTTCAACTTTCTGCCCGGACATCTCACCTTAGGTGATTCTGCTTTCACTTTGACTGGCATTTGTTACCACTGCTGCCTTCACCCCCTTCCCTCTATGGCACCAATCGTACCCATGACAATTGCAGGTGGATTTATGTTTTCAGCCCTCACCTCTCCTTGAAGCTTGACCTTTATTGTAGGACAAGTACAAACATGTCCCAACTAAACTCACTAGCATCATGAAGCAAACTTCCATTCTTTATATTTTATTTCAGTTAATGTCTGACCTGGGAATTCAGTTAAGGTTAGAAATTGATCCTCTAATCCTAACTTTTCCCCTAGTATTTCCAGGGAGAAAGCCCTGCTAGTGCTAATGGTAAATGTGTTTTCTCAGTCTGATTCTTCCTATTCAGATGCACACTGAAGAATGAAACCATCACCAGTTCCTGCCTCTATTTTTTGTTAAAAGCAATCTGTAACAGGTCTCTTCTTGTCTCACTTCTGAAAATGCATACACGAGGAACTCTAATGCCCCTGCTCCAGTGAGATTTCCTCAGGAACTGGCTAAATGTGCATCTCACTTCTCCATGTTCCAGAAGGACCTTGTACAAATCTATGTTCCAGCCCCTGTTGACTTGCTGCACAGTGTATTCTCCTATGTATGATCCCAAATGGACTGTTGGAGTGGGTGGCCCTGTTCATCTTTTCTTTTCCATCATGCCTATCACATAAAAACTATTCAATAAGCATTTATTAAAGGAATGGATTAATTATGACACTGTCTTTTCTTCCTATCATGCTGTCTCAGTGCCACAAAAGAGCCTTTTTCTGCAAAACAATAGTATTCTAAAGGGAGATTTAATAATTCTGTGACTTGAAAATAAGCCCAGTTTGCTTAGAAAGCATACATCTACACTGGGAATATTTATCTTGCTGATGCCAGCAAAACTGAACACTTTTATGAGTGAAATTAGTTTTGGTTAGTTTATATTTGCTTTTTATTTGGTAACTATGGAATATCTAGACAAAAAATTAAAGAGAATCCTCTTTCATCTTATATTCCATTGCTGTATTATTGCCTTCTCATTCTAAAACATATTGATCATTGAATTGTTTGCTTTTGATTCCAAGTCACCGAACACCAAAGCTATCTTTGATACATTTGATGTAGCACTTTTGCATTTAACAAGTTATGCAATATTAAAATTAATATTCTTCTAGAAAACGAGATGCAGTAACAACTGCACAGACTCTACAGATTTCAGTTTGTAGCTGTAAAATAAAAACCATGCCACCAAGATAGAGAGTGTTATTGGGAAGATTAAATTAAATAATGTTTATCAGCTGTTCAGAAATAGGCCTCATACTTAAAAGCATATCATCAATAAAAAGATGATTTTTCTTTATTAGCCTATTGTTTATTTACATTTATAATAATTTTGTGTTTATTAAATTGTCACTATTAATATATTTTATTTTTCTAACCAGCTTTCAACAGAGAGCTAACATCACCCTAGATAATTATTGTAATCAATGACATAGGTAATCATAAATAATTGTTTTAGCCCAAGCTTTTGTGCATATCAGCACTCCAAACTCTTAGGCACCTTCTTAAATAGTTTCCACCTTCTAGTTATGATCAATTCCCCTTGGGAAGGGGACAAAGGATGTATGTAGAAAAGGACAAGACTGTCATTGGGACATAAAATTGATAACATATCCCAGAATGCAATGTGCCCTCATGAAAATGATTTAGAGACTGTAAAATCTGCCGAAGTTAATCAAGGTGTATTAATGGCTTCTTGAAATTCCTTACATTTGAGGAATGGAAGGCCAGGAAGGCATAGAGGAAAAATGAAGCCATTTGGTAGCTAATGTTCAAGGGTTGAGATGTTGAAGATTCTTATGTTTATTCTCGATTTATTATCTCCAAAGTGCTGGGAGCTGGCTCTGGATTTGACAATGATATCTTCCCCTTTACAAAAGGAAGTCATAGAAAGAGGTTGAAACTGAAACTAAAACTTACTGGCTTGAAATATAGGTGACTGTTGTTCAGCAATACTGGAGTTCTTACTCACTAGAAAACACAAAATTAAGGTCATTAACATACAGCTTTTAAATATTTCTCCTAAAGGTGAAAGACTTTTGTATCTGAAACCCATGGGAAGACTACTTGTTCCTTTCCATATAGACTTCTGGTGGTTTGTCTACTTATGTAATGGTGAAGACTGTCTTGGCTGGTGGGGTAACTCGGTGGTCAAGCATTCACCCAGCATGTGCAAGGACTTGGATCTGAGGTCCTTTAATCAGTACTGAAGAAGTAAATAAGCAAAGCACACAGCATGTATTGCTTATGTCTCTGTGAGTAGGATATATTTGAGATCCTTTCAGAATACTTAGAGTAACTTTAAATTGCCTGAAACCTGTATGTTGGGGACCATTCAGAAACTCTGAATCTCAAAATACGAAGTCGGCTGTCCTAGAGAAAAGGAGTCAAGTGTCTCTTTCTGGTGAGATTTGTTCAGCAAACAGTTTGTTTAGAATAATGTAAAAAAAACTGCATTATCCTACCCCATTTATTTTGCTGTTTAACATAAACATTTTTCCATCAAATGGACTCCTTAGTATATATTTTTCTATAGTCTTTTGTTCTTATAAATATCAAAATGTCAGACTTTGTGCACTGTGTTTGGTTTTAATGTTGATTGATTCAGATTTAGTGCAAATACAGCTTATACTTTATAGCAATTTCTTCATTAAACTATACTTGGAAGGTTGTGATGAAGGGCTCAAAATTATATCAAAGAAAAATATGTCCTTATGAAATAATAGTTAATGTAACAATTTAACAAAATAATGGATAATGGATATATCTGAATTTCCAGGTTTTGGTTTTGTTTCTTTGTTTTTTCCTTTAGCTTAAGAAGTATCATACTATTTGGAACCAATTGTTATAGTACCTTGAATTCTTTAGTATCTATTAGTCTATGCCTCTCAGGGTAAGATTGAATCCATGGTGGGCTTTTAAAGCTTTTTCTGTCTGGTGCAGTGACAGAGTGAGCCTGAATTCCTAGTTACTTCAGCAGTTGAAGCAGGAGGATCACTTGTATCTAAGACTTCTGGGCTGTAATGCCCTATGTAGATTGGGTGTCTTCACCAAGCTAATTGTCAATATGCTTATCTGTTGGGAGCCAGGGACTACCAGGTTGCCTGAGGAAGGGTGAACCAGCCAGGTTGGAAAAATATTTCTGATCTTTCTTCTCCTTCTTACCCTCAAATATTTCAAAGAGTAGAACTCACATTCCTAGAAACTTTTTAGGGGAGTTTGCCATCCTGCTGGGTTAAACTTTGAGAACTATTGGGATAGTTGTAAACAAACAGGCTGTGGCACCACCAGGTCTGCCTCATGTGAGCTGGGTAACTAAGTGAGTTTTTTGAAGAGAATGATGATTTTTGCTATGATATGGAGATAAGGTACTATTCTGCTTATCTCCTTCAGTTAAAATCAAAGACCACACTCTGTGTAACTATAACACAGTGTTATCCTTAAGTAGGGGTTGATGGATAGCACCACTGGCTTTCATGCTATTATTTGCAAAAGGGTACTTTGAATTAATTGAGAAGACCTATATTACAGCACAGAAATTCAAACTTCTCGGTTTTCTGAGAGTTATCTTCATTTGCATGCTGCATAAATAGTAATATTTGTAGAGAACCTCATGACTCCAATACATAATCAGGTCAGAGGAGCTGATTACAGAGACAGTAAATTAATCTTCTTTTAGTACTAATTAGCATTGAAATTTGGTTCTGATTCTGCATTTACTTAAGGCATCTCCATAGTTTCCTTCTCATTCTTTATTTTGTCCAGAAAACATTGAGCAAGAGCCCACTGTATGCTGGAGGCTGAGCTGGGAAGTCACTGTACTTGAAACCTTTAAACATTTGCTTATAAAGTGAAAGTTGCTACATACAGGAATGTGTCAATAAGCAGCATGGGAACACAGAGAGAGAAGGCCTGATTCTGCCTGAAGGGGCCAGAAAAGTCTTTCAGTTGCTTTACTGTTGCTTTCTTTAAAAAGTGAATATAGACATAGTGTTTAATCAGTTCCAGAATCACACTCAATATATCACCATCCTAATGCAGAAGAAAGAATCATGGAAACAGAGAGGAAATGCAATACTATTTAAGGAAGATAAGCACCTTCCTGTAAATTTGGATTCTTTCATTGTAAATACACCTTACCCTGTGCAATAACTACACTCATTCATTCATTCATTCATTCATTCACTCCTTCTCCTCAGGCATCAAATCTCTATATTAGTCTCTTGATATAAATATCTTAGGAACCTTCTAAAAGTAAGAACTCATTGCTATGGCTGAGAATACTGTGAACAGTATGGCAATGATGTGGTCACTACCTCCCCACCACTTGAGCCTTTCCTCGAAACTCTACAGTTGAACAAACCATGCTTTTAAAAGGCCTTTGTTGTTTCTTCAACCTGGCTCTTCTTATCCTTCAGGTCTCCTCTGTCAGACGGGTTTCTCTGCTAATTGAATCTAATGTTATTCCTACTGTCCCCCTATATTCCTTCATTAGACCATTCTGGTCTACTTGGCAGTGCCTCACATGCTTAAAGAATATATTGTTTTGATCTTCCTGTGTTACTACTCCCATTTTTCTGATAAAAGAGGTTCTTTGTTTTTGATGCAAAAAGCAAGAGGAATTTTATTTAATCCAGCATACTGGGGTTGCCCTGCACATGGGGAGAGAACAGGCCACACACAACCCACTGCTCCAGCCTTTATATAGTCCTCAGGGCAGCCACCATTAGGCACAATGTGATTGGAAGAAGACTGTTACCTTTAAACTAATTGGTTGTTAGGGAATGAGGTAGGTGGCCAATGGTCTCGGAATAACTCTGGGCCTCCCTTAGCCGCAGGGACTTCCCTGTGGTCTGAGGAATGTAATTTAGCCTCTCCCTTCTGGGAAGGGCAAGTGTTCCATGTTCCTGAGCTGACCCTTTCATTCACCCCTTTTCTTTGTGCATGCTTCAATCCTGAAGCAATTGCTGGTATTCTCATAGCTCATACTCCTGGCACCAGGACTTCCACTCTGGTCTTACAAGGGGAAGATTATGACAGTCCAAGGGCAGCCATTGATTTAAATGTAGAGAGAATAGAAACTTCCATCAGTCACTTTCCAGAATCACTGACTTCATTATCAAAAGTAGTACTACAGGATAGGAGGGCTATGTGTGCCTTAGCTGAGTGGTGTTGCTTTTATATAGACCATTCCAGGATTGTTAAAGAATCAATGGCCAAGATGAGGAAAGGGCTAGACAAGCAGAAAAGAGAGAGAACAAAGTCAAGGCTGGTTCGAGTCTTGGCTTAACTCCTCCCCTTGTTTAACCACCTGCATATCCACCCTGTTAGGACCCTTAATTATTCTCCTGCTATTGTTGACCTTTGATTTTGAACTGCTTGGTCGATATTGTTAAGAAACTCATAGGTACAGTACAGCTAATGATCTTAAAGTAGAGATACAAAGAACTAGATAAAAGAGGTTCTTAACACCGATTTAAAGAATGGATGGATTTCCAAGAAGATGGAAGGAGAGACCCCTGGTCCTGGAAAGACTGGATGTAGGGGAACGCCAGGACAGAGAAACGAGAGGGGGTTGAATGGGGAAAAGAGGGAGGGAAGGGGGCTTATGGGACTTTTGGGGAGGGAGGAAACGGGAAAGGAGAAATGATTTGGAATGTAAATAAAAAAAAACTTAGAAAATAAAATTTAAAAAAAAACAAAAAACAAAACAAAAAAACAAAATGGATGGGTACTTTTATAATAGCTGTCATGATTAGAAAAGAGGTTGTCAGTAGCAGTTTTGAGAACTGTTTCTGGCTGGATTGCACAATTCAGGGTGAACAGAGTGGCAAACAAGTGTCCAGCTTTCCAGGTATAAAAGTTATGAGCTTAAGGTATAAAAGTTGCTTCCTATAGACTTGCTCAATCTACTAAAGACTAGCTCCAGTTTTGATAAAACAAACAAACAAACAAACAAATGAACATCACACAACAGCAACAAAAACTCATGGCCTCAACTAAAGCAGTATTCTTTGTTGTTTGGTAGGAAATTCTACAATAAAATTAATTCTTTACTATGTATGTTCCACAGGAAGTAGCCACTACCATCACATGTGGCTCTTGAGCATTTGAAATGTATCTGACACAGTTTTTATTTAATTTATGTTAAACTGAAATAGCCACAGAACCCCAATGACTATTATACTGGCCTAAGGCAGACTGAATTTGTATCCACTGTTGTGTGCAACACAACCAATTTAACTGTTTGTGCTAAAAATAAATAGCATTAGAATTAAATGACTAATTAGGGATGGCTCTGCAGCACAGTATCTTCTTATTACAATACAGTAGTGTTTCTGCATATTTTATTGGAACCTTTTATATTACCTTAAAAGGGAGGTGGCTTACAGAAATGTTTTTACAATAAGCATTCTGAAAAAAAAAAAGAATACTGTGTCTCTTGAGTTTGCAAACTTTGGTGCTGAGACTTCTATAATTTTCACATGATTTTGATGGGTGAAGGAAAAAGTAATTGGAATTGTAGTTGAAGTGGATACTCTGCAGAATTTTCTTTCACTAATTTAAATAAATCAACATTTTTCCTTGTGTGTGAAATTTTTTGAAATAAATGCAAAATTGCCTTAAGAAAGGGCTCATAAATATCCATGTACTTTCTGGATATCACTTAGTTATTAGAAGGGAGAGAGAGGAGAGAAGCAGAGCGATATAAGGAGAGACAGAAAACCTGAGAGAGATAGATGGGGGAAAAAACAGAGAGAGAATACCTTTAGCTAAAATTTCAGAATAGGAAATAGTCTCTAAGGTTAGAGGAATGTCAAGGACAAAATTTGCATAATCCATTCATCACAAACCTATCCAACAAGTATAATCTAGATCAATAACCCACCAGAATGTAATCAATACTCCATAAGGACACAATCATTCACCAGTCCTGTCTACTTCATCCTTACAAATCTTGCCTCGACTCCCTAGAATGTGAAGCAACTCTGACTCATTTCTGCAAAGTATTCTTACCAAGCAGGATGAACACACAGAACAGAATCCAGAAAGTATTAATAGTTTCACAAATTAGAAAGCTCAGCCCACCTATCAAACAAAAGCAGGCATCCCAGGTCAAAATCACCAGTAGATAAAATCAAGATAGTTTTATCTTGCCTAATTGAGAAAATTGCCTTCCTGGGTCCTGGAAAGGGAGTGACTAGGTTTTAAGAATGCTCTTTTTTTTGGGAGGGGGGAGGGGGTGTCTGTATAGACCTGGCTGTTCTTGAACTCACTCTGTAGACCAGGCTAGCCCTGGACTCAGAAATCTGCCTGCCTCTGCCTCCCAAGTTCTAGGATTAAAGGCATGTGCCACCACTGACCAGCTAAGAATACTCTTAATGCATAGCTATAATACCTGTCTATCATCATATTTTATTGTGTCATGTCTTAGTTTGGTTTCTGTTGTTGTGATAATACCAAACCAAGATTGGGGAAGAAATGGTTATTTGGCTTACACTTCCCCATCACAGCTCATCATTATGGGAAGTCAGGACAGGAACTTATCAGATAGAAACCACAGAGGAATACAATTTACTGACTTGCCTATAAGAGTAAGATCACCTTCCCATGGGTGGCATTACCCACAGTGGCATAGTTCCTCTTCAATTAGCAATCAATAAAATTTTCCACAGACATACACATAGGCCAATCATTGAATGGAGTCATTTCCTCAACTAAGGTTCCTTCTTCCCAGGTATATGAAGGTTACAAGCAAGAATAGCCATCACAGGTGAATTTGAAACATGGGAATTAAGAAGTACAGTGAAATTTTTTGCTTCTTACCAAAGTATTTACTTGGGGATATAGTGTTGCACTATTTTTCTTTTATCATTTAAAACAATTTTTAAATTTAAATATATTTTTGATGATATTTTTCCCTCTCCCTAGTAATTCCAGATCCTACACCCTCAATTTTAAGTTCTTTCTCAAGTAATTCCAGATCCTACACTACCCAATTTTAAGTTCTTTCTCAAAAAACAAGAAAGCAAATCTAAACACCACCAAAATATCAAGCAATCTAGCAATCAAGCAATCACTCAATCAAACAGTAACAACAAAAGAAAAACCCACCAAAGTGTAATCAAATGAAAGCACACAATAAAACCATGGAGTGTGTTATATTTTGGTCTGTTACTTCTGAGCATGAGGTTTGCCTTGGAGTGATCATTACATTGGAGAAAAGTGCTTTTTCCCCTCCCTCGGAAAGTATAAATGACTTCTATCCATTTGCTTGCCAAATTCATGATGTCAGTTTTTAGTTGGCTGAGTTAAACTCCATTGTACCACATTTTCTCTATTCATTTCTCTGTTGAGGAACATTTGGGTTGTTTCTGGCTATTATAAATACAGAATCAATTGAAAGTGGTAGAGCTATTTAGAGGGAGTCCCACATTTAAAGGTGAGGCCACCATCTTTGCTCCTATGACTAAGCAGACAGGTAGAACAAGGAACGCAGGGAACAAGCAACTGTAAGATCTTTTGGGACACGGTCCAACAGGGCTCCACCCTGCACCCAGGAGCTGGGCAGTGCCACAGCCATCTGCGCACCTATCCTGCCAGGGGGCATCTGTTCTGAAGGGAGACCCACATTTAGAGGTAGTCCCATGTTTAGAAGTGAGACCACCATCTTCACTCCTGTGACTGAGCAGGCTGTTACAGTCAGGAACACAGGTAACACCCAAGTGTAAGATCAATTGGGAAACAGTTCCCCAGAGCCCCACCTGCATCCAGTAGTTGGGCAGCACCACAGCACTCTGTACCAGAAGAGATACATACCCAGGGGTGCTGAGACAGCCTTGCAGGCACAAAGGAGGGACAAGCACCAGTCAGAGACATCAAGACCAACTAACACCAGACATAACCTGATGGTAAAAGGCAAATGTAGGAACATTATTAACATAAATCAAGGCAATATGGCACATCTAAATCCATTTCTTTCACAATGGCAAGTCCTGGATATGCAAACACACCTGAAAAGCAAGATTTGAATTTAAAATCACAGCTCATGATGCTGTTAGAGGGCTTCAAGAAGAACATAAATAACTCACTAAAAGAAATTAAGGAGAACACAGATTAATAGGTAGAAACCCTTAAAGAATTACAGGAACGCACTAACAAACAGGTAAAGGAATTGAACAAAACCATCCAGGATCTAAAAACAAAGGTAGAAACAATAAAGAAATTACAAAGGGAAACAACTCTGGACATAAAAAACCTAGGAAAGAAGTCAGGAGTCATGGATGCAAGCATGAACAACAGAATACAAGAGATAGAAGAGAGACTCTCAGATGTAGAAGATACCATAGAAAGCATTGACCCAACAGTCAAAGACAATGCAAATGAAAAATGCAAAAAGCACCTAACCCAGAATATCCAGGAAATCCAGGAAAAAATGAGAAGACCAAACCTAAGGATTATAGGAATAGAAGAGAGCAAAGATTTAAACCTTAAAGGGTCAGTAAATGTCTTCAACAAAATTATAGAAGAAAACTTCCCTAACCTAAAGAAAGAGATGACTATGAACACACAAGCCTACAGAACTCTAAATGGATTTGACCAGAAAAGAAATTCCTCCCATCACATAAAAATCAAAATGCCAAATGCACTAAACAAAGAAAGAATATTAAAAGCAGTAAGGGAAAAAGGTCAATAGCATATAAAGGTATACCTATCAGAAATACACCAGACTTCTCACCATAGACTATGAAAGTCAGAAGATCCTGGGCAGATCTCATACAGACTCTAAGAGAACACAAATGTCAGCCTAGACTACTATACCCAGTGAAATTCTCAATCAGCATAGATGGAGAGACCAAGATTTTCCATGATAAAACCAAATTTGCACAATGTCTTTCCACAAATCCAGCCCTGCAAAGGATAATAGGTGGAAATAGCCAATACAAGGAGAAAAACTACACCCTGGAAAAAATGAGATAGTAACCTTCTTACATCAAACCCAAAAGTAGATAACCACTCAAACATAAAGATAGCGTCAAGAATAGCAGGTGGCTTCATTGTTTTTAATAGCTGAGTAGTACTCCATAGTGTATATATACATTTTCTGTATACATTCCTCCGTTGAGGGACATCTGGGTTCTTTCCAGCTCTATTATAAATAAGGCTGCTATGAACATAGTGAAGCATGTGTCCTTATTGCATGTTGGAGAGTCCTCTGGGTATATGCCCAGTAGTGGTATAGCTGGGTCCTCTGGTAGTATTATGCCGAGTTTTCTGAGGAACCGCCAAATTGATTTCCAGAGTGATTTTACCAGCTTGCAAGTGGGTGGAACTGAAGAATGTCATCCTGAGTGAGATGATTTGTTCACAAAGTCACACATGATATGCACTCACTGATAAGCGGATATTAGCCCAGAAAATTGGAATATCCAAGGAACAATTCACATATCAAAGGATACCAAGAAGAAGGAAGGAGATGCACCTGGTCCTGGAAGGGCTCAATGTGGCAGTGTAGAGGAATACCAAAAAGGGGAGGCGGGAGTGGGTTGGTTGGGGAGCAGGGGGAGGGAAGATGGCGTATGGGACTTTTGGGGAGGGAGGAACCAGTAAGAGGGAAATCATTTGAAATGTAAATAAAGAATATACCTAATAAAAAATTTTTAAAAAAAGAAAGAAAAAGAATAGCAATAATAGTGGCAATAATCACTATTCCTTAATCTCTCTTAATATCAGTGGTCTCAATTCCCCAATAAAAAACATAGACTAACAGACTGGATACGTTATTGTTATTCCAGATATATTTGAGAATTGCTCTTTTTATCTCTGTGAAGAATTGAGTGGGAATTTTGATGGTGACAGCAGATGCTGTAGAGGATGTGGAGAAAGAGGAACACTCCTCCATTGCTCCAATCCAGTGGGATTGCAAGCTGGCACACTCTGGAAATCAGTCTGGCAGTTTCTCAGAAAATTGGGAATAGCTCTACTTGAGGACCCATCTATACTACTTCTTGGCATAACCCAAAAGATGCTCCAACATATAACAAGGACACATGTTTCATTATGTTTATAGCACCCTTATTTATAATAGTCAGAAGCAGGAAACAACCCAGATATCCTTCAAGAGAAAAGGATGCAGAAAATGTGGTACATTTACACAATGAAATACTACTCAGCTATTAAAAACAATGACTTCATGAAATGCACAAATGGACGGAACTTGAAAATATCATCCTGAGTGAGGTAACCCAGTCACAAAAGAACACACATGGTATGCACTTACTGATAAGTGAATATTAGCCAAAAGAACTTCTTTCTCAGATCATTTGTCATGTGTATATATTAAGACTACTAAATTTTGTCAGTTAATTTTGTATCCAGCTACATTGCTGAAAGTTTTTATTTGCTGTAGCACTTTCCTGGTAGTAATTGTTGGAACAATGTACTATCCCTTTATCTGCAAATAACATATTTTGACATCAGGGAAGCAACACATTTCACAATAGTCTTAAATAATATAAAATATGTCTAACCAAGCAAGTGGAAGACTTGTATGATAAAAACTTCAATACACTGAAGTTAGAAATTAAAGAAGATATGACAAGATGGAAAGATCTTCCACATTTATTAACATAGCAAAAAATGGCATCCTATTCACAATATAAATAAACTGGAGGATAAAACTACATAATCATCTCATCAGATAATGAAAAAAAAAACCTTTGACAATATCCAACACCCATTAATTTTTAACATCTTGGAGAGATCAGGGATACAAGACACATACCTAAACACAATAAAGGCAATATACAGCAAAGCAATAGCCAACATTAAATTAAATTGAGAGAAACTTAAAGCTATTTCACTAAAATTAAGGACAATTCAAAACTGACTACTCTCTCCATATCTCTTCAATATGGTATTTGAATTTCTTGCTACAGCAATAACACAGCTAAAGGAGACTAAGGTGAAACAAATTGGAAAGGAAGAAGTCAAAGTATTACTATTGGCAGATGGTATGATAGTATATAAAGTGACCTCAGGAATTCTACCAGAGAACTCCTACAACTGATAAATTCCTTCAGCAGAGTGGCTGGATACAAGATTAACTAAAAAATCAGTAGCCCTCATTATACAAATGATAAATGTGCTGAGAAAGAAATCAGGAAAACAACACTCTTCACAATAGCCACAAGTAACATAAAATATCTTGATGTAACTCTAAGCAAGCAAGTGAAAGACCTATATGATAAGAACTTCTAGTCTCTGGATAAGGAAATTGAAGAAGATACCAGATGGAAAAATCTCCAATACTAATGGATGAGTAGAATTAACAGAGTGAAAAATGGTTATGCTACCAAAAGGAACCTATAGATTCCATACAATTGCCTCCAAAATTCCAACATAATTCTTTTGAGACTTTGAAAGAGCAATTCTCAACTTCATGTGAGAAAACAAAAACCCAGGAGAGCAAAAACAATCCTGTACAATAAGAGAACTTCTAGAGAAATCACCTTCCCAGATTTCAGACTGTACTATAGATCAATAGTAACAAAAAGCACATGGTATTGGCATAGAAATAGAAATGTTGATTAATGAAACCTATTTAAAGGCCCAGAAATAAACCCACATACCTACAGACACTTTAGTGACAAAAAAGGCAAAACCACACAGTGGAAAAAAGAAAGCATCTTCCACAAATGGTGCTGGTATAACAGGATGTCTGAATGTAGCAGAGTGTAAGTAGATCCAAATTGATCATGTTGCACAAAATTCAAGCCCAAAGGGATCAAAGACAAAAACATAAAACAGGATACACTAAATCTAATAGAAGAGAAAGTGGGGAATAACCTTGAAGGTAATGGTACAGGAGAAAATTTCATGAACAGAACACTAATACCTCAGGCACTAAGATCAACAATTAATAAATGGGACCTCATCAAACTGGAAAGTTTCTGCAAAACAAAAAGCACTATTACCAATCCTACATATAACAGAGGATTGATATAAAAAATATATAAATAACTCAAGAAATTAGACTCCAACAAAACAAATGCACCAATAAAAAACGTGGTACAGAAGTAACCGAAAATTCTCAGCAGAGGAATCTTTAATGGCTGAGAAACTCTAAAAAATGTTCAGTGTTCTTAGTCATTAGAGAAATAAAAATCAAAATGACTCTGAGATTCCATCTTACACCAATAAGAATGGCTAAGAAAAAAAACTCATGCAACAGCTCGTGATGACGAGGATGTGTAGCAGGGGGATTACTTCCTCCACTGCTGGTGGGAGTGCAAATTGTACAACCAAGATGCCCCTCAACTGAAGAATGGATAAATAAATTGTGGTTCAAAATAGGGAAGAACCTTGAACATATGGGCACAGGGGAGAATTTCCTGAATAGAACTCCAATAGCTTATGCTCTAAGATCAAGAATTGACAAATGGGACCTCGTTAAATTACAAAGTTTTTGCAAGGCAAAAGACACTGTCAAAAAGACTAAGCGGCAACCAACCAACTGGGAAATGATCTTTACCAACCCTACATCCGACAGAGGGCTATTATCCAATATATACAAAGAACTCAAGAAGTTAAACTCCAGAGAGGCAAGTAACCCTTTTAAAAATGGGGTACAGAGCTAAACAAAGAGTTCTCACCTGAAGAATATCTAATGGCTGGGAAGCACCTAAAGAGATGTTCATCATCCTTAGTCATTAGGGAAATGCAAATCAAAACAACCGTGAGATTCCATCTCACACCAGTCAGAATGGCTAAGATCAAAAACACAGGAGACAGCAGTTGTTGGCGAGGACGTGTAGAAAGAGGAACACTCCTCCACTGCTGGTGGGATCGCAAGCTGGTACAACCACTCTGGAAAGCACTCTGGCGGTTCCTCAGAAAACTGGGCATGACACTCTCGAAGCATCCAGCTATACCACTCCTGGGCATATACCCAGAGGCTTCACCTGCATGCAATAAGGACACATGCTCCACTATGTTCATAGCAGCCTTATTTATAATAGCCAGAAGCTGGAAAGAACCCAGATGTCCCTCAATGGAGGAATGGATTCAGAAGATGTGGTATATTTACACAATGGAATACTACTCTGCAATTAAAAACAATGAATTCACGAAATTCCTAGGCAAATGGTCAGAACTTGAAAATATCATCCTTAGTGAGGTAACCCAATCACAAAAGAACACACATGGTATGCAGTCACTGATAAGGGGATATTAACCCAGAATCTCGGAATACCCTAGACACAATTCGCATATCAATAGATTTCCAAGAAGATGGAAGGAGAGACCCCTGGTCCTGGAAAGACTGGATGTAGGGGAATACCAGGACAGAGAAGCAAGAGGGGGTTGAATGGGGAAAAGAGGGAGGGAAGGGGGCTTATGGGATTTTCGGGGAGGGAAGAACCAGGAAAGGGGAAATGATTTTGAATGTAAATAAAAAATACTTAGAAAATAAAATAAAATTTAAAAAAAAAAGAAATTGTGGTTCATTTACAAAATGGAATACTACCCAGTTATTAAAAGCAAGGACATCATGAAATTTGCAGGCAAATGGATGGAACTAGAAAATATCTCCCTGAATGAGGCAACCCAGACACAAAAGAACATTCATGGTATAAACTCACTTATAAGTGGATATTAGCTATAAAGTACAATATAACCACATTATAATCTATAGACCCAAGGAAGCTAAACAAGAAGGAAGACCCAAAAGGAAGTTGCTTAAATTTCACTCAGCATGGGAAATAAAATAGTCATCTGATGTAGTGGGTAATAAGAGTACCACCTCGCCAGGCCTCTGCACCACTCCTTCCAAGTATCCAGTAAATCATGACTCTTAAACTTGAATAGTTAGCAAAATATCTTTATGTATATAAAACTCTCAATTACATAATGCCAATTTACAATGGTAAAGTATTATCCCAATATTTCTAACCTCTCTGAAACACCAGAAATACGTCTGAAGTCATCTGGATATCCGTGTCTCCCACTTTGCTCTGCTCATGTGGTCCTCCCCCCTCCACCCCTCACTTCCCTTAGTTCCTCCTCTTCTCTCCCCTCCAATCATTGGCCTCTCACTGCCTCAATGTGAATGGATAGGAAATATCTTGCAACAATCTGAAATAAATGGAAGGAGAGAACTGGGTGGGAGAGTAGATAAAGAGGGGTTTGGAGAGTGGGAAATCAAGTGTGGGGAGACCTGGGGAGAGAGGGCCTGGGAAGTGAATGGAAATCAGCAGCTGGGGTGTGGGGGCATCTCTAGGAGTTGCCAGAGACCTGGATGGGGGTAGGGGTGGGAAGGCTCCAGGGAATCTATGAGGGTGACTTTAGTCTAGACTCCTAGCAGTTGGGGATATGAAAACTGAAGTGGCCACCTTTTCTAGCCACTCAGGACTCCCAGTGGAGGGTAAGAACACGAACTGACCTACAAGATCTTTGAAACAATATATATATCCTGTGTACAAGATGTATAGGAACAAAGATAGAGCAGAGACTTAGGGAATGACCATCCAATGACGGGCCCAACTTGAAATCCGTCTTGTGAACAAGAATTAACGTTGGCATTACTAATGATACTTAGTTATGCTTGCAGACAGGAGCCTAGCATAACTGTCCTCTGAGCATTTCCACCCCAAAGCTGACCAGAACAGATACAAGGACCCACCAGCAATCATTGGATAGAGCACAGAGAATCTTGTGGATGAGTTGGAGGATGCCTCAAAATGGATAGGGACTCAACAAGGTGACCAGCAGAGTGAACTAACTTAAACCTTTGGGGTCAGAGACAGAACCACCAACCAAAGAGCAAGCAGTGGATAGACCTTAGCTCCCCTGAACATATGTAGCAGATGTGCAGTTTGGACTTCAAGTGAGTTCCCCAACAACTAGAGCAGGGCCTTTCTCTGAATCTTTTGCCTGTTTCTGAATTCAATTTCCCTAACTGGGCTACCTTGTCTGTCTCAGTGGGAGAGAATGTGCCCAGACCTGCAGTGACTTAATATACCAGGGTGGGTTGGTATCCAGCAGGGTCTCCCTTTTCTCTAAGGAGAAGAGAAAGGGGATATGGTAAGGGGAAGGCCTATTTTTGGTGAGGGGCAGGGTTGGTAGGAGAGTGGAAAGCTGTCATAGAATGAAGAGTGACTAAATAAGTATATTAATGGAAAAATGGCATCCTACCAGAAGCAATCTATAGATTTATTTCCATTTCCATTAAAAATTTCCATTAAAAATTTCATCAGCTGGAGGTCAACATGCAGAAGAATGCAAATTGACCCATCCTTATCTCCTTGCACTAAGCTCAATTCTAAGTGGATCAAAGATCTCCACATAAAACCAGACACACTGAAACTAATAGAAGGGAAACTAGGGAAGAACCTTGAACATATGGGCACAGGGGAGAATTTCCTGAACAGAACTCCAATAGCTTATACTCTAAGATCAAGAATAGACAAATGGGACCTCATTAAATTACAAAGTTTTTGCAAGGCAAAAGACACCGTCAAAAAGACAAAGCGGCAACCAACTAACTGGGAAATGATCTTTACCAACCTTACATCCGACAGAGGGCTAATATCCAATATATACAAAGAACTCAAGAAGTTAAACTCCAGAGAGGCAAGTAACCCTATTAAAAAATGGGGTACAGAGCTCCACAAAGAGTTCTCACCTGAAGAATATCTAATGGCTGAGAAGCACCTAAAGAGATGTTCATCATCCTTAGTCATTAGGGAAATGCAAATCAAAACAACCCTGAGATTCCATCTCACACCAGTCAGGATGGCTAAGATCAAAAACACAGGAGACAGCAGTTGTTGGCGAGGATGTGGAGAAAGAGGAACACTCCTCCACTGCTGGTGGAATTGCAGGCTGGTACAACCACTCTGGAAAGCAGTCTGGCGGCTCCTCAGAAAACTGGGCATGACACTTCCGGAGGATCCGGCTATACCACTCCTGGGCATATACCCAGAGACTTTACCTGCATGCAATAAGGACACATGCTCCACTATATTCATAGCAGCCTTATTTATAATAGCCAGAAGCTGGAAAGAACCCAGATGTCCCTCAACGGAGGAATGGATTCAGAAGATGTGGTATATTTACACAATGGAATACTACTCTGCAATTAAAAACAATGAATTCACGAAATTCCTAGGCAAATGGTCAGAACTTGAAAATATCATCCTTAGTGAGGTAACCCAATCACAAAAGATCACACATGGTATGAAGTCACTGATAAGGGGATATTGACCCAGAATCTCAGAATACCCTAGACACAATCAGCATATCAATAGATTTCTAAAAAGATGGAAGGAGAGACCCCTGGTCCTGGAAAGACTGGATGTAGGGGAACGCCAGGACAGAGTAATGAGAGGGGGTTGAACGGAGAAAAGAGGGAGGGAAGGAGGCTTATGGGACTTTCGGGGAGGGAGGAAACGGGAAAGGGGAAGTGATTTGGAATGTAAATTAAAAAAATAAAATAAAATTAAATTAAAAAAAAAAAAAAATTTCATCGCAATTCTTCACAGATCTGGGAAGGAATAGAACGGTGGAAGCCTTGGGAAGCTACGACAATCTTTATCCATAAATGAACTGCCAGAGTAGTCATCACCTCCAATTTGAAATTACACTATAGGGCTGTAGAAAAACAAAACAGAAAACAAAGCAAAGCAAAGAAAACTCCACCATGGTAATGGCACAAAACAGATACATTGATGAATGGAAGACTCAAACATAAATCCACACAAATATTGAAACATGAGTTTTGACAAAGAGCCCAGAAATACACACTAGAAAAGATATATCACCTTCAATTTTTTTATGTTCAAACTGGATATCTGTACATAGTAGTATATAAATGAATCCACACTTTTTTCCCTGTCCAAAACTCGAGTTCTAGTGGATCAAAGACCTAAACATAAAACTAGATACACTGAACCTGACAGGAGAGAAAGTGAAGAGCTAGCCTTAAACTCATTGGCATGGGAAAAGACTTGTTGACAGAACACCATTAGCACAGGAATCTAATATGAGCAATTAACATGTGGGACCTCATGAAACGGAGAAGCTTCTTCATGGCAAAGGACACAGTCATTTGGACCAAGCAGCAGGCTACAGAATGGGAAAAGATATTTACCACCTTCACACACAATACAGAGCTAATATTCAAAATATATAAAGAACTTAAGACACTAGATATCTAGAAAACAAATGAACAAATTTAAAAATCGGGTAGAGACTTAAACATAGAATTCTCAATGGAGCAAACTCAAATGACTGAGAAACACATAACAAAATGTTCACATTCCTCAGCAATCTGGGATATGCAAATCAAAACTACTTTTGAGAGTTCATCTTACAACTTTCAGAATGGGTAAGATCTAAAGAACAAATTTATACCTTCAGCTGTGAGGGCATCCATTGCTGGTGGGAGTGCAAACTTGTACAACCACTATGAATATCAGTGTGGTGTTTCCTCAGAAAGATGGAAATCTATCTACCTCAATATCCAGATATAGTACTTTTGGGCATATACTAAAAGGATGCGTCACCCTATCTGAGAGATACATGCTCTACCATTTATTTTATTTTATTTTTATTAGATATATTCTTTATTTACATTTCAAATGATATCCCCTTTCCTGGTTCTCCCACACCCTGAAAATCCCATAAGACATCCTCCCTCTCTATGTTCCCCAATCAACCCCCTTCCACTTCCCTGTCCTGGTATTCCCCTACACTGCTACATCTAGTCTTTTGAGGACCAGGAGCCTCTCTTCACTTTGAGGTTCAACAATGACATCCTCTGCTGCCTATGCGTCTGGAGCCATGGATAACACCATTTGTACTATCTGGTTGATGTTTTTGTCATGCACTAGCAGAGCCTTCTAGGTGACAGCTATATCCGGCTCCAGTCAGCAAATACTTTTGGGCATCAATAATAGTGTATGGGTTTTTTGTTGTTGTTTTCGTTTTGTTATTTTTTAGAATAATTTTTTTTATTTTCTATAATTTTTTATTTACATTCCAAATGATTTCCCATTTCCCCCCTCCCCAAAAGTCCCATAAGCACTCTTCAATCCCCCTGTTCCCCATTCAACTCCCTCTCGCTTCTCTGTCCTGGTTTTCCCTACATCCAGTCTTTCCAGGACCAGGAGTCTCTCCTTCCATCTTCTTGGACATCTATTGATATGTGAATTGTGTCTTGGGTATTCTGAGATTCTGGGTTAATATCCCCATATCAGTGATGGCATACCATGTGTGTTCTTTTGTGATTGGGTTACCTCACTAAGGATGATATTTTCAAGTTCTGAACATTTGCCTAAGAATTTTGTGAATTCATTGTTTTTAATTGCAGAGTAGTATTCCATTGTGTAAATATACCACAACGTCTGAATCCATTCCTCCGTTGAGGAACATCTGGGTTTTTCCAGCTTCTGGCTATTATACATAAGTATGCTATGAACATAGTGGAGCATGTGTCCTTATTGCATGCTGGTAAAGGCTCTGGGTATATGCCCAGGAGTGGTATAGCAGGATCCTCCGGGAGTGTCATGCCCAGTTTTCTGAGGAACCGCCAGACTGCTTTCCAATGTGGTTGTACCAGCTTGCAATCCCACCAGCAGTGGAGGAGTGTTCCTCTTTCTCCACATCCTCGCCTCACATCTGTCTCCTGTGTTTTTTGTCTTAGCCATTCTGACTGGTGTGAGGTGAAATCTCAGGATAGTTTTGATTTGCTTTTCCCTAATGACTAAGGATGTTGAACATTTCTTTAGGTGCTTCTCAGCCATTAGATATTCTTCAGGTGAGAACTCTTTGTTTAGCTCTGTACCCCATATTTTAATAGGGTTATTTGGCTCTATGGGGTCTAACTTCTAGAGTTCTTTGTATATATTGGATATTAGCCCTCTGTCAGATGGAGGGATGGTAAAGATCTTTTCCCAGCTTGTTGGTTGCCGCTTTATCCTTTTGACAGTGTCATTTGCCTTACAGAAACTTTGTAATTTTATGAGGTCCCTTTTGTCAATTCTTGACCTTAGAGCATAAGCTATTGGAGTTCTGTTCAGGAAATTTTCCCCTGTGCACATATGTTCAAGGTTCTTCCCTAGTTTCCTTTCTATTAGTTTCAGTGTGTCTGGTTTTATGTGGCGATCCTTGATCCACTTGGAATTGAGCTTAGTGCAAGGAAATAAGAATGGATATATTTGCATTCTTGTGCATGTTGACCTCCAGTTGAGCCAGCACCATTTGTTGAAAAGGCTATCTTTTTTCCACTGGATGGTTTTAGCTCCTTTGTTAAAGATCAAGTGACCATAAGAGTACGGATTCATTTCTGGGTCTTTAATTCTGTTCCATTGATCTACATGCCTGTCACTGTACCAATTCCATGCAGTTTTTAACGCTATTGCTCTGTAGTACAGCTGGAGGTCCGGGATACTGATTTCCCCCAGAACTTCTTTTACTCTTGAGAATAGTTTTTGCTATCCTGGGTTTTCTGTTATTCCAGATGACTATTTCATAGAAAAAATTATACAGATAAAATGGTAGGCATAAAAATATTTCTAAGTTGATTGAAAATGAAATTATAAACATTTTCTGATAAAATTGAAGATTTACATGGAAAATATCTCTCATAAAATTGAAGAAATAAATAAAAAAACGAGTTAAGACTGAGTATTTCATGGAAAAATTATACAGATAAAATGGTAGGCGACTCCGCCATCTTTGCTCCAGTGGCTGGGAAGTTGGGACAGCCAGGTTCTGAGACAGACAGGCATAATATCGCTTGGGTCTCGGGCGGCTTGTGTGTATGCGGCTCCCAAGTGCTGGGCTGATCTGCAGTAACCAGCGCGCCAGCTCTGCTGTGGGACTTCTGCCTGGCAGAGGGACCCCGCACTGGGCGGGAGCCTACCAGCTTACCTTCTGCGATCTCTGTTCCCGCAGACTGCACTGAAGAGACAGATACCCAGGCTCTCTCCCCAATATAACATCACTTGGGACACGGCCTGTTGGGGCTTCCATCTGCGCCCAAGAACGGATCAGCGCTGTGGTCATCTGGGTGCCAGATCTGCAGGCCATCGTGTCTGCAGGGTGAGCAGCACCACTGAGAGAGTGCAGACTGCACTCCGCCATCTTTGCTCCAGTGGCCGGGAAGTTGCGACAGCCGGGCTCTGAGACAGACAGGCATAATATTACTTGGGTCTTGGGCAGATTGTGTGCACGTGGCTCCCAAGAGCTGGGCGGATATGCAGTAAACAGCGTGCTACCACTGCTGTGGGATTTCTGCCTGGCAGAGGGACGCCCCTCCCCCCCTAGGAGAGATCACACACCCCTGCACAGGGCAAGAGCCTACCAGCCTCCCTTTGGCGACCTCTGCTCCTGGAATCCACTAGGCTGAGCCTTTGGATGTGCAAGGACTCCCCAATATAAGATCACTTGGGGCAAGGCACATCAGGGCTCCAAAGTCACTCAGGAGCAGGCAGGCCCCAGAAATCATTGCCAGGGGAATCCTGGTAATTCAGGGGGGGGCAGAAATAGCTTTGCAGGCTCACAGGAGGTCCAACCAACAGCCAGTGGCAGCAGGACCAACTAACATCAGAGGTATCCAGATGGCAAAAGGCAAACGTAGGAATGTTACTAACAGAAATCAAAGTAATATGGGACCATCCGAACCCAACTTTCCAACAGCAGCAAGTCCTGGATACCCCACAACACCCGAAAGACAAGATCTGGATTTAAAATCACTTCTCATGATGCTATTAGAGCATCACAAGAAGGACACAAATAAATCTCATAAAGAATTACAGGAGACCATGAATCAACGGTTAGAAACCCTTACAAAGGAAACACAAAAATCGCTTAGAGAAATGTGGGAGAACATGGATCAAAAGATGGAGGCGCACAAGGAGACAACACAAAAATCGCTTAACGAGATGAATCAATGGGTAGATGCACTCACAAAGGAATCACAAAAATTGCATAAAGAAATGCAGAAGAATATGGGTCAACAGACAGATGCCCATAAGGAGGCAACACAACAATTGCTGAAAGAAATGAATCAACGGTTAGATGCCCTTACAAAGGAAACACGAGAACTGCTTAAAGAAATGCAGGAGATGATGGATCAACAGATGGATTCCCATGAGGAGGAAACACAAAAATCGCTCAGAGAAATGCAGGAGAACATGGGTCATCAGGAAGAAATCCTGAAAGAGGTAATGCAAAAATACCTTAAAGAAATACAGGAAAATACAAACAAACAAGTGAAGGATCTCAGCAAATCCATCCAAGAACTAAAAAAGGAAGTAGAAACAACTAAGAAATCACAAAGGGAGACAACTTTGGAGATAGAAAACCTTGGGAAGAAATCAGGAGTCATAGATGCAAACATCAACAATGGAATACAAGAGATGGAAGAAAGAATCTCAGGTGCTGAAGATTCCATAGAAAGCATCGACTCAACAGTCAAAAAAAATGCAAAATGCAAAAAACGTGTAACCCAAAACATCCAGGAAATCCAGGACACAATGAGAAGACCAAACCTAAGGATTATAGGTATAGATGAGAGTGAAGATTTGCAACTTAAAGGGCCAGTAAACATCTTCAACAAAATTATGGAGGAAAACTTCCCTAACCTAAAGAGAGAGATGCCGATGAACGTACAAGAAGCCTACAGAACTCCAAACAGACTGGACCAGAACAGAAATACCTCCCGTCACATAATAATCAAAACACCGAATGTTCTAAACAAAGAAAGAATCCTAAAAGCAGTAAGAGAAAAGGGCCAAATAACATACAAAGGAAGACCTATCCGAATCACATCAGACTTCTCACCAGAGACTATGAAAGCCAGAAGATCCTGAGCAGATCTCATGCAGACACTAAGAGAGCACAAATGCCAGCCTAGACTACTATACCCAGCAAAACTCTCAATCACCATAGATGGAGAGACCAAGATATTCCATGATAAAACCAAATTTTCACAATATCTTTCCACAAATCCAGCCCTGCAACGGATAATAGGTGGAAACCTCCAATACAGGGAGAGAAACAACACCCTGGAAAAAATGAGATAATAACTTTCTTGAATCAAACCCAAAAGTAGATAACCACTCAAACATAAAGATAGCGTCAAGAATGGCAAGTGGCAATAATAACTATGCCTTAATCTCTCTTAATATCAATGGTCTCAATTCCCCAATTAAAAGACATAGACTAGCAGACTGGATACGTAAACAGGACCCAGCATTTTGCTGCATGCAGGAAACGCACCTCAGTGTCAAAGACAAACACTACCTCAGAGTAAAAGGCTGGAAAACAATTTTACAAGCAAATGGCCCCAAGAAACGAGCTGGAGTAGCCATCCTAATACGAGATAAAATTGATTTTCAACCTAAAGTGATCAAAAAAGACACAGAAGGACACTACATACTGATCAAGGGAAAAATCCACCATTAAGAACTCTCAATTCTGAATATCTATGCTCCAAATGCAAGGGCACCCTCATTCGTAAAAGAAACTTTACTAAAACTCAAAGCACACATCGCACCGCACACAATAATAGTGGGTGACTTCAACACCCCGCTCTCTGAAATGGATCGTTCAGGAAAGCAGAAACTAAACAGGGACACAGTGAATCTAATTGAAGCCTTGGACCAACTGGAACTAACAGATATATATAGAACATTTCATCCTAGAGCTAAAGAATACACCTTCTTCTCAGCTCCTCATGGTACCTTCTCCAAAATTGACCATATAATTGGTCACAAATCAGACCTCAACAGACAAAAGAAGATAGAAATAATCCCATGCCTCCTATCAGATCACTATGGAATAAGGGTGGTCTTCAATGGCAACAAAAACAAAAGAAAACCCACGTACACATGGAGGCTGAACAATGCTCTACTCAATGATAACTTGGTCAAGGTGGAAATAAAGAAAGAAATCAAAGACTTTTTGAAAGTTAATGAAAATGAAGGCACAACATACCCTAATTTATGGGACACAGTGAAAGCAGTGCTAAGAGGAAAATTCATAGCCCTGAGTGCCGCCAAAAAGAAACGGGAGACAGCATACACTAACATCTTAATGGCACACCTGAAAGCCCTGGAACAAAAAGAAGCAAATACACCAAAGAGGAGTAGAAGGCAGGAAATCATCAAACTCAGGGCTGAAATCAATCAAGTAGAAACAAATAAAACCATACAAAGAATCAACAAAACGAGGAGTTGGTTCTTTGAGAAAATCAACAAGATAGATATGCCCTTAGCCAGACTAACCAGAGGGCACAGAGATAGTATCCAAATTAATAAAATCAGAAACGAAAAGGGAGAGTTAACAACAGAAACTGAGGAAATTCAAAAAATCATCAGATCCTACAACAAAAACCTGTATTCAACACAACTAGAAAATCTTGAGGAAATAGACAATTTCCTTGACAGATACCAAGTACCAAAATTAAATCAGGATCAAATAGACCATCTAAACCGTCCTATAACCCCTGAAAAGAGAAGTTGTCATTGGAAGTCTTCCAACCAAAAAAAGCACAGGTCCAGATGGTTTTAGTGCAGAATTCTATCAGACCTTCAAAGAAGACCTAACACCAATACTCTTCAAACTGTTCCACAAAATAAAAACAGAAGGAACACTACCCAACTCGTTCTATGAAGCCACAATTACACTAATACCAAAAGCACACAAAGATCCGACAAAGAAAGAGAATCTCAGGCCAATCTCTCTTATGAATATCGATGCAAAAATACGCAATAAAATTCTTGCCAACCGAATCCAAGAACACATCAAAACGATCATTCACCACGATCAAGTAGGCTTCATCCCAGGGATGCAGGGATGGTTCAATATAAGGAAATCCATCAATGTAATCCACTACATAAACAATCTCAAAGAAAAAAACCACATGATCATCTCATTAGATGCTGAGAAAGCATTTGACAAAATTCAGCATCCTTTCATGCTAAAGGTCTTGGAAAGATCAGGAATTCAAGGCCCATATCTAAACATAGTAAAAGCAATTTACAGCAAACCAGTAGCCAGCATCAATTTAAATGGAGAGAAACTTGAAGCAATCCCACTAAAATCAGGGACTAGACAAGGCTGCCCTCTCTCTCCATATCTTTTCAATATAGTACTTGAAGTTCTAGCTGGAGCAATTAGACAACAAAAAGAGGTCAAAGGGATACAAATTGGAAAGGAAGAAGTCAAACTATCACTATTTGCAGACGATATGATAGTATACTTAAGCGACCCTAAGAACTCCACCAGAGAACTCCTACAGCTGATAAACGACTTCAGCAAAGTGGCCGGATATAAAATCAACTCAAGCAAGTCAGAAGCCTTCCTATACTCAAAGGATAGGCAGGCTGAGAAAGAAGTAAGAGAAATAATACCCTTCACAATAGCCACAAACCATATTAAGTATCTTGGCGTGACTCTAACCAAACAAGTGAAAGATCTGTATGACAAGAACTTCAACTCTCTGAAGAGAGAAATTGAAGAAGACCTCAGAAGATGGAAAAATCTGCCATGCTCATGGATTGGCAGGATTAATATAGTAAAAATGAGCATCTTACCAAAAGTAATACACAGATTCAATGCAATCCCCATCAAAATCCCAACTCAATTCTTCATAGAGTTAGAAAGAGCAATTCAAAAATTCATCTGGAATAACAGAAAACCCAGAATAGCTAAAACTATTCTCAAGAGTAAAAGAACCTCTGGGGGAATCAGTATCCTGGACCTCAAGCTGTACTACAGAGCAATAGTGTTAAAAACTGCATGGTATTGGTACAGTGACAGACATGTAGATCAATGGAACAGAATTGAAGACCCAGAAATGAATCCACACTCCTATGGTCACTTGATCTTTGACAAAGGAGCTAAAACCATCCAGTGGAAAAAAGATAGCCTTTTCAACAAATGGTGCTGGCTCAGCTGGAGGTCAACATGCAGAAGAATGCAAATTGACCCATTCTTATCTCCTTGCACTAAGCTCAATTCTAAGTGGATCAAAGATCTCCACATAAAACCAGACACACTGAAACTAATAGAAGGGAAACTAGGGAAGAACCTTGAACATATGGGCACAGGGGAGAATTTCCTGAACAGAACTCCAATAGCTTATGCTCTAAGATCAAGAATAGACAAATGGGACCTCATTAAATTGCAAAGTTTTTGCAAGGCAAAAGACACTGTCAAAAAGACAAAGCGGCAACCAACTAACTGGGAAATGATCTTTACCAACCTTACATCCGACAGAGGGCTAATATCCAATATATACAAAGAACTCAAGAAGTCAAACTCCAGAGAGGCAAGTAACCCTATTAAAAAAATGGGGTACAGAGCTAAACAAAGTGTTCTCAGCTGAAGAATATCTAATGGCTGAGAAGCACCTAAAGAGATGTTCATCATCCTTAGTCATTAGGGAAATGCAAATCAAAACAACCCTGAGATTCCATCTCATACCAGTCAGGATGGCTAAGATCAAAAACACAGGAGACAGCAGTTGTTGGCGAGGATGTGGAGAAAGAGGAACACTCCTTCACTGCTGGTGGAATTGCAAGCTGGTACAACCACTCTGGAAAGCAGTCTGGCAGTTCCTCAGAAAACTGGGCATGACACTCCCGGAAGATCCGGCTATACCACTCCTGGGCATATACCCAGAGGCTTTACCTGCATGCAATAAGGACACATGCTCCACTATGT
Source organism: Tokudaia tokunoshimensis (assembly GCA_036184795.1). Lineage (NCBI taxonomy): Eukaryota > Metazoa > Chordata > Mammalia > Rodentia > Muridae > Tokudaia > Tokudaia tokunoshimensis. Next base: position 10,342,307 of record BTHU01000005.1, on the reverse strand, counting down.
TCATAGCAGCCTTATTTATAATAGCCAGAAGCTGGAAAGAACCCAGATGTCCCTCAACGGAGGAATGGATTCAGAAGATGTGGTATATTTACACAATGGAATACTACTCTGCAATTAAAAACAATGAATTCACGAAATTCCTAGGCAAATGGTCAGATCTTGAAAATATCATCCTTAGTGAGGTAACCCAATCACAAAAGAACACACATGGTATGCAGTCACTGATAAGGGGATATTGACCCAGAATCTCGGAATACCCTAGACACAATCTGCATATCAATAGATTTCTAAGAAGATGGAAGGAGAGACCCCTGGTCCTGGAAAGAATGGATGTAGGGGAACACCAGGACAGAGTAACAAGAGGGGGTTGAATGGAGAAAAGAGGGAGGGAAGGGGGCTTATGGGACTTTCGGGGAGGGAGGAAACGGGAAAGGGGAAATGATTTGGAATGTAAATTTAAAAAAATAAAATAAATAATAAAAAAATTTTAAAAATTTAAAAAAAATTTTAAAAAAATGATAGGCATAAAGATATACCTATGTTTTTTGAAAGTGGAATTATAAAGACTTTCTGATAAAATTGAATATCTACAAGGAAAATATTCCTGAAAAATTTCAACAACTATATAGAGAAACATGTTAAAACTATTACATGGAAAATTATACAGATAAAATGGAAGGTATAAAAATGTTCCTAAGTTGATTGAAAGTAAAAATATAGACATTGTTTGATAAAATTGAAGATCCACATGGAAAATACCTCTGATAAAAATTGAAGAAAAACACAGAGAAACAATAAAATTGAAGATTATCATGGACAATTATACCGACAAAATGGGAGGCACAAAAACATTCCTAAATTGATTGAAAGTAGAACTACAAACACCTCCCCCTCCCCCGTTGAGGAAACCAAAGATCTACATGAAAAACACCTCTGACAAAATCGAAGATATACACAGAAAAAATGTTAAAATTAAAGATTATCATGGAAAATAATACAGTCAAAATGGTAGACACAAAAAGCATTACTGAATTGAAAGAGGAGTCATAAACATTTTCTGATAAAATCCAAGATCCACATGAAAAACATCTCTGCTAAACTATGTTTTTTTGTTGGGGAATTGAGTCTATTGACATTATAAGATATTAAGGAATAGTGATTGTTGCTTACTGTTATTTTTGATCTTTTTATGTTTGTGTGGTTACTTTCTTTTGGGTTTGTTGGAAAAAGATGACGTTCTTGCTTTTTCTAGGGGGTAGTTTCCCTCCTCCTGTTGGTGTTTTCCATCTATAATCATTTGTAGGGCTGGATTTGTGGAAAGATATTGTGTAAATTTGGTTTTATCATGGAATGTCTTGGTTTCTCCATCTATGGTAATTGAGAGTTTTGCTGGGTATAGTAGTTTGGGCTGGCATTTGTGTTCTCTTAGGGTCTGTATAAGATCTGCCCAGGATCTTCTGGCTTTCATCATCTCAGGTGAGAAGTCTGGTGCAATTCTGATAGGCCTGCCTTTATAGGTTACTTGACCTTTATCCCTTACTACTTTTAATATTCTTTCTTTGTTTAGTGCATTTGGTGTTTTGATTATTATGTGCCGGGAGGACTTTCTGGTCTGGTCCAGTCTGTTTGGAATTCTGTAGGCTTCTTGTATGTTCATGGACATCTCTTTCTTTAAGTGAGGGAAGTTTTCTTCTATAATTTTGTTAAAGATATTTACTGGCCCTTTAAGTCGGAAATCTTTGCTCTCTTCTATACCTATCTTCCTTAGGTTTGGTCGTCTCATTGTGTCCTGGATTTCCTGGATGTTTTGGCTCAGGTTTTTGCATTTTGCATTTTCTTTAACTGTTGACTCAAGGTTTTCTATGGTATCTTCACCCCCTGAGATGCTTTCTTCTATCTCTTGTATTCTCTTGTTGATGTTTGTGTCTATGACTCCTGAATTCTTTCCAAGATTTTCTATCTCCAGAGAGGTCTCACTTTGTGATTTCTTTATTGTTCCTACTTCCATTTTTAGATCCTGAATAGTTTTGTTCAGCTCCTTTACTTGTTTGTTTGTGTTCTCCTATAATTCTTTCAGGGATTTTTGTGTTTCCTCTTTAAGGGCCTTTACCATTTTACCCATGTTCTCCTGTATTTCTTTAAGGTTATTATTTATGTCCTTCTTGATGAACTCTAACAGCATCGTGAGAATAGACTTTAAATCCAACTCTTGCTTTTCCGGTGTGCTGGGGCATCCCAGACCTGCTGTGGTGGGAGAACTGGGCTCTGATGTTACCAAGTAGCTGTGGTTTCTGTTGGTAAGATTCTTGCATTTGCCATTCACCATATGGTTATCTCTGGTGTTAGTTGGTCTTGTTGTCTCTGGTTGGAGGTTTCCCCTCCTATGGGCCTGTAAACCTGTGTCTGTACTCCTGGGAGACCAACTCTCTTCTGGCAGGGTCTGTGCACAGAAGGCTGTGGAGCTGTCTGGTTCCCTGCTGCAAACGGCGGCCAGAAGGGAAGACTCCTGTCCCAGCTACTCAGATGATCATATGCTTTGTTTGCTCCTAACTGTACCCCTCCAGAGAGAAGGTGGAGATCTCACCTCTACACTCAGAAGTGAAATTGCTGCTGGGAGATCATTCTCTCCTGGTGGGCTAAGCAGAGAAGGCTGTGGAGCTGACTGGTTCCCTGCTGCAAATGACAGCTGAAAGGGAGGACTCCTGTCCCCGCTGCTCCACTGATCATATGCCCAGTGTGCTCCTAGCCGTAAGGCTCCAGAGAGAAGGTGAACCATCCCTGCATCCCTAGGATGAAGCTTACTTGATCGTGGGGAATTATCATTTTGATGTGTTCTTGGATTCGGTTGGCAAAAATTTTATTGGGTATTTTTGCATCGATATTCATAAGAGAGATTGGCCTGAGATTCTCTTTCTTTGTCAGATCATTGTGTGTTTTTGGTATTAGCATAATTGTGGCTTCATAGAACGAGTTGGGTAGTGTTCCTTCTGTTTCTATTTTGTGGAACAGTTTGAAGAGTATTGGTGTTAGGTCTTCTTTGAAGGTCTGATAGAATTCTGCACTAAAACCATCTGGACCTGTGCTTTTTTTGGTTGGAAGACTTCCAATGACGACTTCTATTTCATCAGGGGTTATAGGATGGTTAAGATGGTCTATTTGATCCTGATTTAATTTTGGTATTTGATATCTGTCTAGGAAATTGTCCATTTCCTCCAGATTTTCTAGTTGTGTTGAATACAGGCTTTTGTAGTAGGATCTGATGATTTTTTGAATTTCCTCAGTTTCTGTTGTTATATCACCCTTTTCGTTTCTGATTTTGTTAATTTGAATACTGTCTCTGTGCCCTCTGGCTAGTCTGGCTAAGGGCTTATCTATCTTGTTGATTTTCTCAAAGAACCAACTCCTAGTTTTGTTGATTCTTTGTATGATTTTATTGGTTTCTACTTGATTGATTTCAGCCCTGAGTTTGTTGATTTCCTGCCTTCTACTCCTCTTGGGAGTATTTGCTTATTTTTGTTCCAGGGATTTCAGGTGTGTCATTAAGCTGCTAGTGTATGCTTTCTTCCATAGCACTTAGGGCTGTGAATTTTCCTCTTAGCACCGCTTTCATTGTGTAACATAAATTAGGGTATGTTGTGCCTTCCTTTTCATTAAATTTTAAAAAGTCTTTGATTTCTTTCTTTATTTTTTCCTTGACCAAGTTATCATTGAATAGAGCATTGTTCAGCTTCCATGTGTATGTGGGCTTCCTGTTGTTTTTGTTGCTATTGAAGACAACCCTTGTTCCATAGTGATCTGATAGGAGGCATGGGATTAGTTCGATCTTCTTACATCTGTTGAGGTCTGTTTTGTGACCAATTATATGGTCAATTTTGGAGATGGTACTATGAGTTGCTGAGAAGAAGGTATATTCTTTTGCTTTAGGATGAAATATTATACATATTTCATTACTTCCATTTGGTCCAAGGCTTTAATTAGTTTCACTGTGTCCCTGTTTAGTTTCTGCTTTCCTGAACGACCCATTTCAGAGAGCGGGGTGTTGAAGTCACCCACTATTATTGTGTGAGGTGCGATGTGTGCTTTGAGCTTTAGTAAAGTTTCTTTTACAAATGAGGATACCCTTCTATTTGGAGCATAGATGTTCAGAATTGAGAGTTTTTCTTGGTGGATTTTTCCTTTGACCAGTATGTTGTGTCGTTCTGTGTCTTTTTTGATGACTTTAGGGTGAAAGTCAATTTTATCTGATATTAGGATAGCTACTTCGGCTCATTTCCTGGGACCATTTGCTTGTAAGATTGTTTTCCAGCCTTTTACTCTGAGGTAGTGTTTGTCTTTGACACAGAGGTTTGTTTCCTGCATGCAGCAAAATGCTGGATCCTGTTTACGTATTCAGTCTGTTAGTCTACGTCTTTTTATTGAGGAATTGAGACTGTTGATATTAAGAGAGATTAAGGAAGAGTGATTATTGCCACCTGCTACTCTTTATGTTTGAGTGGTTATCTACTTTTGGGTTTGATGAAAGACGGATACTATCTCGTTTTATCCAGGGTGTTGTTTCTCTCCTTGCATTGGCGATTTCCACCTATTATCCTTTGCAGGGCTGGATTTGTGGAAAGATATTGTGTAAATTTGGTTTTATCATGGAATGTCTTGGTCTCTCCATCTATGCTGATCGAGAGTTTTGCTCGGTATAGTAGTCTAGGTTGGCATTTGTGTTCTCTTAGTGTCTGCAGGAGATCTGCCCAGGATCTTCTGGTTTTCATAGTCTCTGGTGAGAAGTCTGATGTGATTCGGATAGGTCTTCCTTTGTATGTTACTTGGCCTTTTTCTCTTACTGCTTTTAATATTCTTTCTTTGTTTAGTACATTTGATGTTTTGATTATTATGTGATGGGAGGTATTTCTGTTCTGGTCCAGTCTGTTTGGAGTTCTGTAGGCTTCTTATATGTTCATCGGCGTCTCTCTCTTTAGTTTAGGAAGTTTTCCTCCATAATTTTGTTGAAGATATTTACTGGCCCTTTAAGTTGCAAATCCTCACTCTCATCTATACCTATAATCCTTAGGTTGGGTGTTCTCATTGTGTCCTGGATTTCCTGGATGTTTTGGGTTACACGTTTTTTGCATTTTGCATTTTCTTTGACTGTTGAGTCGATGCTTTCTATGGTATCTTCTGCACCTGAGATTCTTTCTTCCATCTCTTGTATTCTATTGTTGATGTTTGCATCTATGACTCCTGATTTCTTCCCAAGGTTTTCTATCTCCAATGTTGTCTCCCTTTGTAATTTCTTAGTTGTTTCTACTTCCTTTTTTAGATCCTGGGTGGATTTGCTCAGATCCTTTACTTGTTTGTTTGTATTCTCCTGTATTTCTTTAAGATATCTTTGCATTTCCTCTTTCAGGATATCTGCCTGTTGACAGAAGTTCTTCTGTATTTCTCTAAGCGATTTTTGTGTCGCCTCCTTATGGGCCTCCATCTGTTAACCCATATTGTCCTGCATTTCTTTAAGCGATTTTTGTGTTTCCTTTGTAAGGGTTTCTACCCGTTGATTCATGGTCTCCTCTATTTCTTTATGAGATTTATTTACATCCTTCTTGAAATACTCTAGTAGCATCAAGAGAAATGATTTTAAATCTAGATCTTGCCTTTTGGGTGTGATGGGGTATCCAGGACTTGCTGCTGTTGGAGAGTTGGGTCCGGATGGTGCCATATTGCCTTGATTTCTGTTAGTAACGTTCCTACGTTTGCCTTTTGGCATCTGGTTATCTCTGGTGTTAGTTGGTCCTGCTGTCACTGGCTGTTGGTTGGACCTCCTGTGAGCCTGGAAGGCTATTTCTGCCCCACTCCCCCCACTGGATGACCAGGATTCCCATAATACCAATTGCCGAGGGGCTGCCCTGCTCCTGATTAATTTTTGAGCCCTGATATATCTTGCCCCAAGTGATGTTATACTTGGGGGAATCCCTGTGTACCTGGAGACTCAGAGTAGTCAATCCCTGGATCAGAGGTGGCTAAGGGGAGGCTGATGCGCTCTCTCCCAGTATGCTCTCTCCAGGTGCAGGTCCCTCTGTAGGGCAGATGTCCCATTGCAGAGCTGTCACGTAGGTGACCACAGAACTGCCCAACTCTTGAGTGCAAGGAGCGCACAAGCTGGCCGAGTCCCAAGCAATGTTATCCTCAGTTATCCCTGTGCCTGGAGGTCCCAACTGATCTGTTGCTGGAACAAAGATCTCTGAATACCTCTTAATAGCATACTACAGAGAACCCTCCTCCTAAGGTTGATTTGGGATTAAGCTATTATACATTGAGTGAAGGAAAAAGAATCAAGAAGGGAACCAGAAAGGAGGAATTATGAAATTGTTTTCCAGCTTTTTACTCTGAAGTTGGGTCTGTCTTTTTCACTGAGGTGCACTACCTGTATGCAGCAAAATGTTGGGTACTGTTTTCAGATCCAGTCTTTTTATTGGGGAGCTAAGTCCATTGATATTAAGAGATACTAAGCAAAAGTTGCTATTGCTTCTTGTTAATTTTGTTACTAGAGATAGAATTATGCTTCTGCAGCTTTCTTCTTTTGGGTTTGTTAAAAGACGATTACTTTCTTAATTTTTCTAGAGTGTAGTTTTTCTCTTCTTTGTGTAGAAATTTTCCATCTATTATCCATTGTAGGGCTAGATTTCTTGAAAGATATTGTATAAATTTCATTTTGTCATAGAATATCTTGGTTTCTCCATCTATGTTAGTTGAGAGTTTTGCTGGGTATGGTAGTCTTGGCTGGCATTTGTATTCTCTTAGGGTCTTTGTGACATCTGCCCAGGATCTTCTAGCTTTCATAGACTCTGGTGAGAAGTCTGGTGTAATTCTGATAGGTATACCTTTATATGTTACTTTACCTTTTTCCCTTACTACTTTAGATATTCTTTCTTTGTTTTGTGCATTTGGTGTTTTGACTATTATGTGACAGGAGGAATTTCTTTTCTGGTCCAATCCATTTGGAGTTCTGTAGACCTCTTGTATGTTTATGTGCATCTCTTTCTTTAGGTTAGGGAACTTCTATAATTTTGTTGAAGACATTTACTGACCCTTCAAGTTGGGAATCTTTGCTTTCTTCTCTACCTACTATCCTTAGATTTGGCCTTCTCATTGTGCTCTGGATTTCCTGGATGTTTTGGGTTAGGAGCTTTTTGATTTTTTCATTTCTTTGACTGTTGTGTCAATGTTTTCTATGGTATCTTCTGTACCTGAGATTCTTTCTTCTATCTCTTGTGTTCTGTTGGTGGTGCTTGCATCTCCTGATCTCTTTCCTAGGTTTTCAATCTCCAGGGTTGTCTCTCTTTTGATTTCTTTATTGCTTCTACTTCCATTTTTAGATCCTGTATGGTTTTGTTCCATTCCTTTACTTGTTTGTTTGCTTTTTCCTGTAATTCTTTAAGGGATTCTTGTATTTTCTCTTTAAGGACTTCTAGCTGTTTACCTGCATTCTCCTGTATTTCTTTAAGGGATTCTTGTGTTTTGTTTTTAAGGGCTTCTAGCTGTTTACCCGCATGACACTACTAAATTCATTTGAGTTGAATGATACAGCATCAGGGTCTATTCCTGATTTGTTTTGATAGCTTCTCATCTTGCATTCTCTGCAAGATGTGAGCTCAGTCATCATGTTAGTTAAAGATGCCCTTCTTCTCACACCTTGATGGGATCTGCCAGCTGTTAATTCAGGTGTACACTCTTTTCTCAAACATTTTGGTGACCAGCTTATAGTCTTACTGTGTTAGGGAGCTAATTCTTACCATAGCTATGAAGATGTAGGAACAGTATTTTCTTGGTTTTTTTTTTAATTTACATTCCAAATCACTTCCCCTTTCCCGTTTCCTCCCTCCCCGAAAGTCCCATAAGCCCCCTTCCCTCCCTCTTTTCTCCATTCAACCCCCTCTCGTTACTCTGTCCTAGCGTTCCCCTACATCCAGTCTTTTCAGGACCAGGGGTCTCTCCTACCATCTTTTTAGAAATCTATTGATATGCGGATTGTGTCTAGGGTATTCCGAGATTCTGGGTCAATATCCCCTTATCAGTGACTGCATACCATGTGTGTTCTTTTGTGATTGGGTTACCTCACTAAGGATGATATTTTCAAGATCTGACCATTTGCCTAGGAATTTCGTGAATTCATTGTTTTTAATTGCAGAGTAGTATTCCATTGTGTAAATATACCACATCTTCTGAATCCATTCCTCCGTTGAGGGACATCTGGGTTCTTTCCAGCTTCTGGCTATTATAAATAAGGCTGCTATGAATATAGTGGAGCACGTGTCCTTATTGCATGCAGGTAAAGTCTCTGGGTATATGCCCAGGAGTGGTATAGCCGGATCCTCCGGAAGTGTCATGCCCAGTTTTCTGAGGAGCCGCCAGACTGCTTTCCAGAGTGGTTGTACCAGCCTGCAATTCCACCAGCAGTGGAGGAGTGTTCCTCTTTCTCCACATCCTCGCCAACAACTGCTGTCTCCTGTGTTTTTGATCTTAGCCATCCTGACTGGTGTGAGATGGAATCTCAGGGTTGTTTTGATTTCTGGTGTAATGTAGGCAATCATCTTTCTCTAAAGCCTTATTTTCAGAAGCTTTCCTGAACCACAATTTATTGTTTCAATTAGATTAAACAATATGTTGAAAGAGCAACAGTTCCCATATGTTCCTGGTGACAGTGTTTGGCTTCATCAGAGAAGTAACCCTCATTTTTTACCTGATTGACACGGCAGTTCATATCCTGTTCCACACCTTTTCCTTACCTTCCTCTGTTCCAGTCTCCTACATTTTAATTCTAACACCCCTTTTAGCTGAAATAGATTCTATTACTAAGTCATAAGAAGATGATAAAGGCAGAATAAAGTCTTCAGCATAGATCCTTTGATCCATCAAGCTGGTAACTATATAATAATCAGGGTCATGAAAATATCCTGTAGCTCAGAGTGCCCAGTGATAGTACAGTCTTATGCAAAAAGAGGAGAAAGGCTTCACCAGAAACCAGTGCTGCTAGAACCTTGGTGTCTAGCCTGCTACCTCCTAAATGCAGGATCACAAATTTTATTGCTCAAGTCATCTAGCCATTTTGTTGCATTGTCTGTAGTTTTTCTCATAGTATTTTAAAAATTAATTTCTTTAACATTAATGTGTTGGTATGTGCTGCATTAACAAAAATGTACATATTAAGTTGACAACCCACAGAAACTTGTTTTATTGATTTGGATTTTTTTTCTTTCTTTTTCTTTTTTCCTTTTTCTTCCCCTCAACTACCTTCTGAGTATCCTGAGTAATGGAGGGTGGCTTCCTGAGGTTTCTCATGATTTCTTTTCTGTCTTTGTTCTTATTTCATTTTACAAGAACTCCTGTCAGATTACCTCAGGTCTTACCCTAGCATCCTTACTTAACTTAATCCCTTCCCTTAGGAGTCTTGTTCCACAGGGTCACATTGGAGTATAGGATGTTGGCATATTTGTGGTTGCTATTGTTTTAACAGAGCCTTGGTATGGTTTATTCATAGCAAGGTTCACAACTGTCTCACATATTTTTGAGCTAAAGATTCTTTTCTTGCTTTGGCATAGAAAGTGTCAAATCTTTTGTATTTTAAATTTGTGTTTATTCTATTTCACACACTCATTGTTCTGGAACTCATTTTGGAGCAATCTGGATATTTCTGAATCTCTGCATTTAGTTCTGTATGCTGACAGAATCTCTCAATTGATTTCTAGCTCTGCTCTCTATATCTCTTCTTGGCCAATTCTTCTTGGTAGATCACTGGTTTCTACTTTGAATGATCAACTCTGAATTGTCAGACCTTTGACAAAATATGGTTTTGTTTGTACAATTTTTACTTAACATTTTTAATGTATTAAATATGTTTTTAACTCAAAAAAAAAGAAAGAACTTCTGGGGGTGTCACCATCCCTGACCTATTTTATAGAGAAATAGTGATAAAAAAAAACCTGCATGATATTGGTACATAGACAGGCAGAAAGATCTGTGGAATAGAATTGAAAACCCAGAAATGAACCCCAAAAACCTTTTGGAACTTTATCTATGTCTCACTTTTTATTTCTAATTTGTTCATTTGGATATTCTGTCTTTTAGTTAATTTGGAGAAAGAGTTGTCAATCTTGTTGATATTCCCAAACAACTCTTTGTTTCATTGACTCTTGGTATTATTTTTGTGGTTGTTTCTATTTTTATTGATTTTATCACTGTGTTTGATTATTTATTGCCATCTACTCTTCCTTGGTACAATTACGTCTTTCTCTCCTGGAGGTTTTGGGTCTGCTATTAAGTTGCTAGAGAGTCTTTAAGAAGACACAATCCACTCCATCTGAGAAGCAGGCAAGCTAATAGCACATTTTCCCCTCTGTGCCTGCTCCTTTAAATATAATCCCTAAGTCTTATCCCCAGCTTTGTGACAGAATCCACAGCCCACTCTTGCCAGGGAAGCAAGTGAGCTACACACAGATCTTTACCTCTGTTCCATTCCTCAAAATCCAAACCTCTAGTTTTATCCCCAGCTGTGTAGCAATTAATATTTCTTAAAACTGTTATACAAATAAATTATGGCATATTAGCTAATATTTTAAGAGTCTGATACTTAAAGGAATACTATAGAGAACTGAGTTTTCACTTCCTATTTTTTCTTTTGGATTCTGATACTCTTCCCTTCATACATAAATCAATCCTTGGTGTGTGTTGTCAACTAATTTATACTTTCAAAGCTGTGCATAAGAAGACACTGCCATTACTATCAAGTCAATCCTGTAGGCAATATTTTTGGTAATGGAATGTTGTAACTGTCAAGTGACATAACGTAAACTACATTGTGTGAACTATTATGTTGTGGTGTGGAGAATGAAAAGTAGATGTTTGGAAGGAAAGTTGAAAATATATGGTTATCAACAGAAAACATGGTGGTCTGCATTAGATCTCAAGCTAGGAATGAAGAAATGTGAGTTGAAGTTGGTTTGTTTGCTTGTTTGTTTGTTTGTTTGTTTGTTTTATAAGAAACTCTATTCACATTGATGAGTTGAATTTATGAAGGGAAAACAGAGGGAAGGAATAGTTGATGGAAAGAACTGATGCTTTTGTGATTGGGTTACTTCACTCAGGATGACACTTTCTAATTCCATCCATTTGCCTAAGAATTTCATGAATTCATTGTTTTTAATAGCTGAATAGTACTCCATTGTGTATAAACCACAATTTCTGTATCCATTCCTCTGTTGAAGGACATCTGGGTTCTTTCAAGCTTCTGGCTATAATAAACAAGGCTGCTATGAACATAGTGGAGCATGTGTCCTTATTACATATTGGAGTATCTTCTGGGTATATGCCGAGGAGTGGTATAGCTGGGTCCTCAGATAGAACTATGTCCAGTTTTCTGAGGAACCACCAAACTGATTTCCAGAGTGGTTTTACCAGCTTGTAATCCCACCAACAATGGAGAAGTGTTCCTCTTTCTCCACATCCTCTCCAGTATCTGCTAAGAAAAAAAAAGAATTGGTGCTTTTTCAGACAAGGAAAGACCACAGAAGCAGATGTGAGAACAGGTATTTCTTTGGAAAAGTTAAGTTTAAAACACTTTGAATATCCAGGGACATGTCAGTGTTGCCAAATTTAAATATGTATTTAAAAATGAATATTCATGCTATCCAGTCAACTAGCTAGTATAGTGTTAGAACATGTTTTATTGTTATAAACATACAGAAAGTACTAACATCATTGGAGATGGAAGTGAAAAGAGAAGAAATTGTTGTAGACTTTCGAATCATCTTCAGAGCTTATGTTCAAGTTAGGAAACTTTTATGAGCCTCTATCATGATCCAGATATTGTACATCATACTACAAAGAGACAAGATGAGGATATCAATAGCAGTGTCTCCCCTTTCACAAACCTTCAGACAAATTATAGAAGATGATAGACTGTCAAAGAACAGAAATTCAGAAGAAAAGTAAAAGGCATCAACTTGGTGACTATTTTGTTGGACATGAAAGAAGTCAAAGGAGTTTACAGAAAGCTTAAATAAGATAGGAAAGATCCAGTATGATATACCCTTGATAAACTCAGCCTCTTTCCCACGAGAGTGGGTATTTCAACAGCAGAGACTTAATCAACAGTACTGGCTAGAAAGTTGGAGGTGAATCAAATCTAAAAAAAAGTAAAATGTTGGAGGATCTGATGGGGAAATAAACATACTTAGCTGCTAGAATCAAGGCAGAAAGCATTTAGGGGGCAGTGTCCTCTGCTGTAAAGGTCTCATAGTAGATGTTTGGCAAATTCAGGTAGAAAAGAATTAAGTTCATTTCACAGAACAGGACCAAATATGTAAGACAAGATATCACAGGGCTATTAAGAATAGACAGCAGATTTTCAACCTTGTTTTCTGTTAAAAGGAAGATTAGGCTTGAACAAAGATATGCCCAAATCAAATAGAAGAACTTGCAACTGTAGTCTAGTGTTTTTCTCAATACTTCCTTTTAGCTATATATTCTATATAATTTATGGAAAAATATGTCCATACCTACATCTATGTATATCTTTTGTTTATCTTATAAAAATTTGGATGAGCATAGCTGGAATACATGATTATAGTCTTAGAAAGCACATTGTATTTTGTGTTATCATAACTGATATTTCTTTCTTAATAATATATTACAGTTATGTTTCATTGTGAATTCAGAAGAGCCACAGAATGCTTGTTCTTTATTGTTACCTTCATTACTAATTGACACAAGCCTCTGGCTAAGTAACGGAGTCTTCAAAAGCACCTATCTTCTTAATGACAACATGGTTGGAATCTCTCTCACACTTAAAAAAATGTGAGTACCTCAGCCTCATGTCACTCAATGCCGATGAAAAATCTTTTTAAAACTTAAAAATAAAGCCTAACTTAAGCCTGACACTGGCACATTTTTTAAAACTGGTATAAAGATAAAGACAAAGAATATGAGCTTTATAATCAAATCTACTGCTGGGGCAGCAAGGTGAAGACATAAACATACAAAAAATATACAAAAAAAAACACAATAGAAGTTAATGTGCGGGTTGACAGACAGTCACAATCTTTTAAAGAGAAAATCTTGATTAGTGAGCATACTATTAATTGATTTATTAATCTACATAATTATCTGAGTTACAGATTCAATTTAACATCCACAAATGGTTGGCAATGTGTATGAAGGCGTGTTCATTTTCAGCTAAAAAATAGATCATATGTGATAGACTCCTGCCACCTTTAAGTACAATATTTTAAGAAATATTAGTCAACTTTGGTCTTTTTTCTAATTGCCTAAAACACAAACTTTTGTAATTAAATAAAAGAACCTATAATATCGGATTTCTCCCCTCCAACTTCTTTCCAGATCTCCTCCCAACCCACACAAATTTTATTTTCTTTTTCTCATCCTATTTCAAAAACAAACAAGAAACAAAAACAAAGACATAACACAAATCCATAAACAACAAAAATAAAAATAATATCAAGCAGAAGACTAGTAAGACAAAACACACCAAATCTAAGCAAAAAGTACACAAAAATACTATTGGGTTCATTTCACATTAGTCAACTATTCCTGGACATGGGGTCTGCCCTGAACTGTGATTAATCCACACAGTGAGACTGATTTCCCTCTTGACTAGAAGAAATCAATGGCATATGTTTTCTTGATTATAGGTGGTACCATTACCCCTCAATATAGAGACTCGATCTGGCTTAAACTTATGTAGGCCCTGTGTGTGCTGTCATTTTCCTGTGAGTTTACCATATGTGTATCTGTCCTGTCTAAAGGACTTAATTTCCTTGGAGTCATCTGTCATCTCTGGCTCTTATAATATTTCCATATCCTCTTCTCTGAACATTGGTTAACACATTCCATTCAGGAGAGAAACCTTCAAGATCTCTCTTTCTTCACATTGTTTAGTTGTAGGCTCTGTTAATTGTCGTCTATTGCAAGAAGATGTTGCTTTGATGTGGAGTGAGCAAGGTACTGATTTGTGGATAGAGTAATATGTCATTAGTAGTCATTTTATTGCTGCTTTCTTTTAGTAGGAATAGTAGTGGTATGTTTTCCTCTAGGCCCATGACCTTTATAGGCTAAAATTCTTGGCCACATTAGCAGTGACAGATATGGATTCCATCTCAAAGAGTGGGCATGAATCCAATCAAAACATTGTTGGTTGTTTCATAACATTTGTGCCAATATTGTACCAGTATATCTTGCAGGCAGATCTCTGTTATAAGTCACATGATTTGTAATTAGGTAGTGTTGATGATCACCTTTCCGTCCAGTACTATGAACATTAGTCATTAGAGATGAAGTTTTTAGTTAAGCACTAGAACATCTTGTCCGTGTTTGATGACATAACTGCTTAGTTATTGACTTTAAAAATGAGCCATAATCATCAGGTTGTGGAAAGCAAAGAAGAGCTTCAAGAATAGACTGTGAGTTCAGGAAGGAGGAGTTCATGGGACCTCTTTTGTCAATGACTCAACAGATGTAACTACTCCTAGTCCTGACAGTTTTATTTGGTGACACTATATGTCTAGTTATGGCATTGTCTCCTATTATTTGGTGATTCTATTATATGTCTTTCAAATATGTATACATTGTAAGGAGCTTCTACAGTAGAAGGTTTCTATATGGTTTTTCAAAGGACTTTTAGGGTTAGTTGCCCCTCCCCATATTTGCTCCTTTATCTTCTTTCTATCTTCCTCCCTATTTAGTCCTCTTACTTTAGTTTCCCCTTTGTCTGTCAATAATAGTATATTCTATTTCCAATTCCTTGGGAGATCCTCTTCCTCCCTCTAGTCCCTTACTAGGTACCAAAAATCTGTAGCAATATAGATTGTAGCACATACATTAAAAACTTAAAAGCCAGCATCTACATAGAAGGGAAATCCTACAATATTTATCTTTTGGGGTCTGGGTTACATCACACAGGATGAGTTTGTCTAGCTTCATCCATTTACCTGTAAAGTTTAATTTTATTTTCTTAATAGCTGAATAATATTAAAAATAGCTGAATAATATTTCATTACATTTTTGCATACCACATTTTTATTATCTATTTATTAATTGATGGATATCTGGAGTATTTCAAGTTTCTGACTATTGTCATTAAAGCAGCAATGAACATAGATGAGCAAGTATATCTACAGTATATGACCTTTGGGTATATGCTCAACAGTGGTATAGCTGAATCTTGGGGTATATTAATTTCCAAATATCTGAAGAACTGCCATACTGTACCAGTGTGCACTCCCAGAAGCAATGAATAAGTGTTCCCTTTGACTCATTCTTGCCAATATGTGCTATCATTTGCATCATTTGCCTTAGTTATTCTGATACACATAAGCCGAAATGTTAAAGTTTTAGTTTCTGGTGCTAACTTCGAGCCAAGCATTGTTCTAAAATGCTTCACATATATTAATTCGGTACTAACAGCATATGAGGCAAATGATAAATAAACCCCATCTTAGAGATGAGAAAGTTAAACATGGAGACTGTGGTGAGGGAGCCAAGATTTTCTAGCAGCCCCAAAGGGTAGACAGAAACTGTTAAACTGACTTCCAAATTTTTTGTTTGACAAATGATCTTCTCCCCAGAAACTCACAGCAGCCTTGTATAGTACTGGTGGAACAAATGGTACTATACTAAAACAGGGGTGTGGTTCTTCAGGTACGTGGAAATAGAAGAAAGTGTGTGGAGACTGTCAGCAAGGGAACAAATAAAAATACAAGGTTACAAACTTGAACTAATTAAGAGATGAGATGGAGGAGGGACAGAAGATGGGGGGAAGCCAGAAGGTTCTGATTCAAAGCATTAGAGGTCCTTATCAGGCTATGGAAGACACACAGTGAGTGAGAAAATGGAAAATCGTGAGCCGTAGTCAGCTAGTGGGATGTTGAGATATGAGAGATACAGCAGTTCTGTATAACCCAAGTGCTAAAGTAACATCCAGCAAATATGACAAGTGAAGGGGGAACAGAGGGAGGGAAGGGGCTTATGGGACTTTCGGGGAGGGAGGAAACAGGAAAGGGGAAATGATTTGGAATGTAAATAAAAAAACTTAGAAAATAAAAAAAAGTAATATAGAATGAAGAAAAATAAAGGATAGGAAGGGTGTTGTCTTTAGGTCAATGGGTTACTGAACAGAGGTAGAAAAGAAAGTGAATGGGACAGAGTGTTACAAGCAGAAGTGCATGTGTCTGCCCTTTCCAGGTCCTCTTACCCACTCCAGAAATTAGTCTGGCTCCAAGATGGCAACAGGAATGTGAAATGTGGTTGGGTTTCTGGGCAGTGCATATGAGTTTTCACTACTAAGAACCAAGGATGAAGAGATTCCCCAAAGGGACTTCTGAATGCCAGAGCCCTCTATTCAGCTACCACATAAAACTGTACACCTGTCAGGTACTGTGGTTTCTACATAAATAGAGAAGAAAATGGTACTAATGTTTCCTCCCATACTTGCGTAAATCACAAAGTCTTTATCCAATGAGCCACTAGAAAACTATTTACTGAGTGCCAACTATGTGCCTGGCACACAGCACTTAGAGGACAGATGTCCCTGCTCATCAGAAGTTCAGGCCTGGTCTCCAGGGATTTTTAGAACCCCATCATAGCCTGAGAGAAGAATGATGCATGCCTGTTCTAGCATGAAGAAGACACTAAATTGGCAATTTACTAAACTGACAATTTTTTTACATAGGAAATAAAGAGGATGTTTTAAGGAGATGAGCATAGTGTCTTACTTTTTGCTGTTCTTGTTTCACTAATACTCTGATGGTAAGAATGAAAGTCAGACAATGTATATATGCAAATTTTTGGCCTGTGTAGGAAGAAATGTTCTGTTTCGCTAAATAGTCAGCACTCATTTTTTAATAACATGAGACAAATCTTTGAGCACAGGTGAATAATTGCATAACGTATATAACTCAAGTCATAATATTAACTAAATTAGTCATCATTTATATGAATTTTTTAATCTAGTATGTAGAATGTGAGACCATACATACATGGTCTCTCATACACATTCATGTTTTTATTTTTCAATTATCTCTCCAATAATAAAGTAACCTAAAATATTAAAAAGAAATGATTTACTAGAATTTATCATTCCAAGAAAGATTTCCTGAAATTGTTTGCTAGTAGAATTATGCAAAAACTTCTCTTTTTCATTGAGAGTGGGCTTTACTTTAAGACATTTTTAAACATGTAGTTCATTAAAATCTTTGGCCTCAGCAAGCCTGAGATATTAAGATAATTTCAATGCCAAAAGATATCACAAAAGAAAGTAAAGTAAGTAAAATAGTTCCGGTTATACCAGCACGGCAGCATCAGCCTTTAAGGCTACCAGGAACAACCAATGCTCTCTGTTTGCTTATCATCCTATTTATCAAAACCCAATTTGAATATATTATAAGGTAGACCAGCATTATTTTAACAGACTGTGATCTTCTATTGAATAAGATGTATAAAAACTATGTTCTCCATAAAAATGAGAAAGAACCTCATCTATATGTATGTAGTCATCTGCATCATGAGCATTGGACTTAACACAAGATTTTATTTTATTTTTTTAGATGACAGCAACCTCTAGCCAGGTGGCCTAGCACTGCAGCACCTTAAACCTTTAGGTAGTTTCTCGTGGATCTGATGCTGATTGCTTCTTACGTCTGTTTAGAACCACACGTTAGTGTACATGCAATTTCCACAGAGGCGGAAATGTGTTTGCTATGGGTCAGTGAGCATTCCTTTCCAGGGTGCTTCTGCAATGAAGCCCCACGATTAACACAGGGCCCTTAATGATGGGCGGGGGATGAAGCATTCCAAGATTGGCCTGGATTCCTGCCAGAAGGGAGAGAAAGGGGTCTTTGTGTGTGGACATCTGAAGGGCGGGCATAAACATGTTAGTTGATACTTAGCACCCAAACCCAATGCCAAAACCGTTAGCTCCTTCTCAATAGCCTCCTCTGGTCTCAACTGTCTGCAGCAGTGAAGCAGCCACCTCCATGTACAGAGCTTGCTTATCACAAAGTTTGCGCAGTCTCAGAACAACAGCTGTTAGAAGCCAATGGACTCTGGCTCACTGACTTATACACACACTTTTTAATGTTTTTCTGGAGACAAGCTACTTTTTTTCATACCTGCTGGATCTCTGCATTTTGAATTGTGTGGTTCAATTCCTCAGGCACTTGCAGAAGAAGCCCAGGAAATTCATATGAAATTTTGGTTTTTACAGTAAGAGGCCCAGATAATTTGTGTGAAGACTTTTTCAGACATTTTGCTCTGGTTTTCCTTTCCTGCTATCCCTACCTTCTTTCAACTTCAGGACATTTAAGAGATTCTGAAGAGCCAGCAATAACTTCCCCAGATATGGATGCGTGGAGGTGCCAAGCTGACTTCTCTGCTGAGAAGTCTGGCCATGTGTGCACCTCAACAAAGCTGACTCCCTCAGAATTCCCTTGGGGACTCCCTTCCACCACAGCTGGATCTAATCTCACACCTTCAATAACTGTTGTGCTCAGTTTACTTTCTGGCAGACAGTTATCTGTGCTATATAAACCCCATGGGAACCTTAGAAAACCTCTATCTTTACAGAGAACTGATGGCCAGACAGGTTGCCACAGAGGCATTTGTAGAAATCTCTGCTTATAAGTAGCTGTGTGCAGCCAGATAAGAGAATAAAAATGGCATGTGTGCAGTTCAAAGGATCTGAGTCTCTTCTCCCCACACTTATTCATGCAAAATCATAACTCTACCTTAAAGGCCATTGGCTAATTTTCATATATGAAGAGCAATCCTATGCCTGGCAGGTGATTAACATATTTTCAAATGAGCCACATCTCAACTCTGAAACTCTGGTTTCCATCTGCAGCCCAGATCTGACCACAACAGGTCAACTGAAGTCATTGTGGGTGTCTGTAGTCCTAGAGCGGTGCACTTGTTAGTATCCGAAGTTCTAATTAGAGGGTAAGTTCCAGTGAGGAGATAGTTTAATGAGGGCAATGACAAAACATTATTAAATGTAAAACTACTTAACACACTTATAAAACACAGTTTTAAATGGCAATCCGATAGTCTTGGGCATTCTGAACTTTATCATGCTACATTTCATAAGCTCCAGTCACCACATACTGTGATATATTTTATAAAATATTAATATATAGAGATTTATATTTATAAACATTTATGTATTTGAAGTCAAGGAAGAGTGGTGCTTTGAGAAGCAATGCATGCCTGAAAGAGCTAAAGCTTCTGAGAAAAGTGAAAGTGTCATTACAAATATAACCAGTCTTTTGTACATCCAAAGTGCATTAGAATATATTAATCTAATTGCATGTTATAGGTTTTATGTATCATTAGAAAGGTCATCACAGATTTGTGTTGAATTGCTGAAGGAAAACGATCACATTACCAGTGTTCTTTGAGGAGCTGAGGATGAATACACTTTGCTTCATTAGAGTAATCTCACTAAAACTCAGTATTTTTTTCTAATTTTAGAGCAAGAAAGGACCATAAGAAACCTCCAGATCTCAAATTTCCTGTATATTTTTACACTAGAACTGTACGTTTCTAAAACACAAAACTAGCACAGTAAATAGTGACTAATATACTTGTTCTTCTGCTTATGGTCAAAGACATCAACCCTACTACATAGTAAATCACAGAACTGATACTCCAAACTGTACAGTGCTTTGACTTTTGAACTGCTGTTTTATGAGATTGTATGCTATTTTCAAACATCACGACTAGAGGCCCCAGACATGACCTGAGAGGTGAGAGAATCTCAGGACTCAAAAGGAGGGGCTTTAGATGAAATGCCCTACAGTGGGGAGAGGGAACTTGTAGAGTCCACCTCCAGTACAAAGACAGGACATCAAGTGGAGGGGGGCGGGGTTCTCAAAGAACCAACTCTTTGTATCACTGATTCTTTGTACTGTTGTTTGTTTCTGTTTTATTGATTTCAGGCTCTATTTCTTGCCATCTATTCTCCTTACTATTTTTTGTTCTAGAGCATCCAGGTGTGCTGTGAAGCTGTAAGTTGGAGGTCTTCCAATTTTTTATGTAGACAATTAGTGCTATTTACTCACGTCTTAGAATAGCCCTTATCATGCCCCATAAGTTGGGTATGCTATGTATTCATTTATATTATATTCTAGAAAATCTTTTTTCTGTTTTTGTTTATGTCTCTACCCATTTTTCAATCAGTAGAAAGTTCTTCAGTTTCCATGAGTTTGTAAGCTTTCTCTTCGTGTTGTTGTTGGTACGCAGCTTTAACTTATAATGGTCTGATAGAATGTGAAAATTTATTTCAATTTTCTTGTGTCTGTTTAGATGTGTTTTGTGTCTGAGTATGTGGTCTATCATGGAAAAAAGTCCAGTGAGGTACTGAGAATAAGGTATATCGGATTGTGCCCAAGGTCTCTCTCTTCCTGAGTAATGTCTTTATATTTGTCCTCGTCTTCTGTAGGAAGGCGTTTCCGTAATGATGGCTAAACAAGGCTATCAGAATAGCAGAAGATCAATAGGAAGCATTTTGTCACTACATCATTTTTTTTCTTTTTTTTACACAGGATTATTTGGTTTTGCCCTACATCTAGTCTAAAGTTATAGCCCATTCAAGAAGTGGTGGATATGGGTTTCATCTCATGGAGTAGAAATTAAGTCAAATAAGTTATTTGTTGCTTATTCCTTCAAGTTTTGTGCCACCATTGCCCTAACATATCTTACAATTGATATACCATGTCAATGGGTATACAGTTGACTTGGTGCTTATATTTCTCTTTTGATAGCATGCAGATGTTGGAACATGGGGTGAAGGCTCTATATAGGCACCATCTTGATATCTCCATGTTCAGTGAGTTGTGTAAGTGTTGTCTTCTTCATCAATGCAGTCTTGTCAGATTGTGGAGAGCAACCTATAGCCTACACAATAGCCTGGATTGTTTGCAGATTCCAATGTGGCCCCTTTTGCCAACAACTTAAATAAATGTCACTCAAATCTAGTACCGGAAGCTCCATTTAATGACGAGAGGTATCCAGTTGGGACTCAGTCTTCTCTGTTATTTAATGATTTAATTTGGATCGCTTTCATATATGTATGTATTTTAGGAAGTTCTTTTGTATTATATTTCCATACTTCTCCTAAAATGTCCCTTAATTTTAGATGTCTCTCCCTGTGTTTCCTCCCAAAACTCCTCTCCCTTCACCCTTTCCACTTTATCCTCCAATTCCACCCCCTTCAGTCCAGCTTTATCTAGTTTATTTCTCTTTTCTAATGAGGTGTATCTGGTTCCTCTAGTCCTTACTGTATACATACCCATCCATAGACCATGGATGGTAAGTTGCTTATCATTGACTAAAGTGCATACATGCCATATTGGCTTTTCAGGGTTTGAGATACCTTACTCAGGATGATTTTTCCTAGTTCCATCCATTTCCCTCAAATTTTTACCTTGGCAATTTTTTAATGGCTGAGCAATATTGCATTGTATAAATGTACTTTTTTAAAATCCATTCTCCTGTTGAAGGACGTCTAGGTTTTTTTTCTAATTTCTGGAAATTATGAATAGAGTAGCAATATACATGATTGAGCAACTGCTTGTGGTAGAATGATGCATTCTTTGGGTATGTAGCTAAGAGTACAGCGAAGCTTGAAGTAGATCAACTCTCACATTTCTGAGAAATATCACATGTATTTTCATGCTGGATGTACAAGTTTATACTTCTAACAGCAATCCATGTTACTACACATCCTTGAGGGCATGTGGATTTGTTTTATTGATCTTAAACATTCTAGCGGGTATAAGATAAAATCTCAAAGTAATTTTGTGTTCCATTTTACTGGTGGCTGGGTGTAACTAATCACACTCTCCAAAAACTGTTTGTACCAGAGTGCCTGCACAGAGCTTCTGGGAACCTGACATCAGTTGGTTCTGATTGGTTAGTAAAGATACCAGCAGCTAATGAATGGGCCGGGCAGACAGAGGTGGGACTTGAGAATTTCCTGGGCCTGGGACCAAAAGAGAAGAGGAGAGGAGTGGAGGAAGTAGAGACATAATATCTGAGAAGTAAGCAGGGCATAGAGGCATGGCTATCATGTGAAGGAGTCAGGTGTCAAGAGAGAGTGGCTCAAAGTGGGGCCCCAGTTGGGCAGATTTCTGGGTTAGGAGCAGTCAGGTAGACTATAGAATTTAGTAAGTAACTCGGCATTATTGACAGAAGGTGGATTAACCACATGGAGGTTGTTAGGAAGTGGCCTAGCTATTGCACTGATTAAGGCATATCAGAATTTAAAGGCTGTGTGTATGTCTTGCATTCAGGAACCCAGAACATGTCTTGCTAACTGGGGTAGGTAGCAAAACTACACACCAATGGAATTTATATTTTAAATATTTAGTTATACAGCTAAGGATGTTGAACATCTAAGTCTTTCTTAGTCATTCAAGATTCCTATTTAGAAAAATACCATATTTTTAATTTGTTTTCTTGATAATTGGTTTTTTTAATTTTTTTTATGTTAGCCCTCTATCAGATGTGTAGTTGATAAATATCTCTTCCCATTCTGTAGGATACCTCTTTTTCTAAATGACAATGTCTTTGCCATGCTAATTGTTGATCTTATTGTTTATGCTAATGGTATTCTTTTCAGAAAGTCTTTTCCTGTGCCAATGAGTTCAAGCCTATTCTTCACATTCTCTTCCTTGCTCTCTTTTCAGGTTCATTGTCTCTGGTTTTATGTTGAACTCTTTGATCCACTTGGACTTGAGTTTGGGGCATAGTGATAAATACAGATCTACTTATATTTTTCTACATGCAGACATTCAGTTTGAACAAAACCATTTTATAAAGACACTGTACTTTTTCTTTGTATTTCTGGATTCTTTCTGAAAACTCATGTATCAATAGCTCTGTGGATTAACATGTGGGTCTTAATTCAATTCCACAATCAATATGTGTTTTTGTGCTAATACCATGCTGGGTTTTATTTTGTTTGTTTTGCTTTGTCTTGTTTTGTTTTACTACAGCTCTGCAATATAATTTGAAATTGGGGATGGTGAGAACTCCAGAAGTTCTTTGTTGTTGTTGTTCAAGATTGTTTTAGCTGCCCAGCATTTTTGTTTTTTCTTATGAAGTCAAAAATTGTTCTTTTCAGGTCTGGAAAGAAATGTGTTAGAATTTCGATGGAGATTGAATTAAATATATGGATATTGATTTGGTAAGATGATAGTTTTATTATGTTAATACTACAGATCTGTGAGCATGAAAGATCTTTCTATCTTTACGTATCTTCTTTAATTTCTATCTTCAGTGAACTGAAGTTTTTATTATACAAGTATTTAACTTGCTTGATTAGAGTTACCTCCAACATATTTTGTATTATGTAGGATTATTGTGAAAGATGTTACCTCCCTGACTTCTTTCTCAGACCATTTATCAATGCATATAATAGGGGCTGCTAATTTTGTGAATTAATTTTGTATCCAGCTACTTTGCTGAAAGTGTTTATCTGATGTATGAGGTTTTTTTTTATAGTAATTTTTGGGTCACTTATATATATATTATCCTATATAGAGGAATTTTAATTCAGCAATATGGCTGATCTGGCAAGGGATCACATCCAAATATCTAGATCTGTGTGATCTGGCTAGAATACAGATACGGCACAAACTTTTAATCCCTCTGGCTGCAATACAAACATGTCTTTAGTATACACACCTTTAAGGTAAAATTAATTTCTAGAAGGAAACAGTAATGCTTGAAATTGACATCTAATTGAAGGACAAAGTGACAAATCAGAAAAAGATTTGATAGAATAAGTCAGTAGTATCAGTCCAAATCTCATGAGAACAGACAGGAAAGAGACTATTTAAGAGCAGTCCAGGGAGAGAGTGTTGGTCAGTCCTGTTCACTGCTCTGGAGTTGAGTCTGTTCATAAGTTTATGCAGTTCAGTGCAGGTCAGCAGAGGCAGTGGAAGGAAGAAAATAAGAAGGAGCCAGAGGATTAGAACAAATTGCCAGAGTTAGTTTGAGGCTAAAAAAGGCAATTCAATGAGAAGCTGAAAAAAGCCAGATTGCCAGGTAGTGGTGGCGCACACCTTTAATCCCAGCACTTGAGAGGCAGAGGGAGGCGGATTTCTGAGTTCGAGGCCAGCCTGGTCTACAGAGTGAGTTCCAGGACAGCCAGGGCTACCCAGAGAAACCCTGTCTCAAAAAAAATCAAAAAAAAACAAAAATGAATCAGACAACTGTCAGTTTGGAGAGGAATTTGAGCCAGAACAGTTGAGTTTAACCAGGCAGCCAGAGTTCAGAAATAACTAGAAAGAAAGAGCTTACTCAGCAGTAAGCATCCAAGATGACAATTACATCAGGCAAATAAAAGTTACTTTTACAATCCTATCCTCTGCAAATAAAGATACTTTGACTTCTTCTTTTCCAATTTGTATCCCTTTGATCCAGCTATCTTATTATGCTAAGATTTCAAATACTATGTTAAATAGATGGACAGAGAGTGGACAACCTTGTCTTGCTTTGAGTTTCTCTCCATTTAATTTGATGTTGGCTATGGGCTTGCTGTAAACTGCCAATATTATGTTGAGGTATGTCCCCTTGAAGTATTGCAAATCGATCCAGGACTTTTATCATGAAAGAGTGTTGGGATACTGTCAAAGGCCTTTTCTGCATCTAAGGATATGATTCTGTGGGTTGTATCTTTCTTTCAGTTTGTTCATTTATTCGGTTATATTTATTGATTTGCATATGTCAAATTCTTCCTGTGTCTCTATAATGAAGTCTACTTGATCATACTGGGTGATCTTTTCATGTGTTTTTGGATTTGGTTGGCAAGTATTTTAGTATGTATATATTAGGATGTTATATTAGTATTTAGTATGCAATATATATTAATTTCAATCACTTAAATAAATAAAAAGTATAGAAAGTGATTTTTTTAAAAAAATAAAAAACTGGAGAGATGGCTGGAGAGATGGCTCAGCCATTAAAGACTAGACTCACAAACAAAAATGTAACAAATTTTTTAAATGTTTAAAGTTTTTACATCAGTATATGCTTGTGGAGTTTTTATGCCCCGAAAAAAATGCATTTTACTTTACATTGCACTTATTTTTTATTTTATTGAAAATAGATTTTTATACAATATAATCTAATTATAGTTTCCCCTGCTCCTATTCCTCCCAACCCCTCCCCAAAACCTTTCAACTCAGATCCATACCCTTTTTGTCTGTCTTTAAGAAACAAACAAGAATCTAAGAAATAGTAGGAAGATAAAATAAATCAAACTCAAACAAATTGGAATGTCACAAAACAACCAAACAATAAAAAGAGCCAAAGAAAAAGCACAAGAAATTCATATAAATGTAGAGACAGATGTGTTTGGACACACAGGAATCTCATAAAACCTCATAAAACTGGAAGACATAATATATGTACAGGAACCTGTAAAGAAAGAAAAAAACACTCCAATTTAGTATTATGCGTTGGCTATGGACTTGTGTTACCTCCAAAGATGTGTTAGGATCATTTTGTGTTGATCTGCTGAGGATGTGGCCTACCCTTAAGAGTGGTTTGTCTCTCCAGTGAGACTCCCTTGGCCAAAATTAATTTTTCATTTGCATTTTCTATCAACTAGATATAGCCTCTGGCTTAGGGATAGGGGTGTGTGTCCCCTTCTTCTTTCTGCTCTGGGATCCCATCTGGCTCAGATTGTTGCAGACCAAGTACATGCTGCCACAGGCTCTCTGAGTTCATAGATATGCCAGGCCTGTTGTGTCTAGAGGGCCTTGACGTCCTGGTGTACTCTATCCCCTCTAAATTTCTAAAAGAAGCAGCAAAGATCTTTGGTGCCAACATGTTAAAAGTGTAAGACAAGAAGAACAGAAGTCCTCAGCTAGCCTGGGTTACATTAAACTCTGTCTCAAAAAAGAAAAGAGCAAGAACGGCAAAGAGGATGAAGGGGCTCACAAAAGTCTTACTTAGAGTTGTTGTCATCCTAAGCTAAGTATCTATTAGTTGAGGACTACATTGTTTACTGGGGCTGTAAATATATTTGCGTTTCTAAGTTACATAAGCAAAATTTATTTTTCAGAAAATAACTACTGTGAATGTACGCTCCTGAGTATTTTATACTTATTTTATTGTAGAGATTTTCTTCAAAAGTTTTGTTGTATACAAAGTTTTGTTGTATACCTCTTTAACTGAATAAAGTTTTTGGATGATGTTATGACTTCATTTTTCATACTTCAAATAAACATTATATAGAAAAATAGGTATGTAGCAAAGTTGGGAGTAGTTTAAATTTAAAGTGATTATATTCAGTGACTTTTATAAGATAAAAGAAAAGAATTTAACTTATTATAGTAAATTTCTAAAGCAGGAACAAATATTCCTAATACTCATCTGTGCCACTGAGCTAAGTTCAAATGAAATTTAAAATATTTTCAAATTAAATATAGTCATACATCAAAAAAAATTATCCCCCAAAAGTTGGCCTTTTTCTGATGATGTAGGGATGGTTCAAAATACACAAATCAACAAATGTAATAAATCATGTAAATTGACTTAAATACAAAAATTACATGATCGTCTCAATAGATGTAGAAAATTGTTTGATAAAATACAACATGTCTTCAAGATAAAAGTCCTAGAAAGAATAAGACCAGAGGAAACATACTTTAACATAATAAAAGCTATATATGAGAAACCCACAATTAATATCATCCTAAATGAAGAAATATCTGAAGCAATGTCACTGAGATAAGAAGTAAAACCAGGATGTCATAGATTCATTTTAACAATGTGCTTGAAGTGCTAACTGACAAAATAAGACAGAAGGAAATTAAAGAGATTAAAAGTAGGGAGTGTGATGAAAATCAATACGGCAGTTGCACAGAAAATTGGGAATCAATCTACCTCAAGAACCAGGTATACCATACTTGGACATATAACCAAAGGACCCTTCATCCTACCACAGGGACCTTGCTCAATTGTGTTCATAGCAGCATTACTTATAATAACCAGAAAGTTGGAACAACCTATATGTCTCCCAACTAACATATGGATAAAGAAAATGTGGTATCAGAACCAGAGAAGCTAACCAGAAAGGAGGGCCCAAGGGAGGGTGCTTGACTCTTACTCATAGGAGAATATAAAATAGACATTGGAAATGAAGACAAGGAACTGGTTGGGAGGAGTGGTGGCAGGGAGCAAAAATGGGGATCAGGTATAGGAAGAATAGGGGTGGGGATGACAGGGCTGGGGGAGAGAAGAAAAGTCAGGGGGAGGGAATCTCTGGTATAAACTGGAGACCTGGGACAGGGGAGGCTCCTGGGAGTCTATGATGGTGACCATAACTGAGACTTCTAGCATCAGAAGATATGGAGCCTGATGTGGCCACCTCCTGTAGTCAGGCAGGACTCCCAGTAGATGGATAAGGACACCTAACTAACCACAAAACCTACAACCCAAAAGTTTCCCTATCTACAAGATGTACAGGAATAAAAATGGAGCAGAGATTGAGGGAATGGCCAACCTATGATTGGCCCAACTTTAGACCTACCCCAGGAGAGAGAGCCAACCCCTTGACACTATTAATGATATTCTGCTATGCTTGCAGACAGGAGCCCAGCACAGCTGTCATCTGAGAAGCTCCATCCAGCATCTGAGGGAAAGAGATGTAAAGACCTACAACCAAACATTAGGCAGAGCTCAGGGTATCTTATAGAAGTGTTGGGGGAAGGACTGAGAAAACTGGAGGGGTCAATACCACAAAAAGATATACAAAGTTAACTAACCTGAGCCAGTGGGGGCTCCCAGAAACGGAATCACCAACCAAAGAACATGCATAGACCTAGTTCCCCTACACATATGTAGCAGATGTGTAGCTTGGTCTTCATGTGGGTCACCTAACAATTCGAACAGGTGCTCTCTCTCTGACTTGGACTCTATTGTCTGCTTTTGTCTGCCTTTCATTTAGCTGGGCTGTCTTGTCTGGCCTCAGTAGGATAGGATGTACGTAATCCTAATGAGATTTGATGTGTCAGGGTTGGTTGGTACCTGGGGAAGAGGTGGAGGCTTCACATCTCTGAAAAGAAGGGAAGGGTAAAGGAGAAGGGGGGTAGGAGGGTGGAACTAGAAGAGGGAGAAGGAATGTGATCAGAATGTAAAGTAAATAAATAAATGAATGAATGAAAAATACAAAAGAAAGAAATGTGGTATTATTCAGCAGTTAAAAATACATAATGAAATTTTCAAAAAAAATGGATAGATTTAGAAAAAAAAATCCTGATTGAAGTAACCCAGACCCAGAAAGACAAACATGGTATGTACTCACTTATAAGTGAATATTAGTTGTTAAGTAAACTATAATTGTCCTATCCACAGAACCAGAGATGGTGAGTACCTAAGAGAGCTCTAAGGGAGGACACATGAATCTCCCTGGAGAGTGCAAATAGAACAGATCTTGTGGGTAGACTGGGTTCATGTGGGATAGGAACATGAGGGATGGGAAGATGTAAGGAAAGAGAATGGGAGAGACAACTGGAACTGGAGGGCATTTGTGGGAGTGATGTGGATACCTACTACAGTAGATATTCCCAGGATTCTATGAAGGTAACACTAGCAAGGACTCCTAGTAATGAAGAATACAGATCATGAACTAGCCATTTTCAGTAACTAGGCCACTCCCAGTGGTGAGACTGGGACATCAACACAGCCACAAAACCTTCAACTTACAATTTGCCCTGCCTCACAGATGTGCTGGGACAATGGAAACACAAAACTTGTGGCAGTGACCAACCAATGACTGGTGTAACTTGAGGCCCATGCACGAAACTGCCTGGAACCAGGAATCAGATGCTGGATAGCCCAGGGACCTAGAATAGAAAAAAAATCAATAAAATGATTTCTAATGATATTCTGCTATACTCATAGATCAGTACTCAATTGTCATCAGAGTGGGGGTATTAGTCAACAACTGACAGGAGCAGATGCAGAGAACCACAGCCAAATACTAGGTGGAGAGAGAGCCCAAATTAAAGATCCCCATTGGTCCCTCCCCTTGGAGCTTGGGAAACCCTATGAAACATGGGAAGAAAGAATTATAGGAACTATAAGGGTTGAGGATATCAGGAGAACAAGGACCACAGAATAAACTAAGCAGGGTCTATAGGGGTTCACGGAGACTGAAGCATCAATCATGGAGCCTGCAGGGGTCTGTGCTATGTCCTCTGTATATATGTTATGGTTGTTAGCTTGGTGGTTTTGTGAGACTCCTATCAATGGGAGTCTCACAGAAGTCCCTTTCTTGCCTGCTCTTTGGACCCTTTACCTCCTGCTGGGTTTCCTCATCCAGTCTCAATGAGAGGGTTTGTGCCAAGTCTTTTTGGATTTTGTTATACAGTGTTTGCTCTTTTCTGAAGGAAAATGAAGGAGGGGTAGATCTTGGGGAGAGGGGAAGTGGGGAGGAAACTGGGAAGATTAGAGGAAGGGGAAATTGTGTTTGGGATGTACTGTATGAGAGAAAAATAAAAATAAAATAAATGAGTGTGTGAAACTATCCCTACTTGCAAAGGACACAATAGTACATAAGAGATAGCAAAAAGTCCACCAGAAAACCTTTATTTATAAATGATCAAAAATTCCAGCAACATGAACAGATACCTAATCAACTTGCAAAAATCGCTAGCTTCTCTATATACCAACTACAGACATAGAAAGTGATCATGGATTTTCATTGGCATATGCCTAAGGAACATTTTTATAATCCTAAGTCAAATAAAATGCCTAGGGTTAGACCTAATCAATGATATGAAAGACCTCTACAACAAAAATTTTAAATATCTGAAGAAAGAGAAACATAAGAAAATGAAGAAGTATCCTAGTCTCCTAGGGTTATACAATTAATATAATGAAAATGAACCTTCTATCAAAACCATTTATAGATTCAACGAAATCTCAATCAAAATTGCCATCTCATTTATACAAAAATGGGGAAAACTATCTTAATTTCACATGGAAACACAAAAGGATTGTGTGTTTCACAATAGATGTCATGTGTTGTAAAATCCTGGAGAGGTAAATAATCCTGAGCAAAAAGAAGGCTGAAAGGATTCTAATTAAGCATTCCTAATCTAGATTCAAAACTATATTACAGAATTATAGTAGTTAAAACAATATGGTGATGGCACCAAAAAAAAAAGCCTAATGGAAGAAATTGAAGAACCAAACATGAGTATGCATAATTACAACCATTTAATATTTGATAAAGGTGACAAAAATATACACTGAGAAGCAGCATTTTCAACAAATAGTTGTGAGGAAAACATTGTGTCCACATGCGAGAGAATGAAATTAAACCTATATCTGTCATCTTGACCAAAAACTAACTACAAATGGATTAAAGAACTAGATTTGAAACATGAAACACTGAAACAACTAGAAAAAAAAATGGGCAGCATCCTACAGGATAGAGATATAGAAAATGATTTCCTACATAGGACTTTATATTTCCAAGAATTGAAGCCAAAAATTGATAAGAACCCCATAAATCTAAAAATTCCAGCATGACAAAACAAATAATAAATAGAGTGAAAAATACAACAGAATTGTAGAGAATCTTCCCAGCGATATGTCTAATAGAGAATTAATATCTAGGATACATAAAGAACTCAAAAAACAAAGAGTTGAATATGAATCAAAAACTCATATAAAAAGTCAAAAACTAATTAAAAATTGCTTTGGATATGAGCCAGGTATTATCAGGTTAAGAAATAAATAATTATATCAAAAAAAAAAAGATTACCATCCCTAGCAATTAAGGAAGTGAAAATGAAAACAACTTTGAGATTTCATCATACCCCATCAGAATGGTAATAATCAACAAAACAATCAACAACAAGACCTAGAAAGGATGTGAGAGAAAGAAAACCTTCACTCACTATTGGTGGGATTACACACTAATGCAGCCACTCTGGATATCACTGTGGAGAGTGCTCAAAGAGCTAAAAATAAATCTACAGTATGACCCTGATATACCACTCCCCAGCATATGTCCAAAAGACTCAACATCATACTTCACAGATAATTTGTTCAGCCATAGTTATTGCTCCTCTATTCATAATAGCAAGGAAATGGAAACAACCTAAATGTCCTACAACCAATAAATGGATAATGAAATGTGGTATATACACATTATGGAATACTATTCGACTGCAAAGAAAGTAGAATTTTCAGATAAATGGATAAAATTAGTCAAGATCCAGAAAGATAAATATTGAACATTCTCTTTCATCTGCAACTCATAGCTACAACACTTCAGATGTGAATTACATAACCTGAAATAGCAGCAGAAACCAGAAAGCTATAAGGGCATTGCGGTGGGAGGTATTAGAAAGAACAACAAGCTACAAATGGTTTGAAGAGAAACTGTGGAGGACATTAGTTAATGAGTAGGGAGATATAAATTTAGAAGAAGGAGGAAAGTAAAATAACAATAAGGATGTCTGAGAGAGTCATAAGGAATCACATCATGTCTGATGCATGCATAAAGTAGGCATATATACTTTAAATGAAATCTTAATCTTCTATGTGGGTGATAATCTGAGGGAACGATAATATTCCCTAAAAGAGCTTTAGACTATATAACAAAAAACCCAACACCAAGCATGAGAAAATCTCCCCTCAAGTTCTTGGCCAAAATTATTCAAAAGGCTCCCAAAACATTATAGGTTATTCCCTATAAGGTTTGTCTCCCAGGAGTAGAACATAAGTCCCTAGAACTGAAAATTCCATGCACTTCAAATATAGGGCCCAGAAGGCTAAGCTGTATCTGTCCTGAAAGCCTCCTCCTTGAGGACAAACGTTCATGCTGCCAGAAGCCACCCATGAAATCTTCCAAAGGAAGAAAGCAACCAGTAGTCCTACTCAGCTGTAATGCCTGTGACCTAACAGCTATTCACCAGGCACAATGACCTTGTAGTGTATTAGTGGTGCACATACCTAACCAATAACAGACTACTTGCTAACTGGACTTGCCTGATCAACAAGAAGGAAAGCAGGCCTGGTACTAGAAAGCCAGCCAGCTACCCAGAGACAGTGAAATCATGGATCTTGGAAGAGAACCTGTAACTGCCACTTTACTAAACAAACATAGTTCTGAACTAGACTCTAAAGATTTATCTTTATACCCACAGTCAAAAATAGTTTTCAACCCTCATTGGTGAAGCTTCTTTTTGTAACAGGAGATCATTTGAGAAAACCACAACCAATCAAAAAATGTAGATAACAAGAGATTGTGTGGTGGCCAGTTCCAAGTGATGTATCTACAACATAATTCTTGTACCTAAGACTTGAGGGACCATTGCAAGAGAGTAGGATGATTGTAGGAGTCAGAGAAAAAACTTGACTGATATCCCAGGACTCAAGAGGAAAAGACACTTGGGTCACTGAGTTCAGGGCTACCCTGATCTACAGATTGGGTTTAAGGGCATCCAGGGCTAAAAAGAAACCCTGTCTTAAAAACCAAAAAAAGGAGGAGGGAGAGGAAGAAGAGTAGGAGGAAGAGGAGAAGAAGAAAGGATGAAGAAGTGATGGTAGAGGAGGTGGTGGTGGTGGTGGTGGTGGTGGTGGTGGTGGTGGTGGTGGTGGTGGTGGTGTTTTCTGTGAGATGGTGTTGCCTAGAAATATCGGAGAAGCTACACCCAGATGTCTTATCAATATGGTTGCCTAAACAAGACCTGAACAGTGAGGACACCAATATACATAGTAACATGAAGAGGGAAATCTCAGAAGGACTCAGTCCTACACAAAGAACTACAGACAACTGGGGAATATCAAGATTATGAGGAAAATGGTCTTCCTCAGAAAAAAAAAAGTCCCTAGAGATCTGCCCAAGATCATATTTATGCAGATAATGTATGATCTGAGAAGGTTGTGTGCATGTATTTATGGTGTGTGCATGTGTGTGTGTGTTTGTATGTGTGCGTGTGCATGTGTGTGTGTGTGTACGTGTGTGTGTGTGTGTGTGTGTGTGTGTGTGAGAGAGAGAGAGAGAGAGAGAGAGAGAGGGAGACAGAGGCAGAGACAGAGACAGAGAGATCATACGGATGATATACAGTATATCACAACAATTAAGAATAAAGAGGCCATGAATTTGAGTCAGAGTAAGGGTTTGTCATGAAAGTGGCTGAAGGCAGGAAAGGCAAGTGGACCAATAATATAATTATAATTTAAAATAAAAGTGTGTTAAAAATTTAAAAATGAAAAAGGCTTAAAGTACTTCAAATTTCTATTGGTAGTGTTATCCTATAGCTCAGTAAGCCTGAGGAAATAATTTCTAATCTAATGTGATATGTAATAACACAAAGTTATTATAGACTATTTGTCCAGTGTTCTTCACTTTTGTCTGTTAATGAGTGTTATACTCTTCAGGTCTATAGCAGCATCTATCTCAACCAACATTCCAGGCTCAGGATAAAAGAAACATGTTGGTCCAAGAACAGGAACTTTCCAGGGTTGAGCTAAAGAGTCATTTCTGCTAACTTTCCAGACACTTTCTCTTTGTAACTTATACACATAACCATACACCTTGTTTTCTTCATTCCACAAACTGAGATCAGTTGCCATATCCACTAATCCAGGTAGCAGCCTGCTTCATGAAGCCAGTAAAGAGCAAAGAGAATGAAAACCTGTTTCATTCTTTCAAAGCAAAAGAAATTTCAAAGTGATAAAGGAGACTCATAAGTTTCATATCTTGCTGTAATAAAGATGAAATCATGTTAAACACCAAATACACTTATCTAATTACATCAGAAAATACTGCTCTGTGTTTGCTGATGAAATGTGGTGTTGTGCTTACAGAGAACCAAAACAACGTGAGGAAGCAACATTCTAATTACAAAAAGGCAATCGGTAAAATGGTTGCATGCTTTGAACTGCAATAAAAATTAATAAAATTATGTAAATATAAACACAGTTAGTGAAAATGTGGTACTCTAATTTTAGAGAAGGCATGGAACATAATGACTTAAGGAACTTCAAATCATTTTTAACCTCATTCTCCTCACAGAGACAAGACTAATGAGAAAACGTTTGTCTAAGAGGCTAATATTTGCTTTAATAGATTTACTTCACTGATCTGGTATGAAAGCCACCCATTTCCTTTTGGCAGTGAGGGTAAAATCTTGACTAAATGAATATGTAAGCACAAAATTCCCTTCCATGAGCATTTTGCAATCTCCCAGAGAAGTCACTGTTGATACATTCATAACTGTTGTAATGGCCTTACTCTACAGAATCCTGTTATTATGCAAGAGCCAGAGGATACACGGAATCCCTTTTACTGTGTGTATTCCAAGTTATAAGAGAAAGGATGCACCATGCATCACTATGCACACAGAGAACATGACTTGACCTCTGTGATCAAATCCATTCTATAACTGGGTTCCTTGTAATAGGTTATTACACAACTGGTACTTACTCTCTACAGTAGGCTTTGTTCTGTACTCATTTCTCATCCTGAAATCCCTTCATAGCATTTATGTTGACTCAAGAAATGCAGTGTCTTTAAAATTAACCTTAGGAATATATATTCTATTAAGTTTTTGTATAATTTAAACATGAAACCCATTATTAAAATTCATATAGCCTATCCCTACACCTTAATTCTTTAAAATTAATGTTTTTAATGGCTATGGCAGCAATCAGTGAGATGATAAGCTTTTTAACTTTCATCACTTAAGAAGTGAATATGACTAAACCAGAAAAGCAATCCCAAATATTTCAAATGTTGTGGCTCTAAACCATCTGAATAAATGCCATATCTTTATCAACAGTCTTCAATGAGAAATGTACTTATTCACAATATACTTACTCAAGGAGTTATAAGGGACCAGAGATGATTTAAAGGTTCCCTACTTGCTTTAGTATGCAGGAAATACTACTTCAAGCCTGGAAATATATAATGAAGGGTATATCTTCTATTTCATTCTGATTATTTTTTTAATCTACTGTGAGTTAATATAAAGAAACATATCTTCTGTGTGTCTGCAGGGAAATAATCCTCTGAGGATTACATAAAAATTATGCCAGGTACAGAGGATGTTAATTTACTCCGGCAAAATTTTAACAAATACATAATAGAAATTATATATGTAATTTTTTGGAATGAAACTTGGCAAGATTTTTACTTTCAATCTTTTTCAGGATGCAATTATGTCAACAGTGAAGGGCTTCATCAACATAAATATATCATTGCTTTTACTTTTATTTAAATCTTTCTTTAAAAATTTCAAATATCTAATGCATGGTGACAAAATAGAAGTTGTATTTAAAATGCTTCAATTCACCATCTAAATGATAAATATTGCGTGACACGGCACATCTGTCCTTTGTAGTGTTTTCTTCTAGTGCAGGACAGTGCAGCGTCTCAGCAAACCAATTCAAACATGAGCATCTCTGCAGAGCACAGCTCTCGTCACTGTCTGCGATTATCTAATGGTAGATGGTCCAGTCATAACGGACAGCTGACAGGCTGGTATAAGAAATGGATTTTCTTCTTCCTCCTGGCACATCAGTGTGAAGCCCCCTGCTGTAATGCAGAAAATCTTTTATGCAAAAAGAATGCACCATCTTTCAGCACATGATTACTAGTCAGAAGATTCTGATTAGGTTTTATAGTGCATTTTTTTAAAAAAAATACTCATGCAAAATTGCACAGAGCAAACTAGATCTGGGCTTATTCAATATCACTGCCATTCTGTTGTTCTGTGGTTTCAGACAAAATTTCTTTTCCTAAAACACCTCTATTCCCCATCTTTGAAATTGGACTGAGTATTATAAAGTGTGTTTTCTGCATCAAAATAAGATGAAAATTAATGAATACCTATTAAGAAGTTTAATTCTATGAATAGACATGACATCACCCAAGGTGTGTTAAGGAAATAATGTTATCTGTTCAAATGTGAAAGGTATACTGACCATACTACAAGCCCTAATCAAAAGTAGAGCAAACGTATTATACATCATAAAATATTTCAAATACGTATGCAAATATTGTAGAAATATTGCCAAAATGAAAACATTTTATTCTCCTTGGGCAAAGAGATCAAACAGCAGACAAATCCACGAAGAACACTGCCCATAAGTAACAACAACTGTCCATTTTTCATCTGGGGTTCTCAACTTCTCTGTCAAGTAAATGCTATTCTTATGCATAAGGGAGCTGGAGCCTAAAGAGGGTTTTTATTGTTTGTTAGTCAAAATATTCAGGGACAGAAAGATGCTACTAACTTTTTAAAAACTCAGGTTGCTAAAACATTTTTACCCTTAATGACAGTACTAAGCTAATACTTATTTCTTTATTTGTGGAGGTGGCAAATACATTCAAAAAAGATGGAAGTGTGGGGGAAAAAAAGAACAAGATTATTTTCCCCAGATGAACAAAAGACAAAAGATTGGGACAGCTAAGACAGGCAACTCAGTTCTCTCCATAAAAGACTATAGAGAGTGACTGCAATAGGAGAGAGACACTTAGGTGAGTTGAGGGGCAGGTGGGGAGGAATCTCACAGCAGGCAGCAGGCGGTCCTGGGCCTCACTGAAATTGGTGTGAGAATCAAGGAAGAATGAGAAGAGGATCAGGCAGGTGGGCTTCCCCAGGGAAACCCAAGTACGATTAGACCAATAATAGAGACAAGGCAGAGGGTGGAAGGAAAGCTGGAGGCACGCTAGTCACCTGGGAAAGGGACCACAGAAGGGAAGAGGCACTA
Organism: Tokudaia tokunoshimensis; assembly: GCA_036184795.1. Taxonomy (NCBI): domain Eukaryota; kingdom Metazoa; phylum Chordata; class Mammalia; order Rodentia; family Muridae; genus Tokudaia; species Tokudaia tokunoshimensis. Next base: position 10,305,503 of record BTHU01000005.1, on the reverse strand, counting down.
ATGAATGTGATTTATGTGAGTTCATGTTCATGAGGCTGTATAAATGCAAGTTGTTATTGCTTGAGGAGTCTTCATTCGCCAGAAAGAGTTACATAAGACAGACCTAGGAATAAGATATTCTGTGCAAATTAACTGAGGTTGCTATTCTGTGGCTAAGAACATCCTACTTCTGTATCCCATTACCTAGTCTGAGGTGGTCAGAGAATAGATTAATGATACTTTTCAGAAGAAGAGAGAGAAATCTTTACAGTATACACTGACAGAGTCAAAAGTGAAACAAAGGTTTTTAAGAAACAAGGAGCCACTGCCTCCCCCTCCTCTTCCTGAGAAGAAGCCCAGGGTACAACAGGAGTTATTAAAGGGAGCATCTAATTAGCAGGGACCCTCCAAAAGAGGTAGGTCTTGGTGTGAGTGATCATAGCAGACATCACAATTGAATAAAATGTAATTCTTAATAAGAGACCACAGTATATTTTGAAGAATGTGAAGCAATTTACTGAAGAAAACTGGTTATGTACTGAAATCCTTTCAGATGTTATCTAATTCTTAATAAAAGAATTCCAAAGGTCCTACTGGAAAAACAAATTTTAAAACTATGAATAAAAATATAGATGAATATGAATAATTTTGTTGTACCTCATAAAGAGAAAATGTCAGATAGAGCACACCCAGGTGATGTTAAGGGAGCATGGGGGTAGAGCAAAAAGGTTTAAGCAGGGTGGGATGAGGGTGTGTAGAGTATGGGGAGATATAACAAATGCTAAAACATTTGAAAAATCATATGGAATCCTACTACTGTAGAAGGTTCCTAAAATCTATACAAATACATACACAGAGAAGAGTTTGAGGAGCAACCTTATAATTGGAAGGAAAATGCCTTTTTCGGACACCATAGGCTATCAAATAAAACACCCAGTGCAAAAACTGGGCTACCTCCTTTAGAGCTGTTGATCAGTGGGGTCCTGTAGACTCTTAAACATTACAAGCTATTACCATTGCTTTAGTTACCTTCCTGAATTTGACAGGAAGACCCAGTTGCTGAAGGCATCACATACTTGAAACATATAACATGGGAAAATCAATCTGATATTCATATGGAAACATCATCCCTACTGCACAGCTTTCATAGTGATGGAAAGTTGCACACATACTATCAGGAGAGAAAATCAATCACCAGTCTTACCCTGTTGTGAATCCTGTGAGCTACAATAATGATTGATCATCCCAACAAGATATGCCTACTGGTTCAATACTGGCACAAAAGTTATGAAAGTAACCAGCCACTTCATCATTAAATTTAATGCCCATTCCACAAAATGGATCTCATGTCTAGCACTAGTAGTGAGGCCAAGAAACAGAGACTAGGGAGGTTATAGGTTCTATAAGGGAACTTAGTATTTAACTGACTCCTAATGACTTATTATTATCTGTAGATTAGTGAAAGTGTTAACCCTCATAGGAGTTTCTTTTAGCACTAGATGTTGATTAACACAGAGACACATAATTGACTTATGTGCACAGAACAAAAGATCTTATAATGTTTATCCCTAAATGGGACATCCATATCACATTCCTTATTCCAAAAGCTCAAACATCATCAAGGAAGATGAAAGAGCCAGAGGTTGGGGTGGGGCGTGGGGTGGGGGGCTCAGTCATTTGTGATGGTGCCACCCCTGGTGGATAGTCCTGGGGTGAATAAGAAAACAGGAAGAGAAAACCATGAGGATGAAGCCAGTAAGTAGTACTCCCCCATAGTCTCTACATCAATTTCTGTCTCTAGGCACCTGCCCTTAGTTCCCTCTGTGATGCAGTTACCTGAAAGTATAAGCAAAATAAACCCCAGCCTCACTAAATTGCTTATGTTCTGGTGTTTGGTCACAGCAATAGAAACTCTAGCCAAGATTCAAATTCATATTAAGTCATGGAGAACTGCTGTCATAGTCCTGACCATGTGTGCTTTTAAGAGGGTTATGGAAGTACTTTGGAACTCTGGGTTAGAAAAGTCATTGAGAGTTCAGAACTTGGTGAACAATTCTGGGAACTTGGACAATAATGGTGAGAGCAATACAGATGATAAAAGCCTTGGATATAAAGCTTCAGAAAGAAGAAAAGATTCTACTAGGGCCATTTGTGTGGTATTTTGTGTTAAGAAACTATAGTGTCTCATTAGCATTTGCTGAATAATCTGCTATGATTAACTGGAGATCAGCACCACTGGAACAAAATCTTTTCTTTACTGAGATCATGAATGCTGGTCACCTGGAGAGGAGAAGTAAATATCCCTGAAGCAGAATCTTCTGGAAACTGTTTTATTGAGGGTGGGGGTCAACACACAAAGATTACAGATCAGAAGCTGCCATCTCTATATCGCATGATGGCAGCCCAACTTGTTCCAGATGATTCTGGACTTGAAGACATGAGAGAGAGAGATGTCGTGGAGAGCAGCTAAGGTTTCAGACCATGAGACGTCACTGATGTGTGTATAGTCTCAGTTGAAGTAGAAGCCTTGGGGTTGAAGGCATCACAGAGAGAATTTGAGACTTGGCAGCATGTAGCAGGGTTAGATTTCCTAAAGGGAGTGCATGAGAGGATATTGGTGAAATGCAGTTGCAGCAGAAGACCCCAGGATTTTGGAGATGTCCATACCATGGGGTTATTGACAAAGACAGGAGCAGCCATGGGGGACAAGCTGTGTCTGCTTCAGACAGCAGAACCAGAGCTGTAGAACTGCTGTAGAAAGCCCTTTGGAGCTCAGAGAGTCATGGTGGGGATTTCAGAAGTTGGAAACTGAGCTTTACTCTCTCAGAGTTTTGCTTTGCTTTCATTCAAATGTCACATGGTCCAGATTCTTCCCTCTCACAGTAATAAAATATCTGACTTATTTTTTTAATTTACAGTAGCCCCCACTTAAGATATCTTGGAATTCTACAGGTATTTTAGAATTGTTAAAGAGATTTGGGAATTTTATAGTGGTTTTGGGATATTTTAGAGGCTTGGGTATTTTAAGGAGGCTGAAATTTTAAAATGAACAGAAATATTTTTCACTATAAACTAATTTTTAAATTAAAAATAAAATGTTTGCTCTCTCCTCCAGCCAAGCAAGATGCCCAAAGGAAAGAAGGCCAACAGGAAAAAGGTGGCACCACCCCTCATCATTGTGAAAAAAAAAAAAAACAAGAAGTCAAAAAGTGGTCAATCCTTTGTTTGAGAAAAGACCCAAGAACTTCAGCATTGTGCAGAACATCCAGCTCAAAAGAGATCTCACACACTTATTCAAATGACCCTGCTCTATCAGGCTGCAGCAGCAAAGGACCATCCTCTGTAAGTGGCTCAAAGTACCTCCTGCCATTAACCAGTTCACCCAGGCCCTGAAAGGCTTAGCTAGTGGTGATTGCCCATGATGTAGATCCCATTGATCTGGTGGTGTTTCTATTTGTCCTGTGTTGGAAGATGGAGGTTGCCTGCTGCGTCATCAAGGGAAGGGAGGCTGATCCAGAGAAAGACATGCACCACTGTTTACCTTTGCACAGGTTACTTCATACAGGTTAATTTTAAAGACTAGGCTGTTCTGGCTAAGTTGGTGAAAGCTATTAGGACCAATTAAACCACACATACCATACCTGCTGCTGCTGGGGACGCAATGCCCTAGGTCCTAAATCTGGTTAATATTGCCAAGCTGAAAAAGGCAAAAGCTAAAAGAACTCTCCACTTAACTGAGTTAAATGTACATTGCTAAGGTTTCTGTACATAACTCTAATTGCAAAATGATCTTCCAAAAATGTTTGAATTTAAAGACAAGAATTTAAAATTTTATATTGTAATATTAATATGCCATCTTGGGGACAAATGAGACAGGAAAGAATATAGTTGAATAGCTATGTGTTCTTGTCAAATCAACAGGAGATCAATTGTGCTGAAAAGTCTATGGTCAACATAACATGAACCAGAGTCGTCTGAGAGGAAGAAACCTCGACTGATAAAATGCCTCCAGTGTTAGTTGTCCCTCTCTGTATTTCCGCCTTCACCTTGTCCTTCCATCCCCCTACCCTCTCATTCTCCTATTCTAGTTTTCCTTTTATCACTTTATAACACTATGTTCTATTTCCCCTTCCTTGGAAGATTCCCTCATCCCCCCTGATCCTTTATCAGCTACCTAACTTCTATGGTTATCCAGATTGAAATGCACATACATACATCTTAAAAGGTAACATCAACACAGAAGAGAAAGCATGCAATACTTGGGGAGTGGGGGCTCTTGGTTACCTCACTTAAGATAATTGTTTTAAGCTCTATCCATTTACCTGAAATTTTCATAATTTCAGTTTTCTTAACAGCTGAATAATACTCTGTTGTATAAAAGTGCCATGTTATTGTTATTCATTTATTCATCTGCTGATGGACATCTAGTCTGTTTCCAATCTGTGACTATTATGAATAGAGTACTGATGATCATAAGCAAGTATCTCTGTAGTAGAATGTAGAGTCTTTTGGGTATATGCCCAAGAGATTTAAAATCTTACTACTGTATAAGTTTTCTAAAACATATGAAATAAATTTAAATGTAGTCAACATATAATGAGAGACACAATGCCCCATCTAGACATCTTATACCACCATCTAATGCCTCTGGTGCCAATATTGTTACATATTTATTGAGTCATTTGTCAAACGGAGCCCGTAGAACCCTCCAAACATCAAAAGTTATTGTTGAGGCTATTAGGAAAACCTCCACAAGCTGATGGCAAGACGATATTGCTGAAGACACTGCATATTTGTGTCCTAGAACATAAAGAAATAAAGTTGATACTCAACTGGAAACTTCAGCCTCACTGACTAGTGTCCACAGTGCTATAATGTGCTGTACCTGCTACCAGAGGAATAAAAGAAATCTTTAATCTCAGCCAGCTCTAAACCATATGAGCCGGAAGAGTGACCTGCCTGCAAGATATGCCTAGTGTCCAATAGTGACACCAATGTTTTGAATGTAACTGATCATTTTTTTAAACGATTTAAGGCCCATTCCATTAAATGAAACCCATATCTGACACTGAAAAGGTGGCCAAGAATCTGACACTAGACACATGGTGGGCCCTAAGGGAAAACCTACCTCTATTGTTCTGCTAAAGAAATAGAGAAATAAAATGACCCTAATGATATATTGCTGTCCCCATAGATCAGCGCATTGCTCAACCCTCAGCATAAAGGCTTCTTTAGTAGATGGTAATTAACACAAAGACCCAACTGGACCATGTGCAGAGAGTAAGAGGCTTTGGAGCACTGAGACTAAAACCGAATGTTTTTATTAAAAACCCTTCCCTAGAAGGCTCAATGATATATGCAGAAGAGGATGCAGAAAGATTGTAAAAGCTAGTGATGATGGATGACTCCAAGGAAATAGCATCTTCAAGACAAGGGCTGATATGCATATGAACTTGTACAGTCTGTGGCAGCATTCACAAGCCTGCGGTTGATCAAACCAAACAAAATCCAAGCACCAGGAAAGGGAAATGGACAACATAAAAACATCCTTACCCATGAAGGTATATGCAATTGATTCTGTTGAGAAAGGGAAAAACAAATTTATCCAATGGAGAGTCACTGGATCTATCCTTCACATTCTGGGGCAGGCCTCATATTCAGGTGAACTGGCCAAAACAAAACAGGATCCATATTTTGTGTACTTTTTAGGTTGTTTTGGGTTTTTGTTTTGGTTTTTCTTGTCTTATTTTTGGTTTGTTTGTTTGTTTTGATTTTTGTATTTTACCTTTGGTTTTAGAAAGAGAACATGAATTTTTGCATAGGAGGTGGGAAACATATGAGAGCTGGGAGAGAGGGAAAATATGATCAAAATATATTGTATTACTAACAAAATATTTAAAAAAGAAAATAAGCTAATCATAAAAAGGAGGGAAGAAGGGGAAAAATGCCTCCATAAGATAGAGATGTTGATGAGCCTGTCAGACATTTTCAACCAGTGATTGATATAGGAGAACATAGATCACTATGGTCAGCGCCATCCTTGGCCAAATGGTCCTGGGGTATATAAGGCTGGATAAACCATGAGAAGCAAGCAAGTAAGCAATATACTGCTGTGAGCTCTGTAGCAATTCCTGCCTCCAAGTTCCTATCCAGCTTCAGTTCCTGCCCTGACTCTTTTGAGGGACACACTTTACCTAGAAATGTAAGCAAAATAAACTCTTCCCTCCCCCAAGTTGCTTATGGTCATGGTGTTTTACTATAATAACAGAAACCCTAATTAAGACAGACCATAATCAGAAATTAGCAGGTGTCCTCAAGTGAGGGATCACAACACACTGATAAGCAGGAACATCTTTATAGACACAGTACTTTCTCAATAATACATCCTTCTATCTGAGCTGTTCCTGAAACACAAATAGTAATCAAAGTAAATTAAACTGTTTTTTGCTGAAGAGGATGGACACTCAACAGGGAGACCAACAGGATCAACTAACCTGGACCTTGAGGGGGGTCTCTCAGAGATGGTACCACCAACCAAAGAGCACACACAAACTGGATCTAGTCCCCTTGCACATATGTAGCAGAAGTGCAACTTGGTCTTCATGTGGGTCTGTCAACAACTGACTGAAAAATTGAAAAAAATGACAACCCTCCCTCAAACGTCACTAACTGCCAATCATCCCTCAGAAAAGGATGGGTGTCGCATGGATCCCTCCTCTTCCTGAAAAATTGACAGCCCCAGTCTTAAAGAAAAGCACAGCTGTAGTGAGTCCATGAGCATGACAGCTATGTCATACACAGAAGATACCTATTTTCTGTACCACACTCCATCCTCTGGTTCTTATGTTCTTTCCATCTCTTCTTCAATACTCCCTGAGTCTTACGAGATGTAATATAGCTTCCAAGCACTCTATCATCTATATTAACCACTGTCTGATGCAGTGAGAAGTTTCTCTGGTGAAGGCAGGGCACAGCCTAGGGGATAGACATGAGCATTTAGAAAGGAGTTTGACAATGGAACTATGTAGCAAAACAAGAATCATAGGGTCCCTTCTAGAATATATGATCTCCCACAAGCTCCTGACCAGGTTATCAGAACCAAACATAACTTCTTTTCTGTGGAGTAGAATCAGAAATCAGTTGGTTAGCACTGTAACATTTATGACACTATTCCACCAAAGGATACAACTTGCCTGGCAAGTAATTGTTAGAGCTCACAGGATTCACAACTGAGTAAGGACAATGGCTTTCCACTCCCATCAGCTTGTACAGCACATTCTGACACTGTGAAGGCCAGACAACAGAGAGGAAAACACTTCCAGTTCACCTGCATCTTGATTTTTCTTTGCACCGTTACCATCTTGTGGGAAATCAAGAGTGATGAGACTATTCTGCATTTGTCTGGTGCTCAGCACCCTCATTGGCTGACTCTGCACAGGGAGGTAACAGCAACTGATGATAAGATGTTTATCTAAGTGGCCGCCATCTGCATCAGGGAACCAGGCACCTCCAAAGCCTTCTGTGCTTAGTCCACCAAGAGAGAGTGATCTCCCAGCAGCGATTTCACTTCTGAGTGTGGAGGTGAGATCTCCACCTTCCCTCTGGAGGGGTACAACTAGGAAGGCACAGGGCATACGATCAGTACAGCTGCAGGGACAGGAGTTTTCCCTTCCAGCCGCCATTTGCAGCAGGGAACCAGACAGCTCCACAGCTTTCTGTGCACAGACCCTACCAGAAGAGAGTAGGTCTCCCAGTAGTACAGACACAGGCTTACAGGCCCATAGGAGGGACAAGCTCCAGCCAGAGACAGCAAGACCAACTAACAACAGAGATAACCAGATGGCAAAAGGAAAGCGCAAGAACCCTACCAACAGAAACCAAGGCTACTTGGCAACATCAGAGCCCAGTTCTCCCACCACAGCAAGTCCTGGATACCCCAACACACCAGAAAAGCAAGAGTTGGATTTAAAGTCTATTCTCAAGATGCTGTTAGAGGACAGCAAGAAGGACATAAATAACTCCCTTAAAGAAATACAGGAGAACATGGGTCAAACGGTAAAGGCCCTTAAAGAAGAAACACAAAATTCCCTGAAAGAAATACAGGAGAGCATGGGTGAACAGGTAGAGGCCCTTAAAGAGGAAACACAAAAATCCCTTAAAGAATTACAGGAGAACACAAACAAACAAGTGAAGGAACTGAACAAAACCATCCAGGATCTACAAATGGAAGTAGAAACAATAAAGAAATCACAAAGTGAGACATCTCTGGAGATAGAAAATCTTGGAAAGAATTCAGGAGTCATAGTTGCAAACATCAACAACAGAATACAAGAGACAGAAGAAAGAATTTCAGGGACTGAAGATACCATAGAAAACCTTGAGTCAACAGTTAAAGAAAATGCAAAATGCAAAAAGCTCCTGAGCCAAATCATCCAGGAAATCCAGGACACAATGAGAAGACCAAACCTAAGGAGTATAGGTATAGAAGAGAATGAAGATTTCCAACTTAAAGGGCCAGTAAATATCTTCAACAAAATTATAGAAGAAAACTGCCCTAACCTAAAGAAAGAGATGTCTATGAACATACAAGAAGTCTACAGAACTCCAAACAGACTGGACCAGACCAGAAAGTCCTCCTGGCACATAATAATCAAAACACCAAATGCACTAAACAAAGAAAGAATATTAAAAGCAGTAAGGGAAAAAGGTCAAATGACTTATAAAGGCAGGCCTACCAGAATTACACCAGACTTCTCACCTCAGACATGAAAGCTAGAAGATCCTGGGCAGATCTCATACAGACCCTAAGAGAACACAAATGCCAGCCCATACTACTATACCCAGCAAAACTCTCAATTACCATAGATGGAGAAAACAAGATATTCCATGATAAAACCAAATATACACAGTATCTTTCCACAAATTCAACCCTTCAAAGGATAATAGATGGAAAACGCCACAAGAGGAGGGAAACTACACCCTAGAAAAAGCAAGAACGAAATCTTTTTCCAACAAACCCAAAAGAAAGTAATCACACAAACATAAAAAGAACATCAATAATAACAGGAAGCAACAATCACTATTCCTTAATATCTTATAATATCAAAGGACTCAATTCCCCAACCAAAAACATAGACTAACAGAAATAATTTTGATGTAAATCTTCAACTTTATCAGAAAATGTTTGTGATTACTCTTTCAATTTAGTAATGTTTTTTATGTCTACCATTTTAACCATATTATTTTCCATGATGATCTTAAATTTAACATTTTTTTTATATATTCAATTTTATCAGAAATATTTTCCACGTAAATCTTCAATTTTGTCAGAAAATATTTATAATTACACTTTCAACCAACTTAGGAATGTTTTTATGCCTACCATTTTATCTGTATAATTTTCCATGATAATCTTCAATTTTTATGTTTTTCTATATATTTTTTAATTTTATCAGAAATATTTTCCATGTAAATCTTTAATTTTATCAGAAATGTTTATAATTCTACTTCCAATCAACTTAGGAATATTTTTATTCCTACCAATTTATCTGTATAATTTCCATGAAATAGTCAATTTTAACGTGTTTTTCTATATATTTCTTGAATTTTATCAGAAATATTTTCCTAATAGATATTCAATTTTATCAGAAAATGTTTATAATTCTACTTTCAATCAACTTAGAAATATTTTTATGCCTACCATTTTATCTGTAATTTTCCATGATAATCTTCCATTTTAATGTTATTTTATATTTTTCTACAATTTTAATAGAAATATTTCCCATGTAAATCTTCAGTTCTATCATAAAATATTTCTACTTCCTTTTTCAATTAATTTAGGATTATAAGTTTAGACGGTTAAAGTCCATGAGGCTCAGAGAAAAAGGGGTGGGAGAATGGGGGAGGGCAGTGAGCAGGATATAAAGTGAATATATACAATAATAATTATTATTTATTATTAATAAATAATTATAAAATAAGGTTGCTAGTGTATTCTATTCCATTGATGAATATGTTTTCTTTTGTGCTTTTCTCTTTTTATCACTATGGCTGTGTGGTTAACTTGATATTAGACATTATGATATCTCTAGAAGTATTCTAAATATTGTTTTCATTACCCTTGATCTTTCAAGTATGAATTTTAAGATTATTTTTCTATTTCTTTGAGAAAGTAAGTATTTTGATTCAAATTGTATATTAACTTTATATATTGTTTTTAGTAGGGTGACCATTTTCACATTATTAATTCTACCAATCTCGGAGTGTGTGAGCTCTCTACATCATCTAGTATCTTCTTCAACCTCTATTCTTTTCCTAATGAGACAAGAGTTTTCACTGGTAATTACTCTGTTTTAACCTGTAATTCATTAACTTGCATCTTCTCTCTCTCTCTTCCATTTATGAGATGATGTCTTAGTGAGGATTTCTACTGCTGTTACAAAATACCGAGGCAACTTATGAAAGAAAGCATTTAATTGAGCTTATAGGTTTCAAGGATTAAAGTTCAACAGCTGAGAACTCAAAATTTGATCTGAGGGAGGAGGCAGAGAAAAGAAACATAGTGTCAATGTTATGAGTCCTTTAAAACCTCAAAGCTCACCCCCAGTGAGCTTTAAACAAGGCCACATCTCCTTAAACAAGGCCATATATCTTAATCTTTGCGAAACAGTTCCATTAACTAGGACCCAAGTTTTCAAACATGTGAGCCTATGAGGGACTTTCTCATTCAAACAACCAGAGGTGAACTAAAGTGTTATCTATGACTAATTTTATTTTACTTTTAAAGAATGTTAACCTTTTATACTCTGCTTTTAGGCAGTATTCCATTAATTTCTTTTCTGATCCTTAATTTGTGGTTATTGTTGCTGTTTATTGATTTGGATTTGACTTGTTTTGTTTTCCTAAGAAGTTGAACTGAATCACTGAGTTATTTATTTGAGATTTTTTCTGATTTTAATGTACATACTCATAGCTTTAAAATCTTCCCTTAGAACAATCATTGCTACCTCCCAAAGGTTCGGTTAGATTGTGTTTTTATTTTTACTTGATTCTAGAATTTTTAAAAATTTTACCTTGATTTCTTCAATGAATCACTGATTATTCAAGTGTACTCTGTGGTAGAACCTTTCACTAATGAATAAAAATTTCAGGGGACCAATCACTGGGCAAAGATTAGGCAGGACTTCTGGGTCAGAATGAGGGTAAAAGAGGAGGTAGGAGCCAGATACTTGGATTTGGACAGGGAGATCTTGGAGGACAATATGTAGCTAACAAGAGGTCCCTGGATTAGATGGAGGATCTACCAGGATTCACCACCAGAGGAGTCATATTTAGGATAGATTTCAAAATTGGGATGCTAGTTATTGCACCCAGAGATTGAGTTACCTGTTGAATCTGAACTAAGTTCGTATGGTGTTTTCCTTCATGAAGTGACTCAACTGGGTTCCAGGGAGAAAGATACGGTGGCAAAGCATGGGTTTGTGAGAAGTGTGCCCCAAAGGGCCATGGGAATTCAGAAGCATGGGGCTGGTGTGGTATCAACCCACCAGTGAGAACTTAGTGAGCTGGGTGGAGAGATTTCAGAGCTCAGGATCAGAGACTGTCCCCAAGATGAGGACAGGCAGGCCTGCCCACCTAGCACTGCACTGCTGGCAAAGAGTAGATTGTTTTTTTTATATTTCTTGCTACCATGTATCTATACAGTATTATTATTTTCTCTTGCTATTTATCTATAGTTTTATTCTAATAAAACACAAGAAATTTTTTTTATTTGTTAAGACTTAAACAAGTCATTTAAAAGGTAATCTATCTTAGGTAAAGTTCCATGAAGTCCTGAGACAAATTTGGACTCAACAACACTTAAGTGGAATATTGTTTGGTGACTGTTAAGTACATTTGATTGATGGTGTAATTTACCACTGAAGATCTTTTTATTTGGTGTAGTTTGGATTGGAGTAGTTTGTTCTGGATGATTTATCTATTAATGAAACTAAAGTATGGATGACATGGACTATTATTGTATCTGAACCTATCTGTCCTTTTACATCCAATGTTTGTTCTATGAAACTGCGAGAATCAACATTTGGCACATATATATATATTTATAACTCTTATATAAACAATATAGATGCTGCATGATTTCCCCTGAATGGCATTGTTGATTTCACTGTATTGTTGATTTCACTGGTGACACCCCAACCACAAAACTGCTACTAAGAAACTCATTTACAAACTAAATTCAATATACATGGCACCCACTAGTCAATGTCAGATTATATAATAAAAGCCAATTTTAACATGTGAAATATGAAACTATATATAACTTTACATGTACTCCTTAGTCTTAACTTGATTACAATTATGGACAAAAATTCTAGTATATTTTCTAGTATATGATGAATACATGCCACTCAATGTTTCTGTTACTGTGATGGCAACTACAGTTAAGTTTATTATAAGGCATCAAGTCTGTGAAAGAGGTAAAAACACATGTTCCTGCCCTCTATGACCTTATAGGATAGACCACATATTCTCCGTACCAGACAGGGAGACAGAATTGCAGCAAGTGATGAGGTAATGCTAAAAATTCTTGGTTACTTCAACCTTTGCACTTTATGCAGAATATAAATCAAATGCACAGCAAATTTAAGCCACTAGAGTCAATCAAACATAGAAAACACACTGGAGAAACTATCGTCATTTAGATAAAATCTAAATCCTGAAAGATTTGCTTTGAATGGCAATGGTCACCTCCTACCATGGTAGACTTTCTCTCAACCTCAATGGTTCTGTCATGCTGATAACTGTACTGAGCAGTGAGTACAGTAGGGACACAGAGAGGATTTATGCATGGCTGTATGCATATGTGTGTTGTATGTGTGCTGTGGGTATGAGAGTACCATAGTCAGTGTATTAGTTCTCTTCTTGTTCCTCATGTAAACATCTTACAAGAAACCAAAATTATTTTAACTTATGGCATCAGAGATTGAGTCCATACTCCTAGCTTCTTTTGCTTCTATGTATATGGTAAAATAGAGCATCATGGTTATGAGAATATGTAGCAGAAGATGCTCACCTCATGGTGAACAAAAAACAAAGAATCAGAAGAGACAAGCCTAGAACAAAATATAACTCTTAAGGGCATGCATCCTGTGACATGCTTTCTCCAGCTTAGTCCTTGTCTCCTAGATTTTAAGGCTTCATAAAGAAGCATTGGAGGTCAAATATTCACACGTGAGCCCATGGAAGACATCTCATATTCCACTCATAATATGCAGGTACACCAAAGCCATAGCTTACTGCTCACTTGCTCCAAATCTCTTTCTGTGTGTAAAAGGTACCACTTGTAAACTCATCATATAGAAGCTCTCACTAATATGACTTCAAACATTCTGCTAAAGCCTTAGGGACATTCTCCAAAACCTGAAAACCTAGAGGAACATTATGTTCTAAGAGCTACATCACCTCACCTTAAAACCATCAAAAGCAAATGAAATACCACTCTTTCAGTGCCAACAACCTAATAATGCAACACTCATTTTCTGACTGAGCTATATAAGAACCACATTCTAATAAGAAAGTAGCATCCTTGAACCACAACAATCTAACAAACATAAAACAATTTAATATAACTAAATTTTGTAGAATATATTCATCTGTCTAAAGTGCCATTTTGGATGATTCCCAGCCAGTAATGTAAATTGATAATCTGTGTGATAGAAACTTTTGTAGAGTTTTGCAAGATCTTTTATTTTTTTTACCATGATTATTCAGTCATTAGTAAATACTGACACACCCCTTTGAACTAATCACTGTCCTAGACCCTTAAGACAGGAGTAAAAGTTTACAATCTACTTTAAGAAAAATTATTTTCCAGTAGAGACTCACTGAGTATATTAATCATAGTTCAGGATAGTTCCATACCCAGAGGTAGATGGCCAACACAAAACGAATTCAATGTTACTTTTTTATTGTTTGTCTCCTATCACTGGATTTGGCATTATTTATCTTACTGGTCTTTTGCCTGTACATTATGGTTTTCAATTTTAGGGGGTTTGTTTTGTTTCTTTGAAGGGGTGTCTCTAAGTATGTGTTGCATGTATGTTTCCTATGTTTTTTCCCTTGTTTTGATAATATTGTTCTATTTTTAATTCTTACTTATTTGTTTCTTTGTTGTTGCTATTGTTTTGTTATTGTTTTGGTTTTTGGTTTTAGGGAGATTTACCTTCTTGGCCATATCTTTTTTTATAAAGAGGTAAATGATGAAAGATGGTCGGGAAAGTAAAGAGGATCTGTGAGTATTTAGAGCAGTGAAAACTGTAGGCTTTGATTTTTCAAAACCTACTTTAATAAGGGTTCTTAAACATTTAACCTCCCTTCTATTCCACCACCCACCAGGGGTAGTGGAAAGCTTAATAGGGCAAAGGATATGGCCCTGTTTAGAAATAGTTCTTTGGGGTAAATCCAATGTGCATTGTTAGGATATCAGCAGTTCAGTTCACTTCACTTGCAAACACCATTCATGAATCAGCAATAGCAGTTTCATCCAGAAGAAACTGCATGGCTCTGCCAATTGGCCCAAGTCCACAGAAGGGATAAGAAGCCTCTGGAACACCACCAGAAGTTCTATGAAGTCATGACAAATGATGATCAGCAAAGAATGGCAAGGCAAACCAATTCCATACAGTGTCATCGGCCAAGACCAGTGCCAGCCAAGCCCAACAAAGCTCAGCAAAGAATGGTAAGGCACGCCAATACCATCTAGCATGGTCCACTGTCTGTTGGGTTATATTTATATCTTTTCCAAACATCACATGTTCTCTCAAGCATCTACTATAGGAAAACATCACATTCCCTTTCTCCAGACTGCTTCCAATAAAACACAACATGTCTGTTCTCACCACAACATCTCCCCAAGTGTCTGCTTTCACAAAAAAAAAAATGCTCTTATAAGACAGTTTCCAGAAAAAATTTCCAAAGAAACCAGAAATTTCCACTTCACAAAACCATGACCAGAATATATTATATTTGATTTTTTAATAAAAGATAAAACATAGAATGGAGAATGATCAAAAAAGACACCGATATTACCCTTTTGAGTTTGTCTGTGCATGCATGAACAAGTCCATAATCTCACACATGTAAAACTATATTGTTGTATATACTGTACAGAACACATACCCACACAAGAATTTTGTTGTTTAATGAGAAAAGTTTAGTCTCTACAGTCCTTTCATTTTATACTTGCATAAAAGAATCAGTACCACTTACCTTGAAGATATTTTGCCTTAGTTCTATCTTTTCTAATATTATTTAGCCACTCCAGCTTGATTAGCATAGAATGTGTTTCCCCATCCTTTTACTTATTAATCATTTCTATTTTTTATATTAGGACATGGTTCTTGTACATAATATATACTCGGGCTTTGTTTCTTACTGCACGCTGCCTTTGGTGACATGAAGACCATTTGCATTTAGTGTATTTACTAACATCAAGTTTAACTCTACCACTTTGTATGTGTTTGCTATGTGTCCTATATTTTTGTCAGTTCCTTTATCCTTATTAGGTATGAGTACTCTTCATGATATATTATTGTCTTTGTTATTCAACATCAATAGATAAAACTTGGGGGCTAGAGAGATGGTTCAGAGGTTAAGAGCACTGACTGCTCTTCCAGAGTTCTTGAGTTCAATGGTGACTCACAATCATCTATAATGGGATCTAATGCCTTCTTCCTTGTATCTGAAGACAGTGACAGTGCACTCATATACATTAAATAAATAAATAAACATTTTAAAAAGCAGATAGATAAAGCTCTTTGCTACATAGTTTTAGCGATTGTTTTAAGGATCATACTATAACTTTTCACAGACTACTTTTTTTTTAATTTTATGTGATCCTTTTTTAATTAGATATATTCTTCATTTACATTTTAAATGCTGTCCCCTTTTATTTAATCCTATTTTACAGTCCAGATTTTATCTCCCTCCTGGTCCACCCTCTGACTGTTTCATATCCCATGCCCCACTCCTGTCTCCATGATGATGTCCCTACCCACCACCCTCCACCCTACCAAACCTCCAAACACCTTGGGGCCTCCAGTCTCTTGAGGGTTAGGTGCATCTTCTCTGACTAAATTCAAACCTGGAAGTCCTCTGCTGTGTATGTGTTGGGGGCCTCATGGTGTATTCTGCCTGGTTGGCAGCCCAGTGCACAGACTACTTTTGAGTGACATTTTACCATATCTTTTATAGTAGTAACTGTTACAGTAGTATGCTTTTATCTCTCTCCCATGAAATTCTTCTCTTTCCTTAATAATCTTCTAATTAAACCAAAAGTCCCCCAAATACATTAATATTTGGCATTAAATGATTTTCTCTGACAGAGATGAAATATCTTGCATTTCTTTATATAGTAACTTATTTAGCTGCCTCTTTTTCCTCTATGTATCCAGATTCCCATCTGTTATTATTTTCCTTCTGCCTAAATGTCTTCCATAAACATTTTTTTTACAGTCTAGATCTGCTAGTGATGAATTCTTCCAGGTTTTACATGTCTGAAATAGTCCACAGTTCACCACTGTGTTTAAGAAATATTTTCACAGAGTGTAGAGTTAGGCAAACTGCAAAAAAAATGTTCTTAAATTCCTTACCACCCTGTGCTATGGCTTGGAAATTCTCTTGAAGAAGTAAGCTGGGGCAATTACTGGTCTCACCTCCTAATTATCTGATCTTTCAGAAATTAATTTCCTTCATCACTTGATTTCAAAGTCTTGAAATTTGTTAGTTTTTTTAAATATATATCTTTGCCATTGCTTAATTTAGGAAAGAAAAGTTAAGCCTAGTCTTTCTAAATTGATTTTTCTCACTACTCAGGAAAAAAAGAGGTATTATTTTAAATGGTCACTTAGACTTATTCTCAGCTGATAGCCTGTTAAAGAATCATCTAGTGGGGGAAAGAAAGAAAGAAGATTTAGTAATTGTGTTGAGTCTTCTATTAAAAAAAAAATCTCATCACATGCTTGGCTAATTAGCTACATGAGATTGTCAATTGATTCTTTTTGTTTTTACTAAAAAATCAGAATGCAAAGACAAAGATGAGAAGGAGAGGGAGATGTGGAACTTTATTAATATGAGGCCAATATTACATTCTTGATACATATTTCTGATAATGTATTTCTAAATAAAACTACAAAATTATGTACCTTTAGTAAGCTGAATTTGCTTTTTTTAACCCTAGTACCTAAGTTATTCAGTTTCTAAAGTTTCAAAAATATGACATGGAATAGAAACTATATTAATGCTATGGAATGTAGGTGATGGGATGTAATAATATCTGATGTAAAAATTATATTTATCTTCAAACATTAACCAGTAAGAAAGATTAAGTAAATTCAGTGGGGTAATTTGAATAAGAATGCTTCCATAGGCTCATGTATTTGAATGCTTGGTCCACATGGTTGTGGAAATGTTTAGGAAGGATCAGGAACTGTGGTCTTGTTGGAAAAGGTATGTCATAAAGAGTAGGCTTTGAAGTTCCAGTAGCCCATGCTATAGTCCATGCAGATAAGGATATGATATCTCAGCTACTGCCCCAGTTCCATGCCTGCCTGTGTGTGGCTATGCTTCCTACCATGAAAGCCATGGACTCACCCTCTGAAACTGTAAGACCCCAATAAACTCTTCTATAAGTTGCTTAGGTCATGGCATTTTATCACAGTAATAGAAAACCAAAACAACCAGTTAAATATATTTGTATATCTATGATATAGTGACTTCTAGTTTAATTGAATCTTAATACCAATCTTCCCATGGGAGTGGGGAGGGCAGTCTTTAACTAAAAACGCTGCAATGCTTCCCAAAGTTTGTAATTTGTCCTTAAGAAAACAAAAACTGACATCACTGAGATTACAAGGTAGTAATGAAAGGTGGTATGTCTGTTGACTTGGGACAGCACTATAACCGAAGAATGGTTTATGCATTTGTTGAGAATAAATTCAGCTATTACATGTATTTTAAATAAAAGTATATTTCTTAAAAAATGTGGACTTCAGTAACAGAGATTTTAAGAGGCAATAGAAAACATGCTGCTAAAATAGAAATGCAAAATGAAATTTATGAAATAATCATGGCAGTAAATTATGCTTTTACAGCAGAGGTGACATCACCCTGCATCTGTGTTGCCTAGAGGACACCAATTTCACCTTGTATGGTGAATCCATCAGCTTTGAAATGCAAATTTGAAAAGATAACATGAAGATTACATCACCAGTAAAATATATCTCATCCGTGCTATGAAATTTTCAGTAGAAGTAAGCATTTAAATCTATAAAAATTCTTCAAGAGTATCTTTTTTAATTAATTTATGTACATACATATATTGACTGAAGAATAGCAGAATTTCTAGAAAAATGGAGAGCATGGCATAATAGGATTAATAATTGTTGTATTTGAAATTATTGTTAGTAAATCTCATTCTTTTTCTTTAGGCTACTCTCTACATTGTAAGTGTGGAAGGAGACACGAAGGACGTTCTTTCATACATGTTAAGCTTAAAGATACTTTGGCCTCAATTATCTAGATATTCTGAGGAAATACCAGATGGCCTTCTCATTTTTTACTTCCCTTGCAAGAAACAAACAGCGTTTGCCTTATTTTCAGGTAAAACTTAGCTTTTTATTAAGTCCCAGACAAATTTTAAAACTATAAAATGACTTAGAGATGAATCATCATGTCCAAAAGACTGGAGATAAAAATAGTTTCCTCCTCAAAGATGAACTTCTTGATGGTTGAGGGGGAAAAAAATGTCTGGTCTTTCATCTCTGATCCCATCCACAAAGAATCACAAAGATTTTCTTCCCCAAAGTACCTTCCCCCAGCTTATACCAGTATCCCAGTTCCTTACACTTCCAGGAATCCCTGTAAACACACTGTGCTCAGCAGGCCAGGGAAACAGGTAAGACTTTCATCACTCCCCCTCTCCCAAAACCAATGGCCCAGTCTCATCCCTATCTCTTTAACAGAACACCTACTGAAGCCTTCCTTCCCCCTCTGCCCTCACATCCTGTGGATCCCACAGACCTTAACCTCCTAACATACCTCTCCCTACTTTACTCCAGCTTCCAACTCTAGCAGGCACTTCCAGCTAACCCACTCCTGCCAGGGATATAGGTCAGCTGTCTGTACATCTTGCCCTCTGTGTCTGTTCCCCAAGCTCCAACCTCCCTCCCTTGCCCAGTTTCACCCCCAGAGTTCTAGCTGACCCTCTATGGTGACCTCTCCTCCTGTTTCCCTCTTGTTTTCAACTAAACAAGTGTGATTCTTTAAATTAAGATGTCCTGTGCTTAAACCGCCCCCAATGATCACCTTTTCTCTGAGGCCAAAATCAAAACAAGCTTTAAATGAGCCAAATATCTATCAAAGTCAACTAAAGGGATAAAAGGTTTATTTTGGCTCATGGGCCCAGACAAGGTTTAGTTCATCATACTGCAGAAAGCGTGGGAATATGAGCACCTCAATCTGTAGCCGAGTAGAATAGCCGGGGCTGTGGCTATTCTCAGTACGGACCAAGAAGCAAGGAAAACAGGCCAGAACCTGAAGCCTATAAAACCTAAAGGGCCTGCCCCTAGTGACTTACATTCCCCTACTATGCCTCACTAAATATGCCAGGGCCTTTCAAAATAGAATCACCAACTTGGAAGCAAGTGCTCAAAACATGAGTCTATGGAGGCTGTTTCAGATTACTAACTCCTACTTTAAGACTGTTTCTGTTGTTTTTGTTGGTTTGTGCTGTTAGTGATCAGACCTACAGCCTCCGTGAGCCTTCAAGGCAAGAGTTCTACCCCTGAACTTCTGTCTCCAGACCATAACATTTAAATTTCTGTTTCCACTGCCTGTATAACCTCATCTCTACCCCCTCTTTTGATCTCCAATAAGCTCTATTGTGAACACAGAATGTATAAATAACATAAATGCATTTACATGCCTGACCTTGTGTGCCAAAAAGCCCAGTTAGAGTAGCTAAAAATAAAGGTCTTTTGCTACTTGCTTCTGAAAGCTGTAAGCCACATCTGCTGTGCAGAAGGATTTCTGGGTTTTACTTTCTTGAACTAACTTTTTTCTTACTCCTTCTCCTCTACATTACATTCTTCACAGAGTAACTACAGTATGTCCAGCCACTGCATCCTTCCTCCGAATGAGGAAGAAATATTCTTTTACTTGACACTGGTGCACCCCATACAATGCCAGAGACCTCAACCGTCTTCTTTCCCATGACTCTGAGGGAAGCTTGCCAAGAACAAAGCTTAGAAAAAAAATGTATTCTTAAACAAAACAATTAATTACCATTGGGGGCACTTTTTTCAGGATTCCATGATGTATAGGATGTCTTAGGGTTCCGTTTGCTGTGATCACACACTATGATGAAGGCTATTTATAAAAGGAAGCATTTCACTGAGGGCCTACTTACCATTTCAGAGGGTTAGTCCATGATAATCATGGTGAGAAGCATGTCCCCAGACAAGCAGACATGATGCTGGGGGCATAGCTGAGAGCTTATATTCTTACCTTCCAGGAGGCTAGGGGAGGAGAGAGAGAGGAGACCAGGACCTAACATGGGGCTTTTAAAACCTCAAAGCCCACCCGCCACCATGACACATCTCCTCCAAGGAGGTCACATACCCTAATCCTTCCTATGAATTCACCAACTGAGAGATTAAGTCGGTGAATTTATGAGCCTATGAGAACCATGTCCATTCATTCCACCACCACATGGGACAATAGGACTTTCTTTTTGGTAGGACAGTTGGGTTCAGAATGAAATGTCACTCCATTCATTGTACTCTCTCTGATACAGAGAGACAAGTTTGATACTATAATAATACTATATACTCTAATATAATGTTATATGTTATACTATATATAATAAAACATAATAATAAATACAGTAATGCTTAATTATATGAGAATATTAATTGTCTTGCAAAAGTAGGCTACCTCACATTGAGTGATCCCTGTTAAGACTGAGTTTGGCCCAGTGTTTCTGAGATACAAAGGTCAGACATGTGGTACATACCTGTAATGTCAACCCTCCAAGGGTTGGAGTGAAAACTTCATTCAAGGAAATTTCAGACTAGAGAGTTCGATGTGCCTAAAACACAAAAGAATGCAAGAAGGCAAGAAAGAAAGAAGAAAAGAGAGAGAAAAGGAGGTAGGGTTTTAGGAAGGAGAGAGGGAGGGAAAGAGGGAGGGAAGAAGGGAAGGAAAGGAATAAGCCTAACTTTTTATAGCTCATAAAGAAACCTGTTTACATGTATAAACTCATGGATGAAATAACTAAATCTAGTTACATATTGAACAAAATCAGAAATTACTGATTCTTGGTTATATAAAATGAGATCTTGAGCTTCGAACAACCATTTCCTACAACCAGGTTAGTAGAATTTCACAGATATCAATAAAACTGTTGTAAGACATTTCAAGGAACCCTCACTGATATGATTACTTTGGATTGTTCTGACACTTTTAAATTTGAGACATTCTGAATCAATCACATTATAACAAATATTTCACTGGCATCTTTAAATGTTTGTTCTCCCATTAAATACTTGCAGTGCTGAGGTTTTGGTTTTTTTTTTTCTTATTTAATTCACTTTAAAAGTTGCACCTCTCCTGGAATCTCTCCTTGTCACTAGATTTCTGTTTCAGTGTAGTACAAATAGTAAAATTCTTGTTTACTTCTTGCGTTTTCTATCAGTTCAAGCTCCCTCATTTTAGCCAGAGCTGGGATGGGACAATGTTCTCACGATTTTGGTTAAGAGTCTCCACTCAGCAAACTCCAAATGGACCCTGCAGCAGGGCTGCTTCCATCCTTTTCTCTTCCAATTTAAACACGCCCTGCACAGCCTCACTGATGTATAAAACATCAGTACAAAATGTTGATAAGTTATTTTGCTTTTTGCCTATGTATACTGTTTTATCTGATGAGCTGGGATGTTTTTCCACAGGCAAAAGTTTTCCTAAAATAAAACTATAAAAAAAAATAAAGTAGAATAATTTAAATATAAAATTTGCATTTTTGCTGCTCCCTGCATAAGAGGATGCTGTGAACTCTCTAGAGAGGATGTTTTTGAAAATGTCTGAGGATGATCACATTACAGATGCTGTACATGTCAACATTGTATCATTGTGGGTCCGATTATCAGAGAGCATCTACCCCAGACTCCAGAGTTTATTCACTATTCTTATTTTTGGGGGCATTAAAAATAAACCATATAGTTTAACTGTGACAAAAGGATATTATG
The DNA here is from genome assembly GCA_036184795.1 of Tokudaia tokunoshimensis. NCBI lineage: Eukaryota > Metazoa > Chordata > Mammalia > Rodentia > Muridae > Tokudaia > Tokudaia tokunoshimensis. Next base: position 10,283,223 of record BTHU01000005.1, on the reverse strand, counting down.
AGAGATATAGGAAACAGAATGTAAAATTGCCTTATAACAGGTATCTGGTCCAGTAAATATTTTGAGAATACAAATGTGAATATTTTTAATGTTTAATTCTTCACTTGAAATAGTTAGGATTTCATACAAGAAACATCTCCACATTAGAATGTACAGACCTTGTGAATTTTCTTACAAAATAGTGAAAATAATTATTTTACTATTTTCTGGTCCTAGTTTTTGCCTTATCCTTTTATTAGGAGGCACAGTGAGATGGTTTAGGCAAATCTAAGTTTATACTTTAGCACTATTACTCACTAAGCTACAATTCTACAAGCAGAATAGCCCGTCCGCATTAACTGAAAGGAGATTGACACCTGTCAACACTGGCTAGGTTTTCAGCTCCTGACTCCACTGAGCCAAAAGGCAGAGAAAGGGCTTACCCTACGGCACTCTACCTCTTACCTTTCCTAATGCTGAGACAAAATAAAGCAACTTAAAGATGAAAAGGTTTGTTGTGTTTCAGTTTGCAGCATGGTAGGCAAGGCGCAGTGGCCACTGCTAGAGCAACACAGAGTAGATCTTCAGGAAGCAAAGAGAGAGAAAGGCAAGTGCTCAGCTAGCTTTCTTTTTATGCAGTCTAAAGCCCCCACCTAGGAAATTAGCTCAAGTTTCATTTCTGTTGCTGTGAAAAATATTCTCACAAAAAGCAGGAGAGGAAAGAAAGGGTTTGTGTGGCTTACAATTCCAGGTAATTGCCCATTACTGCCAGAAAGGCAAGGGAAGAACTTAAAACGTTCACAGTAGAGCAGAAAGATTATCCACACATGGGCCCTTGCTGTTTGCTGCACAAGCCCAGCTAGTGTTCTGGCTTAGGGCCCAGCCATACTCACAGAGGGTCTTCCCACCTCAATTAACAGTGAAGGCAATTCCCCACATTCAACTCACCCCCCCACTCCGGCAGTATAGTTATTTTTTCTCTAAATTGGTTTCTCTCTAGCATTTTAATTTCTATTTCCCTAATTGCTAAGGATAAAGGACATTTTTGTGGTGTTTATTGGCCATTTTTATTTCTTCTGTTGAGAACTCTCTGTTCTCTAAAGATCTCTAGCCTGTTTTTTTAACTGGGTCATTTTTCTTGAATTTTTGAGTTCTTTGTATATTTTGGATACGAACCCTCTATCAAATGAGTTCTATTCTGTAGATTTCGTCTTTGTTCCATTCATTATTTTTTAACTGTCCAGAAGCATTTTAGTTTTATGAGGTTCCATTTATCATTTTTTTTTACCTTAAGTCTCACAACAGGGCACCCAGAAGATGATGTTTGTATCTCAATATAATATAAATGAAACAGTTTTCACTTTAGTTTCTTTCTCTGGCTATCAATATAAGGCTAATCCTCATTTGACTTGATTGATCTGTTTAAGCCAACTGCCTTCCCTAGAACAATCACAACAGGACTCACCAAGTTCATTGGCCAATCGAGGGCCTTCTCCCTAGACTAGGGTCATTTCCATTAAAAATGGTACTTAGAAAAATTAGAATAAATTCCCAGCAAAATGTTTCCAGTGCAGCACAGTTATCAATAACAACTTCAATGGCACAGTTTTTGCAATAGAAGTGTCATATCTTAGTAGCTCACAGAGGTAGAGAGCTGGTCCTAAAAAGAGAGGACAAAGAAGGTGACTCATGGTCATGTGGTGATATTTTAAGAAAGCTGCAAACTCCTTCTGCCTAAAATATCTTTTCCATCTGCCAACTACAGTTTGAAGCTCCAACTGCACTACAGAGATTGTTGTTTGGTCCCTAACGTGGACCTTTAAAACTTTGGAAAAATAGGCAAATGCCTGTTAGCAAATCTCAGCTTTTAAGGCCCTTATATTGATTATCTTATCAGACTGGTGATGGAGAAGAAGACGGACTGTCATTCAGAGGAATATGTTTAGCTGCTTGAAATTATCACAAAAGAAGGACCTGGAATCTATGTATCCAACATGATAGGCAGGAATAAGGAGAAAGTGGCAGGTGACAGTATTTGGAACACAGCCATTCTGCCCCATACCACCGCCTGAGTTCATCCTAGAGGGAATGTTCTGTAAGAAGACACTCAAGAGTTGCCAGAAACAGATCTCATGCAGACACTAAGACAGCACAAATGCCAGCCTAGACTACTATACCCAGCAAAACTCTCAATCACCATAGATGGAGAGACCAAGATATTCCATGATAAAACCAAATTTTCACAATATCTTTCCACAAATCCAGCCCTGCAACGGATAATAGGTGGAAACCTCCAATACAGGGAGAGAAACAACACCCTGGAAAAAATGAGATAATAACCTTCTTGAATCAAACCCAAAAGTAGATAACCACTCAAACATAAAGATAGCGTCAAGAATGGCAGATGGCAATAATCACTATGCCTTAATCTCTCTTAATATCAATGGTCTCAACTCCCCAATTAAAAGACATAGACTAGCAGACTGGATACGTAAACAGGACCCAGCTTTTTGCTGCATGCAGGAAACGCACCTCAGTGTCAAAGACAAACACTACCTCAGAGTAAAAGGCTGGAAAACAATTTTACAAGCAAATGGCCCCAAGAAACGAGGTGGAGTAGCCATCCTAATATCGGATAAAATTGATTTTCAACCCAAAGTCATCAAAAAAGACACAGAAGGACACTACATACTGATCAAGGGAAAAATCCACCATCAAGAACTCTCAATCCTGAATATCTATGCTCCAAATGCAAGGGCACCCTCATTCGTAAAAGAAACTTTACTAAAACTCAAAGCACACATCGCACCGCACACAATAATAGTGGGTGACTTCAACACCCCGCTCTCTGAAATGGATCGTTCAGGAAAGCAGAAACTAAACAGGGACACAGTGAATCTAATTGAAGCCTTGGACCAAATGGAACTAACTGATATATATAGAACATTTCATCCTAGAGCTAAAGAATACACCTTCTTCTCAGCTCCTCATGGTACCTTCTCCAAAATTGACCATATAATTGGTCACAAATCAGACCTCAACAGATACAAGAAGATAGAAATAATCCCATGCCTCCTATCAGATCACTATGGAATAAGGGTGGTCTTCAATGGCAACAAAAACAAAAGAAAACCCACGTACACATGGAGGCTGAACAATGCTCTACTCAATGATAACTTGGTCAAGGTGGAAATAAAGAAAGAAATCAAAGACTTTTTGAAAGTTAATGAAAATGAAGGCACAACATACCCTAACTTATGGGACACAATGAAAGCAGTGCTAAGAGGAAAATTCATAGCCCTGAGTGCCGCCAAAAAGAAACGGGAGACAGCATACACTAACAGCTTAATGGCACACCTGAAAGCCCTGGAACAAAAAGAAGCAAATACACCAAAGAGGAGTAGAAGGCAGGAAATCATCAAACTCAGGGCTGAAATCAATCAAGTAGAAACAAATAAAACCATACAAAGAATCAACAAAACGAGGAGTTGGTTCTTTGAGAAAATCAACAAGATAGATAAGCCCTTAGCCAGACTAACCAGAGGGCACAGAGATAGTATCCAAATTAATAAAATCAGAAACGAAAAGGGAGAGATAACAACAGAAACTGAGGAAATTCAAAAAATCATCAGATCCTACTACAAAAACCTGTATTCAACACAACTAGAAAATCTTGAGGAAATGGACAATTTCCTTGACAGATACCAAGTACCAAAATTAAATCAGGATCAAATAGACCATCTAAACCGTCCTATAACCCCTGAAGAAATAGAAGTTGTCATTGGAAGTCTTCCAACCAAAAAAAGCACAGGTCCAGATGGTTTTAGTGCAGAATTCTATCAGACCTTCAAAGAAGACCTAACACCAATACTCTTCAAACTGTTCCACAAAATAGAAACAGAAGGAACACTACCCAACTCGTTCTATGAAGCCACAATTACACTAATACCAAAAGCACACAAAGATCCGACAAAGAAAGAGAATCTCAGGCCAATCTCTCTTATGAATATCGATGCAAAAATACTCAATAAAATTCTTGCCAACCGAATCCAAGAACACATCAAAACGATCATTCACCACGATCAAGTAGGCTTCATCCCAGGGATGCAGGGATGGTTCAATATAAGGAAATCCATCAATGTAATCCACTACATAAACAATCTCAAAGAAAAAAACCACATGGTCATCTCATTAGATGCTGAGAAAGCATTTGACAAAATTCAGCATCCTTTCATGCTAAAGGTCTTGGAAAGATCAGGAATTCAAGGCCCATATCTAAACATAGTAAAAGCAATTTACAGCAAACCAGTAGCCAGCATCAATCTAAACGGAGAGAAACTTGAAGCAATCCCACTAAAATCAGGGACTAGACAAGGCTGCCCTCTCTCTCCATATCTTTTCAATATAGTACTTGAAGTTCTAGCTAGAGCAATTAGACAAGAAAAAGAGGTCAAAGGGATACAAATTGGAAAGGAAGAAGTCAAACTATCACTATTTGCAGACGATATGATAGTATACATAAGCGACCCAAAGAACTCCACCAGAGAACTCCTACAGCTGATAAACGACTTCAGCAAAGTGGCCGGATATAAAATCAACTCAAGCAAGTCAGAAGCCTTCCTATACTCAAAGGATAAGCAGGCTGAGAAAGAAGTAAGAGAAATAATACCCTTTACGATAGCCACAAACCATATTAAGTATCTTGGCGTGACGCTAACCAAACAAGTGAAAGATCTGTATGACAAGAACTTCAAGTCTCTGAAGAAAGAAATTGAAGAAGACCTCGGAAGATGGAAAAATCTGCCATGCTCATGGATTGGCAGGATTAATATAGTAGAAATGAGCATCTTACCAAAAGTAATACACAGATTCAATGCAATCCCCATCAAAATCCCAACTCAATTCTTCATAGAGTTAGAAAGAGCAATTCAAAAATTCATCTGGAATAACAGAAAACCCAGAATAGCTAAAACTATTCTCAAGAGTAAAAGAACCTCTGGGGGAATCAGTATCCCGGACCTCAAGCTGTACTACAGAGCAATAGTGTTAAAAACTGCATGGTATTGGTACAGTAACAGACATGTAGATCAATGGAACAGAATTGAAGACCCAGAAATGAATCCACACTCCTATGGTCACTTGATCTTTGACAAAGGAGCTAAAACCATCCAGTGGAAAAAAGATAGCCTTTTCAACAAATGGTGCTGGCTCAGCTGGAGGTCAACATGCAGAAGAATGCAAATTGACCCATCCTTATCTCCTTGCACTAAGCTCAATTCTAAGTGGATCAAAGATCTCCACATAAAACCAGACACACTGAAACTAATAGAAGGGAAACTAGGGAAGAACCTTGAACATATGGGCACAGGGGAGAATTTCCTGAACAGAACTCCAATAGCTTATACTCTAAGATCAAGAATAGACAAATGGGACCTCATTAAATTACAAAGTTTTTGCAAGGCAAAAGACACTGTCAAAAAGACAAAGCGGCAACCAACTAACTGGGAAATGATCTTTACCAACCTTACATCCGACAGAGGGCTAATATCCAAGATATACAAAGAACTCAAGAAGTTAAACTCCAGAGAGGCAAGTAACCCTATTAAAAAATGGGGTACAGAGCTAAACAAAGAGTTCTCACCTGAAGAATATCTAATGGCTGAGAAGCACCTAAAGAGATGTTCATCATCCTTAGTCATTAGGGAAATGCAAATCAAAACAACCCTGAGATTCCATCTCACACCAGTCAGGATGGCTAAGATCAAAAACACAGGAGACAGCAGTTGTTGGCGAGGATGTGGAGAAAGAGGAACACTCCTCCACTGCTGGTGGAATTGCAGGCTGGTACAACCACTCTGGAAAGCAGTCTGGCGGCTCCTCAGAAAACTGGGCATGACACTTCCGGAGGATCCGGCTATACCACTCCTGGGCATATACCCAGAGACTTTACCTGCATGCAATAAGGACACATGCTCCACTATATTCATAGCAGCCTTATTTATAATAGCCAGAAGCTGGAAAGAACCCAGATGTCCCTCAACGGAGGAATGGATTCAGAAGATGTGGTATATTTACACAATGGAATACTACTCTGCAATTAAAAACAATGAATTCACGAAATTCCTAGGCAAATGGTCAGAACTTGAAAATATCATCCTTAGTGAGGTAACCCAATCACAAAAGATCACACATGGTATGAAGTCACTGATAAGGGGATATTGACCCAGAATCTCAGAATACCCTAGACACAATCAGCATATCAATAGATTTCTAAAAAGATGGAAGGAGAGACCCCTGGTCCTGGAAAGACTGGATGTAGGGGAACGCCAGGACAGAGTAATGAGAGGGGGTTGAACGGAGAAAAGAGGGAGGGAAGGGGGCTTATGGGACTTTCGGGGAGGGAGGAAACGGGAAAGGGGAAGTGATTTGGAATGTAAATTAAAAAAATAAAATAAAATAAAATTAAAAAAAAAAAAAAAAAAAAAGAGCACTGACTGCTCTTCCAGAGGTTCTGAGTTCAATTCCCAGCAACCACAGGGTGACTCAAAACCATCTGTAATGGTTTCTGATGCCCTCTTCTGGTGTGTCTGAAGACAGCTACAGTGTACTCATATATACATGAAATAAATAAAATAAATCTTAAAAAAAAAAAAAAAAAAAAAGAGTTGCCAGAAAGACAAGTTCCTTACTGGAGACACTGCTGTGAAGTGGCATCCATCCTGGTCTAAATGATGCGAGGGGGTATTGATGATGCTCACCAGGAAGAATATCAGTCTCTAGGAATTCACTGGAAGCATTGCCATCTTCTACTGTCAATAAATTAGCAACTGGGTCTGTAGGACACTTGTTGATCTTCTCTGATGACATGGAAGGGATGCTGTCTAATGCAGCAAGAGTAATAAAGCAAGATCCCAAGACCAGTTTCTATGCTGTGTGGGCCCAGGCGTCGATCTTTCTCTGTATTATCTTTTTTTAAAAATATCTTTCTGTATACTAACCTAGTTTTGAACTCATTAGAACTAAGATTTCTATCTCGTCGGGCATTTTTTTTCTTAAGTAGGAATTATAACAACATACAGCAGTAAGAAAAAAAAATCTTCCCCCAAGTTTTAGCAAACAGATAACCAAGGAAAGGGTAGAAAGAAAAGAGGGAAAGGAAGACACACATTTAATCTAAGAACTGTTTACCTGCAGGGAAAGGTAAACTTATGCAGGTAAAAACACTTTTTAAATTTTTCATTCTGTATATTTTATAAGTGTTTGCCTTTGATAACAGTATCATATATTCATGAATATTTTTTAAAAATCTGGGCCTTGGTAAAATGTCAATTTGATTTTGTTAACATTTGTCCTTATATTTAGAATTAACAGCGTGGGAAGGGGGGGAATCATCTTTGTGGCCCAGTTAGATGCTAACCGCACATGGGGAAAAAAATGAATGTACTCGAAAAGTCTCTACAGCCTGGATAAAGCTTAATATTAAAATGATATAAAACCAAGTCAAATAAAAATGGAAACTTTCTCGAGTTTTTGTTAACATTCCCCCCACCCCCCAAAGAATGAGCTACTGCTGTTTTTCAACTTGTCCTACAGACTTGGTTAGTTAACTGCTGCTCTGGATGGTTTTCCTTCGGTGATAAAAGGTTTTCTGGGCGGTTTGAGTTAAAGCTCTTATGTAAATAGGGAGGCTTACATAACGCTCTTTAAACTAGAACTTTGAAAGAGGCCTGCAGCAAGCAAGCAAAGTCTGCCCCTGCTGCAAGTGGCCCCAGTCAAAGTCATCCAAAACTCGTTTAAGAAAACAAGAAGGATAAACACGGTATAAGCGGCCATCAGTTCGTTGGAGCTCCTAGTACAGACAAAGAGCAAGAAGAGGTATTTCTCTTAAATACCAGCGCACAGCCTTCCACACGGTCTCTTGAGGTTCAGTTTGCATTTCCATGTAAATTCTAAAGGGCGGACGCACCTAGCGCCCAGAGTCCGCGCGGACTCCTCCCAGTGACTTCTTACAGTGCGTCCTCTCCCGGAAGATGCCGAACTAGTATTGAATGCAATTTCTGGAGTGGCACAGGCACGCTCTGGGGTACCGTAGCGGAGGCGTCCTCAGGCTGAGGAGAGCATCTTTCAGACCGCCTGCTCCAGGAGAGGGGAACCAGGGCAACCAAGGAAGCCGCAGCTTAAGCCGGTGTGCAGAGGAGCTGGAAAGTTCGAGCCCCCCAGCTGCGGCAGTGGGAGTCTGCGGGGCTTGGGGAAGAGGCATCTTTCTGCCAAAGTCTACTTAGGAGAGATTTTGAGACTATACAACGATCTTGGGCGGTCGCTTTCCTATACGACCCGGTGCTTGCAACTGCACTTAGTGGCGCGACTCTCAGCGCGCGAGACTGAGCCCTAGGTCACCAACGCCACGGCTGTCCCGCCCCCCCACCCCCGCCGCCGCCCCACCGCTTGCTGCGGAGAATCCAAGCCCGATTTGGCAGTCTTTACCCCCTACTCCTTTATCCCCTGACGCTGTGGCCACCTGGGAAGCTAATTTTCAGGCCCATTGCTACCCTGGAAAGGTACTCCATCCCGGACAGGGCGTTGGACCAGTCATTGAGAAGTCCTATCTTGCTGAGCAGTGTGCGGGAAGGCAGTGGCCGCCACTGGTCCCTACCCTCTTCCAAGTTCTATTGGACTCTCGGGACAGTTCCACCCGGTGGGGTCTGGGGCGGGTGGCAAATCTCCTCCCCCACTGTTCACTTTCTCCCCTCGCCCCTTCCCCCATTCACTGGGCCGCGTAGAAGCGCTCTCGCTTGCATGCCCTTTACCCCTAGAAGCCTGAAGGTAGCTGAATGGAAACACTGACACGTGAAAACTCTATTCTGAGTGACTTAGAATTGGCCGCCTTGAGGTTTTAATCTTGCCCCTCTGGTCCCGCCCAGCCTTAAGAGCAGCTGCCCTAATGGTCGGCGCAGCTCTACGGTCCTTGAGGAAGGTGAGGGCGTTGGGAGGCGCACTGGGACTTGAGCGACCCTGACCATACATTGTATCTAGGAGAAAACTCCACAACCTAAAGGAATTTAACTCCTTGTGTATTGTTTCCAAACCAGATTCGCACGACAGCTTTCTTCTGAGCCCTGAGACCGTCAAGTCCCGATTTAGAAACCAAGCGAATGAACTGGCCATCACCAACCATCTGCTGTGGGTGGGGGGGTGGGGGGCTGCCCTCCGCCCATTCTGGCCTTTTTTTCTGCTCCCTCCCTATGTGCAACTGGTTTTCGCCTGCTGGAGACATGCCCTCCCCCATCCCAACCTTACCAAAGGGCAGTCACTGAGGCTGAGGCCGAGGCCCGGTCAAGCAGAGGCTGATGTCCCCAGGACAGCCATGAGTGCTTGTGGCCAGCATAGATGGTATTTGGAAATATCAGTACACCACCGATCTTTCCTAAGACTCTTTAGAAGAAGCTGATCGCTATTGTTTGGCTTTTGGTTGTTCCTCTCTTTCCCTTTGAGGACCACTAGGTGCATTTGTTTACGGTCTCACCTACATGTTGAACCATAAGCTAAGCGCTGTCTAGTTTTAAAGAAGGGGCCATGATGTTTGTTGGCTGGACTTTCTGCTTAGCTGACCTGAGAGACTAACTGATAATTCACTGCTTGGCTACCACAAAAGGTCCCTCTAGTGCTCCAGGTCCACCTGAGGAGCACCTGCCAAACTCCCTGCCATCACCGATGCAAAGTCAGAATGAGTTTAATTCTCTTTCTTGTGACTTCCTGTCTTGGTTCTCTCACGGTGAATGTCTGAAAGGAAAACTGACCACAGTTAAGGAAGCCTCTGTGCACTTGCCACTGTATCACTGAAACCTGGAAATGAAAATAGAACTCGTTTGATGTATGAAGAGATGTTATCTAATTAGGATGTAAGAAATTTAATCTTTCTAGCATGCAGGTCATATAATTAATGTTAATTTAACGCTCAAATTCTCAGTCATTAATTTTTATTCTCTTAAATGCAGTTTGGCAGGGGCCTCTGATCCAGGGCAATGGATTTTACTGGATGTGAGAGCACTCTGGTATTAGGAGTGACTCACTGCAAACCTTCCTATCCCAATAACAAGATCACATCATGTATGCATTATTAAGCTACATAATTGAACAGTCTATAGTTTGCATATCAGACTATTAAAATAATGTGTTTTGCTTTTCTCTGAACACGTATTGTTCAAGCCTCTGCGAATATGTGGTGATTCTGATAATTATCACCAAATTACAGCAAATGTTCTCTTCATTAACATGATTTCTTTCAAGCCTTTTTAAAATGTGAATATCATTATGAATTAAGGGACTTCTTCCAAAGTTATACAAACTTTTATTTAAGGGAACTTGTCATTAGGAGAGAAAGGGTGTATTTTAAATGGTGGAAGTAGAGAGATACGTTTATTTGACTTTGAAATGTTTCCCTCCAGTCAAATAAAAGTTTTCCTTTTAGCTTTCAGTGATGCTTCTAGGATAGAGACAAAGAGAAGAAGAAGGGTAGAGGGAAGGAGGGAGGAGGAAGAGCCAAGCTTTAGACGTTACTGTACAGTGAGAAGGCTGTTAAAGTCCTTTGTAGAAAGCTAGGGTCACCAGGAAAATCTTGACTGCTTATCTGCCCTATCATTAAGGGTGGCTCTCGCTTTCAAAAGTATAAGCTCAGAATTTTCGGAAGCTAACAGTTTATTACTAACTAAACACTGTTATTCCCAGTCCTGGGCTGTACTTTTGGAGAAAAGATACACACGGGAATAAAACCAAAGACTTCCTTGTAGCCTTCCCTCACAATGTCTTCAAAGCTGAATAGCAGGGCTTGTTCCGTGGTTGGTCTTCTTCTTCTTCTTCTTTTCTTTTCTTTTCTTTTTTTTTTTTAACTATTGCAAAATAAAAGTCTTTTTAATGGGAAGGTTTTACATGGCCATCAACTTTACTTTTGAGTGAACTTTCCCTTTGAGTGATTCTGAGGCAGTGTGGCCCAGGTATTGCCCCGGCTTCTTGCTGGGTTTTGGAGCTCTCCCATCCTTTTCTGAGCCGCCTGCAGAGCCATTTGTTGCTGTCAGTTCTGGTGGGGAGGGGGCTTCAGCCACAGAGACAGTATTAGGAGTTTGAGAGAGTTTAGGGTTTTCTTTCTTTTTTCTTTCTTTTTTTTTTTCAAACAAAATAAAACTGGAAAAGAGTAGGGGTGAACATTCTTTCAGAACCTGCAGGAATCGTCCTGGCTGCTCCTTGCTAATGGACACCGCCCCGCCCCCCTTGCTCCGTGCTGGGGTCCCCGGGGCCCCTCTTCTGGAGGCTGCAGCCGGTTCTCTGGTAAAAGTGCCAGGCCTTCGGCGGCACTTTTATTTTGGCTGAGAAGAGGGAGCCCTGCTCCCAGGACCAAGGGGAGCTAACTGAGCCCTTCTGTTTGGATTTCCCTGCTCGCTATAGCAACCAGCAGCGTCAGGACAAAAATGCGCCCTCCCTGGACAATGGCCCGGCCTCCCGCTTCTCACCCTTGTCTTCCTTCCCGGAAAGCAGCCAGGACCTGACTCGGCGATCGCCAGCCAGGGACCCCCCCCCCCACTCCCCTTCTACGCCTTCCCTAGCAGTCCCTTCGGAGGTCGGGACTCCACTCTGGGGCTGCTACAGCCCCTTTCCCCACACCCCTGCTGATCTCGCGTGCAGGCGGGCGGAGGCCAGGACTGCAGGACCCCAGGCGAGATCCCGAGATCCCACAGCAAACTTCTCAGCCAGATTGGAGGAATCGGGTGATGGTGATCCTGTGGAACAGAAACACCAAGTTTTTTTCGGGATTAAAAATTAATTGGGGTTATCCATGAAGTAGATTTCACCTGTAAGGCAGGGAGAGCGCACGCGCGAACACTCGCGCAAATACAATCATCCTACATCGGATCCTAGGCAGGAACCCCCACTTTCCTTCACTCTTCCAAGGTTAATTAAGTTCCCTTCCAAGAACTAAACTCCACGCCTATTCATTATTCTCTCATTTTGACCTAGGGCATTAAAATAATCGGGCCTGTGACTCTGCCCAGTCCTCTCTCTATTTTGCATTCAATGCTGGAGCCAAGGCTGCCCTAGATTGCCACAGAAAATTCTCAGAAAAAAGCAAGCAAAGAAGTCTCAGTATTTCCTCTACCTAAATTTTCCTTTCCCCAGGTCTTTAACTGGCAATGCCAAACACTTTACAGACCAAGAACCACATTCTGAAAATTCTTGGTTAGAAATAATTCCAACCTTATCTTTATACACACACACACACACACACACACACACACACACATATATATGTATTCCAGAGGTTCATAGAATGACCTAATTGAAAGTTGAAAGTTGGGGACATAAGGTTAGGTCTTGGAAAACATTTACTACCACTATGGTTAACTGCTCTCAAGAAAACTTCTCTCTCAGACACCACCCCTCTCCTGCTGGCTGAGGTCCCCAGTACCAATGACACAATTGCTAAGTGGACTTGTACAGTTTGGAAGGGATTTGCATTCATGCTTTGTGCTGCCGGAATAAGAGAACAGAAATCTAACTTCAACTGAAAACAGCCTGTTTCTTTCAGGGACAAAGAACCAAAACCAGCCCTTGGCTTCAGTGAAGAACTGAGAACTTTTCTGTTCTGTGAGCAGGTGTGCTGCTGGCCTGGCCTGCCTTCTTCTCAGACTATCCTGGCCTGCTACAGGAGCTTCATCTCAGAATATTTCCAAATGCTTTAGAGCCTAGAAGGTTTACGTTTAAGTCCCTTTAATGTATCAAAGTGTTGCCATCCCCTCCCGGGGTGACCATCCATCCACCTGCCTTAGGGTAAATTAGGGAAAAAACACACACACACACACACACCTTTAGGTTTCATTGTTAGACATTTATTTAACCTTTGGTACTTTGACAATGAAACTTAAGGAAGTGAGCTAAAAGGCACAAAGCCCTTCATGTTCTGTTCCTGAGATTTCAGCTCCTCCACACAGGGTCTGTCTAGCTTGTCCCTAAAATGCATCCTTTATATTTTCACCGTCTTCTAGCCTCACATTCAACATTAAAAACTTAGCAGGCTTCCTTTGGTAATTTACTCAAAGCAATCCCAGAAACAGTTTACACTGCCTGCGTGAGGTGATGTTAGAAGTCTTCAAAACTGTTTATAAAAGTCTTCACTTTGGGACTCCAAGAAGTGGGTCGTTTTTCATGAAGAGATCCATAGCTTGAAGAAGGGGAAAGAAATCAATTATCTATGAATCCAAACAATTTCAAATCCAAACAATGTCAAATACCACTAAACAGTATATTTCAGTGGACTACTTGGTTGGTAGTTAAAAATAAACAGAATTATGTGTAATCAGCAAACTAACTTGACAAGTGTATGAGTTAAGGTGCTTCCCCTTTCAGAAAGATCAAGCTTCTTCATCCTTGTTCTTGTTTTGTTTTTCCATTGATATGGGGACAGATAAACATTCAGCAATTTGCAAAATGCATTTGTACATGGAACATAAAATTCTAAATGGGGATCTTTAGTCAAGAGACAATGCATAGCTACATAATTAAGATTAATTTTTCAGGTAAATTTTTATTTTGTATCTCCCAAGAACCTACAACTTGGAAATGCATTTTCTCTGCTCCTTATAAATGTATTCCCCAAGGCATCAGTTCTTGAAGCTTAAAGGCAGTTTTCATTAAAGCAACCAGCTGCCTCTTTGTGTGGAGTGGTCCTTAAAGCTGTAGCTCTGAAGTCGGAGCCTCAGTTTTGACTTTCAGTAGACTCTGAGCAAAGACGTTCCATTCAGATGTGGGGAGAAGAGGTCTCCAGCAAGCAGCTGCTGGGGCTAGAAGGGCAGAAAGAAAGAGGGGGAGAAGGAAAGGGGCTAATCCCACCCCAAGGTGGAGGTACCTTTTTTTTTAAAGCAATAATCACCTTTACATAATTTTAAACCAGTTGCCACTTTTACTCTTCCAATGGCCACCTAAGAAAATCCCTTTAGTTTTCTATTGTTACCTGATTTCTACTTTACTCAGACTGCATAATGAAGAAAAATGTAAATCTATCAAATGAATGTCATCTCTCCTGTTTTAGTAACTGCGTATTTTCAGTTCAGTGTACAAAAATGGTTAGGAACACCTTCGGTCAACTTCTAGCATAAAGAAATACATAAACAGCATACTGTGTACGACATGAAAGTGTTTGCTAGTTAAAAAGCTAGAGTTCAAGTTCCGGAACATTGGACTGCTTTCCTAAAGGCTACTAAGGCGACGATTTAGGGATACTTGAATCAAGAGACTGTTTGCCTCTTTCCAAACCCTGGCACAGCTTCTCAATGGGTAGGAATGAGGGGTGATGTGTGTGTGTGTGTGTGTGTGTGTGTGTGTGTGTGTGTGTGTGTTTGTGTGTGTTTGTGTGTGTGTGTGCTTTAGTGTTGTGAATATATTCTGGTTGCTTTCCCTCTACCTAGTGCATTCTAACTCAGGGAGCCCACACCATTTCAGACCAGTGCAACCACAGTACCGCTGAATAACGGACGCCCTTCCAGAAGATCTGAGAGAACCCGAGGTACAACCTACGACAAGATCTCTCCATTGTGACGCTGCCAACTCCTGCAGTAGGGTCTCTGGGGGTTGGGCAGTTCCCACCCCAGGCAGAAAGGCCAGCACCAAGTGCTTGCTCCGCCTTTGTCCTAGCAAGTGCTCCGGAGGAGCTGTGCTGGAGTGAGGCAGGTATCAAGGCACCTTGTCAGTTCAAAGCGTGTTAAGGTTGTTTGAAATCCCCTCCACGTCATCGTAAGCAGCCTCAGTATTTGAACAGCTGCTTTGAACAGTGAAAAAGAACATGCTGAATCAAAAGCCAAAGGAGTCTACCCAAGACACCTTCAACGCACTGATTCAGGCGGAGACTGGCAAGCAAACAGGCGGTCTCTTCCCTGATTTGGTCCGTAAGAAGAACGGTGTCAGTGACTGTGAGACCAGAGAGCTGCCTCCCCCCCCCCAAAAAAAAAAATAAAATCTGGAGCTAAAATCTTAGAGAATCAAGGTTTCTGGAATCCCGAGCTGCTAGAGCTGCTACAAGCCGAGGCAGCGCGCGGGGCGTGGGGCGTGTGTGGGGGGGGGCGGGAGGACTCCGAGATGCTCGGAACCCCGCTTTCAAGCCAACCAGGCCCCCAGCGACAGGCGGCGGAGGCAGTCTTGGCTCATTGAGGGGTGGAGAGGGGGCGGTGCTCCAAGTGCAGCTCCGCTCCCCTCCGGACCCTCCCCTCCACTGGCCCTGCAGGGTGTGTGTGTGTGTGTGTGTGTGTGTGTGTGTGTGTGTGTGAGAGAGAGAGAGAGAGAGAGAGAGAGAGAGAGAGAGAGAGAGAGAACGGAGGCTGAGGTCCCTTGGCGGGACACCATTTAGTATACTCTGAGGATTCAATGAGCATTCTAACCTGGGTACAAACCCCCACCCCCAGCTAGACCAGTTGGGGAGCCACTTCAAGATAGTCCTTTTGCAAGCCAGCGAATGAGGCGGGGCTGGGGGGTGGAGTGCAGTTCTGGGACGTCAAAATAGGGAGGATCTGCTGGCATTAACGGACAGTGGAGTCCCATCACAATAAGTTCTGATGTTCACGTGCTGCCTCCTCACCACCACCCTCAGGCACATGCACTTAGCGTCCTACGCTCAGGGTAACCCTGGGGGAGAGAGTTCTTAACCCGGGTAGTCACAAATCCACCGGAAACAAATCTGGAAACTTAATTATTCCCTTGAGAGTATCATCCCACAGGCAAATTAGCTTCTAAAAGCAACAACCAAAAACAAAACCAAAAACAAAACATTCAATGTGAAATTAAATAGGAACAGGAGGTCACCTCTCTTTGCCGGCGGAGAAGGGAGACGTCCTCCGCACACTGCCTTAAGTCCTTTCAAGCAGCTGAATTCTTCCGCGAGTTGGAGGTTTGAACTCCTGGGAAAGCATGAAAGCAAAGGCAGTAGAACTGGGAAGGAAGACTGCTGGCTAGAGGCCTGAACATTTCTCAACCCCGCAATATCTTACTGGGCGCTGAGGACTCACCTCCAGAAGACAGGAGGAAGTTGCCTCTCCCGCCGCCCCCGGCCGAGGGCGCAAACTATATGTCACCCTCACAAGACGCTGAGTCTGCGCACTGAGAAGGGTGGAACTTTTCAACGTTTCCTGGCCCGAAAAAGTTACTAAATTTTTAACAGCCCCTAAATGCGCCGCCTAAGTGGCTGTGCGTTCGCTATGGGACTCTCAGTCGTGTGGATCGGAACGGAGCGGGTGTGCGCGAGCAGGTGGAGGTCGGTCCTGCTGGCCTCGGGTGGACTCGCCCCTCCCCTGGCCGTTTCTGTCCCCTCTACACACGTTCATAAACACAGAACACGTGGAGATTCGCAGCCAAGGCTTCTTGCCCAGGCCGGTGCTCAGCCGCAGTGATTTATAAACAATTCAGCCACTCCCGGAAGAGCACCACATCTCGTTAGTCGTGATGAATTTTTCTGGCCCGCTCCATTCTGCTGTCTAGATTAAGATGCTCCAAGGCCCTAAAATGCTCCCTCTGTGCGTCAATTTGGCCAAAAGAGCCGGCCTGCGCTCTACCCCACGCCAGGCCAGGGCGAAGAAGTGGGGAGGCCATTTGTGAACCGCGGGTCTTTCCTTTACCCGCAATAACTTTTGATTCGCTGTGCTGTGCCTGCGTGCGACCCACTCCCGGATGTGCTCGCCGTTCTCGCCTTCCCCCAGGCCGCAGTTTGAGCTTAGATCTCTGCTAACCAGCTCGCAGGCGCGGCGCGGACGCTGGCAAGTCATCCAGCAGCTTGGGAACTGGAAGCATGGCATTCTGTCTCGGGGCGGATCCCCGTCACGGGTGCATTGGCCCTGGGTCCTGCTCTAGAGTTTATCGATAAAAGCGGAGCAGAAGGCTAAGCACCAACTCCCGCCGCTGCACATTCACCCTCTTCACCCCCTGCTCTAGTAACTACTTAGAAAGAACTCCCTTGCACCAGTCCGCTCGCTTATTTTTCTTCTTTTTGCCCGGATTAACGCGCAAGTTGCACAAACTGGCCTGGGGCGGGATAAAAACTCGCGCTGCTCCAGCTGCGCGGCTTTCCAGAGCGACGCTCGGCAGCTGAACCAGTCCGAGGCCGCTTGCTCGCTCTTCTTGCAGCCTCGCACAAGGTGAAGGTCTGCCTGTGGAAGCTCCAGGTTCTCTGATCCAAAACCTTTGTGCGCACCCGAGTCAGTGTGACACACGCTTCCAGAGTTTTGTTTTCAGTTTCAGAGTGCTGAGCTGTTAGAGCAGGAAACTCTGGAGTCGCTCGAAAGCCAGGACGTAGGTTGGGTCTGCCTCTCCCGGAGTCTTTTGAGAAAGATTAGACTAAAATTGGATCTGGAGCTTAAGGGATCTTTGTTACGGGGTGAAGGGGAAGGTAAGGGTCTTTATTTGACGAAAAAAAGTATCCGCACCGGACACCTGTGCGCTGTAATTCTAACTATAGTGATAAAAAGGGCTTCGATGGGAGATATTAGTCTAGCTTTGGCTCTCGTTCTAGGTTTAAATGACGTTGGTCCGCGCGCGCGCGAGGAGTGTGTGTGTGTGTGTGTGTGTTCCTAGGAGAATGGAAATCGTACTCCTGCTGACTCGGTGCGACTCAGTCTTTCTCTTCCACCATCCACAATCCCTCACCCCAGACCTATTGGGAAGTAGACTCCCTCCCACACAAGTCTTCCAAGCCGCTGTAGTCCACCAGAGTGCCTGGACCGACCGACCGCCCCGCTGCCCGGCTTCTCGGACTAGGAGACAGATGGGGGGCGGGGCCCATCCGAGTGGGGCGGTGGAGGCCGGGGACAGAAGAGAGGGGGGTGAGAACTAAGAGAATCTGAATCGCTGAGCTGGGGGGGTGGGGGTACCAGAGGAAGGACTGAGAAGACTGGGCGCCCGAGGGAAGGAGAGGGGGGTGCAGCTCTGCACCAATCGGTGGCTCCGGTCTGGGAGGTTGCTAGCGGTATCCACGTAAATCAAAGGGCGCAGAGCCAATGGGAGGGGGTGGAGGGGGCGGGGCCCAGGCGCGTGCCGCTGCGAGCGGGCTCTGCCAAGAGAGCGGGAGAGAGCTCGAGAGCGCGGGGAGAGGGGGGAGCGCCCAGCGAGTCAGAGAGTGAGCGAGAGCGAGAGGAGGGAGAGGAGGAGAAAGAGCGAGGGCGGGCAGGCGGGCGGGAGACAGCGCGGCAGCAGCAGTAATAGCAGGAGCAGCAACAGAAGGCGTCGGAGCGGGCGTCGGAGCTGCCCGCTAGGGGAGAGAGAGAGAGAGAGAAAGAGAGAGAGAGTGGGAGACGAGGGCGAGCGAGGAGAGAGAGAGAGAGAGAGAGCCCAAGGCAGAAAAGTAACTGTCAAATGCGCGGCTCCTTTAACCAGAGCGCCCAGTCCGGCTCCGAGAGTCATGGCGACCGCAGCGTCTAACCACTACAGCCTGCTCACCTCCAGCGCCTCCATCGTGCACGCCGAGCCGCCTGGCGGCATGCAGCAGGGCGCAGGGGGCTACCGCGAGGCGCAGAGCCTGGTGCAGGGCGACTACGGAGCGCTGCAGAGCAACGGGCACCCGCTCAGCCACGCTCACCAGTGGATCACCGCGCTGTCCCACGGCGGCGGCGGCGGGGGCGGCGGCGGCGGAGGAGGAGGCGGGGGAGGCGGCGGGGGAGGCGGCGACGGCTCCCCGTGGTCCACCAGCCCCCTAGGCCAGCCGGACATCAAGCCCTCGGTGGTGGTACAGCAGGGTGGCCGAGGCGACGAGCTGCACGGGCCAGGAGCGCTGCAGCAGCAGCACCAACAGCAACAGCAGCAGCAGCAACAGCAGCAGCAGCAGCAACAGCAGCAGCAGCAGCAACAACAACAGCGACCGCCACATCTGGTGCACCACGCTGCCAACCACCATCCCGGGCCCGGGGCATGGCGGAGTGCGGCGGCTGCAGCTCACCTCCCTCCCTCCATGGGAGCTTCCAACGGCGGTTTGCTCTATTCGCAGCCCAGCTTCACGGTGAACGGCATGCTGGGCGCAGGAGGGCAGCCGGCTGGGCTGCACCACCACGGCCTGAGGGACGCCCACGATGAACCACATCATGCAGACCACCACCCGCATCCGCACTCTCACCCGCACCAGCAACCGCCCCCGCCACCTCCCCCACAAGGCCCACCGGGCCACCCAGGCGCGCACCACGACCCGCACTCGGACGAGGACACGCCGACCTCAGACGACCTGGAGCAGTTCGCCAAGCAATTCAAGCAGAGGCGGATCAAACTAGGATTTACTCAAGCAGACGTAGGGCTGGCGCTTGGCACCCTGTACGGCAACGTGTTCTCGCAGACCACCATCTGCAGGTTTGAGGCCCTGCAGCTGAGCTTCAAGAACATGTGCAAGCTGAAGCCTTTGTTGAACAAGTGGTTGGAAGAGGCAGACTCATCCTCGGGCAGCCCCACCAGCATAGACAAGATCGCAGCGCAAGGGCGCAAACGGAAAAAGCGGACCTCCATCGAGGTGAGCGTCAAGGGGGCTCTGGAGAGTCATTTCCTCAAATGCCCTAAGCCCTCGGCCCAGGAGATCACCTCCCTCGCGGACAGCTTACAGCTGGAGAAGGAGGTGGTGAGAGTTTGGTTTTGTAACAGGAGACAGAAAGAGAAAAGGATGACCCCTCCCGGAGGGACTCTGCCGGGCGCCGAGGATGTGTATGGGGGGAGTAGGGACACGCCACCACACCACGGGGTGCAGACGCCCGTCCAGTGAACTCAAGCGGGGGAGGGGCAGAGCTTGGGGCTCCCCTCCCCTTTGGTCCACAGTCTTTCCTGGGACCTCTGTTTTCCCTCTAACTTCTGATTGTTTTGTTTTGTTTTGTTTTTTTAATTATTATTTTCCCGGTCCCTTAAAAAAGGAGAAAAAAATAGAGGAAATAAGGAGAAAGGAAAGTAAAACACTGGACTATCCTATAACAGGTAGCAGGTGTAATAATGGGTTTTGACCTTTGCAGGCGAGTACCCAGGCAATGAAGTAGAATGTCTCCTAGTGAGAATGAAGTGTGTGTGTGTGTGTGTGTGTGTGTGAGAGAGAGAGAGAGAGAGAGAGAGAGAGAGAGAGAGAGAGAGAGAGAGAGAGGGAGAAGTCCTGGCAAAACTAAATAAATTACCAAAAAAAAAAAGAGAAAAAAAACAAAAAAACACCAAACCATACAAAATACAAAACTGCAGCTTCCCAATGCTCAAAGTTGACACGTGCTGCTGTGTTTATTTAATATGGATCCCCATCAGGAAAGAGGGAAAAATACACTTTTTAAAATATAGGCAAAATTTAACCACAAGAATTTGCACTGCAAGAAAATTGAAGTTTACATTAACAAGTTCAATATTTTTTTTTTCCTCTTAATACCCACTGTTAATTTTGAAGCTGTCCTTTGGGTTCTGTTTTGTTTTGCCTTATCCAGTGGAGAGGACAGAAGCCAGCTCTTGGCCACCCTCCATTCCCAGTGTTCTGATGCCCCTTGTTCTTGTTGCTTGTGAACTTTGTTTTCTTCGAATCCCCCAGACCTGGTGTAATACTTATTGGCTCTTTTCACCAAAGCGAAATGATTGGCTTCATACAAAATAAATAAATGTTTGCATTCAGGAAATGTGTATGATTTGCCCGCTTCATGCAAGGCAGGAATACTGTTGGAAATATAAATATAAGTGTTGATCATTGGTTTTTGGAAACCACAAAGTAAACTTCATCTTCAGGCAGTATTTCTGGGTAGGAGAGAAAAAGAAAAATCAATAGTGAGGGATCAGTCGTTTCATTTTTTTCAGGATGGAATGTTTTGAAAGAACTCAGAAAAAAAAGTGAGGCTAAATATAATGCTAGATTTGTCCAACAGACAGAAACTGAGAACTCTGAGAACTTGGAAACACACTGTGTAGTTCTCTGCCTTTGGGTTTAATAACTTAATTATAAGGGATTAGTTGTGATGCAGCAGTGGTTAAACTTTGTTCCTCTACTTGGTCTTATTTTTTTAACTTAAAGAAAATAACCCGGGAACTTGATATCATATGCATAGACTGTGTTTAACACACAAATGCATATACTGTACATGCATAAATATGGGATAGACAGGTTTTGTCTCCAACAGTTCAATTGTTTATGAAGTCATATTTTAGGTTTTACACCATTTTCCCCCCATAAGTTATTACAGAAAAATATCAGTTCAGATTGGACAAAGTTCTTCCCCCTTTTTCATTAAAAAAGGCAAATGAAGGGGAAGAAGACATTTTAAATATTTCCTTTCTCCATCCTTTGTTAATAATTTTTCAGTGCATTTTTTTTTACCTGTCTAAATGGGAAATGGTCTACTCCCAACACAATAGAATATTCTGGAAGGTGTAGATAAGAAAACAAAAACAGAAAAGGCTATGGCTATACTGAAATTAACACCATTAAAACTGTGATCAGTTTAAAAAATTAAATAGTTATCAGCACAAAAGGGCGTTAAAAGGGAAAACACTTTTTTATTAACCTTAAATGTTTGGGGTTTTATTTCTTTGTTAGGCATCAGATAAATGTTATTTTAAAAGATTAAATTCTCACTACCACAAAATTATGGTTCCGCATCAGATTAGCACTGCACTCCGTAGTTAAAGTTTTAGGAAATATGCTTTATCCAGCATTGTCTTTACAAACATCTGTGATTGTTTCATTTTCAATGTTTTTACAAGATAAATGGTGACTTACAATGGGCATATTTATTTGCCTGTATTTCATTTCCCCCAATGAATGTCACAGGAGATGCCATAGAGCTATTTCAGGTTATATCACACTGCTTGTTCCTGATATGTGGGGACTGGCCTTCAGTGAAGCAATCCAGAGGAGGGCAAATAGCCAATGGTAAAAGGAGGAAATGAATTTGCAGATACTTATTACCAAGTAGGTAAGGTCAGAAGCTGGGGTTCTGGGGATGTGCCTACATCTTCTCTTGCTCTCTTAGGCTTACAAAAATGAAAGTTACCACTGAACCTTACCATATGTATATATGTTTAATATCTGTCTTTTGAAATGCAGAAATAGTTTAAATGTTTCTTTGTCTACTTTTCTTTTTTTAATGCTACCCAGGGAAATATTTTCATATCGTTTTACGTGGCCTGCCTCAATGTATATTTATTTCTTTGGAGCAAAAAGGTTCTGAAAACTGGTTTTCTGTAGCTTTAAATGAGTAGGTAGCAAGATCTATATGGGATGTCACTTTTTTTGTTCAGTTTCTTTAAAAAAAATGCTTTGTTTTGATACATTTGGTTGTGCTTGTGGGGAAAATAAAAGCGCAGAGATCCTTATATATTTATGTTAAAGTAATATTTTATTATTACATAAAACAGAAATGCACAATACCTTCATAGTTTGTTCTAATTATTGAAATATCTTTATTTTATTTTTAAAGATAGTGCCAAGTTCTAAGAGGTGAGGAAGCCCTACCTAGACCTGATTGAGCTGAGTTGTGTATAAAATACTTCCCTTCCTTTATACTTCAGAAAGTTTTGGAATAAATTTTATGCATATATTGCCAGCTTTCATGTTTATAACTTCCAGAGGCATTTCCTTGGTCTTTTTTTTGTTTGTTTGTTTTTGTTGTTGTTGTTTTGTTTTGTTTTAAATGAATGCTGTTCAGACTTTTCTTTGCAGAAACTATCATGGGGTCCAAATATTTTCTTCACCACCTTGTAGAATTAAATCAAAGCAATCATTGGGTTTCACCTTCAATTTGTTTGCCATTTCCTGAACAAACGAATAAACATACTTGCCTTGTAAATCAATATATGCCCAGGTCCGTTTGCCTTCCCTCCAAGTTAGCTGCACCTTTGCCAATGGATTGTTAAGGAAATCATCAGTGGAACAAGATGGACCTTAGTTTCTTCCACATGCCCTTAATAATCTGGGACCTTAAGAAAAGTGAGGCTTAGACAGAAATTATTATTCATAATTAACAAATACCTCTCAACAACAAAAATCCTGACAATATGCCATATATATGTTTACCAACTGATTAAAAGTAGATACCACACATTATTCCTGTTAGATTTACAGGGGAAAAATACTTTTTACAAAGGTTTTTACAATAGTGTATCTCTCTGTCAGGCAAAGAACAAGCTCTACATTAAGAAAGGAGAGAAAGAATGTATTGGAGAGATTCAAGCCATGGTGCTAATGGTTTGCTTCAGAAGGTTTTAGATAGAGCACTGCACTTAATAAAAAACAACAACAAACAAACAAAAGGATAGTTTTTAATGTTTGTGAAATGTTCAATCAGCGTTGGATTAGTTTATATATTTGTTGGTGTATTTAAAGTCCTTCTTGGAACACTGACTTAAAATATAAATGTTCATTTAGGAAAGTAGTTTCTGGGCTTATTACATCTGATCATCTTTTCTAATTCCTAGTCAATATTACATGGGTCCCAAACAGATTCTGCCAAATGATCTTATCAATAGTCTGAACAAGAAGTGACAGAAAGAAGAAGTGTTTTGTGACCACAGACATGCTGATGGGTAAAATGTTAAAGCTAGGTATAGATTTGAGTGCTGGGTCAATATCCCTCCTCTGAAGGAGGAGAGCGAGCCGCATCTGCCCTCTGCAGGGCGTTTCGGTGGACCTTGAGAAGGCATTTTCTTCTTAGCCATAGGCTAAGAAGAACGGACCTGGAAACATCATATATTAAACAGACACACTGTGTCCCTGACTCATGCTGGCCATTCAGGTCCTAAAGCTGCTCTGGTAACTTCTATGCCAGTCTTAGAATGTATTCTCACTACTTAAAAAAAAAAAAAAAAGACTGCAGGGCCACTAATACAAATCTTTGGGGCAGTTGTATGATAGGGACAAGCCATCTCTATCCTAAAGACGAAAATGCAGTGTTTGTGTTTGCTGAAAACATGCCATATTTTAGATATATGATATATCTATATATACTGGGGAAGAAATTATCTTATATGAAAGAGTATGTGAAGGTCATAAAGATGGAATGGCCAAAACTAATATTATGTGGTTTTTTTTTTTTTAAAAAAAACATTCTCAGTTCCCCTAAAGAAATGTCCTTTATGTTTCAGATAGTAGCAGTAAAACCGTCCTCCTCATCCTTGGCCCCTCCTGCTCCTACAGAGGAGGTCACATACTGTCAGAATTTTCTGGTGAAATGGTTTTGAAGGAGACACTCATCTCTCTATCTTATTCCTTCAAAAATAAGCAACAAAACAATACAACAGAAAAGGTGGATGACTCTTGCATGTGTTGGTGCCAGCCATGGGTCTCCACTGGCTCTTTAGTTTCCTTATGGAGGCTTGGATAGTCCTGGAGAGTATGATGAAATTATCATCTTATTACTCCTCTGTTTGGTTTGTCTTTGTTGATTTTTTCAATCAACTCATGGAACTGTGCTCTAGTTTCTATTGAATTCCTATACAAATTTAAAAATGGGGCAGAGAATGGAGTTTGTACATGAAAAAAAAAAGAAGGTTGGTTCAGTGAGGATGTCTTTGGTTCTCCTTGTATATTTCACTGGTAAAGCAAAGGAATGGTGTTTATTTCAAACGAAAGGGGGACCTGCATCAGGAAATACTGCAAATCTTGACAATGTGACTATTCAGTTGGGGTTTAGATAAATATTTTCTCTTTTCGGAAAGTTTACTTTTTAAAATGATACATAGTCTCTGAATCCAATGGTAGCAACAGAGCCCTGAGGCTTCTCATAGCTATTTCCACAACTTGATTCTGGGTAGGAAAAAACAAAACAAACAATAAACCAAAAAAGAAAAAAAGTGGCAGGGGTCTCACAAATTCATGGAATGAATTGGGCCACATTCCCAGAACTTGAGCCAATGTTTTTTCAATGTCCATTTATCTAGAGACAAGTACTAGAGCAAAGGAAATGGCTTTCAGCTGCTTCAAGGCTTTGCTTGGGTGTGGAGACAAACAATCAGAATGTTTTCACATTGTTCCAGCATTTTTTTTTTTTTTTTGAGGAAGGGGAACCTCACCATTTATCCCCTTCTTTAAAAAAGTTAATCAACTTTATTACTAGTACCTTTCCTGGACCTTAATGACACTGCTGCTTGGCTTAGCTGTTAGAGGTTATTAGAAACAATATCATCCCATCAAAACAGTCTAGTCTCTTATTGTTCCTAGGATTCTGATTGTTGGTAACATTAAGATGTATTTCTTTTTTCTAAAAACAAAAAAAAATGTCTGCTATGTTATTTAATACACCAGTAAAAGTGCATCTATATCTCAAAGTCCAATCTTCCCGTCTTTTTGAGTTTTTATAGCTCTTTGTCTGGAATGGGGAGGGGCAGGGGAGCTTCCATAAGTGGTTTGTGCCTAAAGAGCTCAGGCTCTGGAAGGGTCTATAGTTGGCCACGTATATCTCCCCCTTTTAAGAACTGTGAGTTGTCCTGGGGAGGTGGGTAGGGAGTAAAGGCTCCTACAATAAATAAATAAATAAATAAATAAATAAATAAATAAATAAATAAATAGAGATCTCAAGGATTTTGGAAAGACAGGGAGTGTTAGGGCCCTTTCTGAGAAAGCAGGAGGGGAATTTGATTGCTATGAATTAACTCTCCGTGTGCCATAGGCGTCAGTAAGCAACTTCATTGGGAAGTGAATTAAAACTTTAGATCTTAAAAATCGGATCATACGTTCTCCCTCCCCACCGGTGTTTCTTCTGCTTTTGTTGTTTGAAAAGGAAGGGGGATTTTTTTTTTTTCTTAAAGCTCCACTGACCAAAATAACAGGACCATAGAGTTTGGCAGCACAGTGGGAAAGAGAAAGTTACTTGTCCATCTGTAATACAAATTAACCATTGTAAACCTCCGGCTTTAAGGCTCAGGCAAATCCAGATGAAAAGTGTGGAAAACCCCTTCCCTCCCCCTGATAAGAAATCTGTCAGAGGAATTTTTATGTGACCTTTTATGTTCCACAGCATATGATTCTGGAGAGATTTGACATTAATAACTTTTGTTGATGTTGTTTTCCCCTAACAAATATTCCTTCAAAGTTCTTACAGTTTCCCGAGCAAGGCGGGAAAGGGTACTGCCTGTCAGGCGTCTACTGTGGCTCAATGGCAGCCTCTGCTGCCTCTCAACTTTGGAGACCCTGGCAGCTGGCCTGAGCACGGAAGGAAAAGATGTGAGGGGAGCTGGTCATTCCCTGTACTCCCAGGTCTGGCTGACGCGGCAAATCTGGAATTTTTCTAGTCTCCAAGGGCAGTGAAGCTCTGACCTCCATGGGAAGGACATTCGTCGAGGTGGATCCCAAGTCTCTCTTCTCAAGGGAGGTTCATAGCGGTGGGTGCCATCTGGGACGACTGACAGATCGGCCTGCCAGGGCCTGAGGCTAGGGGTACTGCTTTGAGAACTGATGTATGGGGTGTAAGGCTATCGCGGGTGGGCAGAGAAATGCAGGCGGCAGAAAACAGGCACTCTCCACAAGCAACTTGTGACAGAGGCAGAGGTGCCTGGAGTACAGAGGCCACTGCACATTTAGAGCGAAGAGTGAATCCCCCGCAACTTTCTGCCCGCCATCCTTGCCCCTTAGACTCGACAGAATCCCAGGGCATCTGCTCCGGAGAAGCAATGGTGAGAGATGGTGGCCCAGAGTGAAGTAAGTTGACCTCAGCGGCAGGCAAAGAGCAGACAGGACAAGCGGCTTCCTGGGAAGTCACTTGGCCGGTTCCTAGCTTTGTGGAGGTTGTACTTTGAAGGGGAGTCACCGGAAGTTGGAAAAGAAAAAGTTGTAAACGTGTGCTGCTTCCCCTCTTACTGAACAAACTTTTGATAGTTTCTGGCCTCAGCGGTCAGCCTCCAGCGAAGAGGAACCTTGTCTTCTAAGTCCTAAGGCTAGGAAGAAAAGGATTCTCTAACTCCCAAAACCCAGAACTCACTTGCTAGTCTAAAGTCCAAAGTCAGTTCCTCGGAGACGTGGAAGGGGGTGGGGTGGGGGTTGGAACCCCTGGGCACCCTGTGTTTACGAGTCAGAGGAGAGACTCCAGAAGCTCCCCAAGACTGGAGGTCTGACTTCAGTCTCCTGGGCCGGCCATTCACTCTTAGGCTGGGTGGATGCTTCCAATCCTTAGCCTTTCCCAACCTCCAGAGAGCCTTTACACGTGAGAAGAAACTCTCAAAAGCCTCACAAAAGGGAGTTGGGGGTTCTTTCGCCTTTGGGAGGAGAGGCCGCTTGGGATGCGCGGGGCATTGGGGGTGGGTGGGGGCGGGGAGGACTAGAGTACTAAGGGTACCTAAAGCTGCGGGACTGAAGAGGTGGGGGCTGCCTGACTGTAGTGGGAAGGCGACCAACCTCACATGCTGGGACTCCGGCGGAGCGCGGATCTGTGCGGGAGTGGGGCCTGCCTCGGCCCCCGGTGACGGAGCATTCTGGAGATCGAGCCGCGTCTGCCTGTGGTCACTCCCCAGGCCCTGCGGCTAGCCGGGGCAGGGTCGCACACAAACAGGGATGCTTCTATTTACTTGCCTCTGCCTGTGGATTTCTAAGACATTCAGCAGGCACAATCATTAAACTAATTTGTATTTGATTGTTTGGGCGGACGGAGGGTAGTTTTATTGCGCTAAGCATTCAAGCAGGCACGCATCGCTGATTACCAGTATACATTAAATAAAGTTGTTTGTACACATTGTCTTACCACATATAGGCAGAGGCTTATTATTCTAATTACTCTAATTAGTGCATTGAAATGTTTTCTACTTGATTTGAGGAGACAGTGATTACTTCTATTACTTCTTTTAACTCGTATTTTATGGAAAACTATTGATGCATGCTCAAATTACTTTATTTGCCCCTCGAATATAAGGCTGACCCAAACTCAGTGAACTGCACCGCCCTTATGGGGCCCCAACTTTGATGTGGGCCTCGGCTTGGAAGAGGCGTCTCCTGTTTGTTGGTTTCCTCCTACAAGCACAGTGTTCTCCCAACGGCAGGCCCAGTCCCCTATCCCAGATGCGCACCCTGGCCTCGGACCCTCGGACAGAGTAGGACAACCGGATCCTAAACCTTGGATGCCGCGTCTCTGACCTGCTGGCCTTCTATTTTCCCAGGCGCGATTTACTTTTAAAAGACTCCCTTAAACATATTTTCTGTGAATCTGCTTCCGTAGCCTTAACGTTACTATTAATTGATAAGATCAGCTCATCAAACATACGATTTCGATAGGGTGTTGTAATTAAAACCTTAATCCTGTTTGAGACTTTTTTCCCTTTAAATTCCTTTTTCTTAAAGAAGGGGTACAAAGTTCACTATAAAAAGTATTATAACAGGGAGATTAATTCGTTATCTAAATAACAATCTTTGGTATCGATCCAATGCACTTTTCGCCACCTTTTGTGTTAGTTCGGTAAGCCCTTAAAAAGGAAACTCTGACAAAGCAGAAGATTTGGACCGAACTCGAAAGGTACTTCTTGGGAGAGCGAGGAGTCTGAGGCTCTTTACTCTGATCACAGCGGGGGAAGCAGCCCAAGTGTGTCCGGCTGCCTGACTGTGCCACTGGGGCAAAGAAGGGCTGATGCCCGCGGCCGTGTCCTCGGATTCCTCTCCCCTGGCAGAAGGAGAACTGCTCTGTCTCTAGGTAAATACTCCACTGGTTCTGATTTTACTTTTAATATTTAAACTCGGATTATCGTGTCTCTAAATGCGCGTTCCTAACCTTTGAGGGTGGCTGAGATGTAATAAACACTGGCGGGCAACAGCTCAGCTTCTGCTGGCCAAGGCTGCCGCCTCCCGCTCCGCCCGCCCTTGGGCCCCAGTCCTCCCACCCCCTACCACCCGCCCTCCGCCCCCTCCCCCGGCAGCGACAGCCGCGCGGGAATGAAATCAGCGCCTCCCGGCAGCTGACGGCTGAGCATCCAGGGCTCTTGCAGGCGGGGGAGGCCGCCCTTTATCCCAGCTGAAGAGTCCTCGGGGGCTGCGGGAGGAGACGCGCAACACCGCGGCGTCCCGGAGGAGGAGAGAAAGCCCGGTTTCGTGGAAGCAACGACCCCAGACATGGGAGAAGGCATCGAGAGGCGTGGGGGACCACAGAAAACACAAGGTCGCTAGTCTAGGTGGGGGTGGGGGTGGGGTGGAAGTCTAAGCCTCCTTTAAAAGATGTCAAGGGCCTCTGTTTGAGAAACGGAAGAATTTCTGAAGCGAAGAGGCTGGTTTGTGCTCCCAAGTCAGTCCACAGGAGATTTTCCTCAGTTGTAAGTTTACCCCCACTAACACCCTCCTTCTGTCTCTCTAACAAAGTCTTCTTCCCTCACGTACAGACTTGTTATGCAACAAAGTCTCCCAGGCTAGTTTAACAGGAGAATAAAGGACACCCTAGACCCCACCTCCCCCCAGTACATCTGCTCTTACCCCAAGACTGCAGGCTTTAGCCAAATGGAACTTTGGCGCCCCAAAGTGGCATCAGCTTGCAACTACTCTTAGTTTTACAGTCTGATCAGTTGAAAAGTTGAGTTTCAGATTGGAATGTACTTCTCTCCACTCTGCATGCCTGGCCTCATTCCTCCTAGAAAAAGTAATGAAGGTGACCCCATGCGCCTGACTCATACAAAGGTTTCTAAATGTCCAGTCTGGACTCCTTAGGAGAGGTTTGAAGTTTCACTGGTGAGGACAGGACATTTTATACTAAAAGTTATTGCAACAAAGGCAAGAAGAAAGAATTGTAGCCCAACATTTAGCTCCTACAAATTTATCTGTCAAAATCAAGTATTCCGTGCATCAGAGAAGTCTCAGCTTCTCGTAGGTATCAAGAGCAGAATATCAAGTTGGAAGTCTTAATGATGAATTTTAACCAAGTCAAAATTTAACCTCAGACATCTTTTTATTCAGAAGGCCTGTTCATTTTTGAGTCTAAACGTGATTTTATTTAAGGCATTCGCTAGAGAAACATTTGTGAAAGAACTGTTGAAGTGGGGGAAAGCATCCATTTCCCAAATTCCTATCAGAGCTCTCAATCTGCTTCTTACGGAGCCCGGTAAATCAATCCATGTCCCACACTGTGTACTGTTTCCACCACCACTCTGCCTTTACCCCAGGTCACATCAGGAGGGGACTTGCATATACAGAGCAGCAGGCGGTTCAAACTTGTGGTTACTGGATTGGGTAGGCTTGAGTTAGAGCACCTGTATTTGTGTTGTTTTCCCACCCCCACCCCAGCCCCTGCCCCACCCCGTACTTATCACCTAGCAAACATCTGAGAAACCCTGTGGTACTTCCAAATCCATTTCTTCACATGCAGACTGTGAATAATAGCACTTCTTAAAATCTTCCAATAGCATTTATATAACATACACGGAAGTACAAAATAAAGTGGAAGAGTCATATAGAGTGGTCATTTCAAACTCTAGTGGAGGCCTCTGCTGTGAAGGCCTAGCAAGAAGTCCTTTCAATCTAAAAATAAGGCTACACATCTTTGCATCTACTGGCATAGGAAAAGGAAATGTAGAGATAGCCATCTCAGTTTTCATATATGGGGACATATTACCGATTCTGACTACTTAGACCACCATTCACTAGACTTGTACTTAGAATGTCTAAGCTTGAGGTTGTAGTTAAACACCATTATTAGAACCACCAGCACCAGACTCTAGAAATTGTAACAAATGTGGCTACTCTATTATTCTAGGGAGGGCTAACTTGCTACTCTGCAAACCATTCCATTTCTTTATGCCAGCCAACTTAAATTTAACAGCATATTTCTCTGCTATCTTTTATTGCAGCCTGAATCAGTTATGAAAAGAACACTGGGTTCATACACTAAAAACCAACCCAATACAAGCAGCAGCACTGACTAAGCACTATCAACAATGCCGATGGGTCACACTCTGTCCTCTGGGTTTGGATCACACAGCAGTCCTCCACATACTGAGTTCTAAAAGGGGAGCCTTGGGAGGTGCCATTCTACTCAGGAATCAGGCCCTGCCCCCCAAGAACCGTGGTATGGAGCAAAGGGGAGAAGTCCTTGCTGCCACTGGGGAAGAGAGACAATGGTTTGAGACAGTTCTTCCCTTCTGGTAGCACAGTCTCCACTTTCCCCAATCCTGGGAACCAGAAGATTTCTATGCTGGTCGCAGGTGGCTGAGAAAAGTCTTGAGCAAGGCCTTTTGCCTCTCCCTGCGGTCCCTGGGGGTTCTTGGGGTGGCCAAGAGGGATCTGCTCAAACTTATATGCCAGCGTTCTAGGGCAAAAGTGAATGAAAGATTGTCTCCTGCTAGAGGTTGAGCTGAGGTTGAATCCTCCACATGCATGTGGTGAGTTTGCTGTGCCAGAGATTCTTCTCTCTTGATATGGAAAGCCTAGATCCGGGGATCTGTCCACACTAACTCCCAACCCCCGGAACAGCTGGAACTCCGAGTGGGCACCATCTAGTACTCTTTTTTTGTTTTTGTTTTTGTTTTGTTTTGGCCTGGAAGTTTTATTATCCTAATACCAAGTATATTACATAGATCTAGGTAACACGGGAGGATTGCAAAGGGACTCATTTCAAGGAAATTGTCAAACAAAGCCAAACTTAGTGTGGGACTTGTCATCACTCGGACTTCAACATTCTGTAACAGTGACATTATTCAGGCATGGGACATGATCAACCTTATGAACAAAACGCTCTTTGAAAAGGATTTATTATTTCTGAGTTGTTAACATAAAGCTAGACTTCTAACTTTGTGCTTCTTCAATTCTGTCTAAGCACACCAGCCATATGAGAAAACGAAAAGCAAAATTCACCGAAAGCCTTTATACAGCATTGTTAAGCCCCAATTGTAGATCAGCACTGTCAGGGCTGACCCGGCTGACCTCAAAATTAGGAAGTCAGAATATCTGCCACACATGGACTTTGACTATCAGGATAGTTTATTCTTAAATTTGCTTAACTCATGCCAGTGATATGAATCTGGTTGTATCACTGGGGATTTCGTTTATGTGTGAGGAGAGTAAGAGACCTCTCACTGTGAACAAAATTATAAAACCTTTGAGTTTCTGGTCAATGTGCTGCATTTCTATTTTTCCAAGATTTTCAAAGAAGTGTTATTGACTTGTAAAAGTTGGAAGTCAAACCGCTTGGATGAGACCCAGAAGCAGCCCTGGCAGGAAGAGCTCCGTGTCCTATCTGCTCCCGCCATACAATAACCCCAGCTTGCACCCTAGCCAGTGTTCTTCAGTTCTAGGTCACTAAATAAGGGGTCAGAGGAGAGGAGAGGGGTGGCATCTAAGATCCCAATAAAAACCTATCTTCTCTTGAAGGAGGGAGGGTGGTAGGCAGGAATCGGGAGTTTTTGAAGTACATTAGAACCAACATGACCTAAAGCCTGCTCATTGGATGGAGATCGTTTGAATTTGTAGGGGAAAGATCAGATCACCAGTCCCAAGGAGAGCAGGACGCACCCAGGAAGGAGCCTCTTAACTAACAAGGGGGTGATGTACAGTTTAGGACTCTTAGTTGAAATAATCAAAGACAGAATTGGGTAACGGTAAACATGATTTAAACAAGGAAACAAACAAAACAGGATAAAGACTGCACTTTGGATAGGAGGCAGCTGGCCCATTGTGAGGCAGAAAAGCAGAAGGCAGAGGATTAGTAGGGTTCTCACAAACCAGGAACTGCACTGTAAGGCTGCCAGGAGAGCGTACCTAGAGTTAACTGCTAGAGGGCTTAAGAAAGTTTTAATTAGATTTAAAAGGCAATTAGGAGTCATTGCAGAGGGAAGATTCCATGAAAATAATGCTTTGGGGAGAAAAAGAGCTGCCACAGTGTTCAGGATGTTGGTTATGGGTTGTAAGAGTGGCAAGAGCCAGACTAGCTAGGAAAGAAGTGGGCAGGGCACACTGGAGTCTATGTGGTCAGCTAAGGAAGTCTGAAAGAAGGGGGTGGGTGAGTAATAATGGTGTTACAATAGCTGTGGGGGCTGAAAACAAAGAAAATAGAATGAAGAGACCATGTCCTCCTTTAGATGAATCAAATGGAAAGGAGGTGAGGAGAGGAGGAGGAGGCAGAGGAGGAGGGGATGGGGGGAGGGGGAGGGAGAGGAGGAAAACAACAAGAAGACAAAAAATTTAGAAAATATCTTTTCAGTTTTGGATGTTAGCCTGTCTCTGTTTCTCTGTCTCTCTCTGTCTCTGTCTCTGTCTCTCTCTCTCTCTCTCTGTCCCTCCACCTTCATTTCCTCTTCTAGATTCATCCCCTTCTCCCCACACTACCTACCTACACACACAACACACCACACACACACACACACACTCATATACACACTGAAGCCATTAAGACAACATGGTTTTATTAACATCCCTTGAAACCACTCAAAGGCTGACACTAACCAAAATAACAATTTCAATTCAAGGGTATCTTATTTCATACCTACTATGCTGGCTGCAGTCCCAAGTGGTGTCTCTGTGACTAAGAAAATTTAAAGGAAAGAAAA
The DNA here is from genome assembly GCA_036184795.1 of Tokudaia tokunoshimensis. Classification (NCBI taxonomy): domain Eukaryota; kingdom Metazoa; phylum Chordata; class Mammalia; order Rodentia; family Muridae; genus Tokudaia; species Tokudaia tokunoshimensis. The sequence goes on along the minus strand of BTHU01000005.1, from coordinate 10,249,791 downwards.
ATTGAGCATTACCAGAGGACATAAGTTTCACTGCCCATAGCATGGACAACACTCCATGAAAGAACTTCAGTCCACATCCCTGAGACTTCCTACGATGCAAGCTTGATGTTTATCACTTTTCTTTAATACATCTTCTGCCTTATTTTCTTCCAATTATTCTTATTAAATAGTCACCTGGGCATAATACTGTAGTACACACTACTTGAGAAGCCAAGGAAAGAAGATCCTTTGAGACAAAGAGCTGAAACCAGCCTGGGCAACTCTTACATACTGGAAGCATAAAAGGTTTATTTTAAAAGAAATATGGATATACCATTAAGTTTTCTTTTAAAAATATGTCTAGCTAATTAAAGTTATAAGGGCTAGATGTAAGAATTCATTTGTTCTTATTTACTACTCTTCTCAATTAATGCACAAAAACCCTGTCCAAGATAGCTTCTTGAGAAGAATGGTCTACTGGAATTTTTGAATTAGGAAATTAATTCAACAAAGGCTAACTGAATATAAGTGTATAAGTGTACCAATACACTCTTGAATATGAAGTGAGGTTTTAATGCAGGGTGTGAGAAAAGTTAAAAGTTTTTCTTTTTGTTCTAAAGTGATGAACAAGATAGGAATGTCCACTAACTTCTAACTTAGAACAATTAGGATATATATATATATATTATTGAAAATAGGATAGCACTGGTATAAAAACAGGTGAATAGACTAATAAAACAAGACGGGAGCTATGAAATAAATCTATTTACAGCTGATTAATCTTTGACAAAATTACCAAAAGCACAATGGGGGGAGGGAAACAGCATTTTCAGTAAATGATGTCCAGAAAATTGGATATCCACATGCAGAAGAATGAAATTAAATCCTCATTTCTCTCTATAGATACCCAACATTGATTATATACTTCACTTTGGGAGGCATGAGAACTGAAAGTTTCACACCTGCTAGGCAAGGGCTCTTCTGCTGAACTGCATCCCAGGCCCAGATTAAATATAATATCAGAAACAGTTCAAACTACTAAAATAAAACACATGGAGCTTCTTGATGCTTTTCTTGATGATATTTTAAAAACATGAGCCCAAAAGCAGTCAACCAAAGCAAAAACAGACAATGGCATTGCATGAAAGGACAATGCTCTTCCACAACAAGGGAATAATTCATTTATTGAAAAGATGAGCGTTTGATAAGAGGAAATTTTATAAAACATTTATAATTTTATAATGTTTTATAAAACATTATAAAAAATTTATAAATCCAATAAGGGGTTAATATGTAAAATATATAAGACACTCATCCAGTAGTAAGGAAATATTAGCTAGCTTGATTTATTTTTAATGGACAAAGGACCCAAATAGAAGAAAGCATATAATTGACCAGCAGGTGTATGAAAAAACATTCAGTCATAGATTGCCAAAAAAATACAAGCCATAGGGTGCTATTGCCTCATACCCATTAGAACAGTTATTATTAAAAAGACAAAAGACAATAGATGTTGGAAAAGCATGAAAGTAAAAATCTTTACATGTCATTAGGAGATATGTAAATTAATTCTACCATTCTGAAAAACAGCACACAAATTCTCCAAAGATTAAAAACAAACCTACATATGACCCAATAATCCTATTTTCGGATTTATACTCAAAAGAAATGCAATTTTTATACCATATATATATATATATATATATTTCCTTTCATATATAAGAGTAGCCATGATACAGAATAAGATTAAGTGTCCATCAATGGACCAACTGATAAAGACAAAGTTAGACATACATCCACTAATACATACAATGAACTACTATCTATAGCCATAGCATCCCAAATGATCCCACTCTCATCTAAAAAATGAAATAGCACTCAGTCTTCTAAGTACCGAGTTTATCTGTAACAACATATGTCATTCACATTCAACATGGATAAACCTGAAATATAGCAAATCATTGAAAGAAGCCAAGTAAAGAAAGATAAATACTGCATTATTTCACCTACGGTTAATTAAAAAAATTCACACAAAGAACACAGAAAGAATGTTGGTTGCAAGGACTGGGAAATGGCAAGAAGCTTGCTAAAAGGTACCCATTCTCAGCTATACAGGCAGAAATAAGTCTGGATAGCTTTGTGGCTACTGTTAGTGACACTGTCTCAGACTAGAAGATTGCTAAGGGATTATTCTCATCAAAACACCAATAGATATAAATAGAGATAGATAGATAGATAGATAGATAGATAGATAGATAGATAGATAGATAGATAGATAGATAGATAGATGATAGATAGGTAGATAGAGATCATATATATATGATAGGTATATATACATTATAAAATAGATATTTTACAAGATAGATATATTAATAAGTTTGATTTAATCATTTCTCTATGCATACCTTTATCATAACACAGTATTTTATTCTATAAAAAATATACAGCTTTTATTTTTAATTATACTTAAATGGAACTGAATAAAGATAGGACATGCCCTTACATGTCTCTCCTGTTCCATGTGACTGACCTAAAATGGTTCTATTTTCTGTTTCCTATTTAAAATAAAAATAATCAGAGGACCTTAGCTTTTTCCCTTGGAAAACCCTTAAATAATTTTTAGGGGAGAAATTTCTACCCAAGGATGTCTGTTAGAAATTAATATTTTAAAGTCTTGGGGGAGGGAAATGAGGGACTGTTTTGTGCAAATTTGTTGCGAAAATTTATCTCTAAATTTGTTAAGAAAACTGAACTTTCTGGAACCATTGTCCAGAAACTTGTTTCAGAAGTACACAGTGTTCCTTCATATTTTTCAAAATGGACAATGAGGAAAATAAAATGTGGGAGCAAACTCCTTGGTCTAGAGAAGCACCTGGCTGAATTAGATGGAGTATGTCCATGTTAGAGGAGTAGTTGGTTATCCCTGATTTTCAAAATGTCTTCATTTGGGGGGAAAAAATCAACATAGCTGTCTAAACAAGATCTGAACACCAGCTGGGCATAGTGGCGCATGTCTTTAATCCCAGCACTAGAGAGGCAGAAGCAGGTGGATCTGTGTGAATTTGAGACCAGCCAGGTCTACAAAACCAGTTTCAGGACAACCCTTCCTCCTGAAAAAAAAAATGAACAGAGACAACACTAATGCATGTGCCAACAGGAAAGGAGTAGATCACATAGAACCTCCACCATACACACAGATAAGGAATGCAGAGAGCTGGACATCCTGTCTTCTCCAGGGAAGAGAACCAAACTGTGCTAATCTGACACGGAGTGGTCAGTCCTTAAATTGTTTATGGAGAAATAACTTCACCCAGACAGAGCAGGGCATACCTATAAATTTAGGAAACACACACACACACACACACACACACACACACATGTAAGAGTCAAAAGATTTCTATGATCTGAAGAGAAACGTGTGTGTGTGTGTGTGTGTGTGTGTGTGTGTGTGTGTGTGTGTGAATAATTAAAGAAATGAGGGGCCATGAATTTAATGAAAAGCAAGAGGAGAGAGGGAAAGAAGTACATGAGGAGACTGGAAGAGAACTATGCTATGTATTATATAGCATATATATACATGTATATATATGTATATATATATATAATAACTATATTATAATCCCTCAAAGTAAAGAGTTTTTTTTATTTAAAAAAACTGTATCATAAGTTGGTATCACATAGGGAGGCAATATTTTGAGAGCCAGTAAAGAAGTTTTATTTGTGAAAGGGGTTCATGTGGCATATATACGAATGATACCTGAATCAGATTAATAAGTATAAAATCTTCTCAGATCTTGCTGTATCTTAATTTAAAAGGTGGTCAACACGATTATGGAATCACTTGCACAGGCAGGACAGTTGAGGAAGCAAACCTTCGGCCACGTGCTACTTCTAGTTGCGACTCACAGTTACCGTCCCTCTCTTCCACACCAGAGAATAAAAAACCCGCTGAATAGTATATTTAATTGGTGTTGGGTCCAATACTTCTCAGATCTATATTCTCTAGAGTTTGTCATATTTTAAAACTGTCTAAAGGTATAACACTTTTAAATAAAAACATTTCACAAACAGAAAACCACCTCAACTGCAAAAGATAGATATTTTGTGTATAATGCTATCACACTGCGCAGACTCACACAATGAGATACTTTGGTTCACAGGCCTGCATATAATTTCAAAACCAGTTATGTATTCAGTGTAAAGCAAAAGGAATAGAAATATTATACATTTAATATAGCAATATTCAAGTTATGATTTTTTTCTTTACCATGCTGGGAATATAGGGTCTCACATATGGTAGACATATGCTCTATCACCAAGCTATATCCCCCAGAGCAAAGTCTATATTTTACAACTTAATCAAATTAATTGTATAAGCAAGTCAAGGAGAATAGCAGTTGTCTTAGTTATTTTTCTCTTAGTGTGATAACATACCATGACCGAGTTGACTTAGTATACCCTCCCTACTTCCTTTCTATTCTTGGCTTCTGTTTTCATTAGTCGTTATTAAATCCACACTCTTTTTAAAATTATCTTTAGATTTTCTTATTTTTGTTTTATATGTATAGGTGTTTTGCCTACATATATATCTCCTGTATGTACCTGATGACTGTGGAGGCCAGAAGAAGGCATCAGATACCCTGCACCTGACCTTATGAAGAGCTGTGACCTGCCATGTGGGTGCTGGGAATTAATTTTGGGTCCTTTGAGAGAAGGACAAGTGCTTTTCATTGCCAAGCCATTTCTCCATCCCTATTTGTATTTTCTAATTGTTGTCCCTTCAGAAATACTTACTGATAAAAGTAATTCCATTTTCACTTTTGTGAATACTTTGGAAATAAAAAGTGCGCCATCTTATTTGTCTATTATAAGGAATACCAATGGTGTGGCAGGATGCTTCCAAAGTTTGTCAAATCGATAACTCTGTCCCACCTGCTTCCTGTCATGAGGCTAGTGATAGGGTTATTCTCAGCAGCAGCTGTGTATGTAAGGCTGGTCCTTATTTTGATTAAACAATGGAAATGGCTCTATGCCACTTGCAAACCTAAACTTTAAGAGATCTCAAAACTTTACTTTTGCATTACTGGAAACACCAAGAAGAGAAAGAGTTGAGGTGTCTCAGGCAACAACTCAACTTCCCCTAAGGCCACCAGCATTGGCCACATGAGCAAGAGCAGAAGAATTTCCCCAATCCACAAACACACTATAATAATAGTAATAAGTCATTACTACCTTAAGGTGCACATTTGAGGTAGATCCAAGGAATCAAACACCAAGTAACATCTATGGACAAATGTCCAGTAAACCCTGAACTACTCTGTTTACCAAATTAATTGCAATTCCCACATGAACTTATAAACCATGAACACAGATACTTGACCATTCCCAGAAAAAACAAAGTAGATGGGATATTATGTGTTAGTTAATTTGATTATTGTAGTTAAGAACACAGCCATTATAGGAAACAAGCCTGGGGGAGAGTAGGAATAACAATATACAAGCCCAGAAAAAATCAGGATAACATAGGAGGCCGAGGCAAAAGGATCTATATTTTAAAGCCACCTTGAGCTAGACAAAAAGAACTTCTCTCAAAAGATAGCATGTGACTATTAGAATGTTTTTATTTGCAAGCAATTGTAACCACATCCAATACGATTGACAGGGGGAAATAATTCAATGGATGTAAAATAATTAAATGTTTTGTGTGGATGTGCCGGGTATGGAACTCAGAGCCTCGTGTGTGCAAAGCAGGCACTCTGCTCCCTGAACCTTGGTCAAAAACAAGATTTCAGAAATGATTTGATCTAGGGAACGATGGAAGTCCCAGGACTGTGTCTGGTGCTCATCGGCTCCTGACAGGTGAGTTTGTTGTGACCACAATGCTCAGTGGTTTGGAGGCCTATATTCTGTAGTGACCGCAGCCACAGGATGAAAAGGTCTATTTGGACCCAGGATTAATCTTATTGCCGCAATTTAAATCATTGTATAGGGATCCACAGAGGTGCTGGGGAATTGTTCTGACAGGCCAGTCAGTTAATCAGTTAACAAGAAAATTCCTAAAGCCCAGAGTCCTATAATATATATATATGAGAGTCTGACAGGGGTGTCTTCCTGGAGAAAGTCAGACTGATAAATCAGAAAGGGTTAAAATGTGACTGAGTGGGGGAAAATTAAAAAGAAAAATCTCACAATAACTAATGAACTTTTATTCATAATGATGCATACACCTAAAAGTAAGGAGACTTCTATCTTAGCAACTTAACAAAACGAGCTAAAACTTTATGAACTATATAAGTCAAGATTATCACTATTCTCCCAATGTACAGGATTCTATTTCTTACTACAGAGGAAACAGAACTTCCTTTAAAACTACTATTAGAAGACTAAAAGATTTTATATTAAAAATGTACTTATTTGAAATTCCACAACATTCTTAATGAAAAAAATATTAACTGCATAATTACATTAAATGACTTCTGGAATACATTACCACTAATGATGCTAATAGAGTTAGTCCAGATGCAAACTATAAAAACATCCATTATCTTTTGTCCTTGAAGGAACTCCAAAAATTGCTTTGTTTCTTGTGAGAAGCCAACTAATAATTCCTTTCATTTCGTAAACTGCTCTAGAGGTTCGATCTCTCACAGAAGTTTCAGAAACATCTCTGAAAATATGTCACATCATCCTGTGCTTTCTCCTCACGGCTCGGTTTCAAATGTGGTTGGTTTAATGAATTATGATAGCCAAGTCACTTACATCTGATTTTTATCGTTCTTCCTAGCTCAGTCTCACGCTACAGATATCAGGAAGCAACCTGAATCACAAAAACATTTTTGAGAAGAAGTGATGTTTTCATTGTATTAGATAAAAATTGAAAATGAGTTTTTTTTGTGGGCCAATGCTATGTTACCATATGGAATTAAAATAACTGCAAGAGTAAAATATTTAAGTATATTTAAGTATTAATTCTCATGTAAATTAAAAACTACAAAATGGTATGCTTATTGAAAAAATTTATACGACAGACAAGAGCAAGTTCATAGAAAGCTGTATATTTTATATGAACTTAACATATAGATGGAGTCCTGAAGAGTGACTTATGCCTGTAGTACCAGCTAGTCAGGAGGTGGAGATGGGAGAAAGTAATGGCCACATCTCATTGATAAGGAATATGCAATGCAGACTCTTACTGCCTTTGCTTGATCGCATAACACAGAAAGAGAGTCGCACTATATTAATCAATATCCTTAGCGAGGCTACAAAATGTTTACTTTCCATTCCAGGAACGTGACTGTGGATGACCTCATGATGGTAAATTTTGTCAGTGTTGTCAGACCACAGGATGTGAAGATGTTTGGGTCAATCCTATTTTGGATGCCCAGTGACCTGTGTTTGCTCCCCAGGTCCCAAAGGGGAAGAAGAGAACCAGTGTCCAAAAATCATCCTCTGACCTCTATATACTCTATGGCATGGGTGATAAAAGGTTTGTGAACATATAAAAAGAGATGTGACATATGTATATAGTAAAGAAAGATTTATTATAAGGCATCAATTTTCATGACTATGGATGCTGTCAGGTCCAAAATTTCCAGAGTAGGCTGGTAGGCTTAGATCTGGAAGAACCAGTGCTGTGTAGCCACAGAAAGCTAACAAGCTATGGGGTTAGTGTTCCAACCTGAGTCCTGAAGCTCTCTGCTATAGCTATAGAACTAGGAAAAAAACAATGCTGTAAATAAAGCTCAGAGGCAGTCTGTTGGAGAAATGCTTCGTGGCCAGTTTCTTATTCTCTGGGGACCTAAAATTATTGGTTAAGACCCTATCACATGTGGAAAGCAATGCTTTATTTAAAATAAAAAACAATTCCTAGTCTTGCCCAGGCTGGTACACAACTCCTGGCTCAAGTGATTCTCCATTTTCCATGTATGTGGCACCATGCAAGGCTTTGATTTAAATGTTGGCCTCAATGAAACAAATCCCACAGAAACATCCAGAATAGGATTGACCCAAACATCTTCACATCCTGTGGTCTGACAACACTGACAAAATTCACCATCAGGAGGTCACCCACAGTCACGTTCCCTGAATAGAAAGTAAACATTGTGTAGCCTCACTAAGGATATTGATTAATACAGTGCGACTCTCATTGCTACCCAGTGCTTCCTTGACTTATGAACCATGACTATAATTTCATATGGTGAATGCTGATTCATGGCATGCATAGCATCCTAGAGAATCTTACCCCAGCTATATATAGTCACAAGGAGTATTGCCACCCTGCTGGATCTGAGCCTTCAAAAGGACCTTTCTTCCTTTCCTTCCTTCCTTCCTTTCTTGAAGAGCCCCAATTGGACTGAAACTCACTTAAACAGACAGACTGACCTTGAACTTACAGAGATCCACCTGCTTCTGCCTCCCAAGTGTACTTGCCTGGCCCATTTTATCATAGCAGGCATGCCAGAATGGTAAAGGAATGTGCTAATAGCAAATTCTGTGACTCTGACCCCATTTTCTACAAAGTTAGGTCCTCAAGGTGTAAAAACATTACCGTTGTGGATAAAGCATTCTGTATCTACAGATATTGGTTTGACTGGAGTATTGCATGCAGGAAAAGCAAATTCATAGTCCAAGAATAACAAAATGCTGCCTCTTCCTTTGATGGAAGTTGTCCAATGTGATTAACCAGTCACCGGGCAGGGCAGCATTAATAGCTGGTATCTTACATGATAAATTATGTCTACTGGCTCTATAGTGACATGAGTCAACTAGATATGGAAAGAGTTGACTTTTCTATATGTTAAAAATAGATTCAATAAGATGGCCTAATTCAACTTTAATAAGTTATAAGTCATTAGGGAAATAGGCTGGGCCTGGTGCTTGGTGTTGATCTTAAGTTCAAACAGATCTGTTGGTCATCATAATGTGCGAGTGCACAGGGCACATTTAGTCAGTGAAGAAGGCAGTAAGCAATTAGCAGAGAAGTGCAGGTCATCAAAGGAAAATGCCTAAATAAGTGAACTGCTTTAAAGTGGCTCAAGTCTCTTGTCAGTAAAGGGAATTTGCACATTTAAAGACCTACTTTCCTTTCTTCAGTTTTTAAAGTGCTCTGGATATGGTTGAACCTTAGCTGTGTTCCAGGCAGGTATATTTATAAAGCATAAGCATCTCTGCCACTACAAAAGGTTTCAGAGGATGCTGAGAAGCAAATTGCACTTTTAGTTACTTAATCAAGAAGATACTTGGTTTTCAGAGGAAATCCAGAGTAGATGCCCATTTGTGTATCTATCCCAGATGTATGGCCCAGGAGGGTAAGCACCAGTTTAATGGGAATGTAAATCTGGTGTCTTACACTAGCAAAGTATTCATAGCAGGAGTTTCATGTCTCAATTAGGCAATTAAAACTTGTTGGAATGAAATATCAACTTTCAACTGCCATAATTCAAGATAAAGTGCCACACGTAATTAAAAAATTGACTAGGGAAAGATGGAAAGAATAAAGTTTGTAAACAGGATGATAAATCTAAAAGTAATAAAATGAATTTCAAAATGGATGGGAAATTAAAAGGAAATAAAGCTACCTTTGAAAAACAGTGCCCAATCTATAAAACTTGGATCTTAAGTATGGTACACTATTCTGGAGACAGGCCAAGATGTAGATAATTTTCAATATTTGTTCAACAAATATTTATTGAGTATCTACTGTGTGCCAGGTAGCTATTTCAAGCCCTGGCAATATAGCAATGTACAAAATAATCTTTGTGCTTACACAGCCTACAAATATAGAGCAATGGATACAGTGAATACATGATATGTCAAATATTATAAGGACTATAAATAAATGGAGCAGCTTCTAAATACTAAACACTACTGATTGATAAAAGAGCAATCTGTTATTGCATTTTTCATGAACAATATAATATAGGAGTATCTGCATCAGTAATATATTTTAAATTTTAATTATTCCATATTTATTGGTTTTTTTGCTGGCATAAATTACGTACCAATAAGGGTGTCATCTCGTCAGCAAAGACTAGGATGTGAGATCTCCTGTACTAGAGTTACAAACACTTGTGATCCTCCATTTTGAACACAATTCCTATGGAAGAGTAGCTTGTGCTCTTAACTGCTGAGCCATCTTACAGACCCAGAGTCTTAGTTAAGATTTTATTACTGTGATAAAACACCATGATCAAAAGCAATTTAAGGAAGAAAGAGTCTAACTTCATCTCACACCTTGTAGTCTATCATCCAGGGAAGTCAGAATAGGAACTCAAGGCAGTAACATGGAGAAGGAACTAATGCAGAGGCCACGGAGGAGTGCTGCTTATTGGCTTGCTCTCATGGCTTGTTCAGCCTGTTTTTCACTTAGCACCTAAGATCACCTGCCAGGGAGTGGCACTTCTCACAGTGATCTGGTCCCTCCTACATCAAACATCAATCAAAAAAAATGCACCACAAGCTTGCCCACAGTCAGTCTGGTCTGGACATTTTCTTAGTTGGGTTCCTTCTTCCCAATAACCACCGCTTCTTTCAAACTGACATAAAAACAAGACAAAACAATGGAGCTTCCTTATTCTAAATACAAAGGTTCTTACAGAACAGATATTGAGATCTCTTCAGTTTAGTATCCTTTGGACTTCAATCTTAAAACATCACACTTGCTTACAGGCATGCATGTATGCCTGTGTCTCTGTGTACAGATTCATGTGCAGATGTGCATAAAGGTCAAAAATCCATGTAGGGTATGTTCTTCAGTCACTCTCCATCTTCTGTCTTGAGGCAGGGAAGCAATCAACAGTCCTACCCAGCTCTGACACCTGTGAAACACAGTGGCCAGCAAGAGAGTATAACATTAAGTGTGCAGTAGTGGTACACATACCTTGATGGTAACCAATAGCTCTCTAATTGGACTTAACACCTGCTCAACAGGAGGGAAAACATGCCTGGGACTGGAGACCCAGGGCTAATGATGTCATGGATCTTGGAGGAGAACCTCCAACTGCCACTTTACTAAGCCAGCATAATTGCTAACTGCATTCTAAATATTTGTTCTTATACCCACAGATAAGTATAGGTCACCAAGAAAGCATATCTTTGTAACAGAGACCATTATAGAAAAGCACAACCAATCAAAATGCAGAGTTGTGAAATCCAGTATCAGTGGATCCATCTACAACATAGCACTTGCACCTAAAGCTCATGAATCATTGAAGAAGAGAGAAGATTGGGAGATGTAGCCAGAGGAACAAGAAGTTTTTGGTAAGATTGTGTCTCCTAGGAATGTCAGAAGTTAGACCCATAAAATCTCACCAACTTTATTGCCAACACATGTGCTGACAACAATAAACATGCCTCAACACTACTAAAAGAACTATAGGCAACTAAGGAATATAAAGGAGGGAGGGAATAGACTTACCCAGAGAGGAGTACACTAATTGGTTATCCAATACCAAATGGTCAGCCCTGAAAACATAAATACAAGTAGCATTATACAGACTAAACTAGTTATATTTAACAATAGTTATACATATGTGCATGTAGCAAGAGTTAATGAAAAAAAGGAGGCCATGAATTTGAAAGAGAGCAAAGATGGGTAGGTACATGTGAGGGTTTGGAAGGAGAAAAGAGAAGGGAGAATTATTAATTATATTATAATCTCAAAGAATAAGAGAAGTGATTTAAACAATATTGTGTTTCAATTCTTAGCCAGAGCAATAGACAAGAAAAGAAATTATGGATATAACAACTGAAGCAAGAGGACGAGTAGACCCTATTTGCAGACAATTTTAAATACAGGATATTTTTATATGACCCTAAAGGCTCCATCAGAAGTGCCTTAGAAAGCATGAAAATATTAAGTAAAGTTGTAGGATGCCAAGTCAACACTTGAATTTCAGAATATTTTTTTGTAAAAATAAAAGCCAGATGTATTTATTTTTTAATTTTTTTCTATTTTTTTTCCTTTTATTTTATTTTTTATTGAAAAAGGAAGTAAAACATTTTATAATAAAATTAAAGATTTACATGAAAAATGTTTCTGACAAGATTGAAGAAGCATATAGAAAAACACATTAATAGTGACAATTTTCATGGAAAATTACAAAGTAAAATGGTAGACATAAAACACATTGCTAAATTAATTGAAAATGGAATTAGAAATATTTTATGACAGAATTGAAGGTTTACATGGGAAATATTTCTAATAAAATTGTAGAAAAATAAAAAATAACATTAAAATTGAAGATTATCATGGAAAATTACAGATAAAATGGTAGGCATAAAAATATTTCTAAGTTGATTGAAAGTGGAATTATAAACATTTTCTGATAAAATTAAAGATCTACAAGGGAAATATTTCTGGTAAAATTCAAGAAACATATAGAAAAACACATTAAAATTGACTATTTCATGGAAAATTATACAGATAAAATGGTAAGAATAAAAATATCCCTGTTGATTAGAAGTAGAATTATCAACATTTTCTGATAAAATTGAAGATTTACATGGAAAATATCTCTGATAAAATTGAAGAAATATATAGAAAAACAAATTAAGATTGACTATTTCATGGAAAAAAGTATACCGATAAAATGGTAGGCATAAAAATATTCCTAAGTGGACTGAAAGGGGAATTATAAACATTTCCTGACAAAACTGAAGATTTACATGGAAAATATTTGTGATAAAATTGAAGAAATATAAAGAAAAAATGTTAAAATTAAAGATTATCATGGAAAATAATACAGTTAAAATGGTAGACATAAAAAAACATTACTAAATTGAAAGAGGAATCACAAACATTTTCTGATAAAATTAAAGATTTACATGAAAAACATTTCTGTTAGACTATGTTTTTTGTTGGGGAATTGAGTTCACTGATGTTATAAAATATTAAAGAATAGTGATTGTTGTTTCGTGTTATTTTTGATGGTTTTTTTTTTGTTTATAATATTTTATAAACTTTTCACCATTTTTCATCTTTTATTTTTGAGATTACAATAAAATTACTCACTTCCCTCTTCCCTACCTCCCTCTAATCCTTTCCATATTCCTCTGCCTGCTCTCCTCTAAATTGACCTCTTTTCATTAATTGTTCTTACATGCATATATGTATATACATACATATTCCTAAATAAAACCTATTTAGTCTGTATAATATTTTTTTCTAAGTTTTTTTTATTTACATTCAAAATCATTTCCCCTTTCCCGTTTCCTCCCTCCCCGAAAGTCCCATAAGCCCCCTTCCCTCCCTCTTTTCCCCATTCAACCCCCTCTCACTTATTTTTATGTTTGTGTGGTTACTTTCTTTTGGGTTTGTTGGGAAAAGATTACTTTCTTGCTTTTTCTAGGGTATAGTTTCCCTCCTTGTGTTGGCGTTTTCCACCTCTTATCTTTTGTAAGTCTGGATTTGTGGAAAGATACTGTATAAATTTGGTTTTATCATGGAATATCTTGTTTTCTCCATCTATGGTAATTAAGAGTTTTGCTGGGTATAGTAGTTTGGGCTGGCATTTATATTCTCTTAGGGTCTGTATGAGATCTGCCCAGGATCTTCTAGCTTTCATGTCTCATATGAGAAGTCTGGTGTAATTCTGATAGGCCTGCCTTTATAGGTTACTTGACCTTTTTCCCTTACTGCTTTTAATATTCTTTCTTTGTTTAGTGCATTTGGTGTTCTGATTATTATGTGCCGGGAGGACTTTCTGGTCTGGTCCAGTCTGTTTGGAGTTCTGTAGGCTTCTTGCATGTTCATGAACATCTCCTTCTTTAGATTAGGAAAGTTTTCTTTTATAATTTTGTTGAAGATATTTACTGGCCCTTTAAGTTGGAAATCTTTGCTCTCTTCTATACCTATAATCCTTAGGTTTGGTCTTCAAATTGTGTCCTGGATTTCCTGGATGTTTTGGCTCAGGAGCTTTTTGTATTTTGCATTTTGCATTTTCTTTGACTATTGTGTCAATGTTTTCTATGGTATCTTCAGCCCCTGAGATTCTTTCTATCTCTTGTATTCTGTTGTTGATCTATGATTCCTGAATTCTTTCCAAGATTTTCTATCTCCAGAGATGTCTCACTTTGTGATTTCTTTATTGTTTCTACTTTCATTTGTAGATCCTGGATGGTTTTGTTCAGTTCCTTCACTTGTTTGTTTGTGTTTTTCTGTAATTCTTTAAGGGACTTTTGTGTTTCCTCTTTAAGGGCCTCTACCTTTTCATCAATGCTTTCCTGTATTCTTTCAGGGACTCTTGTGTTTCCTCTTAAAGGGCTTTTACCATTTGACCCATGTTCTCCTGTATTTCTTTCAGAGAGTTATTTATGTCCTTCTTGATGTCCTCTAACAGCATCGTGAGATGAGACTTTAAATCCAACTCTTGCTTCTCCAGTGTGTTGGGGTATCCAGGACTTGCTGTGGTGGGAGAACTGGGCTCTGATGTTGCCAAGCAGCCTTGGTTTCTGTTGGTAGGGTGCTTGCGCTTGCCTTTTGCCATCTGGTTATCTCTGTTGTTAGTTGGTCTTGCTGTCTCTGACTGGAGCTTGCTATGGGCCTGTAAGCCTGTGTCTGTACTCCTAGGAGACCAACTCTCTTCTGGCAGGGCCTATGCTCAGAAGGCCTTGGAGCTGCCTGGTTCCCTGCTGCAGATGGCAGCCCAAAGGGAAGCCTGTCCCAGCAGCAACACTGTTCTTATGCCCTGTGCGCTCCTAGCTGTTCCCCTCCAGAGAGAAGGTGGAGATCTCACCTCTGCTCTCAGAAGTGAAATCACTTCTGGGAGATCACCCAGTGGGCCAAGCACAGAAGGCCTTGGAGTAGCCTGGTTCCCTGATGCAGATGGTGGCCCGAAGGGAAGCCAGATGTATTTATTTTTACATCTCAACTGTAGTTTCCCCTCTCTCCACTTCTCCCAGCCTCTCCTCCCCTCCCTTCCCCTCTCCCCACCCACATCCACTCATCCTCCCTTTCTCTCCAGAAAGGGAGAGGTTTCCCATGGACATCAGCCAGCCATGGCATGTTAAGTTTCAGTAAGAATAGGTACCTCCTCTCCTATTTATGAGACAAGATAACCGAGTAGGAGGAAAGGGTCCCCAAAACAGGCAACATCAAAGATAGCCCCTGCTCCCACTGTTGGGAATCCCAAAAGAATATCAGGCTATACAATGATAACACATGCAGAGGACCTAGGTCAGTTCCACGAAGGCTCCCTGGTTGGCAGTTCAGTTTCTGTGAACCACGATGAGTCCAGGTTAGTTGATTTTGTGTTTTTCCTGTGGTGTCCTTCACCCCTCTATTTCCTACAGTCTCAAGAGCATTTTTTAGGTACCAATAGCAAACATAATGAGAAAATAATCAGAAAAATAATGTCACTCACAACAGCCTCAAAAATTAATAAAATATCTAGAAATAAAATCAAAGAAGTGAGGCACTTCTAAAATGAAAACTTTAAAACACAGAAGAGAGAAATTCATAGAGATACTAGTCAACAGAAAGACTTCCCATGCTCATGAGTTAGGAAAATTAATATTATAAAAATATTATCACCAAAATACAGCTATAGACTGAATTTAATTACCATCATAATGCCAGTAATACTCTTTATAGAAATAGAAAAGAAAAGTTCAAAAACACATATGGAATCTAAAAGATCCCCAAAATTGCCTGAACTTTTCTTAGTTAAAAAAGAAAAAAAGAAAAAAAAAGAGCAATACCAGAAGTCCAGAAGTATTTTGTTACCTGTTTCAGATACAGATATAGCCATAGGACTTCTGACAAAGGTGCCAAAAACATGTGTTAGAGGAAGGACAGACTCCTCAAACAAGTGTGCTGGGAAAACAAGAGCTATATGTCAGCAAACGAAACTAGATTCCTATCTCTTACCCTGTACAAAACAGCTCAAAATGGATCACATTTTTTATGAATAAATATATGTATGTGGCATATATACCAAATTTTGATTATTTCAAAAATTTTAAACCATATAAATTATAAAAAGTGATGAATCCCATAAAATTACAAGAGGAAAACTGACAGAATTTAGCAAACATTTCTAAAAATAAACCAACAAGAAGACTAGCAGGGTGTGATGTGCACATCTGGGTTCCCTGTATTCTGGAGGCTGAGCCAAGAGGATGACAAATTTGAGGCCAGCCTGGACTACACAGAAACACTCCTTCTCAAAACACAGTACAATAATGCCAAAATAAGCCTTAAAAATCTTAACTGGTACATGAATGAAGTATTGTTTTAAGTGCCTCCAAATTATTAAATTATCTGCTCTTCATGCTACTTTACAGACATGAGGAAGTTGTATATTTGTCCAAGGTTATTGACCTAAAAAAGCAGAGCAAGGACTTGAATTCATTGTGCTGGGCACAGAACCTCTATGTTAAAAATCTAAATTCAGGACTTGAAACTTTGACATAGCTCAAAGGAGACAGAAGAGACTCTACAAGATGCTGACAGTTTAATACCTCTCTAAGAAGTGCTCCAATAGCTCAGGAAACAATTACAAAGTCGATAAATGGGATTACATGAAATGAAAAGGCTTCTTTAGGGACTGGGGAGATGGTTCAGCAGTTATGAGTTCCTGTTCTTGCAAAATCCTGGGTTCGATTCCCAGCATCTATATAGCTTATGTTAATCTGTAACTCCATTTTCATTGGATTCAACATCCTCTTCTGAATCTTACTTGGACCAGGCACAGGTGTGATACACATATATACATGCAGGCAAAACACTCACACACACACACACACACAAAAACCAAACTAAATGAATAAATAAAATAGATTAACTAAAAAGCTTCTTCATAGTGAGGGAAACAACCATCAGGGTGAAAAGACAAAACAGAAGGAAAAATTGCTACCCACATATTAGACTAGGGATTTATAGCTGGGATTGTGGTTCATGCCTACATTCCTAGCATTTGTGAGGCTGAGATATGAGCATTGCAAAAGGTTGGGGCCAGCCTGGACAATACTGTGAAACAACATTTAAACTGGGGTTGGGGGTGAAGGGAAGAAAAGAAATTGAGAAGATGCAAGATTAGGGGTGAAAAACACTGACCTGTGTCCCATTTTTTTGAATGAAGTAAGAAAGTGGGTGGAGGAGAGCACTCATCAGCTGACTGTGAAGTTAGATGAAATGCAGAAATACCAAATGCTAGGTTTGTAAGAGAATCAACAGATTCTAATTCAAAGCATGGATCAAAACAGCAGCAAACAGGAATTTCGCTCCCTCACTTTTGGCCAACAAAGAAAAGAATGAAAAGTCAGAATCCACACTCCTACGGTCACTTGATCTTTGACAAAGGAGCTAAAACCATCCAGTGGAAAAAAGATAGCCTTTTCAACAAATGGTGCTGGCTCAACTGGAGGTCAACATGCAGAAGAATGCAAATCGATCCATTCTTATCTCCTTGCACTAAGCTCAATTCCAAGTGGATCAAGGACCTCCACATAAAACCAGACACACTGAAACTAATAGAAAGGAAACTAGGGAAGAACCTTGAACATATGAGCACAGGGGAGAATTTCCTGAATAGAACTCCAATAGCTTATGCTCTAAGATCAAGAATTGACAAAAGGGACCTCATAAAATTACAACATTTCTGTAAGGCAAAAGACACTGTCAAAAAGACAAAGCAGCAACCAACTAACTGGGAAATGATCTTTACCAACCCTACATCCGACAGAGGGTTAATATCCAATATATATACAAAGAACTCAAGAAGTTAAACTCCAGAGAGGCAAGTAACCCTATTAAAAAATGGGGTACAGAGCTACACAAAGAGTTCTCACCTGAAGAATATCTAATGGCTGAGAAGCACCTAAAGAGATGTTCATCATCCTTAGTCATTAGGGAAATGCAAATCAAAACAACCCTGAGATTCCATCTCACACCAGTCAGAATGGCTAAGATCAAAAACATAGGATACAGCAGTTGTTGGTGAGGATGTGGAGAAAGAGAAACACTCCTCCTCTGCTGGTGGGATTGCAAGCTGGTACAACCACTCTGGAAAGCAGTCTGGCAGTTCCTCAGAAAACTGGGCATGACACTCCCGGAGGATCCGGCTATACCACTCCTGGGCATATACCCAGAGGCTTTACCTGCATGCAATAAGGACATATGCTCCATTATGTTCATAGCAGCCTTATTTATAATAGCCAGAAGCTGGAAAGAACCCAGATGTCCCTCAACGGAGGAATGGATACAGAAGATGTGGTATATTTACCCAATGGAATGTTACTCTGCAATTAAAAACAATGAATTCACGAAATTCCTAGGCAAATGGTCAGAACTTTAAAATATCATCCTTAGTGAGGTAACCCAATCACAAAAGAACACACATGGTATGCAGTCACTGATAAGGGGATATTATCCCAGAATCTTGGAATACCCAAGACACAATTCACATATCAATAGATTTCCAAGAAGATGGAAGGAGAGACCCTGGTCCTGGAAAGACTGGATGTAGGGGAATGCCAGGACAGAGAAGGGAGAGGGGGTTGAATGGGGAAAGGAGGGAGGGAAGGGGGCTTATGGGACTTTCGGGGAGGGAGGAAACAGGAAAGGGGAAATGATTTGGAATGTAAATAAAAAAACTTAGAAAATAAAAATTTAAAAAAAGGAAAAAAAAAAAGAAAAGTCAGAAACAAAGTCAACTGAAACAAAATCTTTCCTGTAAGAGGCAGCTAGCAAATTCCCAGGAAGGGTAATAGGTTGGCCAAACTGCAAACTTCATGTCTTTCACCACAGACGGCACAAGATACAGAGAACCACAGGATCACATGAATACTGCACACCAGATGAACTGAACTGAAACATAGTGGACCAAACTCAAATTAAGACTGCAAATATTGACAAGTAACTTACCAGAGCTCCATTATGACAAGCATTTAAGATAAAAGACCCAGCACATCCTGCAGGCAGGACAGATTATAGGTAGAGAAGGTTCTGAGGCTGAGTTGATGTCCCTTTCCCAACAGCATACTTCTGATGGCCCAGTTTGGTCCCTAAGGCATTTTGGAGAGAGAACTGCCATAATTCCCATTCCTTAAGGAAAACACACTGACTAATGCTATCATTCTTAAAATTTTGATTCTCTGTCACTTTTGGCTTTGTGTTTTTAAATTTTACTGTTTCTTGATCCCTTTGTTTTCATTTCTTTTTTTTTTAATTTAATTTATTTTTTTAATTTACATTCCAAATCACTTCCCCTTTCCCGTTTCCTCCCTCCCCGAAAGTCCCATAAGCCCCCTTCCCTCCCTCTTTTCTCCGTTCAACCCCCTCTCATTACTCTGTCCTGGCGTTCCCCTACATCCAGTCTTTCCAGGACCAGGGGTCTCTCCTTCCATCTTTTTAGAAATCTATTGATATGCTGATTGTGTCTAGGGTATTCTGAGATTCTGGGTCAATATCCCCTTATCAGTGACTTCATACCATGTGTGATCTTTTGTGATTGGGTTACCTCACTAAGGATGATATTTTCAAGTTCTGACCATTTGCCTAGGAATTTCGTGAATTCATTGTTTTTAATTGCAGAGTAGTATTCCATTGTGTAAATATACCACATCTTCT
Organism: Tokudaia tokunoshimensis; assembly: GCA_036184795.1. NCBI lineage: Eukaryota > Metazoa > Chordata > Mammalia > Rodentia > Muridae > Tokudaia > Tokudaia tokunoshimensis. The sequence continues at coordinate 10,230,242 of BTHU01000005.1, read as the reverse complement.
GAATCCATTCCTCCGTTGAGGGACATCTGGGTTCTTTCCAGCTTCTGGCTATTATAAATAAGGCTGCTATGAATATAGTGGAGCATGTGTCCTTATTGCATGCAGGTAAAGTCTCTGGGTATATGCCCAGGAGTGGTATAGCCGGATCCTCCGGAAGTGTCATGCCCAGTTTTCTGAGGAGCCGCCAGACTGCTTTCCAGAGTGGTTGTACCAGCCTGCAATTCCACCAGCAGTGGAGGAGTGTTCCTCTTTCTCCACATCCTCACCAACAACTGCTGTCTCCTGTGTTTTTGATCTTAGCCATCCTGACTGGTGTGAGATGGAATCTCAGGGTTGTTTTGATTTGCATTTCCCTAATGACTAAGGATGATGAACATCTCTTTTTGTTTTCATTTCTATATGCTCGATTTATAATCAATCCATGTGTGTCTACACCTACTATATGTCTCTTTCCTATAGTGCATATAATTCCTCCTCATTCCTACCTCACTTTTACTTTGTTTCGTCCACTATCCTTCTTCCTTTTGCATCTTAACTATAAATTTTTAAAATAGCATTCACAGTCCTTAGATCTCACTTACTCCAACACCTTAACTCTCTCTTCCTCTCTTTACTTTGACCTCCTCTGCCATTTCTCTGCTGCTCCCATACCAATGGCTAATTATATTTTCCCCATTCCTACTTTTAGTAACTAGCATCAGACTTCTTTTCTCTCTTTATCCCCTACACATTATCAGAGCTGATATAATTATTTGCAATTGGCTATTACTTTATTTATACCATTGGTCTATTCATCAGTGGTGCCTGTTTCTTTAGTTTGTACCCTACCCTCACTGTGGTACTGAAGATGCGACTGGTTCTTTGAGCACACAGGTTTTGAGTTACTAAGCTTCACACCCAGTCCAGGGGGAAGGAATCACACCTCAACTCTATTACAATCCAGTCTCACTTGAATAATGTAAATGCTTTAACTGCGAAAAACAAAATGACATGTAAAAATATCAAACCAATGATATAACCTCAGATGCACAAGTCCCAATTCAGAAACGCAAGAAACATAAAAGTCAAAGCATCATAACTACTCCCAAAATTACCAATTGATCCCCAATAAGAGTGAGTTAGTTGTGATCTTGGAAAAATGATTTCAATATATTATAAGAAAAATTAAGGGACTCAATGAAGACATCAGCTCCTGCAGTAATTCACCAAAAAAAGAAATAAACAGCTAAATGAAATAGGGACTTCAATACAGGGGATGCAATAATAGTCCAGTGAGGAGATAAATATACTAAAAAAGCTGTATTTAAATTTTAGAAGTGAAAAGATAGACAAATCAGATAAAATGCTCAGTGGAAAACTAACACTAACAGAATGGGATACTGAATGTTAGGGTTTGAAAATAAGGTTGATGATTTAGAACATTCAGACATTAGGAAAAATAAACTAATAATAAAATATGACCAGAACACATGAGATGGAGCAAACCCTAAAGGAACAAAGTTATGAATGATGAGCATAAAAGCAGAACTACAATGTAAATGAAACAAAAATAGCAGAAAAAACAAATCTAGGGGAAGGAATAGTCACTGAGATACAGAAGGTATTTGTAATGTCAAACAAACAAGAAAAATAATCTCCTGATTCACATAGTTAAAATACTAATCGTACAGACCATAGGAAAAGAGTGAAGTTTCGAGAGAGAAGTACGATTCTATATAAATGCAAGCCCATTGCAGCAGCAGGAGAATTCTGGACAGAAATATTAATTCCAGAGCGGCATAGAGTGGTGCATACCAAGTTTTCAAAGGCGATGATGGCCAATCCAAGTCACAGTGCAGAGAAAGCTATCCCTCACAGATGACCAAGAAAGAACCTTTCCAAGATAGATGCAAACTGGAGTGATTCGCGACCTCTGAGACAGCAGCAAGCTACAGAAGGCAGCTGAAGGAACTCTACAGTGAAGAGCAAGATACACACATCCGTGAGGCCACAGGAAAGAAAAACCTGCATAAGAATAGCAAAGAAGCAAATGAGACTTAGGAAAACATTAAGAATTAAAAACCAAAACAAAATAATAGTAACCCCCTGCACTCCCCACACGCACGCACTGATGCACACGCACGCACTGACGCACATACACACGCACTGACGCACACGAACGCACACAGGCATGCGTGCTCGCGCAACAGCAAAATGGTGGGAATTAAGTTGCCCTTTCACAATAGCTCAATGTTAATAGTCTTAATATTCCAGTTAGAAAAACCATAAACTGGCAGACTAGATTGGAAAACAGGTCCTATCTGTTTTCTTCAAGAAACAGAATTTTCTGGGGAAGATAATCACAGCTTTGGAGTAAAAGAATGGAAAGGAAAAAAAAAGGCACCCAGAGCAAATGGACTGGGGAAGTGAGCAGGCATCCCTATTTTGAATACCTGAAAAAGTAAGGTCTGGGTTACACCTCAGTGGTAGAGGGCTTGCCTAGCATGCACTGGACCCTAGGTCCAGTCCATAATACTGCCCAAACAAAGAGGATGCCTGCAAAGATGTCTCAGACTATGTGATGCACAAACATGAGGACTTGAATTTGGATCCCAATATCCATATAAAATCTGGGCATGGCCATGTGCACACCTATAACCCCAACCTGAGGAGGGACGACATGCAGGAGGAGTGCTGGGGTTTTACTGGCCACCAGCCTAGCTTCAGGTTCAATGAAAAGCCATGTCTCAAAGAAACAGTGGAGTGAGAAGAGTAAGGTATCCAGTCTTCTCCTTTGACCTCTGTACACACGCATAGGCGCCGTCCCCACCGCCCCCATACAGGTCCATATACCTCCTTAATCACACAATTACCTATGTGCTTGTAATCTCAATACTGGAAAGGCCGAAATAGGTGGATGCATGCAGCCAAACTCTCTCCATCATTGAGCTCCAAGTAAAATGAAAGACTGTCTCAAAGAATAAGGTAGATGGAACCTTATTAAAAAAAACCTCTTCAAATTGCATGTGTCACACATTTGATGGTGCACGCACTCAAAACGCATAAATGCACACATACAAAGAGACTTTACTACTATGGACAGTGAATAAACAATAATAATATAAAAGCAAACAGGAATTAATGTAAAAGCATGAACATATATGCATACATTCAAAAATGTAACTCAAAAAGAGAAATATAGAACAGACAAATAATCCAAACAATAAATGAGCAAACTAACTGAATACTTATTTCTCAAAAGAAGTATAAATGGCTAGTAAGTACATAGAAAAAATGTCCCAGCCATCAGGAAAATGTGCATCCAACTTACATTAAGATTCCAGCTCCCCAATCAGCATGGTTATCATCAAGAAAATTAAAAACAACAAGTGCTTGACTGCACATGGGTGGGAAAAATCATTATTATTGGTAGCAATGCAACTAGTCAACCACTTAATCGTTGCTTAGATTCCCTACAGAACCAATACTATATGAGGTAGGTATACCATCTGTGATGGTTTGTATATGCTTGTCCCAAGGAGTGGCACTATTAGAAGGTATGGCCTTGTTAGAGGAAGTGTGTCACTGTGGGCATGGGCTTGGAGATCTTCCTCTTAGATGCCTGAGCATGTCCAGTCTGTTCCTGGCTTCCTTTGGATAAAGATGTAGACCCCTCAGCTCCTCCTGCACCATGCCTGCCTGGATGACAATGGACTGAACCTCTGAACCTGTAAGTCAGCCCCAATTAAATATTGTCATTTATAAGACTTGCCTTGGTCATGGTGTCTGTTCACAGTAGTAAAACCCTAAGAAACCATCCCTGGGTATGGGCCAGAAAGACTCTCCATCAGCATGTGAAGGACTTACTCACATATCCTATCTATATTTATTCCCTCACTGTTCACACTAGCCAAGTTAAAGAATCAGTCTAGTTTCCCATTGAGGGATGAATGCAGTAAGAAAATGTGGCGTATATATGCAATAGAGTATTTAGACACAAAGAATAAGATCACACAGTTAGGGGAAATGGTGGAACTGTAGAGTATCTTGCTAAACTAAAAACAGACTTAGAAAAATATATCTTCTCTACTTTCTCTCATATACAGAATCTTTTTTTAAATTTAATTTAGTTTCTTACTTATTTTTTACTTATTTATTTTTTGCATCCCACTTATTGTCCTTTTCCCAGTCAGCCCCTCCCACAATCCTTCCTCCAATCCCCATCCTCTTGGCTGCTGAGCACCCCCTACCCTGGCAGTCAAGGCAGCCCAGCTAGAACTTATCCCATGTAGAGGCAACAGCTTTTGGGATAGCCTATGTGCTAGTTGTTCAGGACCCACATGAAGACCAAGCTGTACATCTGCTACACATGTATTAGGAGGCCTAGGTTTAGCCCATGGTTGGTGGCTTAGTCTCCTTGGTTGATGGTTTAGTCTCTGAGAGCCCCAAGGGTCCAGGTTAGTTTTGATAGAAAGAAGACATGAAAGTAGAAGGCAGCTCCAAGCAAAGAGGAAGGACTGAGGGTCGAGAGAGTGGGTAGCAGGTAGTATACCGCTGTTGGACTGCTGCAATGAAACACACTACTCCGAACAGTTAATCTATGCTAGAAAGGAAATTAGCATCCTCCAAATCAGCTGGAGCATGTGGCTCCTATCTGCCATCAGATTCAAAGTGTTTGTGGACTAGAAATTTACCTTTTAGACACTCTTTCAGGATTTTCTTATAAATAATGATGCAAACAAACCTCCCCGTAACAACAGTATTTTAGCAATTTGCATATTTTAGAGCTAGTTAGAATGAACTGAATATTAAAACTGAAAACAAGAGGAATATCACACTATTACTTAATCTCCCATCCATTTTAATAAGGTGCCATTTGAATAAGAAAACATTAAAATTCCATGGATCTGCCACAATTCTAAGGAAAATAATAAAAACTATAGCAAAAATTGGAGAAGGATGTGCTTTTTTAACAAGATGTCAATAAATCAGCATTAGAAAGAGAACTTCACAGTGACAGTGGCCTTGGTAAGCTTGAGGGCAACTTCCTTAGATAACAGAAGAAACCGGAGACTCCACTTTAAGTGAAGGCAAAGAAGGAGCACAGCGGTGTGTGCAGCACCTTCTCCCCAGCTCCACTGCTGCCTTCTCAGCACCCAGCAACATTTGTAACGCTTTCCCTGATTTCTCATGTCCTCCAGAATCGGGTGATGGTCAGAGTTAGGAAAACGTGTTTATTTCCCACAGCATACAAGTTACCAAGGGTCCTTCTAAAAATTTTGAATTTAAATGGATATAATTAGAGGTACATTTCTTCAAAGAGCACTCCAATTGGTTATTCAATACCAAATGGTCAGCCCTAAAAACATACATACAAATAACATCATACAGAGAAGGTTGCATTGATGTGTTTAGGAATACACACACACACACACACACACACACACACGATTAATGAAAAAAGAGGCCATGAATTTGAAAGTGAGCAAAGCAAGGAGAAATATATGGGGGAGGAGGGTTGAAGGAAGGAAAAGAAAGGGGGAAATGATGTAATTATAATCACAAACAATTAAAGACCTCAAAAATTTACAATTTTGCTTCCTTTTCTGTTGACATATTTCAGTACTTGGAGTGAGATGGAGCACTTACAGTGCAGCGTGCAATCTGGCTCATTCTTGTTCAGAAGTTCAGGCCCCCAGAGCCTTTGCATATGATTCATATTGACTCCCTACAGGAAAAAAAAGCTTATTTCTGTTCTCTGCCATCACAGGGACAAATTTTCTGTACAATACTTGGTTACAAGTGACATTTAAGCGAACTTGAGTTGTTCTCTGTACAGGAGCTACAGCAGCACAATACAGGCATATCACACTTATGAAAGACACACCCTGTTTAACACCATTGGAAAATTTAGGTTTCTACTCACTGTTTCTAATGAAACCTACATGTAAATAGGCCTGTTTAAGCCTGAACTGAAGATCTGATGTCAGAGTGGAAAACTATTAAAAGTAAAAAAAGATGAAATCCAAGACTAAAAGTCTTTCTTATAAAAGTATATATATATATATATATATATATATATATATATATATATATATATCTCAATGTGCCTCCAAATGCATTAGTGATAAAATGTTTTTATGTAGCTTAGAGCATGGTATATGATACATATTTGAATTATGGTCGTTTGTGTTTAGAAATAGGAGTAATGAATCTATCTGACAATTCCGTAATGTAAAATTGTACCAACATGTAGAAAGGAAATGTCACAATTTATCTAGGGATACAATTTTCAAAGTCAATGAAAAACTTCAAACTATGGAAACATAGGGGATTTTCAAAAAAAAATGTACAAGACCACAAACATAAAATAGCCTGCCAATTTACATATTTATGTTAGATTTCAACGCAAATAATTTGTTTCTCCATACAGTTTTTCAAAGCATCTCTTTAGTCTTCATTTGCTTCAGATAATTACTGAATAGGTTTCCGAATTATTTTTCTTTTTGCTTTTCCAAATATATCCAATGGCAAAGAATTCCAGAAATTCTGAAGGGCCACTTGACTACCAATAATGCTACCACTTGCACAAAGCTGCCTAGCTTATTATGGCTATTCCCAGGAATTATGAGATGAATGTTTAAAAGCTTCAGTGGCAGTGGTGACCTGGTGCCAGTTAATATCAACCCAGAAGAGCAATGCCTGTGATCTTGTAGTGCCATGGAAATGTTAGTGATTCCTCCCAAAGACAGACAGAACCAGATCTGATGCAACTCACAGCAGGGTCTTTATTGTTCTCGAGCTAGCTCGGGGTCCCTACAACACACCACCATCATGCAGGATGGTTTTGGTGGTGGAGGAGCCCTGACTATCTATCAGGGCAAGGCTTTATAGTAAGCAGCAAGCAGGGGTCAGGGTGGGGTAAGCATGCAAGCATCTAATTGGAAAGCTACTGTGGCCTTTAACATAATTGGCTGGTGCTGGGAGTCATATCATAAACTTAATTTCTGCTCCCCTTTGCATTGGTGGTCATTAGGCAGGGGGTGGGCTTGTAACCTGGGGGTGCAGGTTTGTTGAGGGAATAACCTGGAGCTTTGGGTCTTGTTGAAGGTGTAACCTGGAGATGTTGGTCTTTTGGAGGATTAGCCCAGAGACCGGAGATAGGCTTGAGTTTTGTTGGGGGACAACTTGGACACTAATGCTAGGTACTAGCCTGCTAGTTTACCTGAGTTTAAACTTAAGTCAAGTTCTCTAAAATAGAGTCTGAACTTAAAAGATTTGGCCTCTTAATCTCATCATGCTTCAGCTTTAAGTGATTCCTACAAAGGCAGCGTCCATTCAGCATGAGAACATTTGCATAACCAAAACTGGTAAACCTACACATCTGGGCATCTTTTCTCCTATACAGTGATTAACATTTACTGGTGAACGTCTGGGCTTAGGGAATCCAGTCTCTATTAGTTACTTTTCCTGTTGCTGTGATAAAATATACTGACAAATGCAATTAGAGAAAGGAAGGCATTATTTTGGCTCATTCTTTGAAGGTACGTAGCTCATCATAGTGGGGATGTCCTGAGCATGAGGAAGCTGGTCACATACTTCCAGTCTGGATGCAGAGTAATGAATGCTTGTAATCAGCTCACTTGAACTGATTTTTCTTTTCTTTTTTTTGTCACTCCTCCCCCTCTTCCCCTTCCTCCTCCTCATGTTTCTCTTCTTATTTCTTTGTTTTAGATATGGCCACACTATATAGCCCTGGCTTGCTTCAAACTCAGGAAACCCATGTACTTCTGTTTCCTGGGTGCTGAGATGGAAGACCACCATAACAAGTTTCACTTTCCAATTTTTATGGAGTCTAGATCACCTGGATGTGGTACACCTTACGTTCAGAGTGAGTTTTCCCACTTCAATTAACCTAGCTTAGATAAACCCTTACAGGCATGCCGAGAAGTATCCTAGGTGACTTTAGAGTCCACTAAGCTAATAGTGTTAGCCATCACAACTCTAGCCTGGTTCTTTAATGATCTCTGCTTACCTCTGAAACCTTATGAGCAGAGCCTCCATGGTACATGTTTCTATCACATTTCTGTCTTCCTTGCTCCTAACAGGACAGTTCAACACATGCTGCTTATAAATTTCTAGTGTTTTTGTTGCTCAGAGCTGCACTCTTCCACAAACCAAAGGCCAAGAAACCACACAGTGACATTTATGGTGCTTGCTCCATGTCCAGTACCACAACTGTAATAGTAGCCATAGTTACCAACAGAATGGTTTCAAAGGGTATATTTCAAAGGGAATTTGTTAGGTTGAGTTACATGATGTGGGGTAGGTAGTCCAATAATGGCTGTTTGCATGCTGGAGAGACAGAGAACCTGCTTTCTGCTCAGTTCACAAGACTACATGCGCCAGTAGCTCCAATATGGCGATGAAGGTTGTCCCTGCAAGCATCACTGTGCAGTAAAATGATCAGTCAAGAGGCAAGAAGGAAACCTCAGTTCAGACCAACTTAGTCAGCCAGACTGGATCAGACTCCTGGAGTCTGATACAACTGTAAACATATTTAAACATTACAATCTGGATAAAACGTTTCCTGGTGGATTACAATCCCTAGTGCACCAGGAGGCATGATTACATTAAACCTCAAAGTAGTGGGCTGGTGAGATGGCTCTGTGGTTAAGAATACTGACTGCTCTTACACAGGTCCTGTGTTCAATTCGCAGCAATCACACAGTGGCTCACGGCCATCTACAAAGGGATCGGATGCTCTCTTCTGGCAAGTAGGTATACATGCAGACAGAGCACTCTTATATTTAAAAACAAACAAACAAACAAATAAATTTTGCCAGGTGTGGTGGTGCAGACCTTTAATCTCAGTACTTGGGAGGCAGAGGCAGGCAGATCTCTGTGAGTTCCAGGCCATCCTGATTTCCGAAGCCAGTCCAGGGCTCTGTTATACAGAGAAATCCTTTCTTGAAAAACCAAAAGTCAAACAAACAAACAAACAAACAAAAAACAAAAGAGAACCAAACAAAACTCAAAGCACTAGTTATTTCTTCCAAAAGGATGGGTTTTAGAGATAGGCTACATGTGTTAGCTTTAATATCCTAGGGAAGGATCTGACATGGTCTTGGTCATACAGACAGCATAGAGGTCACTTGAGTTATTAGCCACCTCCAGTCCTGGCTGTGGAATTTTTGGGAAGCCCCTGGTTATACTGATAATGTAAGGAGCATCTAGGCTACTTAAGTATCTCTGGTTCTGATTGTGGGAGCCTGATATGGCCTAGCCCTTCAGAAGAGAAGATCATCAGGCTATTAATTACTTCCAGTTCCTAGCCTTCTGGGTAGAAGAACAAGTTATACATCTTTTCTATAAAAAGACAAACCCTCATGCTTGGCATTTCCGGTTTCTCCATGCTCTGTGGAAACAAGCACCTCTGTGCTACCAATAGGCCTTGCTATCTGCTGAAGCTGGGTTCTGATGTCAGCAAACAGTGGCAGTGGCAGTAGCTGCACATTGCTTTTCCCTCTGGCCCCTTTACACCTGGTGCCAGCAGGCAGGTCTTGTGCTCAGAACACACTCTTACAGACCCAGTCAGAGGCATGTCCTGAGGTTGATCCAGGTCTAGTTGGGTTGACAAACAAGACTAACCATCATAGCTTCTTCAACATTTTGGATTTAAACGTTTAAAATACTTTTTAAAATCAGCCAAATTTGGTTTATGAGGGGGGGGGAGTCTTAGGCTAGGGATTGACAACTAATGCTAGTGACTGTAAAATAGAGAGAACTTAAGACTCCGGATGATGCAGTCTGATGAGATGTTGGAAGCACTTACCATCTAAACCTGGGGAAACCGGTGCACCCAGTAGAGGGAACAAGACCCTTGATGGTGGCAAGCTGTGTGCGGGTGGAAATTGGAAGATGTTCACATATGAAAAAAGGACAGCTCTCCTCCATGATCTAAATCATTTTCTCTTTGTTGTGCAGCTGTGTAGTATGGGCAAACAAACACCACTGACAGAGAATACATGCTAGGCCTATGCACTATAAAGCCTTCCAATTTTGTCAACTATAAGGACTTAGGAATACTTATTTGAGGCTGCACTAGGTAGAGTTCTTTTTAGAACTCTTAAAGTTACCAGAATTTCAAGAAGCATGAACCTTTCTTAAGAGTATCTGACAGCTAAAATGTGGCAAGTAAGAACTTGTGCCTCTGTTGTATTCCGATCAGGAACTCATAAGCATTCTAGAAAATCATAGCAGAAATGACCTCCCATGCAAAAAGACCTAACAAAATAAACACATGTTTACCTGAGAGACTGAATTAGTTGCATATGTATAAACATTTGTGACCACACATAAATATGGCTGTTTTGGAAGAAACAATTCTCAGAAGAAATTGCCCTTCTCCTAGACTTCCTTGTTCCTAGACTTTAGAAAAACAAACGTTAGCTTTTTTCATGATACTTTTAAAGTTATGTTGCATATTAAACATTAAGAACTGTCACCAATCAAAAAAATCAACCCCAACCCTTTTTTCTCTTTTCTATTATACAATTGATGATTGAATTAGTTTATGGACTAGCATAACACATAACTATTAATAAAAGCATTTTGAGAGCAAGATCCTACATGGAGATGTAAAATCTACCAGATGGTACAGAAATCCCTTTAGACATTCCCAACTCTCAGGCTGTGATTTGGTTTAAGATATCAAAAGTAAAATCAAATATGTGAATAAAAAGGAAACTTAGCTATTGAGTTGGTGAGAAATGTCACATTCTTTTGTTTATTTTTGTTGTGATTAGGAGATCCTCCCCTCCCCTCCCCTCCCCCCTCCTCCCCTCCCCTCTTTTCTCCTCTCCTCTCCTTTTCTCTTCTTTCGAGACAGGGTTTCTCTGTGTTCCCCTGGCTGTCCTGGAACTTGCTCTGTAGACAGGCTGGTCTTGAACTGAGATACATATTTTAAGAATAATCCCCCTAAAGTTTTAAATAAATTTTAAATCTTAAATGATACATAAAATATTTTTATTGGGAACAAATAACAAGGCATTTTCTTTGGCAGATTTGTTTAAACGCTCTGTAGTGAATACCTGTTACCATTTAATAGTGCTGAGTAACATTTTCCAAACTGTGTTCAGAAACACTAAAGTCTCCAGATATTAACAGATATTCTCCAGGGGCCTGATAAACATCCCAAACTTTAAAGCACCTCACCATCAGAGTGTCCACTGGCTTCTCAAGGACCCTGAAGCTAAGCCATCAATACACCAATTTCATGTCAACCAATACAATAGAGTTTTTTCTGGGCACACACAAATTCTGAACAGTTCTCACTGGATAGTAATATACACCTGTTTTGCTACCCCAACCTGTGCCTGGCACAAAACTATCACTCTCCAGACTAAATAAATGTGCAACTGCTTTACTCCATCCTGGCTCACCAGTGGTGTACTCATGAATAAAACTTTTGGGATGACAACATAATTAATTATGAAGAGGTTTGTCTTCATGAAACAAATATGTGATATTTAAAAACATTTACTTTCATTTTATGTGTATAAGTGTTCACCTTCATGTGTGTATGCTCACCATTGCCTGGTACTCATCAAGGTCAGAAGAAAGTGTCACATTCTCTGGATCTGAACTTACAGATGTCTTTGAGCTGCTATGTGGTTGTGGGGAACTGAAATCATATCCTCTGTAGAGGCAACAAGCAGTATTCACAGCTGAGCCCTCTCTCCAAGCCCCATCCTGATACACTATTAAACTAAAAGGAGGACAATATTGTATCAAACCTTAACCAAAGGGTAAGTTTACAATCTACACAAGGATTTAATCATAAAGAAGGTGCATAGAAATACCACTGAAAACTCATTAAAAGTTTATTTAACGCCAGACACACATAAGAGTTTAAGAAGCATGGACACAGATGTTGCCACTCCATAGTCCGTGGCTACCCTCTTCTAGATCAGCAATTCCGAAAAGCTTTGCACCAGTGACTCCTTTCACAACTCAGAAATTTCTACATGAGTCCAAGTGTATATTGGTATATAAAGTAAGTATAAAAGACAAACATTTACTGATACTAAATCATAAATAAATTTATTTTAAAATTATTCTGTAAATGATTTTATTATTTATTGAGAGCCAATGTCACATACCAGTAAGATGAATGTGGTTGCTTATTTTTACATAAAGAATTAAAACTTTGCTGAATATTTGATACTGCATCATCTTCCACATTTCTAAGAAATTATTTTTTTTTAATTTTTTAAGATAGGGTTTCTCTGTCTGGAACTCACTTTGTAGACCAGGCTGGCCTAGAACTCACAAAAATCCGCCTCCCGAGTGCTGGAATTAAGGGTGTGCACCATCATGCCAGACTAATTTTTTATTTAATAATTATCAATGCTGAGGAGATTGCTTCGTGTAAATGCATAGTACAGAGCAACTGAGGTATATATCAGGGCATTTCAGACAGAGTTGGAAATTTTGTTTTAATTCCAAGCTATAATTTGTTTAATGATTTTGTATGAAATTGGTGAGCAACTCCAAGAATTGTTAAATATCAAGCATTTTCACACAATTTAAAATTACACCAGTCTAATACTTATATACTAAGGAATGACAGAATATTAAAAATCCTTACTCTCTATAATTTTATCATTGTTTTCTATAAAGGCAGAAAGTGCCTATGCACAGTAAAAACACAGTAAGTCATAGCACGCAACCGTCTGGAATCTGAGCCAAGGTTATCCTGGCAGTTTTGGTTGGGATTGGTTAGCATGGTGGCACTCACAGCACGAAGAGCTCGTGTGTACAGAACTAAATCTGCAGGGCCTGTGTGTACACAATGCAGTTTGGCTAAGCAGTGCTAGAAACACTGAAGACTCAAAGCACACTTGATCTTGAGTTATAGCATTTGGTATTTGCACATTTGGAAATTCTCACATTCAGTTACAGATCATGACCCATGGTTTAAAAGGTGGTGTCTTAACCATAAGGGATATGATACAAATTTGTTAGCCCAAACCTTCTGTTATATTCTGAAGTGTCCTGGATTGATCAGCTTCACACGTGAGCCAGTGGGACACTGATACCTGTTATTCCAAAATACATATACCATTGGGAACCATTAGACAAGGACAGGTTTTACAAACAAAATCCAGAACATCTTTTAGTTATCTGCACAGAACCTTACCTCCATCAGAAGTGGGGTTTTGTATAGTTTATAGTGTTTCACATCATAAGATGATGTTGCTATAATAATTTTCAATTGTTTTTATAGTGATGTTGCCACTCTTTATATCACTTTATAAAACACATTGAAACAGTCCCTGTCAAAGTGTCAGCTCTGATAGAAACACCCTTTTCATCTCAAAAAATGCCCATTATGAAAACCTTACATCCAATATTCACATTTATAAGCAAGTATCTTAAATGTACTGTCTGCTGTGTCAAGGAAAAAAATCTGGACCCTACCAATACTTATATAAAACATAGAACCATTATGATTTGTGATTAACATAATGACCTTTGACAGAAGGCTAGCTCTCCTAACAATTACAGGTGAAACCCAGGAATGTAGCAATATACAGTCAGCATGCAAATAAGGCAGTGATTGGCATTTAAGGATCAGTGACAAGATTTTTACAGTAGTTATCAAGTTATGACATACTGCATCTAATGTGCTAAAAGAAACTAAACATAATGTTGAAAAAAAGCTTAAAATTTTAAAAGTCTGCTAATGGTAATGCTCTCTACAATGTCAAGTGAAAACAAACTCCGAACACTCATTACTAAGAGATACAGCAGCATGTGTGAGTCTTACTGATGTTCCTTACTGTTTCATTTACTTCTAAATATAAGACTTTTTGGGGAGTGACTGGGAGGAGGGCAGTGAGCGGGATACAAAGTGAATAAGTAGAAGAGAATGTTATATTTCTCCTTTATCTTTTCTTCTTTCATGCTCTCATGACCTTTTTTCCCATTATATTTTGTTACATGCATATATGTATATGCACATACATATATTTTCCTAGATATAACTTGCTCAGTCTGTATAATGTTACTTTTATGTATGTTCTAAGGGTTTACCACATATTACTGAACAAACAGTGTGCTCTTCCACTCAAAGGTGGAACAAATGCTGTCCTTAGCATGTGTTGCTTGTTTTTAGTTCTTTGTGTAGGGTTATGACTGTGGAATTTTCCAAATCCACTTTGGCATTCATGTTGGTGAGACAATCATGTTGGTGAGACTTTATGGGTGTAGATTCTGACATCGCTAGGAAACATAATCTCACAACAAACTCTAATCTGGCTCTTACAACCTTTCTCTCACCTCTTCTTTGATGTTCCCTTGAAGTGGGAGTGTTTTGTAGTTATGATTGGGCTCTACAACTCTGCATTTTGATTGGTTGTGGTTTTCTGTTTTGGTCTCTTTCTATTGTAAGGCCAAGTTTCCTTGATGAGGGGTGAGGACTACACTTATCTGTAGATCTAAGGACACATGTTTTGACTGTTGTTAGGGATTATATTGAGTAAAGTGGTGGTTGTAGATTTTCCTCCCATACTCATGACTTCACTAGAGAATTGTTGGTTAAATGTGTGTGTGCCACTACTATACCCTTAGGGTTATCATACTGTTACCAAGAACCAAAGACTATGTAACACAAACTCCAATACTAGGCATGAGAAGCCGTCCTTTAAGTTGTTAGTCAGGGCTGTCCAAGAGACTCCCCAAACACAAAACCTACTTCTATTGCCCTTATTTGCCCCATCAGAGGTAGAGATTAGGCTCAAGATACCATACATGTTAGGCATGGGGCCCGGAGACAGACACCGGAGCTGTAACTGACGTGAATGTCCTTTTTCTAAGAACTAGCTTTCAGGGCATCAGAAGACACCATGCAAGCTTCCAAAGGAGGGAAAAAGCCAACAGTCCTATCTAGCTATGGCATGAATCACATCAAAGACCAGCAAATATAAGTTTTAAGGCTTTAGTTTATCTGTGGCAAACACTAAAGAAATAAAATATGTTCACAATTTTACATTCCCCACTTAAACACTAATAATATTACAAAACTTACATAAAAGCTACAGTTACATAAATGCTGACTAGCCATTTGTCTTCAAATTTTAATGACCAGAAGCTGCAATAATTATGCATTATAGTAAATACATTATTTTTTTCGAATAGTTGTGAATTTTACATTTTAAGTTCTAAATGAAAAAATGAGCAAGATTAGGGCTAAGAACAGGCTTGAATTCAGTTTATAAAAAGAGAAATAGACAAAAAAAAATCCTACGAAAAGGCAAGGCATGGAGACTAGCATCTTTAATCTTGGCACTCAGGAGGCAAATATCCTAGGGAGAGAGTCACAATACTGGCTCACAAGTTAAAAAACTAACTACAATACCTGCAAATTAAAAGAATTTTAATTTGCAACACAAAAACCCAGGATGCTAGGAATAAAGTTTTATTGTAGCATGGCTACATGTTATTTACAATTGCTTTCCCATTCGAATGGCACAGTTGAGGTGATGTCAGGGAGACTTAGGTGGTGCTTGCATTGCACGCTCCTGTAATTTTTGCCTCGCTGTTTGGCACACTATAAACTCTAATGACCAAGTGGCAATCTCCAGTACTGTACAGTGTGCCTCATAGATCATCAGGCCACAATATTTTTTTCTTTTTACTTTCAGCACCAGTATCCATAATATCAAAACATGAAAGTTAGTAAACTTGTAAGTATCATGTGTTTAAGGCATAGAAGAATAAAGATTATCTTGTTATAAAATTAGTTGGCAAAGCTTGGTATTTAACATACAATGAAACAATGGATGACCTAAAATAATATTTTATGTGCTAGAATTAACACTCATAGAGACTTTTTTTATTAGATATTTTATTTACATTTCAAATGCTATCCCCTTTCCTGGTTTCCCCTCCGAAAACACCGTTTCCCAACCCCCCCTCCACTCATCAACCCACCCACTCCTGCTTCCCTCTCCTGGCATTCCCCTATACTGGGGCATCGAGCCTTCATAGAGACATTTTCAGTTCATAGGTTTTAGTAGTTAGAAAAACATAAAACAAGGATATTTATTACTGCAGAATATACCATAACAAAAGAAGAAAATTTCAACCCAATTGACTCAAACATTAGCAAAGCAACAAAAGTCTTTTTACCAGTGATAACTTACTTGTGTTTGATTTTATCAGATGAAGAAATGTGTGCAGAATAAACTTGCTTAACTATTAAATTAATTTTGGCAAGAACAGTTGAAGAATGGAGAACCCTAAGGAACATAACTAGTCAGTTAACAGCAATTAAAAGCAAGGAAAATGGTTTTCCTTGGGTATTGATGAATCAAGGAATATAAATTAAATAGGAATATTAATTTGAGGAATTAATGCCAGGAGTGAATGACTGAAGGGATGGTCTTTGAATTTTTTGTAATGGAACAAATTAATAGGCAAGAATATTTTCTAAGAAACAGGGACTCCACAGTCTGTAGCAGAAGCTGTGAACAGCTGTCACTGGAGGCGCTGTGCGGTACAAAGAGTGTTGCTTAAACTCTGTGAAAATGTAAGGTGTTTCCAACCTGGGCTCATTTACAGTGTCATTCATCAGCAGATACTTTTCAGCATATAGTTCACTCAGTCTTGTGCTATTGATTCAGGGATGGCAAGAATGGCCTTCCTTTGCTCTTCTCACAGGTTTCACCACTGAACATCCCACTTTACCCTCCCACAGAGCAGTTCATTGACTTAGTATAGCTTTATGACAGTTTGTTTTGAACTCAAGGATGTTATGTCCTCATCTACCATAAGAATGAATGAGATAGTCAATATGATACTTAACAGCTTTTGATTTTAGCCTTTGCTTCAGACTTGACAAGTGTTTTGTAATGAATTTGACCAAAAACTGTAGGGCAAACAGTATTATATGTGGAACACACTTAAACATCTAGTTGCTTCATAGCTCTATGTACTATCAACAGGTAGACAAGACCTATACAAACAAAGCTGTAGTTCAAATTATTTTGACCAGCATGTTAGGAGCTTAATACAAACACAAAGGCAACTTCTGATTTCAAAATCCACTTAAGTATTTGGTAGAGGGTCTTCTATCTAATCTTCAGTGGGAAGCGATTAATCTATCATGTGCTAAAAGAAAGCATATCAAGAGGAAAAAAAAGTAACCAAAAGTTCACCAATGCCTTCCTTTCAGGTAATGAATTTGCTGTATAAAAACTGTTTCTCACTTACCTGTGTAAATATTTGGCAGTATCGATCTTCAAAAGAACATATTATATACACACAAATTCTTATTACAGACCAGTATCAGCAGATAAACACTTATGGGTGGGGGTGTGTGTGTGTGTGTGTGTGTGTGTGTGTGTGTGTGTGTGTGCGCGCGCGCGCGCGCGCGCGCGCGCGCGCACCTGCCTGTGTGTGAATGGTGCATGCAAGGGATTGAACATAGGGACTCACACATGCTAGGCAACGTGTTTACCTGTAATTAAATGTGACCTTAGGACACTTTGAATCTCAATTAAGGGAAATCTTTCCATAATGTATTTAACTCTTCTCATTAGTAGGAAGGTTTCTTGTTGCAAGAAGGTTTTCAATTTTGCCTCTTAGTTCCCAAAGTCTCATAGACACTGTGTAGCCCTTTCACAGGTTTCCAGGTCTAGAACAGAAGTCACACTGAACACTTACAAAGCCCAGGTTAAATGCCCTGGGTTTGCATGCTGGCTTTGTCACCAGCTGATCTTCAGCACTCATCAAACTTTCCGTGCATGCTTTTCTCATTTGTAGTGTGGGTAAGTGATGGCATATATTTCATAGGATTAGAATAAGGGTGAAGTGAGTGAGGAAATGCAAACTTGGTACAGTGCTTTGCATCAAGTATGTAAGTATTTAGCGAAGGTAATCTGCTAGCTCAAGATAAAGGCTTATAATCAATTATACATTTCCAACTCATTGGATAAAACATTAGAAATGTTTACATCCATTCAGAGACCAAAATAAAGTCCCACTGCATGAAGGTGGAAGCTAAGCAAGCTTTTCCCCAGCATTCCTTATTTCCATCAAACAAGACCAGGCAGAGCCTACTGCGACTTGAAGAGGGTGGTAATCTTCATACCCCTCCTTCAATGGAGAGATTGTGTTAATCTTAATTACGTTAAATTTCATATTACATTCTTAGAGTCTAAATAAGAATAAACACAGTAATAGTAATCTGTGATATTCACACTTTTAAAGTGTGACAACTCAAAATACATACATTAGTAGTTAAATAAATATATGCTGAATGCCTGCCATTTGCTTATGTATAAATTTAGTAGCTTAACACCTTTGAATGAAAAAGTGTCCATATATATATATATATATATATATACATACTAGTGAGAGTATCTTAAAAACTGCCTGAAGACACTGTCTGTTAATGTGCTTTTTGTAAATGAATTATTCTATGAGAACATTTCAACTATTGCTGTGCAGAAAGCTTCTTGCAATGATGAGAATGTTCTTCATCCACAAGTCCAACATGGCAGCTATGGCTGGCCTCATACAACTAATGAGCAACGAGATACAGGCAGTTCAAACACAGAAATGGCATTTGAAACTAAAATGCAATTAAGTGGATAATCAAAAAGCACAAATCTACAGAATTACTGCAGGGCACATGGATGTTAAAATATCACATTTCTGTGTTGGGTAGAAAAACTCCGTTCTACTACAGGGTTGATAGGGCTCCTGAATGCCATAAGGCATTTTTGTCTACTTTCTAAAGAGGAGAATTCAATAAATTCATTATGTAACAAATTTTCCCTCTCCTCCTCCTGACCCTGAACTACAGCTGAATTATAATTACTTAAGTTTTGAATTATAGAAAAAATACAAATGAAATCCATATATATGCGGTTATACAAATACCTGAGTTAGAAAACTACTTCAGTTAGTAGTTTATGTCTTATATTTGAATATGCCTATGTTTTTATATATCCAGCAGTCAAAGAAAAATGCAGATTGAAGTGGGAGAACTACTAATTTTCCAGCTGAACAATTAATATGTCAGCTTGAAAACAATCTAATTTAGAAGCCAAAGCAGCCTTATGATGTTGGGTTGGAGACTAGCCTGAGTTACATGGAAAGCCTTGCCTCAAAGTAAATAACTAAACAAGGACGACAACAACAAAACAACTATATTTAAACGAGTCTCTCCAACTGGTTTTTTCACTTACTTTTTGGGGCTTTAGGGATGGTAAGCACTATGACGCTCAGCTATAATTTCAGTGTTCCCATTCTCAATGGCTCCCCCAATTTGTTTAACAACCAAAACACTTGCCAGCTCAAAAAGCTTAATAATGATTCTTTACAAAGAAAGATGTGTAAAATCAACTTTATTTTTCATAAATATTATGATTACTTTATTTTTCAAAGTATTCCTTTAAAATAAATTAGAATATTTCCATATTATTCCTTTAACATACAATTACTGATTAAAGCATAGCACTGATTAACATAATGGGAAATCATATCAGTGATTCACATATTCCTAAAGAAAAGTGCCTGTAATAATTTAAAGAACATTCTTTACATTTTTACTTGATTCAATGGATAATTTTACATTTTCCTTAAGTTCTATAAATGTCTTAATTCTCACTATTATAAAATCTAGGCAAACAAAAGAGTCACCTCCCACAGAAAGCCACCACAGCATGATTTTAGTGACAGGACAGGTACGAACTCATTGAGTAAAGCTCTTTTTTATGAACACTTTGGGAAAGCTTGCATTGAGCTCTAACACAGCCCTGTTATCAATCTGGGAACAGAAGGACACATCAAGTAGGGAAAGATCTTTGCAAGATTCCAGGAGTTTTCTCAAGGATGCCGGACTTACCATTCTTGTGCCTGTTTAAAAAAACAAAGCATTTATATAAAAAAACAAACATCCTAATAATGAGCTCCTTTACTTTATTTTAAGCTTATGTAAAATAAACTTTTAAAGCAAAGCACTTTTAAAAACAAAATACTTTATATTAAATGGTTCTGCTTAACAAAAGTAAAACCGATTATCTCAGACGAGCTGACAGTGGGAATCTGAACCTTGTCAGTTCTCTTCCGTCCATCGTGTCCATTGCTACTTTAATGCTCCTGACTGTCCCTCCCTTACTTCATTACCCCAGTGTAAAAGGATCCTCACATCTCACCTTACTTAGCTCACGGCAACCTGTGTGTTGACCATTAGGCATGGTGCTGCTATTTCACCCTCCAATCACAACTGAGCAACTATACTAAGAGTCTCAAAAACATGTGTCAGGCCTGAGAACAGGACGATGGGCAGGACACATCTGCTGTAGGGTGCCACTGACCAGGGCATAAAACAAACGACCCACCACTGTCTTGTGGTGGGTAGCTGGGAAGGCAGATCAAGGATGGCAAGTGACTTCTGCTTGTGTCAATTTGGAGTATCATAGGATATCCAGTTGGATGGTAAATATCATAAATTATGAAAGGCATCTAACACATGATAGGCACTTAATAAATACCAAATGTTACATGAATCTAAGAGATGCCCTTTATAAAATCTCCCCTGGTTTAATTACAGTTTTTCTGGAGGGAAGAATGACTATCATAACGCATGTGCATGTCTACTGTCAAAGGCATTAGGATTGGGTCATTTTGTTTGTACAGTGTGGGGGATCAGATCTGTAACCTTGCATACACTAGGAAAGTTCTCTACATTAATCTACACTCCCAGACCGGGATAGCACAAACCTCATTGTGTGTAGTCCTTTTCACATCCATTACTCTCACGGTATCCAGAGCTGTAATTATAAGGAACTTCCTGCCACCTGTCTACACCTGGTCTCAAGCTAAACCTGCCCAGATTCCCCCTGGAATTGGGATTTGGCAAAGCCATCACTGTCCATAAATACCAATGCCCAAGGACACAGAAAGCTGGGATGGCACTGGTATGTTTGGCTGTGTGCCCAGGGCAGCATGGATGGCTTTTATGAGGAGAGAACAGGCATAAGCAGGAGGGAAGCATCTATCTTTGCGAATACACACTGATGTGGTGCAGAGGCCAGGGGCAGGAGGAACATGTAGGACAGGAAAGGGAAAGACTGTGGCAGCACACATAGGACCTTCACAAGTTCAAACCTAATGGGTCCAGCACTGAGAGGGAGATGAGGACACACAGGCTCATACCTATAAGCTAAAGATATTTCAACTGATACCTACTGGCAGAGTGAAATCAGTTCCCTCTAATGAAGTACCCACTGGGTATATCAACCACACTTAAGAGCAGGCCCCAAGCTTAGAAGTAGTGGTTCAACACAAAACAGACTCCATGTTATTTTGGGTTCATTTCGGCATTCTTTTTTGTCTAATTGGTGTTTTGCTTAATTCTTTTATTTTGTGGGGATTTTTGTTTTGTTTTTGGTGAGCAAGTGAGTGAGACAGGGAGAGAGAGAGAGAGAGAGAGAGAGAGAGAGAGAGAGAGAGAGAGAGAGAGAGAGAGAACATACAAAGTTGGGTGGGTAGGAACATGGGAAAAAATTGGAATTAATTTTTTTTAAAAAAAGGGAGAAGGAAAGAAAATGGCTTCTATACCTTTTGATAGCTGTTCTGATCCCTTCTGAGGTCTGACTGTGCCTTCTAAGCATGGGATCTGAGGGATAAAACTGTATCTTCATAATAATTTATATCAAGTGGGCTTCAATTAAGTGAGATCAGAGAACTTCAACTCAACTCTTCAGTTTACTGGAAGGTTTTGTTTGGTTTCACCCAAATGGTAGCTGCTTTCTATTTCTTGGTCCTGCCAATTAGAAGCTGTGTTCCCTAACAAATGCAGAAAATCAGAGATTTAAATTTTAATTAGACCAAAGTTGCCCATCCTCTGATTCCAAGCTACTTGGCACTTGTTCTATTAAATACAGAAGACACAGTTTTATGCTCAATCAGCTAGCTCCGTCAGGGCAGGCTCCACTCTATCTTAATTACATATCTTCTACTTTAAAGCAATATTAGACACACTACATGCTCAACAAATATGTAATGAATGAATAAAAGAAACTTGGAAAATCCCCTGATATTAGATATTTTCACATTTGGACTTTTGTTCAATGGATTATTTGAATACCAGCTTTCTGGGATTTTGGCCTCTTCCTTCTCTGATTCAGCTGCTCCTTATTTCTAAAGCTCACTAACCCATCAGTGAGAGTCCTCTGACTCGACCTTAAGTCTCCTCACTCACTCCAAACTCTGCAGGAAAGTGGTCATGCTGCTGACAGGCCACGGCAAATCAGCCTGGCTACTACCTGGGGACAACCTGTACTGTCATCTTCTATGCTTTTGTTTCAAGCTGTTTCTTCTACTTTTCCTATTCATTTTTAAACGATATCTTCAAAGTGTCTAATAACTTTTAAAAGAAAGGTGTTCCTTATATTGCCTCCCAGGCACCAACAAAATAGACTTGCCTAGCTTGCATTATTTATGCACTTGTTTTCCCTCATTCTTGGTAGGTTATGAATTCTTAGAAGGTATACATACAGCAGTGTCTCAGTGAGGCAAGTATGCCATTTAACACTCATAATCCAATGGCAATGACAGAAACAATCACTACTGTAGTACCTTGAATTAACAGATTCCTTATTTTAAAATCCTTACTTTAAGGATTCTGGTACTTGAGAATGAAAGAAATCCCAATGAAAACAGTAACAGAGACATAGCAGAGTTAACCATGCGAAGTAATGGATTTCATACAGTATTTTCTTATGTGTAGACATCATTATACTTTGCTCATATTTGGCCCACTGCCCACTTACACACTCTCTGCCTACCTCTTGCTCGCCTCTTTGCATCCCCAAACAGGGTCCCCTTTCTGTGTCCATGTCACATGTATTGTATTACTGCAAAGTCATTCTTATGTTTAATAGAAGGAAGTGGGGTCCCTGACAACTGGCCTTCACTGCTCATCACAGATGACCATTGCTCAGTCGGTGTGACTGACTCCTTTGTGGCTCTAGGGCATCTCTTTCAGACTACAAATACTGTTTACAGTTACTATACAGCTTGTATTGTTTTTAGGAAAGAGCTGTAAAACAGGTTTTAAATAACAAAGTGCTATCCATTAAAGTGAAACTTTAATGTAAATCACTGTAAAAGGTCATAAAGGCTGTGGCTGACTTTTATTATTCTTGGGAACCATGACAGTTTTTGGAAGTTTTCAAAGTATTTCTAAATATTCTGGAAGTTTTACAATATTATAAAAGAGCTAGGATAAGTCAAGTAGCAGTCAGGTCAGAAGGCAAAGAAATAAGAAAATGAGTGGACATGAGACTCCCACAGAAGCACAGAGACTGACTACAGGACCATCAGCTCAGGCCTGTGGCCTGGTTCTATCTCAGGAAATACTGAGTTTCATTTATGAAAAGACAATGCTATAACTCTCTTAGCTGTGAAGATCAGGCAAAACATTTCACAAATTAAGCAGTTGGTCCAAAGTGTATAAATTTTGTGTGAGTGCCTGCTTAAGGTTAGTTAGAATCAGTCACATACAACAATATAAGCATCATGTATGAATTTATCATAAACCTGGACATGGAGAAATTTTAACCAAAACCAAACCCAGATGCTGAAATGCTTCAGGTTTCCCTTTGATGAATATTAAGTACAGAGAAAAGAATATACAAGTACTTTAGAGACTAATTTTTATCAATACTGACATATTGCCAAAGACAGTTCAAGTGCTGAGTTCATGTACTCTATCATGGTGTGTGGGCAAAATAATACTACTGCTGGCAGTGCCTCTGGCATGGGTTCCTTGTGGACAAACACAGTGAAGGCAAATGGAATTCCAGGATTCTGCACAACTCTTAACAGAGCTGCCTTGTGGAAGAACAATTCCTAAAATCTAGAATTGCCAGGGGCAGTGATTTAAGATTTATTTTTAAAATCAAGTTTAACAAAAAAATTAAAAATCCAAGTTGAATTCATTTTACAAATGGATTCATTTTCTATTCTTAATAAAAATGGATAATATGACTCATATGAATCTTACTTTTCTGACTGCACCCAAACTTGTTAATTATTTAGAGTACATAAAGCTTTTGGAAAGTTCAACTATGAGATTATGTTGCTGCACTGCTGTACTCAGCATTTTACTCTCTCTCTCTCTCTCTCTCTCTCTCTCTCTCTCTCTCCCTCTCTCTCCCACCCTCCTCAGGTCAATGTATCTATCTCATACTTTCTACCAAGCAGTATTAGCAGGACAAATATTTATGGCAAGTTGACTTGGCTTCCTTGCAAAAGATCTGCAATTAGGTTTTAGGTCAAGGTTTTTTAATCAATGTATTTCTAACAAAAACAACAACAAAAACCCTAATACTAATAGAGAAAAAAGAAGAGATAGATAATAACCCAACGAAGCAGAAGACAACCAATCAAATTAATTAGTAAAATTAATTTATTAAATTATTGATTACTTACTACAATTAATTAATAAGTAACCAATCAAGAATTAGTAAGCATCTCTCACAAATAACCTTAAAGGTCACTGGTCTTAACTCACCAATGAAGAGACACAGACTAGCTAGCTGACTAGAGTAAAACATTAGATTCCTTTATCTGCTGTATTCAAGACACATACCTCACTGGTAAAGACACTCACAGACTAAGAGTCAAAGTACAGAAGTCAATCTATCAAGCAAATAAAATCCAAAATCAAGCTGGTTTAACTGTTCTAATATCTAATAAAGTAGAGTTCAAACCAAAACTAGGCAGAACAGATAAAGAAGGCCACTATATATTAAAAACTATGAAAATTAATATCAGCAAAATATTATGTAAATATATATGCACTAAGTGTTAGAACTTGTGATTTCAGAAAATGAGCACTAAGAGCATGAGTATAGTGGGTACAATAAAATATACTAGGAGACTTTCATAGTCCCTGTCATCTTAGTTAGGCCAAAGTAGAAATCAACAATGCAGTTTCAGACTTAAAATTTGATTAGGGCCGGGCGGTGGTGGCGCACGCCTTTAATCCCAGCACTTGGGAGGCAGAGGCAGGAGGATTTCTGAGTTTGAGGCCAGCCTGGTCTACAAAGTTTGTTCCAGGACAGCCAGGGCTATACAGAGAAACCCTGTCTCGAAAAAACCAGAAAAAAAAAATTTGATTAGACAGATATCTACACTGTTCCAATGGAACACAGTCTTCTTGTCTGCCTATGGAACAATCTAGAGGTAGTCACATTTTAGGCCACAAAGATAATGTTAACGAACACACAGGACTTGAAATAACTTCCTATCTCATCACATTTAGTGGAATAAAACTAGAATCAACATGAAGAAAAACTATAGAAATTCTTGGGGACTGAACATTTTTGAGTGATGAATAGAGTTGCGGACAAAAAAAAAAATCAAGGAAGTTTTTTTTTTAAAATTCCTATAATCAAATGAAATTTAAAGCACAACATACCAAAATCTTGAAAAACAGTTCAGGTAGTTCTAAGAGGAAAGTTTAAATATTTTTTTTTTACATTAAAAAAGAAAAGATCCCTCAAACAAATTACAAATACAAAATACATCGATGCCTTAGAACATTCATTCAAAAGCACTAGGTAGCAAAGAAGAGTGGAGATCAAGATACAAATTAATAGAAACTAAAATAACAATACGTGAAATCAAAGATGAAAATAGAGGTAGGAGTAATTCCACTGAAAACCAGTATACTAGAAAATATTTGAGAAAAGAAAGATCTTGAAGAAACTGACAAATTCTTAGACATACATGATGTACCAAAATTAAATCAAGAATGCATAAGCAACTTAGATCTATAACAAGAAATAAGATTGAAACATTAGTAATAAGGAAAAAAGTCTTCCCAGAAAGGCAGGCCAAAGACCAGATGGATTTACCATTAAATTCAACCAAACCCTTAAGGAAATGCTAAATGCAAACACTCCTCCTAATGCTCTATAACATGGAAAGAAAGGAAAGCTACCAGACTCACTATAAACAGCCACTGTTACCCTGTTATTTAAACTGGATAAGGTCGCAACAACAACAAAAGCCTTATAGAAAAAATTTTCTGATAAACATAGTTGCAATAATTGCCAATAACACACATCAGAAGGAACCCTCTTCAATAAATGGTTCTAGGAAACCTAGCTACCCATCTGTAGAAGAAATGAAACTAGATCCATATCTCTTTTCCTCCACAGTAATCAATTTAGAATGGATCAAAGACCTTAATGAAAGACTTCTGAATGTTCCAGAAGACACAGGGAAAACACTTCAATATGTAGGCAAAGGCAAGGACTTTTTGAAAAAGATTCCAATATCCAATACAGAAAATATATCCAAGATATATTTGGATTCTAAGATATTTATTCCAGATAGGATTACATGAAATTTAAAAACTTCAGCATAATAGAGGAAATAATCACTAGAGTAGAGACAGCTTACAGAATGGGAAGATAAAAATCTTTGCCATCTGTACATTGGAAAGGAGGCTAGAACCTATATAAGGAAATACACAAACAACACCAGAAGATGAAGCCATCTAGTTGGCTAATACACTAAGCAGATAGTCTCAAAAAAAGAAGTACCACTAAATATTTGAAAAAGTGTTCAACATCTTTAACCACCAAGGAAACTCAGAAGACACTGCTTTAAGCTTCTACCCACCCAACCCTGACTCAGGAAGAATGGCTATCAGCAAGCAAACAAATAACAGAACATGCCAGCCAATGTTGATGATGAGGAAAGAGGAACCCCTTATAGGGTGAGAATAGTACAGCCACCAAGGCTCCTGAAAAGCTACAAACAGAACTAACATATGACTCAACTACACTACTCCTGAAGGACTCAGGTCCACATACAACAGAGAAATACCTTCATATCCATGTTTATTGCTGCACTATTCACAGCAGTGACAGCAGCCAGCCTAGATGTCCAGCAATGGACCAAGGCATGAAGAAATTCTGGTAAATATATGCATGTAATTTTATGCAGCTATGAAGAAAAAAAATGAAACCATCACATTTGTATGAAAATTCATGCACATTTGCATGAAGCCTCTCAAGATAATTATGCTAAGTAAAATAAAGCAGACCACAATAGACAAATACCACAGGTTGTCTCTCACATATGTACATTTGTATTCTAGATTTACATATATATATATATATATATATATATATATATATATATATATATATATATATATGCTTACGTAGTAAGGATTCCTATGATAGTACAAAGGAGACTTGGAAGAGCAGAAGAGACATTAAGGGAGCACAGAGGGGGGGAAAGAGTATCGCAATACATTTGACATGAAAGCAAAAGTAAGTACTATTTGGCGGAAAGTAGAGTCGAGGAAGGTGGCTATGGTGTAGTGGAAGAAAAGAAAGGGGAATGAATAAGAATAAAGTAAAATGATATATAGGTATGAAAATTCCATTACAAAACCCATCATTTTGTATGCAAACTTAAAAAAATTTATATATTCTACTCTTACCTAATATGTCCAGTTGCTGTAATCTGGTACAATTAGATGCCAGTTCTTCTATGTCTGTATCACACACAGACCTGTTAGCTGTAAGAAAGAGTTTCTGTAAGTTTGGGAGCTGGCGTGCCAGTCTAGCAAAGCACCCAGTGCTGCTCTGAAGTGTGGGGCACCAGCCAAGGTCAAGTTCCTCAAGAAGAACACAGCCAGCAGCCAACTCTGCTATCCCATTCTCAGTGATATTCTTGCATCTCCACAGGTCCAAAGTCCGGAGGCTTTTACACTTGGCTCCTATCATGCTGGCTATCACATCATAATCTTCAATCTGAAAATCAAGCAGTTCCAACGTTTTACACATCACAGGCAGAAATACAAACTGTTTAGAACATTCTTAATCATCTTTTATTATTGCTTTCAAATAAACACACCCATGTCCTTGTTAATACACATTTGTTTACTCATCCCAAATCTCTCAGTGCTTCATAAAAAGTGAGAGTAAAGAGCTAAGCAGATCACTCATCTAATGAGGAGCTTGTCATGTGCAGGTGAGGACTTGCGTATGATTCCCTGCACTCATGGAAAACCCAGGGTGGGGGTATACACCTGGGATCAGAGCACTGAGAGAAACAGGAGTACAACTGGGGCTCCATGGCCAGAGCATTTATTTAGCCAAATAGGTGAATTTGGGGTTCAGTGAGAGACCCTGCCTCAAAAATACAGTGAAGGGCTATTGAAGATGTGCACATTAACATCTGGGTAACCATGACCTCTGTCTACACATGTATGTATGTGCATGCACATTTTCACATACATATGCACACTCACATATACACAAAGAAAAAAAATCACATAAGATCCATGTAATAGAACTACATAGAATATTAATGAGTTAAATTCTAAAGCAACCCTCAGTCTCTCAAGAACAATCTGAGGAGCCATTTTAACAGCTACCCTGTTGGGAGGGTCTAGTTTCTTCTACTTTATATATGATTAGTGTATTTATCTGGGTATTTCATCTTTCCCTGACAAAGATATATACTTTGGTAGTCTCTACAACTGTGTGGAAGTACTAATTAGGATAGTAATTTGGGATTAAGTATGAATTTATAGACTAAACATACAATACAAAAGGACGTTAGACTATAATATGCTAACCAGTGTTAAGGACTAAGTCTCCGGGACTTACTTCATGATACAGATAACCATGTAGTAACCAAGGACCTACCATAAAGAAGACAGCTTGACTAGGGGCTAACAATTTACAGGAAACCTAAGGAAATGGAAGCGGGTTCTGGGCGACTTTAAATTACTTCAAGAAACACTAAATAATTCAAAGAACTTGTGGACTCTTCTTAGTTACCCATTAAATTGCATAAAGAAACAAAATTAATTTTAACTATACATCTTCTCTAGTTTTAACACTACCATTCCAACATGTTATCAATATTAAGATATTATAATATTTTATATTTTTAATACTAAGCCTTCAAACTTTGGCATCTATCTTTTATTTACATCATACAAAATGGAAAATAGTGTATTTCCAACTGACTATCAGCTACCAGAATCGACATCATGGCAGTAGAAGCTAGTTATGAATGTAGAGTGCTCAGGGCATTACATATGTTCTCTTTCTACACATTTGTTCCTCACCAGGGGCCTGACTAGGTAGAAAGTCAAGGCAGAACTACACTCATTCAAGTTTTTACTTTTATCTCAATTTTGATGGCTCTCATGACTTCTCAGAATATAGACTATATTTCTTACCTTCCCATGCTACAAAGTGAGCCATATGACGAAGTCTTGGAGAGTAGGAAACAAATCTGCAAAGGCACGTACTTCTAGAAAGAGTCCTTAAGGGAGTACTGTGCCTTAGTCCAGTCTCTACAGTTTGACATGGGAAGGAGATGGCTAGAGCTCCAGTCCTCACCTTGAGATCAAATGTGTGAACATACAGCCTTCAAGAGCAGAGTCTAGACCTCTCAGAGGAATGTGGAATCACATTCACAAATCCTGGATTGTTCTCCTCCTACACTCCATTTACAGATTAGAGAAATAAACAGCCTTGTAGAAACAGTCGCTGCTAGGTTTTACAAATTTTAATTGGTATGCTTAATTACAAACTTGATAATATTTTAAAGATGAAAGTTAGAATTATTAAATTATTAATGAATTATTAAAGCCACCTTCAGATTACTATAGAGCCGCTATTTTCTATTACGATGGATAATACCCCTTTAAGTTGGAGGAATATGGATGGTGCCCAGGAACTCTGGAGGGGTGCTGGGAACATGCCTTCTACAAGGCAAGTGCATCTATGGTACTGGCTATAAGCACACTTCCAAAGGGAAAGGAGGCATGCAACCTCTTCTTAGAGCTGATGTGGCTTATGCTTGAAATGGAGGCGAACACTCCTTGGCAAAGAGGTGTGCTTATGTGTATCAAGCAAGAATGGCAGAAAAGCCTGGTGGCAAACCAAGAAAAACCTAAGGAAATGGGCACAGTTGTTGCTGCCAAATTCTGACACGCCCTTCCTGCCAAGGCTGGAGGACATGAGTTCATGTGATTCTGTAATGCGTGGGATTTAAACTAAACAAAAATAAGTAAACAAAAGTAGACTTGTGTTCTAAAAACAAAACAACCCCCCCGCAAACGTTTAAATTAAAGAACCACTCATGTATTCAAAAATAACTTTTTATTTTCTTCACCAACTAGAGGGAAAAATCATTTTAAAAAGTGTGCTGGCATCTGGTAGAGGCCCTAGGTGTACTAGTCATGTGGATCAGTGTAGTAGCATCTTACTGTAACCACACACATCATTTTAAAAACAGTTTACTGACAGCTCCATTTTCCAGAGTAAGCTGTGTTTTAATAGATGTAATATGGGAAAGTGAGTTCACTGTTCAGGAAGACTAGGAAGCAAGGGTTAGGGAGAACAATAGTGTTACTTCCTAATTTTGATTAGGAATCCCTGCTCTATTCTCATATGTAAACTCTTTTATAATTGAAAATTCTTCAGGGCTAGTTTTCTACAGATCAATTTTGGAAACACTAAATTAAAATACACGTAATTTTAACTATGAATATTTATGTATATATGTGTACACACACACACACACACACACAAACTCCAATTCAAGCTGTGGCCAGAGGCCTGATTTCCCAGAAAATGATGTTGCAATTTAAGAGTGGGCTAGTAACAAACAACAATAACAAACAATAGAATAACAAACAATAACAAACAAATAAATAATAACAAACAATAGAATATTTTGAATAAAATTAAATAGGGCCCTTACCAATCTTAGTAGGACAGGCTAGCAATATGTAAAGAGTCAAGCAGTTGGTCTGTCGTCATAGAAACTGCCATCAAGGGCCACTGGACTCCTTTAGAAGAGCTACTAGAGAGCTCCAAAGAAGACTACGATATAGCTTACAAAGGTAAGAATTGGACTTGAAGTATGTGACTCCAGTGGGTTCCCAAGGCTGACCCAGGAAACCAGGACTGTTTGGGTCCATGCTTGCACTTTATAGGACCTAAGCACTGATATTACAGAACAGAAGATGTGAAATTACCTTACATACATCCCTATAAAAGATTTCTCTAGGCTATACTGTAAATTTCTGGACATATTTGAAGCAAATGGTAAACTATAAAGATGTCCAATTAGGATCCAAAACTAGAATAACAGATTTCTCTGTCTTCTTATTTAGGGCTCTCTACTAAGTGGTTGCAATGTTGGACTAGTTTGGAAATTTCTTACATCTGCTTTAGTTGTAGGTACTGGAGGATATAATAATGGATTGCTCCACAGGAAGAGTCACTTCTGTGCATGTGTAGATGTGTACACACAGATCCCAACAGTTCAACTGTCCGTTAAGTCTCAGGATAATCCATAAACCATATAATTACGTAGTTTAGATGAAACAAATTTTACTTTTTGCATTACCTCTTCTATAGACATATAAAGTCACAGTTTAAATCTAAAGGCTTAGAGAATCTAAGAATCAGGCATCGGAACTTCACGGAGCAGCAAAATTTTCAAAAGAACAAATAAAACACGACAGAGTCCAAATACAGAGCATCAATCTTTGTATTGTGCCTGACAAAGGAATAAAAATCCCCGGAGTAACAACACACCTATGTTCTATAACATTTCTGAAAATTAATCTCAGGACTGAAATCAAGTGTTGTGAAAATCTCACTATACCACTGATGTGTGGGTGTGATATCTGCCCAACAGTAAAACAGCCAGAGACAATGATTGTTCCACCACACTATACTCCCCTGTCTTTGTGGTAAAGTTAAGTCCTTCAAAAATATACCCTCCAACTTAAGAGAAAACAAAATGTTTGAATGTGGGGTAAAAGTATATGTCTATGTATGTGGTGGGTGGGCCAGATAAACCTCACCCATGGGAACAAAAAGAAGCAAGCCATTGAGTATGAAGACTTTTCAAATGCTTACCATCACACAGCTGCCCAGGCTGAGGTGCTGAAGCTCTGCACAGAAGTTCAAAATGCTCAGTAGTGCTGTTTGCTGCCATCAGGGAGCACATCAGAGACAAAGGCGGAAAGTGAATGAACGTGAAACAAAGAGAAGGGGTCAATTAGACATTAAAGGCTGTCACTGCTTTTCCTGAAATTCAGCTGAAAACCTAGGTTACAGAGTCCACAAATGCCATTTAATGAGTCCCCAGGTGCTCTCACCATTGACTGACTAGGTTTCAAGGTAATCATTAGCAGTCTCCATGTAAGTCATCACTTAGTACAGTTTTACATAGTCTAAAGACATCTGTATTCCCCAGGGCCTATCAGTTTATTTCTCAGGTAAGCATTTGGAGTCTGCTTAAGAGCAATGGGGAGAGATCGAGGGCTAGAACTAGAGAGAGAGTGTACAAGCAAGAATGACGGGGGGGGGGGGGGAGCAACCCCCAGGGGGCTGGTGACACTTCTGAAGAGCAGCAGCAGCTCTGACATTCACTGATCGGCTGCAGTCTGATGGAACTGCCAATAGAGTCACCCCAAATCAGGGCTGAGCTGGTGACTTTAATGTCAAAGGATTCTCTTTGCTGACAAAGATACCAACAACCATTGAGCACCTGTCAGTAGCAGATGCTGACGGAATCATATCTAGCATGCACTTTCTAGTCATGTTTCTGCCATTTAATCCCATCTATCCTCTGCAATGAAAATGTCTGACCACTAAACATGCAAAGGCATGCTAAATGATTGTATAATCATAGTAACTAAAACACATTTTCAGTTGTGTGTGTGTGTTATGTTGTGTTGTATGTGCACATGTGCTTACAAATGTACATGGTAAGGCCAGAGAAGGATTTCTACTTCCTTCGTCTATCGCTGACCTCCACCTTACTCCTTGGAGACAGGGTCGTCACTTCAGATGGAGTGGCTGGCCAGGGAGCTCCTGGGTCTGCCTGGCTGTTCCTTGCTCTACCCCAGTGCTGAGCTTCCAGGCACAAGTGGCCATGCTCGACTGTTTACATAGGTACAGAGGTTTGAACTGAAGTCCTAATACTTGTACATCAAGTGCTCTTAGCCATGGAACATATTGCAAGTCCCTAAAAATACATTTAAAGTGCCAATTCATCTCATGACATGCCTGCCCTCAAAAAATGTTAAAAAAGGGGACGGGGAAGACATTCTAGTTTCCTTTTATTAGAAGAAAACTATTCAAATATGATGTGCATGGCAAAGTTTCTTTTTAAGCACTTAACCTAAATTGTTTTTGTAACAAATTAAGCTATTAACAAATTATTAAATCTTACATGTATTCAGAAAGGGAAAAGGATCTCTAAGGGAGAGAAAAGGTCTGGCTAAACCCCAGATAATTCTCAATAGCAATGTGGTAATGAAGCACTTCCTGCAAAGTAAAATCACTTCAAGCAAAACAAAATACTAATTACAAAAAACATTGGAAAATACTAGACTTCAGTCTCTTTACCCACTGAGTATTTTTTAAAGCTAAGCAAAAGTTTATCTTGGTTTTATACCTTGCTTCTAATATAACATAATACTTGTAAGACAATCTTATATCATTTTTAGAATGTGAACACTAGACAGGCCACATCAAGACAAGTTAACTTTAAGGATCTCCAAAGTACTTCACTGTATGACCCAACTAGCAGTGCAATGATGTCACATTTGCCTTTACTAGTGTACTGCATCTTTAATAAGCTCATAGTATCTATAGTAATTTTCACTTCTAGGATTATTTCTGTGACACTCCTACTTCTTCTGTAACTTCTGTTCAATAAAAACTAGACTCTCCCAAGTACCAGTGTTTGTAGTGGTTTGAAAAATATGCCCACATATTATCATAGAGACCCACCTTCTAGGCACAGAGCTGACTTTCTCTTTTCAGAGGGACTCATTCTTAATAAACTGCATGCAGTGGAGGTGGCTGATGACGGGACATGACTGAGTCATAGGGTTTACAGATATTTGATCAAATATTACACTTGGACAAGACTAACAAATAAGTGGATGAAGAGACTGTCCTTCCTAATGTGCCATCTAATCAGTTAAGGCTTGAACAGAACAAAAGGAAGAGAGAAACCTTAGGTCTAAAGAAGAATTCTGCAGGTTCCCAGGAAGTGAGCCTAGAAATTTATAGCAGTACCTGAGTGTCTATAAATAAACAGACTTTTCAAATGGTGCTAATTCAGCAATTTATTCTTTGTATACAATCTGGAATTTCTCTCATTTATTAACTTTAAAATTCCAAAAAGTACCATTTATCTCCTAGGCTTCAAATCAGTTCACTTCACAAGTTCTTGGTTTTGGTGTTTAGCTTGTTTATATTCTGCTAATTTCTAGGTTTCGTTTGAGACAGGATCTCACTGTGTAGTGCTGGTTCTCCTGGAACTTGCTATGCAGACCTGGCTGGGCCTCAAGAGCTCTGCCTGTCTCTGCCTCTCTAGTACTGGGGTCGTGCACTACCACACCAGCTCCAGTTTGTTTTTAAAAGCTGTTTTCATTTACTTCTTGGAACCTCACTCCTTACTTTTACTTTTATTTTTTAATGTCTCTTGGACAGCTCCTCTTTAAGACCAGGAATTTTTTTATTTTTAGGACCAGGACTTCGAATAATGGTGTTTCCACTCTGCAGGAGTCCTGTGGTCAACTGCAGAGCCAGCAGGAACCTTAGTTCAGTTCTGACCATAACACACAGAATATGGTCCTTTTGGGTATATCTGTATGCGTGCGAATCCTTTCTCTAAGACTCTCATTCAACAGCCCGGGAACCCACCATCACTCAGATCTGAGTATCCAAACCTAGGACGGGACAGGAATGTTCCTACTCACTTAAGCAACACAAAACTAATGCTACCAAAAGCCTCGCTGTTTCCTTCAAA
This sequence comes from Tokudaia tokunoshimensis, assembly GCA_036184795.1. Taxonomy (NCBI): domain Eukaryota; kingdom Metazoa; phylum Chordata; class Mammalia; order Rodentia; family Muridae; genus Tokudaia; species Tokudaia tokunoshimensis. The sequence goes on along the minus strand of BTHU01000005.1, from coordinate 10,195,346 downwards.
ACTTCTACAAGGCCAATCAGAAGAGCATAGTACAGATATCTTCTAGCCTGGAGATATATCAAGGACTACAAGAATGGTTGTTATCTTTGTCGTCATATTCATTATCACGTTAGTCACTTGGGAATAGTACTGTCAATCATGGAATTGTCCCTAACAGACTGGCCTGTGGGACGTTTTCTTGAATAAGGAATGATGTAGGAGGACCCAGCCTAGTGTGTGCCTGAGGTCATGGGTTGTATAAGAAAGCAAGCTGGGTGCACCATGGCAGCCTCCATGGCTTCTGTGTCAGTCCCTGCTGCCAGGTTTCAGGTTCAGGTCCTGCCCCGACTTCTCTCATAGATGGACTGTGAATGGGAAGTGTATGTCAAGCAAGTTACTTTTGATTATGCTGTTTATTATGGCAATGGAGAACAAACTGGAAGTGGGACTAGGATTTAAGATCTCAAACCCAAGCCCTAGTGTTTTACTTCCTCCAGCAAGGCTACACCACTTAAACCTTCACCAAAGAATTCCACCAAATGGGGTCAAATTATAATATCCCTCTGCCTCATGTTACCTAGCTAAACTAACCTACTGAAATAGACAACATTTTAGATGACAGCTAATGGCAGCCTGCATTAGTCAACACAGGCAGGCAAAAATATTTCTTCCTACTAATTTGAAGTCTTGCTGTTAGCCATGAGCACTGGCTCTGCTAAGAGAGAGGCCATTCCCTTGCCTGGCCTCTCTTAGTCTGTGGCTGTTTGTTAGCTGAACTGTGCCTACCAGCACACAATATGTTTTAAAATTAGGTAAAAAACACAGTTAGGGGACCACCATATCTGTATGCCAGAAAGCAAATTTATGGCACCGAATCAACTCACTGTGCTTCTGAAAGACAATTCACATGTCTTTTGTGAAGAAAAAACAAATCAAGGCACTTTTACCAATAGGCTGGTATGAGGTTCTACTTTGCAGATTAAAGTGGCACATGAAAAAGAAAATAGTCACTCTCTTCTCCCGCACAAGTGAAGATCAACTACTTTTCTTACATGCTAGTTCATCAAGATGTAGGTAAAGGTGCCCTTGAAATTGTTGGCACAGCCTACTATGCCGGTAAACAGCTGCTGAACCATACTGTGGATTACTGACATATACTAGTTCCCCACAAAACCTATAATCAGTTTTTTCACTTCTTCAGATTCTTTCAATTTATGCTCTATCATTCTTGAAGAGAGGCAATCAAAACTGGATGCAGGTGTTCCATTTATAAGTCCAACTTTTAAAAAACACTCTTGGTTTTCTTGCCTGCTGCTAAGCAACAGGACAGCATGCTTACTGAGATATCTGTCATTCCACTCTCATTTCCCACTCCAGACTTTTTTTTTAAAAAAAAAAAAAGGTAAACATGTTCAAACTGTTAGCAGTAACCCAGACTGCTCTAGGAAATGCACAGGACTTATCTGTAGGGCACTCCTAATACACAGATCAAACAAGAGTAAGTGGTAAAAATATTTCAGGGTTTTCAATAGGAGCCAAGCTTTTAGAGTATTTTTTCTAAGATCTTATATATTTTTACAAATTTATCTATACCATCATAGCTAGCAGACCTGACTTCAAATCTGAATGCAAATATTGCTTTGGGCCATATCTTCTAAAACTTCAATTTCAACATCCAGGAAATGGAAACATCACCTACTCTAATTGGAAGGGTCAGAGTTAAATATTAATAGAGTATCTGGCAAAGCAAACAAAACACATCACAAAATTTATAAACTTTAGAACTAAAACATGTCTCCAAAGCCCTCTAAATCTTTGTTATATACACAGACTTGTTTTACAAAAATACACAAACATATTATACTTTTAAATATGGATTATATAGAAGCATAAAATATAACTTTCTCTGATCATAATTTGACCTGTAGCATCAATATTCCATATTAGAGTCAATACTGTAATACTGATTTTTGCTTATTTTCTATTTTGCAGGGTAAAGGTTAAGGTGGCACAGAGGTACATATATGTAATCCCAGTTACTCAGGAGATGGGGACAAAAGCCTCCCAGTGTCCAGAAATTCAATGACAGCCTGGACATCATAGTGAGAATGTTGACGTTACATTAAACATTGCAGTGTGCAATATATGGCCCTTTAAAAATGAAACAACCTCTCCTAGAAAGCTCAATTTCATCTTTTCTTCCTTTATATACATCTTCAGGGTAATGAGGTGCATTTGAAATCAGATCCTAACATCTGAACATGTTGCTGATGATTAAGTAGAAAGTTAAGAGAGGGCAGTCACCTAACTGCCTTCTTTATGTCTGCTTATTTCCATCCACCAACATCATTAAGTCATACAAAGGATGTGGGAGTAGAAAGGAGGAAGTGGCAAATGCTTTCATTATGGGATGGACCTGGGAGGACTAGAAAGTGAGCATAATTGGGGTGTACTATGTGAAATTCCCAAGTAATCGATGAAAATATGTTGGAAAAAAAAGACAAAAAGTAAGGGATGAAGCCAGAGACTTATTTGTAAGAGCTGTAAGATTCTGAGGAGAACCAGGACCTGGCATGGCCATACCTGTTAAGTGGATCAATCTGTTCTGTGTATGGAGAATGGAGTGGGGTAAAAAGAAAAAGAAGCAAAGAGACTTATAGATGGCCATTATAATGAACCAGGTGAGAGTTCTGAGAGATGCTAGTGGGGTGGTAAGATGTGTAGTTATCTTCAGTCACTTTTTAGGTTATAAATTTCTTTGACTGTGTATCAACTGAATTTGTGAAAAGATTTTAAAAAAATAAAGAAATAAAGAAGGAAGGTGTTTGCAGCCTGACTGGAAAGAAATCAGCTGAAAGAAACCATCTTCCTTGGAAGGAGAGACCCCGGTCCTGGAAAGACTGGATGTAGGGGAATGCCACGACAGAGAAGCGAGAGGGGGTTGAATGGGGAAAAGAGGGAGGGAAGGGGGCTTATGGGATTTTCGGGGAGGGAGGAAATGGGAAAGGGGAAATGATTTGGAATGTAAATAAAAAAACTTAGAAAATAAAAAAAAAATAAAAAAAGAAACCATCTTCTTTACAAGCTCTCCTTGGTGTCCATGAGGACTCTGGTGGATCCCAAATGAGGAAGTAGCAAAGTGAGGAAGGTTGGGCAGACTTTAAATACATGAGAGAAGCATTAAAGGGAAACAGCCTAAGGAAGTTTCTCAGTTTTGACTCTACCATTTATATCACTAAAATACACCATTTTCAAATTTTATCACGCATGAACTTTACGTAAATGAAAACCCAAATTTTATATATACAACACTAAAAATTGTTAATTTAGCAGATAGCTCACCAAAAAAGTAGGTAGGTAAGATAAGGTACTATCTAGACCTTACGCAATACATCCATACAGTGGATGACTTTACATCCATATTTAGGTAAGTGGGAGAAACTAGAACTGGCACTATCTGGACTTCAGTATGTATAAATGAATGTCTACTCTAGATAGGAGATCTCAATCCCTTAAGTCACATTTTAAAAAACATTCAATCATAGTGCATCAGTCTCGTTAGGAAAGTTTGAGAAAATCACAGATTAATGGTTCGTCGACAATCAGGTCATATGAGTATATAACACTTCAAAAGTTTCTTTTCACAAATCACTTTAACTGTAAGATATCCTGCAAGTTTCATTTTACCTTATTTTCCTTTCAAAGGCATCTTTAATACTTAAGTATATTACATTTCTTCTTAAAGTCAAATAATCAGAAAATTTAAAACTGAGGCATTATCTCATTTAGAGGGTCTCAGACGATATATAGTTCACTGACCAATAAAGTAGAGTTTTGCCTGTCTTTTAAAAATAACTATAGTTTATTAATCTAAATTATATATAGTCATATAAAATATGCCACCAAGCAAATAGCATAAAGAATAGACATCAATGAGTTGTGGGTGTATATATCATATACAGTAAATGCAAAAATAAAAACATGGCATTTCAGAATGGATAATCCTTTTCAAGAAAAGACAGTTGACAATTTTACAGTCACACAACTGATGACTCACTTTTCCTCAGACCACTCAAGACCATCTTCTCATTTAACAAATGACTAAGTCTCCAAAAAAATATCAATAGCCCTCCTTAATACAAATGATAAATAGGCCGAGAAAGAAATCAAGGAAACAATACCCTTTATAATAATCACAAATAATATAAAATATCTTGGTTTAACTCTAACCAAACAAGTGAATGACTTTTATGACAAGAACTTCAAGTCACTAAAGGAAGAAATTGAAGAAGATATCATAAGATAGAACAATCTCCCATGCTCACAGATCTGTAGGATTAACATAGTGAAAATGACCATCTTACCACAAGCAATTTAAAAATTCACTGCAATCCCCATCAAAATTCCAACACAATTCTTTACAGAACCTGATAGCACAATTCTCAACTACATATGGAAAAACAAAAAACCCAGGATAACTAAAATAATCCTGAACAATAAAAGGACTTCTGGAGGTATCATCATCCCGGAACTCAAGCCTGTACTACAGAGCAATCCTAATAAAAACTGCATGGCATTGGTATAGAAAGAGAAAGGTTGATCAATGGAATCAAATCAAAGACCCTGAAATAAACCCACATTCCTATGGACACTGGATTTTTGATAAAGAAATCAAAACCATACAATGGAAAAGAAGAAAGTATCTTCAACAAATGGTTTAATTGGATGTCTGCATGTAGAAGAATGAAAACAGATCTGTATTTATCACCCTGCACAAAACACAAGTCTGAGTGGATCCAAGATCTCAATGTAAAACTGGATACACTTAACCGAATAAAACAGAAAGTGGAAAATAGCCTTGAACTCACTGGTACAGGAGACAACTTCCTGAATAGAACACCAATGGCTCATGCTCTAAGATCAACAATTGATAAATGAGACCTCACGAAACTGAAAAGCTTCTATAAGGCAAAGAACACTGTCAGCAGCACAAAATGGCAGCCTACAGATTGGGAATGGATCTTTACCAACCCTACATCAGACAGAGGGATAATATCCAAAATTTACAAAGAACTCAAGAAGTTCGACATCAACAACCAGAATAACCCAATTAAAAAATGGGGTACAGAGCTAAAGAAAGAATTCTCAATAGAGGAATGGCTAAGAAATATTCTTCACGGCCTTAGTCATCAGGGAAATGCATATTAAATGATGCTCAGATTCTATCTTATACCAGTCAGAATAGCTAAGATCCCAAACTCAAGTAAAGGCACATGCTGGTGAGAATGTGCAGCAAGGGGAGCACTCCTTCATTGCTGGGAGCACAAACTTGTACCACCACTTTGAAAATCAATTAATGCTTTCTCAGAAAACTGGGAATAGTCCTACCTCAAGACCCAGTTATATCACTCCTGGTATATACACAAAAGACACCTCACTATACTACAAGAACACTTGCTTAACTATGCTCACAGCAGCTTAATTTGTAAATAAATGAAATAAGTGAAAGCAACCGAGATGTCCCTCAGCTAAAGAATGGATAGAGAAAGTATTCCATCTACACAATTAAATACTATTTAGCTATTAAAAACAAAGACATAATGAATTTTGTAGGGAAATGGATTGAAATTGAGAATATCATCCTAAATGGGGTAATCCAAACCCAAACAGACATACATGGTATGTACTCACTTATAAGTGGATATTAGCAATAAAATACAGGATACCCATGCTGCACTCTACCAACCCAATGAAGCTAATCAAGAAGGAAGGCCCAAGTAAGGATGCTTGATTATTATTTAGAAGTAGGAATAAAATAAAATAGGCAGATGGAGGGAGGGAACTAACCTGAACCCTTGGGGCTCTCAGAGACTGAACCACCACCCAAAAAGCATTCATGGTCTGGATCTAGGCCCCTGACATATACATATCAAATGGGTAGTTTGGTCTTCACATGGGTCTTGAACAACAGGAGTGACAGCTATCCATAAAGCTTTTGCCTGTACTTGGAATCTGTTTCGCTAACTGGGCTGCCTTGTCTGGCCTCAGTGGAGAAGAAGTGCTTAGCCCTGCAGGGACTTGGTGGGGGGGGGGGGATTATCCATAGGGGCCTCCACTGGGTCAGAGAAGAAGGGGAAGGGGGATGGGGGAGGGACTACAGGAGGGAGAAGTGTGTGGGGAGGGAGACATTGATTGGGATGTAAAGTGAATAAAAATAATAAAAGATGAAAAAAATCATACCTAATCTCACTGAACACAATAGATATAACCAGCATCTATAAGCATAAATCTTTCTGTAACATTTATAGTGAATCAAGCTCTATAGTAGATACTTTACATGCACTAAATTCTTTAATCCTTAGAGCCTTTGTATGTCTCTAGTTTAATAAAGGGAAGTATAGAGAGACAATAACCTCGAGGTATACAATTAGGAAATTGACCATCACCATCCTCATGCAAGCAATAAGGCTACAAAATACTAGAAAACCAATCGACCTACACACTAACTTTAAAACATAGAGAGGTGGTAGGGAGTATAGCCTTGTGAGAGGGGGTTTGCTTTCATATTCAAGGCTCTAAGTTCAATTCCCAGCTCACAATCATCAAGAACAACCTACAAATTATCCAACAATGTAGGGACTGTGTTAACTGAGGTTCAAACCTTTGATACATATTTTATGTAATATTCTGAATTTAAATTAAAATGATCTGAATCACTTATTAAAATGTAATACCAAAAAGTATAAAAACAATACACTATGGGAGATGTTGTCTATTTAATTCACTACAATTCCAAGCTCCTGGAACCTATGGGTAGTCAAATATTTGGTGTGACTTAAAAAAAAAGAACAAATATGAAAGAGTTCCCACAGCATTGGAAAAAATACTGACAAATCTGTTAAAACTATATGATTCTACATCATTTACAAATTTCTAGCTAATAAGTAATACTTCAAAGACTAGACAAAAAGAAATAAAAAGTAAAAAATAAAAATAATTTCCATATTATGTAAGTATAAGATAAAAAAATCCAAAAGATGTGAATGAAAAATGACTAAAACAATTAAGCATTCATTAAGGGCAACAAATATGAGATAAAGATATTTAAAAACCCAATTTTCCCTATATATTAATAATAAATGGTAAACAGTAAATGAAAGAGAAACAGCACCTGAAAGCATAACATGTAACATATAAATGCAGTCAGAATTACTTAGCATCTAAATGAAGAAAACTGTAACATGTGTCAAGACATAAAAGAAGACCTACGTGGGCAGATAGGAAGCTTTATCAGAGTGCAAAATGGAATATAATAACTTCTAAATGAAACTCCCAATGAGAAATGAACAATCAAGTAGAATAAATATATAGATCCACCAAAAGTATTTGAATATAATAGTGAAGAAGTTCTTCCCTTCACAGTAAAACATTATTCTACAAAACGGTTGTGATGATGTTATTACAAACTTTATCAGTTGCTTATATTGTTCTAGGAACTGCCTAAATAGAATACATATAATTTACTTGTGATAATGACCCAATGAGATCTGTACTTTTATCTTAGAGAGGGAAACTGAAATACTAAAATGCTGAACACCCTGAACCAAAAAACATTTAAGCTTGTAAAGGTTCATTATAGTGAGAAAGTCATTGGTATAGCATTTTAAGTAATGTATCTCAGTTCTTTTATTAGAAAAATTAGAAAATATTTAGAAATATTTCACTTAGAAAATATTTAGTCATGTAAAATCCTGACCAGATTCTATTCAAGAACCTGGAAACAGGGCTATAAAAAAGAAGGGCATTATTCACCACTATATAAAAAATTGTATATACTAGTATGAAAAAACAGAATACAAAAAGGAAAATAATGACCATGCTAGAGCTTAGTAGGAATGTTTAAAAGACAATAAAACTGGGTGCAAATAAGAGGTGCAAATCAGAAGTGACTTCATTTAACCACTATTCAAAGAGCCATCTTTTAAACTTAAAATGAGCAAGGCCTCTGTTAATTATTAAGAAATGTAATAATCTAGGAAAACAGTGCAGATAAGGAGATGAACAGAGCTCTGAGCTGGAATTAAGTAAGAACTAATCAAAAGCAGGCCTATGTATCTGGAGGAGAAAGAACAAAGAAACAGAAGCTGTTGTTTGTTATGGGATCTTTGCCTCTCTTCTTTAATCCAGAAATATCACTGTCCCATAGTAACAATATTATGTAAGTGGAAACTCTCTACAGAAAACTGTCATTAGTCAGATATTTTACAAAATGAACACAGAAAATAAAATGATGATCTGTTGGCATGCACTATGTTAAGGTGTTTCTTTGGCCTTTCTCACCTGCCTAAGGCCCTCTCTGATTGCCTTTAATAAAGAACTGGAGGCCAACAGCTGGGCGCTTCCTGGCAGAGAGAAAGGGATAATGGGAGAAAAGTCAGAAGCAGGGATCAGCAAGTAGGCGCAGAGGAGGATGGACATGGGCATGAGCAGAGAGGTAGACCAGGTTATGGCAGGACGGAGGCAGAATTAGTTGGGTTAGAGAAGCTGGGGAATAGCCCAAGCTAAATGCCTAAGCTTTTAAAATATACAAGAGTCTCTGTGTCTTTATTAACATAGCTTACAGGCTGTAAAAAGTCAGAAATACTGGCACCCAATGTGGGGCAGTAAATCTAAGCTTAGGCCTAGAGAAAAGTTCTGGAAGGAAAGTGAGGAGCAAGCACTTCCCAGAGCTAGAGGTGGCTCCGTAGCAACCTCAGTCTCACTTAGGCCTGGACACTAGCAGCAGGTAGTGTGCGGTAAGTGTACAGAAGTGCGATCTCCCCTTCCAGACCATGAAACGTTGGTTGGTAGGAGGGCTACTGCAGGCCTGGAGTGAAAGACAGGTAATGGGCCACATGGTAGACATGGACTACAATAGAATGGTGAATTAAGCTCAATGAGATAGCTAAGAGGTAGTCTGAGCTAGGCCTAAGTCTCTATGTCATTGTTCTTCTGCTGGCAGGTTCAAGAAATCCCACTATAGTGATCATTTAGGGAATGGTGAGTAGACTGTAGTATAGCACAAGAGTATACAGTTAATGAAAGTTAGGTGCTAACACATACTAACACTGAAATATGTACTATAGATGCATGTGAGGAAAGTAAGCACATACATGACAGATTCTGTTTTGTGAACATGAGACCTGGGTACTGTGGTACCACTAATTATTTTACTTCTATGTCCACTTCTAATAGTTTGCACTTTGCTTCCTCCTACTTCGAGTGAAAATCCTCCTGCGTGCCAGCTGCCTGCCCTTGCTCTCAGCCACTCTCTGCCGGCACCTGGCTCACTGCCCAACCCCTACTCTTTCTTTCCCGGGGATCATGAACATCAGTTAAAAGTTTATCACTGTGAAGTGACTAACAATGCTTTAATGATTTTAGTGTGTCCGTATGATGTCATAGCCTCTGCTTTAAAATGAGAAATCACAATAATATTTGAGAGCAATTAACCATTCAGCCAGATGTGTCATTAAGAAAAACACAAATGAGTTATTCTTACCTCTACTTTTGTCCGATAGAGAACAAGCCTCTTGAGGCTGCATAACTTGGCAATATGGCCAAAAGCCTGAGGTGGCAGTTTATCACAGGATGAGAGATTTAAGTCTTGTAGATTTGGGCACATTTCAGAAATAACCTCCAAGCAAGTATCATTAAGAAAGTGGCTGCAAGACAACTCAAGGCGTACTAATTCAGATCCACACACCTTTAGAAACCTGAAAAAACAATAATCCATGGAAATTTTATAAAATTAAATAATTCTTTTGTAAAAACTTTGAAATTATATCACCTCTTAACAGACACAGTTAAGAGTACAGATTTCTACTAAAGAAAATGCATAACTTGATTTACTAGGTTCTTACTGCATGCTGAAATGTTCATGGCTAACTCAAATATATCAAGCTGAGAAGAAAAATGAATTCATATGGATTAACATGGTACAAAGTCAGCTAATATTAAGTAGAAATTAAGATGACAGAGGAGATAGTTCTGCTTACCTGCAATTTATATCTGAGTTGTAAAATCTAAAACATAAAGCCCTAGGCTCTCGGTATATATCACTCTATTAACAATGCCTATTCAGAATGGGGTAATATACTTTATATACAGTATACAAAATGACAGGTTTAATTAAGAGACCCTGAAACAAAAGATATATATATATATATATATATATATATATATATATATATATAAAGAACTTTGAAATTATATCACCTCTCATATATATATACATATATATATCACCTCATATATATGCATATATATAGGACATTTTATATTCATATAAATATATAAAAACATAACAACTGGACTGCTTGGCCCCAGAATTAATATAAAATACTCAACTGCAGCTTCCTATAAATACATAGAAATAAGAAATGATAAAGAAATAAACTGTTTCATTAGAATACAAATCACATTATTTATGCTGTTTAATAATTGGAATTAAACTGTTCATAACTGTCATAGAAAGTACTCTAAGTATTAGTGTGATTTGAAAGTATGTAACTATATAAAACTGTATCAACTGAGTAAGCTGTACCCTCACGCATGCACCCACCACCCCTGGTCTGTGCTTACTCTTCCTTGACATACAAACAACATTAGCACTCTTAACTTCCATCAAAACTTTTTCCTAGGTCATCTAAGAACACATACCAGATACACATTCAAAATAAAATTGAACTAAATCATATAACTCAAATTTTAAAATAAGGACATGAGGCTAAACATCAAATATATATCGGCCTATTATACTCTTTTCTATTAATGCCCCGGGGCAGGGAGGAACTAGTCACCCACTGTCTTAGTCATGTTCTATTGCTGTGAAGAGATACCATGACCATAACAATTTATAAAGGAAAATATTTAGTTGGGGCTGGCTTACAATTTCAGAGGTAGTCAAGTCCATTAACGTCATGACAGGAAGCATGGTGGCATGCAGGCAAACATGATGGTAAAAGAGGTAGGTGAAAAGTTTTACATCTAGATCAATAGTCAGCAGGAAGAGAGAAAGCCATGAGAATTAGATTTGACTTCTGAAACCTTAAAGCCCACCTCCTAGTAACATAGTGTCTTGGTTAGGGTTTTATTGCTGTGAAAAGATACCATGACCAAGTCAACTCTTATAAACACAAATATTAAATTGGGGCTGACTTATAGGTTCACAGATTCAGTCTGTTATCATCATGGTGAAAAGCATGGCATTGCATAAGCAGATGTGGTACTGGAGGAGGAACTGAGAGTTCTGCATCTTGATCTGAATGCAGCCAGGAAGAGGCTCTCTTCTCTACTGGGTGGAGCTTAAGTCTAAGAGACCTCAAAGCCAGCCTACACTGTAGCACACTCATTCCAACAAGGTCACGCCTCCCTAATAGGGCCATATCCCATGGGCCAAGCATATTCAAACCACCACATTCCACTCCCTAGTCCCCACAGTCTTATTCAAACCACATGAGACTATGGGGGTCATATCTGGCCATAGCATAATGAAAAACACATTTAGTTGAACTTCAAAAATCCCCATAATCTATAATAGTCTCAACAATGTTAAAAATCCAAAGTTCAAAGTCTCTTCTGAGATTCAGGCAATCTCTTAACTGTAATCCCCTGTTAAAATCAAAAGCAAAAACCAAATCACATTCTTCGAACATATCATGGCACTGGATATACATTACTGTTCCAAAATGTCATAGTGAGGAAATACTAGACCAAAGCAAGACCAACAGGGCAAACTCTAAACTCTGCATCTCCATGTCTGATGTCCAATACCTTTCAGCTTTGATGACTGAAACACACTTATTTCTCTTGGGCTGGTTCCACTCCTGGTTAGCAGCTTTCCTCGGCAGATAGTCCATGGCTCTAACGTCTCTAACATCTTGGGGTCTCCAAGGCAACCTCACAGATTCTTATACCAATGTCTGAGATCCCTATGTGATCTTCTGGGCTCCTCCAAAGGGCTTATGTCACTTCTCCAGCTCTGCCCTCTGTAGCTAGCACTCTAAGCCCTGATTGACTCCACTCCATTGCTGCTGCTGTTCTTGGTGGTCATGCCATGGTACTGGCATCTCAAGTACACTGGGGTCTTCCATTGCAACTAGGCTTCACCAATAGCCTCTCAGAGGCTCTCTTCATGGTGCCAATCTTCAGCTTCTTTGCATGATCCCTTCAACCTGCAAATGAGGCTACACCTTCACCAATGGCCTTTCCTGGCCTCTCACAGTGCCAAGTCTCTCCATGACCCTTTCATGCTTTCAAAACCAGTACTACTTAGGTGAACCTTAAACATTAACAAGACTAGCCACCACCACAAGGTCTGTCTCTTCCTATACTTCCTATATTTCACCTGAGTATTGCTTCTCTCTTCTTATCACTGCTAATTTCTTAGCTCCAGCTAACCAGCATCAACTGTCTCAGTAATACCTTCTATTCTTGACTCTAAAGCAAGAGCCACATGGTTGAAGTTGCCAAGTTCTGCTGCTTGCTGGGGCTGGAATATGCTGCCCTCCTTGACATCATCACCAGCTTTCTGTTTTCCAGCTCCTTCACTGCCTAAGCTTGGCTGTCCTGGAACTTGCTCTGTAGCCTGACCTTGAATTCAGAGATTTACATGTGTCTGTCTTCTGAGTGCTAGAATTAAAGGCATTTACCACCTCACATGGACACATGAGCTTTTCTTTACCTTTTCACAAGATTTTTATAAGGTCTGGGTTGTAGTTCATATAATCAAGTTGACAACTGACAATAGCCATCACAATCTATCACTTATCAATTTGACATATAATCATATCTCCTTATGTCCAAATGATAACAATAACCAGGTCATAATAAAGCCTAACATGATATAACTATCCCTTCTTTAACTGCAAATGCATAAACAATCAGCTTAGCTGGATTGGATCTTGCCCAGAGTTCACCACTTCCTTCATTCCATTTAATATCCTTGAACACAGGACTAAGCTCCACCCACTTCCTTTTTGAACAGGACAATTTGTATTTTTTTCTTTCTAAGCTTGCTACACTTGATCAAAATGTTCCTCATAAGAGTGAACCACAGGACAAAGTCTAAACTAGGCTTTTTTGAGACTTCCTTTGTTAAAGCAATTAATATAAATAGACTTTTAAGACAATAATTAAAAATGATAGTCTTCACTACATTATCACAAAAATTATCTCTATGCAACATACTAAAATTCTTTTCCTCTGAAACCTCTTAAGCCAGGCCCCCAGAGTTCACATCACCCTCAGCACCAATGTCTTCCATATTCATATTAGGAGGGCCATTAAGCCCCATTGAAAGCATTCCATTGCTTTCCAAAATCTATATTTCTCCAAACAAAAGCATTGACAGGCCTATCATAGTAATAACCCAGTCCCTGGTACCAACTTCTGTCCTCCTTTGGGTTTTATTGCCTTGAAGAGACATCATGACCAGGTCAACTCTTATAAAGGCAAACATTTAATTGGGGCTAGCTTTCAGTTTCAGAGGTTCAGTCCATTGTCATCATGGTGAGAAGCATGGAATTGTGCAGGGAGATGTGGTGCTAGAGAGTTCTATATCATTCTTAATTTGATCCAGGAGGAGGTTCTTTTCTTCACTGCATGGAACTTGGGCTCTAGGAGACATCAAAGCTTGCCTACACAATGCCTCACTTCCTCCAACAAAGCCAACCCTATTCCAACAAGGTCACACCTCCTAATAGGGCCATTTTCCATGGGCCAAACACATTCAAACCACCACACACACTTCATCCAACAAGGCCACACTTCCTAATCCTGTCAAATAGTGGCACTCCCGACTGACCAAGCATTCAAATATAGGAGTCTACGAGTGGCATTTTTATTCAAACCACCATACCCATGTCTCAGTATTTTCTCTGCTATCAAAGGCAGACTTGAACAGTACCCACTATATTGCCTCATGGTTTTGAACACCAATTATATGAAAACAGTTTGGAAAGAAGCACCCCACAAACATCAAAACATAAGTTAAGCGTTGGCTAGCAAAGTTTTAGTCTTTGAAAAATTTGTGTGTATGTGTGTGTATTCAGAAGGCAATTTTGTGGAGTCAGTTTTCTTTCTGCCTTTTTTCTGGTTCTGGGGATGGAAATCAAGTAATTAGGATAGTGCAGCAAGAACTTTTATCCAACTGACCTATCTTTCCAGTCCCTATCTCACTTTTAAACAACAACAACAAAAAAAATTGGTTGTTCCTGATTTGCTTTAAATACTGAAAAATTCCTAGTAGCCCATACATTTACGCATGACTTGCTTATCTTCTGTAAACATTTTCAGCTCTTCTTAAAGTCACCCATTCCTTTTAAACTCTAAATTCAAATAGCCTATCTTATTAGTGTCATTGTCTGTGATGTTTCACAATAGGCCCATTCCTTCCTTAAGACCCGGATGCTTCTCCTGTGACTCCCTGATCTGGATCTCCTACAGCTCTGTTTCCTCTGCTAATTATATTACTCGAGCTCCTTCATTCAGCACATTCATTCATTCATTAAACATTTATTGAACTAACAAAATGACACGAGGGGACACCAGGAGTCATCATGGGTAAAACATAGTTCCCACTTTCATAAAGCTGACTTTTATTTTAGTGAGATGGGACTAGAAAAAAATAGGTAAAATGAACAGTATGTTAGTGAGTGGAGAAATGTTGAGGGTAAGACAGAAGCAAAGCAGGGCAAACAAAGCATGGTCAGAGACGTCTCAGCAAGTGGGTAAGGAAGGAACTTAAAGCAGGCATCAAAGGAAGGAACATTCCAAACAAAGAGAAGGGCAAGGGGACTGGCTGGGGCAGAAACTGATGCAGGAGGCACAGGGTGAGGGGCAATCAGTAAGTCAGAGAACATGCAACACTCCCTGTGTCACAATAAAGGCTCTGGCTTTCATTTTGGAAGAGAATGATTCCCTATTTCCAGAAACTTTAAGTAGAGGAGTGATATCACACCTGTGTTATAACAAGATTGCACTGGTTTCTCTATAATTTAACTGAGAGCAACAGGGGCAAGAACAGAGAGAGCATCATCAGGAAACCCTCCAATTCTTAAGGAAGAGTGGACTGCCCACTGAATCCCCAATGTAGTACTAAGCATGGTGATAGCCAGGTTCTAGCTCCACTTCAGAGGTGGCATTGCTGAGTGGTAACAAACTTCCAATAACTCACATGCAATTCTCACATAATCCATTTCCCACTGTTTTCTAAATACAATTTACTTATTTATTAGCATTTTAAACTTTTTATTGGTTCTTTGTAAATTTCATGTCATGCACCCCAATTCCACTCATCTTCCTCTCCCCTTGTACCTACCCTCCACCCTTGTAACCTCCCTCCAAATGGAGAAAAAAAAAATAAGAATCTCATTGTAGAAGCTGTAGTATGTCACAGTGTGTCCCACAGTATATGCTCTTGTCCACACCTCCTTGCTTGCAAATGTTCATTGTAATGACTCATTGGTCTCGTAGGAGGTCTCTGGCTTCTGCTACTCTATCAATACTGGAACCTCATTAGGACTCCTCGATATCCAGTTGTTGCCCTGTGTCATGGGGATCCTGTACTTTTGGATATGTAGGACTGGTCCTTCATGCACACTATTGGTTCATCTGTGGGGTAGATGTTGGGGTAGGCTAATTCAAAGCCCTGGATCTGGGCCTGAGAACTATCTGAGCTGTTCTGCCAGCTGGCTCTCATGCTCTCACACTCTCATATCCTTGGGGCTGTCTAACCAGCAACCCCCACACCCAGGGCTAGTCCTACCCTATGACCGGGAAAGGTGCAGGGCCCACTTTCCAGAGTGTTGCAGATGGTAATGGCCACTTCTCCCATCCCATGACCCCAGGACCAGTTCTACTACATGCTATAGATAGAGAGGGATGAGGAGGGGAGAAGAGTGTTTCTCCCTGTCCACCCCATTACCCAGCAGACAAGAGGCAGGGCTGGCTCTCCTGGGCTCAGGGCCTTAGTGCAAGCATATCTGCAACCCTCACATCCAGGGCCAGCTCTACTGTGCTACCCAAGTGATGTAGAGCCTGCTCTTCCAAGTGCTGCAGCAGGTGAGGGACAAAGCTTGCTCTCCTGTTCCACACCAGCTCTCCCACCTTGGCCAGTGGTGAGGGCAAAAGGGAGGGCAGGGGATCTCTCCCTAACTAATACTGCAATGCTGCAGACAAGAGGCAGGGCCAGTTCTTCCACACTCACATCCTTGGGGCTTGCTCACCTGCAACCCCCACATCTAGGGTCAGCTCTACTGTGCTTTCCAGGCTTGGTGCAGGGTGAGTTTTCCTTCTCTCATGACTCCAGGGCCAAGTCTCGCACCTATGGCAAGTGATGAGGGGGTAAGGGAGAAGGAGGTTTCTTCCTTGTCCATACCACCACTGGAGAGAGAAGTGGTAGGGTGTGCCCAAGTGGGCCCTTGCAAGGGTCATGTGCCTGGGGTTCACTCCCCGGGAGGGGCCTTCGAACCCAGGCAAAGATCTTTTAGTCTCCACCTTGCTCTCCATCCTAGGAGCTTGTCCAGGCGTGTCTGGTGCCGGACTGGTGGTCATCTCAGTCTAGCTTCCTGTCCAGGCCTCCTGGCACCAGATTGATAGTAGGCTTTGGCTTGCTTTGTCCAGGGAGTGTTAGGCTACTAATTATTCAGATATTCAAAGTTCAGAACACCGAGCATAGACACAGCCTCTCTCCTCTCTGTCATCCACGGACGCACATGTGACATAGCAGCCACACCTACAATGCTTCGAGGAGCAGGTATTTACTAACATTTCATACTGAATTCTGTAAGCTTCTTCATATTCTTCAACAACTGAAACAGATCCCTGGCACATACAGTCCTTAGCATTACATATAGAATGATGGCTCGTAATAACTTTATAGATCTAGAATCACCTAGGAATGTCCATGAGAGATTATCAAGAATAGGTTAGTTTCTGGGAATGTCTGTGAGGGATTAAGGGATTACTGAGATTTTATGAGCCTCTGGCAGGTGTGTGGAGAATTATCTAGATTAGGTTAGTAGAGGTGAGAAGACCCAACTTTCACTGATGCCAGCACTGGTCCATGGGCTGGGGTCCTGGTCTGAATACAAAGGAGAAAGTTCACTGCAAAGCAGCATCCTCTCCTGTGCTTCCTGACAGCAGGTACAATGTAGCCACATGCTTCAAGTCCTGCTGCCATGCCTTCCCTGCCATAAAAGACTTTACCCTGGAACTGTGAGCCACAAACAAACTCTTCTGTAAGTGCCTTTCAGCAGGGTATTCTGCCATAGCAGCAAAACATGGAAGAAATACATGTGGTGCTTAAAAAGCACTTGAGTAAATCTTCCAATAAGAAAAATGACTTCATCTTTCACCTTTTTATTGAAAATAGACTTTTCATATAATATATTCTAATCAAGTTCTCCTCCCCCAACTCCTCTCGGAACCTCCCGCTCTCCACCCACCCAAATTCATACCTTTTCTTTCTCTCCCTCACAAGAAAACAAACAGGCAACAAGCAACTCAGAAACAGAAGAAAAAAAGGGGGGGGGAGTCAAAGAAAGAGCACAAGAAACCCATATAGCCACAGACACACACTTTCATTCACACACAAATCCCATAAAAGCACAAAATTGGAAACCATGATTGATTGATAGCTAGCTAGATAGCTAGATAGATAGATAGATAGATAGATAGATAGATAGATAGATAGATAGATAGACAGACAGACAGACAGACAGACAGACAGACAGACAGATAGATATAAAAACAAAACACCTGTAAGGTTAAAAAAAAACATAGTCTTGAGTTCCTTTTGTGTTGGCCATCTACTGCTGGACATGGAGCCTGTCCCTAGGTGTGGTGTGCATACCCAGGGACATGCCAGTGAGAACATTAGTTTTTCCTTTGCCAGCAGCTGTCATTTGCAGAAAGCTTCTGGCCCAGGTATGGGAGCATGTGTCCACTTCCCTTTTCAGTGTGGGAGCCCTCCACTCTAAAAGTAAGCTTTAGCAACTTAAGGTACGTTTCCGTGCATGGGATCAAACTACTCCCCCCCAAAACTGGACAAGTTAACATTGTTACTTCATTTTGCGTATACAAGTAGTTACGGAGAGTCATTCATTTATAAGCTAGCAATCTAAGAATGAATGCTGGCTTTCAAAAAATCAAAAATCCTATTTTTGATTTAATAATTTTAAAATGTCTTGCAGATTAGAAAAGTGACTTCACAGAAGTAAATGAAGTCTTAGAAGTAGAAGCCTTGGTCTTACCTCCTTGTGGTCTTTACTACGGGGCAAAGCACTTTTATCTAGATTTCCTTTTCATATCTGAGTTAGAATGACTTGGCATTTCTTTTCTTTCTTTGCTGGCATCATGGAAAACTTTTCCTCCAAAGAATTTATAGAGGAGTGTCAAACTAGTCACCCAAAACCTCATCACTAATGGACAAAAAGACTTGAAACTGACCTGGATGACAGAGTCAGAATGCGCAATACAGAATGGCCACCCTTACACTGCCACTTTCCTCTTGCTTTGGCTCCCTCCAAGATTCAGAAACACACATCTTCACTCGAAGCAGGTATCTAATCAATATGCTCACATTTTCTCTTCAAACTTTACATAATATATTGATCTCATAAAGGCAGCAGCAACAGACTCAACTGACCATACATGAATCATTTCTTAATGCGCCTCATGGAAGTTTTATTTCATGCACTTACATGGCTATTTCTCATTGATCAACTGGTTATTCATTTCAATTATGAGATGGGTCACTAGGAAGGAGAATAAGTTATTTCCTCCAGCCTGTTTGTTCTACTTTGTGAATTCTATTTTTCTTCATTTTTTTATTTTTTTTATTTTTTAATGAAAAAGGAAGTGAAAACATTTCGTGATAAAATTAAAGATTTACATGGAAAATGTTTCTGACAAAATTGAAGAAGCATATAGAAAAACACATTAAGATTGACAATGACCATCTTGCCAAAAGCAATCTACAGATTCAATGCAATCCCCATCAAAATCCCAACTCAATTCTTCATAGAGTTAGAAAGAGCCGTTCAAAAATTCATCTGGAATAACAGAAAACCCAGGATATCTAAAACTATTCTCAAGAGTAAAAGAACTTCTGGGAGAATCAGTATCCTAGACCTCAAGCAGTACTACAGAGCAATAGTGTTAAAAACTGCATGGTATTGGCACAATGACAGGCATGTAGATCAATGGAACAGAATTGAAGACCCAGAAATGAATCCACATTCCTATGGTCACTTGATCTTTGACAAAGGAGCTAAAACCATCCAGTGGAAAAAAAATAGCCTTTTCAACAAATGGTGCTGGCTCAAAGGGAGGTCAACATGCAGAAGAATGCAAATTGACCCATTCTTATCTCCTTGCACTAAGCTCAATTCCAAGTGGATCAAGGACCTCTATATAAACCAGACACACTGAAACTAATAGAAAGGAAACTAGGGAAGAACCTTGTACATATGGGCACAGGGGAGAATTTCCTGAATAGAACTCCAATAGTTTATGCTCTAAGATCAAGAATTGACAAATGGGACCTCATTAAATTACAAAGTTTTTGCAAGGCAAAAGACACTGTCAAAAAGACAAAGCAGCAACCAACTAACTGGGAAATCATCTTTACCAACCCTACATCCGACAGAGGGCTAATATCCAATATATACAAAGAACTCAGGAAGTTAAACTCCAGAGAGGCAAGTAACCCTATTAAAAAATGGGGTACAGAGCTAAACAAAGAGTTCTCACCTGAAGAATATCTAATGGCTGAGAAGCACCTAAAGAGATGTTCATCATCCTTAGTCATTAGGGAAATGCAAATCAAAACAACCCTGAGATTCCATCTCACACCAGTCAGAATGGCTAAGATCAAAAACACAAGAGACAGCAGTTGTTGGTGAGGATGTGGAGAAAGAGGAACACTCCTCTGCTGCTGGTGGAATTGCAAGCTGGTACAACCACTCTGGAAAGCAGTCTGGCAGTTCCTCAGAAAACTGAGCATGACACTCCCAGAGGATCCTGTTATACCACTCCTGGGCATATACCCAGAGGCTTCACCTGCATGCAATAAGGACACATGTTCCACTATGTTCACAGCAGCCTTATTTATAATAGCCAGAAGCTGGAAAGAACCCAGATGTCCCTCAACGGAGGAATGGATTCAGAAGATGTGGTATATCTACACAATGGAATACTACTCTGCAATTAAAAACAATGAATTCACGAAATTCCTAGGCAAATGGTCAGAACTGGAAAATATCATCATTAGTGAGGTAACCCAATCACAAAAGAACACACATGGTATGCAGTCACTGATAAGGGGATATTAACCCAGAATCTCAGAATACCCTAGACACAATTCGCATATCAATAGACTTCTAAGAAGATGGAAGGAGAGACCCCTGGTCCTGGAAGACTGGATGTAGGGGAATGCCAGGACAGAGAAGCAAGAGGGGGTTGAATGGGGAAAAGAGGGAGGGAAGGGGGCTTATGGGACTTTCGTGGAGGGAGGAAATGGGAAAGGGGAAATGATTTTGAATGTAAATAAAAAAAACTTAGAAAATAAAATTAAAAAAAAAAGATTGACAATTTTCATGGAAAATTAATGAGTAAATGGTAGACACAAAAAACATTACTAAATTAATTGAAAAAGGAAGTAGAAACATTTTATGATAGAACTGAAGATTTACATGGGAAATATTTCTATTAAAATTGTAGAAAAATATAAAATAACATTAAAATTGAAGATTATCATGGAAAATTACAGATAAAATGGTAGGTATAAAAATATTTCTAAGTTGACTGAAAGTGGAATTATAAACATTTTCTGATATAATTGAAGATCTACAAGGAAAATATTTCTGATAAAATTCAAGAAATATAGAGAAAATCACGCTAAAATTATTTCATGGAAAATTGTACAGATAAATAGGTAGGAATAAAAATATTCCTAAGTTGATTGAAAGTAGAACTATAAACATTTTATGATAAAATTGAAGATTTCCATGGAAAATATTTCTGATAAAATTGAAAAAAAATATATGGAAAAACATTAAAATTGAAGATTATGATAGAAAATTATACAGATAAAATGATAGGCATAAAAATATTTCTAAGTATATTGAAAGTGGAATTATAAACATTTTCTGATAAAATTGAAGATCTACAAGGAAAATATTTCTGATAAAATTCAAGAAATATGTAGAAAAACATGATAAAACTGACTATTTCATGGACAATTATACTGATAAAATGGTAGGCAAAAAATATTCCTAAATTGATGAAAGTGGAATTATAAACATTTTCTGACAAAATTGAAGATTTCCATGGAAAATATTTCTGATAAAATTGAAGTAATATATAGAAAAAATGTTAAAATTAAAGATTATCACAGAAAATAATACAGTTAAAATGGTAGACATAAAAAACATTACTAAATTGAAAGAGGAATCACAAACATTTTCTGACAAAATTGAAGATTTACATGAAAAATATTTCCGTTAGACTTATGGTTTTTGTTGGGGAATTGAGTCCATTGATGTGATAAGATATTAAGGAATAGTGATTGTTGCTTCCTGTTATTTTTGATGTTCTTTGTTTGTCTGGTTACTTTCTTTTGCGTTTGTAGGAAAAAGATTACTTTCTTGCTTTTTCTAGGGGGTAGTTTCCCTCCTCGTGTTAGCATTTTCCATCTATTATCCTTTGTAGGGATGGATCTGTGGAAAGATATTGTGTACATTTGGTTTTATCATGGAATATCTTGGTTTCTCCATCTATGGTAATTGAGAGTTTTGCTGGATATAGTAGTTTGGGCTGGCATTTGTGTTCTCTTAGGGTCCGTATGAGATCTGCCCAGGATCTTCTAGTTTTCATGTCTCAGGTGAGAAGTCTGGTGTAATTCTGATAGGCCTGCCTTTATAGGTTACTTGACCTTTTTCCCTTACTGCTTTTAATATTCTTTCTTTGTTTAGTACATTTGGTGTTTTGATTATTATGTGCTGGGAGGATTTTCTGGTCTGGTCCAGTCTGTTTGGAGTTCTGTAGGCTTCTTATATGTTCATGGACATCTCTTTCTTTAGGTTAGGGAACTTTTCTTCTATAATTTTGTTGAAGATATTTACTGGCCCTTTAAGTTGGAAATCTTCACTCTCTTCTATACCTATAATCCTTAGATTTGGTCTTCTCATTGTGTCCTGGATTTCCTGGATGTTTTGGCTCAGGAGCTTTTTGTATTTTGCATTTTCTTTCACTGTTGAGTCAATGTTTTCTATGGTATCTTCAGCCCCTGAGATTCTTTCTTCTAGCTCTTGTATTCTGTTGTTTATGCTTGCATCTATGACTCCTGAATTCTTTCCAAGATTTTCTATCTCCAGAGATGTCTCACTTTGTGATTTCTTTATTCTTTCTACTTCCATTTGTAGATCCTGGATGGTTTTGTTCAGTTCCTTTACTTGTTTGTTTGTGTTCTCCTATAATTCTTTAAGGGATTTTTGTGTTTCCTCTTTAAGGGCTTCTACCTGTTCACCCATGCTTTCCTGTATTCTTTCGGGGATTTTTGTGTTTCCTCTTTAAGGGCTTTTACCATTTGACCCATGTTTTCCTGTATTTCTTTAAGGGAGTTGTTTATGTCCTTCTTGATGTCCTCTAACAGCATCGTGAGAAGAGACTTTAAATCCAACTCTTGCTTTTCCAGTGTGTTGGGGTATCCAGGACTTGCTGTGGTGGGAGAACTGGGCTCTGATGTTGTCAAGTAGCCTTGGTTTCTGTTGGTAGGGTTCTTGCGCTTGCCTTTCGCCATCAGGTTATCAATGGTGTTAGATGGTCTTGCTGTCTCTGGCTGGAGATTGCCCCTCATATGGGCCTATAAGCCTGAGTCTATACTCCTGGGAGACCAACTCTCTTCTGGCAGGGTCTGTGCACAGAAGACTGTGGAGCTGTCTGGTTTCCTGCTGCAAATGTCGGCCTGAAGGGAAGACTCCTGTCCCAGCAGCTCCACTGATCATATGCCCTGTGCCCTCCTAGCTGTACCCCTCCAGAGAGAAGGTGGAGATCTCACCTCCACACTCAGAAGTGAAATTACTGCTGGGAGATCACTCTCTCCTGGCAGGCTAACCACAGAAGGCTTTGGAGCCTGCCTAGGTCCCTGCTGCAGATGGCGGCTGGAGGGGAAGACTCCTGTCCCCAAAGCAACACTGATCATATGCCCTGTGCGCTCCTAGCTGTACCCTTCCAGAGAGAAGGTGGAGATCTCACCTCTGTACTCAGAAGTGTAACCGCTGCTGGGAGATCACTCTCTCCTGGTCGGCTAAGCACAGAAGGCTATGGAGCTGTCTGGTTCCCTGCTGCAAATGGCTGTTGGAAGGGAAGACTCTTGTCTACTTTGTGAATTCTTATCTACTATTACTTGATATTGAGAGTTTTACTTACTTTTTAAAAAACTTCCTTTTCAAAAATTTCTCCTTTTATTAAAAATAGATTCTTTTCACATATAATATACCCTGATAACAGTTTCCCCTCTCTACTCCTCCAAGTTCTTCCCCATCTTCCCTCCCAGCCTGATCTACTCCCTTTCTGTCTCTCATTAGAAAAGAACAAGTATCTAAGAGGTAACAAGAAAACATAACAAAAATAGAATATAATAAGATAAAACAAAAGTCATCACATCAAAGGTAGGACAAGGCAAATCAATAAAAGAATAAGAGCACAATTGAAAGTGCGAGAATCAAAGACCCACTCACTCACATACTCAGGAATGCCATAAAAACACTAAAAAGGAAACTAGAAAATATGTGCAGAGGACCGGTGCAGAGCCCTGAAGGCCCTGTGCGTGCTGCTGTATAAGGCTCAGTGGGACCATACGAGATTTGCTGCTCAGGTTGATCTAGAGGGCCTTGTCTTCTTGGTGTCCTCCATTCCCTCTGGCTCTTACACTCCTCTTCTATGGGGTTCCCTAAGTTCTGAGGTGGTGGGAGCTGATGGAGACATCCCATGTTCCTTCCAAGGCCTCTCTAAGAGTTTTGTGAGCCTACAGTCAGATAAAGAATCCCGATTAGGTCTGCTGCTACGAAAATGCTGGTGGTCTGTTGTGGAAGGCTGTACAACCTTGAGAACATGGGGCTTCACTGGAGGCCGTGGACCACTGGTCTTGTGCTGTGGGAGCAAGGAGATAGAGCTTTTTATGTCTCTGATTTGTATTCTCTCTACTTCCTCAGTGGAGGACATACAGCCAGCCTCTCCTGCTGCCATGCCTTCCCCATCTACTGCCATGGACAGGCTGTACTCCTCTGAAAATGTAAAACAAAATAACCCCCTTTCCTCAAAAAGGTATTTTACCTTAGCAACAAGAAATCAACTAAGGCAATAACTGACAAAGCCCTTGAATCTAAAAAGCACCCAAAATGTTTCCTGACAAAATGAATGTGAGGGGTAAAATCCTGTATAGAGGGAGGAGTATCAGAGACTCAGCCCCCATAGAAAGAAAGACAGCACTGCTAATATAGAGACTAGGCTTTTAAACAGAATAGTATGTGTGGGACCTTAATGAGACGTATGGCCACGCCTCAGGTTCTAGCCTGACTCCGCATAGGCAGTCACCTGCCTGCAGCCACACTGTCCCTGCCTCCTGGTTACCTGACCACCCAACTCACTATAAATAACACCCCTCAGCGGGTGTTCTCTCTCTCTCTCTCTCTCTCTCTCTCTCTCTCTCTCTCTCTCTCTCTCTCTCTCTCTCTCTCTCTGCTTGTTCTCTCTCGGCCCTCTCTTTGTCTATCTCTCTGTCTTCTCCCCTTTCCACGTGGTCATGGCTTTTCTTATCTATTTTCTCTTCTTTCTTTACCTTTCTATCTCTTTTCTCTTTCTATTTTCTTAATAATAAAACATCAAAGCTATGGGCCGCCTCTTACTAAACTCGCCACACGGAGCTAGCTGGTACGCGCCGTCTGAGACTCTGGGATTCAGCTAAGCCGACAGTCTGAGCACAGGTAACATGCAGAGAGATCCGGGATCTCTCTCTACACCTCCGCGCGCCATGTGCGGGACCTGCTGGCGGTGTGGCCGCCCGCTCCCCGTTAGACCGAGGCACGCGTGCATCTTGCCTGCTTCCCCCAAACCCCTCTGCGGAACTTCCGGGTCCGCCTGCATATGTATGCTACCTTGGCACTAGAGCGAGGCCTGCGCACTGCCGGCCTGGCCTTCCCGCGCCAGGCCCCGTGCTTCCTTTTCTTTTTTCCCCCCCCCACAATTATGATACAATTTAAAACACAAACAGGCAGGGAGGCAAGTGAACACACAAGACCTAAGAGACAGGGATGAGTAAGCCAAGGAAAATTAGATAGAATTGATTTTAACAAGTAATGGTATACATGGGAAGTACTCAGAAATTTGAGGCTAGAATTCTAGTAGGTTTTAATAACTGATTAAATTTTTTCTTTATTCCAATTTAACCAATTTCTCTGTTCTGATGATAAAAGTCCCTAAAACATTCTTTAAAATCTACCCAGTTCTAACTTTCACAGATAAGGTTTTTAGGCCACAAAAACAACAGCAAGCTTCTTCCCAAATACTCATCCAGAACAGCTCACCAGTGGTCTCTACTGTAAAATGTGCTTTTTTTCTTTGAAATCTTCAGACTAATGTGTATAAATAGACCACCACTTATTCATAGATGATTCATTAATAATCAAGTCATGCATATTTATTGTTTATTTTGAGAAGGCTGCCTCCAAGCCATAATGACTGTCACTTTAGTCAAGTCAAAGAACCCAAAGCAATCAGCAGACAAAGCTCCAGCATGCCCCCCAAGAACCCTTCCTCTTTGTATTTAAACACACTTCTAAATGTGAAAAGTGGCTGCAGCTGAAAGCAATGCTAGCAAAAACGAGTGGTTTGACTGGCGAACACACCACAGTGAAAGCTGGGTACAACAACAGATATATTACTTCTGTGGTCATGCAGACGGCCGCAGAGCAAGGAATCCAGGTGAACCGGAAACTAGCAGAACTGCTATTGACAAAGCTGGAGCTCTGACTGACTCATGAGACCTTATCCACTGCCAGTCTAAATAAACAGGACTGCTGGGATTGCTCCTCACAAGTGATGCTTCTTCTCTTTTGTATTCAAGCTACAGAGTTTTTTAGAACTTGTTTAATATAACGTTTACGGTACACTTATAGTATTGTCAAGGTCACAGACATCACTGTGCCAAAGTCAGACCTCACCACCACTGTCTTCCTTAGCCTCTAAGGTCATGAGCTGCCACCTGTCCCTTTTTATGAAAGTAAATAACTTGTTTATCTTCATAGTTTTTCTTCTCCATAGAACGAAGGGCTAAATTAGATGTCATGAATATGATTTTACATGGTCGAAAATTCCTGCTACCATGCCTTGATTCATCCTCCACTTAAAGTTGCTTCGATTATACTTATTTACCGTGAGTGTCCATACATGTGGGTGCATGCACACCCTGGCAGCCGTGAAGATCAGGGGACAACTTAACAACTTCTATCTTGTGGATCCCAGGGATCCAAGTAAGTTGTCAGCTTAGGCAGCACGTGCCCTTATCCACTAAGCCGTCCTGCCAGACCCTAAATTCCTAATTTTAAAATCAGAAAATTAATTTCTCTAGTGCAAATCAGTGAGGCAAGAGCTAGACCTTTATAACATAAACCAACTTATACTGATACACTCGTCTGCCTCATACTGTTTACCTTAGTTTTTGGTCAACAATACAAGCTCAAACAGCCGTAGTTTCAGTTCCTATTGGTCTTATTAGTAGTGAGGAAAATTCGCAGATGGAATGTTTTTGAAGCAGAGAGAACTAGCATTGGACTAAGGCCTCACTAGCATTCAAACATCCCAATACAGAAACCTAGGCTGCAAAGTACTTTGGAAGAGTGGTGGAAAGTCTCGGAGGTGGCCTCAGAAGCAAAGCCTTTCTAGCTTTCTCCTGCCCACTTGTCTCCTCGCACATGGACTGAGTCACGGGCAGCAGCATTCCTTTTGCCCAACACAATTTTGACCACAAAGCCTAAACCTACTATGCTACCTTTTCCTTGCCTTCCTGCCATAGAAAGTTCTTTAGTTGGCCCTTGCAACATATCCCTGCAATCCCAGCGTCTTAGGAGTCTGAATCAGGAAATTCCAAGACAGATTTCTACTTGGGCTACAAAGCAATTTCAGGGCCACCTGGGTTACTTAGCAAGATCTTGTCTCAAAACAGAATGTAAACAACAGTAATAAGAAAGAGCTGGGTTTATACAGATCCATGCAAGATAAAGGAGCATTTATTAATTTAAAATAACAGATATTGTCTCTTCTACTCCATGTTTGACTTTATAAAAATGATGGAGTCATATAGCACATACCAAGAACAATCATCAAAGTTAAGAGAAAAGTACCTGTTTGTAGCCTAAGAAAAATTACTATGGCATTACTAAATGAATATGCACTTTCGCAAGCTTTCAAATGTTTAACAGGTGACATTTAATAGTAAGGAAACTAAATGCTTAAATAGAAAGGAGCAGAAACACCTGGGCAGGTCTGCAAGCATCGTCCTCTATTTAGCATGCAATTTCATTTTCAACATAATTAGCTTAAATGAGCTTCTAAATTTGGGTGATGTATTGCACATGTAATTAAGATTTAATTAAAAATGTTCTGTAATAAATTGTTTTCCATTTCTGACAAATCACATTAGAGAGGTAGATTTTGATTTGGAAATAGTTTTTTAAATGTGTTAATCATCTGTGCTGAAAATATGAGAAAGAAAAAAAGCAGTTCAGATGAAAGTCACTTGGGATTTAAATAAGAAATAAAGAATACAGCTGGCCCTTACATCATTATGAAGTTTAGCTGAAGAGGATGGTTAACACTCATTCATTTTTATAAACAGCAATCTTTTTATTCTTACAAAATATACAAATACAGATTAAAAATTAAACTGTGAACATTCTTATATACGAGTCTAGCCTCTTGATAAAAAGCTGCAGCAAAGTTCTGTACCTACCTGCTAAATCCTGATACAGAGATGAGCCCTCTGTTGCCAGTCCAAGACAGATTAAGCCACTGGACAAGGGCACAGCGAGCCTGTAGGAACTCCAGGGAAGTATCGTCTAGCTTGGCCCAGTATGGCTGCAGGTTGAGGTGGATATACTGCAGGGGATCGCAGCAATGCTGGTGGAGGAGCCTGCAAGTCTGTGCTAGTCTACACAGGTCTGGTAGTGAAAGATGATTCAGAATCAGTTGAATGAGCTATATAAAACAGAAAGCCAAGATCACCAACAGTGAAGGACAGTAGTGCTTTAAACACAAACACACACACACACACACACACACACACACACACAGAATGTGGTTTAATAAAGAGCAGTATAACTGATTCAAACATTATCTTCACGAAGTAGATAAATCAACATTTACCACATTATCCAACACATACATTAGACTGTACCACATTTAAAAATTGCTCAAATTCTCAACTCATGCTGACAACTCATTTTTATGCAGCACGAAGATATACACACATAGTCAAGGTTTTATACAAGCCAGACATTGGTGCTACAAAAGGAAAAGAACTTCCACTCTGAGTTCTAGGGAAATCAGTAAATAGGATAAGCTAAGCAAGGTTTCACTGGAGTCGTGCAAGTAAACGCCTTCCAGGCAAGTGCCACTTATAGGTAAAGGGGGGAGGGGTGGAAAGAGTCTAGTGGTGAGGATGGCAGTATATACGGAGTTTTACTTGGATTTACCCTGAAAGGAATGAAGATTCAAATTACAGTGAGACAGTATGCTTTGTGCTTTCAGACACATGGGGCTCTCAATGAAAAGGAAGCAAGCTAAAACAGAATTCCAGGAAAGCAGGGAAAAGACAAACCCCACTGAAGGCAGCCAGCAGCAACCATGGGACAGCATATATTATTAACAAACTAGAAACAAAAAGATAACTTTGATTACAATTATCCATTTGAACTAGTCCCAGATTTGTTTCCAGTTGGGGCTTTCTAAACTAGTTTTCAAAGAACTGTCTTAAGTGCCCTAAACTGAACCAAGAATCAGAATAAAAAAATTCATGTTTGTTTAATGACAAAAAATCTTATTTAGATGCGAGGAGTTAAGTTTTTTTAACATAAAACTATTTACCTGAATTTTCTGCTTTTGTAAGTAATTATACCTTTTAACATAAATGATCTTCTTCGGTTTAACATAAATTCCATATTAATGTTAGATCAGATTTCACTGTTTTGAGTTGAATATTCTAATATTCAAATGAATAACAATATAATCTTTAAGATAAGTTTAAAGATTATTTATAAGACATGAGCAGTTGCTGATTAACATATTGTATCTAGTGAGGCTTGGGGTACATTTGCTATTTCTTTCTAGCATTTGAACTATGCTATAAAATGACCTAAGTATGTTTGTATGCCTGTGTATGTATTTATTAGAAAAACATGGAAATAGAAATTATTAGTATAAAAGCTCTGACTGCAACGTAGCTTTTTTTCTAGATTTTCTCCTGGGCCTATCTTATGTTGCTTTATAAAACTCAGCTTTTACCAAAACAAACCAAATACTACATCACTAAGCTAGCAAGAACCCTCACTGTCCTCTATGATGTAGGTACAGTTAGATCACTTGTCTCTGAGTACAAATCCCATTACTTCAGGTCATCTTAAATGCCCCCTTCTCCTTATAGTGCTTCTTAGCAATTTCACATCCCCTGATCCTAAACCTCCTCACTGGCTTTAAGAACCCATGATGTATTCAATAAGAGCCCAATCTCTCTCCTTAAGTGAGAAGTACCACTGAAGAGTCTCTATCATAAGCAAATACGTTAATGAATTTTCATTGTTCAGATAACCCTGTTTACATGAGCATTATTACACAAACAAAAAATATGGAGGTAAGAATTTATAAAAGCAAACACAGAAGTGTTGGGGTTGGTCTTGTGTGTTGTATATCCAGGTGCTTAACTCTGTGCCCCAGGATCAGATTGGGGTCTGGACATGAGCATTGTATTGACCAATGTCTGTAAAGAATGCTCCCCAAAAATCTCTGATTGGATAATAAAAGGCTAGAGGCTGTGACAGGGCAGGAGACAAAAGCAGAACATGGAGATGGACTGTGTGCATGTGGCCCAGAGAAAATCGTCCTGAGGATACACTGCAGCCTATGGCTGGGATGTAGGTTAGAACAGCTCAGAACTTGCCCAGCATAGTACCACAGCTAGTTAATAAAAAACAGCAAATCCGTGTCTTTTATTCAAGCTATATGGGCTAGCCTAGGGGCAGAACCCCCTATAAAATTATTTTTCTAAAGAAGAGAGATGGAAAATGAGTTAACCAAACACACATCAGAGATCAGCACTATTAAAAGTTGCTTTTTTTTGTTTTGGTTTGGTTTTACTTTGCTTTATTTTCTGATCTCTTCCAGATAAGATGAACTTCTATTCTTGGGTGTGCACTAAAAGAATGAAAGTATATTCACTGCTCAGCATCTTGCTTTTCTTAATTAATGATCTATCCTGTACATCTTTATCTGTACAAATAGGCCCACCCCTTTCCATTTCACACATGTGACACTGTAACAATAACAGATGTTTCCTGATTTATTTCCTGCTATTTTCTTTATTGCAAATAATGCTGCAATATCATTGTATGTGTTATGTATGCATGTTCATCTTGGTAAACTGGCAATATATCCTTAGGATAAGATTCATACATTTAAAAGTTGCCCTTCTGAATGTTCATATCAAGCTATATATTCATAGCATATGTAAGTATCCATCCACCTAAATACTTGACAATATTGGTATTAAAACTTCGCCATTCTTAGGGGTAACAAAGGCAGGGAATGTGCTGAACTGTCTTCATTCCTCCAGCCCTCTTCCTCATCCTCCATCACCTCCTTTTCACATTCCTTTTTATTTTTACTATTGTTGTTAACAGCAAAAATGCAATCCCAAAGGTGCTGTACATATTTTCTTCTTTCCTATTGGTCTATTTCAAGTGTTTCAACTCAGCTTCATTTGGCTATCGATCATTTCTCTCATTTTCATAATCTTCAATGTCAATCAAGTTTTCTCCCTCAGTCTATATGTATATGTTAGAATGCAAGTGAGAATCATGCCACTTATCCAGAATTTTCTTGATTATTTTCCTTTTTCTTAGGTGAACTTTTAAAATTAAAAAAAAAATCTGTTTATATTTCAATTGGGACTTCAGTAACTACATTATAACTTTAAGAAAAACTGACACACACAGGGGCATATGATCAGTGGAGTAGCAGGGACAGGAGTCTTCCCTTCCAGCCGCCATTTGCAGCAGGGAACCAGGCAGCTCCAAAGCCTTCTGTGCTTAGTCCACCAGGAGAGAATGATCTCCCAGCAGCAATTTCACTTCTGAGCCTGGAGGTAAGATCTCCACCTTCTCTCTGGAGGGGTACAGCTAGGAGTGTCAGAAACAGCAGGCCAGCACCCCACGACCTGGGGTGGGGGGACACAGCCGGACAGGAACTTTCCATTCTGCCCATGACTGCCTGGGGTAAGGACAGATATGGAAATGGGCTAAACAGAGAACTACCTTGCCTAGGGTGAGGACAGAGAGGGAAGTGACTAGGCAAAAAGATAATGCCAGGAAATACCATGAATACCATAAGGTGGGCAGGACAGGACCAAATGACAGAGACAAGATCCCCATTCAAGTTGACCAATAATTTTAAACGTTGATCAGGTTAACCAATCGCAGTCTTCCAACTCAGGCAACTGCTGAACTCCCCACCAAAATGTTTATAAAAAGGGTATATTTTGTGAGTTTGGGGTCTCCTATTGCCTGCCTGCTGGGGGACCCCAAAGTACATTGGAACATTAATCCTCTTGCAGATTGCAGCGATTCTGGTCTCTGTGGCCTTATTGAGTGGGGGTCTTCCAACGGATTCTAACATCAGCACACAGGGAATACAATCAGGAGCCTTCCCTTCAGGCCAACATTTGCAGCAGGGAACCAGACAGCTCCACAGCCTTCTGTGAACACATGTTGCCAGAAGAGAGTTGGTCTCCCTGGAGTACAGACACAGGTTTACAGGCCCATAGGAGGGACAAGCTCCAGCCAGAGACAGCAAGACCATCTAACACCAGAGATAACCTGATGGCGAAAGGCAAGCACAAGAACCCTACCAACAGAAACCAAGGCTACTTGACAACATCAGAGCCCAGTTCTCCCACCACAGCAAATCCTGGATACCCCAACACACTGGAAAAGCAAGAGTTGGATTTAAAGTCTCTTCTCACGATGCTGTTAGAGGACATCAAGAAGGACATAAATAACTCCCTTAAAGAAATACAGGAAAACATGGGTCAAATGGTAAAAGCCCTTAAAGAGGAAACACAAAAATCCCTGAAAGAATACAAGGGAGCATGGGTGAACAGGTAGAAGCCCTTAAAGAGGAAACACAAAAGTCCCTTAAAGAATTACAGGAAACACAAACAAACAAGTGAAGTAACTGAACAAAACCATCCAGGATCTACAAATGGAAGTAGAAACAATAAAGAAATCACAAAGTGAGACATCTCTGGAAATAGAAAGTCTTGGAAAGAATTCAGGAGTCATAGATGCAAGCATAAACAACAGAATACAAGAGATAGAAGAAAGAATCTCAGGGGCTGAAGATACCATAGAAAACATTGACTCAACAGTGAAAGAAAATGCAAAATACAAAAAGCTCCTGAGCCAAAACATCCAGGAAATCCAGGACACAATGAGAAGACCAAACTTAAGGATTATAGGTATAGAAGAGAGTGAAGATTTCCAACTTAAAGGGCCAGTAAATATCTTCAACAAAATTATAGAAGAAAAGTTCCCTAACCTAAAGAAAGAGATGTCCATGAACATATAAGAAGCCTACAGAACTCCAAACAGACTGGACCAGACCAGAAAGTCCTCCTGGCACATAATAATCAAAACACCAAATGCACTAAACAAATAAAGAATATTAAAAGCAGTAAGGGAAAAAGGTCAAGTAACCTATAAAGACAGGCCTATCAGAATTACACCAGACTTCTCACCTGAGACATGAAAACTAGAAGATCCTGGGCAGATCTCATACAGACCCAAAGAGGACACAAATGCCAGCCCAAACTACTATACCCAGCAAAACTCTCAATTACCAGAGATGGAGAAAACAAGATATTCCATGTTAAAACCAAATTTACACAATATCTTTCGACAAATCCATCCCTACAAAGGATAACAGATGGAAAACGCCAACATGAGGAGGGAAACTACCCCCTAGAAAAAGCAAGAAAGTAATCTTTTTCCATCAAACCCAAAAGAAAGTAACCACACAAACATAAAAAGAACATCAAAAATAACAGGAAGCAGCAATCACTATTCCTTAATATCTTATAACGTCAATAGACTCAATTCCCCAACAAAAAACATAGTCTAACAGAGATGTTTTTCATGTGGATCTTTGATTTTATCAGAAAATGTTTGTGACTCCTCTTTCAATTTAGTAATGCTTTTTGTGTCTACCATTTTGACTGTACTATTTTCCATGATAATCTTTAATTTTAACATTTTTTCTGTGTATTTCTTCGATTTTGTCAGAGGTGTTTTTCATGTAGATCTTCAGTTTCGTTGGGGGGGCGGTGTTTGTAGTTCCACTTTCAATCAATTTAGGAATGTTTTTGTGCCTACCATTTTCTCGGTATAATTGTCCATGATAATCTTCAACTTTAAGGTTTTTCTGTATTTTTCTTCAATTTTGTCAGAAGTATTTTCCATGTGGACCTTCAGTTTTATCAGACAATGTCTATAATTTTACTTACAATCAACTTAGGAACATTTTTATATCTTCCATTTTATCTGTATAATTTTCCATGTAGCAGTCAGTTTTAATGTTTTTCTACATATTTTACTATATAGAAAACTACTATATAGTTTTAACTATATATTTCTTGAATTTTTTTTGGGAATATTTTCCTTGTAGATCTTCAATTTTATCAGAAAGTGTTTATAATTCCACTTTCAAAAAACTTAGGAATATTTTTATGCCTACCATTTTTCTGTATAATTTTTCCATGAAATACTCAATCTTAATATGTTTTTATGCATTTCTTCAATTTT
The DNA here is from genome assembly GCA_036184795.1 of Tokudaia tokunoshimensis. Classification (NCBI taxonomy): domain Eukaryota; kingdom Metazoa; phylum Chordata; class Mammalia; order Rodentia; family Muridae; genus Tokudaia; species Tokudaia tokunoshimensis. Next base: position 10,161,195 of record BTHU01000005.1, on the reverse strand, counting down.
ATCAGAGATATTTTCCATGTAAATATTCAATTTTACCAGAAAATCTTTATAATTTCACTTTCAATCAAGTTAGAAATATTTCTAAGCCTACCATTTTATCTTTATATTTTCCATGATAATCTTCAATTTTAATGTTTTTCCATATATTTTTTCAATTTTATCAGAAATATTTTCCATGTAAATCTTCGATTTTATCAGAAAATGTTTATAATTCTACTTTCAATCAACTTAGGAATATTTTTATTCCTACCAATTTATCTGTATAAATTTCTTCAATTTTATCAGAGATATTTTCCATGTAACTCTTCAATTTTATCAGAAAATGTTTTTCCTTCTACTTTCAATCAATTTAGGAATATTTTTATGCCTACCATCTTATCTGTATAATTTTTCATGAAATAGTCAGTTTTAACATGTTTTTCTATATATTTCTTTAGTTTTATCAGAAATATTTTCCTTGTAGATTTTCAATTTTATCAGAAAACGTTTATAATTCCACTTCCAATCAACTTAGGAATATTTTTATGCCTACCATTTTATCGGTATAATTTTTATATGAAATAGTCAATCTTAACATGTTTTTCTATATATTTCTTCAATTTTATCAGAGATATTTTCCATTTATATTTACACAATGGAATACTACTCAGCAATTAAAAACAATGAATTCATGAAATTCTTAGGCAAATGGGGAACAGGGGGAGGGAAGAGGGCTTATGGGACTTTCGGGGAGGGGGAACCAAGAAAGGGGAAATCATTTGGAATGTAAATAAAGAATATAGAAAATAATAATAATAATAATAATAATAATAATAATAATAATAATAATAATAACAATAATAATAAAAAGAAAAACTGACACTGTGGGATTCATGTGTACATGGATATACATGCATGACACTTTTGACTTACTGTGTTTTTCTACTTAAGGACATTGGTTTAACATTTAACAATCTTTAATGTCCCAGGAGTTCCTAAAGCTCTAGATATTTATCTATTGCAGTCTGTCAAAGCACTTTTATTTCCTAATTCTCCTAGTCTAATATATAATCATTTTGCCTGGAAATGATTTTTATACCCTGCTTATGTCTTTCTCATGGCCAAAGTATTAACAAGAACTTTCAGAATGGTATTAAGTAATGTTTTGTTGTCAGTTTTATTTTCAGTTTAATTCAAATTATCTAATAAGGCCATGAAAACGAGGCACATATCCAGTTTCAAAACTTTAATAAACATTTTTTAAAGACATAGTCTCATTCTGTAGGCCTGGCTGGACTGGAACCTTTTAGACATCTCACTTCAGCTACATTTTTCAAGTGTTTCAAGAGGATATGTGGCTAGAGGCTACCATCTAGAACCTAGTATTTCTACTATTTCATAATTATGTAAGATATTAGCTTAACTAGCAAACAACTGGGAATTTACTTTTTGAAGAATGAATAACAATACAAAGTCCTCTCCTAACTGTCATTTTGCCCATTAGTATTGTCACCTACTGGAGTAGACCCTGAGATTAATTTTCCTTTTGACTTAGTACTTCGATATTACCATCTTGACTTTAATACCAGGAATAAATCATTGAAGATCTTTGTATTATTTTAAATTAATTCTATTAGTATTATATCATTTATATAGAAATAAATCCACATTAAGAAAATATAGTGAAAAATTATTATTACAGTCTTATATAGTAATATACTAATTCATAAAAGTTGTTTTTCTTTATTATATATAAGTTTAATTAGAAATGATTGTTACATATTTGAAAGAAACTGAGTTATCTGACCTTGGCATCCAAAGTACCTCAAGATTTACAAAATTTATAATGTAGTATTTTTAGCAATAATATTCAAATTTCTTTCATAGAATTCTTTTCTTTTCTTTTCTTTTCTTTTCTTTTTTTTGAGACAGGGCTTCACTACGTAGCACTGACTGGCCTAGAACTCACCAAGATTTATTTGTCTCTGTCTCCTGAGTGCTGGAATTAGGATGTTCACCACCACACTAGCTCCATGGAACTTTTAAACACATTGTGCAAACAGGTATCTTGAATCAGAAAATAAATAACTTATTTCTTCCAAATAATTACTGCTTAAATAACTCCTAGCATCTTCTGGTATAATCCAAATCTTCATATTAAAAAGTATATATTATATGGAGATATATAATATTAATATAATGACATTCTTATACATAATATAATCTTTTGGAAAATGACAAAATATGAAAAGTCATCAAATCTGTAACATTAAACATTGTAACATGTGAAAGAGTTCTTCAGGAGTTTTACTAAATAAAAGGTGACAGAACTTAGACCACATAGACACAGCTCTTAATCACTAACTACTAATATAGTATCTAGTGTCTATGAAGCTGCTTAGAAGTACATCTTAGCCTCAAGCACCTTTAGAAGAAAACAATGAATAGAGGACGTGGGATGTTCAAAAGCACCCCATTCACATCTGATTCACCTGCTCTCAAACCTCAATCTAATCTTTGAGACGATCTGGCCTGTTTTATAGCACTGACTCTACACTACATCCTTTTACATCACATGTAATCAGTGTCCTTCAAGAATGCTGGCTCTATATCCTGCTTTCTCTAGAGTGTGTTGTTTTTGTTTTTCTTTTTTCTTTTTATTGGATATTTTATTAATTTACATTTCAAAATCCCCCTTTCCTAGTTTCCCCTCCAGAAACCGCCTATCCCATCCTCCCTCTCCCTGCTTCTATGAGGATGCTCCCCCAGACATCCATCCACCCAATCCCGCCTCCCCACCTTGGCATTCCCCTACACTGGGACATTAAGCCTTCCCAGGACCAAGGACCTCTCCTCCCATTGATGCCCTACAAGGCCATTCTCTGCTACATATGCAGCTGGAGACATGGGTCCCTCCATATATACTCTTTGGTTGGTAGTTTAGTCCATGGAAGTTCTGGGGGTACTGGCTGGTTCAACCCCTTCCTATGGGGTTGCAAACCCCTTCAGCTCCTTCAGTCCTTTCTCTAACTCCTCCATTGGGTACTCTGTGCTCAGTCCAATAGTTGCCTGAGAGCATCCACCTCTGTATTTGTCAAGCACTGGCAGAGCCTCTCAGGAGACAGCTATATCAGGCTCCTGTCAGCAAGCACTTCTTGGCATCTGCAATATTGTCTGGGTTTGTGATTATGCAATGGATATCCAGGTGCATACTAGTCTCTGGATGGCCTTTCCTTCAGTCTCCGCTTGACACTTTGTCTCCATATTTCCTCCCTTGAGTATTTACAGGAACACTCCTCCATTACTGGTGGGATTGCAAGCTGGTACGACCACTCTGGATATCAGTCTGGTGGTTCCTTAGAATATTGGACAGAGTACTACCTGAGGACCCATCTATACCACTCCTGGGCATATACCCAGAAGATGCTCCAACATGTAATAAGGACACATGCTCCACTATGTTCATAGCAGCCTTATTTATAATAGCCAGAAGGTGGAAAGAACCCAGATGTCCTTCAGCAGAGGAATGGATACAAAAAATGTGATACATTTATACAATGGAGTACTACTCAGTTATTAAAAACAGTGGCTTCATGAAATTGTTAGGCAGATGGATGGAACTAGAAAACATCATCCTGAGTGAGGTAACCCAGTCGGTCACAAAAGAACACACATGGTATGCACTCACTGATAAGTGGATATTACCCTAAAATATAGGAATACCCAAGATACAATTCACAGACCATATGAAGCTCAAGAAGTAAGACCAAAGTGTAGAGTGTGTTGTACTGACTAAACCTTTGGTACATATTTGAAACTGTCTATAGGCTTTTTACTTTCATTATATAAACAAGCTACAATTTCACAATCCATAACACAGAGACCCTACTCTATTGAACCCCTGTTTCCTATGGCTGGGGCAGGTCATAGCTACAACAAATTTACAAACATACTTTCATTTATATACTCTTCATTGTAGAATAAAAACATATATAAAATTGCCTGATTAATATGGACAATTTCTGGGATATTAGCTATTATTCCATATTCTTCTCTCCCATTCAAAATGTTATACAAAAACCATAAAGCATATTATAATCATGCATCTACTCTAGGTTTTTAGCAAATTGTTTACTAATTATAAATTATCTTTGACTCCCATCCCAACCAATTTTACTAAGCATTGAAAAAGACAGCATCTTGAAGACCAGTGGCTGGCTGGAAAAAATGCAAAGCTTGTGGTAAATGCAGCGCTCCTTGGAACAGTGGAAATGGCAGTTCAGCAAGGCGAAGGTGGCCCTGAAGCTCCTGTCCATGTGAATGCAGCTATGTATGTGGCATCTCCATTCAGTTCCATGTCCTGTTCTCTACTTGACAGATCTAATGTTGCAGGCATACAGGAACGCTGATGTTCCCAGCAAGCCACAGTTGTTCTCATCTTTGAATATTCTCCTCCCTCAGCCTCCATCATTTCTTTTAATGCTAAGAAGAGCTAGGCATTTTTAATAAGGTTTTGCTAAAATTTGAAATCATTTAAATATATTAAATCTAGATTCCTATCTTTTTTAAATCTTTTTTTATTATTTTCTATATTTTTTTATTTATATTCCCAATGATTTCCCCTTTCCTGGTTCCTCCCTCCCCGAAAGTCCCATAAGACCTCTTCCCTCCCCCTGTTCCCCACTCTACCCCCTCTCACTTCTCTGTCCTGGTATTCCCCTACATCCAGTCTTTCCAGGACCAGGGGTCTCTCTTTCTGTCTTCTTGGAAATCTATTGATATGCGAATTGTGTCTAGGGTATTCCTAGATTCTGGGTTAATATCCCCTTATCAGTGACTGCATACCATGTGTGTTCTTTTGTGATTGGGTTACCTCACTAAGGATGATATTTTCAAGTTCTGACCATTTGCCTAAGAATTTCGTGAATTCATTGTTTTTAATTGCAGAGTAGTATTCCATTGTGTAAATATACCACATCTTCTGAATCCATTCCTCCATTGAGGGACATCTGGGTTCTTTCCAGCTTCTGGCTATTATAAATAAGGCTGCTATGAACATGGTGGAGCATGTGTCCTTATTGCATGCCGGGGAAGCCTCTGGGTATATGCCCAGGAGTGGTATAACAGGATCCTCTGGGAGTGTCATGCCCAGTTTTCTGAGGAACCGCTAGACTGCTTTCCAGAGTGGTTGTACCAGCTTGCAATCCCACCAGCAGTGGAGGAGTGTTCCTCTTTCTCCACATCCTCGCCAACACGGGATGTCTCCTGTGTTTTTGATCTTAGCCATTCTGACTGGTGTGAGGTGGAATCTCAGGGTTGTTTTGATTTGCATTTCCCTAATGACTAAGGATGTTGAACATTTCTTTAGGTGCTTCTCAGCCATTCGATATTCTTCAGGTGAGAACTCTTTGTTTAGCTCTGTACCCCATTTTCCTATCTTAATAGTTTTCAGAAGTGGACAAAAACGAAAGCTGACTCACTTTCTAGAGGTGAACTGCTGTTACACAGATATCGGAGCCCTAAGGAATGACATTATCACCATCTCATACCCCTCTCTCCTAACTCAACCGTCCCATATAGTGTCCCTTTCTCCTTTAAGGTATGGATGATCTTGCACAATCTGTGATGTCCCCTGCCCAATTAAGGGCTGAGTAAACCCGTGGGTCTCTGTTTATTGACTGAATACTTTGGACCCTTAAATTCTTCTATGCCTAACAAGTTTAGCTACTTTACAGATGTGCCACAGTATTTTAACTGTAAAATGTTCAACGGATGTAGTTGTTATTACTCTTTGGCATTCAAGAGGCTAATCATTCCATTCAAGTTTAACTACTTATATCATTATACTGAAAAGTAAAACACCCATCAATTTATAAGAATAATATCTAGAGGAGTTATCCAGGTCTAAAATTTTCATTTAAAAACTGACCATATTATTTTTTAGCATCATACAATTGTTTTCAAAGGGAGGGATAAATACCTGGCCTACCTGCCCCCCCCCCCCAGAGTGTTAGAAACAGGTGGGGAGAGATTTCAACATTGCATAGCTATAGAATTCTCCTCATATTTGATGTTTGGACCTAGGGAGGCTAAATAACCACAGAAGGACTGCCTAAGAAGACAGACATACTGAAAATAAGATTTCAAACAAGTTTTTCTAGGAGCACTGGGCAGCCTAGACCAAAACTTAGAGTCAGAATATAGACTAAGGGTTGGTAAAGATGACCCTCAGGGAAACTGTAGCTATGAAGTGGGATAAGCATTCACCCATTAATATCCAGTATAAAGGCATAAACTCAGGCACATACTACTATATTGAACAATTAAGAAAAGTGAAGTACAGTGTATTATTGATGTATGTACTGGGTTCTTACTATGTACTGATAGAACAATACGAGTTAATAGTTTATCCATAATCTATGAAGCCAATCCAAAACAAAAGTTAAATTCTTTAAGTGTCTTTAGTTTTCCAAACCCCAAATCTCTAACACATTAGATTTTATATGCCTCTCCAATACTGCTGTTCTCCCGATAACTGGCTAAGCAAGCATCTGTTTCAGCATTAAACCCCAGGATTGTTATATCCAATATTGCAACTATTTTGGCTTACCTCATATGGTAGTTTATCAAAATATCCATTATTTGACCCATCCCCAAGGGCTGCACTGCTAAACTTTTTGTTAAGAGCGTCCATGTCACAGCCGTCCTTCTCTTCATAGTCATCATCTTCTATATCATTCATGTCTACAAGTGCAGTCTTGAGAGAGAGCAGTGGCTTGTCCTTCGTACCATGTAGCACAACTGCATCTAATTCGGTGTAATAATCCAGAAGAGAACTATTTACTTCCAGTCGTATAAGGTTTGTGGGGAAATTTATTTGCTTAATGCAAGGTTTAAACTGGCGAGCCTGGGAAGCATTCACCTTCATAGGTCTCTCTGACCAAAGAATCTCCCATCTGCCAAAGAAAGAAACGTCCCTACAGTTTAGAATGAGATCTACAAATACTCTTAGGGCACACTTCCCTACCCCACCAGTACAGTGATCAAATAAGCTGAAAAGAACCAAACACAAGATTCACTTCCAGAATATTATTTTTAAAACTAAAAAACTCAATGTCAGGTATCTCTACTAAAAATATTTTTACAAGCCATCCAAAAGTTCAGTGTTTTCCCAAAGATTTCACATTGGTTAAAGACTAGAATCAATACTTACAGATATCTTAAGACTCAAATTCAGTTTTACAGAATAATAAACCCTGACAAAACTAAGCAAACACAATGAAGCAGATTCTCAACGGACTCGGAAGCAGAGCTGATCCCCTTACTTCAGATGTCTCCTCCTCAGCATGTTTATTTTTGTTATTGGCCCCATGAAAACTCAAAATTCCACGTTCTTTCTGTGTGGGAGCATGTATACATGTAGGTGCATGTGCATGGAGACCAGAGGAGGACAACCAGGAGTGTCATTCCTCAAGCACCACTCACCTTGGTTGGGTTTTGGTTTTGGTTTTGGTTTTTGTTGTTGTTAAGATTGTCTCTACTTCTGCCCACACTAAGCTTACAAGTGTACACCACTATGTCTGTTATGATTTCAATATGCTTGGCACTGGGACTTGAGATATGGGTCTTATTGGAATAGATGTCACCTTGTTGGAGGAAGTCACATTGACTTCTGTTTTAAGGTTTTATTGCTGTGAAGAGGCACCATGACCAAGGCAACTCTTATAAAGGACAACATTTAATTGGGGCTGGCTTTAATTTAATTGGGTGGGCTTTGAGACCTTTCTCTAGCTGCATGGAAGCCAATTCTGTTTGCCTTTGGATCAAGATGTAGAACTCTCAGCTCCTTCAGCACCATGCCTGCCTGGATGCTGCCATGCTTTCTGCCATGATGATACTGTACTGAACCACTGAACCTGTAAGCCAGCCTCAACTAATTGCTGTCCTTTATAAGACTTGTCTTGGTCATGGTGTTACTTCACAGCAATGGGAACCCTAACTTAGACAATGCCCTACTAATTTCATATGGGACCTGGGAATGAAACTCATGTCCTCAAGCACTTTACAGACTTAGCCATCTCCCAGCCTTCAAGCAATGTTTTCCTATTTTTAAAATGCAGTCCAGATACTCAGGAAATTGTCTTATATGCCCTTATCCTGAATTAACATTTTTTATTCTTTTAGTCATACCTATATCATAATATTTAACAAGCATCTAACATATAACAAAAGAATATCATTCTCTCCTGTCCTCTGTCTGAACGCTGCCATGCCTCCTGCCATGATGATAATGGACTGAACCTCTGAAACCAAAAGCCAGCCCCAATTAAATGTTGTCCTTTATAAGAGTTGCCTTGGTCATGGTGCCTCTTCACAGCAATAAAACCATGAAACAGAAGTCAATCTAAATAATATCACCAAATAATGAGAGAGACAGAGAATTAACTGGCCACCTAGATACCCAAGGAATTAGGTTACATCTAATTGAGCTGTTGGCCAAAAGGGCCCCACAGGAACCCTCAAACAATCCAAGCTATTTCTAAGACAATATTTTGCTTCCACAAACTGACAGCCAGGTTCCACTGGAGAACTTTCACAACTCAGTGAACAAGGAGAAGTTGAGTTGGTGCCTATATATACACAGCCTTCACCCCTATGTTCTAACATCTTAGGTACAGGAAATAACTCTGCATGCTATCAAAAGAGAAACATAAACCAAGTTATCCACAACCCCTTTGATCTACAATGGTGTTCAGCCTACAAGATTTGCTCAGGCAATGGTGGCAGAAAGCTTGTGGAAGTAATCAACCAGTAACTGATTTGACTTAAGGCCCACTCCACAAAATGGAATCCATACCCAACACTTCTTAGAAGTTGCAAGAATGTGAGACTAGATAGCCTAGAAACTTAGGGTAGAACCATAGTCTACTGTTCTAAAATAAAAGGTAGTAATAGAAGAGCTCCAATTATACTCATAGGTCAGTGCCTTGTTCAGCCACCATCAGACAAGCTTCCTGTTAAAGTAGATGGGAACAAATACAGAGACCCACAGTCAGACATTACACACACACACACACACACACACACACACACACACACACACACACACAGAGAGAGAGAGAGAGACAGAGACAGACACAGAGACAGAGACAGAGAGACATAGACAGAGAGAGACAGAGACAGAGACAGACAGACAGACAGACAGACAGACAGACACAGAGACACCTTGGAACATGCATCTATAAATGGGATTTCCCTATCAAATCCCTCCTCTCAGAGCTCAAAGAACCCTGGAGGAGAGGAGGTAGAAAGAATACAAGAGCTACAGGAGATGGAGGACACCAAGAAAAAAAGGCTCTCTGAATTGACATGAACAGAGCTCCTATGAACTCAGAGACTGAGGCAGAATGCACGAGGCTTGCACAGGTCTGCACCAGCATATGTATTATGGCTTCCAGTTCAGTGTTTTTATAGGATTCCCAAGTGTGCAAACAAGTGGATCTCTGATTCCTGTGCCTTCTCCTAGGCTCTTTGCCTTCTGTTGACTTGTCTTCTCCAACTTCGATGAGATAGTTTCATCTTAGCATATTATATTTTATTTTGTTATACTTTTACTATTGTCTTCTAGAAGCCTGTTCTTTTTCTGATTGGAAACAATAAGGAGTGGATCCATATGACAGGGAGGTTAGGAGGAACTGGGAGGCACAGAGGGAGAGGAAACTGTAATCAGGGTGTATTGTGTGAGAAAAAAATCTATTTTAATAAAAGGGGAAGAAAGTACATTTTAACTCTCAATATATACTATTTTAAAAATTGCTTTCCAAAGAGCTTATAGCATGCAGTATAAAAGAATGACCACTGAAAGGATCACAATTGTTTACAGTAATCTCTAATGTGAGAGTGAATCATATCTCCTGATGATGGAATTTATAATTCACTGATTATTAATACTTACATTTTTAGCATAGTACCTAATAATACTGTTTCCATTATATAACAGACTATTTCCTTGACCCTAAGTAAAAACAAACTAAAGTAAGGCACTTAGAAACTGAATTAGACAAAAGTTTATAAAACTCAAGAAGGAATCTAAAAAAGAAAGTCACTGATATGTATTCTGATAGTCTTTACATATGCCAAAATGGAACTAGGAACATATGGCCCCAACCCTGAGAGAAAAGAGAAGGAAAATATGGTCATTCCTACCTTCAAGAATCAAAGCATAAGTTCAGTGAGAATTCTTTTAAATTTTTTTCTCTTCAGGGAATTTAATGTGATATTTCAAATATATATGCAAAATACAGTGATCACACCTGGACTTCCTAATCTACCCCTTACCCCATAATAGTACTCTCAATCTCAAAGTCACTAGTCTTCTTTAGGTTGTTGTTAGTCTGTGATTTCCTATGCTGTTGGCTAACAAAGACACAAAAACTATGAAAGCATGGCTTTTAAATCCTTGAATATTTAAGACCACTGGAAGTTCATTTCCTACACAAAATCCTGAACTACTCCAACATGAGAAAGAACATGGGGTGCTGGTCTTTCTATGTCAGGCTTATTCCACTTAACTGAAGAACACATAATGTACACCCATTTGCTGCAAATGACAAAAATGTTATTCTTCTTTATTGTTGGCTAATATCCATTGAGCATTCATGCTACATTTACTTTATGAATTCATCTGCTGACAGGCACTGAGGCTGAATCTATATCTGAGCTATTATGGACAGTGCTGCAGTGGACATAGGAGGACAGCTACTTTGGAAAGGTGATTTTCTTTCCTTTGGAAACACTCAGAAGTAGACTACTCTACAGGAATTCTAGTAAACTCATCCCCCAGGACGTCATAAACTACAAAACAAGTAACATTAACAGGGACTCGCAGAGTTTCTATAACCATAAATATCACCCCCTTATCTGTTATCTTTTGAAGATTCTCTTCTGAAGATTAAAAACAAAACCCATCAAATAAAAGAGCCTGCCTTTGTACTTAAGCGACAACAGTCCAACCCATCACTAACTAGAAAGTAACAAGCTGCCATTCTGTGTGAAAGGCCTGGCCTTTCAATTCTGACTTCATGATAAAATCACCATCCCAGCTCTACAAGGTTAAGGGAACCAAGATCTGGCAATTCATGAAATTGCTGTTTAATCAACTTCCTTTGGCAGCAAATTCTTCCATGGCAGCCACTGCTGCTTGGCTTTCCTAATTTCACTGAATTATCAAAGTGTTCTGAGCACTGGAAAAACAAAGAAACAAATCAGTAAACATTATTCCCCAAGTGACATAATCCCGATTTCGTTAGTATGACACTTGTTTGCCATTTTCTGCCTTACTCCTCAGTGTCTTTCTCTCTCTTCTGAAGTGTAACCCTGAGCTAGCCTATATTTTCTGATCCTCAGCCACAGATCACTTTGTACTACCTCTTTCCTTTTCCTCTTAAGAAGGCACTAGGCAAAAAGGCAAAAAGACACTGCCTGTGATTTCCTATGCTGTTGGCTAACAAGTCACAAAAATTATGAAAACATAGCTTTTAAATCTTTGAATGTTTAAGACTATGGGAAGCTCATTTCCTACATAAAATTCCTGAATTACTCCAAAACTCTCAAACTCATTTCAACTCCTAAATGTCACAAAACTATTCAATTAAACATACGGCAACAGCCCAAAGCTCTCCTGACTACAAGAAAGGAGAATGTACTTTGCTACATACCATACAAAGGTGCATGCATCACTGTAAAATTGTTTTTTATTCAAGATTTGTGCTAATTGGATATAAGTGGTAGTAATTTGACGATAAACAGTATTACTCTTTCATTTGTTGTCTAATGCCCATGTATTAAGCAAAGTGAATGATCTGTCAATTATCATATAATATAGTTGGCAGTAGCTAACTCCTTTCTCCCACTCACGGCCCCTGGTCTCTTGTATTTATCCTCCAGACAGTCCTGGTTTGCTCCCTGGGACATTCATCTTCCTCTCTGTTGAGAAAAGTGTCCTGGACTCCTGAGCAGCATGGAGCCAGGTTTGTCAGTCCCCTTCTATTCCTACAGTCCATGCTAGGACTGACAGGTAGTCAGACTGGAATAGGAGATTGAAACCACACAAAACTGTACCCTTCTCTTCTGAGCGGCCCCTCTCCTTGTTGGTATCTTCCATAGTAAATAACTACACGTGAGTAGGAATCTTCCTATAGCTTCTGGAAAGCCTGTGCCAAGACAGCTCTGAGACCTCAGATTCCAGAAACCCCTAGTTCAGGTCTTAAATCCACCCTCTGAGGTTTGCTGCCTCTAATGAACTTGGGCTTTTCTCACCTCTTCAACACTGATCTAAGTATGGAAGGTGTTATCTATCCTTCTACCCTTTTCCTCGCCCTCCTGCTGGAGCCACCCTCAACCCTGAGTGAATTCACTTGAGGAAACCCCTCAATTGACCTCCCCAGAGCCACAGACACATCAGATTCCCCTGAGCCACTATATGTCCCTTAAAATGTCAAAGTCCACTTCAAGGATGGTTTGTAGCTCAGAACAAAAGCCATCTTTGAATGGTTCTCTGTTTTGTTCCCAGCAGAGAAAGTATGTCCAATGAATGTTTCCCACTGTCTAAAGAAACTCACCAAAATATTAAGTTACTGAATCTATAAGTACCTTTTCATCTTCCGTTTAGATTATGAAGCATCTCTTAAGCTCACAATCAGTAAAACTTAAAAATGCCTTCCTTGAGCTAAGTAATCCCAGCACTGGGAGGATAGAGAAGGGACTGCTGTGAGTTCTAGGACAGCACGGGAATGGAATGAAACTGTCTCCACAACCCAAAACAAAACACGAAAGTTCTGACACTGCAGGAATACATATGCATCTGACGCCTTTTCTCATAAAATTTATTGGTGTTTTCTGAGGAATAAAGCTAAAAGCAAATCAGAGACATCTATAAATTAAGCTTCAATATTACACAATCAAATCAGCTATTTAGCAGTACCTGGGGTCAGAGAAAAGGCCATGTATGTGCCATAAATCTCAAATCTGTTCACAGTGTTTAAAATGTGGATAACTTTATAAGAATGGTAAAGAATGACACAATGTTATAAATAATTCCCACATGAGAAAAGATTTTGTACAAATTCCTGTTTTGTTTTGTTTTGTTTTTCCTTTCAGGAAAGAAGTCTATATATAAGATGATGATTTTGTATTTTTAATAACTCATTAACAACACTGTACACAATAAATTATCAAAACAATTTCCAGCAATAGTTAAGCTGACCTCTGTATTTGTTTCTTGGCAGGATTGGAACGTGTTCCTTGGAACTAAGGACAGAGATACAAGCCAGCAGTGTGTGTTGGGAGTTGCCCTGTGTGCTACCATCTGGGGTCCCATAGTTCACTGATACCTGTGAAAGGTGGCTGCAAACCACTGTCAGCTAGAATAAGCTCATAGGGCAAAGGCTTTTATTACGTTCATTGTTGATATGTCCTCAAAAGGTATAAAAACACACAGCACATGATAAACACTAAAATGTTTGATGAATGAGTCTCACAAGATTAATATAAAGATCTAAAATGGAGCAATCAACAAGTAACAAAAGAATAGACAAATGATTAGATAATCAAAGGAAAAGGATATATAAATGGTGCTTAGATATAGGAAAGGATATTCAACCTCAGAGACAATTAAAGAATCTTAATAAAGATAACAAAAAACATTTTTTTACCAAATTAATTACAAAACTATGAAAGTTAGAAACATTGCATTTCAGCAAAGCATGTTCACATTTCCATTTCTTGTAGAAATATAAATAGGTACAGATCCTTCAGAGGGAAATTTGGCACCATACAAATATGTATCTCTTTCGCCAAGCAATTCTTCTGGGACATTTATCTCACACAAAGACTAACAGAAAAGTGAAGTGATGTATGGTAACTTTATTCTCTGCATTAGTGTTTACAATAGCAGAAGGCTGGCAAAAGCTAAGTGCCTATCAGTTAGAGCAGTAAATTAACAGGGCACACAGATGGGACACATCACATGCAGCTACAGGAAGACACACGAGTAGTCTGCTTCATGGCTACACAGTAAAACAAATCAGCTAAAAAACAACCCAAGCACTAATTAATGTATGGATGAAGAAAAATATTATATTTATTCAGTTATATCTACAGAGACATGGAAGTAATACCAAGAAAACTTTACAAGTGGTTTCTTTGGGTAGAAAGGATGAGTTGCAGGCACATGGAAAGGACATGTATGCATGGCTGCATTCCTTATCTTTAGACAACTGGCCTACATGATCATATCATCCACCAGGGAATTGTACAAAAACAAGAGTCATGGGGCTGCTCTACAGGTTAATGATGCAAACAGACTTCCAGGGGGAACTCAGCAATTTGCTAAAACTTAGCATGTATTTTTAAGTGAACATATTGACTATAGGAGTATCTTGAGTTGTACTTAAAAGTATTTTAAACTGTTAGCATGATGGTGGCTTTAAAATAAGTTTAGGAGTTCTCATATTTAGTGACATTGCAGATTGCACCATGTCCCCATTACCTTAAACTATGCCTTTCACTTACAGTAAATTCTGTGACAAACAAACAGCATAATCTATGACTATAATACTTTATGTTTTAGGAAGAAAACACTCATTACATTTTCATGTGAGTCACCTCTCTTCTTCATCAGGATATTAAGAAAAGAAATCTCAAAATCAAAGGTATCTAAGTGACTTAAGAGGATGCTGCCAATAAGAAAAAAGATAAACAAAAAACCAAACCAAACCAAACCAAAGCACCCCAGTGCTGACACAGCTCAGCCTTCCATCCACACGACCTGGGTCATTCAGAATGAGAAAGTGAGTCTTACCTTACTTCAGCTGGAGGATTTGGGGAGTAGGGATTTGCCGAGCAGGCCAGGATTCTGATGACTGCTCCAGGATGGTAGGTCTCCAGCACATGGACAGCTGTGGGATATACTTGGTGCTCAAAAGTAAGTTCTACATAGTCCTGGCTCTGGAAACTGGACGGTGTTCTCCTAAATGGCAAGGAAGCACTAGGACACTGATCCCACCATGTTCCATAAGTTCGAAACACAGCTGTCTGCGTGAAGTCACCCGAACTTGGGAAGACATTTGGTACACCTGCCAAATTCCACATGGTATAGGACATGCTGTTCTCACTGCCGTAATGGGAACTGAAATCCACCACTTCTTTAGCATACTGGACCACCTCCGCATTGAGAGGGGAAGTCCGGCTGTTTGACACTATAGTCCTATGGCTGTTCATCATATCTCCTCTTGTAGCTGTCCTGGCTCGACGCCGAAGGCACATATAATAAAACATGGTCAGAACTGTTAACATGGGAAAGACTGGTGACATCTAGTTGTGAATTATGAAGCTTCAAAAGGTCAGGTGTCCTCGGTGAGATGCATGAACTCTGAAGAATGGTCTACAAAATGAATGGCTTGGTGAAGTAAAATAATTTAAATAAGCAAAAAAATAAAAAAAAAGAAGAAAAAAAGAAAAGAAGAGAAGAGAAAAGAAAAGAAAAGAAAAGAAAAGAAAAGAAAAGAAAAGAGAAAAGAAATGCATGGATACAGCAACAAAGAGGCATTATCCCCAGTGTCATTTCCCAAAATGAAATCTGAACACGTACGTTTTCTACTATAAATATGATTTCTGTCATAAACAATGTACCTAATATAATTTGTAAGAAACTGACACATATAACTTTATGCTAAAGGGGGAACAAATTGCTGGTGTAAGGCAATGGAAGACATGAATCGCGAAGTCATATTTTATATAAAATAACCATCACTCAAGAAATATCAACTACTTAAACTTTTAAAATTAATGTTATTTAAAATACATCATAGACTACTAACATGTTACTTTTACCTCAAATCATCTTAGGCACTGACATACTTACATACATTTTAAGGAACATCCTCTATTGTTACGCGCAGCAAGCACCTTTACCTGCTGAGTCAACACCCTGGTCCTATGATTCCCTGTGGTTAATGATTTGATTCTCCCAAACATGCTATGTACAGATTCCACATCATGGAAATACAGTTTTTCGAGATGACAGTTAATTAGACCAAGGAAATTAACTGCCTTACATATCACAGATCAACAGATGGCATTTAATCTATACCCTTAGCATTATTTGTTAAGGCAGTTCTCAGCTACCTGGCAACTGATTTGGTGCCACACACTCTTAGGAATCACTCACCCCAGCTCGAAGAGTCACGTGACACACACGGGAAGTGCAGGAGCTAATACCCATCCACGTGTCTGAAACACGCATGCTGCTTTCATCTACAGATGCTGACACAAGACAGCCTGAAAGAGAGTTTAAACAAACATTTTTATTTCTAAGTTAAGAATTCAAATTAGCCCAAGAAAAGTACATTTACAAAAGTTTGCTGGTAGAAAAGCAATGAGATAAAAAGCATAAGATAATTTTCCAACTAGGCTATATTTCTCAGAATTTGTGGACAATCCTGAACTAATAATTTTTAAAAATTTGTTTATCAGAATTTGATAAAAAATATAACAAACCATACTTTTCTGGAGGTTTCAAATCTATTGTTTTGCTTCAATCTATGCCTTAAGAAATATTTTAGGAGAGCCAAACAGTGTCTTTAAATTAAATTTCTGAAAAGAGCCTGATACGGCTGTCTCCTGAGAGGCTCTGTCAGAGCCTAACAAATACAGAGATTTGCTCTGTATCTGGATTTGAGAGATGCTCTCAGCCAATCAATGGACTGAGCGCAGGGTCCCCAATGGAGGAGCTAGAGAAAGGACTGAAGGAGCTGAAGGGGTTTGCAATCCATAGGAAGAACAACGATATCAACCAACCAGACCCCCAGAGCTCCCAGGGACTAAGCCACCAACCGAGAAGTACACATGGAGGGACCCATGTCTCCAGTCGCATATGTAGCAGGGGATGGCTTTGTCAGGCCGGCATCAATGAGAAGAGACGCCCTTGGTCCTGTGAAAGCTTGATGCCCCAGTGTAGGGGAATGCCAGGGCAGGGAGGAGAGAGTGGGTAGATGAGTAGGGGAACACCCTCATAGAAGCAGGGGGATGAGGGGTTTGGCGGGGGTTGGGGGATGGACCAGGAAAGGGGAAAACATTTGAAATGTAAATAAAGAAAATATCCAATAAAAAAATTAAAAAAAAAATTTGGGACTACTTTGTAACCTTCTACAGTCAGGAAGAAGCCAGGAGCCACTCTTGTTTCAAGCCATCTCTACTAATTTACTGTTGTTAAGTTAGTAAAACGGCCACTGTTCGTCAATATGAAAAAGGAAACTGACCACTTGTTTTACACTTGTAATGTCCTGGCTCCAACTTCTTCTATGTAGAAAAAGAATAGAAAACTCCCCACCCCACCCCCTTTTTTGAATTTAAGTACACAATGCTATAGCCTCCAAAACTTGAGCACTAAGATTATAAAATAGGACCTGTATCAATCCAAACCTCCAATGGCTGTTTCTGAGAGATAAGATACAATCTACATTCCTTATATTGAGGTTTCCCACAAGCCAGACAGCACTTCTTTGCTAACCTAGAAAACCCAGTTCTAACCCTTAAATTTTACTTCATGCCTCAATATCCGCTTCTTTTCCACCCATGTTGCCTGGTGGCAGCAAGCTTACTCTCTAACACCAAATTGTCCTGCATTTGTCTCAGAAATACTTTTAGCAGGGTTTATATTTAGGAATACACTTTTTGAAGTACTGAGCCCAGGCCATGGTCTTCATTTCTTAATATGTGGCTTGCTGTATAATCTGTATTTCAGCATGTTGATAGAAAGATGGTGTGGAACAAAACCAAAAGAGCTTGGAATAATCTAAAAATATACAACTGCATCTTCCGCCTCTTTGTGTCATCCTAGTCTCAACACATTGAGATGCTATATAAAATTCTAACCAGCGCAATAATAAAGGGTTAAGTGTAAAACAAGTGTAGAGAATGCACACTTGTGAGAAACAGGAAAGTCCAGAGTAGAGGACACGCACTGCAGCTAACCTGACTCACAGACTACTTTATTAGCCACGATGGTTAACAGAACATATTAACAACCAGAAAGAAAATTACTAATCCCTACAAACACAGGCAATGTTTGGAAGGACGTTCCTGAAGCCCAAATCAGAAGGAATCCTGTCCGTGGAACCAGAGATAACACACTGGCTCACTCGCCAGAAAACCATATGCAAGTGTCAACTCAATCAGGCAGATGCCACACACTCAGCCTAAATTTGCACCACTTTATAGTTTGGAATTCCACTAACCAGAGGGAAAAAACTGGAAAAGGTAAATAGTTCCAAACTGGGAACATTATGGACATTGTAGGCACAAATATGAAGCCTCTTTGTAATGTTGTTTCCACACAGGGAAAAACAAACAAACAATCAAACAAACCAACCCTTTCTGAAGATGCATTCCCACGAACTCAGCCACTGCAAAATGAATCACAAAGGAGTCAGCTGCTGAAGGCTGCAAAGAGGAATTTGTACCCTCTGGGACAAGGAAATTTACAACAACCAGAGTAAGACCCTGTGGGAAAGACAGTGAGGTATGCAGACAGAAAAGCCATGTGCTACAGAACAGCACTTTGGGCAAGAGGACAGTCAGCACATCAGACATTGCCTCTTACTCAAACTAAGCTTCTGCTTCATTTCTCAAAACTGTAACTCACAAAGCAGTCAGTGTAACGGAACCTAGGAAACATCTACAAAACAGGGTATCTTCATTAATGGCAGGCCTCACAATCATTCTTGGAAAAACGTCTCACCTAGTTTTTACCATTGCAGATTATAGGATAACATAAAAACCAACAAGCCTGTCATATGGGCAATAGTATTTTTGAGCTGTGTAAAAGCTAAGTAAAGTTTGCATTAAGGGAACACATGTAAAACCTGAGTTACATATTGTAAATATATGTTATATGGTCAAGTTTCTTCATATTAGAAATATAAAATGGAAATTTTGTTTTCTTCAATTCTGAATTTAAAAAAATCTTTAGTTAATTTTTATAAAATTAAGCTTAAAAACTAATATAGAATACTATAGTACTACAAAAGAATGATTATAAAATGTACCTTTAGGGAGAAATTTTCAAGTTCACACAAAAAGCTATTGCAAAGACTCTCAGAGCATATAAAAATATGACTTTGCAGTTATAAGTCAAAGTTGGCAAGAGAGTGGCCTTCAGGTTTAGTTATTACTTAATTCAGTTCCTTATCAATAGTGATTATGAGGGAAGAAACTGCGAGGTCTCCACAAATGGCCATCAGAGGACCAATGATGATGATCCAAAAAGGAAATGCCATTCAACATAACTCCCTTAGTTGGTTCAAACTTCTAGAGTCTGACACTGAGTCTGACTTTTGGGTAAAGTTTCCTGGCAACTACTATCGCAAATCCATGTGTACAATAAAACTCCTGGCGTGACTATATCGAAACTCCTTTGAAAAGGTAACTCTTCCATAGAGATGGGTTCTATAGCTTAAGGGCTAGGATCTGGTGTGATCTGTCACAGACTGTTTAGAGCTACAATGTACATGTGACACCTCCCTTAAGGATGAGTCCTACTGACTGAGAAACAAAGATAAAGGTCTAGGAAGGGAGATTGTGGGATAAACGGTAGTCTGGGAATTCAGGTGAGGCCTGACCCAGATATCAGAGATCTCCAGGCTATCAACTGCATCCACTCTCACTTCTGGGTGGAAAACAGGCATACACATTGTTGTGGATAATATTAAAAAATCATGAGGCACATTTCCACCCTAGTGCCGGCAACCAATGGGTAATCCACACTTGCCTGGTAATCTCACTCTCGAGGTCTCTCGGCCCCGACAACTCTTCAGTCCCACGGGACCACAGGGCTCCTCCGGCTGGGGCCCCCGGAGTTCCTCTCACTTCCACGTAACACCCCACACACCTCATGGTCAGCCATCTCAACACCTAATTACCCAGTAGAATCATGACTCTTAAAGCATAATTAACCAATCAGATTTATGTATAAATAATATCACAATTTACAAGATGCCAATATAATAATTTCAGCACCAATTGACAATGATAAAAGCTTTATGTCAATATTTCTAACCTTGTGAAATCATAGCTACTTGTTGCTGGAAAACACCATGCAGGTACATATCAGCAGCCATCTTGGTTCCTCCTCCTCCCTCAGAGGCTTCTCTCTCCTTACGTCTTAGCTCTGCCTCCCTTTTCCCTGTCCAATCATAGGCCTCCTCTCTACTAATGTAATTGGATAGGGAAAATCCTGAGACTCACATCCCTTCTGTTGATGAAACAAGCTGGTGTGCTTAACATTCATGATTCCCCTAGTGCTTATTTGTGAGCACAAAAACCTTATGCCCTCTACAAGAAACTCCCTGGACACAGCAAACTTCACACAAGTATAACCAGGGAACACAAAATAACTAACATTTTAAGTTATATCTTGACACTCTCACACTCCTTGGGAAACACCTTGTTATATAATATGGTTTTATTCTAATACAGCTTTACTTTCAATCACATGTTCCATATTATAAAATGCTTGACCAACTTAAATAATATAATTACATACAAAGCATTAACAGTAGAAAAGAGTAGTCACGAGAGACAGACAAGGGGAGCTATATAGTTACCACAGAAACCGGAAGTGAGGAGGGAGTCAATGGAGCAGAGAGAAGCTGGATGGTAGGCGAGAGATCTGGGAAGCCTGTCTAGGAAAGAGAAACAAACGGACTTCACGACAATAAACAAAAAGTGGGGACAGAAGGATCCACATCCAGAACAATACAAGAACCTGGAAAACAAGCTTAAAACTCAAAAGCAGATTCTCAACTTATAGGAAAGTGAAAATATCCAGGAAAACAGAAGAACCAGGCAGTAAAGCACAGGCAGTGGGAAATGCGGATCGCACAAACCACTTCATAAGCCTCCCAGAGATGTGGCCCTAAGTGATAGGAGGAAGGGGTGGAGAGCAGTTGGTAGCAGTACCAACGGTAGCCGCAGCCATGATACAGGAACCAGTACTGAAACGATGCCTATTATTTCTGAATCTGACTGAAACGCATCAAGAAATGCTAGTCAAGGAAAGGAGTTCAAGGTTAAGTCTAGAAATCGAAACGTGAACAAAAGGTCATGAGAGTGGAATTATATTTGAATATCGTTCATACTGCACTCAACTAGTTGTATTTAAATTAGTTTCAACATTTATCCCTGTCCCCTCTAGTCGTGTACAATAACACGTCCTTATATCCTCTCTGCTTCTCTAGGAACTTCTTTTTAGTCTCCCTCCTAGGCTCTCTTCCTCCTCCTCCTTCTCAATTATACAGAGAAAGAAAATGTTCAAGGAAGGGTTTGGGTACGACAGGTATAACGAAGTTCAACCCCATTAGCGCCCATCTTCCCCTTCCCTCTTTTCCAGTCTCCCCTATGACCCCTACTCTTCCTGAGACCCATGGTCCTGCCCGCCCTCACACTGAGTACCCATGCCTGGCATCTACAAGTCCTCTGCTGAGGTATGGCTAGCCATGACTCCTTCATCTTAGACAAGGTCCATTTGAGAATGTATTGATCATTCATGTTTCCTTCACTCTCTTGGATCTATCTTCTTACCTGCAAAGATGTTTCATTTACAACAGATTATGAGTTCCTCAAATTCAGAGAATGTATTCTACTTTAACTATGCCTGATAAAAAGTATGCCAAAATGACCTCAATAAACATTTACTGATTTATATAAATTTACCACAAAAAGAATAATAAACAACCTTAAAATAAACATAGAAATGAAATCAGTGATTCCTCAAGACAAAATTCATAAAAAAAAGAAAAAGTTCATATCTTGATATGAAGGAAAAGGAAGAAAATGGATAATAAAATCTGAAATACAATAGGCCAGAATCAAATGGATGAACTTCCCTGAAGCCATCCAAGGAGGAATAGTATACATATTGAAATTTTACTGTTCAAAGAGAATGTCAAAAGGGGGCAACTTCTGTTAGTACAAAAGCAGCCCCTGAATACATAAAAGAGACTTGACTCTGGTCACAAAGGAACTCTGATTGAAATTAAAGAAAGAGTCATGAAAGATATGATTGGAGAAGTAAAAGACAGCTATTTTCTCAAATATGAAACAGCTTTAGCACTCCAAATCTGTGCTAAGGACATGAGCTGATTATGGAGAACCAGAAGAAACACAAATGTAAAAGTTCTCAGAGAGAGAGAGAGAGAGAGAGAGAGAGAGAGAGAGAGAGAGAGAGAGAGAGAGAGAGAAATAACCTAAGAGGTAAGACAAGAGACAAACCAAGACAAGACTATATAGAGTAAGAGCATCCAGCAAGGTAAATGCTATCCTGGAACCAGGTATGCTACCGTAGCAAAGAACAAATTAGCAAAGCCCCTTCTTTCATCACAAGTATTTACATTTTGATACTAAGTGCTTAAAACACATGAAAAAACATACAGCACAGTAAGAAAGATATAAAGAAAGTATCTTAAACCTTTCAGCTCCTCTCTTCCTCTAAGTGAATGTTCCAATTAAGCATCTTATTGTATGTATTGCATGTATGATGTATGCATGTATGTATGTATGAATGTATGCTTGTTTGTTTGTTGGTAGCCGGCAGTTGGTGGAGAGTCCACTCAGCCATTAGGGGTGCATACCACTCTTGCACTGGAGTGGAGTTACGTTCCTAGCACTCATCTCAGGTGGCTCCCATCCCTAAAATTTCAGCTCCAGGGAATCTCCAGCCACCCTCTATGGCCTTCAAGAGCACCACAATAATGTACACAAATCCATACACTGAAATACACACACAATTTAAAACAGAATATTTTTTTAAATGTCTTAAGAACAAAAAGATTTTCTTTAAAATTTTCACCAAGGCCTGCCATGGTTTGGCTCAATGCCCATGCTTCTGCCCCTGCCCCTGCTGCACCAAGGCTGTGTCAGAGGCTTAGATGCCAGTCTCTAAGTACCATAGGAGATCTTTGATCCTTTTAGAGGTGAGGTCTACTGAAAAGAGGCCATCAGAGATAAGGACTTGAAGAGAATATGGGGACCCTGGCTCCTCCGTGCCTCCCAACTTCCGTGAGGTGAACAGGCCTTCATCACATACTCTGTTATGTTCTATGCCCCCACTGGCCTAGAGCAACAGGGACAAGTGACCATGACTAGAACCTCGAAAATCCTGATCCAAAATAAACCCTATCTCTTCTTGAATTGATCCTCAGGTATTTGTTACAGTGACAGAACCTGATAAACACAGGCTCCAATACAAAATATAAAGGGGAGTTCTTAGGTGGACCAATGGAGAAAAATTACTCCCATTCAGTTTTGAAAGCATGGAAGTCACATGATAGAAATTAAAGGAATGGGGGAACTCTCTTCCAGTTTTCAAAGAATCCTCTAAAGACAGTAAGGATGTGAAGCAAAAACTCTCCAGAAGTTGACTGTCTTGTGAGAAAGTGAAGCACACAAAAAATTGGATTAACTAAAAGAAGAATACTAATGGTTAGTTTGCAGAATCGGCTCTCATTCCTGTTTCTCCAGGTTTCTTTAGCAAGTATATCTACACTTCTAAAACATTTCACCAAACTTGTTTAGTTAAAAGAATAGAAAAGAGGATTTTCTTTTTTTTCAGCAGAGCTGAAGGATGAGCTGAATGATTTTCTGGGGAACAGATATGGAAAGCCTCTTCCTGCCCATCATGCTGTCTGGCACAGTGAAGGTGTTTATAACCACAGGCTACCAGACAGAGCATCTTTCAGATGTATGGTATCTACACTTAACCATTTCTTCACTGTCTCATCATGGACAAGAAAGATGAAATAGGAAAGACTGAATTTAGAAGCACCCTGAATTTTTTAAGGTTTTAATAAGAAAACACATTTATTTTTCCACAGTTTCCTACATCTTTCCTAAGTCATATTTAGTATGTTTCTTTGACTGCAAAAAAAAAAGTAGTTAGTAGATAATTTGTGTTATTTTTTTATTATTTATTTTATATATTTACATTTTAAGTGTTCTCCCCCTTTCTGGTCCCCTCCATGAACCCCCCACCTCATTTGCCCTCCCCTTTGCCTCTAAGAGAGTGCTCAACAACCCACCCATCACTCCCACCTCACTCCTCTAGCATCCTCCTTTGCTGGGGCATCAAACCTCCACAGGACCAAGGACCTCCCCTCCCACTGAGGCCAGATAAGGCATCCTCTGCCAAGGTGTAGCAGGAGCCACAGACTGGCCTACGTATGTTCTTCGATCAGTGTCTTAGTCCCTGGGAACTCTGACGGGTCCAGTTAATTGATACTGTTGTTTTTTCTATGGAGTTGTAATCCCCTTCAGTTCTTCCCCTAAATCTTCCATTGGGGACCTCAAGCTCAGTCCAGTGGTTGGCTGTATCTGTGTCTGTCTTAGATTCTGGCAGAGTCTCTCAGAGGACAGCCATGTCAGGCTCCTGTGTTCAAGCACATCTTAGCATCAGCAATCATGCCAGGGTTTAGTGTCCACACATGGGATGAATCTCAAGGTGGGGCAAGAACCCTGAATTTTTAACACACACACACACACACAGAGAGAGAGAGAGAGAGAGAGAGAGAGAGAGAGAGAGAGAGAGAGAGAGAGAGAGAGAGAAAAGGGCACACAGACACATTTAACTAAAATCTAGGGATGTGAGGTTGAAGACAAAGAAAAAAACAGCATCCTCAATTTTAAAACCATACTAACCATAAGCATTTAATTCAACTAAATACTATACTGTCTATCCATTTTTGTATAGCAGAGTACATTCACTTCACTGTGGTTTTTTTTTTGTTTTGTTTTGTTTTTTTAGATTTACAGATATCTTGCCTAGCAAAAAATTCCTGTTTGATATCATAGGTCTCTACTAACTAAATGGTATAATTCTTTTAAATTCACTCTGAGTCATAATTTGCATTCCAAGAAAATATATAAAATTATATTAAATTACAATGCAATTATATGAGTTTCAAGAAATTTATGTAGCAAAAGCTCTCAGAATCAACATTCAAAGAAGCAGTAAGGACTGAAGAGGTGGCTTAGTGGTTAAGATGCCTACTGATCTCTCAAGGACCTGACTTCAGTTCCCAGTACCCACTCAGGCAGCTCTCAACTGCCTACAACTCTAGCTCCAGAGGAAGAACAGAACATCCTCTTCTTGTCTCTGCAGGTACCCCCACACAGGTTTCATACACAGAGTAATACACATAAATACAAATAAAAATTAAAGAAATAATACTGAGAAAAATACTACTGAATGATTTGTCAAATCTTAATGGCCCAATATATAAAAAGGTATAACAAGTCAATAAAAGAGGAGTACAGGGCTGGAGAGATGGCTCAGCAGTGAAGAGCACTGACTGCTCTTCCAAAGCTCCTGAGTTCAAATCCCAGCAACCACATGATGGCTCACAACTATCCGTAATGAGATCTGATGCCCTCTTTTGGTGTGTCTGAAGACAGCTACAGTGTACTTAGATATAATAATAAATAAATCTTTAAAAAAAAGGAGTACATAAAAAATAAACAAAGGGTATGGTATATAATATTTAAATGATGAGAAAAGAAATATAGTTACTCAACCTTATCAAAAAGTAAAGAAATGCAATATTAAAACAATAGTAAGATAGCATATTTCATCCCCAAACTAGCAAACGTAAAATGTGACCGTTATCTCAAAACGGTGTTCAGGTGTATTTTTGCACATCTCAAATACAAGTGTACTGTTTTTACAGCAAATAGCCTTGGTAGATAAAGAAGTCTCCCTAAGAATAAGAGCACACAATTTTGTTAACTATCCAGGAGAGCAAGTATCATGTTTCCATCTTCAACTGAAAGACAGGCAGGTTTACTTACAGCTTACTCAGGATTCTCTCCCTTTAACATAGCTGACTACAGGAGCTAGTGTCATGTGTCCATTGTCATAGCACCCTGTGGACAGCACAAAATGACACAGTCTGAGAGTGCTTTGTCTCTGATCCAGGAGCCCCGTGCCTTCCAAAATTATCCACAGACTCTTGGCTTCCAAGTAGGACGTAATCACAAACTTGTAACCATTCTTGACAACAATATGACAAAAGCAGCATTATAAATTTTATATATTGGGTACTAACAATCTTTTTAAAATTTACTGTTTTAGATGTATATGTTTTATTTTGTGTGTATGAATATTTTGACTGCATGTATGTATATGTACCATGTGCTTGTCTGGTGTCTAAAGAGGTTAGAAGAGGGCACTGGATCTCTTGGAACTGAAGATACAGGTTATTGTGAGAGCTGGGACTGAAACTCAGGTCTCCTGCAAAAGCAACAAACACTCTTAAGCACAAACCCATCTCCCTAGTCTCCTTATCAACAGTTGTATTAAAGGGTTCTATGGAAGAATCTCTGCAAATTTAAAAGTTATAAATACCCTTTCACCTAGTAATGTAATCATTTGCACCAAGAAAATAAACAAATATGCAAATATATACAATAATGTCCCGCAATCACTGGGAGATGTTTTGAAATCCCACTGTGGTCCGTGGATAGCAGAGAATCCTAGGTAGACTATGCTTCTTTCTATATATATGCATTCCCCATACATACATAATCATAAGGGAAGTACTCAATGGCTGGCTTCTCTTTGGCATGCTTGGATTTCTAAAGTCAGTACTCTTGAGCCAAATTTGGCAACATTAAATTAAAAAAAAGAAAAAGTTGCTTGAACACATTTGATCTGATAGCCAGGTCTGTTACTTAAAATGTAATGGGCATATGGACTAAACATACATATATATGGACATATGTACACATGGGCTAGAAAAGGAGTTCAAAGATCAGGAAGGGATGCACTTTCATCACACTACTCAGAATAGCACAAGATTTAAAATTTACAAACTGTTTACCCTTGGAATTTCCCACTTAATATCTTCAAACTAAGACTAATTGACACCAAGCAAAGAGACATAGGAAACAAGAAACAGCTATTCACATGCAGAAATGACCCAGTAATTTCACTTGTAACAGAAATAAATATGTAGTATTCTAAATACCAGGAGAGGATTGGTTAAATGTTAGGTTGCTCCTACAATAATCAACCAAAAAGACCTTTAAAAGGTAAGATGTCATGTGAATCTATATAAAGACATGCTCACCAGTGACTATTACTAAGTAGAAGCTGCAGAAAGCTATACCACACACTATATGAAACACACTTATACACATTTATATCTGGAAAGAACAAAATACTAAGTAGTGATTATTATTTACACATCTACTATCAACACAGGAAATTGATTCTGTTTGGGATATCTGGTTGGAATGATGAAACTCAAAGGGATATCTGAGAGGAGCACTGAGCTTGCCTGGGCTGAAAGTAGACACAGAATGTTGTATGTTATCACTGATAATGACTGACATGACACTGCACACATGAAGACAAGTTCCCAAGGCAACAGACGTGCAGACTGGGAATCAGCTCCTATGTGGAAGGATTCTACAGGGTAAACTGAGTGAGCAAAACGAGGGTTTATTTAAGAATGGCCATTAATTCGACTGACCAAAGGGATGGCAGATTTACAAAGTTCCAAAACTGGCAAGGCATTTTAGGGGGAGGGACAAGACGCAAGGGAATTCAACTGGGTGCAGTTACCTTTTAACCCCATCTCTCAGGACCTAGGGGCAACAAGACCTCTAAGAGAGAGCCCAGCCAAGGCTACACAGTGAGCTCCATCTCAACAAACACTCAAACACAAAAGGAATCCAACTTGCTCCCAATTAAATGTTCATTACAAAAAAATATCCACTAATGTTCACGACGTGCCAGACAAAGTTCGAATCACTACACACTGTGAAGCTGGAGCAGCATGGCATTACCACAGGAAGTAGGTCACTGCTATCAGTTAAGAAAGCCTCAAGAATGCACTGGCACAGTGTCCACCATATACAAGCACTTGTTGGGAAGAAAAAGAACAGACTTCAACAAATTACGATGACGTCATTGGCTAGTAATAACCAAGATGGTACGGCATTATTTATCTTACACCAAAATTGAGTAAAACAACAAACCACGGGGCACGTGAACGGAGGGGACTGGGGGTGGGAGTTATTCACAGTTTCCATTATGAAAGGCCAAAGAGGACTCCAAAGTTAGAACAGCGAAGATGGCAAATACTAAGTCTTTCAAAATTGCGAGAGGACTGGGCAATAAGACTGGCTTGATAAAGAAAGAACAGGAAGCTTCTATTCGACGACCATATTTGGAAGCAAAACATCAGCTGCAAACAACACTGTAAGACATCAGCAACAGGACCACAAACAATCACGGTCTTAGGCCCTGACCTCTCTGACTTTGAAATCAAAGACAGAACAGGGTTCAAAAGAGCCAAAATGTGGGGCTGGAATTTTTAAAACTGGCACCCAAGTCTGGAAATAATGGAATTCAGTGAATACTCAAGACTGTCGAATACTTAGCGCCACTAGATAAGACTGCACTTCTACCCAAGACTCACTCCAAGACAGAGGAGTGCGAGAGACCCGATACTCACTAATCGTGTAGGAGAGAGTGTGCAAGATAAGCAGTGTGCCTGTCTTAGGAAGCAGAGGGAGCAGGTGGCTCCCAACAGAGCAGACCAGTGGCCCTCAGCAAGCTAACTTCCTAATCCTTTGTGGACTGCAAGTAGAACTGATGGCCGAAAGCTCTGGGACTAAGAGCACTTGGGAAGCCGATGAAATGCAGAACCAACCCCATCACAAAACATAGTGACAAGTGGCTGGGCCCACCCCGACGACGGAAAGAAGGCTGCAGCCTGGCATCTCGTGGCTTGAGCCTGCCTGGACAGAAACCTTCCAGCGTGAGAGGGAAATCAGGGCTGCGCAGCTTGCAGGCCCAGTGGCCTCAGCTCGCCTTGAGTGTGCCAGGCCAAGAGAGCCGCGACAAGAGGCGGCGGCACCCACGTCCGGTCTCCGCCCGCACAGCAGCGCAGCACCAAAGGCGCGCGTGGGCCCAGAGCCTCCGCCCCGCGCTCCCCAGAGTGGCGTGCGCCCGGCCCCGCCCACGCCGAGGGGGACGTCGAGACCTTGAGGAGGGAGGAAGGAAGAAAGCGCCGTACCCTGCAGGGTCCGGGACTGAGCGAGCAGAGCTTCGCCACAAGCCCGCAGCGTGGGCGGCAGGAGGCTGCTCCCAGTATCCCGTGCTGCAGCCGCGGCGGCGAGCCCGGCCCAACGCGACCCGGAAGGAAGACCGAGGCCGGGCGGCGGGGCGGGGCCGGGCGGCGGGGCGGGGCCGGGCGGCGGGGCGGGGCGGGACTGGGCGAAGGGCGGGGCCAGAGCCAGGCAAGCTGGTATTTTGAGCTGCTTAGCAAAGCCTGTGCTGGTTTAGAAATGGCCTGTTTGCTCCGGGACTGGCAGTGGGTTGCAGAACCCTTACGCTACTCATCCTTACAAAGATAGCCCTCCAAAAGTAGTGTAGTTCTGCTGGAGCTTCTTCGGACTTGGTGACTCAACCCAAGTATTATGCAAAAAAGCACTTCAGCCCAGGAGCACTAGAATGAGAACTTCTAGAGCAGTAAAAGTTCTCAGCAGGCACAATTCACCAATTAAATTACAAATTCTTCAGCCCTCACAAACAAACCTTCCCTGCAGGCTAACCACCTGTGATGAAGGTGCTGTCAAGGGTCTCCCTTAGTCTCCATTTCTTTTCAAATAAGCCTTTCTTTGGTTGTCGTTACATTTGTCTTTCCACAAGGTTTCTACTAATGAAAAACTATAAGATTTATTTTAATTCTTTATTAATCTCTCTGTGTGTGTGTGTGTCCTTCCTGTTCATGTGTGCACATGTGTTCAGGTGCCATGGAGGCCAGAAGAGGCTACATATCCTGGAGATGAAATTACAGGCAGTCATTGTGAGCTGTCAGAAGTGAAACAGGATCACTAAAAGAGCCATCTCTCCAGCCCTATTAATCGGAAACTCAATAATATGCTGAACCATTGATCATTTCCAATTTTCTCTTGAAGAAACAAAATAGGAAGAATGCTTGTTAATTTCATGTTACTTTCTTTTCCATCACTGTGACAAAACATCACGGCCAAAACAACTTATGCAAGGAAGGGTTGAGACTTGGGATTCCAGATGGTTAAGAATCCATCACAATTACATACCGGGAGCATTGCAGCAAGCACCATGTATGGTGACACGAGCAACTAAGAGCTCACATCTCCAACTGTAAACATGAAGTACAAAGAACAAATTCCTAATAGTATGAGTCTTTGATCTGTCAAAGCCAGGCCCCAATGACTGACTTCCATCAGCAAAGTCATACCTCCTAAACCTCCCCAAACAGAACAGCTAGGAACCAAGTATTGAAATGCCCCAGCATTTGAATGATATCTCATTCAGACCACCACAAGAAGTTAAACAATTATGGTATGCCGTGTAATCTATACAAAAGTGAAATTTTAATCAAGAAATTCAATTTCTATCTTCCATAGGTAACTTGTGGCACTCATTTCCTGGTGAGCTACTTCCTAAAAAGAGAGTATTTGAACTGGGTGTGGTGGAGCATGTCTTTAATCCCAACTGTTGGGAGGCAGAGGCGAGGCAGGCAGATCTCGGTGAGTTCAAGGCCAACAGGAAGGGTGTTCCATCTTGTTAACAGAAAGGGTTAACTGCGCAGTCAACTTGCCTGGTCATCTCAATCTGTTCATCATAGGGTTTTTGTAAATCTGGATATTTATTCTAAAATAAAATTTGGATTTAAATCATGCTAATTTATTAAAAATAAAATAAAAACCTGAACCTTTTATGTTTCCTGATAAAACTTCAGTTAATGCCTATAAAGAACTCAAACTCTGTTAAACTATAGAAGTTTCTCATTCTAAAATGAAGTATGTTTTTAAAGCAAAGAGCAGACCTTCATTTAGTCTTTTATTCACTCTCCACATTTCTATCTTTCTTCACTATATTTATTTTTTGTAATTTAATTTTATTTTTTACTAATTCACTTTACATCCTGCTCACTGCCAAACTCCTGGTCACCCCCTCCCACAATCCTTCTCCCATCCCCTCCCCCCTTCTCCTCTGAGCAGGTAGGGGCTCCTCTAGGTATCCCCAAACCCTGGCACTTCTTCAAGGCTAGGCACTTCCTCTCCCATTGAGGCCAGATAAGGCAGCCCAGCTAGAACATATACCACAGACGGGCAACAGCTTTTGGGATAGCCTCTGCTCCAGTTGTTCAGGACCCACATGAAGACCAAGCTGCACATCTGCTACATATATTCAGGAAAGCTTAGGTCCAGCCCATGTATGTTCTTTGGTTGTTAGTTCAGACTCTGATAGCCTCAAGGTTCCTGGTTAGTTGACTCCTGTTTGTCTTCCTGTGGAGTTCCTATCCCTTCAAGACTGCAATCTTTCCTTCTGTTCTTCCACAAGAGTTCCCAAGCTGCATCCACTATTTGGCTGTGGGTGTCTGTATCTGTCTGAGTCAGCTGCTGGGTGGAGCCTCTCAGAGGACAACATGCTCCTGTCTGCAAGCATAACAGAGTATCATTAATAGTGTCGGGCATTGGTGCTCGCCCATGAGATGGGCCTCAAGTTGAGGTATGGCTTCTAACTGAAGCATAAGACATATTCAGAAAAGGATACAAAAGCTGGATGTAATGGTTGCCCATTGGTAATCCTAGCACTTGGAAGATTGAAGGATTGGGAATTCAAGACAAGTCGCAGTTACATAGCAAATTCAATGTCTTCCTGCGATAAATGAGTTAGACTGCCTTCAAAAATGAAAAAGATAGACAGGAAAGGGAAAGGGAAAAAAAGAAACTGACACAAAAAGTAACTGTACAGTTGGATAAAAATGAGAACACACTCATGTAATCAGTCCTCAGATAAAAACTGAATAATTACTATCGAGAAGTACCCATATGTCCTTCTGATCTTTTCCCATTGCCCCGCCCCCAAAGTTAACATTATTCTGACTTTTTAAAAAGAGTGTTTGCCTACATGAATGTGTGTGCCTCACATGCATTCCTGGTGCCAGGGGAAGGCAATGGAGGCTGTCAGGATTCCTAGAACAGGAATCATAGACAGTTGTTAGTCACCATGTGTATGCTAGAAACTGAACCTGTGTCCTCTTTAAAAGAGCAGCAAGTGCCCTTACTACTGACCCGTTTCTCCAGTCCTACCCTGACTTCTAGCAGATTTATGTTGTCAATTTTTGACCTTAAGGTAGATAGAATCATATACATTATACATTATACATTATATGATAGAATCATATACATTAGTGGTGGTTTCTTGAATTATTGTTATGTTAAGAAAGACAGAAAAAAGAAAGAAAGAAAGAAAGAAAGAAAGAAAGAAAGAAAGAAAGAAAGAAAGAAAGAAAGAAAAGAACACTGTTTAGCCTGTTCTTCATAAGCAGTTTTGTTGTTTTTGATATTTATTTATTTATTTATCACAAACTTCTGCTTTTAGCGTTTGTTTTTATGTCTGTTGGTACATGCTTTTTTGCATAACCTTCTACATACATTTTAATTTCTTTTCAATTTCTACTTTTTTTTTTCAAAGATGCAGTTAGTGCCATTGTTTGCTCATTTTTCTTTTGGAGTATGTGTTGGAGTTGGGGTGAAAACAATTGAAACCAGGGATGCTATATTTTTTGCTTCAATGTTCCTTAACTTGATGATTGTGAAATAGATTGATTCATATTTAAGAAAAGAAAAAGCTCAGAGCAAAGTTTCCTTTCTGTGACTAAATGGAATTGTCATTGCTTAGGCAAAGCTCCCTCTAACCTTCTCTTGCCAAGAGCCTTGCTTTGTTTTCTGGGCAGGGGCACAGTAAGGCTGAAGGGGGTCGGGGGAGGGGGACTGATGCTTATCAGTTAGCAGTGGCCTGATTTAGTGTGTGAACTAATGCCTAGTTATTAAATGGAATGTTTTTCAGAGCTGAAAAGCATCCCACGCTGTAATGGCACTATTAAAAATAAAATCCCAACAAGGCTTAATTGTACATAAAGTCACCAGCTCAGCAAGTTGGTTGTGATTCATCTATGTTAGTATCAAAAGTTACAATGTTCTGCTGCCCTGGGGAGGCATGCCCAGAAGCAGCAGGTTCAAAACTCCTCTTTGTCCTGACCTCTTGCAGCACCACCCTCCCACCACTATTCTCAAATGACTTTCTTCTTGAAATGTCTACTAGTTAGATATCTTTTGGGATCGTGAGCATGTGTGACCATAACATCCTGTATCAGGACGCTAAAGGCATCACTCAAAATAAAAATGTCCACACAGTGAGTTCCTCTTAGTTTTCTGTCATTCATTCCAATTAGTTGCTCTCTGCAATTAAGACTTCTTAGAAAATGCAAGGCCACACACTTTTAACATAACTCAGCCAAAATAATCTGTGAGCTGTGTGTGTGTGTGTGTGTGTGTGTGTGTGTGTGTGTGTGTGTGTGTGTGCCTGTTTGTGTGTTAGTGTACCTGTATGTCTGTGTGCCTGTGTGTGAATGTGCCTCTGTGTGTGCAGGTGTGTGTATGTGAATGTGCCTGTGTGTGTTTATATGTATGTGTATGAGTGTGTCTGGGTGTGTGGTGTGTTGCTGAGATTGAACCATTGAACCCAGGTCATCGTACACACTAGATCAGTTCTCGAAAACTGAGAAACCCAGTCTTCCTTTTACTTTTTATTTTGTGGTAGGGTTTTGCTAAGTTTCCCAAACTAGCCTTGAACTCACTCTGTATCCTAGTCAGGACTTGAGTTTGTAACCTTCTTGCCTCATCTTCACCCTCCTGGGTAGTTTGGATTAACCAAGTTTGGCCCTGTGAAATCTTAAATAAACTAACTTGTTGAAAACCAGAATTCAGGCAGTAATGATAGTTAATGATTTTAATATGCTAATGACCAAAGAACATGAATAATAGACACTGATAGAAATCTTTTAGTCTATGATTTCAACATAGTACAGATCATAAGAACTTTTCATTTTAATATTAATCTTTCATGATATTAGCCTAAAAATAGTCATAGTAACTAATAAGAAAATCAGAATTTTAAGCAAGAAGAAAGCCATTTAAAAAAGGTCCCAAGCTCATGTAGTCTAAACCCCTTTTCTACAGACCTAGAAGCAGGCTCTGAAATTAGAAGAGCTGCCCACGTCATGGTCTCAGAGCTGCCAGTGATACCCAGTTCTCCCCCTCTAAATCAAAAGAGCTCTCTGAAAATGATAACGAATAGCTTTACAATTCAATAACAACCGATCATGTTTCCATATTTCCATAACCTTGAAGTAACTATGCATTAGGCAGAAAAATGAAATGAACTCAGGAGCAGCCTGTCTGTCCAGCCCTGCCATGTTCAGGAACCTGTGATCCTAGATAAGTTATAACTTCGCTGAGCTTTCTGACACTTCTATGAAATGTGACTAACTCACAGACACTAGAGAAATTTAAAAGAGATCATATAAATGAAAGTGCTTTGTGAGTGATAAAATAGTATGCAAATGGGCGAATATTATTAATATTTATTAAAACATGTTGAAGATCAGTAATTGAGACTCTTCAATGCGAAATGTCAGTGTAGAGCCTTCAAGATCATTCTAGTTTAACTTTTTAAATTGTTATCAGCCACAAGAAAAGCCTCAAGCGACTCGGTGATTTACAGAGATTTAGATTTGCGGCAAGCGCCTTATAAAACCGAGACCTGGATGCCGGCCTCCTTGTACCTTCCAGTGAACAATTCCTAACATATTTGAAATATGAACATGAACTAAAATCACTAAGATGGGTTAAAACAACCTGATAAAACTATAAGCCAAATTAGTAGAGGCCTCAAAGAAATATATTGAAATACATTGAAAAATAAAAACATACTGTGATTGTACAGTGTTCAATTCCGCCGGGTCTTTTTCTATCACTTTCTTCATTTACTTAAACACTTACCCTTAATAAAGCTTCTCAGTGATTGGGAATAATATGAGAGAGGTAGCATGGAGATGAGGGATAAGATACCCTAGGTCTTTTTCTAAGGCAGCTTTACCTCTGCCGTTCTAGAATGGGTCGAGCCCAAAACCAGGATACTCAAGCCAGAAACTTGAGTACCCGGCTTCAGTTCTTTCTCCAACTTTCTCCTTATGTGGTGACACTGCCGAAAGAGTTGTGTCTACATCAATTGTGTCATCTCTTCAGAAGGACCAGGTAAACAATAGAGAAATAGAACCTTTGCAGTCCTCTAAGGCTGCACTGATCGGCGGACAGTTTCAACAACGTAGATGCTCACACAGATCAAGGGCTTCAGTTTCTCCTCGCTGTTTTGTCCTCATCGGAGGATCCTTTTCATCACTGAGGATCAACTCCAACGCCTCACATGTCATTGACAAGTGCCCTACCCAGCCTTCCAGTAGATTTGAAGAGAACTGGTTATTCTGATGAATTTTCACTGATTACCTATTTATTTGTACTCCTGTACAACTATTAATATCCTGTCCGCAAGTTAACACATCCTATTCATTTAAATAAAATCTGAAGACCATGATTTTTTGGGTAACTCATCTCCCTTGACACATGAAGATGTATGTCCTGTTCCAGTTATTGAGTCACAAATATTTCTCCATATTCCTAAAATAAGTAATACAATTTATATTCTTAATACAACGAATTCAAAATAAGTTACGTGTAACTTGATCTTTACAATAGCTGGTGAGCTTTTATTATAAGGTTTCCCTTAAGCCCAGTACCCTTTGACAATACAGTCTTTATCATAAAAGAATGTCTTTAGTGTCTCTTGAAAAAGATAAATGTCACAAGCAGCTCCTTTAAAAGTGCTTCCTTGGGGGATGGAAATGTCTTAGTGGTTAAGAGCCCTTATTGCTCTTGCAGAGAACCTGAGTTCAGCACCCATATGGCAGCTCACAACTGACTGTAACTCTAGTATGGAGAACCTGACACCCTCTTCTGATCTCCATGGACAACAAGCATGTACATGGTACACATATACATCCAAGCAAAACATTCACACACACATAGAATAAAATGTAAAAAAAAATAGGAAAACTGAGAAGTACAACTTTAAATAGGATCTTTTGTATATAGTTGTTGCTTAGAGATTTTTTTCTTTCTCTTAGACAAGGTTTTGTTGTATAGCTCAGTCTGGGTTTGAACTCAAAGAGCATAAATGGAGGTGGAGTGCTCAGACATAAATGGACATCTATCTATCCCATTCCTCAAAGGTTCAGAGACAATTATGAAGAGGGGGCCAAAACCAAGGGTCAGAGGTAATAGAGGACTGCTGAAACTCTTGTGGACATTAGAGGGCCATTACACTCATGAACAATGCAAAACAACTATGATTATATGCAAAAGACTTTTATAAGACCAGAAAAGTCAACATCCAATATTGGTGGGAAGGCCCTGCCCCTAACTGGGGAGCTACTGCACTTGATGGTTACTGGGAGAGTCTCTCTTTTAGAGGTGTAGCTCCTGGTTGGTTGACCATGCTCCAGTAGATAGCCCTACTCATATGTACATGTTGGAGCAGCATTAAATGAACTCATTAGGTTTAAGGAGGAGGCATGAAATGAAAGGAGAAACGTAGAGGAGCTAAAGGAGAGAAGTCTAGGGAGCAGGGTAGATAAAAATACATTGCTTACATCTAGAAAATTCTCCAAGAACAAATAGAATACATTATTTTAAAAATGCCTCCTCCTTCAGCTTCCTGAATGCTAGGACTCACCAGCCTATGCTACCATGTCCAGCCTTATTCTCAGACCCCAAACACCATAAATGCTCAGACTCATAGCCTAGGCAACCACATCCAGCTTAGAGTTTCTTGTTAAGTACTCCAGTGCCTTTTTAAGAAAAGAAAATCCTCTATTTCAAAATCATTAAAAAATGTTGAAAATTATTTCCAAATTGGCTTTCATTTTTTCCTTCTGGTTAAAAATTAGCAGAAGATTACCAGAATTTTTTTTTAAAAAAAGTATCATTGCAATGCTACAAGAAAACTTACAGAATCAACTAACTGGGCCCAAAGAGGTCCATAGAAACTGAACTGCCAACAGGGGAGCATGCATAGTACTGACCTAAGCCACTGCATATGTACAGTTATGCAGCTAGGTCTTCATATGGGACTCTTAACAGTGAGACAGGGGCTGATTCTGACTCCATCGCTTGCCTTTGGAACCTTTTCCCACTGCTGGGCTGCCTCATATACCCTCAACAGAAGATGTACTTATTCTTACTACCACTTGATACACCAAGACTAGTTGATACCCATGGGAGGCCTCGCCTTATCTCAAGAGAAAGGGAGGAGTTGGGACCACTGAACAGAGAAGAGGGAGAGAAAACTGCAGTCAGGATGTAAAGTAAATAAATAAATTATATATACATTTATGCATATATATATATATATACTTGCTTCTTAAATGAACATTAAAATATGATGAAGAATAAGCCTCCTTAAAACCCAGAATTCTCTTATTAGTTCTTTTTTGGCTTATTATTTCACCCTTGATGCTGAAAGATTTGGTTGCTCTAGAATAGGAGGTTTTTCCTCCAAATTAAATGACTCACAGGCTATGGAACAAAAAGAAAAGAGCAAGGAGTCAGGCAC
This sequence comes from Tokudaia tokunoshimensis, assembly GCA_036184795.1. Classification (NCBI taxonomy): domain Eukaryota; kingdom Metazoa; phylum Chordata; class Mammalia; order Rodentia; family Muridae; genus Tokudaia; species Tokudaia tokunoshimensis. The sequence goes on along the minus strand of BTHU01000005.1, from coordinate 10,123,589 downwards.
TGCTACAGGCTGCACTCTTTTTAGCACCTGCTCCTGGTCTCCTGCCCCTCCAAAGCCTGCAGCTGCCAGAACAGCACAGAGAGCTTGGAGATGGGCCTGATAAAATTTAATGATGGCCAGTTGGGATCAATCTGTGATGAAACCCAGCACTTTATTTACTTACCATTTACTAAGTACATTGCCATTCATATAGTGTTGAACTGCTGCGTAAGAAGAGAGCTTGTACGCTAATTTCATATTGCATGCCTTATTTCCGGAATGATGACTATTTTTCTATAGCTTTTGATTCAGCTGAAAGAGAACCTCAATGCAACTATTCAAAAGTAACTTCCTGGAAGACCTACACAAGCATTTAAGGGTAGAGTTTTGACCTATTTTCATTGAAGTCAAATCTTGATGATGGAAATCTTATTAATTACTTCCCTTGTTGCTGTGACCCAAAATGTGACAAGCAACTTAAAGAACTATATTTGTTTAAATGTGAAATGTCTCCCAGAGTCTCATGTATTTGGACACTTGATTCATACCTTCTGAAGCTACTGGGGATGACCCTGATACCATTAGCCAGCAGAGCCTTGGTGGAAGAAACAGCACATTCTGGGAGGGTTTGGGAGGTTTACAACCTTACCTCACTCCCTGCTGCCTTCATTTACTTCCTGTATACAGATGAAAATGTGATCAGCTCATTTCCTGCTCCTGCTGCCACATTTCCCTTGCCTGTTGCCTTTCCTACCAGGATGAATTCTATCCTGCTGGAATCACAGGCAACTCTTCCTACATTGTTTTTTGTCAGGGTATTCTATTACAGCAATAGAAAAGTAGCTGAGATGCAAAGAAGACACTTTTATATTGACTACAGTTTAAGGTAACATACAGTAAATTATGTTGGAGAAGGCATGTATGCTGGAGCAAGAGATGTTTGATTATAGCACAAATCCAGTTGGAAAGCAGGATGGAGCTAAAAGCTCAAGGCTTACCCCTAGTGACCCTCTTCAATGGTTCTATAACTTTCCTAAAACAGCACCATCAACTAGAGATAAAGTGTTCAAACACATGAGCCTATGAAGGTATTCCTCAATTCTACAGGGTTGTTTGGGGGAAATCACAAGATCAGCGGTCTACTCATTAACCGTAAAAACTTGTGTTCAAACCAGGTAATGATACAACAACAACAAAAACCTACAGGCCAATATCCTTGATGAGGATAGATGCAAAAATCCTCAATCAAAGTACAGTTATATATTCAAAAGATCATCCACAGCAATCAAGAGTTGGCTTTATTCAGATGCAAGGATGGTTCAATATGTAAATCAATAAATGTAATAAATTATATAAATGAGCTTAAATCATCCTAAAAGATACAGAAAAGTCTAACATACTCCCATAATAAAGAGAAAGTAGGATGTCAGAGAACATTCCTCTACATAATTAAGGCTATACATGGCAAACCCACAGCCAGAATCATGTTAAAAAGAGAAAAATAATCAAAGCAATCCTATTAAAATTAGGAGCAAAACAGGGCTATTCACTTTCCTCTCTCTTTTCAATATATTGCTCTAGAAGTACTAGGTGCTGTAATAAGGTAAGAAAAAGAAATGAAAGGGACTCAAATAGAAAAAGAAAAAGTCAAATTATCTCTCTTTACAGAAAAGATGATATTTCAGAGATCCCCAAAATCTACCAAATATTACTGCTTTTTACTACAGACATCTGATAGTTAACAAAGATTCTAAAAACATACATCATAAAAACACAGTATATTTAGCAAATAGTGCTGGGAAAACTGGATGTTCATATGCAGAAAATAACATTAGACCTGAAGCTATCAACCTGAATAAAAGTTAAGTCCTATATAAACCATATTAACAAACTGAAAGACAGAAACCTCATGGTGATCTCATTAGATGCAGAAAGGGCCTTTGACAAAATCCAAGAGCCTTTCACGATAAAAGTCCTGAAGAAGTTAAGGATACAAAGGACATACCTCAACATTATAAAAGCAGCTTGCAACAAGTTCATAGTAGGCATCAACTTAAATGGAGGGAAACTCAAAGCAATTCCATTAAAATCAGGAGCAAGACAAGGTTTTCCACTCTCTCCATACCTATTCAATATAGTACTTGAAATCTTAGCTAGAGCAGTAATACCACTCTAGGTGAACAAGGGGATAGAGATTAAAAATGAAGAAGTCAAAGTATCTTTATTTGAAGATTGTATGATAGTATACATAAGTGACCCTAAGAATTCTACTATAAAACTCATATAACTGAAAACCACTTTCAAAAACGTAGATGGATACAAAAGTAAGTCAAAAAAATCAGTAGCCATCCTATATGAAAATGAAAAATTAACTGTAAAAGAAATCAGGGAAACCATACCTTTTACAATATCCTCAAATTATATAAAATGGCTTGAGAGTAACTCTAACCAAGTAAGTGAAAGATCTGTATGATTAAAAACTGCACATTTTTTCACAATAGAAATTTAAGAAGATATCAGAAAATGGAAAAAACAAACTCCCACACTCATGGATGAGAAGGATAGATATTGTAAAAATAGCCATCTCCCAAAAACAATCTACAGATTCAATGCCCATAAAAACTCCAACATAGTTCTTTACAAACCTTGAAAGGACAATTGCCAACTTCATATGGAATATTAAAAAACAAAAAAACCAAAACCCAAACCCAGGACAGCTAAAACAATCCTGAACAATAAAAAATTCCAGGGATCCAAGAGGTTCCCAGGATCCAACAGAGAAGACATTAGCCGAAATACCCAAGAAAGGGGAGATCGAACCTGTAGAGACCATATCCAGTGGCTAGGCATGGCCCAGGTTTGAGGGATTAAACCACCCACCCACCTCAAATATATTAATCCAGAATTCCTCCCGTCAAAAGGAAATGCAGGGACAAAAAGTGGAGCAGTCTGAAGGAAAGGTCATCCAGAGACTACCCACCTAGGGATCCATCCCATCTGCTGACACCAAACCCAAACACTATTACTAATGCCAAGAAAGGCTTGCTGACAGAAGCCTGGTATAGCTGTCCCCTGAGAGGTTCTGCCAGAACCTAACAAATACAGATGTGCATGCAGGCAGCCAAACATTGGACTGAGCACAGGGACCCCAATGGAGGAGTTAGGGCAAGGACTGGAAGAGTTAAAGGGGCTTGCAACCCCATAGGAAGAACAACAATATCAACCAACCAGACCCCTAGAGCTCCTAGGGACTAAGCCACCAACCACAGGGTACATATGAGGGGGACCCATGGCTCCAGCTGCATATGTAGCAGAGGATTGTTTTATCTGGCATCACTGGGAGGGGAGCCCCTTGGTCCTGTGGAGGCTAGCATAGGGGAATGCTAGGGCTCTGAGGTGGGTAGTGGGTAGGCAGGTGGGGAAGTACCCTTATTGAGGCAGGGGGTAGGGGAGGGGATGGGGGGGTTGTGGAAGGGAGTAATGGAAGGCAATAACATTTGAAATGTAAATAAAATAACTAATAAAAACATGGGAAGAAAAGAACTGTGGAAAGTCTCACCATTCCCAATCTTAAATGTCTGAGAAGCAAAATGTTCAGCATCCTTAGTCAGCAGCGAAATATAAATCAACACTACTTTGAGATTCTATCATATACCTGTTAGAATGGCTAAAATCAATAAAACAAGTGACAGTTTATGCTGGTGAGAATGTGAAGTAAGGGGAACACTCATCCATTGCTAGTGGGCATGCAAGCTTGTATAGCCTCTATGGAAATCAGTGTGTTCCTTTGGAAGATGGGAATTGATCTATCTTAATATCCAGCTAAACCACTCTTGGGCATATACCCAAAGTATGCTTCTTCTTATCCCTCAGACACTTGCTCAGATTTATTTATTGCTGCTCTATTCATGATAGCCAGAAATCGGAAAAAACCTAAATGCTCCCCCCAACAGAAAAATGAAGAAAAAGTGTGTGTATGGTGTGTGTGTGTGTGTGTGTGTGTGTGCGCACGCGCCTATGCATGTGTGTGTGTGTGAAGAGAGAGAGAGAGAGAGAGAGAGAATTTAAATAATTTAAGTGAAGTCACTCCACTTTGGGTAATAATAATTTTCCCCACAAGAGTCATAGACTAGCAAAAACACCAGTACCAGGTATGAATTCCCTCCTTTCAAGTTGCTAGACTCTAAAAACTTAGAGATAATAGGCATCCAAAAGACTCTTAAAATAATACAAGCTATTGCCCTTGGTTGTCTCTAAGTGGTCAAAGTTAAGTTCTTACAGTTGAAGATATCATGCACTTCAGAGATTCACTGAAGGATTCACACTGTATCCTACCCAAAGCCTCCTTCCCAAGGACCAGGTTTCACAGGACTGGGATGTTCTATGCAAGTCACCAATAAAGAAATCAATCAGTAGCCCTACCCATATGTTATGCCTTTGGACTACAACATGATTCTCAACCAATATAATTCCTAACTGCATTCTAAATGCTTATCCTTATACCTACAGATAGGTGTAGCTCTCACTCCTCATTATAGATCCCTCTTTTATAGCATAGCAGTATCATTACAAGAAGCCACAACTGTTCAAAATGAAGATATCAAATGTGCCCTCCCACAAATAATCCATTTACAACACAATCCTCATGCCTGAGGCTCAAGAAACATTGCAGAAGTAGAAGAAAGATAAACCAGGAAGTCTGCTGTGAGACTGTGTCTTCTAAATATGAAAGGGGAGATACACCTATAAAATTTCAAAATATGGCACCCCTCAGGAAGACATGAATAGCAACAAATCCAGCTGACATGCCAACATGGATGAGAACAATCTCAGAGACCCAAACCTAGATTATAACTACAGGCAATTCATGACTGCTAAGAGAGGGATAATTAGTCTTCTTCAAGGATGAGCTCCTTAGTATCCAATAGTAAGTGGTCAGTCCTAGAAACATACATACATGAAAGAGGGAAGCATGAGATGGTGGCAAGGGCAGGTATCCATTTAATCTCATGAGACTTCAGCTGACCCAGTCTTACAAGGAATCAAGACATCTAGTAGCCAACATTAGTAGCTTTTAAGGGATAGAATTTTGGCATGGTTCTATTCACATATTTATTAACAATAACAATAAAGAAAAGGAAGTTGTGAACTTGAGGTAGTAGGAGAACTTAAGAGAGGTTGGAGGGAGGAGAGGGAAGGAGAATAGTGTCATTATTTAATTAAAATAAAATAAAATTTTAAAAATTGTGCTCATTTCAAATGAAGGGTCAGTCTTAAATACAAATTGTTTATTAATATCATCTGTTCCGATATTCTGTGCCTTTAACTATGGATATGAAAATGAGCAGGTATTTTTTATGAGTATCTGCCACTACTACCCAAGCCTCATGTGCTTGTGAATCATTCAGAGATCACATTAAAAGGAAGAATTTAACTTTGGGTGTAGTGGGGTCTTCATTGTGAACTTCTAACAAGTTCCCAAATGACAAGGTTGCAAGAAAAACCTCAATTACATCTTGAGCAAAAAGCTTAAGATCATTTGATTTATAAAATATTGTGCCTAAGACTTCCCATGAACATGTATTAATATTACAAAGCAATGAATATTTGAACTTCAGATGGAGACTGGTGTGAGGCAAATGTATCAACTTGTGCTAAACGTTTATTTTCATTCCTTTAGACTGTCTTAGATGTCCCTAGAACTGGGAAGAGTCAATCCATGTTCCTTTACTATGAAACCTGATGCAAAATAAAATCCATGAGGTGATGGCGTGAATAGGTATTCTTTAAATCTCAGAAGATTTCAACTTCCAATCTTGCAAGTAATCGAGGAGTCTAGTAGCCAACATTAGCAGAATTCATGGGGCGGAATTCTGGGTCACGTTGTGAATACCTGAGTTTGATACTTTAACTTCCATATGTCAGAGCTGTGGTGCAGCAAGGTCACCTCTGCAGCTGCTGTCCATCCTGGCCTGCTTTTGTTTTCAGTCAGTGTGAGCACAACCCAATACCCTGGGAATGAGGACATAAGAAAAACATTGCACTTGTTATTCAGAACAGCAGCTCCAAGTCCAGACAGCTTCAAAGTAAATCTGCACAAGGACTTGCTGTGACTTTGTGACCAACGTCTTAATGTTCTCATACCATTAGTAAGCTCTGGCACTTTATCAAACCTATGATATTGACTAACTACCAGTAATTGCTGATTTATGGCCAAAGTTTCCTCAGCCTTGTTTTCTTCAGGAATCTAATATACCTTTCTCCTTTGGAAACGCATTGAATCAGTCAAGTCACGTTCTCTGCAAACTTTGCTGTGTACATATATAAACAGAGGACAGTTTGCTCTCTTTCTTGGTGCTATTGATACAGCACCGTGATGTTTTACTTAAAGTTGACCATATTTTTATGTATTCAAGGAAGGCAAGTAGCCAGAATATAGAACTTATGGAATACACTGCAGTTTACTATATTTTTAAAAACCTTTTTGTCCAATTTTGGAAAGGCGTTATATATGTAGAAAGATTTCTGAGGTCCATCTAGTCCAAGATGGCAAATGGTTTTCACTTCCCATGCCACAGGGCAGAGAAGTATGAACAGGCATGGATGTTGTTTTTCAACCCTAACTTCTAGATCATGATTGTCTTTCCTTTTCATTATCTACCACCCTTGACCTGATACATGTACCAGCCACACACCAAAATTAGGCTCATGACAAGGGCCTAGAACAACTCCATATCTGTTATTTACTTTCGATTCCCTATACCCAAGTATTGAGAGCTTTTCAGAATCACCTCAATGGCAATCTTTATACATTAAGATGTCTAGAGAGGCCACTGAATATACTGTCAGATTATAAAATCATGAGTGGCCAAGTGACAAAAATCCTTAAGCCATAATATCAAGTGTTTATGATCAAACTGTCACAGTAGTTATACATAATGCATGTCAGATTTCCATCTGTATTCTTTTCTGAAGTAGGGTGACCACATTCCTATAGGGTGTCTTATCCTTTGCTCCCTGCTATTTCTCACTCACTACTGTGCTGTGGGGAGAAAAGCAAAGATTGATGACAGTGCTGTTGAGACCCCACCATAACCCAGAAGAATCCAGATATACAAATATTCGTTGCCTTGCATGTTTCTGTGTTCGGGGGTATGCTAATTACAGCAGGATGTCTGGAGGTGATTTAGATCTTTCCCTGGCATTGTAATCTTGGCTGAGTTATGTTTCCTTTTTGATTCTTTGTCAAATGTAGATAATGACATCTGCTCTTAAGTGTGGCTAATCAAAGAAAATACGAAAGAGACCTGTGCCCTTCCCACAGGAAGGTTCTAGTTCATGTAAGCATGAGGAATTATTTAGATATGACTCTTTCCAGACTATGTTTCAGGGGATTGAATTTTTCACCCTTAAATGAGAAGAAGCAATGATGTTGTTATTGATGGAATGATTCTTAGTATATTCATGAAGACCTATGAAAAATTTTCTTAATAAATTCATAACTCAGGACTTGTTACTTCAAACACCAAATAAAATACAGCTTTTTGAGATATTGCATCCAATATCTCAATTATTCATTTTAAAGAATTAGTATAGTATTAGCACAGACTCCTTTGAACATAGATGATTAGGTTACTTGGAATACTGTAGCTGGAGTATCTTACATAAAAAAAATTGACAGTAATATCTTTGAATGAATGGTTTATATCATATTATTAGTAAGAAGTAATTCTTTTATTCATATGTGTAATAAAAAATTACTATATGTATTTTCTCTCGTTCCCAAAGTCAAAACTCTTCAATATATCAGCAAATACTTTAGGATAGCAAAATGCTAAAAAAAATTAAATTTAGGGTAAATAATAAATATTAAAATTTCTTTCTTTTTCTTACTTTTCTGTCACTTACAATGTTGAAATGTTAACACTCAGACTGTATAAGAATTTGTTAATTCTTAAACTGAACTAAATAATTACTGTGAGCTTCTACCAATTACCTAGATTAAACACCAAGGAAATATCAAAATTTTCCCCACTAAACTTCTTTGGAAGCAGACTAGATACTTTTATGAATTTACACACAAACGAAGGCCAAAAAATGAGAAATAAAAGTTTCTAGGAATGTTGTGGGAAATGGCATATCACTTACATCATACCTAAATGCATGCATATACATAGACTCATGTTGATATTCAAAATTGAAATTTGTAAATCATATTCCATATGGCATGGTAAACAAAACTTATAACATTACACCTTCTAGTTTGCCATTCCTTTTCATTAGAAATTTAACTCAACAAATGTACACTGAGGATCTGTGAAAGGCATCAAGATAAATTCTGTAAGGAAGTAAATATCAGCAGGGAGCTTGCTACTCAGATAAGAGCATCATACATGTGTGCAAATAGTCACAAGAAGAAGGTCTAAAAACATATGAACAAAGCTTCCTGGAATAAAAAAACTGGATAAGATTGTCAGTAGACTTGGCTACTTAAAGGTCCAGTCTAAACTAGACCCCAACCAAGTAGTGAGGGGATTTCTAGGCAAAGGCACCAATATAAACATACAAAGCAGGGAAAAAGGCAGGGAGCATTCTGGTACTGGTAATGAGAAAGGGATGTATAGAAAGAGTATTGGCCCTTTTACAACTCACAGAACTGTGGCCATTTTGCCTCCCTTTCCTCAATGCTATGTAAACATTGTTCTTGAGCACAGACTGCTATGACAAATATTCTAAAGCAGAGAGTGATTCTCATTTTTTTAGAAAAAAATTTTTGTGGGTGTGGAGGGATTCTTGTAATATTTTAACTAGATTTTCAAATTTGCCAACTTTCCATTTATTGACTTCCTAGATGTCAATAAATAATTAACATTAAAATTATAATTGTATTGAAAATACATAACATATGTAAGCACACAAAAATATATAAACAGTTTCCATTCCCACTTCTTTCACCTGTTCCTCACCACATCCCATCCCCTCTGGAATCATTTTCTTTCTGTCTCTCTTTAGAAAAGAACAGGCTTCCAAGAGTTAACAACCAAACATAACAAAACAAAATATAACAAAATAAAACAAAAACTATCATGTCAAGTTGGACACAGCAACACAATAGGAGGAAAAAAATCCCAGGAACAGGCACAGAGTCAGAGACCTACTTGTTCTCATAGTCAGAAATCCCACAACAATATTAAGTTAACAACTATACTATATGTGTGGAAGTCCTGATGTACACCCAAGTAGGCCCTGTGCTTGCTGCTTTAGTCTTTGTGAGCTCGTATCTCTCTTGATTAGCTGATTCAGAGGGCCTTGTTCTCCTGGTGTCCTCATCCTTTCTGACTATTACAATCTTTCTGTCTCCTCTTCCGTGGAATTCCCTGAGCTCAGAGAAAAGAGATTTGATGGAAACTTCCAATTTAGACTCCCTCTACACATAATGATTGGCCATGGTTCTCTGCATCTATTCCTATCTACTGTGGGAGGAAACTTCTCTGAGGATGACTAGGTAAGACATTGATCTATGAGTATAGCAGAATATCATTAGAAATCATTTTACTGATTTTTTTAAAGACCAATAGTGTTTGATTTTTACTAGGTCTCTCTCTGGGTTATCTACTTTCCGGTTCTTAGTTACCCAAGCGGTGTTGGGTATGAGTTCCTTCTCCTGGAGTGGGCCTTAGAAAAACTCAGACATTGGTTGGCTACTCCCATAAGTTCTGTGCCACAACTGCCTAAGCATGTTTTGTAGGCAGGACATGTTGTAGGCCAAAGGTTTTATAACTAGGTTAGTGTCTATGTTTCTCTTTTGATGGCCTGCAAAGTACCTTCCCACACCAAAAAGACTAGAATGTAGGTGTAAAGGCTCTATGTAGGAACCAACTCAACTTTTTCATGTTCAATGAGTTGTGTGGGTGTTGTCCTAGGAAGCAGAGCCTGGATGTTAGTTTATGGAAAGTAACTTTTGGTCTTAGTGTAAAGTCTAGGTTGTTTAGGGATTTCCACTGGACCCCCTTGGCCAACAACTCAATTGAATGGAATCAAATCTCAGCACCAGATGCCTGTCTGACTATAAAAGATGGCCAGTTGAGACTCTATATCTTCCATTACTAGGAGTCCTGATTAGGATCACCTTCATAGATTCCAGGAAGTTTCCACTACACTAAGATTCCATACCTCCTCCCAAATGACATCCCTCCCTATTCCAACTACCTCTCTTGCACTCTCCCCCTACTCCCTAACTTCCACCCCACCTAATGCCTCTACTTCCATTCCCACCTGGCCCCATTCCACTTCTAGAATCTATTTTATACCCCCCACAACCCCTAGGGAGATCCAAGTGTGCCTCCCTATACCCCTCTTTTCTACTCAACCTTTCTGGGCCTATGAATTGTAGCTTGATCATCATTTACTTAATGGCTAGTATATACTTACAAGTGTGTACATACCATATTTATCTTTCTGAGTCTGGGTTATCTCACTCAGGATGATTTCTTCTAGTTTACCTATTTGCCCACAAATTTAGTGATGTCATTTTTTAAATGGCTGAGTAATACGCCATTATGTAAATGTACCAAATTTTCTTTATCCATTCTTTTGTTGAGGGACATCTAGGTTGTTTCCAGTTTCTACTTATCATGAATAATGTTGCAAAGAACATGCTTGAGCAAATATCCCTGTGGTATGATGGAGTGGCCTTTACATATATGCCCAATAAATGTATCTTGAGATAGATCAATTCCTAACTTTCTGAGGTACCGACATATTGATTTTCCTAATGATTGTACAAGTTTGCACTCCCACCAGCAATGGAGGAGTGTCCCCCCAGCTTCACATCCTGTGAGTGTGAACTGTCATTTATGTTACTGATTTTAGTCATTCAGACAGATGTAAGATGGAATCTCAAAGTAGTTTTTATTTGCATTTCCCTGGTGACTAAGGGTACTTATCATTTTTTTTAAGTGTATCTCAGTCATTTGAGATTCTTGTACTGCAAATTCTATGTTTAGATCTATTCCCATTTTTAAATGGGATCATTAGTTTGTTTTTTTTTAATCCTTAGTTTGAATTCTTTAGACATTTTGAGTATTAATCTTTTATTGAATTTGGAAATGGTAAAAAATTTTCCCATTCTGTCAGTTGCTGCTTTGTCCTATTAATGGTGTTCTTTGTCTTACAGAAGCTTTTCGATTTCAATTTACTAGTTACTGATCTTAGGGCTGTCACTGTTGGTGTTCTGTTCAGAAAGTTGTCTCCTGTGCCATTAAGTTCAAGGCTGTTTCCAACTCTCTCTTCTATCAGTTTCAGTGTGTCTGCTTTTATGTTGCAGTATTCGACCCACTTTGGTGTGAGTTTTGTTTAGAGTGGTAAATATGGGTCTAACTGTATTCTTATACCTGCTGACATCCAGTTTGAGAAGCACCATTTGTTGAAGATGCCGTCTTTTTTCCAGTGTGTATTTCTAACTTCTTTATTTTTTTTTTAAAAATAGGTTTCTATATGTGTTTGGATTTATATCTGGGTTTTCAATTCAATTCCATAGATCAACATGTCTGCTTTTATGCCACTACCATGTGATTTTCATTACTATACATCAGTAGGACAACTTGAAATGAGGAATGGTGATCCCTCCAGCAGCACTTTTATTGTACACAATTGTTTTAGCTGTGCTGGACTTTTTGATTTTCTGTATTAAGTTGAGATTTGTCATCTCAAGATCTGTAAATAAACTGCATTGGAATTTTGATGGAGATTGCCTTAAATCTGTCAGCAGCTTACTTTTCGTAGGATAACCATTTTTACTATGTTAATCCTACCAACCCACAATCATGGGAGATCTTTCTTGTATCTAGCCTCTTTGCCAAAGTTTATCAGCTGAAGGAGTTCTCTAGTGGAATTTTTAGTTTTGCTTGTATATATTATCATATCATCTGCAGATAAATATACTTTGACTCTTTCCTTTCTAATTTGCATCCCCATGATTTTCTTCCATTGTCTTACTTCTCTAGCTAAGATTTCAAGGACTATATTGAATAGATATGGAATGATTTAGTGGAATTATTTTATATTTCTCCCCATTTAATTTCATGTTAGCTACAGGCTTGCTGTAAATTCCCTTTACTATGTTTACGAATGTAACTTGTATCCCAAATAGCTCCAAGACTTTTATCATGATGGGATGTTGAATTTTATCAAAGGATTTTCTACATCTGCCCTTTTTTGTTCTTTTGTTTATATGGTGAATTACATTTATTGATTTTCCTTTTTTGAATTATCCCTGCATCTCAGGGATGAAGCCTACTGGATCTTGGTGAATGATCTTTTTGCTGTGTTCTTGGGATTTGGTTTTGAAATTTTTTGCATTTATGTTCAAAAGGGAAATTGGTGCATAATTCTTTCTTTATTAAGTCATTCTGTGGTTTGAGTATCGGGGTAACTGAGGCCTTATAGAATGAATTGGGCAATGTTCCTTCTGTCTTTATTTTGTGAAATAATTTGAGGAGTATTGGTGTTAACTGTTCTTTGAAAGTCTGGTACAATTCTGTGATAAACTAGTGTAGGCACTGTCTTTTTTCGTTGCTATGGTTGGCTGGAGGCTTTTAATGACTTCTATTTCTTTAGGGGTTATAGGTGTATTTTAAATTGTCTGTTCTTGATTTAACTTTGTAAGTGATAGAAAATTATTTATTTCATTTAGATTTTCCAATTTTGTAGAGTATAGGGTTTTAAAGCATGTTCTTACGCTTCTCTGGATTTCCTCCATGGTTGTTGTTATGTCCCTCTTTTTGTTTCTGGTTTCATAAATCTGGATATTGTCTCTCTGCCTTTTATTTAGTTTAGATGAGGATTTTTCTATCTTGTTAATTTTGTCAAAGAAGCAACTCATTTCATATTCTTTCTTTTGATTTTATTTTGCTCATTTCAGCCTTGAATTAGATTGTTTCTTGCCATTTACTCTTTTTAGGTATGAAAACTTATGATGTGTTGTTCTAGAGCTTTCATCGGCTAAGCTGCTAGTATGAATCCTCCTCCTCCTCCTCCTCCTTTTTCTTCTTCTTCTTCTCCTTCTTCTTCTTCTTTTTCTTCTTCTTAATGCAGTATCTTAGTTCTATGAATTTCCCTCTTGGCAACACTTGCAATGAATCCCATAAATTTGGATAAGCTGTGTATTCATTTTTATTGAATTCTAGAAAGTATTTACTTTCCCATTCTGTAAGTTTGTATCTTTTTATCAGGGAGTGGAGAGTCTTGACATTGAGAGATATCAATGACTAGCAACTGTCAATTCCTATTATTTTGTTATTGTTGTTATTGGTGGTGATAGTAGTGTGTGTGTGTGTTTACCATGTGTTTCCCTTCATTTTATTTTGCTTGTATAAGATTATTTCCTATGTTTTCATATGTGTAGTTAATCTTCTTATCTTGGAGTTTTCCTTCTAGTATGTGTGTAAAGGATAATTTTATACACAGTATTCTTTAAATTTGTTTCATGGAATATTCTATGTTATCCTCTATGATGAATGAAATTTTTCTGGGTATAGGACTCTAGACTGGTGTCTGTGGTCTCTTTGAATCTGTAGCACATCTGTCCAGGCCCTTCTGGCATTTAGTTTCCACTAAGAAGTCAGGTGTAGTTCTAATAGATTTGCCTTTTTATGTTCCTTGTCTTTTTCCCTTGCAGCTTTTGCTACTATTTCTTTGCTCTATATGTTTAGTGTTTTGATTATTATGTGATGAGAGGTCTTTCTTTTCTTGTCAGAATCTATTTGCACATCTTTGATAGGCATCTCCGTCTTTAGCATAGAAGATTTTTCCTATCATTTTGTTGAAAATTTTTCTGGATCTTTGAGCTTTTCATATAATAATAATGACATATATAATATGTCATTTATAATATTTTTATATAATATATTATATAATAAGGATGATGATATATATTGTTCTTAGGTTTGGACTTTTCACATTGTCTCAGATTTTTCTGAATGTGTTCTGTCAGGAGGCTTTTTTTTTCATAAAAAGGAACTAATGATTTATTGTAGATACAAAGAAAGAAGATAAAATATTGACTGAGTTGATGTACTCAAAACATCTATCACAACTTAGTCACAAAAATTATGGTTTTTAACTCTTAACGAACCCATAGAGCTATTGACAGATAATGGGTGTTAGCTAGATCACTAGTCTTTTTTTTTTTTGAAAATCATGTTCTTTTATTAAAAAAAGGAAGTAAAAACATTTTATGATAAAATTGAAGATTTACGTGGAAAATATTTCTGATAAAATAGAAGAGACATATAGAAAAACACATTAAAATTGAAATTTTTCATGGTAAATTAAAGAGTAAAATGGTAGACATAAAAAACATTGCTAAATTAATTGAAAAATGAAATAGAAACATTTTATGATAGAATTGAAGATTTATGTGAAAAATATTTCTGATAAAATTGTAGAAAAACATGTTAAAATTGAAAATTATCATGGAAAATTTTATATAGTATAATAATGGTAGGCATAAAAGTATTCCTAAGTTGATTGAAAGTGAAATTACAAACATTTTCTGATAAAGTTGAAGATTTACATGGAAAATATTTCTGATAAAATTGAAGAACTATATAGAAAAACATGTGAAAATTGAAGATTATTGTGGAAAATTATACAGATAAAATGGTAGGCATAAAAATAATTCTAAGTTCATTAAAAGTGAAATTATAAACATTTTCAGGTAAAATTGAAGATTTACAAGGAAAATATTTCTGATAAAATTCAAGAAATATATAGACAAACATGTTAAAATTGACTATTTCATGGAAAATTATACAGATAATAGAGTAGATAAAAAAGTCTTTCTAAATTAATTGAAGGTGGAATTAATAACATTTTGTGATAAAATCAGAGATTTACATGGAAAATACTTCTGATAATATAAAAGGAATATATAGAAAAACATGTTAAAATTGAAGATTATCTTGAAAAATAATGCAGACAGAATGGTAGACATAAAAAACATTACTAAATTAATTGAAAGAGGAAGCATTTTCTGATAAGATTGAAGATTTACATAAAAAATATTTCTGTTAGTCTATGTCTTTTTATTGGGGAATTGAGTTCATTGATGTTAAGAGATATTAAGGAATAGTGATTGTTGTTTCCTGTTATTTTTTATGTTATTTTTATGTTTGTGTGGGAATCTTCTTTTGGGTTTGTTGGAAGAAAATTACTTTCTTGCATTTTCTAGGGTGTAGTTTCCCTCCTTGTGTTGGTGTTTTCCATCCATTATCCTTTGTAGGCCTGGATATGTAGACAGATATTGCATAAATTTGGTTTTTTTTATTATTTATTTTATTTTAATTTTTTAATTTACATTCCAAATCACTTCCCCTTTCCCGTTTCCTCCCTCCCTGAAAGTCCCATAAGCCCCCTTCCCTCCCTCTTTTCTCCATTCAACCCCCTCTCGTTACTCTGTCCTGGTGTTCCCCTACATCCAGTCTTTCCAGGACCAGGGGTCTCTCCTTCCATCTTCTTAGAAATCTATTGATATGCGGATTGTGTCTAGGGTATTCCGAGATTCTGGGTCAATATCCTCTTATCAGTGACTGCATACCATGTGTGTTCTTTTGTGATTGGGTTACCTCACTAAGGATGATATTTTCAAGATCTGACCATTTGCCTAGGAATTTCGTGAATTCATTGTTTTTAATTGCAGAGTAGTATTCCATTGTGTAGATATACCACATCTTCTGAATCCATTCCTCCATTGAGGGACATCTGGGTTCTTTCCAGCTTCTGGCTATTATAAATAAGGCTGCTATGAACATAGTGGAGCATGTGTCCTTATTGCATGCAGGTAAAGCCTCTGGGTATATGCCCAGGAGTGGTATAGCCGGATCCTCCGGGAGTGTCATGCCCAGTTTTCTGAGGAACCGCCAGACTGCTTTCCAGAGTGGTTGTACCAGCCTGCAATTCCACCAGCAGTGGAGGAGTGTTCCTCTTTCTCCACATCCTCGCCAACAACTGCTGTCTCCTGTGTTTTTGATCTTAGCCATCCTGACTGGTGTGAGATGGAATCTCAGGGTTGTTTTGATTTGCATTTCCCAAATGACTAAGGATGTTGAACATTTCTTCAGGTGCTTCTCAGCCATTAGATATTCTTCAGGTGAGAACTCTTTGTTTAACTCTGTACCCCATTTTTTAATAGGGTTACTTGCCTCTCTGGAGTTTAACTTCTTGAGTTCTTTGTATATATTGGATATTAGCCCTCTGTCAGATGTAAGGTTGGTAAAGATCATTTCCCAGTTAGTTGGTTGCCGCTTTGTCTTTTTGACAGTGTGTTTTGCCTTGCAAAACTTTGTAATTTAATGAGGTCCCATTTGTCTATTCTTGATCTTAGAGCATAAGCTATTGGAGTTCTGTTCAGGAAATTCTCCCCTGTGCCCATATGTTCAAGGTTCTTCCCTAGTTTCCCTTCTATTAGTTTCAGTGTGTCTGGTTTTATGTGGAGATCTTTGATCCACTTAGAATTGAGCTTAGTGCAAGGAGATAAGAATGGGTCAATTTGCATTCTTCTGCATGTTGACCTCCAGCTGAGCCAGCACCATTTGTTGAAAAGGCTATCTTTTTTCCACTGGATGGTTTTAGCTCCTTTGTCAAAGATCAAGTGACCATAGAAGTGTGGATTCATTTCTGGGTCTTCAATTCTGTTCCATTGATCTACATGTCTGTTACTGTACCAATACCATGTGGTTTTTAACACTATTGCTCTGTAGTACAGCTTGAGGTCCGGGATACTGATTCCCCCAGAGGTTCTTTTACTCTTGAGAATAGTTTTAGCTATTCTGGGTTTTCTGTTATTCCAGATGAATTTTTGAATTGCTCTTTCTAACTCTATGAAGAATTGAGTTGGGATTTTGATGGGGATTGCATTGAATCTGTGTATTACTTTTGGTAAGATGCTCATTTTTACTATATTAATCCTGCCAATCCATGAGCATGGCAGATTTTTCCATCTTCTGAGGTCTTCTTCAATTTCTTTCTTCAGAGACTTGAAGTTCTTGTCATACAGATCTTTCACTTGTTTGGTTAGAGTCACGCCAAGATACTTAATATGGTTTGTGGCTATCGTGAAGGGTATTATTTCTCTTACTTCTTTCTCAGCCTGCTTATCCTTTGAGTATAGGAAGGCTTCTGACTTGCTTGAGTTGATTTTATATCCGGCCACTTTGCTGAAGTCGTTTATCAGCTGTAGGAGTTCTCTGGTGGAGTTCTTTGGGTCGCTTATGTATACTATCATATCGTCTGCAAAGAGTGATAGTTTGACTTCTTCCTTTCCAATTTGTATCCCTTTGACCTCTTTTTGTTGTCTAATTGCTCTAGCTATAACTTCAATTACTATATTGAAAAGGTATGGAGAGAGAGGGCAGCCTTGTCTAGTCCCTGATTTTAGTGGGATTGCTTCAAGTTTCTCTCCATTTAGATTGATGCTGGCTACCGGTTTGCTGTAAATTGCTTTTACTATGTTTAGATATGGGCCTTGAATTCCTGATCTTTCCAAGACCTTTAGCATGAAAGGATGCTGAATTTTGTCAAATGCTTTCTCAGCATCTAATGAGATGACCATGTGGTTTTTTTCTTTGAGATTGTTTATGTAGTGGATTACATTGATGGATTTCCTTATATTGAACCATCCCTGCATCCCTGGGATGAAGCCTACTTGATCGTGGTGAATGATCGTTTTGATGTGTTCTTGGATTCTGTTGGCAAGAATTTTATTGAGTATTTTTGCATCGATATACATAAGAGAGATTGGCCTGAGATTCTCTTTCTTTGTCGGATCTTTGTGTGCTTTTGGTATTAGTGTAATTGTGGCTTCATAGAACGAGTTGGGTAGTGTTCCTTCTGTTTCTATTTTGTGGAACAGTTTGAAGAGTATTGGTGTTAGGTCTTCTTTGAAGGTCTGATAGAATTCTGCAGTAAAACCATCTGGACCTGTGCTTTTTTTGGTTGGAAGACTTCCAATGACAACTTCTATTTCTTCAGGGGTTATAGGACGGTTTAGATGGTCTATTTGATCCTGATTTAATTTTGGTACTTGGTATCTGTCAAGGAAATTGTCCATATCCTCAAGATTTTCTAGTTGTGTTGAATACAGGTTTTTGTAGTAGGATCTGATGATTTTTTTAATTTCCTCAGTTTCTGTTGTTATCTCTCCCTTTTCGTTTCTGATTTTATTAATTTGGATACTATCTCTGTGCCCTCTGGCTAGTCTGGCTAAGGGCTTATCTATCTTGTTGATTTTCTCAAAGAACCAACTCCTCATTTTGTTGATTCTTTGTATGGTTTTATTTGTTTCTACTTGATTGATTTCAGCCCTGAGTTTGATGATTTCCTGCCTTCTACTCCTCTTTGGTGTATTTGCTTCTTTTTGTTCCAGGGCTTTCAGGTGTGCCATTAAGCTGTTAGTGTATGCTGTCTCCCGTTTCTTTTTGGCGGCACTCAGGGCTATGAATTTTCCTCTTAGCACTGCTTTCATTGTGTCCCATAAATTAGGGTATGTTGTGCCTTCATTTTCATTAACTTTCAAAAAGTCTTTGATTTCTTTATTTCCACCTTGACCAAGTTATCATTGAGTAGAGCATTGTTCAGCCTCCATGTGTACGTGGGTTTTCTTTTGTTTTTGTTGCCATTGAAGACCACCCTAATTCCATAGTGATCTGATAGGAGGCATGGGATTATTTCTATCTTCTTATATCTGTTGAGGTTTGATTTGTGACCAATTATATGGTCAATTTTGGAGAAGGTACCATGGGGAGCTGAGAAGAAGGTGTATTCTTTAGCTCTAGGATTAAATGTTCTATATATATCTGCTAGTTCCATTTGGTCCAAGGCTTCAATTAGATTCATTGTGTCCCTGTTTAGTTTCTGCTTTCCTGAACGATCCATTTCAGAGAGCGGAGTGTTGAAGTCACCCACTATTATTGTGTGCGGTGCGACGTGTGCTTTGAGTTTTAGTAAAGTTTCTTTTACGAATGAAGGTGCCCTTGCATTTGGAGCATAGATATTCAGAATTGAGAGTTCTTGATGGTGGATTTTTCCCTTGATCAGTATGTAGTGTCCTTCTGTGTCTTTTTTGATGACTTTAGGTTGAAAATCAATTTTATCTGATATTAGGATGGCTACTCCACCTCGTTTCTTGGGGCCATTTGCTTGTAAAATTGTTTTCCAGCCTTTTACTCTGAGGTAGTGTTTGTCTTTGACACTGAGGTGCGTTTCCTGCATGCAGCAAAATGTTGGGTCCTGTTTACGTATCCAGTCTGCTAGTCTATGTCTTTTAATTGGGGGAATTGAGACCATTGATATTAAGAGAGATTAAGGCATAGTGATTATTGCCATCTGCCATTCTTGATGCTATCTTTATGTTTGAGTGGTTATCTACTTTTGGGTTTGATTCAAGAAGGTTATTATCTCATTTTTTCCAGGGTGTTGTTTCTCTCCCTGTATTGGAGGTTTCCACCTATTATCCATTGCAGGGCTGGATTTGTGGAAAGATATTGTGAAAATTTGGTTTTATCATGGAATATCTTGGTCTCTCCATCTATGGTGATTGAGAGTTTTGCTGGGTAGAGTAGTCTAGGCTGGCATTTGTGCTCTCTTAGTGTCTGCATGCGATCTGCCAAGGATCTTCTGGCTTTCATAGTCTCTGGTGAGAAGTCTGATGTGATTCGGATAGGTCTTCCTTTGTATGTTACTTGGCCCTTTTCTCTTACTGCTTTTAGTATTCTTTCTTTGTTTAGAACATTCGGTGTTTTGATTATTATGTGACGGGAGGTATTTCTGTTCTGGTCCAGTCTGTTTGGAGTTCTGTAGGCTTCTTGTACATTCATCGGCATCTCTCTCTTTAAGTTAGGGAAGTTTTCTTCCATAATTTTGTTGAAGATGTTTACTGGCCCTTTAAGTTGCAAATCTTCACTCTCATCTATACCTATAATCCTTAGGTTTGGTCTTCTCATTGTGTCCTGGATTTCCTGGATGTTTTGGGTTACACGTTTTTTGCATTTTGCATTTTCTTTGACTGTTGAGCCGATGCTTTCTATGGAATCTTCAGCACCTGAGATTCTTTCTTCCATCTCTTGTATTCTATTGTTTATGTTTGCATCTATGACTCCTGATTTCTTCCCAAGGTTTTCTATCTCCAAAGTTGTTTCCCTTTGTGATTTCTTAGTTGTTTCTACTTCCTTTTTTAGTTCCTGGATGGATTTGCTGACATCCTTCACTTGTTTGTTTGTATTTTCCTGTATTTCTTTAAGGTATTTTTGCATTGCCTCTTTCAGGATTTCTTCCTGATGACCCACATTCTCCTGCATTTCTCTGAGTGATTTTTGTGTTTCCTCCTCATGGGAATCCATCTGTTGATCCATTGTCTCCTGCATTTCTTTAAGCAGTTCTCGTGTTTCCTTTGTAAGGGCATCTAACCGTTGATTCATTTCTTTAATCAATTTTTGTGTTGCCTCCTTATGGGCATCCGTCTGTTGACCCATATTCTTCTGCATTTCCTTATGCAAATTTTGTGATTCCTTTGTGAGTGCATCTACCCATTGATTCATCTCATTAAGCGATTTTTGTGTTGTCTCCTTGTGCGCCTCTATCTTTTGATCCATGTTCTCCAGCATTTCTCTAAGCGATTTTTGTGTTTCCTTTGTAAGGGCTTCTAACCGTTGATTCATGGTCTCCTGTAACTCTTTATGAGATTTATTTGCGTCCTTCTTGTCATCCTCTAGTAGCATCATGAGAAGTGATTTTAAATCCAGATCTTGTCTTTCGGGTGTGGTGGGGTATCCAGGATTTGCTGCTGTTGGAGAGTTGGGTTCGGATGGTCCCACATTACTTTGATTTCTGTTAGTAACATTCCTACGTTTGCCTTTTGCCATCTGGATACCTCTGATGTTAGTTGGTCCTGCTGCCACTGGCTGTTGGTTGGACCTCCTGTGAGCCTGCAAAGCTATTTCTGCCCCCCCCTGGATTACCAGGATTCCCCTGGCACCAATTTCTGTGGCCTGCCTGCTCCTGAGTGACTTTGGAGCCCTAATGTGCCTTGCCCCAAGTGATCTTATATTGGGGAGGCCTTGCACATCCAAAGGCTCAGCCTAGTGGATTCCTGGAGCAGAGGTCGCCAAAGGGAGGCTGGTAGGCTCCTGCCCTGTGCAGGGGTGTGTGATCTCTCCTGGGGGGGAGGGGGCGTCCCTCTGCCAGGCAGAAGTCCCACAGCAGAGCTAGCATGCTGGTTACTGCAGATCTGCCCAGCACTTGGGAGCTGCACACACACAAGCCGCCTGAGACCCAAGCGATATTAAGCCTGTCTGTCTCAGAACCTGGCTGTCCCAACTTCCCAGTCACTGGAGCAAAGATGGAGGAGTGCAATCTGCACACTCTCCGTGGCGCCCGCTCACCCTGCAGACGCGATGGCCTGCCGATCTGGCACCCAGACGACCACAGCGCTGACCCGTTCTCGGGTACAGACTGAAGCCCCGACAGGCCGTGTCCCAAGTGATGTTATATTGGGGAGAGAGCCTGGGGTACCTGTCTGTTCAGTGCAGTCTGCGGAAACAGAGGTCGTGGAAGGAAAGCTGGCAGGCTCCCGCCCAGTGCGGGGTCCCTCTGCCAGGCAGAAGTCCCACAGCAGAGCTGGTGCACTGGTTACTGCAGATCAGCCCAGCACTTGGGAGCCGCATACACACAAGCCGCCAGAGACCCA
This sequence comes from Tokudaia tokunoshimensis, assembly GCA_036184795.1. NCBI lineage: Eukaryota > Metazoa > Chordata > Mammalia > Rodentia > Muridae > Tokudaia > Tokudaia tokunoshimensis. The sequence continues at coordinate 10,101,868 of BTHU01000005.1, read as the reverse complement.
AGCGATATTAAGCCTGTCTGTCTCAGAACCTGGCTGTCCCGATAAATTTGGTTTTTATCATGAAATATCTCAGTTTCTCCATCTATGGTGATTGAGAGTTTTGCTGGGTATAGTAGTCTGGGCTGGCATTTGTGTTCTCTTAGGGTCTGAATGAGATCTACCCAGGATCTTCTAGCTTTTATGTCTCTGGTGAGAAATCTGGTATAATTCTGATAGGCCTGACTTTAAAGTTACTTGCCCTTTTCTCTTACTGCTTTTAATATTCTTTCTTTATTTAGTGCTTTTGGTGCTTTGATTATTATGTGCCGGGAGGTATTTCTGTTCTGGTCCAGTCTGTTTGGAGTTCCGTAGGCTTCTTGTACGTTCATGGGCATCTCTTTTTTTAGGTTAGGGAAGCTTTCTTCTATAATTTTGTTGAAGATATTTACTGGCCCTTTAAGTTGGAAATCTTCACTCTCTTCTATACCTATAATCCTTAGGTTTGGTCTTCTCATTGTGTCCTGGATTTCCTGGATGTTTTGACTCAGGAGCTTTTTGTATTTTGCATTTTCTTTGACTGTTGAGTCAATGTTTTCTATGGCATCTTCAGCCCCTGAGATTCTTTCTTCTATCTCGTGTATTCTGTTGATGCTTGCATCTATGACTCCTGAATTCTTTCCAAGGTTTTCTATCACCAGAGATGTCTCCCTTTGTGATTTCTTTATTGTTTCTACTTCTACTTTTAGATCCTGGATGGTTTTGTTCAGTTCCTTCACTTGATTGTTTGTGTTTTCCTGTAATTCTTTAAGGGATTTTTGTGTTTCCTCTTTAAGGGCATTTACCTGTTTACCAATGTTCTCCTGTATTTCATTCTTGAAGTCCTCTATCAGCATCATGAGATGCAATTTCAAATCCAACTCTTGCTTTTCTGGTGTGTTGGGGTATCCAGAATTTGCTTTGGTGGGAGAACTGGATTCTGATGTTGCCAAGTAACTTTGGTTTCAGTTGGTAGGCTTCTTGTGCGTGCCTTTCACCATCTAGTTATCTCTGGTGCTAGTTGGTCTTGCTGTCTCTGGCTGGAGCTTTTCCCTCCTGTGGGCCTGTAAGCCTGTGTAGGTACTCCTGGGAGACCAACTCTCTTCTGACAGGGTCTGTGCATAGAAGGTTGTGGAGCCGCTTGGCTCCCTGGTGCAAATGGCAGCCTGAAGACCTCTGTCCCAGCTGCTCCACTGATCATATGATTGTGTGTGTGTGTGTATATATATATATATATATATATATATATATATATATATATGTTTGTGTATATATATACATATATATATATACACAATTATTTCTTAACACAGAACTTCTTCTGTCTCTTTCTTCCCCAAGACCCAATTCCACATATATATGCATGTATTCCACCATCTCCATATATATATCCATATATATAACCATATATATACATATATATATATACATATATATACCAGTTTCTTTAACCAGTGTATCAGCTTCTTCTATCATATCTTCAATGTCTAAGTTTTCTCTTCCATCTCTTGTATTTTGTTGGTGAATCTTGCCTCAGTAGTTCTATTCAAATTCTTAATTATTTTTATTTCCAGAATTTTTTCATTTTGGCTTCCTTTATTGATTCTTTTTTGAAATTCAGGTCTTGAACAGTTTTATTTATTTCTTTACACTGTTCATTTGTGTTTTCCTAGCTTCTCTAAGGGATTTATTAATTTCCTCTTTATGGACCTCTATCATATTTATAAAGGTTGTTTTAAGGTATTATCTTGTGCTTCAGGTATGTGGGAATATTCAGGATCTGCTGTGATTGTATAGCTAGATTCTAGTGGGCACATATTATCCTTGCCGTTGTTGACTGTGTTTTTATGCTGGCTTCTTGGCATTTGGGTTTGGGTAATTAAAGATTTAGGTGCTGGTTTCTAGATTTGTCTTTGTTGGATGGATATTTTGTTCCTTGGTTTCTGTCTCTTTCCTGGGTTTTTAGAGAGGGTGATGGTTTGTGTTGCCTATTTTCTTGCCTTGTTCAGCTGGTGTCTTCAGAGAATGCCTACTGGTGTTAGAGGCTGAGTAATTGGAATGAGTTGGGGGAAAGAAGATGGTAGGAGAAGATCTTTTTAATCTATCTGGATAGGAGTCTAAGATGAAAGGGAGACCTCTGTAGTGAGTTTCTTGCTACAGCGATGGGTATGAGACTGAGGAGATTGAGTCTCAGGAGACTGTGGAATTGGGTCTTGGGGAAGAAAGAGACAGAAGAAGTTTTGTGTTAAGAAATAATTTTGTAATTATTTCTTTGTTACTGTGTGTATGTGAGTGTGCATCTGCGTGTGATTGTGTGTGTGTGTGTGTGTGCATGTGTGTGTGCATGCTGTGCATACATGCCTAAGTGCAGGTATGATAGCTAAAAGGAAACCTTGAAAATTGACTGTTTCTTTTTACCATGTGGGTTACAGGAATAGAACTTGGATCTTCAGACCCAGTGACCAACAACTTTCCACTACTGATCCATGTCTTAGTCCCCAAAGTGATTTTTTTTCTAGAGAGCGCTTACAGAATAAAGTTACTACTCCAAATTTTCCAAGACAACTGAGGCTTGTAATCAGTAACATTAAAAGTCTTCACCAGGGAATGTAATAGTACCCAAAGGAAGCATCTGACAAACCTATTGCATAGAGACAATGAGCAGGCACAAGAGGAAACCTAGGTGAGAACCTGTCAGTGGAGATCTGCAGGTACCAGCTATCACTTCAGACTTCAGTGTGAAACTGTGATTAAAATAATCCAAAAACAGAGTAGCTTCCTAGTTACACTTCTAGTTCAAATTTCTGAACAAAATGCTGTCTATATTCTCCATTACCCAAAGGATTTATTTATGACTATAACAAATCTCTCCAAAACTAGAAGAGTTTGCTATGCTTGGAAACTGGGGGGGGGGGGGGAGGGAGTTCGGGGAGTAGTGGGGTTAAGGATATAGAACAAGATAATGGGGTTTATCTCGTGTCTTACAGTTCAACCCTTGATAATAACTGAAAACCTGAGTTGCTCTCCCTCCTGCTTGTGTGGACCACGTCCAAAAATTCTAGTTTGACTTCATTACAATAAAATGGCAGTGTTCAAAGGACAAAGGACAAGTGAAGTGTGGCCTCTCTTTACTGTGACCTATCTTCATCATATTCGCTATCTGGAAGTGTTTACAGGTTCCAGATTCATGGTGAGTGAGAATATACCTCAACAAGAATGGTAAAAGTAGGGATTGTCAAAATGGCTCTGCAGGTAAAGGTATCTGCAGCCAAGCCAATGACCAGAGGTCAGTCCCAGGAGCCACATTGTGGAAGGTGGGAAATGACTCCTTAATGGTGTGTTCTATCTTCTAAATATGCACCATGTGGTATGTATACCCCCCCACATGAATACAGACACACACATATACAAATACATACACGGACATACACACAGTCTCTTACTTTCTCTCACACATACACACAAATAAAATGTAACAAAATATTTTAAAAATAATAATGAATGTACGTAGAACAAAAATATTCCCATAGCTATATTTGGCACAATCTGATACAGGGTACTAGAGAATAAATCCTGTTTCTTCCCTTCTCTTCCCTTTTCTACATCCTTTATATCTCTTACTATTTGAAGGAAGAAGGAAGGAAAAGATTTAAATATGATCAGAATTTGCTTAGGGAAATTATTAATAATGTTTATAAAGGGATTTTTCAAAGTTTAAACTGAAAGTTTAGATTAATATTCCTGGAGCATGGAAGGAATAAGTGACAAATGTCTTTGGAGTGTAGTTTGTGATAAATCACTGAGGGTTTTAAATGCCATGCTGAGAATTTGAGTCTGTGCTGGCCTCGGGACTTTGCTCTGTGGCAATGGAGAAATGGATGCATGTCTTTGATCAGTGAATGACATAACCATTAGAAAATTGCCTCCTTCTGAAAGCCGTGGGCAAGTCTGGAAACAGAAACTAGTAGTTTCTTTTAACTGACCGCCTCTTGATTTAATGCCTTTTTAACCTTGCTCTCAATGTGGTTTCCAAAATCCATAGACTGAATCAGGTGTGATGATAAATGTACAGTCACATCACTGAAGAATTAGAAGCAGGAGAATCACACACTCTCAAGAATAGTAAAATCCTGTTTCAAAAAAAAATATTCATAGAGTAGTGCAGAGGACCCACTGGCACCAAGACACACTACAACATTCTTGTTCCTTCGAGAGGAGTAATTTCATAGCAAGGATCAGAACACCTGTTCTCGTGACTGTTTCAGATCTTTAGCCATAATGCATAACTTAATTAAATATATTTAAAATTTTTCGATTACAGAAAGAAAAAAGATATTTTTTTTGTGTGTGTGACATCCAAACGATCTGTTTGGGAAAGACTAAGAAGGTAATTAAGAATGCATGGGACAGCAGTAAAAAACTAGGTCTTTGCAAATTTTGCATTTTCAGAGAAGAAGACAGTGTAGCAGAAGGTTAGAGCCAACAGAGGGAGATTAGTAGATCAAATTTCAAATATATCATTCATTGTTTATACGGATTTAGATAAGTTGCCAAACCATTATGCCCTATGGTTTATCTTATTATTAGAGTTTCTCACAGTACTTAACTTCATATCTTCTAGTAGAGATTAATACAGTTAAAATGTTAAAGTTTATAAAAGATTATCTACACGTGGGCTTTATAAAAGACTATTATTTTTGTGCACTAAGGACATGACTTTTAAGAGAAGGGCCATTCAGAGCCCTTTCTTAAACAGACACAATACAGAACTGATAAATTATTGGTTCAATGGTCCAGATAAGAGTTCTCCATGTTTAGAAGGATTTACTCAGGTGGCTAAGATACAGGAAATGAAAAACAAGGTGCAGAGGTAACAAATCTGTTGAAAAAAAAGATTTCATAGCAGTTTTTAGTAAGCACAGAAGGAGGGCAAAGAGTTGGGGTTTGACTCCTGGTCTCAAGTCTGTATTCCTGGGAAGGTTTTTATCAAAAGAGAGAACCCAGATTGGAAAGGGAATAATGAAAGTACCTTCACTGAAATAGACCATTTTTTAAGCGTCAGTGCTTCTCAAGCTTTGGTAATGGACACTCTTCCTGACTTATATCAAACACCCTCTTTAGACAAACTCACTTCATTTATTGGAATACGCTGGCCACAATCTCATCACACCACAGTGCCTAAACCCAGCTCCAGCCTACCCCACTGAACTTTAACATACAGCTGGTTCCTAAATGTCCCAAATAATATTGATTGAATGTAAAATTCAACATGTGCAAAGGTAATTATCATCTGCCTATGAACACCTGTTCCTTCTCTAAATTGTCTTGATTACCGATGCCATCATCATTCACCCAAAGACTCAGGCATGGGTGATCTGAAGCCAATATGAACAACTTCCTTTACCTTAATCTTCACGTTCAGTTTGTTTCTAAAACTCGTTGTTCTGCTTTTTAAGTATTCATTGTGCCCGGCCCTTTGGATTCCAAATTCATTTCCATACCATAGTAACTTGGATTCTTGACTTTATGAATCCCTCTTCTAAACCACGCCCTGCAGTGTTGTCACCCTTGTGCATTACAGATGCATCATGACCTGGCTTCACAGATGAGTGAAGCCTTAAAGAGCTTCCCAATAGCTGTAGATGGATGCTACTCTAAGTATATAGATAACACAGAGGGTGTTGTGTTCTGCCAGTCTTCACATTCATCTCTACCCCTTGCATCCTATGATTGCCCATATGGAATTAGCATAAAAAAACAGCATCCAGGACTTAATAACTTTGCGCAGTAGAAATGTTCAAGGAGAACATCTATTTGCTTCAACAAATCTTTCAAAAAAATAAAACAAATAAGCCACTCTGGTTAAAACTTTCTGAATTCATTTTTGAGAAATCTTACATAGTCTAATTATATAGAGAAAAATTCTTTGAGGTGAATGTTTGAAAATCATATTTTATTCTGGATATTTTGTCTATATATTTATAAATATTCATCTCTAGTTACCAAGTATGCTTTTAATTTCCTTGTGTTTACTTTTATGGTTGCTATAGTATTGTTACTACTATAAATGCACCTGACATCTAATTTAGAATGTTGCATGTGCAGGATGAGAAGAATTTGCCTAAGCATTACCTGACTTCTATCTTAGAAGAACAAATTATACTGTTGTAATTACTGCATCCTCAAAGTTAGAACTTAAATGGGAACAGATAAGATATTAAAATAACTCCAATAAAATACTTTGCATACATCTATATTAGTAAAACCCTCAAAAAAGAACAGTAGTCTAAGGAGATATAAATTACTAAAATTGTCCCTTCGAGAGGTAGAAAGCCTAAATAAATCAATTTTCATGAAAAAAAAAGTTGTCATAGAAGTACTCCTCAAAAACGTGCAGATGGTTCTGCAAACAAATTATTTTAGACTTTCCAGGAATGAATTGTTTCTATGCTGCATAAATTGGTTCAGAACACGGATAAAGAAAGGAGCTGTCTGTGTTCCTTCTTTGAAGCTATCATCCATCCAGCAAAGTGAGCACAGACTTCAGACTGGTCATCCCAAAGATCTGGCACAAAACTGGTAAAAAAAAAATGATAAGTTTAACATCACTTGAAATAGTTTTAAACATTGAAGGAGAAATGGTGGATTCATTTCAAAACTACAGAGATAGTGCAACAGTAGAAAAACATAAAAAGAAGAAGAGAAAAATGTAAATGAAACAAACAAATGAACAAACCCTACATTATCATCCTTTAATGGGAAAAAAGCAACTGTCTTCATAAACTTGGATTATAAAAAGGAATGCACATTCCCTGGTTGATTTAACTGTTGCTCCCCCCCCCTTAAAATAATTGAATAACAAAATCGAGACACCAAAAGCATCAAAGCCCCATGTGTTCTAATAGTGGAACATCTAATAGCCTATTCCAGTTCAACTCTACTGTCCATGCTTCTCAGATGCGCAGCGATGCAGCGATGCAGTGCTTCTAACAGGATCGGCCTCACGGAGAGGTTCCAGAGTAAAAGAAGTCATGATGGGGGAGTGAGAACACTCTAAACTCACTGTTCCTAGGAAAGCAAGCAGCCACCATGAATCCATTGCCAGGGAGAAAGTAACTGACAGAGAAGCAGATGGAAAGGCTATTTATGCTTTGGATTGACATCACCAGTTCTGGTGTGAAAGGGTTATCGTGAAACATAGACAATAAAAAACGTAAACAACAAGGAAGAACAACGAACCATTGGTCCAGTTCAATATAAAAAGCCCAACCACATGGGACAAGACTGTGTTACCTTGGCCATACCTGGAACCACCCAGAGAACCCACTACAATTTTTGATATTTCTTTCTAGTTAAATTCACTATCCCACTTGCATGGCAAAGGAAGAAGAACGTATGTTAGCCCATGATGATATGGTATAAAGGCCTACAGAGCATGTAGTTTAAGAGCAGTCTCCTGTGGGGCAAGTGGACCATGCCAGGATAAAAACTGGTACGTTACAGCAGGTTCAACCCACACACACACACCATACACACACACACACACACACACACACACACACACACACACACACACACAAATCTCTTAATTGAGAATGGCAGGCAGCACAGGAACCAGCTCCCAGCCAGACTCTACCTGTCCTTGGACAGTAACCATGACACCCCACTGAGAGGACCATGACAATTGGTCATGTAGTATAAAAACCTAGAGTTCTCCATGCTAATAAGTATCTAGATAAGCCCCCAGTGTTTAGCCAATGATCTTCCCTTCCTTGGCATCCCTTCCTGAAAAAGGTAATTTAATCCCTAGTTCACCCTGAATAAAGTTTATGCATTCACATCTGCCATAAGAATAAAGCAATTTGGACAAACAAGGACTTTCTCCTTCATCAAGGATCGCCTTGGGAGAGGCCGTCATCATAAAATCTCGTAGAGAAGGCCTTCTGTCTTTCTGACCCTCTATACTACGACACTCACTCAGAATTGTACCATATTCCACCCCTGTGCTGGGCTCAGCCATCCCCTTCCTACCTGGTGCATAGGAGATCATAGACTACCGTTCTCAACTCCTCGTGGTTCCCACAAGCATCTGGGTACACAGGAGATTACAAACCAGAACACCTATCCCAGCCCCCGCTGTTTCTCACCCCGAAGAACACAGGCTGGCAACCCCATCTTGGACAGCGTTCTGCCTTACCTCATCGGACATGACAGTCTCCCACAGTACCCCTCCCCTTCCAAAAGCTGACAAGCATCTTCAGTTTGAATGAAAATGACCCTGACACTTTGGTTGCTGCTGACTGAGGAAAAGACTGGCAAGTGATGCAAAGGAGCCGGACTAGAGTCAAATCTAACTGAAAAGTGACGCATCCTGGCTGCTTTGTGTAATCTGAGGTCGGGGATTGTGATATCTCCGGCATTGCTCTTTTCAATTTAGAATAGCTTTGGCTATGGATGGCCTTTTGTGTTTGTATATGAGCTTTTAAATTGTTTCTCTAGTTCTGTGAAAAATGTCACTGGAAATCGAATTGGACCTGTAGATATGGGTCATTTTTACACTTATTAATGCTTCTCCAAGAGCACGGAAGGTCCCTCCTTATAGCCTTGACCTTCTGATTCTTCCACCTTCCCCTCCCACGCACTGGAATTACAGGTATGCATGACATACCCGTTCCCAGTACTAGGGATTAAACCAGAGCTTTGTGCATGCTAGGCAAGCTCTCTGCCAACCTAGCTGTACCCCTATCTTAAAGTGTAAAGACAGAAATCTCTGTCTGAAATCATTCAGGCCTCTTCCTCATCTCAGAATTGCTGTCTGATCTCTGTCATCCACAACTCAAGGTTAGTGGTTTTTTTTTTTTTTATCTCATGTAGATTCAAGCATGCATATGGATTTCATTTGATTTTATTTGTTTGTTTTTTGAGAAAGAGTCTAACTATGTAGCCAGCCTAGAACTCACTATGTAGCCCTAGCTTAAAACTCAGAAATTGTCCTGCCTCTGTATCCCGAATGATGGGATTAAAGGTATGTGCCTTTACTAGTGATTTTAATCATCAATGTTTATTGCTCCTTTATAGAAAAGTTAGGCTAACCAAATATGTGTATACGTGTATGTACATATCTTGTGTCAGATACTTTAACTAGAATGTTCTATAGTAGGTTTCTTTTTTTTGTTTCCTAAACAGCACACACTCTCCTTTGCCTACTGAAAGCACTTGCACTTGACCTAGGGGACAGATTCCTACATTTTCAACATAGTTCAGGTATGGCTGACCCCATACCCAAGCCATGGAAGAAGCTCCTGAATTAGGGCTGGCCTACCACAGCCCTCTGTTTCTGGCCGAGTGACTGGTTCATCAGCAGGTGAAGACTAGTCTTGAGTTTCTGAGTTGCTGAAGTCAGTAGGAAATAGATGGTGTTTTGTTAGTTAATATGACCACATCAAATGGAGTTGGTCTTCCTAGCAAAAGTTTTAGAGAAGCCCATCTCAGTTGCTGGGTGATACCGAGTAAATAGGGGGTCCCCACTTGAGGTCCCTTAGTCACATAAGTAAAGAATTAGAGAATGGACTCAAATGGAAGCACAAGGACAATTTTATTAGAGTTTAAAAGAAAAACCCCAGGGCAGGCAAGGTGTAAATGAAGGCAGCTGCCCAGAGAAGAGAATGAAAAAGAAGGAAAAGAAACCTGTGCTCTTTGAGCAAAGCTGTCAGAAAAGTCAGCCAGCCACACAGGACAAAGCAAGCACACAGCAGGGAGAGGGGCTTTATAGAAAGAGTAAGGAAGGGCAGGGTATCCAAGAACTCATGCTTAGAACAGATAGAAAGAAGAAAAGGAACATTATGCTTTTATGAGCAATTCTGAAAGCATGCAAATGTAAAAGTTTCAGGTTATGACTCTGTAAGCTACTGTGCCAGGGAGTAGGGATTCTAGGAAGGCAAAGTATATCACCTCATTAAAGGGATAATTATTCTGCCTCTTTCTTTAGCAAAATGTAGTCCCTTAATCAGGACATTGACCCACCCAATGAAAATGTCAGGGGTCCACCCAAGACAGAGACTTTATCCTCTTGCCTAGAAGGCAATAGTTATAGCTGCTGTGTCAGCTTGAGAACGAGGACAATTGGTAGCCTCTGTGACTTGACCGCTCTGAAATATCTGATGGTTCACATGCCTCTTTCCTGAGCCCTTTCTGCCCCCACTCCCACATCACACATAAAAGCTGATACAGGTGCTATAAAGTAATAACATAATATACACACTTTATCAGAGACCCCTTAAAATTCTCCACTATCTACCCTTTCTCCAGAATCCATTATGTCTTCTCTGAAGGTCTGCTGCTAGTCTTATTTTATTTTTCCTTTTGGTGAGTTCTTCCACTTAATTCAATGCACTCTCTGTATTTATATCCTAATAATCATGAAGAATTACAAAATGCAGAAGTAAGATATCTTACTTTTACAAAAGGTATCTGCCTTTGAGGGTGTGAGTAGCTGTTGATCATGTGGATAAGAAAGAGGTAGATCTACTAGGCAGTCAGGAGAGTACAGGCCAGTGCACAGATATGGAGCAGTGTGGTGTGCAGAGACTGCAACGAGCTGAGAACTGCTAGTGCACACAGGCTGAGTGGAAAGTGGGAGATGTCAGCTGACACGCTGATCACATTTGCCTCTTAATTGCAGAGGGTAGAAAAGATTGTTCTTCTGGGAACCGGCAATTGTTCTGAACTAGACTTGCCTTCCCTGCTCTTGCTTTACCAGGACCTTCATTGCCTGTCAAACTTTGACTCCAAATCAAGAAACTCACTTGGGTCAATAGCATTCATGAATGCCACTGACTAGCTGCTGTGTGGGATGGTGAGGACTTACATCTATGCCTAGCTGGTTATAATTTAGGGAATCATGTGCAGAGTAGATGCCACTGTGCAATATTTTAGCTGTTTGATCTGAATGAATCCTAAACTAAATGAAGCCTAGAGCACTAAGGTAGTAGAAGATCATGAAACCGTTCATAATGATGGAAACTTAAATGAAACAATGTTTGAAATAGAAATATGTAGATCACTTTTTAAAAATGTGCTCCTAAAAAAAATGTGCTCCTATGCCTTTTGTGTGCAGATCAGTGTGAAAAGCATAAAAGCTGTTATACTCCTAGTGATGATTAATTACAGTGAGATGAGAAGGAAGATCAACAATGGGGAAGGGGATTTGGACAAAGTCTAGAAATGTCAAACACAAGCTTCTAGGTGCCTCCTTTTTTTTTTTAAACCAAATTTGAAGCAAATTTTAATTAAATACTGACCAGGAGAAAGGGACTCTAGCTAGGTTCACCTCTGGGCTTGCACACACTTAAAGGTTCTAGCTACAGTGTTTGTCAATATAAAACAACTTGAATGAATTTCAGTATTGTCTTGGTGTCCCATTGCTGTGAAGAGACACCATGACCATGCAAACTATTATGAAAGAAAATATTTAATTAGGGACCTGCTTACAGTTTCAGAGGCTTAGTTCATTATAATCATGCAGGGAGCACGGTGGCATGCAGGCAGACACTGGAGCTGTATCTGAAGACTACATTCTGATCCATAAGCAGAGAGAGAGAGAGAGAGAGAGAGAGAGAGAGAGAGAGAGAGAGAGAGAGAGAGAGAGAGAAACATCAGATTTGGCACGAACTTTCGAAGCCTCAAAGCCCACTCCCCAGTGATGCATCTGTTTTAACTAGGCCAATTCTTCTAATTCTTCTCAAGTAGTGCCTTTCCCTGATGACTAAGCATTCATATATATATATGTGTGTGTGTGTGTGTGTGTGTGTGTGTGTGTGCCTGGGGAGACATTTTTACTCAACCCAAGTATCTATGGAATCTACTTGTGGCCAATCATAGTTTGCTTAATTTGCTACAACAGAATATCACAAACAGAGTAGTTTATGAGATTTTATTATGGGAAAAAAAAACCCTCACTGTTCTGGAGTTTGTAAATTCAAGATCCAGAGACCAGTAGATTTAGTATCATCAGATAGCTCATAAATGGTACCTCCTTACCTTAACCTTAATATCAGAGGGACAAGGGAGCTTTACAGTGCAGTGAATCTTCTAAAAGGATGCTAATACTAATCACAAGAGTTTCATCTTCATGAACAAATCATTTTACAAAGTTCCCACCTGCAAACAATACCATATTAGGGATTACATTTCTACATATTAATGGGGCAAGGTTAATAACAGGTTTACAGATGTCACATGAATGATTGTGGACAATAGGACACCACTCATGTACCCAGAATAGAAACAGCCATTCACCTTAAATCACAATTTTCAGGTAAACTTATCTGACCAAAGTGGTACAATGTAGCTTGCAGCCTCACCCAAACTCTATCCTTGTTATCTGTAGGCTAGAAAGCAACCTCTCATAGTTTATCCTCAAGTCCTGAAAACAACTTTTTCCTTAGCATATGTGTTTGAGAACCCCAGACCTGTAGAGTTAACACTTTCTTAACAAAGATCCTCATCCTGGGAATCCTAGTGTTCTCAGTAAGAACCTGGTCTGCACCAGATTAATATCCTAACACCTCTGCCCTAAGACGATGTCCCAGGCAGCCTGAAGTAACAAGAAATACATACTTGCTGAAATATTGGTTCTCAAGCTCAGGATGGGTGTTTCAAGAATTTCTAAGGTGGTCTTCACACTCTAATTCTTACCTATACTCTTACCTATACTCTGGTGTACTCCATAGGAGATAGAACCTGAACATCTTTACTGTCCTTTTGAGATGAAAATATAACTGGTTTTCACGTTTGGTCCAATGGAGGCTGGCAGGACATGTTAAAGCCTGCCTGGGTTTCTTCTGGATTTGATGAGCCTGAAATGAAAGAGACTATTTGATTAACAGAGGAGAACCTACTTTTGGTTCATTCTTCGGGCTGTTACACTACTTTGGAGACTCTTCTGAAAGCTAGAGAGCTGCTGAAGAATGCAGCACACTCTGTGTAATGGAAGGCTCCATTGCTATCATCACCAGAATGCTTGGGTTTGAGAAGTAGTAATAAAAATGGTGTCAAGGACCAGCTCGCGACAAGTAAAGATGATATACACATCATCAAAGAAATTGAACTTTATACTGGAGGGAATGGAAAGCTATTGAAAGAATGTTGCCTAAAACAAATGCAGCACACCTTTAAAGTATGCTGAAAATGCAACTAAGATTCAAAGAGACACACAGAGATGCCAGTTTCAGAGATTGCTGCGTTTATTAGGGAAAAACTGATTAAACGAACTCAGTGTCAGTGAAAATGAGAAGAAAATTGCATTTAAAAATATTCTGAAAGTAAACTGACCAGCACAGAAAAGAATCCAGTCTAACATCCATGTTCTCTGTGAGATGATGCAGAACCTCCAGCACATTGCATACTACGTGATATTTAATATAGTTGAGTTCACACGTGAGAGGTTAATGCGGCTTTACTATGTTGGAAGAGGAATTTTAGGAAGACTGTTCTGGGGGCAACAAGCAAGCAACAGGCCTTGGATAAGAAAGAGACAAAAGCTAGAAATCATGTCTGGAGATATAACAATGGAAATATAAAAAGTATTAGAGCAGTGAGTTTTCAGAAGAAGAGCTCACAGGTTTTAATCACTAATGAATAGATCTCAGTGTATGAAAAGTTAAAGATAACTTTTATGTCCTAACTTCATTTCTGGCCAAAGAGCTAATGTCAAAGGAGTAGAGAACTGTAAACAAACAGCAGTATGGATTTCAGTTAGAAACTATGAGAATTTCTAGTGTACAATCAAACGACCAGCACAGAATTCTCATTATGTTTTAGAACCGTTATGTCCACTGGGGAGAGAAGTGTTTTCTTGCCTGGAACTGAGATTGTCAAGTCACCATGTTTAATGTACCAATGTTTAAGTACAATACCTTTCCTCTTAAGTTAGTCTTGCCCTCTTATGGTGATAGACCTGCTTGAAGGAAGGAGATTTAAAACCTGACCACAACTTTTAGTTCAAGATGTTTGACCTTTTATCCACATTTAAATATCTAAAAAACACTGAGAAACCTCAGATGAAAGATCAAACAAACTTCTGTCACCAAGGTTCCTGACCTTTCTACCTTTCTGAGAAGAGGAATTAAGACTTCAGGCTTTCTTAATATACATTTGAAACCAAGTACATTGATTGAGGGCTTGCGGTTCTGCATTTATCTCCTCTGCCTTAGTCAACAGTGCTGGGAAATCTGTGTCTCTCCCCACTACTTTCTCCTTTTCCTCCTTACCTCTACAAAGATTTGTAGTTACTGAATAAAACTAAGGCATGCACTCACAGCAACATAAAACAATATACACAATGAAATGATAAATCTGGTGTTTTACAGGATGGAGTGCTGGAAAGGGAAAATGTTATGAAGATGGAGAAAAACAAAGAGGATGGAAGATGGCTGAATGGATGGGTGGATGGATGGATGGATGGATGGATGGATGGATGGATGGATGGATGGATGGATGGGTAAGTGAATGAAGGAACTATTGCATTAAATGTGGAGGCCAAGTAGATCTCATGGGAAAAAAAGAACAAAGAGTAAAACTGAAGGGTGAAAGACATTGCTACAGAAATATTCAGGCAAAGAACATGATAGACATATAAAATAGCAAGAACAAACATAGTGACAATTTAGTGCCCAGAATAGTCTAGAAATAATTTAAATAGAAAGAAGGAAGTAAGGAAAGAAGGAAGGAAGGAAGGAAGAAAGGAAGGAAGGAAACAGTATAATTTCTGGGGTGGGAAAGTGAGACAGAGCAAGTGGATGAGGAGATTATACCAGCAGGGATATGGGAGATGGTACACAGACTTCATTTTTATTCTTTGTCTAATGTTTCTAATGCATTATTCTTTTGTGCAGCAAAAGAATAGGCTGTAGGTTGCTAGACATTATGAAAACTCAAGGTCCACTCTAACCTGACCATAATTATGAAATCTGAATCTTTGTGGTACTTAGGTATTTTTCACCATCCCTGGAAAACAGTCCAGCAAATTTCCACTTCTTTACCTTCACATTTCCTTCTTGAACTTTAACCTGTGTGTTTCCCTAGCAGCAAGATCCTGTCTGGGCTAAGGTCTATCTAGTAAGGGCCATCTATCCTCAATGACATTTTCTCCACCTTTAATTACTCTTCTTTTGAAAATTAATCTGCTTGCTGTCTTATATAGTTCCCCAATAAGATCACACATTACTCTTTCAAAGTCCATGCTTTCTATAGTTTGAGTATATATCTCCTACTTTATCTGTACCAACTCCTCTATCTAGGCTTTATGACCTGTCATCTGGTTACACAACAGAGTGATGTCCTGCTCATATCCTGGAGAGGCTCCAACAAGGGATTCTAATGAACAACAAATCAATAATGATTACATTACACTATTAATGTACAGTTATGGTTGTGACAGTGACAGCATCTGGAACTAGAAAGAAAAGACAAACCAAGGCTTGTTAGATGCCAAATGTACACACTCTCACCCCTTACTTCAGTGAACCCTACAATGGTCTGCCAGAAAGAAGTTGTGAACTGCAATTTAGAGCAATGAGTAAATTAAAATCCAGAGAGGTAAAGTAAACCAACTATAATACTCAGGCAAGCATGAGGCATAAAGTAAGCCCATGACGTTGGCATAAATGGCTAAACTCATTACGCAGTCCACAGAAACACAGCAATTTAAAAATGTTTTATATCAGTAAAATAAAATAGTGATATTTTTCATTCATTTTTTTCCCTTTATTTTTAAATTTCACTCTTGTCTCTCCAAAGACTGAGTTAAAAATAAAACCTACTTGTAGCCCTACTTTCTCTTACCATTCCCATTATAGTTTTTAAAGATTAATTATGAGGCAAAAATGTCAAGTTTGACTTTTAACTCTGGCTCTCCTTCATTGTGATTTATTCACACTTAGTGGTTCTGGGTTCTTCTTCTGTAAGATAAAGATAGCAGTATTAGGACACTGACAGAATTATAGTTTTTTTTCAATATCTAGGTTTGTAATACAGCTTAATGATAGAGCATTTGCCTAGCAGGCATGAGCCTGGATTAATCCTAGCTCTGCACTGTATACACACATGAATGGATTAATTAAATAGAAACATTTAAACATATTATATAACTGAAAATATTATTTTAGTCAATTTCCAGATTTCTTCTTACTCACAGAAAAGGCTACTGGCTGCATACATTAAACAATTAGGTAGTTTTCCAGATAATAGCTATGGAAATGAATAAAGGAGATCAAATTCTAACAAGCAAGGGTTATGTTTTCAGAAATTGCGCTAACACACACACACACACACACACACACACACACACACACACACACAGAGAGAGAGAGAGAGAGAGAGAGAGAGAGAGAATAGAGAGAATGAGTTCTTGCTTGCATTTTGGCAGAGGTATGAAAAAGAAAAGAGGGAACCATTGTCCACATCCCCCTTGGAGGTTGTTCACAAAGGGAAGCAGTAGACAGGTTGATTAGAGATGGGATATCCTACGTATTTGGTTAAGGATGCATGCTTAGCTTTCTCAGATTGGTCCTAAATTGGAAATAGGAACAAAGTCTAGGGAAACAGTCCATTGTAATTGTGACAGACTTCAGTGGTTGGCTTGTTAGTCTAACTGTCTACAGGTCATAATTTTGGCTTCTTAGTCTGGTCACTGACTCTGATTTATTGGTATTTGCTGCTAGTTATGGGTCAGAGTCAGAAAGATAAATGAAAGGATGCTCTATAAAGAAACCCCAACTAAATTTAAAGCAAAACACAGAAGTTGGGGTTTCTCCCAAGAGTTGCTGGTTGAGGGGTAGGAACTAATTCTGGGTTACACACAGGCTAAATGCTGCCAATACAAAGGCAGATAGCAAAACCTGTAGAGACTTCCTGAAAACCACAGCAGGGATAATCCACCTCAGGTTCTCCCAAGCGTGACACAGCAGGTCAACTCTGTCCTGTCCTATGGGAATTAATGCTCTGCATTCATGACGTGTGAAAATGTAGACCTAGGTCAACTGCTGCAGCAGCAGAAGGCTGAAACACCTCTCCTGTAAACAGAGGAGGTGGGCGAATGGAGGATGGTCAGGTGTAGCACAGAGTCTGATCTACATAACAGCCATCAGCAGGGAGACAGAGACAGGCAGATCTCTGAATTCTAGACCAGTCTTGTCTACAGAATAAAGTCAGGGTGGAACCCTCTACTGGTGGATGCAACCTCATACAAATAACAATCTGAGATCCAAAATGACACATTTTTTTTCCTTAAAAGTATTATATATGCTTTTGCTTAATAATAATTAGGGGGTCCTTAGCAATTTAAAAAATACATATACATCAATCTTAAATTTATATAAAGAGAAAGGAGAATACAAATATATGTAGAAGGTGTGTTTATACTTTTTGTTATAATTTCAAATTAAAGGACAATGCTTTTCTGTTACAGAAAGAAAGAAAGAAAGAAAGAAAGAAAGAAAGAAAGAAAGAAAGAAAGAAAGAAAGAAAGAAAGAAAGAAAGAGAGAAAGAGAGAGAGAAAGAGAGAAAGAAAGAAAGAAAGAAAGAAAGAAAGAAAGAAAGAAAGAAAGAAAGAAAGAAAGAAAGAAAGAAAGAAAGAAAGAAAGAAAGAAAAGAAAGAAAGATTTTTGCCCATGGAAAGATACATTCTGCTGGTCAATGTGGGGACCCAGAGTTGAGGTTGGGGCAGCATTGTTTTGCTTTTATCCAACAGAAAAGAAAAGCTATGCTCATGAGAGCTAATATGGGGTAGAATTTCATGCTGCTCTGAGCAGCCAGCCTGTCTCCTTCAAATGTGGGATTTCCACAGGAGAACTATGGTAGTTCGTGAGAGCTAACTTCAAAATCAGTGTTACGCTGGTGTGAGCAACCAGTCTCTATAAACATGGGCTTCCACAAGAGAACTGGTGATTGCTTGACCTGGCATGTGACACATGGTCAAAGCCATCAAAACTCAGCAAATGTATTGCGAGTTGGGAATATGCTTATATAGTAAATAGAAGGGAATTTGAATTAAATATAGAGAAATATATTAATTTAATTTATACAAAGAGAGAGGGAATATAAGTATATTTATCCACAGAGATATTAATCTCCAAAGATGGGAGAAATAAATGGAAATTGATATAAATGTTTTTAAGGAAACATGGATAAAAATGAACAAATCCAGGCCTTTGATCTTAATGCTTAGGAGACAAAGATAGTTAGGGTTTCTTGTGATTCTTAGGCCAACCTAATTTACAAACAAAATCAGGTCAGTTTAATAAAAAATAATAATTCTTTTAATTATCCAAACGAAGGTGATTATAAGTTTGGTGGTTATAGTTGTATTACAAATCCTCTATGAGGGAGATCAAAATAGAGCAGACCTAACCAAAAAAAAAAGAGGCTGCTAAATTAAATCAATCTATGATTTTGATGACTTTGGGTTGCTGGTCCGAGAATATACTATTTTGGAAGAGAGGCTCTGCATTTGTGTTAATAAGAAAGGAAAAAATGCTTTGAATGCCTTTCAAAGTAATAATGATCAGATCTGATAGAAGAAGAACCCCTGAAGACCAAACAGGACAGGTAACATGATTTGCTGATTTCTCTACATGGAAACAGCCTTAAAACTGGTTGATATGTTGACATTTTAAGAGATAATTTACAAATAATTATAGTTTTGGACAGGGAGGAAACTAAATAGAGAGAGTAAACTCAGAGATTTCTGTCCTTCCTTTCTTCTCTATCCTTCTTACTTTCTTAGGTAGAGGGAAGAAAGTTGAAAAGAAAAAAGGGGAATATAATAATATTATAATAAAGTATATTATAATAAATTAGGAATAGATTATTAAATCCACTCTTAAACAAAAGCATTTTATAGCCATACATATGAGACATACATCTTACATTGATAGAGGTCTTATCATTTTGATGCAAAATTGAAGTTACATTTTCTTACACTGATACAATATTTTGTATATTGATACATGCTTAAGGTTTTCATTGGCATAAATCATTATATATTTATAGAAAATTTTAGATTAATTTTGTTACTCTTAGATAGGCATTGTGCCTATGCAACTCATTTAAAATACAGGTTTAATAGGTTTAATCCCAGTCTTTTAATAGTTGTTATTACAAACTGTTTAGGATAATTATATAATGCAAGTTAATAGTCAGACAGCCAAACTCATGATCATATCAAATATTAATTTAGATTATCATTGAAATATACATCCTGGGTTCAACAGATAATAGGTAGCTGGAGGAAGACTATGTTTGTTTTTGCAGATATACAATGAATATATAGATGGTCTTAAAAATCTCAGAGACTATAGAATATGGCATTTAAAGATTTTTTTTATTAATTTAAGGCCTTTTTAACATTGAGATATGTCAGTTTCCGTCAAACAAGATGATGAGTATCAAAAACCACTATATGAAGTTACTTCAATTGTGGCAAGCTATTCATGGGGCAAGAAATGCCCGAACTTCATCTGCAGATAAAATGCTGGCCAAAATGGACAAAAAGATGAAAGTTAGTAGACGACTAAGCTCTACCAATACAGGGTAATCTAGTCCTTCATAATTCCTGCTTCACTTAATGTCTGTCAGCTGTTCTGAGCCAGAAGGCCAAAGACAGATGCTCCAATGTTTTTAAAAAAAAATTGGGGACTGTCCAGGCAGTCAGCTATCTCTGTCATCTCCTTAATTTTTAGAAGCTGCTTTCTTGCGCTTCCTGCATACTCAAGTAATATTTGTTCCTTCTCCAGTCTCTGAAATGGTTGAAGACTAGATAGTTATATTTTCATAATTAAATTTAAATTGTTTAGGATTTTTAAAAAATGTTTTTTAGGATAGTAAATACACATTAAGATAAATAATTTAGATACAAAATTCTAACTCACCAAAATAGGAGAGATAATAAAATACTTTATCTAAATTGCCAAATATAAATGGACTGGGCATTATATAGCTTTCATATTTGTTATATTTGAAATAATAAAAAAGGCTTTTATTGGACTAAAAAGGGGAATTGTAGAGAGATCATCTTGTGTATTGTGTGGATGCCACACCTGTCAAATAAAAAGCCTATGACCTATGCCTCAGGAAATAGAGGTGAGATGCTGGGAGGAGAAAGAATTATGGAAGAGAAGGAAGGACAGGGGAGTCTGAAAAGATATGAGGAAATAGACAGATGAATGCATGGTACCTGAGTACAGGTAACCAGCCACAAGGCAAAATGTAGGTATCTTTAGTTAGAATAGAATCTAGCTATATGTCCAAAGTATTTACAAATATATTTTGAGTCTGAGTCTTATTTCTGGGAGCATGGGGCTGGGAGGTAGAGCCAGAATGTAACATCAACATGTGTGTGTGTGTGTGTGTGTGTGTGTGTGTGTGTGTTTATGTATGTATGTATGTATGTATTATTGTGTACATATGAGTTCCAGGGCCCTCAGAGGTCAGAGGCATTGGATGCCCAGAAGCTGAAGTTATAGACTGTTGTGAGATACTCATCAAAGAGGGTGGCAACCAAACTCAGGTCCTCTATAAAGGCAATAAATGTTCTTAATCCCTTTCCAACCACTCTGAGCCACACCCCTTTCATGTAGTCTGGCTTGACCTAAAACTCACTGTAGTTTCAGGTTGACCTTGAACTGACAGAGATACTTACTGCCTCTTCCTCCACTGTGCTGTGATTAAGGTATATACAATTATGCCTTTAATTACAGTTTTAATCTTAATTGTTTATTGTCCCATCATAGAAAAGTTAGACTGTGTGTATGTACATATTTTAACTAATTAATTAATTTGAGATGGATGTCTTACAACATTGATCAAGATGGTCACAAACTTTACGGGCTCAAGTTGGTCTTCAGCCTCTGCTGTAGGCTTAGATTTTTAAAAACCTACTTTTAATAACAGTTCTCAAATGCTTCAACCCCCTTTCTAGCCCACCATCCAAAAGTAAGGGAGAAAAGATGGTAGATAGGACAGGGGAATATGGACCTGTTAAGAAGTACTTCCGCTGGGCCATTCCAATCTCTACTGATACCAGCTGTCTACTTCAGTTGTGTTGGGATACCAAACATATATCAGCAGTGGTGGCATGATCCAGCAGAAAATGCCAGTTCTCTGAGGCACAAGTCAACAACAGTGACCAAGACCAGTCAGGAAGCCAGGAAGTTCTCTACCATGCCTCTCTTAAGGAAGTGAAGATCAGCAAAAATGAAGGCATGAGACCAAGGAAGAGTTGCAAAGCTGGCTATACAAGTGCGCCGCCATTGTCTCTTGAGTCTTATTTATACTTTCACCAAACATCATGAGTTCTCCCATTGATGTTGACTCAGTAAAACACCATGTGAGACAGCCACACCACCTGAGTCTGTCTTAGCAAAATACCACATGAGTCTGACATATCCAGAAGCTTGCACTACACTGTGCTTTCTAAGTAGCTGAGATCATCATCATAAGCCTCTATACCCACCTTGTGCTTTTGTTCCTCACAACACTCACCAGTAGAGCTCAATGTGCAATATATAGAACAGTATAAAATTTCTAGAAGATGAAATATCTTTAAAACTCTCTAAGTCAAAACTTATAGCAGCCCATACAGAGAAGATGTGCTAAGAACATCCTAAGAGTAGTATCACACTGTGGTCTTAGTAATACTCTGGTCACTTCACAAAACGATGCTGAGAAACAAGGTAGACACTTGTTGCTTTCCCGCTTGGATAGTTTCTGATTGGTGATAAGCCACACTGCACAATTAGCTCTCATCATCATTTGTGAGATAAGGATCCTTCCCAGCCGTAGGCAGGAGACTGAGACTCAAGTATCACATTTTGAGACCACAATGATTAATTCAAATGGGTTCATGACCTAAACTGGTCCAATCAATGTAAATTTCATGGTTTTTAATGAGAATGTTGGAACAAATGCTGTCATACTTTTTCCTATAGGATGTGAGCCAGGGAAAACTGTGACCCTCAGGTCCCTTAACAGACATTTTGTAACCATAGGAGTTATACAAGGCCATATAAGGATAAGACAGTGGAGATCAAGCAATAAGACCATCAGTGGAAAGAGAAAAACCTTATAGCAAGGGATATCATCCTTTGAATTTGAATATTATCTGTTTATAGCTTTTTAGTCTTTTTCTTACTGTTGAACAATTAGGAAAAACACAAAGACAATCCAAAAAGGCCTGTAAAGCAAATAACCCTATGGCTCAGAATCTTCCCACTCAAGAATGACAAAACTAAAATTTCAGAGTTAGAATTTCAATAGGTAGTCAAAGGAAAGAAGACAAGCTTGTAGTTAAAGAGCAAACGAGAAGCAGCGTACTACATCACACTATTATCAATGGCGGCTCATGGAAACAACCATACCAGGAGAACTGATTTCTTCAGAAAAAGCCCTGTGACAAAAATGGTTCTTTATTCAATATATGTAGACTAAAGGGCAAATTTGAACTCCAGACAGCATGAGAAATAACAAAAACATGGGTTTGACTAGTCACATTTGTATAAGGAATTCCATGGTCAGTGAAAAAAAAAATCTTCAAAACAGCTGAAGCCAAAGCAAAAGCCTTGTGAGGTGATATCTTCTCATTAAGAAATATGCTTCTTAATGGAAGAAAGAGACACTCAGGCATCTTTTAAATGTTTTCAGGGCTACAGTTCTACTTGATCAGCACACTGCTTTTATTTTGGGTCTTTCTGATAGCCTCTTACCTAAACCCAAAAACTCCATTCCTACTCTGACCCTGAGAAACTGGAGTGAGTTGAGCAAAGTCTAGTGTGCACATATAGCCACTGAATGAAATGAAGTTCGGCTGAGCCAGAGACAGTTCCTGTGTGTTAGTCTAAAATGGTCCAAATGTGGCTTATTTCTTCATAGCAGGCTGGGGCTGTTAACATGGTGCCTATCTATCCATAAAAGTCACTGCAACATGACTAATGGCTTTAGAATTTTTCCATGGGTCTAAGGAGAAGGCTCAATGGATAAAGAGTTTCCATTCATAACCATGAGTCTACAGTTGGGATCCTTAGAAACATAAAAAATCCCGGCAGACATAGCTGATGCCTATAATCACAGCACTTGAACAGCAGAGGCAGGAAATTCCCCTCTAGACTAACTAGCTGCCCTAAAGAAGATCAGGGTCCAGGGAGAGATTCTGTACCAATAAAGAGAGAACTGTAGAGGAAGACATTTGATGTCAACTTTGACCTCCACAGGCAAGTACACACATTTACATGTGCGCGCGCGCGCGCGCGCACACACACACACACACACACACACACACACACACACACACACACACACACACACTTGCACAAGGGCTGACACATAGACCAATACACATTACACATATAAACATACCACACATGTATACTCAAAATTTGTTCAAATAAACATACTTTTAATTTACAGTTTACTAACTGCAGACCCCATGAAATGGCATGCAACATTGCTTGTCATATAAGACCAAGCCTACAGCAAAAAGACACCAAAGCATGTTGCCTCTCAGGGTCCTTCCACCCATAAATTCTCATCTTTGTGCCAAGAAGTATTACCTAGATACTGGGGCTTCTGATCTTCCCTTCTCCCCTGTGATTTTCATGGCCTTATTCCTCTTTTCAGTGGTGACCTCATGTTTCTGTCACTGAAAGATCTTTAGCATAAAGGAATTTTCCTCACATGCAGCTCTTCCCAATCACTCTTAAGAGGTGTATTCTTTACCACAGTGCCTCCTGCTCTTGTATCCTTCTGCTTAGCTTCAATATCTTTGAACTTACTAAAGCCAACTGAATCCAGAGATTCTTAATACAATTTCTGTATACAGTGTGTCAAAGAAGCATGTTTTTGTATTCATTACAGAAGTTCTTATGGAGTAAGATTACTAATTTTTCTTGTTCATTCAAGGTCTGAATGCATTCCCAGAGGAGTCAAGGGAATCATGCTCAAATTTTTAATGGCATGACAGAAAAAAATATGATTTTCGTGTGCAGCCACAAAGTCCTTGGCAATGTAACCTCCACCTGACAGATTTATCTATTGCCTTAGGAGGATCTGTAGAGCAAACCTTCCCATTGCAGGGCAGATGAGAGCTCAGATTTTTCTCAAGCAGATGAACCCCAAAGTGAGGGGCAGAGAAAGTTGTTCTGTTCAAGGGTACCAGTCAGAGAAGTCACTGAGTGCTGAGGAAGACACAGGCTAGAGGTTTCAAGATGGATGGCTGACGAAGCCTGCTCAGTCACTCAACAGGTTCTCCAGCGCAGGAGCGAGGATTGAAAAGAAAGAGACAATTAGACAAAACTGCAACATGACCCCAGTTAATTCTGAGGCTTAAGGCGAGTTTAATAATTTCCAATCCACTTTTATATCAATTTAATTACATGTAGGTATTAAGATCGATAGTAGTACAAGGAGGAACAAGCAAGACAGTAAACACAAAATTGTCATAGGCAATAACCAAAGTCCTGTGACAGTTGTTTCCAAGGGCTTGTCAGAATAACCGAAATACCTGGGTCTACTTCCTTGTCCAAGCCCAAAATCTTGCCTGAAGGCTGCTTCTTTGTTTCCACCCTAAGATTAAAATTCCTGCCTTAACCTACTTCCCTATTATAGCCTAACGTTAGATTCTTGCCTGAACTTAACTTCCCTACCATGTCCTAATGTCAGATTCCTGCCTGAAGCCCATTTCCTTGACCTTGGCCAATGTCAGACTCCTTCTAGGTGGCACAGCACCCCAATAAGGCTCTCTACAGATGTCTCTCCATATAAAAGGGAGCAGTTGGACCAGTGTTCTCTCCTAACAATCAAATTCTCCTCTGTTATTGCAGCTTACACAGAGTAGAGACATTTCTGTAAATAAATTTTAGATCTAAGACTATCCTATTTCCCTGGAAAGCTACCAAATTTTTATAATTATACATTGAAAACAATACAATATTATCATTCCTTCTGATAAAATGTACATTCAAATGTTCGAACTGCATTAATGAAAATGATCTAGCCTATTTTTTTTAGTTCCAAACCTAAACCTATGCCTAATCAAGTGACACACTGGAGACTAATAAATCCTCCATTACTCTGAAGATTTCACATGGCAGTCCAAGCTAGGAAGAGAAAGCCCAGTGTTGGGTTTGTTTATAAGCTCCTCTGAGTGAACATTACCTCTGGCTTCTTAAAATGAGCCACTCTACTCTTGGTCCTATAAAAGAACTACACATTTTCAGTAGTGACAGATGAAAACACAATAACGAAGGAAAGCGAAGGCTGTTTCTAAGTGTCTCAGGTTGAATTGTATATATCGTCAAGATGCATATCAAGTGACGACATTGTTGACAGATTCTATCCATTGAGGATCTGGCTGGCATGCTTCTTCATAGCAAGGGACAATTGTAATATTTTAAACTGTTCTCAGTACCAGTCATCTAAACCAGTGCCTCATACATACTAGGTAGGCACCCTACCACTGAGCCACATCCCAAACCCAGGACCCCGTAAATATTAATGAGCCTAAACTAGACACAGAAGACTTAAGTATAGGAAATAAGTGGGCAGAAGTTCTAAGGACTTGGGAACAAGGGGTTATATAAGTGTACTATGGCTTTAACTGTAAGCCCTAAAACCCTGATCATGTTGTGACACTGTTGTGACATTTAGGAAGAGTTACACCAGACAATTTAGATTTCACTGTGACATATGCTGTATAAATTCTTTACTGTTTAGCTTATCTTGCACTAAACAGCAGAAGAATACTTAGTAAGTGCAAGTAGGTCAACATCACTTTAATTTGCATTATCAGTTCAGAGGAACATTTTACACTATATGTGTTGTGATAAAACACTGTGTCATTTCTGTCACCCGATGCAGAGTATTTTTAGGTCTTTGCACATTATGTGTAGAGATATTTGGTATTGCCTTTAATGTAACTTGCCATCTGTGTTCTAGTTTCTAAGCATTGGCAGAAGTGAGGTAAAAGCATTGGCCAAACTTCAAGGGGTTAAGATTTCTGCTAACAAATATGGACTATTTGATATGAAAACCATCATTGTTTGATATGTCAAATAAAACATTTGTCAATCAAAAGTCTTTAAGCACTAGGCTATGTGACATTTACTCTTTTATAAACCAACAAAGTCCCTGGTGGCATGCCTTTTTTCCTCTCATTTAAATAGTGGTAGGAGAACAAATCATACTTCAGGGCAAGTTGATAACTGCCAGTCACGATTCCTGCCTTGTTTACTATAATGAGGAGGGTAATAAATGCATCTGACCATTTCGGCTGGCATTTGCATAGATGAATGATTTGTCCAGTCAGTCGCTCTCCAGTGATTTGGGTCTTTTTGTCAGCACAAAGAGCATTCAGTCTCTCTGGAATTTACAGCAGCCAAGCTCTCATTAGCAAACATCCTTTACCATGAATGATTCAAATAATTACCACTGAAATAATAAACTGTTTCACAAAAACATTTTATTTGATGGCTCCAAACATCAACTTTTCTGAATTGTTGACATTCAAATAAGCCAGAGAGCCTCATTGTTAAGGAACAATGCTGCTCTTGTTAAAGGGTGGGCATTGTCTTACCTCCAATAGACCTTTAAACTTGGCTGGCTCTCAAATGCATCCCTCAAACTGCCAGCCAGCATTCTGGGTAATCAGAGGGCATGTACCAGATGGAGCAGTTAAAACTTTACATATTCAAACTGCAGGAAATATTCTTTAGATTTTCTTTGGAGGTTGCAAATCTAGAACTCTAAATTAATTCGCAGCTGCTACTTTGTATCTTTTTTGCACCTATTGGAGCCAAATAATATTAAATGTCCTCACTTATCCTGAGCTATTCAAGTGTGAGTTCTTCGCTGTAATGGGATTCTATGTGTATAATTAAGTGTTATTTGATATAGTTTTAGAGTTCAAATAAATGAGCAAGCAACAATTATACCTTATTATGATCTTCTCTAGTGCATAGCCATAGGGTTGCTCTCAGTGCGTTACCAAATTCATAGCACCAGGCAGGCAGCAGTTCCTGTTATCAACTTTTTTCACCCTCTGCGCCATGCATAATTTAGAGAGTTTTATTAATTTTTGAAATGGCTTAATGTATGCGCATGTTCTCAGGTCCTAGGTAGACTGTATGACTAACTTTAGCTTTCATAGAGCAATTGTTTATGCATGTAAATGTCTGAAAAATATTTTCTCCCCTCAAATCGTAAAGAGCCCATGGTTTTATTTAAATAGATTAGCTCACACATGGCACCCTTCCTCCTTACCTGCAAGGGAAAAATGCAGGACTGGAATGAGCGAAATGCATTTCTGTGCTTTGCAAATTTCCTCATTACTTTGCTTTCACTTTCAAATTTAGACACGTTATATATAGCAAGAATGGAAAACCGTCAACAGCACTGAAATACCTTGATGCTCACACAAGATTACAACACAATGCAGGAGACTTGGGGTCATCAGTAAGTAAGATTCTGACTTTGGGATTAGCCTCTACAGACTAGCAATATAAACTAGATGACATAGACCCTAGGCCCCACTCCCATACAAGTGAAGGATGTAAAATTAGTCTTCATGATGTGCCTGATACAGACAGACACTTAAAATGGCATGGCAATTTCTTAAGCTTCCATTTCTATCTCACAAAGATAGATGCAAATTAGGAACATAATTTGTCATACTTAAAATAATTTGCTTTATCGGGACATTGTGACCGAAATCTTCAGTTTCGCTTTTCCCACTCGTTCAGCTCTGACTGGGAGCTTTTCTGCTTCCCCTTCCCTGATTCTGCTTGTTCTGGTTGGTAATCATGGTCAAGACTGTGGAGCCCATTTTTCATTTTGTTATTTGCCTTGTCAAATCAAAGGTCAAGAGATGATGAAGAAACCCCAAAATAGCCCAGGATTGGCAGATTTCCCCCAAGTTTTCTAACAGAAGTTGGTGCTTATGAAAGTGAGGGAATAAAGAAATGGCTATAGCCATAAATCATGCAGGCGGGAGCTTTCCAAAGCTTTGCATGATTTCCCTGCCTAGTGCCCAGAGGCCCAGAAAAGAAAAGCAGGCATGGTACCATTAATAGTGCCATCCTGTGGTCTGAGGGCCGGGGGCACATGAGGACAGCTTTCGGATAACCGTTCATCTTTGATGATTGGAGATTTTGACAAAGAGTAAAGGCAGCTTCAACTCTTTAGTTATCATCTCTTTTTGGAGATGCCTTAATACGGTGAAGATATGGAATCCTAGAATGTTAGTGCCAAGAGCGATATCCAGATCACAATAAATTGTGGAACCTGTACTTGATCCCAGAACTCTTGACAGCTTGTGTACCCATCATTCTCTTTGTTAGACCATTGTGATGTGCCCCAAAGGTCCAGATGTCATTTGCAAGCACCCTTCTTGTTGCAAGTCTACACAGGTATGTACCTTATCCAAGTAGGAACATTGCATTTTAAGAAATGACACATGGCATCCTATAGGGGCAAACATCTCTTGCCTGACAGTTTTTTTTAGTGATGCTGTCCCTTTAAATACTTGGATAAGAACCACACATGGTACTGTTATTATCTCTTCCCCAGAGGCCTCCCAAAAGTTCTGTGAACTGAAAAGTAGGGGCTTTGATTGTTTGCTTCTTTGTTTAATGGATATTATAGAGTTTGCCACAGTCATACGGCAGAAATATGATCTCGAGATTGTCAATGTGGGAAAAATGTGTTTTTCAGTGGCATTTGGAGGGGAGAAAGAAGAACCTCCCTAATCCCTGTTGAAACAATACAAACTCTTAAGTTGTCTTAGATGCTCATGAGTTTGACATTTGTATTTTTTTAATGCTCTAATAATAGCAAATTCTACTTCAGCTCTGTTCTTAGCTAAATTCTGTACCTGCTAAGTGTATATATTGAATGCCAGGACTCTAGAATGTGTCTGCCTGGACAGAAAGATATTAAAGAGATGGTTAGGTAAATCAAAGGCATCTGTTAAAATGTCAAAATAAAATCACTATGTACATTTAATGCACAGTAAAGAAAACTGCCAATGTCAAAAAACACATTGTTTTAACCTTTTTAAACTAGAGATGTTTATTTGTCTTGCAGTTCTGGAGGTTTAAGGACATAGCACCAATAGTGACAGGACTTTTAGTAAAGGCTTCATTGGAATGGTATCATGGTGGCAAGAGCACAGAGGAAACTTACCATTTGCCACGGCAGAAAGCAGAAGAGAGACTGGAGTCCCTCAAGTCTGATTTATCTCTTCTAATGGCAGACCCCAATGATCTATTTCTCAGTCCTCCTCACTTCTCAAAGACTACACTACTGCTTAACCATGACACACTATGGACTAGTTACAACTCAGGAACATTTGGGAGACATACACAACCACAACCAAACAATAGCAATCTCTAATTACCAGTGTTTCTCAGAAAGTAGATGAGTAACTTTGAGACAAAGGTTAGTACCCTATGTTAGAATAGTTTGAGTTGGTTTGCCAATTTGACAGAATCTAGATAACCTAGGAAACGAGTGTCTCTGGGCACACCTGTGAGGGTTAACTAGATTAGGTGGGAAGACTTACCTTACCTAAGTTAAGGTTTTGTTTGTTCGTTTAAAATCTCTTTTATAAGCACACAGATTATTTTAGCATGCAAATTTACTTTCATCTTTCATAAATGGCTAAAACTATAGGTATGTCAAAGACACTGTACTACAGGACATGCTTTCTCCTAGAGAAGGTCTAACAAACATAACTGCAGTGTATTTAATCACATTCAGCCTGAATTCTTCCCTTTAACTCCCAGATCCATTCCACCCCTCTCTATCTTCTCCCAATTGTGTTTCTTTTAGTTTCTTCTCCAAATAACCCACTGAGTTCAATTTGTCCTTCTCAAATACTTATGGCTGGGATGGACCCATTCACTGGAGCATGGTGAACCTACCAGGGGACATATCCTTGAAGAAAACTCGCTTTACCTCCCTGAACAGCCATCAACTGTTACTAGCTCCTCATGAGCCTCCCTCACTTCCAAACTATAGTGTTGACTGGCTTGATCTTGTGCAGGTCTTATGCAGGCAACCATAGTTGCTGGGTGTTCATAAGTGAACCCATATTTTCATGTCCAGAAAACACTTTTGGATCTGGTACTCCCCTATCTCTAGCTCTTAAAATTCTTCCAATTTTCCTTCCACAGTTGTTCCTGAACCTTAGGTAAATGGGAGGTGACATAGCTGAGCACTCCACAGACACTAATTCTCCACACTGTAACCACTTGTGAACTTCTCCATCAACCATAGTCTATTGCCCAAAGAGACTTCACTGATGAGGTCAGACAGCTGCACTGATCAACAGGCAGAGAAACACAAATTTTGAGAGAAAATACTATGCCAACTTAGCAACAATAATAATAATAATGAAAATGATAGATTAACTCTTGGAGCCCATGAGTGCCCCAAGCCCTAGTTCTTGACTAGATTCATAACACCAGTCTTGGGTTTCCTTCTGTAGCCTTAAATCCATTTAGAAAGTCAATGGCTTTTTCCAATAATATTTGTGGCACTGTTGTACCTATGGGTACAACATCTTGCCACACCAATCTCTATTGTAGTTCACAGGGTTCAGAGCTGGATAACACTGTTGGCGTTTCTGTTTTCACAGCCTACATTACAACTCCCAGTTTCATAAAAGGTAACTAGAAATTTGATTTCTCTATGTCCTGTGATTAAACTATACTTTATCTTCATTGGTTGGGTTTTATTCTCAAGTTCTATGGCCCATATTTTGAGGGGCCTCCTGACCAACATCTCAAAAAGAAGTATCTGGCATCTGCCGCTGAGCTTTTAATTTGGCAGGGTGTCTTAGTTAGAGTTACTATTGCTGTAATGAAACACCATGATCAAAAGCAAGTTTGGGAGGAAAGGGTTTATTAGGCTTATACTTCCACACTGGTAGTTCATCACTGGAGGAAGTCAGGACAGGAACTCAAACAGGGCAGAAACCTGGAGGCAGGAGCCGATGCAGAGGCCCTGGAGGGGTACCTCTTTCAGGCTTGCTCTCCATGACTTTCTTAGTCTGCTTTCTTATAGAATCCAGAACTACCAGCCTGGGATGACCCCAGCCACAGTGGGTTGGGCACATGAATCACTAGTTAAGAAAATACCCGGCAGCCTGAAGTCTGATCTTATGGAGACATTTCTCAACAAAGGCTCCTTCTTTCTGATCTCTCTCTCTCTCTCTCTCTCTCTCTCTCTCTCTCTCTCTCTCTCTGTCTCTCTCTCTCTCTGTCTCTCTCTCTCTCTGTCTCACACACACACACACACACACACACACACACACACACACACACGCGCGCCTCCCCTCTCTTTCTGTATGTTTAGGAAGCTTATAAAATAGTAGCTTTTTGTATGACTTTTTCAAACATCCTCACTGTTAGTGATCCTTCCCCCCACCCCTCACCTGGCCTATCATCCCATGCCCAGAAAATTTTTTAAAAGTTAAAAACAATATATTAAATTAGCTCTGTTCCCGCGGACTGCGCTGGAGAGACCGGTACCCAGGCTCTCCCCCCGATATAACATCACTTGGGACACGGCCTGTTGGGGCTTCCGTCTGTGCCCGAGGGCGGGTTGGCGCTGTGGTCGTCTGGGTGCCAGATCGGCGGGCCATCGTGACCACAGGGTGAGCGGCGCCACGGAGACTGCCCTCCGCCATCTTTGCTCCAGTGACCAGGTAGTTGGGACCGCCAGGCTCAGAGACAGACAGGCATAATATCGCTTCGGTTTCAGGCAGCTTGTGTGTAACCTGCTCCCAGGTGCTGGGCTGATCTGCAGTAACCAGCGCGCCAGTTCCGCGGTGGGACCTTCTGCCTGGTGGAGGGACCCCGCGCAGGGAGGGAGCCTGCCAGCTTCCCTTCCGCGACCTCTGTTCCCGCGGACTGCGCTGGAGAGACCGGTACCCAGGCTCTCCCCCCGATATAACATCACTTGGGACACGGCCTGTTGGGGCTTCCTTCTGTGCCCGAGGGCGGGTTGGCGCTGTGGTCGTCTGGGTGCCAGATCGGCGGGCCATCGTGACCACAGGGTGAGCAGCGCCACGGAGAGTGCCCTCCGCCATCTTTGCTCCAGTGACCAGGTAGTTGGGACCACCAGGCTCAGAGACAGACAGGCATAATATCGCTTCGGGTTCAGGCAGCTTGTGTGTAACCTGCTCCCAGGTGCTGGGCTGATCTGCAGTGACCAGCGCGCCAGATCTGCTGTGGGACTTCTGCCTGGCAGAGGGACGCCCCCTCCCCCCCCCCAGGAGAGATCACACACCCCTGCACAGGGCAGGAGCCTGCCAGCCTCCCTTTGGCGACCTCTGCTCCAGGAATCCACTAGGCTGAGCCTTTAGATGTGCAAGGCCTCCCCAATATAAGATCACTTGGGGCAAAGCACATTAGGGCTCCAAAGTCACTCAGGAGCAGGCAGGCCCCAGAAATCGGTGCCAGGGGAATCCTGGTAATCCAGGGGGGGCAGAAATAGCTTTGCAGGCTCACAGGAGGTCCAACCAACAGCCAGTGGCAGCAGGACCAACTAACACCAGAGGTATCCAGATGGCAAAAGGCAAACGTAGGAATGTTACTAACAGTAATCAAAGTAATGTGGGACCATCCGAACCCAACTCTCCAACAGCAGCAAGTCCTGGATACCCCACCACACCCGAAAGACAAGATCTGGATTTAAAATCACTTCTCATGATGCTATTAGAGGATCACAAGAAGGACACAAATAAATCTCATAAAGAGTTACAGGAGACCATGAATCAACGGTTAGAAGCCCTTACAAAGGAAACACAAAAATCGCTTAGAGAAATGCGGGAGAACATGGATCAAAAGATGGAGGCGCACAAGGAGACAACACAAAAATCGCTTAACGAGATGAATCAACGGGTAGATGCACTCACAAAGGAATCACAAAATTTGCATAAAGAAATGCAGAAGAATATGGATGCCCATAAGGAGGCAACACAAAAATTGCTTAAAGAAATGAATCAACGGTTAGATGCCCTTACAAAGGAAACACGAGAACTGCTTAAAGAAATGCAGGAGACGATGGATCAACAGATGGAATCCCATGAGGAGGAAACACAAAAATCGCTCAGAGAAATGCAGGAGAACGTGGGTCATCAGGAAGAAATCCTGAAAGAGGTAATGCAAAAATACCTTAAAGAAATACAGGAAAATACAAACAAACAAGTGAAGGATCTCAGCAAATCCATCCAGGAACTAAAAAAGGAAGTAGAAACAACTAAGAAATCACAAAGGGAGACAACTTTGGAGATAGAAAACCTTGGGAAGAAATCAGGAGTCATAGATGAAAACATCAACAATAGAATACAAGAGATGGAAGAAAGAATCTCAGGTGCTGAAGATTCCATAGAAAGCATCGACTCAACAGTCAAAGAAAATGCAAAATGCAAAAAACGCGTAACCCAAAACATCCAGGAAATCCAGGACACAATGAGAAGACCAAACCTAAGGATTATAGGTATAGATGAGAGTGAAGATTTGCAACTTAAAGGGCCAGTAAACATCTTCAACAAAATTATGGAGGAAAACTTCCCTAACTTAAAGAGAGAGATGCCGATGAACATACAAGAAGCCTACAGAACTCCAAACAGACTGGACCAGAACAGAAATACCTCCCGTCACATAATAATCAAAACACCGAATGTTCTAAACAAAGAAAGAATACTAAATGCAGTAAGAGAAAAGGGCCAAGTAACATACAAAGGAAGACCTATCCGAATCACATCAGACTTCTCACCAGAGACTATGAAAGCCAGAAGATCCTGGGCAGATCTCATGCAGACACTAAGACAGCACAAATGCCAGCCTAGACTACTATACCCAGCAAAACTCTCAATCACCATAGATGGAGAGACCAAGATATTCCATGATAAAACCAAATTTTCACAATATCTTTCCACAAATCCAGCCCTGCAACGGATAATAGGTGGAAACCTCCAATACAGGGAGAGAAACAACACCCTGGAAAAAATGAGATAATAACCTTCTTGAATCAAACCCAAAAGTAGATAACCACTCAAACATAAAGATAGCGTCAAGAATGGCAGATGGCAATAATCACTATGCCTTAATCTCTCTTAATATCAATGGTCTCAATTCCCCAATTAAAAGACATAGACTAGCAGACTGGATACGTAAACAGGACCCAGCATTTTGCTGCATGCAGGAAACGCACCTCAGTGTCAAAGACAAACACTACCTCAGAGTAAAAGGCTGGAAAACAATTTTACAAGCAAATGGCCCCAAGAAACGAGGTGGAGTAGCCATCCTAATATCGGATAAAATTGATTTTCAACCCAAAGTCATCAAAAAAGACACAGAAGGACACTACATACTGATCAAGGGAAAAATCCACCATCAAGAACTCTCAATCCTGAATATCTATGCTCCAAATGCAAGGGCACCCTCATTCGTAAAAGAAACTTTACTAAAACTCAAAGCACACATCGCACCGCACACAATAATAGTGGGTGACTTCAACACCCCGCTCTCTGAAATGGATCGTTCAGGAAAGCAGAAACTAAACAGGGACACAGTGAATCTAATTGAAGCCTTGGACCAAATGGAACTAACTGATATATATAGAACATTTCATCCTAGAGCTAAAGAATACACCTTCTTCTCAGCTCCTCATGGTACCTTCTCCAAAATTGACCATATAATTGGTCACAAATCAGACCTCAACAGATACAAGAAGATAGAAATAATCCCATGCCTCCTATCAGATCACTATGGAATAAGGGTGGTCTTCAATGGCAACAAAAACAAAAGAAAACCCACGTACACATGGAGGCTGAACAATGCTCTACTCAATGATAACTTGGTCAAGGTGGAAATAAAGAAAGAAATCAAAGACTTTTTGAAAGTTAATGAAAATGAAGGCACAACATACCCTAACTTATGGGACACAATGAAAGCAGTGCTAAGAGGAAAATTCATAGCCCTGAGTGCCGCCAAAAAGAAACGGGAGACAGCATACACTAA
Source organism: Tokudaia tokunoshimensis (assembly GCA_036184795.1). NCBI lineage: Eukaryota > Metazoa > Chordata > Mammalia > Rodentia > Muridae > Tokudaia > Tokudaia tokunoshimensis. Next base: position 10,066,774 of record BTHU01000005.1, on the reverse strand, counting down.
CAGCTTAATGGCACACCTGAAAGCCCTGGAACAAAAAGAAGCAAATACACCAAAGAGGAGTAGAAGGCAGGAAATCATCAAACTCAGGGCTGAAATCAATCAAGTAGAAACAAATAAAACCATACAAAGAATCAACAAAACGAGGAGTTGGTTCTTTGAGAAAATCAACAAGATAGATAAGCCCTTAGCCAGACTAACCAGAGGGCAGAGAGATAGTATCCAAATTAATAAAATCAGAAACGAAAAGGGAGAGATAACAACAGAAACTGAGGAAATTCAAAAAATCATCAGATCCTACTACAAAAACCTGTATTCAACACAACTAGAAAATCTTGAGGAAATGGACAATTTCCTTGACAGATACCAAGTACCAAAATTAAATCAGGATCAAATAGACCATCTAAACCGTCCTATAACCCCTGAAGAAATAGAAGTTGTCATTGGAAGTCTTCCAACCAAAAAAAGCACAGGTCCAGATGGTTTTAGTGCAGAATTCTATCAGACCTTCAAAGAAGACCTAACACCAATACTCTTCAAACTGTTCCACAAAATAGAAACAGAAGGAACACTACCCAACTCGTTCTATGAAGCCACAATTACACTAATACCAAAAGCACACAAAGATCCGACAAAGAAAGAGAATCTCAGGCCAATCTCTCTTATGAATATCGATGCAAAAATACTCAATAAAATTCTTGCCAACCGAATCCAAGAACACATCAAAACGATCATTCACCACGATCAAGTAGGCTTCATCCCAGGGATGCAGGGATGGTTCAATATAAGGAAATCCATCAATGTAATCCACTACATAAACAATCTCAAAGAAAAAAACCACATGGTCATCTCATTAGATGCTGAGAAAGCATTTGACAAAATTCAGCATCCTTTCATGCTAAAGGTCTTGGAAAGATCAGGAATTCAAGGCCCATATCTAAACATAGTAAAAGCAATTTACAGCAAACCAGTAGCCAGCATCAATCTAAACGGAGAGAAACTTGAAGCAATCCCACTAAAATCAGGGACTAGACAAGGCTGCCCTCTCTCTCCATATCTTTTCAATATAGTACTTGAAGTTCTAGCTAGAGCAATTAGACAACAAAAAGAGGTCAAAGGGATACAAATTGGAAAGGAAGAAGTCAAACTATCACTATTTGCAGACGATATGATAGTATACATAAGCGACCCAAAGAACTCCACCAGAGAACTCCTACAGCTGATAAACGACTTCAGCAAAGTGGCCGGATATAAAATCAACTCAAGCAAGTCAGAAGCCTTCCTATACTCAAAGGATAAGCAGGCTGAGAAAGAAGTAAGAGAAATAATACCCTTTACGATAGCCACAAACCATATTAAGTATCTTGGCGTGACGCTAACCAAACAAGTGAAAGATCTGTATGACAAGAACTTCAAGTCTCTGAAGAAAGAAATTGAAGAAGACCTCGGAAGATGGAAAAATCTGCCATGCTCATGGATTGGCAGGATTAATATAGTAAAAATGAGCATCTTACCAAAAGTAATACACAGATTCAATGCAATCCCCATCAAAATCCCAACTCAATTCTTCATAGAGTTAGAAAGAGCAATTCAAAAATTCATCTGGAATAACAGAAAACCCAGAATAGCTAAAACTATTCTCAAGAGTAAAAGAACCTCTGGGGGAATCAGTATCCCGGACCTCAAGCTGTACTACAGAGCAATAGTGTTAAAAACTGCATGGTATTGGTACAGTAACAGACATGTAGATCAATGGAACAGAATTGAAGACCCAGAAATGAATCCACACTCCTATGGTCACTTGATCTTTGACAAAGGAGCTAAAACCATCCAGTGGAAAAAAGATAGCCTTTTCAACAAATGGTGCTGGCTCAGCTGGAGGTCAACATGCAGAAGAATGCAAATTGACCCATCCTTATCTCCTTGCACTAAGCTCAATTCTAAGTGGATCAAAGATCTCCACATAAAACCAGACACACTGAAACTAATAGAAGGGAAACTAGGGAAGAACCTTGAACATATGGGCACAGGGGAGAATTTCCTGAACAGAACTCCAATAGCTTATACTCTAAGATCAAGAATAGACAAATGGGACCTCATTAAATTACAAAGTTTTTGCAAGGCAAAAGACACCGTCAAAAAGACAAAGCGGCAACCAACTAACTGGGAAATGATCTTTACCAACCTTACATCCGACAGAGGGCTAATATCCAAGATATACAAAGAACTCAAGAAGTTAAACTCCAGAGAGGCAAGTAACCCTATTAAAAAATGGGGTACAGAGCTCCACAAAGAGTTCTCACCTGAAGAATATCTAATGGCTGAGAAGCACCTAAAGAGATGTTCATCATCCTTAGTCATTAGGGAAATGCAAATCAAAACAACCCTGAGATTCCATCTCACACCAGTCAGGATGGCTAAGATCAAAAACACAGGAGACAGCAGTTGTTGGCGAGGATGTGGAGAAAGAGGAACACTCCTCCACTGCTGGTGGAATTGCAGGCTGGTACAACCACTCTGGAAAGCAGTCTGGCGGCTCCTCAGAAAACTGGGCATGACACTTCCGGAGGATCCGGCTATACCACTCCTGGGCATATACCCAGAGACTTTACCTGCATGCAATAAGGACACATGCTCCACTATATTCATAGCAGCCTTATTTATAATAGCCAGAAGCTGGAAAGAACCCAGATGTCCCTCAACGGAGGAATGGATTCAGAAGATGTGGTATATTTACACAATGGAATACTACTCTGCAATTAAAAACAATGAATTCACGAAATTCCTAGGCAAATGGTCAGAACTTGAAAATATCATCCTTAGTGAGGTAACCCAATCACAAAAGATCACACATGGTATGAAGTCACTGATAAGGGGATATTGACCCAGAATCTCAGAATACCCTAGACACAATCAGCATATCAATAGATTTCTAAAAAGATGGAAGGAGAGACCCCTGGTCCTGGAAAGACTGGATGTAGGGGAACGCCAGGACAGAGTAATGAGAGGGGGTTGAACGGAGAAAAGAGGGAGGGAAGGGGGCTTATGGGACTTTCGGGGAGGGAGGAAACGGGAAAGGGGAAGTGATTTGGAATGTAAATTAAAAAAATAAAATAAAATTAAATTTAAAAAAAAAAATATATTAAATTAGAGAAGGAAAAACAGACATGATGAGATTAAAATGCTGTCTGGATGTCCTTAATCCAATCTGATTAGTGTCTTTAGAGAAAAGGGAGATTTAGATACCAAAAATGACACCAATCATAAATATGTACAGAGAAAATACGTTGTGCAGAAGCAGTCATCTTAAATCCCCAGCAGGTGTCAGCTGAAGAAACCATTGCCACCAACTCCTTGATCTGGAACCTTTGCCTGTACGACAATGAGAAGACAACTTTCTATTGTTTATCCCACACAGTCTGTGGTATTTTGTTATGTCAGCTCTATTAACTCAAACAAAAGATCCATATTTATCAACCTGGACAAAACTTAAGTCCAAGTGGATCAAAGACCTCAATGTCAAACCAGATACATTAAAATCTAATAGAACAGAACTCACTGGTACAGGAGACAGCTTCCTGAACTGAACACCCATAGCTCAGGCTCTAGGATAACAATTTATAAAAGGGACCTCATGAGACTGAGAACATATTGAGCAAAGCAGTGCCAAACACCAAACCTGGGCTGCAGCTTGCAAAAGTGTGAATCCTTAATGCCATGGAATAGGAGTTTGGCCTGCAGGCAGAGGCAGGAAAAGAGAGAGTAAAGTAATCTCCCTGGGTGAGGGACAGTCTACACTGAGAAGAATGGCTTCTGATCAATTGTCTATAGATTAGGTGTCCAACCCCCTCACCCCCTTTGGTTCCACTAATTGTGCTGGCCGAACTCAGGTAAACACTGTTGGGTCTACTGGCTCTTTTATATAAAGGGTACAGAGGAGCATCACAGGAAGACATGGACAAGGTGAGGTACTGGGGAGTTGGGGCCAAGCTCCCATGTCCTCTTTGTGAACACCACAGTACTTCAACATGTTCAGCATCCCACAAGCTCACAAAATCTTGACAAGGCCTGACCTCACACCAACACCTTCCTCTTCCTTAGCTCTTTGCCAGAAGAGGGTGGGCAAAACTCAAATTTTTATGTCTATAATTCTCTGTATCTCTTGAGTTTTTGAAATTATAGACTAGTAGCAAAGTTTCAACAAATTATTTTGTATGGGACATGTATATGTGTGTACATGTTTATATATATATTGCATGAGGGCATATATATGCATATATATATATACATATATATATGTATGAGAGAGCATGTGTGCATGTGTTTATATACATGCATGTGACCTGTGACCAGAGGTTGTCACAGTTGCTTTCTACCTTAATTTTTTTTTGTTTTTGTTTTTGTTTTTGAGACAGAGACTCTCACCAATCCTGATGCTTACAACATAAGCTAGGCTGGTTGGCCATTGAGTTTCTGAGATCTGCGTCTCTCTCTCTCTTCCTACCAGTGCTAGGATTACAAACATGAGCTTCTCTGCCCAGATGCTGCATAGGTGCTAAGATCCAGACTCAAGTCCTTATTCTTGTGACACGGGCACTTTACTAACTGGGCCATCTTCCTTGCTCCTAAATTTCTTCCTGACTTACATTGTTCTCCTTCATAGGTTTTAGGTTATTATATTTTGATTTACATTATGGCAACAATTGAATTGTAATCTTTTTTTTTTTTTTTTGGTTTTCTGAGTTTACTTAGAGACCCTCCCTTAAATAATCTAAGTAACATAAAGTCAGAGTTATCAAAGGTGATTTTATGAATAATAAAGAATAGTTCTTTTCTTCGTTAAGGTTTTATTGCTGGAAAGAGACCCCATGACCAAGACAACTCTTAGGAAAGGAAAATATTTAACAGGGTCTGGCTTACAGTTTCAGAGGTTCAGTACATTATCATCATGGCGGGAAGCATGGCAGCATACAGGCAGACTTGGTGCTGGAGGAACCGAGATTTCCTCATCTTGATCTGAAGGCAGCAGAAGTGGACTGTATTCTACCTGTAGCCAGGAGGAAATTGAATTCCACACTGGGCAGTGTTTGAGTGTGTGTGTGTGTATGTGTGTGTGTGTGTGTGTGTGAGAGAGAGAGACCTCAAATACCACCTACACAGTGATGCACTTCATCCAACAAGGCCGCCCCTATTCCAACAAGACCATGCCTCCTAATAGTGCCACTCCCTATGGGCCAAGCATTCAAACACAGGGTCTCTGAGAGCCAAACTATTCAAACCACCTATTGCTCAGGAAATTGCTGAGAACTTAGATGTTCCATGATTAAAAGCTAGGGACAAAAGCCAGATATATTATGCATTATACCACACATATCCATGTTGTCTAATATACACCTCCATATACACACATACACGTGCATGCACACACATGTCCACATGTGTTTGAGGGACAAACTATCTACAAGACCCCTAGAAAAGAGATCTTTTCTACTAAAATGTTGCCTTGTAACACATGTTCTTCTCTTCAGCTTCTATTTTATGCTTTGAGATTCACTTTTCCATCCAGTATGCCATAGGAGACTTCTAGTTGGGCTAAACTTAGGTAGAGAAAACATTTGCCTGATGAAGCTGTCTCCCTACACAGGAGTCCCCTGGGATGGGGAGTGTTACCAATGCTTCCTTGGTGCCTGTTGACATAGGTAGTAACCAATATATACATCTGGAATGCAATGGACAATGTGAGTGAGAAGACTAAGGCTACAAGAAGAGAAAGAAGGCAACTGGCTCTTATTTGGCACATGCCTCCATTGTGACCCCAAGCCCACAGGCTCCAGACTGTGCTTCCTTCAGTATCTAAGCTTCTCTTACTTGACTACCTTTATGCTTATGTTTCCATTTTGAAAAAGATAATTTTGAGCCCAACTTTTCATAGTTAAGATGACAAATTTGGCCTTTCAAACTCCTATGACTACTTCTGTTTGACTGCAAATAATTATCATGAAATAATTATAGATGCTTTCTCTGGGTATGTGCAATAATTGCCTCTCCTTCCCCCACCCATAAACTTATTCACTCGGCTTTAATCATCACAAGAGACTTATTTATGCAAGGAAATAGCAAGTTATTCACTCAGCTCATTTTATTCACCATTGTCTTCTGATTTCTTCACACTACTTAATTTAGCACGTCAAGGTGAAACGATTAGTTTATCTCACCTTGACGGGCTGTAGTCCACAGGCAAAACATGTTCATGACATTCTCGCTGGATACTTCCTTTCTAGTAATAGCTATCTCCTGAATTATCATTGGTTGGTATTTCCAAGTCAGAATAAGTATGTGACCAGCAGGTAAATTGAATTGATAATGAATCAGAACAAATAAGGGCATCAAAAAAAATGTCATCTTTTGGGACCACTGTGCATGATAAAGAGTTGTTTCCGATCAACATCTGCCTTTACTCTTCATGATGATAAGAAAAACCCAATTAGCACCCACAGTTTTAAAAGATGCAACTTTTTATTTATCTAAGATTCCACTGCTAAAAACCTTGCCAGATTTACAATTCTAAAGACAACAGCTTTTTGTAAATGTGTTTTATTTGCAGTTATAATATCTATAGTTAAATCAGTTCATTAAAAATAGAGTTGTGTAAACTATCTCCCAAACTGCCATATTTGAGTGTTTAAGACAAAAATTATTTAAATTATATTCTTACACTGCATGAAAGAACTGTGAAGTCATCTAGTACATAAAATAAATGGGAAACTCTTCTTAATTAAGACAGAGGCTGAGACTGTGTGTGTGTGTGTGTGTGTGTGTGCACATGTGCGAGCATGTGTGTGTGCACATGTGCGTGCACGTGTGTGTGTGTATGTATGTATGTTTAATATTACACAACTAGTTAGTCAACCAGAGCTTAAGTACACACTGTACCCAAGCACATGACCACGATGGCATTTGCTACCCTCAACTTCTGAAGCATCGTTACCTGTCTGGCTCTCAGAGAAAATGAGCAGCAGCTTATAGTCAATGAAAAAAAAATCACACCCTTGAGACCCAGAGACAACAGTGTGACACATTTGAGCTGAGAAGGTGTCTGTCTGGGTGGAAATAATCTACAGAGTTTTCTGTTTGCATTATAATATTTCTTACAGCCTCACCCAGCTATTCACAAGAAAACTATGGAGAGTTTAGGTTTTAATAAGGGTTTAGAATATCCTGGAGTTTGAATTAGGCTGAGCCACCAGAAAAGTCCTGTAAAGTCGGACATTCAGGCAGGGAGCAGGCAGTGGTTGGAGATCCCAGGGACACAGTCCTGCTTGCTAATTGTGGGACTGGGGTCTGTCTCTTAATCACTTACTATCTTCCTGTCCTCATTGTTAAAATAGGAATACTAATAGCCACCCTGCCTGCATAGTTGTTATGAAGATCAAATGAATTAATAAATGGGAGATGGCTTTGTTAAAGTTAAAAGTCTCCCTCAAGCATTAGTTATTCCTGTTTGGCTTTTATATTCTTTGGAAATCCCACTTACAATAAGGTTCTCCTGGAAAAGTCATCATTTCTCGAAACCCATGAAAGCTTTGTCTTTGTAATACCTCTTATGAGTTCCTTTGGAAGTTCAGCAAGCGTCTCTGTTCCCTGCTGTGCTGTGCATACTTTGCTCAAAGTGATTCCAGGGTCTGCCTGGCATTGGGCAGACTCTGCACACGGTCTGATCAGCAAGGACTGGCTCCTAGGGAATAAGATTAGCAATATGCTCATGCTTCCTGTCTACAGGGACTGATTGGATCCAGAGCTTGCAAGGATACTGCAATCTATGGATGCTCAAGTCCCTAATGTAAAATGCCATGACATTTGCATATAACCTACACAACCCTCCTGTATACTTTAAATAATCTCTAGATTATTTATAACACCTAATGCAATGTAAATGCTATGTAAATAATCGTTATATTGTATTGTTTAGAGAATCATGGTAAGAAAAAGTCTATCCATTTTTATTACAGTTACAATTTTTAAAAAGATTTATTTTGTTTTGAAAGTATATCTCTCTGTATGTGTCCATGTGCAGGTATGTGTGCATGAGTGTGGGCACCCTCAGAGGCCAGAGGTGTAACAGCCTCCTGGTTTCAAAGTTAAAGGTTATTGTGAGTCACCCTACTTCAGTACTGGGAATTTAACTAGGGTCTTCTGTTGGAGTGGTATATAATGATAATTGACAAGCCATCTCTCCAGCTTCAGAAGGATGTTTTTTCTGAGTACTTGCAATGTGTCTGTGTCGCTGGTTAATCTTATGAATGGGGAATCTACAGATACAAAATGGTAACTTGTATAAGTGGTTTATAATGCCTTTCTAATGCAAAAGTAACATACATGCTTATTTTTTAAAAAAATTTTAAAACAAGAATGCATAAGAAAGAAAAAATGTCAACTACCCCCAATCCTATCATACGTATGCTCAGGCATTTTTTTTCATGTGTATACATTGCTCATTGGATATTTTATAAAACACTGAATGCTTGTGTTCCTAAATATTCATATGTTGAAGACCTAACCTCCAATGTGTATACATTTGCAGAGGGTCTTTGGAATGTAATTAAAATTAAATGAAATCTGAAATGAGGGCTTAATCTGATAGTGTTATGTTGTAATTGTGAGAGAAAACTTCAGAGAGCTTCTCCTTACCTTCCCACCTAGGCAAAATGTGGATATTGTAGGACAGCATCTATCTGTGAACCAAGTTCTTCACCAACAGGCACCTTGATCTTGAACTTCTCACAAACCAGAACTGTCAGAAGTAAATTTCTGTTTTTTAAGCTACATAGAGCTTCATAATCTGTGATGTTTTCTTATGACATCCAACAAGCAAATGACGCATTAGATACATCTACATCACTTGAGGACTTAAGAATGTGGTGTTGTGAATTGTAGCACAACTTGAAATCTGGGATGGTAATACCTTAACACTTCTTTTACTATCCAGAATGTTTGGCTATTCTGGAGTTTTTGTTTTTCCATATGAAACTGAAAATTGTTTTGGCAAACTCTGTGAAAACTGTATTGAATTTTTCAAGATTTGTATTGGTTCTGCCCATTGCTTTTGGTAAACTAACCATTTTTACTATAGTAATTCTTTCTAATACATGAGCATGGGGGATCTTTCTATCCTTTCTGATTTTAGTAGTGATGCTATGAGTCTCTCTGAAATTTTAGATTGACCTTGGCTGTGTGCTTGCTGTACATTGTCTTCATTACGTTGAGATATGTCCTTTGCATCCTTACTCTCTCCTTTATCATGAAGGGATGTTGGATTTTGTCAAAGGCCATTTCTGCATATTGAAATGATCACGTGGTCTTTGTCTTTCTGTCTGTTGATGGGATGAGGTATCTTTATCAATTTATACATGCTTAACCATTCATTCATTTCTAAGTTAAAGCTTACTTGACCATAGGGACAATCTCTTTGATGCAATCCTGGATTTGGTCTGCAAGTATTTTATTGAGAATTTTTACATCTATGTCCATAAAGAATACTAATCTGCCACTTTCTTGTTGAGTCTTTGTGTGACTTAGGTATCTGGGTAATTGTGGAATCATAAAAATAATTGGGTAATGCTTCCTTAGTTTCTATTTTGAGGATAACTTGAGGTGTATTTGTGATATTTTTTTTTTGTGAAGGTCTGGTAGAATTCTGTTTTGAAGCTACCTGTCCTTGGGTGGGTTTGTTGTTGTTGTTGTTTATTTTGTTTTGATTTTTTGGTTGAAAGATTTTAATTGCTATTTCTATTTCACAAGGAATTATGGATCTTTTTAAATTTCTATCTGATCTATATTTAACCTTCACAGATGATATATATATATATATATATATATATATATATATATATATATATATAAAATCTATCAAGATGTCTACCCATTTCTTTTACATTTTTCCAGTTTGGTGCAATAAAGATTTGTAAAGTATGTCCTCATGATTCTGTGAATTTCCTCACTGTCTCTTGGTATATTCCATTTTCCATCTCTAATGCTCTAATGTTTTAACTTTATTTTCTCTCTCCATCTTTGAGTTAATTTAATTAAAGTCGTGTTGATCTTTTTCCAAAAGAACCAACTCTTTGTTTCATTGCTTCTGTGCGTTGCCTTTTCATTTCTATTTTATTAATTGCAACTCTGAGTTTATTTCTTGGCATCTACTCCTTTTGAGTGTTGGGTCTTCTTTTTGTTCTATAGCTTTCTTGTGTGTCATTGTTACTAATATGAGATGCTCCAATTTTTTTTTAAATGTAGGTGCTGAATGCTATGAACTACTATCCATGTCTTATACTCAGTTGGCAAAGTTTATTATCGAGATTTTTGTTTGATATCCTAAATGTTCCATTTAAGATTAGATTTTACTTATTGATTCTATTTCTATTTTAATGTTTTGGACTGTTCCTTTGTGTTTTCACAGACTTCATTGAGGGATTGATTCATATCCTCTTTTAAGTTCTTGACCACATTCATAATTGCTAATTTGAAATCCCCAGCAGCTTCGTTGCTTTTCTCAAGGCTTACTGTAGTAGGAACAGTAGGTTCTGGAAGAAGCATATTGTCTTGGCTGTTCTTGGTTTTGGTTTGAAATTAATGTCTAGGCATCTGACGATGAAATGAAAGAGGTGATTCTAGGTGCTGATATATTGTCTTGTTCTGTTGGATGAGTATTCTCTTCCTTGGTTTCCATTGTTCTTGTTGGATCTTAGAAAGTGTTGTGACTTTGAATTCCCTGGTAGGGAGTGCTTCTGCATAGAGAATTAGAGATAGGCTAGGAGAAAAGGCTAAGGGGGGTGGGGGTGGGAAAGAGCTATAGGAATCCTATCTACACTAAGAGGTAGGGTACCCAGAGAATTGGAGATATTGTGGAAAGAGGAACTTCAGCAAGAATTTGTCTATAGTGACAGGGAAGGGTTAGGAAGCCCTGAATTTGTACCAAGTGTTGGAGTCTCTAGTAAACATAGCTGAGGTGGGAGAAAGGGTACCTGCAAGCAGGCTGCTTGCTACAGGGTTGAAAATCAGACTAGAGAAATCATAATTGAAGACAGGAAGGATAATGACAATTACCTACTGAATCCATAGAAAGCCCCCCTGTGTTCTCATCACTCTTTGGCCTTGGCAAATTCATCATTTACTTTTCTCTACACATTACTCCAGGAGGTTGTTTGATCTTGATTCTCTTTGACGACGACTAACCTTGATCTACCCTCTACTATGTCTATCCCCAATGAAAATATCTTTTTATAAAATTAGTATCTATTTTGTGGTCATTTGCAAAGAGGCAAATACTGAGAGATGTATCACAACATGTTAAATACAGTTAAAAAATAGTTAAAAGAAATTTTCTTCAAAAAGGCCAGTACAAAAGTCCTCCTACATGTACTAAGCTTCTGGATGCCTCAAATATTTTCATGAATGAAAGCCCTTTTGGTTATTTTCATTATAGGAAAAATTCTTTTATGGAAAATTCAAATCAACAAAGGAAGCTTAGATTGCAGTTCTAACATTTTTTTAGCATAGTTGAGCAAACATGAGTCCTAAATTGACGTATTATGAAACATGATAAATAAGGTTTCAAAGGCTAGCTAAGACTGCAAAGAGTTTTTGAAACAGACCTCTCCTTTATGTGTCTGACTTCCTGGGAGTTCATGGACTGTGAGAGGACATGGGCCTTGAAGGCTTCTGGTTAATCTTAAAAAAAACACAATGAGAGAGGTGGGGGATGGGCAATGGAAGTCACTTCTGCAGAACCATCTATTATAAGTTGTCCTTGTGGCCAGATTGAAATTGGAAGAGCCCTTACAGTGCCTATTAAAAGACTGCACCACCAATTATAAGAGGTTAACTGCTAATGGATAAACAATTCAGCTCAAACAGTTTCAGTTGAATTTCTACTTTGTCTAATGCACAAAGATGATAGTGTTAGCTGCTGAGCATGGGCAGTGACACTAGTGCTGGAGGTGGTGGTGGTATGTGTGTGCATGTGTGTATATGCACACACATGTAGGGGTGAGAGGCAGTGTTTAAAACGAAATGACCTACTCCTACCCATAAGTGCAGCAAATGCTACAATGAGGGTATAGCCAACGTCTATGGGAACAGAGACGCAAAAGACCTGTATCCTAAAGTATTGGCAGGAAGTCCAGTTGCTTCCGTTTCAAGAAACAGACAACAAAATTAAGTTTGGTGTATTGGTTCATGAGGAAAAAAGATTTCAGAGAGAAACTTAAACAATCTGAAGATCAGTGTGTGGGGGCGGTGGAAGGGGGGTGGTGAGCAAGAAGTAGGACCAGCTTGAGGCATTCAGTGATTTCTAATTTTTTTCTTTTCTGTTGGAATCTTCTCATATAGAGAATGTCTGCTCCATCACTTGGCTGCAAAGGCAGACAATGTGTCTGCTTTGTTCATTGTCCCCAAGAAGCAGTTGGCACTAACATGCAATGTGTTCCCCGGAAAACTGATAGCTAACATACAGAACTCTTAGTGAACATCTAGTCCAAGAAGCAGGGGTTTGAGGAAGTATATATATATATATATATATATATATATATATATATCCTACACAAGATATCAAATAGCTTCACTTTTCAAGCGTTTCAATTGTACATATACGCCAACACAAAATTATTGATTGTAAAATTCCAGAAATAAATATTTTATTAGCTATCTCAGGGTCGTGGGTTTGAGCCCCACCTTAGGCACCATTTGTAAATGTAATTAATTAATGAAGAGCCTCCGCGCCAATTTTCCGCGGGCACCGGCCAACGCTTCCGATCCTAGCAGGGTCCTGCTCCGTGTTGACTCAAGCTCCCCAGCAGTCCTGCCAGCCTGGCAGGTCTGGCACAGAGCAGTTCTCAGTTCTCACCACTGTAGACGAGCCAATCTCTCCAGAGGAGGTCCTAGGCTACCAGTGCCATTCTGCTTGTTTTTCTCGCTTCTACCCAGCACCCACTCATTTCAATTACCCGGTAAAGCATGACTCTTAAACTTAAATAGTTAACCAATTATATTTATGTGTATAAAACTCCCAATTACAAGATGTCAATTTACAATGATAAAAGTCTTATCCCCATTTCTAACCTTTAGGCAAATTTACGTCTGATTCCATCTTGGCACATGTCTCTCCCCTCTCCTGCTTGTATGTCTCCCTGCACCTCTCTCTCTCTCTCTCTCTCTCTTTCTCTCTCTCTCTCTCTCTCTCTCTCTCTCTCTCTCTCTCTCTCTCTCTCTCCCTCTCTCTCTCTCTCTCTCTCTTTCTCTCCCCCTAGCTTTTCCTCCTCTTGGCCCTCCAATCACTGACCTCTCACTGCCTCAATGTCAATGGCTAGGAAATATCTTGTAACAGTTTCTGACTAGCATAATGGAACCCACTATTATTCTACTTGTACCATCCAGAAAAGTGAATCATTTCTTTGTCCAGTGTATTCTCTCTCTCTCTCTCTCTCTCTCTCTCTCTCTCTCCACTCTTTTTACCTTCTCTCCCTCAGCCTCATGCTTGTTGACCAAGATGCAAGCTTTCAGTGCCATGCCTGTCTGCCTACTTCCCACCATTACAATCATGGACCTTAGAGAAACTTGGAATTTTATCTTAGAATAAAAAGATAGAAAATGGTATCCAAAACAAATGGAACCAGAAAGCAAGCTGTGTAGCCATTTTAATATCCAACAAAATAGATGTCAATGCAAAACTATTGTTTGATAGGGAAGGGCACCACAAAGGAAAAAGTCACCAAGGGGATACTGCAATTCTAAACATTTGTACACCAAACACAAGTGCACCTACATTCATAAATGAAATACTTCTACAGCTAAAATCACATAACCTCACACAGTGATAGTGAGTAAATTTAATACCTCACTCTCATCAATAGACAAATCATCCAGACAAAAAATACCAGAGCTAAATAATGGTATAAATCAAATAGACGAACATACATCTATAGAACATTCCTCTGAAACACTAAACAGAATGCCTTCTTCTCAGAAGCCCATGGAATTTTAGCCAAAATTGAGGACAAACAGACCAAAAAACAAGTTTCAACAGATACAGAAGAGGGCTTGTGAGATGGCTTAGTGGGTAAGAACACTGACTGTTCTCCCAAAGGTCTTGAGTTCAAATCCCAACAGATACAGAAGAATTGAAACAACATCTTCTATCCTATAAGAACATGAAGGATTAAAGCTAGATACCAATAACAGTAGAGATGGCAGAAAGTATATAAACTGATATAAGTTGAACAACTCACTATTGAATAAAAACTGAATCAGGATAAAAATCGGGAAGGAAATTTAAAGTGTTTTAGAATTGAATGAAAATGAAAACAAAATATAGTCAAACTATGGGACACAATGAAGAAAGGCCTAAGAGGGATCTTCTGAGCACTAGGTGCCTATATCAAAAAACTAAGATAATCTTATGTTAGTAACTTGACACACCTGAAATCTCAAGGAAAACTAAAATTAATATCCAAAAGGAGTCGACAGAAAGGATCTAGGCATGAAGTCAATAAAATAGAAACAACAAAATACAAAGAATCAATGAAATGAAGAACTGGTTCTTTGAGAAATTAACAAGATTTACAACGCTTAGTGAAATTAACTACAGGATAAAGAGGGAAGATGCAAATTAATAAAGTTAGAGGTTAGAAAGGGAATATTACAATAGACACACATAAAATTCTGAGAAGCACGAGGACATACTTTTAAATTCTACATTCCACCAGATTAGAAAACCTATATGACATGTATGGCTTTCTTTACGCACACATTTATTTATATGTATTTATTTACTTACTGAAGTAAAACCAAAATCATATGAGCAATTTAAACATACCCATGATTCCTAGTAAAATAGAAGCAGTAATTAATTCAAGCTAAGTCTATAGAAAAGGAAAGTACTTTTACCAATTATGCATCTGATAGAGTTGGTATTTAGAATATGAAAAGGACTAAAATGAAACTGAATATTGAAAAAACAAACAACACAATGAAAAAAGGAGTAGAGAACTAAACAGAGAGTTCTCAAAACACAAATAACTGTGAAGCTCTTAAAGAAATGTTCACCATCCATAGCCCCAGGGAAATGCAAACTAAAACTAGGTTAGTTTTCATCTTACCTCAGAATGACCAAGATCGATAGAACAAAGGGCAGCTCATGCTGTCAAGGATGTGGGGAAGGATGTGTGTCATTGCTGGTGGGAGTGACAACTTGTATAGCCACCATGGAAATCAGTATGGAGGTTCCTCACAAAGCTGAAAATTAATATATCACAAGATCCAGTTATACCACCTTTGGGTATATACCCAAAATCCTCTATATGTATATATGTAGAGCTACGTGCTCATCCATGTTCATTACTGCTCTATTCATAATAGCCAGAAATTAGAAATAGCTTAGATATCCATCTATTGATAATAGATAATGAAAATATACATTTACGCAATGGAATATTATCAAGCGTTATATATATATAAATTTTGTACATATATATATGTACAAAATTGAAGGTACTGATGTTTCAAAATAGTACAACATCCCCTGAAACAAACCATCCAACCATCTTTTGTCTATAGCATTTAGACTGCAATGTCCTCCTGTCCAACTGTCTCCCTTCCCACACTGGTTTTAATTTCTCTTGGTACTTTCATAGTTCAAATGTTAAATCCTTGGGACAGTAGCAGCCCATATTATTACAGTAATAATTGTGATCTTCTTATGTCCCTTGGCATTCAAGTGTTGGAAATGTAATAGACAATGCAACATTGTTGAACAATGGTACAGAACCCTGTGTGGTCTTCGTGGGGACAGAGTGAAATGGTTCCTGCCCCTGGAACAGGGCCCTGTTGAACGCCTCCATGAGTGTAGATGGCTGTTGTGGGTGAAAGGCTAGTTTGTATAATAATATACATATTTTCTGGACCCAGTACTAGCAGAGGAGGACTCTTTCCTTCAGAGAAATATCCACCTGGTTAAGGTTAATGGTTCCATGATAATTAGAACCTGCAGAAGTTGAGGGTGTGGCTATGATTCAGCAAAATAATAAACACTGAGACCTTCAGGACAGCCCTTAAGGCTATGGGAAAGAGCTCTAAATACATTATTTCAAAAATATATAATTTCTCAACTGTGTACAAAAATAAAGATGCAATATGAATTGTATGAGGGGCTTCACAAATCTAAAGGAACAAAAGCAGCTGTGCTGTAAGTCAACTTGTCAGAAAATTACCAAGGAAGGAGATGATAGATTTAGGAAGTGGTGATCACAGGAGACCCCACCTCACTAAGTACTTTTTGTTTATGCTTATAAAGGCAGATAGATTCTTGAGTTCAGGATCAGCCAGAGAGAGAGAGAGAGAGAGAGAGAGAGAGATTAGCTCCAGGCATTGTGGAAATGATAACTTCAGGGCAGGGTCCCATCTAACTAGTTTACCTTCTGTTCTTAACAAAGGTAGAAAGATCTCTGAATTCTTTTGCAATGTTAAGAAAAACAGATAGGCTTTCTGTTTCCTAAGAATCAAAGAGCTGGCGTCATAGGATGCTGAATCATAAGACAATCAAAAAGAAATCCTGGAATAAATGACTGGATTGATATGTAAAATAAGACTGGACCTGTGTTCTGCAGGAGATGAGCTATTCAGAGAATTTTTTAAAATAAAAAGAGAGAACTGCTTGGAGAACTGACACAAGCAAACAGGACACGGACAGAGAGATTTTCAGTGAGAAAGTAGAACCTAGAGAGGCGCAGGCTGGAAGAGTTGAGAACATAGGTCGTCAGCTTGGACCCCCAATTTGACTTTGAGTTGTTCTTTTCACGACCCCCAGACATCCCTTGTCTCAGAAGCCCTCTCCAAGCCAAGGCTGTTCCTTGGCACAATGGGACCTCTAAGATATGGTCTTGTCATGAAAAGGGTGTTTTGCATTGTAAGGTGTGGCTACTGCAGGCTAGGTTACTACTTCAAGGTGGGTCACTGCAGGATAAGTTACTGTTGGTTGGTGATTTATTATTACAGGGGTGAGATGCTGACAAGAGGCTGGGTTCTGGCCCCTTCTTCCCAACATCTTTCTTTCTCTTTCTCTTTCACTTCCCACCATGGAAGTTGGTCACGAACATCCCCACCAGACATTGGCAACTTAACATTGGATTTCACTACCATCGAAACTATGAGAAATGGGTTTTCTTTTTCTTTTTTAAGATAGATAGATAGATAGATAGATAGATAGATAGATAGATAGATAGATAGATAGATAGATAGATAGATAGATAGATAGATAGATAGATAGACGGACGGACAGACGGATGAATGGTTTGACTCATGGCTGTCTTTTTTTCTAAATTATAGCCTTCCCAAAGACAGAGACAGACCATGAGTTCTCACTACTGCCTTCCAGGACTACCTGCTGACAGAAAGCTTGTATCTACACCATATAACCTTATCACATTCCAAGTCTGTCTTCTCTTCTGTAACAGAATAGCTTTATAAGCCTGTTGTTGAAAATTCAGTGAAACAATAAAGGTAAAGTCCAAGACTGGGTGTTTGATATGAAAACTACTATTCACAAAACGCTCAATATTGTTTTGAATGAAATTCAGTAAATTTACTGAATTAGTAAAAATTGAATTAATAACTTAATTGAATCAATCACTTAATTGAAACAACACTACATTTATTATTATTTCATTGTATGTTTCCAACACCAAGAGGAAGTTGTACTATTAAGTCTATTTACTGAGAAGAAAACTGAAGGAAAAGAAAGCTAAGCCACTGCTTGTTCAGTGTCACACCACAATTAATGAGATGAGCACCAGGAAGCTCTTCCTACCAGGTGTGTTCCCATTTTCCAAGGCCTTTGTTGTAAATGCTTTCTTGTCTTTAGCACCTTCTTCTCTGACCCACATAGAACCGTGTAAACTTAAATGTAATGAACAAAATGTAAGAAATACCCATAGGCTGCTTCTTGAAAGTTAGTACATTAAAAAAAAATGCCCAGTGAATAATTCCACCAAGGAAATTAACTGAAGCTGCCTCCAAATTTACTATTGTAATTTTCAAGGAAATCTTATCATTTAATAGTCTGTCACTATTAAAGATGCATTTAACTGTCATATTCAAAGAAAACCCATATATGATACAAAAGTACAAAACAAATATCCTGCAGTAAGGGTAAATGATTCCCCAAAGAATAACATCCCAGACAAATAGTATGTAAATGTAAAGAGTGTTTTCTTCTGCAGAAGTTCAGCATGCTAGGGTCTTCCCATTACCAAGACAGAAAGACACCCAATTGAGATTACAAGCCTGATTTAAAGCGCATTAGGGAATTCCGGAGTAAGTGACCTCTTTACTAATCTGTTGGGTTCATCTCTAGGACATTCCATTACCAGGGTGTGGGGGCTAGAAATTTGCTGGGTAGGTTTGGAAACCTTTGGCTGAGGAAGTAGCTAAGGAAGTCTGGAAAATGCTGTTGACCCATTGTCCTTGCCTCAGGCCAAGTGGCAGGGCAGCTTCTGAGGCCTGGACTTGCCTGGAATTGTCCAGTTCTTGGAAGCATGTATTTAGGCCTAGTCTCTTTAACTGCCAATTTGAAGCCTGTCATGGAATCAGCCTAGCCTCCGGTAAGGAACAAGATGTAAAGAAATGATACCATGGAAACCAAGCCTAGAGTATGATAAGGTAAACGACCAATGAGGTAATGTCTGAACGCCTTAATTATGATTGGTTAAAAGTAGTTTAAATATCCTGGTCTGACTACTGGGACTCACTCACTCTTGTAGTCTCACAGAGAGGCCATCATGCTGAGAGACTGAGTGATGTGATGAGAGACTTCATAATGAAAAGTGTTTTGTTTTGTGTTTTGTAAAGAAAAAGTATCTCTGTACTATTTCAGTCATTAAAATGTGCTTTGAAACCACTGGTCAGTATGTATTTACTTAAAATAAGCCATGGAATTGTACAAATCCTGTGATTTCATTTCAAACTGAATTAACTAAGTTACTAACTTAAATGCTTCAAAAGTCACAAAAAGTCCATTGCCTCATCTGTGTTCATAGTGTTATCCTTTTTTTTTAACCTTTTAAAAAATAAAAACCAACCAAATGCTTAAAGTAGTATATACATTTATATTTTTGGTAGTGGTTTGTATTTTAAAAGAAATAGCTTCTTTATGAACTGTCTCAAGCTCTTGTGGGAATGCTATAGGTACTTGATTAGGAACCAAGAGAAGAACATTCAAGATACTGATTTACTTTGGTAGTAAATTGTGTCCTTTGAAGAATCCTGAATGGAGACAAGTGCCATTAAAGTGAACTGGGCTAATTCTAACACACAATACTTCACATAAGAATTTTTGATCAAAAAGTATAATAAAATAATGAGTAAAGCATCTGTACCCACTGATAGCAATGCAATATTAGCATACAATTACCAAAACAAAATGAAATGCTCATAGAAAAAGGTCTGCTCTAATTTTATGCAAATTTATGTTCAGTCAATAGTCCAGTAACATTGTCTTCTCCATCTAACACTCCCTTTCTGTGAGGCTGTTCCTGGGAGCCAGACAGTTTGGGTAAGGGAGTGAACTGCTCACAGTTTTAAGTCGACAATAACTTTTGACTTCCCTCTAATGTGCTAATGGTTGTGTCTAAAAAAACAAATTGTACAATTTTTAAAAGGCACCACTTCTGATTTCTTTATTATTTGTAGGCTTTGGAAAATAATCATATGAAATTTAGCAAATGTCTATAAATCTTTATATAAAACATAAATTACCTCTAATATCAAACTCTCAATTATTAGTGTACCACTTAATCTTTAAAAAAAAGGGAAGAAAAAAGAAAAAGAAGAAAGGAAGTAAGGGAGAGAGAAGAGGAAGAGAAGGAGGAAGAGAAAAGAAGGAAGAGGAGGAAGAGAAGGAAGAAGAAAAAGAAAAGAAGAGGAAGAGGAAGGAGGAGGAGGAGGAGAAGAAGAAATATTTCCAAACCTACTCTTACACCTTTCCTAACAAAAGACTGTTCCTTTTGACTGCACCCAACTACATCCCAGTCTCAAAACATGGCCTTGGCTGTGTACAGTTCCAAGATGAAGTTTTATATTCTGCTTCCACTGCTTCTAGATATCAGAAAAGCTATGCTTTTATTTATTAAAGGGGTTTGGTGTAGCTGATATTGGTGCACACTCCCTAAAGTTCTTCAACCTCATCTTTGCTTCTAGAGGCATTTCTTCTGGTTCACTGTCTTCATCTTCCTAGAACACCACTGCTGCTGAAAGCATTTTATGGAACAAAAGTTGGAACTTACGATTACCTTATCCAAGTTGGATGGAGAGGGCTGATACTGTCTTTGTCATCTGACTGCCTACAGCAAATCCACACATGGAGATCTTTGTAGGCTTTTTTGGGAGGTCTGCAGCTGCTTCTTTGACTGATCTCTTTTCAGCCCTGCAACTGGAACTTCTCTTTCCATTACTGGAAAGAACAGCTTTCATGGGTCTTCTTCTTCTTCTTCTCTTCTTCTTCTTCTTCTTCTTCTTCTTCTTCTTCTTCTTCTTCTTCTTCTTCTTCTTCTTCTCTTCTTCTTCTTCTTCTTCTTCTTCTTCTTCTTCTTCTTCTTCTTCTTCTTCTTCTTCTTCTTCTCTTCTTCTTCTTCTTCTTCTTCTTCTTCTCTTCTTCTTCTTCTTCTTCTTCTTCTTCTTCTTCTTCTTCTTCTTCTTCTTCTTCTTCTTCTTCTTCTTCTTCTTCTTCTTCTTCTTCTTCTTCTCCTCCGCCTCCTCCTCCTCCTCTTCTTCTTCTTCTTCTTCTTCTTCTTCTTCTTCTTCTTCTTCTTCTTCTTCTTCTTCTTCTTCTTCTTCATCTCCTCCTCCTCCTCCTCCGCCTTCTTCTTCAGGTCCTCTTGTGGCTCTATCTTGCTGAAGTTTCTCAGGCTTCTCTCCCGCCTTCTGGTTCACCCCTACCATAGCCTCCCCTGCCACCCAGGCATAAATAAAAATCTTTAGGCAAGTAGTTCCCTTAAAATATTTTGGCCATAAAAGTATTAATTTTTCAGTATTTCAATACTTTTACTATATAGATTCAAAAGTGGTTTTATAAGGCTCATCTTTATATATATGTTTATGTATTTAAGACAGAATTTCACTGTGTTCCCTAGTCCTGTCTCAAATGGCATGATCTTCCTGCCATTAAATACATAGAGGGACCCAGCAAGCAAATAGATTTGAAGCGTAGGCTCATAAATTATTATACTGGCCTGGATTGAAATCCCCATAGGACATAATCAGAGTATTTAAACTGCCTCAGTATCTCTGGACTGACTGGCTTTTTAGAGTTATTGTTAATCACTAAATAAAATTGTGTGTGTGTGTGTGTGTGTGTGTGTGTGTGCTTGTGTGTGTGAATATGGGTTAATGAGCCAAGCTATTAATCTAATTAAGAAAAATAACTTCCAATCATGATTGCTGGCAGCACTCAACGACACTGGTAAATAAATACTCACTAATGTTCAACAGGTGAACTGTCTAAAATTCCATAACACAGTCTTACCATAGGTTGCAATCTCCTTATTCCCATGAACATTCACAGTATGAGTTGCATAAAACTCAACCTTAGTTGAACATAGCGAACATAGTAAAAGAGGAAGCAGAAAGAACATAAGAGCTGAAAGATAAGGAGAATCTCTTCAGAATGCCATCTTCTGGGCCTCATGTAGTCACTACAATCAAGACCTCATAATACCTGTTAGCAGCAGCGCTGGGTGTGAGAAACACAGTCTATAGTCAGTCATGACTGGAGGAGGGGCACATAAGACTCTACCCTGCTGAACTATTAACTACTGATGGATTCTGGGAGAGAGACAGTCATGATCTAAAATTGTATGCCAATTGATGAATCTACTCCAGAATACTTGCAAAATTAGGTCACACAGAGAGCTTTGGTTAAAGTCAGTAGGTCACAACAAAAAGATATAAGTGTGGGAAAGGGATTTGTACCAAGAGCTGACCAATGCAAATGATACCCAGAATGGCATGAGAGAAACTTTAGCATGTACCCAATTGGTGGCCCTTGTCAGGGATTGTGAGTTTCCTGCTGCAGAGCTGATGAGGGGCATGGTGTTCAAATAAAGCAAGACTGTCACACTCACACATCCAGTTGCGGTTTTTCTGTGTCTCTATGGGCCATCTAGTACAAGGCAGTCAATGACTATATACCGACTAATTATAGCCGGCTTCCCATGATATTAGCCTGGGATGCATATCATCTGTGGGATGTAAGTTCAGCCAGTGAAGTTTTAATTACTGCAGCTCTTTAGTGGATCCTGGGGAAAACTGCACGTGCTTTCTTTTTGCCAGCTCACACGTACTCTTCCCGCAGCCTCATGTTTGCTCGCTTCTGGTGCTCTCCTTGGAAAAAGGACCCTATTCCTTCCTCCTCTAGCATCTCCAGGCATGCTACAGAGTCACATGCTATGGGGTATAAATACCCGGAGAGCCCTGTATCTGAGGTGGCAGAGGCTGCTCCCACATCATTTTCTTGGAAATCTGCCTTTGGTGTGACAGTGTAATACAGCAGTTTGAAACATGTTCACAAAACATTTCTGAGTGAGACAGGGAGAGGAGACAGGAAGTTGAGATACTGCTGTGGCCTTCATACATCAGTTTATAACTTGCCTAAATATTTATTTATCAGCACGTCAACAGGGCTGAAACAAGAGTCAATAATTCATTTCAATCCAGAGCTGCATTCTGTGAAGTGTCTTTTTTAGGAAAAAAGTTGTTCTGTGCATCTAAACTTTTACCTTTTTTTCGGTTGTTTTATTTGTATCATTTCATTTCATTTTTATTTATTTATTTATTATTTTTGAGATAGCATCTTATATAACCCTTATATAAACATAATGTGTTGTCAAGGCTGGCCTTATACTTCATGATTCCAGCCCCCAAATGCTAGGATTAGAGGTGTGTATCACCATGTCTAGTTTTAACCCATTACTATATCTCACTGAGCAAATATCTATTATTTACTTATATAGCATTTTCTTTAGGTTCCCACCATTCAAAGATGTAATTCCAGTTGAGCAAGAAATAAATGTGTGAGATCATAATTATATTTCCCATGCTTAGTACAATTTAACAGTTCAATTATGTATATAATCAAGCCCAGGGGAGATGGCAGCTAAGGAAGAGAGGGAGAAGGAGAGGGAGAAAGAGAACAGAATGAGATAAAGAAAATTCTATGGCATTTTTCAATGAAAGGAATTATGTGTGTGTGTTCCTCGCCCCTTATATCAAAGGGAAGATAGACAAAGTAGTCCATACTTGTGCTTCAAATAAAAGTCCCTGGAGCAGCTCCGTCTGTACGCCATCAATAAGATCTCCCCTTAGCATGGCTTCAAGATCCCACCTGATCTAGCCCTCACCTGTCTCTCTCGATCCAGTCCTATCCTTGGCATCTCTTCTTAAGTGTCCTATATTCTATATTCTGTTACGTTCTGAATTCGCCTCACACTTGCTGGCCTATGGGCCTTGGCCTACATGGTGATATCTGTCAGGGCTTCTACCACCTTTCCAGTAGACAATTCCTTTTCATCTCTGAGTCCTCTTTGTTGCGTTGTTTCTTCCAAGAAGTCTTCTAGGCCATTGAATGGCAAATTTCCCTTCTGACACTTCAGGTGCTGCACTGTGATTGCTAATGTAGTCGCCTCCACAGATATTCCAGGAGCCACTGACCATGGCTGTATTGTTTACTGTACACACACAAACACACACACACAAACACACACACACACACACAAACACACACACACAAACACACACACACAAACACACACAGACACGCATGCACGCACACGCACACGCACATACACAGAGAGGTATGTTTTTCAAAGTAATGATGAAAAAAGGAAGGGAGGGCATCTGCAGCCTGAGCAAACACAAAGTGATAGTGCCTGTGGAAGATGGAGGAAGCACCAAGTCAATGCCTTGATTTTCCTGATGATTATCAGAAAGATGCAGGAAGACAAGCACTGAAGCAACAGAGTCAAAAATTACACTGGGAAGGAAAAGGAAAAACAGAGTAACTAATCACATTTCTCATTTTAAGATTATTGTTTTGAATATGAAACTCATTCAATACAGCAACTGTTACTTCTGGTCCCTGTAATTCTGTCTTGAGGACTGACTTGTTTGGAGTGATGTCTCAATCAGGTGATGTCTAGTCATGGACCAGGAGGCAGGACAATATTTGGGATATAAATATATAAAATTATTAACTAAAAAGAGAAAACACCTACCTGTGAAATGATACTCAGTTTGTATAATATACAAAAGATCAAAATATCATGTGAAAAAAAACTGATTGTTCAGAAATTTAAAAAGAGAGAGAAACCTAAGAGAGACATTACTTTCATGAAAAAATAATTTTACTTAATTGTTTACATTCTCAATTCCTTCATTGGAAAAAAATTATGGCCAATATTTCTTTTGAATCCTATCAAGGCATGTAATATATAACAAATACTGATGCATATTATTCTATGCAGACTACAAACTCATGAAATATATATTATCAGTTTATGATAGTTTATTTATAGCATATGAAGTTGGCTGGTAAGATTTAATTGATATAAACTGCACAAAAAGTATTTAGCATTAAATCACAAAGTTATACCTCAAAAATACACAGCTTCAAGAAATTGAAGGCTAGAATAAAAATATCTACTAACAGATATCACTGATATGTTAACTGTCACCTTAAAACATCACCTTGTTTCTTAATTAGAATTCTTTGAGCATACCAGCTGAACCTTTCAGCACTGTGCACCACACCCTGGGTGAATTCAAAGCATAGGAGAGGATTATTTTCTAGTTAATGGAGCATGTAAGTTTACTTTAATATTCAAGGTTATGATGAGTGAAACGTAAACGGGGAAGTTTCCTTTTTATCAAGGGTCACGGCATAATGGCAGTACTTTATGAAATAAATGCTCAATTAGCATAAAACAAATGGAAGGTCATTACGTTTCACTTGGGTTTTGTATGCAGTCTGTGAAATGTGCTTCCTACAAATTGGTATGCTGTAATACTTTGTATATGTGGTTAATCCAAGGAACTCAGCCTTATCTTTTCCTCATTATGAAATGCATGGCTCCACTATAGTAATGATAACTGCATTCTTCCTCATCTCTGAACTCTGTATAAACCATTCTGTCTTTAAAGTCACTTCTTCCTTTTGCTCACTATAAACCCTTCCTCAAGACATTCCAAAAATGTATCTTTCCACATACCTTCTCTGTTGTATTCTTCAATAACTTTTAGTTATATAAATGAGATTTGGTGTATTCCATGGCTTGAATGTGGTTTGAGGTTATGATTGTTATTGAAGGCTACTGGTGGGTAGTAGAGCCTTTGAAAGGCAAGCCTCCTGGGAGATTCCTAAGTCACTGAGGATGTGACCTGAGGAGGCGCCTCACCCACTCTTCTCCACTTTCTAACTCAACAAGTAACCGTTGGCTCCTGCATGTGTTCCCAGCACTGTCATCTCCTGCCTGTCAGCAGACCGGGGTGTACATAGGCACCATGCACTGGAGGCTCTACGACTGTGAGATAATAAGCAAGTTGATTCTACTGATCATCAGCAATCTCAGGTATGTTAGTGTACTAAACAGACTAATGCAGTGACTTACTTCATTTTGTGTTGCTATCCCCAAAGACCCCCAAGTGGATAAGTTGTAATAAATAGAAATGTGCTTGCTCATGGCTGCGGGGACTAGGGGGTCTAATACCAACGTATCGACATTTGGTCTTGGAGGGTGAGAGGATTAGATGGTAAGGGAGAAAATACCTCATCTTTTTGGTAACTTTACCAATGCTAGCCATGAAGTTGAAGCCCTCATGGTCTGATCCACTGTTCATGGCCTACCTTTTAATAGGATTACAAAGGAAACTAGGTTTCAGTCCAAGTTTTAGAGGGACGGAGAGATAAACATTTAAATGATAATAGTTGGGGCAGCTTCACAATTGGCTAGATAAAAGTAGGTTATTTATCTCTGTCAGTCTGTTCTATCATATGTTTATTGAATCTGGAGTGCTTGGGAGGACAGGGAAAAGCTGGTAGAGACTCGGTGGTACTTTATCATCCTTGCAACACTTTGTATTATATTATTTTTATTCTTGAGCTGTTCTTCGTATGTGTCTGTCTATTTTGTTTGTATTCGCCTTTCTCTACCATAAATTCTATTTACCTCTTCTATATATGCCGAGTCTTTGAAATCAACAATGCCAGAACTACTCTGTGCTTCTGTGAGGAGCAGTGAGGGTCTTAAAATTGAGCAAACTCAATTGCCTTCAGGACTGAGACACGTTATGTGAGTGAGCAGTGAGGCACAGTGTTAGACAGGGAGCAGAGGCTATAGAAACTACACGCGCCTGCCCAGCCTAGGGGCATTCCAATGCGAAGACTCATACCACTCCTGCCAGTCCAATTTGGCCTTCCAGCAACTGGTTTGTAACTCTGAGTGCCCTTATTTCTTACTGCAGCCCTGTGTGAGATCTTGGTGGTGACAAGGTGATTAGCAACATTTATTTGTGAAGTAATTGAAACAAAGAATAGTAATTTTGAAAATCTCACACAGAAAAGCAACTTCATGAGTACTCTGGGTCAAATGGAATAGATTGCAAAATAGTAAAATTAAGAATATGACGTGAACCTGGAAGTACATGAGCAAGATCAATTCTTTTAAAAATATTTTTTCTAATATTTTGAAGCAATCTTTGCATATTTTATGTTTCAAGGAAGTAACTAGGTAACTCAGAGATGTCTGATGATTTGCGTGTACACACTCACATAGACATATTATTTTTTGATTCATTCATAATTACCTTGGGAAATTTGCCATCTTGTAAGAGATTTTGACTAATATATGGACAACCTTGCTTTATAGAAAATCTGGTTTCAAAGGGAGAATTGCCCCTTTCTTCAATATCTTACCAGTCTCCCCTCCCATGATTATGCTTTATTTGCTATTATTACTATTAGTTTTGGGGTGGAGGAGAAGGCTGGGTAACAGATGCTAGGATCTCCTTTTAATGTGAATACTTTGAAATTTTTATTCACTTCTAGTACAAGCCGAGAAGTAGGCAAAGCATATTCTGCAAATCAAGCCCGTTAAAATTCTGCTGCAAAGCACAGACTTGACTGACTGCAAGCGGAGCTGTCAGCTTGTACAGGCATCACTGTCAAAGGGCCGTGTCATCTGTCAGTGCTGGTTCCAGCTCACTGTCCCACATAGAGGCAATGCACTGTTGCCTCCCAATTGATAACACGCTGCCAGAAGCATGCTACTTTCTCATCCGTCTTCTTGTAGCTGTCAAAAATGGAATCCATTAATTAGTTTGTTCTTGTGAATTTTAGTTGTTCAGAAGACATGTAAATTTCAAAGTAAGACAAATAAAAATTCCTATCCAAAACCATGATGCCAATAAGGGCTCAAAACCCCAAAGTGGCAGTTCTTCCTGACAGTAGCTAAACTGACCAGCTAAATTCTGCCTTAAGTGAATGTAACGATGTGGCTAGTTTCCCATCCCTCTTAATGAGGGCAAGCTTCCCAAGGCAGCAAAGGGAGAATCCACGTTAGAGCGTTAGAGCGGCTAGTGGAGAGGCGCCCTGAGCTTTGCTCTAACTAGTCAGGTGGTTTGACACAACTTAGGGAGCCTGGTTGCTGCTGTTCCTGGGTGATTACCTTTCTGTGTTTTATTCCTCTCCAGTGGCTTTCAAAAAAGTTTGATGGACTTTACTCTCCTCATTTTAAGGGTTCCACAAAGCATGGGCAAATCTATAAACTCTACATATGCTTAGATGGGGTGCCTCATGCAAGTCCCCTCAGCATCCCAACACAGAGTGTATGTATTACTTGAAAGAATTTTATATATAAAACCTTGAAACTATATTGTATAATCCTTACCTCTGACAGTGTATTGTAAACATAAAAGTGTTTCAGCTTGACTCAGTTTTTTTTCTTACTTTCCATCTTTTCACGTCAGCAAATGAAAGGTTGAGCTAACGCTGACTTACTTTATTACATTCAATTCAGTAAGTCCTTGGTAAGTGACTGTTCTTCATAACTCTCTGCGCTAGGTACTCTTGGAAATAGAAACAATGATTAAATTATAGTTTTTGTCTCAAGAAGTTCTTAGAGAAAGGACCAGAGAAATATACACACAACACCAATTTGAGATGGGTTTTAGAAAATGCTCATGAGACTTTGGAAAGTGGGACAGAGAGGTAAGCTGTAATCCTGGGAACCTGAGAATGGTTGATACAATACTCGAGTGTGTACAAAAGGTAGATTTGTTACTGCTATTTCCAAAACTCATGTTAAATCTACTCTCTGAGGTGATGGAGATAGAGTCTTCTGGAGGTGATTGAATCAAGAGAGTGGACCCCTCATGAACGGTATTACTACCCTTACAAAAGAAGTCCCTGAAAACTACTTTTGCCTTCAGCACCATGTAAGAGCATGAGAACATAGTGCCATTGCTAAGGCTGTGGGCCAGAACTAGATATGGAATCTGTCACTGCCTTGATCAGGGACTCTAACTTTATGAGAAACAAATTTCTGTTGCCTCTAAACTACTCAGTCCACAATATTTTGTTATGGCTTTTAAACAGACGAGGACAACCATGAGACTTCCTGCTGTTTTGTTTTGGGGACAAGAAAGGACACAGCAAAGGAGCCAGTTCGTGAATAAAAGGAAACCACAGGTAAAGATGCACTGAGAAGAGTTTTAAAGGTGACAGGATGAGAGTTTGCTTGGCAAAGCTCAGGGAGACTTCTCTGAGGGAAACAGCCTTGTAAGCCCTGTATGTTTTACCACAACTAGCAAACATGGAGCCCCCTTTCTGAAACATGTATGAGGAAGAAGCAACAGTTTGGAACACAAATAAACAGTAAATGTAACCTAAAATATCTTCCTGAAATATTTTTTTTCTCACTTCCAGGTTTACATATTGTGAGTAAAAACACAATGTAGAACGGGAAGTACAACACTGGGATGAAAAGACATGATAGAAATAACTCAGCAGCGCTTTTCATAGACTCCTCCATGCTTAAGGAATTTCTGATTCTTTTGCCGTAAACAGAACACTAGGTCAGAAATGTCCTAAGGTCCAGGAAAGATTTCACTCATTGTTTGCACAACATAGAAGAGTGCATGGCTCCTATAGGAATTCAGTCTTCATTTGCTGAGACACTCTTTCCAACACCTATGGTTAGTAGTCACCCAGTCGAGCCTCAGAAGAACCCTGCTCTGCTCAGCCCGTCTGCTGCAGGACATAAGTGATGACTACTTGAGATGAAGTTCTGTTAGAAAACTGAGGTCCAAAAAAAGAAAAAGCCACGGGTTCATCATGTAGACAATTTTTAGTTAATTGGATCGCAGTCATGCTTTTGATTTGACTTACAAGGGAAGGAAGCACATTGATGGGGGAAGAATAAACTAGCCACAGATAAATTTTGCTAATGCACAGGGTGTTTGAAATTTCCATGTTTCTTGCCATACAATGCTAACAAGACAGTAGGTTATATCTAGAAAAAAAATTAACTGAACTGTGAAGTTCATTCAGTTCCCCTAATCTAGCCAGTTTAAATAATTCAGTGAGCAAACGAATGTGACTGCTTTCAGAGTGCAGCAAGCCGTATCTGCAACTTCTACACCTTTGCACTGGCATGTATGACTCTAGTCTTGGTGGACATAGAGGTCCAAGATACTAAGCAATGGCTTGACCTATGTCTGGTAAGGTTGTTAAGATGTATTGAAACAATAGGAGTCAGTACAATAACTTCTCTGGGCCAAATCAGTAAGGTGAAACACGTTAGTAACTAAGAGAACAGTACAGATGTAAGCTGGAACAAGATCTAAGCTCTGTAACGACCCATGCCTAGGTCTGTGTCCAAGAGTGATGGGTCTCCTTCTGGGGACAACAATAATCCTTAACTGCTAGATAATAGAGAGCGAGGTCAGGACATCAGGCTTGGGAACTCTTGGAATATATGAGGGGTGCTTCAGCCAGAGATTTTTACCACTGGTACCAAAAGCATGTGAACAACCACCAGTCACAACAAATGCAAATCACTTGGGGAAAATGCTTAAAATATGGGCCTAGAAAACTTGTTTCCATCCAGGAGGAGCTTCTACTGAGTACTCAGTGTGATTCAGAAAATATCTTACCTAGTGTGAGTATTGGTCCAACAAGCTACCCCAGTATTCAGAAAATTCGTGGTGACCTGGATGATTCCTAGCAGGTCTGGGGTAATTTGTGCTGGCTTAGATAAGATCAGCTAGTCCTCATTGGGAACACATAGTATAAAGAGGGCACAGATGGTTTCCTTCAACCTTCTTAGGCATCACTCTTCTATGACCCACCCAAGTACCTTTCACATAAGTTCTTTTGTTTGGTTACTTTTTGTTTTTCTGCTTCCCTTCACTCTAGTCCCACAATTACCAGACAGATGTGAATCTGATTGTATTATTTGAACACGCTAATCACTTCTGTCTATAAGCAATCCCTTCCTCTCCTCTTTCGCCTTGTCTTTTCAATTATCAACTACTAGCCATCTTTTTTTCCTGACAGCTGTTAACTGAAAACCACTGCTTGCTTCACAAGGTGCTAGCATGGAGAAGGATACTCAGGTGGCGATCATTTTAATATTTAACTGCATTCCAGTGATTCAGAAGAGCTACCTCAAGACTTCTATTCGCATGGCAGCTCCTTTCACTTTGCAGTTTCCTGTGGAGGATAGATGTTTCTCACAGGGGAAGATTCTGCTGGAAAAATATTAGTCTTAAGAGAACAGTCATTCCAATGAGTGGGCAACACCTACTGACAGTGCAGGCGACAGGGCTGCAAGGAATGCTGGGAGACTAAAGCTAGCCACTCTTTACATTTAGTGTGCATGTATGCACATGTGCCCTTGTACACACTTGTGCATGTGCGTGTATGAGAGAGAGAGAGAGAGAGAGAGAGAGAGAGAGAGAGAGAGAGAGACCAGGATACCCATGTAGAAGCCAGAGAACAATTAATTTGTGGAAATTAATTTTGTCCTTCTGCCATGTGGGTCCCAGATATTGAACTCAGGTTGTAGGTTGTACGGACTGGTGGCAAGCTCCCTTATCATTTGAGTGCCCTCACCAGGGCCAGAGGCCTTTCTTTTCACATGACTGGATTGGTAATCCTGGTAATTCTGATAAGCATGGGCCACTGGCATGTCTTGTATAACCAAATGATATCTGGAGAACAATTTCCAATGTCTCCAAAGTCACAGGTTCAATCATCAAATGACTTTTATTTCATGGTTGTTAGGTATCACTTGAAAGTAGGTTTCGAACTTGAGATGAACACTTTTTAAAGCTGAGAACACTTGTGGATAGTGGAAGCCTATCTGTGTCCTTTCCATTAGAGAAATCCCTTAGAAATAGCAGTTGCTCTTTTTTTTTTAACGATTTTTTTTTAATAATGAGCACACTTATTTCTACGAACTTCTGACAGAAAGAAAGACAGCACTTCTGTGATTGTTTGTGAATAACAGAAGATCTATTAACCTAATTTCTATATGTAAGCTTTCCCCTCCTGGTTGAATGCTTTTCTCTTTCATTAGAGTCAACTTCCTATGACCTTTAAATTCAGTTAGAAAAGTTAATCTTCTGGTTAATCTGGACCAATTGGTTTCTGAAACACCTCCCAGTGACAAACCATTATTTCGAGTTCAGCTTTTAATTGGTTAGAATGTTATTGCTGCAAGATCCAGTAGCTGTCAAATTTGCCTGCTAGCCAGTCTGTGCTTTCTGGACACATTCCAAGTCATTAAAGCAGCATCTCCTGCTTGAACCTGGGCTATTTATCCTAACCCCAAGCCCAATGTTCTTGCCGCTTCTAATTTAATTAAGGCCTGAGGAATGTCGGAGGATGCCCCGATGAAGAGGAGAGACAAGTATACTTCTGAAAAACAAAGTCCAAAGCTTTTTGTGTGTTAAATGCTACTTTATAATGATTAGATGGAAATGCCTTGCAAACCACAACTTAGCACTGACGCAAAATGTATGTTCTCTTATGCCATTTGCTCCTGTTTTGAATTTTTGTCTATATTAAAGAACTAAAGGCATGAGTTATAGCACAGTTAGAATGATACTAATCTAGCTGAACACGGTGCCTCTTGCCTATAACCATAGTTACTTGAGAAACTGAGAGGAGAATTCCAAGTATGGAGCCGTTCTAAACTATAAGATGAATTCAAGGCCAGCCCAGGATATACATAAGACACTATCTCAATAAACGAGCAAGCAAACAATTGCTGATCTGATGTTAAGTACACAGATGACTTTTGACAATTATTTCATTGCTCTAAGTAATAGAAAAACTTGCATTTCTTTTACATTTTCTATTAGCATTCCTGAAGTATAATTAATAATTATACTTCAATATAATATATGGAGACTGGGATATATACAACTATTCTAGTCATTCTCTCTTCCAACAATTACAGAATCAGATTATCGATATACCATTTTTTTCCCACTTGCCTATGTAAGAACAGTGCTGCTGGACTTGGGTCCTCCCAACTAAGCTGGCTGACCTGACTTAAGTTGTTCATGTTCTCTGGCTTCTAGTTGCCTCTGCTACAATGTTAAAGTTCTCCTTATTTAAAAAATTTCTAATTGATGAATAGTAACCCTAACATGGATGTAAAATGCTTTGAGACACTAACACTATGATTCTAAATTTTATTAGAAAAATTCATGTTGGAACTGGACCAGAGGGTTCCTCCCTGCTGTCTATCCCTCATAATGCCAGAAGATGCCAGGCAGGATGCTGGAGAATTTTCATCACTAGTCCTACTGAGCTCTTAACCCTGCGTGAAGCCCCACCTCCCTGCCAGGAAAGATGTGCTATCGGGTACAATAGTGGCAAGTCTGTTTGGGGGATAGCCAACCGTTTTTTTTGTTGTTGTTGTTGTTTTATTGAATTTGAAGCCTGCTTCACAGAAAGAAATTCACAACTGACCCTATAAATCCCATCATAGCCCATGGCTTGGGAGGTTATAGACCCCAGTGGAGTAGCTACTGCTATTGTTTTGCTAAATGGACACGGTGTGACCATCAGGTTGCCTTCTAATTAACTATGTTTGGACCTACCGATTAGTGGTGCTGTCAGCTTTGGTTGGAAAAGCTTAATTTTTCTAGTGAACAGCAGTAACTGCAGTTTCATATCTGCTCAAAATGATGAAACTAATCAATAAATGAATGCTCAGACACTCATGGGACATCTACATTACCCCACCAAGACTCAGGGAGCATCACAAAAGAGGGAACATGAAGAATGTAGGACCCAGAGGGAGGTGGAGAGTGGTGTGGAACTCTGACTTCCAGGAATTTCACTATTGACCTCTCAGTAACTGTGATTATTTCCACACAATCTGTACAAGATTGAATCCATGAACATCCTGTGATGGTGGGGAGAGGAGCTCTTGAGACTCCACCTCTTCCTAAGGAGTGGAATGCAATTGGTGGTTAATGGGGGGGGGCATTTTCTTCATTGGAGTAGCCATTGCTAATCTGCCCTGGCTTGTGGAGACAACGTCTTACTGTGACATTTTAACCAATCTTAGTGAAACCCATTGGGTCAAAAAATGACCACATGAAAGCAAGAGTACTAACCTGAGCATAGTAGTTCCCGCCTTGGATCCCAAGACAAAGGCAGGTGGATCTCTGTGAGTTTGATGCCAGTTTATTTTACTTAGCAAGTTCCAGGACAGCCAGGGCTATATAGAGACATCCTGCCTCAAAATAAGTAAGAGAATGTGTTGGGAAGAGCAGAGCGGTTAGCGGAAGTAAGAGGTGGACAAAAGGGTCCAAGTAGGAGGGAGGAAAAGCAGTAATGAGGGCTGGGAGATGAGTCAGCAACTAAAAGCATTTGCTGCTCTTGAAGAGGACCTGAGTCCAGTTCCCAGAACTCACATGACAGTTTACAACTGTCTAGAACTCCAGTTCCAAAAATCCTACATCCTCCACGGCAGATACATAGTTTACAATCATATATGCAGGCAAAACATGCATGCACATAACGTAAATCTAAGGAAAAATTTTATTAAGCATGACTGTCCTCTGAAAGGCCCCACCCAGCAGCTCTCTAAAACAGATGCAGAGACACATGGCCAATCATTAGATGGAGCTCAGAGACTCTTATGGAAGGGTTGGGGGAAGAATTGAGAGCCCTGAAGAACAACAAAGTCACCTAATCTGGAGCTCTCAGAGACTGAGCCACCAACCAAAGAGCATACATGGTCTGGACCTAGTCCCATGGCACATATATAGCAGATGTACAGCTTGGTTTTCATGTGAATCCCCCAACACCTGAAAGGGAAGCTGTCCCTAAAGTTGCTGTCTGTAGAATCTGTTTTCCTAATTGGGCTGCTTTGTCTGACCTCAGTGGGAGAGGATGCACCTAGCCTGCAGAGACTTGATATGCCAGGGTGGGGGGATACCAAGAGGAGGCTCCACCCTCTCAGAGAAGAAGGGGAAGGGGATGGTGGGAGGGATATGACAGAAGGGGAATGGGAGGGGGCAGCAATCTCAATGAAAGGTGAACAAATAAATTAATTAATTAAAAAGAAAGTATAATGGAGGGGGGCTGAGTATCATTAAAATGCATTATATACATGTATGAAAATGTAAAATATAATGAAACCATTATTTATAATTATACATGCAGATAAACATGGTGTAAAGGAAAACACAAAATAAAACCTCACAGTGAAGGAGCTCTTATACTAACAGGCAGAACCAGCCATATTCATTTCAGTGGAAAATCATCTCCTTCTTGAGATCATTCTCTTCCCCCTCCACCCAACCCAACCCCCACTCACCCTCTCTTTGAGTAGCTTATACCTTAGAACTCCTGCTTCAGACTACTCTGGGCAACATGTTCTTTGTCCTTTGTTGGCCTGATTTCTTCTCCATGTGATGTTCTCTTTCTTGTGCTGCAAGGAACATTCTACAAGATGTTAGTGCCAAGATGGCTTCTGGAACTCAGGCTGCTGTCAGGAGGACTGACTAGAGGATGTGGCTGTTCACTTTGCTGTGCAAGCAGGAGGGGCTGCCATGTTATATTAACATCCATTTTGAAGAGGAGATGGGTAGACTCCACAGTGCTGAGATGAAACGGGCTCTGAGAGAGTTTTCTATGAAAATTCATTGTTGCGTTTTATAAAAAGATAAGGAGAGAAGGAATATGTTTGGTGGATGTGTAGTCAGGTGTGGGGGAAGGAGATGCCTCTGCAGGCTCATGCCATGCATTCCTTCCCCCTGAGGGACCAGCCACACGAGAGTATAAAGAGAGTTTATTTAGGGCATGGGGAGAGGAGTTGAGAGAAAGGCAGAGAGAGAGAGAGAGAGAGAGAGAGAGAGAGAGAGAGAGAGAGAGAAGAGGAGTAGAGGCCGGCCATGAGCACAAGGAGAGAGAGGAGAGGGGAACAGGGAAAGAGGGGAAACAGGAGCAAGAGGACAGAGCAAGAGCAAGAGAGAGGAGGGGGCAAGCAGCCCATTTTATAGTGGGTCAGGCATACCTGGCTGTTGCCAGGTAACTGTGGGGCAGAGCCTAGACTAAAAGCCAACACTCATCATTTTGATAACAATATGCTATGAAATAGTTTGAAGCATCATTTAGGGCAGCAAGTAGCACACAGATGTTATGAAGAAGAAAGTGGATAAAACAGGATGAAGGACTCTGGAGAGAGGAGAAAGGAGGTGATGCAGAAGGAAGGAGGAGGGATAAGTAGCATTAAAAGTGCTTGAAAAAGCCTCAGGGAAATATTATTTTACATTTACTTAAATGCACACACACACATATAAGTTTATAAAGGATGTGTGTGTGTGTGTGTGTGTGTGTGTGTGCACGCGTAGGCTCATGCATGCACATGTGTGCATAAGTGACTCCATTTGGGGTAATAGTACTCCCCGGAGAACCATAGACTATCTAACAAGAAACCCACTGCCAGGTATGGGAAACTTTATTTCAAGTTGTTGGTCAAAGGAGTCCAGATGTAGTGGACATGTGCAGGGGATCAGTAATTGCCAGACATGGCCAGAGTTGTATATGGAAACTCATGGCAGCTATGATGACATACACAAGACCTGCACAAGATCAAACCAGGCAAAATCTCCTATGGTTGGAAGAGGGACTCATGATGTTACAATAGGGGCTTATTGACAGCTGATGGTTGCTGGGGAAGAGTTGACTTTCTGCAGAAACATGGCTCCTGAGAGGGCCAGCATCCTCCAGTACAAGTCTCTAATCCATGCACACACAGACACGAAGTGTATGCAGTGGGTCTAAAACACAAAGAGCACATGGAGTTTTGAGGAAAAAGCTGTGGGGCATAGGAAAAGGTACCAGAGGCAAGAAGGAGCAGGGTGAGTTTGCTTAAAACACATTGCATGCATGCATGCATGAAATTCTCACACAATAAAAAGTTAGGAACTAAAAATGACTATGTTAAAATGAGAACAATTTGGGGGTCTTTGGGGAACAACACATTTAATATGTTGTGCATATATGTGTACATACCCCACACTCTGAATTTGATAAGAAGCAATACTTATTTTTTTTCCTGCACTCTTCAAATTGTCTCATTTATGGAAAGACTTGCATTAGAATTGAGACTGGAAAGGATAGATGCCTGTTAGCATTTTGCCTACAGAAGAATTTCAGAGCATGACCAGCATGCCAGTTAAAAATCAATTATGCACCTAGAGAGCCACAGCTGGCCCAGGGCTGCAATCTTCTATAAAACTTTTGGAAAACTGAAACAAAGAAAATATGATAATTTCTCACAGTAGAGGAGGAATGTTCTTTTAGTAAAATCAGATTTTTTTTCACTTCTTGTATTCTGAAGACAGATCAAAACAGTAAGTAATTCCAATAAATTCTATGTCATCACCATGACCATATCACTATAGAAATGTGTCTCTCCTTTACGTAACAGGTATCAAGAACCATGAATGTCGGTGAAGCAGCCCCTTCATCAAACTTTGCAAAGGTTAGACACAGACATTAAAATATCTGGGTTTTTCCTACATATATACTCCTATGATTGAGCTTTATTTATAAGTTAAGGACTAATAGCAAATAATGATAAGCTAGGACAATAACAATTTGTTATAATAAAAGTTTCATAAATTTTCTCTTGTCCTCTCCCCTATCCCTGACCCCCTCTCTCTTATTAACCCACATTGTTAATAAGCATACTACTGTAATATCACAATGTGTGTGCTCCAGTAATCCTTATTTTGCTCAGTGATACCCCAAAGCAGGAGAGCAGCAATATTAGCAGTTCCAATGTATTCAATTTTTTCTTTAGTTAAGAAGGTGGAAATGTCTGACTTAAAATTTTAAAACTTGTATATTCATGTTGCTATCATAGACAATTCTTATATTTGTGAAATCATGAAGAAAAAAGCTCATGCTAGACTTATTAGCCAATTTGGCTTATTGAAATCTCAGCTAGAGAATATCACAGGATTTTCCCTGTCCAGTTACATTAGTGCAGAGAAGGTCTGTGATTGGACAGGGAAAAGGCGTGCAAAGCTAAGAGTTGTAGAAAGAGGGAGAGTCCCAGAGGGGAGGGGACGAACCATGGACATGAATCCGCGTGGCAATTTCCAGTCACAAGTAGCTATGATTTCACAACAAGGTTAGAAATATTGGGATAAAGCTTTTATCATTATCAACTGGCTCTGAAATCACTGTATTAGCATCTTGTAAATTGTGATTTTATTGATATATAAATCTGATTAGTTAATTAAGCTTTAAGAGTTTTGATTCTACAGGGTAATTAGGTATTGAGATGTCTGATTGTGAGGTGTGAGGGGCGTTGTGTGGAAGAGAGAGGTATTCTGGACCCCTGCTGGAGAGATGATCTGGCAGGGGCAGGAGAGCTGGTGGGTCAATTTTTTAATATTTCACACAACAAGACAAACCCCAGATAAGGTGAACACAACTCTGCTAAG
The DNA here is from genome assembly GCA_036184795.1 of Tokudaia tokunoshimensis. Taxonomy (NCBI): domain Eukaryota; kingdom Metazoa; phylum Chordata; class Mammalia; order Rodentia; family Muridae; genus Tokudaia; species Tokudaia tokunoshimensis. The sequence goes on along the minus strand of BTHU01000005.1, from coordinate 10,028,695 downwards.
GAAAGGGGAAGTAGACAATGGGGTGAAATAAAAAGGAGGTGAAATCTATTGATGCTACACTATAGGATATATTGAAAAGAACTGTTTGAGTAGGACTCTATTTGCCCAGGTATTAAGACCTCATAAGACCAAGAGTTTTTATATAGCTAAAGAAAACATTGAAGGGAGAAGAAACACACAAAATAGGAGAGGATCTTCACCAGCTATCTATCTGACAGAAGATTAATATCCAGAATATACTAAGAAAACAAAGCGTAGAAGAAAAAAATGACCCAGTCAAAAAGTGACCTGTGGTGTAAACAGAGTTCTCAACAGAAGAACAGAAAACGGTTAAGAAATCTCTCAAAAAGTGGTTAGCAATTAAGGAAATGCAAATTAAAACAACTTTGACATTTCATCTCACTGCAGTCAATAGCTAAAATTGAGAAAACCCCTGAAAACAAAGGCTGGAGACATTATGGCAAAAGAGAAACCTTCATTCACTCTTGGTTGGAATGCAAATTGTTATGATAACTCTGAACATCAGTATGGAGAATCCTTAAAACATAACGAGAAATCTACCAGAAGAGTCAACTATGTCACTCCTTGGCATAAACCTAAAGGGCTCAACCTTCTTCTCCATAGATACCATTGGAAGACCCTCCACTCAATAAGGCCACAGAGACCGGAATCGCTGCAATCCGCAAGAGGTTTAATGTTCCAATGTACATTGGGGTCCCCCAGCATGCAGGCAAGAGGAGACCACGAGCTCACAAAGCATACCCTTTTTATAAACATTTTGACAGGGAGTTCAGTGGTCGTCTGAGTTGGACGGCTGCGATTGGTTACCCTGAGCAACATTTAAAATTATTGGTCAACTTGAATGGGAAGGTTGTCTCTGTCATTTGGTCCTGTCCTGCCCACCTTGTGGTATTCATGGTATTTCCTGGCATTGTCTTTTTGCTGAGTCACTTCCCTCTCTGTCCTCACCATAGGCAGGGTAGTTCTGTTTAGCCCATTTCCATATCTGTCCTTACCCCAGGCAGTCACAAGTAGAATGGAAAGTTCCTGTCTGGCTGTGTTCCCCCTTGGCCGTGGGGAGCTGGCCTGCTGTTTCTGACAGGGTTCCCACAATACTTGCTCAGTCATGTTCATTGCTGCCCTATTTGCACTAGCTAGGAACTGGAACTAACCTAAATGTCCTTCAACAGCTGAAATAAGAATGAAAATGTGGCACAGAATACGAGGGAATCTGCTGTGAAACTGCTTCTCTTAGAAATCTGCTATCTGTAGAAACAAGACTAGAAAAATGACAATATCAACAGGCATGTGAAGTGTAAACTCCTAGTTCTCTGGAAACTTATGCCCAATAATGCTTTGCTGGGGCACACAGGTGAAAGGATGTCTTGCTAAAGCAGACCCATGAAAGACGGCTTTCCTGAAGCAGACACAGGTGAAAGGACGTTTTGATATAACGGACACGTAAAAGCACTCTTGATGGAGTGTAATTATGACCCCACAAAGAGTGGAAGAGGAGCACTGAGCCTTGGTTTGGTTTGCTCACCTCGCTATTCTTTGCTAAAGACATACAAGTACTGGTTTGCCTTATATAGCATTGTTGAACTCAACTTGTGATAACGCCACCATTGAGAGAAACTCACCCAAAGACTGCCTGTGAGGTTCCTGTGGCAGCTTTCCACTTCAGTGGCCTCTCCTCAGGAAGGTTGGTGACTCTAGTGGTTCAGGATTGAACTACAGCTGCCTGGTGTCTGCTTGCCTAGAAGACTGGTCTGCAACTGATAAGTCATATTTGGTGTTTGCTATGGGACCGAACTGCTGTCCAAGAAGATCGAGTTTACCCCGAAAGAATCACTGCTGAACAGATCCACTTCTCCCATATCCTAATAACTTTTTTCTTCCACTATGTCTGCTGGGTGGTGAGCTAGAGGAGAGGTTGAACCCATATTAAAAGTAGGTTGCAAAAAAATGCATGGCCATAGACATGCTAATGTGAAAGACAGAAAACCTCATGGAGTCCTACCTCTATACAACAAAGCATAAGTAACTAACTGCTGAGAGAGGAAGAATTAGCCTATCCCAGGAATGAGCTCTCGATTGGTTATCCAATACAATGGTCGCAGCAGGTTTTAGTTGAATACACATACATACACACACACACACACACACACACCTATCCCAGTATAAATTGCAACAAATTAATGAAAAACAGAATATCAATTGTGGGGCATGGGAGGGGTTGGAAGAGGGAAAAAGAAAGGGTAAACAATATAATAATATTTCAATTAAAGATTTAAAAATGTAAATATATAAAAGAAATCTATTGCCTGGGTTCCTCTGGTCATCTTCAAGCCTGTTAGCCAGCTCATATACGCAGTTAGAATCCACTTTTTTCTCTTCCCCTTCCCACTCATCCATTCCTGTTCTCATCTCCAGGATCTCATTCTTACTTACTCCTGCTTAGCTTTACCAGTGACACCCAAAGGATGGCTTGACGTTTTCACGCCCTTCTGGAAGGCAAGACTCTAAAATTCTTACAGGTATGGTACATTATGGAATATAGGAATTTAAAGGAGCTGTCACAGCCACTGATTTAGTTAATTTTAATTAATAGATGATACAAAGCACTTAAAGACACTGATGCTAAAACTCTTAGGACTCCCACATTTCCTTCTCTACCCCTAGAGAAGGCTACGTATACAATAAGATAAACATACAATTGAAATACATCAGAGTGGGTAGAGGGTAGACAGGTATTGCTATGGCTGTAGTAATTACCCCCTTGGTGTGAATTGATATATGTCACTGATAAATAAAGTAAATGATACAGTAGGTGATGCTTTAAAAAAGAAACTTTTAGCTATCTGAGAAGAATTAGTGAAATGCATCAGAAGCCAGGAGTATTGGCTCTTTGTGTCTACAGGTAGGCGTTTGATATGTCCCTGCTATAAGAGTGGGCGACAACTGTTCATTAGCACAGTTCCTAGGGATGACAGGCTATTCGTTTTCTATACAATGAATATACTTAAATGAGCTAGAGTAGACTCAGCAATATTTTTGCTTTTCTCCTCCCCTTATAGCTACTGTGCTCTTTGCTTAAAACAGAGAACAGCAGAAGCCACAACTTAGAATGTACCACAGGGAAGGGAAATAAAGATAGGACTTCTGTGACCCAGTTTTAAAAGAATGACCAAGAACTCTGGACAGTCCCAGATATATAGCACGGCCAGTGTGGGATCTGATTACATCCCATCTACCACAGCGAAAACCTTCTGGCAGGTTAGACTGCACACTGGGAAGTCCCATTGTCCAGTGAGTTCTCTAGACTCCTGACATCTGATTCCCAGGAACTCCTTGTCCCTAGCTCCCTGTGGACTGGTCAGTAAACATTCCAAAGAAGGAAGGAAATAGAGAAAACAGCTACACTTGATGACTATTCTCTGAAAAGGAAAGAATGTCGATTAATCCTGCTTTGTCCTTAAAGTCAGGCTCCAGTCACAAATTCATTAGACATCAATTTAAAGGAGCTCTAGACCCAAAGAGGACTATTTGACTATATGACAGAAATATTAAATATGAACAAGTTTTGCACATGTATAGAGAGGTTTTGGCAAAGTGGGCCATTGGAATGGCACTAGAGCGACTTCTGGTTTCTGACTGGTTCAAGCATAGAAAGACTTGTACTGTTACAGCTGTTGTGTTAGAATCGCGGCTTGCATCAGGACAAACCACACCAGGCCAAAGCAGTTCCACGTGGCAGAGGTTTACTGTAGGAGAAGAGGGCAAAGATGGCAGCGAAGAAGGGGGTGGGGGGAGAGAGAGAGGTCAGAGGGGGCTGCCTTTTATTTGGATTGTGACATGGCTGCTCACAGGTAAATGTAGGAGGTGAGCCAAGTGGGTTCTGGGAATGTATGGCAGTTGCCATGGCCACAGATGTGTGGGTCTCTGTCGCCTATATATGATGTCACTGGGTTCGGAGCCAATCTGCCGAGCTGGTTCTTGATGCCAACAATGGCCTGTCCAGCATGGGAATAAGGCCATACTTTTTGCAAAATCAACTGTGAACAATGTTTCAGAGTCATTAGTTCCATAAGGAAGAGAAATCGTGTGAGCAAAACTTACTAAGGTTCAGAGAAAGGTGATGGGTGGCCTTTTGGGGAAGTCCTTTTATTCTCTGGGGTGTTTCCATGCAGGATATACATGCTATACCATATATTCTACCATCCAATATAATATTGCAATTACATTATACTATATTGTACTGCAGTTACCATAGAATCTTGGATGTATCATCCAAGATACATTCTAAGTTGTGGCTTCTGCTGTTCTCTGTTTTAAACAAAGTGCACAGTAGCCACAAAAGCAGGAGAGAAAAATATTTACGGAGCCCACTCTAGCTCATTTTTGTATATTCATTGTGTAAAAAACAAACAGTCCATGTTTCTGAAAGGCTTGTCATCTCTAGGCACTGTGCTGATTAACTCATCCCTATAGCAAGGACTTTTCAAATACCTAGACACAAGGAGCTTGGGAGATTTGAAAGGCAATATTTACGTCCAAACAATGTTGACATCGTTTACAGTGAACTGTGCAAAACTATGGCTTTGCTCCAACATTGGAAAGGTCTTAACAGACCAAGGCTTCCTAGGCATGAGCCATCTTCACCACCCTATCTGTGAGCCCCAGTCAGAAAGCAGAAGTTACTCTGGTGCATTTGTTTCCGTGTAAACCACTTCTTTTCACTTTCCTGTGCTGCGTTTCACCACTGGACTCAAGAAACAACCTCAGCTAGGCAACGGAAAGACAACAGCCACCTTCATTTGTCCCTTGGATCACGCGAGCTCATTGTGGAGTGGAGGTGCAGCGGAGTGGAGGTACAACCTCCTTAGTTCTCAAGAAGTGGGGCTCTGAGGACAGTATGTTGCCACTAGTGTAATCCCATAGTGTAATCCCAAACTTGCTGCTGCCCTGCCTGTTAAGAGGCTGAACCGATGAGGTCTCTCTAGGAAGCTCTTTCTCTCTCTTTCTCTCTCTGGCTGTTTTACCACTCAATGTCTTGACAAACAATCGACCCCCTGTGGGACAGGAATGTAGATTACTCACAACAGTGACTCACCAGAGAACCCTGTTGGTGTGAAAGTGAGGAATCTTGAGCTTTTACTTTCAGAAAGAGGAACTGCAATCCCAGGCCTCGGTGGCCAGCCCTAGGATTACCCTTGCTCCTACAAAAATCTCCACTTGAGTCTGTATTTGATCATTTCTTAAATGATGCACAGAAAAATTTGGCAAAGTGACCTTTGCATTTCCCTCTGATAAACCTACAGAGGCCCTCAGAAGATGTGGTAGAGGAGGTAGTGAGCCCCAGGTAGATTTCAGAAAAGAAAGTCGACTCCCTAAACAGGATTCTTGTAAGGTCAACAAGAGGAAACACAGAAACAAAAGATAGCTATTATCATATGATCAAATGTCGATCTAGCAAAGAGTCATGTTGAGATAATTTCATATATAGTATATATGAAATTATATATATATATATATATAAAATAATATGTGTGTGTGTGTGTGTATGTATTAACATTAGTTTTTTTAGCTACTTTGTTCTTTTCCTGGTGAAGGAGAGAGCCTTAGGATCAGTCTGTTTTTGGTTATTTTTTTGTTTTGTTTTGTTTTTTGTTTTATCTTACATGATTTAAATACAAGAAGGAATAATATTTATGGCTTAAAGTATAAAGTATTCATAATGTTGAGAAAGAAACCGACTTGAATACATTATATCGGAGCACTTTTCTTAGTATATCTCAGGTACTAGCCTAAGAAAATTATAATGATTAGTTCAATTAATCCTTACACTAAAACCCAACGCTAATATTATCTCATCTTCCAGATGAGAAAACTGAAGAGATATTTGTTTCATAACTTGTATAAGGACATGCCATTAAACCCTAACAAGAGCAGAATTAGAATTTAAGCAGCCGATTTCTAGAACTCAGTTTTAACAACTGTGTGCATTGCCTCTAAAAATAAGAAATTTGGACTGGAGAGAATGCCCAGTCAGTAAAGTTTGAGAATCAAAATTCAATTTCTAGAATTTATATTTAAAGAAAGACAAGGACATTACAAAACACTTTTAGTCTCAGCCGAAGGGAGAAAGAGATAAACGGATCTCCAGAGATTCCTTAATCTATACATTTCAGGCCAGTGAAAGATCCTGTCTGAACAAACAAGGTGTACAGTCAGAAGAGGAAGAGTGTCTGAGCTGACCTCTGGTCTTCTTGATTTCTAGGTTTCTCTAATAACTGTGATCCCCACATTAAGGCAGTAGTTCTTCCTACTCAACCAAATAAGACTTGTATTCTCTCGAAGCCATACCATCCCGTGGATATCGTTGTCTATCTCACAGGTCTTGGTCCTTCCTTACTATCAGCCTTGATCAGAGTGGAGAGTCAAGTCTCAACAATGGGTCCTCAAGCAAGATAGGAGAAATCCCATCAGAACCCTTTCACAGTGGGGACCACCAGCCTTACAGACAAATATAGTGTCCCAGAAACTTCTGAACTCCAGAAATTACTCTATAGATCAGACTTGGAGGTAAGTCTTTGCATTACTTTATTTCATCTCCACCCTGAGTTTAAGAGGATTGTGCCATCGCTACATCTCCATCAGAGCCGCAGGCCACCAGCTTGGAAATAACTGCACCTTCCCTCTGTGAAGGGCTTTAGAATGACAAAGTGTTTCTTATTTATTTCTACCTTACTTTTCATAAGAACCTGTGAGATTATCTCTACTGGTCCTAGTTACAGGGAAACAGTTCAGACAGAATAAATGCCCTTGGCTTAAGGTCACAGAGAAATGTCAGCCTTAACAGGAAAAACTCACATTTTCTGTCTCAAAACCTAGTGTACATTGCTATTCTGGAGGTACTTAAGATAGACTATCACCTTGATCTACTCTCCTGTACAGGGGAAGTGTTCATAGTGATGTATATCATATACTTTTCCAGGCCTCAGTCTGCCTTTTAAGTGAGTTATAATTACCTAATCAACCATGATGACTCAATTCATATTTAATCCACCCAAGCAAATTGAAAATTGTTCTTGTTTATTGCCAGGATACTATGAATCTTCAATAATAAACAACTTTCCAGAAATGGGTAGCAGTAAGTTTAGTGGTTCAGACTCTGTTCTGAATGAAGAAAGTAGAAAAGGCTTCACTGGCAGTGACCACTTGGGCATATTCCTAACTTTTCCCATATTATTTCCATATTTGAAATCCATAGACATCTGTGTGCATTGAGATCATCCCTGAACTCACATTGTGGTGCTTAAGCATTCAAGCTGAGATCTGAAGGAGAGTTGTTAATGCTGAGGCAATGGAAGACCATCAAGAGTTGACCTAACTTTTGTAAGTCTACTGATCATCCTTGGTACCAGATCACAAAAGCTAGGAAGAATGTGAGCTCATGAAGCTTCTACTGGGGTATACTTCTATGTGTTCCTACAAACACCTACATCACCTGTGACATTTTTCCTCTTTGATTTTTAGCAGAAATGCTTGATGATGGCCAGTAGCAAACAGGCAAACAAAAAAGTCATTTGGTCAAGAAAATGACAATCTTTAAAGATTATTTTTGGAGTCTTTCTATAAGGATGGTTACTGTAGAGAAATTATGTTCCCAGGATCTGTTCCCTATTACTAGTTGTGACACAGCTAAGAGTCTTGGCTTTAGCTACAAAGACAGGTCCTGAGACATGTAAAGCAAGTCTGGGGGCTTCAAGTGGTTTCTGATGTTTTCTGCCTGAAACTGATTTAGAATCCCAGGTGTGGGGTAATCAGCATAAGGCCTTTAATTTGATGACAGGGAATAAATTATTTTTTAAAAACAGACTTTCTCACATTGTCTCTCAAGACTTTTGCCTACTCCATCCCCCTCAGTTATTCATGCACAGCCAGCTGTGTTGGTCTTCTGGTTATTTCTTGGACGTTCTCTGAGGCTATGTGCATTACTGTTTGGAGTGATCCTCCATTCTATCTGATGCTAACTCCCTTACCTCTTTCAAGCCTTTTTTTTCAAATGGCAACTGCCCAGGGATACCTCTGCAGACCACTCCACCTCAGATTGCAACCAACTCTTTATTCCTTCCAATCTCTCTGTCATGGCTTTCCTCTCCTCCCCATACCATTTTTAAACAGTCTATGCAATCTAATTATTCTCTTACTGGCTGCCAAGAATCTCACAGAGATCACTGCTTCCTCAAGCGCTTTGCCCACAGAGCTAGTCTGGCTCACAGTAGGCACTCAGTAGCTTCTCATTAGTGCCTGCCTTTGTGATCAGGCTTGATCTGGATTTCTTTTAACTGGGTAAATTTTACTTGCCAGAGATTGCCAAAAGGTCTTATAGAGCATGTAATTACAGAATAGGGACCGAATAGGGACAATGTGGAGGTAAACAGAAGGAGTTATTAATAATTACACCCCAGCAATCTAAATAAGTACTATTATGGGCAAATTAGAACTTAAGATAAATTTATTAATTGGACAGTGGGGTTAAAGGACAAGAATGAGGGCCTGGTGAGACACAGGAAAGGAGAGAGGGAAAAATTACATTTTGTTTGGAAATCTGGTTGTTGGGTCCAAGAAAGAGGCTGTATACAACTTCTCAGCAACAGTGTGTGAAGGACTCCTGGGTCTCTTCCCTCAATGATGTGGATAGTTTATACTGCTGTGGAAACCATCCCAGAGCATTCCCTATGTCTGAGACCCTGTGCTCTTCTCTGCATGTGGCCTTTTTCTCTACCTTTCTCAAGCCTTTTCTCCCCTTCCATATTGCTTGTGATAAAGTGATGCAGTTTGGAAGTCGTAAAGGGTTTGGGTGTTTGATGCCTGGAAAAGAACTTTTCCCCAAAGGGGAGGAAATGAATCCCAGGTCTCCCATAGCATTTGGATTCTCCAAGTCTCAAAAATGCTGCATCAGCACAGGCCAGAAACAGAATAATCATTTGATCTTAAAACATAAAACAAGTTCTAAGAAATTCATTGTGATAAAATATAGAACCCATGGGTGTCCTAAAGCACTACCCAGAGATTTGCTTGCGAATTCTGAGATTTTGTTCTCTGAGTTTTGGTGCTATCAGAAACAAGTTGAGTCCTTAAACATGGCTATTTTATTTTTCTTTCTTTCTTTCTTTCTTTCTTTCTTTCTTTCTTTCTTTCTTTCTTTCTTTCTTTCTTTCTTTTTACACTGAAAGGTCTGGGGGAGGGCAAAGGTGAAGCTTATGTGGGGGACTTTGAAAGGTTTGAGAGAGTGATATGAATTAAAAGTACAAATCACATACAGATCTGCCATCTATACCACATACATGGGTCTGAATGCAGTTGCCAATTAGGAAGATGAAAACCTCCGTCTGGCAAAACAAGTTCCATGAACCCTTGTGGCAGGTGGCTAAGGATGAATCCTAAGGGCATTCCTCTTGCTTGTAGTGACCTCAGGCCTCCTCCAGGCTTCTAAAATGAGAAGGAAATCAAAGTACACATCAGGACCACATAAGGTCATGCTATAAGAACTGTGGAAAAAGGGGTTGGATCAGGAGTCTTCCCTCTTTAAATTTTTTTAGCATCAGCCTTCAAATAGTAGCAAATGGATAGGTATCATCAAGTTTATCTGAAATGAATCTTTTTACCCTTTTGAACACCTGTATTAGCATCATGGTTATTATAACAAAGCACTTGTACTATTAGCTTATTTTTCAATTATTTGGTTCACAATTGTGGAGGTTTGAGTCCATGATCAAGTGGCCCCATTGATTTGGGTTTCTAATGGAAGTACCAGCAAGTGATTGAAGAAAGTGTATGACTAAGCCTAACAGCTTGTATCACAAGCCAGGGACAAAAGGACAGAAAGAGGAAAAGATTGGCACCCACAGCCTCTTAGAGAGCACAGCCCCAACAATCTAAAGATGTCTACGAAGGCCCTGTCTTTCACTAGTGCTCTTCTAGGGCCAAAAAATTCTTTAACGCATGGTTTTTAGTGGGGGGGGGGGGGGAGAATGCAGTACTCAAACTGTAACAATAGTTGTTACCCAAGTCCTCATTTATACCACATCTACCTGTCTTACTGTATTTTAAGTGTCTTGCATCCCCTTATACCAAAAATGTTGATCTCAGCATAGTTTGGAGGTTAGCTTTCCTGAAATCCAAGTCATCCTCAGTTCTCATCAGTTACCTCCAATCCTCTCAAAGTTTTTAAGGGTAAAGCTCAAATTCCTTGTGGTGGTCCACAAACTCTTGATAAGCGAACCTCACTTATGACTCTACCCTCCCCAGCCGATAGTGCCCTTCATTAAATCATCTTTCCCAGCAACGAGATCATGCAGTTATCTCTTTACCCCTAATGCTCATGCTCTAAACGCTCTCCCTGTACATCTCCCTCTTCATGAAGGATCTGCCAGCTTCCCAGCTCCACCAGTCTGTCTTTTCTATGATCTGCAATGGGCCACATCCATTCAAAGCACAAGACAGGCAAAGATGGCAACAAAATGTATGTGATGAATTTGTGATTGTTGTCGTTTAGATCTAAGAACTGAACCCAGAGCCTTGAGCCACTGAGCCAATCCCTCATCCTACATGTGATGGATTTTATGCTTATTATATATTATCTTATGCAAGTATCAAAGCAGGCAAAATCTCAGCTGTTTTCTGCCATAAGAGTAGCTGGGGGAAACTCAAAAGCAGTGAAGTAGAGTAATATTCTAAGTAGATTTTGAACTATGAGTGAAAAATCTACTGTGATCTATTTATGGGGTGACATCTATGGAATCTGAACATGAATCAAGACGAGCTCAAGAGTAGTTGGAACAATGAACAAAACTTTTATCTGCTTCCTGAGACTGAAGGTAAGGGCTCTACTGCAATAGTAAGTCACTAAGTGAACATACAAACATTTAACACAATATTGATTACCAATAAGCTGGGTGAAGAATGAATACAGCACGAAAAGTATGGAGAGTGAAAATACATTCATTCAGAGAGGATGAGGAAGGTATGTCTCTTCAAGAAGGTCATATCCCAGCAAGGACCTGACTTGAGTGTAGTAGTTGCATAGAGAGTAGGTTTTCTGGGCAGAGGGCACAGCCAGCAGTTTGGCACATGCACAGTATGTAAGTACATGTCCAATGAGGCCTGGGTAACTGCAACTGAGAGAGAAAGGAGGGTAGACAGGAATGAAGCCCAGAGATCCCACAAAGCTAGATTGATACTCCACACCCGTCATAATAGATGTTAACTTTTTGTGGAAAAAAAAAATCCCACATACCTAGGCTCCTAAGCAAGTTTATACCAGTTTTAGACAAGAAAAAGAAACTATTTTCATAATGCTAACACATATCCCACCCACCACACACAATATTGAGGATCTTGAGATGACAGGATGAAAAGGGGGTCTAGAGAGATGACTTGAGAGGGCAGGGGTGTTGTGGTTAGGCCCTGTTCTTGCTCTCAGCCCCATGCTCCTAAAAATATAAATACCTTGACGATATAGCTAGGCTCTACTCTAACTAGAATTATAACTTAAGATAACCCATTTATTTTAATCTACATTTTTGCCATGTTGCTTGTTATCTGTGCTCAGGTACCGTGCGCCCATCTCCTCATATCTTCCTGGGTAGAACTCCCTCACCTTGTCTCTATCCCAGAATCCTTTCTTTCTCCCAAATGCCTCACCTCTATTTCCTGCCTAAGCTATAGGCCATAGGCTTTTTAATTGACAGACAGTGCATCCATACAATGTACAAGATATTCTCTCTACACAGGAATCAGAGTTTAGTTCCAAGCCCTGGCACGTGGTGCTTACAACTGCCTATAACTCTAGCTCCAAGGGATCCTTTGCCTTCTGGCCTCTTCAGGCACTCACATGGATTGTGGATATATCTACACACACACACACACACACACACACACACACACACACACACACACACACACACACACAAAAACACACACACAATTTAAAAATTAAAATAAATCCCTTTAAAAAGTCATTTTAAAAAAAAGAACCCTTAAAGCAATAGTTACAAAAATAACATACCTAGGTTCTTATTATAAAATATTCTGTTACATTATAAGTTGTTACCCCCACGTTTATATCTCTCCCCAAATTGTCTTTTTTAGTTGTTGGTTTGTATTTCCCCCCCCCCCCAACCCCCCTATGGAGAAAAGATACAAACTTCACTTAAATATCAAAGTACTCTGGCACTTCCAAGATCAGTAAACACCAAAATGTATCTACCAGTAATTTCTATGAGTGACTTCTCTGATTTTCAGGCTTGAGGATCTAGAATAGCTATCCAGACCATGTATTCATTATGGGTTTGGGTTCACAGCCTCCTATCCATGATCAGAGACATTTTAGCAGTCATATTTTGGCAAATTCATCAACAATACCAATATCACAAAGCAATGGCTATTAATCTTTCTGAATGAGTTTTTGTGTCAAGTACTTTGCATGCCTTACTTAATCACCGAGTATATGTGTGTGTGTGTGTGTGTGTGTATGTGTGTGTATAAACAGCTATTATTATCATTTTCATTGTACAAATGGGAGAACTAACATTAAGAAAGGTTAATTTTGTATATTAAAAACACATTATTGTTATTACAAATCTAAGACTAAAACCTGGTTTTGTCTGTGCCCCCAAAGCCTATCTGTTCTCTACCACAGCTTTACAATGCTGCCCTAACACAGCTAAACTAGAATCATGTCTCCTCCCATTGCAAAATAATGTTTTCCAAAATATAAATTTCACAGGTGTGTTGCAGAAGATGCTACCATGATCAATACTTGAAAATGCAAATGCAATCATTATATTATGTTCACCTCAGAACACAAAGGCTTGATTGCATGAAAACGCTGCTTTTATTAGCAAACAGGAGAAAGCTGAAACCATCTGCAGTCTCCATATTGCTTCATCACTACTGGTTTAGAGAATGAAAATTTGATCAAAGTACCTCCTTGAAAATTCAGTTTCATTTATATTTTCAGTCCTTAAACATAAATATGGCAATGGTATGTATCGGGGACATTAAGGACACTTGTATAAAATGGGATTGATGGTATTGTAATTCTCATGTTTACCCAGCAGAACTTGAGTAACAGAAAGAAAAAAAGCAGAAACAAAACAAAACAAAACAAAAACCCTCAAGTGACTGCAGAAGCCATATCTTAGCGAAATGCCATCAGGCAAAATAGTAAAATCTGACATCTGATATCAGGTATTCAAGAGTTATATTTTCAATTAAAAGCCCGTTCTCTTGACTTTATAGCACCAGACTGAGAAGAAGTGAAAGGCTGTAATGTTGTGATGCACATCACTTAAAGGGAAAACAGTCGATTTTTTTTTTTTACTTCTTTGATGTCAAACAAGTCATCTGACTGCTTAATGCTCCCATCTGTTTCGTGATGTGGGAGAGTCAAAAAGAGGAGTGGTGTACACACCTTTAATCCCAGTACGGCTTAGGCAGAAGCCGATGAATCTCTGTGAGTTCAAGGACAGCTTGGTATACAAACTAAGTTCTCGGGCTACACAGTGTGATCCTGTCTCAAAATTTTTTATATATACATATATATGTATATATAATATATTAAATAAGACTTGTGCATAATTTTTAAAATAATAAAATAAATCTTTGAAAAAAAAACAGTTGCTGAGCTGGCTAGTTTTATGTCAACTTAATACATCTACTAGAGTTATCTCAAAGGAGTGAACCTCAATTGAGAAAATGTCTCCATAAGATCCAGCTGTAAGGCATTTTCTTAACTAACTTCTTAATCCATTGTGGGTGCCTCCTGAGGGGCTGGGCTGTTTATCCTGGGTTCTATAAGAAAGCCAGGCAAGCAAGCCATGGGGAGCAAGCTTGTAAGCAGCATCCCTCCATAGTCTCTGCATCAGCTCCTGCCTCCAGGTTTCTGCCCTTTGTGAATTCTTGTCTTGTTGGATGAGGAACCAATATGGAGGAGTAAACCAAATAAACCCTTTCTTCCACAGGTTGCTTTGGCCATGATGTTTCATCACAGCAATAGAAACCCTCACTAAGGCAGTTGTACACTCCTCATTCAGAAGAAGGCCTTGCCTATTGACTGCTTGTGTGTCCTTCTGATATGTGGCAGGCCACACTTTAACCTAGCCCATGCAGAAAAACCAGCATCTGTGCTTCTAGATGTCAGAAGCTGTGTGCAAAGCACCCTTCCCAGACTATTCTCACTGATGAAGTCTTATTAAGTTGCAGCTCTCGAGAAGCATGCTGTTGATCAGAAGCATATGGCCTACATTTAATAGAAGACTTCCCATTTGACCATCCCCTGATTTTCAAAAAAAACTTAAATTTCTTCAAATGCCAAAGAATAAAGTTATATTCAGATATTCTTCCATGTGACACCCCCCTCCCCTGGGAATAAAAACAATTTATCTTATATTTTAAGATTAAGAAGTTGACTGAAAAAAAAATCAGAGGTGGCATAAAGATCCAGTTAACACCTGGTGCCAATCAAAGAATGCCACCTTTCATGAATTAAAGATTTTTGCAGCACAGTTTCAATCCTGGCTGCCCACCTGAAGGGTCAAGGACATTAGAAAGGAATTTCCCTTTAGCATATTCTTTCTCATGATGGATGTCTTTAACTGCATTATATCAATTCTTAAGCTTACTTTTTTACCCCCAACAATTTAAGAGCTCAAATTTGAGCACATCTTAAAATTAATGGACACCTTAATTTGACAATGTTGTTTCCAGTCTTAATGAAGCGTGGCATTGCCGTTTTTTATTTGTTTAATCGCAGCCCTTGGGTCTTACCAACCTTGCTCTCTTATCATTATGCCCCAGGTATTTTGTGGTACAGCATGTTTATGGGCATTAATGAGTCAGGAAACTCTTCTGCAGTGGTATCAGGCACGTCAGCGGATGGTCGGCTTGTTCTTCTCCCCAGCATAGAGGATATTCTCTGCATAGGTTACAGGCTTTATTCCTCCTCTGGGGTCCTGGACAGTGACTGACACTTGCTCTGGCCTGGCATCACCTCCATCTAGCTAAGGATGAACAGCTCTCAATGGGACACCAGCTATTGATCACTACCGTCACCAACAACCACCTATAGGATGACTTTCTTTGTATAATGTTTTATAAGTCTTTCCAAGACACGTGATGACTGAAATTAAAGTAAATGATGTAAGGACCGAAAGAATGGACAGACAAGCTGTGTGTGAGAAGACCAGTACAAGAAACCTCAGGCAGAAATATACTTTTAAAATTCCAGGTCCTGGGACCTTACATATCAATTCTTATTTTGGGGCACTTCTGTGGAATTTTGGAGACTTTAAGGATAGTAGTCTGTCTAAGCATTATGTCCATAATGTGAAGCAAGTAAAAATATCTCTCTTCTCTAACCCATTTCTACAAACTGATTGACTCAGACTTCCACAGCAGCTTCTCTGGTCAACAGGTTGCTCTATTTGCTCATTCAATCCTTTAAAAGCAAGCTAGGTGAAGGAACTAACATAGTACTTCTAGAAAACAATGAAAATCAGGTGTGGTCCATGAGGTTGGGGAAGAAGGAAAACACATGTATCAGACATTAAAAGTGAGAGGTGGGAAGTAAAACTAACCAAGAAATAAAATAGGGTAGCCTGGCCAGGGGCAGAAGCATGGCCTATTTGGGTAATTGAGCATTTGTCAGGGGCTTAACCCCCAGTGACCTTCATTGGTGTGTTTGTATGCCCACATGAGTTTAAAGGGGCAGGGGAAGGGGCAGAAAGCCAGTGACGGGAGCAGGGCATATACGAGTATGGATTGTGTCTGTATGGCCACAATGGGGATATCTGAAGTGGAAAAGAAACCTATGGAGGAGGCTAAAGTGTAGAGACATTAGAGCAGGCAGCCTGAGGTAAGTGCCACTGGAGTGTCAGACGTTATCACAGGACACGGAGAAGTTTAGAAGACCAGCATGAAAAGAGAGATGGAAGATGACATTTGAGAAGTTTCTCAAGAGGGTACTGTCAATAGAACAGCACAGCGGGAGCCAGGCTTTAAAGGTTAGCAAGTGCATGCCTCAGAAAGACCGCAAAGACTGGGGATTTTTGATGTTTGTTTTTTGTTTTGTTTTGTTTTTTTTAAGCCCAATTTTCTAGAAAAGCTACGGAGAGGAAAAGTCATGTATATAAAGTCCTACCTATCTCGCAAGCCTAGTTGCTATGCTCTTAGCAAAACCAAAGGTTCACTTGCTATGTTTCAAGATTTATTGAGGGCCCACAGTGGTGGCACATGCTATAGTTTCAGTATTTGGAAGGCAGAAGCAGGAAGGTATTCTTGAGTTTGAGGTTAGTCCCTCTAATCTACATAATGAGTTCCAGGCCAGCCAGGGCTATATAATGAGACCCTAAAGATATCTCTAAAGAGACGGATATATTACAAAACTACCTATTTTCTCACCGAAGTAACTGATTCACTCTGTATCAGCCATGCATGACCGTCAGGGTGAGGGCTTGGAAACTGCCACTTTCCCAGGACAGGAAGAACATTCCAGTCCTGGCTTCCTTCTTGCCACCCAGCAGTTGCCCTTCTAGAGTTGACTGAAAACAACTTCTCTGCCAGGAGCTCTTCCCGTGCTCTATTTATTGATTTGAGA
Source organism: Tokudaia tokunoshimensis (assembly GCA_036184795.1). Lineage (NCBI taxonomy): Eukaryota > Metazoa > Chordata > Mammalia > Rodentia > Muridae > Tokudaia > Tokudaia tokunoshimensis. The sequence goes on along the minus strand of BTHU01000005.1, from coordinate 10,012,029 downwards.
AAGCTATGGCAAGCAGCCATGAGGACAGAGCAAACTAGCAGATTATAGTGTGTCACACGAAGCTCTCAAATGACCTCGGTCCACAGTGGCAAGTCACAAAAGTCAGCATATTTAGGGCACACCAATATGACTTTCAGCTGGTTTCCTTGGAGGCTCTTCAAACTTCAAGCTTAATCTCATTAGTTACTCTTAATATACATAGCCGGTTTTATGTAGGTGTCCTGTTCAACACCACATTAAAATCAGCACTGTACTATTATTTCTCCCGTCACTGGAACACAACTACCACAAACAATATAAGGGAGGAGAAGTTCCTTTTTCTTTGTGATTCAGAGGTATCACAGCACAGCGGTTCATACCACAGTGGACAGAAAGTAGAAAGGGGGGCGAGAGAGAGGTACAGGAAGAAGCCAAGGACAAGGCTCTGTAGAGCCCAATCCTGGTGACCTTTTCCCTCCAGATAAGTCCTTCCTCTTAAGGTTTCCAGAATTTTTAAAATAGTATCACTAGCCAGGGCCCAAGTATTCAAAATACGATCCTGTGGGGGATATTTGATAGTTAATCATACCAGGTACTATATTCGGCTACGTTGTACCCTTTCTGAAGAGGCAAGTATACCTCAGGCTACCTTTCTCCTCCTCTAATGTCCACAGGCTATATGCTTTCTCTTTTAAAGGCACAATTAGTCCGAAACTATGTCCCCATAAAAGCCTGCATACCACTGTTCTAGTACCTACATTGCCAAACTGGGAGGCAATCATGATGTCCCTCAGCAGGTGAATGGCTAAATAGACCATAGCATACACAGACAGCAGCTGTTCTTGAGCACTGAAACAAAACATGAGCTATTACAAGAAGAAGAAAAAGAAAAAAGAAACTTGAATGAATATCATTTAGTAAAGAAGGTCAATCCAAAAAGTCTACATACTATCTAAGTCTAGCTAAATGACTTTGTGTAGCTGGTAGAACCATGGAGATGGTACGGCTATCAGTGTCTGTCCACCAGGGGGGAGGGAGCAGGGGAAGGAAAATTTTAGAGTGTGAGACATATTCTATATGATATATGTTAATATGACTCTAGGTCACTGCATGATTCTCCAAACTCAAAGGATATAAACTAAGAATGAACTCTAACATGAACTATGGACTTTGAGAGATAACAATGTATCACTGTAGGTTTGACATTGATGGCAAAGAAAGGTATGTGCACACATTGGAACAAGAGATAAAGGGAAAATCACTGAACAAATTTTTCTTTCAAACCTAAGCCTTCATAAAATATATTCATAAATTATTTTCAAAGCTGAAGTACTAATACAAGTGATCTGGCTTTGTTTTGTTTTGTTTTTCCAAGTACTGGAAATGATGATATATGGCTGACAGCGAGAGAGGCAGGGTAGCAACAGGTAGGCCACACCATCACTCCCTGCATGTCTGCTCTCAGTCCCAAGTCTCCAGCCTCTCCTTTGTGAGCTTGCAAGCAGTGGTACTGTGTACACACTCAGTGTGGCCCGGGGTGACATAAAAGAAATGCTGGCTTAATAAGTTGCATGAGGAGTCTGCCTTGCAGGTGAAGAAGTACTGAGCAGTTTTCCCACTAAATTTTCAATAGGAAAATGACCTGGAGCAGAAGAGTGAGAGACTGAGTCCCATGTCTACCTGTCCCTCACCCCTTCTCTGTCCCTCACTGGCTGGCGGGTCCTGGTGAATTAAGTAAGCACTGTGTAGTAATGTCCACATAAGTGCAGGTGTGCAGTAATATTTTCTACACAGCCACTGCAGGAATTAATTGAGAGACTCACTCAAGATGCTTCTAACAATAAAACCATATATTGAGTGAGTATTTACTACTGCTGTGTAGAAGCAGGCATCACACTTTGTTTGGTAGCATCAGAGAAACAGTGGTTTGATTGACTGCTAATGCATCACTATTACCTTCTATATTATTTCCCATGTGGAGAAAACGTCTCATGCTCATAGCTCTAAAACATTTTATTTAATTTCAACTTTATTTTGTTTAGAGTTTTTATTAATTTATTTTTTTAAGTTTCATAACTGAGTATTATATTCAGATAAATTTCACCTCCCCATCCCCCAACTCCCTCTTGAATTCATTACTCCATATATACATATAATATGTATGCTACATGTAATATGCATATATTTCACTGTTCCATTTAGGATTGTTATTAGTGATTATGTCTCTACGTGTGACTGTGTATGTATTTGTGAGTGTGCGATTGTGTGCATATGTGTCCATATTCATGTGCATATTCTAGTTTATACATGAATGAGTGTGCATGGTGTGTGTGTGTGTGTGTGTGTGTGTGTGTGTGTATGTGTGTGTGGTGTGTGTGTATGTGTATGTGTGTGTGGTGTGTGTGTATGTGTATGTGTGTGTGGTGTGTGTGTATGTGTGTGTGGTGTGTATGTTGTGTGTGTGTGTGGTGTGTGTGTTGTGTGTGTGTGTGTGTGGTGTGTGTATATGTGTGTATGTGTGTGTATGTATGTGTGTATGTGTGCATGTGTGTGTATGTGTATGTATGTGTGTGTATGTGGTGTGTGTGTATGTGTGTGCGTGTGTGTGTATGCATATGTGTATGTGTGTGTGTGGTGTGTGTGTGTGTGTGTGTGTATGTATGTGTGTATGTGTGCATGTGTGTGTATGTATATGTATGTGTGTGTGTGTATGTGGTGTGTGTGTATGTGTGTGCATGTGTGTGTATGTATGTGTGTCTCTGTGTGTATGTGTGTGCGTGTGTGTATGTATGTGTGTATGTGTACATGTGTGTGTATGTATATGTATGTGTGTGTATGTGTGTGCGTGTGTGTATGTATGTGTGTCTGTGTGGTGTGTGTGAATGTGTGTGCGTGTGTATGTGTGTGTATGTGTGTGTCTGTGTGTGTATATGTGTGTGTATGTGTGTGTGTCTGTGTGTGTGTGTATGTGTGTGTGTGTGTGTGTGTGTGTTCAGGGCTGACCTCTTGGGATTGAATTACATATCAGGGAGTTCATTCCTGGAGGAAACTGACTGTCCCTCCCTTGGCAGCCACTGTTACCCTGTAGCTCTTTATTTATGGGTGGGACCTTCCAAACTTTCCCACATCCACACGTCGCGACAGCTGGCATTGTCCATATTCAGGTCTTGTCTAGGAAGCCATTTTGTTGAGTTTACATGGGTGCAGTTTCCTGCCATGTCTATCTGGTAGCATCACCTACAGTTTAACTTGGTTTCTTATGATGTCAGTTCTCACATTTAAGGCCTTGCCTCCTTCAGAACACACTTTAAGAAGTAGCTTTTTCATAATTCCCTTTTCTAGGTATCACTTTTTTCTGTATTTTTCATTCTTCCTTTTTGTGCCTTGAAGGACATGTTTCCGGCATAGGGGCACACTTTCTCTCCACATTTGCTCTTTGCTGAAACCAAATTCTTTTTCTAGAAATTCTAGATTTGTGACTTTTACATACTAACACATAGAAATCATTGTAAGTCATTCTACAGATGAGGGTACCCCAGATGTCTTTGAAAGACAGAGGGCTTTACAATGTGGATCTTTATAGTGGGAGACTACTGCTATGCCATAGCAGAAACCCTTATGCCCTGCTGTCATTATCTCAGGGAAAGTCATGCCTACACGTGGCGATTTGGTCTCACAAGAGATGAAAAGGAGTGGAATGCCGACTTCTGATTGGGAGATTCTTTTCCACCTTTGAGCATCAGCGTTCTAGTCTCTGGAATGACAGAAATGGTAATTGTTCTTTTCACTTCTCAATGTTATGTCAGAACAAAAACCATAGTGAAATGCCTGCTCATTAAGGGAGCAGTATTATTCCCAGTATTATTACTACTGTAGACAGTGTAAGGCCTAAGAGATCCTGGACTGACTCCAGGGATGTAGCTCTTGATCACTGTCAAGAGGTTTTAGAAGTATTGAGAAAATAAATCTACCTTGGAAGTCAAGGACTGACTTGGAGAAGCCAGGAACATCAATATGAGTCTTTACGTGAGGTCCGAATGACCTCAGTGTCTTTTTGTCTGTAGGTGCAGGAAGCCACTATTCAGGGGTTGCCCATGAGAAGATATTGACAGACAATGAGGCAGGCTAGATGGTTCATTGGCATTAATTAAATCTCCAGAATCTACATAGTGGTAAAAAAGAATCAGCTTCTGCAAGCTGTCGTCTGACTCATGCACTGTGGCACGTGTGCGCACACATTCACACATACACCCCAATTAATTGAAGTGTGTTTTTAAATTTTTAAGGAGATTTAAGGAACGGGAAGCTATTATTAGACAATAGAACCAGGGTAGCTCAGGTAGGAAAGCTCCTCTTTCCAGTGTGTACATGTGTGCACGTGCACACACACACACACACACACACACACACACACACACACCACATACCTTACAGTACAAGCAGCAGCCCTGGAAGTCTGCTGCTCTGCCCTGACCTCCTTCAGACAGAGCCAGTTCTGAGGCAGAGGCACAGTCCTCAGCTGAGATACTTTGGATCCACTTTTATTTTTGGATGTACTATGATGTTCTTGCTGAGAATCCCAGGCTGGTCCCAGCTGGTGACTGAATAAGACAGGGTACATATACCCAGACAGTTGCAAGTGAAGGAAATCTTTGTTCTGAGTCAGGCTTTCTTGCCAGTGTTATGGGTTGAGGATCTTCTAATCAGAACATTTTTGTGTCTCTTCATTGAGAAAGGTCAGAAATTCACTCCATTTAGTCTCCCAACCAATTCCTTCCACTTTATTCTTTGCATGTGTTTCCCACAGTGAACCTCCTCATCTGCCTCTGTTCTTCTGTTTGCTTTCCCATAGGCCAGCTACCACATTCATTCACTGCTCCCCTCCTAAGTTTAGATTCTCCCAACAAATCTTAACAGGAAGGTCAACATACTACACAGCTCAAGGAGTTCTGAGTGAACAGTGTGTCCCAGGATCTAAGTGCCAGAGCCTTGCATAGCGATCATCTTTTGGAAAGGCAGGGGGTATTAAGTGGCTTAAAGTTCTGAGAGTCTTCTGGGTTAAATCTACAAATGAGATATTCCAGAAATGTATGCCTTTTGTGAGTTTCCGGTCTCTACAACCTACATGAACAAAGCCAAGCAAGGAGTCATCAGGGTGGGTAGTGTGCTGGGCTGCTCTGAGCTCAGAGCATTTTCTGTGGTGGCAAACCTTTTTCTGTAAGGGCAAACTGTATTTGCAACCTTTTTCTATGAAGGGCAAAGTTGTGAATATTTTCGACTTTGCAAAATATTATCTATACAGTTGTCTTAATTAGGGTTTCTATTGCTGTGATGAGACAACATGACCAGAGCAATTCTGATAAGGAAAACATTTAATTGGAGCTGTCTTACAGTTCAGAGGGTTATTCCATTGTCATCATGGAGGGAAGCATGATAGCTCGCAGGCAGACATGGTGCAGGGGAATAACTGAGAATTGTACTTCCGGATTAGCAGGCAGGAGAAAGAGAAACACTGGTCTTGGTTTGGGCATTTGAAACCCCAAAGCCCACCCCAAGTAACACAAGAGTCCTAAGAGTCCACACCTACCCCAACAAGGACACACCTCCTAATACTGCCACTCCATAATGACCAAGCATTCAAACATATGAAGCTATGGGGACCATTCCTATTCAAACCACCACAACAATCATTCAATCCTTCCATTGTAGTACAGAAACAATGAGAGATAATATATACCATGAACCATCTTGAGTGTGTTCTAGCAAAGCTTTCCCCTTTTTTCCATTATATTTATTTATTTGGGAAGGGCATGCATGCTGCAGTACAGGTGTGCAGTTCAGCAGACAGACAACTTGCAGAAGTTGGTTCTCTCCTATGTGTGGATTCTCAGGATAGAAGTCTGGTTGTCAGGCTTGGCAGCAAGTTCCATGACCCTTTGTGGTTGTTAAATTTAATCTGTCAGCTTGACACAACCTAGAATCACGGGGCACAGAGGGTCAGTAAGGGCTGGTTTAATCAAGTTGGCCTGTGGGCAAGTCTGTGAGGAATTATCTTGATTGCCCAAATTGCTGCCTGAAGACCCTGCCTGAACTGGACTTGTGAGCCCATAAATGCTTTCTCTAGACTTTGATTTTTGTCAAGGTATTTTATTCACAGCAACAGAACTGAAACTAGAACATTCCCTGAGCAATCTCGCTGACCCAAAATAAGGCTTTTGTATAACAGTCCATTAAAATTGGATTGTTATATAATGTTTATGTGTTATAAAAATGATTTATCCCCCCCTTTTTCAATTCGATAAGAATATAGAAAGCATTTAAAATCATAAAAAAACAGATGGTGATTTAAATTCATAAGGACATAGAGATCCTAAGGGATCTCTCCAGAGAGACATGCTCAATACAGACTGTAACACTCTGACTTCCCTTTGTCTTTACTCGAATCTAGTCTTATGCTTGATCAGAAATGGTGACTTTGGGAGAAGAGGAGTGCTCAGTACAAATTCCTCTTTGTATGCTAAACATGGGGGTACATGCTGTAACTCCCACACTTGGGAAGCAAAAGTAGGAATGTCTGGAGTTATACACCAGTCTGCCCTTCTAGAGGATATCTCTGTCTCTGTCTCTGTCATCTCTATCTCTAATCTCTGTAGAATATATATCAACCTGGTGTGTGTGTGTGTGTGTGTGTGTGTGTGTGTGTGTGTGTGTAAGACAAAGTTCTGTTTATATCCCTGTGAGCGTGAAGCTTACAGCTGCTATTGAAATCTAAAGCTATTGTTTCCCATTGACTTGCTAGAGCTCTATGAATGTTAAAGTTCTCTAATGTGGGCTAAGCCCCTCAGGTAAAACATCATGGCTCACATTTCAAGAGGGCCCCTTCTTTCCTTACAGCCCCTTGATGCAGGTTAAGGACATTCTCCCTTGTTTGCATCAGTCCTCGAGACTGATTTGGGAGTATTCCTTGGATTTGTTTTATATTTATTTGCTTGTTTATTTGGGGTTTTGTTTGGGGAAATTTTTTTTCTGTGATTGTGTCACACACACACACACACACACACACACACACACACACACACACACACACTGAAAAGTGAGTAAAAGAAAAATATTCCCAACTTTCTACAATGTACCATGAATTACACGTGGATGCGAGAAGACAGTATTTGGTAGGGTTTGATCACTGTTCTCAATGCTGGACCTTCCTTCCCCAGTCTGACCTTTCCTATATTCTGCTGGAGTTTCCACTGGGATTTAAATGAAAGGGCAAAGCCTTTTTCATGAATATAGAAGCAGCACAAAATTCTGCAACATCTACTAGTGAAAGAAACCCAGGCCAGCAAAGGCACCAAGTCCACTTGTTCTCAGGAAACTTACTGTCACATTCTGAGCATGAAGCTCTGAAGATCATACTAAAACCTGATTTAAACAAAAGACTGTACTTCTGTGTATCTTATGTGCTTACACATGGATACAGGATACTATTTACTGAATTGTTTTCTTGGCACAAGACTGAAGAGTTATAATATAGCCAAGCAATTAGAATATCGAGAAGCTGTCAAATAAAAGAGATATGTATGTCTGAGCTGACAATTTAAAAGAAGTAGTTTTGTTTGTAGACAGAGTCTCATTATTTAGCCTCTGGAACTCAGTACGACTAGCCTTGAACTTGTGGGATCCCTTTGTCTCTGTCTCTTGAGTTCTAGGATTACAGGCATGTACCATCACACTAGTTTTCTATTTGGTGGAAATGTAAAACATTAAGGACGTGTAGAGATCTGGCACTGTACGTATGCGCCTGCAGTACTTATGTGCAAGTCCTTCCACTCAGGATTGTACCCAGATCATTTCTAGAGAGCCACAAAAAAACTCTTAAGGGAACTGGAGACAGACTCAAGAATTCAAAAGATGATTTTCACTGCCTGACTTTTAAAAATATATATTATTATTATTCAATCTGGTTTTTTAGCAGTCTAGTTGTTATCCCCTGCCAGTCTGCCTTCTGACTGTTTCTCATTCCATTCCTTCTGCCCAGTCTCCAAGAGGATGTCCCCACCCCACCCTCACCCTACCAGACCTCTCCACTCCCTAGGGCCCCAAGTCTCTCTAGAGTTAGGTGCATCTTCTCTCACTGAGGCCAGACCAGGAATTCCTCTGCTGTATATGTGTCAGGGCCTCATATATATGCTGTTGCTGCCTAGTTGGTGGCTCAGTGTCTGAGAGATCTCGGGGGTCCAGGTTAGTTGAGACTACTGGTCTTCCAATGGGGTCCCTGTCCTCAGCTTCTTCCAGGTTTTCCCTAATTCAACCACAGGGTTCCCCAGCTTCTGTCCATTGGGAGTATGTATCTGCATTTGACTCTTTTGACTGCTTGTTGGACCTCTCTGAAGGCAGCCATGCTAGGCTCCTGTCTGTAAGCACACCATAGCATCAGTAATAGTGTCAGGCTTTGGAGCATCCCCTTGAGGTGGATCCCAATTTGGACCTGTCACTGAACCTACTTTCCCTCAGTCTCTTCTCCATTTTGTCCCTGCCTACTGCATGACTTTTATACTGTGAATCTTACTATATACAGATATGACTTTTTAAACATAAAATAAAAACTCATATATTTTTTCAAAAGAAGATCCTATAAAGAATCTAGGGAAATAAGACTGAATATATATATAATAGGGTATGTATTATGCTACTGTTTAATACATTTCCTTTCTAGTCTAAAATACCGAACTTACCCTGTGAAAACGCAAGTCTTAATTTTAACTCTAAAGTAATCTATAATACACTAAGAAATTTTCATTCATTTACACTTAGATTAGAGTCAGTTCCAAAGAATAATAGGAGAGATTGTCCAACCTAGACTGATACAACATATCATTTCTTTTGGGGAAAAAAAAGTTATCATCTTTCTTTTCCTCTATTTTTATTTCAGTTCATTTTTAAAAATAATTTTATTTTAATACATTTAAGTTATTTAAAAATTAAATATACTTCTATATTCTATCACATAAAACGTGTTCACATTTCTAGTTATAAATCAAATATTTCAACTTTAAAGTTCCCTTTGTATCACTGCTGTGATATTGCTGCCTTTTTTTCCACTTGTTCTTGCTATTTCTTCCTTCCATATATGAATCCACAAATGCTTGGGTTATTTTACAGCTTTATCTTTGAATAAGTGGAATCAGATGGAATGTATCATCCTGTCGCTTGCTTTCTCAATCAACACTATGTTGATTGAAAGTGGAAGCATAACTTCTACTTACAAATTTACATATCCTCTTCTTGAAAGATGCGATTCTATGAACCAGCAATGAGGCTCGGTGCTTAGAGACTCCCACTGCCAAAAAAAATCTAAGTTTGATCCCAGGAAGCCCTATGGTGAGAAAAGAGAACAAACTCCTGGAAATCTTCCTCTGACCTCCACAGAAACACCACAGAGAGCATGCCATACCAACATGAGTGCAAAAATAACTAATAAAAATGTAATTTAAAATGTTTAAGGCTTCAAAGGGGCTGGAGAGAACTAGCTACTCTTTCTTTTCAGAGGATCTGAGTTAAGGTTCCAAAACCCAGCTCAGGTTACTCACAACTTTCTGCAAGTTCAGATTCATTGGGCCTGCCACCATCTCTGGGACTTCCAGTCACTCACACTCATGTGAACATACACATAAGTAAAAATAAAATAAATCTTTCTTTTTAAAATTACTAGCATTCTCCTCTGCGATTAGTTTTTCCATTTCAAATTCTGAAATAACACCCTCCATTTCCTGAGATGTAGAGTCCCAGTGCCTCCAATAGCAATATTCAAGGCATTTATTTTAATTAGGTCATTGCCAATAATAATGGGGAAATAGAAAATATTGGAAATAGAAAGCATGGAAAACTATAGTATTTAAAAATCCCTAACACATTCAGAGAATGTGGCTCCCTGCTATAATTCCTCATACTGTAGCCTGATAGAGTTGGTTGCTGGAAACCCTATTGTCAATCCTATTTTATGTGTTTTGAAAGCGGAACTCAAACACAAACCAATCTAGCATCGCTTCAAAAAAAGCAAAGAAGTCCTACCAACCCTGTTTCTTATAACAAATCTTAGACAGATTCTTGTAGGGGCACACAAGACATCAGTGGGCCTTTGGTTTAAATGAATGAGTTGATCTTTGCAGATGTTTAGACAGGGCAGATCCTGTTTTGCCAAAGAGCTAACCAGTAAAAAAATATCGAAAGATGAAGAACTTATGCTCATAATAAAAAATTCCTTGGCTTAAGCATAAAGTCTACCTCTTGTCCAGTTTATTGAACATGGGCACGATTCTTGACTTCTACTTTGATCTGTTAAAACAGCCTAACTCAGGTGGTTGTTTGAGCATTAAGAGCTAGTCTGTAATGTGCCTAGTAAATGTTAGTAGCTATTATTATTGTTATTCAAGACCTGCATACTTACAGCGCCCACTTGGAATCACAGTCGATGAAGAGAAATGAGCCTTATACTTCTTCCTGAGAACTTGTCATTTAGATTCAGTCAATACTCTGGGTTATCTAGTGATATTCAGTTTTAAGGGCAAGCTGAGATAAAAATCCATACATGAATATAGGTTCAAAAGTTGACATCTCACTTACGTGCAGCCCCATAAATTTTCAGGATTAGAAAACCAGCATCATTACTTTCAAGAAGCTTAGTGGATTCCATTGGAATGCCAACTAGAGAATCAATATTTTCAGAGCAGTGAATCCTGCAGAGATGGCTCCTAAGGCTGAGGGATAGGTGGAACAGTCACTTGAACCACTTAGAAATTGTCTATGAAGACATCTATTGGTCAAAAAAGATGTTTATTAAAGGTGCTTATTTTATCAACCAGATAATACCTGCTTGCAATCACACTGACACTCCCAGAGTAAGATATTAAAATAATAACTGGAACATTTGACACACTATGGAGAACTTCTGACCACAATTTTGTTTTTAGAGGAAGAGAGTTCTTTCAACAATTTTATCTGATTGTTGTTTCTTTTATTATTATTATTAAGTTATTCATTTACTTTACATCTGGATCAAAGTTTCCTCTCCCTTGTCTCCTCCCAGTCCCTTCCTCTAACACCTCCCTCCCTGATTCAACCTTCCTCCCTTTCTCATCAGGAAAGGGGAAGCTTCTCATGGATATCAACCAGTCTTAGCATATCACGTTTTAGTGAGCCTAGGTATCTTCTCTTATTGAGGCTAGACAAGGCAGTCCAGTTAGGGTTGAGGAATCGAAAGGTGGGCAACAGAGTCAGAGACAGTCCCTGATCCTGTTATTGGGAGTCCCACATGAATACTTAGCTGAATCACTGTTACATAGGTGCAGAGGGCCTAGGTCTGTCCCATGCATTCTCTCTGATTGGCAGGTCAGTCTCTGTGAGCCCCTATGGGAATAGGTTAGATGATTCTGTAGGTTTTCTTGTGGTCTTTTTGACCCCCTGACTCCTTCAATCATTCCTCTCCCTCTTCCACAGGATGCTCAAAGCTCCACCTAATGTTTGGCTGTGGATCTCTGCATCTGCTTCCAACAGCTGTTGTGTGAATACTCTCTGATGACAGTTATGCTAGACTGCTGTTTGCAAGTATAGTAGAATAGCATTAATACTGTCAGGGGTGGGTTCCCTCCCATGGCATGGGTCTCAAGCTGAGTCAGTCATAGGTTGGCCTCTTCCTCAATTTCTGCTCCATCTATCAAGAGGGATACTGCACCTCTTGTCGGCAAGACAAATTATGTGACTAAGGTTTTGTGGCTGGGTTGGTGTCCCAATCACTGTATTGGAAGTCCTGCCTGATTTCAGGACATGGTTCTTTCAGCCTATTGTCCTAGGTATCTAGCTTGTCCTAGACATACAATTTCCCCCATCCCCATTACAACTGTTGATTCTTAAGACATATTTTTCGCCGTGTACCCGAGGCTGGTCTCAAACTTTTCATCTCGTTACCTTGGTCTCCAGAGTACTGGGAAAGCAGTTATGAGCCACCATTCCTGGTCTATGGTAATATTCTGATAAGTAGTGTCTATAAGTTGACATTGGGCTTCTTTTGGAGTTCTCAGATGGAGAGGCTACCTTGTTCCCTCAAGAACACCCTTGTGAATTGCACTCATATAATACTAGAGTTCATAATCAAAATCAGTGTGCAGGAGAAAATGATGGACAGGAATTCTAAGATGACAACAGCAACAGCAACAACAAACATCCCAAAGAGGAAAGAGAAGAAGGCGCTGCTTTACCAGCATGTTAGTTAGGATTCAGGGAACCATGTAAAAGAAATTCTGTGCCTGCCCATAGCATTCACACATACACTGAGTTAGATGTTTTCCTCATTTGGGTGTAACTCACATTCTGGAGCTTGAACGTTATGAGGATTGGTAACAGAGTTGGGAGAGTAGTGTGCAGTGTCTTCTGCGGGCTAGTTGATACTTATCTGATGCTTGTGTGTATGCTGGAAGCCATCTGATCAATTCACTTTAAAAATTCTGCCGCTGCCCCAATGAGTTATGGGATGCTCTGCGGGATGGCCCTATTCCCGTGCACACAGGAGCAGCATCAAACAGAGTTAGTGGGTTTTAAGAAGTGTACATGAAGTCAGGAGGGGAAAGTGGTGGTGGGAATGTGAGAGGAGTTGAGAGCAATGACTGAAAAGTGGGTTTGATCGAAACATGTAATATGCATGTATATAATTCTCAAATGATGCTTTAAAAAAAAAATTCTGAAGACCAAAGCTGTAGCTAATATCTTTCTAGTTCAGTTTCTATTCCCAGAAAACAGGATGTGGAAAACTTGACATCTGCAGTATGCTCAGCTTTCCTTGGGCTATATATGATTTTGTTCAAACACATTAATAATTACAGTTAATTCTTTAATAAGAAGCAGCATGAAGTTATCTGATTGCGCTGAGCTGATGCTGGACTCCTATTGAGCCAGCTGGTCGGATGGGACTCAGATTCCATGTGGAGAGGTTGTTAGCATATGTGTGCCCTCGCCTGCTGCTTAGAGTGCTCTTGAGATGTAACATTGGCACGCCACCGACACCGAATTGTGCCCTAGACTCACAACTGAAAGGTTTTTGTTGGATCAGTTGTACTTTTGACTACTGTAGTTAATCCCCATCACCAATAAACCATCCTTAGCACCGGAGCCAAGGCTATACTTAAACAGTTCCTTAACGATCACATATGACTGATGATTGTAGGAAAATTTAATACTACTCAATTAAGGTCTAAATCCTTTCAAGCAGTTTTGAAATTTGTTATGGTCTGGAATTATTATGTTAGCACTAGGCAGTCTCAATACACTTTCAGACATTCAACCCCTAACTAGGAGATTATACTTCTTCTAGCCACATCTCTTTGCTTCTAAAATTTTCCAAGTAAGTATGACTTAATTTTGAAAACAAAAGTTGCATCCCATAAGAAGGATTTTTCAGTACATTTTGAGGGAAATGTATGCTTCTAAAACTCATAACAAAAATAAAATCCACGCAGGAAGGACATGGGTGAATTTGAGCCAATAAGACAAAAAAAAAAAAAGCTGATCACACATTTGCTAAATATTAATTCTCTACTGAGCCATGAAATGGATTAAAGTTCTAAAAATAAATATTAATAGAGGAGTTTCTGCCAATCCCATCCAAGAGAATACATTTTAATAGTAAATATATCAAGTGAGAATGTCTTTTCCCTGGATTGAAAATAAGGTAAAACTTCCTTTTAATATGAACTCTTTTAAAAGTTTGAGTTAGTATAACCCCTGCACATTGGTTAGCCTTTTAGCATTGATTAATTGAAAATGAGAGCATGTTCTTAACCTCTTGGTCTTTTGAGAAAGCCTTGTGTACATCCTGTCAAATGTCTGGATGGTGACTGAGTTTTGATGAACATCTTGGTAGCTTTAATAAACAAATTTTGCCTCCTGCATTTTCTATGACACCTCATGGCTTCATTTTAAATAACCTCTTATAAAAAACAATGGAAAAGGTGCTGAAGACTCCACAACTTTAACAGATTTATCATTCTCCTTCTTGACTTACAAAAAAATTAACTTGTATTTCTAGATGTAATTACAAAATTTATATATTCATAGAAACCCAGCACACACGTAGATAACATCACATTTTGATATTTATGAAATGCCAGTTTTCCATAAATATAGAAAACCAGTAATTATCACTTGAGCTGTTTATTAACATTTGGAAGAAAATAAATAACAAACGGGCTCAGTGTTCATTAAAATTCTCCAATAATAAAACATTTGTCCCCATCTCAAAATAATCCAATGTAGTGTCCACATTCTGACTTCAGTAATTCTTACATTAGTCAGATTACATTTAAAATAATAGTTGCTAAAATATTCTCATTAGCCATTTGTTAAACTTTCTTAGATATCTAACAGTTTAACTCTTTTCTGTTTGAAGGGGGAAGGGGGAATGGGGAATGATTTGCAAGCACACTATTTGCTGTCAAGCCAAGATTGCTTATTAAGGTGGATTTATCATACCTTCTTCATAACTCTGAGCTAGACGTTTATGAACCCAGCCAGCCCTGTTGCTCAGTGTCAACTGGCAGAAGGCAGAAGTATACCATAGGGCATTGATCTCCATTCCCACTCCTGGGCAGATGCTGGGGTAGCTGGGTGCCTATGAAGGGCACATTGACTTATGTGCAATTTGAGGAAATAAACAGTACATTTGTTACCATCAAAAGTTTCTCTATTGTCTAAAAGAGAATGCATTTCCAAACTCATCCTTTGGAGTTTTGGGTTGCTATCACTGTTGCTTCTTTGCCCTCTCTCAATTCTACAAGGATTTTTAGACTTCCATCTCTCTTGCCAGGGCTTCCATTCAGGTGTGGCTGAGAACTATTTTAACAGGTCGGCTTCCAGCCAGTATGATTTTAAGTGCAGACTTAAGAGTTTCTGAAGAAAAAAAAAAGCCTGGAACAATGACTAACAAAACAGAACAATAACTAACAGAAGGAAGTAGGTTGTTTTCTTGAGAAATTGTAGTTGTCAGTCATCTTGCATAGTGCTGAAGAGATCCAGTGGATAAAGAATGTTGAAAGGCGTGCCACACCAGTCAGTCACAGGCTGTGATGGACAGGTAAGAGGTGCTGAGCCTTCCTAAGCACACCACAGCACTAGGGGCTCCCTTCTTATTGGCAGTGTATGGATTACTCATGTGGTGAGTAATCTTTCTGATGCTATGGCAAACACCGTGCCCACAAGCATCTTGTCAAGGAAAGGGTTTGCTTGACTTACACTTCCAGGTCACAGACCATCATGGAGAGAAGCTAAGGTAGAAACCCAAAGCCGGAACCTGAAACCACAGAATGGAAGATGCTTGCTGGCTCACTGTCAGGGTCACATTCAGTTGCCGTTTTTATAGCTCAGACTCATCTGCCTGGGAATGACACTGCCCACAGTAGGCTGGGCCCTCCTACATCAATTAGCAATCAAGAAAGTATGGCCACACCCACAGGACAATCTGGGGGTGGCAATTCCTCAGCTGAGTTTCCTTCTTCTCAGATGTGTCAAGTTGACAACCAAGATTAGCAATCACATCCAGTGATCGGATGAAACAATCATCCAGTGCATTTAGCTACAAGCCCACATTTACGCTGTATAAAATCAGAGCTGGAAGAAACTGCAAAGGCCTATCCGACTGGAGCTAATCAACCTGTTTTCTTTGTTACTGAATTTTCCTCCTCCTCCTCCTCTTCCTCTTTCTCCTCTTCCTCCTCCTCCTCCTCCTTCTCCTCTTTTTCTTCAATGTATTGGCTATTTCTATTGATAAATATATGAATAAATTTTATATCTACCTGAATTAGTCAGGATTCTCTAGAGTCACAGAATTTGTGAAATGTCTCTATACATTAAGGGAAATTATTGGAATGACAGTCTACAGTCCTACTAACCCAACAATGGGCAGCTGTGAACAGGAAGTCTAAGAATCTAGCAGTTGCTCAGTTCCGTAAGGAACTGGTCTTCTGTATAAACTGGAATCCTGAAGAAGTAGGTTCCAGCAGATGTGCTGACAAGTAAGTGCAAGCAGACAAAAACAAAAACAAACAAAAACAAAAAACAAAAACAAACAAAAAAACCCTTCCTTTTTCTACTGTCCTATGTAGGTCTCCAGCAGAAGGTATGGCCCAGATTAGAGGTGTGTACCACCATGCCTAAATTTGGAACTTGCTTTGTCCCAGTTTAACCTTGAACTCAGAGATCTGCTTGCCTGTGTCTCCTAGGATTAAAGGCATGTGTTATCCTGCCTGGGCCTAAGCCTTTCATAACCTCTGTGCCTCAAGATCCAGATAACAGCTGTGCCGCCCACTTCTGGATTGTAGTTCATTCCAGGTTCAATCAAGCTGACAAGCAGGAATAGCCATCCCACTATCATATTGTTCCAAAGAAGAAGAAAATCCTCCCCGACCCCCACCCAATTTCACCATCAGCCTTTGGCACGAGTTATTTATAGATGGACAAAAATCACACCTACAATAATTTTTCTGGCCCTCATTCGTTTAATATGCTCTGTCATAAACCTCTTTCTCTGTTAATAAATGCTTCATATATCCTGCAGCCTATAATTTATAATCAGCCATAGTTTATCCAACCAATCCTGTGTTGCTGAGGAACTATGTTATGCAATACTTTCTGATATTTTAAACATGAGGATTTTGATTATCTGTCATTGCAAATGTTTCTGATTACTTCTTTGAAAAAGCTCCTAGAAGCTGAGTTTGTTTTGAACTTCTCCAGTGATGTGAAATTTTGTGCATCCAAAGGTAAGCCCTTTCATTATTGACCAATGCCAATTCAAGTAAAATCTGTTCCTGGGTCTCAAACACAATTTCTCTCTTTTTTTCTGCATATCCTGTGTGTATGTGTTTTGGGAAGTCCACTCTCACCCTTCACTATGTGGGTCCTGAGGCTCAAACTAAGGCTTGGCAGTGAGTGCCTTCACCTTCTGAGTCATCTTGCTTATTTTAATTACAATTTTAATTACAATTTTGGTCTACAGTCTTTTGCTTTAATTCTAGTAATATATAGCTTTTTGTTTTTCAGACATAAATATGTAGATGAACAAGCATTTGTGAAAAGACCAAAAGTTTATAGGGGCTATTTTTGTTTGTTTGAGAGGGTTCTTCTCCAAATTTATTGACATATAATTTACAAATTAAAAATTATACATGAAAAAAATTATATATGCTTAAGCCATGAAATGTGATGTTTTATTCCATACAGATTGTAAAATAATTAGATTGAGTCAATTAATATATAGATTACCTAACAGTTACATCTTTGAGATGAAAATAATTATTAGCTACTGTGTTGGAAAATTTCAGGCATAAAGTAGCAAGATGGCATTATCAGCATGGTCACCATACTGTGTTCTATAACTCTAGATACATATTGATCTTCTGTAACTGTTAATACTTTGACTCTGTTCTCATTCTTGCCAATAAAGCCCTAGAAGTTGCCACTCTACTCACTGCTTCTACAAATCCAAAATTTGTAGCTTCTACAGGTGAAAGATGATGTAGCACTTAGATTATTTCATTTAACAAAGTGTTTTTCAGATAGCGTGTGTTGTCACAAGTAACAGTATCTTCTTTTTAAAAGCTTAATAATATTCTATTATAAATGAAAATATACCACATTTTCTTTATTCATTCAATTGTTGTTTGAGACTTGGTTGAGTCTGTGTCTTGACCCTTCTGAACATGGGTGCAGTAAACACATGAATGTAGACATTTCCACAGTTTAGTATTGGGAGGGGCAGGAAACAGAATCACTGCACCCTGTGGTACCTCTGTTTTTAATTTATTGAGGAATCTCTATGATTTTCTTAATGGCCATATCAAACTATGCTTCCACCAAAGTTAAATAAGGTTTCTTTTACTCCATTTCCTTGCCAACACTGGCTATCTTTTGTCCTTTTGGTGACAATTTTGGACTATAACTTTTAACATACTTGATGATAGCTAGAAAGTACTATCACTCAGAAATTATATTTTTCTACTCTCCCCTTGACCCTTCTCTGGATAGTCACTGAAAATTTCATCCATCTTTAGACATTTTAAAGGATAACAGCATTATGTGGGTGCTGCATTTGTTCAAATACAATGTAAGTTCAACTGATGTCTTAAACGCCCCAACACCATCTTTGATTTTTAAGCTTGGATTTTTAAGATGGATGTGACAAAGTTTGGGAATTTCTCTACTGTACATTCTCTCTTCTTCAAAAGCAACAGAAGATCACAACATGATTATATTGGATAATCATATAGGATACCGAGATAGAAGATGATTTTCCTCCTCTTTATTTGCAGCTACTCTGAGTTTATAGCTTCATTCTGGCCAGCAGGATGTTATTGGAAACATTCTGCAGAATTTTTGTTTAGTGAAAGTTGATTGAAGCACCACAAACATCCCCTTTGGTCCTTCCCTTTCTTACTTCTTATACACAATGGTTGGTGTTTCGGCAGTTTTCTGGGGTATAGAATAACACTAAAGCT
Organism: Tokudaia tokunoshimensis; assembly: GCA_036184795.1. Taxonomy (NCBI): domain Eukaryota; kingdom Metazoa; phylum Chordata; class Mammalia; order Rodentia; family Muridae; genus Tokudaia; species Tokudaia tokunoshimensis. Next base: position 9,993,514 of record BTHU01000005.1, on the reverse strand, counting down.
GGAAGTCATGCCCAGGATAGCAAACGAAAACCTAAGATGCCTAATGTCTAATAATGACAAACCCTTCATATTCAGATCTCTCTGCCTACTTTTAAGACTTTCTTTAGCTTCGAGAGAAATAAACTTATGTCTAAGACTTATTTGTGAGTTTTAAAATCTATTTTAATGTTTTCCTTACCTACCCATTGCTTAATGAAATTCCTAACAAGATATGAGGGTATATCTCCCAGTGTTAATCAATAATAATTATTATAATTTCTGTTCTACCAGTGTCTTGCCTTAATATGTGACAAATCCAGAGTAGATAAAGGAATAATATAATCCTTTTGGAGAGAATCTCTCAATTTGTATCATTTGTATTTGGCCTGGTGTATACAAAATATTTATAAAGTGTGTGATATATAGATAGCTTACATGGAAGTTGGCAATTGTTGAGAAACTTGGATTCCTTGCTATATTGTCTAGCAGTGTCAGAAACAAGATGGTTCATTTACCAAAGTTTGGAGTGAGTGTGGTAGGGGCAAGCTGGAAGACGAAGGGGGCCACCATTTAGAAACCTGATGGTCCTTTTCTTAGAAAGTAATATATAAGAGCATTGCAAGGAGAGAAAACATTTTGGAAGGATAAAAAAGAAATTTAAAGTTAAAGATAAGTTTGCTCATCATGCTGATTCTCGTTCTGTATGGCCATAAAGTTCAAGGTCCTCTGTCTTGCTTGATCTTCTCTGCTTCTCTTTCTTGGCCCCCTGAGGCACAGGCTACTGAGACTTCTCAGGATCAATAATGGCCAGTCCTGTTCAGAAGCTAGAGGAGGACCAGGTGAAAGAGAAAAGGAGTCTTAACATCCTTCTCATGGTCAGAGAGAACCCACGGTGTCCGTTGTTGGCAGCAATTGTCATTAAAATAGATCCTTTCGATTCATTTCCATTTTAAATTCTTTTTCCTATTATGCAAAAAGTTGAATGACATTAACATAAATAGTCAATTTAAATGTAAGATAACAATGATGAGTACAATTCAAACAGCAGTGTCATGAATCTATTTTAAATTAACTGCAATACTAGGTTTAAATTTCATTCAACGTATACTGTAACAGAGCTATAAATTCTTTCAGAAGATAACAATAGAGGTTTCAAATTTAAGGTTATCTCTAATCATTGCAAGTTAGCATCCAAAAGAGCAATTATGAATGAATTTGAATGGCATTAGGGATAGTTCTTTCTGACAGAAAACTTATGGGAAAAGAAATGTTTATCTTTCTCTACAAACTCAAGAAATGGTCAAGCCTGATAGTCACAAGAGGTGATGTTGATATGAAGTTCCATCTTTGGCATGGTGATTATTTTTGTTGCATAGAAAATGTAAAAGGATAAAGGCTAAAAACGTAGCTTGGCAGATAAGAACACTTAATATTCTTGTAGAAGTTTCAAGTTTGGCTCCCAGCACCCATATGCAGCACTTTTTCTGACTCTATAGATACCTGCACTCATGTACACACACACACACACACACACACACACACACACACACACACACATACACACACACATACACACACACACATACACACACACAAATAGCAATAATAATAATGAATAATAATGGAAAGGATGTTGATATAAGAGGAACAAAATCAAAGAAAACTTTTACTGGGATGGTGATGCTAAAGTTTTCCAGGAAACTATCTTCACTTGAGGACTCATATAACACATACAAAATTAACCACGACACTAAATGGCAAACATAGCCCAAGAATACTTAGTATGCTTCAAGAAACCACCAACCAAAGAGTACACATGGAGGGACCCATGGCTCCAGCCACATATGTAGCAGAGGATGGCCTTTTCAGACATCAATGAGAGGAGAGGCCCTTGGTCCTATGAAGGCTTGATGCCCCAGTGTAGGGGAATGCCAGGACAGGGAAGCAGGAGTGGGAGGGTTGGTGAGCAGGGGGAGGGGGGTTGGGATAGGGGGATTTAGAAGGGGAAAGGAGGAAAGGGGATAACATTTGAAATGTAAATAAAGAAAATATCTAATAAAAAATAAAATAAATAGAAAAAATAAAAAAGGAAAAACTCAAACCATGAACTAAAGTCAAAGTATTAGACAGGACCTGTCATCTACTTCTTAGTACTCTAAATTTATTTTTAAAAAATTACTGCTGAATTATTTTCTTTGTGATTAAACATGATGTAGGATTGCTCATAGCAAATGTATCAATAGAATAGTATTTGTTTTACAGTATTGAGGAAGTCAAAGACCTTTGTTCTAATCATGACAATAAGACCTGGTAATTTCTTTTTAAAATGACTTATCAGTTGAGCTAATGAAGAACAGGGACTAAATGGAAGAATTAACTGGACTCCTGAGAAATGAATATTCCATGAGTGAGAAAAGAATTCTAGAAATTCCATCCTTCAGGACATAATGAGAAGTGGCCGTGGATGGAGTTCTTCAGTGACAAAGACAGTCTGGGCTGGCAGAATGGATTAGAACACAGAAGTAATCCAAACTCAGACATCCAAAATCTCTTCCTCACACCCTTAATTGTACTATGAATTTTGCAAAGAAAATTGATCAAGGAAGGACAGATAACAGGAATCCATGCCTTTTTGAACCATGCCAAAGATGAACCCCATCTTCCACTTGCCCAAGTATAGACACTCAAAACCAGAGGTGTCAGAGGGGCCACAGAGGCTCAGGGCTGGGCTCCTCACAGGGGATCTCAACCTGGAATCCAGCCCAGGTTTGCTCTAGAAGAAATCTGAAGGAGCCAGTCTCAAAGTTTCATGAAGGTAGAGGAGCTGGTAACTAAGTAAAATGCTAGATAATACTTCCCCCCATTTCTCCTGCTTATTGTACACAAGGTGTATTAGCAAGAAGCCAGAGATCAAGCAGGAGAATACACACCATATTCAATAAATGGAATTTAATAAAAAATATGGGAGCCTTAGAAGACTTTAAGGCATTTATAAATGTACATACAGTAAAATAGACACAATGATAGATACGAGATATTTTGGAAGGCAGTGAAACTATTTTTTAAGACCAAAGTAAAATTCTAGCACACTCTATCTAACATAACATCTGGAATTACAACAGACTAATAATGGGTAGGTTTAACAGAAGGTAAGGCATCTTATAAAAGCAGTCTTTATGAAATATCAAAATGAGTAGGGATGGACAACAATTATCTCAAACAAATAACAGGGCACAAATCACTTACATGATACCATTCTATTATAGAGACAGAGGCAAACACACATGCCATTCAAAAGCACACAGGCTGTCCATCTGCCTTCTGTGGACTTTCTGTTGTTCTCCTCTCCCCTCCCCTCCCCTCCCCTTCCCTCCCTATTCCCTTTCCCTCTCTTCTCTCCTTTTCTTTCCTCTCCTCTCCTCACCTTTCTTTTCTTGCTTGCTTACTTCTTTCCTTTTTCTTCAATTGGCCTAAACTATAATCATTTTAAGGGGGAAACTAACATAAAATTGACATTTTTGGATAATTGGAAATGGAAGAACTCATCAGATCTACACTGTTAGAAATTCAGTGTCTGATTGAAATGTGAATATACTTGGGGAAGAGGATCAGAAGGAGAAAATATTTGGGTGAGTATAAAACATTAGTCTTCTCTTTCCTTAACTTCTTTCAAAAGAAATATAATATTGCATGCAAAAAGCCTGAGTGTAGGGTAAGAATTTCCCAGGGTGAGGACCAGAAAAAGGCAACAAAGAAAAGACAAAAGGGTCTACTCAATATGCATGCACAGCTCTGTCATATTCCTATAGCCTTCTGTGTCAGCCCTGTCCTTGGAATAAGTAATCATGTAAGCTAGCACGTGAGGGAAACAGAAGGCCTGGACCATAAAGAACTAGTAAGAAGCTCTCAAGGCAAAGCCTCACTACACTCAGCTGGTGGTGTGAATGCGCTGAGCCAGTGCAGGCCTGAAAGCCTCGGTCTCGGTTCTCTGTCACAGCATCCAACTACATCTAACCTTTTTTGTGGTTTATAGCATATGTACTAATAGAAGTCAAATACATGATAGCACAGTGATAGTTAATTCCTATGTTAATTTCAGTGGACTTAGGGATGCCCAGGTAGCTGGAAAAGTGTTATTTCTGGGTAGGGCTTTGAGGTATCTCTACAAGAGATTAGCATATGAATGTCTAAGTACGGAAGATGCTTTTGCCAATATAAACAGTCACTATCTAACCCACCAAGAACTCAAATACAACAAAGGGGAAGACAAAAATTGAGTGTATTGTCTTCCCTGCTTGACCTTGGACTTCCATATCTTCTTGTCCTTGGCTATCAGTCTTCCTGATTCTTGTGCCATCGGATTAGAACTCACACTATTAGTGCCCACTCTCCCCATTCTGAAGTCTTTGAACTCAAACTGGATTATAATAGCATTTAACCTCTTGATTCACCAGAATACAGAAGGAAGCATGGAACTTCTCTGCCTTCATAACTGCATAAGATAATTCTCATATCACACACACACACAAACACACACGCAGAAAGACAGACAGACAGACAGACAGACAGACAGACAGACAGACAGACAGACAGACACAGAGAGACACAGAGACAGAAGGAGGGACATCCAAATGTATACATCCAAATATATACATACATACACACATACAAATAAACATCCATATACATATATATCTCCAATACCTGTGTTCCCTATTCCTTCTGTATCCCTGAAGAATCACTAGCAGCTAAGTAACAAACAGAAAGATATTTCTCTTGCTATTGTATGTTCAATACACTCTGGCTGTGTCCGAGACAGTGCCTGAAATTGTCACAGATTACAGTACTGTTAGAATAGTGAACCAAAAGAACTAAAAGGCTACAGACAGCATTTTGGTTTACAACAACAAAAAGCATTTGGTGAATTCTAAAATATTTGCCAGGTCATATCTCTCAAAAGAGTAAATAAGCAATGAAGTTATAAATCAGAATGTAATATGACAATACAGTAGTGCTTGCTCATGAATTGAAAGTGATGTGAGCTCTGAAGACAACTGTGACAATAATAGAATCAGATGTCCCTGGATGGACAGATTCACTAATGCCATCAAAATATGGGGTTTGAGTCCACCTGGGCCCTGTGAGAAACGCAGAACCCAGCCACAGGATTCTATACGAAATGTCGAACCCAGCCACAGGATTCTATACGAAACGCCGAACCCAGCCACAAGATCTATATTACAGGTCTATCAGAATCTGCAGCATAGCAAAATCTTGCCGTATTCCCGCTCATATGATTGCACTTCAGGAAGCTCTAAAAAGAATTCACATTTTTAGAATCCAAATTCCTACATGCCCTGAGATAGCTGTGGAATCACTCACTGTCTTGAGGGTTTGCCCAGTCCCCAGGTTCTTCTCTACACATTCTTCTTTCCCTAGCATAAGACTCCGTGAAGTCTTTAGAACCTAGCCCTTCAAGAAGCACTACAAAGAAGAAGAGGGGCCTCAAATACAGCATTCTTAAATGCCAATGGTATTGTCATCCTTAAAATTCATATTACGAGTAGTTTATTAGGAAAAGTATAGCTTCACTCATGGAGTCTTGTTCAATTAGGATGCACCTCCCAACAGAATAACCTCATGAAATAATTTCATATATCATTTTTAAATTGTATCTCACTTTGAGACGTTCTTACACTTCAATATGATTGGCTTCTGAAAGTTCCTGAAGACTCAGGAAGATTCCCCATGACTTGAGAATCCAAAAGGAAAATTGGCTTAGAACAGGCTCCCAAAATACACACTATATCTTCCTCCCTTCTCTGTGAGAAAGAGTAAATGAAGACTTGAGGATATATTCTAAGACACCCCACATACTGTGGATAATTGAATCTATAGATAGTAGCATTTGTGTGTGCGTGTGTATGTGTGTGTGTGTGTGTGTGTGTGCACGTGCATGCTCGCATGCACTAAATATATGGTTTGGTGTATATAGTATGTATATATGAGTATTTTTTATCTATACATGTATACAAACAAAATGCTAGAATTTTATATCATAAAGAAGAGAGGACAAATGTCCACAATTGAATGAATCCTGCTGTGCACTGTAGCCATACATAGCAAAAAGGGGGAGATGAGCAGCAGTGAACAGGGCATCTTCAGTGCTTTTGACAAGGAGAGAAAGGGCATAAGATTTAGGAGCAGAAGCCTTAATGAAAGAGTTAATGACAACTGATGCATAGTGATTACTTTGGGGTAGTAGAAAGAGAAATGGCCACATTAACTCTGGTTTAAGCAAGCAATGAGGCCTCCCGATGTCGTCTGTGAAGTGAGTTCCATACCTCTTAGCCTTGGAGCTTGGTCAGTTAGCTCTCCAAGGTTTGCATTCTTGATTCTCAGAGTTGCTTCAAATCATGCTCAACCTATCATGCTTTTTCCTTCAGTATCAAACTTCTGTGGGAAGTAACACAGAGAGGGTCTGATGGGTACATGTCTGGAGGCCATGCTCTGTGGCCCATCCACAATTGTCCATCAAAACAAAGTCCTGAGCAGATTGGTGATACCTCTCTTCGTTCTACATACTTTTCAGGGATAAGTTGTTTAGTAGCTGACTCTGTTCCCTCATCCTGAGTAGGGAAAGTGGATTAAAGTCACATTACAGAAGGAGAGTAGTACGTAATAATGGTTTACAGAATTGAAAAATTCAGAAAACTAGAACTTTGAGGAAAATGCTGAAAAGTCTGCATTGCTGGTCTTGAACTTAGAAAGTTGTAACATTGGCATCAAATCTTGCATCTGTTATTCTTTAACATTGCCAACAGCCAATCAGAGCGTACTTCACTAAGTTTATGGGAACCCTAGTACATAAATAATAAGAAACTAAAATAATAAAAACATTAAGAAATGCGCTGTAATAAAAACTGTTGCCCAATAGTATTCTGTGACAATCAATACAGAAGTTAGGACTTTCCCCCAGATATCTTGAGCAGCCTTCAATTCTATACTCTTTAGCTAAGCACAAAGCATGTATTTTGAGAACAGTCAACAAGCGCTCTTTGTCAAATCACCTCTATAATGATGTGGATTCTTTTAAGATCTACAAGACAATGTGGTTTTACTGACATTATTATTAAATAATTTTTTAAATAACCTACAACATTTTGGTAGGAATTCAAAACAGAAATCCAGACCATTAGAATTTCAAGGAAAATGGTAGAAAACAATGGAGCAGGTTTGCAAAACCAGGGTAGTGAGTGCCTGCTAGCGACTCACCCAATCTACCATTGGTTTGCAGCTTCAGAGCGTCTTTAAAAGATGGTGAAGTGTCCCTGTGAAGTTGGATTGTTATAAACAGCTTGATGGCCAGTGTCCTGCCTATGCCTTACTCAGTATTTACATACTTGATTGACTATACCCTTTAAGCATGTTAGTTTGTAATTCTCCTCTCTAGTCAAAAATTTTAAAACTAGAAAATGCATTAGGAATAATCTAATTCAACGAATCCACGGATGTTGGTGAACCAACAAAGGTTATGAACTTTGTATAATGATATGCCAAGACAATTTTTCTTTCAGAAGTAACAGTTATCTATATCACCATGATATCATAAAATAAAGGTTATTTTTCTAAAAAAAGAGAAAGAGAATATCTATTTCCAAGAAAGCCCCCTTAGCAATCTTCCAGTAACAAATATATAATGATGTTAGCTATAACATTATCTTTTCCAGTTTTTTAATTTGTCACTGACCAATGAAAACTTCCTTGCAGACAGACGCTGGCTCTCAGACTGGTGTCTGGAAGCCACTGACCTGGTTCAACTTTTCATGTTTAAAATGGGGCTATCTTCTCATGATGTTTTCAAAGCTACACTGCTGCTAAAAAATGAAAGAGACTATCCCTGGACTTTCCTGTGCTAAGACCAAGGTTCTTGTACTTAATTCTGCTAGAAGGCATGGTACCGTTAGGCCTTTTCTGGGACCAGAAAGATACCAGAAAAATTCATGACCTTGGGCATGTTAACAAACTTCTCCAAACGCCCAGCTCAGTGCCTTCTATATTTCTCACCCTCCTAGAATAAAAGTTGCTGCTTTAGATGTGTAATGTCTAAAGAATTTGATCAAATGTTGGCAGAAGACAATTCCATTTATAACTCTCATAAAGCCAGGCTTGTTTCCCCTTCCAAGGCCACCACTGCCCCTGGGGGGAGGGGCAAGATGGAGTGCAGGAAACATTCTGGCAGTCAAAAAGTTAACAAAAACAAATTTAGTATTTACTGTCATCTCATAGAAGTGCAACAAACAAACAAACAAACAACAAGAAAAGAACAAAACATAAACCACAACAAATCTTTTCAAAAAGCCTCCCTTTCTGTGTGCATCCCCACTGAAGCTTGCATAGCCCTTCCACAAAACAGCCAGTCCCAGCATTCCTTGCTGATTCAAACTCTGTAAGCCCACCCTCCATGTCAGCCAGAACAAGCTTGCCAGTTCATAGTCCACTCACTCTCTGTCTGGATGCCCTTTCCTTTTCCAATGAGTAATGCTCTCCATCCACAATATAAATCCCATTAACCTCCTATCTTCTTCAATTTCCTCTTTATTCCTTACTCTGTTTTGCTTGATCTGGCCAAGATTTGGAGTCTTTAAAAGTCCTTGAAGAGGAGAGGTAGAGAGGCTTGCCTTAACAGTGGATATCCTTGTCACATCCGTTTGTTGTATATTCATGCTGCAAAAAACTTTGGACTCTCAAATGCCTCTGAACTTCTCACATTGCTAAATACAGAGGTTATTACTAGTTGTTTATAATTAATAACCATTAAAACAAGACAAATAAGCAGGTTCTTTACCCCATTTAAGAGCAGATTTGAAAACATTATCAGCGGTAAATATTTGTCAATAATATTTTGTGAGCAATTATAGCACTTTTGTAGGTGCTAGGAAAAAAATGGAAATGAATATTTTGGTTTTGGTGGTAGAGAAGGGTATAAATTTAATGTGAAGCTTTGCAACTTCTATTTTGAAAGTCAAGTCTAACTGCATATAAGTCAATACATTGCGTAGTCTTTGGGTCTTGTTAATTTTGATGTGTTTTTTTTTCCCCAAATTTTCTTTTATAATAGAGTAAAAAAATAGAAATGCATTAAATAGAAAAATCCTTGCACTCTTGGAGATCTTCGCTATAAGTCTGGTAGAGTCAGACAGAAAAATTGTCTCAGCAAAGGAGTGGGAGAAGACACAACTCAGCGAGCAGTTAGGCAGTGAGAAGTGGATCAAGGAAAGTGAACAATGTGATGTCTGGCAGGGATGGGTGGACAAGCAGGTGGGGAGGCATCCATGAAGAGAGGAAGCTTTAGGGTCAGATCATTTCAGCAGTGAAACTTTAAGAGCAAACATTTTAAGGCAGAAAAAAGGGACATGTCATGGGGGGAGATGAGCTTAGTGTGCTTGTAAGACAGAAAGAACATGCTGTCTCTACTGTTTACTGTTGAAAATGTTTTCAAATATAAATCTGCTGGAAGAGCTGGGAGTGAGGTTGGTGGTGAACACAAGATGAAATACAGTCAAGGTTTTTATGCTGAAACTGTAGGACAGAGTGAAGGGCTCTCCAACAGGCCCAGGAACGGCAAACATGACACTGGCAGGTCTTACCCTTCTACTTTCCCTATGCTTTGCTAAACCATTAGATTACATTCCTAACGCTATCCACCAAAGTCTATTCCCTTATTTGACCACTTTCTTATGCCAGACTAAAACTCCAAGGTTCAGCTACCAAAACACCAAGGCCCAGCAATCAAAACTCATTATTTGGCTACTTTGGCTAACAGGTCCAATCAGGACTCACTTAGCACAGACTTCTCCTTTTACTCCTTTTAAAAACCCACTTCTGTAGAAGCACTTGCTCCTGTCTTTGCTCCATCCAGAGGAAGCCCTCCCTACCCCCCCCAACATTTGTCCCCATTTGTAATAAATCTCCTTTGTGTGGAGAATTTAATGTCCAGGTGTGTTCTGTGCTGACTCTGAGCACCCCTCACAGAGCAAGGGCTTTAAACTTGTTTCTGGTGCACTAGAACACAATTTTAAATGTGGAAGAAATAGGATCTCATCTTCATTCAGTCTGCTTGCTGTGTTAAATAAAAAAATTTAAGGACAGATGTTAAAGCACATATTATTAAGAGCAAAAAAGTGTATGTGTATGTGTTGGGGGGTAAATGGAGGGCCCCTAAAGAAGGGTAAGTAATAGCAGTAAAGATAGGAGAGGGTAACAGATTCAGAACATGTGTAAAATATATTATAAAAATCTTACCAAAAAACTGGATGCGGAGATAAAGAAACATGAAAGCCAATCATGTTTGATGCTTAGATGTCTGCACTTAAGGACTAGTGACAACTGGTCCTATTTCGGAGCTAGAAAAGATTGATCCAGATTATAAAAAAGTCGACAGAATTAAAGTTCTGTTCAACCTGTGCGAAATTTATTATGTCTTGTGAGCAGGCTGGTGATATCAAGTATAGCACCTGTATATCTTGGTCATTATTCTCTCTCTCTCTCTCTCTCTCTCTCTCTCTCTCTCTCTCTCTCTCTCTCTCTCTCTCTCTCTCTGTATGTGTGTGTGTGTGTGTGTTTGTGTGTGTGTGTTTGACCACAGAGGTCAGAGGTCAACATTGAGTATCTCCCAAAGCCATTCTCCACCTTATTTTATGAGGCAGAGTGCTTTAGTAAATCTAGAACTTCCCAATCTACTTAGGCTAATTGGCCAGTATGCCCTAGAGAGTGTTCTGCCTCTGAGTACTGAGATTAGAGATACACACTGCAACACTAAGTTTTTTGTATGGGTTCTGGAGATCCAAACTCAGGTCCTCATGCTTGTGTGACAGAACATTACCTACTGGTCAAACTCCCAGCCCATTTTTCTGGCCAGCACTCCTTCCTCCCCTTCTTCAGCAATTCCCTACTCACCATTCAAGTAAGAGCTCTTATACATTTCCCTGGCCAATTCATTCTCTTTCTCATGTGTCTGTCCAACATTGTTCATGGAGGAAAGTGGGTAGTTTCAATGACTGTGAGGAGGTAAAGATCATCAGGGCATGGTGATTGACAGGTGTGAGGGTGAGTAACTGTCAACCGAGACTCCCTGGATCCTTGTACAACAGTGTGAAAGATGGCGCTATTTATAGAGCTGTCTAGAATGTTAGAGGATAACGCAATTTAAGAGTTGAAAAGAGGAATCGCAGGTACCATTCCTATAATGATGAATTTGAGGTGTATGTGAGGCACCATATCAGGATGGAAAGTGAGCAGCTGGATACCAGTGTCTGCCCAGAGGGTGGTTGTTGCTGATAGTATGACATTTGGAGACATTAGTTGAGTGGATAACAATAGGAGTGAGGCAAGAATAGCAATCGTAAGAGAGCACTTAGAGCGAAGAGAATCGAGCTAGGGCCAAGTAATGAACAGCTCCAATGTACACTGTTTGACTAAAAGAAAATAAGTCTGTAAAATGGATGGGGGAAAGGGTAACCAGGGAGGTCAGGGGAGAACCAGATAAATGCTAAAGCATGGAGACCCTGAGGAGAGCTTTGTGGAAAGCAGGTTTGGTAAGTAGTGTACACTGTAGCAGAGGAGGATCTACGAATCATCCAAGCCTGTTGTTCTACCAGTAGGTTGTGTGGTCTGGAGGCAGTGCCCGCTAGCCAGCCAGAGCCAGTTGTGTGCATGTTTCCTTTGGTCACATTCAGTGGTATTGTGTCTATAGATTGGCTTGGCCATGGTAGGGGGATTCCCACTATGGAAATCAGCAACACTGTGAAGCAGCCTGCCTTTCTCCCACTTCTCACCCAAGAAGTCTAGTTATAAAAGATTGACCAACACACCATGAACTGTGGCCAGAACACTAGGATCATTGGAGAGCTTTATTTATTTATTATTAGATATTTACTTTATTTACATTTCAAATGTTATCCCCTTTCCTCCTACCCCTCTGAAAATCCCCATCCCATTCCCCCTCCCCCTGCTTACCAACCATTCCTCCCATTTTCCTGACCTGGCATTCCTCTACACTGGGGCATCAAGTCTTCACAGGACACTGGAGAGCTTTTAAACAACCAGTGCTTAGGCCCTAGTCTTTATACAGACACTGGAATTTATATGAACTGGGGTAAGTCCTGGGCAGTGGCAACCTTTTTTAAAACATAATCATTTATTTATTATTCATCTATGTGCAAGTGAATGAATGTGAATGAACACATGTGTGAAGGTCGGAGGAGAGCTTTTCAAGAGCTATTTACTTCCATTTTGGTTTTTGAAGCAGGATCTCTCTTGTTTGTTTCTGCTATTGCATCATGCAGCTGCTAGCAAATTCTCCCTTCTCTGCTTCCACCTCACCCTTGGAGTGCTGAGATAACAAACAGCACATCTGGTGTTCTAAGTGAGTTCTAGAGATGAAAGCCAGGAAACTCAGATCATCAGCTTGCCACAGAGTCTTCATGCTGGCCCCATGTGGTGTTTTCTTGAATGCTCCCTAGTCAGTAATGCAAGTGGAAGAAAGAATAAAACAACCCTGTGGTTGGTGCACAAAGAACTATTGATAACTAGGAAGCAATAAAATAAAACAACCAATAGAAGGTTGTCCAGGATTCCTGCTAAGCAGTTTTAGAAGTTGTACAGATCTAAGCAGATATAGTGTTCAGTCCTAAGTTAGGTCAAGTAGAAGTAGCTGAGATAGGTTTGGAATCAGTTTACTACTCTTGTTTCCACAGAGTGGAGCCTGAAAAGGAGCTAAATGCACAGACAAGAGCTCAGCTGAGCACAAACGTCTGTAAGTTCTGACCATCTGAGCCTGAAACCCAGGTCTCCCTGGGCTCTCGAGGAGTCAGCAGATCCTCCTCGCAGAGGAGAAGCGTTCGTTATTTTCACCTGAGAACTTCTTTCTATCAGTCAGGTATGAGCTGCAGCCTCCATCTCTATCTTTTCTTGAACTGAGAAAGGTTTCCTAAATACATAGATGGTCAAAATAATTTCAATAGTAAGTCTGTACTGTTAATGAAGATCTTAAAAAGTAACTTACCTCTTCAGTTACTGAATCACACTTTCCTTAAAGCTTGTCATATCAATTAAAAGATACAAATAACTAATAATGTGGGGGCAACAATTAACATAACACACCAGATGAAAAGACCCACAGAATAATTACCTTCCTCTCAGCTGTTTAACTCTATCATGCTTCTAGGTTGCATAGCTATAAACCCATCCTTTCCCCAATGTGGTGCAGCCTTTGGGCACAGCCCTCAGACTTGCATGACAGACTTGGGGTATTTCAGCCTTGAATTTAATATCCTTGATTACAGCAAGACTGTTTTGGAAATGATGAGTTTGCTTAGTTGCAATCAGAATAGCTTTGTGGACTGAGGACATGTCTTTCAGCTTTTGATTGGATTCATCCGATGCATCCAATTCATTCAATTCAAGTTGGAGGAAATTGTCTCCTGCCATCCAAGTGGCAGAGTTTTCAACCTCTTTGGCCTCTTTATAGCTTGGAATAGAACAAACAAGATCTTTAATGATTTTATTTTAATCCCAAGCCTTCTAATGTATTCAAAATAGGTCCCTGAGGTCAGTGTGTATGTTTCTGGGATTCAGCGTCAATGTCACAGATTCTGTTCTGACTATACATCCTCAAACTTAGCAAGCAATTGCGCAACATCAGAGATGAGCTGATTGATCCTTCAGGTCAAATTTTTGGCATTTTGGATGAGGAGATTTCTGTCTGGAAGCTGGCTCCTAAATTCAGTTACCCCAATGGTTAATGAATCAAGACAGTGGTTCTGCTTGCTGATACCTTGAAGCAAGGATTGCATGGTGACTTCAAGTGAATCAAACCTATCAAAGATTGAGGAGAATCATAGCTGATGGCATCAGAGCAGGTGACTTAGAAGAATTGTTAGTAAACCACATCAAAGTGAGTCAGTTGACTGACTGTTGTATCTACTGCTTGGTGACAATAGGAGCCTCTTCTGAGGAGTGTCCATTCGAGTACATTTTCTCAAGTTTGTCTGACTTCAGTGTCATCTCCAAGGGCACTGAGCTGAAGCCAAATGGGAATTCAAGCTTCCCTGTAAGGATTTCCTGAGTGATGTGCATGCAGATACTTTGATTGCCCAGGGAGGCAAGATTATTCCTCATCAGAGAAGGGGGATATGAACATTGTGTGCCTGATAAATAGATTTTGTTTAGAAATTGAACTCAGCACTAGAAACATTTTCTTAATGTTCTTCACCTGCTTTTACTAATCACACATAAAATTCCAACTTGTAGAAAAATATAAGGAACTATTTGAATTGATGTGCTTAAGTAGTTGGTGGTGATTTTCAGGTGCAGTAAGACACAGATTTGTCTAGCTTGAAAACTGGACCTTCATTGACTCATTCTCCCATGAGTATCTACAGTCAGTGTTGGAGAATGCCAGGTGCATGATCTCATAAATTTAAGGCCATTATGTTCACAGGTTCCCCATGCAGGAAGACTTGGCCTACTGCCAGGTCATTAGCTTCTGGTAACAAGTTCTCCCAGGAGTCCAAATAGTTGAAGTTCCTGGAGAGGTTAGAATTTCACTCTGATTATTCCATAAACCAAGAAGTTGGTCTTTGGTAAGCAATTGTGCTCCCAGTAATAAGCTATCCACATTTAAGAGATCTTTTGCATTCTTGAGATTTGAAAACAGGCACCCATTATGTCAGATCTGCCATCTTTTTCCTCAACAACTGTAGACAGTGGTCTGTCTTATGCAGGACTAGTGGCCTCTGGGATAGGTTAAATTTCTGATTCTTTATTTTCACTATTGGACCTGGCACACCAGACTCAGGATTCTCCTACTCTTCCAGCTTGGCCATCTCCTCAGATTCGCTAGATAAATAGTCATCAATACTTACTTGAAGATGCTCTGTAGAATATGACCTTGTTTCAGTCTCAGTGTCTGCCTTGACACCTGCAGGTCTTGGCCATTGTGCAGCTTTTGTTCTTCAAAGGAAGAGGCACACTGTGGCCAGACCCACGATGGCCCTGCTCTATCACCAGAGCTACTGCTGGTGTGGCCAAGGGCTGGGGAGTATATCTGTCTCTCCCCACACTGACTCCTTGCTCTGCCTCTGCTCTTCCTCTCCATGATGGAACCAGCTCTTCCAGTTTCTCACTCATTTTAACCTTCACAGGAATTCTTTTCTGGCCAAACTCTCTTGCTGTTATTGTTCCCAGTTGATGTTCTCACTGATTGCAGAAAATTTCAATAACGTTTTTGATTTTTCACTCTTCAACTTGTGAATCCCCCATCTATATTGAAAAACCTGCAGTTCCAATTAGGATTGAAAGGCAACCTCCCTAAGAGATTGACTTCACATACTTGACAACAGCTAATGTACTCTGATAATACAGATGACACGCCAAAGCCAATGGTTGATAGTCATAGAAATTGTCCACATACAATCTGTGAGACTCCTGGTAAACCTAGCACACAATCAAAAGGAGCATAAATCTCCTGCCACTGCACACTTTTAACACAATATCTAAACATGGACATTTCTTCTTGCTAACAGACACATTTGCATCCTACCATCTTCATTAGTAATTATATACATAAGCACATTTCTCACTATTAACAAGCCTGAAATTCTAGCTCTTGCCATAATGATATCATCAGTATATACTAGCATGTTGGTGCAGGACATGATAGTTTAAGAAAGCCTGATTAGAAAGCAATGTTTAAGAGTCTTGTTTTTTTTTTTTATTTTATTTTTTTAATTTACATTCCAAATCACTTCCCCTTTCCCGTTTCCTCCCTCCCCGAAAGTCCCATAAGCCCCCTTCCCTCCCTCTTTTCTCCATTCAACCCCCTCTCGTTACTCTGTCCTGGCATTCCCCTACATCCAGTCTTTCCAGGACCAGGGGTCTCTCCTTCCATCTTTTTAGAAATCTATTGATATGCTGATTGTGTCTAGGGTATTCTGAGATTCTGGGTCAATATCCCCTTATCAGTGACTGCATACCATGTGTGTTCTTTTGTGATTGGGTTACCTCACTAAGGATGATATTTTCAAGTTCTGACCATTTGCCTAGGAATTTCGTGAATTCATTGTTTTTAATTGCAGAGTAGTATTCCATTGTGTAAATATACCACATCTTCTGAATCCATTCCTCCGTTGAGGGACATCTGGGTTCTTTCCAGCTTCTGGCTATTATAAATAAGGCTGCTATGAACATAGTGGAGTATGTGTCCTTACTTCATGCAGGTAAAGCCTCTAGGTATATGCCCAGGAGTGGTATAGCCAGATCCTCCGGGAGTGTCATGCCCAGTTTTCTGAGGAACCGCCAGACTGCTTTCCAGAGTGGTTGTACCAGCTTGCAATCCCACCAGCAGTGGAGGAGTGTTCCTCTTTCTCCACATCCTCGCCAACAACTGCTGTCTCCTGTGTTTTTGATCTTAGCCATCCTGACTGGTGTGAGATGGAATCTCAGGGTTGTTTTGATTTGCATTTCCCTAATGACTAAGGATGATGAACACCTCTTTAGGTGCTTCTCAGCCATTAGATACTCTTCAGGTGAGAACTCTTTGTTTAGCTCTGTACCCCATTTTTTAATAGGGTTACTTGCCTCTCTGGAGTTTAACTTCTTGAGTTCTTTGTATATCTTGGATATTAGCCCTCTGTCGGATGTAAGGTTGGTAAAGATCATTTCCCAGTTAGTTGGTTGCAGCTTTGTCTTTTTGACGGTGTCTTTTGCCTTGCAAAAACTTTGTAATTTAATGAGGTCCCATTTGTCTATTCTTGATCTTAGAGCATAAGCTATTGGAGTTCTGTTCAGGAAATTCTCCCCTGTGCCCATATGTTCAAGGTTCTTCCCTAGTGTTTAAGAGTCTTGTAAGTAACTCTAATGATAGCAGCAGACATCCAAGGAATGATATTGATACCTTGATTCTCAAATCATTGATATGTCTTCTCTTCTTGTGTACAGGTGTTTTCCCCAATTACAAGCTTTGGTAAGAATGAGCTTAGACAGGCCATGAACGCTGATGCTTTCCTTTCTAAAGTTAGTGCACTGGGTAAACCCTTCACAGTCTGTGTGCTCATAGTATTTTGTAAAAGGAAAACTATCAATCACAAATTCCACTGCCATCAGATAACTTATGAAGGTACTCCTATTCATAACTCAATAATAGTGAAAGAAGCAGATTAAGGTAATATAAATGATTGCATATATTATCAATTGCAATTGATGCTTCAAAACAAGCTATAATATATAGGTCATATATTATAATATACTCTGTGTGTTTTCTGGCTAGAACATGGACTGTGGCATCAAGCCTTTCCAGGACCAAGGGCCTTTCCTCCCTTTGATATCCAACAAGTCCACCCTCTGATGCCTATGCATCTGGAGCCATGGGTAACACCATGTGTACTATCTGGTTGATGTTTTTGTCCCTGGGAGCTCTGGGAGTACTGGGTGGCTCATATAGGCTCATAGGGTTTCTCCTATGGCACTGCAAACCCCTTCAGCTCCTTGGGTCCTTTCTCTAGTTCCCCATTGGGGACCCTGTGCTCAGTTCAATGGCTGGCTGAGAGTGTCCCCCTCTGTATTTGTCATGCACTAGCAGTGCCTCCCAGGTGACAGCTATATCCAGCTCCAGTCAGCAAGTGCTTGTGGGCATCGAAAATAGTGTCTGGGTTTTGTAATTGTATATGGGAAGGAGCACTAGATGGGGTAGTCTCTGGATGGTCTATCCCTCAGTCTCTGCTCCACACTTTATCTCTGTATCTTCTGTGGATTTCCGTATATTGAGCCATTCCTGCATCCCTGGGATGAAGACTACTTGATCATGGTGAATGATTGTTTTGATATGTTCTTGGATTTGGTTGGCAAGAATTTTATTGAGTATTTTTGCATCTATATTCATAAGGGAAATTGGTTTGAAGTTCTCTTTCTTTGTTGGATCTTTGTGTGGTTTTGGTATCAGCGAAATTGTGGCTCCATAGAAGGAGTTGGGTAGTATTCCTTCTGCTTCTATTTTGTGGAATAGTTTGAAGAGTATTGATGTTAGGTCTTCTTTGAAGATCTGATAGAATTCTGCACTAAGACCATCTGGTCCTGTACATTTTTTGGTTGGGAGACTTTCAATGACCGCTTCTATTTCTTTAGGGGTTATGGAACTGCTTAGATCATCTATCTGATCCTGATTTAACTTTGGTATTTGGCATCTGTCGAGGAAATTGTCCATTTCCTCCAGATTTTCCAGTTGTTTTGAGTATAGGCTTTTATAGTAGGATCTGATGATTTTTTTTTGAGTTTCCTCAGTTTCTGTTGTTATATCTCCCTTTTCACTTCTGATTTTTTTAATTTGGATACTGTTACTGTGCCCTCTGGTTAGTCTGGCTAAGGGTTTATCTATCTTGTTGATTTTCTCAAAGAACCAGCTCCTGGTTTTGTTGATTCTTTGTTTAGTTCTTTTTGTTTCTACTTGGTTGATTTCAGCCCTGAGTTTAATGATTTCCTGCCTTCTACTCCTCTTGGGTGTATTAGCGTCTTTCTGTTCTAAAGCTTTCAGGTGTGTTGTTAAGCTGCTAGTGTATGCTCTCTCCAGCTTCTTTTTGGAGGCACTCAGAGCTATGAGTCTTCCTCTTAGAACTTCTTTCTTTGTGTCCCATAAATTTGGATATGTTGTGCCTTCGTTTTCATTAAATTCTAAAAAGTCTTTGCTTTCTTTCCTTATTTCTTCTTTGACCAAGATATCATTGAGTAGAGCATTGTTCAGCTTCCATGTGTATGTGGGCTTTCTGTTGTTTTAGTTGCTATTGAAGACCACCCTTACTCCATAGTGATCTGATAGGAGGCATGGGATTATTTCAGTCTTCTTATATCTATTGAGGTCTGTTTTCTGACCAATTATATGGTCAATTTTGAAGACGGTACCATGAAGTGCTGAGAAGGCATATTATTTTGGTTTAGGATGAAATGTTCTATAGATATCTATTAAATCCATTTGGTCCAAAACTTCTGTCAGTTGCACTGTGTCTCTGTTTAGTTTGTGTTTCCCTGATCTGCCCATTGAGGAGAGTAGGGTGTTAAAGCCACCCACAATTATTGTGTGAGGTGCAATGTGTGTTTTAAGCTTTAGTAAAGTTTCTTTTACGAATGTAGGTGCCCTTGTATTTGGAGCATAGATGTTCAGAATTGAGAGTTCTTCTTGGTAGATTTTTCCTTTGATGAGTATAAAGTGTCTTTCCATATCTTTTTTGATGATTTTTGGTTGAAAGTCTATTTTATTGGATATTACAATGGCTACTCTAGCTTGTTTCTTGGGACCATTTGCTTGGAAAATTGTTTTCCAGCATTTTACTCTGAGGTAGTGTTTGTCTTTGACACTGAGATGCATTTCCTGTATGTAGCAAAATGTTGGATCCTGTTTATGTATCTAGTCTGTTAGCCTATGTCTTTTTATTGGGGAATTGAGTCCTTTGATGTTAAGAGATATTAAGGAATAGTGATTGTTGCTTCCTGTTATTTTTGATGTTATTTTTATGTTTGGTGGTTATCTTCTTTTGGGTTTGTTGAAAGAAGATTAATTTCTTGCTTTTTCTAGTGTGTAGTTTCCCTCCTTTTGTTGGTGTTTTCCATTCATTATCCTTTGAAGGACTGGATTTGTGGAAAGATACTGTGTAAATTTGTTTTTGTCATGGAATACCTAGGGTTCTACATCTATGATAATTAAGAGATTTGATGATTATAGCAGCCTGGGTTGTCATTTGTGTTCCCTTAGGTTCTGTATGACTTCTGCCCAGGTTCTTCTGACTTTCATAGTCTCTGGTGAGAAGTCTGGTGTAATTCTGATAGGTCTACCTTTATATGTTACTTGACTTTTTTCCCTTACTACTTTTAATATTCTTTCTTTGTTTAGTGCATTTGACATTTTAATTATTATGTGACAGGAGGAATTTCTTTTCTGTTCAAATCTATTTGGAGTTCTGTAGGCTTCTTGTATGTTCATGGACATCTCTTTTTTGGGTTAGGGAAGTTTTCTTTTATAATTTTGTTGAAGACATTTACTGGCCCTTTAAGTTGGAAATCTTCACTCTCTTCTATACCTATAATCCTTAGGTTTGATCTTCTCATTTTGTCCTGGATTTCCTGGATATTTTGGGTCAGGAGCTTTTTGCATTTTCTTTGACTCTTGTGTCAATGCTTTCTACGATATCTTCTGCATCTGAGATTCTCTCTTCTATCTCTTGTATTCTGTTGTTGATGCTTACATCCATGACTCCTGATTTCTTTCCTAGGTTTTCTATGTCCAGAGTTGTTTCCCTTTGTAATTTCTTTATTGTTTCTACCTCCATTTTTAGATTCCAGATGGTTTTGTTCAATTCCTTCACCTGCTTTGTTGTGTTTTACTGTAGTTCTTTACGGGTTTCTCCCTGTTTACTTGTGTTCTGTATTTCTTTAAGGGAGTTATTTATGTCATTCTGGAAGCCCTCTATCAGTATCATGAGCTGTGATTTTAAATCCAAATTTTCCTTTTTTGGTGTGTTGGGGTATCCAGGACTTGCTGTTGTGGGAGAATTGGGTTTGGATGGTGCCATGTTGCCTTGATTTCTGTTAGTAACGTTCCTATCTGGTTATCTCTGGTGTTAGTTAGTCCTGCTGTCTCCGGCTTGTGCTCGTCCCTCCTGTGTGCCTGCAAATCTATCTCAGCACCCCTGGGTGACTGGCTCTCCACTTGCACAGAGTGCTGTGATGCTGCCCAGCTCCTGGGTGTAGGTGGGGCCCTGGCATAACATGTCCCAAGTTATCTTACACTCGGGTGTTCCCTGCATTCCTGGCTGCACCCATCTACTTAATCACAGGAGAAAAGATGGCGGCCTTAATTTTCCTCTTGATCACATCTTCTTATCTTAAGAAAACAATATTAATTAATTAATTAATTAATTAATTTCCAAATATTTGTGACATTTATGTTACCCACACAAAACTTGTAATCAGCCATGTTATATAATAGTTTTAAAGAAAATGTAGTCATATATTTTTATTTTGGATAAATAAGATGAACAAAAAAATTGAGCAATCTATTCACAATTAGTGTGTCTACAAAATTAAAAATATCACATATCCCAGGTTTCATCTAGATAGGTGGTTTTTGGTCATTTCAAGGACTGAATGAGGCCATTTGAAAGATCACTTATCTTGTTTCAGAGCCCAATAGGTTAGTGGGAGAGAAAGGAGCCTCTTAATTAATTAGTGAACAGGACACACTATACTTTTGGATTAAAATTACTTCAAGGCCAAGAGAGTGCAGAGTGCACTCCTCCATCTTTGCTCCAGTGTCCAGGTAGTTGGGACCACCAGGCTCGGAGACAGACAGGCATAATATCGCTTCGGTCTCAGGCAGCTTGTGTGTAACCTTCTCCAAGAGCTGGGCAGGTCTGCAGTAATCGACACGCCAGCCCTGCTGTGGGACTTCTGCCCTGCAGAAGGACGCCCCCTCGCCCCCCCCCCGAGAGATCACACACCTCTGCAAAGGGCGGGAGCCTACCAGCCTCCCTTTGGTGACATCTGCTCCGGGAATCCACTACGCTGAGCCTTTGGATGTGCAGGGACTCCCCAATATAACATCACTTGGGGCAAGGCACATCAGGGCTCCAAAGTCACTCAGGAGCAGGGCAGGCCCCAGAAATCGGTGCCAGGGGAATCCCGGTAATCCAGGGGGGGGCAGAAATAGCTTTGCAGGCTCACAGGAGGTCCAACCAACAGCCAGTGACAGCAGGACCAACTAACACCAGAGGTAACCAGATGGCAAAAGGCAAATGTAGGAACGTTAATAACAGAAATCAAAGTAATATGGCACCATCCGAACCCAACTCTCCAACAGCAGCAAGTCCTGGATACCCCACCACACCTGAAAGACAAGATCTGGATTTAAAATCACTTCTCATGATGCTATTAGAGGATCACAAGAAGGACACAAATAAATCTAATAAAGAATTACAGGAGACCCTGAATCAACGGTTAGAAGCCCTTACAAAGGAAACACAAAAATCGCTTAGAGAAATGCAGGAGAACATGGATCAACAGATGAATGCCCATAGGGAGGCAACACAAAAAGTGGTTAAAGAAATGAATCAGCGGATAGATGCCCATACAAAGGAAACACGAGAACTGCTTAAAGAAATGCAGGAGACGATGGATCAACAGATGGAAGCCCATGAGGAGGAAACAAAAAAATCGCTTAGAGAAATACAGGAGAACTTGGGTCAACAGGCAGAAATCCTGAAAGAGGAACTGCAAAAATACCTTAGAGAAATACAGGACAATACAAACAAACAAGTGAAGGATTTCAGCAAATCCATCCAGGATCTAAAAAAGGAAGTAGAAACAACTAAGAAATCACAAAGGGAGACAACTTTGGAGATAGAAAACCTTGGAAAGAAATCAGGAGTCATAGATGCAAACATCAACAGTAGAATACAAGAGATGGAAGAAAGAATCTCAGGTGCTGAAGATACCATAGAAAGCATCGACTCAACAGTCAAAGAAAATGCAAAATGCAAAAAAGGTGTAACCCAAAACATCCAGGAAATCCAGGACACAATGAGAAGACCAAACCTAAGGATTATAGGTATAGATGAGAGTGAAGATTTGCAACTTAAAGAGCCAGTAAATATCTTCAACAAAATTATGGAGGAAAACTTCCCTAACCCAAAGAGAGAGATGCAGATGAACGTACAAGAAGCCTACAGAACTCCAAACAGACTGGACCAGAACAGAAATATCTCCCGTCACATAATAATCAAAACACCAAATGTACTAAACAAAGAAAGAATATTAAAAGCAGTAAGAGAAAAGGGCCAAGTAACATACAAAGGAAGATCTATCCGAATCACATCAGACTTCTCTCCAGAGACTATGAAAGCCAGAAGATCCTGGGCAGATCTCATGCAGACACTAAGATAGCACAAATGCCAGCCTAGACTATTCTACCCAGCAAAACTCTCAATCACCATAGATGGAGAGACCAAGATATTCCATGATAAAACCAAATTTTCACAATATCTTTCCACAAATCCAGCCCTGCAAAGGATAATAGGTGGAAACCGCCAATACAAGGAGAGAAACAACACACTGGAAAAAAGGAGATAGTAACCTTCTTGCATCAAACCCTAAAGTAGATAACCACTCAAATATAAAGATAGCGTCAAGAATGGCAGGAGGCAATAATCACTATTCCTTAATCTTTCTTAATATCAATGGTCTCATTTCCCCAATAAAAAGACATAGACTAACAGACTGGATACATAAATAGGACCCAGCATTTTGCTGCATGCAGGAAACGCACCTCAGTATCAAAGACAACCACTACCTCAGAGTAAAAGGCTGGAAAACAATTTTACAAGCAAATGGTCCCAAGAAACGAGCCAGAGTAGCCATCCTAACATCAGATAAAATTGACTTCCAACCAAAAGTCATCAAAAAAGACACAGAAGGACACTACATACTGATCAAGGGAAAAATCCACCATCAAGAACTCTCAATTCTGAATATCTATGCTCCAAATGCAAGGGCACCCTCATTCATAAAAGAAACTTTACTAAAGCACAAATCACACGTCGCACCTCACACAATAATAGTGGGTGACTTCAACACCCCGCTCTCTGAAATGGATCGTTCAGGAAAGCAGAAACTAAACAGGGACACAGTGAATCTAATTGAAGCCTTGGAACAAGTGGAAATAACAGATATATATAGAACATTTCATCCTAGAGCTAAAGAATACACCTTCTTCTCAGCACCTCATGGTACCTTCTCCAAAATCGACCATATAATTGGTCACAAATCAGACCTCAACAGATATAAGAAGATTGAACTAATCCCATGCCTCCTATCAGATCACTATGGAATAAGGGTTGTCTTCAATGGCAACAAAAACAACAGAAAACCCACATACACATGGAGGCTGAACAATGCTCTACTTAATGATAACTTGGTCAAGGTGGAAATAAAGAAAGAAATCAAAGACTTCTTGAAATTTAATGAAAATGAAGGCACAACATACTCTAATTTATGGGATACAATGAAAGCAGTGCTAAAAGGAAAATTCAAAGCCCTGAATGCCGCCAAAAAGAAACTGGAGACAGCATACACTAACAACTTAATGGTACACCTGAAAGCCCTGGAACAAAAAGAAGCAAATACACCAAAGAGGAGTAAAAGGCAGGAAATCATCAAACTCAGGGCTGAAATCAATCAAGTAGAAACAAATAAAACAGTACAAAGAATCAACAAAACTAGGAGTTGGTTCTTTGAGAAAATCAACAAGATAGATAAGCCCTTAGCCAGACTAACCAGAGGGCACAGAGACAGTATCCAAATTAATAAAATCAGAAACGAAAAAGGAGAGATAACAACAGAAACTGAGGAAATTCAAAAAATCATCAGATCCTACTACAAAAACCTGTATTCAACACAACTAGAAAATCTTGAGGAAATGGACAATTTCCTTGACAGATACCAAATACCAAAATTAAATCAGGATCAAGTAGACCATCTAAACCGTTCTATAACCCCTGAAGAAATAGAAGTTGTCATTGGAAGTATTCCAACCAAAAAAAGTACAGGTCCAGATGGTTTTAGTGCAGAATTCTATCAGACCTTCAAAGAAGACCTAACACCAATACTCTTCAAACTGTTCCACAAAATAGAAACAGAAGGAACACTACCCAACTCGTTCTATGAAGCCACAATTACGCTAATACCAAAAGCACACAAAGATCCGACAAAGAAAGAGAATCTCAGGCCAATCTCTCTTATGAATATCGATGCAAAAATGCTCAATAAAATTCTTGCCAACCGAATTCAAGAACACATCAAAACGGTCATTCACCACGATCAAGTAGGCTTCATCCCAGGGATGCAGGGATGGTTCAATATAAGGAAATCCATCAATGTAATCCACTATATAAACAATCTCAAAGAAAAAAACCACATGGTCATCTCATTTGATGCTGAGAAAGCATTTGACAAAATTCAGCATCCTTTCATGCTAAAGGTCTTGGAAAGATCAGGAATTCAAGGCCCATATCTAAACATAGTAAAAGCAATTTACAGCAAACCAGTAGCCAACATCAATCTGAATGGAGAGAAACTTGAAGCAATCCCACTAAAATCAGGGACTAGACAAGGCTGCCCTCTCTCTCCATATCTTTTCAATATAGTACTTGAAGTTCTAGCTAGAGCAATTAGACAACAAAAGGAGGTCAAAGGAATACAAATTGGAAAGGAAGAAGTCAAACTATCACTATTTGCAGACGATATGATAGTATACTTAAGCAACCCAAAGAACTCCACCAGAGAACTCCTACAGCTGATAAACAACTTCAGCAAAGTGGCCGGATATAAAATCAACTCAAGCAAGTCAGAAGCCTTCCTATACTCAAAGGATAAGCAGGCTGAGAAAGAAGTAAGAGAAATGATACCCTTCACGATAGCCACAAACCATATAAAGTATCATGGTGTGACTCTAACCAAAAAAGTGGAAGATCTGTATGACAAGAACTTCAAGTCTCTGAAGAAAGAAATTGAAGAAGACCTCAGAAGATGGAAAAATCTGCCATGCTCATGGATTGGCAGGATTAATATAGTAAAAATGACCATCTTGCCAAAAGCAATATACAGATTCAATGCAATCCCCATCAAAATCCCAACTCAATTCTTCATAGAGTTAGAAAGAGCAATTCAAAAATTCATCTGGAATAACAGAAAACCCAGGATAGCCAAAACTATTCTCAAGAGTAAAAGCACCTCTAGGGGAATTAGTATCCCAGACCTCAAGCTGTACTACAGAGCAATAGTGTTAAAAACCTCATGGTATTGGTACAGTGACAGGCATGTAGATCAATGGAACAGAATTGAAGACCCAGAAATGAATCCACAGTCCTATGGTCACTTGATCTTTGACAAAGGAGCTAAAACCATCCAGTGGAAAAAAGATAGCCTTTTCAACAAATGGTGCTGGCTCAACTGGAGGTCAACATGCAGAAGAATGCAAATTGACCCATTCTTATCTCCTTGCACTAAGCTCAATTCCAAGTGGATCAAGGACCTCCACATAAAACCAGACACACTGAAACTAATAGAAAGGAAACTAGGGAAGAACCTTGAACATATGGGCACAGGGGAGAATTTCCTGAATAGAACTCCAATAGCTTATGCTCTAAGATCAAGAATTGACAAATGGGACCTCATTAAATTACAAAGTTTTTGCAAGGCAAAAGACACTGTCAAAAAGACAAAGCGGCAACCAACTAACTGGGAAATGATCTTTACCATCCCTACATCCCACAGAGGGCTAATATCCAGGATATACAAAGAACTCAAGAAGTTAAACTCCAGAGAGGCAAGTAACCCTATTAAAAAATGGGGTACAGAGCTAAACAAAGAGTTCTCACCTGAAGAATATCTAATGGCTGAGAAGCACCTAAAGAGATGTTCATCATCCTTAGTCATTAGGGAAATGCAAATCAAAACAACCCTGAGATTCCATCTCACACCAGTCAGGATGGCTAAGATCAAAAACACAGGAGACAGCAATTGTTGGCAAGGATGTGGAGAAAGAGGAACACTCCTCCACTGCTGGTGGGATTGCAAGCTGGTACAACCACTCTGGAAAGCAGTCTGGCGGTTCCTCAGAAAACTGGGCATGACACTCCCGGAGGATCCTGTTATACCACTCCTGGGCATATACCCAGAGGCTTTACCTGCATGCAATAAGGACACATGCTCCACTATGTTCATAGCAGCCTTATTTATAATAGCCAGAAGCTGGAAAGAACCCAGATGTCCCTCAACGGAGGAATGGATTCAGAAGATGTGGTATATCTACACAATGGAATACTACTCTGCAATTAAAAACAATGAATTCACGAAATTCCTAGGCAAATGGTCAGAACTTGAAAATATCACCCTTAGTGAGGTAATCCAATCACAAAAGAACACACATAGTATGCAGTCACTGATAAGGCGATATTAACCCAGAATCTCGGAATACCCTAGACACAATTTGCATATCAATAGATTTCTAAAAAGATGGAAGGAGAGACCCCTGGTCCTGGAAAGACTGGATGCAGGGGAATGCCAGGACAGAGAAGCGAGAGGGGGTTGAATGGGGAAAAGAGGGAGGGAAGGGGGCTTATGAGACTTTCGGGGATGGATGAAACGGGAAAGGGGAAATGATTTGGAATGTAAATAAAAAAAACTTAGAAAAACAAAAAAAATAGAAAACATGGAAAAAATAAAATAAAATTACTTCAACATGTGCGAACGTCCTAAAAGAGTCTCAATTACATCAAAGAAGTTCTATTGCTATTGAAATGGGCAAGAGAGTAACTGTTTTAATGATGCAACAATAATATGGTTAAAACTGTACAAAAGTAGACAGACCCAAAGTCTTCCAAGTGGTGGAGGCTTTTAATGAGGCAGATTAATAGCCCTTTACCTGGTCTGTTTTCCAAGTCAGATGTTTCTGCGGGTACTTATGTAATGAAAGAAGGGAAATTTCCAACTCTTTGGATTCTTGGTTTTGTTTTGTGTTGTTTTTGTTTGTCTTTTTTATAAGTAATAAATATTTGGTTTGCTTTTATAGTAAGCTGTGTTAGGTTAAATCAACAGACATCTTAAGGAAACCTCTTTACTGAATATAGCTTCTTTTTGTTGTTTTTAGAATTGAGACGAGATCATGAGTAGAAAACTGGTCAAACCACAAGAAGAAGTATCATTATCTAGAGTATTATGAATCTTTAGACTAAATGTCCTATCTATCCAGCCCTCACCAAAGCAACAAAACACTGATGTTATTGGTTCAAGTTTCACATGTCATATAAGTTGTGTTTGTTATATTTGGTGCACAAAACAAAGAAAGGGAGATCTTTGTGGGAGTAACATGCCTATGGGATACCTCTTTGATTATTAAACAGGAGCCAATTCTAAGTTCTCTTTCTCTTTTATGAATTGGTAAAAATGTGGATTCCTTCATGCTGTTCTAACAATGGACTTTGTCCTCAGAATTTGTCACTCCTCAGAGACACTGAGAATTGTGTTGCTTCTCTATATTCTGTGTTGTTTTGCTCTGTACACATTTGAGGAAACTGTCTATGCCTCAGTCAGATTTTGTTGGATGTTTCTCAACCTTTTCTTTCATTACCATTCCCCTAAGGAGAGGGAAAAAAATTCTTTTAATCAATGAATTTAAATTAAATTATTTAAATTATTTAATGAATTAAAATTTAAATTAAATTTGTCCCTAATGAGAGAAACTAAATGCAAATGAATAAGATATTGTTGGGTAGAGTTGCACTTCAGAGGGCTGCAAAGTACTGTAATGTCTCAGATTCCTTTCGTTCCTCTGTCCAAGAGCAAAGTCTCACCCCTTTGTGGGGATTAAGGCACCGGTAAGCATTTAAACTAAAACAAAATGAGAGAAGTAGGTGTCTTGAAGGGAAGCTCTTTGGTCTATAGGAACAGTCATGTTTCAAATGAAGTCCGAAGTCACTGGGGCACAGCTGGCCTTCTTGCCTCTCACCTCTTCCTCCGGCCATCCTTGCTTTCAGCTTCTCTTGGTCTGAGAACAAAGCCACCTAAATGACATACAGTCCAAATGACACACGCTCACAAATGATTCAGAATGAGAAGTGTGCATATGTGTGCCCCTCACATTGCCCCATCAGCTGTCAAGGAAGATAGTAACAGTCTTTCCAAATCCTTGAGGTCAAGAGAATTCCCTAGGGAATGTGCTAAAATGCAGACTCACCTCCCCTCTCCCCCAGATCTACTCTTCCTCCCTTTACTTTAGGAAAAGAACAGACCTTCCAGAAATATCCACCAAATTCAGTCTAACAAGATACAATAAAGACTAGCCACAAATCCTCATATCAAGGCTGGGTGAGGCAACCCAGTAGGAAGAAAAAGGTTCCAAGAGAAGACAAAAAGTCAGACATACTTCCCCTCCCATTGTTAGAAGTACCAAGAAAACATCAAACTAACATCATCCTACTTTCTTATAGAATCCAGAATCACCATCCTGGGATGATACCATCCACAATAGGCTGGGCTCTCTCACATTAATCACTAAGAAAATGCCTACAGACCAATCTTATGGAGACATTTTTCTCAATTGAGTTTCCTTCCTCTCTGATGACTTTCACTTGTGTCAAGTTGATGTAAAATACCCAGTACATCTTCTTTCTCAGTTTTAATACATCATTTATCTTACTACCTATTTCTCTAATTTTTTTATACTGAGTTGCTCTCCCACCTTCTCCTCTCAGTGTACATTTTAAAATTAAAGCAGAATTACATCATTTTCCTTTATCTCTTTCCTTCCTTCAGCCCCTCCCAGTTACCTTTCCTCATACCTCTCTCGTGGACCCACTCTTAATAGCCTCTTTTCTTTTATTATTAGTTATATATAAATGTGTGTGTGTGTGTGTGTGTGTGTGTGTGTGTGTCTGTGTGTAAATATTTAAGTCTACTGATGCTGCCTCTTTTTTAACCATTATAAGTAACATGGTAGTGAATATCTTCCACACTCAGATAAAGACATCTGTCTGCAATAAATATCTAGAAAGGTATTTTCCTTCTCAAAGTCTCTGTATTTCAAGGTTAGATAAACATACCAACCTCCCTTTCTGAAGAGCTTTTCCATTGTATATTCCTAGGATGGTTTGAGGCTGCCTTCTGTCTACTCTCAGACTTTTACATGCTTATCTAACAAACACATATTTATATTACATTGTTGTTTAAATTTTCTTTCCAATATTTACGGTCTATGTGCTGGGATATGTATGTACTGATTTTTTTTTTGTCTTAGTGACCCAAGACTAAGCCTTGCCCTTTTATGTTCTAAGATAGTCTCAATTCTATTTATGAGATTGGTGAGCTGTTTTCATCTCTCTTTGTTCTATATTTAGCCCTTATTTCTTTTTTTTATTTCATAGATGATATTTGAATTTTTGAGAATCCCATACATTCTGATGATGGCTTTCTCACAGCTGTATGCTCTGTTGCTTATTAGAAGGGGGAACAAAATACTCAAGAAAGGAAATACAGAGACAAAGTGTGGAGCAGAGACTGAAGGAAAGGCCATCCAGGGACTGCTCGACCTGGAGAATCTATCCCATATACAGATATGAAACTAGACACTATTGCACATGTCAAGAAGTGCTTGCTGACAGGAGCCTGATATACCTGTCTCCTGACAAATACAGAGGCAGACGCTTGCAGCCAACCATTGGACTGAGTGCAGGATCCTTGAGGGAGGAGTTAGAGAAAGGACTGAAGGAGCTGAAGGGGTTTGCAACCCATAGGAAAAACAACGATATCAACCAACCAGACCCCCAGAGTTCCCAGGAACTAAACCACCAACCAAAGAGTACACATGAAAGGACCCATGGCTCCAGCTGCATGTGTAGCAGAGGATGGTCTTGTCAGGCATTGATGGGAGGAGAAACCGTTGGTCCTGGGAAGGCTCATGTCCCAGTGTGGGGGGATGCCAGGGTGGGGAGGTGGGAGTGGGTAGGAGGAGCATCCTCATAGAAGCAGGGAGAGGGAGGATGGGATAGGGGGTTTCCAGAGGGGAAAGTGGGAAAGGAGATAATATTTGAAATGTAAATAAGTAAAATATCCAATAAAAATAGGTAGTTGCTAGATAGATATAGTTATTTTCAAGATGAAGAAACTGTATTGAGATGAAGAAATTCTCTCACACATTATAATCAGCATTCTGTTTAGAATTTATGTGAATAAAATAAAGGCAATAATAAAAAAGATCCCAATGAAGATGAATTTAACATTCCTTCAGTTCTTTGAACTACCCCTATTGTCAGCCTCTGCTTGTTCCGTTAGTTCTTTTTCCCTGATTTATTCTCTTCATGTGTTGGTTCTCCTTGATTGTCCATTCATTTTATGAAGGCTGTGCTAGGTTAGCTAACAAACAGAACTAAGGTGGCCTCCGGACCTTTGCTTGTTAGGTTTTTGTCAACTTGACACAAGCGACAGTCATCTGGGAAGAGGGAACCTCAACTGAGACATTGCCTCATTATATTATACTTGTTTTCCTATAAGTCTGTGGAGCCATGTATTCAGTAATGATTGATGTTGAAGGGCCTGGCCCACTGTGGATGGTGCCATCCCTGGGTGAGCAGTCCTGCAAGGTATGAGGAAAGTAGATGAGCATGAGTCTGAGCAAATCGTTAAGTACCATTCTTCTTTGGGCTCTACTTCAGTTCCTGCCTCGGGGTTCCCACTGAAGTTGCTACCCTGATTTTTCCCACTGATGGCTTGTGATGAGACAAAGTAAGCCAAATTACCACCCCTCCCACCCCCACAGGTTAGTTTTGGCCATGGTACTTTAAAATAGTAATAGAAAGCAAATAGAAAGAAGACATGGTCTCTCTTTTGTTCATTTCTACTACTTAGACGAGAAAAAATAGCCTCCAGTCAGTCTACGTACTCCACATTCTCTAACCCTGTAGTGCAATATGTACACCAAGGTATGGGTGTATTTCTGCTTACTGAACATCGGCTATGAGATTTAGTTTTTGTTCAGTTAGGGTACCCATTGGGTGTCATGTTCTCTTTCCTGATTAGGGCAGTTACTCACTTTTAGCCCATGGGCAGTACCTCAACCACTTTACGCTCAGTGTGAGAGAACTAGGGGAGAGCAAGTCTACACATCTTCAAACATTATTTGTGTACCCTCCTCCAGTACTCGGGTTCAAGTCCAGGGTCTTGTGCATATAGCAAGTGCTATATGACTGTACTGTATCTATTGTCTATAACATTATTTGAAAATAGATTTTCTCCTGATTATTGCCCCATGATTTCTGTCTATTCTTCCTATCAGTTTACTGGGTAGTAATAGTAAATAGTCCAGAGGAAGTTTCTTCTTGGTTTGTGTTTCTGTGGTACCCTCTGCTCTCGTAATTCTATCCCTTCTGCTTTGGATAGTCCAGGATCCTCTCTGGTATTCTTTCCTGCTATCAGCTTGGTGTCATGTCGGTATCCTTTCAATCATTTTAATGAACTTAATGCAAAAAAGAAGGAAGTGTCCATATGCACAATCCACTATCCTGACCAAGTCTCCTGCCTCTCTCAGCATCTCTCTCACCTCGTACCTAAGCTGTTGGCTTGAAAAAGAAACTCTTAACCCCAGTCGTCAATGTCTATACTTTCCTGTGATTTTTCAAATCTCCGATAGTTATGTAATCCAATATCACTTTACCATTCTTCCCAAACTTTCTCATCTATTTAACACAAACAAGGATTCTGCGTCCTTTGAGGCTCATGGATCCAAAGCAAGCAGAGGCCAGCCAGTAATGAGCTGTGCAAATTTGGGAGGGTGCCTCTCTGGATTATGTGATTGCTTCCTCCACCCTAGTCATTGCATAAAATAGGTTAATTAACAGGCCAACTTCAGTCTTCCTAAATTTATTATGAATTATATGTTCGGGGATGTTGGTAAAAGGCCAACCCTGGCATCGCTTTAACTAGTAATTATTGTGTTTTATTGTTGTGGACCTATAAT
The DNA here is from genome assembly GCA_036184795.1 of Tokudaia tokunoshimensis. Taxonomy (NCBI): domain Eukaryota; kingdom Metazoa; phylum Chordata; class Mammalia; order Rodentia; family Muridae; genus Tokudaia; species Tokudaia tokunoshimensis. Next base: position 9,960,927 of record BTHU01000005.1, on the reverse strand, counting down.
GCATTAACACACCAGGACTCGGCTTTATTAGAATGCACGTGGCTCCTCAGTTCCATGCATATTTATTATGTGAAAGAATGGGATTCTTCTTCTCCAGCCTTCACTAATTTAAAAGAAGATATCCTCAATGAAATGTATTCAAATATTTTGACATTTTGCTTCACCTCACTTACAGAGCAGAAATTGTTTCTGACAGTTATTATACAGTGCTGGAATCCTGCTGCTTCCACTGTTGAAGAACAGGTTGAAAAGACACAGCACTTGCGTTTTGTTCAAAGAGCGATTCTGTGGCTTAGAAATAGCAGCACTGTCAGCTGTGATTCACTGAGAGTTTGGATAATATCCAGTCTGTAGTCACTGCTAACAGGGGCTTCTGGGCTTAGAGTGGGAGAAAACGAATGGAAGGCAGTGCCTTGAGGTTACCCAGAAGGATGAGTATGAAGTATGAAGCTGGTATTTGACTACCAAAAATTTTGGTAGAACTCTTCCTCCTCCTTCTCCATGTTTTCAGCACTCCCTGTAAACTAGGTCGAAATTTCAAATGCCTTGTTTACAAATGGCACACACCAGTAAATGCTAAATCAAAACAGTGGGCTTTGCAGAAGCTCAAATGTCTAAAGTGGTTAGAAACATAATTTGATGAATTTTTTTTTTTGCTAGTGCACTAAAAGTTACTATAAAATCATTTGTAAAGGGTGTGGGACAGTGTACAAAAATAGACCAAAGCCAACAGGTCACCTAATGTGATTTCTTTGGACCATCTCTAATTTTCTTAATAACCTTCCTTTCTGAAGGCAAAAGTATTTATCCGAAGCAATGGAACAAAAGCTTGTAAAGGGTTTACCAGAAACAGTCAGGCTTTGGCACCAACAGAAATTCACAGAAATAAAGGCCATCAGGAAAAAGGAGAGACATTTGTCAGTCTGCACCGTGACTCAGAGTTCTTCTATTTCACATATAACCTGGCTTAGTCAATGTTCTATTATGAAGAGACGCCATGATCGTAACAACTCTGGGAAAGGAAAACATTTAGTTGGAACTGGTATAAAGTTCAGAAGTTTAGTCCATTATCGCCCTGACAGAAAGCATGGCAATGTGAAGGCAGAGATGGTACCGAGGAAGGAGCTGAGAGTTCTGCACCTGGAACAGCAGGCAACAAGGAGAGAGCCAGAGACAGAGCCGGAGACAGAGCCAGAGACAGAGACAGAGACAAAGACTGGGCCTGACTTGAGCGTTTAAAGACCCAAAGCCCATCTCTAATGACATACTTCCTCCAACAAGGCTACACCTGCCCCAATAAAGACACATCTTCTAATAGTGCCACTCCCTAATAACCACGCATCTAAGTATATAAACCTACTCAAACTACCACACAATCCAAAGACGTGTGTGTGTGTGTGTGTGTGTGTGTGTGTGTGTGTGTGTGTGTGTGTACAAATGCAAGTAGCCTAGGGTAACAACTGCTTCTCTGTGCTTTCTGAGTAACCAAGAAAGCTTAGCTGAGCACACTGGTTGCATTAATAGAGTCACAGTTGGCTTTTTGAGCATAAGGTGGAGCCAATGGGCCACCCACATGCGTACTGAACCTGTTTTTGAAGGTAAATTAAAAAAAAAAAAAAGAAATCAGAGATCAAGGGCACTCTGACGTTGAGTAGGAAGATTCATGGAGTAGTGGTTCTGGTATAACACATCAAAGCCTCTAGAAATCTGGCTGGCATAGATAGACATGCATCTAGGGCATTGGAAGTATTTGCGGATTGACATCCAGATTCACTGAGCTGAGGCATCCCAGCTAAGGAGTCAGGAAACAGCGCCTAAAAGAATTCAGTAGGATACAGAGAACCCCGTGGTAAGTCAAGCAAGGGATTTATTTGCTGGTGTTGCCCTCTGCCCCCAGAGACCCGTGAGTAAATCAGGAAGGCACTGAGGGTTGACCAGGCCCATTATTCATCAGAATGAACATGGCCAATTCAGCTGTCATGGCAGGGGTGGGATGGGAGTGGGGTGGGGTCCCTGCTAGAGAGGATAGATGGTGCCATAGCAACAAACAGGAAAGGACCAGACAGACTTTGACTACATTGGGAAGATGAAAGAAAATGCATCTCCATTTTCTCAAGGTAAAGTCAGCCATGAAGGAAGCACAAAAATATGCCTGTTTTAGAGACCAAGTAAGCTCCCAGGCCACTCTCCCAGTAACAAAAGCTGCTTAAGCAGGAAGAGGAAAAAGATCCCAGGGCATCCACACACTGAACAGTGAACTCTCTGTTCCATATTCATTTCTGTGTCTCTAGTCAGTACCGTGAAAAATGCTTGGCACACATTAAGTATTAAATGAGTGTTCATGGATGGATGTCAGACTCTTTCATCTTCAATGTAATCACGGTGGAAATCAGGTGAGAGCCCACACAAGACAGCATTCCTAAGGCCAGTAGTAACCTAGGTTACCAGGGAAACTCCTAGGAGGCACTGTTTGTATGGTCTAAAAGTGTTTCATTCCTCCAAAACATTTCTAAAAATTCAAACTTCTGCACCTCTACAGTGCCCACGTCTTCCATGGTGATGTAGTTGTGGGTTCTACGTGGTTAATCTCATTTGTAAGTCGTATGACTACTTCTGGCTTACAATTGGAAAACTTGAGGCAAAAAGACGTGTTTAAGACAGGTTTGAATTTGACAACTACCCTCTTCCAGCTCCTATACCATAACTAGAAGACTTGAAATAAAGGAAACAGCCCAGAGGAAAAATAAATAGTCAGTGATTAGCATATTGGTTTACACTGATTTCTCAGATAAAAACAGCCAGATACTATCTTGGTACCTGAAGAGAAAGAGCTAAGAAAAAAAATGGTTTTAGAAATTCTAATCCAGGGCTTACACTCATTTATTTAAAATTTACTGTGTACCATACTCTTTTTTTTTAACTAAAAGATAAATTTACTATTTTTAATCTTTCCTAAAATTTATATGCACAAATCCTTCCAAATATGACCAGTAAAATTTTATTTCAGTCCACTATATATCATTAGAGCAACTGTAAGATCAAGTTTAGCTGGACTACTATAAATCACATAAACAAATTTCAAAATGAAAATTGTTGCTTTTATAAATGACAGAAGTTAATTTTTTCTTGAAGTTTATTCAACTTTAGCCAAAGAGCCAGACTCAGACTCTCTCTCTCTCTCTCTCTCTCTCTCTCTATATATATATATATATATATATGTGTGTGTGTGTGTGTGTGTGTGTGTGTGTGTATGTGTAATATATATATATAGTGTGTGTATGTATTAAAACTGGTCATAAATTATGCTTAATCTAGGCAAATTACTTAATACTCTATTGAAAGTCATATGAAAACTCTACAGCAAATAAAGAAAAGAGTATGAGAAAGTATAATACAATTTTTTTAATTTTAATCCAAGGTTTGAACTCATTTATTTAAAATTTGCTGTGCACCAATATTCTTAAGATAGTAACTAGAGATTAATGTCATTTTTTATCTGTTTTGGACAGGTCAGTTTAATTTCTATCATAAAACTCTTTCCACATATATACCACATATATATGCTGTAGAAATGCATTATTTATTTATAACTCTTTTAATAAAATCTTAGTTTCCAAAATTGTGCTTTTTTTTTCTTCCCACTGTATCACCAAAAATTGGAACCCAAATGAAGTGGTTTGTCATGGAAACACTACAGACTGCTTTAGCAGACTAGACTATTGTCCTTTTAACTGGGGCCTGAGTCTGTAGTATGCTATCACAAGGGAATTTCTATAAATAACTGCACCATTTAAATCCAGCTATCCATTAAGGAATAATGAAAGGCTTTAGAAATCACTATTAGTAAACACTCCTAAGTATATTAAAGTGGTTACCTGTGTGATTCCTTTTATATGTATTTGACAGCAACATTTCCCTTGAACTACTAAGCAGTTGGTTTATTCATTTGTTTTTGCTTGCTTATTTGTTGAATGGTTCATTTTTATAAGGACAAAAGGACCCTACAACTCACACTTTGTTAAGAACAGAGTTTCCTGAACTTTTTATTTGTCATTTTCTTTTCCTTTTTGTTTCATTTCATTTTGTTTTTTCCCCAGCAAAGAAAAACTAAACCAATAGGAATGGTGAAAGTGAAGGGTAACAACTGCCCATCTCACTTCCTATATTTCCTAGGAAAACTGGATTTTCTTTAGTAATTTAGAAATTACCAGGAATTTGTAGACCATAGTCTGAGAACTAAACATGCAAAAATTGGTGAGTTTATTTTACTATTTAAATTTTTGCTGCAAACTATAAGCATCGAGCTGTATTGTCTGACCTATTATAATACATACAGGAGATAATGCAATGGAACGTGATGCAATATAGCAGTCCAATATACGAGTCTATGTCTGCACACAGGTTTACACTTAATGTTCTACCATGTACCAAGTATTTATAATAATAATTAGTAGATACTTATTAAAGATGAACTTTAATGTGTAATATTAATATATGGTATCTGAAATTGTTCATCCTACAAGCCTTCACTAGGGGCAATCCAAGTGACTACCAAAACAATAGAGACTATCACTGTAGCTCTTGATGGCCTTTTATGTGTTGGCAGTGGGCCTGCACTGCTGACGACACCGCACACTTACCACTCAAAACTCAGATGACTCAAGTTGCTTCTGACCTGAAAGCCTCTTTCCTACAGTCTAAGCTTTCATGGTTCTGGGGGGGCGGGGTAAGTTAGTTAAGCTGCCAAAGGAGGGGAGAAATTAAACAGTCTTACCCAGCTGCAGCACCTATGAACATGACAATGACCAGCATGGTAAGATATTCATAAAGGTATAGTTATTGACACTGGCGTGTCAAAGGCAAGCAACAGTCTAATTGGAGTTAACGTGTTGCAGGATTTTCCATGTCCGATCATATTAGGGCAGTGGAAGGCCTGTGATTGGACAGGGAAAGGGAGGTGGAGCTAGGATTTGGGGGGACAAAGGTCGCAGGAGGAGAGGGAAAGGAAGGTGAACTGAGATGGCTTCAGACACGGACCAGTGTGGCATTTACTAGCCGCAAATAGCTAAGGTTTTATAAGGTTAGAAATACTGGGATAAAGCTTTTATCATTTTTAGTTGGCTCTTAAATTACTGTATTGGCATCTTGTAATTGTGATTTTAAATATACAGAAATCTAATTGGCTAACTGGTCAAGCATTAAGAGTCATGCTTCTACCGGGTAATTGGAGGGTGAGCTGGGAGACTTTGGAATGTGTGGGCGTTGTGTGGAAGTGGGATGAACTCGCGGGACTCCCCACCGGACAGTTGGCTGAGTGGGGCTAGTGGGTAGGCCCACAGGTCACTGGAGCATGGGTCTAACCGGCGTGAGGTCTGTGGATCGCCTTTGCCTTGTCGGCACTAGCGCAGGAACATGTCGGAGGTCTTTTTTAAATATTTCCCTCAACATTAACGCCCACTCCACAGGAGGTCAACCATGACAAGATAGCCAGCTTCCTGGGACTAGTGAAACCATGAACCTTCCAAATATTTCTGCTATTGCACTTTGCTAGACCAGCAAAAGCCCTTACCATGTTCTAAGTCTAGTCCTTATACCCACAGATAAGTGCAGCTACCTACCACCCCTCATCAGAGCAACCCCCTTTATAGCAAATGGAGATCATCACAGAAAACCACAACTGCCTACAGTGCACAGATTAATTTCTGGGACTTCAGCCACAACAGATGCACCTACATATTTCCTGCATCTTTGACTCAGAGAACATCAAAAAAAATAGAATTATCAATAGACATATTGGCATAGAACATGGAAAACTTTGTGGGGTCCCGTCTCTAGGCAAAGAAGTACAGGCGAAGGAGAATAGCCCTTGTCCCAAAGATTTGTGACCCAATACAGAAGGGTTAGCCTTGAAACCAAAACACAAACAAATAGACTCATCAGATTTTGTGTGTGTGTGTGTGTGTGTGTGTGTGTGTGTGTGTGTGTGTTGCGCGCGCTCACACAAATGTACTATTAAGGTTTTAATATATCCTGGAGTGGGTTGCTACCTGCCTCAGTGGTTTATATTCCCAAATGAAAGACACACACACAGTCTTTATATTTTAATATGCCTTAAGCAACACAATAGCTGGGTAACTGCCTAGCTTCCACGTTGTTAGAATCTATCTCTTGCCAATAATTCTGTTACTACTTATTAATTTCTATATTCCATCCTGGATGCCCTTAACCCAATTGAGCATCCCTCTGGGCCACATTCTCTTAGGCCCTTCATATGGCGGCTCTGCTTCTCTGTTCTGCACACTCCATAGGCATCTCTCCTCCCTTCTCCTTCCTCCTGGTCCCCAGCCCGGGAAACTTAAATCCTGTCTCGATCTCTCCTCCCCAGATATTGGCTGCTGGCATCTTTATTTACCAACCAGAATTAATTGGGGGCAGGTTCTCAGAAGCTAAATGCAGACCCTCTCTTGCAAACAGTTTTAGGAGATCCAATTAGAATACAAACAGCTATACACAAACATATATATGGAGCAAATATAATCAAAAAAGAGGCTATGGACTTGGAGGTGGAGGTGGCCTGAGAGGGGTTGGAGATATGTTATCTTGAAGTAGGTGAAAGAGGATAAGGAAATGGAAGTAATGTAATTTTATTTCAATTAGAAACATTAAAAATGAATTAAAGTATTAGGTAGGTAGGGAGAGAGAGAGCGAGAGAGAGAGAGAGAGAGAGAGAGAGAGAGAGAGAGAGAGAGAGAGAGAGAGATCAAAACACTGAAACACTAAACAGGAAAGATTTTGTTGGTCACTAATCAATTGTGTTTCACAGATAAGCAAACTGAGGCCAAATTAAAAACATATCAGCCCAGTAAGTACAAAAGCACGTAGGTCTCTAAAGCCAGACAGTTTGAGTCTGTAGTCTGTACTCAACCTCCGTACACTTGTGGGCTTGTAACTAGCAGACTCTAGAACACTGTTGGCAAAGTTTCCTTGCTGGCTTATTTGTGTTTCTTTTTCCAAATGAAGACCTGGCTTAGCATTTGTGCCTTTGTCTGTTTCACTCTGATGAAGACTATCTACTGCAGAAAAAGCCTCACTAAAGGTTAATAAATGTGCAAAATGTGCCAACATCCCTGTGCCTGGCTAAAGACTTTCAAGCTGAGGGTTACTTCAAGTTGATGTGGTTCTGTCCTCTGTCGTATTCATTAACCTTCTTTTACTCTTGAAACTAATTCTGAAACACTAGAACTGGTCTCTTCATCACTACATAAGGTGAGTTACACCTATGTCGGGGAAAGATAATAGTTTGTGGAAATGCAAAATATTAGATAGTTAAATCTAATTTATTAAAAAAAAAATCCCCAAAGTTCTCTCACCAATACTTTTCCAATCTCCTTTCTAGCATATTTTTACAGTATTTCTAAGGTCATTTGGGAGACAATCATATAGCACTCCTCATAATTTTACCTTCAGTTGTTATTAGAACAGGCATATAACCATTCTTCTTTCACAAATCATTCCAATTTAAACACATTCCACTAAAAGCTGAATGTCATTATTAACATTATCAATATTTACTCAAAGTGCATTTCAAGTAGATAGCATGCCTCAAGTTGTGACCTTTTCTTATATTACCAGCTTTCTTTGGGTCCATAACCTTTTCCTTTCTTTTTTCTTCACACCCTTCTAAGTCTGTAGATTTAAATAACCTCTATTAGACAATAAATTGTTGTCTTGTCATTGGCATTTTGAGGATTATTAGATACAGTTGATATCAATATTCCAGGTTCCAAAGAGTCAGGGCAGTTTTCTTGTTAGTTAGAAGGACAATAAATATCAGACAGCAAAGGCAGTGCTGACTGGATTTCACTGTCCAACTGGGTCCCCAGAACCACTGAATGGTCATTCTTCAGTAACCTGATCTGTGATTACAATCAGCACACGTGGGAGTTGAAGTAACCTCATATGAAATATTTAATAGGAATGAAAAAAAAGCCATTTGCCAGTGTAGTGGCAGCATAGTATGTATGTTAGAGCTTGTTCTTCTATTTAAGCCACATTCCACTGTGATCTAGTAGACCATGTAAGGAAAACTGTCAGACTGAGCTAACTGGGGTGGGCTTTGATTTGCTGTGCTGTAAATAAAGGCATGGGATCAGTCTCAGGCTGGTGATCCCATGACAAATAAAAGAGCTGAGTAGAAAGGTAACTTTTGGGAGAGTCAGGGAACTGTCATTTCAGGAAAGTTTTATGGAGTGGGCTTTTAGTGACTTAGACATAAGCCAAAGGATCATTTACAAATTAACAGATTCATTGCTGAATCTTGCATTTCCTGTTGCAAAAAGGAGACACACTCAGTATGCTTTCTGGATTCTACAGGACCATGCTTCATATCTAGGAAGACAGCTCTTGCCATGACTTATTAAAGACAGAATGGTTAGAAATGAATTACAAAATGTTAAGTTATTCTTGTTTTGGTAACTTGACACAACTAGAGTCATCGGGAATTTAAGTGATACTCATTAACTGAACATCATATCATAATTGAATTGAATTCGTTATTTGAATATCATATCATTGAATATCATAATTGAAGTTCACAATACTAAGTGCCTATATAAAAAGGTTGGATAGATCTCATATTACCAACAGAATTAGAACAAAAAAAAAGAAAAAGAAAGAAAGGAAGGAAGGAAGGAAAGAAAGAAAGAAAGAAGGAAGGAAGAAAAGAAATCACACTAAAAAAGACTAGGAGGAAAGTAATAATCAAACTCAGGGTTGAAATCAATAAACTATAAACAACAACAAAAATACAAAGAATAAATGATTCTCTGAGAAAAATCAGTTATAATTATAAGTCTTCAATCAAATTAACTAAATTATGTACAGAGAAGATACAAGTTAATAAAATTAGAGATGAAAAGGGTGTCCCCCTTTTCACAACAAAAAATGGAATAAAACATCTTGGAATAACTAACCAACCAAGTAAAAGACTTGCATGATAAGATATTGAAGAAAGAAAATGGCAAAGATATCAGAAGATAGAAAGATCTTCCTTGGTCGTGGATTAGTAGGATTAACATAGTAAAAATGTCCAATCTACCAAAAGCAATATACAGATTCAACACAATCCTCATTAAAATCACAATACAATTTTCCAGAGAAGTTGAATAACCAACTTTCAGCTTCATATGCAAAAATAATAAACCTAAAACAATCCTGAATAATGAAGGAACTCCTAGAGGTATCACCATCCTGGATTGCAAGGTGAACTACAGAGTTTAGTATTAAAGGAACATTTTTATTGGCATAAAAACATTAACTGATCAATGGGATCAAATTGAAGACCCAACATAAATCTACACACCTATGAATACCTGATTTTTTAAAATTACATATACACATTGGAAAAGAAAATACACCTTTAACAACTGGTACTGGTCAAACTGGATGGCTACATATAGATGAATGAAATAGATCCGTATTTATCACATTGCACAAAATATAACTCCAGATGGATCAACGACCTCACCTTGAGGCCATATATCCTGAACCTAATAGAAGAGAAAGTGAAAATGGTTTTGAAATTATTGGCATAGGAAAAAACAAAAACAAAGACGTTCTGAACAGGACACTGATAGCATAGACACTAAGACCAATGGTTAATAAATGGGATCTCATGAAACTGAAAAGCTTCTGTATCACAAAGGACCATAATTCAGTCAAAGTGTCAGGCTACATGATGAGAAAATAACTTTACTATCACGTTCAATAGTTAGTATCTAGAATATATAAATAAGTAAAAAACAAAACAAAACAAAAAACTAGGCATTAAGAAAATAATTCAGTTAAAGACTGGATCCAGAAGTAAACAGAGGGTTCTCAAAAGGTAAACCCCAAATGTCTGAGCATCTGTGGGCATCAGGTAAATGCAAATCAAAACTACTTTGGGATTTCAATGTACTTTAGTCAGAATGGTCAAGATCAATAAAACAAATGACAGCTCATGCTGGTGAAAATGTGGGTAAAGGGGAGCACTCATTCATTGCTGGTGGGAGCACAAACGTTTACAGATACTATGGAAATCAGTCTTGTGATTCCTCAGGAAACTTGTAATAGTTCTGCCTCAAGATCCAGCTATGACTCTCCTGGGCATATATACCCACATTCATTTCTGTTCTATTCTTTTTTTCTTGTTCTCTCATCCTGAAGTCAACGGCAGGCAGTGGTTGGGTGCTAACATTATCCTTCTTAGATGTATATATAGTGTTCCTAATTCCTTTTTTTATTAGATATTTTCTTTATTTACATTTCAAATGTTATCCCCTTTCCACGTTTCCCCTCCGAAATCCCCCTATCCCATCTCCCATCTCCCTGCTCACGAACCCACCCACTCCCGATTCCCTGTCCTGGGATTCCCCTACACTGGAGCAATGAGCCTTCACAGGTCCAAGGGCCTCTCCTCTAACTGACGTCAGATCAGGCCATCCTTTGCTACCCATGCAGCTGGAGCCATGGGTCCCTCCATGTATACTCTTTGGTTGGTGGTTAAATCCTTGGGAGCTCTGAGGGGTATTGGTTGGTTCATACTGTTGTTCCTCCTATGGTGCTGCAAACTCCTTCAGCTCCTTGGGTCCTTTCTCTAGCTCCTCCATTGGGAACCCTATGCGCAGTCCAATGGTTGGCTGAAAGCGTCCCCCTCTGTATTTGTCAGGCACTGGCAGGGCCTCTCAGGAGACAGCTATATCAGGCTCCTGTCAGCTAGACTTGTTGGCATCTACAATAGAGTCTGGGTTTGGTAACTGTATATGGGATGGATCCCCAAGGGGGGGCAGTCTTTGGATGGTCTTTCCTTCAGTCTCTGTTCCACACTTTGTCTCTGTGTTTCCTCCCATGGGTATTTTGTACCTCTTTTGAGAAGGACCAAAGTATACACACTTTGGTCTTCCTTCTTCTTGAGCTTCATGAGGTCTGTGAATTATATCTTTGGTATTCCGAGCTTCTGGGCTAATATCCACTTATCAGTGAGGGCATAGCTATACCACTCCTTGGCATATACCTAGAAGATGTTCCAACATGTAATAAGGACACACGCTCCACTATATTCATAGCAGCCTTATTTATAATAGCCAAAAGCTGGAAAGAACCCAGATGTCCCTCAACAGAGGAAGGGATACAGAAAATGTGGTATATTTACACAATGGAGTGCTGCTCAGCTATCAAAAACAATGAATTCATGAAATTCGTAAGCAAATAGATGGAACTAAAAAATATCATCCTGAGTGAGGTAACTCAATCACAAAAGAACACACATGGTATACACTCTCTGTTCTATTCTTAATGGCCAGAAATTTGAAACAGCCTAGATATCCATCAACTGAGGAATGGATAATGGAAATATGGTACATTCACAAGAACGAAAACCATTAAAATTGCAGATAAATTGATGAAGCTTAAAAAAAAATCATCCTGGATGAGGCAACTCAAACCTAAAAGGTAAATATTGTACGCTTTCTCTTATATGTGGGTGTTAACTTTTAAGTCTTCAATGGGTCACAATCCATATAACCACAGAGGTTGGGTATCAAGTAGGGGACTGGTGGGAAGTAAAGTACAAACCAAGACAAGGTAAATAGAATATAGAGACAGGAAAGAGTCTGAAGTGGGAAGATTGAATGGGGAAGGGGAAGGAAAAGAAGGCTAAGGGAAGAAATATGGGGAAGGACAATTAACACTAAGGACCATTTGAGTGGTCATATGGAAACCTACTACTATAGAACTTTCCAAAAAATATATACAATTTTGAAATAAATACAAATAGAGTCACCAACTAATAGAACAGACACTGCCCCAACTAGAAATCTTTTATTACCAAGTAAAACTTCCAGTGAAAGGCATAGGTTACTTCTCATTGAGCTGTTGGCTAAAGGGGTCCCATGGAAACCTCCAAACATCTCAGGCTATTTACCAAGGTTTTTTGATTGCCCTATGCACACTGATGGTAAGGCCCTATTGCAGAAGATAATGCATATCTCATTGAACAAGGAGAAGTAGAGCTGGATCCTAACTAGAGCCTCTACTGACTAGTGTTTGTGGTGCTGGAGGTACTCTGAATGCTACCAGAGGAGAAAAGTAATTGCGAACCCAGCTACCCACCCTATCATCTACAATGGTGAGTGATCTGCCTGCATCATCACTGCTGCAGTAGTGGCACAAATGATGAAGTAACCAACCTCTCTTTGGTTGGATTTAAGACCTACTCTATGAGATGGAACCCGTACATGACACTGCTTGTGTTGCCTAGAACTAGAGACTATAATCCATGGGTCTAGGGAAAAAACAAATTCTCATATTATGCTAAAGAAACATAGCAAAATAAATGATGTATGAGGATATTTTGCTATACTCATAGAACAGATCCCTATTTAGCAATCATTAGAGAAACTTCCTCTTGCAATAGATGTAATTAACACAGAAGGGAACATACAGAGAGTGAAAGACCTTGGAATACTCAGTTCCAAATGGAATGTCTTCATCAAAGCCTTGCCCTAGGAGCTATGCAAAATGGGAACTAGAATGATTGTAAGAGCCATGGGATGAATGCAAGACTTCAAGAAAGCAGTGTCTTCTGGACACAACAGGAATGTTGCACATATGAAGCCATAGAAACTACTGCAGCAAAGTCCTACACAGATTCATGGCACATAGAGTCTCAGTGCTGAGAGGGGGACGTAGACACAGGCTCCCACCTCTATCTGCAATTGACAGCTACTTACAAAGGAACATTTGTTTCCTCCAATAGATTCTCATTGAGCATATTAACCACATGTAATTCTGCATGCCAAGCCATAGATAACCATCACGAAATTAATTCAGTAATACCTTTGTAGACTTTTTGTTTACCTGTTTGTTTTCTAAACACAGATAAAGAAAGAGCATGGATTGCTGTAGGTGGGGGAAGTTGGGAGGATTGAGGAGGAATTAGAGGACAGAAAAAGCATGATGAGAATATATTGTACAGAAAAAAATTCAATAAAACAAAATATTTGCCTCCATCAGATTGGCCTATAGGTAACTCTATGGGAGAATTTTTTTAATGTTATTATTAATGATTGATATAGAAAACCCAGCCAGTTGTGGAAGTACCACCTCTGGGCATGTAATATTGGGCTGTATAAGAAGGATAGTTAAGAAAGTCAAAGAGAGAAAGACAATAGAAAGCATGCTTCAATGATTCCTGCCTCTGCTCCTGCTTGAAATCATGCCTGACTTCCTTAGATGATGAACTGTACTGTAGAAGTATAAGCCAAATAAAGCTTTTCTTCTCCTAGATATTTTTGATTGGTGTTTCATCACAGCATCAGAGAAGCAAATTAGGACATCGTGTGTGTTGTCTAATTGTGAGATGAGGTCTGTCTATACTGTCCCATCATCATAAATGTGGGTTGACTCAGAAACAGGCCATCAAAAGATAGAAATGCAATATCCAGTACTTAAGCCCCAAATTAGGTCACAGAGCCATGATTCAGCCCTCAGCTCACAGAGACCTCTATTTCAGAATGTCTGTGTGAGCAGTGGAAAGAAGACATGCCTTAAATGTTTACAGATGAGCACTTGGTATTTGAAGGTGTATGCAACTGCATGTGGCCTGCATTGAGATGCTGTCCCTCTGGACCCACAACCTTGTTCACAGGGAAGCCATACCCAGACAAGCAGAACAGAGGGGATGTTAAGGTAGAACACTGTGGTTTCCATCAGCCTGTCCATTGTCTCCCAACATATAACTTATCAGTCTTCACTCACTGAAGACCACATGCTCTTAAAAGATCTTGGGTTACCATATCTATTCCCACTTTCTAGCCACTTTTTATAATATTAAATTTATTGATTTAAGTTATTGTTAATTTCAATCACTTCTATTTTATGACAAACAGTATAGGCATTTATTATGTTTGACCAACAAAATACACCCAGTGACAAGTGAATAAGTGTAGTCACAAGAGAAGTACTCAATAAATACCTATCAAATGAAGATGATATTACCATTTTTTAAATAGCTTACCCACTACATTGGAATATGCATATATGAATTTAGACTGTCAGTGAGTGAACAATATCAGTGATAACTTCTCCATGAAAATAACATAATATATTTATATGTGTGTGTGTGTGCATATATGTGAACATTTATTTGTCTATACACATGTATAACTGGATGTGAGTTATATAGGGAAAAATAAACTGCTCAGCAGTGGGAAAGAGACTTCTTGGACAAGTACTTGAATATTCATTGAAGCAAAAAAGCTGCAGAGGATCCCCAGGGATATAATTTCAGACTGTGATAAGAGCAGTTACCAGTAATTCATTGAGCAACTCTACCAAAATGAGTTGCTGACAAAAAGACGGAAGATCAAAGAATGCTTTCAAGGACAGCAGGACTCAAGCATTGCAAGAAGAAGGTATGATATGTTTGGAAGAAAGGCTCCATGAAAGGGGAGAGCAGCAGAAAGAACAAATTGCTGGAGAAAGCAGAAAGTTCAAAGTGTTGTGTTACCTGTCTTCAATACAGATCAAAACTGCCCCAACACTCCCACCTGCTGACTATGGAAAATAAAAATGGAGGTGAAGAGAGGCAGGGTGATCCTGTCCAGCCTAATCATTCTGTTGATCTATTCCATGATCTTCCAAAGAACACTGGAGGGGCTAGCTCCACTTTAATGTGGTTATTTGAGAGAAGCACATGCGACTTTGGTCACGCAGTCCTCATCTATACCAATCAAAGCACTCTAGTTAACAATTTCCTTGAAAATTCATTTATATGGTGTGTGTGGGAGGTGGGGGGGGGGAAATCTGAGCAGTTCTGCAGAGTCAATCCAAAGTACGCTATTTTTTTTCTCGAGTCATGTCTTACCATATCATTCACTCATTGGCTTGATGGTGACAATCTCAACATAGCCCTAGAATAAAGATTTCTATTCCAGTTTCTTTGGTGATACCTGCCCTGCATGAAGTATCCAACAAACACAAGCTACCTGCCTAGCACGTGCCAGGCACTGTTGCAAGGGCAAGGATGCTGGGGTGATCTGAGTCACAGACTCTCTCCTGGCCTTGTGAAGCCTATACCTTCCTAGGGAAAAGAAGCAAATATATGCACTGCAAGAATAAAGCTTCTGCTCTAGCTATTGCTACTGAGGGCAGATACTTGGTGCCATTTGGGAACCTGAGGTTGCAGGACTGGATGAGGGAAACTTTCCTGATGAACTGGAATGAACTGAACTGAGAGTTGGAAATTAAAGAAGACATTGGTGCAGGCACACAGACCAGCACTTGTGTATTCTTTCTGAGTATAAGCCATCAGTGGTTTGGTGTTCTGTTTCTCATCTCATCATATAGCAGCTGGAGAAACTAACAAAGGTGCTTCATTTCTCCCTGACACCCACCCAGTGTCCCTAAAGGGAAATGAAGAAAGAGAGTGCGACTCCTTGCTGTTCCTATTCCCTGGAGAGACCAACTTCTGTTGTCACCTGTGCATGTGACTGGATGCCCAATAGCTTTTTCTCTGCGTAGAAACACAAGCAAGAGTGAAAGTATCCTCCAGGATGCAACAAGTGCCTGATGACTCTGCTCTTACAAATTCTGAGAGGGAAGCATTAGAGGATTGCTGACTTGGAAGTATCGCGGATAAAAGAGACACGACCCAAGGCGGAAAGGTTTGCAATCGGAGCCACTAAACTATAGTGATCATTCACTTCAGCAATATTGCTATAACTGCCACAAAACACTGCTGAAACAGGAGACATATTTCTATAACTGGAAATCACTGTAAATTTCTCCTGGTGAGTCTGAAGCACAGATTGCCTGCTCACTGGGGTTATCCGTTGGTCTTTGTCTGGCCCACAAAGCAGGCAGGCAACTTTGGATAGGATGTTGTTGTGACTGTACAGGACAAAATCTGCATCAAAGTAATAAAAATAAATGGACACAAACCAACCACTTTCCTGGCATTTCCCACTGATTTCATTGTCTCAAGTGGATGGTTAGGCAGGTGCTGATATGGATGTGTTTTACAAAACCTGTGGAGAAGATGCAAGTCTCCACACACTCTTAGATACAATATGCTTCCATGTAAAGATATGTAATGGTGTTGAGGATTATTCTTAAAAAACTGATACAGCTGCCGTGGGAGCTGATACTTGAGGGAAAATAGCACACTAACATTATGTCTAGAAGCAAGAACAAAGGACTTATATGAAGGGCATGGATGATCCAGTTATGCAGGACTGTCCCCAAAGAGCAAAGTGGAGGAAGTAGGCAGAGTTAGCATAACATGAATAGATTACGACTATTAAAGAAAAGCCCAAACAGTCCGAATCTGAAAATTAAAAGAAGTCTCACCAAGCATTAGAGACTTCAGAACCTATATTAATGCAGGAAAAGAGGAGACAGTGGGGAAAAAAATCTCTAGAAGTTAGGACAAGCATCTCTCATTCTAGTGAGCTGATGGCTTTGTGTAAGGGTATTCCATGAGTATTCTGAAAGAATACGTCTCCTCCAGGATGGCAAAGATTTTCCCAGAGAAGTGCAATGGTGCCTTGAGACTAGGTAGTTCAAGGGCACAGAAAGAACTTCAATATTCACTGTTTAGGATAAGCAGGTGGGTTGAGCAAGGACGAATAGGAGACTAGGCTGAGTCATGTCACCTTGAATATGACAGAAGACTCCCACTAAATTCTGAGTCATCAGAGGGAATCTCCCGTTTTCAGTCACACTGCTTTACCAAGTCAAGTGTTCTTAACACTGAAGTCATAATAAAAGGTCTCATTCTAGGTACACATTAGCTCAATAAAGACCATCCTTCAATCCTAAGAAAAACACTAGGCTGATAGCTGCTTTGAAGATGTATTCAGATGATACAGCAAACTAAGCTCTCCTGAAACCATCTTAGACACACCACTTAAACAGTGCCCAGGATTATTGGTCCTGAGGCTACGTAGAAGAACAAGGTTGTCTCCCGGGAATCTCTGAAATCATCAAGTTGCCACATTAGCCACACACACTGGATTTGCCTGGTATGGGGTCTAAATGGGCTCCCTGCTTTTTGTCATCGTGGTTGAAACAACCAACCATAACTTGGATAATTTATCTACCATGTTTCATTAGGAAGCTCTTAATCTTCCTGTTTTTCTTGATTTTAAGTGATAGACACAGAAGAATGCATCGTGCATCTTTCTAACATAGAGGAATCCTGTTTTCTGTGAATAGTAACATACTAAATGCATGTAGCAAATATTTAGCTTTTGTTCAAGGCCACGAAGAGATAGAGGATGAGGAGGGGAAAAAATGAGGAAGGGAAGAATTTAGTACCCGTATTTGGTCTCAAAAGCAGGTACTGTTTCTTTGGATCACAAGGTAACAGTAGTGAAATAAAGGAATCTGTGATTCTGAATGAGAGATGGGGAGGACGTGAGAGGCAGAGATGCAGCTCCTTCTCCTTCTCCCAATCCTCTTTTCATCACAGTCACCATACAAATGCCTCTTACATTAAACTACAGCTGAGCACAGGAGATTGACAGAATTTTCACTTTTCATCTAGATGATTCAACATCATGTAGAAACAGCCACTGAGGGCCTCCTAAGGAGGGAAGGGTGGAAAGCAACCTGCCTGAAAGACTTATTTAAAAAGAAAAAAAGTTCAGAAGCCACTAGGTGTTTGGTACTTATTTTCAAGGCTATAAATCCCACAGCAGGTGCACCTAAGCAATCAGAATAGGCAAGAACTCTGATAAATTCTGCGGTGATACTTAGGGCCACAGAAACCCTGGGAGGCTATAAATAGTCATTAGGAGTGAGATGTTGCTGAACACCAAGGGAGAAACCCACCAATGGAGCAGAAATGTAAATCAGGAACGACCGTAAGAAAATTGTGTTTTCATATTAAGTATGAAAGAAGAAAAAAAAGCAAAACTAGGTTTTCTCCCCTACAGTGGTTGGGCAGAATTAGAGTCACTTCTGAACATTTCAAGGAAAGGAAAAGAGAAAACAGAGGGAGAAGAGGAAGAACAACGAGACAGGGAGGCAGGCTTACCTACACCCCAATCCCATCTAAATGTGCATGGAACCTGCAAGATTAATCCTGATGTGTGTGTGTGCATCTACAGTCAGTGAGCTTGCTTGAACTTGTAGAGATTGTTAAGGCAACTCCAGCTGACAAGATTGGGCTTTTTTCTTTCCTTTCCTCTCCTTTCCTTTCCTCTCCTCTCCTTTCCTTTCCTTTCCTTTCCTTTCCTTTCCTTTCCTTTCCTTTCCTTTCCTTTCCTTTCCTTTCCTTTCCTTTCCTTCCCTTTCCTTTCCTTTCCTTCCCTTTCCTTTCCTTTTCTTTCTTTTCCTTCCTTTCCTTTCCCTTCCTTTTTTTCATTTTACTAAGGTAATAAAGCTTATTGATAAACACTGTGTACCTCACACACTCTGTGGACACTGAAAGGATTCATAAGTGATTGGTAAGTCATTCTTAAACAGAGAAGGTCCTTGAGGCAAATGCATCTGGCATATGTGAAGCATCTGTAACTGTTGTCAAAACTAGCTTCAGAGCTTTCCTCCAAGGAATGCACATTCTAACACAGAAGTGCTTGTAGTTTGCAGAATAGGAACTTACAAGCCACAGAGAACAATAGGGTTGTATTCTATTAAACTAACAGTGAAGTCTTCAAGTTGTTTCTGTCTGTAGTATAATTTTGTTCATCTTCCCTGTTAATGATATTCCCTTAATTAAGTAGGTCACCTTGAAATCTATGTTTGCACTACACATACAAAAAACTGTATAGAAACCACATCTTTGAAAATTCTCTCTCTCTTAAGTTTTATATGTGGATTTATAGAGCAATCATTGTTGCAAATATCTAGTAATACGGAATCTAAGTAGTGAAAGAGTTGGTAATGATATTGTTATCCTACTTAATACATTCCTGGCTGACCCACACAGACCCTATTTCAGAAAATGCTTTGAAAGACCCAGAATATAATTGATTTATTTCCTCAGTCAGGGAAGGATGGTTGTCTATTAGCAATTGAGAAATGACGTTCGGTATCCAATAATGTTTTATAAAGCCCTACAAGTTTGATCAGACTTAAAAAAAAGAAGAAGACTGTGGTTTCTGAAAATAGAGGGTATAACAAATGATGGAAATGGGTATCCCTCAGAAGGAGAATTGGCTGGGTTCAAACCCCAGCAGCACTGCTCATGAACTGGATATTTCTGGATGTTGCCTCTGTGCCACAGCTTTTCGTGTAAATGATGATGTTTAATGTACCCACCTCCACAATTATTGTAAGGCTTAGCCAACATTTCCATTTATAAAGTCTTGGCACATAGTCCATTCTGCACCATCACTGACTTGCAGCAATTGTTATATATTCTGTGGAGTCCAGTATAGTGTGCTTTTTTCCACTGCGTGTGCTTCATCTACTGATGTTAAGTACCCAAAGGCCCTCTCAGGCTTTCCTCTTGATGCCTCTTATGTCTGTGTTTTGCTATCATCCTGTCAGCAGGTATGATTGCAGATTCCTGTCACCTGCCTCTTGATACTGGGACCACTGCCATTGTCTCCTGATCCCAGTATTGTTACTTTTAAGAGATCCACTCAGAAAATTGACCCCAGTCCTATAACTATGTTTTCAATGTTTGAAAATGTTGGTGTCTCCTTAACATTCATGGGACATGGCTGAAATTCTTCAGCCTGGCCTTCCAGATTCTTCACATTCCAGCCTGAGCCTATACAGGCAACATCATCTCTCACGTTTCACCAGCACTGATACTTTGCCAGGATGAACTAATCTATCCACAGCAATGGCATGCTGCTGTGTTACCTGATGTGAGTACATGGAGTCATAGACACATTTCTAAAGATTTTGCCATCGGAATCATAGGAAAGTCTGCACACTCCTGTGGTACCCCCTCTTCTTTTCATGTAAATAGCAAGAAAAGTAAAATTGCTCATTACTAATGTGAATGGTTTTGAAATAGCCATCCAAATTATTCAGAGTAAGGCTCTAAGCAGGCATGGGTATTCAGTCGTCAAATTAGAAAAGGGTCCTTGGGTTAACCTAGGGTAAGGACACAAAAGGCCAACTGCTCCAAATGACAAGACACACTGTAACAAGGGCAGGACAGGACAAGATATTGTGAGCCTGAAAATTAGAAATGGCTTAGATAGGTAGGTGTTAGAATCTGTGTACCATTTGTAGTTGAAATAATGCAATTGTTTTGAGATTTTAAAAAGAAGAGAATAAACAGGGAGAACAATGGCTATGGGCAGAAGCACAGGAGCATCAAGCTATAGGATAGAAGTCAAAGGAAGAGCTGTCCTGTTCACTTTGGGTTTACATACAATTCTTATCTACAAATGACTGCTTTTGACGAATTTCCATGGCCACCAAGAATACATGACCTAACACTCTGCTTTCCTCCCAACATCTCCCTTAAACCCACCTAAGCTCTCTGTCAGACACTAGCTGCAGCTGCCACCATCTGAAAATTCAACAGCATGGAATGTCAATGCTGTGTTAGAAGTGAATTGAGCAGAAAGAGATATCGAGATCATGGGCAGGCATTGCTAGCCAAATTGAATTATGTTTTTAAATGAATTCTATAATCTTAGTGACATAAATCATTTCTTTCTATCTCTAATTTTTCTTTCTTATTTTCTTTCTTTATTTAAAGACAGAGTCTCACTATGTAGCAAAAACGGGCTTCAAACTCCCAAGTCTCTTTCCTCAACCTCCCAAACTGGAGTTACAAGAGTGCCCTGGCATGCCAGGCAGACATTTATTTCCTGCAAAGTGTAAGCCTCCTGGAAGCTCAGTTCCATCATCACCTGTCTCACTGCCACCCAGGAAAAGTCACTATCTGAGGGAAAGCGAACACAGCAAGCACACATTAGACCTTAAGGCCTTGGAAATCACTTTCTTTCTTGTATTCATCACAGGACAGAAAACCACCAGTTCCATGGCTGGTACCAAAGTTAATTTTGTTGAAAACAGTATCAAATGCCCATTGTTATTCCTAGATAAAAGCTCTGGAAAGTAAGACCAGAATCCCAGCTACATTTTTTCTTTGTTGGAAGAGATATTGAGAAAGGGGTGGTGGGAAGACGGCCATGTCTGTAAAGTGCTGACTGTACAAGGCTGAAGACCTGAGCTTGGATTCCCAAGACCCATATAATAATCAAGGCACAGCGTTTGTCTGTAATCTCAGTGCTGGGGAAGTAGAGGGATGAATCCTGTGAACTCACAGGCCAGTCAACCTAGTAGAGTAAGGGAAAGTTTATATTCACAGGTTCAGTGAAAGATCCTGTATCAAAATGATAAGGTGAAGAGTCATTGAGGATGACATCTGATATTGACTCATGGCCTCCACATACATGTGTGCACACTCGTATCAACACTTATATATACACATGTGCACATGCTCATACACAAACTGGTACAGAGACATATACCATACACATGCAAATGTACTTAATAATAAATGTTGAGTAATTTAAGCTAAAGAATAAAAGAGGTGATAACCCTATTTGGGTAGTTTATGCTCTTCTTTAAAGCCAAGTATTTTATTAATATTGTTTTCCCTTATACAAGCTGAAAGGACTCTCTGTTCTACCAAAGAGATAATTACATATCCATGTTGGTAAATGCTCCATTTATAAGAATGAAGCCAGCCTAGATGCCCTTCAAGATGAGTAGATAATGGAAAGGTGGTTCATATGCACAATGGAGTGTTGCTCAGCTGTACAGAAAAATGAAATTGTGGAATGTAATACATGGATGAATCTGAAGAGTATTTTATTAAGTGGGGTGATCCAAACTAAGTAGGTCAAAGCTGAATGTGTATCCTAGCTTATTAGTGTATATGTGCACAATATATATAGATGGGTAGGCACGTGAATAAAAGATAAAACAGACTGAAAGAGACTAAGAAATGGAGAAATGAGGTACAGAGGAAGGGACTAGGCAAAAGATGGCATGAGATGAGAGCAGAGCGGCCGCTGAGGGAGGCAGAAGTCTGGGACGATGGAAGAGGAGAGATGAGAAGGGAAAGACATTCACCTGAAACAGATTTTATTTGAAAATATATGTGTGCTAATTTTAAAAATAGCACAGTTTTCTTTCATTAAGTCTTTTTCTAATTAATTAATTAATTTTTTACACTCCATATTTTATTCCTCTCCCACACCTTCATCAAGTCTTTTGTGCACGGAATATTGTATTTCACGAGATGGAGAAGTTTCCTTGCTGAGGAGGGTAAATGTAGGTACATGTTGTATACAGGATGATGCATGGGTTGGAGCAGAAAGACTTGAGGGAGAGGTGAAGGGACAGACATGGGACCTCAGGGAAGGAAAGGTGCTAAATTAGCAGCTTATACAATGACTTTTATATGAGGTAGAGTAGACAACAGAGATATCTGCATCTACAAAGCTTTTGAACTTCTTAATGTTTAATTATTTATTTTTCATTTTAATTATATTTTTAATATTTAAAACAATTTTAAAATTTAAATAAATTTTGGTCATGTTCGTCCCCTCCAAAGTCCTTCCAGATCCTCTCCTCTTCCCACCCACCCAACTTTAAAAACCCAATACAACTGCAAATACCTCCAAAACAAGAAAAGAAAACCAAACCCCTCCCCAACACTGGAATCTTTGTTTGGTGACAAGAGATGGCCAGTTGGGAGTCTGTCTCCCCAATTATTTGGTGATTTCATTTAGATTACCTTCATAGATGTCCATATTTTTGAAAGTTTCTACTGTATTAGGCTTCCATACTGTCCCTCAAATTCCCTTTATTCTTAACTATCTCTCTCAGTATTCCCTTCCACAACTTTCTCTCCCTTCTTCCTCCCCACTTGGCCCTCCCAAATTAGCCCCTCCCCCTCCACCCATCTATAGCTATTCCATTTCTCTTTCCTAATGAGATTTATTTGTTCTCTGTAGTCCCTTACTCTATACCAACCTTCTGAGCTTCTATGGATGGTAGCTTGACCTATCATTGACTTCGTGGTGAGATTCAAGCTCATCAGGCTTCAAAGGGTATCAAAAACTCTATTAGGAACTAGGCAATGGACCAAATGTTGTATTGTTACAAAGAAAATGGCTGCCTTTTGACCATGCACTACCAATGAGTGAGTCTGAATTCTAAAGTACTGGGCCAATTTGATGGAGGAACTTTCAAGACAGCCTAAAATCTAGACTGTGGCTTGGTTGTTGGTTATTGTTTATTAAATTTACCCTGACTTATAGGGACACAAAGGTGTATGAACTGTGTGATTTGTTAGAAAAGGGACTTGAACCCATTTGAATGTGAGGAAAGGGTAAGGTTTGGATAATTAGCTGTAATTGTTAAGGGGTAGTATGTGTAAGGGGAAACTTTAGCTTCTATTAGGACAATAGGAAAAGTGACTTGAGATCAAAGTTCTACCCAATGAAGAACTCCAAAGTATAATAATATAAATTCATCTGAATGGAAAATGTCAGAAAACATAGAGACTTCCTGGTACCATGGTGGAAAACACTTGCCTAGGGAAATCTTTTCCACATGTATCCACAAGGTCACATAGATGCTACTAAAACTATGGTCCAATGTAGGTCAGACCATTTCTCAGTCTGATATCAGAACTGGTCATTATTTTCATCATGCTGTTTCTATAGGCATGCAAGACACAGAAACAAGCAAGTCATGGAGGCTCGCACCAAGTTCTCAAAAAGCCACTGGGCAATGTTTGAAAGGGTCGGATCTCTAAATTGAGCTTCCAAATGGACTGTGTGTAAAGTTGGGAAAGTAAAGTGTAAGTGTCCAAGAGACTCCAGGATATCTGAAATGACAGAGATGTTTGGGAGATTCACTGGTAAAACAAGTGTAGCTACTGAGTGGAGCTGGTTCAAGAGGGAGGCCCAGTGTGCTGCAGGGAACAGAGCTGGAGAGGTGGGGCTGCACAAACAGACTGGAATTTGGTGATGCCATCACAAGTCCCAGGACATTAAGTTACTGGACTCAGTGTTTTCCTTGCTGTTCATCAGTCTTGCTTTGGCCCTATCTCTTCTGTGCTGTGGAGGCACTCACTCCTTGTTTGGAACTGGAATGTTTAGCCTGTGCGGTTGTCTATTGCAGCCATGAAACTTGGTCTGTTTTCATTCACAGGAGATCACAGTTAAGAGTTTGCCTTGAACTTTAGAAGTGATTTTTGATCATTGAGATTTTTTTTTTAAGTTTTTGGTTTTTTATTTGTTTTAGATTAATTTACATTTCCCCTTTCACTTTCCTCCCTCTGAACCTTCCCACACACCCCTCCTTGCTCTCTTTCAAATTTGTGGCCTTGCTTTTTCATCAGGTGTGTGTGTGTGTGTGTGTGTGTGTGTGTGTGTGTGTGTGTGAATATGTAAATACAATCTGAGAACTTTGAACTTTTGAATGATGCTGAAACTATTAAGACGTGATGATCTTTTGGAGTTGAACTAGATGCATTTTGCATAATAAGATAAACGTGAGACTTTAGGGGTAAGGGTATAATATTATGGTTTAAAGAGTGTATCAAGGTGTCAAACTGACAAGGAGTGGATCTGCTATGGTTAATTTTAAGTCTCAGCCTGATTGGATTAATAAGGGCTCAGCACACTATTGAAGTATACTTTTGTTAGGGCAGTTCCAGGCTAGACTGACAGAGGCATTAACAGCATCTCTGAAGTGCAGGCTGGGGAAATGAACAAGTCGGATAAATGACAGCACTCATCTCTCTCTGCTTCCTGACCCATAAAGATGTGGGGAACGCTGTTACCCACTCCTGCCCCCATGATGGATTGGACCCCCAAATACTGAGACAAAATAAATCCTTCTCCCCTCAAGTTGTTTCTCACTTTGATCATAGCACTATGAAAACCAATACAAAGAGTTACATAGCCCGTAGCTGTCCCCGCAGAAGCATAGCAGTGAGAACTCAGACACTCCAGGTCATCTAGCTGAGTGTGAGCATACAGCATGGGATAGAGCAGGCTTCATTGAAGAACTCTTACCAAAGAAATCACAGAAAGCAGATGAAAAAAATAATAACGGGCCAGTTCTGCCACATGCACAGCAGACAGTGGAAGCAGCCAGCTGGCTGGCGTTGCTGTTTGTGACAAATGTCCTGCGTGAACTCCACTGCCACCTAAGGCCATGACAATGTTAAAATTCATGCTGCTAATGAGGACCATATCTGGGTCAGTGGTCCCGCTGCTGCAGAGGTCTGTATTAATGCCCATAGTCCGTGTTACCACTGAAGGCCACTCAGGTGTCCATGGTCTGTGCTGATGCTTGAGACCGTGCTGAGGTCCTTGGGACATGCTGCCACTGGGCGCCATTAAGATCTGAGAAGCCTCCTCTGCCACCCAAGGCACTATTGATGCCCATTGTCCAGGCTTTCTCTGAGGACGTTGTCTGAGTCTGTGGTCCTATCTCAGCCAAGTGTCACGTTTGTGCTCTGCGCCCTCACCAGACACCACATGGAGGTCCATGACCCGTGTTCCCACTGACTGTGAAAAGCAAGGCCACTTTTGCCATGATGCCCTTGGCTGCAGACGTACAGTTGAGAGGGAGGGGCATGGAAGACTTCTGGACAGCCATTACCCCTACCCCAACCACAGCCCCTCAAAAAGGAGCAGACTAAACAGGAAGCCATTGAAGAGAACTCTTTTTTTTTATTATTTATTTTATTTTTTTTTTAAATTTACATTCCAAATCATTTCCCCTTTCCTGTTTCCTCCCTCCCCGAAAGTCCCATAAGCCCCCTTCCCTCCCTCTTTTCTCCATTCAACCCCCTCTCGTTAATCTGTCCTGGCGTTCCCCTACATCCAGTCTTTCCAGGACCAGGGGTCTCTCCTTCCATCTTTTTAGAAATCTATTGATATGCAGATTATGTCTAGGGTATTCCGAGATTCTGGGTCAATATCCCCTTATCAGTGACTGCATACCATGTGTGTTCTTTTGTGATTGGGTTACCTCACTAAGGATGATATTTTCAAGTTCTGACCATTTGCCTAGGAATTTCGTGAATTCATTGTTTTTAATTGCAGGGTAGTGTTCCATTGTGTAGATATACCACATCTTCTGAATCCATTCCTCCGTTGAGGGACATCTGGGTTCTTTCCAGCTTCTGGCTATTATAAATAAGGCTGCTATGAACAAAGTGGAGCATGTGTCCTTATTGCATGCAGGTAAAGCCTCTGGGTATATGCCCAGGAGTGGTATAGCCAGATCCTCCGGGAGTGTCATGCCCAGTTTTCTGAGGAACCGCCAGACTGCTTTCCAGAGTGGTTGTACCAGCTTGCAATTCCACCAGCAGTGGAGGAGTGTTCCTCTTTCTCCACATCCTCGCCAACAACTGCTGTCTCCTGTGTTTTTGATCTTAGCCATCCTGACTGGTGTGAGATGGAATCTCAGGGTTGTTTTGATTTGCATTTCCCTAATGATTAAGGATGATAAACATCTCTTTAGGCGCTTCTCAGCCATTAGATATTCTTCAGGTGAGAACTCTTTGTTTAGCTCTGTACCCCATTTTTTAATAGGGTTACTTGCCTCTCTGGAGTCTAACTTCTTGAGTTCTGTGTATATATTGGATATTAGCCCTCTGTCGGTTGTAAGGTTGGTAAAGATCATTTCCCAGTTAGTTGGTTGCCGCTTTGAAGAGAACTCTTAAAGCCTGTGACAGGATGCTGATGTGTAGCTCTCCACAACTGATGGATTCTCGGGTACGGGAGGGGAAAGACGCAATTCTATTTAAGCAGGCCACTGAGAGTTTACCATGCTCCAGTGAGTATACAGACAACATGAATTGGACTCTTTTTTTTTTCTTATTTTTATTTTTACCATATTTTTTGGGGTGGATGTCATAAAAAGTGAGGGTGACAGACATGGAAGGACTAGGAAGTGAGTGCAACTGGGTACATGATGTGAAAGTCCCAGAGAATCAATACAAATCTTATGTTAAAAAAAATTAAGTCATTGGCTAATTTATCAGGCCATTTTTTTTTCTTTATTGTTTTTGTTTTTATATAGAGATAATCTCTCAGTAACTCTGGTGTCAACATGAGACTCCTCCACCCTCAGGTGTGACTGCAGCACTTGTAACACAGGCTCCACTGAGGGAGAGGCAGATGACTACACAGAGCACAAAGAAGCCATGGCCAAGATAAAAGAACCTCAGAGAAGAAGCTCCAGAAACGAACCTGGAAAACAAGGATCGCACTCTACCTCCTCAGCTCGTCTCTCTGCTGCCATGTTGACCAGGCACGTGGGAACAGAATGAATCAGCTATAGGTCCCAGCACAGAAGGGCAAACTAACAGAGAGCCTGTTACCTCTCAGAGAGGACTAAAATAGCAGCCTAACATTTGGGACAATGAACTATAATCACTTGTTGTGTTTTATCTTTGATCAACACAAAATAGTATTACTTTTTTAAATTTACTGTGGTTTAGTTTAAGCAATGAAATAATTGTCCTAAGATGCCAGGAGATAATGCTTCAAAAACTTAAACATAACTGCAGCTCATATACCAACGTGTTACTTAGAAGTAAGTGGGAAATTCCAATGGGAGTTTTTATCCAGGGACAGAGGAAAATTCCTTCCTTGTCCTTAATTTTGAAGACCAACTAGAAGGAACACAAAGTAGCTTTTTCTTTTCAACTCCTACAAGTCATGCTTTCAACATAATTGTTAGATTTGTAAGAACTTCTCTGCCTCAACTGTACCTCTGTGTCCGTGCTTCAGGTACAAAAACTACCAATTTATTTCTTAGAAAGTAAAAAATAAAAAAAAAAAATTTAAAAAAAATCCTTAACTTTCCAAAAGTGAAACCTCAATCTAATCATGATTTCTTGGAGTATTCCTAGAATAAGGAAAATCATTTTTTCAGAGATCTTCTTTATACAGAGAAGACCCTGACTCTTTCTCCTGTGTAACAAGTCACTGTGGCTTAGAATTTTAAACCAAACTTGGGCTAGAACAAACTGGGTCGGCTCCATCCCTGTGGTTTTCCAGCAACTCTTATCTGCTGTAGCTGTTAGTGGCCATTTCCTTAGATCTCAGGCTAGGAATTTCCCCAGAAAAGTAAGTTCTCACTTTTCTACTAAAATGAATGCCTTGGAAACTTTAAGAAGGAAGGGCACAAATATGAGCTATTGTTCTCCCTAAGGTGAGGATTAAAAGATTGTGGCACCCTTCCTTGTAGTTTGTCTACCTGAACTGGGCAGCACTGTACCAAAGGGCAATGGATCTTTGATTGTCAAAGGGAGCATTCAAAATGACATTTTTATTAACAAAAAAAAGATGATTAAATATAATTCTTTATCTTCAAAGTGGTCCTTTTGAAAAACCGTTATATTTCGACAAAAGATGACAATCTGCCAACACAGAATAGCTTGTGAATGCAAATATTGCTCACTTCATTGTCCCTGATTTCCTTCAGAAGCGACATCACCTCACTTTCTAAAAACTGTAGGCTGTGAAGTTAATAGAATTCAAAAGGACTAACTTTCAATCCAAAAAGTTATAAAGATGTTAGTTCTCCAAGTCTTTAAGGAAATCCAATTATAGGTCCTTTTTTTATTATTATTATTATTCAAGCAAAGAGCAAAAGAGGAGCTTTTCTTCTCCAGTATCATTTGCTTAGCAGGAACTCACCTTGCCATTGGAGCTGATCTTCCTGCGTTTCTAATTATGAAGCTACTACCAGATGCCCAAAACTCAAGACAGGAAGGCCAAGCAGTTGAAAGTTGCTCTGTACACGTCAAAGGTGAACCTTTCTATATTAGCCAATCTGTGAGAGTTGGGGGTGGGATTACAGTTAGGTGAACGCAGTGCTGAGGCCACATTTAAGAAGGAATTCACTCTTGGGGTCACACAAGTTTGTGGTGACGATGAAGGATTTCTTGAGTTTCGGAATGTTAACGCTTCATGCACTTAACCTAACTTTGGTCAGGGTGGAATTAATTTCTTGGCATCACCCCATGTTTCCAAAGAGAAATAACAATAACTTGAGGAGAGAAGGGCAGGCATTTTCTTCAGTGGTACAGCCACTAAGGGACTCACGTCCCTCACCCAAGTTCCTGTAGGTGCTCTAGTGAAACTCACTGTGTCGTGAAAAAGAGGGACACTGTGGAGGAGGGAGGAAGAAAGAAAAGAAAACAGAAGGGGGACCACTTGGGAAGAAGAAACAGAGCAGGAATTGGAGGAGACAAGAGAAGATATAAGGATGAAGAGATCAGAATGCATTATATACATTTTGAAAATATTATAATGAAATCTGTTATGTATAGTTAATATGTGCTAACAAAAGCAAAACAACAAAAATATAACAAAAGTTACACAAATGTGAGCTGAAACACTTCAGAAAGTTTCCAAAAAAAAAAAAATGATGGTTCAATAACGTTTTTCACAGAGACTTTCAAGAAGATATAAGTGTGTGATAAAACTGTTCTATAAGTTACACACTAACAAGTCATTCAGAAAGAGAACCATTAAGATGCTTAGGATAATCTCAGAATACCCTAGACACAATCAGCATATCAATAGATTTCTAAAAAGATGGAAGGAGAGACCCCTGGTCCTGGAAAGACTGGATGTAGGGGAACGCCAGGACAGAGTAATGAGAGGGGGTTGAACGGAGAAAAGAGGGAGGGAAGGGGGCTTATGGGACTTTCGGGGAGGGAGGAAACGGGAAAGGGGAAGTGATTTGGAATGTAAATTAAAAAAATAAAATAAAATTAAATTAAAAAAAAAAAAAAAAAAAAAAAAAAAAAAAAGATGCTTAGGATACAAACATCTCTGGGGACAGTTATATATGTCCTAGGAGAGAGGGTCTATTTTTTTTTACTTAACTATACAGTATATTTGACATATTCACATGCTTAAAACAATTCTGACTAAAATTACCCCTTTTCTTTTCTTTTCTTTTTTTGTTATATTAATTGAACAGTTTTTCTATATGTGCTCAATTTTTCCACACCCAGGTTTTGGTTGTGATCTTTTTTTACTGATTTTACAGTGATGCTGTGCCCTAATTGTTTTCCATTGCTGTGATAAAATACCATGACCAAAAACATATGTGATAAAAAATAATAATAACCAAAATGGCTAATATTTCCTTGTCACATTCCATCACTGAGGGACATCAGGGCAGGAACTTTAGAAGGAACCTGGATGCAGGAACTGAACCAGATGAATGCTGCTTACTGGCTTGTTCTTCAGCTACCTTTCTTACACCTCACAAGATCACCTGACCAGGGGTGGCATGGCCCACAATAGGCTGTGCCCGCCAACATTAGTCTTCCATACAGAGACTTGCCTCCAATCAGATGGAGACATTTCTCAACTGAGATTTCTTCTTCCCTGATGACCCTAGCTTGTGTCAAGATGACAGTAAGCCAGAACATACTGCTTATGTACCTCTGTGAGACTATAGAGATGCCTTTGACACTACACGAAGACATTTCCTCACTGTATTTCCTTTAGACTCCTTAGGGCAGCGGTTCTCAGCCTTCCTAATGCTGTGGCACTTTAATAAGGTTCCTTACATTGTGGTTACCTTCAACCACAAAATTATTTTTATTGCTACTTCATAACTGTAATTTTGATACTGTTATGAATTATAATGTAAATATTTTTGAAGGTAGAAACTTGCCAAAGGAATCAAGACCTACAGGTTGAGAACTACACTACTTTAGGGGCTGTACTCACTGTAAGTGGCTAAAAGAGTGAGTGCAGTGAATACCAGTATAACTAAGCATATTGAGCATTAACAAGAAATTCTTTTGACCTGCAAGTATATCATTATCCTGGACTTGATATTTTTTACATTGTAGTTGGATAATGCCAGTAAAAACAGAAGAAAACAAAAGATATATGGGTTCTGACTATAGATGATCCTGTGCTTTATTTTAAATTAAAATATAATTATATTGTTTGCTTCCTTTCCTCCCTTCAACCCCTCTCACACACCACACCCCAATTCTCAAATGTATAGACTTTATTTCTTTAACTGTGTGTGTATGTGTGTGTATACAACATACTTAGTATATTTAATGTTATTATTTGTACATGATTTCACAGTTTTGTACTGGATAACCAATTTGGATGCTCTTGCCTATAGTTCTTTGTATAGGGTTGATGTTCATGATATTTTTTTCTGCCCATGTAGCATGTTTATTGGTGTTGTCCTTGTTTAGGTATCCATGTACACTCTGCTTCATGTGTGTAGCTTCTCTGACATTTCTAGGAGATACAATCTCACAGCAGACTTCCTGGGTTTAGGAGGCTCTTATAATCTTTTCTACCCCTCTTTCACTGTGATCCCTGAACCTAGGTGTGAGAATTGTATTACAGTTGTATCAGTTAGGACTGTGCACCACACAGTCAAGTGTTCTCTGCTTTTTGTTTGATTGTGGTCATTTCCATAACGATCTCTTTCTGTTGCAAGGTGACAGTTCTTTGATGAGGAGTAAGAACTACAATCATCTGTGGGAATAAAGATAAGTATTTAGACTATAATTAGGAATTATGCTGTGGTTCATTCTTAAGTTGACAGATTAAACATAAATAAGAGTACAGTTTCAGCTGCTGGTTCCCAAGATTCAGTTCTTTCTCTCTTCTCCCCAGCCATTCCTCCCTTCTCTCTCTCTCTCTACCTCTCCCCTTCCCCTTCTACTCCCTCTCCCCTCCCTTCCCCCCATGTGTCCTTTTCTACTAATATCATTATCATACCTGTACCATTTAGCAAGTAAAACCAAAGTCAGAAACATGGGATTCTCACAAGTCAGGTAGCCAGTCATCAGGAAGAATTTTTTTTTGTTGTTGTTGTTGTTGTTCTGATTGGCTGAAGTATCAAACCCACTCAACCAGTAAAAAAGCTGAAACACTCCACTAATACATTTACTTATTCCTCTTTCCTCATACCATCAAGACCATACATGTCAACATTTCCAATTAGTTCCATCATCCATAAATCATAGTATGTGTATTTATGCTCATTCTTTTTTGTCAATTTGACATAAACTAGACACAACTGAGAAAAGGAACCCTCAATTGAGAAATTAGTTCTATCGCTTTGGCCTGTGGGAATGTCTGCAGGGGTGTTTTCTTGATTTATGATACAAGTGGGAGGGCCCAGCCCACTGTGCACATTGCCACCCCTGGCTAGGTGATCGTGTAATATAGAAGAGAGCAATTATGGAGAGCAAACTAAGAAGCAGCTTCTTTCCCTGACCTCTGGTTCAGTTCCTGCCTCCAAGCTCCTGACTTGAGGTCCTGCTCTGGCTTCTCTTGATGATGAACTGTGATGTAGAAGAATAAGCCAAATAAAAGCTTTCTTACCCAAGATGTTTTGGTCCGTGTTTTATCACAACATCAGAAACATAATTAAAACAGTATTTCCCTAGAAAACCCACTATCTTGTACAAGACCAGGAGATTTGGCATTTATATAAACAATATAATTACTATAACAAATAAATCTCTAAAAAAAAAAAACCAACTGAGAGGTATTTTGGTTACTTGTCAACTATGGAGAAGCCTCTTGGTAGACTGGCAGATTTCCTATAGTGTGAGAGTTCTGAATTTCACTGTCCTAGAGTTCAGCCATCCTCTAAGGCTGTTCAGCCAGCTTTACCCTACTGAAAAGGTAAACCAAATCTGTGATTAAAGCATACTTTATTGATACCTTATTGAAATTTGAATGTGAAATGCCCCTCCACAGGCTCATGAGTTTGAACACATGGTCCCCAATTTGTGGTGATGTCGTGAAAGTTTATAGGGCTTACGAAATGAGGTAAAGCATCCAGTGGAATAGGCAGTTTACTGAGGATGGGCCTCAAGGTTTATAGGACCCTACTCTGATCCTCTCTGTTTCCTAATTGTAGATACATTGTCACCAGCCATATCAAACGCCCATGGCCCATGCCTTTCCTACAATACAGGACTGTATCTCTTCTTAGAACCATTAGCCAACGTCAACCCTTTTGTTATATTTTTGTTGTTTCTCTTTTGAAACATGGGGTGATGCCAAGAAACTAATTCCACCCTGACCAAAGTTAGGTTAAGTGCATGAACCGTTAACATTCCAAAACTCAAGAAATCCTTCATCATCACCACAAACTTGTGTGACCCCAAGAGTGAATTCCTTCTTAAATGTGGCCTCAGCACTGCATTTACCTAACTGGTTAAGTGACTTATTGTTGGGTATTTGGTCACAGCAACAATAGCTTATACTTCCTGCTGGTTAGCCTTTATAGCACCAGAAAGTGCTATGCAGTCTTTTGTGGGAGAAAGGATACTGATGGTCTTATTCAACTGTGAATCCTATAAACCACTGTGATACCAGCCTCCCAGGCCCTTGCACAATAGTGGCATGATTGTCGTGGGTGTAGTCAACCACTCTCTTATTAGATCTGAGGCTCATTCCACATGATGAAATTCATACCTGGTACTGTAAACTACTGAAAAACTGATGACAGGGGAGATTATAGGCTCTAGGAAGAAATTTAACTCTTGTTCATCTAAATTAATATAGCATCAAACTTCCTTCTAGATACATATGTTCATATCCAAGACAATTGCTATGCTAACCTAAGCAGGGAAGCCTCTCTTCCTAGTGAATTTCAGTGAATGCAGAATTATGACCAGCAAAGAGAATAAATGACAATTGAGTGTCTTGCCCTCAACCAGACATTTATAACATCCTCTGTAAGGATCAAAGAGCATTGCAGGGAGTGGGGGGGGTGGATATAATATAAAAGCCAGAGGACAACTATAAAATACCTCCTTCTAAGCTATATGCAACCATTACAATAGCTGAATTCTCAACAAGTAAGGATCTTACCCTGGCCTACATAAGAATGGTTCCATCAACAAACAGCCAGACATGGATGGAGGAGGAGCTCAGAGAGTCTTACCCCTCACCGATAAACTATTTCTTACTGAAGAGAGGTGGTTATTTCCTTCACTGGTGACTGAACCAGTTTACAGGGGATAGTCCTAATCTAAGGACACTGGCTAAACTTAATAGGTACCAAAATCAAACCAAAAGTCTTAAACCTGAAATAGTTTTGTATGGGGTACTGGAGGTTGATAGGGGTATGAGAACAGAGCATAGTGAACAGAATACATAATATACATATATGGAATTGTCAAATAACTAATTTAATTACTATTTTTTTTAAGTTAATAAATGTCCTGAATTCAATGAACAGTCCATTCTGGAGAAGAAAGGGATGGTAAGTTTCAATTAATCGGTCAGGGAGCTTCTAATATTGCCTGTCTGCTCCTTGTTGGATCCATAGGTCCATGAAGTGTCAAAGCTGGCAAGAATCCAGCCCCAAACCCCTCATTTTACAGATGAGCAAACCTGCTAGCTAACATTATTGATTCTCCTTCTTCTCCAGATGAGTTTTCCCTTTGCTTCTCAGTCATTTCTTTTTGCCATCGTGGATGCTGCCAGGCTATTACTTGAACTAACTTCTTTGTGACTCAGACACCCTTGTCTGTGTTTGCTTACGAAGGAAAGTGCTTTTATACCCAAGTAATTTCCTAAGTAATGTGGCAGCCAATGTGTGTCCCTTCTCAGTGTTATTAATAAAAGAAATCCAGTGATGGTTCTGTTTAAATCTTGGCATTGTTCTCTTTTGTCAGGTATCTCAGTACAAAACAATGTGCTCACTTTCTGTCTCTCTGTCTCTCTGTTTCTGTCTCTCCTCTGTCTCTGTCTCTCTCTTTATCTCTGACTCTTTGTCTCTGTCCCTCTCTCTCAGTAGGAACTATAGCAGAAATATTCTACATAATACACAATACAATATCTGCTCATCATTTTCTGCCATTAACAAAGGATATTCTTTTGTTTTCTAATCTTGCAAAGCTGAATGATGAGTTTCTGCCTCTATGATTCCTGTCCCTATCCTAACTTCAGTCAGCCACTTTACCAGACATTGTGTCCCTTGTGAAAGTCTCCACCTAGGCATTAAAATGTAACGTCACTATCAGAATGGTAGACACCACCATTTCTAGGATACCATTCCGTGTTCCCTGATCTCCATAAGTGCAAACTCACAAGGTCATAAAGCTTTCTTCTTTTGCATTTACATAACAGCTTCTATTTATAGCTGCTTGAATATTTAGCATAGTGAATTATTCTAGTCTATTTCACTCTTTTGGATTATGAAAATAGAGACTAAACCTTTGTACTTAGGGAAATATGAAGATTCAAAATAAATATTGGTTAAATGAATATACAGAAACCTTTAGCATGATGTAGGTTAACCCAATTGTGCAAATTAGCACAGGCTCCCGTGTGGAAAAGATTAAAGTCAACAATGAAAGATATTTTTCTAATTGAAAGGAACAATAAAGTTGTAACCAGATCAATGGGGCTGGTGGTGAGAGGTTTTGCCTAGTGGCAATGGCTGAGCTCACAGACATGCATCTAAGTGTTGGTTTCTTTGAAAAGCTTTTGAGTTCCTACCAGTTTTCTTCCTGCTAGGGACTGGAAGAAGGAGGAAGAGTATGCAATCCTGCTGACAGGCAAAAACCAATAATGACTTTATAAGGTTCTTTATCAACTTGCCTTTCAATCTCTTTTCTGTCCTAGTCCCAAGAGAACCTATCCTAAGAAACACATGACTCTGTAGCGCTTCTTCACAGTAACCCACAGTCATGAATGGTTATCTGAGCCTTGCTTTGTGCTAGCCTCTATCCTAGGTACTCCATATAGTTTATAATGCATAGGCTTTATAGCAGTGAGTTGTGAAATGCAGAGCTAAAGGCAGAGAGGTAAAGCCATTTTGCTTGAGATCATCAAACTGCAGACCTGAACTCCAAGTCCTGGCAGTTCAATCATGCAACTGCATTTGATTTCCAAATAGCAATGCCTTTATTTCCCCTTACTGTAGAAAACAGACATGCCCATTCCTTTGAGTTTTTGGTGAAACCTCGATCAGGGTAAAGGCTTAACCCTGCCTTGTGACTTCATGCTTTGCCTCAGTTATCATCCTGGGCACCCACATAATCTCTCCCACAATTAATTGGGTGTCAAGAGATATTTTGCATAAGACTAAACCCCTGCTCTATAGCTGAAAGGAAATATAGTAATTCAGAATTCTGGCAAAAAAAAAAATAATAGCAGTTCTACAGAGCATGCCAAGGGGACAGGCTGAACACAGTGAGCCTACAAGAAGCCCATTACATCACAGTGTCTTTTGAGGCCTGCAAGAGTAGAGTTGGGCCTCATTCTGAAGAAATGACCCTTCCTCCACACAGGAGGGACAGGTGCGCTACACTTGACTCCTCAGTAGCATCCGACCCCGGATCATGGAAGGTGGCAGACTCCAGATGAAACTTTCTCCAGCTTGCCTCATCAAAGGGAAGTCCGCTCCTGTGTGAGAGGCTTTGAGGCTCGAACAGGGAGAAAGAATATAAAGAGAGGAGCCGAGAGGTCTCAAAGGACATCTCTCTCAACAAAAGCAAAAGAACACAAGTATAAAGCACTCATGATTTCTTTAACAGTATGTAAAAAAAAAATACAGGTTGCTAGTTTGTCATATCATCAATGTTTTCCCCACTGACTCTGAAGCCATCACAAGCGGGAGCAAACCTGAATTAAAACAGGCTTCAAAGGAAGCTTAACAGTTGGTCACAAGGGGTAAATTCCCCTGCACTGCAAAAGGGAAGGCTCCCCCGTGGGTGATAAGTGGGAGAGTCCCTTCAGTAGCTCAGTACAGTAGGAAATCATAACTCTTCACAGGCCAGGGCTGTCTGCCACAACCACCTTCACCAACTTGCTCAAAGTCGCAGTAAAACAAGAATGCAAACCCACAGCTGTCATGCCTGATGACGGATTTACTGACGTTAGATGGCCGCTTCTCTATTTAATACCTTCCTCTCCAGGCCAACCCGTGATGGGCAGAGACACGTGACACTGAAGATCAGTCAAGTCTTCTTCCCACAGCCGACCTCCTGAGAGGCTGCGATGCTTTGGATGCTTTGAACACAGGACACAGGGTGAAGCGAGGGCACTGGGCTCTTCAGGGCTCCCTCAAGTCTCCACTCCACTCCCAGCTGCCTCTCTCCCCAGGGCATTTCCAAGAGGACGAGGTAAGGTACAGACATCCCAGAAGGAAAAAGACATGCCAGCACTGTTCCCATTAATCTGGACTTCTAATTTCCAACCAGGAAAATTATGTGTTATATACTTAAAAATAAAAACATGTAAAATCCTGTATGCCGGGCGGGCTTCTAAATGCCTTACAACTATAAATCCCGTTACCCCAACAAGGAAGCAGAAACAGAAGAACAGTGACTTTGCCCAAACTTCCGAACCGAAAGTGGCAGAGCCGGGCACCACCCCAGGCTCAAACCACCTGCCATGATGCCTGTCTGCTACCTCGGTTAGTCTCAGGTAAACCAAATCCCTCTCAGCCTGTGCGCAGAAAGCCTCCTAAGTCACCAGTGTTTCAAGCCATCATTCCACAAGCTGGCTCAAGATGTTGAGGGGAGGAGAGAACATGGGAAGTGGGCCGTGTATATTTCTGTGGTTGACAATGAGCTGGGTGGCTTTGTTTTTTCTTTACTATTTCTCCAGTTGCCCTTGGAGACCAAGGAGCGTCTGATTATCCTGGGTTTGCAGGTGTCGCTGGCTCTTTTATGTCCCCGCCGATTGTTGCTTGGTCTCCCTACTTTTGAAATATCTCTGGACACTGTTTTATTATGTAGAGTCGAGCCAAAGACAGACGGCTGCGTTATGTGAGGCCGCGATGAGGCTGGCACCAGGTCTGCTGTGTCTGTGGTGGTTTATTACTGCTGCCAGCAGAAGAGAAATCTGATCCTGGCAGATGCAGCCTGCTGTGAATCAATATTTTACAGGTAGTATACTTTGAAGAGATGACATCAAGACAGAATCAAAAGAGAGGCGGGAGGGAGAGAGAGAAAGAAAGAAGAGACACAAGTAAGAGCAGAGAATTTATCCTGACAGCTTTTGACAGTTCTTCCCACAAGGAGTGAGGGGAACAAGCCCCAGTGAGGGGAGCTGACACCTCCGTAGGGGAGAAGAGACTCCTTGACAAAAGCCATTACTCCCTGCTGCCCTTCACCACAGGCAAGCTCTGTCACAAAAAGGGAGCCTGCAGTTGTAATGCCTTTTAGAGCAAAGAAAGACTATTCTGAGGATAAAGAATACTCACCAGGTGCACAGGAAACAGTCCTTCCCTCCCCAGGCTCACAACTAGGGAGAAAACACAAGATGGGTGAGCCCACCTTTTATTTCAGGCCTTAGTCTTTTCTTGCTTGTGTTTTAGGGATGCCCTGGGGGGGATCTCTGTAGAGGGTTTCAGACCTTCCATCTGGGAGAAAAGAGTATAAGTAAATGAATTTTCCAGGGTCCCTGGGCTCCCCATGCACTAAGATTTGTACAGCTACCCCGGGGTGCTGTCTTCCTTCCAGGAAACCTAGTGACAAGGACGTGGATGGCAAGAGACAAAGTTGGGACAGCTGTACTTCTGCGGAGAAGACAAAGGAATTGTATTTTTGCCTGACCTAGAGTAGTGGAAAGAGATTCTCAAGGGGTGAGAATTAATTAAACTCCAATCCAATGCCTCTGAGCAAGGTACTCTCAGCACAGTGAGGGTGTGAGAAAGACACAAAACAAAACAAAAAAACTGAACCACCACATCTCTGTCTTCAAGAGAAATTGCAACATATACACAACCTGCTCTTATATGAAATGGACGGCTGAATGTCCATGACATGACAGTCAGAGTCCTCCAACAGCCCAGAATTACAGCCTTTGTAACTGAAAGGAATCTTGGAACAAGGTATAAAAAAGGAAGACTACAGGCTTGACAGCAGAATCTGGACAAGCCACAAGATACTTGCACCCCGTAAAGACTACATATCCGCATGGAATCTGAGTCTTGCAAGATGAATTTTAACAGGAAAGCAGACAAGGAGGGGGGTTCCAGGACAAAGAAATTGCTCAAGTCAGCAGTTCCTCCATTGCATTCCACATTTAAAAAACTAAAAAACGGGGCACACAACAGAGGTGTTATAAGAAATAGCTTTTGGAAAAATAAACTTTAGAACTTTCAACTTACACAGAGATAAAAATTATCATAGGTTAAAGTTCTTTGGTGAGAAAAAGTCTCAGAGAAAAAGGAGGAGGTGAATAATAATTAATATTTATATGAACAACTATCTTCTTTATGGGTGTGAGGTGAGTGAGTGAGTGTGCGTGCGTGCGTGCGTGCGTGCGTGTGTGTGTGTGTGTGTGTGTGTGTGTGTGTGTGTTCATATGTATGCACAAGGCTAGAAGTTAGCATCAGGTATCTCTGTCACTCTCTACCTTATGTAGAGAACCCTGTGTGTGTGTTTATGTGCATGTGCACAGATATCTATGTTCATTTGTACATGTGTGTATGTGTGTATGTGGGTGTGAAGGACAGAGGCAAATGTTAGGTGTCTTCTTCAGTCATTATTATTATTTTTTTTTTGCCTTTTGTGTGTCTGTAATGTATGGGTGTGTAAATGCGCATTTATGTGAGCATGTATTATGCATGTGCATGTGAAAATGAGAATTGACATTGGTGTCTTCTTCCTTCTCCAACTGATTATTTTGAGACAGGGTCTCTCACTGAACCTGGAGCTTACCAAGTGGCTAACCTGGCTGGGGCCAACAAGGCTCCAGGAATCTGTCTTCACTTTCCCTGCACTGTGGTTAAAATTTGTGCAATCACACAGCTTTTGCATGGGGTCTAGGAATTAAGCTTGGGTTCTTATGCTGTGGCAAGCACTGTACCAACTGAGGCATCCACTCAACCCCTGGTTGCCCTTTAAAGGTGCTAATCCCACCATTTTTTATCTGCTGAAAATTTGTAGTTTTCTGTTATCCATACAATTGAGTCGCACATTACCCAGACATGTCTTTTGCCTTCTGGACCGTCTGGCTGAGCTGCCCTTTTCCTCTGTGTCTGTTCCACCTCTCGTCTGACTTCCATGTGTGCTATGTTTTTCCCTGATTTTTGCTTCCCCATTTTACCATCATGCACTCAACAAATTACTCCTTCTAAATCAGCTCACTTCCAGTCAAACTATTCCCTGGAGAAGATGAACCTACAAAGACCGATAATCTTTTAAATTTTCTTGAGAGAAGGGAAAGTTGTCTACACTTAAGTATCACAAAACATTGGAAGTACATGAAATAGCACAGAGCCAGAGTTCCACAAAGAGGTGTGTTAGTGACTTCCAAGTAGTAAATCTCTGCAGACACCAAAACTAACGTGAAAATAAATAGCACAAAGACATAGGATGGGAAGTTGAGCCTGAAACATCCCAAGATGTCTGAGTCTATTTCCTACTTCCACCCTAATCAAATATAGACTAGCATTCTCTTAAATACAACAAAATCGAATTATTTAATAATGATTTCATGCTTGGATGTCATAAAACAACCAATTGCTAACAAGATTTCTAAGTCCTTCCTCTAGTCTTCTCTCATTTTGGAGCTAGAAAACAATTTGTGGAGTGAATCCTGTCACAGACCACATTGTAACTATGATCTAAATCACCACTGCCTGGTCTGATGTTCTAGTTATATCCAGGTGTAGCTATGAGGCTAGTGATGGACAGTTGTTAGTTTGGACTGACATGTGTCACAGATTTTAAAGACTTAGTAAGTGAAAAACAAAGTACGAAATATCTCATTAATATTTTCTTATTGACTTCATGCTGAGATGACAGTATTTTGAGTTAAATACAATAAATTACTAAAAATAACTTCACTTAAAAATGTGGCTACTGGGGCTGGAGAGACGGCTCAGTGGTTAAGAGCACGGACTGCTCTTCTGAAGGTCCTGAGTTCAAATCCCAGCAACCACATGGTGGCTCACAACCACCCATAATGAGACCTGATGCCCTCTTCTGGTGTGTCTGAAGACAGCTACAGTGTACTTACATATAATAATAAATAAATCTTTAAAAAAAATATGTGGCTACCAAAATCTTCCCTATCAAATATGAGGCTTACATTTTATCGTAACTAAACAACACTGGTCAAGGTGTTAAAGCACTTAGTGGAGTTGGAAATCTTGAGTTTTATGCTGGTTAATAGTTTTTATTTTTTATAAGATCAATGCTATTTTATTAATTCTGTTTTGTTTGTTAATAAATACATCCTTGATTTATTTATTAATTCCATTAGAATATTTGCTTCAAGACTGAGCTGCATTGAGCTGAATATACAGTTAGGGGCTTGAGGGCACAGCTGTATAACAAGACAGAAAGCTTGTTTTTATTTCAGATGTAAAGAACAATACAAAGTGTGGGAAATAACAGTAGGCTGAGAGAAAAGGGAGATGGGCCATTGGAGAATCAGGTGAGTTTCCCTGGAAATGTCAATAGCTTACAAAATCCCTAGTGGAGAATGGTAGGGTACAAGATACTTTGTTAGCTTAAAAATCATCTAACAAAATAATCACCTCACCGCATGCCTTCCATCTCTCATACTAAGAAAAATTCTTCTTAGAAAAACTGTGTGAAACAGAAACAGTTTCTGTTTATGATTAATTTGCACCTTAAAAATCATCACTATTTTTGTGACAGACTCTTGTGAGTCAGTATTTGAATACCCCCTACACACATGCACACACACACACACACACACACACACACACACACACACAAAGATTCAGCACCATAGGGAATAAAACCAAGGCTCTCATATATGCTAAACATATGCTCTACCACCTAGCTATAGCCCTAGCCTGCATGAAGAACATCTTTAATTTGGCTGATAAAGTGTCCTTGAAATATGGTTGCTATAGAACAGGATGCAATGTAATATTTATCCAAAGATTGTGCTCTTTAAACAAATATTTCAATATATATTTAAACAAGACTTCTCTTTTTTTGTTTTGTTTTGATTTTCTCTGTATAGACCTAGCTATCCTAGCTCAGTCTGTAGACCAGGCTGGCCTCGAACTCAGAAATCTGACTGCCTCTGCCTCCTGAGTTCTGGGATTAAAGGCATGTGCCACCACTGCCCAGCCTTAAACAAGACTTCTTAAAAAGCTAATCTAAAAAGAATTACTCTTGCCAACCAAGACTACCCAGAGTTCTGTTTTTCAACAATATTAATATTGATAAATTAAACATCCATTCTTTTCATTCCTTGAAGACAGTCCATTTTTCTTCTTTTTATCTAAAAATGTTTTTGTATATGAATGTTTTGCCTGCATGTATGCTTGTGCACCACATATGTGCCTGGTACCGGTGGTGGCTGTAAGGGGGAGTCTGATCACCTGGAAATAGAGTTACATACAGTTGTGATCTGCCATGTGGATGCTGAGAATTGAATCCAGAGGAGTCAGTGCTCTTACATTGAGCCATCTCTCCAACCTCAATAGTCTATTTCCTATATGAATGCACAACAGATTCTCCATGTGGCAAATTATTAGCTGTCCTTAGGCTAACTCATTTCCGTCTTCAGTGTCCACTAGTGGCCTGTCTTGCCAGAGATCATCAAGCAAATAATCTCCATCTCACTTTCACCTCACTTCTTTCAGGGGTACTTTCTTCATGCAATGGGGTGAAGATAGACTAAGAAAAGCGAACCTATCTAAGGCATCCCATTGCTTTCTTCACCAGCTAGAACCTCAGGACAGTCATGATGTTACAAGTTCTGACATAGTTCCATAGACTTGGCATAAACACAATTACAAGGCAGCTGTTGAGGGCAGTCTGCAGTTTTATGCTACTGTCTGTGGCTAAAAGGATTTAGCCCACCTGACTGTAAGGATCAAGAAAGAGTGAATGTTATGCATTGTTACAAGGCTAAGCCTAAGATGTATAGCTAGCTATTCAGGATATAGAATTCCAGACATAGGGTGAGAATGCTAATGACTTTATATAACTTAGTGTCATTTTTTATTCCATTATTATGAATAGAGCATTCTTCACTCTCAAAATTGGCCGTACTTGAACCATAATTTTGGGATCCTATGTAACCTGCAAAACAATGGGGAAAGCAAACTGCTCTGTCCCCATTGTTCTGTTACCACACTCCTGTTTATCTTACTCGTAAAGCTGTGTATGCTAACTAAATTCTGCCCAGTCATAATTATGATTTCCATTGAGAAATGACCATTGATTAGGAAATGGAGCTCCTTTTATTGGAGCAGTGTGGGGGCTAGCCAGAGGTTAATGGGAACAAAAAACAGGCTGGCCTAGAATTCTTGATAGATTAATACCGTTTGCATGGTGGAGGTTAAGTGCTGAGTGGGCTGCCAAAGGAAACGCAAGTGTCTCAGACTGACTCCGGATAAACAGGAAGGTCAGAACAAGAGCAAAGAGAGCCTCCACGCCATTCCAGCTCACGTTCTCGGGGCTGGCATGCTCACTGTCTGGGGGCCAAGTTTCTCAGCTCTTGGCAGTTCACCTAAAGCAACTCTTTGAGAAGTTATGAAACATATGCTTCTACAGTACACTTGTCCTTGCCATGACCCATGATCAAAATGAGAATAAAAATAGCTAACACAAGGCCTTGGCCAATCAAATGATGCTCACTCTAAACAATTAATTTAATTGTACTGGTGTGTTCTGACCAAAAATTGTTACTGTCCACAGAGCTTTACAGGATCTGAGCCTGCCCCAGGGCTTACCACACCTATCAATCACTTAATTCCTTGACTCTTTTCTAACCCCTCAGATGAGTAAACATCTCAGAGCATTTTCCTGCTTCTATAGCCTATGTGGTCATTTTTCCAGTCCTGGAGCAACTTAACTCTATCCTTTTCTCTGACTCTAGTACTAAAGTGAGGATCTTATAGTGTTCTTCCCAGAAAACTCTATTTAAAGAATCATCTTCTTGGATAACTCTCTTTCTTCAACTTATTTGTTTATTTATTTATTCCTCTATCTTTCTCTTTGTCTCTCTCTGTGTGTCTCTGTCTCTCTCTCTCTGTCTGTCTCTCTTTCTCTCTCTCTCTCTCTCTCTCATCTTTCATGAGCAAAAAAAAAGAGAGACACTTATCTGTTGGTTATTGTCTTGCTGGTGCTGGAAACAGTGACTATTGTATGGTATTTGCTGTACAAAAAAAATGAAGTAATGATGACCCCAAAAAAATAGGTACAGATGACTTCAGTGGAAGCCAATTTTGCAGAAGGTAATTTATTAATATAATAAAACCAAAATGGCTTGAGCATAAATATCATAGCTAAAAGACACCTTTTCTGGAGGATGCAGTAGGGTTACTTATATTGTGGAGGCAACCAACAGCTGACTAGATATAAGGTCTGTTGAATAGGAGGGAATCCATGCCTATTATAGTAAGCCTAGCCAACTACCAGTCACAGATAGGAATCTACAACTGGCACACCCCTAAAACAGCATAATTTCTAACTTCATTCTTAATACTTGACCTTACACACATATATAAGTGTTGTTCTGAAACACTATGACCAAAGCAACTTGGGGAAGAAAGAGTTCATTTGGATTACCATTGTGCCTCTTTGTGATATTTGGTTGTCTGCAGATTCCTGGCCTGGATGCTTTAATACACTCCATTTGGCAGGCATGTAGCAAATAATCTTTCCTACATCTACAGGACAAGGAATTTTCTCCTTTTGGGGAAATTTTTGGAAATCTTTTCTGAATTTTTTTTTCCACTTATGTCTTTCTATAGGATACAGAAGACTTGCTGATA
Organism: Tokudaia tokunoshimensis; assembly: GCA_036184795.1. Classification (NCBI taxonomy): domain Eukaryota; kingdom Metazoa; phylum Chordata; class Mammalia; order Rodentia; family Muridae; genus Tokudaia; species Tokudaia tokunoshimensis. Next base: position 9,916,176 of record BTHU01000005.1, on the reverse strand, counting down.
AAGATTACTCTATCCATGCTCACTGAGAACAATGAAGACACAAGCAAACACCGAATTCCATTCCAGAATAAAAGTCAGGAGGAAAACAAAGCTCGCAGTTCCCTGTATTCATTGTTTCCATATTAAGGCATTGACATCATTATTAAGCTCTTACAAGGATGGATGGAAGACTCTTTTGTTTCCTAGTTACTGATATTTTGTTTAGAATTTTAAAGCTGGCTTGGCAGGTAAAAGTGCTTGCTAAGAAAACTTGACAACCTGCATTTGTTCTTCTCCTTGGAACCCATATAAAAGTCAGATGTGACACTCTGTAATCTCAGTACTCCTCCTGAGATAGGAGGCAGAGATAAAGAATCCTAACATGCTTGGAGCTAGCTAGCCAGTGTTTCTCAGCATACCATAAGGAAGATTCAATTGCAAACAAGATGGAAAGCAATGACATCTGACACTGTCCTCTGTCCTCCATGCACACCGTAACAAGTGGGGGTACCTTCACACATACACACACACACACACAGAGAGAGAGAGAGAGAGAGAGAGAGAGAGAGAGAGAGAAAGAGAGAGAGAGAGAGAGAGAGAGACAGAGACAGAGAGACAGAGAGAGAGACAGAGAAAGAGAGAGAGAGAGAGAGACAGAGACCAAGACAGAGACAGAGACAGACAGAGGAAGAGACAGAAAGAGACAAAAAGACAGAAAGACAGAGAGAGCGAGAGAGAGAGCGAGTACATATACAGAGAAATAAATGAATATTTAAAATGGTAATGCTAGATAACATGCTTTAAGCTAACATGCTGAAGGTTTTAACATTGGAATAAGTGATAATATTTGATAAAATTTTAAGTTATCTCACTGTTTTAAATTATGATTAACACCTACTTTCTATATATAAGAATGTATGAGACTAGAGAGAAGGCTCAGTGGTTAAGAGCACTAGCTGTCCTTGCAGAGGACCAGGTTTCACTTCCAGCACCCCCACAGTGGCTCAAACCCATCTGGAACTAGTTCCAGAGGATCCAATGACTCCTTCTGACCTTCAAAGGCACTGCATGAGCATGAAACATAAATACACAAGCAACTTGCCAATATGCATACAGAAATAGATAAGGAAATAATAAAAATATGGCCCTCATGTATAAAAGTAAACAAAAAACTACCAGTTCTGTGACTTTACATATTGATCCATCTTTTCCCCTTTGTAAAACTCTTTCCACATAACTAAGAGTAGGCGAACTAGACGAGAGATGTGAATGGAAATTCTACTATATTTAAATTATTTCCTGATGGGAAAATCTCACAATCAAACTCCAGATGACCCTGCAATTGGGCCACCAGAAAGTGCTTCTATCTTCTAGTTCTTTCCTATTCTTTTCTTCCTCTGTTTGTTTTCCCCCTCTTTGTCTGTCCTCTCTGCCCCACCTTCCCCTCCTCTTACTCTATTTTTGGCTTAGACATCAGATATTTGGTTTTTTCCCACTAGGGAAGTCTAGAGTCGTGGTGGAGGTAAACCAGCCTATTGATGAGGGCCGTCTCTCTTCCTGGTTGTCTTCTCTCTGTGTCTTCACAGGGCCTGCCCTCTGTCAGCATAACAGCAAGTGCAATCAAGCCCTCTGGTGTTTCTCTTCACAGTGAGCACTACGGCCACATAACTAGCACCATGTCTTCTAATGAACATTTTGAACACTGTGCTAAGTGCTAGGAACAGAGATAAGGGACACAGCAACTGTGAAAGCTAGCAGAGGAGACATAATTCAGTGCAGCAGGAAGATCTCATGCCAGAGGGACTCACAGGGAAGTGGATAAAGGGGATGGAGAGAGTTCAAGAGGGAGTGAGGCTGAGCTAGGGTCATCAAGGACCAAAGAAGATATTTGCGCAATAAAACACAAGTGTGCATTGCATGTGTGCACAAAGCTTCAAAGCATAAGACAGAGTGGCAGAGTTTAGAAAATGTTGATTATTTTTATCAGTTGGGGAAAGAAAAGGAAGGTTTAACCCAGAGATACAGTCAATTGAGTAACTTCTGCCTAAGGTTTTAAGAATAAGATTTTTTTTAGACCACTTTCTATTAAAAGTCCAAGTCTTGGCACAATATTGACCTTCTGGATCTAAAGCTGTGACCTACAGATTTTCATTATACCCTTAACATATATCTAAGAGTGCACAACGTCTAATTTGATTAAAGGCATTTGCTGAATGCCAGCAAATTAATCACATTTCTTTTATGTTTCTGGTTATAGTTTAAATCTATCAATATGATCAAATACAAAGTGAGAAAACACATGTTTTTAAACTATCCGTTTTACAAAAAAAAAAAAGTCATGTACAGAGTTTACATATCCTCTAAGAGGTGTCTGTTTCTTCTCTTGGTTATACATCTGCACAATCCACATTCCCACTGGCCTTCTAGCCAGAGATCATGCTAAATGCTATTCATGCTCATAGAAGCTGAAGTGGATGAGTACTAGAGCTAATTGGATGAGAGAAGCCAACTTATTCTATTTCACTGGCCAGGCTCACTTATCAGTAGTCATTCTCCTATAATCAGTAGTCAAGAAAAGTTTTTATAAAGAGTAAGACAGTATTTAGTCTTTGAATGTCATACAGTTTCTAGGCAACTACACTACTTAAATGACACACAAATGTCCATGTTCTAGTGAAATTTTGTTTACAAGAATGGACCATGGTTCTGAGTTGGTTTGCTGACTTCTGGAAGAAGGGCAGGAAGGGTAAAGAGCTAGTCTGCATCTCAGCCCAAGCAGTAAGGGCAAGAGCACGAATGAATTTAAGTTCTGCTGTTAAACGTACTCCATAGATAAGTTGAATTGAAGTAGCCTAGCTCGAATTCTTGCGTTCTCTCTAATTTACCAAGTAATTTCAGACTAACTGCTTAACCTCTTACATTTGTTAGTATTCAATATTCAATTCTTTTTGAAATTTAATTGGCAACCTAACTGTACTGAGAAGTGGAGCCTTTTTAAGAGGTGGTAAGGACAAGGGGAATTCTCCCCTCATGAAAGGATTAATATAAACTTGTCACTAGAGTGCACTGCAATGACATGACATTCCTAAGACTGACATCACCTCTCCTTGTCCTTCACACACCTCTTCTGCACATGCACACTTCTTGTTTCTACTTCTCTGCCACCATATGACATAGAACATAGCCTTCCCCAGAAGCCAAGAAATCACCTCACTTTCTAAGACTCTGGAACTCTCTGCCAAAAACCAACATCCTTTCTTTATATGTAACAGTCTCTGAAGTTCTGACACAGCAACAGAAAATGGTTGCAATCTTTGCCAGCTAGTATGAGCCTCAGAGCAGGTCAATGGGATCCTAGAGAAGCCTGGAGCTCATCCCAGATTCCCAGACCCATCCTGACCAGTGAATTCCTCAACTAGCACTTCATCTCTGACTGCTTATTTCTGTGCCAACATCACAATTTTAGCTTTAGCATATGTTTCAATGATAGAGCTAGTGTGCACAAAGCTCAATGCTTTATCCCCAGCACCACACCCACAGAGAGACAGACAGACAGAGACAGAGGGTCAGAGAGACAGAGATAGACAGAGACAGAGAGACAGGGAGACAGGGAGATAGAGAGACAGAGACTCAAGTTTTCACATCTAAATGAAAAATTTCAGTCTCTCAAATGAAAGAAATCCTAAGAAATTTAGCTTCAGGGCTAAATATAGGAGAAAGTATGCCCATTTAGAAATGATACATAAATGATTCTGGGCAACCTTACATCATAGAAGCCCAGTCTGGTTTCTTCCTCTATAAATCTCTTAATGCTCTACCCAACTCACCAAACTGTGTTGTACGGTAATGTGATGGTTGTTAATGGTGTCACATATGTTTAACTCCTAAAGTGGAGGAAAACATTTTATTTTGACAGAATTTATAATTTACAGTTCTCCCAGGATTGCTGGTACTATCATGTAGGCAGCTACTAGAAAACCATGGGATACTTCAAACCTAATTTTATCTCTGATTTTTACATTCAACTCATTGTCTTCATCCTGTCTGTGTATCTATAGCTTTACCATACACGAAGGGGAAGACAAGATCAGGCAAAATTATTCTTATCAGCAGCATGGCAGACTCTATGGCTTACACCTGTCATTCTAACACTCAGGATGCTAAGATAGGAAGATCTTGGGTTCAAAATTACCTGAGCAACACAGTTAGAACCTAACTCAAAAAATAATAAAATAAAAAAGTTCTAATATCAAGAACCTACCTAGTTAGATTTTTACTATATATAGAAAAATCTACTAATGTCGTTTTGTTCTTGAGTTTTGATCTTTTTGTATTTGCTTTTTTATTTTTTAAGGTAAAGCAAGTCAGAGGTTGTTGGCACTCCATGTGTCTCTTTTGCCAGTCCTGGCAAGTGTCCTTTACACTTTGACAGCTTTATCACCTGCAGTCAGCCTTTTCCAGAGCCAGGCAGGCATATTATTGGCAGCTGGTGTGTCGGCTCCTTGCATGCCTTTATTGCTGTTCTCATCTTTGTCTACAAAAGAAGAGGCTCTTTTACGGTTCTGGAGATAATTGATTCACTAGACTTTCCTCCAGTCTTTCAAAAAAAAAAAAAAGCTCCTCATCTTACAGCTTATTAGGATGGAAAGCATCTCCTGCAATTCGAGCAGTAGGGTAATTTTCCAGCCCTCATGAAGCCTCCCTTCTCCTACGTTACAATACAAGCTTCTTTCGGTGTTTTCTATACTGGGGGATGCCTGACATCAGTCATCACAGAACTGGAATTAAAAACCATCACCTTCTTCCAGTCTCACCACATGTTCTTTTAGAGCATACTTTTCCTAATCCAGAAATCAACTGCTGGCATCCTTAAAGAAAAAAATATGTAGATATAGCATACTGGTTCTTCCGATTTTTCATACGCATGTAGAAATTATTTCTCTTTGAAAAAAATAGACAACGTTTATTCTAGATCATATCTACTGTTTCTTCAACAATGGCTGGACTGGATACTCAGAGATTCTTAATAAACATTTCATGAATTGATCAATAATTGAAATAATGAATCCTAAATATCTACATGCAGGTTCTTCTGAGCCTCTATGTTTCATGGCACAAATGACTATGTTTGTCTAGTATTGGATTAAAATACCAGCCACAGCTATTGAAACTGCCACCAATATCCTTCTTAGAACAACATAAACAGAAAATTGACGAACAAAAGTCTAATTATTTTTGTTTAGAACATTACATCCTATAGTGTATCTACTAAATGTACCATCTCCATTTCCTTTGCTGTAAGTGAATAAAGCAAAAAGTCAATAACTCTTGGGCAGGTTCCTATTGCCCCTCAGTCTGTTAAGCGAAGGTAGCCAGAACTCTTAGATGATAAGTCACTCTCTACTCATAATTTTCTGACCCATTGTACATAGGATATAGATTGTTCATTTCATTTTACATTTTATAATGTCTAATGCCTGGATTATTGATGGAAGTTCTTAAATGGATTCCAGGGTATTAATACACAAAATATTGTTTGTGTGTGTAAAATATATCAACAAGGAAAGAAACCATAGCTTTGGTAACTGTTTCTCAAGTAATTTAGTGACCCAAGAGAGTCCTGGCTAACTGCTCTGAAGCATAGCTCCCTCTAATTTTTCTCTGCTTTGTGTGGCCTGGTGTGAGAGGTTTGAGAGGAACCATGGCTAGATTCATAGTTTTGGGGAGATTTGCTGGAGCACCGTAGACTCGAGATGTTAAACTACTCAAGGCTTCAGAATGATATTTTAGAGATTTAATATTGTGCTCAAAGAGCAAGACTATGTCAAGTGGTTGACAGTAATAAAACAGTGGGGTTATGAAAGAAGAAAAAATCTGTAACTGGAACTATGATACAGCATGTTGGGAGACATTCATGTCAGGTCATGGGGGTGGTTCAAAATGCTACAGGATCTTTCAGAAATTAAACAACCCTCCAAGGACTGGGGAAATAGACAAGGTCACATGAAAACTCAAGTAATGCAGAACAATGCATTCTCCTGGCAACAAAATCCAGCAGAACCATAGCAAGGACCTATGTGTGTGGCAGATGTAAGTAATTTCTTCCACAGTACAGGCCCTCTGAACTTACTGGTTTGCTGGAAGTATGGGTTCCTCTCCGCAACCTGTAGATGCTGAAGACATTATCCTTTGTTTTTCTCCTTTCAGCTTGGATCAATGTGCTCTCTTACTTTGGGCTGGAATTGAAGCCTGTTCTTTTCAGCAGCTTCTCCAAACCCACATGTGTTTCCTAAAAAATATACTATGCATAAAAACTGAAAATAATAGAAACTATTCACTTTTTGTTACTTAACTGAATATGTCTGTATGCATGCATGTGTGCATGTATGTATGTATTTATGTATGTTTGTACATGTGTATATATGTATGAATGAATATATGTATGCATATATGCATGTATATATGCATGTACATATGTATATACAACATAATTTGCTAAAATACAGGATGGAAAAGAAAACTCTTAAAAGTTAAAATATCAGATAAGTAAGAAACTAAGATTGCCTAAACTCCTCAATCTTCTTTCTTCTCAAATACAGAAAACAAAGTACAAAACCCAAAATCTCTTTTAGGAAAAAAAAATCTAGATTTTTATCTTGGCAGGTGATGAACAAGTTCTGGGAACCAAATGAAGATGGGGTTGGAGAACTGAAATGGTCTCAACTTGGGAAAGTACAAACTAATATATTCAGATAATTTGCCCCAATTACTTCCAAGATAGAATGAGGATTTTGCATTTTCAATTACTTGGAAAATTGACTTAAATTTCTATTTCTTGTTATAAGAATGGATCTGGGGAAAGCTATTTATTGGTCATGGTGGGGAATGAGTGTGGCAAAAAGCAGGTGAATCAGGAATGAACTGAGAAGGGGAAGTTTCTAATCGCTTTAAACAATCACTTTGCATAGATTAACAGTCGAGAAGATACCTTTATAAATGGAATATGTATTAGGCATCAGTAAAATTCAGAAAAAAAATAAAAGTGAATATTAAAAATAAAGCTAACCAGGTATCATTTCATTTTACATAAAATAGAGATTGCATTCCCAACTGGCCTGAAGTTAAGATAGCAATTTCCATTTACTGTGCTCCTTGAAGCAGCTTTAAAAGCCGGCTCGTCTGTTCAGTTGTAAAATGCCTGCTAGTTTTTGAAGGAGTGCTTTGGAGGGTGAGAAAAATTCAACTCTAAAATGGCTAAACGGCACCTTTATGAAGCTCACTGTGTCTACAGGATGAAGTATTCAGGCTGTTATCATGGGCCTGTATTTGCAGGGTGTGAGCAGACAGCTCCTACTCTGTATTGATGACTGCTTACTATGCCAGCACCTTTTATGTCACACAATAGGTAACACATCTGCAAAAGCTCTCTAAGAAACAGCAGAGGCAGCTGTTAGAATTCCACTTTTTCTGCACTGAAACCACCCCTTGTTGTGAGCCTTGTAAGGATGGTTACAGTCCTCTTACCTGATTCCTGCAGATGAGCGTCATACATATGAAAACTTCATTGGGGCATGTTGCTGACCTTCTGTTATTAATAAGGATTCTACCTCTTGTGAAGCAATAGAAGCCAAGCCATTACAGCTTATAGACCTTCTAATTCCCATCTATTAGGCAGTGGGACTCCCATTGGGTTGGAAAAGACTGAAATTTGCATGTCTATAGACTTTAACCAGAAACACTCATTTTTACATAAGAGGACATCTCAAGGTCGCGAAGGCCAAACGTCATGGTTCCTGGCCTCCTCTTTCCCCTTTCTAACCCAGATCTACACTTCTTGGAGAACCTGTGCTCCTTGCAATGAGCTCCCTATAAGAAAGCCAGACCCTATATACAGTTACAAAACCCAGACACTATTGTGAATGCCCACAAGTGCTGGCTGATCGGAGCCAGATATAGATATCACCTGGGAGGCTCTCCTAGTGCATGGCAAATACAAAGGGGGACACTCTCAGCCAGGCATTGAATTGAGCAAAGGGTCCCCAATGGGGGAGCTAGAGAAAGAACCCAAGGAGCTGAAGGGGTTTGCAGTGCCACAGGAGGAACAACAATATGAGTCACACAGTACTCCCAGAACTCCCAGGGACAAAATCATCAACTAAAGAGTACACATCTAGTTACCTATGGTTCCAGACACATAGAAAGCAGAGGATGGCCTTGTTAGACACCAAAGGGAGGAGAAGCCCTTGGTCCTGGAAAGACTTGATGCTGTAGCGTAGAGGAATACCTGGACAGGGAAGTGGGGGAGGGTTGGTTGGGGAAGGGGAGATGGCTTATGGGATTTTCTGGGGAGGGAGGAACCAGGAAAGGGGACAGCATTTGAAATGTAAATAAAGAATATATCTAACATATATCATATATCATATATATATATATATATATATATATATATAGAGAGAGAGAGAGAGAGAGAGAGAGAGAGAGAGAAAGAGAGAGAGGGAGGGACAGAGAATTTAAACAAAAAAAAAAGAAAGCCAGAACCCTTTGGTGAAGTCAGGGGCGGCACAGATTCTCCAGCAAGCTGGATGCCCAGCCGACAGCATTTAAGACACGGTAGCCCATAATCCTCTTATATTTTCTCATTAGAAATTTGTGTCTGTTTCTTTCAACTACTTACTGTAACAGTCTCTTCAACCTGGATGGCTCAAAGCAACAGGAATTTATTCTCAGACAGTTGCAGAAAACAGAAGTTTGAAGTCCAAGTGTCAACAGAGCTGCTCTGTCCCAGGGACCACGTGTTCTTTGCCTTTTCCTGTTTGGGTAACTAGTTACTGCCCAAACTCTGCCTTCATGGTCATAGGCCTCTTCTGTTCCTATTAACTCTTCTGCTCTTCCTATAAGGGCATATGGTGACATTTAAAATAGTCTTCTTGAGATTCTTAATAATTATATCTACAAAGGCCCCCTTTATAAACAAGGTAACATTTACAAGTTCCAGGGAATAGGACTTGGCGTATTTGAGTATCCATTATTCAGCCTACCACAATATCCAAGATACTAAACACTGGATAGCTGCAGGTTTTTGAGGACTGATTTTTACAGAGACTGGTACTTGCCAGGGGACGTGGACTACTGGATTGTTTAATGTTTTCTGTGCTGAGAAACTTCTTAGTGTCTGGAGACTTTGTTGAGTCTGGCCTTCCTTTGTTTTTCCTTTAGTCCAGTCACTCACTCACCTTTGTCCTCTCTCCCATTATCTTCCTATACCCAACACTCATGCATTACCGTTGTTGATCAGAGCAGAGTTTGTAAAATGCTTTACTTGACTCCTCTTAAGATGCACAGTCAAGAAAGTGAGGCAAAGCTCAGATTCTTTACGCCAAAATGAATACACTTTAGCCTCCTCCCAACAGCCTTCATCACCAAAATCTTCCCCAATGTGTCAGCCTGTTTTACACTTGTTGGTTTCCCTATTGAGAGATGAGCCAGCGTAAGAGAATGTGGCTGTGCATTTGTTTAAAATCCATTGCTCTGTCACCTGGCAAAGGTAAAGAATGGCAGATATTGGGGTTAATGGAGTATCTAAAAACCACACCCACACACAGAAACCTCAAAAAAACTCCTGCCAGGCAATAAACATAAAAGGATAATGACCAAATTTAGTACACTCTCCAATCGATATTCTCTTGACTTGAAATGGGGTAAGGGTTTGGATCTGGCCTTGCTTTCCAACTGTCATATTACAAAAAGGAAGAGGAAAAAGTTCAGTACGGCCACACTGTAGGAAAGAAGGCACATGTCACTACAGCAGAGTGAGGGGAGAGAGACGTGGAAGTCATGGCACGGACGGAAGATACCGATTCCTATCCGTCCATCAGTTGCCTTTGCTTTTCTGGCGCCTCTTTACACATCAGCATTCTGCTCCCCATGTGCAATTCTAGAATTTAAGGAAGTACATGGTATGCTATATGATCCTTAAGAGCGATTCGACTACTTCTAGTGTGAATGGATACATACAGAGGATAAGCATGTTTTGTGGGTGTATGTAATGATTTTCAATTTGGCAGCTTATGTTCAGGGGGATACCCTCAGTACCATAGCTGACTTCATGTTTACTAAATAAGCACTCTATAACTGAGTTACATGTCAACTCAGTAGTTTGTGATTTTTTTTTTACTTTATACCCTTTGACAATTATACAACTATAATGTGAGAGAAAGGTGCCACAACCAAATAGGCACTTTTTAAAAATTGCAAATGCCATCACATCCTGAGATGACTGTTATCAAAGCATATTTAAAACCTTGGTTATGGAAATGTTTTAAAGGTCACATGAAGACAGAATAGTCTTTATTAGTCAAGATAGGCTCTTTTATGTTGCAATAAAATATAAGTCTCCATGTCAAAAAATATCAAGGATTTGTTTCTGCCTGTGCTATGTGTAGGTCACCTGAAGCTCCTCACCACACTGCATTTTGGGGGTGCCTAGGTTGACATGATAGTCTTTGGGATAAGGAAAAAGTGACACAGAAAACCAGACCATGTCCCTTGCTCACAAGGCACCAAGCAGAGAATGTTACACGGCCACTGTTGAATTAAACAGATACATAACTCTCGACACAGATGGGCATAGAATTATAAGAAAATTCTGGTTCTCTCTTGGATTCTGTACTGGCTGGTTTTGTGTGTCAACTTGACACTGGCTGGAGTTATCACAGAGAAAGGAGCTTCACTTGGGGAAGTGCCCCATGAAATCCAGCTGTGGGGCATTTTCTCAGTTGGTGAGCAAGTGGGGAGGGCCCCTTGTGGGTAGTGCCATCCCTGGACTGGTAGTCTTCGGTTCTATAAGAAAGCAAGCAAGCAAGCCTGTAAGGAACATCCCTCCATGGCCTCTGCATCAGCTCCTGCTTCCTGACCTGCTTGAGGTCCAGTCCTGACTTCCTTTGGTGATGAACAGCAACTTGGAAGTGTAAGCTGAATAAACCCTTTCCTCCCCAACTTGTTTCTTGGTCATGATGTTTGTGCAGGAATAGAAACCCTGACTAAGACAGACTCCCCCCTCCCCCCAATAATCACCTGCTAGTGTTCAGGCGGGTCCTCCCCATCCAAGATGGACACACTGTTTTCAGTCAGCATAGCACTGATTCTGTATCATCCTCCCTAGGCCCTCCAGCTATTGGTCCACACTGTGTGCCCCAAAGACAATGGGAACAAGTCTCTACATTTTCTGAGGGACAACAGCACAAATAGCTTAGGCATCCAAACCCCTCAGCTACTTCTCATGTGTCCGGGCACTTGGGCTTTTCTCGATGCTTTTATTTTCTCAAGTTGCCCTCCTGGTAATAAATTTCCTTAGCCTTCTCTCTGCCTCATAGAACTTTCTGCATATTTGGCTTCTAGCAATATGTTTTTACCTTCAAATTTACTCCACTTGGCTTAAGCGTCTGTGACAATGCCTGCGGTCTCTCCCTCAATATTCAATGAACAAGATGCATCAGGAAGATACACAGCTATGGCACCTTAGGTATCTGTGTTGCATGGCACTGTTTGTACCTCATTAGTAAACATTTTCTTTAAATTATCTTGGATACTCATTAAATATTATCAGCTACTTAGAACCAAAGGATAATTATGAGTTTAATGAAGCGTGCACCAGCCTGCTCAAGTCTAACGTTTGTTTCTCTGCTGGGACCCCATTTTACTTTGCACTTATCCTTCAGCAAAGCTACTCTACAAAGTCACTTTGGCAATAAGAAGTATTTAATTAGATTAATGAATTTTTATCGCCTCTCCCAGGGATTAGGCTTGTTAAGTCCTGGCGACCAAAGAACAACAGATTTTTTTTTTATTCCTAAATGTTTGGAGATGCAGTCGTGGGACTGCTGTGGTGGTCCTCATGAGTCAGCCTGCTCTGGGCAGTTCTACCTGGGGTCCCTCGGTAGGCCAGGGATGTCTGGCAGAGACAACCTGCGCTGTCAGTTGAATCACAGAAATCAAAATGCAAATGAAATCATGTGCATCCCAGGCAGGGCCTTTAGGCAGCTGTCTTTCTGTCAGAGGCTGCTGCCTCACTGTGCCCTGAGAAAATGTGTCCCGCTTCCTTGATTTGCAGGTGGTGGAGAAAAAGAAGGCCCTCCGACTGGTATACTTCGAGCTCTTTACTCAGGCAAGGCTGTGCAGGACCAGTGGTTCCTCAAGTTACTGGTGTGAGGACTAACAGGAAGAGTGACTTCTTTTTTCCAGGAGCGTGTGCTATCCACTGAAAGCAACATACATATGTAAAATAATTTGGCATATTTCTCTAGTTAATGCTTTGAATTGTGGCAATATCTTTCATCTGGAAACTTCAAAGCACTTTACAAAACCCAGCTACAATTTTCCCCTGTCACATTCCCACAAGGCAGTTTTTAGGCAGGGATAGCCCCATTTAATAAATAGAAGAACTGAGGCACTAAAGCACAGATTGGGGTGACATAAAACAAATCAGCGCCACAACAAAAGGGCAGACTTGTGATGTGAAGACCCTCATTCTTTCAGAAGTGTGCAAACCCAAACGTGATCACAGAATCATCTCTCTGAACTGTAGACTGTCTCCCAGAAGGAGACAGAAACAGGGATTGGTCCTAAAAGGAAACAGGAGACTTCCTGAAATGATAAATATTTTATCAGAGCAGAAAGGGAAAAAAAATTCAAAAAGTGAGCTGGCGACATTAAAAGGAGCTTCATGCAACTCAGAGGGAAAGGCACACTGAAATATTAACAAGGAGGGAATCCCAAATTTAATCAATTTGTAAACATTTAGAGCTTATTATACAACACGCATAGTAGCCATATTATTTATTACCTGAACTGGGACATTTGCGGGAGTAAGGGGGATATATTAATAATCACATTCTCTGCGTCTCCTTCATCTCTGCAGTTAGGCTGCAAGCAGTGCTATAGCAACTCTTTAATAAGTGCTATCATCTCAGCTCTCTCCAAGTGTTACAAAGTCTTCACAGTGTGATGAAGAAACTCTAAGATAGAGGTTTCTTTAAAACCGAGGATGGAGAAGAACTTGCCATAATTGTAAAATATGAAACTGGATGTGTAGCTTTCTTCCCACGTAAACTGAGTCTTCTTTTCTCTGACTCCAGGTAGAAGAAATGATGCCTCACGACAGATTATACAGACCAGTTTGTGATCTGATCCTTCCCCTGTTTTCCAATGTTGTTAGCCAGTGTTCTCTGTTGTCTGTTTTCTTAGTTACTCTAACTCAAAACAGTTGCAAAGGAGGCAGAGCTGGGAGTGGTGGTGGCTGGAGACACAGACCTCTTCCACTGCCCTAACTCCGTTGATGCTTGCAGAGACAACTGAGAGTCCAGTTCCTACTCACTCTAGTGAGAAATCTAAATGAAAGCACTGTGGAGGCCCTTCAGGAAAATTCTGCTTCAGCGCTCACAGTACGAACTCGTGGCCACCTCTAGAGCACGTCCATTCTCCAAAATGTTCGACATGATAGCGTATCTCAGGCCTACATAGTTCCACTCTCCTGGTGCATGCTTACTCTCTGCATATTCTTATCATTCTTCATGCCTAAGAAGTGTTGCATGTTAGAAATCTTCATTTGTAATTAGAGATGTGGTTCAAGAAGGGAGAAGTGGCCAGTCTCCCCATTCCTAAAGACAATCTGTCAGGAGCAATGGTTCAGCAATGGAGGCTCAGTCACAAGCGAAGGGACAGACTCTGAAGAGACCTTAGACCTACGTGTAACCAGGAAGAAGAAACAAGTATGAGACTGCCAGAGAAAGAGACTAAATGCTATCTTTCTTTCTTTCATCTGTAGCCAAGCTGCAGTTTAAAGCTGGGGAACAATTGCATTTGTGCTGATATCATTGAGCACTGTGTTTGAATGGCAGGACTGATTCATCACAGTAGCCAGACCTGTCCTGGTTTGGAGAGCTCTTCCTCCAGTACAAGACAGCTCCCAGAGACTACTGCCAAGCCTTCCGTAAGCAATGCCGATGTCAGACTACCCCCTGCTGGCCAGAAAGAAAAGACAAGGGAAAACAGGTGCCTATCCTGCGGACAAGCTGGATACAACCCCAAGGGACTCGCTCGGCCTTCTAGTCCATCTTAGCTCTAAAGAGCATGAGTACAGAGGTGACCGCTCTGAGAAATCTAGACAAGTTTTTATCGTAGCATCACCATTGATGCAAGGGCTTGAAAACAGGAGACTATAATTTATGAAAAATCTAAACTGGATTTCAAATTAATGGACTTCAAATCAATGAATAATGCAGTTATTCTCTGTCTCTGTCTCTCTCTCTCTCTCTCTCTCTCTCTCTCTCACACACACACACACACACACACACACATGCACTACATACTTGGAATCATTGACTAACCACTGCCGTATCCCCTGCTGTAAACCAAGGTGGAACTACTGGTCACTAAGCCATATTCATAACCTCAATATACCTGTATTGCTATCCGGACATGATAAGAGCCCCAGTGTCGTCTGCTACGAAGGAAGGTGTTTCCTCAAGTCCAAAGAAAAGTCAAGCAATCTGCAGCAACTCTCTGAACTCCACAGTCATACTATATAATCTAAACCAATGTAGATTCAGAAATAAACATTTCCTTCCGGGTTTAGTTTATTTAACTGTTTAACTTTATTTGGGTACTCTGCTTTATTTTTTTTAAATTTACGGCAATTTTCGAACCAATTTTCCCAATTCTAAAACACAGTAAGTTATGAAATTAAGTACAAACTCAGTGAAGCTGATGAGAATTCATCTGGCTGCATCCTTACCAGAGAGGAATCATAGCTAAGACTCCATGATAATGATCAAATAGCCTGTAAGCAGCGTTGACCTCCCAGGTTCTAGTTGGCTTTATTTAAACAAACCTTATCCCTGGCCTTGAACTTGTCAGGCAATAGTACTGAAGGTAGATTACAATGACCACTGAGCAGTATGGCAGTGGTCTCCAAAATAGCTGTAATCAATTAATAGAACTTCACGCATTATCAATCCATTTGTTGTCCTTGGCTTCAGGAAAGCTCCAGAAACCTTAGTGCTCCATTTAAACTCCATCTAATTTCTGGGAAGATGACACATTACTAACACAACCACACATCCACTCATTAAATCTGCTGCTGGGTCTTAACTGGGCAGAGCAAACTCGAAGCAGTGCTGTCACTTGTAAAACTGTCCATCGCTAATGGGCACCCACCAGCAATGGCCAGACCTGCTCTCCACGGGGCAACAGAGATTAGAGTTGGGGGACATTAGCAGTTCACATCATCTCAAATAAATGGGAGGGGAGGGCATAGATTATAGTACTGGGGTCCAATGAGAAGACCAGTGCTAACTTTATAGTCAACATTTCTTTTAAGAGCAAGTAAGACCACCATAGGGGCCAGATGTCTACAACTTGCCCTCTCCCCTCTCTGGTCTTCTCTTGTTTAAAACATCATGGATAGACATTGTCCTTTAAACTAGGATCTGTGCGCATACATCTATGGACACATGCATGTAAAAAAAAATTTATCTGTCTTGAATGTTTAGTGACCTTGCAATTCTGACAAAGTCACAGAAAAGGTTCTGAAGCCACAAGTTTCAAGAATCCATACACTGCCCTGAAGAATGGGTTTATTCTCTATGAGCACAGGCATGAATGAGGCAAAACTTCATTCCTGTTGCCTTTATCTGTGTCCCTATGAGGTAAAAATGGGAATGTCTCCTTTCCTGGCAGAGGTGTATGCTAATGTTTGGACAATGTCTTGGTGGTGAAAAGCATTACATGCTCTTGGAGTAAGGTGCCAAGGGCACAGCAGTGTGGGAAGAGCTGGCTCCGTGTCTCCTGCTGATGGGTAATGCCCTCTGACAGTCTGTAAGGACCTGAGTGTCAGGTCTAATCCCATTTCCCTCTCCCTTCTTCACAGACATTGTTTCCCTAAAATGAAGAAGCGCTGACAGCCAGTAGGAGAAGAGAACAGCTCTCTAGGAGCCTGCCTTGGCACATGAGCAGTGCCCTGTTGCCAGGTTACTCACAGCTCAGCACGACAGCACAGTGAGCTCCAAGTTGCTCTCCATCACGAAGCTTAGCTCTAGATGAAGACTTGCATCTCTTAGCATCATCAAGAGAAGCTTTCATTTGCTAAATAATGAACCATCCAGGGTTAAGGAGATGCCTCAGCATGTAAAAGCACTCGGAGATGTAACTAACAGGATCCAAGTTGTAACTGACCTTCACTTGGGTACACACACACACACACACACATTAAATATAAACTAAATAAAAATAAGTAATAAATAATCTAAATAGACAAACATGCAGAAAGATCTTCAAAACTAAGAATCATAAGAAGAGAAACGTATAAGATGTTTTTGGTACTAATTCTTGAAATTCACGGAATGAACCCTCTAACCATACAATATCTTAGTTACCTCCGAGATCAATGTAGAGCCACTTTATCTTAGCTTGAGTATTTAAATGTAGTTGTCGTTTTTTAATTTGGTTGGGTTTTGCTTTGTTGTTGTTGTTTGTCTTTTGAGATAGCAGTTTCTAATCAGGATCATATGATCCACAGCTCAATTAATTCGTTCCATGCTAAATTGCCTCTCAGATAATGATGGCTACATTTATTGTACACTTGTGTGCCAGACTCCATGCACTGCAACATTAATTCCTCATGACACACTTGCAAGGAGGGCTCATGATCATCCCTGCTTATTGACGGGGACATGAGGAACTTGGAGACGGAATTGGAAGTCACTGGATGCCAGAGACTGCCCTCTTAGCAGCTATAGCACGCTTCATATAACAAGTTATGTGGCCATCACATCACATGCAGAGATTGTGTATGTAAACAGTTTATACATGTGTATCTACATGGCTGCACTTGTACATTCAGAGCTAGGTTCTTAAGAAAAGAAGGTGACCATTTCTAAACTCTTGAAAGAAGATGACGCCAAATCTATCACATAGATCATCTGATCAGCCAGTAAAAATCTGACTTTACTGTTCTATGTGTGGTGTAGTGAAATTCAACAAGCTTCACATCCTAACTACTGGTCTACACACTATATAATACTTTGTATATCAACAAAATGGTCTTACTACCTCTCATCAGCCTTTGATAAACCTTTCCCTTGAAGTTTGGCTTAGTATTTCTGTGTACTAATTTAGTATCCCAAATTATTATGGCCCAATAAATCTCTTTACTAAGGAGGAGTCAGAAAGATAGACAGGAATGTGCCTTTACATTCTGATATTACAGCGATGAGGCTAACCAGACATAAAATCTTCACTCCGGTTACTGAAATGCACCACGTCAATGGGCCAGCCCTCTCTTTCTCTGTAGCAAGGATGATGTTAATTTCTCATGAGTCACGTGTGAAGTGACCAGGGGAAGAAATACAATCAATCCACCGAGAAATTGGATCTGCAAAGGTACCTGGTAATGGAATGGAAATACCACAGACTCTGCTTACAGCTAAGGTCTTGACAACACCTATTCTGCTGGGCACTGAGAATTTTTTTTTTTTTTAAGAAAAAGAGAGGAAAGGGGAGAAGGATAAAGTGGAAATCTAATTTTGAGAAATAAGGATTAAAGGTTCCATTATTCATGCTGTTTTCACTGTATATATTGAGTTAACAGTATGTGATTTTACTGGATGAAAATGTGGGCCCCATGCAAGGAGAGTGTGGAGCAGATAAATCCCCACCGTGACAGTAATGAGGGAGGGTTAGTGTCTTGTCGGCATGAGGCTGTAAACAGTCCTGGGTTTTGAGCTGGTGTAATAAGTGGAGATTGTTCCTGGACTTACTGGGGAGCACAGATAGTTTCTGCCACAGGAAGAGCACCCCCCCTCCAGGTAGAGAGTCACAGCCCCCGCTATCTTCCTGCTTATCTGTCCTAATGTGGGAATTGTGGGTCCCAAAGTGCAAGCTTCTGCAGGGGGCAGGGCTGTAAACTCCTCTGAGTCCACTGCCTGCCTTCTTTTTATTTATTTATTTATTCTGACTCCATACTGTTTTGTCAATATTTGAGATGTAGGTGTCTCTCTCTACTATTCACCCCCTCCCTATCCCCAAGGTCAGGAGTCAGGAGAAGAAAAACCACTTATCAAGTTAAGTGAAGGAAACCCCAAGAAGTCCAAGGGTAGATCAATCCATGGAGGTAGGATGGGAAGAAAGAAAAAACATAATAAACTGATTTCTGAGCCCTGTAATAAGTCCTAATCCATGCTACTTTTCCAAGCCTTGAAGCCAGACTGCTAAAGATCTACCAGGAGAGAGAGGTAACTGTTCATCTAAATCTCATAATGGACCAGCTAGCAGGAAATCTGGGCGGTTAACCTCAACACTCACTGGTTCCTGTATTAAAAAGAGAAGGAAAAGGATCTTTCTTCTTTGCAAGAAGATACCATCTATTGGGTCCAAACATTTGAAGCTAATCACCTTATGACTGCATAGTGCTCACCACTCAAAATCCTGTCCTTCACCATTGTGGTGAAGACCAGCCAGTAAGAATGGTCAACGTGAGCTGAATCTAGGGGGATGTTTGAGAGAGAATGAGATATATGCATGGCATTAAAGTACTGCAACATAGTTCTTAGTCACAAGGAGCTAAGATTATATACTGGAGAATCCAGGCACCCATCTTCACAAAGTGATCAAAACTAGCTTCATCTATGAAGGGTGATGCCAGTCATTTGCCTCTATGTGGGTTATGAGACTAAATATGGGGCATAGTGGCAAATAATGGATTCATGAGAGAATATAAGCACAAGGAAGTATTCAACGGTATGAGAAATTTTCTATTGAGAGAGAGAGAGAGAGAGAGAGAGAGAGAGAGAGCATTACTCAATATTGTGGGGCAGAGCTCTCAGGCAATATCAAAGGAGGCCCAGAACACTACAATTCATTGCAGTTGCCTACCCTAACCAGGATTTGCTTCTAAGATGACAAATGGCACACAGGCCAGCATTGGGCCAACTAACAAAATGAGAACATGGTGTTAAGTTATACAGAAAGCATAGTATCTGAAATTATCTGAAACAGAGAGTTGTACTGTGACTGTATAGCAAAATATCCCTATGCTAAGAATATGCACAAAAGTAATTAAGGGTAAAGGACCATTATATAGTAAACAGTTCCAACACACACACATACACACACATGCACACACACACACACACACACACACACACACATATGTAGATTATAAGCCAATACTAATGATAGGTAAAAATTAATAGAAACTGGGTAATGTTATTTGTACTTTTTCCACTCCTGTAAGTTTTGGGTAGACTTGAAAGTATTTTAAGATTAAAAAAAGTATTCTTAAGAAGTAAGCCTTGGAGTCAAAACTGCATCTTCACTTTCTTCATTTGAGTAGGTGTATAAGCCTAAGGCCTTCAAGCAAAGACACATTTTTGTCCAGCCAACCTGAGTGTATCTGTGCCGCCCAGGCCTCTACTCAAGCCTGCCTGATCACTGACCAATAAAAGAGTTGTTCATGACCTTCATGTCCTTTCCTGACAAATTCATGGCAAAGGAAAAGGTAAATAAATAAACAAACAAACAAAGCTGTACACACCTTTTCATACCGTGTATGTCTCAACATCAGGATCCTGAGATGTTACAACGTTTGGAAATTCCAAGTCTGGGTAGAAGTGCTACAGTTTAATATTCTACAATAAACAAAGTATCTACAGAGATGACATTCTAAAACAACTCAGTTTAAGACATACAATATAGTTTTTAAAACTACATCCTTTGTTAACCGTATTATCACTGACCTTTCATTTAGACCACGGTCTTCTAATTTTTTTTCTGTACTGAAAATTCACAAGTATCCCAGTGAATGGCAACTCTGGCTCAATTCTTGGTTATGAGACCTGAAGCAGAATATTGAATTTCTAGCTATTTGACTTCCTTATTTTATGTGTTTGATAGAAATTATACGACTTTGGCTAGGCTCAGAGGTGGAAGTCCTCCTTGGGAAGCTCCTCTCCATCAACACGATAGGTAGGATTTCCCCAGCTGTCAGATTTGTTGCTGTTACTGCTGCTGTTGCTATTGTTGCTGTTGTTGCTGTCGTTGTTGCTGTTGCTGTTGCTGTTGTGTTTGGAACAGTGGCACTAGGTTGATGCACAACTGTGTCTGTGTTCATTAGTAGCTCAAGCAGTAAAATAAGAGCATCTAGTAGAAAGATTACCTATGAGGGAGCCAGCTAAGGTCCTGGCATGATGCCCTTCACTTTGGTGGGCCCTGTGAGAGGTCATCGAGCATGCATTTAGGAGCTCAGATACTTTCCACCTCAGCATCTTAGCTACCCCTCCACCACTTACCAAGCAAGCAACTGTTGGACTGTTGATGTTACTTCACCTCTCTAGTCCATGCTTCTTCTTAGGATTTTGGTAATCTCTAGTCCCAGCTGGGGGCAAAAGAAGGATGCAAACTTCAATATAGCTAGTAGGCTAGGTGAGGAAGTAATCAAAAGTGAAAGGGGTGTGGATTTTGTAGGTGTGGAAACTATGTTACACTTCTCAGAAAAATACTTGAATGCATGTGGCTCCCTACTTAACAGGTGATCACGAAGCTCTTTCTCACTCTTACCCCCTCTAACCACTGAAATAGGTATTCTTTGCCCTTTTGACTTCTCAGGCATAGAGACAAAAAGAGAAAGGGAGCCTTAATGCCTTGAGCCAGTGTATCCAACAATACATCCTGAATAAGAAGATACTTCATAGCGTGAGAGGCTACAGGATCACAATTTATTGAGTACTTACTGCTTGTAAGGCACTGTGGAAATGCTTCCCTTTTAATCCTTCTTACAATGCTTAAGCCAGACAGCATTATTTTCTCTATTACTCAGAGGAAGAAAACTGAGAATGTAGTCTACCCAAGTCTCATAACCAGTGACAGCTGAGATACACACTTGAGCAGCCAACTGTGGGCCTGACAGAGCTTCATACAT
This sequence comes from Tokudaia tokunoshimensis, assembly GCA_036184795.1. Classification (NCBI taxonomy): domain Eukaryota; kingdom Metazoa; phylum Chordata; class Mammalia; order Rodentia; family Muridae; genus Tokudaia; species Tokudaia tokunoshimensis. The sequence goes on along the minus strand of BTHU01000005.1, from coordinate 9,895,226 downwards.
TCAAAGTGCTCTTTAACAATGGTCCTACTGCATCTGGGTATCTCAGAATCAAAGAACCAGAGATAATTGCAACTGATTTCGTATAAAGATGAAATATCATGTAGGTCAGCCTCTGCCCACAGGCCTTTTTCTCTGAGTTTGGATGTGGTTCGAGCTTCTCCTTGCAGCAAGCTCCTGTCCCATGGGAAGAGTCTCTCCCTTCCACCTTCCAGAAACAGGTGAGAAATCGATCCCTTTCTTGTACCAGATGCTGAGATTGGCCCTAGATACCCTTTTTCTCATGTAATTGTCACAGGCCCTCTATGAGGTCAGTTTTATTAACCACATTTAAATGGTTGAGGAAACAGGAGCCCAAGAGGTTCAGGAGCTCACTGGTTGTCTACTGTGGTCCAGAGCCCACAGTCTTCTCACTGAACTGTGTGATTCCATTCTAATCTGAAAGGTGAACACTGTCATCAGAGCCTTTCCAACATGCCCCAAAGTCAGTGTTAAAATCGAGAGTCATCAGTTAGAGCTGTTCTTTAATTTTTCATTACATACATTCATGTATTGATTCATTCATTTGGGGACAGGACACATACCACAGCATGGGTGTGGAAGTCAGACAGACTCTTGCAAAACTTTGTGGCACTTGGCTCCCCTCAAACTCAGATTCTCTGACTTGATGGCAAGGACCTTCATCAGATGAGTCATCTCGCCAGGCTGAGAATTTTCCCATGCAGAACAAAGTCATCTCAAATAAATGAGCACTGCTAAACACAGTAGTCAGAAGGAAAAGTCACGGGGGAGGGAACTTTGTTTTATTTCTACAAACAACAGAAAACCTAAGGCTAGGATAAGACGTGGTGAGTAATGTGTAGAAAACATGGAGTGGGGGTTCCTCTGCAGACAAGATGGAGCTCCTCCTTCCATAGCTCACAGACCAGCCTCTGGGAAAGAGATTACTGTGAGCCCTGTGGCAGAGGATGCCTGTGTTGGTCCCGTGGATAGCGGATGTCAGTGTTTCCCTCATGAATTTGACAGAAGCCTGTACAAATGTTAAGAAGTAGGAAATACATTTTCTTTCTCTTCATGGCCAGCTAGTGAACACTGTCCAAGGATCGTTATTAAGAAAAGAAAAGAAAATGGGTGTGGCCATGAACTAGCACCTTTAACCCCAGCACGGGGGGGGGGGGGGGAGATAGGCAGAAGTCAAAGAACAAGCTCTGGATTCAACGAAGAGATCCTGTTGAAAAAAAAAAACTGATGAAGACATCCTGGTGTTGCCCTCTGTCCTCCAGAGGCACACACCTGGCTACATGCACCAGCACATAGGTATTCACATACATGAGCACATACAGCATACATATACACAAGCATGCAAGCTCCCATGTGTGCAAGCAAACCGTTTCCCCTACTCCAGTGTAATGGTCAGCAGCAGAATCAAAGGTCAGATTCCCCTACCTCTCACCTCGAGTGACACTTCCCAAGGTCCTTCTGATACTACCTCTGTTGAAGCCAAAACAGCACCTGAATTACACATTTCTTAAGACACACACCAGCCTCGCCTTTCCTTGTATTGGTCAGAATGCCTATTTCATTCCAAGGGTTTGCTGTGACATGTGTTCACATGGAGTGAACGGCCAGTTTGCCACGCTTACCCCGTCTGGCCAGACTTATGTCAGCCATCAGAGGCTTCCAAAACCCTCAATAGGAAAGTAGAATCATTCCATGGCAATCAGCGTCCTTTGAAATGATTTTCACTTCTCCAAAACATTTGAAGGAAATATTATTACCCACCCAATATCCATAAAGTATTCTTTATGGGGATTCTACTGTTCAGGAAAAATACATAGAGATGGTCCTAAAAACAAGGGCTTTGAGGAACATTGACCCAAAGATTTTATTCTGGTTTACCTCATTTACTCAATGGGGAAATGCCATTTTCTCCTAAGGAATGAGAATGAGAATAAGCAGTGTTGTTTACTCTGCTCACAGGAAGACAGCATGGAGGGCTGCCAGCCCTGGACTCCTCCTCATTCCAATGACCACACACACAGGCTGGGTCTATGTGGTGAAGAACTCTTACAGACACTTCTTGCATCCCTAGATTATTATCCTCACTGAGAATGAAATCAAAATTTCAAATCCAGAAGCACAATCTGAAAGTATCCTATGAAAGTCTTGGTGTGGATGCAATCACTCATAACACTCATAAAGAATGCAGTGAAACAATCGACTGTTAATATGGTAAAAGGGCCAACTGTCCTTATTGGTCTGTAGCAACATACTGGGCAGCTGCTACAGTGGTGGCTGATCTCTGAAAATGATCAATGTCTGTGAAAAACAAATGTAGGAGGAAATAAGTCAACCTCTGTCAGACAGGCGTAAGTCATGTGCCTGCCGAGTCCTCATAAGAATTGGATCCCTCATCTCTCTTCTGCTTCTCATATCTCCCATGGCTTCCTTCTCATACTCCCACATCCTAGATTTCCAACAAAGATTCCCTTGTTCTGAAGGACCAAACCAACACCAACTGCCTCTCTTTTGTTCTGCCCACATCCCTGAAATACTCTCCTAGAGTAACCACTTGCTGTTGCGAGGAAAAGGCGTGGCATGAAGGGGAGTGTAAGATTAGCTCTGTGCATCCAATGACTTTTCAGAAGTGGCTGAGCTAAGGCACCTATGGATCTTAGCCAAGGCCAGAGCTCCCCTTAATGACCAGCCTGTGGGGGAAAAGCAAGAGGAAGAGAGGGAGAGGAAGGGAGGGAAGAAGGCTGGGAGGCAGATAAAGAGAGAAAGAGGGAGAGGGACTGGAGAGGGAGAAAGAAAGTTTCTTATTGTCTTCTACTTCCATTTTTTAAAAAAGTCTTTGGGAAGTGCTAATCAATCCAACCCCTATTATGAACTACTCCCTAACTTTCCCTAACACCCCAATAGGACTCCACTTGTCAAGGTCACTTTGGGGTCCTCAGTGTGCACTGAACCAGGATTCTACATCTTCTCCTCATGTTAAGTGCCAGACTGCCACCATGTGCTCTCGGGACCTGTTTGAAAAATTCTATTTTTGGTTCTGCATTAAAGGATTGCATTTCTCCTGAAGGCCAGCTGTTGGCTGACTGCAGTGCCAAAAACATAGTCTTCTAAGTGCACTCCTGTGTTTCTTCATGCCGTTACTAATCCTCTGGCTGAGAACCAAGAGGAAGTCTCACTGGGGGCTTGTTTGCTTACTGGTAGGGCAAGACCCGGTATCTGCTTTCCCCAGGAGTACCTGGCAAACCAATGAGCCACAGAGCTCTCTAAAACACAGTAGAAACTGAATAGAAGGAAGCAAGTGTTATTTTCCAAAGCTGACAAAAGTCTTCTTACTCAGCATCCTTCCCAGGCAGAACAACTCAGACATAGCTCCCATCCACACTTTTTCTCCTCTTCCTCTTTTGAGTCTGACTCAAGTTTAGAGGACTCATGTCCTTCCCCTGGGCTCCATATCATATACTTTTGTGTTACAACCTAGAACTTAGTCATGCACCAAAGGCCCATATTAAAGACTTGGCTTCAGCCTGTATCCCTGGGGGTAGATTGATTAAGAAAGAGGCATCTAATGGAAGAAAGTTTGAGAACACCTTGGAGAGCCATATGGAGACCTTTTCTTTCTCTCTCTTTGCTTTGTTGTGGTAATGAGGTGAGCCGCTCTGTCTTGTGATCTCTCCATCATATGCTACATCAGAACAGACCCAAAGCAATGTAGCCAACTGACCATGGACTAAAGTCTCCAGGGCTGTGAACCAAACCGATCTTTCCTTCTTTCATGTTGTACTACTGGGATGTTTTATCATAGTGACTGAAAGCTGAATAACATGCCTGAGAGTTAGATATATCCACTAGCCATGACATCATTTCCATCTAGCCTTCAATCCATACTCAAGGCAATCCCTAACTATAGGACCTGACTTCCCTAGACAACATGATCAATGTACTTAATAAGGCATAATGAATCATAGACAAGTAACAGTGGCCAGGGAGGTATTTTTTTTATATATTTTTAAGACTATGAAGTATTTTCAAATCTCTTGAATTAAACATTAACCCTGTAAAATCAGGATACTTCATGCATTTAAAAAGTGAGTCAAACAAAGACTCTGCTCCCCTCCCCCATTTATTTAAATCACTGAGCTTATCCACTCAGAGCTGGCCTTCAGAGCAGCAAAGGATCACCTCCCTATACAACCACCCTAGTACTCCGCTCATAAGTAATTGGCCTGATCCCCTAAGGCACGGTGTCTGCAAACATGAATTAGTCAGCTATATAACACATTAACACAGATTAATTTATTTGGCATTTCTCCCAGGTAACTCTCCAGTTAAGATGCCTATCTAGAAACGATCCCTGATCCCTAAGAGATAGTCTAATAAACTCTGATGGCAGGAGGATCCGTGGGGTTGCTAACCAGCCTCATGAGGCATTGCAACACCTATACATTTTCTGTGAGTAGGCTGTTTGCCACATTTTCAGCAAAATTTATACGATGTTATTGATTTGCTTGAATAGTTTTACCTGAGAGCTAAGCAGAGGATATAGACCAACTTTAAATAATTTTTGGAACAAAGCAGATTATGTGTAAACAAATAGAAATTTTTGAGGTGGCCCTGAAAATAAACTCAAGCTCAGAGTCTGAAATAAATTGCAATATTCTGTGTGTGTCTTTCTATATATTTCCCCCTCTGATTGGTTTTTAAATGAATCTGTATTCATACGATAATTCAAAGATGTCTTCAGGCGAATGCTGTGTTATTTTCAGGTACAGAAAAAAACTTAGGCAGGCCAACAGTTATCGGAATGTCAGTCACTGTGTTCAAAGTGCAGACAGCCAGTATAAAATTTCCAGGGTAGTAGAACCTCGAAAATTAGTTTTAAAAAATTACAAGGCTAATGTTTATCTTTTGTTTTCAAAACTATGAATTAATTAAGGTGGTTTATTTATTGAGATGATAGGATCATACATAGAAAGATGACAGTGGATATAGATAGGTAGGTAGGTAGGTAGGTAGGTAGGTAGGTAGGTAGATATAGATAAATAGATGATAGATAGATAGATAGATAGATAGATAGATAGATAGATAGATAGATAGATGATAGATAGACAGACAGACAGACAGACAGACAGACAGATGGATGAAGGGTTAATACTGGCTTACCAGCTTACCGTTCCAGAGGGTTAGAGTCCATCATGGCCAAGAATGTATGGCATCAAGAACAGGAAGCTAAGAGGTCACATCTCAACTGCATGTAGGAAGCAGAGGGACAAAACTGAAAGGGGGTGATGTTATAAACTCTCAAAGCCTATTCTAGAGAAATGTTCCTCCTGAATGTATCTAAAGATTCCATAACGCACCCCCACCCCAAACAACACCAGCAACTAAGGACAACACATTCAAATATCTGAGCCTATTTGGGAGTGGAATGAGGACATTTTTCATGCAAAACTCCATGGGTAGGTAGGTGGGTGAGTGGATGGATAGATGGTATACTGCTTAGGGAATGCAAACCCACAACAGAATGCAAATGCTTTGAGAACAGGATCTGCCCGACATTTAGCACTCCTCTTCAGCTCCGCAGACAGAATTCCATGTTCCAGGAGTGTTCTTAAATACTTGTAGCCAACCGCACTTGAAACTGTGTTGCTTGGCCTATTATTGCAGAGCTTGTCCTATTTTACCTGAAGGACTTTTCTAATTAGAATGTTATAATCAAAAGTTAATCAGGCAGAACATTCATAATACTGTCTATAATTTTACTAGGAAAAGAATATATTTATTCTAGATATCATTTTCCTTCTTAGTCTATCTTTTCCAGCTTTGTAAAATTGAGGTTCTTAAATCAAAAGCTAATTTTTAGAATATGATAGTAAATATGTTTTCATAAATATTATTAAGATGGCATCTTTTAATTATAAAACATTTTAATACTTTTTTCTGAATTCTCAAGTGGGTAAAACCCTTCATTGTAGCATCTATTTAATTTATCAGATCCTTCTCTGGTTTAGCTAGAAATCAGCATAATTATAAAAAATGTTTATTACAAATATGATTTTCAATCATCACCTATTCAATTTGTATAAAGGTGTATACCTTCCAAACATAGCTATGGAACATTAGAATGAGCTTTCACGGACATATCAAAACTCTTTGCGTTGAGAAATCAAATCATGGAAATATCACAATTCTGAGAACATTTATATATTAAAAAGAAAAAAAGTAGAAGAGGAGGAATCCCCAGGCAGAGAGAACTCAAAAAAATGTCACAGAACTTAGGGGAGAAAAAAAATCATAGTTTAATTTTTCGTCTGGTATGACCTCTGTCTTCTTGGCATGCTTCATGAACTAGGAGATGAAGTTTCAATCATGCTGGATACTTTGCAGTAAATAAATGTGACTTGAGATGTGATAATATAAACACTCTTCCCACTGAATTCCAACCCGTTCAGTCATAGTAAGAATTCATTGACTGTCCTTAATGGCCCTTTAAAAACATGAGCACGTGGTCCTTCACGTTCATGCAGTCTGTATATTTTGATATATTTGCACCAGCACATGCATTCTCCAGACCAGGAGCTGAACAAATGACAACGCAGGGGCCTGGGCACAACACACAGTGGGCCTTGCCCAGGCCCGACACTTGCTCTACTTCCCTGAGGGCCGGAAAGCAAGTAAATGGTAGAGTGGTGGGGGAGAGAAAGAAATGAGCAAATGGGTAATGGGGAGATGGAAGGAAGGTAGAAATGGAGACAGGGAGGTGGCTGCTGCTCTTGCTCCTTGGGAAACGGTGAATGACACTGTCCATCAATAGAGCCAGGAACAAATGCCAGGTGCCCATGGGCCTAGGCATCTTCCTTTAAAGACACCCAACCACTGTGTGTGTGGCTGTGACTCCCAGAGTTGTACCTGCAGAGTGGAGACCCACAACTGACTCCACGTGTTCTGCTGTGTATACTTCTATGGGCCCACGTGCTAAATCTCTCTGGTTGGCTGTGGTAGAGGTTAGCCCTGAGACTAGACAGCTCCATATTGAATTACAGTTTTTCTGTGCTGTGTTTAACTTTGGCCAGGGATTTATTTCCTTTGGAATATTTGTATTGGACAAACATTTAACCATCCTATCCTTCAAAAGAAGATTTCACCGTTTATATGGCATCACTGTGTGATAAGCAAGTATGTGATAGGAGAGAAAGATGGGAGAGAGAGAGAGAATCAGAACAGTTTGTGCACTGTGCAGAGGGGTGGAATTGGAGACTCCAAAGTGGAAAGGAACAGCCTAATATAAGTAGCCTGTGCTACCGTCTGAGACCATGGTGAAGTCCCTGCTCATTCTACCTCTGAGGGTCATGTTCGTGGTCCTGGAGCAGTAGGCGTCTGTGTTAATGTCTGTAGTCCATGTTATCACCAAAGGCCATGAGGAAAGGACTGGTCTGACTGCTGCCTTGGGCCATATAGGTGTTCAAAGACTGTGCATAGTTGTTCCCTATGCTCTCCTGGGCAGCATGGGAGAATGGAAGTGCTGGTCCCTGGCCTCACCCCTCAACAGCCCTGCAGTGGTGTGGGCTCAAGAGAAATACCCCTCTTTCACCACCTCTCAAATATGGGAGGCAGGAAAGTTGGAACCACCCCTTGGATGGGCAAGGCAGGAGACCTGGTCCTGCCCCTAGCTGGATACAGATTAGCAAGGATGTTGGAGAAATTACCTCCCATCACACTCCCATGCCTACTCCCCCTTACCTCCTGTGTTAGACAGGAGAACTGGCCCCACCCCTTACCAGCAGTGGCACTCCAGTGAACTGCCCCTGCCCCTTTACCAGTAAGTGCTGGAGAGCGGGCCCTGATGGCCTGGATGTGGGGGCAGCAGCCCCCCTTCCCTGTCACAGACAGGAGTGCTGGCCCAGTCCCTCACCTAGGTAAAACAGGACAGCTGCCCCTGGTCGTGCTAGTTTGGCAACCTGACAACCTGACCACCCAGCTACCACCCAGGCCCAGATCTAGGACTTTGAGCTAGTCCATCCCAACATATCTATGAACTTCTGTTGTGCATGAAGAGGCCAGTCCTGCAGAGCTAACGCTATGGGATCTCCATGACAACAGGATACCTGAGATGAATCCCAGTGAGCATCCAGTATTAAAAAGGTGGCAGAGGCCAGAAGCTTTGACCCAAACAATGAAAATTCTCAAGTGAAGCTATTTGGACAAAAGTGTATACACACCATGATATACTGCAGCTTCCGTGGCTAGATGTTTTTGTTTTTTGTTGTTGTTGTTTATTGTTTTTGTTTTGGTTTTTTTTTTGCTTTGTTTTGTTTCTTTTGTTTTCTTTGGGGGCATTAAAGAGTGGAGGGAGAATATAGAGGGATTGGGAGATGAGTGGGATTAGGGTGCATGATGTGAATTCCCAAGGAATCAACTAAAAAGTTGTTTTTTTAAAAAAAAAATGATGAAATAGACGTAATCCCTGTACACACACCTCCACAAGGTTACATTCTCTCAGAGATAAGACTTAAACGTGTTAGTTAAGGGAAAATAAAAAAGAACTGTATCTATCCAGGAGAGGAAAGTATCACAGGATTAGTGAAAGAGCAAAGTGGAATTTGGGTGGGAGTTCTCACAAGATGTCTCCTACAAGCTGACACTTGAGCAAAGCTGAGGTAAAACTGTGACCAGGATGAAGGGCAGCTGCAGCAAGATATCTGGCTACTCCTTTCTTCCCTTTAAACAACCACAGTTCTCAGGAGATCCAAAAGTCACCTAAATCCCAAATTCCACTGGTTTCTGAATGACCCTCCTCCTGCTAGGTAGGCATAACAAACAGCATGCTTTCAAGCTAAGTGGGCACAGACCTATGAGGAGACTGTCCAATGTAATTCTGGAAAGATTTAGTCTTTAGTGGATAGCTCAGGTTGTAAAAAGGCAAACCTGTTTAGGCCTCTTATGGAAGGAATGGTTTACAGAACACCGTACCCCACCATCCAAATACCTCATGGGTTCTTCTGCACAGGTACTGGATCTGTTGTCTCATCCTGGCACTAAGACAACTTTGAGCCAGCTCTACAGAATCTAGCCAAAGAAAATGGCCCCCCACAAGGTGATGTCTGACCCCGTAAAAGTCACTATGCAAACAAAAGCATGCTTATTCCTCTTTGCAATACTGTGCTACCAATCCTACAGAATCAAAAACACTCAGCCCTTGACAACATGCCCAGGCTCACACCAGAAGTTAGCATTTGGCTGCATCCAGGTCCCATGGGCCTCCACTGTTCAAATCTGCACCTGCACAAGTATCCTTGTCTCCCTGAGAGATGACTGGAGATAAAAATGAAGCAAGCACGGCACATATTCTCTGTTTCCTGGCACTCAACTTCTCACTTAACTTAGCAGGGGTCATGTCAGTGGGTGGCTAAGTAATTCAAGAAAAGTCCCTGCTATTGACAATGACTTCTGATCCCAGCAAGTTGAAACTCTGGAAGGGGAGGGCTGGACAGCTATTCTATCCCCAGGGCACTAAAGCAAGCCTTTCTTATTTATCTATGTGATGGCTATTCTTGGTTGTCGATTTCACTACTTCTGAAATTAACTAAATCCTCAATATGGCTGGGCACATCTGTGAGGATTTCTGCTTAATTGGGCCATGTAAAGTAGAAAGATCCACTTCACACCCCAATCTTTGATGTTGGAAAACACACCTTTAATACAGATGTTTTGAGGTGGGAACACCTACCTCTAATCTGGACCACATCTTTTTGCCTGGATCCCTCTGTCCTCTCCAGCAAGTGCATTCCTTCACTGGGAATAGGGCTTCTTCTTCAGGATTCTGGCATTTACTGCAGAACAGCTGAGACATTATCCTTGGGCATTCTGTACATAGGCAGCCACTGTTGTATTAGCTGGGCCAGAGCCTGTAAGTCATTCTAGTAAATTTCCTTTACATACATGTGTGTGTGTGTGTATGTGTGCAGAATTTCATTTCTTCATGCTTTAAGGATAGACTGTTCCTTTCTGCACGTCTATCAGAAAGAGAATGCAATCGTCTACCAGATTAAAAAGTAATTTTTGTAATGAGAAAAACTATTTACAGCTTAACTTTCTACTTATATACCCGCAAAAGAGCACAAACACCAATACTCAACTAAAGACCAAAACTGTGCTCCATTTAATGCTTCTAATGTTCTGCTCTTAAAAATCTTTAAAGACTGAGATTCTCATGCAAGAACACTTACTGCTATCTGAGATACAACCTATATAAAGTTATTCAGGAATACATTTAACAACATATATGTGGTGACGGTTACGGGACTGCATAGTAATTGGACATTAAGATTAAAGATGACCCACATAAATTACAGAAAAATGGAAAGGTCACATTATTCCCTCCTCTCTGCCACTGGTCCCCACATGACCACCTGCAGGCCACCCGTGTCTGATCTTCCTTTTGAAATGATAAATCCACGCCCTCTTTCATAGATCTGCTATATGAAGAGGCTTTGTATCAAGGGTCTGAAGTTCAAATGCCTTCACAAGTGAACAAGAAAGTTTGTGAATAAGGTAATGGAAGTTTGGATATGAGGAAATTAATATTTTATCCGCAAACCTTTAGAATATCTCCTACTGCTGTGAGCCATGTGTGCCACCCTTTGTCACCTCGCACCCCTAGAAAAAGCATCTGTTACAACATGAAGCCCCAGTGGACTGGATAATACTGCCCAGATCTTAATGCTCCCTTTGGTTTGCACATGGAGCAAAAAGGTCAAAGAAAGGTGTTTCCTATTGGCTGGGGCTTCACCCTTCCCACATATTAGCTAGTCTCATGTCAACACTAACTGTACTCTTTCACTTATTTCCTCAGTTAGCAAAATTCATATTCAGTATGTACTAGCAACTGGCTCCAACATCAAAAACACAAAATTGAGTAAGTAGCTCACAGTTTGGAGGAATAGATTTAAGAATTATTTTAATGGCCCAGAAAGTACATCAAAATATTCCCGAAAATCCAAATATGAAAACCAATCCCTCACCACCCAGAAGCTCAGGATGTAAGTTTCTAGGGAAATATATTGTGAATGTTCCTCTCCTTCCTTTCAAACCTCAAGGGCCATACAGAGGACAAGCCAGTATCTGAAGTTTGGAAACTGCAGTAGACATTACCTCATGCTACATGGCTTTCTTGTTCAGTGTCTCCAAGAGAAATGGGACTTCAAGAACATTCCATTCTGCCAGCAGTTAGGTGATATATTTGAAATGGCCCAATTCTGGAGCACTCTAATGAGTGACATTTATAAAATGTCCTTGTCCTCCTCGAATCAAATGATATTGAGATTTCTTTTATCCTGCATGCCACCAGACCTTGCTTCGTGTTTATATGGCCAGAATCTTGAGCCAGTCACTCCACTCCATTCCTGCACTTACTATTTCGCTACTGAAATGCAAAGTCCCCTGGGTAATTCCAGGCAATTTCTTTACCCAGAGATCATCTCTGGCCACAGTACAGCTCAGCTGCAACCCATGCTGTGTGTGCTGCATAATACTGTAACATTTTCAGAGTCGGGGAAGATTTATTCAGTGATCAACTGCTTCAGCATCCGAATCACTCCTGAGACAGTCTGTTAAAGAGGGGACCTTGAGGGAACTGAAAATGTAAGCAAGAAGTGGAATAATTCCTCATTCCTTTTTAACTCCTTAAGCACCATAAGAAAACATCAGCTTTTTAAATGTCTGAAAAAGAAAGTGGTCTTAATAAATTCCTATAAAACAGTGGCAGTGTTTATCTGAATGGGGTGAAATTAAAGATGATTCCTAGTTTTTTTTATTTTTCTACAATAAATGTTAAGTATATACTAAGAAAATATTTTAATGTATATAGTTATATGCTGTCCTTCCAAAAGATGTTGCATTTAAAATAAACTATGCCATTGTTGTCTGGGGAATTTGCTCAGCATGTGTAACACTTGCACCACCCATACAAAACATAGAAGGGTTAGGTACAGCCAGGAAGTACAGAGGAGGTGTACTTAAAATCGGTGTTCACAGGGATTGATAATAATTGCACTTACTACTGCAGACTCTGTAAACTTGTAAGACTCAAACCTGTTTACTTACAAATCCAGGGCCAGCGTTTTCATTCATGGGTTGTGTGCTTACCTAAAATGGAAGGGGCCCAGTGCTACCAAATAAAATCTTCAAATGTTTACAACAGTAATTCAGAACTAACCGTGCTCAAAGAGTGTACAAACACTACGGTATAGTCACAGATTGAGGAGGTCCTAACAAAATGAGAATCTAACCTCCCTCCGACCCTACAGTAGAAATGAAAATAGTGAAGGAAAACTGAACGGGAAGATGACAAAAATCCTTGGCGACTCTTATCTCTCCACTTCTGTGGAAGAAATGAGCAAACCGACAACAAACCCACCTAGCCACAGCTTGGCTTATTTTTGATCTCAAGGTAAGGGTAAGCAGCCTCGGTATAGACACAGCCTTCCTCTGACTCGGTATAGTCAATGTTCACGTATCTACTTTGATAGAATCCCCCTTTTCAGAGAAAACAAATGTGTCCTGTGAGTCAGCTGGTGAATGTGTTTATTTGATGACAGGACTTCTGGCCCTTTTGTCATCTAATCTCACATTTACACAGTTGAGAGCAAAATGAACAAGAGCCTAAAGCCTAGTGTGATGGACAAGGATGACCAGCACTGACAGACCTGGTGACACAGGACAAGCAAAGGGTCTTCCCAACAGACGCTACCCTGAAGGAAGTCAGATGGTCATAAACTATACATCATAGGTAGAGAGACAAACTTTTTATATCAAACAACTGCATGCTAAATAGCATTCCTGTCAAAAGGCAGTCAACCACACACTTTATTTTGTTTAAATTTCTAACATTAAGGGTGATCATTTGTCACTTTAAGAAGAAAAGCCTCACAATTAGAAAAGACCAAACCTGGGTCCCTCCTGTGAACTGAAACAGACATTAAGTTTAAAGCTCTTTGTGGAAATTCAAACTATTGTTTTCATGGATATAACAAAAGCTGAAATAACTCACAATCTTTGATTGCATAGAATAAAAGGCACTCTCGTTAATTAGCAGGCTAATCTTTTTACCAGGTGGACATTAGCCAGGATTTGATCTTTAATTATGACATGTACAACAACCAACCCAGAAACTTACAAATATCAGGATCAAAGCTTAATCTTTTTTCCACTAGTACTTGTGAGAAAGAAAAATAAGACTTGAAATTTTAAGAAGGAAAAAGAAAAGAAAGAAAGAACCAGCTTCAGAGAAGGGGAAAGAAGTCATTTCCTGGGACTCGTTTTTCTCTGACAGAATGCACAGTACAGTGTGCTCTTCACCCATCCTGGGAAGCTTCCTCCTGTGATGAGCGTGCCCCGGTGTATCTGGTGTATCGCCTGATCTCAACAGATGCATCAAGGACAACACTTGAAAATCAATTTGCCCTCTGAAAGGGGGAACCGAACAAAGATTTTAGAGCTAGATAGGTGCACGTATAGTTTTAGAGTTTTTAAATCCCTTTAAAGGAATGTTTCACTAACGTTATCAGAGATGACATTATTTCCTCCTGTTCTAATCATGTCTTGCAATTTATTGAGGATTTCTTAATAAAAGGAGAGAGAAACAAAATGGAGAAGGGGAGAAGGGGAGGGGGAAGTGGAAAAAAGAAAGAAGGAGGGGATAAAGAAAGCAAGTAGAGACCAAACCCTTACAATTCTACCATAACGCTCCTACCAAGTAGTTACACTGAAATATCTGCAGAATAGTCAATATTCTTCTGAATTGCCGAAAACCACCACCAGTGAGCCTCTCTCTGTCTCTGACTCTCTCGCTACACACACACACACACACACACACACACACACACACACACACACACACACGGCCAGTGGCTCTTCATTTGTTCATTTACTCCTTTCTAATGCCATATAATTTCATGTTAAGGCCAATTAAATATTCACTTGAATTTATGAATAAATGTTGATGTGCAATGTGTACAAGCCAAAGACCCTCTGCAGAGGTTTGTAGCCAAATAATCATTTTCTTCTGTCAATCAACTCTACACTCCAAGTTTTCTGTACAGTCCTCATGTATTTCCTATCTAATCGGATTGATAGCGAGGTGTTTTCTGGTTTGTTTCACGAGCCTTATCCAAAACAGCACAGTTTTCCTTCGCTTTACTCAGTTGTGGGTAACTTGCATGGCAGCACATTCATGAGCAGTGTGCCGTCCTGGCAGTCTTGGCGATTACCTGTAAGTCAGAGGCTCCCTGCTTTTCTGCTGTTGGCAGGCAGCTCACCCAGCAGCAAGGCAGCTGCTCTGATCATGTGCTTCTTCCAAGCTCTGCAACATTTCACTGTTAGGTGGCAGCACTGGCGACCTCTGGCATGACCCTCAGTGAAGTGAAACCCATTTCAAGAGCTGTCTTCTCAACTGTGACATATCATAGTCAAAACCAAGGGACTGTGACCTGCCAATCACAGCAGTGAGAGGCCCGAGGGCCACATGTCACAGGATGCAGGATTTGGCAGCCCCTTCTGACTTGGAGAATGAGTAATTCCTGTCAGGAAGCTTCTCTCACCCGGGAGTGGCAGAAATACTCCTCTTTTCATTCTCACTTGCGACTTGCTTTGTCATGGATTTGGGTGACTTAAATAGGAAAATTAGTTCCCATGTAGTTTCTGTCTGTAGTTAGGGTAGGCAGTTATTGATCTGTTCAATCTACAATTCCCCAGGAAAGATCACTGTTCTGCTTCCAAGAGTGTATGTGGTTGTTGTAATTGAGGGTTTGACCATGAGCACACTACAGGAAATGTGACATACACCAGGGACCATATTTCTCCTCAAATGTAAATCAATCCACTAAGTTGCTAAGCCCCAACTCAAAGCCTTACCAAGGCTTTCACCAAGCCAGTTCTCACCAAACCAACAGCTCCAAGGCTCAAATGAAAAAGCTTGTGGAAATGCGCAAATGTGAACGTACCCTACAAGTACTGTTGCTGACAGTCAGAGTATCTGACTCTTCAGTTTTTCAGCTGGTACCTAGTGTGCTTTTTTTAGAGTTGGCCTGTGGATCAAGAACTTTGGCCATGACAACGAATGAAACCTAGAGAGTATCTGTGTTAGAAGATCTAGGATCAGGCCTGGGAATTATATTTTCTTTCTTTTTAACACTTTTAATTTTTTTTAGTTATATGTATATTTATGTGTATTCAAGTATGGGTTTATGCACATACTGAAGTGTCCATGGTGGCCAGAGGAGAGCATTGGGTCCCCTGGAGCTCAAGTTATAGGTTGATGTGAGCTATCCAATGTAGGTACTGAGAAATGGAACTAAGTCTTCTTTAAGAACAATGGACGTACTTAGCTATCCAACCATCTCTTCAGCCCTGAGAAGTACATTTCTAATAAGCTGCTAAGAGATTGACTTAGTCTAAGTTCTACTGCTATAATGAAATACCCAAGTCTGGGAGTTTCATAAAGAAAATAGGTTTATTTCATTCACAGTTTTGGAGTTTTAAGAGAATGGTACCAACATCTTCTCAGACCCAGTGAGGACTGTTTTGGTTGTATCATCACATGGTTGGTGAGCTCATAGTGGGAATGTGTAAGAAGGAAAGATCACCTGGTAAGACAGGAAGCCTGAGGAAAAGATGGGGGAGAGGGAGTATAAGGTTACTTGTTAAACCAACCTTCTCAAGGAAATTGACTAACTCTATTCCCTACCCATAACTACTTTAATCCTTCCAAGGACAGAATCCTCTATGACCTTACCATTTCCCCCAAAGACTTTACTCCTTTGGGCAGAGGTTCTCAAATCTCCGAATGCTACAAACCCATTAACACAGTTCCTCATGTTGTGATGACCCCCAACCATAAACTTATTTTGTTGCTACTCCACAACTGTAATTTTGATACTGTTGTGAATCATAACGTAAATATCTATGTTTTCCAATGGTCTTAGATGACCCCTGTGAAAGACTCATTCAACCTCCAAAGGGGTCAAGACCTACAGGTTGAGAACCACTGCCTTGGGGTTTCCACATCTCAACATTGCCACATTGAGAAATGAGCCCTTTAGGAATTAAGTCATATTTGAACCACAGCTATGAAACTGGTAGCTGCTCTGGGGACTTCCCTTGAAGAATCATGGCTATAAATATAAGGAATTTCATTCATAATAATGCAAGTTATTTTAGAGAAGTAAAATCAAATTCATTCTATGGAGAAAATGTGATGCCAAATGTCTGTGCAGAGGAAGGATCAGGCATGTTGGTTCTAATCTCACTAGAAGGTGAGTATGAGGTCAGTTACCTAGTGTCATGGGCTGCTTCATCAATAACAAAAGTAGAACCAGATTTTGTTCCATGTTATAAGTGGATTCTTTCCAGGCAACCCAATACTACAGTTAGACCACACAGACTTCCTGTCTGGGAAAATCTATTTTCACTATTTTTGGCATGGAAAAAGATCCCATATTTGGTCTTTTTCAGGGAAAGTAATGCTCAGATTAACACTCTACTCACTTGCCCTAAGAGAGGACAGAAGACATCAAGGGACAAAACACAACCCAGCAACAATTTACCCATAGCTTTCCAAGGAATGGAAATTTCACTAACCGAGTCTGGTGACTTAGCCGACCTGGCAGTGATGTTTAAACTCTGTATCTGGTGTCTTGCCCCCTACCCAGGAGATTCTGGAGTGGCGTGCTTTTCTGCCTGAAATTTAACAGCATCTGCTTTCAACAAGCATTCCAGTTTCCCTTGTGCTTGGCAGAGGCTGAGCCTGCACTTACCCCGGAAGCACGGGCCAGCGTCTGGGATAAGATAGAAACATTCTGCTCTCTTTTTAGGAACATCTCTGCACTAGAACTGTCTGGTAAACTGACCAGCTGCCGCTCACTGCTGTTTAATCTGCTCTCTGCTGGCTCGCAAGCAGAGAAGCTTCTACCCTCGGCTGTGTGAAGATTCTAATGTCCTCTTCAGAACTAAGAACTTACAAATGGATAGCCAAAACACTCAGCCTTCATTTGGAACAAATACAAGCACATACATTTGATTTTGAATTTGAAAACATGAAGAAACAAGATTGTTCTTAGCATCGTTAATTTAGATGGGCTCTTGGAGTCCAGTACCTTAAATATATGTTCTTTTCTAAAGCTTTTGAAAATGCACAATTTTAATTATAGAATTATAATGACATGCCTTGTTAATTATTTCTTTTCCTAAGAACTAACACGTGTCGATCAGAAGAAGGAAAACAACAATAACCAACAGACTTCTGAGAATCATGCATAAATATATACAAAATATTATAAATATTGTCTATACTAGCAACAACAGTTCTAGAAAGATCTAAATATAAGTAATATGTGTCACTTTCTTTGTATCTTTATAGATACACTACACCGTATTCAATTTAAGTCTTTTTAAATATTTATTTATTTATTTATATTTACATATTTCTTAATATGATCTTACTATGTAGCCCTGGCTGGTTTGGAACATACTATACAGATCAGGTTGGCCTGAACTCATGAAGATCTGCCTGTTCCTGCCTCTCAAATGCTTGGATTAAAGGCATGTACCACCACTCCTATCCACTTTAATTATTTAACAAATAAATTGTGAAATTGCTCACAACCCCTTCCAAAAGACAGCTCTCATGAAATAGTGCAAGCTGGCTCCAGCCCAGCACTGAATAGAGAAGGAAGAATGTGCTTGTGGCAAAATCATCCGTTACCAGCTAACTGGATTTTCCTCACCCTTTAGGGTTTGGAAAACTGTTGGAACAGTGCAGGAGAAAAGCATTCTAGCAGCCAAGTAACAGGAATATGGTTGCCAAAAACCAGATAGATAAACAGGTCAATAGCACACGAGACTAGCTGAAGTGATAGTAAGAAATCAGTAGTTATTTCAAGAAGTCTAAAGAGACGTATGTCTCTGATGTGTGTGGTTACAGTGGCATTTATATGTCTAGTGATATAGGACTCTCATGACTCTATAGCCTGATACAGCACTTCAAACCACCAAAACCAGCCTGATTCTGCGACCTGTGTAACCAAACCAGATAGGATGGTATGTGTGAAAAAAACAGCCCAGCACTGACCTAAGATTGGGAAGACCAGAAGACAGCTCTGGTTCTTCTGCTGATGACTTCAGAGAGGCCATGTAACTTCAGTAAGTTTCAGTTCATCGTCTCTACAAAGTCATCAACCCTCTTGAGTCTCCTGCTATTTCTCAAGTGCCAGGCTTTGCAGTGGAAGTTTGAAAAAGCACCCCGAGTTCTCTTGAGTTTAATCCATGTTCCCTCTAAAGCACTGGAGAAAATGAAACATGTTTGAATTACGGCACACATCATGGGCCCTTCATCTTGGAACTGACACACTCTGCTGATGAATTGTCAGTGGAGAGTAAAGTGGGAAGGTGAGGATTCATAAAACCCCAGATACCAATTCCCATAATGGAAGACAAGCATCTGTTTCTGTACTCCATATCCACCCCATTACTGTACCTGCTAAGGGCCTGACGCCAAATGCCATCCCTACCCAGAGTCAGACAGCACAGCTAAGGTGGCCTTTCTATTTAAGGTCTCCTTTGATCTCTCATCAGTTCAGATAAGAATCTTCCTTAGTGTAAGGTGCTAATTTTATAAGGAAAATTGTAACAAAGGTTTTCTCACTCCAATTAGAAATGAAAATGGTAATGTGGACTGGGCATGGTACAAATAGCAATGTGCTTTAAACTTTGTGCAACCGGCGCCTGAACCTCCTATGAAGTTTCCTAGGGACTACTTCTGAACAATGAGAAAAGAGAACTAGATTGGGTTAGGAATCAGGATAGAGACACGGACAGGGATAAGGATAGATACAGGATGGGGAATGGGAGGGGGGAGGAAGGTAATAAATAGGAGAGAAAGGACAGGATCAGGCATTATAAACGTTATCAATGGGGTATACAAAACCACTGGAGTCTATATGTAAATAGTTGCAGATAGGAGAAAAATGGTGAGCAAATGCCGACCAAAGTGCATACATACACTGCCTGGACAGACGCCCTGACACGTATGTTGCAGACATGGAGCTCAGTCTCCATGTGAGTTCCCCAGCAACTGGAGGGAGGGCTGTCCCTAAAGCTGTGGCCTGTTCCCCAACAGGACCACCTTGCCTGGCCTCAGTGGAAGAGGATGTGCCTAATTTACTAGAGACTTGATATATCAGGACAGGGGGGCCTTGATATATCCTTTTAGAGGATAGTAGGGAGGGGATGGGGAGAAGGATTCTGTGAGTAGGAGATGGGACAGAGGCAGCATTTGGGGTGTAAATAAATAAATAAAAATGATGAGCAAATAATTTTCCAAAAAGAGCCAGGTCAGAATTTAAGATTTCGCTGAACCTTCAAAGAAAAGAATTCTTCACATACTGCTAACCTGTGAATTAAAACTGTTAACAAGATCATGTTTTGGTAGTCCTAGTTTATTGTCAGACAATCATATCAAAGATTTCTTCCTAAAAAAACAAGATAAAGAAGCACCTTATCAATCGGAATTATCAAGCTCCTACTCTAGCTGGCTTGTGGGACCCGGAATGAGGTGGCCCTTGAAAGCACAGGAGCCTAGACAGCTGTTTGGAGAAGAGACACCGACACAGAGTTCAAGGCAGGGAGCAAACGAAAGGGCAAAGTTCTTGGAATGAGGTACAGTGTATGGGACTCTCGGAACAATGGAAGCCTAGCTTTGACTCTTTGTGATTATTAAAAATTTTTTAAGGAAAAATAAAAGAACTTTATTTAAATCAGGCCCATAGCAGGTTGGCTGAGCTCACGGCAGCCTCTCTCAGCCTGCAGATGTCTGTCTGAGCTGCCACATGGCAGGAACTAGCCCTCGGGGTCTCAGGAGCCCAGCAAAGGACCCAAAACTTCTTATTCCAGTGCCGGTTCCAAAACTCCTCATCCCTTTCCAGTTCATTACAAGCGCCTATTGTTTGCCATATTTATCTGCCATCGCTGCTGTTTGTTAGCAAATGGAAGAGAAGTGCCAGGTCTGGATTTCAGCCTGCCCTCAGAACAGTGCAAAGGCGCTACAGGAATTGCACGACAGATGGTCTTTGAATGATATACAGAACCTCTGCCCTTGGGCCCGCTTTGGAGGAGCTGTTTTGGATTGTTGCTCATAAGAGTGGGAGGTTGTTGTGTGATATGTGATTATTCCACAATAATTTTAATTATTTTGCCTGTTTTCAAACAATGGTCTCAGCCTTTTTTAATTTTTATACTCACTGAGTTGTGACACAAGCATTCTTTTCTCTATATTAGCAGGGATTAAAATCAGACCCTGTATCCCTTCCCATTTTTCAAATAATCCATGTTTAAATAAATTACCTTGGTCTGGAAAACCAAGTTACACGGAGTGCTCCTGGCATACATACAAGCAAGGAAAAAAAAATCTTTTTTGTGGTGTCTGGTTAGAGATTGTCACAGTAACAAGTTCCGGGCAAAGCCTTCCCTTTGCCTCTTCAGAGCGAGGCTCTGGTGAAGGGAGCTTCATTGACATGCATGTGGGGATCCCACCGGATCTGCTCAAAGGTACAGTCCAAAGCAGTCAGACAGCATTGGATGTGCATGCAAATGAGGCTCCTAAGGTGGGGTGCAGGCTTCTGGAGAGACAGGAAATATGCTATCCTCGTCTCGTCTAAATCCAATAGAAACTTCTAGAGGCTTTCTAAAGCATAAGAAGCCAAGAAGAAGCAGATGCTAAGCTTTCAGGGCACTCAGAATTTCTTTTCCCTGAATAGATCTGTCAACTGAGTGCAAAGCAGAAAAGGCTGGGATCAGAACCCAGCTCTTGGTTTCTTGGTTCCAGGAGTCAACCTGTAATGTTCAGTGGTCCAGACCTGGAGTCCAGAGTCGGCCTCCAACTCAACATTCAAAAGAGTATACGCCACTCTGGCCAATCCCAAGACTATCCAAAATTACAAAATCTACAATGACTGTTGACCACAGAAACCTCTGGGAGTGAGTTAATTCTTGTAAGATGCCTGATTCCCATTGTGGCTTTACATGGAGTTTATTTACGTAAAGTTCTCCCCTATGGCGGAAGGCTATGCTCCTAATCAGGGTATGCCTCTAGCTGCAGGAAAATCAAGCTGGATCACCTGTAAGCTTGGTAATAAAGAAAATGTTCTTCTCTGCAGTCTCCAGTTAAGTGGTAGAGTTGCCTGGAAAATGAGACTCTGAGAAGCAGGCTTGCTAGAAAAGCATGCAGATAAAACTCTGACCCTGTTACTTAATGTAGAAATCCCCCACAGAGTTATGAGTGCTTCCCAGCAACTGTGGTTTTAATCCACTAAAAAACAAACAAACAAACAAACAAAAAACAGCTCCTCTAACAGAGAGAAACCCAACCCACACAGCAACTAATACCCAAACAAAATTCAGATAACTCCCACTGTGTTGACAAAAGGAACTGGGGAAATGTACTCTGCTCCTTCCTAAAGAAGACATGCCTCCAGTGAGATCTAGCCAGCAGGCATTCCCAAGAAACAGCCACGTGCAGTTCCCAGCAAAGGCTGGTGAGGCGAGAGTTCTGCTTATAAAGAGCACCAATTCACAGAGAAAGCATACGGATTCATGGTCAGTAAGTAACTCACGAGTCTCTGCTACTTGTCTTTCAAGGCATGGCAGATGCAGCAAAGGCATCCTCATAGAGCTTCTAGGGGCATAGCAGCTTTATAAACATGTGGTTGCAGAAAGTGCTGGTTAAGTAAGGTGCAATAAAATTCATCACAGTTCAGATTCTCACAGTAGAAGACTAGATGTATCCTCATTGTGTAACACATGAATAATCAACACGTTTTTGAACTGGAATGCCCTTCTGTAGATCTATAACCAACAGTATCTCAGCCCTTTTTCTTACTACTTCATTTTGGTTATTTTGTGTGCTTGTCCTGGCTAAACCTACATTCTAGAAACTCTACCCTCTTTTCAAAAAGCCTCCTGAAGTTCACAGTGCCAATTCAGAAGAGATGTACTATCAACAGCTACTCCAGAAACAAAATCCACCAACATCTCATACCCACAATCAATTGTAGGAAAACACATTTCTTATGACTAATAAAGGTGGTAAAACTAAATCAATAAGTAAAATTAAAATCTCCTTAAACACACAGTTATGATCAACAACAATAATAAAAATCTGTTGGTCATACAACAAAGCAAAGGACTAACAAGTCCACATGTAAAGTCCCCATTGCATCTTGTGTTTGGTAAAGACTATTTCTATAAGCTACAGAAATCATGATAATTTGTCATCAGCCAGCCAAGCAAAACTTCACTCAAGGTCAAAACGCAGTAAGTTAAGTCAGTGGTGAGGTGAAG
Organism: Tokudaia tokunoshimensis; assembly: GCA_036184795.1. Taxonomy (NCBI): domain Eukaryota; kingdom Metazoa; phylum Chordata; class Mammalia; order Rodentia; family Muridae; genus Tokudaia; species Tokudaia tokunoshimensis. The sequence goes on along the minus strand of BTHU01000005.1, from coordinate 9,872,825 downwards.
AGCCTTAAAATATGTGCATGTAATAAAAAAACAAAAAAACAAAACCAGATCCTTTAAATGTCAGTGGTTTTACTAAATTTCCTGAAAGCTCACTTTTATTATTATTGTTAAGACTGGGAGTCAAAAGAGTGGCTCTCTTCAAGGACCCCAAGACCTCTAAGGATGGCAATCTTAACAGTTAAAAGACTATACAGAGTGCTTTCACTTTGACCCACAAGTGAATTAGGTTTGAGCATTAAGAACAAAAAGGAGAAAAGAAAAAAAGAAAAAAATATGAATGGGGATAAGAGGGCAACTCAGACAGGAAAGAATCATCATTAATCCCCAGATGCAATTTATGAATACAGTATTTGAATGTTCTAATTGTTTCTATAAAGAAAAAAAACCAGGCTAATGGCATTACATCGGAACTGGACATTTAATCGTCCATGAATTGCTGACCACTGTCTCTTCACATCTAGTCTTGATCTCCTGCTCACATGTGCAACCTTGCCAAATGTGGAGTCCAATGAAATGAAGCCCTCCCCACCTCCTGGGAAAGAAGCTGATGAGTCCATCCACATCATGTTTCATGGTCAAATAGGATCAGTTTGACACAGCTGTCAGGGACACACGGAACAGAAAGGGGCCATAGAGATTATCTGTGCCAGTAATGTTCAAATCACGAACCTCTTTGGAGCTGTTCCCATGTGGCCCACCCTCTGGCTCCAATGGCCAATCATGCACTGCAGGAAGAGAAGGAAAGGAAAGCTAGCCTCACTGGCTTAGCCACCAGTCCGACATTGCCAAGCCTTGCTGAGACAGCACAAATCACCTTTCAGAATGAGAACCAACGAATGTACTCACTGTGGTACAATTTTTATAATTCTGCAATAGGCAACTCTGGTTACTTTAAGACTACTACTTAAACTTAACTATGAAGTCTGAGTGTATGTTCAAAATTCCATCCATTTCTCTATGGCAATAGTTGCTAAATTATAGATATATTGAGGACAAGCAATTAAGGATTAGCCTCTAAAAGCATATGTGCACTGAAGAGACCAGCACAGGAGCAATGAGTTCAAACAGAGAATTGGTAAGCAACATAAGTTCCTCCCTTGGTCAGTCAGTATGCCTCATTGCAAGGACTCCACCCTGGGGCCTTGTTAAGCATTTCATGGTGGTCCTCAGCCACTACCAACCCTAGTCTGTTAAGATACAGAGCCTCTCGTGTGACCCTTCCAGAGCTGTTTCCACAGCTGTAGCTCAATGCCATTCTCCCCTACCTCTGACACCTCCTTTCCTCAAGCCTCCTTAGTCTATTATCTTCTTGGAGCCAAGGTTGGCCTATAATCTGTGGCAAAGGAAAAGCATACAACCCTATCTTCTTCATGTTTTACTACATTTGGGAAGCCTAAAACAATTTGACATAATTTAGTGAGATAAAATGTGCAGTCTTTCCTTAAACAGGCATAAAGCTCGGACCTATAGACATGAGGTTATTGAGTGAGGCTTAGAAAAAAATCCAAACCTCCCAGTGGCTTCTCGGAAGGTACTTGCCCCTAGCCACTCTGCCAGCTGTGCTGTGTCGCCAGTTCAGACTGACTGTGAAGGAGAAGTCAGCGGGACTTCATTGAGGCTCCTTATCTCTCAGAGCACATATTTGAATGGAGTCTCTCTGCCACCAGACCACAGGCACGCATGAACCATAGCACGTCCTCTTCTGCACCAGGGCGACCACCCAAGCACTGGAGAAGCTGCGCAGATGGAAGCAAGGAAAAGCAAAACATCCCTGACAGGATAAGATTTTGAAGACAGATTAGGTTTTGTTTTATCTGCACGTTCAGAGAGTTGGAATAACTTCTAAAACTTCAATACGGGGACAGAGCAGCGTTATAATCTCAGCACTCAGGAGGCTGAGGCAGGAGGTTCCCGAGCTCAAATTCAACTTGAACTGCATAGTGACACTTTGTCTCATAAAATCAAGAATGTATAAGAGCTGAAATTCAGTCCCTAAATTGCTAGCAATAACCACACAAACACGTGTGTACATGCACACACATATACCCCACATGTATGTGCACACAATATAATTTGTTCAGGAAAATATAGGCTCATTTGCTAAAGTACAGTAGTTGGTTTGGGGAGAGGAAAATCAAAATTGTGATCTTTATAGCATTTTCAAGATATTTTTATGAGATAAAAAAAAATCTGTTATATTTTGCATGACAAGGCTTTGAAGAACGGGGCTGGGTGATTGCTTGACTGTATTTATTCACAAGAAAGATGCCTGTTCTCACACTAATGCATGCACAGTTAGGTGGTGAAAACAGAAAGAGATGTGAAGTGCACAAACTGTGGAAAGCTGGGATCAGCAGAGGTGATACCCCCCATACCCAGGGAAGAGCACACCAACTGACTATCCAGTGCCAAAGAGACAACCCTGAAAACAAAAAAAAACAAGGAATAGTAGATGGACTGAGCAGGTTATATTTAGGAATTTATAAGTATACACCAATGTGCATGCAAAAACAATTAGTGAAAAAAGAGGCCATGAATTTGATAGTCAGGAGGATCATGTGAAAAGGGAGGAGCAGAAAGGGAGAAATGTGGTTATATTATAATCTCAATTTTTTAAGTTTTGTAAAAATATTAAAAATGAAAAGCAAAGGAAGGAAGGAAGAAGAAAGAGATGAGCAAGGACGGAAGATCTGAAGGAGAGAGGAGAGAGTGAAAACTTGTGGTAGCAGCGGAATCATGAGATGACTCCAAAATTCCAATCCCAGAGCACCCATACCTTATAAAGAATCCCTTTCTCTTGTAGTAAAATCACAAACGTCACTTTTATGATACAGCAAAGGTAAAGGAATTTTGTAGATGTGATTGAAGTCTGTAGTCAGTTGACTTTTGCTTTGTCAAAAGCAAAAGTATCCTGGGTGAATTCTGCTGAGGCAGGGAAACCCTTAAGTGTGTGTAGCTAGAGCACATGGAGCAGAATAAACAGGAAACACTCCTCTGCACTGGAGAGAGTCTACGGGGCCTTGTGAGGATGACCTTCAGAGGTTTCCAGAAACAAGCAGCTAGCAAGATGTGCCAGGACCTCAATGCATGTAAGAGGGGAGGTAATATGTGGGTGGGATGTTGGTTTACTCCTCTAAACTTTTGATAACTTGTTATAGGGTGGGGGGGTGGGAATGGCTTAACATAAAAAGGCAAGTATAGACAATAAGAACATCGAGGAGAGAAAACAGACACAAAGTATCGTTTGAGTTAATGAAAAGAATGTCTCTGAGGTTACTGGCTAAAGATGAGAGATAAAACAGTTTAAATTCTTTTAATTTATATTATGTATATTTTTGCCTGCATATGTGCATGTCTGTGCCCAAGAAGGTCCAAAAAGTATGCCAGGTCCTCTGGAACTGGAGTTACAAGTGGCTGAGAGCTACCGTATGGGTGCTAGGAACTGAACCCAGGTCCTTTGCAAGAGCAACAAATATTCTTACATGCCAAGCCAGCTTTCCAGGCCCAAATATAAAGTTTTAATTTTGACATTGTGAATATTCCTGAAGATCGTTCAGAGACAATGTCTATAATGTCTTGGATATAAGGAAAACTAAGGTTCAGAGCCAAGGTGAACAAGCTAGGCCCTAGTGTTCAGAAGTGAGAGGCCAGACACAGAGTAAGGCACCAACAAAATACGAAGCAAAAGAAGACGGAATAGCCACAGTGGCTAGTCCGCATGTAAGTGGGAAGCAACAGATAGGAGGACAAAGCAGGGCTTCCGTGTAACTGCTCAAGGGAGTGTTCCCTGGGGCATTTTTGTATAAGAAGTTAATCAAAAATCATACAGAGCTGTGGTCAGGAAGTGGTCTCCAGGGAAAGTATAAAGCATCAGGAAGAAAGACAGGTGAAAAGATGGAGGAGCAAAAATTCCTCTTGAGACTCAGCAGAGGCCAAGAGGGCACAGGGAGAACGATGACACGCCAGCAGGACATTTTCTGGGGCCATGCTTACGGGTCTGAAATGAGAGCAGAGCTGGGAAGACCCTGAGATTAGTAAGCCAGTGGGAATTAATGGTGGCAAACTGTAAAATTAAGACTGTGGCCATGTTAGAGCGAAGGCTTGACTCGGCTGGAAAATGAAGGTATAAAGGAGCATCCATTCTGCCTTACGTCACTCCTGGGCTAACAACTCCCCGCCCCCAGATGCTCTGCTTCCGGTCGGCCTGCTTCTAGCTGCCTCCTGTGCACAAGGACCAACACTTTTTTCTTTTATGGGTCAAGGAAGCCCAAGGTGCTCTGGTTTCCAGGATTCAGGGTGGGTTGTTTGTTTGTTTGTTTGTTTGTTTTGGTTTTTTGTTTTGTTTTATTTCCTAAGAGGAGAAAGACAGGCAAATAAACAAAATGTTTTCCCAAACAATTCCTAATCACTAAGAAGGGTAAGAAATTGTAATTCAGAGGAAGCCAACTTTGCTTCCCTTACAAGGCACACTGGCAATGTTTACTTGGCACTTGCTTTATTGAGAAACAGCCGAAAACTCAAGAAACAAACGAAAGAGAACTCTGAGTAGCCAATATCTATACCACAGAAACCTTCCTTGTTACTGAACTTGGCCGCATAACATTTCCTGGGATCTCATTCCTGGCCCTGCTTTCCTCTCCAGAAACTAACAGGCCTGGAGATGTGGTTTACAACTGAGCAGCAAACTTAAAGAATACGGGAGGAAGAAAGGGACGAGACACTTCTCATCAGTAAGACTGTAAGGAGCGTGGCAGCTGAAGGCTTCAAGGCAGGACTGGAAAAGGGAGGGGCAATACAGCAAGCAAACAAAGGGAGTGAAAAAAGTCACAGCAGCTCAGGATCATTTAGTGCAGAATAAAAACATTCTACATCCTACAACACACCCCTGAGGGCACTAGAACTCAGCAGGATGGCCTAAGCTAGCATTAAAAAAAAAGTTAAGTTACGTTTGGCTTAATCTAAACAGGCAGAGATGTTCATAATACACAGTAACAATAAGAAGAGACTTAAGACTTGATCTTCCTTACAGGGTATGTCTGGTGGGGCAGCTACGTACCAGGAAATGTGCCAGGCAAGGGGAAAATCCCGTGGCCCGTGGATGAAATGAGCCTGTGGTATCCAGCAGCTCAGCAAGCCAGAAAGAATGGTTCTCTGCAAGATGTGCCTTCCAGAATCCTTCAGGAGAAAATTTAAAATACCAAGGTTCTTGGGAAACCAAGGTGACTCATTCTTCCCTCAGAGAGAATATTTAACTCCTTTTGTTGAAAAACAACAAAACATTGATAGGATCCTCCCAGTTTGATGGCTTCCTGCCTCTTGCTTATATGTCAATACAAATGCAGCCACATCTCCAGCAGTAAGATGAGAGTGTTCCCAACCTGTGGGTCTCAACCCCCGCTAAGAGTTGGATGACCCTTTCACAGGGATTGCATATCAGACATCGTGCACATCAAATATTTACATCACAATTCATAAGAGTAACAAAATTACAGTTAAGAAGTAGCAATAAAAATAATCTTACAATTGGGGATCACCACAACATGAGGAACTGTATTAAAGGATCACAGCATTAGTAAGGTTGAGAACCTCTGACTGAGAGTGGAGATCTGTCTCAAGTCATTACACTGAGCCTCAAACTAAACAATAATTTAGCTCTAAGTGGGGGTGGGGAACCTGACTCCTTCTGGCCAATCTCTTACTCAATCCTTCTAGAATCTCACAGAACAAGCTGTAAGCTTAGTGGTTCCACTTTGCACGTTGCGTGTCGTCTGCAGGAGAATCTCAGAGTGTCAGACTCTGCCATGCACTTGTGAGGCACACTATCTGAGGAGGGGAATCTAGTATTCCAAGTTCTTATATCTTCCCTGGGTGGTACTAATCAGCAGCCAGAATCTCTTATAGCTTTCAGGCTCCATTATTAATTTAATCAATTGATCTCATGCTCCATGAGTAAAAGAATGTATCCATCAATACCACTATTGAAACTCAATGAAAACTGTAGAATATTCCCTGTTAAAATTCAGTTTTGTAAACTAAAGAGGAAAATTCACATTAACAAAAAGAAATTAAATACGTACCACTTTTCATAATGTTGAAATCTGAAGATTAGAAAAGTGTAGCATTAGGCTAAAACTATTTCAAACACAATTATATTTTGACTTGTTCATCTCCATATCAGCATGAATGAACCTTAGGAGTAACAGTAATAAAGTCACAAGGAACCTGAAATCTTTGTTGTAAAAATAACACATCAAGTAAACTTGTCAGGCTTGTCAGGGATGGAGATAATACTAAGGAAGTCTCTCTCTCTCTCTCTCTCTCTCTCTCTCTCTCTCTCTCTCTGCTTTTTGCAAACAGATATGTCATTGCATGTGAGTAAAAAAAGAAAGATCTAGAGGACAGAAATATTCTCATTAAATGGGGCTTAGGGACCGTGTGGAATGTAATGGATTAGAGAGTGTGACATTATATGTAATTAAGATGTCTGGTGTTTATTTCTACCCCAAGAGGATAGAGAGAAAATATTCAGCTATTAATAATAATAAGTAAATAACAATAATCCTACTTCTTAGATCTCAGCCTTGTTGGGTTGGCTTTGTTTTAGTTTTGTCTCATGCTGACAAAAGGGCAGCTCATCTGACTTTGTGCCAGACGCTGATGTCCAAGCCAGAGGGGAAGTGCCTCCATAGGCAATTTCTGACTTTCTCAAGAGACAAGTCTCCACTAGTCTCCTTTCTTGGTAGAGGTGGAAACCAAAAAACTTAGAACTCTGAAGACTCCTTAGGCCACAGTGACCTTCAGCAAAGCAGAGAATCATGCCTGCTCTTTTTCCTGCCTAACACAATTCTGTTCAAGGTTTTCCTAAGCATTTAGTGTGAGAATCCATCTGAATGGACCCCCATACACACAGAGCTCTGCCTAAGGAGGTGGGCGCTTTAATACGGTAAGAGTACAGCTTCTGTCATCAAGGAAATTAAAATCTAGCTGGGGGAAACGAATCGCAAACATCAAGTAGGGAATTGTATGTCATGGTTCATGATTAAATAATAAGTTAATGTCATACTTGCTCATAGAAAGAAAATTAAAAGGAGAATCATTGGGAAAAACTTCATGGAATGCATGCACTTGGACTGGGACACCTTTGTCATAGCCCTGGGAACCAGCCTTCTCTATTGACTCCATTTAATTTTATTTTTCAAAAAGAATATTAGAGAGGAGAAAAGTGAGCCATGGAGGTTTAAAACTGTTCACTGAGCAGCTACCACTGCTCTAGGTGGGGAGTCACAGTTATGAATAGAGAAAACAAAGTTACTAGAATTCAGAACTTTCTTTCCAATGCACAAAAAATTCTCCAACTGGGGTCCATTAAAAAGACTAAGATTAAACAGTTTTTAAATGTACATTGGCCAATTTCCATGGGATAGTGAAATAAACAGACTTTAACAACAATCTACCCCACAGGGACATTCACCCAGCTATGACTGAACCTGGGTGCATAGTTTTCCTCAGCTGGCCAAAATGAGTTTCCCTCCTCACCTTCCCAGAGGGCCCAGCTTCAGGGAACTAGCCAGCCTTGACTCCTTCTTCACCTCTTTGACATTTGGCTAGATTTTCACTTCTCCTCCGTTGCCCCATTTTCTTTGTTCCCTGCCCCCTAAACTCCGAAAAGAAACTGGAAAGTGTAAAAATAAGTCAAGTCATTCCTTTCTCTGCTCCAGAGATCTTAAGAGCTAATACCTAGGCTCATTAGCCTTGATGAGGAGCCCTGCCCTTGGAAGGAATCACATCAACTTTGTTGATACACAGCTTGGGCAGGCCTCAATACAAAGAGCAAAAGCATGCTGTTGTGTAAGCCTGTTCCTTTCAAAGGGAAAGCCCAAAACTCTTTTCTCCTTGTGAATGAATTATTCTACTTTTGCTTTGAGACCATAGCTCCTACTTTATTTTCTGCTGTCTTTTTTCCATAACTCCTTTTAGAAATAAAAATGGTAAGCATTATCTAGCCCCTAGAAAGAAATATGTACATACATTCAAAACACAGTTTCATGCAACCTTAATAACCTGAATTCTATTTCCCTTTCTGTACGTGACAGATGGAATTACTTTGATTATACTAGCTTTCCAATTACTCATTCACGCCAAAAAACCTAACCTTGAAACCCAGTCACCTTGTTTATTTCCTTTCCACCTTGCCCTTCACAATCAGAAAATCAAAGCAAGCTAGAGCCAGAAGGAGCTTCCGAGCTCCCCAAAGGAAGGATTAAACTTAAAAGTCATACATATCGATTGACCTGAGTTTTCTAAAATTAAATCTGGGTAACTATTTCAATACCAATGTTTAAACTGGAAAAGCTGATTTGTAGGTAAAGGGTTCTGAGTATTGTGGAATGCTTTGCCTAGATGCCAAATCCATACTGCTGACATCTAAGGGAAAGGTTGATTCCTGTGCTCACTGTATTCTCTAAAACAAATCAGGCCTGTCCAATTGTGTTCCATGGAGTCTGAGGACCTTCTGTCCCCAAAGATAAAGAGGGACTGATTTTGAAGATTTCTCTAACATCCTCAACCTCTGCTCTGGCAGACACTTCACGTTTTCTCTACCATGTAGTTTGGTTCCCAAGTGTAGTTTTATATAAATAAAACTCCCTACTAATCAAAAGATAAAAACATGTTTGAAAATGAAGGAACTCCAAAGAAATTGACAGTAACAGGTATTTGTTGTTGTTGTTTTTTACATTGACCATAATAATTTCTCTTTTTGAAGCTAACAACAGAGAAGCTGGCTTCCTGTTATGTAATTCCTCAACTCACTTCCCCCATCAAACACCAAGGCTCACAACCAACTGGCCTAGCCAGCCGCTTGAAAGCCTTTAGCACCCTGGAGCCATCTCTTTTCATCTATGTAGAGGTTATAGCTCCTAGTTTATTTCTCAATTCAAGAAACAATGAGGTGTTTGTAAATAAAGAGATGATGCTGGACCAACATTTAGTTTTAGCAAACAGGAAGACAAAGAAGAAAACAATCTAAATCACAGTATTTTTTTAAATGTTTAATTTACTTATGTCATATTTATCACAAATTGACTCAAAGTACTTCACATCAAATAATCAAATCTACTTTCTTAAGAACCATATATCAGTATATTTAAAAGTATAAGGTGGGGGTGATTTTTCTGGGAATTGAACTGAAGAGGTCAACTCAGGAACTTAGAAAATTCCACCAGACCCCTCCCCTCCTGGAAGAGAAATGTCATAAAGAGCATAGGCACCCACCCCCTCCTGAAGGGAGGAGCTAAGTTACATTCCTTAGACCACAGGGAGGAGGGACTAACCACCAGCCACCTTCCCAGAGCTGACCATTGGCACCTGTCTCATTCCCTAGAGACCAGTCAGTTCAAAAGTCACATTGTGCCTAATGGCAGCTGCCTTGAGAACTGTCTAAAGGCCTGCTGGACGAGCTGCACTTGGTCGTTCTCTTTCCATGTGCAGGGCGACCCCAACATGTTGGAACAATAAATTCCTCTTGCTTTTTGCATCACTTCCCGACTCTGCGTTGTTCACTCCGGAGGTCCCCAGTAAGTTAAGGCTCACCAGAGTCTTACAGAAACTAGAGCCTTATGCATGCAAGGAAAGAACTCATCCACTGAGCTACATTCACATTCCCACAGTATGTTTAAAAAAATAAAATGAGACAAAAAATGTTTTTAAAGATGACCATTGCTTCAATGGACTATGAACAGGTTCTAATGAGAGTCAGAGTAGCCTATCCCCTCCAGCAGTCAGGAAGACCCTTCCAGGAATAGCATTAAAAGTCATCACACATACACAGTGACAGCATCAGAGAGGGGTCTGGCTAGACAGACAAGCAATGTGATAATTGAAAGGTACTTAACAGGATTCCTGTGCAAATAGGAAAATGATAAGCCATTCACATAGCATTATTGAACAGTTTATGTCTCCTCATCTCCCAGGAGTTTTTCTTTTCCTTCATCCCACTCAAGTATGCAACAAATACTTTTTGAATATCGACTCCAATCATAATGAGACCTTGAGGTCATCTGAATCTTCTTATACCACAGATACACTGCCAGCCTTCCCTTCCAGCCTTCTGCAGTAAGCTACCCTAGGATGTTTGCTAGAGCTGCCCAGTGTTCCCTGAGAAAACGCCTGTGACTGCAGTCAGTATCTGGCATTGGGATTTTCCGCCCAGAATCGGCAGTGGAATTTTTTGAACTGCAGAAATAGATAACGCAAGTAAGGAAGAGTTAAAAAGGGGGTTCTTGAAAACATTAAAATAGCTGCTGAGCACTGAGAATCAGCTTAAGGGATGGCGAATGCAAATGTGAGCTCAGAAAGGCCCAGCTCCGTTTTGCAAATCCTTTGGTAATGAAAATAGATCCACACTTTAATTTTTCAAACCATAAACCTCCCCGAAGCAAGTAAGAGAAGAGAAGAAACAGAAGAGAAATGTCCTACCAAAAAAAGTGGATTTTGCATTTGATATTTGGACAGAACTCAGTCAGGACAGGGCTCCCAACCCTGTGGAGCAGGCTAGGCCCTGGCTGGTACCCAGGCTCTCATTGCTCACTGTCTGCTCAGGTTAGAGGTATCCCTTCAAAGATCCTCGCTGCCCAAAATCCTCTCATCCCCTCCCACCCCCAAAACACATCAAACACTGCTATCTGGAGAGGAGACAGTGCCTTCATGACACCAAGGTATAAATGATTGATAACAGCTTTAACATGCCATTTCTTCTGCAGGGTATTTGCATTTTAACAGAGTACAAACCTCCAGCCCAGGAAACACTCCTACAGATGTGAGCATTTGAAAAACAGTTTGCAATGGTTTTGCCATTTCCTCACAGACTCAAGTTACCTAACAAAAAAGTAGCTGCTTGATTATTTAAGAAAGGAACTAAGCTCTAATAAAACAGAATCCACACCTGCAGAATTCATAGTCACACATAGACTTATGCCATACTGGGTTCCTGTTTATACCACTATCACCCATCCCTCCGTGGATTACTGTTACAGCAAGTGTGAAAGTACATTGTGTTCCTGGGGGTGGGGGTGGGGGGTCCTGCATTCTAAAACATGAGGTTCCAACAAGGTCCGTCAGTGACTCCTCTGACCTCCACAGAACCACAACCCTGTCCTCTCCCACAAAGTCTAGATGGCAGTCCTGGTGCTCCAGAGGGTGAGTGTTGACTTCCTGGGGTGCTCCCTTGGGTGGAAGCTAACTTCCTGGTGTGCTCCAAAGGAGGCTAGGGAAGAGGGAGAGTCACCCCCTCATCTGTATCTACTATTTCTGCATCTTAAATTCTTTTCATTTCATTAGGTAACCTCCATTATACAGGTCTCCAATTAACATTATTAATTCTTCATATTAAATGTTCCCTATTTAAATTAAGTAAAACAAAATTAAGCTTGTTTGCCTGCCCTGACCTCCATAAGTTACCAGAATTTGCTCACACACATAGGCCCTTTCTTCTTCTCTCCAGCCTGCTTCTGCCAAATAATTCTAATAATGCAGAATGTCTACCTCTAACACCTGCTACAAATTTCTGACATGCATAATCACCAAAGGCTCTGCCTCCAGGCAATATCCCTGAGTGTGTTGCCTTCACCGTGGCTTACATACTGAAAAGCCCTAGCTTGTGAGAGGAGAGTGGACACAATATTACCAGGATAGTTCATGGACTTCCTTTAATATGGAATATCAAGAAAAGCAGTCTATGGGAAAGAAAACAAAATGAAACAAGAAGTCTGACAATGTGCTGAAGAAACCAGAGAGTGAAAAAGACAGAAAACAAACTGCCCCGGGCATAGGGAAAAGCCTAGGGTGAAGAGAGGGGTTTAGGAAATGATAAACCCCAAGCAACTTCTAAAATGCAGGGCTGAGGGTTGGAGTCCTTGATAAGTACAGTGTAAGTTTTTGCTTAACCCTTCACCTACATTTTCTTAGGGCTTCTGGAGTGTTTAGATACAAGGCAAGTCACAGATTTCTTGCCTTATTTAACAGCCTAGCCAAGGTTGTTAATACCTCATGTATTCATTCAAATTAACCTATAAAAATACCCTAACATTTTAGTTGTCAGTCTGGAAGATTAGCTTTCCCAATGGCAATTACTCTTAACTTTCCAGTGCTGAATAGTTTTATGTCAACTTGACACAAGCTGAAGTCATCTGAGAGGAGGGAACCTCAATTAAGAAAATGTTTCCATAAGGTGGGGCTATAAGCAAGCCTGTAGAGCATTTTCTTATTGAGGATGGACAGGGGAAGGCCCAGCCCATTCTGTCTGGTGCCTTCTCTGGATAGTGGTCCTGGATTCTCTAAGAAAGCAGGTTGCAAAAGGCATGGGGAGCAAGCCAGTAAGTAGCACTCCTCATGGCCTCTGCATCAGCTCCTGCCTCCAAGTTCCTGCCCTCTTTGAGTTCCTGTCCTAACTTTCTTTGATGATGAGCAATGATGTGGAAGTGTAAGCCAAATAAACCCTTCCCTCCTCCCCATGTTGCTTTTAATCAGGGTATTTCATCACAGCAATAGTAACTCTAACTAAGACACATCCTAAACTGAGCCCCAATATTCATAATCCCTCTGAAGGTGCTCATGTTTCCAACATTGCCTGAATATATGTGTCATAAATAGATAGATAGATAGATAGATAGATAGATAGATAGATAGATAGATAGATAGATAGATAGATAGACAGACAGACAGACAGATAGATGACTATTCATCTTGGGTGTCAGCCTATAGACCTAGCAAATGTTTTTTTGGGGGGGGGGTGTCCTGCCACAAACCAAATACTTTCTCAATAAAGAGGTAATGTATGAGTAATTAACAAAGACCACCCTACATGCAAACACTAGTAAACTAGCCCTTTATGTCACACTCTGTCACTACCCCAGGCTTATTTCAAACTAGTTATATAAACATGTAGTGAACCAGTATAAACCTACCTGTTCCCATATAATAAAGTCTGTTCTGTTTACTATAGTCCTAAATGTTAGGTCCAAAATGGGTCCCCAAAAAAAAATAGCAGGGCTGCTGATAACGACCTCAATGAAAGGCTAGGCTCAGCTCAAGCTGGACTCTGACCAGGTAAATAAAAGGATTGCTAGTGGATAAACAAAAGCCTGGAAATCAGCATTATTTCCTTCATCTGCCCCTACAGCCCTACCTCCAGCAATGGGGCATCAAGTTTCATATTAACTCAAACAAGGTTATATCTGATTGAAATTCCCATACTAGGTCCCAGGCTGTCCCAGCTCACACAGCCACTGCAGCTGTACCATATCCCCTTATAACTGGCAAGATTCTCTACTTTCCTGCTATTCTCTCTGCCCGCCCCACACCACTACTCCTAAGAGATAGCCTTGGAAGTTTGAATAAACTTTTTTCCATCCACGGAGTGGTCCTGTTTGATGGTTTCACTAAGCCTTCACAGTACGGGCTGAATGGGAAGAGAACGTTTGCACTTAGTGTCTTTGCTGTCGTTTCATGTCTTCCTGTGATACCCAAGCAGGTCTTGTGGGCAAGGTTCTGCTTCTGCCCGTGGAGTATTCAGACACAGATTTGAGCCAGGCTAATATGAAAGGAACGAAGCTTATCAGGTCAGGTGAGTTCGCTGAATCTCGGTCCAGCCAGGAGAGTGAAACAAGTCTTCTAGAGGCTGTTTAATGAAACAGCTCTCTTGGAGGATATTCTGTGAAATGGCAGCTCTCCTTATTCGGAGGTAAGAGGGCTGTATAGACCTTAGGGAGTGGATAGGGGTTTTTCAAGGCGAGTGTACATTACTGGCTGGAGCCGAGGTGCTTAGAATGCTTTATTTGCACGAAGAGGAATTCCAGATGCTTAAACTTATATTTTGGCGAAAAGGCTACATAACTTCCCCAAGAAGGACGGAGTTGGGGTTCGTGGGGCTATGTGCCCTGGAGTGTGCAGGCCAAGAATTCTCCTGCCAGTCTCAAGATGAGATTTTGGTCTCAATATATTTCCAGAGTGTTGGATGATTCTCAACCTCACCCTTGTTCCAGGCCCATTCTCCCAGTCACACTTGACCCACAAAGTTTCAGCCTAGGGCCTCTTAAGTGAAAAGACCTGCTCCTTTCCTTCTTTCTTCAGACACCTGTAAGTAAACATTAGGTTCAGAGCCATTATTAAAACCCTTTTAGCCTGTGGGTTCCCCAAACTGGGTTTGTAATCCATTCAGGTTGCATAGTGCTTAATCATCCATAATTAACACACTAACCCACTACACCATGACCTCTATCCCACCGAGATCACCACCAGTTCTACCATGCCTTCCAAGAAAAAAAAATATATCTTGTTTTTTTCAACCTACCCTCCACCCCACCCCCTGCTGGGCCCCCAATCCCAGTATGACATCAGGCCATTCCTATCTATTCCAATGGTTGGTTGCTTGCTTGCTTTATTTTGGTTTTGCCTTTTATTTTAACCCATATCATTCCATTAATCATGGTTCCATTCATCTCCCTTCAAAACTGACGCAGGATTCACCCTGATGTTGTCACCGAGATGCCTTTCTCCAAAGCAAAAAAATGGGGTGGGTGTAAGGAGAGGCTTGAAACCAAGTCGCTGTGTTTAATGATATAATTCTAAGATTCCTTCCAGAACCCCTGCTGACTGGCTGATGCACACAACCCCTATCTTCTATTACTCTTTCATTATACAGCATGGAATGCCTAAATACATATTTTCTCTGGCTCCCCTGCAGGTAGAGAGGGGCACGTGACACAAAACTGTTCAATAGGTTCAGCAGAAATTCTTTGAATGGAGATCGTCTGAGAAAGATTTTAGTTTCCTGATAAAAGTGACCAATGTGACTTTATCCCATCAGCCATCTTTCTGTTTTGAAGGTGAGGGCAACACCCAAAACTTAAGCAGCCATTTTGGGGAAAGCTGGTCTTGCCACCCCTCAGGTTGGTGCACTTCCCTGTTTAGCTGCCTGTTCCCTCCTGTTTTGTTACACAGCAGGCTAAAGTATTCCTACTTAGTGTAACAGGGCCACCAAATGTCTCTCCACAGCAGCCTCTAAAGTTTCTTTACCCTTATTTAAAGGCATGGGGGAAGGGGACAAATATGATTGAAATACATTGTATGAAATTCTCAAAGAAACAATAAAAGTGGTTTAACTGCTTATTTAAAATTAGTTTCAGGGGGAAAAAAAACATTTGAATGATTGTGTAATTAAGAGGTCAGTTTAAATGAGACCCGACCCCCAAACCAGTCTTTTAAATGCTAGTAATTGGTTTTTAAAATAAATTACATTATTTTGTTATTCAAATTCCCCACAGGTAGCTAGACTTCTGTTCTTTAAATGACTGGGAAAATAAGTCACCTTAGCAGACTTCTGTCTTGACCACAGTCCTCCTTAAATACCATGTTTGGAGCAAAGATTGGAGCACAAACATTCTTTCCCTCCAGAGCTGGGAGCAAAATGCTGACCCTTGATTTTTGCCACTTTGCTTCCTTTGGTGATTAGCAGCCACTCAAAGCATGTGCCCCTGTTTTCTCCACACTATTCAATTTGCAAAGAGAAAATCTTCTTAATTTTTTTTTTAAAATAATCTTTCCAGCTAAATAAAAGAGACTTGCGTTAGCAGACAATCTCTCTTGTGTCAGACAATTAATGGCAGAAGTCAATCACTTTTCTCTTGAAAGCATTGCTCACTTCTAGAAAGCCAGTAGATCTTCAGACATGAAGCCTCAAAGGTCACCACATAGGAAGGACCAGTCTTGAGCAGTGACATTTCCTTGTGGGTATGTTGGATCAGGACCAGCTTCCTACCTGCCAGAGTCCAACCCACAGCATCCATCACTGTCATACAGGTTTGTCCAGCAGGCAGCACTGGCTAATCACCACCCAGAAGCTGCTAAGAACACAAGAAAAAAAGAAAACAACAACAACAACAAAAAAAAAAACGCAAGAAGCCCTAAGCTCTCTCACAGGTTCCTAGAAGGACAAGTTCCCAACTGATGCTTCTACCGCAGAACTCCTCATCGAACTCAACAACCAGACTCTACAAAGCAAAGCAGAAGGTGATTCCCAGGGAAAAGCAGTTCAAAAGATCTGCATTTGCTATCTGTTGCTGCAGAACGACTGACACAAGCTTAGTAGGTCAAAGCAACACCATGCCTTTCCTGTCTCACAGTTTGAGAAGATCACTTAGCTGGATTGCACAGTTCAAGCTCTTTCGATCAAGGTGCCTAGTAGGAGCTGAAGTTTGGTCTGAAGGCTCAGTTGAGGAAGGGTTTGCTCCAAACCTATGGCTGAGGCAGGATTAGTTCTTTCAGGTTGTTGCACTAAGGGGCCTCTCAGCCCAGGGTCAGCTGGGAGTCAGAAGTTAATAAAATCATATCCCAGATAATAAAGGTGCATTTTAAGTAATCGAATTAGGAATTTCTAAGAGACTTGCAGTAACTAGTATGGACAAACACAAAGGAGCCACACGAAGCTCTGACCCCAATATCACGCCACCTCTGCAGGGGCTTCCTCATCATTGTGCATCACATTTAAATAGTGTACATGTGGTGGTTTGAATATGCTTGGCCCAGTGAGTGATACTATTAGGAGGTGTGGCCTTGTTGGAGTGGGTGTGACCTTGTTGGAGTAGGTGTTGCCTTGTTGGAGTAGGTGTGGCCTTGTTAGAGGAAGTGTGTCACTGTAGGCATGGGCTTTACCCTTGTCCTAGCTGCCTGGAAGCCAGTCTTCTAGCTGCTTTCTGAACGAGAATCCTCACCTCTTCCAATGCTATGCCTTTCTGGATTCTGCCATGTTTCTGCCTTGATGATAATGGACTGAACCTGTGAAACTGTAAGCCAGTCTCAATTAAATGGTGTCTTTTATAAGTGTTGCTTTGATCATGGTGTCTGTTCGCAGCAGTAAAACCCTAGCTAAGACAACACACTACAGAATGACATGCAGAGGCAAGCATTCATATGCTGCCGGTTTATCAAGAGTATTTATTAGGGGGCTGGAGAGATATCTCAGTGGTTAATAGCACTGACTGCTCTTCCAGAAGTCATGAGGTAAATTCCCAGCAACCGCACGGTGGTTCACAACCATCTGTAATGGAATCCAATGCCCTCTTCTGGTGTGTTTGAAGCTACAGTGTATTCATATAAATAAAATAAATCTTTAAGTTTAAAAGAAGGACATAATGCTTTGCTTTAAAAATAAAGAAAGTATTTAATTATACTAAGATTCATACACAAGACCATTGTAAAGGAATTTTAATCCAGCAGCATGGCTGCTCTAGCAAGGGATTACAGCCACAGACTTTTTAGGTCTGTGTAATCGGGCTGGAATGCAGACAGAACACATACCTTTAATGCCTCTGGCAGGAATACAAACACATTTTTTTATCTCTCTGGCTGGAATATAGACATGCCCTTAGTACACACCTTTAATCCTTTACAATGAATAGAGTTAGTGAGTAGAGAGAGGCAGTCATGTTTAAAAGTGACTAGTTGAGAGGCAAAGTGACAAATATTTGACAGAATGAGTCGGAGATAGGATAAGCCCAACTCTCATGAGAACAATTCTGGAAAGAGAAGGTACTTAAAAGCAGTGCAAGAAGAGAGATCGAGTCCAGCTCCAGTAAATTCAGTTGAGTTCAGGGCAGTGGAGGTGAATCAGTTTGCTGCGGTTCAGAATCGAGTACAGCTGACTTCTGTTCAGGCAGAGTAGTGGAATTGAGTTCATTAGTGAGTTCCTGCAGTTCCATGCAAGTCAGCAGAGACAGTTATACTGATAGTTTAACAGAAACAGGTTACAGGTGAAGACAGAATGAGCCAAAGAATGAGAAGGAGCCAGAAGATTGGAACAAACTGCCAGAGTAAGTTTGAGGCCAAGCAGAGCATTTCAGTGAGAAGGCAAGAGAAGCCAGTTTGAATCAGTCAGCTTACAGAGAGGTTTCAAAGCAGAAAAGCTGAGCTGAAACCAGCCAGTAAAGTTCAGAAAGACCTAGAAAGGGTGAGCTTATTCAGCAGTAAGACTCCAAAATGACAGTTTTTCTGAAGAAATAAAAGTTACGTTTACAGACCATTTTCACTCAAGTGTGTTGTGCATTTTGAGCAGATCACCCATGTCCTGCTGCCCTCTGTGCCGACCTTTTATAGTTAAACCTTTTCAGAGTTAAACCTTTTTATAGTAAAAAATTGAAAATAATCTAAATGCCCATCAGGAATATGATGGTAAATAAATTGTGCTGAACTCATTTCAAAAATTATCATCAAACGATTAGAATAATAAAAATCATTGAATGATATGTGGGGAAAAAAATCTCTGAGACCTTATCAGTAAGTTGAGGGAACAGCTTGCATAGTAAGCATCCATATTGCTTAGTCCCCAGTTTGTATTACTGTGCATGTATGTCTGTCTAAGCACCCACTCTGTGTTAGGTGCTATATGTCTGTACATATACTCAGTCCTTGTTAGGCAAATATATGTCTGCAAGTCCTCAGTACGACTTAGGTGTAGGTATGTCTTGTACATACCCAAGTCCATTATAGGTACATGTATATTGGTCTTGTGAGAACCCTGTCAGAAACAGCAGGCCAGCTCCCCATGACCAATGATGGGGGCTCACAGCCAGACTGAAACTTTCCATTCCACCCAGGACTGCCTGGGGAAGGACAGATAAGGAAATGGCCTAATCAGAGAATTACCCTGCCTAGAGTGAGGACAGAGAGGGAAGTGACTTGACAAAAAAGACAATGCCAAGAAATACCACGAATACCACAAGGTGGACAGGACAGGGCCGAATGGCAGAGACAACCTCCCCATTCGAGTTGACCAATAATTTTAAATGTTGCTCAGGATAACCAATCGCAGTCGTCTAACTCAGGCGACCACTGAACTCCCCACCAAAATGTTTATAAAAAGTGTATGCTTTGTGAGCTCGGGGTCTCCTCTTGCCTGCGTGCTGGGAGACCCCAGTGTACACTGGAACAATAAACCTCTTGTGGATTGCAGTGATTCTGGGTCTCTGTGACCTTATTGAGTGGGGGTCTTCCGACGGACTCTTACATCTGGTGCATTGGCCGGGAAAATCCCCCCTCAGGACCCAGACGCCGTGTATCCGAGGTTTGCTCCAGCAAGGTAACTTGGGATCCCTGGATGTCATCTTTGTCTGTCTGTGTGTGCGTCTTGTGTGCCTCTTTCTCTTTTTTCTCTGGTGGCTGTTCGGTCTGTAGTTTAGGTTTGATCTGTAGTTGCCAGAATGGTGGGCCAACAAACGCCATGAGGGACTCGGAGGATATTCTGGTCTCCTGCTGGGAGAAAGAATTCGATAGGGTTCGGATTCATCTCCATCTGGGCACAGGGGGCTCCTGCCCCCAGCCATCTGAGTCTGTTTCTGTAATTGCCAGAACAGCAGGCAGACGTGTGGGAAGCTGTGGGAATGGGAGACTCAGAGGATGCTCTTGTCTCCTGCTGGGAGAAAGAATCCAATAGGGTTCAGGTTCCTCTCCATCTGGGCACAGGGGACTCCCACTCCTGGCCATCTGAGTCTGTTTTTCTTCTGTGGTGGTCGCCAGGTGGTCGTTTTCTTAGTGTGTCTTTTTGGCCTCTGTTCCATTTTTGGACTTGGACTGACTGACTGTTTGAAACCATGGGACAGACGGCTTTTACTCCTCTGACTCTGCCGTTAGACCATTGGAGGGAAGTTAAAAGTAGAGCTCACAACCTGCCAGTGGAAGTTAAAAAGGGAAAGTGGCAGACTCTATGCTCTTCAGAGTGGCCCACTTTTGGGGCCAGATGGTCAGCCCAGGGCTCCTTTTCTCTTCCTATTATCAAAGATATCAAGATGCAAATCTTCAGGAACAGGTCTGCAAGTCACCCAGACCGAGTGACTCCCAGCGTCCTCTGGGAGGACTTAGCCACCTTTCCGCCCTCCTGGGTCCGTCCCCTCTTTTCCTCCACAGGACCTCCACTGGTCCTGCTTTCCAGGAGACCCCCAAGAAAACCGTCTTATCAGTTGATGCTGATCTCCCCCTTTTAGACCCTCCTTTGAATCCACAGAGATCACCATGGTCCCCTTCAGCTCCATCTTCCTAGGCTGGTTCTGGACCAGCTATAGGGACCCGGAGTAGACAAGCTGCGCCCCCGGGCCTGTGGTGACATTTCCCCTCCGAGTGTACAGGCCACCCGACGAGGAAAGGTATAAGTATGTTTTCTATGTCTTGACTGTATTGGCTTATAAACCATTGGACATGATTTAAAAGGGTGTAATGTTGGTAACAAAAAGTTAGCTTAAAACTGGTAATTCCGAGTTGGAGTCATCATAAGCAACACGTGGCATGACCCAACCCAAGAAAAACAGGCCTCTAAAGATACTTCCAAATTGGCATAATGTTTTATGTGGATCTTATCCTAGAAATTAGACTCATAAGGAATAAGATTCAAGACAATGTCTCTTTAACAAGTTGCACTGTCATGCATTCAAACATAAAAACTGGCAGAAAAACTTTGTCGTGTGAAAGTAATGTGTTTGCCCATGATTTTAAAGAATATAGATTGTTTAAAATTGGGTTTTGCTTTCCAAAGTTGTAGTTATGCCCTAATATAGCAAGAGAAAGTTAAGAATTACGGTTACCAACTGCCATTGTACCATTGACTGCAGTTTGCAGTCTGATTGAAGGCTCACCATGATTCTTAACGTATTTTGTAATTAAGATGATTTCAAGAGTGATAAAGGTTAAAAACAGCTGTAGCCAGTATAGGCCTGTTGCCACTTTTTCACAAGTTCATTGGATACAGTGGTAGAAGCAAAATTTAACCCCCTAAGATTAAAAAGGAGATCTCAGTGGGAATTTATTTGATATCAAACAGGCTTCTTTTAAACTGTTTCAAAAATTTGTACATTTAAAAACAGCTAGTAGAATTTTTCAAGGAACCGTGAAATTATAGATTCCTTTTGTTATTCGACCCTCATACAGTGGGGTCTGGTTGCAAGCCACTGCCCTGCAGGACAAATGTTGGGCCTGGCCTTGTACAATAGGCTCAGATTAGAAAATATTTACATTTGAGTTAATGCAAAGCTCAGAGCTGCCTCAGTGGAGGCTAGTGAGGTACTGCTTTGTCTTGCAAACTCCACCGAAGGAGTTTCTGGCCAAAACAACATTGTTGACAGACTTCTCCAGGTGTGGCTCAAAATAGAGTTCAAACTTAAGATCTATGAAAGATTAATAAGGCTATGTAGAACTTATGAAGGCATTAAAATCTGGCCTGCCTACTCCATAAAAAATTATTATGGATTTAAAAGGTTGGGTTTCTTTTGCTTTGCAGATTCTGATAATTGTAAAAGCATTTGCTTCTGATGAACTAACTTCAAAGAACCAATAAAGCAATTTTATTAGAAGGTTTTTCCTCAAGAAATGGCTGATAACCTTACCTTATGTGAGAAAAAATGATTTGTCTCTGCTTCAATACAAGAAGCTAGGATTTTAAATCTTTCAGTGTATACTATTCATAGAATTTTATTATAGGCCTTTGCTCTTAACAATGGACTTTAAGTAGTTGTTGCTCCAAAAAAAAGATTCAAAGGTAATGTATCAATTATATCCTAAGTAAATTGACACTGAAAATTCAAATAAAGATAATTTGCTTATTCTAAATGATTTTCAAAAGTTGTTAGGATATATTAATTGGCCTTATCTTATATATTGACCTCACCTTAAGCTTGCTACAGGAGGACTTAGGCCTCTGTGTTCTCAAGGTGGGTGAAAATTAACTGGTAAGAGACAAAAAAAACTTGAAGGAACCTACTGTAATCATTTGCCAACAGTTTATGCTATGTGTTCACTGACATTCTTTGGCAAAGGGAACATTAATGTAGAGTCACCTTTTTCCATCTCCAAGTAAAGTTTTAACATCCTCCGATAAAGATATTGGTTTGTTAATAAAGTATTGTAAGATAAAAATCATAAAAGTGTTTTAAAAGGAATGTCTTAAGAACCTGATGAAACATTTGTTCCTTGTTTCAAACAGCAATCAAATTGGTCATTGCAGAGTATTGATAGTTGGTCTACTACATGACAAGCCTTTTAGGCAAAATTGATAATTGTTATCCAAAAGACAAGTTGTTAAAATTTGCTTCCATACATGCTTTTGTATTTTCTATAGATTTATACATGCATCCTATAAAGAATGCATCTACTGTGGGAGTGAAGCTCATGCAATTGGATTAGATGTTTATTTTTTTGAGTTTCCCCCTGCTTCAGCACAGATAATTGACTTGGATGCTGTAGCCATTATTTTTAAAATGTTAAAAATCAAACCTTTAATTTATATACTGATAGCCAATACATATATATATCATGGCTTACAATTGTTTGAAATTGTTCCTTTTTTAGATACTGCTAATTCTTAAATTTTGCAATTATTTATGCAAATACAGCTCAAGAAAAGGTACTGTTCCTTCAAATGACTGTCCTCTGGACATTTAAGAGCTCAACCCTGGAGCAGGAGAGATTTGTATCCCAGGCAGACTATAGGCCTTGCATAGGAACAATTGGCCATACAATCATATTCTTTACATTATCAAAATATTAATGGCTTAAAAATAATTTTATATTTTTAGCAAATGTGCATATCAGATTGTAAAAGTTTGTTCTTGGTGTCCTCAATTTCTACCTGTACCACATAATGGTGTTACTTCTAGAGGAATTAATCAATTATTACAAATGAATGGTACTCATATTTCTGATTTTACAAAATTAAAATATGTGAATGTGACTAATGATACATTTCAGGCTTTCTGGTTGCAACTGCTCTAACTGGAAAAGCAACTAAAAATGCTACGTTTATTTTCTGTGCTTGCATAGTCATTGCCTACATTATTGTCTATCTCAGTGTTCCAACTTAGATTAAAACAGATATGAAAAGATCCACTTATTGGCATATGGCATGATCCTCATCAGTTATTTAATATCGGGAAGAAGGCATGTTCATGTTTTTTCCGCAAAATGCTACAGAAGCATGCTAGCTGCCAGAGTGATGGGTGTGGGGTGCTGAAGATAATGCCAACCTGTGAATTTGCTGAGTGCCCTGACAATGGTGACTTTACTTGCCTATGTCCCAGATTAGATACACTGCCTTACTGCAAGCTTTTAGACCTTGTGGGAACACAGAGAACATAGGGAACATAGAGAACTCAGAGAACATAGAGACTGTTAAAACTGACTTAGAAAAATTAATCTAAAAGAGGAGTTATAATGACTCTTCTCTTTCCTTTAATGTGATCAGTTTACTCAATCATGGAGTGGTCTAGAAATAAATTCAATATTGGAGATTCCAATTATGAAGATGGCTAATAATCTTTATCAACCAGCTGAGTTAATTTGGACTATGCTCTCCATTCTTTCTGAGAAGTAACAGCTTATCTGTTGATTCACAAAGCTACCTCCCCCACCCCAGAGGCTAGATTTTGTGTCTGAAAGTTCCTAATTTGGAACTGAATTGGATACCTCAGGACATCTGCAGACAAGTTAATCCCGTTCCGCTTCTAACTCTTAACCTTATATGTTAAGCAGACTGGTTGTCTCCACCTAGGGGCTGGAGAGATGGCTCAGTGGTTAAGAGCTCCTACTGCTGCTTGGCAACAAATCGACCCCCTGGCATCAAAACAAGTGGATCTCCTTCATGGAGCCACATAGAACTCAGATCTATGTGTGTCTGCTTACGAGCTGACATGGGTACCAGTGTGAGGTGCAGGCAAAACTGCAAGGGGAGGACCATGTTTTTCTGTCTCTGAGTCCCCTGCAAAGCACACCTGATTGCATAGATGTTGGTATCGAGAGGCGGTCCTTAAAATAACAAGGAAGCCTAAATCCTCTCCTCTGCAAAAGACACCATAAAATATTTGAGAGGATCAGGCCCCTGCTTCCCCTCCATGGTTAGGGCCCACCATCATTTGACGGATGTTTATCCACTTGTTTGTTACCTCCTCACCTTAAAACTAATAAAAAGGGAGGAGATGTAGAGAGCCGTATTGGGATGCCATGCCATCTGGCAGGAACTTGACCTAGGTGAAGTCCCTCTCCCAGCCTTTGAGCTGAAATTCCTGTGTTAGCCATAATCCCCTCCACCTCTGGTGGAGTGCTCAGACCAAGGTGAAGTTCCTCTTCTTCCTGATCTATAAATTACTGAATTAAGCAGGTGACCCACCCAGCTACCTGAGCAGTGGAGCCCATGTCCAGTGAATTTGTAGATCAGAAAAAAAAAAAAACAACAACAACAAAAAAAAAAGCCAAAAGCTTTTTAATAACCCCATGTGGGGCGCCTGGAATGGAATTTTACCTTATTTGTTCCCCTTATTAGGACCACTGGTGAGTTTACTATTGATCCTGTCCCTGGAACCCTTAATCTTTAACAAAATAACTGCCTTTATAAGAAAATGTGTCAGTACCATTCAGGTGCTAACGCTGAAGCAACACTACCAGGAACTAGGACAATATGAAACCTCATTTCAGTATTGAAGTGGTCATAAGAAAAAGGGGGAAATGTGAGAACCTTGTCAGAAACAGCAGGCCAGCTCCCCATGACCAATGATGGGGACTCACAGCCAGACTGAAACTTTCCATTCCACCCAGGACTGCCTGGGGAAGGACAGATAGGGAAATGGCCTAAACAGAGAATTACCCTGCCTAGAGTGAGGACAGAGAGGGAAGTGACTTGACCAAAAAGACAATGCCAGGAAATACCACGAATACCACAGGGTGGGCAGGACAGGTCCGAATGGCAGAGACAACCTCCCCATTTGAGTTGACCAATAATTTTAAATGTTGCTCAGGGTAACCAATCACAGTCATCCAACTCAGGCGACCACTGAACTACTCACCAAAATGTTTATAAAAAGTGTATGCCTTGTGAGCTTGGGGTCTCCTCTTGCCTGCGTGCTGGGGGACCCCAATGTACATTGGAACAATAAACCTCTTGTGGATTGCAGCTATTCCGGTCTCTGTGACCTACCTTATTGAGTGGGGGTCTTCCAATGGACTCTTACATTTTCTAGTCTGTGTTGGGTGTAGGTATAGGTAAGTAGACACATGGGGATTGTCTAGGGAAGTTTGTATTAAACTATATTGTATACTTTAAGTGAGTTGTTTCTTCTTATTTTGTATACTCTATAGCTTGCATTTCATGCAGCAAGTGTATCAGTTGGTTATTGTTTTATATTTTGATGTCCTAGTAGCCTTATTGAAATGTTGCTACTATAACCTTCTTCTTGACAGAGAAGGCACAAAGGCATAAGAGAAACTCAGACCATTGCTGTCTGGTACCAACTAAAAATTTTCTTGCAAACTGGTGTTTTAGAATAGGGGGATTCAGTAAAATAAAAGTGAATCATTCTGGAAAGCATCGAGGCTTGTACGTGACCCTGTGGCCACCCCCAGCATCACTCCTCTGTTCTTTCTCTGTCCTCTGCAACCAGAACCGAATGCAATCTAGGTACAGTAAAACCACTGACGAGTATTTCACAGAGGCTCAAATGAATGAACAGCAGCTCCTGGGATTCCTTTAACTTATAGTGTTATGACTACTGGTTTATTTTCATTTATGTAATTATAAATTACTTTTACATTTCTTCTTTACTGATGTTTGTTTATGCTCTATAGCTTTTTCAGACAGATTTTTATTTCCATCTGAATCTAGTAGGGTGCTGTTTATTGTAAACCTGAGATTTTCAAATACTTAAGTAGCATAGCGGCTGACCAGCTCCTGCCACCTTTATTTTTATGTACCCCTGTGTGTGTGCGCGCGCACATGTCCGTGCTGCTATATTAACATAAAAATCAAAGGACAGCTTTTGGAAGCTAGTTCTTTCCTTCTATTCTGTGAGTTTTGGGAATGAAATTCAGGTCAGCAGGTCTGAATATAGATACTTCTACCAGTTCACCCATCTCAAAGGGGAAAAATTGAAACTATCCTTCTCTTTTGTGGATCTCTGAAAATATTTTTGATCATTGGACTGAGACAATATCTGAAGCCACAAAACCAGTGTTACCAAATTTCTTTCAGGAAGATGTGGCTGACTGCCTCCAGGATAGTTGTGGGGGCAATAGGTCCAAGTCATGGTTTTTGGTGACAGAATTGAACTATCTGAACTCATCTAGGGATCTTTTTCTATAAAATTTATGCAGACAAAGTTTATAATAGGAACATAAACGAGCCAGAAAAAAGGGATGAGGAGACACATAGGCCTGGAGCTGCTCACTGAGTATCTCAAGCAGATGCAAAGCTGGTGCACCTGTGAGTGTCTGCAAATGCACAAATTTGGAATTAACTGCCAGACACAGTAAGTGCCCTAAAACCAGGATACATTTTAAAATGTTTTTATTCCGAATATGTATTCATAGGTCAAGCCACATATTTCATTTCATTAATGCATTCATATTGCACCTGTTTTCTGTCCCCAAGGTATTTTACATATCCAAATGAACAACTCCAGATTCACTAGGGCTTCCCTGGCGGGTCTTTCAGCTCTCAGACTCTGACACTCTGCTGCCTCCTAGGCTGGCAATCCTGCTTTCCTGGCCCTTCATGGTCCCCTACCAGTCTTCTGTTCCCACTCTCAAGGTTCTCTTTATTTTGTCCCAAAATGTTAGACTGGAGGTACTTTTTCTTTGATTTAAGGTCGAAGTATTTCAAAAGCCTTAAGGAATCAGTCCTGTCCACTGTTGCCAAAGAGGGGTTATTAAAGGTAATTTCAATCTTTTGTTACATTTTAAAATAGCCCTTTGTCTTTGAGCCAGATTCTGCTGATCAGCTAGACTGCTGGGTGTGGGTGAAGGGAGAAAAGTAAAGAAAGGACCATATTTAGCATAACAATACTGGTAGAATGAGAGGAACCTAAGGCCTCTGATCTCTTCCTAGGCCACTCTTAGAAACCTGGCAAGTGAGGCCCTGGCTTCCCCATGGTTTACTGCCTGCACTTAACTTCCATAAATAAGCTTTTGGTTAATGTGCAAGCACAAATAATAACTATATGCCTTGAGAGCTTCTATGAACTAAACCTCATTGTGTAACTAGCATCAGATCTAAACTGGAACATTATCAATCACAGTTACCAATATCCTGGTTGAACTTTATATTCTTTGTGTTCTTTTTTTTTTCATTTTCCCCCCTTCCCTTTCTCTCTCTTGCCCTGGCCCCATTCAATCCACACCCCCTCGATCTGCTCCCCCTCAATTGGCCCCCTCACTCTGGCTCCTTTTAAGATAAGCTTTCCCTTGAATACCTATCATTTTCTATTCCTTATATTGAAAACAGATTTTTTTCTCACCTAATATTAGTTTCCCCTACCTCTATTCCTCTGAACTCCTCCCCACTTAACCTCTCATTCATGATCCATTCCCATTCTGTTTTTCATTAGAAAAGAACAGGCTTCTAAGAGATAATAATAATAATAAATAACAACAAAATAAGGCATAATAATATAAAAATGTCAAAATCTATGTTGGACAAGGCAAACCAAGAGAAAAGAAAGGAAGAAAGAAAGGAAGGAGGGAAGGAAGGAAGGAAGGAAGGAAGGAAGAAAGAAAGAAAGAAAGAAAGAAAGAAAGAAAGAAAGAAAGAAAGAAAGAAAGAAAGAAAGAAGAGAAGGGATGGGAAACAAAAGGAAAGAAAAGAAGAAAAGAGAAAAGAAAAGAAAAAGCAAGGCCTACACAAGAGAAGGCTCAAGAATCAGAGGAATACCCAGGAATCCCATATGAGCACTAAAGTGGAAGCCATAAAATTTATGCAAAGGATCTATTGCAAACCCATTCAAGCTCTATGTTTGCTGCTTCAGTCTTTAAGTTCATACAAATTTTGCATATGTTGATTTACAGGGCCTTGTTTTCTTGGTATCTTCCATTCCTTCTGCCTCTTACCCTTTTCCAATCTCCTCTTTTGTGGGTTTCCCTGGATTTGAGGAACACATTCCATTTGAGGTGTGAATGTTCCAAGATTTTGGTCTGGTTCTCCCTCTCCCTCTTTCCCTCTCCCTCTTTCCCTCTTTCCCTCTTTCCCTCTTTCCCTCTCCCTCTTTCCCTGTCCCTCTCCCTCTTTCCCTCTCCCTCTCCCTGTCCCTCTCCCTCTTTCCCTCTCCCTCCCCCTCTCCCTCTTTCCCTCTCCCTCTCCCTGTCCCTCTCCCTCCCCCTCTTCCTCTCCCTCTTTCCCTCTCCCTCCCCCTCCCTATTCCCCTCTCTCTCTCCCTCTCCCTCCCCCTCTCCCTCCCTCTCCCCTCTGTAATTATCTTTCTTTATTGGGTCTTTATGTGATTTGGGTAGCCAAGTAACTGTGACCTCATTTCTATTTTATAGAATAATTTGAGGGATATTGGAGTTAAATCTTTGAAAGTGTGCTAGAATTTTGCTCTAAAACCATCTCTTCCTGATAATTTCTTTTCGGTTAGTAGATATTAATCACTTCTTCAATTTCAGTATGGGTTAAGGGTATGTTTAAATTGTTTATCTGATCTTGATTTAACTCAGGTAAATGGTATATTGAGAAAATTATCCATTTCTTTTAGATTTTCCAATTTGGTTGAATACAAGTTATTCAAATATGCTCTTATGATGTTCTGGATTTCTTTGGTGTCTGTTATTATGGCCCCCTTTTCATTTCTAATTTTGTTAATTTGGGAATTCCCTCACCACCTTTCAGTTAATTTGGATAAGAGCTTATCAATCTAATTGATGGCTTCAAAGAACCAATACTTTGTTTTGTTGGTTCTTTGTATTGTTTTATTTGCTCATTTGTTTCTTTTTTATTTCAGCCCTGAGTTTGATTGTCACTTGCAGTCTATTCCTTTTTGGGGTGGTTTCTTCTTTTTGTTCTAGAATTTTCAATTGTGCTGTTAAGTTGCTAGTATGAGATCTCTCCAGTTTTTTTAATATAGACACTTAGTGCTCTGAACTTGTCTCTTAGAACAGCCTTCATTTTGTCTCTCAAGTTGGGTATGTTGTGTATTCATTTTCATTCAATCCTAGAAAGTCTTCAATTTCTTAATTTCAGTCTCTCAATAAGTGGAAAGCTATTCAATTTACATGAACTTGTAATTTTTCTGTTTTTCTGTTATTGTTGGGATCAAGCTTTAATCCATGGTACTCAGATAGATCACAAAGTGTTATTTCAATTTTTTTAGATGTTAAGACTTGCTTTAGGTCTAAGTATGTGGTCAGTTTTTGAGAAAATTCAATATATTACAGAGAAGAAAGTATATTATTTTGCGTTTGTATGAAATATTCTGCAAATATGTTAGACCCAGTTGGTTTAAAACATCTGTTAGCTCTAGCATTTCTCTGTTTAGTTTTTATCTGTTGGCAAAAGTGGGGCACTGAAGTTTCCTGCTACCAATATATAAGGGTTTCTTTTAGAAACTTGGGTACCCTTGGGTTTGGGGAATAGATGTTAAGAATCAAAATATCTTCTTGGATTTTTTTTTTCTTTGATGAGCGTGTTTGTTCTTTCCTATCTCTTCTGATTAGTTTTGGTTTGAGGTCTATTTTGTCAGAAATTAAAATGACTATACCAGCTTGTTTCTTGGAACCATGTACTTGGAATATCTTTTTTCCAACCCATTATCCTAAGGTGATATTTATTATTGCTATTAAGGGTTATTTATTGGACACAGTAGAAGGTTAGATTTTCTTATCTCATTCATTCTGTTTGTCTTTTT
Organism: Tokudaia tokunoshimensis; assembly: GCA_036184795.1. NCBI lineage: Eukaryota > Metazoa > Chordata > Mammalia > Rodentia > Muridae > Tokudaia > Tokudaia tokunoshimensis. The sequence goes on along the minus strand of BTHU01000005.1, from coordinate 9,843,132 downwards.
ATTGGAGAACTGAGACCACTGATGTTGAGAGATAGATATCAATGAGTGGTGCTTGTTGATTTCTGTTATGTTGTTGTTGTTGTTGTGTTTGCATGCGTGTGTGTGTGTGTGTGTGTCCCTTCTTTTGATTTTCTGGTCCGAGATTATTTACTCCTTGTATTTTCCTTTATGTTGTTAACTTTTGGATATTGTATTTTTTCTTCTGCCATCTTCTGTAGGACTAGATTTAAACTTGGTTTTATCATTGAATGCTTTATTTTGCTGGGTATAGTCTAGTCTGGTATCTGTGGTCTCTTAGACTCTATAGAATGTCTGTCTGTCCAATCCTTCCTTGCCGTCAGAGTCTCCAAGAGAAGTACAGTGCAATTCTAATAGGTCTTAAAAGAGTTTTGCAGCAGAAAAAGTATCTCAGCAATTGATGGCCAAGGAATACCACAAAAATCTCACAAAAGAACAAGCCTCAAGCAAGAAATTTGTTAGGAGAAGGGATGTAAAGTGATTGCTTCTGAGTGGATACAGAGACAGCAAAGTAGTGACAAGCCAGAACATGGTGGTGGGCTTTATAGGGAATATGGAACATGCGCATAAAGAAAACATAGCTACAGTGGGAACATGTCTCATTATCTGTTAGTGACCATTAGTACTGAGTCATGTTGGCAAGGTGAAGATTCGAGGATGAGGGAACCCCAAGGAACCTAGTTCCAGAATGAAGGCAAAAACTTAACTGGTAAAACCACTTTGGAAATCAGTTTGGCGGTTCCTCAGAAAATTAGACATAGCACTACCTGAAGACCCAGCTATACCACTCCTGGGCATATACCCAGAAGATGCTCCAACATGTAATAAGGACACATACTCCACTATGTTCATAGCAGCATTATTTATAATAGCCAGAAGCTGGAAAGAACACAGATGTCTCTCAACAGAGGAATGGATATAGAATATGTGGTACATTTATACAATGGAGTACTACTCAGCTATTAAAAATTCATGAAATTCTTAGACAAATGGATAGAGCTAGAAAATATTGTCCTGAGTGAGGTAACCCAATCACAAAAGAACACACATGGTATGCACTCACTGATAAGTGAATATTAACCCAAAAGCTCGGAATACCCAAGATACAACTCACAGACCATGTGAAGATCAAGAAGAAGGAAGACCAAAGTGTGGATATTTTGATCCTTATTGGAAAGTGGATCAAAATACCAGAGGCACACAGCCAAACAATAGAATGAGCATAGGGTCTCCAGTGGAGCAGCTAGAGAAAGAACCCAAGGAGCTGAAGAGGTTTGCAGCCCCGTAGGAAGAACAATAATATGTACCAACCAGTAGCCCCAGAGCTCCCAGGAACTAAACTACCAACCAAAGAGTACACATGGAAGGACCCATGGTTCCAGCTACATATGTAGCAGAAGAGGGCCATTTCAGATATCAATGAGAGGAGAGGCCATTGGTCCTGTGAAGGCTTGATTCCCCAGTATAGGGGAATGCAAGTCAGGAAACTGGGGAGAGGGGGTGAGCAGGAGGAAGGAGGATGGGATAGTGGGTTTCAGAGGGGTAACTAGGAAAGGGAATACCATTTGAAATGTAAATAAAGCAAATATCTATTTAAAAAAAAAAAAGAAGGCAAAGATTTTATGGTTGTTCTTAGTATACCCAAACAGGCCTACCTTTTTATGTTGCTTGGTCTTTTTCCCTTGCAGCTTTTAATATTCTTTCTTTGTTCTGAACTTTTAACATTTTAATTATTATGTGCCATGGGGACTTTCTTTTCTAGTCCAGTCTGTTTGGTGTTCTGTATACTTCTTATACCTTGATAGGCATCTCCTTCTCTAGGTTAGGGAAATGTTCTTCTATGATTTTGTTGAAAATATTCTCTATGCCTTTGACCTCTGTTTCTTCTCCTTCTTCTATTTCTATTGTTCTTAGATTTAGTCGTTACACAGTGTTCCCGACTTCCTGGATGTTTTGTGTTAGGACATTTTTTTTTTGATTTAACATTTTTTTTGACTGATATATCTATTTCTTCTACCATATCTTCACTACCTGAGATTCTCTCTTCCATCTCTTGTATTCTATTGGTGAGATTAACCTATGAGGTTTCTGTTTAAGTTTCTAATTGTTTTATTTCAAGATTGCCCTCAGTTTGTGTTTTCTTTATTGATTCTACTTCCACTTTGGGGTCTTGAACAGTTTTATTCATTTCTTCCACTGTTTATATTTTTCTGGATTTCTTTAAGTGATTTATTCATTCATTAAGAACCTTCATCATATACACAAAGGCTGTTTTAAGGTCTTCTATTTGCCAGCTATATTAGAATACTCTGGGCCTACTGTGGAAGAGTTGCTGGGCTCTAGTGGAGACATATTGTCCTGGCTCTTATTAATTGTGTTTTTAGGCATCTTGGCTTAAGAAGATTGTAATTCTTGGTGCTAATATCTTGTCATCTTGGTTGGGTGGGTGTTTTATTTCTAGGTTTCTTTTTCATCTCTGGTTCATAGGAAAGTGGAATGACTGTGTGCTGCCTGGTAGGAAAATCTTCTGGGTTTCTGATAGCTATGGCCATAGTGAGTTTCAGGTAAAAATATGTTGCTGGGTATTGGCAGCTGACTCTTACGAATGAGTCTGGGTTTGGCATGGTTGAGCATGTTCACAGGAAGGAGAAAAGCAGTATGTTCCAACAGGATCTGCTTAGTTAGTGCCCTAGAAATGGAGGCAGAGAATGAGGAGAGGCTACAGCAGATGTTCTGCTATAGAGTGGGATGAGACTGGAGAATTGGACTTTGGGTAATGGAGGGAAAGATGAAGACTGATCCAGTTAACCCACATGCTTCCCTGGCTATGGCCTCTGTCTTTGTGGTGAAGTGGGAGACTGAGAGATAGCATTGAGTTGGGAGAGGAAGGTTAGGAAGAGATGATGAATGGGATTCATTTGAAGGGTCAGGGGAGGGTGTGGCTGCCACAAGAATTCTGCTTGAGCTGGGAGTGAGACTGGGAGACTGGATCTGGAGAAGCACTGGGCGAGATGAAGACCTGAAGTCAGCCTATTTGCTTCTTTTACAGAAGTGGCCTGTGGAATGGCTGGGAGTATCTACATCCTGTGAGTTTTTATCATGATGTGTTTGATGTAGAGTTTCCTTGATTGTGTGCTACCTGTATTACTGAAACATTTTACATTTATGAAAATTCTGAACCATCTTATCTTCACATGTTTAGTTTTGACCCCTTGGCCTCTTTCTTTCTAAAACTTCATGTGCATTTATTTAGGTCTCTTTCCATTTCTTTTTTTTTTTCCAATATTGATGCTAAAACCTAGCAGGATCTCAAATATGCAAGACAAATGCTCTCTCACTGTCCCTTTCCTTTCCCTTTATATCTCAGTGAGTTGATTTAGACATTTTCTACTGTCTCTCTTCTTGCAATTCATTCATGGAGTTATGACCTGCCATAAAACTATCTATAAATTCAGAGTAATTTTAGCTCTTTGATTCTCTCTCTCTCTCTCTCGCTCTCTCTCTCTCTCTCTCTCTCTCTCTCTCTCCTCCCTCCTCATGTCTGTGTGTTTATGTGTGCGAATGATATGTATGTCTGTGGGAGGTTATGTATATCTATCTATATACATGCATGTGACAGCCCGAGTAGTATGTTTCCTATCTTCATTTACCACACTTTGCCTTCTTCATCTGAGTTAGGTCAGAGAGCAAGTTTCTGTGATCCATTTCTCTCTGCTCTCTGATGCTTGGATTATAGGCATGGCACACAAAGCCATTCCTGGCTCTTAAATGGATACTGGGGCTTTTAACACAGCAAGTACTCCTACCATCAGCATGATTTCATACTTTCTATCTAACTTATTCTTATAGATTCTTGGGTTTTAGTAAAATCTTTCACCATTTCTTTTACTTTGCTTCCTATTGTGTCTGATGTTTTCAGTGTCTGAGATATTAACCTGATTATATTTTTTTTTCAGTGATAGGTTCTTAGGAGAGAGATGACCATGAGATGAGAAGATAAAAAAGATAGAAAAGCTGGATCCAAGAGGCCTTTAACAAGCTATGCTGCATGTCAAACAAGCTTATTAAGAAATATAGCATCTTATATGTCATTTTCAAAGGGAAAGATGGAATTAAACTCAACAGAAAACTATCATCAAGCAAGAGAATGGAGTCAGTATGAAGCTAATCAAGTCATGTTGTTGCAGCAAAAGAACATAGGATATCTCAAATGTACCAGAGATCAAGTACACAGAAAGAAGCCTTGGGACTGATAACCACAGCCCCTTAGGAGGAAAGAGTTGGGTTCTCTGAATGAGGATCCCCCAAGACCCCAGCCCCAGGCCATTACTGGCTTTGCCAAACATGTTTCTGGGTTTAAATAAGAAACCACATTCCTTTTTCATACATCAGAACCCAGGAAAAGCCTCTGATCAAAGGTGTGTAACAGCACAAGGAAGATCTAGTTTTCTTATTTCTTTTTCTTCCTGAAAGACAGATTAAGAGCTTGGAGTTTATCTGATTTAGGCAAGGTCAACCATTTACCATTTCTTGGGGCTTGGCCCTTCAGGAATCTCAACCCAAATACTTAGCTCTTTAATAGAACTGAGTATTTAGCTCTTTAATGGAGCTTATCTTAACTCTAGACAACTTTCCCAGCTCTGTGGCAATGCCCTCTCTGCTTCTAGCTTTTTAGTTTTCTGCAGATACTTTCTGCTAAGTTTATCAGCATCTCATTCCTTATGTGTAATTCTCAGAATATGACAAGCGCCTGAGGGAGAAATACAAGCTCAACCCTGGGCTTAGTATCTGTGGTTGTTTGAATAGGAAAAGCCCCCATAAATTTGTGCATTTAAATGCTTGGCCATAGGGAGTGGAATTATTAGGGTTGTGGCCCTATTGGAATAGGTGTGGCCTTATTGGAAGAAATATGTCACAATGGAGACAGGTTTTAAGATCCTATATTCTCAAGGTTATATGCCACCCAGGGTGGCATATATCTCTTTCCTGATGCCTGTAGATCATGATGTAGAATTCTCAACTCCTTTTCCATGACCATACCTACCTGTATGCTGTCATGCTTCTCACCATGAGGATAATAGACTAAACCTCTAATACTGTAGGCCATCCCCAATTAAATGTTTTCCTTTATAAGAGTTGGCATGGTCATGGTGTCTCTTCACAATAGAATCCCTAACTAAGTCAGAAGTTAGTACCAGGAGTGGGGTACTGCTATGATAGGCTGGACCATAATTTTGTTTGGAGGAATGTGGGTTTTGGGACTTTAGATTAGAAAAGTAGTGAAATTCTTTAAGTAGGGCTTAATGGGTCATCCTAGTAGGAATATGGAAGATAATGCTGCTGAGGGTAATTTGAACTGTGGGGTCCCAACTCAAAAGGTTTCAGAGAATAATGTTATATGTGGCCTAGAAACTATTATTGTGATAGCTTGATGAACAACGTGGCTGCTTTTTGCCCTTGTCCAAAAAGTTTTCCTGAGGCTAAATTGAAGTGTTTTGGTTTCATTACATTGGCAGAGGAAGTATTAAAACAGCCAGGTATTGACTCAGCTGTGTGGTTTTTACCATTCAGTCTTATGAAGACATATAATGAAAAGGAGCAAGCTGAGCAAATAAACATACAAAATGTATAGACTGAGAAGTGGGGTACCAAAAGTGAAATAGAGCTAAGTCCTGTGTTCAAAGAGATAAACAGAATAACAAATGGACTAAAGGGAGTGATGACTTCAGGGTAAGAGCTCATCTAGCTTAAGTTTTCATCTCATGAAAAGGAATTAAATAACAGCTTAGGTCCAAGTGTGATGGTACACAGCTTTAATCACAGCACTTAGGAGATAGAGTCAAGCACATCTCTAAGCACAAGGTTAGCCTGGTCCACAGAGGAAGTTTCAGGTCAGCCAAGCTTGGGCAGTGAAGGAACCATCAAAAATAGAAAGCTGGTGAAGATAAATGTATTTGAATTAGGTGGGTCATGTTACAGCCCCAGCAAGCAGCAGAACTTGGCAGTTTCAGTCACATATTTTGGGCTTTAGAGTCAAGAATAGAAGAAAAGAGTTATGGAATCTTCCTTTGTGACTAAGGAAAGCTGCTGAGGCCAGGCCTGTGGCAGGGGTATCTCTGCATAGATCCCTGGAGAGGCCATTGTGTGAAACTGTGAAGGTGAAACCTGTATTGCCTTGGAGTCCTGAAGATGTTGGAGATGCCAGAGCCATGGGATACCTGCTGGTGAAGGCTGTTAACCAGCTGAGTGGAACCAGCCCAAGAGAAAGAAATGTGTTGCAGTCAACAAAACTCAAAGGACCTAGAAATATGAAGAGCACTTTGATATGAAACAAGGAGATGCAGAGTTTAGGGTTTGCCCAGCTGGTTTTCCGTCTTGCTTTGGTCCAGTATTTCCTCACTAGGCTCCCTTTCCTCCCTTTTGGAATGGTAGTGTATATCCTGTGCCATTGTATGTTGGAAGTAGGTGATCTGCTTTTTGATTTTGATTTTACAGATTACAGTTAAGAGATTGCATGAATCTCAGAAGAGACTTTAAACTTTAAACTTTTAAACATTGTTGAGTCTGTGTCAGACTGTGGGGACTTTTGAAGCTGTACTGAATGCAGTTTTGCATTATGTTATGGCTACAAGCCTATGGGAGCCAGGAAGTGGGATGTGATTGTTTGAATAAGAATGGACCACACAGATTTATGTGTTTGAATGCTTGGCCATAGGGAATGGCACAAGGAGGAATAGCCTTGGTGGAGTAGGTGTGACCTTGTTGGAGAAAGTATGTCACTATGGAGACAGACTTCATGATTTTATGTGCTGAAGCTGTGCCCACTGTGGCACACAGACTCTTTTTTGTTGCCTGCAGATCAAGATGTACATCTCCATGACCATGCCTGCCTGCATGCATGATAATAATGATAATGGTGATAATGGACTGAACCTCTAAACTATAAGCCAGCCTCAAATGTTGTTTTTTATGAGTTGTCATGGTTATGGTGACTCCTCACCACAATAGAATCCCTAACTAAGACAATAGTCTATACTGTCCTTTCCTTTGATACTCATTTGTCTTTCCAGTTCTAGTTTCTTTTTTATCCCAAACTCTGAAATTTGATGCTTTGCTCCATGCTTTGGGTTCAGGGTCTGTTTCCTGCTCCACAATTGGTAAATGCCCCCAAAGAAAGTGGGTATAGGAAAGAGCCAGGGAGTGGAGAACTGTCTGTCTTTAATGTGTTTTCCTTCTCAGAAATCTTAACTTTTCCAGTCCTAGATACCTTAATTTCCCAATTGTCTACAAATATGTGCTTCATAGTTATCCTTACCTAGAGGGATAGTCTGCTACTACACAGTGAATCTTAATCAAAAGCAGGAGTAGTAATTACTTTTAAATAGGCTATAAGCAACACTAAGTTAAGAACTAATTGGATTCATTAAATTAATTGGTTAATTAAACTAACAACTACCTTGAATTTTCAGTGTACCATTTTCCCAAAGACTCCAAACTACTTTTCCCAACTGACAAAAGGCCATCACTGGTTCTCACAATTCTAATTCATAAATTTTAAGTCGGAATAAGGAATAAAAGGAGTTCATGGGCTCATAATTATCCAGAGAAATGGAATAAAAATAGACGTTACCATGCCGTTCACCAATATCAACAGTTGTTTGGAATCTCAATAAATATACTCCTAATAACTACCCCAAGGTCCATAATGCCCATAAAATCTAGTGTCCCACAGGAATATAGAAAATAGGCTGTACAAAGCAATGGTCTCAGAACTTCATCAAGCAGAGAAAGTGAACTAAGACCAAGACCACTCAAAGCTTTTTAAAAACATAGTTACTGTTTTTAAAAATAATGTTTTAAACAAAAAACTTTCACAAACAAAATTTTTTAAACAAACAAACAAAAAAATGTTTTGCCAGACTTGTAAGACAGCAAGATAGCATATGGCAGAACTGGGTATCTATCTCAAGTAAGTCAACAATGGTCTGCTGGTCCTTTGAGGTTTAATGTAGCAGTAGCCTTTGAAATAATATTTTAGGAAGCTATTCCCAAGGCTTCTCCCCAGAAGTGTAATTAAACCTGTATTTCTTACCAATTTATTCCAGAGAGGTATGTTTGACTTATGGAATAATCTGAGGTGGATTGCTCTTTCTTTTTTTTTTAAACTAAATGGGGAGAAAAGTTACTAAATAAACAAGAGCCTCTGGATCATAACTCTAAATCATAGCAGAGAGTTACAAATGAAGCATCAAGCACCCAGTAGACACCCAATTAGTATTTCATGCTATTGATTTCTTGCAACGTACAAAGAGTTTTTAGTGAGACTTTGATAGTAATTGGGTATCTCATCTTAATACAATGACAGCAGGAAAATTTGGAATAATCTGTCCATGTGCTTCTCTGGGATCCCAAATAGCAAGCCATACAGACTGAGAACAAGTTAACTTTCCCAGCCCTTTCCAGCCCTGTGACTTGAGCATTAATAACAAGTTGGGTGCTAGCATTTTGCGGACAACTTCTGCCCTAAGTTGGGGATGTCCTCATAACAACGATTGGGCTTCCTGCTATAAAACTAAGAAGAAATAAGGTTGTTCTCACTTTACAAAACAGCAAGCACACAGAAATCAAGTGTTTCAGCAAAGCCCACCTCAGCTAGGAAAGCATCTGGGTGTCCCGACTCTTTGGGATCAAAGATGGTTGATCAATATTGGTTTACTGCCACTCAGCTGCTTCTAATAGTGTGATCTGACATAGTCTAACCATTCTCACGTTTGCAGATTGATCACACCTAGCCTCTGATTTGTACTGCTCTTTTGTTGTGCCCCACTTAGAACAAACTAGTAAAGCAAAAATAATGTCAGGAGTGGAGGGCTTATCTCATTCTTGCGTTTTTTTCACACCCCAAAATAGATCTCTCATTGTTGAACATTTATACTGATCACCTGCTGCATGAGAAAGGCTCATGAAAAGTTGGGTAACAGGGCATTTGGCACAACAATAAAGAGGACATAGACTCTAAACAACTGCCTACTCTAAGAAGGTTCAAGGGAATCCCAGAGACATTTTAGAAATGATTAGTGAGACTGTGTAACGGATAAGCCAAGTATTTGTTATTTCTTCACTCCCATATTTTAATTTCCTATATTCTATGGTTGGAGAGAATTCACAGGAGATGTAAAAGAAAAAGAAAAAACAACAACAACAAAATCAAACAAACAAACAAAAAAACCACTCCTGCTCTTTTCACGTGTCTCTAAATTCAGCTCTGTATTTGGTTTATAGAATGCAATATGCTGAACTTCCTTCAAAACCTTGAAACTGTCTCACCAGCCTCGGGGTAGAAGGGAATTGTGTCAGTAACAACCAAACTGCCAGAGGGAGTATCTCCACTGTTCTCCAACAGCCGGTCAACACTGGCATGCAGCTAGCTGGCTAAGCGAGTGTACCCTCTGCAGCAGATGTGGGAGATGGATAAGGTGAACGCATGTGCCGTGCTGGAATGTTGCTTAATTTTATTTTGTCTTGCACATGTGAGCAGACGGTTACCTCTTCACATTTCCGCAGCCCTTTCTATGGTTGGTGGAACACAGAGTACAGAGTGCCTTGCAAGGGAAGCCAAGTATGTAGCGAGAAAAACGTACAGTCAGCCCCTGGGGCTGCACTAGGGGCTGGACAGCCAGCCTGCAGAGCTCTCTGGCTTCTTCCAAGCACCCCACAGAAAAGCTACCTTCTAGGTCCTTCTGGCTCTTTAGCTATTGGCTCGCCTGTTCCCTCCAAGAGGACTTTACTGGAGACCACACTGTTCACAGTTTCTCCACCATTTTCCAGGGCCCGTTCAGAATCAGAAAACCCAAGAAATATATTCACAGATGTTCCCTTGTTTATTTGTTGACTCTGTGTAATTTGTTTGCCCTAATTTGTTTTTGTCTACCTTGGGACTTCCCTTTTTAATTTCCCTTTCTCTGTTTACCCCTCTTTGTGGAGCAGCGGTCTGTTAAGCTGTGAGAGGCACACGCCAAATTAAAAAAAAAAAAAAAAAAAGAACAAGAAAAAGAAAGAGAGAGAAAAAGGAAAAAAAGGCAGCGCTGCAGATTGTTTTAAGCACGGGCTGCCCCTTTGGGCCTGAAGGCCTTGCTTGAAGCCTGCACCTGCTCCTCCTCCTGAGACGTGGGGCTCCTGATCTCTATCCCCTGCCTTTAAGCTGCCTGATTCCTATTATCCAAAGTCAAACAGCGTTCTCTACATTCACGCCTCCAGCACTTGGCATGAAATTAATAAGCCTGGCTGATATATTTCCCTGGAAGCCTGCCACTCCTTAACAGTGGTGTTAGATTAAAAATTTTGGCATGGTTAATGAACAGGGGAAAGCTGAGGCCAAAAGTTTCATGCAGCAATGCAAAGATTGGGGGATTCTGAAAAGAATACCAACTTCCCTTCTATTTTCTGAATGCCATCCTAATTACAGGGTCAGATAACAAACATAACTAGGCAGTCAGCTCTAGAAGAAAGGGCATATCCTCAGGCTTGACTCGCATTTAGATTTTATCATCTGTCTTTTCAATCACATGGCCTTCTGTTAGCCTGGGTTATCTAAAACTGTAATAATAGCTATTTGTGCTCCAAACAGGCCTCCTCATCCCAGGTCACTATTTTTCCATTAAAGGAGGACTGTGGTTGAGTTGCAGGCCAAATTCTGATCTTTCTGAAGTAAAAGTCAAACCAGTCAGAGACTACTTCCAGCATGGCAAACATTACTCAGAGCTCCGACCCTCGTGGCGACTGTTAAACTCTCATGATCACAAATGCATGGCATCCCCAACATAAAAAAAAATGTTAGTTAAATAGGTCTACGTGTATGACCCCCAACAGTCCAAGCTATAGAGAATTCAGCTCATCTAGAGATTATAGCACCCAGTGGGTCCTCATGATCCAGCCTACTGTGTAACTTAGGTTCTCCAAAGGTGTGGCAGAGCCCTGTCTCACTCACAGAACCTCCTCCAAGCAGTAAGTGTCATGTTCATTTTCCTAACCAATGGAGTAGCCATAAAAAAGAGCATCTATCAATATCATGAGCATCACTAGAAGACCCCTTCCAGCTGGAAAAGTCATCCAGATGCAGAGGCAGAGGAACGATGTCACCTCCACTTGGACTGGCTAATGTGACAGTTGTTCTAGCAAAGACACCCAATCTACTCAGTGTCCTGAAGGAGGGATATAAATGGTAGAATCCCATTTCAGGGCTAAAAGGAGAATGACCAATGGTCTCCTCCTAGGTATCGAGGGGCACGAGGTTATTAAAGCGTATGTGGGTTTTATCAGGAGATAAGAATTGATCCCTCGTAGAGTCAAATCACTTTTGTAGCATCCCATTACAACAGGTGTCTACTGTATTTATGATTGCAGGACACTTCGGAGCTTTTTCTCAATATAAAGAAAATATAAAGAGATCAAAGATCCCAGACCACACATAAGGTGGTGGGAAGTTGTCCCAACATTTTCTGTCTATAAGACAAATATGTTAAATATATTTGTAAATGTCAACTTCTTTGTTTTTAATACCTTAGATCAAGTCAGTGAGTCTATTTTGGAAATAGAAGTAGGATTACTCATAGATACATCCTTGGCTCACTACCCAAGCTTTATATAACAATGCAGCTCAATTAACTACTCTGAAGTTTCTTTCTATGGTCCTTCTCCTTTAGGACATGTGTTACACTCCGACCATCTGCATTCACAGCCCTGCCTCTTTACTCTATATACTGTTACTATATACTTGTGCTATCATAACGTTACCTAAAAAGAGAAACCCATTTCATTTTTTAATTTCAATTTTAAATTAATTACTTTATTTACTTTATATCCCAATTGCAGGCCCTCCCTCTCCTCCCAATCTCTCTACCACACACAACCCCTCCACCCCCATCCTTCTACCCTTCTTCTCTGAGAAGAAGGAGGCTCTCCCTGGGCATCAACCCACCTTGGCACATCAAGTCATTGCAAAACTAAGTGTATCCTCTCCCACTGAAGCCAGACAAGGCAGCCCAGTTAGAGGAATGGGATCCATAAAAAAGCAACAAAATCAAGGACAGTCCGGGCCTGCTCCAGTTGTTGAGGGACCCAAATGAAGACCAAGCTGCACATCTGCTATATATGTGTGGGGCGGCCTACGTCCAGCACATGCTTCCATTTTGATTGGTGGTTCAGATTCTGAGAGCCTCCAAGGGTCAAGGTTAGCTGACTCTGTCGTGGAGTCCCTGCAGGTCCCTGTCCCCTTCGGCTCCCTCAATTCTTCCCCCAACTCTTTTACAAGACTGCCTGAGATCTGTCTAATGTTTGGCTGTGGGTGTCTGACTGAATCTGTTTCCATCAACTGCTGAGTGGAATCTCTCTGAGGGCAGTTATGCTAGGCATCTGTTTATAAGCATAGCAGAGTATCATTAATAGTGTCAAAGACTGGTTCTTGTCCATGGGATGGGTCTCAAGTTGGGCCAGTCACTAGTTGCCCATTCTTTCAGTCTCTGCTCCAACTTTGTCCCTGTACATCTTGTGGGCAGGATGCATTTGGATCGAAGGTTTTGTGCATAGGTTGGTGTCTTTACCCCACCACTGGGGTGCTCTCTGGTGACTTCATCAGAACATCCACTGCTTCCACTAACCTATTCCATGTTCCAATGCAAACACTTCTTCTCTCTCAGCACTTAGTTCTTTATGCTCATAGAACACGATAAAAATTATAAAACACTGTGTTCCTGCATCTAATCCTTTGCATAGGACATATAGGTTCTTAGCCCAGACTTAGTAAATAGTGAGTGAGTGAACTAAGACCTTTCCCTCCCTATGTTTGGCACCAGTCATTAGTAATCAGCTGGACAATGTCCCTTTGCTCTACGAGGAATGGAAGTTATGAGTAGGTAAGTAGTGATCTAGTGATTCAGTCCTCGACTTAGATTAGCAAAGGCTTATGGGTTGGTCTGGCAGACTTAGAGACTTGTAGCTCCAAACCCTGATAGGTAGAGGCTTGCGGTTCTAAGTTTTAAAAGATGGGCTTTAGGTTAGAGGCTTATTGCCTTGGCCCTTGATTGCCAGTAGTCTAACACTCACCAGCTCCTATATTCCTCAGATCTTAGCAGCTAGTGGTAGCAGTATCCATTGTCACCTAGGGTTACAGCTCCTAAGTCTTGCATGTCAGGACCCTGTACCAGCAAAACGAGTGATACAATTCTCTAGCTTTGAATAACAGGACCCATTGTCCTTAAGATTTGGAAAGAATTTGGAAATTTTCTGGAAATGAAGACTAGCTTTCATCATCATCAGTTCTTTACATCCTTCTGCCCACTGTTGCTCTTTTTTTTAAAAAAATAAAGTTTATTTGTTTTTAAGAGGAATTATTTATTTATGAGTACATTGCTGCTGTCTTCAGACACACCAGAAGAGGGCATCAGATCTCATTACAGATGCTTATAAACCACCATGTGGTGGCTGGGAATTGAACTCAAGACCTCAGGAAGAGCAGTCAGTGATCTTAATCACTGAGCCATCTCTCCAGCCCTCCACTGTTGCTCTCAAGACTGCTTTAGCAACCTTCTCACTACTACGACTATTGTTGTGGCTAGTACTACTGTTGCTACTGTTGCTGCCGCTGCTGTAACTGCTGACATCTTCTCTTCAAGTTCAGATCAGCCAATTCCATTTTCGATAATGACCATCTGGAAAAAAAAAGAAAGAAAGAAAACCATTGGACCTTATGTTGCAACAGCAGGGGCAGCACACAGAAGGAACACTCCAGCTAACTTTAAAATCCTAAGGAATAGTCTGGTTATAGTAGCCAGAAGAAGATACGACATTTGTTGCATGCAAATTCAGGATTGTAATTTATACCAGTCACAGCACAGCTTCCCGTTTACTGGGATAAATCCCCTTACCAGGATAAAGACCAATAACAAGCCATAGGAAAGAATCAGTCATAAGCTATGAATATATACCATCCTGTACCTATCAACCACTAGCTTTACTGATTTATAGACTGCTCTTCCTTTCTTTGATGTAATAAAAGATGGCTATCAAAAAGTCCAGAGCAGACATTGACAAGACTTTAAAACCATCAGTAGGTGATGTAGGTAAAGGTTACCAAGGCTTGCTATGTCTAAAGAAAAGCTTTCCAGCCTAGGTACAGACTAGAGAAGCTGTTGATCAGGTAGGCAAAGGGTTTATGTTTGTAATGCTGCTTCTTCAAGATGGTTATGAAGCAGGTTTCCATAATAATACTCTACTCCAGTCACCATAAGGATACCTGCTTGGGTTGACAGCTCCCTAGTGAAAGTGGCCAGGTACACGAGAGAGTGTAATAGCTGTTGATTAAAGAGCTAAATCATCCATCTCCCAAATCCTTAGCTTCTGATTGAAAAGTTAGGATTAGAATCAAGGCCCATAGTAGCATTGACATTCGTTACAGTATTTAACAGTTGTTGGCCCCCAGCCACACTCCTTGGGTAGATTCAAGTCACGCTATCTCAGAGTTTTACTCCCTGCTTTGATCTGCAAATGTATGCTTTTATGATTTCTCCAACTCCAGTCAAACATGTACTCCTCAATAATCCCATACCAAAGGACCACTCTGGCCTTCTGAACTTCTTCTTCTTCTTCTTCTTTTTTTTTTTTTTTTTTTTTTTGATTTTCGAGACAGGGTTTCTCTCTGTAGCCCTGGATGTCCTGGAATTCACTCTGTAGACCAGACTGGCCTCAAACTCAGAAATCCACCTGCCTCTGCCTCCCGAGTGCTGGGATTAAAGGCGTGTGCCACCACTGCCCAGCTCACCTTCTGAACTTCTATAGTGTCCCACTGATGTACTCCTTAGGAAACCTGGCACAATCTCCCTTGTACTAAAGTCAGTTTTATTTTCTACCTCGGTTCTTCAACTAGAAGCTTAGTAACTCCAAGACAGATATTGTGTTCTGGCTCTCAGGTTTACATTTCCTAAGCGTTGAAAATGCACCTTCATATTAGCTTATACAGCTAAAAACTTGTTAATAAACATTGAAGAAATAAGCAAATGTATAATTGTTTATGGTCAGCCCAGTGCTTTAGATGAAAAGGAGTTTAATAACGCTTCATACTTTGATTAACACAAACTTCCTAGAGCAACTGTCCAGGATAAATGAGAACATGGAGAATTTAAAGTGGAATTTAAAGTAGAAGTTAATGGTCTAAAAAGGGGTGGCAAAGGTACTTACACATAAAGAAAGGCTGTCAGGCCTCCAGTACCAACCCTACGTTTCTCCATTCCCTCATCAAACCAGTTGATCTTAACAATATTTTACAACAGCTTCTTTGTCATCCCATCCTTTGCAATCAGAATCTACATGGCCATAAATAACATCAGAAAGATTAACCACAACTTGGAACTTGGGGAGATGGGATTAAGTCAATTTCTCTACACATTCAATGTTTTCCCAGACTCAGGAGCTGGCAATGTGGACACTACATTTATTTCTTATTAATTCTGTGACAAATTACTATAAATATAGCTGTTTAAGATTGCACCAACTTATTATCTTAAGGTTCAGGATTTGAGATATGAAATGGCTTTACTGTCTTAGTCACTATTCTATTGTTATAAAGAGAAGCTAGGACTAAAGCAACTCTTATAAAAGAAAGCATCTAATTGGGGGGGGCTTGTTTACAGTTTCAGAGGTTAGTATATTATTATTATGGTGGGGAGCATGGTGGTATGCAGGCAGGTGCTGGAACAGTTAACTGAGAGCTTTACATCCTGTTCTGTAGGCAGAAGACAGATAGAGAGACACTAACTGGACCTGACTTGAGCCTTTAAAACCTCAAAACCCATCCCTAGTGACACACTTCCTCCAACAAGGCAGCACCTACTCCATCAGGGTTCTGAATTCTTCTAATCCTTTCAAACAGTTCCACTCCCTGGTGACTAACCATTCAAATGGCCTGTGGGGGTCATTCTTATTCAAACCATCACACTCATGAGGACTGGAAAAGTGAATTTCTTCGTTGTCTGCCTATCCAGTTATTAGAGGTGACCAGAATTCTTTGTCTCATGCTTCTAACTTTCCATCTTCAAAGCTAGCAATGTTGGGCTTGATTGCTCTCAGATTTTCTCTTTTATGACTCTCCCTTCACATATAAGGGTTCAGGATTGCCAGGTTAATCCAATATCATCTTTCCATCTCAAGGTTAACTGATGAACAATCTACCTGCAACTTTAACTTTTTTTGCCATGTAATATAACATGATGACATGTTCCAGGGACTCAGACCTAGATTTATTTTGTCTTTTTAATTTTATTTTGGCTGCTATTCTGCTATCTTGTAAACACACAAAGGAGGAGGGGCCAAACCCTAAAATCTTGGGAGCCACTGGAGCAGGATAGAGTGTAAAAAGGTATCATGAGGGTAGATAACACCACCAAGAGACAGGCATTAGTTAGGGCACCAGAATGACTCTTCACCCAGGTAAGCCTGCCAGTACACCTGTCTTAAGAAGGGTTTCATATCCTTTCAAAAAGCACTCCCTCATTCTAAGGACATTCACATGTCCTTCCCATGGCATAGTAGCCTCCTGGGGGAAGGGGCACATTTAATGCAAAGAGATGACTTACCACTGATAAAATGTCAGGCTTCATTTCAGAAGCTATTTTCATGAATCTTGAAAAAACATCAAGTCGGCCTTAGCCCATCTTTGCAATTAAATCAAACTTACACCAAATCAAAAATAGATCGTGAGATCATAAGTGAATGAAAATAATAATGGAACAGACTTTGACGTATCCAACACACACACACACACACACACACACACACACACGGCCTTACACACAAGCACATGCCCATGCACATACATACACATGTACACACACTAACTTTCTTGTTTTGTCCTTAGATGTTGAAAACTCTTTTATTCAACCATAAAGTCAAACAGAATGACAGTAAGCTTCCATTACAATGTGCTGCTACCACCCCTTAGGGTGCCACCATGGATCTGTTAATGTCCTGTGGCGCTCAGGGGTGAAACTCTTTATAGGGTAGTGTTTACACTCACCATATGCTTTCCAGGATTGACCGAGAATGTTAATTGGCAGTTCAGAATCAGGAGGGGGAAAGATCAAGAGTGTCTAGGGAGACCTCATCAACCAGTGTCCCTCTTCCTCAATTAATAGGTCAACACATGTCTAAGTGCTCATAATTTGTGCTGATCTACTGCTTAGCCAGCAAATGGGTCTCATTCCCAATGTTCTACATGTCAGCTTATAGTTTTTCTATCTTCTAGTTAACTTGAGGGGAAAAGGGAAAAGTTTTTCCTTTATAGTTGCTATAAGATAAAGTAAGTGTGCTGTCACAGAGCTTCATGAAGGTACAGATGGAATCTTGGCTTAATCCCTTCCTTCTAGGAAGACCCCTATTCTACCATCCTGCCAGGATTATCATTTACCCGTTCTTCTCAGTCTCACCGCCTTCTCTGTCATTAATGGTCACTCCTTCCCCAGTCTTTCAGGGCCTCTGCTTTCTTAGCTTCCTTCCTTCTTCCCGATCATGTCACATTTCAGAAAGTTTCAGAAAGACTTTTGAATGTTTAAGCAAACTACCAATAAAAACACAGAAGAGAGGCTTCTCCAAATGGAAATTCCAATGGCTGATGACGTTCAGTCTTGTAAGGCTGCTAACACTGTGAGTAAATAGGTACCACCTTTCGGGACATTTATCTAGAAGGCAAGGGAGACACAAGGATCTAGAGTCCTTTAAATGTTTGTGAGATCTGACTTAGTAACTCCTCCCCAGGAATTCATAGTGCAAAAAGAAGAAGAAATGAAGTGAGATTCATATATAAGGTTTTACATCATCACATTGTTTGAAATTGGGTGGGCAGATGAAAATAAAATGAATTTCCAATGGAAAGATAATGAAATTATGCCATCAGTTAAAAAAATAATCATATCTATGACAAGGAAGCTGCCCCCATGAATTCTCAGATCTCCTAAAGAAGACCTGAGTAATGACACATCGAGTTGACAGCCGCTGTGGATGGGGGAAATCTCACCAAGCTTCCACCCCTAAATAAAGCATTACAGGTAATCAACAACTGCAGGGAGAGGAAGAATCCATTTTCTTCAGGGACAAAAATCCTGATAGGTTATCTATCCCAAGTGGGCAGCCTTGTACACATGTACATATGAGCAATACTAAGTGTACTCTGTAGGAATGTATATGTGTGTGTGTGTGTGTGTGTGTGTATGCTAATAATTAAAGAAGAGGCCATGAATTTGGAAGGGAGTAGGGGCACATGGGAAGAGTTGGAGGAGGAAATGATGTAAATATAGTATGCACATATGACATCGTCAAAAATCCTTAAATTAAAATCAGGGCACTAAAAATAATATTTGGATAGGAAAATTGAGAAGATTGCATAGGAATGATAGGCAGCATGTAGGAAGGGTCTCTAGAGAGGCAGAATATGGAACCAAAGCATAAAGCCTAGGCCACTTCTCAGAAGGAATTCATTTAGACTCCATATTTGAGGTAATATTAATAAAACATAATTCCTGAACAGTGCTAGGACATGTAAATGTTTCAAATCTGAAATATAGATAAAACCAACATTTTAAAGAACAGTATATAAGACCAGGACTTCATTGATAAAGTTGTTGAAGCAAGTTTACCTAGTACTGTAGTTACTGTTCTATTACTGTGAAGAATGCCCATGACCAAGACAGCTTATAAAAGAAAGCATTTAATTTGGGGCTTGTTTATATTTTCAGAGGGTTAGTCCACTAGCATCATTGGAGAGTGTGGTGGCACATGGACACGGTGCTGGAGAGGTAGCTGAGAGCTAACATCTGATCTGATAGTTGCAAGCAGAGAGAGAGAGACTGAGCCTGAAGTGAACTTTTGAAATGACAAAAGCCACCCCACGTCACCTGTCACCAGCAAGGCTACACCACCTAATCCTTACTAAATAATTCCACTAACTGGGGACTAAACATTCAAACTGCCACACCAAGGGACAGCAGAAGTTGAAGAAGTGCTGTATGTCTTTGAAGGTGTCCATGTGTGGTTGTGGGCAAGGCAGCAAGGAGCTGAGGCTAGAAGGTATAGTACACCTACCACATCAGAAAAATAGACAGTGATGTTAATGGAAAATCTCAATATCTTAGTCTCTCCCTCTTTCCTCTCTCTCTCTCTCTCTCTCACACTTTCTCCCTCCCTACCCTAAGTAGTGGTCAATCAAGTCTCTCTTCTTCATTCTTCCCCTTTGACCTACAAATAAATCAAATAAATGCAACTAACCTTTCTTGTGAGTCTAGCATATCTCACACTTTGGGTGACAAACAAAATTCATTGACAAGTTCCAAAGCTTAAGCAAGTGTGACATGGTCACCTCCACCAACAAAGGCTGCTACTTTCCACAAAAACTGTAAGGTCTGAAACATGGAAGTTGGGCACAGAAGTACTCAAACTCAAAACCACAAATGAGTCATTTACTTTTGCTGCCCAAGGTAAGTGAAGTGAACAGCAGTAGACAAACTACACAGATGAAAAAGTCAACTTACTTAAAAGAACTGTTCTCTCCTTAACAATTCATAAAACATGGCTATGAGTCGCTTTGCATCTGTCTGGCTCTGTCATTTGCAGTGTATTACAGTTCTCTGTTCAGCAGCAGGTTGGGAAAAGAAAGGAAAAGGACATGGGGTAGAAATCTGATCTCAGGTCTCCATCTAAAGATGGACCCTATAAATGGATTCTGTTTAACTAGGCTCATTCTCTCCATCACTTGCCTTTCCACCTCTCCTTCCCTCCCTCTCTCCCTCTTTCCCTCTCTCCATATCTCTGTCTCTCCCTCTCTCCTTTTCTCTGCTCCCTCTCTCCCTTTCTCCTTCTCTCCCTCTCCCTCTCTCCCTCCTTCTCTCCCTCTCTCTCCCTGTCTCTCCCTCCTCCCTCCCTCCTTCTCCACCCCCCTCTCTCCCTTGCCCCCTCTCTCCCTTTCTCTCTTCCTCCCTCTCTCTCTCCCTACTTCCAAGTGATGTCATTTTTATGCCTCCCTTGATCTACTCATAACAAAGAGCTCTTCAGCCCCCGAGAGCATTCTGTTTATGGCTGACTTTATAAGACTAGACCCAGGTCTGTGAAGAGAGCTCCCAGGTCCAGACTGTCCTCCAAGAGCACTGTCAGAATCCAAAGGTGATGTCTGGCACTGAGGAACACTATGTTATATTGAATGTATACATGTTTATGTCTTGCTCATAAGTGATTCCAGGTCCGTTTATGCTTGGAGAAGATATTTGGTTAAATAGAATAATGCCATACACTGGAACAACCAATCTGGGAATACCATCAACAGGGAC
This sequence comes from Tokudaia tokunoshimensis, assembly GCA_036184795.1. Taxonomy (NCBI): domain Eukaryota; kingdom Metazoa; phylum Chordata; class Mammalia; order Rodentia; family Muridae; genus Tokudaia; species Tokudaia tokunoshimensis. The sequence goes on along the minus strand of BTHU01000005.1, from coordinate 9,822,751 downwards.
GCAGGCCTCAGTTTACATGACTGATGAAAGCCTGGAGCACTCTGCCATTCTGTCCACATGAGCAGCTTATAATGAGCCAACTCAGGAAAATGAAATGCAGCTAAGCCAACTGCTCAACACCAAGAAGCCATAAACTTGGTGCTCAAAAGGAAATGCACTCAATTAGCCAAGGGCTGCCATGGTTTGCTGTTTTGAGCCCTGGGAGCAATAGACACAGATTTTACCTTTCAAATTTGTATCTGAAATTCATTTCCTAAAGAGCATCACACCAACTCCATTGCCCTTCTAGTTCATTTCAACAGCCATTGTTTTAATCCTTGCCAGATTACAGACACATCAGAAGCAAATAAGATAGCATGCTATCTTTATGGAGCACACTGGAAGAAAGACAATTTTACTGTAATATTAGAGGACACCTTGCAGCCTAAACTTTCCTTTATAAGGTAATTGCTTGTTATCTACAGAGGATAGTTCCCAGAACCCCAAACCTAAGAATACTCAAGTCTTTCCCATAAATTTCTTAGTATTTGTATTTAATATGTGTGCTTTAACTCTTCTCCAGATTACATACAATATATAATACAAGTTAAAGAGTATATGAGCAGTTGCTTGCTGTAGCCAAATATCCAATAGAAACACCTTAAATAAGGACTACCTTATTTTGGCCCACGGTTCCAGAAGATTTGATGCATGGTTGCTTGGTCCCATGTACTAGGATAAAACATGGCAACAAGAGACAGTGCTGCACATCATGGTGGGCAGAAAGAAGAAAGTGAGGTAGGCAGTGGTCAGGAATACTACACTCCAAAAGACTGGCTGCCAGGGATCTACCTCCTCCCGCAAGGTCCCATTTCTCAAAGTTTCCATAAACTCCGCAAATAACATCGCCAACTGGGGACCAAGCAGGGCCATTCTGATTCAAACCATGACACTGTACACATCATTTAGGAAAGTAGTGTCGAAGAAGAGTCTATACCTGTTCATTATGAATATGTTTTATTGAAGAGATTTTCTGTGAAAACTTGTTGTATCAACAAATGTACAATCCATTGTTTCAAAGGGACAGCAATAACTCTTTTGTTAATGGTAAAGGGAAAAAAAAAGAACCTAAACCTCCCCAAAATGATTTATTTGGACAGTCAATGAAAATGTTTCAGAGTGGAAAACATCAGGTTTGTAAGACAATCTGATCTCTTGTAAAGGATACACCAAAGGCTTTCCAAATGAAGAGAGATGTGCCAATTATAGAAATGCCAAATTTCCAAAAGAAAAGACACTAGGAAATATGCCAAAAGACCTGGTGGCAAAGACCCTGTCAGTCACCTGTTTTTCAGCCAAAATTACTTGTAGCCATTTTTGACATCTGGAGAGGTGTAGTTTCTAGACCTTACTATAGGATATCAGAAGCAGAAAACCTTTGCTCTCCAAGTTTTGAGACTTTTTGAGTTTAAAACTTACATTGTCAAATCTTTCCATTCATGGATGTTTATTGACTGACTGGTTCATTGATTGAATGATTTGATTTGATTGACATTTTGCGTGTGACTGGAGGTTATTTACAAGCAACTTGGCAGTGACTGCATGACTAAAGAAAATGATAACCCTTCTAAGAAACATTGAAGCATCCACACTTTGGTCTCCCTTCTTCTTAGGCTTCATATGGCTTGTGAATTGAATCTTTGGTATTCTGAACTTTTGGGCTAATATCCACTTACCAGTGAGTACATACCATGTGAGTTCTTTTGTGACTGGGTTTCCTCAACTCAGAATGATGTTTTCAAGTTCCATCCATTTGCCTGCGAATGTCATGAAGTCATTGTTTTTAATACCTGAATTGCATTGTGTAAATGTACCACATTTTCTGTATTTATTCCTCTGTTGAGGGACATCTGGGTTCTTTCCAGCTTCTGACTATTTTAAATATGGTTGCTATGAACATAGTGGATCATGTGTCCTTATTACATGTTGGAGCATCTTCTGAGTATATGCCCAGGAGTGGTATTGCTGGGTCCTCAGGTAGTATTATGCCCAATTTTCTAAGGAACAACCAGACTGATTTCCAGACAGGTTGTACTATCTTGCAATCCCACCAGCAGTGGAGGAGTGAACAAAATACTCACAGAAAGAAATATGGAGACAAAGTGCAGAGTAGAGACTGAAGGAAAGGCCATTCAGAGACTGCCCCACCTGGGGATCCATCCCATATACAGCCACCAAACCCAGACAATATTGTGGAGGTTGGGAAGTGCTTGCTGATGGAAGCCTGATATGCTTTCTCCTGAGAGGCTCTGCCAGAGCCTGACAAATACAGAGGTGGATGCTCACAGCCAAACATTGGACCCATGGAGGAATCCTGGATGGAGGAGTCGGAGAAGGGACTGAAGGAGCTGAGGAAGTTTGCAGCCCCATGGGGTAGCAATAGTGTGAACAGGCCAGAGCCCACGGAGCTCCTGGGAATTGGATCACCAACCAAAGAATACACATGGAGCGACCCGTGGCACTGGCCGCATATGTGGCAGAGGATGGCCTTGTTGGACATCAGTGGGAGGAGAGGACCTTGGGCCTGAGAGTGTACCAGTGTAGGGGAAAGCCATGGCGTGAAGACAGGAGTGGGTGGGTGAGTGGGTGTGGGAGCACCCTCATAGAGACAGGGGGAAGGAGATGGGATAGGAGGTTTCCAAAGGGGAGACCTGAAAAGGTGAAAACATTTGAAATGTAAATAAAGAAAATATCCAATGGGGGGAAAAAAGAAAAAAGAAAGAAAAACGATAGCCCCATTCCCAGCAACAACTGTCATAGGATCTCTAAGAAAGTTGGGACCTCATGAATCCCTTCCCCATTAATGATGAGATTTTGATGGGCCCAGTCTTGTACAGGTCTCATGCAAGATGACCACAGCAATAGTGAGTTCAACAAATCAATGGCTGTGTCATATCAAGAAAACATCACTTTACTGCACATTTTCCATCCTCTGGTACTTCATTCCTTTCTGCCCCCACTTTTGCACTGTTCCCTGAGCCTTGGAGGGATGATATAGATTCTCTCACCATCATGTATTTTGTCTGTCATGGGCTTCTGCTTTACCTCTGCCTGCTGCAATAAGAGCCTTCTCTGGTGAAGATGGAGCCCAACACTAATCTGTGCCTATAAACATGAGTGCTTAGAAGTAGTCGGACAACATGACAACTTAGCAGAACAATAGCAATACAATGGCCCCTTCTAGGATCTCTGGCCTCCCAGCCACAGGTTCTTGGACTGGACCATACTTTATGAAAACCAAATGGCATGTCCTACTACGAAAACCTAGGGGAGAAAGCAACACATAAAACTAATGAATATTCATGGGCTGTGGCCCATCTGAACATCTTCATTGGTATGTATGGCAGGCCATAGCAGCTGCTGAGTCAGTCTGCTGTCATTTCCATCACACCTTAAAGTTGTGTCAAATCATTTTCCCACATGCTCCAGAATACGATCTGGGCCATGGATGGATTTTGCTCAGCTCTGGTGACAGACCAGGAACCTTGCAGGGGCCAGGGAGAAGGAGAGTTTCTAGGGGTATCTACAGAAACAGGCAGCTCTTTCCCTACAAAAGACTTCACAAACAATTATGACTCTATGGTAGAAAGGGCTCCAGAGAACCATGGTTTGGAAGAAGTGTAGGGTTTGGGTGTCTACATGCCCACCTGTTCAAAAGTAGAAATTAGGTTAATTTTAATCTTTGGAAAGGAAAACTCTTTCTGTACCTTCTTTTTCCCCCTAAGCTGTGAAATAGATTACCTAAGAATGAATCTTCTAGAATGGAAAAGGATAGATGCAATGGCCTTTCCAAAGTCTTTTTGATTTCTGACTATAAAAGCTCACTTGAATCCTTATAGCCACTGTAAGATGTTTGCCTATTGGTCTCTTTCATAGGAGGTCCCTTCCTGAAGCAGCTCGGTATGGCTGGCAGAGACATGAGGCCCACACTAGGTTGCTCTATGCTCAGCTAGTCAGTCTAGTAACTGACTCAGAACCAGGGCTGTGCTGAGCTCATGCCATTGGCTTGCTCTGGGAATCACACTGTCACCTCGTCACTCACATTTTAATTAAATTTCATCTGTTAAGGTGTCAGTGACCCATCTTGGCAACTAAGAGGAAACATGTGAAAGTTAATTTCCTAAGGTCCTGGAAGCACAACACCCTAACAATGTGCAGGAGGCACACATTTGAACCCATTTCAAAAGCAGTGTGACTTCACCGGCTGAATAGAAAAAGAAAGAAAAATTGTGTCTTTGATCAATGAGAAAATGTTTATAAAAATCAAAATAACCTCACTATTAAATATACTTGTCCTGACTTAAATGTTTCATGCTGTCACATTCTGTGGAACTATGTGAAATTAATGGGAAGATTATTCTCATGGGGAGTAAATATATAATAAGCCCGTTTGGATTAAGGAATAATAACAGAGCAAGAAGCAGTCTCAGAGAGTTATGGTTATTCAGTTCTCTATCATTGTATTACTTTGCTATTGCTATTTTTGGAATATATATGGGACTCAGTGACTATTGTTGAGATGTTAGCAAGGCTACCTTCCTTTCTGAAGGCTGTGCAAACAATTTGGTTTTTACCTCTCCCATCTTATAGAGGCAGCCTATACCCCTAGATGGAGCCTACATCTCCATCTGCAAAGCCAGAAACATTGAATACCTTGGATTGTTCAATATAGTCACATTTCCCAAAGTCTTGAAGATTCTCTGCCTCTAAGAACTTTTGGATTACATCAGACATACTGGGATAATCCAGAATAACTCCCTTTTTCAATGTCCCTAATGTAACCATACCTATAAAGCCCATTTGCCATGCAATGATAATGGGGTTCAGGTATAAGAACATGGACATCTCTGTAACCACTATTCTGCCTACTGTAATTGCTAAAAATGGTGCTGTATTCACAGGATTGTAGGATTGCTGTGTGACAGTCAGTCTTGATTGATGGGATTTAGAGTTGTCATGGAAATTAATTTCTATGCATGCCTGTGAGGGACCATCTCGATTAGGTTAACTGAAGTGGGAAGTTTCCACCCTGAACATAGGCACTACTCACTCTGTGGGCTGGGCTCCCACACGAAGAAGAAGAAGAAGAAGAAGAAGAAGAAGAAGAAGGAGGAGGAGGAGGAGGAGGAGGAGGAGGAGGAGGAGGAGGAGGAGGAGGAGGGAGAAAGCATACTGTGTGCAAGTATTCATCCTCCTCTGCTTTCTGATGCTGATGCGATGTGACTAGCTTCCCCAAGGTCCCACAACCATGACTTCTCTGACATGATGGACGGTACCATAGAACCGTAAGCTTTCCTTCATCAAATCCCTTTTGTCAGGTATTTCATCCCAGAAACGAGACAAGTAACCAGTATAGCTATATTCAACGCAGCTCCACAGCTGATGGGAGTTATGGAGTATGAAGCTGTCTAGACTTTCTTTCTTTCTTCTTTTTTAATGTTCTACAATCTGCAGGTTTTATAATGCCCTCCCTATTATATATATATATTTCATCCTACATGAAACAGCGCTGTCTTTTGGCTCCCTATAACAATGTAGATATGGGAGCCTTTCACTGTGACTTAAACCTCTAATGACTTTCCAGAAGAAGTTTCCTGTCCTCCCCCATCTGCTTGCCACCCTAGCCAACCATGTCATTCCTAGAAGGCCAAGCAACTTCTTAATCACTGCAGGTAAACACTTCAAGGCAGTTTATCATATTGGTGAGTGCATCCATCACTACAGATGCAAGGTAGCTATAAACCAATAATTCAAATGCAGTGACACTTGTCGAGCTGGTATAGTTCCTTATTCTTACATTTTCTCATACACAAGCATTTTAAGGTCATTCCATTGTATGAACATAAAAGAGCACTTGAAATGTCAGCATCCCAACTTCCACTGGAAGTTTACAGTGGTAAAGACCACACATCAAGCTAAGAGCATTTGAGTAACAGGTTTGTATTCTGGGACAGAGCACAACACTGCAGATATATTTTTCCTCACTACAACTGGCAAAGATCAATATAGACACACAAAGCCCTTTGATCCTTTAAAAAGACCATCTAGGTAAATTAACTTAAAAGTAAGGGACAGTGTGGCCAACAGTCAGGCTGTGGCAAAGGACAGCTTTCACTCTTCCCTAAAAGAAGTTGTAAAATTATTTTTTCTAAAGCAGATTTGTCTTAGAAATGCTTATTTTTTCCTCTGTCCCTCACTGTCCCCATCATCCTGACAGAAACACCTGTGTTGCAGATTATCTACACAGAACTCCTGTTCCTCTGTCACCAAGGGCACTTTTAAGCAAGAAGCCTTCTTAAGGCTGAAAATTATGAAGTCTTCTTTCCCGAGTTGCATGGCATTAGCCCCAGGGAAAACATCTCTCCCTTTTAACCAATAATTTCTTTCTGCTTTCATTCTGGAAGTAGCAATGCAGGTTACCACCTCCTTGAACCAAGTGCTGCTGTGATTTTTTTTTCCACTTTCTAAAGCTCCTAAGTCTGCCTGAGGTAACCCAATGGCAACAGGAGCATTGGATTCCTCGAAATTCTCTAGATGTAGGATCTAGAATGAGAACTGGCCTAGCCTCAACAGTACCCAAAGCCTAGGACGTAGACAGGCCTGACATTTGGCTGTCTAACTGGGGCCAGGAACTTCATCTCCTATCATCCTCCAGTAGTCCTGGGTCATTGCTGTTATTCCCAACAACATGGGAGGCAACAGAACAGAGCATGATAAGATAACTTGCATGTGTTTAAGGCCAATAGCAATTCTCAAGCTCACTTCTTGAGAGTAGCTTCACTGGGCAGCAACTTAATGCATCATAGTACCATGATCTCACACTTCATTTGAGGGGGTCTTATCTTAATATGTCAATTGTCTTTAAAGTAAATGTAACTTCTACCAATGTGGATCCTGAAGTATAGAAACAGGTCGCTAGTGTGACATTATTTGCAGCAGTCAAAGTCTGCATTTGGGTCTTACCATTCCTTACACAAAAAGTATCTGAACTCTCCCCAACCCCCTACCCCACCCCAAGCCCAGTCTGTGGAGTCCACCAGAGCATCATCCCCTAAGAGTTTCCTCAGGCTGAGATCAGACCCTGAGGAACTATTTTAAGGACTGTGAGATTTAAGAATTTCAGTGGTTCAGAGTACTCTGAATTTTTCAGGCTATAAGTTGAATTGGTTCTCTACATCCATGGGGCCTCTGACAGCTGTTAGAGAGACAGGCCACCATCTTGCTGCTGACCAATTCTGAGGCTTATGCATAAAGACAGGGACAGAGTCCAGACTGAAAGACTGGGCTGTTTCCACAAGGTTCTTTCTAGCTGGACTTGGCTGAAAACAGTATCTATGGTCACCAAAATATGAAGGCTTCTCGAGGATCATTGGGTTGATTGACCACAAAGCAAATACAGGACTAATTAGAAGCTATGCTGCCACATCCTGCGGGTTGTTTTGTTTCCAACAAATAGGCGCTTATTTTATCCTACTAACATCTTCTGGGCTTACCTCCTGTGCTGAGGACCCCAGATGCAGCCCTGTGGGATATGTTCTGCATAAACCTTCAGCAACGAAGCATAAAGTGTGAAGGAGCTTTGTCATCTTCCATCTCTAATTTACTCACTTATTCAACAACTAGATGCTGATTATCTGTTCTGTGCTAAGAGCTGTGCCCAGGATGTGGAAAATAAAAGGAGACTCACCAGGTTTCCTACCTTCAAACAGTGAGACCCTTGTGCAGAATGTCAGTCACAGGTGCAACTCTCTCTAAAATGAGGGAAAAAGCACCAGATGCAGAGAGGAAAGTTCAGGTGAAATCATGTAAAAGAGAAAGCAGGGTGTGCGTTTGTAACATCATAGACAATGTCTAGAGCTGGGAATTCCTCCACCCCAAAAGCAGATCCTGAGATAAAGACTTGGATACAAGAACTTTGCCCATGTGGTAGTTTGAATAAGAATAGCTTCCACCGGCTCCTGTATTGGAATGCTTAGTCAGTCAGGAGTGGCACTAATGAGAATTAGAATGATTAGGAGGTGTGGCCTTGTAAAAGGAAATGTGTCACTAGGGGTGGGTTTTAATGTTGCAAAACCCCATGCTAGGCCCAGATTCTCCTCTCTGTCTTTCTCTGTCTCTCTCTTACACACACACACACACACACACACACACACACACACACACACACTATCCTCTCATCCTCTCCCTGTTCTTGCCAGTGGATCAGGATGTAGCTCTTAGCTACTGTTCTAGAGCAGGAGTGCCACCATGTTCCCACCATGACCCCTCCCATGTTGATAACTAACTAACCCTAAAAACTGTAAGCAAGCCCACAATTAAGTGCTTTCTTTTATAAGAGTTGCCTTGGTCATGATGTCTCTTCACAGCAATAGAACAGTAACTAAGACAGAGGGAAAGGAGGGGAATCTTAGAACATTCTAGGATGTAAGGAAGACAGAAAAGACAAAGGGAGGAAAAAGTCAATAACGAGTCTTTAAATGAGCAGGTCACTTCTATGAGAAGCTCGGTTCTACTACACCAGGCTGACATGAATAATAATCTGTTGTGGATAGCCCTGGGCTTGTATTTTGATTCTAATTACACTCCTCAGAGGGGCTGCAGATGAGGAGTTGCCTAGTGAACCTTCTCCCCACCTTAACTTTTCAGATAAAGGCTTGAGCCAATGATTGGGCAGGAGGAAGCGGAAGGAGCGAGCGGAGAGTTTAGAGGAGGAGCGAGGGGGGATCAACAGGAAGAGGGAAACTACGAAGATCGACCAGAGAGGCGGCAGAGAGAGAAGCTCGTGACCTGGAGAAACTGCAAGTTATGTGGGATAATATAGATGGGAATAGAGTAGTGTAGTGGGAGATCTGCCCAGTCTAGGCTTATAGCTTGTTTTGTTAACTGATTGAGTTGAGTTTTCTTTTACCGGGGAACTGGGTTAGAAACAAAGTAGCAACAAGAATCAATGGGAGGAAAGACAAAGAGGTTGGAGTGTTTACCCCACAACCCCATCCTTCAAGGCTGGCTATCACTTTGCAGCATTTGCTAACCCTCCTTTCCCAGCAGCCTAGATCCCATGTATGATCAGAGAACACAGAAGCAGCAGGGAATTTCAGGGTTTAGAGGAGCTTCCCTTCAGTTCCCCAGGTTACTTAAAGGGCAGTGAAAAGGGCACTGCCAGCATGCTACAAACATCTTCCCGGAGAGTCAGTACTTGACTAGGTTTAAAGAAAGAATAGGAGAGGAATTTTGGTGGTCAGGAGAATCCAAGTAAAAGAAAAAAACAGTGTAGACAAAGGCAGGTAGATATGAAGGGGATAAAAATAAACCAGCACCTGAAGAGGCCAGGCAGGAGCCCCAATGGAGTGAGAGGGACACCAACCCACCCAAAAGACTTTTGACCCAAAATGTATCCTGTCTACAAGAAATACAGGAACATGGGATGAAGCAGAAACTGGGGAAATGGTCAACCAATAACTACCCCGACTTGAGACCAATCCCATGGACAAGTACCAGTCTCTGACACTATTAACGATACTCTGTTATGCTTGCAGACAGGAGTCTAGCATGGCTGTCCTCTGAGAGGCTCTACCCAGAAGCTGACTCAGATAGATACAGACATCCATAACCAAACAGTGAATGAGGCTTGGAAACTTGAAGAGGAAACTTAAGGGTTCTTTGGAGAATCATTTGTGTTTGATGGTGTTTGGCTGGGGCAAACACATGAAGGAGTGTTTTCCTGAAGTGGACACAGGTGAAAGACTAAGGCAGACTGGTGAAGGAACGTTTTGCTGAAACAATCACAGGAGAAAGGATGTTTTGCTAAAGCAAGCATGTGAAAGGACAGGTGATGAAGAATTCTTTGCTAACTACACACATGTATTGGTCTGCCTTACATTGCCTAGTTGAGCTACATTTGTCAGGATTCCTTGGACTCCAGCTGATTGGATGGACATGCTGAGGCAAGGTAAGTGCTGAGGTGAGGTGTATAGAGGACATGTGATGTTTGCCGGGTATAAATAGGAGTGCTGGAGACAGAGCTTGGCTTGCTGGTACAGCTAGCTGTGCAACACTTGTGGATCTCTTGTCTTCATTGATCTTTGCTTTCCTGAGAGAGACCCAGCCACTCCTCTGCGTCCCTCAGGCTGACTTGAGCCCTGAGGCTGAATCGTACTGTCTCCTAGGTCCTGTCGCTGCTGTTGCTAACCCAACTCTAGAATTGGACTGTAGGTATATTCGTGAGGTGTTTGTGAGTGGATCAAGCTGCTGCTGCTAACCTATGAACTGAACTGCCGATTTCTTGACAACACAGCTGGGAGTTGCTCCAAAGAACCTTTCTAGACAGGCCCACTTTCCCTGTATCCTTTCTTTTCAACTACCCCTCATGGGTAGTGGGCTGCAAGAGAGGTTAAAGCATTTAAAAACCATCATTAAAAATAGGATATGAAAAAAATTAAAGATACATGGACTCTTGTGGAAGAATAGGAAGAAGCATTGTGGCCCCTGAAGGGATATGAACTCCACAAAAAGACCAACAGAGTTAACTAACCTGGACACTTGGGACTCTCAAAGACTGAACCCCCAACCAAAGAAGATACAGGGCCGGGACTTAGGCCTCCCTGCACATATGTAGCAGAAGTTTGTGCAACTTGGATATTCATGTGGGTCTAGAACAACTGGAATAGGAGCTATCGCAAAAGCTATTGCCTGCATGTGGGATATATTCTTCTAGCTAGACTGCCTTGTCTGGCTTCAGTGAGAAAGGATGTGTCTAGCCTCATGTAGACTTATGTGCTGAGGACAGGGAGGCATCCTCTCAGAGCAGACGGGATGGGGGGTGGGGGGAAGGACTGTAGGAGGGGATGATCAGGAGTGGGATGTAAAGTGAATAAGTAAAATAATCATCATCATCATCATCATCATCCTACTAAGCTTTAGGATCCATGGAATGGAGCTTGAACATAGAGGAAAGTTTAATCAAATTGACTAATTTTGTCACTAGAATTATCTAAGTGGCCACCAATACTGACCATGAAATGCTACAGCTAGTGATATTTCAGAAAAGGGTCTTCAAATGTGTCCATGGTAAGATACTTATATTGGTAAATAACTTCTGGGAAAAACAAGTGAAGTGACTAGGGCAAAGGGCCTAACAGAATAACCCCATTCCCTCTGTGGTCTCTTATGGGAATGGTCTTTGGAGGAGGTGCTACTCTTTACCTAGGTCTTTCTCTGCCCTTGGTTTTTCTGGGGTTGTTGTATTGCCCTGCAACCCAAGAGTCCAGAAGGATATATTTTTACCAAAGCAATTATAGTGATTTTCTCTAGATTGCAATTGATTTGAAAATTTTCTACTTTTGAGCTTCCAATACCTTCTTAATTTTCTACCATAATGTGTATTACCTTGGCAATTAGGAAAAGTATATAAATAATTTAAGACTGAAAAAATTTTGTATTTGTAGGGTACACATGAATACTTGGGTGACCATATAGTCTAGCCTTATCATATAATGTTCTTCATTGCATCTTTCAAGTTTGAGAAGATTATCTGTAAACCACCATTGAGGTAAATCTGGGTACTTTTTTTTTAATGTACAAAAAAAAAGCAATTCTTAACCGTGTTGGACAAAAAACCTTTCACTTGTTTTCTACCTTTCCAGAGATCATAATAAACAAAGGCCTTACTTGCCTCCTCTGTGTTGTGTTAAGGATTGCTATGCCACAATAAGTGATTTTATTTCTATTGCTGAATCAGAAAGAAAACTGGAGGCCAGAGTGCTCTTTGAGAGAATGAACTGGTATTGAGTAGAAACAGTCTTCAATTTGGGGAGAGCAACCCAAAGGATGCATGTGGTTTTCATTGAGAATCCTCATGCTTCCTTACCCTCTGAGATGAGTGTGTGCCTCCTTATCCAACCCAGGCCTCACTGAACATGGGAATGGGCGGGGCGGGGGGCAGCTTGGACTGGGGCCTTGCTTTGGAAAGGCTACCAAAGGTTGTTCAGGAGATAGCTTTACTTTTCCATTTCTTGTAGTTACTGTTTGGCCTGGGTCATCCTCAGTATGTGAATTACTAAGCAATGTCTCAGAATATTGAATACTTTTTGGGCTCTCAGAATAGCAATCTAGAATTTTGTGGGAAATCTTTGTTCACTTTTTTTCCCCCTCTTTGGTAGTCAGCCTTTGTTTTTCGTGTTGCATATGGATTCTTCCATGGTCTCTGACTAGACATCTGTGTCAGGACACTTCTTCATCTCTGGAATTCATGCTGCTGTGCTGAGGCACAACATTTGAAATGTAAATGAAGAATATATCTATTAAAAATGAATCTACAGGTAACACAATCATTGGGCACAAAAACTAGGATGCTAATTTTGTAAGTTATTTAAGTTATAAATCCTTGCACATCCCGGCAGATCCACTACCTAAACGAGGGGCCTCTTGCTACCTACATTGTGTCTCCATGCTTTCTCCCATTCAAAAGGAAGTAGCTTTCTCCTACCTCCCCTCTGCCTCTCTCCAACCTAAAAGTCCCACCTACTCGCCCAGTGATTGATTCCTTGAAATGTTTATTCATCAGGGGAAGGTTTTGCCACAACTATTACTCTGTAAAATAAGAAAACATTTGTAGTGTGAATTTTAACTTCATTTACAACTAAGCCAAAAGCCAAGTACTGAACCACATCATGGACACAGAGGCGGATATGGCTGTGTCTGAGCTCCAGGGAAATAGACCTCATCCCACTTCCACGGCCTGTTCCAGCAGGGACTGTGCAGTCATTGTGGGAAAGTGGGGATTCTTAATGCAGTGCTGAGGGAGTAACTTCATGGACTAAAACACTTAAACCCAGCTGATCCTTTTAGATCAGTTGCCAAGACTATAAAAGCACAAGAATAGGCCATATTCCTCTTCTTCCATTGGAACCGACAGGTGTGGCAGGTGAACAGTGTGATTCCCTTCTCTCTAAACAAATGCTTTGTTGTCATTTTTGAGAGTCAGTACTGCATCTTGAATTCTCTCCACATGTCAGACGTCACTTGCTCTTCAGACCACTCCATCCTTTCTTAACTAGCTCAGACTTCAACCAAAGGAAACAGTTCAAATGTTAAAACAAAAAACAGTTTGTTTTTTTAAGCCCTTAGGAAAGAAAGAAGAAAACACCAACGAAGAGATTTTTCTGAAACTAAGACTGAAATACAGACTGCCTGTGAGCCTCAGCACAGCAGAGTACTTGCCTGGGACCTCTGGTGCTTCCTTGAGAAGCTTAGTACTGCTCAGTTCAACCAAGCTGGTTGAGAGACAAGGAAGTCATTTTGAGTGTCTGTGCCATCCTGCGTGGATTGTAGAGCCTACCTCTCAGAGCTGGAGAGCATTAGCACAACACACAGCAAAACACTTGGTGATATTGCAAACCACACAGGCCAGTGGTAAGGCCAGAATCAATCCCAGGCTGTCTAATGCCAACGATCAGTCTAGTTCTGCAGTACCCCACAGCCAAAGATAGACCAAAGCAGCATGAATTCCAGAGATGAAGAAATGTCCTGACACAGATGTCTAGTCAGAGACCATGGAAGAATCCATATACAACACGAAAAACAAAGGCTGACTACCAAAGAGGGGGAAAAAATGAACAAAGATTTCCCACAAAATTCTAGATTGCTATTCTGAGAGCCCAAAAAGTATTCAATATTCTGAGACATTGCTTAGTAATTCACATACTGAGGATGACCCAGGCCAAACAGTAACTACAAGAAATGGAAAAGTAAAGCTATCTCCTGAACAACCTTTGGTAGCCTTTCCAAAGCAAGGCCCCAGTCCAAGCTGCCCCCCGCCCCGCCCATTCCCATGTTCAGTGAGGCCTGGGTTGGATAAGGAGGCACACACTCATCTCAGAGGGTAAGGAAGCATGAGGATTCTCAATGAAAACCACATGCATCCTTTGGGTTGCTCTCCCCAAATTGAAGACTGTTTCTACTCAATACCAGTTCATTCTCTCAAAGAGCACTCTGGCCTCCAGTTTTCTTTCTGATTCAGCAATAGAAATAAAATCGCTTGTTGTGGCATAGCAATCCTTAAACACAACACAGAGGAGGCAAGTAAGGCCTTTGTTTATTATGATCTCTGGAGAGATCATAATAGAAAACAAGTGAAAGGTTTTTTGTCCAACATGGTTAAGAATTGCTTTTTTTTGTACATTAAAAAAAAAGTACCCAGATTTACCTCAATGGTGGTTTACAGATAATCTTCTCAAACTTGAAAGATGCAATGAAGAACATTATATGATAAGGCTAGACTATATGGTCACCCAAGTATTCATGTGTACCCTACAAATACAAAATTTTTTCAGTCTTAAATTATTTATATATTTTTCCTAATTGCCAAGGTAATACACATTATGGTAGAAAATTAAGGTATTGGAAGCTCAAAAGTAGAAAATTTTCAAATCAAATGCAATCTAGAGAAAATCATTATAATTGCTTTGGTAAAAATATTTTCCAATGGTGATACACACACACACACAGAGACACATGCATGTGTGTGTGTGCATATATTATATATATATATATGTCTTTCATCTTTTATTTTGTTTTTTAGACATGGTAGTACAGTAGAAATATTATTTGAGTACTGCTCTTTTCCACTTAGTGAGGCACTGAGACTTTCTCTGTAGCATTTTTCTTTTATAACAGTATTAATGGTAGAATAGAATTTGCCAGGGGATCACTTCTCAGCCTTTGACAAAGAAGGACAGAGTCATGTTTTCAGAGTAAAGGAACATGGTGTAAAGAGCTGAGAACTCACACCTCAAACACAAGCAGGAAACAAATGGTGTGCACTGAAGATGGTGAGAGGCTTTTGAAACCACATGTAGACCCCAGTGACACACCTCCTCCAACAGAGCCACACCTCCTAATCCTTACCAATCATCTCCTACCCAGGCACTAAGTAAGCATTAAAATACCAAAGATTACTTGTGAACAGATATCTCATTCTAACCACCAACCCTATCAAAAGTTGTATATATTTATAAAAATAATAATACAATTTTTTACAAAAAAAAAAATCAAAGTTGCCCAAATCTGTCAAGTGTGCCATAGTTCCTGCCCCTATGCCATTAGTGAACATTTTCTTGTTAATAATTGGGTAAATCAGAGTCTCACATTTTTTTATTAATCATTCCATTCGTTTACATCTCAAATGATATCCCATTTCTCAGTTACCCCCTCCACCAACCCCCATCCCACATCTGCCCTTCCCTATCCCTTTTGCCTGTATGAGGGTACTCCCCCACCCATCCACACTCTCCTGCCCCATTGCTCCAGCATCCCCCTTCTCTGGAGCATCAAACCTCCCCAGGACCAAGGGCCTCCCCTCCTGTTGCTGTTGGGCAAGGCCATCCTCAGAGGCTCACTTTTAATTGGCATTTCTTTGATTACTAGCAAGACTAAATTTTTGTCATATGCTTTTTAAGTATTTGTTAAATAGTTTAAACCCTTTATATTGAGGTATTCATCTTTTCTCTATTAATTTGCAAAAAAATTATAATTGGTGTACCATATCTGTTACCAATCTAAATCCCTATGTTATCTTTAATTTTAATATTATTTAGGGTAAATTTCCTTGCCATTAGTTCCCATTAATATGCCATGTGAATGTGCTCCAAGTCAGAAGGAAGAACCTTCCTTCTTACAGATGGGAGTGGCCATCAGTCCCTGTGGTGGTTTGAATGAACATGGGCCTCATATGCTCACAGGGAGCAGCATTATTAGGAGGTGTGGCCTTGTTGGAGGAAGTGTGACCCTTGAGTTGGGCTTAGAGGCTTCAGAAGCTCAAGCCAGGGCCAGGGTCTCACTTGCTCTTCCTACAGTCTTCAGAACCAGATGAAGAACTCGTAGATCCTTCTCCAGAACTGTGTCTGCCTGCACACCATCATGTTCCTCACCAAGAAGATAATGGATTAAACCTATAAAACAGTAAATTATATGGATTGTAAATTGCCCCAATTAAATGGATTGATTTATTTTCATTTATAAGAGTTGCTGTGGTCATTGTCTCTCTTTACAGAAATAGAATTAGAATCCTAATTAAGACAGTTCCATCGGAAATGATTTGAACAATGCTATTTGCCATGCACAGATATAGATAGTGACCCTGTAGGCCAAACACATGATCCACAAAGACTGAAAGGGAGGGAAGTGCAGCTGAAACACTGCGCAGACAAACTGACTTCCTACCAATGCACCAGGCAGTGTGCAAATGGAGGTCTTTGTAAAAGGCCAGAAAGTAAGTATTTTAGGTCATAGAAACTTAAATTTTTATCAGCTTTAATCAATTCTGACCTGGTAGCCATAGAAAATACATAAACAAAGTTGGAGAGAATGCTCAATCTTAAGTGCTTGCCTTGTAAGAATAATTCACATCCCCAGAACCCACAGTTTTAAGAACCCAAATATAGCTTGTAACCCCAGTAATGGGGAGGTAGAGACATGTGGATCACTGGGGCTCACCAACCAGCCGGAACAGACTACTTGACAAATTACAGGTTAGTGAGATACCCTGTCTCAAAAAAAGTTTGCTTTGAGACTGTCTCCTAGTGTTGTCATAAGCTATACCCATAAAATTCCACCAACATGAGATGAACAAGGGCAAAAATAGATGTGCTAACAAAGACAGGGAGAATCCTTTGAGGCCTCAATCCTACACAGAGAACTAAGGGCAACTAAGAAAGCTGGGATCAGGAGAAGAGGTCTTCCCCAGGGAAGAGTACACCACTTGGTTATCCAATACCAAACAGTGTTGAAAACAAACATGAGCAACATGCAGACTGAGTAGGTTATACTTAAACATATATGCATGTCATAACAGTTAATGAAAAAGAGGCCATGAGTTTGAAAGAGAGAGAAAGGGGGCATATGGTACAGTTTGAAAGGAATAAAGGAAAAGGTGAAATGGTGTGGTTATAATCTCAAAAATAAAATAAAAGGCTGATAGCACCAGAGGAATGTTAATAGAGGTTGCACTCTGACCTCCAGCTGCAAGAACATTCACCTCATACAAAGACATAGGAACATGTATACCAAGAAAAGACATAAATAGTACCATTATCTAAATACAACTTTATTTATAAAAACACTACAGTTTGATTTACATGTACTTTTAATATACATATTGCCTTTACTTATTCTGATTTACTTAAAATTTTATAAAAATGTGAGTGTCATTCTTGGTTTACAAGCTGTAAAAAAAAATCAAGTGCTGGGCAGAATGTAGCCCGTGAACATTAGCTTGCCAATTATAATACCCACTAAATGCTTATCATTCAGGTCAGCTACAGAAGGCTGAGGAAAAGACTATTCTCCACTTTGTGAGCAGAAAAGATGTGTGCCAGGTGGGTAAGATGCTAGAGGATATAGGTGCCTGCTGCCGAGCTGGAGGACAGTCCCCAGAACTCACGTGGCAGAAGGAGAGAAACAACTCCTGCAGGTTGTCCTCTGACCTCAACATACATGTCATGGCACACATACATTCATGCACACGCAGAAACACATGCATACACACACATAAATGTAATTTTTAAAAAAGATGTATACCACATCTGAACAGGGTCCTTAGAAGGAATGACATGGTTTTACTACCTTATCTCTTATGTCACTTCTATGAATGTTGTCACTGGTGAACCTAGATTCCAGGGTGGAGAGAGTGAAGGGAGAGCTATAGCCAACCTACACTGAACAAGAAACAAAAGACGATGAACATAACTACAAGAGACAGCTGAACTGACAGATACAACATCTGGGGTCACATCACCTCTCCACCTTCCTTGAATCTGCTAAGGGATTTGCACCTAAGAACAGCACTGCTGTGGCCCAGTCTGAATCCCTTTTGTCTCTGTCCTTGTTTGGGGCTCTGGGACTGCTGTGTGTTCATTAAATTTCGAGATAGAAAGTTCTATTACAGGCTGAAGAGGAGTCTAAAATCTTCACTCTGGAGTCCGATGTTACATTTCAAACTATTTTATTTCAACTCAGAGTGGAGGCAGCCCAGAGGAGTTAGCTACATAATTGCTCTTTTAACAGCCCTGGCCACCCTTTGCACATGTAATTATTCCATAATTACTCATACTTACCGCCCAGTGTGGAAATTATATGTGCATTATCGATCTTTATGATGAATATAAAAGAAAAGCAGTCATTATGCTCTGTACCCAGAAGGTCTCTTTCTCTTGGAAGGAGGACAAACAGCTCTTTCTAGGCACTGAGAATACTTGAGGACAGGCCCAGAGACCAAAAAGACCACAGAGGTGAACCTGGAGGCCTCAAAAAGAGGAAAGGCACAAAATCTTCCCAGTTCTCAGTGGCTCCTGCCACAAGTCACAGTGCCCCATGAGATATGCAATCACTCACTTGGAAGAGTCTTGAGACCCAGGACTTTTGAGAGTCAAAAGTCCTCCAGCATGCTTTCCTGTTTCTTTCAGTCCCAATTCAGGACTCACCGTCACATTCTAAAAGAAGCTTGAGCAGCCCATGACTGGACCCAGAGTCAGTACTGACATCACTTAACTTGACCCTTAAATCTTCATTCAGGCTTTTAGTGTCTTCCAATTCACAGCTCTTCGATTTAACGGGAAAGGCACTCAATGGCAATTAATAGGTAAATCCACACTTAACACCCATATCCTATGTGTTTGCCCATCATGAATCCTACAGCAGCCAACATCATGCCGGAAAAGGAACAGGCAAGACCTATTTATGGCTGTTGCTGCTGCTCACGATGGTCGATTTTGTGTTCCTGGCTTCCCATAGTGCTAAAGTTTTGCTGGGTTGTACAGAACACTTTGAGGATTTGTATAGATCTTTACGTCATAAATAAAAGAGCCACCTGTTCATATGCAGTGCAATCACAGACATTAGGCACCCCAAAAGACACCATGAGCATCCCAATTGCTAAGGAAGTGCTCCACTGTCTTCTGTGATTCTCTTATTAGTCAGACAGTGTAAAATAAAGCTCTTGGCCCCTCATTCCTTTAGTATCTGTGACTGAGAAACCATTTCGCTCATATACAGCCTCATCCCTCCTGAATTATCTAGTTATGGAACAGAGAGATGGTTCCTTAAGAAAACACTCAAGGGCTGGAGAGATGGCTCAGTGGTTAAGAGCACTGACTGCTCTTCCGAAGGTCCTGAGTTCAAATCCCAGCAACCACATGGTGGCTCCCAACCATCTGTAATGAGATCTGATGCCCTCTGAAGACAACAGCTACAGTGTACTTACATATAATAAATAAATAAATCTTAAAAGAAAAAACTTAAGTCTTGAGGGGCAGTACAAAATAACCCCAAGGTCATACAGGCATACACAACCAAGGAACAGTTAATACTACAGAACAAAAGGAAAGTATTATGTTTTGAAGTTGGTGGTGGTAGTGGTGGTGGTAGTGGTGGTGGTGGTATTTGTTTGTTTGTTTGTTTTGACTATGACAACATATTTAATTCTCTGGATTTTATAGACTGGAACAGTCTAGAATGGCCATGTGGAAGCCCAGGTAAAAGGTGGAATGTTTCTTTTGGATGGGGGTGGGGGGGAGTTTGTGATAAAATAAGAAGCCAGCATTCTCAACACGCACACACAAGCCCAAAGATGTACTGAATGAAATTAGAGAGGCAAAGCAGTGAGGGTCCCAGGATACGTGCTATGGGTTTGAGGTACCCGCCTATGTGTAAGCAGCAAGCATGATCTGTAACAGAAAGCTGAACCTCAGGTTCTCAGGTTTTAAAATGGGGGTTGCAATGGTATCTGCCTCACAGTACTGCTCCTGGAATAAATGACTATCTCTATATATAACTTTAAACAGGAGTTGCGAATACATTCCAGGAATGAGTGAGTTGGGATTTTATTATTTTTGGTAATATTCCATCATCCCTGCTATGGGGTTTTATGACCTTTGAATATGGCTAGGATGGCATGTTTAATTTATTATCTAGATTTTTATAGACTAAAATAAGCTTGATTCTCTTTACTCCCAGCAGCTAGAGACTTGATTCCCTATTGTACTCCTAAGAGAAAGAAGGCATGGGGCAGAATAAAAGGCCCTGGATGGGAGCCTTTATACGTTGTCCCCAAGCATAAAGCCAGCTTCTTCCACAGCCTTCCCGTGGCACTTGGATCCAAGAGTCTTCTTCCATTGGAGCCCAAATACAGTGATTGAGATGAACATCATATGAAGCAAATCGGAAACTTTTTCTAAAAGGGAAACAGGCTGAACTTCCACCGTATAAATATTACTAGATGGCCTCAGGCTCAGATGCCATTCACAAACTTTTCTAACTGCACGCTTGCAATTTATGACATTTAACAGAGCCCCTGGAGAGAGCTCCCATCCTGCGCGCACTCCAGAGCCAAATATTAGCCTCCTTGTATTAATGAGGCTGGGGCAGGGAAGAGGAAGAAGAAAGATCATTTGAGTGATTTCGCTTGTTAACTCTCAACCCTTGTCTCTCGCCTCCTCATCTCCTCCCTCCAAGTATGCCTGTTTCCCTCAAGTTCCAAAGAAAACACGGGAAGCTCTCAAAACAAGAATTCAATGTACCCTGCTACCAAGCATCAGTGCCAGGACCAGGGTCTAGCTTATCACTACAGAAATCCTAGGCTTACACATACCCCAGGACCCAGGTAAGAAGGGAGAGTAGAAGGGAGGAGACAGATACAATGCAGGCCAGGTTGGCACTGACCTCACCCGGTTTACGTCCAACAACCTTTCTCATTCTTGCCCCCGAGCAGCTGTGTCTCCACTGGAAGCCATTCTTGGGTTTACATCAAGGAAGGACCTGGTCTTTAGTACATGATTCTTTGAGTAAGAACCATCCTCAGGCAGACTACTGCTCATTAAAATCAACCCTTTGCTCACATCCTCCTCTCTGTCCTTCTCTTGGGCAGGACAGTTTTAGACCCACTCATGCCGTGTAGTAAAAATTAGGAGAAAATTAATATAACTGTGTCATACGTAACATTTAAGACCAAAAGCTATTTTTATACCAAAATATTACTCTTCACTCATTTAAAATTTATTTCTTATTAAGCACCTGAATTTTATGTCAACCCTGTGAAAGCCTCAGGTAACTGCCTCCAAATGGAACACCCAATTGCTTCAATGCTCTCCAAGCTTTTGTGTATTTGTGTGTCCATGTGTACACATCCAAGTGTGTGGATGCATGTACATATATGTATACCTGCGTGTGGAGGCAGGAGGTCAATATTGGGTTTCTTTCTTGAGACAGAGTCTCTCACTAAACTCAGCACATCAATTTGGATAGCCTAGCTGGACATCAAGCCCTAGGGTTCTTACTTCTGACTTCACATATGCCTGGCTTTTACATGGGTACTGTGGTTAAACTCAGGTCCACATGCCTAGGCAGCAGGCATGTCACCAAATGAACCATCTCTCCAGTGCCTCCATCGCCACCTTTCCTTTTTTGAGACGGGGTCTCACAAACCCATTCTGGCTTATGACTCTCTATGTAGTCAAGAATGATCTTGAACTCCTGATCCTCCTGCCTCAACCCCCCAAGGTCTGGGACTATAGGAGTATACCCCCACACCTGGCTCATTTCATTCTTTTGACATCGTAAATATTTTAATGCAAGATATTGAACCCAAGGCCTTATACTTGCTAATCAAGTGTCCTGCCAATGAGATACACTCCCAGCTCTCAAACCAATTTGAACACAAAGGACTTCTGTTGAAAGAAATCTCACTCTGATGCATAAAGTAACAAGTGGATCAGAGCCAAGCTGTTCTGGCCAAGTCAGAGGTAAAACAAAAACCCTCCTTCTATTCAGTTTTAAAAGACATTCATTTGTATTATGTGTATGAATTTTTTACCTGCATATATATATATATATATATATACATACACATATATACATGGGCATCATGTTCATGCTTGTGCAAACACTCTGCAGAAGCCAGAACAGGGCACTAGTTCTTCTGGGACTGCAGTTACAGACGATGGTGATCTACCATATTGGTGCTGAGAACCAAATCTAGATCCTCTGCAAGAACAGGAAGTACTCTTAACCACTGAACTATCTCTCCAACACTACCCACCCATGTAAATTTGCTGTGCACAGGTCTGCCCTGGATTCTGATGAGAAACCATGGGAAGTCCCACACAACTTCAGGCTACTTGTATCTGTTTGCCCTGCTAGTATAATTCTTGACATGTATGCTGTTGTGAGCAGTCAGGAGCTCACCTCAGATACCTCAGGTCATAATCCCAACCCCCACACCCATAGATATAGGATAGAACCCTGTCCTGTGTACTTACATCATAGAGATGAAATGCTACAGGCTGTACATCACAACAGCATCTGACAGTGGATATGAACTACTTAGTTGACCTTGGTGTTAATACCAGTCTTCTGATACTGGTTCAATAATAAAGATAATATATTCATGAAAGATTTTTCTCAAATTTAAAGAAAAACACAACCCCCTTGCCTCTCAAAAGAGTTAAATATATTACATAATCCTATTTACACAAAATTCCACAAAGATCCAAACTCATTTGTGATATCAAAAGCCAGGTGAGTGGCTGCGAAGGGATAGAAGAGAAAGGAGATGCCTCAGTGGGTCACAGGAGGCGTGGGAAGTAATGTGTGGGTTCACAGTCTTGCTTAGGATGATGGCATCATGCTTGTATAAGTATGTCAATCTTATAAAATTATAGTCTTTAAACATGAGAGCTTGCTAAATATCATTTATATATTAATAAAGCTGTTAGAAATAAATGATCATCAAATATTAAGAAGTCATATACAGGCATGATTATCATTGTTAGGTATAAAACAATGAAACAAACAATAACCCTTGAGATTAAAGGTTGTCATTTTTTTCCTTAAACAAAGAAAATCAAATTTGTTTAGCCCTGTATATGACTAAGGCTCATGCAGTGTAACTGTCTCACCCATGCGAAGGAATTTGGATGCTGTCTAAGCCAATCCTCTTTCAAATGCACCCCTCACTCCTCTCCCAACCCTAAATCCAAGTCCTCCCAGTTGTCCTCCTGCATCTAAACCCTCAGTTCTCTGCCTCCACTATCCTCAACTCTTCCAAGCATCTTGAATCTTTCCTGGCCACTGAAACCTCTGCTGGATCCCACAACTCTAATCTCATTCATTTCCAGTCTATGATCCACGGGGCAGGGAGAGTCTTTCCAATGTCATTTGGTCATATTACTTTGCTGGGGAGATGGCTCAGTGAGTAACATGCACAAGTATGAGGACCTGAATTTCTATCCTCCTTACCCACATAAAATCAAGGACAATAGCATATACCTGAAATTGCAAGCTTCACACCTCCAGCTTCCATGAGTGTACACAAAGGCAAGTGAATTTGCACATAAATATGCATGTATATAACAGAAAAGGAAAGATATATCCCTTCTCTCTTTAGTTCCCATTGGGCTTAGAAAAAAACTCCAAATCTCTCTCTTGGCCTACAAGATGCATGTAGGCTGACCCCTACCAACCTATCCAGCTTTAGTCATTACCACCCTAGTTTTCTAGGTTTTGTGTTTCCCACAAGTCTATTCCTCTATCTTGAATATCTACTGTCCTTCTCTCTAACCGTTTTGGGGGGGGTTCTTAACAGAAACATTGATTTCTCTGAGTTTAGTTAATTCCCCAGATAAAATCCAGTCTCCACATTTTAGATCTCTAATGCATCACATCATTTTTTTGGTAATTGTATAATACCTATCTTCCTTCCTTAAAAAAATAACCAAGAATTATATAAACAATTCACCTCTGTATATTCACCCCTGGGGTCTCATGTATAGTAAGTTGCTGCAGAATGAATTATTGCAGAACTTCTGCTGCCATACACTGTTCTGTTGTGACTCATGTACAACCTTTCAAAGTCTTTAAAATGTTAACAAAATGCTCAAAATCTACATGAAATTTTAGAAGTGATTCTTGATTATATGAAATAGGATTACTGCATAGTTTGGATGCCATTTGTTGTATCAATTCCACACATGGGAAGTTGTCTTTCAAATACACCCACATCTGAGTACAAAAAATAATAATAAGATGGATGTATTAAGGAAGATGGATTGCTAATATATTGTCACATATAAAACTAATAAACCCAATGTTTTATAAAATGTGGTTTAAAAAGTCCACTGGGTGGGAGGAAAGGGGTGAGCAGTTCAGAGGACACATGCTAAATTGTTATATATTAAGAATACAGACTTGTTCTAAGCTACCCAGGCATATATTTTTGCCACTTGAAAAATGAACCAGAGAGAAGGTTTAAGAAGACAAAAAGATACTGATTTATTTGCATCAATAGAGACAGTAGATCTAGATGTGTCTGTAATTCTATCCATCCTCTTTAAATCCTTGGTTTCGCTAATGAGCTTGCAGGTGTTCTTTTGTTGTTGTTGCTGTTGGTGGTGGTGGTGGTGGTGGTGGTGTTTTGGTGTGGTTTGGATTGAGTTTGGGGTTTTGTAGAAAATACTGACCATCAATGTCTGCAAACATCAAAAGGCTGAAGGTGCGTTTAATCCACATCCTGCCATCATCTTCCCCAATAAACTTGCACCCTGCTGATGCTCCATGCCCAGGCCTACAGGGGCAGCTGGTCTTCAAACATTACCTCTAACACACATCCACACTGTGTAGCCTCTCCAGAAGGCAACTTTACTGTGAGTATAATAAGTCTTCAAAACATGTATTTTCTACGACATGCAGTGATGCATTGACAGATAGTCTTTTTGATGAATTGCATTTCTCATTGTAAGTGAATACATTTCCTTTCCAATCTTAATCCTCATAATCTTTGATTCACCATCTCTACTTATAAAACAGATCCTAAAAGAAGTCTTACATTCAGAACAAAGGTTTATAGAGAACAATGTTCATATAAAAGCTAAAAAAAGTAGAATGTCCAAAGAGATAAAACTGATATTAGGATGTGTCTGAAGAACCAAATTTTAAGCAGTAATCTTAAAAGCTGTTGCTCATGTATGATTTCAAATTACTTAGGATTACATGAAAAGATATGGTTTGTTTTTCTAATTCCACTTTATTATATTTAATATAGCTTAGAAATGATAGATTAGAACTAACTTGGATTTGAGAAGGAAGCTGGCACAAGACAGCCCAGGGTTAGCCATGTGGAGAGCTACAGTGACAGATCATTCCTGTTATTTGGCTGAAATAATACTAGTACATACAATATACAACACTAAGCATATTTCCAGTCATATCAAATATCCCTCACATCCTGGCTACTGCAGTCCTTGTGAATTGCTTACACAAAATCTTCGAACAAGTAGCCTCAGAATGATGCCCCTGAGGCAGACAAGAAGACAAGAATGCTTGTAGAATTAGATGAAGCTACCCTACAGGCAACTATGGCTTTCCAGACCTATTACCTGAAGTCAGGCTCACTATAGCCCCCACATAACTGAGAATATTCCCTTTTTAAAATGAATATTCGGTGTGTCCCCCAGGACTCACTTAAACCAAGGGGGAACAGTTTTGTCTTGTCTCTTGGTTCCTGCATTAGTAACTGAAAAACAGCTCCTCACTTCACTGGGCAACTATCCCCAAACTACTTGTTTCACCAAGTAACCTGCCTTAATCTCATTCTTGATAATTGGATTAAAATATTTTATCGGTAGGATGAACATTTAGAAAGTATTGCTTATTCGGTTTAATATAAAAAAATAAAAAACTATACTACACTCAGAAGCAGTGTAGCATTGTGGGAAAGGTTCTATTTTGGATCAACAGAGACCAGAGTTCAAATCCGGCCTGACCCTATTTGAAAGTACTTGTCCTGCACAGACCTCCAATTCCCTCCTAAAATAATGCTGAGTACCACTCTGTAAGCAGACTGGATTCATCCCTTGCTTGCATGATATAGGAGCTTAATCAACTGCTTATGAATGAATGGCTAAAATTGTTAGCAGAGTGCCCTTTAATGTCTATGCATGTTCCAACAACTTTGCATATGGAAATACCTTGGCATCTTGACAAAATGCAAATTCTGATTCAGAAAGAATGAAATGGGGCTTGAGAGTGCCAACAAGCTACCAGTAACTCCCCACACTGCTGGTCCACAGACCAATCTCTCCTCAGTGAGGCTTTACATCAGGGTTTTCAAACATCACTAGTTTGGAATTAACTAAAGAACTTGTTAAAACATAGGATGGTTGGGTACCATCTGCTGAGAGTTTCATACAATCAATTTTGGGTGTGGAATTAGGAAACCAAATTAAAGCTCCCTAGGTGATTCATCCTAGTTTGAAAACTACTGTTCCATTAGTGTGTGCTTAATAAGTAGAACCTAATGTCACTTTAAGTTCAACAAAGATCAATGACCATAACCATACATAACATATAACATACTTTGGTGCTATTCCATAATAAATAACACATTTCATTCTATAATACAGAACACAAAGAACAGTACTAGTAAGCAGACAGGTTCTAAGTAAAGAATTACTTTTTAAAGCAGAAGAAACTAAATCAATCAGAGCCCACACCAAATTTAGAGTTTTCTAAACATCAGATATTACTACTTAAAGTGAATGTATGTGAAATATTTTTGAAAAGTAAGAATGTGTGTGTATGTGTGTCTGTCTGTGTGTCTGTGTTTATATGCTTAAGGGTGCCTCCTCAAGTGTGCTGTAATACATAGTACATATAGGAAGGAATTCATCTTACCTTGCTATCTGAAATAAATGCTTGAGGTTCTTTAACTCTATATTCTCATATCCTAGAGAGAGTGAAAGCACAGGACACAATAGAGAAAACATCGAGCATTTTCAAACATGCTCATTCAAATGTGAAGGGATATGCAGTTCAGAAGACACAAGGTAAAATGATAGAGAGACAGGAGCAGAGCAGGCACCGCAATCCAACCTAAAGGTGGCATGTAGATCAAAGACTGACCGAGAAAAGCATTTTATTTGGAAATCAAGTGAATTGCTGCAGAGTTAAGGGAGGAGGACTGGAGATAACAGGACTGTCTTTCAACCACCTCATCTAAAGTCTGCCCAGAGGAACATCCAGTGCTCATTTAGAGCACTCTGTCTAGACACAATGAAGAATGCCCACTATACCTGTGAGATCTACTTGTCTTCAAATACTTTCAGTGCAACACTTATCGAGAACATCACCCTTATTCCAATAATCTTCCTCCAAATCTACTAATTTCCCCTTCCTTCAGAGTTTCTTATTTGACCACTTCCAAGTACTTCAGTTGCACTTGGACCAATTTGTTATACATGCCATTATTTTAAGTAAGAAAAAATTATTTCATTAGATTTTCATATCACCAAATGTCTTTTCCTACTCCCATAAACAAAATGGATGTATCTTAAGCTTTTCAACATTTTTCCTTCATTTTATTGTTTTGAGAATATCTATAACTTCACAAGGAAGAACTTTAAGCAGTGTGCTGATTTGCAAAGCTTACACAGTCACCTGTCCAGTCATCTGAAGACAGAGAATGGAACCATTCACTCTCTCGTTTCCTTATTCCCTGAAGTGAAGTAGTATGACAATTTTTTACCTTGTTTTTTCCCATTCATAGAAGTCTTTAAAATACGAGATATTTTAACAAAATGATACAAAATGTCTTGGGATACAATATTAAAATTCATCAAGACAAAACTAGAGTGGGAATAATAAGAACTAGATATACACCTGAGAAGTAATTTGAGCATACTAAAATAATGGCATCATGTTTACATTAATTTGATCCTGCGTCTTAATAAAAAAAGTTAAAGAAATACCATGGAGTTATAATAATAATTGGATTTATATGTTAACTAAATATTTCATAAAATGATCAAAGTGATAAAAATAATACCTGAAAACTAAATGCAGAGTCTTGTCACATGTAGGCAAACAAGTTACAGTGAAGGAACAACACAACAGGAAAGCTAGAAAGAATTGACCTTGGGAAAGCAAGGGCCATGCCAGATGCTCTCAACAGAATTTAAAGACAGGCCTTGGCATAATCACAGAAAGGAAACCCAGTGTGCCAGGGCTGAGCAAATTCACAGACGATAATACCTAGAATGCCATGTCTACTCACTCATTAACTCATGGATGGATGGAAGAATGCATGAATGGATACATGGATAAATGCATGAATGGATACATGGATGAATGCATGGATGGATACATGGATGAATGCATGAACAGATTCATGGATGAATGCATGGATGGATACATGGATGAATGCATGGGCAGCTACATGGGTGAATGCATGGGCAGCTACATGGGTGAATGCATGGGCAGATTCATGGGCAAATGCATGGGCAGATTCATGGGTGAATGCATGGGCAGATTCATGGGCGAATGCATGGACAGATTCATGGATGAATGCATGGACAGATTCATGGATGAATCTGTGGGTAGATATACGGGTGAATATTCTGAGTGGGATCCAAAATGAGAAATCATGTTATCTACCAAGGCAGTAAATCCAGAAACATGTGGGATGTAGGAGACTCAGTCTCCACATCAGCAGAAGAGGGAAAGTTTCTCAGGAAGAAAGAGAGCAGAGAGAGTCCAGTAAGAGCTCAGCTCCTAATGCTGGAAGAACCAAGCTAAGTTTAAGATTGCCAGAAGAAAATCTTATGCATATGCAAATAATACAAAAACTAAAAAGAAAATGACCACAAATGTGTCTTTTTCCACAAGGTGAAAACAGTAAATGTGTCTTTATTGAGTGACATTTCCAGTGAGTGACATTTCCTAGGGAGACATGAGCAAACTTCTCTTCATCCCAGATAGGACGCCAACAGCATACCAGAAAATGATTCAGTCTAAGTCTACCTTAGTGAACCAGTGAGCTTATTAGGGTTATGGACAGGAGCATGAGTAACTTTAAGGATGTTGCATCATACAAAATCCTACCCTAGCGTGGATGACAATTTGAAAAACCCATCTCCCTAAGGATCCTTGAACAGTTTGGAGATGTTCAGCCAACAGCAGAGTCTCTCTCCCATTGATTGTTACTACTCGTGTAGTCTTGGAGAGGGGACTTGTGAAACTCACCTTTTACCTAGGGCACAGTATGAGGACTATGGGTGAAATGTTAATGGTGGTTTATTTTGTTTCTGGTTTGTTTTTTTTTCTGATGTAGAGGCTTGCTATGATATCCTAGGCTGGCCTCAAATTTGGGATGGATCCTTCTACCTCAGTCTCCTAAGTGCTGGAGCTACAGACAGATCACCCAGAGACAAGAACTTTTCACTAGGAATATAAATTACCTACTTTGGCACAGGAATTCTGCCCATATGAACATAGGGTACTTCCTTTTCTAGCTCAGATCCACACCTCTGATACCCTTATCCAGGTCCCAGTATCTGAGCCTTCCAGTAGCCAGACACTGAGGAGAGCTGAAGTCATGAGTTGGTGCCCCAAAATGCAAGAGGTTTGCTCATCTGGAAAGCAGCCCCTCTCCCAGTCCATCAGCTCTGTTTGTTTAAAAAGCCTTCCCCACATCAGTATTCTGAAGGGTCCCTCTGACGCTCAGTGGCATTGAGGTTGAGCAGTTGTTTTGGTTTCAGTCCATTCTGTACTTTTAGCCCCCAGCATTGCCTGAAGCCACTTGCACTTGCTTAAGAGGATCATTTGCTACTGATGTTTGCTCCAAGCACCAGCAAGATGTGATGGTGCTGCCTTTGCTTAACAAATAAGCCCAGTCTCAAAGAAAGAAGACAAGTTGCCTTGCAGGCCAAAGTTCCCAGAGAAGGTTTTAGAAGGAATAGTTGTTTTTTCCAGAACCAGGGTCTGTGATACCTCAGCCCACAGTTCTGTGAGGCATGCTGCTGCAGCATCCTTACCCTCGAGGCAGTCTATAGAGCAAATAAAGTGAAAGATAAGCTTCCCCCAAAGTCTGCCTCCTTACAATTGAGGAAAACAAAAGACAAGATACAGATCAAGTCCAGATGATGTTATGAAAGAAGAGAAAGACCTTTCTTTTTTTTTTTTTTTTTTTTTTTTTTTTTTTTTTTGATTTTTTTTTTTTTTTTTTAATTTAATTTTATTTTATTTTTTTAATTTACATTCCATCTACTACACCCTGTGCCTTTCACACCACTGCAGTCTGCGGCTGCAGCCCCAGATACCCTCTCTTTCACCTGCTTTCTCCATGTTATTTGTACAGGCAGTTCCCAGCACTTGCCAGGCAGCTCACAAACTCATACAACTCCGGCTCCATGGAATCTGGTGCTCTGGCCTTCATAAGCACATGCACATGCACATGTGTGCACACACATGCTCAGACACATGCTCAGACACGTATTCACAAAACAAAAGTTTTAAAAATCATATACTGGTCTCATAGCAAACCTAAATTTATTTCCCAGAATCCGCATCAGACAGCTCACAACTACCTATGACTCTAGGTCCAGAGGAGTCAAGGCATTCTTCTGGTCTCTAGGGGCAATTTCACTCATGTGCAAATAACCCTACACAGACAAATATGCATATATATAATTTTAAAACTAAAAATAATTTTTTCTTGCCAATTTTTTTATTAGATATATTCTTTATTTACATTTCAAATGATTTCCCCTTTCCTGGTTTCCCCCCACCCCCGAAAGTCCCATAAGCCATCTCCCCTCCCCCTGTTCCCCAATCAACCCCCATCCGGCTTTTTAAAAGTGTTCATAAGAAGCTGGAAAGATAACTCAGTGATTAAGAGTTCTGTCTGTACTTTCAAAGGACTTAGGCTTCATTCCCAGCTCCCCTAGTTTAGCTCACCATATGCAACTCCAGCTCCAGAAGATCTAATACCCTCTTCTGGCCTCCTTGGTCACTGCATGTACATGTGAACTTATGTCCGTGAAGACAAAATACTCACAAACATTATACATATGCATATAATAAACATATATTTATATATGTTATAGTTACTTATGTTGAAGCCTGGCAAGTCATGATGAAACAACTTTATTGTATTAGCCTGCATTTATACTTCTCCTTTATTATATTCCTACTCCTTCTGTCTCCATTACCATTTCTGAATCCCTTAAGAGAAAAAAGGGTTGGTAAACAAGACAGAGGAGTAAAGGGGGATAGACAGGGTCGGAGGCAAAGGCCATCTAGGTAATTTTGAGTGCTGTTAAAGTCAGCTGGACCAGCAGACCCTGCCACTGTGGGGGAAGTTAGAGACCTCTTTTCTTTGCGCCTGTTTCTTCCACTGGGCAGTGAGAAGGAGAACATCTATTGTCATGTCAGCTGAGGGAAATGCATGATCTGGTGGTTACACACAGCCAAGAATGACGCGAACATACAATAATGAGAGACGTTTTTCTTGTTTCGTCCCCTAGTGGATCAAGGTATCACCAGTGTGTGTGCTCCTGTTGCTTTTCTGTACCTGGCTACCCTAAGTTCCCTATATTGCTCAGCACATGCAGAAGTTCACCAAGCCAGTCTGACTACTTAAACTTTGGCTCCTGTAGAACTGGCAAAAGCAATGTGTTCTGATGAAGACTGGACAGGGGACAAAGTATGTTTTGTCATCAGAGAGGGCAGACCTTAAAACTCAACTGGAAATGAGACAGTAGTGCTTTTATAAACCTGGCACAGTGGCAGAGGCCTATATCCATTCACTTAAAAGACCAATAAAGGAAGATCACAAGTTCAAAGCTATATAGTGAGACTCTGTCTCAAAACATTTTAAAGGCCTGGGATATCATACTTGCCTTGCATACATAAAGCCTCAAGTTCAATCCTCAGTACAGAAGGTTCTCTTAGAGTTCACAAGACCTAAAAACCCCCTCCTTTCCATTTCATATCACTTCTAGTATTTGCAATTACCAGTTGACTTCAGAGACCTATGTTGTAATTTTAAGGACAGACTATATCAATATCTCTTGACCCACCTGAAACTATGTAAGTACCCAAGAAAATCCTGGACTCCATAAGATTTACAGACCAATTTTCTGAACCAAAGTAGTTTGCATAGACTTTGGATAAAATCTGAAATCATGTTTCCTTATCTAAGCTAGACCACAATAAAGGAAAGAGATACAGTATTAGTTTTCCATGGCATGGTTCACAGCAATGTAAGACTGAAGAAAACAATTATCTGGCAAATGAGTGTTACAAATCAAGACTTTCTATACAACAGAGGCATCACACCACAGTTCATAAAGCTCAGGAGCAAATACCTGAATAACTACTATAAAACAAAGACCGCCAAGTGGGCTCAAATTTTATCATTAAGGGATTCTATCTGCCATCTCCCAGATACTGATGGACAAGATGTGAAAAAAGGAGATACTGTCTCTCTGGACAAGGTCTGGGGCTGGCTGGGGGCATTTCCCTCTTGTTACTGCCTGTATATGCCTCTCACCATGAAGGAGCCCCAGCAACCTTGGATAGAGACACAGAGCTCTGCTTAGCTACAATAAAGACCGGTGAACTGTAGCTCCTACACTGAGTCCCAGTTCAGTCTGGACTCTTCCAGCTGTCTCTGACTGTGCTCTCCTTTGTATCTACAGTAGAATTCTTCTCCTCAACCATGTCCTGGAGAGATAATGCCCTCATTTTTATTCACCCAGATGGGCAGTGTTGTGCAGGCATGTCTAGGAGCTCATTCTAGAGGCGGAAGTAACCACACAGAGCATAGACTTTTCACTATATTTACCTGGGGAAATAAAAACAACATTAAAGGAAAATGAGAATAAGTAACAACATTAAGTGAGGGATATTCTTCAGTGTGTTCAAGGATTTCTCATTTTTTGCTGACAGTTTGGGGGTCCTCAAACAAATTTTGGATAACAGAAACATCTGTTCACAATCTCAAAGTAGCTTCAAAAGCTAGAAAGTTTCCTACTTCCTTCTGAGGCTATCTGAGGGAGGCTGCTAGTGAAATGGAATCCTAACACACTAGAAGAAGACTGAATTTGAGGTTTAAAGAAACATGACCCTGTTTGCAGTGCACATCAGCACCACCTCTGCATATCACTGTCTTTCATGCCTTCCTTTCTGCAAGATTCTTCCAGGACAGGGGGTATATACAACACCTGAGACCTTGTAGATCTCAGGCCTCTAAGAATCTTATAAGGATCTACATTTCATCAGGATCACTGTGTAAGGATCTCCTCGCACATAATCGTCTGAGAATTCAGTTCCAGACAACAACCTCCACATTCCTAAATCTCTCACCGTTTATTAACACCCTAAAAGCTTTTCTTAGTGAGCTTATCCCAATTTCAGTTCACAAGGTTTTTTTTGTCACCATTCACCTCATCTCCCACAGCATGTGAAGCTGTATGTAAGAAGATCTTAATTTTTTTGCTTTTATGTTTTATATTATATGGGCTTATCTAGATTTACTCCCATATCCTTCTTCTTATAGTTCAGCTCACACCACATCCATGGTTGATGTACTCTCTAGCTATGTTTAAGAAGTCAGGATACAGGACATGTCCACTAGCAGATACAATGCACTGGGGCTAATGTCTGTCTTGCTGTTTGTCCCAACAGTGGGATTGCTGTTCCTTTTCCAAGAGCCAACAGCTGACACAAGAGCTCTACCAAAAACAAAACTTGATACCAAGCTAGTTATATCCATCATAGGGAAAAATATCAAATATGTCTAATTTCTCATCTCTTCTTGAATTAGATGACCAGTAGCCAGAGTAATAAGACCACTGTGTACCTTGTCAAAGGTGTTTGCCAGTTTTCTCTAGAAAAAAAATTCTTGTGAAAGCATTCACATTTGGCATCTTTAACAAAATGGCAGAAAAGCAATTGCATACCCTCAAGTCCTTGAGATCAGATCTCTTAATCTATTTTCACAAAAATGTTCATTCAGTATATAAGCACAAGTTCTATCATGAACCCACTAAAATTATATTTTAGTGGCCTTGCTTTGAATCTCAGTTGTCCCCAAACAAGATGCCTGAGGTGATAGAGTGTGGTGCTGCATGCCTTTAAGCCTAGCACTCAGGAGGCAGAGGCATGAGGATCTCTGTGAATTTGAGCCAAGCATGATATATATATATATAATTTCCAGGCCACCCAGGGGTACATTGTAAGACTCTATTAAAGAAAGAAAGAAAAAAGAGGGAGAGAAAGACATGGCTGGGGAAGAAAACAAGCCTGCCAGCCTGAGGTGATTGATTTGTGAAGAGAGAAGGTTTATTTTTGCTCACAGTTTTGGTGGTCTGCCTGCAAGATTGAGTGTCACGGATTTGGGCCAGTGATGAGGTTGTACATTGCAGCAGAAATACACTGTAAAGCAAAGTCATTCACCTATGGCCAGGAAGCACAAGATAGAAAGGAAGGGGACAGGGCCCCCATAATCCTTTTCAACAGTATGTCCTAATGACCTAAAGAGCTTCTCCTGGGCTCCACCCCTGAAAGGTTCCATCACTTGGCATTAGTGCCATCTTGGTGACAAAGCCTTTAGCACATGGGTCTTTTAAAATCTCTCAAAATCCAAACAACAGTAATTCCTAATGGATAGAAATGACATCATGGGATGATGGCCTCACTTAAAATATATGGAAGAAGAAAGGACTCAGATTGCTAGCCACCCAACCAACTATTACCTAAAGAAGGAAGTGCAATGGCACACACAAGAAGGAAAAACTATACTCCCCAGAAAGCAAGCAAAAGACTTACTAGGTCAAATGCACAGATAGACTCACTTAGAGGATAAAAAGCTTGTTATTAAGGGATCTAAAGTATATATAATGGACCTCAGGTTTTGGGCCAGAGAGATAATAGAACAGTGTATGGTATGCCAGCAAGTGAATGCTTATGCGGCCATGAGTAAACAGGGAAAAGACCTAGGGGAGAACAGCCTGCAGTATATTGGGAGGTTGATTTTACAGAAGTTAAGCTAGGAAAATATGGTTACAAATACCTTCTAGTGTTTGTGGATACTTTCTCTGGATGGGTTGGGGCTTTCCCCACCAAGCAGAAAACAGCTACCATAGAAGCCAAGAAGATATCAGAGGAAATTTTCCCGAGGTTCAGAGTACCCAAGGTAATTGGATCAGACAACAGTCCTGCTTTTGTCTCTAAGGTAAGTTAGGGATTGGCAGAGATATTGGGGACTAATTGGAAGCTCCATTGTGCATACAGTCCCCAGAGCTCAGGGCAGGTAGTGGGAATGAACAGAACCCTAAAGGAGACCTTAACTAAATTGTTCTTGGATACTGGCGCTGACTGGGTAATACTCCTTCCCCTGGCCCTATTCACCCAGAACACCCCCTCCCATTTTAACTTGACCCCTTTTGAGATCCTGTATGGGACCCTCACTCCCTTGACCCCAGCTCTTGACCCCCACCACCACCCCCCTAGAGTGACTTTTCAGGCTGACAAGGATCTTATGGCTCGATTTCAAGCTTTCTAGATCAGCCACCAGGAATTGTGGCCTAAACTTATTGCCCTGTATAACACAGGGACCCCTGAGGTTCCACATGAGTACCAAGTTGGAGATTGAGTATATGTTAAGAGGCATTGTGCTGAAAACTTGGATGCAAAGTGGAAAGGGCTGTTCCTGGTGTCGTTGACCTCTGTTAAAATGGATGGAGTAACTGCCTGTGTTCATGTAACTCATGTCAGACTAGCACCTGCACCTGACGCCAACTAGATAGCAGCCAGACACCAGTGCAACCCCCTTCTACAAGGTTAGAGAAACTATGGCTATGGTATATCCTCTGGCACTGAACCTCAGCAACCCCCACAACCTTACCAAAGTGACTGGGCAAGTACTTTCAGCCACTGGGGATGTAGTTTGGTCCACTACAGAGGAGCACCTTGTCTTTGGTCTCTGTAAGTTAGCAGCAGGCCTTGACTACTGGGATATCCCCACCCTAGAGACACAGGGAGAGATTACCTGACATGGGGGACTAGGGACTTGCAAATCTAAGTGGTGTTCCAAAAGTGCCCTTGGAGGGTGTGGCTTAGGGTGCAGACACCCGAAGTTGAATATCCTGAGAGAAACCCCCATATACGTGTGCCCCCAAGATGGGAGAAGCCAGCAGCAGGCCCTTCAGTGTGGAGAGGAGCAACCACTTTTTTGTGCTACCTGGGGGTGTGAAATATCAGGAAGTACATACCGGAGACCATTGTGAGTTAGTTAAGAATTCCATGGCCAAGATGAGAGAAGGGCTAGCCATGCAGAAGAGAGAAAGAGAAGAGAGTCAGGGCTGGTTTGAGTCTTGGTTCAACTCCTCCCCTTGGTTAACCATCCTTATATCCACCTTGTTAGGACCCATAATTGTTCTCCTGCTATTGTTGACCTTTGGACCCTGCTTATTCAACAAGTTTATAGCCTTCATAAAAGAGAGAATAAGAACAGTACAGCTGATGGTCCTTCACCAACAATATGAGACTCTGAAGACAGGACCTGAAGAATATGATTTAGTTACCCGAGACCCCTAAATGTGTAGCTTCAGGGTTGGAGCTTGTACAAGTAAAAGTGGAGAATGAGGGATCCTAAGGGCTTTTTCTAGTCCCACACCCTCCTTACAACTTCCTCCTCCTGTCTGGGGTCAAGGCTAGGCCAAGGTCCATTTTCCACCCACAGGAACATTCTTGAGTAAAAAATTCTCAGAATGTCCTGACTGATAGTCACCTGACCCTCTGAAAAGTCCCAGGTAGAGTTCAAATGTGTGTCATGCTTGCTAGCCAATAGATTTAAAGGTCAAAATGCTTAGCCAATAAGGTTGAACTGTAACCTTGCTGATGTAACCTGTGCCCCTAAAAGTATAAAAACTGCTTGTAATAGCCATTTGGGGGTCGCCTTCTAGTCACTCGCCTTGAGGGACTAATTGAAGATGGAACTCCCGACATGCTGGATAATAAACCCCTTGCTTTTGCAAGAAGGAAAGAAAGAAAGAAAGAAAGAAAGAAAGAAAGAAAGAAAGAAAGAAAGGACATCATACCAATACCAAGCCTAAAAGCTTCCACTTTAGCTCTTTTGGGAGCTCAAGCCACTATATGGATAACCTCACTATCCTTGTAGGAGAAAAGCCACAGAGGGAAGTAACCTGTGAAGGCTGGAGAGGAAGGAGGCTGAGGTCTCCCAGCATCCCAGGCTAACCCCCAGCCTGACGAAAGCTCCTTTCACTAGCAAGTTGCAGTGACTTGACAGACTTTAAGCAACAGGAGCATCTAAGTACAGTTGATCAACAGAACTGAATAGATAAGACAATTTGTAACGTCAGTCGATTAAGCCTTAGAGAAGTTCATTACACAATACACAACTACAACAGAATACTTCTGGTCAATCAGAGACAGCCTTGACAACTCAAATGTTAAACCTACTTATAAATAACTACCTCACATGAAAGAAAATTGCCAACACTTCCAGTTAATGAGCCCAGTAGACAACAGAGAGATCAGGGCAGTTCCAGTGAATGTAAGATAAACAAACATGTTAGCTAAAAAGGCTGATGCATCCTACAGAGGGAGACCTGAATACCTCCTGGTGTGACCAGCAAAACCCCATGCCACCTGAGATTACTTGCCACCTCCCTCCATAAACTGTGGATGGCATCACTTTCATGGAGATTAAGTTCCAACTGTGCCAATTACAGAAAAGAAAGAAACTCAAGAAACCAACCAGATTACTTGTTGAAGAGTCACTGTCTCCAGATTCATACAAGAATAAAGTCTAAGCCTTTGCAGTGAAGAAAGTTGGCTCTCTCAGAATTGAATAATCTCAGCAACCTCTCTGGCTTCAAATTAGCACCTTATCCATAATTGTCAATATCCAAGGAAAGGACACACACACAAAAAAACCATATATCAGGTGTGAGGAGATGGCTTCATGGGTAAGATGGCTTACTGCATAAGTGTGAGGGTGTGGGTTCAATTCCCAAGAACCCAGATAAGAAACCAGGCATGGTTAAGTGCACACCAATAACACCAGCATAGGGAAAGCAAAGCAGAAACAGGAGGACCACTCTGGCTTGCGGATCACCATCCTAGCTATAGGGAGAGGCACTGTCTCAGGGAATAAAATGGAGTGGTAAAATAGGACACCAGATAGCCTCCTCTGGCATATGCACAGGCCACACACACATATGTGCATACATCATACATATACACATAAATACACACAAAGCACACATCACAATAAGATCAACCAAAATTAGGGGAGCAATTAAAGCAATTAGAGCACGTTTATATGAAATTTAATATTTTCATTTAAAATTATGATTATGAAGAATGGTGTTGGCAAGGAGAACAAATTCTTTTACTTTGTTCTTCCTAATTGAGCAATGTGAACATGTGACTTGAGCTTTCTGTGCCCACTTTCTTATCAATCAGCAGGAACAACAGCATTCTATCTCATTAGCTTTAAGATGTGGGTTTTTTTCACATTTCTCTGCAAAATCATAATTTAGAATGATTTATAGTTAATTAGTCGTGTTTTTCCTTTGCCTCTTAGCGTATATAAAATGCACTATATCTTAGAGCCTACCATACTTTATCCTTAGTGACAAACAAGGTAAGTTCTAACTCTAAGTTGTGCTGAGCTAGACAATGGACCCATTTATATGTTTAGCATATAGTGGTAATAATAATAATAATAATACTAACAAAGGGTTCATATAAGCGAGTAAACTAGAAACTGTGGTACATAAAGACAAACACATAGAAATTAGCTACTTAAAACTGTTATCAGCTTCTGCCTGGTGGAGGGACCCCGCGCAGGGAGGGAGCCTGCCAGCTTCCCTTCCGCGACCTCTGTTCCCGCGGACTGCGCTGGAGAGACCGGTACCCAGGCTCTCCCCCCGATATAACATCACTTGGGACATGGCCTGTTGGGGCTTCCGTCTGTGCCCGAGGGCGGGTTGGCGCTGTGGTCGTCTGGGTGCCAGATCTGCTGTGGGACTTCTGCCTGGCAGAGGGACGCCCCCTCCCCCCCCAGGAGAGATCACACACCCCTGCACAGGGCAGGAGCCTGCCAGCCTCCCTTTGGCGACCTCTGCTCCAGGAATCCACTAGGCTGAGCCTTTAGATGTGCAAGGCCTCCCCAATATAAGATCACTTGGGGCAAAGCACATTAGGGCTCCAAAGTCACTCAGGAGCAGGCAGGCCCCAGAAATCGGTGCCAGGGGAATCCTGGTAATCCAGGGGGGGCAGAAATAGCTTTGCAGGCTCACAGGAGGTCCAACCAACAGCCAGTGGCAGCAGGACCAACTAACACCAGAGGTATCCAGATGGCAAAAGGCAAACGTAGGAATGTTACTAACAGTAATCAAAGTAATGTGGGACCATCCGAACCCAACTCTCCAACAGCAGCAAGTCCTGGATACCCCACCACACCCGAAAGACAAGATCTGGATTTAAAATCACTTCTCATGATGCTATTAGAGGATCACAAGAAGGACACAAATAAATCTCATAAAGAGTTACAGGAGACCATGAATCAACGGTTAGAAGCCCTTACAAAGGAAACACAAAAATCGCTTAGAGAAATGCGGGAGAACATGGATCAAAAGATGGAGGCGCACAAGGAGACAACACAAAAATCGCTTAACGAGATGAATCAACGGGTAGATGCACTCACAAAGGAATCACAAAATTTGCATAAAGAAATGCAGAAGAATATGGGTCAACAGACGGATGCCCATAAGGAGGCAACACAAAAATTGCTTAAAGAAATGAATCAACGGTTAGATGCCCTTACAAAGGAAACACAAGAACTGCTTAAAGAAATGCAGGAGACGATGGATCAACAGATGGAATCCCATGAGGAGGAAACACAAAAATCGCTCAGAGAAATGCAGGAGAACGTGGGTCATCAGGAAGAAATCCTGAAAGAGGTAATGCAAAAATACCTTAAAGAAATACAGGAAAATACAAACAAACAAGTGAAGGATCTCAGCAAATCCATCCAGGAACTAAAAAAGGAAGTAGAAACAACTAAGAAATCACAAAGGGAGACAACTTTGGAGATAGAAAACCTTGGGAAGAAATCAGGAGTCATAGATGCAAACATCAACAATAGAATACAAGAGATGGAAGAAAGAATCTCAGGTGCTGAAGATTCCATAGAAAGCATCGACTCAACAGTCAAAGAAAATGCAAAATGCAAAAAACGCGTAACCCAAAACATCCAGGAAATCCAGGACACAATGAGAAGACCAAACCTAAGGATTATAGGTATAGATGAGAGTGAAGATTTGCAACTTAAAGGGCCAGTAAACATCTTCAACAAAATTATGGAGGAAAACTTCCCTAACTTAAAGAGAGAGATGCCGATGAACATACAAGAAGCCTACAGAACTCCAAACAGACTGGACCAGAACAGAAATACCTCCCGTCACATAATAATCAAAACACCGAATGTTCTAAACAAAGAAAGAATACTAAATGCAGTAAGAGAAAAGGGCCAAGTAACATACAAAGGAAGACCTATCCGAATCACATCAGACTTCTCACCAGAGACTATGAAAACCAGAATATCCTGGGCAGATCTCATGCAGACACTAAGACAGCACAAATGCCAGCCTAGACTACTATACCCAGCAAAACTCTCAATCACCATAGATGGAGAGACCAAGATATTCCATGATAAAACCAAATTTTCACAATATCTTTCCACAAATCCAGCCCTGCAACGGATAATAGGTGGAAACCTCCAATACAGGGAGAGAAACAACACCCTGGAAAAAATGAGATAATAACCTTCTTGAATCAAACCCAAAAGTAGAGAACCACTCAAACATAAAGATAGCGTCAAGAATGGCAGATGGCAATAATCACTATGCCTTAATCTCTCTTAATATCAATGGTCTCAATTCCCCAATTAAAAGACATAGACTAGCAGACTGGATACGTAAACAGGACCCAGCATTTTGCTGCATGCAGGAAACGCACCTCAGTGTCAAAGACAAACACTACCTCAGAGTAAAAGGCTGGAAAACAATTTTACAAGCAAATGGCCCCAAGAAACGAGGTGGAGTAGCCATCCTAATATCGGATAAAATTGATTTTCAACCCAAAGTCATCAAAAAAGACACAGAAGGACACTACATACTGATCAAGGGAAAAATCCACCATCAAGAACTCTCAATCCTGAATATCTATGCTCCAAATGCAAGGGCACCCTCATTCGTAAAAGAAACTTTACTAAAACTCAAAGCACACATCGCACCGCACACAATAATAGTGGGTGACTTCAACACCCCGCTCTCTGAAATGGATCGTTCAGGAAAGCAGAAACTAAACAGGGACACAGTGAATCTAATTGAAGCCTTGGACCAAATGGAACTAACTGATATATATAGAACATTTCATCCTAGAGCTAAAGAATACACCTTCTTCTCAGCTCCTCATGGTACCTTCTCCAAAATTGACCATATAATTGGTCACAAATCAGACCTCAACAGATACAAGAAGATAGAAATAATCCCATGCCTCCTATCAGATCACTATGGAATAAGGGTGGTCTTCAATGGCAACAAAAACAAAAGAAAACCCACGTACACATGGAGGCTGAACAATGCTCTACTCAATGATAACTTGGTCAAGGTGGAAATAAAGAAAGAAATCAAAGACTTTTTGAAAGTTAATGAAAATGAAGGCACAACATACCCTAACTTATGGGACACAATGAAAGCAGTGCTAAGAGGAAAATTCATAGCCCTGAGTGCCACCAAAAAGAAACGGGAGACAGCATACACTAACAGCTTAATGGCACACCTGAAAGCCCTGGAACAAAAAGAAGCAAATACACCAAAGAGGAGTAGAAGGCAGGAAATCATCAAACTCAGGGCTGAAATCAATCAAGTAGAAACAAATAAAACCATACAAAGAATCAACAAAACGAGGAGTTGGTTCTTTGAGAAAATCAACAAGATAGATAAGCCCTTAGCCAGACTAACCAGAGGGCACAGAGATAGTATCCAAATTAATAAAATCAGAAACGAAAAGGGAGAGATAACAACAGAAACTGAGGAAATTCAAAAAATCATCAGATCCTACTACAAAAACCTGTATTCAACACAACTAGAAAATCTTGAGGAAATGGACAATTTTCTTGACAGATACCAAGTACCAAAATTAAATCAGGATCAAATAGACCATCTAAACCGTCCTATAACCCCTGAAG
This sequence comes from Tokudaia tokunoshimensis, assembly GCA_036184795.1. Classification (NCBI taxonomy): domain Eukaryota; kingdom Metazoa; phylum Chordata; class Mammalia; order Rodentia; family Muridae; genus Tokudaia; species Tokudaia tokunoshimensis. Next base: position 9,780,603 of record BTHU01000005.1, on the reverse strand, counting down.
AAATAGAAGTTGTCATTGGAAGTCTTCCAACCAAAAAAAGCACAGGTCCAGATGGTTTTAGTGCAGAATTCTATCAGACCTTCAAAGAAGACCTAACACCAATACTCTTCAAACTGTTCCACAAAATAGAAACAGAAGGAACACTACCCAACTCGTTCTATGAAGCCACAATTACACTAATACCAAAAGCACACAAAGATCCGACAAAGAAAGAGAATCTCAGGCCAATCTCTCTTATGAATATCGATGCAAAAATACTCAATAAAATTCTTGCCAACCGAATCCAAGAACACATCAAAACGATCATTCACCACGATCAAGTAGGCTTCATCCCAGGGATGCAGGGATGGTTCAATATAAGGAAATCCATCAATGTAATCCACTACATAAACAATCTCAAAGAAAAAAACCACATGGTCATCTCATTAGATGCTGAGAAAGCATTTGACAAAATTCAGCATCCTTTCATGCTAAAGGTCTTGGAAAGATCAGGAATTCAAGGCCCATATCTAAACATAGTAAAAGCAATTTACAGCAAACCAGTAGCCAGCATCAATCTAAACGGAGAGAAACTTGAAGCAATCCCACTAAAATCAGGGACTAGACAAGGCTGCCCTCTCTCTCCATATCTTTTCAATATAGTACTTGAAGTTCTAGCTAGAGCAATTAGACAAGAAAAAGAGGTCAAAGGGATACAAATTGGAAAGGAAGAAGTCAAACTATCACTATTTGCAGACGATATGATAGTATACATAAGCGACCCAAAGAACTCCACCAGAGAACTCCTACAGCTGATAAACGACTTCAGCAAAGTGGCCGGATATAAAATCAACTCAAGCAAGTCAGAAGCCTTCCTATACTCAAAGGATAAGCAGGCTGAGAAAGAAGTAAGAGAAATAATACCCTTTACGATAGCCACAAACCATATTAAGTATCTTGGCGTGACGCTAACCAAACAAGTGAAAGATCTGTATGACAAGAACTTCAAGTCTCTGAAGAAAGAAATTGAAGAAGACCTCGGAAGATGGAAAAATCTGCCATGCTCATGGATTGGCAGGATTAATATAGTAAAAATGAGCATCTTACCAAAAGTAATACACAGATTCAATGCAATCCCCATCAAAATCCCAACTCAATTCTTCATAGAGTTAGAAAGAGCAATTCAAAAATTCATCTGGAATAACAGAAAACCCAGAATAGCTAAAACTATTCTCAAGAGTAAAAGAACCTCTGGGGGAATCAGTATCCCGGACCTCAAGCTGTACTACAGAGCAATAGTGTTAAAAACGGCATGGTATTGGTACAGTAACAGACATGTAGATCAATGGAACAGAATTGAAGACCCAGAAATGAATCCACACTCCTATGGTCACTTGATCTTTGACAAAGGAGCTAAAACCATCCAGTGGAAAAAAGATAGCCTTTTCAACAAATGGTGCTGGCTCAGCTGGAGGTCAACATGCAGAAGAATGCAAATTGACCCATCCTTATCTCCTTGCACTAAGCTCAATTCTAAGTGGATCAAAGATCTCCACATAAAACCAGACACACTGAAACTAATAGAAGGGAAACTAGGGAAGAACCTTGAACATATGGGCACAGGGGAGAATTTCCTGAACAGAACTCCAATAGCTTATACTCTAAGATCAAGAATAGACAAATGGGACCTCATTAAATTACAAAGTTTTTGCAAGGCAAAAGACACCGTCAAAAAGACAAAGCGGCAACCAACTAACTGGGAAATGATCTTTACCAACCTTACATCCGACAGAGGGCTAATATCCAAGATATACAAAGAACTCAAGAAGTTAAACTCCAGAGAGGCAAGTAACCCTATTAAAAAATGGGGTACAGAGCTCCACAAAGAGTTCTCACCTGAAGAATATCTAATGGCTGAGAAGCACCTAAAGAGATGTTCATCATCCTTAGTCATTAGGGAAATGCAAATCAAAACAACCCTGAGATTCCATCTCACACCAGTCAGGATGGCTAAGATCAAAAACACAGGAGACAGCAGTTGTTGGCGAGGATGTGGAGAAAGAGGAACACTCCTCCACTGCTGGTGGAATTGCAGGCTGGTACAACCACTCTGGAAAGCAGTCTGGCGGCTCCTCAGAAAACTGGGCATGACACTTCCGGAGGATCCGGCTATACCACTCCTGGGCATATACCCAGAGACTTTACCTGCATGCAATAAGGACACATGCTCCACTATATTCATAGCAGCCTTATTTATAATAGCCAGAAGCTGGAAAGAACCCAGATGTCCCTCAACGGAGGAATGGATTCAGAAGATGTGGTATATTTACACAATGGAATACTACTCTGCAATTAAAAACAATGAATTCACGAAATTCCTAGGCAAATGGTCAGAACTTGAAAATATCATCCTTAGTGAGGTAACCCAATCACAAAAGATCACACATGGTATGAAGTCACTGATAAGGGGATATTGACCCAGAATCTCAGAATACCCTAGACACAATCAGCATATCAATAGATTTCTAAAAAGATGGAAGGAGAGACCCCTGGTCCTGGAAAGACTGGATGTAGGGGAACGCCAGGACAGAGTAATGAGAGGGGGTTGAACGGAGAAAAGAGGGAGGGAAGGGGGCTTATGGGACTTTCGGGGAGGGAGGAAACGGGAAAGGGGAAGTGATTTGGAATGTAAATTAAAAAAATAAAATAAAATTAAATTAAAAAAAAAAACTGTTATCACATGTATTGCACACATGTGCTCAACCTCTACAGGAATAGTCACCTACCTGCTAGGGTAGGCCAAATAGCACTAACGAACAAACAATCCCAAAACACACAAACACATACTTCTTTCTTTTCCTGTCTGAACTTCATACACTGCACCCTTTCCCATCCACCAAAGCAGGGTTTTTAACCCTGATTCCATATCACATGGGAACCTTTACAAAATGCCAGTGCCTGGAATTCCACCTTCCTCCCTCTCAAATACACACACACACACACACACACACACACACACACACACACACAAACACACACACACGTGAGCGTGCACACACACACACACACACACACACACACACACACAAACTTACCTTGTTGGATAGGACACTGACACAGGAATTTAAAAGCTCCCTAGATACTTTGTCTATGCATCCATGTCAGAGAGCTACTACATTAACTTAGAAGATATTTGGTACTAACTGCCATTCTAGGACTATAGCAGTGTGATTAGGGATCTGTAGTCAATGAGGTCTGCATTCAAGTTCCTGTTCCTCCTGTTGACAAGCTAAATGACAAACTGTTTAACAGCCCACAGCCTCAATGTCTCCATTTGTATATTAGAAATAATACCTAGTTTATAGGATTGTTTGGGGAATAATGAAATGTCAGCAAATCAACTAAGCACACATATCTACTATGTTAGTTATTGTGGGTATTATTTTATGTCCCTTAAGGCATGTACCCAGTGATTTTCCTGTAGAAGTACCTAATAAATATTCATTGATTTGAATTTGGAGACTATAGAAGGACCCTCCCATGAGACAGAAGGACATAGAGACGGGAAATGAAAGGATGTCACAGAAGGGCCAAACTCATAATTCAGCCTCGGCCTGTCTGAGCCTTCCACAACGGGAACACAGGATCAGTGATATATACTCAGTCGCAGGACAACATTCAACCCTATGACCAACAAGGAAAAGACTTCCAACAAGACACCTTCTTGAGCCTCCTAGGTAAGTAAATTGTCAACTGATTAGCATCTAATAATTTGGTAAGCAGTGTGGTGTGGACAATCTTTAGGAACAAGTGGTGTTAAAACAATAGCATGTATTTGCGCGCTACCAGATGCAGTGTAAAAGCCTTCCTTTCCCTGGGAATAAACCCTGACCTCAAAAGCTGAGCATACAAAGAGGCACAATCTCCCCTCATCTCTGGGCGGGGAGACCACCAGCCCACACTTGTCACGCTCCAGTGATAAGCTGTGCTAACAAGAATGTGAGGGGAAATGAGACCCCAGGTCCCATCCCTCCCAGCAGCAGCAAATTTTTATTTCTTGACTAAATAGAAGCTCTCTGGAAGCAAAGTAAAATATTTTTTTAAAGGAAACAAAACCAGATTGGAAATCATTTGCTGCCCTCTTGTGGTAGCTTGGAGTCCTATCCTGATGCTTTTCCAAAGATGTGTTCTAGGGGGGTCCAGATGTGTTGCCCACTTTTGCGAAGAACTAAGAAAACAGCACCTCCTGCTGCTCACACTCACCCCACTGGCGCTTGGAATCAGGCTAGTTATCGCTAAGTTAGAAGCAGCCCACGGACAACTGCACCCTTAGCCTGGGGAAGATGAAAGGGAAGACAGACGACAGAATCTGGTGTTAGTTTCTTTCACTTTCCTAGTTTCTGGATTTGGGCTCCCCCACTAACCTGCCTAACCCGCTCTGGTGGAAGAGGGGAAAAAGAGACTCCAGACTGTTCCTTGGGGTACTTCTTTCCGGAGGGTGGGGGTGGGGGAAGCAGAGGGTGGAGCCATAATGAAACCCTGGACCAGATCAACTGTGAAACCAACCTGGGCTCCAAAGAATAGCAGGAAGGCAGGTCTAAGCTGGGAACAGATGGTATGTACGCTCCCTTTCCACTACAACCCAACTCCCCGTTCTCAAGAGGATAGACAAGACTCGGGGCCCATGAAGAGCTAAGAGAATTGGTTTTGTCTTTAGGAATGTCGAAAAAGATCCTCCTGGACTTGGAATATATCCAAAGTGCAAGTCACAACCCCTCTAGAGATCAGCCTGTGCTAATGAAAGATTTAAGATTCCCCTGTTAGCTCCGACATCATTTGCAACTTAACTAGTGACAGGCAAATGAACGCAAACGGATATTTTTAAGTTATTACATTCTTAAAATGTAAATGAAATGTCAGAAATCTTACAAAAATGCAACCACATATGTGAATAATCTAAGGGAAGAGAAGAACCTTCATAAAACAGTATCTTGTTTACTATTGTTTTGTACTGATATATCACAATATATGCGGGGAGCAGTGACTCTACATAGCATCCTCTCTGATCCCACTTGTACATTCAGAACAGAAAAGATTGCTTCCGTGACCACTTGATTCTAAATCTACCGAGTGTAAAAGCTGACTGATTTTTTAAACTATGCTGGCATTGCATAGGAATGGCTTCATATTAATAATTCTTCTAGTGGAGAATTCACGAAAGTCATACCTGATCGTGTCTGTCCCTACCAAGATGTTCATCTAACCTTTGTATTCTCAAACTTCACTGTTCAGTATGGAAGCCACTAGCCATGTTTATTTTTTTTTCATTTGTATTTCAAAACGCCTCCCTTGTAGGAGTTACATTTTAAGTATTCAGGAGGCATGCTTGGCTACTGTATTGAACAATGCATCTCGAGAGACTATTGTCTACATAGTAATATTCCAGAAAAAGATCAATATTAAAAATTCAAAATATGGTTTCAACTGAATGAATATCACTTTCATATCAGCACAACGTTGGAAAAAATGGTAGATTGAACCATGATAAGTCAAGGGCCATCAGCATATGGGTAATATATGGTCCATTATAAATAAATAGTTGTTTATTTTATATAAACTATTCAGTACTTGTCCTGTGGGAGTCTTTTCACCTTAAAGAGTCCTGTGCTAGAAGCTTAGTCCCCAAGTAAGGTAGTATTTAGGCAGAACCTTCAAGCAGTAGGTACTAGTGAAAAATGACCAGGTTGTGGGGCTTTACCTCTGTGATGGATTAATTAGAGAATGGGTAGGGATTCTCCTTCTGTAAATGTGAGGCCACCCAGCCTAGCTAGCTCGCCTTATGGTACGTGGCTGCTCCTCCTTCTGTTTTTCTGCCATGTTGCTAGACAGCTAGGAGGTTTTCACTAGAGTTTCAGCATCTGATTATTGAGTTTCCAGCCAAACCCGCCAGCCACTAGATTCAAGAGATAAATACATTTCCTTATAAGTCACCTAGCATTTGTTATTATGCTACAGCAATATAAAATAAATTAATAAAAGTTACTAACTGCTCTTCCTAAAAATACATTTTATTGAAAAATGTTTTCTTAGATGTTAATATTACTTTATAAAATTGGAGAATGATTATTTGTAAAAAAAAAATTAAAAAAAAATAAAGGTCCTCTTTGATCTTACAATCCTACAGTAGAATCCTAAGAAAGGAGATGGAGAAGAAAGAAAATTTAACTGGGGAAGAGGGAACCTGGAGTCAAATCTTAGCCCAAATCAATAAAGCTCTTAGCTTTTTTTTTTTTTTTTTGAAAAGTAAATGGAAAACATTGGCAGTCATGTGTCCCTAGAAAATACCATTCTTCCTAAACCTTTGTGAGATATAATCAAGTTCTTCCAAGCGATTCTAGGGCTTGTAATCCAGTGAATCTTAATTAATCCAGATGGAGTATACTCTATTCCACTCCACCGCACATGATTCTGTCGCAGATAGCATTATAGCATTGTGGCTATTGAATTGCCACAAAAATAATTTTACTCGCTGATCAGAGTCAGCTGCTCACCAGTAAGAAGCTGTCTCAGTGCAGGTGAAACACAGGGGCAGGAGCAGATGCAGGAGCAAGGGCGCTGTTGTAGCCTAGAGAGCACCCGGAGCACGGGGGAAATCATACAATACCAGGAATATTTAAAAGGGGCCTTTTATTTTCCTAAAACCCAGCCTCATAACATTGGGCACACTGGCCTCAAACTCCTGATGATGCTACATGAGTTCCCCAAGCACATGGGAATGGATGCAGGAAATATGGTGCATTTACACAATGGAATACTACTCAGCTATTAAAAAACAAATGAAGCTCAAAAAGAAAGAAGAACAAAATATGGATACTCTGGTCCTTCTTAGAAGGTGGAACAAAATACCCACAGGGGGAGATACAGAGACAAAGTGTGGAGCAGAGACTGAGGGAAAGTCCATCCAGAGACTGCCCCTCCTAGGGATCCATCTCATATACAGTTACAAAACCCAGACACTATCATAGACGCCCACAAGTGCTTGCTGACAGAAGCCTGATATAGCTGTCACCTGGGAGGCTCTGCCAATGCCTGACAAATACAGAGGGGGACACTCTCAGCCAACCATTGAACTGAGCACAGGGTCCCCAGTGGAGGAGTTAGAGAAAGGACCTAAGGAGCTGAAGGGGTTTGCAGCACCATAGGAGGAAAAACAATTTGAACCACCCAGTACCCCCAGAGCTCCCAGGAACTAAACTACCAACCAAAGAGTATATATGGAGGGACCCATGGCTCCAGATGCATATGCAGCAGAGAATGGCCTTGTTGGACATCAAAGAGAGGAGAGGCTCTTGGTCCTGAGAAGTAGATACCCCAGTATAGGGGAATGCCAGGACAGGGAAGCAGGAGTGGGTGGATTGGTGAACAGGGGGAGGGGGGGAAGGATATAGGATTTTGGGGGAGGGGGACCAGGAAAGGGGACAACATTTGAAATGTAAATAAAGAATATATCTAATAAAATAAATAAATAAAATGTTATAGATACATGTGTGTAGACATATAATTTATGTATATTTATGTATATATGCATGTAATTTTCTGTCATATAACAACAGAAAATTAAAAACTAACAGTAATAATCAGAAGAGAACTGGGTGGATTAAAAGGACGCAGAGAACCTCAGTCTTTATCCAGCCTTCCTGGCCTGCTTCAAAGCAGCTTCCCAAGCTCTTTAATAAATATCAGCAGCACTAATGTAAGTAATGTGCTTAAAACCATAGTTTTAACTTCCAATTCAATTTTAGTAGTAGTAGTAGTAGCAGCAGCAGCAGTAGTAGTAGTAAAGATTCTTTTTATCCAAACAAGGATTTCCCTGAGTGTAAATGTTGCTTTTATTTCCTCAGATGAAGTGATGGCGTAAAAGCCATACCCAAGCTTTGCGAATACAGCTTGGGCTGAGCCAAGAGTGTTTCCTTCTCTGTTCTAACTGTCCTAGGCATGGAAACTTCTAACCTTCATATAATCTACTCTTCCCAGCTGGCTGACTCAATGTGGTTTCTCTCAGCTTCTGATTAATTGCTCTGCCTGGATTCATACTAGCTTTGGCAATATGTTCTAATCTTCTGGCTTATTCTCATTCTCTGGCTCATTCTGTCTTTGCCTATGTCTAGCTTGTTCTCTCTGTCCCCTAGCATTGTAAAATGTCCAGCTAAAACTGCCACACACACCTTTCTCTCTGCACTACTCTCTTAAGTCACCTCTTCTCTGTTCTCATGAGAGTTGGGAATATCCTATCTCTGAGTCATTCTGTCAAATCTTTCTCTGATTCATCACTTTGTCTGCCCCTCAATTAGATGCCACTTTCAAACATGGCTGTATCCTTCCACAAACTAACCTTACCTTTATTGTTAGGGATTAAAGGTATGTATTGAGGGGTTGTCTGTATTCCAGTCAGAGCATTCTGTAATTCAGTGTTTGTCTACATTCCATCAAATAGATCTAGAAAGTCTTTGGATGTGATCCTTTGACAGAGCAGCCACGTTGCTAGATTAAAATTCCTCTATACCTGAGGCTTGTTGCATTTCCCCTTTTATATCCATCACATATTGAAGATCTCCAGCAGCACCTACATTTCCAACTTAATGATGAGTTCCCTACTTGGTATGCAGAAGATTCTGCAGCACCAGTCGTCATGAATGAGGTACAACAGCATTGCAACAAACACTCCGCAAATAGCTCCTGGCTCTCAGGCATCAGTTACATGCAAGTTAAACTAAATGGATGAATTTCTAGCAGGGATAATGTAGTTCGTGTTGACATTATTCACAGCTTTCCCAAGAAGGCAAGCATTAATCAGACAACACTTATAAAGATTTCTGTGTATAAATATTTGGGTGTCTGGCTAAACAGTGCCCTAACCTTTAAAAGCATATAGACCTTGTGCTTTAAGTCAGATCATCAGTATAAGGGTAATTTAGGACAAATAAAAGGAAGAACTTCTTTGCCCAGGAGTCTGGGTGCATATGAAACCCATCACTTCAAAAGTTTGAACAGCACAAAAATAAAAATAATCTCAACAATAGCTTAAACAAGTCACTAACCACCAGGTTCTATGGATTTTCCTTTTAAAATCACTCAAGCAGTGGGAAGTGATAGCATAAACATGCACAAACCACATGGGATGCTAAGTAAGAAGGATCAGTTGAGCTGGAGAGTTTGAGCCAGGCCCAAACTCTCCAGTCCCAACTCCCTGAAAATCACTCAGTCATGGTTTCTTTCCCTTATTTTTTAACTGTCCTCACCTTCAACAAAATAGTTATTGGCACCAACACACACATACACACACACACACACACACACACACACATACATACACACACATACATGCATACACACATCTAGCAAGGAGTAGTTCGTTTTAATTCAGAAACTCCATTACTTTTTCCTGGAAGTGTATAATTTATACAGTGATATGCAGTACATCTACTACTGGGAATGGATAGAAAGTGTGCAGGTATAGGCAAGGTAGTAACTGAATGGAACTGTGTATGCTTCAGAAGTTAAGATGGAATCTTGGGGCAGGATAATTCCTTGAACAAAGATGAACTGGGTGAGCACAGAAGAGAGAATGGAAATTCTGAGCCGAGACATTAAGGCAACAAGGAGGCAAATGCAAATTTGAGGAGTAGGTTATCTAGGTGGAGAACAAAACCCATGAGACACAAGGAGAATGAAAACTCTGAGACTTTGGTATTAGAATTGAAAAGAAGGCTACAGATTTATGTCTATTGTTAAAATGGCAATGAGCCAGCAAATGAGTCAACAGGAAGGGCTATGGATATAGGTCAGTGGTACCCAAGTTCAGAACAGCAATGAAAACAGAAAAGAGGGAACAGATATTGGGACACACGGCGCTCCCCTCCTGGGGCATGCTGCTCAGAAATCTTTCTTTGCCTGTGGCACTAGGGGCCTCACACATCTAGGCAAGCACTCTCCCAGTGAACTTCATCCCCAGCCTTTTCATTTAACTTTGTGACTTTTTAGATAAAGTCTTTCTAAGTTGCCCAAGAAGGCCTAAACTGCAATCCCCCTGCCTCCACTTCCAGGTAGCTGGGATTGCACATCTGAATTACCAGTCTGTATGTATACATATATATATATATATATATACACATGTGCATGTAGAAGCCAGATGCTGATTTCAGGTGTCAGAAATGCCAGAACCCTTTCTCAACCACTCTCTGCTTTATTAACTAAGGCAGGTTATCTCACTGAACCTGATACAGTGGCTCTAACTAGCCAGCTTGCTAAAGAATCTCAGACAGCTCTGAATCTCACATCAAAGACAAAGTCTGGCTGCAGTAACCAGTTACTTAGATTAATGGGTGCTATGAGAAGAAAGAGAGACAAGGGGCTGTCCCCCATACTGAGCCTGGAAAGAACTGGTACCAAAGTCCTATCCACATAGGTGAGACTATCAGACCTGCCCAGAAAGTATTTGGTTCCTTTTTACATGCTACATTTTCTTAGATGTCAAGTAGGTACTGTGACCTCACTCTTGACTGAGAACCACAGACAGTAGGTGCCAGCTAATCCCATTCCCATCAGTGACGCCATAGAACACATCAGCACATGAATCAGACTAGGGTTTTGGGAAAAGTCAATATTTTCATTATTTCTACATTTTAAAATAAAGATAGATAAAAATCAATTGCACCATAATTAATTGGGGGAAAGAAAATATTTCTTTTTAATGACATAATTCTCTCAAATTTTTCAGATAAATGTTTCAGCACTCTGCAGTTCTAAGTGACTCCATGCTAAAGAGACAGGCGTTCCCAGAGAGGGTTTTGGAAGAGTGGTAGAATACAAGCCAGGAGCAGCAGCAGTGCCTCAAAGCAGCCAGCCGGAGGCACATCGACTTGTATGGAATCGGTGCACGCACAGGACAGCACATGGAAGGAAGGACAGGAAACTGAGAGAACAAGGAAAGATGTTCTTCTTTAGATGGAGACTGAAGTGCAGCAGATGAGGGTTGGTGAAGTTAATCATTTGATTAGATGTATAATTGATTAATAATAACAGAACATCAGCTATTTTGAGGAAGTGGGGCTTTCCCTTTCAGCTCTTCATTGTCTAAGAGTAAACACAGCACACACTTAAGGAGGCTCTCCCGGCACACCGTCCAACTTTGGAGAAAAAAATGAACCCCACAGAGCTACTGGGCAGTTGCACATGTTATGCCTGTCTGTGAGATACTCGTTACATACAGAAGATAGCGTAGGAAAGAGGACCCAAAGCAACATCACATAACTACAAATTGGAATTCATCTTAAAGAAAAAATGAGAGGGAAAAATAAGAGAGGGCTCATTATCTCCTACTTCTGGGGAAGTTCTCCCTCTGTCTCTGTATGCCAAGGTTAGAAGATGTCCACTTGTGCTGGCACGTAAGTGACTGGATGTCTCTAACCTCACTCTGCTTCCCTATAGGATGCAAGAGCCAATAGCTAAGAGGAAATTACTTCTAAAAGTGTTTCACACTACTTACTATTAGTATGCATGAGTGCATGCGTGCGTGCGTGCGTGTGTGTGTGTGTGTGTGTCTGTGTGTGTGTGTGTGTGTGTGTGTGTGTGTGTGTGTGTGTGTGTGTGTGTAAATATATGGTATGTGTGGGGCCTGTGAGACCCAACACACATAAGGAGATCAGAGGCCAACCTTTGGTAGTCAGCTCTTTCCCTCCGTCATGAGGTCTGAGTGGCTCATACAGCATGTGCTTTCACTCGTATCACCAGACCAGTAATGCAGTTATGAGACCTCAGAGAAATCTGTAACATTTCAATGTGTATAGTTTTCACCAAGTGATACAAAGAAATATCTGGGTGTCCCTGTGTTTTTAGTAATATGAAATTAAGATACCTAACACTAAAGGTGCCAACAAGTGACTTTATTGGGCAGCAGAAGTGTTCAGCAGTAAAGATACACGGTGCCACCAATGGGCAGGATTTGGAATTCATACCCATGCTATGTGTGTTTCAAGGAAGCAGGAGCTATTTGAATTGTGGGGTTCTAATTCCAACAAGGGATGCTGAAGACTGCATAAACCACCTGAGCCCACAAAAATTACTACCCTGCATTTCAGGCGCCTGTGGTTTGTTTTATGAGTAATTTACTGACTCCCTTTGCACACTGTGTTGTGTCAAACTTCAAACTTTGGATATTTCTTTGCAATTTGATTTGTCTTTTACCTGAGAATCTGTCCATTTCTGTAGTAAATCTTCATTGAGCACTTACTATGTGTGTCATGCTGCGGGGAGAAGTGGATTGTGTGGTCCTGTTTGTACTCCCAGCTGCTGTGAGCTTTAAAGCCTTCACATTATCCAGCACAGAAATCAAACATCCTAGAGCTGGCAAGGAAGCCCTGCCTAGAAAATAAGTACCTATTGACATCTAAAATGAAAGCAAATGTTTATTCTGGCCAGAACCGCAAGCATTTCAGGATGGACTTCTCAGAGAATCTCATCCTCAGGGCTCTAAATAGCTTCCCAGGACTCTACTTGCAGGAAAGAAAACTAATGCACAATGACTCGGGAATGCTCCTGTAAGGAAGCTTCTACAAGGAAACATTTAGATGATGTTAAAGCATAAGGTATACACACAACCATTCCATACCGCTGACCTCCGGGCAACTAGAATGCCATTGGTAAAACCAGGTTCTTGCCTACTTAAGACACACTCCATGTCTGTTTTAGGATGCATTGTTACATCCTTCATCCCTTCATTGCAAACATTGTTTAGTATAAGGTGTTGATTATGAGAATCCTTGAGAGGGTGAGTCACCCAGGCTGATGGTACAGCAGAATCTCACACCTATTTAGGATTCAGATCAAGGGGTGTTGATTGGTGGAAGGAAGAGTGAGCTAAAGTTGTGAGAGATGCTGAGGGAGATTTCTTTGTTTGTTTGTCTGTCCCCTTACCTTTGAGGATTCAGTGGTTCCTTCTCAGAGACCTCTTTGCCCACACCACAAGGCCCTTCACTGAGATGGGGGAGCAAACCTGATGCTCCATACAAAATTAAACAGCATGGAGAACTTGAGGGAAAGATACATGAGGTATGAGGATGAGGACTTAGGGGCTCTTGAGACTCTGCTCAGAGATGAACTTGTTGCCTCTCAGAAGAGAGACAAGGGAAGCCCAGCTGCTGTGCTTCTGATTCCAGCTTCAGACTCTCCCAAATGTCTGGAGACACCAACACCACACAGCAAGAGCAAGCCAGGGGTCCAGTGACATCTCCTCTACTCCCAAAAGTTTGCTGAGCCAGCCAGAGATTTCTTCAGAAAAGTTCTCTGCCCAACGCTACAAACACTGATAAGAAGAGCTCTTTGTCATTAGTCAATATCAATGCACTCATTCCAGAGCCCTATAGAAAATTATTCCTTCAAGCAAAGGGCAAGAGCAAAGCCAGAAGCTATCCTGAGGGAACTGCAGAAGGGGAAGGCAAATCAGAGCGTGCTAGCTTCTACAGGAAACTAATATGACTTCCTGCTGTGAAGAAGAATTCTCAGAAGTAGAAGAAATTGGTGCTGAGGAATTTGGTATAGTCTAGAAGTGCATTATGAGACTGGATGGATACATTTATTCAATAAAGTGCTCTACAAAACCCTTCTCAGAGTTATCAAATCAGAAATTAGATTTGCACAACATTAATGCTCATGTGGTAATTAGCCATTACCCCCATGTGGTACGTTACTATTTTTCCAATGCAGAAGTTGATCATGTGATCACTCAAAATGAATGCACTAACTGTGGGAGTTTTTAAGCTGCTATATTTGAAAACACTAATGCTATACCTGGTAATCACTTCTAAGAGTCCAAACTCTAAGGCATCCTTCTGCAGATTCCCTTAAGGCTTAAAGATCACCCACAGCTCTGTCAGGGTGCACCTGGACATCAAACCCAATAACATCTTTATTTGTCATAAGATGCAAAGTGACCCTCCTGGAGGCCCAGGATGTTGAAAATAAAGCTAGCTGATTGGCTTCTCTCTTCTGGTGGTGATAAAATTGGTGACCTGGATCATGTGATATCAACTAGCAAACCCAAAGTAGAAGAAAGATATTTCCTTTGCTTCCATTTAATGAGATCTTGGAAGAGGATGGCCAACACCTTCACAAAGGTTACTTTGCTTGTGGCTAACAACTGCAATGTCTTAAGGAACAGAGTCATTGCCCACTAATGGCAATGTGTGGCATCATGCCCACAAGAGTGACTGAACTGACATTCCTTAGGAGCTCCCAGATGACTTTTACAGTCTACTCAGACGAACTGAGAGAAAGGCAGCAGGCCCCTCAGAGAGACATCTACCACAATGCTTCAGGAATTTCAGGAGCCTACATAGAATGAAATAGCACATGACATCTGGTGAGAAGAAAGTGTAGGAAGTGTTCAAGCTTTATCCGTGGGGCATCTTCCTTTGAAGAACTCGTTTCTCACTGGATTTTTGCCATACAGCCTTCAGAAACATCTTATGGACGGAAATGACCAGGTTGAATGTCCAAAAGTTTCAAAAGCAATCCTGATTCAGCTTCTTTTGACAAATTCACAAAGCTTCTAGCAATTGTCTCACATAAAAATAATTGTTAAGCACTTCTTGACCTGTTGTAATATGTCTAGTGCCACCTACTGAGAACTTCCAGTGAATAATGACCAAAGTTGTATCTGATATTGTATTATTAAATAATTGTGTGAAATGATTAGAAATAAAAAAAATGGATATACCTGAGCTGCATATTAACTTGTGAAACAAAATCAACAGAGGCAGAAGAGCGAAGGGATGTTTGAGATGGCTGTTCTCTATGGGTCTAGAACTCACGTGGCTGCTTCTGATTACTTTCAAGTTTTTAGACATTACCAGATTCTCTTCATTTTAGCAGAATTTGTCTGTTTCCTGTGCCTTTTACATATTTTAACCAAGTCTTTCTCTGCATGTACATTTTAAATTTTTTTTATCTTGTCCAAAGACAAAAGAGACAGAGACAGAGAGAGGGAGAGAGAGGGAGGAGGAGGAGGAGGAGGAGGAGGAGAGAGAGAGAGAGAGAGAGAGAGAGAGAGAGAGAGAGAGAGAGAGAGAGAGAATGAACTCAGGTCACGTGGTTAGTCTATGAATTGTCCTTTCTCAAACATCTTGCTTTTATAGTTTTTTTTCTGACCAAAGAAAGCTAAGTTTCCTTCCTTCTCTCCTATAGAGAGGGTACTTCTAAAATTGTTCTGACTCGATTGTAAGAGTAAGTTAGCTGTAGTGCTATGAAGTCAGATGAATAGTGTAGGTAAAGAAACTGGAAGGACATCTACAAGGGCTTCTGTGCTCACAGGCCTAAATGACTCACTCCATTGGGGCGCTCAGACTACCTTATTACCAACGTCAACGTTTATGTTTGATTGAACTTGTATGTTCATGTATGACCTACTGAGGGCAAGGTCAATGCCTATCTTTACATAGCACTGGTCCACCCTTAATGGAAGGTGGTAGAATCCAATCTGAGTCCAGAAACCTGAAAAACTAATTTGTAAATCCTAATCTGAGGAGAGATGACAAGATGTTAGCTGAAGAAGTAAGGCAGGTAAAAAATGGGGATTTTCCTTTTCCTCCCTCCACTTTTGTCTTATTTGGACCCTCAGTGGAATGATTGACACCACTCTTATCCACCCTCACACAGCCTCATAGATAAGGAAGACTACTTCTGCTGAGTCAGTGCATTCCTTTTCCCTGGAATATGCTGGGTGCCAGACTGACCCAAGACTTTCTCAGAAGCCCTGGTGAAAGGACAGGGGAATGTTTGTTCTATGTCCTTACCCAGGGACAAGACTTGGCATGGTCTAGTCTAGGGCTAAAACCAGGGCCTTGAAAGACTTAAGGTTTCTATTCCTGGAAAGTTGACTTTTCCCCCTAAAGAAGTCTGAAGCTATCAGTCCTAAGGTTGCTGAGTGCTTGGTCAGTGAGATATTCTGTGTTCCTTTTGCATGGCCTTGCTTGATTCCCATTTTATGAAAGCTTTCTACTAACTCTGTCCCATCTCTCCCCTGCAAATTGTTTATAAGATGCTGCATAATACTTCTTATAAAACTTCTTAATAAATTTGCTTGGCAGGAGTCATCAGCTCATGCAAGACTTCCGGCCTTGAACTTTCTGTCTTCTGTATCTTCTCGTTCCTGTTCCTCCTTCTCTACACTTTGTTATTCAGGACCCTATTCCTGTGACTTTGGGTCAGGAATATATATCTAGGAATGGAAACAGAGTGTGTATGCCCTCAGCTTACCATGGTGTTGCTGAATTCCTTTTCAAAGGTCTTTTACAGTGTGAACCTTATGCTACAGTATATAAATTCCTGTAAGGGTAGTCTTATTGGGAAACACCCTCAAAAAAATACTCAGAAATAGTGTTCAATTGAGGAACCGCATAACCCATTCAAGTTGACACATAAAGTTAGCCATCTTGAAATTAAATAATGGTTAATAAAGTTAAGCATCATTAACTCACTGTTAAAGAAATGAATATGTACAATGATGATTACAGTGGTGACAAGAGCAAAATCTATCTCCTAGCATTGCAGCAAAGATTCCATGCTAAGAACACTGTACTTGCTGCATGGTGATTTGTTAATGTTAGCTACAATTACTTGATTTGGTCAATTAACTCCTCTTTCTGCTGCTGTAAGGATCATCGAAGCAGGAGGTAAGTCAGTATTTACAAAGCAGTAATCAGTTTCAGGGAAGGATGGGAAGAGGTTTGGGCTGGAAGATTTCAAAAATCAACATGCAAGGGTCCTCATTTTATGCAAAAGGGCACAGACATGGTTTCCATTATCCTCAAGACAATTAAACATCATACACATGAAATCATTGTTCTCTATTCAACCTCTGTGCTTCAACTATCTCTTTAGGGTGGTTTCATGCACACTTGTGCATGCGTGTGTGCACATGCACACACACACACACACACACACACACACACACACACACACACTTTGGAAAGTTTGAGGACTTAACCTTCTATTGGATGGTTTTCAGTATGGTTAGCATCAAACTCCTTGCTCTCCCTAAGCCTGTTCCCCTCCTTCTTGTTTCCTCCCTCTGACATTAGCAACATCAGAGCAGAAACCTCAGCCTCATCTTCATCTCTCCCCTATGCCCTCACATCCAAGATTGCAACCTTTCCCTCCCACATACCCAGTACCCTGCCCTAGTCCCTGCTTTTGCCTCACTAAGTCATGAAAATTGGTGCCACACTCCAGCACAGTGGCCTCTTCTCTGATTAGTCCTGCCCACAGACTGCCCTCATGTACATATCACTTAATGCAGTGCCCATGTTAGCCCTCTGCTCAGAAATCCCTCCTTGTAGAGATGTTAGCTTCCAAACAGTCTGGCCCTATCTCCTCACATATCCCATCAATGCTTGAGCCGCCAGCAAATGTGAACGATTTTATATCGCTGAGTAAATGCACCAATGTTCTGCCATCTTCCCTGACTCTCTAGTGGAAGAGAGGCCCACAAGGGCAGAGAAGGCACCCGCAGCATGGTTGGCTAGCCTGTGCACCTCTTAGGACAGGGTTCTGAGACTCCTGGCCCTTTCTGCCTTTCTCTGACTCTCCTTTTCAAGGTTGCCATGTATTTTGGTGTTATTTGGAATTGGCCAGGACACACTGCAAAACACTTGCCCAAGCCAAACCAACCCCCACTCCTAGGTGAGACAATCTCAGTCTCAGACCCTAAGGCCATGTACACTAAAGATAGCTCTGTTAAGTTTTAATATCAACCAGCCAGACACCTCCCTTGTACACACAGAGCAACCTCACTCTAACTCCCTAAGGAAGAGACAGGCTCCCTTTCCTCCATATTTTCCCGAGTTCTCTTTTGTCCATAGGCTATGTTATTTTAGCTGGGGAAGTCTCTAAAAAGAAAAAGTCTGCTGCTGAAAGGAGTCAGCTCAACTGGGAAAGCTTTAATGGGAGCTGAGAAAACCAGCAGGTCCTGGAGCAAGGGAGACCAGGTCTTCCATCTCAGCACCAGCAAAAAAGGTAGACAAACTAGGAGAGTCAGGAAACATTCAGCACACGCAGCAAAGCACCCTCTGGCAGTGTAAGCTGGAGGGTAAACCATCCCTTGCCTAGTGAGTTTAAAGGCAAGCACAGCAATGCCTCTGCAACAAGGTAGGTGCTACCTTTAGAGCTTATGTCTGCCGCACTTCTCCTCCACATAAGGTCTAGAAGGGTCTGGCACCAAGTTACATTTGGGCACAGGATATTTGTCTCAAAATATACCTGATAAGGGTCCATGGAGACTGTGCATGGTGGTGCATGAGAAAAAGGAGCTCTGTGAGTTTGTGGCTCTCCGCTCTCTATAGTAAGCTCCAGGCCATTCAAATCCAGATAGCAATACAATATGTATATGTATATGTATAATGTATATGTATATATAATTAAAAATAAGCGAGTGAATGGTTAAGATAGAGTTCTTAGGCTTGGCGTAGTGGTGGTGCATGCCTTTCATCTCAGCACTCAGAAGGCAAAAGCAGGCAGATCTCTGAGTTCAAGGATATCCTAGTCTACAGAGTGAGTTTCAGGACAGTCAGGGCTACAAAGAGAAACCCTGCTTTGGAAAAACAAGAGAGATGGGGGAGGGAGAAGGAAGGGAGATGAGGAAAGAAAAATGAAAGGAGGGAGGGAGGGAGGGTGAGAGGGAGGGAGGGAGGGAGGAAGGGAGGAAGGAAGGAAGGAAGGAAGGAAGGAAGGAAGGAAGGAAGGAAGGAAGGAAGGAAAGGCAAAGAAAAAGGAGAGGGAGTGTAGTTCTTAAGCAAGATTTGTGCATATGAGGTGACCAGTACTCTGGGGATGTTCAGCAAGCACCGTCACTGAGATACATCCCATCCCATTAGTTCTCAGAGAACACAAATTCAAACCATTTGATTGAGAATCTGAGATTAGAGACCCCCTCATTTTCTGCTTAACAGATATTCTGATTGTGGGGTACAGTTTGGATATTACCTTATTGTATTTTGCCCTAAAATGGTAAAAACTAATGTTTTAGTATCAAAGCATCAGATCTGAAGATATTTGGAGCAACCTGCCTATCCCCACAATTTGTCACACCTATAGGTCCAGCTACTCTGAGATTCAACACCACACACTTACTGTGGAATATGCAGAAACAGATTTGTCTTTCCAAAGAAACACCTGTGCATCTCCAACTTGAACATATTACCCAGAGTTTAGCCATGTGCAAACCTCACCACCTTGGTCTGTAAATGGTACTTTATTGAAGAATAGAAACTGAGAGAGGCAATAAGTGGATTTATTCCTCAGATTTAGATGTAGAGAGAATAGAAACTTCCATCAGTCACCTTCAAGAATCACTGACTTCATTATCAGAAGTAGTACTGCAGGATAGGAAGGCTATGTGCTGCCTTAGCTGAGGAGTGATGCGCTTACATAGACCATTCCGAGGTTGTTAATCCTGTTAGGACCCCTAATTGTTCTCCAGTTATAGTTGACCTTTGGACTCTATACTTTGGACCTCTTGGTCGCTGTTGTTAAGGAACACATAGGTTCAGCACAGCTAATGCTCTTAAAGCAAAGATACAAAGAACTAGATACAGAAGACCAGGAGTATGAGCTATCAGAATACCAGCAATAGCTTCAGGATTGAAGCATGCACAAAGAAAAGGGGGGAATGAAAGGGTCAGCTCAGGAACTTTGGAAAGGTCATGAACACTTGCCCCTCCCAGAAGGGAGAGGCAAATTAACATTCCTTAGACCACGGCGGGGGGGGGGGGGTGGAACCGACTTTCAGGTGGGAACACATTCCACAGGACATTGGCTACCTACAGACAAGGGAAGTCCTTGCCACCTCATTCCCTAAAGACCAATCAGTTTAAAAAGTCATACTGTTTTGCCAGTCACATTGTGCCTAATGGTGGCTGCCCTGAGAACTGTATAAAGGCTCCCTGGATGGGCTGCATGTGGTTGTTCTCTCCCCATGTGCAGGGTGACCCCAGCATGCTGGATTAAATAAAATCCCTCTTGCTTTTGAGAAGAAGAAGAAGAAGAAGAAGAAGAAGAAGAAGAAGAAGAAGAAGAAGAAGAAGAAGAAGAAGAAGAAGAAGAGGATTCATTCATTACAGGGTCTAGCTAAAGGTCACAGTTAAAGCTCTGGGATGTGCCCCTATTTGTCCCTCTGACTCCTTCTTGGCCAGGGTTATCATTCCTCACAGTGCTTGTGCAGGCCACACAAGCATGATGGAGGGCAACAAAATGGAGGACTATATATTCCAGAGACCAGTGCTTCTTCTTTAGAAACACACTCATTTAAAATTCAAGTGGGAATTTATGTGCCTAAAAAATTCATTACCTTGGCCCAATTGTACAGCAGACTTATGACTAAAATATTCCCCTAGTAATCTAAGAGGCTACCTCTTAACAGCATATTTGATGCAAATTTTCATATTTTCCCATAGGTATAAAAATTAAACATTCAAATTTTCAAAAGAAATGAATTGGAATGAAGACATTCACAGCAAACTATTTCATATCCGTTAGTTATCATTTACACATCAAATACATATAGCATAAGACCAAATATACAGAATTTCCACATTTATATAGAGTAATCAGCATAGTGCACAATTTAAATCTATCTTACAATCAAGTGTACAAGTGGAAGTATGGCTCGTAAACTACTAACAGTAACTGTGCTAACGGAACTCATAGCTCCAGAAATAAACATTGTATGATGCTTCCAAACTGTGGCCCTCAATAGGAAGATGCTATTCACTGTGTTTGCAAACCAGATGATACAGGTACATGTTCTCCATCAGCCCCAAGCAACTGAAAGGCAGGCTGCAATCATGCCAGTGTAGGCTCTTACTATCTCAGATACCTTATGGGAAACCCAGACATCTTCCATATATTTGGATGCACAAGGCGAGACAGTGATTACCAGGTATCAGCAAAGCTTGCCTGTCAGAAAGTTCCCCACATTCTCTAGCAATGCATTTTGTATTGAATGATTTGGGTTCCTTTTCCTCGATCTCCTTGTTTTCCTTAGTGTTGTGAAAACATTTGGGAGTTGTCAATGCATTTTTAGATTGGGTGTTCACAGAAACAGAATTAAAATGAGCTCTTGTAAAAGTGAGAACTCGCTATATGAGATCCTGTCTCAAGAAGGAAGGAAGGAAAACAAGTAACATCTAGCCACTGACTCCTTCTTATCCCCAACTTTGCATAAAAATAAATAAATAACTTGACCTAAGCCATGCATCCAAGCCCGTCCACTTGCCGCACTGGTTACCTACACAACCTCTAATTGGTTACAGCCTTCGGGGTGCTGTCTAAGCAACTATCTCCATCCCTGAACTCTACTGAATCACACACCTATGCTTGAGGTGCTTGGTAATGGACATTTTACATCATATACACATGCAGCCATATCTGTACATATGTATCTGCATTTGCTATAAGTAAATGCAGAGAGACAAGCACAGAAAGGTCTACTAATAAATTAAATACAATGGTTTGGACAGATGTCTAAATATAGATGACCCGGGATGTCTCCAAAGATTTTTTTATAATTTCTCAAAGGAAATATAATTGCTTTGTACATTGTTTATGGGCGCCCTAACTTTTGATACTAGAATAAAGTTTCAAAGGAGTAAACAAACATACTGGGCCAGAACCCATAAGTTCCTCTGCAAATTGCCAAGCCAGGGGTCAGTGGAACAGTACCAGGGCAGGAACACTGAAACAGAGAGAAAGAAGGGTGTGCATTCAGTGATCAGGTCTCTGGTGAGAAGCGAAGATGAATGTTGCTTCAGTCCTTCCCACCCTGGCCACATGTGCATTCATTGGTGATCTGTCGCTATGTAGACTGTTTCTCATTTGGAAGCCTATGCTTTTTATTATTTTTATAACATTCTCTCACCTAAAAACCATGAACATCACATCTCCAACCCAGCCATACCACACAATTGTCTGAATTCTCGTGTTTGTTGCTATTTCTTTCTCTCCTGTGTCAGTGAAAGGCTAAGAACCACAGAAAGAGGACTTGGTACCTTACTTTCCCAACTGCCATCATGAAGAAACCATCGCCCAAATTAACACCTGAGTTGTCATTTAATCTCACGCAGGTCTGTTGGTAAAACCTGTTTACGGTTGACATGATCTAATCTTATTAAGCTTACTATGGAGGCAAAATCACTTTGACAGAAGTCACAGAAACATGTCATTCCTGCTGACACAGAGACCTGCCAAACATTTGGATGTTCTCTTCGGTCATATTATTGCAAAAAAAAAAATTCAAATATAATTAAAAATTAAAATCTAGCTACTGGGCTTGGTTAATAAACCCTAAGTGATCTTTCAGAAGGGGTAGGAGTGAAGGAAATATGAAAGACCACTTCCATTCTGAACAACTATAAAGGGTAAACTCCCACAAACTGAAGAGCATTCCTCTATTTAGCCCTGAAATAAACGTCTTAATTTACAAGCTAAATCCATTTTTTTTAAAGATCAGAGGATGGCTTAAGTGCT
The DNA here is from genome assembly GCA_036184795.1 of Tokudaia tokunoshimensis. Lineage (NCBI taxonomy): Eukaryota > Metazoa > Chordata > Mammalia > Rodentia > Muridae > Tokudaia > Tokudaia tokunoshimensis. The sequence goes on along the minus strand of BTHU01000005.1, from coordinate 9,758,049 downwards.
AAATAAAGAAAAGGATTAAAATGTTTCTGACAAATGAAGTGTACTGTAATCTAGAGTCACAGAATAAATGCAAATAAATAACAATAAATGCTTGCTAACAGAGGGTGAGAGAGTAATTACTCAGTTAGCAAAACTACTTTCTCTAAAATGAACTGTTCGTGATAAATGCATCTGTCTATTATTCTTCGGTCAGTAGATTGTCTTAAGATAGCTAAAGCTGTAATGAGGGACAGTTGTGTTTTTAAGTGTGAGGAAGCAATGCTGGAATTAACTGTGCACAGAATGAATTCCAAAGCACTTAACAAAACTAGGTGCAAAACCATATGCATGACATTTGTTTCACTATTTCAAAGACTCCTTCTGTGCCCACAAATTAGATATTTTGGAGCCATGATTCTCCTGAAACCAGAGCTTTGTAGTTGTCAGAGTCTAGCAAGATGACTTTTGGAAACTCTAGGTCTGGGGAAGGTCTTACTCAAAATAGCCAAGGTCACACTGTCTACTGGTTGTAAAACAGCTGAGTCCCATTCCCTTAAGCCACGTTCACTACCTCCCATAACTGTCCTCTGAAGGGCAAGGCATTCACTGGCTCCAACAACCATTTCTTCAGGACTTCAGATAGTCACAGACTGAAGACCTAAACTGCAGGCAAGGAATTAAAATGAAGAAAGTGTCCTACATGTACCTACACGTACCTGCATGCACATTGTGCATGCCCACAGCATCAGTAAGAACTCTATAGGCAAGGGGAACTCCAGTCCTACCCACCCACTGAGGGTCCTTGTGTGTGCTTCAGGTTCATTCAGGTCACTAGAAGCACCATGTAAAGGTAAAGGTAAAGGTAAAGGTAAAGGTAAAGGTAAGGGTAATGCATGTCAGAGTCGCACACAGTTGATCTTTGGTCCTGCTAAAGATGGACTGGCCGGGCTCAGCTTTCAAAGTGGGAAATACAGTCCTAGGTCTACTCAAACAATACTGCACGCTCAGAAAGGATTCTAGGTCAGTCACAAGTACTAAAGATAAATTAGTTCTCCTTTGGAGGGGGGGGTTCGGGTTTTTAAGGGAATAAACTGATCTGATCCCTACTAACATAATGCATTACCATTTTATTGAAAATACAATCAGCAATTGATCCACGAAAAAATTGAACACAGGAAAACTTGTTGCATCGATGTTATTCCATGAGGAAAACAAATAACAACCAAAGGAAAAATCCCAACCACTTCTATCCCACCTTCCATCCCAAAACAACTGCTTACCCACTCACAGGTGATACATTTCAGGGCAGAAACCATGTCTCCTTGGTCCTGAACTCATTTTGCTACATCAGTTTCGGAAGTGGTTAAAATAAGTAAAAATAACAGCAACAAGAAACTATATCACTTTCAAAACTGTAAATCCAGGGCTAGAGGGATGGCTGAGTGGTTCAGAGCAATTACTGCACAATAGTGAGGGCCAGAATTTGAATCCTAGCATCCAGTTCCCACAAGCATCTGTCTCTTCAGCTGGGCAAGATCCAATTCTCCATACTGGCTTGTACACCCTCAAAGATGCATGCATCCACAAAGACATGTACACACAACATAAAAATAAAAATCCCAAATCTGTCTGAACAGATATTTTCTTAAACAATGTGAGGCAGCTGTTCTTTCTCCCCTTCTCTGTTGCTCAGCACTTACTTGTGTTGATAACAATAGACATCATTCCTCACACATCTCATTCCAATTCTGTCCTCCCTGGATGTGTAATCGACGAGAACAACACCTACAGCAACATTTAGTGACTCATTAGAACAAGACCTCTTCATCTGGGGTCTGTGGATCCCCTAAGGAATCAAAGAGCAATTCCACTTTCCAAATCTTTGAATTTATATGTAAAATTTCAGATATTTGCATATATGCACTTTTCTGGGAATAGAGCCTAAGACTCTCATTAGATTATCAATAGAGGCCCACAATACACAACAAAAACCCATTACTTCATAGAATGTGGCCCACTTTCTGAGCATGCTTTTCCAATCTAGCCTTCAGGGAAAGAAATGATAAGTGTTTTTGTTTTTAGAGGAAAGGGGGATGATAATAAGTTGGGAATTCTTCAAGCGGAACTGATGAAGTTGGGCCTTAAGAGATGGGTGATTGGGGCCAGAGGGTAGGGCATTTCAACAGAGGGACTGTCATGACCCGAAGCACAGAGGTGGAACATGGGAGGTGTGTGTAGGTAGTAATAAATGAATCTACTACACTAGAGGCTGTGTGGAGAGTCCTGGGAGAAAAGTGAAGAAAGAATATCAAACCTTAAGAAGGAAGCCTCGGCCTGAGCTAATAAATACCCCACTAGAGGCCAAAAGTTTTCCAAAGATTAACTCCAGTGGAATGTGGGAGGTGGATGTGGAAAAACTCAGGGCATGTAAAGGTTACCACAAAAATCTAAACAAAAGAGAATGCTCTGAAGTCAGAATGTCATGTCCACTCTGTGCCTACTATGCATCCCAGGGTCAGACAGAGGGTAGATGCTCAGCACATACTGAGTGAGTGGATGAATGAGTGAACAGAAGTTATTTTAAAAATAATAAAAAGACAGAGAAGGGAGTACTGGTTATTAGTAAATCCATCTGGTTATTATTCAGAGTCTAGCAGTGTTGTACATAGGATAGAAACCAAGGAAAGGTCACTTGAGTTGGTCTGAATCAGCCTGGAGAGATGTGGGGGGTGAGGGATATAGGAATCCAGCACTTAGAGCAAATCTGAAACATGGGGCAATTGCTCAGAAACATGGATTGATAAGGGAACCAAACCAAGGTGGTGTGATAGCAAGAGCCCTCCAGGGCAAGGGGAAAGACTTCACTTGTGGGTCAGTTTGGATACATGGTATGTGATGGAGACAAAGATGGTCTGGGGGGCTCTCTTATAAGGGGCTACTCAGTTTGCAAAAGTATATGTGACACCTCTGTGTACACGGGAAGATGCACTTGGCCAGCACTGCAATAGAGACTCAAGTCCAGATTGTTCTGAGTCTGTGACCGATGATTTTGTTACTCTAGCCTTGGCTGTGTCAATGGTCACAATTGATTATAGGACAGTAAAATGGTAAGACCTGGCAACAGTCTATTTCTGCATAAATGTATTTTGCCCTTTTAACTGTCCTGATGGATCCAAAGCATATAACCACTGCTCATTGATACTGATTATGGAGAGGGAAGAGAACATATAAGAAGCCCTGCTTCTATAATAAAAGGTTAAAAGTAACATGTAGCCCCCGGGTTTTCTGTCCAATCAAAAGCATCTATTTATATAAGAGATTGTGCTTCCTTCAATTACTTTCTGGCTGGGGGGGGGAGGTGGATTGGCTTGAGCAAATGAGTAAAATGTTTCCGAATTTCTCCTTGTTTTCCTTATATGGAGCACCTGTTCACCAAACTGGACAGGACTTCAAATCTGGGCAACACATAAATAAGTGAAGGCCCTCCCATAAAGATCCACATCACTGTGATTTTTGTCTTGGTCATTTTGTTTCAATAACCCATATGGAGGATGGATACAGGGGTATATTCTCAGGTTCTATTCAAATCTGTACCCAAAGTACCCATGACTCCAGTTGGCAATGTCTGTTCATCACACTCCCTCTAAGGGTACTTGGGTCAAATGAGTTGCTCTACAACTTCACAACAAACATTGTCTATCTAAGGAGGTTCCCTCCAAGTAATGCATAAAAGACCAGCTATTCACCCACATACTCACACTGAAAACGTTCTTACAGGGAAAAGTATCACTCGGTAAGAATAAGTTGCTTATCAGCAAAGTGTTAGGCATTTCTTTAAAGCTAGGAAAGTGAAGCAAGCAAGAAAATGTGTGCAGAGTCAAGTCCACAGCCCTCCTCTCCATGTTCTTTCTAGTCAAGAGTTTTCCTAGTCACACAGACCTGCCACCAGTTACTTAGAACACCAGGAGACACCCAAATGACACTGACATCCAAGCATGCCTACTCGTTCTCTCTCTCTCTCTCTCTCTCTCTCTCTCTCTCTCTTTCTCATAAAACAGGTTCTCCCAATAGGGATGGCTTTAATACAAAATATTCATAGCTAAGTTTTCTACAGGTAAGAATTTCTAACTTGGGAGTTCAACATTATTCCCATGTCCATATGCCCTATGGCTGCCTAAGTGGCAAACATCTTCAAAACACTCCCTCTTTGCCTCTTTGAAAATGGACCCTAAAGATTTTCGTGGAACAGCTACATTAAAAAGAGTTTACTCTTCTAGCAAACTACATTAATTTCTCAGAAACTTCCATCTTCGAAGGGTCTCTTCAACCCTACATGAAGTAATCCTTACCCTGTTGGTCAGAAACAAAGTCACTGGTGTGCAGTTAAGTCTGTTAAGACCAAATCCACAGCCATCACAGAACCTTTGCCCCACAATTGCCTGTGAAATGAACTAAGCTATCCAATGCTGTCTTCAGAGACAAATACAAATAGAGGGAAATCTCACTCATTTGGAGGCTCTGTGGCGAGGGAGAACAGGGAGAGGGGTGATGGGAAGGGATGAGCATCCTGAAACACTAGGATTTCATGTCAGTGACATCATGCTGTCACCCAATAACAGGGGGGACACCTGACAAGGAAAGTGCAGAGGACTCAGACACAAGGAACAGCTTCATGTGTCTCTTTCCAATACATCTCCATCTTCAAAAACATCCACAACAGTTGACAAGCTTCTGCCTACAAAGTCAACTACTCTCCTTTATCTCTGCTAACCTGCCATGGTCCTAAGCTTTATCTTCTCCAAATCAATAAATACAGGTAGGTCAGCACTTGCAAGGCACAGCAAAGCCACATTCTGATGCGCCCAGCAAAGAAAGTAATGCTGTTCCATAAAGCACAGAGTTGGGGAACACGCATAGCTGCTGCTGATTGGCAAAGTTCCCTCCAAAGTTCCTCCAGCAAAGTCACAAAGAGAAACAACACAGTCCTAATTGGCTTTGTGTTGGTTTCATCAGCACAGCCTTGGCAAGTGACTGTGCTTGCTGCCCAAGAATGAAAGTCCTCCGCCCTTAGACCCTAATATTTATGAAGCACGATAAAGAAGAAAATAAGTTCATGTTGCACCACGTCCCAGAGGTTTAAAGCATCACACTAATGCCACGTGAGTCCCCACAACACCCCTGTGAGGTAGGTAGGTGGAGAGTATTGTAACCCCCACCATACAGGTGGGAGAAATGAGGCACACAATAGTTAAAGGACCTGCCCCGAATCGCACAGCTAGTCACTGGCAGGGTTCAGAATGAAACTCAAGTCGCATAGCACCCCCACTCTGCGCCACACATGGAATAGCCATCCACTGAATATTGGTGGACTTCAATTGACTTCTGTCTCGACAGACAAGTACACACACAAAGTACGACAACAGCCAAGGGACATAAGCTCCTACGTCTTTTCTGATCGTATTTCTCAGTACTTAAAACCCCAGTCAATGAAAGATGGTCAAGAATCCATCTGACAACTGAGTCTTCAGTTGAAAAGAATCAATATGAACGTCCAGTTGATAACCCACTCGAGTACCTGCCCTCCTACACAATATTGGTTTTCTAATGAAAACAAAAATGGATTTCAGGTACCATGCTGATATTTTGTTCTGTCTGTTTTAGACGGAGCCATCTGAATGGTTCTGTGTTTTTGTTTGTACAAAAAAAAAAAGAAAGAAAGAAAGAAAGAAAGAAAGAAAGAAAGAAAGAAAGAAAGAAAGAAAGAAAGAAAGAAAGAAAGAAAGAAAGAAAGCGGCTTATAGTCCAGTTAACATGTTAAAACTGGGCCAAGCTTGAAGATCTCCTCCCAGCTCAGACAGATTTCTATCTGGGAAACCAGACCAACCCCAGGAAGCGGTGACTTCTGAGGAAGAGGGTTCATGATGGGGCATCATTTGCACTGTTCGTGGTCTGTGTAGTCGTCCATGTCCACATCAGAGTCAAAGAGAGAGTGTCCGGTGAAATCCGTGTCAGGGGTCCTGGAAAAACTGTTCTCAGCCCCCTCGTCTTCAAAGGTCTCTGTCCTTGAGTAAAAGCTAAAATCCAGCATGGGTGTGTGAGTCTTGCTGCCCTCAGCGCTGCTCTCCTCAGACTCATAGATGGTGTTGTCATCATCGTGATGCCACTCAGGCCAGAATTTCCTCCTGATCCTCTCGCAGTACATAGCCAGGTTGATCAGCTCACCTGCAGAGCGGCAGAGAAGCAAGAGTTAGCGCTCATGACCGAACAGTGCTGTGGTCAGAATGTCTGTGCTCCCCATCCCCAGGAATCCAAGTGTTACGATCCAAACTCCCGAGGAGATGTCGTTGGGAGGTGGTAAGGATGAGATGGGCCCTCATGACTGAGATTTAAATCCCAGGATTGATGGAGAAAGAGAAGTCAAGGACATCACAAGAAGATCAGTGGATTCAACTAACCTGGGTCCATGGGGACTTGCTCACATAGACTAAACCACCAACCAAAAAGCATGTGTGATCTGACCTAGGCCCCCTACACATAAGTATCAGATGTGCAGTTTAGTCTTCATGTGGATCCCCTAATAATTGCATTGAGTGTTTCTGTCTCTGTTGTCTGCCTTTGGATCCCCTTCCCCTAGCTGGGCTGCCTTGTCTGGCCTCAATAGGAGAGGATATGCTTAGTCCTGCTGTAACTTGGATGTGCCAGGGTGGGTTGGTACCCATGGGGGGAGGGGCTTCCCTTTCTCTGAGGAGGAGAGGGTAGTAGTGATGGGAGGAGGGGCTTGTGAGGGTGGGGTGGGTAGGGTGGGGGGGGCTGTGATCGGGATGCAAAATGAATAATAATGAAAACCAATTGAAAACAACAAAACCTCCAAAACAAGGCTTGGTTAGTGTTCCTTCTGTTATATGAGGACCTAGGAGGAGGCACTCCCTTCATCCGTGAACAAGGAAACAGGCCCTCCTAAGACACAAGTCTCCCCCATACTATGATCATGAACTTCCCAACTTCAAGCACTGTGAGGAAAAAAAAATCCTTTCCATACAAATCACCTAGTTTGTGATCTGAAGGGGACATGACGTCACTGGGCCTCCCAAGTAACGTGGAAGAATGAAGCTGGATGGATATTAGCACTATTTTTTCACAGAGATACCGTCAAAATACTTGGATTTTTATGTGCACAGTAAATGTTTTTAATGTAAGAAAAGTTAAAAGCCGTGAGCAGACTGACTGGACAAAGGCAGTGTGCTCCCGCTATAGTAGACAGAAGCAGTGAGCAGCTTACAAAACCTGGCAGCTCCATCTAACCATCTGGCTTTGTTAGACAGTTTACCACTTCATACCTAGATATCAAAAGGACTAATGTGATCATACATTCATATTTAAGTCAATTTATAAACACCAACCAAGGTACAAACCCTTTGACCTACTATCTGTCCTGCCTGCAAGATATGTCAGGGCAATGGTGGCACAGAGCTTATAGGAGTAGCCAACCAACGTCTGATTTGACATAAGGGCCACTCCATGAGACAGAACCCATAGCAGACACTGCTTAGGTGACTAAGAACAAGAGACTAGATATCCCAGAGACCTAGGGTAAAACCAAATACTACTGGTCTAAAAAAATTATCAATAAAATGACACATGATATTCTGCTATTCTTACAGATCAGTGTCTTATTCCGCTGTCATCAGTGAAGTTTCTTCCAGTAGCTGATGGTAACAGATGCAGAAACTCTCAGCCAGACATTACAGAGAGAGAGAGAGAGAGAGAGAGAGAGAGAGAGAGAGAGAGAGAGAGAGAGAGAGAGCATATAAAAGGGATGTCTCCATCAGAACTCAGGGAACCTCCAGAAGAGAGGGCAGAAAGAGCCAGAAGTGGACGGAGGACACCAGGAGAACGGGGCCCTCGGAATCAACTAAGCAAGGCACATATGAACTACAGAGACTGAAGCAGCGAGCACGGGACCTATTGGGTCTGCACCAGGTCCTCTGTATATCATAGCTCTGAGTTTAGTATTTTTGGGGCCTCCTGAGTGTGAGAACATGTGGGCCTCTGACTCTTGTGCCTGCTCTCAGGATTTTTTTCCTCCTGTTGGGTTACCAACTCCAATGTGATGGGTTTCACTTCATCTTATTAGACTTTATATTGCCCAGTTTGTCTGTTTTCTCCTAGAAGCCTGTTCTTTTCTAATGAGAAACAGAAAGGGAGTGGACCCAGAGGGGAGCGGAGGTGGGGAGAAACCAAGAGGAGTGGAGGGAGGGGAAACCATAGTCAGGACATAGTGTAAGAGCAAAGAATCATTTTCAATAAAAAGAAAAAAGGAAGATGAATTTTTAAAAACATTAAAAACTATGCCTTATATTTTCCATAAACGGTTCAGAATTGTTCTTACAGATAAGTATGCCTACAAACGCATGTAGTAAAACTTGTGTTTTTACTTTTAAATATTTTAATTTAAACAGTTGCAAACACAATTATAAATATGATACAGGATCTGACCACTGTTTCCCAATTCCAAAAGAAAAATGAAGAAATTGCATGAGTTTTGCCTTTGATCCACTAGATGGCAGTGTTGCTTATAAATTGTATTTGATCATCTCTTACTGGGAGATGGTCAAATATCTTTATAGCTATATAAATATTTCAATTATTATATATGTAATCCATGTTTAGTTTAAAAAATAGGAAACTTCAAGAATCAAAACAAAGAATTTCTAGTAACCCATTCTCAATAACATCTTTATACTCTTATCGACAATACTTTCAAGTATTTATATAAACTTGCACTCCAGAGTCTGTGCCTGTCCGTTTGTTTGTTTGTTTGTTTTCTTTTTTTATTATTTATTTTATTTTATTTTTTTAATTTACATTCCAAATCATTTCCCCTTTCCCGTTTCCTCCCTCCCCGAAAGTCTCATAAGCCCCCTTCCCTCCCTCTTTTCTCCATTCAACCCCTTGTTTTCTAAGACAGGCTTTCTCTGTACAGCCCTGGTTGTCCTGGAACTCACTCTGTAGGCCAGTCCGGTCTTGAACTCAGAAATCTGCCTTCCTCTGCCTCCCAAATGCTGGGATTAAAGGTGTGCGCCACCACTCCACGGAGCCTGTCCCTTTCTACTGAGAACACAGAGTGAGGACCTCTGAATTTCACAGCCCAGCAACCACAGTCGTCTCACAGTGGGTGTGTCACACTCTAATTATTTCCTCCAGTCCCTTGTCACAGTAATTTGATTTATTTTTACACTGATGGCTCTGTCGATTAGAGTCTAACTACCCTGGTTTATTTTTTATTTAAAAAAAAAAAACATAATTCGTAAGACTACCAGTATGTCGATAGGAACTGTATTAACACATAAAGAACCAAAGGAACCCTAGAGAATGAGACTCTCACCCTAGTGGTACAGGCCTATAGTCCCAGCTGCTGGAAAGCCTGAGGCAGGAGGATCAGAAAGTCAAGGTTTGCCTACTGTGGTGGTTTGAAGGAGAATGGCCCCCATAGGCTCATATATTTAAATGTTAATCACCAGAGAATGGCACTATTTAAAAGAATTGGAAGTATTAGGAGGTGTGGCCTTGTTGGAGGAAGTGTGTCACTGGGGCTAGGCTTTGAGGCTTCAAAAGCCCATGCCAGTCCCCAGCTTTTTCTCCGCTTGCAGGTCAGGATGTAGTTCTCGGTCACTTCTCCAGCAGCACGCCTCCTGCCGCATTGTCTGTCATGATGATAACAGACTACGTCTCTGAAGCTGTAAGCCAGCCCTGAGTTAAATGATTTCTTTTATAAGAGTTGCTGTGGTCATGGTGTCTCTTCACAGCAATAGAATGGTAACTAAGACATCTGGGCCACAAGGGTGAGTTCAAGGCCACCATCGACAACTTACAGACTGTGTTTCTAAATATAAAAGTAAAATGAAAGAAAAATAAATAAATGCAAAAGGAGGGCTGCAGACATGGCTCAGTTAAAGAGCACTGTCCTAGCCATGAGACTCCTTGGGCTTCATTCCTGACACTGCCCCCGCACAAACACACACAGAGAGAAGGTGGGAGGGGAAAAGAGGAGGGAGAGGGAGGGGAGAGGAGGGAAAGCAAAAGGACAGGAAAGAGAAAGAGGATAAGAGAGGGAAAGCAAGGAAAGAAAAAAAAGAAAATTAGGCTCTAGCCATAAGATCTAGAGACGTGTGGCATTTAAGGCTCTGTCACTGGGCTGCCTGTCTTCCTGTGCCCTTGCTTCTTTACATTTCTTCCAGAAGAGTTGTCCTCTAGTGGTGTGACATTACTGTCACTTCTGTATGAGATCTTGGAGATTGCTAATCACATTAGTCAACGTTGACACGGTCCTCACTGTGAACAGCACAGCCTGGCAAGAGCTTTATCCCTCTGCTGAGCTCCTATTAACTCCCACAGTCCTCAGTCCCTACCACGATCCTACAGGCTCTGCTGAGTAGAGAGTCTGGCCTGGGATGTAATCATTTTACACAATTTGTCGTGGACCAGTAGAGTTTCTTCCTGGAATGAGGAGAGGAAAGGAACTGTTCCCTAGAAGCAGGGAGCTCTGGTGGAAGAAGGGTAATTCAATTGGATAGTTGGGAGGGTTTGCCTTGAGGATCAAGGACTGGGAGTCTAGTAGCACATCCTGCCTCTCAAAAAGAATGAAACAAAGAGTGAACATCTAGACTTGGGGTCTACCTTTACCCTGCTCTGTTCTCCTTCCCATGGCCAAGTTTCCCATCAGATGACACATTTAACATGCTACCAACCAAAAAACTGTAAATGTGGGCAGCAGAAGCAGATGTTGGGAGGTGAGACAGAGAGAGACAGAGAGAGAGAAACACTGTATTAACATAAATGCCTGTGCTAAATATGTAAGCTTCGTGAATAGAAAAATCGGTTTTTCTTCAAGGCACACTCAGCTATCAGATAGCAATTTTATGCTCTGTAGAGTATAAACAGTTAAAGATTACTGTGGTAACATCCACTACTAAAGAGGGATATAGAAGCCAAGCATTGCACTAAATGGTTGGTAAAGGGTTAATTGCTATAACCTACTATGGAAAATAATTTGATATTGCTTATTGAAACTTTAAGTGTGTATAACTGTTGGCCTTGGATTCCACTTTGAGTTCCCCATTCTACTAAAATACAATCATCAGCATATAAAGTTATGTGCACATGAGTGTTAAAGCACGGCATATCAGCACAGGAAGAGAAGAAGGAAAGGGGAAATGGCGAGAAGAGAAAAGAAAAGATGGACGTCCATCAACAGCGACTGGTCAAATAACTTACCTCTTCTATGGAAAGTTGTACAGCTGTTAAAGATTCTAGGAAGTTAAAAGTAAGTCGTAGAGTAACACACACAGCAATGCCCACTGTTTAAACAAATAGTAAGAACAAACCAGAACCATGAATATAGGAATTTATACCTGAAAAAGAAAGGACCTACATTCACTCTACATTAGCCTACACTGGTTCTTCTGCAGGAGTGAGAGTGGACATCAACTATGGGGAAAGCCGTACATTTTTACCTGTTCTCTTAGAGTTCAACTGGTAACCATTATGTATTGCTGTCTAATTTGAAGATCTAATCAAGCAAATAAAGAAAAGAAAACTAAAGTGACATTCTTGAAAGACAACTTGAAAGCTGAATGTTCCTCTACCTAGAAGACAATCCTAGAATTCTACGATAAAGAGTCTTCTTTTGGAATTTTCCAAGTGGAAATACCCTCCACTGCCTTTTCAAAATAAAACAAAAGTAATTACTGTTATCTTCCTATGTCAACTTAATATCCCTAATAATCTAAAATCCTAAATTCTGAGAACATTTTCATTGACACTGGAAACACCATTACCCAGACCCAAAATCTAAGATCAACTTTCTCCAAGATCAGCAGTGCGCGGTAAGAATGAGGGTGAAGGAGAGGCCTGCAGCATCCCCCCCCCCGCCCCCCGCACTAGCTCAGACCTGTTTGGGGCATTACCGGCAAATATTTGCCAAGCATGGGACCAGTGGCCACACATGTGCGTGCACACACACACACACACACACACCATAGAAAAATGACTTAATGAGGGTTGGTGAGATTGCTCAGCAGGTAAAAGTGTTACCAACGCTGACAACCTGAGTTTGATCTCCAAAATGCACATAATAGAAAAAAAACCAACTCCTACAAGTTGTCCTTTGATTGCCACACATGTGCCACATGTTCCTGTTCATATACATAACACATACACATACATACACACTAAAGGAAGAAAGAAAGAAAGAAAGAAAGAAAGAAAGAAAGAAAGAAAGAAAGAAAGAAAGAAAGAAAGGAAGGAAGGAAGGAAGGAAGGAAGGAAGGAAGGAAGGAAGGAAGGAAGAAAGAAAGAAAGAAAGAAAGAAAGAAAGAAAGAAAGAAAGAAAGAAAGAAAGAAAGAAAGGAAGGAAGAAAAAATGTTACATAGTACCTGCCAATAAAAATGCAGAAAGACTATTACTGATAACACAGATTACAAAAACGGTCAAAATGTTAAGACAAATTATAGCTAAACTAATCAAGGAATTAAAACTGAAGAGGCTTTTGGACATTGCTCGTAAGTTCAGCAAATGCTAGAAAGCATAAAAGTCTGGAGCATCAGTCCTTCGACATAGCAATCCACACCTAGGATTCAGACTCGAGGACTAGCAAGGGAAAGAATGAATGCAAATAAACAATAATATTCACTATGGGCACTGATTTAGAGTGAGGGGAAGGGAGCTGGAGAAAGGCTTCTTCAGGGAGTGAAGCGCTTGCCATGGTAACCCCAAGTTCTGATCCCCAGAACTCATGTAAACGCTAGACATGTCTGTCACCCAAAGATTTACTGAGCAGCCAGTCCTAGCCAGTCAGTGAGCTTCAGTGACAGACCTGTCTCTAAAAAGAATAGAGTGGAAAGTGAGAGAAGATGATATCAATATTGCCTTTGAGCCTCCATACACACATGCACATACATGCATAGGCACCAGTATGATACCACACACACACACACACACACACACACACACACACACACAAATTTTAAGACTTAAAAAAGAATACTAACAAAAATATTTTAAGCAACCCACAAATACAAAGCAATATTAATTGCATAAATTACAATATAGAAAAAGGATAGGATATTGTACAACTATAAAATTCATTCTTGAGGAATAACAACAAGGGAAGACTAAAATGCACTGTTTATTTTAAATCTTCAGGTTATAACAGCATCGGCATTGTGGTTCCAGCTTTTTAAAGTTCATACACAGCTGTAATTGATAAAACATGAAAATACACAGTACAAAATCAGTAGTTCTCTGTGAATGGTGAAGTCACAGATGTGCTTGTCTGTCTGTTTGTTTACTTGCTTATTTGTGGTGCCGTGAGACAGGATGTCACCATATGCTCAGGCTGGCCTTGATCCCACATTCTCAGGCCTTAAGCCTGCATGTTCTGGGACTATAGGTGTGAATCACCAGGCCTAGTTTACACTTCTCAATTTTTAAAAAACACCCCTATCTTTTTTATACTTTCTCCAGTTAAATATGTAATATTTGATAATTATATATACAGCTAGTGTGTGACTCTATTTTTATTATACTTATCTATTTTCAGAGGCACGAGTAAGGTTAGGGACAACCTGCAGGAACTGGTTCTTTCCTTCTCCTATGTAGGTTCCAGAGATGGCACGCTGGGTGTCAGGCCTTGTAGCAGGTGCCTTTACCTGCTGTGCGTCCCACTAACCCGCCACATGTACATTTAAGAACTGCTGACTATTCATTCCATCTTCGTCTTCATCTAAATTAAGGAGAATTTCCACTGTTGAGCACTTGCAAGAGCAGCTTACATGGTACTGTCAACAGCTAAAACCGAAGAACTAAAACTCACCTTAACATACTCATATACACAACAAGGCCAAGCATGTCCTGGTTGTTGGTTCCAAAGCTACCACAGAAAACTTCCCTACCCAGGCCACTCACACTCCCGGCTTTGGAGCGGTCCTAAATTTTCCAGGCTCTTTATGGCTGCTCTCTTGGCAAAGCTTCCACCAAGAGACTGAAAGCACTGAAAGGGGGTGGATGCATAATTAGCAGCGTGCTGGGGACACAGAACTGTGGGCGTCACTGCACCCGCATCCCCATGTGCTGCCCGCTCACCCAGTCCTGCATCTCTTAGTGAAGGGGAGTATTGCTTGCCTTTGATCAGTCGCTCCGGTCTTGTCCCCGGCAAGGTCCACATCGCCTGTGCCAAGTGTCCAAAGACAGTGGCATCAAGAGTGGAAAGCTTGGGCCCCATGATGTACTTCTTGTCACCTGCAGCAAATGGAGCAGAGAGGTCACTGGAATGACCCACACTGTCTAGTATGATCAGAAGGGCATTAAGCACATCCTCACCATACATTTGTTTAACCATGCACTAAAACCCTTTATAGAGTCAAAATGCATGCATACCCCTTCAAAAACAGACATACACACACACCCCAAAAATGCTCTATGACACAACTCCCAAGGTAGCAAAGTGGGAAGGGTGCTCACATAAAGAATAAGGACGTTTATAGAAAGACGAATAACTCATTAACAACTGACTTCTTAACTCTAGTAATTAAAAGATGTGACACTTACCATTAACTGGAAATGAATTTAATAGTTGCTAGAACCATCACAAAAGTAATTCACACCAAGCACAGGAGACCTCAGTGTTTGTAAGACTAAATCAACATGTATTTGCTTAGCAACAAAATAAAAGCCTACGCTAAGGAGTGTGAAAGCAACATTGTCCGTGTCCTAGGGCATCAGGCCCTAGGTGAGGATGTTTCAGACAATTGCTCTCACTTCTCCTTAACCAGCACCGATAAGAAGTCCAGGCCTTGACACATGAGCTATCACACTTGACAAAGAAGAACTTCCCAAGTTGTTTTTTGGGCTGTTGTTAGGTACCATGTAGCATAAATAGAAATTTCTACTTGTAGTAGACTGAGACCAACAGAGAGTCACAATGTATCTAGTCAAATGTAAAGAATAGTTGGTCATGGGATGCCCAGTCACAGTTAATATGGTGCATCTTCAACATAATCCCTATACCTAAAGCTCAGGGAACAGAAGAGGAGACAGAAATATTTTGAGAGCCAGAGGACCAGGACTTCCGCTTCAAAATTGTATCTTCTAGACATGACAGGGAAGCTACACCCATGAAAGCTTCACAGTACAGTTGAACAATGACAACACCAATTAACATTTCCATGGATAAGGGAAATGTCATAGATGAAGACCTGTAGGTAGTTAATGACTGCTAGGAAACAGAATTATTCTTTCCTGGGATGGAGCTCTTAATTGGTTATCTAATACCAATTGGTCAGTCCTAAAAACATACACATATAATCAAAACCAAATGAACTTGACAGGATATATATATATATATATATATATATATATCTGTAAAAATAATAAACACAAAGAGGCCAGGAATTTGAGAGGGAACAGAGCAGGAAGACTTGGAAGGGGTTGGAGAGAAGAAAGGGGATTATTTATCATTCACATATGCAAAAACTTTTTAAATTAGTTTAATGAGAATGAAAACTGCCCACATTGGCTGCTGGGCTGTTATCGAATGCTGTATCATAAAGAGATAGTAGTAGAGTTGTATACACCCAGGTCATATCCCAGCACATGATTATCCATTCTTAGCCTCTCAGAGATTTCCTGTCTGCAATAGGGAGTTGGCATTAAAGATGCTGGTTCCTAGGGCCTGAGGATATATCTTAGTCAATAGTGTTTGCTTTGCAAGGATAATAACTTAAGTTCCATCCCTACAACCCACAGAGAAAAAAAATGGGCAAGATAGCACGTGGTTACAACCTCCATTCCTGGGGTGAGGAGCCTTGTTTGATGATCAGCAAACCAAGCCTACTCTGTGAGTACTGATGAGAGACCCTGTCTCATTATAAAAGGTAAATGATGCCTGAGGAATGACACCCGAGGCTGTTCCCTGGCCTCTAGAGGCCAAGCACAAATGAAAGCATGTAGGAACAGTTGCTCTCACACACAAAAGAGGGCATGTTCCAAAGGACTACTGTGGGGATGTAAAAGTGGAACTCACTGTACCAGATCTGGAATATGGGTTCTCACTGCACTGTGACAAGTGCTTACCTTCCCCAGCCCTCTTATTTTCTGACAGTGCATCTTGCTTGCTCCATGCCTTAGTCACTGATCTATTGACATGGAAAAGGAAGTGGCAGTGGGACCCTTCTCAGGGCTCTTATACTATTCTGCTAGGGCAGGAGAGGACAGCAGATGACCCAAAAAGCCCTCCTATTGGACTGCAGCAGGGATCCAACCAGTCATGGCCCAACCCCAGCCACCCACATAGACACCTTAAAGATATTAAGAACAGAGTCACACACAACCCCCCAGAGAAAGTAAGACAAAACAAAGAAAGGAGGAGGAGGAAAGAGGAGGGAGGAAGAGGAGGAGGGGGGTAAGTCTCCGAACTAGTCAACCCTGACAATTCTCTAACTAGTTGCACTAACTAGCTCAAAATCTGGGGAAAGATAATGGTGAGTAAGGAGACAGACTAGCAGACTGCTTAATTTAATAGCTTGTCATTACACTAGAGTGAGTACCTAGATAGCCCTCTGATTTTCTCTATGATCCTCAGAAAGACTTCATTTTGGCTTGGATAAACTTTGTACATCATCCCCACTCATGACCAACACCAATCACCCTTTCTCTTCCTTCCAGTCTCTCCTTTGCGGATATACTACATCTTGATGTTTCTGGGAAGGAGGCAGGAAGTACAGGAGCCCCACTATAAGAATATGTCTGAACACCTTCTGGACTCTGTACACTCAAAGCATCCCTAAGTAGATTTTGTAAACCTCGGAAAGGTAGGTATAGGGTTGCACCCATACAGAAAACCCTGATTTATGGTTATTCTAGAATGAAAGCATTCCTTGGGAGGGGCAAAAGCCATCTACACTCACTTCTTGCAATTCGACATCACTGAACAGCAGCTCCTCCATCTTGAAGTGAGCAGACAGCATCTGGAACAAAGACATCTGTGTTTCTACCTCACTGCTAATCAGACAACTTGTTTCTCTGTTCCCATATTACTTTGACATCATTGCTTCTGGGTCTGACCATCCATCTGGCTGCAATGGCGAGATTTGAGAGCTATAAAAGTCAAATAAGGGGGTTGGAACCTCCAATTCCTACGTTGTGGGAGATTTCACTATTGCCTATCCAAGGTTCTTCTTTCTGTCTGGACTGTTAAAAAGTTAAGAATTGCCACACAGCTCTTTCCCCCAGTGTACACTCTCTTCTCAGAGATCACTGAATCCACACACAGACTCCTCCATGCGCCATGCTCTGTAATCCTGGAATTACTCTCAGTTTCTTCACAGCCAAGATAAGCATACTCCTGCTGGTTTAAAAACAGTGGTGATAATAATCTCTCAGAGACTGCACAACAAGATGCTACCTCTAAAAGATGTAAAGTTTGTTATCTAAACAACTTGAAAACTTCCGAGACCCAGTGCCTGCTATCAGCTAAGTAAATAAACATTCTTAGGACTGATGGCAAACTGGCTTTACTCTCCACAGCTTAGCAGCTAAGTAAAGGAACCTACTATAATTATGAGGCTAACAACATAGTGGAGTGTTACCGCAAGCTGCCAACAAATTACCTCCCAAATTTAACAAATTTGGGATTTCAACAAAAACCTTTTTGTTGTTATTATTCTTTTATGAGACAAAAGTCTCTCTGTATCATTGGTGGTCCTGAAACTTTATTTGTAGACCAGGCTGGCCTAAAACCTATAAAGATCTACTTGCCTCTGCCTCACGATGTGTGCCACCACACCCTGCTCTAATTTTAATCTTTAATTACGTGTGTGTGTGTGTGTGTGTGTGTGTGTGTGCTTGTGTCATGGAGTATTTGTAGATATGAACTGACCAGTTGCAGAAGTTGACTCTCTCCTTCTACCATGTTAATCTTATTGAGTGAATTCAGGATGCCAGGCTTGGTGTCAAGTGTCCTTACTCAATAAGCTAGAACCTATGGGTCCAGAACCTCGAAGTCTCATCTGGGTACCATGGGCTCAGGGTCTCTCCCAGCACCACTATCAAAGGGGTAACAGCAATGAGCCTGCCTGATCACAAACAGTATCTGTAAGCCAAAATATACCTTTTCTCTTTGTAAATGGATTGTCTCCATTATTTATTGTTCTATCAGAAAGCTGACTAATACGTCAGGGTTGCAGTAAACTAGAGAGCTAGCTTAGATAAGATCTGCTGCCGGGCAGTGGTGGCGCACGCCTTTAATACCGGCCCTTGGGAGGCAGAGGCAGTCGGATCTCTGAATTCAAGGCCAGTCTGGTCTACAGAGTGAGTTCCAGGACAGACAGGGCTACACAGAGAAACCCTGTCTAAAAAAAACAAAACAAAACAAAACAAACAAAGAAAAACCTTCTCAAAGATAAGATCTGCTAAGGAATTGTTCACATAGCTGCTGATAAGTTATTTCCCTGCGGTGAAATGAGCCAATTCAGGACAGATTTTATATATATAAAATCTATACATAGATTCATATATATGACTCAACTACTGAGGGGCTTGTTTGGTACCCTAACAGTCCTATCAGAGTAGTAGTAGTTTGTTCCTATCAAAGTAGACTTTGTCTAAAAGACAGAAACCACTGCAGACAATGAGATTTGCCTCAGCTCTAAACTCCATCTCCCAACACCTGGCTAGTGGCCAGTCCTACAGGAACTCAGAAAATATAATTATTGTTACATCAATGGAAACTCTGTTACAGTACTATGTCCTTAAAGCTTGTACACTAAATTCATTCCTTTCAATATTCAGTGTCACATAACTGCAGACTCTAGAACTTAGGAGCTGAGCAAGGACATGGGTACTCAAGCTAACCACTGGATTATGCGGGCCTACTTCATACTATCAGAGTTCATGGTTCCCACAGTTACTTAGTCTTCTATTTACTAGGCCTTCTAGTAGGTACCAGGATTCACAGGAAAGCCGGCCAGTTTCCAACATGATCATGTCCACAGACAAGGCTAGGAGAAGAGGAACATAGAAGAGATGGATGGTACCTTACTACCAGCAGGTATGGACGGTGCCTCCACAATGGGTGCCAATATAAAATGAAGCTCAGAAGGGAAACAACCAATCTAAGTAGTTTCAAGAGGTGAGACGAGGGGAAATACAAAGAAAATGTCTAAGTAGAAATAAATATTAAACAAGGCAGGGGAGATGGCCCCTGCAGTGAACTCCAACAAGCAAGGGTTATACAGTGTGGCAGACGCACACAGGAACGAGTGGGAGAGAGGATGTCGTGAGGGTAGGGGTAGGGTTATAAAGAAAGCTTAAATTTTAGTAGAGAAGAGCGAAGGCCTTCAGTTCTGGTTTATATTTTAGAATCTAAAATTTAGATGAACGGCTGTAGAGTGAAGAGACGAGACCAACGGTTGAGACAGCTGAGCATGAAGCCAGAGCAAATCCAGGCAAGCCACCGGACACTTCTACCACAGAGGCTGGGCAGAAAGCAGTTAGGAGATTACAGAATTAGGTGAGCACTCCACCAATGAAGTCTATCAGCGTCCTCAGCAAGCAATCACTTACTAAGCATCTCACTGTATAGCCAGGGGCTTGGGTCCAGGTTCCATTATCCATCTACAAACCAGATGTAATTATATCACTGGTAATAATCAGAATAATGCCTACTCTATGATGTTTTTGGTGAGGATTAATGAAGCAATTTCTACTCTAGTTAATTCTCACCAAACCTACATAAACCACTGTCATGACATCAATATTCAGATATTTATCTAACTTATATTCAGTACTCTTGTGCCTATTTTAGGTTATGTAATAACAGACACACTATTTTGAATTGAGTGCCATCTGAAGGTATGAATTATATACTGCACTTCTTGCCTTTGTGAGTGCTCATGAATGGCAACTCTTGCTGATGCCATTTTGATTTTATACAAGACAGACCTCTGGGGGCTTTGGATACAGAGGTAAACAGAACAGACAAATTCTCATCAAGTTACTGAGTTGAGCAAGGACCTAAAAAAAAACACTCACAAATGTATTAGGATGTAACAGGTCATCGCCTATCTAGAATTAATTCCTTCTCAAATTTTACCCAAATTGGTCAATCCAAAAAAATATAGATGGAGAGCGCCATCTTTAGGGAGCACACTGTGGCGGTCTGAATTGTTTGGGAAGGATTAGGAGATATGGCTTTTTTGGAAGAGGTGTTGGGGGAAGGGGTAGGCTTTGAGGTTTCAAAAGACCAGTACCACTCCCAGTGTACCTCTCTGCCTACTACTTCTGTTTTAATATGTGAGCTCTCTGAAATTACCCTACCATATCTTTGTCCCACCATTATGGATTCTAACCTTCATACACATTTATGCCCTATTAAATGTTTTCTTTTAAAAGTTGCCTTGGTTGTAGTGTTTTATTACAGAAAAGTAACTAAGCTTCTCATTCTATATTGAAACCTAAGATATAAACACCTAAAGTATGGATGCCAATATTGTTTTTGTTGTTTTGTTTGGCTTTGCTTTGCTTTTGCAGGACACTGTGTAGCCCTGGTTGGTCTGAAGCTACTCAGGTTCACAGAGCTCTACCTGCCTCTGCCTCCCCGGCAGTGGGATTCAAGTATGCTGCCACGCCTGACCCAATATCGATTTTTAAAGCTGATTGTGTATGTGGCATTATCTTCTCAGGGTTTTTGTTTTGTTTTGTTTTTTTAAATATACTTGTTTAGGAACTGAATTCCTCATTATGAGTTGTGTGGGAACAGAGAGTTAAACCCTTTTCTCTAAAGAAGAAGAAGCTAGAATACCCCAGAATAAAACAAAGAAGTCTGTCATATTTATATCAAGTAATCTGAATCACAAAATCTAATAGGAACTATTCTAGGAACTCAGTATTTAGTCATATTTAAATTTATTCTTCTAAAAATAGATTTGGGTATATATACTACATATCAACTTATTTTTAACATGACACATTTTTACTAATAAAATACAAACAATAAAAATGGAAAAGAGAGATGGAGAGACAGCTCAGCAGTTAAGAGCACTGACTGCTCTTCCAGAGGTCCTGAGTTCAAATCCCAGCAACCACATGGTAGCTCACAACCATCTGTTATGGGATCTGACCGACAGTGTACTCACATATATAAAATAAATAAATCTTTTAAAATATGGAAAAGAGAGAAATGATGGCTCTAACCTGTTATCCCAGGACTCAAGAGGTTGAGGTGGGATGACATCCTGGAAATATATCAAGTTCAAGGTCAGCCTGGACCACATAGAAAGACCCTGTCTGAAAATTCTCAAAAGGAAAAGGAGGAGGAAAGGAAGAGGATGCTAGGGAGAAGAATGGAAAATAAAGCACAAACTGAGGTTCCAGTTGTGTTATCCCCTTACGCACACAAAGGGAGCCTGACCTCACAATCAAGGATTGCTTCAGAATCACTAACCCTCAGGCTCTCTAGACCCCATCCTGCCTTTGGAATTCTGAAATGAGGAGGATGAGCAAAAGGAGGAGTTAGAACTTTCTAAGTATGTGATCTAGTAGCCGCTCCACCAGCGAGCAGCACACAAGTTAGCCTTATTGATCAAGATGTAAAAGCTGTTCTGAGCAAACCATGGCCCTTCAATCATTAGGCACGGATTTCCAGGATGGCCCTTGGAAGAGTTAAGCTCTCCCCAGAGTTCAGTTATCAAAGAAAAAAGTAGGATTTACAAATCTAACCAAGGCTTTTCTTACATGTGACTTTAACAACCCACCAGTGCAAACACAGACTTACATGGACTAAAGCAAAAGAGACAGAATGGGCCACAGAATGTACGGTTCTTAGCCCCCCTGAACCATACATGCTGCCTCAGCTGAACAAGACGTTGTGAAGATCCAGATGTAATTATCCTTATCAACATCACTAAAGAGAGACAATCCACAGGTGAAAGGGGAGCTACAAAAGGGGATGGTTTGGAACCTCAAAGCAATGTTTCATAAAGCAGGTTCCAAATGGTCTCCCAACCAGGAGGCCCACATAGGACAGCTTGCAACTGGACTGCTCTTTAGAATCGCCCAGAAACATGTGTTTAGCCAAGGTGTTTCAGAAGTTTAGAATATCTGCAAGGTACTACTAAAAATACTGCCTAACAACAAAGACAAGTTTGTAGGCAGGGGCTAGTGGGAAAACTCAGCTGGTTAAAGTACCTGTCACCACATCTGATGACCTGTGTTCCATCTCAGAAATCCACACAGTAGGACACAGAACGGAGTATCACAAGCTAAGCTGTCCTCTGACCTACACACACACCAATTAAATACAATTTTAAATTTTTCTAAATGGACGTAGTAGTGCACTGTCCTCTGAATTCAGATGACTCTACCCATACATTAGCACAGCTCTGAGACCTCATCAGAAAACTTTCTTAATGCACTGGATGGTGGTTACTGCACAAATTCACAGTTGGTCAAAGTCCTAAGAAGTAACTGTGTAGTGTTCTCCACAAATGAGCAATCTGTAGCATACACCTTCAAGGCTCAGACACCATCAGGGAAGATGGGGTGGAGAGGCTTGTAAGAGCCAAGCAGAGGCCAGGAAGGACTGCTACACTCGTGAACTCAGAGCAGCTGTGGGTTCCCACCCAGGAACAAAAGCAAGCCAGTCAACACCCTAGTGTGGGGGAAAGGAACCTAAGAGCCTCCAGCCATAACTCGTCAGCTATGGACAGTTTGTCTTCTGAGGGAGGAAAAATCAGTTTTCTTCAGGGATGTGGCTCCTGGTAGGTCAGCCATGCTCCAGTACATGACCCCACCCCCCAAGAAGTATATGCACTGCACAATTTGGAATCAACAGGGCATTAAATTTTAAAACGCAAAGAATTATTACAAACATTTTTAATTTTTAAATCCAGTGTTATGATTAACAGATTAAATATGATGTGAACAGACCCAATCAAGGGCACTCCCTAATAAGACTCCAGTGTTCTTTCTTACAGTGGCATGAAGTCACAGAATCCTCATGGGCACCCCTGCATTTGTCCCCTACCCAGCCTTCCCTTCCCTAAATAAATAAGTCCCCACGTCAAACCTATGTCAGATTTCAGACCTGTTTAGACCATCCACAAATAAGCAAATAAACAAATTCTGCAGGTTGACCAAATGGGGATGCAGAGTTTACATGCATGATAAAAAGCAACGTTTTCAGGTTTATATATACACCGCTGGCAATGCTGACTTACCCAGCTGGCCTGGGGCTGTGCAGCTGTCTCTCTACCCAACTACACTCACCTCCCAGGTGATCAGAAAGAGCAGTCGGGCTACAGGCCACTTTTCTAAAAGTGTCCCCACGGTGTGGCGAGCACTCAAAGCCTGTTTCATGAAGCACTGCTTTGAGGCTCCAAAACATTCATTTAAGATCTATTTTCTTCTTTTCTATGTGGCTCTTCCCCTTTTGGCTTGATTGACAGGCATGGATATTTTTGCATCTTTATTCTGCCTAGCTGGCCTGAGTTCCCAGCATGCACTGGGCATACTAAAATGTGTACAGACACAAACTATTGCTTTCGTCCTTTCTCACTGCCCAGCTATGAGGCTTTCTCCATCATGTTCACTGGGAACAATGTGTTCCAAGCAGTGCCCAGGCAAGGCCTCAAGGCCTAATGTGAAAGTGGCCTGGCCATTCCTTTACATGAGGCCCTGTTTGTGTGACATGCAGAATAGGGGCTCAAGACATGGATCAGCAGTTTAGAGTACTTGCTGCTCTTATGAAGAACCAGGGTTTAGTTCCCAGCACCCACATCACGCTGTTCCAGGGAACCTGACACCCTCTTCTGACCTCTGCAGGAACATGCATATATGATCATGCAAGGATATACACACATACACACAAAATAAAAAAAAATAAATATTTTTAAAAATTGAATAGCAAAAACAAGTATAATATACTATGCCAAAAAATATAAACATGGATCAAAATGGCACATTAAGTGGGATAGTGGTGCATGCTATAATCTCAGCTACTGAGAAAACAAAGATATGAGGAACATGAGTTCAAAATATTTCAGGCAATTCAGTAAGACCCCATTTAAAAAAAAATACATCCTACCTTTAAGTTTGCTTAATTAGTGTGTGTTGATCAAAACATTTATAAAAAAAATAAGAGTGTTCAATTGTCCAAATCAAAACTCCTTTCAGGAAAAGACAATAGGCAGATAGATAGATAGATAGATAGATAGATAGATAGATAGATAGATAGATGGATGGATGGATGGATGGATGGATGGATGGATGGATGGATGGATGGATGGGTGGGTGGGTGGGTGGGTGGGTGGGTGGGTGGGTGGATGTATGGAAGGATTCCAGGGTCAGGGAGATGGTTCAGCGAGTGGAAGTGCTTGTCAGCCTGTATTGCACTCTAAAGAATCAGCCGAAAGGCTGATGGTCAGCCCAGTCTGCAGCTGGCTGCAAAGCCAGCAGAAACAAGAGTGACCTTCCTCACCTAGGTGGGAGGTGAAGACTGACTCCTAAAAGCTACCCTCTGAGCTCCACAGGAGCTTCGCTCACTGGGCCATCTCAGTTCTCAATCCACCCAGACTAAGTTGTTACTGTTCATTGACACTGGAAACATGTTGAGATTAAAATCCACTAAAGTGGCTCAGTACTCTTCTTTTACATGGGCCTCCCAACTCTGAATAAGTGCAGTGTAATTTCTGGACCTACATACAAAATTGAACATTTCTCTCTACTAGGTTTCATCTTGTTAGGGTTAAAAGCTTTGATTCTTGACTTTTCCATTCAATGTCACTGGAAAATCAACTTCTCCAAAGTTGTGAACAGGTCATTGAGAAAAGTACTAAACATGACCAGCACTGTTTCTAAGAGCTGGTTGGTGTCATTCTATCATACGTAACAACAGGAAAATACAGTCATTCAACCTCCTGTGAATCTGCCTCCATCTAATGCAGACATTTTCTATTGTTTTCTCTAGAGGAGGAAGCTCTCTTGCCCACCAAAAAATATCATAGCATCCAGCCATATGAAGAAATCCAGAAATGGTCTTCCCAGTAGTCAAGTTACTTTTGTTGTACCTTGCTCAGAATTAATCAGACGTAGCTTTGTAAAACCAACCATCTCCTTAATAACTTGCTTGAGTATTTTGTTTGATTATCTGAAATCGTTGCCCCTCTCCCTTTGTAAATAGAACAGTTTCCTATCTCCATCTTCTGACATTTTCCTATTTCTAAATGATGACAAGAGGATTTTGAGCTCAGATGGAAAATCTTCACATATTATGACACATTTGAGCCTTGCAGATTGAGTCTAAGTATCTAGAGAGTAAAGACCTTACTTGCAGTTCTTTATTTCCCCAAGACTTAGCACAGCACCAAATTAACAATTGTAGACAACTGATATAAAATCAGTACGCAAAATCACCAACTGCAATGTTAGCCTGTTCATTATTCAAAGGTGTAAAAGAGCTTTCTGTCCACCTTCTCACCTCTTTCAGAGTTCAGGTGAATTGACCTATCTGGAAGCCAGCTGAGTGGCTTTGTCCCTGAAGCCACTAAAAAGCATCCTTTCCTTCCTAAAGCTATCTCACACACTTGAACTTACTACATTCCCACCTCATCATACTGATATATACACCTCAGCTCAACCCTGAAGAGGAAAAGGTCATTTATGCAGGTGTGGAACCAAACGGCACTCACCATAGCATCTACCAACCTGTTTGTCTGTAACATGAAGTCCAGAATTACATTTTGTTCCAAATAGCTGCACAACTGCTTTAGCATATCTTGATAAACTCATTTGCCTTTTATCCACTAACAATAAGCTCCCTTTGCCACATACTTCATCTCCACTCAAGTGTCTGTCTCAAACGCAGTACATCCACACCTAAAACTCCATGAGTCCCCTCCTCCAATGCTCCCTTCCACAAATGACTCTCTTTCCCACTTCTGTCTCTAAACTCAAGCCTAATCCATCCCTGTCTGCCCAACTATAACACCTTGGTTGTAGTCCCAAGACCATGTTATCTTTCCTGGACAGTAACAACCCTCTTCTTCACATACACACATTCACACATGTACATACACACTCATGCCCATACACTTGCAGACACACGCACACACATATGCACACTCTCCATCACCACACTAAACAGACAACAGGGTATACAACATTTCTACTTTATTTTTACCATATTCTCTCTCTCCCTCCCTCCCTCTCTCCCTCTCCCTCCCTCTCTCTCCCTCTCTCCCTCTCTCTCCCTCTCCCTCCCTCTGTGTATGGGTACATATATCACCATACATGTGTAAAGAGGACAGAGAATCTTCTAAGTGTTGGCTTTCTCCTTCCACCGTGTAGACCCTGGGGATCAAACTCAGCTCATCAGGCTTAGGAGCAAAAGGGGAGGGGACTCTGCTAAGCCACCCATCAGTGCCCCGCCTCTCATGGCCTCCTTTGCTCTCAGACAAGAAGCACAAAAATTATTTATGTGACATATAAAACCTGAACATTCTCAGTCCCGGACTACCTCTGCCTACTAACACCCCTCTGCTCTTGTAAAATGTCTAACTACATTGGCCATCTTTTCAGTCTTTGAAAGCTCCCAACTGCATCTGATTTCTAGATCTTTCCATATAATGTTCCTTTCTTATCCCAAGCTATTCACTGTCATAGCCCTGCCCTCCTACACACACACACACACACACACACACACACACACACACACACACACACACACACTTGCCTAACTCTGGCTTATGTTTCAGCATTCACCTTAAATGTCATTCACCGAAGAAGTCTTCTGGAACGACTACGACGTGTCCACAGTTACTCCCCTGGAAACTGCCCTCTTTGCTTCCTGTTGTTCATGAAGGCAAACCCTCACAGATGTGTGATTTTATAAATGTTTACCAAAAATATTTCTTTCTTATGGCAGCCCTGGTAACTAGTATCTGTGCTGAACTTTCCCTTCACTGACTCTCAAGCCCTTCACAAAGATCTCAGCATGCTACTCAATGTTTGTCTCTTTGATCAAAGGAGCTGCTCCAAATTCTCATGTTTACAATTACATTCTCCTACAATGTTCCTAGTGGATACAGGTCTGAAAGGGGCATTAGAGCCTGTTACTTTTTCTATCCCCATCCTTTAAATGTATCCATAATTTACAGCACATGCTAGTAATTCCAACATTCAGAACTCAGAGACAAGAGAATCGGGAGTTCAAGGCCATGGTGGTACCCATACACACACACACACACACACACACACACACACACACACGCACAGACACACGAGGTGACCACCTCCACACTTCAAAATAAGACTTAGCTTTGGTCCACATTATGAAATCTGCTTTTCAAAAATGTCAAAATTCAGTCTTGTTTTACAACTGGGAAAGTCTGAGAGTCACAAGGGCTACAGATTTTCTATTTCTCATCACAAATGCTTTCCCATGTTGTTCTTTGAGAATATTTTAATTGTCTATATATAACTTAACTGTGAACTAAGTGACCAGTCAAGTGTCTTCTTTACTTGAAAAACAGAAGTAATGATTCTTTTTATCCAACAATACCATGTAACCATTCTGTAAAACTGCACCACATTGTAACTACAGATCCTTAGGAAGGGGCTGGGAAGCTGCCTCTGACAGGACACACTACTTTGCATCATTTGCCCTTCATTAAATAATCACGATCACAAATGCTTATTAAAATAACCAATAGATGTGGTTCTTACAAATGTGCCAACCTGATATCAATAAGGACTGAAGACCAAAGAAACCCTGAGCTATTTTCAGACTCAAAAGAAACACTTCACACTAGAAAAATACACAATAAATTTTTTATTAAGCAAGTGATGCTTTCTGGAAATCAGCTTTTCTCACTCCCATTTATAAGTCAGACTTATCATTTGGCTCTTATATGAGCAGGCTCTTAAAGGCTTGCCTACCAATGGATGGTACAAACTCAGTTTATAAACATTTATTTTGTTTTGTTTTCAGTCCTTGGGGGTGGAGCCCAGAGTCCTACATTGGACAAGCGCTCTACCACAGGACTACTCTCTCAGACAACCAAGAATTATTCGGTAGTCCACTTCTAGGACATGCAGAAAACGTCTACCTTAAGTTTAGTCCATATTGAAATCTGAAGCTTTCCCACAAAGACTGCTCCCACTGTGGTTACCTAAACCTGAGTCTTTGACTCGACTGTGTGCCATAAGCCTGCCTCCTTATTCAACCCTGCATACCAAGCACACTGAGCTTTGGGTGCTACAGTTTCTCCACCACCCAGTCCCAGCTTTTCTGTATGTGTGTCTGACCTTTCCTTACTCCCCTCACCACCTAGATCTGGGTTCTGGAACCCAAGCCACGCAAGCATTTGGCAGTTAGAAAATAATGTCTTAAGCCTAATGTTCTGGATTTGATCCTGCCTCACTTCTGCCTAACGGTGTGACTCAATCTGTGTATGCTTGCATTTCCTCTGTTATCAGATACGTAGTGTTGTTTGAGTTTGCTGGGATCCCATGGTCTCTACTTACTTTAATTGCATATCTAATGGCCCCAGCTGGGGATCTCATTGCTAATACTAGACACTGTTATACAAATCTTATTCTCATGCTGTCTTATTTTTTGTTTTTTTTTTTAATGAATCTGTAGACTCAGAATTACCAGAACAAAAGTATAAGACAAACAGTAGGCAAAGTGGAGTCTGTCAAATTTTTCTGGCATCAACTATGATACAGGCATACAGTCACATGGAACAGAATACTTAATGATCGAAAAAAAGAAAAGAAAAATAATGTATGTATATCTATACATGATTCGAAATTATGTATAAAAGTGTTAAAGGGCTAGGCATCAAATGGTTAGCATCAAATAGTACTTTGGTTAGCAATAAGTTGTAAAATTATTTTGACTTGCTTTCCTTCTCTGTGCTTTTCTGAACCTTTCCAAACTTCTATAATTGACAAATTTAAAAGTCAGAAAAAAAGATTTTTGGTTCAAACACTGATTTCCTAAGAAATAATATTCCTAATGAAGGTATGTTAAGTGCAAATTCTGTGATTGAAATAAAGCATTGAGTCAAGTATTGTGACTCTTCATGACAGTGGACCTGTTGCTACTAGGTGGCAGTAAGCTGTGACAGAAGTAGGCAGAGAGGAGTCGCCTATGTCCTGGGCTACATAGAGCAGGTCCTGGAGAACCATTACATTCAGAACAGCACCCAATTTAAAACTTACAAATATTAAATGGAACTTCCCATTCAGACCACAGTCAACCACTGATGTCTGAAACCATAGCTAATGAGCCAGGAGTGAGGGCAAACTCCCATGCTTACAAGGTTTCCAGTCTATCCATTAGTGATCCACAGTGATGCATTGGGAACAAAGCTTAGTCAATGAGTGCTCAGAGAAAGTGTCAGTGGTCATTACTGTCATCACCCTGCTCTCTAAACTTCTCTGAGCAAGAAACGCTTCTAGCGGACTGATATTCACCAATGCTCTGGTTAAGAAATCAATGCTGTTCAATCATTCAAAGGCTTTTCCTGGCATAATCTTTGCCATAATAATTACTGTGGAATTTAGCTCCTCATTTGTGGAGGCTTCCAACAGCATAAAGTGGAGAGGAGGAGGAGTAAGTCAGAAACAGACATAGCCACTGTTAAGGAAGAAGGATCCCACTAAGAGTTGGTCATCTGAGGTCAAGATGACGATTCCCAGAGCAAGGCGCCAGATGGTGTTCAAGGGAGGACTCCAGGTCTAGCGAATATTTGGAATGTGGAACAATCAAATGCTCAACGTAGAGTACTCTGCAAGAGGGGTTATTCCCACAGGGCCTCCACTTCCAACATACCAGGTAGGTTTCTACAAAACAAATTCCACATTCCTGTTCCTCGTGGAGGCAAGGAATCTAGCATGCTCTACCATGGGAACGTTGACAGATATGGACATCATTACCACAAAGGGAGGACAGGTAAACAAAACCAAGTTCTGAAAATAAAACAAGAAGTCCCACTGAGTCCGTTAAACAGTCCCATATTAGAGGACGTGGGTTCACATCTATGCTGCTGTTTTGGACAGTCTCTTTGTGAATCATCATAGTCAAGATCTAGCTCTCCCAGTATTGAACTATAGCACCCCAGGTTATCTGCAGTCAGCTGGTAAACGGAATAAGTCCCCCTCACTAGTTCATGGGCATTTAAGGCTCTTTTCCTCTCTAAGGAGCTCCCCAGACACATTTAGCCCACGATGTACAATAAATGTAAAATCTTGGATAAAACATGTTAGGAAGAAGAAAACTAAGGATACACACCAGAACGGTTTTAGATGACAAAGGTCAACGCATGCGCACGCATGCACATGCGCACAAGCAAAATAGGTAAGAAACTGGGTTTGTCGCCAAGTCTGTGTAACTCTACAAGAGTATGTGCTTACAAGCAACCTGATCTGTTTATAAATAGAAGAGGTTCCTTGCTCAAAATCACCTATCCTCACAGCACAGCCAGAATCCCCTGCAGCCAAGTCCCAGTGCCAAAGTGTCTTCCGCATGCTCTCACATGGGTCCTCCGTGGCTACACTAAAAACTAACACCAGAGATTACTCTGGGAGATTAGGGGCCTGGTGGAAATGCAATCTACATGTGGGAGCAAAAACCCTAAGCAAGTTAGATTCATAAACCAGCAGTACTCTATTAGTCATGCAACAGTAAGCACAGAAAATATAGAAGGTGTGGTACGTTACCCAAAAGCCCCGCTAAAGACCGCATGTCCTTCTCCATCAGCATGTAAATCTCTTCCTCCGAGAAGCGGCCAATGCCGTGACCGTGCATCTCCCGCTTCACAATTCCTTTTGTTATGTGGCACACGACCCACCTGAGCAGGTTACTGAAGGGACCACCACCACTAAGTGACAGCATCTTCCGGGTCTCATTGAGATTGTCCACCCACTGGCAATAAGCTAACGTCCTGGAATTGTGTGGAAACAAGTTACTGCTGTGCATCAGAGATGTGTAGCTCTGCAGTCACTTTCAAAACGCATTGTTCAGAACGTAGTACTTTCTGGAGGAACCAAATAATTGAAGTGTTTAACCTGAGTGGCAGGGACTGTCACAACAGTTCTAGCCAACGTGTAGACTTACAAGCTTTAAGAGAAACGGCGGTGCCTTGTGTTCCTGTTCAACCAAATTTTCCCAATCGCCTGCCCTCAGACGACTCTGCTCTTTCTCGTGCTATCTCGTAAAAATAATAGCCTTTCAGGAGGCTGGCGAGTGCTATGAGGGTGCTCAGCAGTGCCTGCAGCCGACGGGAAGAGAGCAGCATTCCCTTCTGGAGCTTACACGGACGGCTCCACAGGCACATGTATGCTTTGTGCTAAGTCGTGTGTTTCTGTTTTCTAGGCTGCATGTATTTTACATTTCATGATGAAAAAGGTTGGGTTATTTTTTTAAGACACCGTTTTGCCTTTTGAACAGAGGTTAAGGGGCAGGTACACCTGCCTATGTGTCATTAGTGATATGCTGTGAATATGTAAATTATTTGCTCTCCAGAAAATCAATTCCCTCTCTCCGGCTGTTTCCAAGATTTTAAGGAACAGTTCCAAGGAACTGTGAAGTCACTCTCCCACTGGGTGGCGCTAGTGGCAATCTCACCCATCCAGAGTTCTCACAGGACACATGCAGATAGTAAACATCCTATTGGCTGCAATCCCTGTACTTTTCCTTACTTGGTTTGAGAAGCCTGCACAATCTTCAAAGTGCTTTTAGAGCTAACCTTGTTAGAAGAATGCAGCTCTGAGAGTATACACATGAAATATTTTATTTTCTTTATAATAAAATTTTCTTTATAATAAAAAAATATATCTTTGGTTGTGAGCCTAGCCTTTAATGGCTGAGCCATCTCTCCAGCCCAACCTCATAGGAAAAACAACAATATCAACCAACCAGGTCCCCCAGGACTCCCAGGGACTAAGCCATCAACCAAGGGGTACACATGATTCCAGCAACAATTGTGGCGGAAGAATGACTTGTCAGACATAAATGGGAGGAGAGGTCTTTGTTCCTATGAAGGATCGACAAATACCCCAGTGTAAGGGAATCAAGGGGAGAGAGACAGGAGTGGGTGGGTGGAGGAACACCCTCATAGAAGCAGAAGGAGGGGGGATGGATGAGATGGGGGAAACCAGGGTAAGGGGATAACACTAGAAATGTAAATAAGTTTAAAAAATAAATTAATATTTTTTAAAAAATAAAACAATAAATAAATAAATGTATCGATCATATCTCTATGGGTGATGTGGGCTAATATGTAGTAATGAGTTCTTAAAACTCAGAAAGGTAAAAAATATTATTATTAAAAACACACAAGATGATAGTAAATTGTAGCTACAAAGAAAAGTTATTTTACGCATTAGGAAGAAAACAAGAGCTGAGGTGCATCTCAGTGGTGTAAGATTTGCCAGCAAATGCCAGGCCCTGACATCTATCTCTAGGTCCACTGGGGGGAAAAAGTCCTGAAATTTTTAACATTTTATATAGTTATGCTCTATTGAGGTCCTTTCCACTTAAAAACATATATAAAATTTCTAACTGTTCTTGAATTTTTACTAAAAAGCCCCATTTTAAGTGTATTCTCCACACTGCAGTCATTTTTAACTCCTCCCTGTTATGTTTTAAAAAGAACCCCTACAATTCTTATAGAAAGCTCTCTGTGTGTATTTTTTGCAAGTCTCTCAAACTATTGCTAAATGAAGAAATGAATTTTGCTGAGAATAGGAAAAAGTACCTCACAGCAATATTTGACTGTGCGTAGGCAGTGCACGTGATGGGCCTTTTGATATAAACTATCTCACATCCATTGCACTGAATTCTACGTAAATGTCAATGCTACACACCCTTCTTGAGCTCTCCTTTTTATACCTGAAATAATCTAGTAGTGGTTTTCATATTCCATTAGAATAATGAGCACTGTGATTCTAATTGCGCAGTACTTAAATTCACAACACACGAAGTCACATAACCTTCGATCATTGGTGAAAACCAATAGTCTTAGGAGGAAATATTATCCCTAACTGAGCATAAACCAGTACCACTCGCACAGAGGAGGTATCTCAGCATAGAAACGAGGAATGTGTGACTCTAAGACGGCAAGTTCGCATGAGAAGAGTTACGCCACCCGGGGAGATCCTGGGCGTAACTGTAGGATGAACAGGAAGGCTCTCAAGAGGCACCTGCATGAGGACAATGGTGGCCTGGACCTGCAAGAACTCTAGGAGAACCACTGGGCTTTTCGATGCATGGAGGAAGCACTTACAACCTGAGATGGACAGCCGCACGGAGCCGATCACAGAAGGTCTAATGCCAGGCTGAATCATTTTAATTCCAAAAGTCAAGTGCTAGAGAGTTTCATAATCAAACCTCTGACAATGCTGACAGGAAGACAGGGTGAGTGAGACAGACAAGAAATGATGTTCTGTAGACCATGACAGGGAGGTGCCATGGGGTACATGGAGAAATTCTGAGGTAGAAGAGTCCATAACTGGTGGATAATCAGGAAAAGTGGCTGTCTTCTCCCAAGCTAAGCATTTGGGTGAATTTCACCCATCAGTGCTGGACCACACAGGGTGAAATGGGTTTGAGGAATGAAAGGTAGGTGAACAAGACACACCTGAAGGATCCAAAGACAGAAGATGTTCAGGAAGCACATAACTCAAGAGGCAAGTTTAGACTTTACACGGAGATTGAACTGGTGGGTGGGCAGGGACATTTAGTGAGTTCTAAAGCTGCAAGGGGAAATGAGATTATCTAAGGAAAGTTCTAGAATGAGGACAATGTTAGAAAAATCACAGTTCAAAGGCAAATTAGAAGAAAGAAGGTGCTATGAAGAGGAGGAGAAACACTTCATTATCTAAGATAGAAGGACTGAGGGTCTTATAAAGGATAGCGGTACAGAGAGGTTAAGCTCCCTGCTTCGTAATGACATCTGTTTCCTCCCAGAGCAGGAAATGCTGTGTGTGTGGGGAAGTGCAGAAAATGCAGAGTAGCAGGTTGTAGGAGAGGCTCAGCGGTGATGGCAGAAAGGAAACAGTGTAAGGAGCATTGTGAACACGGGGCACAGGAGAAGAACTGCACTCACTCAGAACTCTGAAGCTGTAAGTGGCCTTGCAAACTGCTCTTTCTCTCTTCCTCTTCCTGCTCTCTGTGTGTATGCTTGTGCATGTCTGTGTCTGGGCATGTGTCCATGCAGGTACACTCCATGTGCACACATATGCCCTAAGAGACCAGAAGAGGGTATGAGATCCCTGGAGCTGGACTTACAGGTGGTTGTCAGTCACCTGTTAAGGATGCTAGAAGCAGACCTCAGGTCAGGTCCTCGGGAAGAACAGCAAGCACTCTCAATGGCTAAACCATCTCTGCAGTCCCAACACTCAGCACTTTAAAGATATATGCAAATTAAACTCAGGTCCCCATACCTGCTAGGCACTGCAAGCACTTTAGTGACAGAATATCTTCCCAGCCCCTGCTCTGCACCTGATTTCTTGGCTTTTCTACTGTCCCAAATATTACAGACCAGTGTCAAATAAGGACCAGAGGGCTCTTTGGGAATCAAATCCAGCAAAGTGTCAAAAGTGTCAAGAGAAAACAAATGTGTGGATTACATACTCTTACCTCAGCTATGACAGGCAGGGGACCATGATATTTTGCATGTTTCCATGTCATTAGAGCCAAGGATCCACCTCTCAATCAGGATTCCAGAAATAGTGAGAGATCCCACCCCATCACTCCACCCAAACAACTCTCATCCAAGCCAACGGTCAGAAGCTTTCTCCATGCCCGCTTCACTAAACTTAGCTCTCATGAGTGCTACAGCATCCAACATTATTAGCCTCTCCTGGAACTTGCCTTAAACTTACAGTGGCTGTTTTCCCTCCTACCTTTCCCATGTTCTAAAAGAATTTTATCTATTTTTTTCCTAGTCTCCTACCTGCTAAATCTAGTCATGAGGTGATCTCCTTCATACCCAGGAGTTCAAAGAACTTCCAGATCTATGCCTACCTAACTCAGAACTCCATCCTGAGACCCATGAGTCTCAAATGGAAGAGCTTCAGGAAGTACAAACTACACTTGCAATATCAGAGTCATTTTTGTTTACTTCACCTCACCCAGGCCAGTACCCCAGGAGGCCTTCAGGAATCCCAGGAGATTTTCTTCATGGCTCCCACCCAAGGGTTCCACATCTATGCTCACAGGCCATGTGCTTCTCAGGATGGCTACAAATGCAGCCCAACATATTTGTAGATTGCAACATCACTGTAATGTCAGAAACCCCAGGATCCTGACCATATTCTGGCCCTTCCCAGTCTCCGTCTCTCAGGATGACCTCCTACAAGCTGTATATCAGCTATGCAAAAGGGCATGAGCCTCCCCCCAACCCCTTTTACAGACTGAACACTCATGTTCTCAAATTTCTTGTATTGAAACCAGGTGGTATTAGGAAGCAAGGCCTTCCATGTACTTAAGTCATGACGACAGAGCCCTAGAGAGTGAGATTACTACCCTTATAAAAATGACCCCGTAGAGTTTCTGTTCCTTTCTGTTATATGACCTTGCTGTAAGAAGATGGTTATCTGTGGACAAGAAAACACGACCTCATTAAACACTAAATCTGCTAAAACCTTGGTCTTGGGCTTACTAGTCTCCCTGTCTAGTGAGACATAAACTTCTTCAGTTACAGGAGCCTGAATGGACTAAGACACTTCCCAAGCACCTTTTTCGTGGTTCCAAATGTTTACAGACAGTGCTGTCTACCTGAACATCCTAATCACTACCCCTTAGCATGAGCTCTTTCACCTGCCACTCCTGCTGTCACATGGCTCTATCACGCTGCCACTTCCTCTGGGATCCTTGCCGGCATCTCTCGGGTAGGTGCTTACTGCCTTCCCTCAGCCCCCCAAACTCTTCCCCAACAGTGGCACTCATTAAGGCTTAAGGAAGACTTTCTCATAAAGGTTCTCCAGCCTGAGAGCCACTGAAGGGTAGGGCTGTAGCATCTTTATACCAATTGGCATTCACTTCATTTGCTAAGAGTGAATTGTTGATTGAATGAAAGCAGTTTTATACTGACTCAATGCTGGCTGTGTGATGTTTCTAAGGGATGGTACATACTTAGAAAAATAGAGAGAGGAACCCATGGAGGATGAAGCAACTGCCACTTGTCTCTTTAGCAGTTCATGGCCCCTTTATCTTCACTGGGAAGAAGCCCAGTGCACAAGGAGTCATGAATTATTAAGTCGAGTCAGCAGGAAGGGCCAATTGGGAAAGTAGACTAGAATAAGCAATTAAAGTGATTTATCATGTGACAATCTATTTCAGAACATTCAGATATTCGTTTTCTTATCACGACTAATGTGTCTAATCTCTCCTACATAAATTGGGCCAAAGATTTAAAGATTTAAAGCTTGTGCTAACACTTCTAAAGGAAACCTAGAAAATAGGCAAAAGGCCAAGCATCATGGCCCATGCCTGTAATCCCAGCACCCAGGAAATAAGCAGAAGATGGTTAGTTTACATAACTCACAGGACACAGAACATGATCCTGTCTCAAGCAGAAGACACAGTTGGGCACTCAACCTCTGAGCTATATATCTCCAGTCCTTTATGGCTGATGTTTTGATTAAAATGTTTTTTTCACCATAACCTAACATGAAGGCAGGCCCAAGGAATAAACAAATAATATACAGAAAGTTACAAACTGTCGAGACTCCGAGTATGGCCTTCCTAGTCAGAAGAATGCCTTTCACTAACAAGCATGGTGGCTCACCTTTTAATTCCTGCACTCCAAAGGCAGAGCTAGGTGGGTGTCTATGAGTTCCCAGGTAGCCAAGATTATACAGTGAAACTCTATCTCAAAAACCACCTCTCTCTACATGAGGTTTTACCCTTTCTGTCTTATTTACACTCTATTTTACAAGGGTATGAACTTATGATATACTTCTTCAATTATCATCAAATTTCAGCAACCTTCCAACAGGAGCTTCCCCTACATCTCAGACTGGATAAAGAAGGGAGAAAGGTGGGATGGTTCTGTAGCGTTGTAATCAGCCATCATATTCAGGCTTCCTCACAGCTTTTACACATCTTGTAAGCCATCTAAGGAAAGTTTCCCGTCTCCCTCCGATACTAAAATTACATCAAAAGCCAAGTTCAGGCTGGAGATGGGTTTGCATGCTGGTGTGCTCGCCAAGCATGCACAAGAGCCCCGATTTCAAATTGAAGTTTAAAATGTATAAATTATGGGCAACCTAGAAGCAGATTTGCGTGGAAAACGTTGAGTGTTGCACTTACTCTATAGTGTTAGAAGACACTTAGGGTTTTCACTGATGGCCACAGGAGGGCAGCATGCATCACTGAAGAAACAATGTCCTTAGAGAAATCAATTTCATTTCGGTAATTTGATTCTCTGTCTGAGAAATCCAGTTTCCAAGCATTAGATCTAACTTAAGCACTCGGTACAAGACAAAGAGGATAAGAAAAAAAATCAGGCTTATTCATCTTCAATAATAGCTTTCATAATGCAAGTGGGATATAATTATATGGATTTCAAATGCAAGAAAAACCACTATATAGCTGAGTGTGCTTATCTGAGTGGACATAAGACAAAGCTTTGAAATTATGTCATGTTACATGGTAATAATGCCAGTTCTCCGTCACCTCTGCCTTGTAGAAAATTGTACCTAAGCAGTTATAAAATTTCAGGCAAAAATGAAATGTACCTGGAAAACCTCAAATCGTCAGATAAGTGGGTTAAACACTGAGGGTTGACAGAACATCCTCTCCTTCCTCTGGAAATACCATTGTCACAACCTAAGAGCTCGATGCTCATTAGCATGTGAGAGTATCTCAGCGACAACCACCATACACTGAGGTCAGTTCCCATGCTGGGAACAGCTGACATTCCGCTCTCTGGGACCAGAAGAGCAGAAGGATGGGAGAATGCCGCTGCCTTGGACATTTCCTTGTGAGAATGGGGGTATAAAGCTCCTGGTGGCTGTGGGGGAGTCTCTACCAGAGGGGAGAAAAGAAACAGGACAAGGGACTGCTTTCCCTTTGGTATGAGAGATGAAAACGTATTGTATCTCAAAATGTCTCCCCTTTTTTTTTCAATAGAAAGTGAGTTAGAGAAACAATGCTAACCTTTAAAGAGGCTATATAGCACCCAAGTACGGTAGCTCTAGGAAGTTTATGATCTTCCCCCTGCACCCCCCCTCCACTCACATCCACACCCTACCCTATCTCCCAATTAGCTGAGGGTTAGTGAAGACAAGGGCAGAAAAGGGTTGTCTGTGAGCTTCTACCAGGAGGTAAACTTACATAAAATGATGCAGGTCCCTGACCAAAAGGCCTGACATAAGAGAATTGGGTATTTTGCTGAGTCCAAATATACATACGTATGTATGTATGTATGTATGTATATATATATTTATTTATTTATTTATTTCTGACCTACTACAAAATTTAAGAGTTACAGCCAAAAAATGAATGAAAGCATAAGTTCTGCAGCTTTCTAGAAAGCTGACATTTAGCTCTCCACAACCTTGAGACAGGCACCCCCATCTTTTAAAGAAGGTATAGTAAACACAATCAAAGGTGGCTTGAGGGTCAGGGGCCCAGAGTACACTCTTCATTTCCCTCTGCCACTGCCAAGCTGGGTCTGAAACCTGGCAAATGAATGAGATGTGATCCTTTCCACAGCCTTTCCCAGAAGCCAAGCAAGTCAGAGAGTCACACATCCTAGTGTCCACTGTGACAAAGCAGAGGCCTGGCATCTCCATCAGCCTTTCATGAAAGGACCATGCTCCTGCAAATACTGAGTCCACTCTCTCCCACACTGCTTTCTCTCCACTCTCTGCTCTCTGACAAAGCACTTCCTTGGTCAGCCCTCCTTTATCTCTGTAGTGAGGTGGGGAGAGGACAGACAGGGTACAAGAACCAAACACAGGAAGAGAAAAATAGAGGGTGGTGTGTGTAATCTCAGAGATAAAGAAACATTCAGTTTTCTACCTAGAAAGAGGGCAGGAGGATGAAGCAGAGAGCCAGGAAGGAAGAATCCCACAGTAAGTCCCACAAGGAGATGGCCTCTGTGGGGGGAAGTGGTCAGTAAAAGTTCCTGGATCAGCATCTGACCAAGAAACAGCAAAGCCAATAAAGTGGGACTAAGGATTTCTAATTAAGTACTGAGACAAAGTCAAGTCAGCAACTATTCGGAAGAAACTTCCTGTCAACTCTAGGAGTATAGAGAAGGGGGTAGATATGCTAGACAATAGCAGAAGGGGGGAAATCCCACAAAGCATATAGGTTTGCAAAGCAACACTAAGCAGACGGGATCAACAAAGCAAAACAGAACAACTGGTCAACCCAACTATGTGCTGCTTCAAACGTGGAGACTGTGAACAAGGAATGCAGCCATCGTGGCAGAATATTGTCTAAGGAAAGGTGACATAATCTCACAAATGTCTAACTTATTCCACAGAGGAATCCTATCTCTACTTAGCCTTTCATGTCTTCCTCTGGTGTCTCATGCGCTTTCTTTCTTTTTGTTTTTTGGTTTTTCAAGACAGGGTTTCTCTGTGTAGCCTTAGCTGCCCTGGAACTCACTCTGTAGACCAGACTTGCCTCAGACTCAGAGATCTGACTCTCTCTGCCTCCTGAGTGTGGGATTAAAGGCATGTGCCAGTACTGCCCAGGATCTGATGCACTTTTATTCAGCAGTTTGTACTGATGAGCCCCACAAATTGATAGACGGCCCTTGCTAAAATCCAGGAAACTGCAACACATGGACTATAAAAGTTTTTCGTGTGTATGTGGTTGGGAAAAGATCAAAGGAAGATTACATTATTATAAATTAAATCCAAATCTCAGTGTGCATGATAGTTTACTGAAATAAAGTATGCTTATAAAATTCCAGCTTTATTGGTATAGTTGAGTGATTGTGGCTGTGACAGACAGACTCTATAGTGATAGTTGTGGAGTCCTTATCTAGATACTTGGGGACAACAGGCAGAATTTTGACCCTAAATCAAAGGGGTTTGTTTTGGATTGTAGTTTTGTTTTGTTGTTTGCTATGTTTGTTTGTGATTTGATAAAAACCTTTGAGAAAGGTGATAAACATAACAGAAAACTATTGAGACAGTGAATAAGGGTCAGAAGTCTGACAGAGAACTTGGGCTGGCTAGGCAGTGCCTGTGGGGTGGGGGTGGGGGAGACTCAGCAGGGACTCACCAATAGAAGTGCTCTTCCACCATCTTGGTCACAGCTCTTGAGACAGCTCTTTCATGGGGGCCCAGGTTTTTGTTTAAGTTCACTCCAAGTTTCTCTTCCAGAAAGTCGATTATGAATTCTGTGCCAGACACTTTTTCATTATTATATTCAATCCAAGGCATTTTCCCTTGGGCAGAAAGTTTTCCACCAAAATAGTTCTAAACAGAGCATTTTTGAGAGAGAGAGAGAGAGAGAGAGAGAGAGAGAGAGAGAGAGAAGCAACATGTATTAAGCCTCACTGATTAGCAGAAACAACCATTCCAACCCCAGTGCTCACATGAACTCCACACACTGACTCCTTAAGATCATTACTCTAGAAGGGGGAGGGGACCTTTTACTGAACATTAAAGTATTAATGTGTTCCCATAGGTTCTTTCATGGACTCAAATTCTATCTAAACTAGGAAATGAAGGGGACTGTGAGTCAAGGAATAGGAGAGGAAAGGGATGAATCTGAAGAGGACAAGTGTAGCTACAATGTGTAAAAGTATCCACCAACAGAAAAAAAAAAAAACCTCAAAATAAGCCACAAAGAAGCTTGCACCAATTTAGTAACCAAAGAACTCATTTGAAATCCAATATGTTGCATCTGAGTGATGCTTATTGTTACTACAGTGCAAGTAAGAGGTCCCCTAAATTACCATACTGAGGTTAAAAACAAAAATTACACAGCAGATTCAACTGCAGTGTCTCCTAAAGGAAACTGAGTTAGCAGGTTCCCGAGGTTTCAGCCCAGAGTTTAACGTCTAGTCCTAGAGGTAGTGGCCAGCACCTGTTCAGACATGCTCCATTTTGATCTACAAGCATGGCAGAAGCTTATAGTATCTCAGAAGAACTTGACCAGAAAGAAGGTGGACAGATCAAGTTACGCAATTGAAATTAAAATTACAATGACATTCACTCTCCAATGTGTAAAAAAAAAAAAAAGACCTGGACCACATAGATGGAGGGATTCTGGAGAATTCCATGTCTTCAATCACTTTTCTCAATAAATATGGTCATTTAAACCTCAAAGTTAATCATTAGAATGGTATCCACTGACTCACAGACTACGCTGCCTAAATTGATGATTGTCACAAACTCTTCCTTATACTTTATACAAATAGTGCAGACACTGTTGGATAACACAAATGTTGGCCCCTCTAAGGCCAACTGATACTTAAAAGCAGGGTAGGGATGCTAAGTGGCCAATCACTTTAAAACATTTGACACTGTCTTAAGTTAAATGTACACCTCTCTTCTCATTTTTTTTAAAAAATGTATTTTATTATTTTACATGTATAAGTGTTTGCCTCCAATGTATGTCTGTACCATGTGCAAGCCTGGTGCCAGTGGAGCCAGAAGGGGTCATTAGATCCCCTGGAACTAGAATTACAGTTGTGAGCCGTCCTGTTGTGTAAGGAACTGAACCAGGATCCTCTGAAAGATCTGCCTTCTTTTAACTAAAAAGCCATCTCTCCAGTCCCTACAACTTTCTCCTAATCAAGCCATTTCACCCCTAAGTATTTACCCAAAAGTAAGAAAGCATACAGCTATGCAAAGACATGTAAACAAAAGTCTGGGCTGGAGAGATGGCTATGTGGTTAACAGCGTGTAGTGCTCTTCCAGAGGACCTGAGTTCCATTCTGACTGAGCACATATGGTCGGAGGAGACCTCAGTCAGTAAAGTGCTTGCTTTGCAAGCATGGAAACTGGAATTCAAACCTCAGTATCTACACTAAAAACCAGAAGTGAAATAGGCATCTGTAATCACATTACTGGAGAAGTAGAGACAGGCAGAATATTGGGACTTACTGGCCAGCCAGCCCAGCCAAAATAATGAGCTCTGTGGTAGTTTGAATGCTTGGTCTCTAGTTTGAGAAAGATTGGGAGATGTGGCCTTGTTGGAGGAAGTCTACCATTGGGGTGGCGGGGGAGGCCTTTGAAGTTTCAAAAGCCTGCAAGTCCCAGGCTCAGTCAGTCAATGTCTCTGCCTGTCTCTCTCCGTCCCCGTCTCTGTCTCTCACCCTCCATCTCCTTCCCTCTGTCTCCCTCCCTCCGTCTCCATCTCTCTCAGTCTCTCCTTCCACCCCTTCCTCCCCTCCCCCAAACTAGGGATCAGGATGTAAAGCTCTCAACTACTGCTCCAATGCCATGCCTGCCTGCTTCCTGCCATGATGATCAAGGACTAATCCTCTGAAACCATAACCAAGGCCCCAATTAAACGTTTTCTTTACAATTTGCCTTGGTCATGGTTTCTCTTCACAAAAGTAAAACAGTATCTAAGACAAGTTTCAAGGTCAATAAGAAACCATTTCTCAAACATTAAGATAGAGAGCAATAATATAAGAATTAAAATACTGACATCAGTCTATGGCTCCCAAATGCCATATACAAACAGGTGCACACATACTGGGCATGGGGCTGTGCACATTTAATTCCAGCACTGGAGAGGTAGAAGCAGATTTCTGCAAGTTTCTGGCCAGCATGATCTACAATAGTGAGTTCCAGGCTAGCACACATTCCTAAGAAGTACACTGTAAATTCAAGTACACTGTAAATTCATTCTCTCTCTCTCTCTCTCTCTCTCTCTCTCTCTCTCTCTCTCTCTCTCTCTCTCTCTCTATCCCCTTCTTACCTTCCTCCCTTCCTCCCTCCCTCCCTCCTTCTCTCCCTTCCTTCCTTCCTTCCTTTCAAAAACTCTAGAAAATGTAATCTCTGGTGACGGAAGGTCTATCCATGGTTGTTGAGGATAATGAAGCAAAAGCAAAGAATTTCAAAGAGGCCATGAAAATCTTAGAAGGGAATCGATCCTCTCACTGTGTTCTGTTTTCAGTCTTACGTACTCCAGACTAGCTTTGAATTCACCACAGAGTTAAGGCTAGCCTTGAACTCCTGATCCTTCTGCTTCTACCCCTAAGTGCTAGGATTACAGGTATGCACCACCACACTTGGCTGATACTTTCAATCTTGATGGTGATAATGGCCTCATAAGTACTTACTTGATTGAAAAAAAATTATCAAAATTTACACTTGAAACAGGTGTGACTTGTTGCATGTCATTTTTAGCTATAGGAAGTTTTGGGCTTTTTTTCTTTTTAATAGAAGAAAGTATTAGATAAAATTTGGAATATAGATCCTGAAAGTCTTTTAAGTGTTTCTCTAGAGGTCAGCAAACTCTTCCTACAGAGCGTCAGGTCGTAAGCGGCAGGCTATGACGTCTCTCCTAAGAGCGCAGCACTGCAGGAGAGCAGGCGTGGGTCACCACAGTGAGCAAACTCGGCTGCTTCCAGGAAAAAGCCAGGACACCGAGGTCTGAACTTCACGTATGACAAAACATTATTATTTATATTTTTCCTCAACTATTTAAAAATCTATAAATGCCTCTTCCTTCACAGGCCTGATAAGACAACCCCTGTTGTAAAGGCTAGCCATTACCCACCTTCTCTGCTAGAGAAACCAAGCTAAAACTAAAGTAGCATTCTGGCCAAACCCTAGACAAGAAAACACCTTTTTACAAAGGTGTATTTTAACAGAAGATTCTAGAAGAGCACAAACCAACTCTGCCTAGTAATTCCAAAACTTCAAAAATTTCAGAAATGAAACAAGAACTCCTGGGTCTTTTGTTGGTAGGGATAATCTTGGGTACTGTGTGGAAGCATCACCTGTCAATAAAAATCTGATGGCCAGTAAGCTGGGGCAGGATATCTGGGATATCTGGGATATCTGGGATATCTGGCAGGGAGAAAGGAACTCTGGGACGGAGTC
The DNA here is from genome assembly GCA_036184795.1 of Tokudaia tokunoshimensis. Classification (NCBI taxonomy): domain Eukaryota; kingdom Metazoa; phylum Chordata; class Mammalia; order Rodentia; family Muridae; genus Tokudaia; species Tokudaia tokunoshimensis. The sequence goes on along the minus strand of BTHU01000005.1, from coordinate 9,713,972 downwards.
AAGCACCAGATGTCCCCAACTCGGAGGAAGTCAGATGTATGAAACTGAGGAGGCAATTAGCCATATGGCAGACAGAATAAGTATAAACAGGTTAATTAAGTCACAAGTTAATAGGAACAAGCCTATCTTATGGCAAAAGCACTTTTTAAATAAATAATAAGCCTCCAAGTTGTTATTTGGAAAGTGGGGCCTGGGTGGAAAAGTCTAAAGTTACATTTGGTTTCTTTGGTGGGGGCACTGAGATTAAGACCCACACATTGGAGAGGACCAGGGCACAGCAGTCATCTGCACATGATAGGACTACTACTCTCATGGTGCCTCACAGTTGTGGCTGTTTGCACAGAACCAGTACAAGATAAGCCAGTCAGTGACAGCATGGTTGGAGAAGGGGCTGACATGAGGAGCTATTGACAGGGGAAGGCTGCTAGAAGAGGAAGAATCTTAACACATGTGGTCCCTGGGAAGTTGACCATGTTCCAATGGATGACCCCACACCAATGATTAAATGATTAAATGAATGGGGCCCCGTAAATGGAATTCAGTCAGTTATTAAAAAAAAAAAAGACACAAAGAGGGAAGGGGGTGGAAAGGTAGATTCAAGACAAGTCAGAGGAAACAGCTGAGGGTACAGATGACCTAAATACAGTGTATGCATGTATAAAATTCTCAAAGACTTAATAAAAATTATTATATTAAAAAAAATCATTGAAGTTAGGATTGGAGGTGTGGCTTCATGGTTAATACTGGCTGTTCTTCCAGAGGACCTGGGTTCAATTCCTAGCATTCATATGGCATCCCATAACTACTTGTAACCACAGTCCCAGAGGATCTAATGCCCTTTTCTGACCTCCAGAAGCACCAGACACACACATATATAGTCCAAAGACATACATACAGGCAAAACACCTAATATTCTAAACAACTAAATAGATAAATAAATTTTTTAAATCATTCAACTTGTTTTTACCTACATCATACCCAGATGTGTATGTATTTGTACGGTGTGCGCTAGAGTATGCACTGCTTCTGAGATCTCCGTGAGATCACAGGCTCATGGTGACAAGGCAGGCATCCACTCATGCCCACAAGCTTGAACTGAGCTTCAGGGTTCTGGACTTCTCAAACTGGTAGGTGATCTCACCTTTCACAAGGGTCAAAAGCAGAGTGCGGACAAGGTAGATGCCATTCACCACTGTCTTTGTTAGACAGATCTCTCTTCATAGAGTCTTGATACTTTATCTCATTGTTTATTATCAAATGAAAGTAGGCCTAGCCTCAAAAAATGTAGTAACTAAAGCTAGATTGCCTATGCACAGTTTAGAAAAGGGAACTTTCTCTAGTAGTATATTTTATGCCAAGAACTTCTGGCCTTATACTGTTATACAGAAAGCAACCTACACAACCATACATGGCCACTACATAGATCCTTAATGTTAACTAAAGGAAGTGTCACAGTTTTCTAAAAGTTACTAGTGCACCTGACATTTGTGTAATTTGTATCCTAGAGGTATAAAATCACCACACAAGACAGCCTCTGCGGCCGACTCCTCTTGCTGCACTGGAATCCTCCTACCATGTCCCTTTTGGACTCATAGATGTAATCTAACTTCAACAATGCCATCAGAAGGAACTCTTTACAGTACAAATAAGGACGAATACTCTGCCTCAGAATCAAGGAGTAATTAAGCGTAGTAGCATATGCTTATAGCCCTGCACGCAAGAGGCTAAGGCAGCATGGACAACATAGTTGAGTTCAAGGCTAGTCTGGGCTACATTATTAGACCTTGTCTAAAAAAAAAAAAATACAATTTAAAATGCTTACCATGCAAATAAAACCAGAGTTTAGTTACTCAGAACCCATGGAAATGCTGGGTAAACATGATGGCTCACCTGTAATTCCAACCCTAGAGATGAGATTCCAAAGCAAGCTGACTAACCAAACCAGCAAGCTCTGGCTTTGATTGAGTGAATAAGGTAGAAGAGCAATCAAGGAAGATTCTCATTATTAACCTCGGGCCTCCAGCACACACATTCAGCATGCATACATATCCATGGGCACACCACAATGCACACATGCAAACAAAACAAAATTTAAAGGTTGATGGCATAGAGTTATAACTCTACAGATCATTTGCCTCGCATACATAGACCATTTTTTGATCCTACCACCCTCCTCTCACAAAAAACAAATTGCCACAGCAACCTGCACTCACAGCATCCGGCTGATGCCGCCTGCTGAGCATAGTGGCATCCCAACACCCAGGAGGCAGAGGCAGGTGGACCTCTGTGAGTTCAAAGCCTGCCTGGTCTACATAGTTAGTTCCAGGACAGCGAGAGCTGCACAGTGAGACCCTGCCCAAGAAAAATACAAAACAAAAAGAAATAAACTACAAAAATAAAAAAATTAGACATTAATTCTGTTTACAATAGTTCAAATATGTTTTCATAATCAATTTTTGCCTTATAGCTAAAAAGCAGGAAACAACATTTTAGAGACAATTATAATTTACTTAGATATGATTAGATCTAAGTAAAAAACGTTGGGTATCATCATCACCATTTTGAGATGAAGAGTTTAAAGCCTAAGCGAGATTTCAAAGTCTTGGGGCTCTGACTTACATACTGACGGCTAAATTTTCAGCTCAATTGTTTGTAACTATGTAACAGAGTGAATCCTCACTCCACTCCAGAACTACCACCAAACACCTCCCACTGGCTACATTTGAAGTGATTTAAGTGCCTTTTGTAAACAATAACACTTTGAGAAAAGTCCATGTATCTGATATATATTGTAATTTTGTAGAAAAACTGTCCTTATTTGGGGAAATAAGCATGTTAAAGCACTATAAGGAAGTGTCTTGATTTCTGCACAGTACTTTCAAATGATGTGCTAAAAATATCTTTGTAAAAGCATATAGAAAGAGAGCTAAAGCAAAGGAGGTGAAGTAATAGCTATAAGTGAGCCTGCAGGAAGGACTGAGGGTGCTCTTTATACTAGTCATTCAAGCTGTCCATAGAAGACAGAAAATCAAGCCAGAGAGCTGGGATGCAAGATGAGCAAATAAGTAGAACACAGGAAGTGGAGGCTGAGGACCACAGAGGGGTTCTAACCCTTTCCCAGCACAAATTCTGGGACAGAGAAGCCAGTATCCCTGATGGGAGATCTAAAAACAAAACGTGGACCTCTGATGAGTACAACCACCAGAGAAAGGACTAACATGCTGAATACAGGCAGCATGAGGCTGAAATACCAGGTCAGACCAAACGCTTCTAGTTAGCATAATGAATATCCTCCCATAGATAAAGGGAGAACTTAGGAAAACTGACTAAGGAGACACAATTTTTAAGAAAAGATAAGGACCAAATGGTGGCAGCATGCAACTTTGATCCCAGCACTTGGGAGGCAGAGGCAGGTAGATCTCTTTGAGTTTGAGGTCAGCCTGGTCTATTGAGTGAGTTCCAGGCCATCCAAGGTTACACAGAGAAACCCTGTCTCAAAAAACATAGAGAGAGGTATGGGGGAGGTCAAATCAAGCCAAAAGCTGGCCAGGAATGGTGACACGTACTTGGGAGGTAGAGGCAAGAGGAATGGTCAACCAAGGCTGCACAGGGAAATGGCCTAAAAAGGAAAGAACACAACAGATGAAAACACCATGAGGAGCTGGAGAGATGGCTCGACAGTTAAAAGCATGCTGCTATTTCAGGGAACCCAAGTTTGATTCCCATCACCCCCATCCAGGCAGATCACAGCCCCAAAGGAATCAAGTACCTAAGGCCTCCAAAAGCACCTGTACTCACAGGTGCACATGCCTAGACATACAGACACACAGAATTAAAAATTAATAAAACATAAAAATAAAACCCAGCATCATAATGGTTGAAAGAACAGAATACAGCATTGGATGCTCAATGAAAGAAAAGTTCCAGGAAGCAGCAGAAAATTACAGAAGAGCACAGAGTCAAGGGACAGAAAAGCAGAAGGACAAACATCTAGACAGCAGGGAGCAGGCAGAAGCAAACAATTATTAAAGGAAATCTTTTTAAAATATTGATGACTTGATTCCCCTAGAATAAAAATTTTTAAAAAGTTCATAGTCATCTCAGCCCGGTTCGAGTGATGCTCACCAGGACAATAAATGACAGCAAGCGCGCCCAAGAACATTTAGCACTTAGAATACCGAGTATAAATTGGTGCGGCCCATATGCAGAATGAAGGTTTTCAAAAAAGCTAGCATGTGAGCCAGCTACACCACTTCAGGGTGTACAGCTGAGGGAATCGAAGGCAACTGTTGTATGTTTTGTTTAGTGCAGCACTGTTCCCAACAGCCAAGTGACAAAGGCAGCCAAAGTGTCCGACAATAGGTGGATGATTAAAGAAATGTGCTGTGTATACACAGTGGAGTTTTACTGGGCCATAAAGAAGAATGAAATTATGTGACTTACTGGGAAATGGATTCAAGTGGAAGTTACTATGGTCAATGAAACACACCAGACTCAGGAAGGACAAGCTGACATTTTCTTCATATGCAAACACTAATAAGATTTAAATTTATATATATATATATATATATATATATATATATATATATATATATATATGCATGCATCTGTGCGTCTCCACAAAACTAGGAGGAGGACCTAAGTGTTGAAATAAGAGAGGGTAATGGAATTCATGTGACTGGAATACTGGAGGAGACTATTTGGGGTGAAGAATTGGACCAGCAAGAGAGTGGGGGATCAGTGGAGGAGAGGTTAAATTAGACAATGTATAATGACACATATGTAAGAAACTGTTACCACAAGAGACCATTATCCAAACAACAAAACCCAAAACAAAATTTTCTGTTTCTAAACCATGAGTCTTTGTAGGGTTAGGTATCCTCATCGATTCTAGACATCAACAAATAAAATACTGAATGTAAAAGCAGATATGAGAGAGACTAAAGCATTTACCCAATAAGCTAGAACAAAATAGATTTATAAAAATGCAAAAAAGTTACTTTTTTTAGTAAATTTTTCTGTTTGAAAATTTATTGTTCTAAGAAATGGTATTTATGCTAATACTTATTGGGCTACAGCTTATCTCTAAAGATTTAAAAGGCTCAATTATTTTTAATAAAAGAAAGAAAATGCTATAATACAAATCCATTGCTTTTTGCATTGTCTAAAAAGACAAAGACACATAAAAACCCAAAATAATGTAAAAAGAACCAGAAGGACTGGTGAGGTGGGTCAGCAGCAAATGAAGGTGCCTGCCACCAAGCCTGACGACCTAAGTTTCATCCCCAGGCTGCACGTGGTAGAAGGAGAAAACTGACTACTTCAAGTTGTCCTTTGTCATGGTTTGCAGATGCATTATTTGCATGTGCGTGAGCACACACAATAAATAAAAAGGTGAAAAAGTACAAGGGATGGATAGATAGATAGATAGATAGATAGATAGATAGATAGATAGATAGATAGATAGATAGATAGATAGATAGATAGATAGATAGATAGATAGATGGATAGATAGACAGACAGATGATAGAATGAGCAAGCAATAGAGAATTAAGATTAAAAGTCAATTCTTAAAAAAAAAAAACAAGAGAGAAAACTGAATGAGATTGCTGTTAAGTTTCTCAGTTGCTACCAGCACTTAGAGGCAAAGGCAGGAGGATTGAGTTCAAGGACTGACTCTAGCTACTGGGTACAAATGAGTTCATGATTAGCCTACTCTATAGAGCAAGTTCCAAGCCAGCCTGGACTACATAGTGAGACTATCTTTAAAAAACACCAACAAGAAATTCTCAGTAGCAACATCAGAGTAAAAAATACATTGGGGTAACAGTTTCCAAATATTAAAAGCAAAGAATTTTGGAAATTTATGAAATGTGAAACTGGGTGTGGGGGGAGCTGTTTCAGAAATGCCAAGCCATGGAGACTTACCAGAAAAATATTCGCCAAGAAATTTCTCAAAGCCAGGTGCTATGCTGCATGCCTTTAATCTCAGCCTTCAAAAGGCACAGAGGAGAGCAGATCTCTGAGATTTCAAGGCTAGCCTGGTCTATATAGTGAGTTCCAAGCCAGTCAGAACTACATAGTAAGGCCCTGTCTCAAGAAAGAAAGGAAAGAAGGGAGGGAAGGAAGGAGGGAAAGAAATTACCCAAATAAAAAGATAACCCGTGTAGGATATGTATAGGTAAATGGGTAAATGGATTTAAAACATTTTTTATATAAATTTATCAAATGTGAAGCTGTAAGAATGCTTGTCTAGGATGCAAAGCTACTCAGACTCTCAGATCAATAGAAGCAATGTCCTACCTATCTATGAGAAGCAAATGTATAAAAGATGAAGAGATAGAGAAAGATATCCCAAGCGAATAAGAACCAAGGGAGAGCTGGAGAATCCACCTCACTGAGTGACAAATCTAATTTTAAATCATCACAAGAGAGGGAGTGGTGCATGCCTTTAGTCCCTCCAGCTCTTGAGAGGCAGGGGCAGGCCTATCTCAGAGGGAGGAGAATCTCTGCTAGTTGGAGGTCAGTTCAGGCTCGCTTTAAGGCCAGAGCGAGTTCTAGGACAGCCAGTGCTACACAGAGAAACCCTGCCCTGAAAGAAAAAATTACACATTTGGATAAAGACTCAGTAAACTGAAGGAACTGGTATCAGAGACTATTTTCTGTGGCCATAACATCAAAAACCATTACAGAGACAAAGCTCCAGTAAACTTTCATAAGCTAGAACTTATTAAAAAGAGAAACATAAGGGAAAAATCTTAAGCTGCACAGAGTAACAAGAACAACAATAACACAACCAAATGTGTTAGTCATCTCCAGCATTACTGAGGGAAAATGGATGTCTTCAAGTACATTCTTTCCTTTATTCTTATTTATGAAATAATGTTTATTTCTATTTTTGTATTAAGGAAAATTTGCACATTTAAATGAGTGTGTATATTTAAAATTACCCATATTCTAAACATCAGTAATTATTCATTATTAAGATTCTGGCATGTTTTCTTTTTTCATGGCGTGAAAATTCTTACAAATTATTTATTACATATGAATGTGTGTGTATGTATGTATGTGCGTGTATATATGGGTTTCTTTTTCTTTCTTTTGTCTTGAATTTCTTATAATTTTTTTTTAATTTATTTACTTCATGTGTCGGTTTTCTGCCTGCTTGTATATCTGTGTACCACATGCTTATCTTGATGCCTAAAGTCAGAAGAGAACATGGAATCCCCTGGAACTGAAATCACACATGATCAAGAACTACCATGTAGGTGCTGGAACCAAACCAGGGTCCTCTGCAGGAGTCACAAATGCTCTTAACCACCAACCATCTCCTCCAACATCCTTGAATTGCTTCTTTAATGCTGAAATGAACAGGTACTTCCTTAAAAGCCACTTGAGCAAAACATAAGGAAGTTAAAATCTATTCAAAGGCCAGAGCTATAGCGAGGTGGGAGAGCCCTTGTCTGGAACACATGAGGCACTAGCTTCAGGCCCTAGAACTTCCAATCTATTGTGCCTTCTAACCCCACATTCATGGAGGACAAAATGACAGATGAAAACCTAAAAGTCCCACCAGGCAGTCTCACCAGCTGTCCATAAGCCTATCCAAAACTCCAACCAAAGAACACATTAAAAGAAATGCTATGAATCCTTCGTTAAAACTGATGAAAAAAAACGATGCAAAAAAAAGTTCGGGCAGTGGTGGCGCACGCCTTTAATCCCAGTACCTGGAAGGCAGAGGCAGGCAGATTTCTGAGTTCGAGGTCAGCCTGGTCTACAGAGTGAGTTCCAGGACAGCCAGGGCTACACAGAGAAACCCTGTCTCGAAAAACCAAAAAAAAAAAAAAAACAAAAAACAAAAACAAAAAAGTCAATAAACCGTGGAGTCACAGGCCTCTCTTACTACGGATTGGGTACTGTTACCTTCAGACCCTGCATACTCTGATATCCACTTGTGTGACATTTAACTACCCCTCCCTCTAGGTGATATTGATGTTATAAGAATAAAACGTATTTGCAAGCAAGTACCTGATAGGGTAGGTCGGCCATTCTTAAGTAAGTTTCCATTTTCAAACAGAAAGGAGACAAGCTGGGGACACCATTGTTAGGTCTTGCAAACTGATGCAAAATAATAGCATCTTTGGAGTCCAGCTCTTGCTGCTTCCTGTCAAAACCAAAACAGAAATAGAGAGTAGCCTGCATGTTAGTTTTCTGCTGCCTTAGTTCTCAAGAGGACCCTGTAGGACTGTAGCCCTCTATGAACAAGCGGAAGTGTGTGTGATAGGTCTTACCTCGTCCAGGGTTTAGAGACCAGAAGCACCGTGGGCAAGTGGGAGGATCTTACAAACTCTGAAATGACTATAACCCAGTGGCTCTGGGAAGAAATTACAAATCAACTTCCTTCCTTATGTGCAGTCTATGGGCATGAGGAATATTTGGGAGACAGGCATTCTGTGCTTACTATGTGCTCCACCTGACTGTGCATGTTTCATGGGCATTATTTTATTTAATCTTAAAAACAACCTTATGAAGTAGATACATTACATCTGTTTTAGAGGTTACAAATCCTAGAAGGTGAGAATGGTACTTCAGGCCTTCCATTCTGGCTCTCAGGAGGCCAATACAGAAGGGCCGCACATTCATGGTCCACCTGGACTACAGAGGATCCTAGGTACAGAGATAGTCACCTTACAGTGTTCTGCAGAACCTAGACAGTGCCTGCATTAGACAATACCCTTCTCCATACGATGAGGAGATAACAGAACGGGCAGGCTGCACCATGACCCACATCTCCAGGAAATCTGATACTGAAAATCCTGGTTCCTTTCCTATATTGACAGTCACAAGGATTAAATAGAATAGTATCTGTGAACATTTAGTAAGCTATGAAGCATTAAAAGTGAGCAAAAATTTATTCTTACACAATAAGCTATGGTCTTGTTCACTTACAATTTCACCCAATCTGGCTTATTCACCCCTCAGAGACCTATTATGATTTCCGCCATTTTGTGGGTCTAGCATTTCCCAGTCAGATAAACTCCATTCTCGAGCCTTGGACCCCTCTAACCCTCCCCTCTCTCCTGATCTCGGTTTAGTTCTACACCTACTTCTGGCCAAGCAGAAATGGCTTGTCACCATCCCCACATAGCACTCACTAGTTTCGGCGTCTCCACTTCATAAAACAAGTCCTTGTGGGGTTTACCAACCAAGAGCCTATTCCATTTAAAGAGCTCTGAATGACTCATCCCGAGATTACAAGCCAATAGAGTTAAAAGCATTTACTACAAAACAGAGGTTTTCTGTTACATGAAATGCGTGGGACGTTAGATATTAAAATCCAGGACCCATTTGACTATATTAGTAAACAATACAAACTATACACTTCGAAACTGACTTTGCGCAGTAAAATAATTCACATTGCAAAGTGATGTTTTCATGTAAATTAGAGAGGCAAAGGCTGAAGAACTAAAAGGAGATAAATAGGAAGGCCTCTGCCCTATTGTCCGGACGAGTCAAGTTCTAAAGATTAATTTAGGCCCTATCATAGTCATAAAGATGCTGATTATGTGCCAACATGTGCCAGTGACTTCATAGACACCGGCCATATTAACCTACTTACTTTTGATAACAGCACTCTAAAGTGGGCATTGCTAGAGTTTAAATTTGGGACGCCATACTAATGTTCTGTAGTAGACGGGAAACTTCAAAGTCAGAAAGTAACTTGCCCAAGGAACACTAATTTAAGACCAAGTCTGTCAGGCCAAGAATGGCAGCAGATTCCAGCTATTCAGAAGGCATAGACAAGAAAATTGCAAGTTCAAAGCCAGCCTAGGCAATTCAACTAGACCATGCCAAAAAAAAAAAAATGCCGAAAAATGAAGGAAGTCAGGATATAATTCTGTGATAGGGTACTTAGCTTCTATAGGTGAAGCACTGGGATCAATCCCTAGTACAATCCATATATATATATTTGTGTGTGTGTGTGTGTGTGTATGTATGTGTGTGTGTGTGTACACACATACATATATACACATATACATACCTCACAACTGACTTTGCCCAGTAAATCATATGCATATATACATATATATATACATATATGTATATATGCATCAAAAGGCTGATAAAATTTGAACGCAAACAATCTGTCCCCGTGGACCTCCTTCTACATGTGAGAACCCTCTGCCTAGTGTAAGGGATCAGATCACAGGATCAGATGAGTTGCTTCCTGTGCAACTTATCATAAGCAACCTTAGGACGAGATTCGAATGAGAGAGCACCTGCAGAGGCCAGCTGGCTAACATAATAGGACACTGACGAGCTCCCGGTCCTGCTCTAAGGGCATCGGAGACGACCACGCCTCTATAACAGGCAATGAGTCAGTCATAGGGATCAGATGGGGACCCTTTAGCTCTAGTGCACAAAGTGCAAAAGAGCTCCAGGTAATGAGGTCATTACTTAATCGTTCGCTTTACAAGCAAATTTCCAGATGCTTGAGTAAATTGAATATAGAGGCCACTCCACTCTGGGAAAACAAAAGGAGTAAGACAATAATTATTTTAAAATATAACAGTGGAAAAATACAAACACCCAAAGTAATATCACAAATAAGAAACCATGCTTCATATATATGTATATATATATATACACATATATATGTATATATATAATGCATATTGATTAAGGCTAATCTGGGCAACAGAAAGTCCAAGCAGGGTAGGGGAGAGTTGACAGTTGCCAATGAACTCAGGTCAATGAACTCAGACAGTGGAGGCCACTTTATATTTCCCTCCCACACATTTGATTTTGATTTTGCTACTGTACAAAAGCTTAGATTTCAGCAAGTGAAAGTCTTCCTCTCTTGTATCCTCTGAAGCCTGTCTTCAGTGCTCCTGTCTGCTCCATAGCTCTCCAAAAGCCGACAGAAAGTTGCATCTTGACCACAGGCCTCACTTCCCAGGAAATGCCCCTGTTCTCAGTTCTTCCTTTCTCCCCCAACAAAACACCTCAAAGTAAGCAGCTTCTCCCAAGCAGCCAGGCTCCACATTGGAACCTCGGTCTTACCCCTGCTACTGTGTGATCTTCAGCAGGTTACCTAACCTCCTCCTACTCCTTAGTGCTTGAGTTAAAGATACATGCAACCACAGACACACACGGAGTACTACTAAGTTTCCAAAATTTCAGCTGCCTTCTTTCAGTTTGTATTGTAATAGAGGTTTATCAATTCATTTGTCAAGAAACAGAAGTAAACAAACATGGGTCTTAAAACCCCTTGAATCTAAGTAAAGATCCAGAGCTGGGGCCTGTGGTCCCCACAATGGAGAAGGAGCTGGCCTGAGCAGAGGGCTGAAGAGTATATAGGGTCCAGCGCTTCGAGGGCGTGGTCTATGCCAAGTGAGCTCCCAAGGCCCTGTTATTTCTGCAAGGTCATTGAAGCCACATTTTAGATTCAGCCACATGAAGCCTTCACTCTCCACAAACTGGAGAGATGCTAGGAAGCTGCACGGCACAGGGACAGCCTTCGTGGGCTTTGGAGTGAAATACAACTGAAAAACAACAGGCCACTGTTTAAAACGCTGCACAGATGTGGAGTTCTTTATACGGACTGAAACCTGACTTGAAATAGAGTTCTAAGACTGGCACCAATGGGGAGTAATCTCGATGATATCTCACTTTAAAACTTTTGTGTTTGGCTCAACTAAATTCTAGATGCTGTGCTTAATGAGATGGAGTTAAAATAAACTTCTCAGTCTTCCATTGTGGCTAAATGATATGAAAGCCAACACATTTTCTCAGACCTGAATGCTTTCTTATCCATTCAGAACCAACAAATATGTGAATTCAGTAGGGCTATCATGGTGTCTCTTCCTGCACTTCCCGAAGTCCATTAGAGGTCACCAGCCACTTTATAACATCTAGAACCATGCCCCTTCTTCACCTTACCTATGGAAAATACGGTATGAACACATCCTTACTCCTTCAAAAATATTGGCCAGAAAAGAAATTCTGAGCTACGGAAAACTGCTCTGCCTCCAATAATCTCCAGAGACTGGGGTCCCAAATGCATGGAAAATTTCACCCAAAATTGGCATACCCATTAGCCAAAGGCTGTCTTGGTACCCTGTGGTATCTACCACCTACTGCACTAAAGGTCTATCTATGGGACTAGCAGTACCAACAGCAGGGGCCTCCATTTAGTGTAATTTTCAAGTCAGCCCTGTACACATTCTGCGGCAGGCAGCCATGAAACTGTTTACAGCCCAGGGAGACTCCCTGCTATGTCAAGCGCCCCGTGTGCTAGCTCTGCCCTCAGATCTCCTTCTGCTCGCACAATGATTGCATTTAAGCCTCAAGATACTAACAGTTCCATACCAGGTAAGCAGGTAAGCAGTTTAAGGATGCATCAAAACTGAACAGGGTTACACAAAGCTTCTGCGACTGCATCCTCTTAATAATCTTGACATTTAGAGAGGAATAAGAGAGGACTAACCTTTTAAGTAAAGATGAGGTTAATAGATAATATTCCAGCATTATTCCCAATAAACCAGTTAGGTATTTACAAAAGTGTACCTTAGTATTTCTACGGAGCTTTATTCTATTGTTACCAATGCATTGATTGCAGATAGAATCTTCCTATGAGCTTTAGCAGATTGTTTTGATCCATAACACTAGTGACTCACAGCACTTTGCTTTTAGCATAGAAATGATGGAAGGCAAATGCTTTCTTTCCCCTCCCAATTTAATTCTCCCATCAACTCTAAATGGCCCCTCACAAGTGGCCAGGTGACCGTGAAACTCCTTAGGATGAGAGAGGACGCTTGGACCTTTGGGCGGCAGGACCTAGGGGCTGGCTCTGGAAACCCCTTTGAGTCAGCCCTACCCGGGTTAGCTGCCCCTGTAAGCGCCTGCTTCGGGGCCCTCTCTCCGGCTCACCTAATAACCAGGAGTTCGTGGAGCAGATACGCTGCCGCAGCCAGCAAAGCTCCCCCGGTCAAATAAAGGGTTTTCTTCCACCAGGGATCCGAGCCCAGCCCTGCCATGATCCCACCGTAATCCTGCAAAGGGAAAGCGATGATGTCCCCATAAAAGGAGAAGGGCTCCTCGGACCCGGCCCACCAGCCGAAGAAGGAGATGCTCTGGTTCCAGCTCAGGTCCACCACGCACGGCCTGGACGAGGCAAAGCCAACCCCCCAGTGCATGCTGCGCGACTGGCTCGGGGCGCCCCTCCCAGGGCCCGCGCCGCCCGCATGGGAAGAGACCGGCGCCCGGGCGGGCGAGCGGGCGGACTCAGCGGTGCGCAGGGGGCGCGGGCGGAGGCGGCGGCGGAAGGATGCTGACGGCGAGTGGAGAGCTGGGCTGGCGGGGCCCCGGGGCCCGGCGTGGCAGCCGCGGCCGCCGGCCTCCCTGGCCGAGGCCTCTCGCAGGCGCTCTTTGTGTCGGCGCGTGGAAAAGGCCACGTGATGTCATTGCTCCCCTGAGCCGGGCAACAGAGGCGGGATAAGTCACCTACCCCGCGCCCTGCCCCCGCCCAGCATCCCCGTGGTGCGCTGCCTCTGCTCGGCCGCCGCTGTGGGGCTGGGCGTCGGGGCTCCGGGAGGCGGGCAGCGCAGGAGGCTGCGATTGCTGCGGCTGAGCCGAGCCTAGAGCCGCCGCCCTCGGTTCCACCCGCTCCCGCCCGCAGGCGCCTTGCGGAGCGCCGTACTCACCTGCCCTGAGCCACCGGCTAGAAACATTGGGCCAAGGCAGATTAAGGTCGGGAGTGTCTGTCAGCTCTCATTGCTTTAAAGAGCTCAGGGAAGCACAGACACCTAGGTCCCAGGCAGGGTACTGATGAAGGGATGTCTGCCCTGCCGTGACAAAGAACAGCAGAAAGTACTCTAGGTGAGAAATCTTTCCACCTTGGATACTGTTATCAAGGATATCACTGATACATGTTTGGTGGGTCTCCCTCCCTTTGGGTGCAGAAAATTTGTAAAATAAGCAACTGTGTATTCAATGATTTCCCCGCTTGGGGTAACCTTGAAGAGATTAATTAGGGATTGGATTTAGGGCCTTATACATGGCAGGCCAGCTCTGTACCAACAAGAAATGTTCTAGGTCCTTTAAATCCTTAAACGTAGACCATGCGCTCTAGCCAGAGCATGGACAGTTTTAATTTAGAGAAAATAAAACAAAAAACATTGAAGATATAAGATTCGTCACAATTAAAATTCCAGTATGAATATAAGAATACATTCGTCTCCCAAGATAGTAGAGACTGGGGTGCTGATGAAAGGGGCTCCCATTTCCTGGACATCACCCCTTAGAATAAACAGGTAGTACAGTCATGCTAGAAATAAAACAAGGGTTTTTTTTTTACCACCATAGATAGAGGAGGCCCTAGCCAAGCTGACACGAATTCAGGGTCCCCACCTCCATCCCAAAGGGAGTTACTGACCTCTCAGGATGTATAGTCTGATGTGAACTTCCATGTCAAGGACACAGGAATCAGCCCAATGCAGTGACAGAGGGCATCACCAGAATGCCAGCCTGGGCCAGTTACCAAGGAGCTGCAGGGGCCTTATATACAGAAAGGCAAAAGACAATCAATATTGAATAATCTTATATCCAGGACACAAATTAGAAATGGGACAGATTTTTATATGATAATCCCACGGAGCCACTTACTGCAATCCACTTCCACAACTCCACTGCTGGCTTCAGTGGCTTCTCAAAAGTTATCAGAAAATTATTGAGTATTTCGTGATCTTTGGCACAAATATGGTTTAAATGTTCAGAGATAGTCAACAGTGAACTTCTTTAAGAAGCAAATAGAGGTCGAATAAAAGCCCACGAGAGAAACCAAAACAGCATCTTAATCTGATGTAGGCTAAATTTTAGCATGCCATGGAAGATAGAAGATTATTATTACTATAACCAGATATGATGAAAGGAGTTAGTAGACTCTGGGAAGCCAACACACCTAAGAATCAAGTACACTTTGAGGGAACAAGGAAAGCAGATACAATCCTTAAGGGAACAGCCATGCAAGCCTTTAGCCAGCTTTTCATCCAAGGTCAACCTAAGTCTCACTTAGAAAAGTATCTCTGCAAAGGAGCACAATCGTTTCTCTTCCAGTCCCAGGCGCTGCGGCAGCCGCGAGTTACCGTGCGGACATGACCAAGTCCGAGAACCACACCACACACACACCCAGTCCCGCAAATGGCATCAAGAAACCTCAGACACAGAGATACAAATCTCTTAAGGGAGTTGACCCCAAGTTCCTGAGGAACATGCGCTTTGGCAAAAAGCACACCAAGAAAGACCTAAAGAAGACGCAGGCCAACAATTCAAAGGCTGTGAGTGCATGCGCGCAGAGGCCATTAAGGCCCTTGTGAAGCATCAAGCCACTAAGCCCAAAATGCCAAAAGACCCCCCTCCCCAACTCAGCTGCTGGCTTTCATCGCTCACCCCAAGCTTGGGAATCGGATTCGAAGCTACATGTCCAAGGGGTGTAGGCTCTGCCAGTCAAAGCCCAAAGTTCAAACCAAGGCAGAGGCCAAAGCTCCAGCTAAGGCCCAGGCTTCAGCTCCAGCTCAGGCTCCCAAAGGTGCCCAGGCTCCTGTGAAGACTCCATAGAAAAGCTCCAGCCAATGTGAAGACAGATGGACTGCTGAGACACACCTACCACTATTTGCAGATGACCAGTGCCCTGTGCTGTTTTCACAAATAAACTTGAGGCAAGATTTTTTTTTTTAAAGGAACACAATCCAGCTACAGAGTGAAGGCAACCTAAGACCCCAGGGCAAGAATTCAACCAGATGGTGAATTCAGAAGGAAGCTTAACAGCTAAGCAGCCCATCACGGTGCTGCAAGTCTTTGATCCCAGCACTTGGGATGCAGAGTCAGGCAGGTTTCTGAGATTGAGACCAGACTGGTCTACAGAGTGAGTTCCAGGACCTCCAGGGCTACATAAAAAAACCCTGTCTGGAAAGAACAAAAACAAAAATTAAATAAGCAAACAAACAGTTAAACAGGAGTGGGTTAAGCATAGAGCTGGGAAGACTGTTTTTATTTAGTTCATTCACCTTACAACCCAATATCAGTCCTTCCTCTCCTCTCAGTACCCCCTCATGCAAGTCCTCCTCCCTGAAAAGGGGGAAATCCCCATCTGGGTGTCATCCCACACACATTAACACAACGCTGTCGTGTACACACACCCTGCAAGTCACTGCAGGACTAGGTGGGACTGGGGGCATCCTCTCCCACTGAGGCCAGATGAGGTGGTCCATTTAGGGGTGTGGAATCCACAGGCAGGCAGCAGGTCCTGCACTAGTTGTTGGGGGACCAGAAGACTGACTCTTTAAAGAACAGCTTCTTAATGCCGAATGGACCTTTTTAGATGTTTTTTCGTTGCTATAACGAAATATGTCGCCCATGTTAATTTAATTTAAAAAACATTACTGTGGGCATACATTTTTTGCAACCTGCTTTTAATAAGGGTTCAACCTCTTCTCTAGCCCACCACCCAGCAGAGGTAGTGGAAGAGAAAAGTTATTAGGATATGGGGGAAATGGATTTGTTCTTTGGCAGCAGTTTGGCCCAATAGCATACACTAAATACGATTCAGCAGCTGCAGACCAGTCCTCTAGGCAGGCAGACACCACACACGAACCAGCAGCTACAGTCCAGTCCTTCCAGCAAGCAGACACCAGCAGCTGTAGCTCAATCTTGAAGAAAACGCCAGGCTCGCCAACCGGCCTGAGGTGAGGCTTCTAAAGGAACCTGAAGAGCAGTTCTTGGGCAAGTTTCTCTCAAGGGCGGTGTTACCACAAGTTGAGCTCAGCAATGCTACCTAAGATAAACCAATGTATGCTCATCCCTAGGGATGAGCCCTCTAATTGACTGATATAAAGAGGCCAGCCCTAAAAGCATATGAACAGCAACAAACGAACTCAGCAGGCTGTTTTTTATAGATAGATAGATAGATAGATAGATAGATAGATAGATAGATAGATAGATAGATTTGTGTGTGTGTGTGTGTGTGTGTGTGTGTGTGTGTGTGTGTGTTTAACAATAATAAAGATCCTACCTCTTGACAGGGTGTAGGAGAGCTGGACCCACCATTCACAGGCTGCAGCACTCAGGAGAGCAGGCCTGAACTTCACCTCACCTTACCTGGGCAACAAGGTAGAGCTGGCCCTGCCCCTCACCTGGGCAAAGCTGGCCCTGGTGGTGTGAGCAAAGGAGATCTGGCATGCTGACCAACTCAGCTACCACCCAGGCCAAGATCCAGGGCTTTGAGCTGGATCCATCCTAACATCTACCCCATTTATGATCTGCTGAAGTACATGAAAGGCCGATTCTGCAGACCCAAAGCTGCAGGATGTACATGCCACAGGGCAACAACATGATATCCAGTGAGGACCCAGTATTGAAAATATAGCAGAAGGCAGAGGCCTCCACACAGACCAGTGACTTATTGCAGTGAACATTTGTAAGTAAAACTGTTTGGGCAAAAAGATATACTGTGTGACATACCACAGCTTCCACAGAGAGATATTTGGGGGGGGGCGTTGAATATGCTTGGCTCAGGGAGTAGCACTATGTGGAGGTGTGACCTTGTTGGAGTAAGTGTGGCATTGTTGGAGGAAGTGTGTCACTGTGGATGTGGGCTTTAAGACCCTCGTCCTAGTGGCCTTCGGAACAAGATGAAGAATTCTTCAGCTCCTCCAGCACCAAGCATGGATGCCTTGATGATAATGCATTCATTAACCACTGAACCTGTAAGGCAGCCCCAATTAAATGTTGTCCTTTATAAGAGTTGCCTTGGTCATCATGTCTCTTCACAGCAATGGAAATCCTAACTAAGATGGGGCAGGTGTTGTTTTTATGATTTGTTTCTTTTGGAGGGAAGGTTGCAAGAAAAGAGAGAAGATATGAGGGGACAGGAACATGAGTAGGATCAGGGTGCATGATAGAAAATTCGCAAAAAAATAATAAAAAGGGGCTGGAGAGATGACTCAGTGGTTAAGAACACTGACTGCTCTTCCAGAGGTCCTAAGTTCAATTCCCAGCAACCACATCTGTAATGGAGATCTGATATCCTCTTCTGGTGTGTCTGAAGACAGTGACAGTGTACCCACATACATGAAATAAATACGTCTTTAAAAAAATCAATAAAAAGTTAAAAAATAATAAAAGTACATGAATTTGAGTGGAAGTGGGAACATGGAAAAGATTGAAGGGAGGAGAAGGAGTGAGGAAATAATGTAAATATATCATACACATATTATATATCATATCATATATCATATATATCATATATTACATATATAATTTTAAATTAACTTATAATCCAGGTGTGGTGGCACATGCCTTTTTATCCCATCACTAGGGAAGCAGAGACAGGTAGATCTTTGTAGGTTTAGGGCTAGCCTGGTCTACATACCAAGGTTCAGGACAAGCAGGACTACATAGAGACCTTGTCTCAAAAAAATATTAATTTAGTAAACAACAAAAAAATAAAACTCTGCTTTTCTTATATATCAAACCAAGTACATTTTTGAAAGATGCATTTGTGTTGAGTGCTATGTGAATTATCTGTTCCTTTTCCATTGGCCTATTGGGTTTTATTGCTTTCTAGAAGCTTGTAATTAAAAGAAAACTCTTTACATGTAAATTGGTTCGTGAGTATAGATTATGTAGCTTGCTTTTCAAAAATTTTTCTTCTCTTTTGACTTTCAATCATGATTAATTTTATTTTCTTTGGTTTGTGTATTTACACATACTCTCACTCTATAGCTCAGGCTAACCTTAAAATTGCTATGTAGCTCACACTGGTCTGTAACTCATGGCAATCCTCCTGCTTGAGCTTCTGGAGTGCTGGGAATACCGAATGAAGTGCCACACTGAACTGCTCTGATATAAATAAAAGGCAGTAAGGAAGGCTTTATGTAAGGACTGGTTGTCATGGGATTTTTCAGTCTAAAGTCTAACAGAACGAGCTTTGTTCTGAATACAAGGAAAAGAGGAAACTTCCAGCCAAGAAACAGCTGTGGGAAAGAGTGTGCAAACAGAAATTAGCCAGAGATGATATCTGCTGAAGGCAGGTCAGAGTGATGAGCTATGGCCTGGTGAATGGAGTCTGGTAAGGGAACATGATCAACCAGGGATGGATCAGGTGGGATGGGGAATTCTGCTAACTGAGGATTCCTGCTAAACTTTGGCCATGTGTGATATTCACAGAAGTCCATAGTTCTCAGCATAGATGATCTTCAAGGGGCTGAAATTTGATCAAGAATCTTAGACCAAGTGTCTCTGTGGAGATGAAACCCTCTAGAGATATGGCCTGATCATCATTGCCAGGCAGAACAGTGACAGTACAAGAACTGTCCACTGGAGCTAGTCAGCACTGTATAAAGACAAGAAGGAGAACAACTATGGAAAGAATTTCTAATCTGAGCAAGCCCATGCAGAAGACACACAATCCAGGTATTTTATTTACAAGTCATATGTCTAGCTTGGGCAGGTTAGAGCTGTACTAACTTATTACCCAGCTATGAAGTCCCTTGTTACTTGCCATTTCTCCAGGTCGCTTAGTGGTCATGGCCCATCTCCTCTCGTGGAAGCCTCCTCCACCTTCATCTTCTTTCTTCCTCTTTTCCCTCTACCTGGAATCCCCTCATTCAAACCTCAAATCTCACCTTTCTACCTTCACTGCTCAGTCACAGGCTCTAGCCTTTTATTGACCAGTTGATTTGAGGAACAAGGTTCACATGGCATTATTTGGTGTATGTAAGGATCTGCTCCTTGGGAGCAACCATGTCTTGAGGAGCCAGTATTTAGCATCAGAATACAAACATCAGACCAACCCAGTACAAAGAACAAAGATATTTAAATAAGGAAGCGGCCCAAACAGGAGGGTGTGGGGTTTGCAACAAAGCTATACTAGATTGGAGAGTTGGGCCTAAGTACTACAGAAACATAAGTCTTACCTAAGTAACAGCAGTGAACAAAAAAGGGTATATAAACCCACTGCCCAACTCAGGTCCACGGGAAATGTAAAATCTCATCTTCGGGGAAGAGCTGGGTTTCAGTTAAGGCAGGAGGTAGAGGAAGCCTTGAGAAGGAAGAAGACTTGGCACAGCATGAAATAGGATTGGGTCTGTAAAAAATGACAGGTGGAACAAGGTGGGTGGGCAGAATCAGGGAAGATAAACTCAATCGAGAGTTATAGAGAGAGATTCCAGTGATGGTGTGTGACTTTCGTCAGTCTTCCTGAATGACCCAGCCATCTGAGCCCACAGATCTCTGAAGTGCCAGGGTGTCACCCAAGGAGGTGGGGGAGGCTCCTACCTCCAGAAGAGTTACAGTCAGCCCCCACCATGGGGGTTTCAAGGAAAGCTGTGAGTTTAGAACTGACAATTTGGTGCATGTGCACCAACCGGAAGCTTGGGAACAGTGTGTGCCTTGTGTTTCTTGTGAAGTTTTAGGTGGATAATGGCAGGAATCAAACTACTTGGCTGTCCTACTGCACAAAATTTACTATGAGCACTAGATTCACATGGTGGTTGAGTATCTCCTATTCATTTATCCATCGATGTAACCGTATACACTACCACTGACCTATTGATCCATTTACCTCTATTTAAATCCAGAAATCATTTGTTCTGAGCTAAAATTCTTTAAACATTCTTAAGATATTAGTGATTCCTGACTGGCCTTCTATGATCTCATTTTCACAAAACTAAGTCTAACCAGAAGCATAAAAAAGTTTATCTATTCCCATCTCTAAAGACAAAGATTATACCTTGTCCATTTTTGTTTTTCACAACTGTGCGTGTGTGTTCCTGATTACTTTACACCTTTCTTTCTTTTTTCTTTTCTTTCTTTTCTTTCTTTCTTTCTGTCTGTCTGTCTGTCTGTCTGTCTTGTTTTGGGCCACGCTCGCTCTCTGGCTAAGCAGTGGGTTCTAGGGATCCTCTTGCTTCCTCTTGCTCAGCATTGGCATTACATTTGACCAGCTTTTTATATGGGTGCTGGGGCTCAGAATGCAGACCATCAACACTTTCCTGACCAAGCCGTCTCCACAGCCTCTTAACACCTTCATATTCACTTTTTTAACATAAAGGGAGGATTAAAAACAAAAAACAAAAATCAACAATACTTTTCTTTCCCCGTCAAGTAGTAAAGACTACAGGCGGACATATTTCAGATATATTTATAATTTCTGTAGGGTCAGAGTCCCTTCAACACTGATGAAAGCTATAGGATTCACAGAAAGAAAAAAATCCTAAGGGAGACCTGGGGGAGTATATCAGCTGGCACTGTGCAGAGTGCTCATACTAAGGCCTAGGTTCAAGCTCAGCACCACCTAAAATGGTGGGAGAAGGACAAGCACATGCCTGTAATCCTAGCACTTGAAAGGTGGAGGCAGGAGGATTGAAAGGTTCAAGACCGAGTCCTGGAGAGGAGAGTCAAGATGGTAGCGGCCACAGGCATCCAAGGGACCTTACCTGAGAGACCTCAGAGATGCTCCAAGGAGCCTGAGAGACCCACAGAGGATTTGAGGGGAGGATTTGAGGGGAGATGCAGCAGTGTAGGATACATCTGCAGAATGCACAGTATCTTAGGAAAAACAAGGAGGAGGAGGGGGGAGAAAGAGGAGGAGGAGAAGGAGGAAAGGAAGAGGAAGAGGAAGAAGAAGAAGAAGAAGAAGAAGAAGAAGAAGAAGAAGAAGAAGAAGAAGAAGAAGACAAGTTTGTTTTATGGGAAGATTCTTTTAAAGTGGTCTCATAATATTGGGGAACAAAAGACAGCAAAGGGAGTCAGAGCCACACACACAGAGATGAAACTAAAAATGGACAGATAAGTATGCTGCAGTTGCAGCAGACAAAGAAGATGTTGTTGCTGAGTAGAACCAATCCTTGCCCACCAGGAGGCTCAGCTCCTTAGACAGTCAACAGCGTGGAGCTGCCACGGCTGCTACAGCTCCTCCTGCTCACCCTGTTGTGGGGATGGTCATGCATGGGGAGCCAGCAGGGCAGCTGGTGCCAAGGGTAGACGGTGTGCAGCAGCCTGGAGCTCACACAGATCCTACCCCTTAAGCACTGCCCAGTCGAAAGATTACCCAGACTCTGCACAACAGCAGGATATCCTAGGTGAGTCTCAGCAATAGTCCAGTATTTATGGTGCTTCAAAACCCAGAAGCCTTGAACCAGACCAATGATAATGCAATAAGTATTTGTAGGCAAAGCTATTTGGGCAAATATATAAATATATTTTTATATAATATGTAAAAATATTTTGTTTATATAATAATATATCAAATATATTCATTACATTATCTATTAATATATTATTATATAACAGTAACACACACACACATATATATAGCCCTGGGCTTGTATTTTGATGGTAATTCCACTCCTGAGAGGGTCTGCAGACCAGGAGTTAATCATGCATGTGAACTTTCTCCCCACCTTAACTTTTCAAATAAAGTCTAGAACCAATGATTGCTCAGTGATAGCAGGAGAAAGGAGAAGGAGCAGAGAGGTTTGGGGGGAGGAGAAAAGGATTGACAAGAAGGGGGAGGATCAATGGAGGATCAACAGAAGAGGAGGGAGAGAAGCTTGTGGCCTGGAGAAACCGCAAGTTATATGGGATAACATAGATGGGAATAGAGTAGTGTAGTGGGAGATCTGCCCAATCTAGGTGTATAGCTTGTATTGATATTGAGTTCAGATTTCTTTTATCGGGTAATTGGATTGGAAAAATATCTATATTTATATCTATATATTGTGATACACAATAGTTTGCAATGCCACTTTGATGGATGAAGGTGCAATGAAGATGAGGGAAAGCTGGTGGGACAGATTTGTGTTTCCAAGTAGGGCCAAAGAGCGGGGTGGTGTGCAGCAACATGCAGCTCATGACACTCTGCCCCAGAAACACTGCCCAGCTACAAGATCACCTGGCTTTGAACATCAAGGTATCTGAGATAAAGAATGGTTCATTTTCTAAATTAAGCTTCCCCAAAAGACTTCCATAACCCCTGCTACCACCCAAGACCATATTGGTGTCTGTGATCCATGCTGTGACCTGAAGCATGTAGATGTCCTTAGTCCGGGCTGCCTTCAGGGGCCTTGATGCTATTCATGGTCAGGGTTGCCACTGGAAGCCATGTTAATATCTAGGGTCTGCAATGCTGCTGGAGGCTGGTGCCTGTGCTAAGTGCTGCCTTGGAAGACCATGCTGATGTCCATGATCTGTGCTTTGGTCTGAAGCTGTGTTAATGTCCCTGGTCCTTGCTGCCACCAGAAGCTGTCCATGATCCATGCTACTGCCGGTGGTTATGGGCAAGGAAGCTTCTTTTGCAGAGATATCAATGACTACAGACTCATGATAGAGAATGAGAGACAATTAAGGCTCTGTGACAACCTCCCCCCTACCCCCACCCACCCAAAACAGAAACAATACAGACAGGAAGCTACTGAAGAGAATCCTTAAAAATTGTGATAACGATGGTGAAGTGCAGCTCTTCATAGTTGATGACTTCTGGGAAGAAAAGGGGGATTGGGAGATGACTCAGTAATCTTTAAGGGCCTGGCCATTGGGAGTTTGACCGTGCTCCAATGAGTATACTGGCAACACAAATTGGACTTGGTGTATTTTTTTCTTTTGGGGGAAAGGGCACAAGGATAGGAAGGTGAACCTGGGAGGAATGAGAAGCTAGTGAGATCAGGGTACATTGTACGAAATTCCCAAATAATCAATAAAAATATTGTTGGGAAAAAAATTCACAGTCATCCTTAACTAAAAAGTGCATTCTAGGCCTATCAGACACTGCATACATAAGACAACTGAAGGAGATCAAGGAAATACAAATTAGAAAGGAAGAAGTCAAAGTATCATTATTTACAGGTGATATGCTCATATACCCCAGGGAACTTCTACTGTTTTTTTTTTTTTAATTTAATTTTATTTTATTTTTTTAATTTACATTCCAAATCACTTCCCCTTTCCCGTTTCCTCCCTCCCCGAAAGTCCCATAAGCCCCCTTCCCTCCCTCTTTTCTCCGTTCAACCCCCTCTCATTACTCTGTCCTGGCGTTCCCCTACATCCAGTCTTTCCAGGACCAGGGGTCTCTCCTTCCATCTTTTTAGAAATCTATTGATATGCTGATTGTGTCTAGGGTATTCTGAGATTCTGGGTCAATATCCCCTTATCAGTGACTTCATACCATGTGTGATCTTTTGTGATTGGGTTACCTCACTAAGGATGATATTTTCAAGTTCTGACCATTTGCCTAGGAATTTCGTGAATTCATTGTTTTTAATTGCAGAGTAGTATTCCATTGTGTAAATATACCACATCTTCTGAATCCATTCCTCCGT
This sequence comes from Tokudaia tokunoshimensis, assembly GCA_036184795.1. NCBI lineage: Eukaryota > Metazoa > Chordata > Mammalia > Rodentia > Muridae > Tokudaia > Tokudaia tokunoshimensis. The sequence goes on along the minus strand of BTHU01000005.1, from coordinate 9,689,595 downwards.
TGAGGGACATCTGGGTTCTTTCCAGCTTCTGGCTATTATAAATAAGGCTGCTAGGAACTTCTACTGTTGATAAACATCTTCAGCAAAGTAGCTGGACACAAGAGTAACTAAAATAAATAAATAAATAAATAAGTAAATAAATGTCCATAGCCTTCATACATACAAATGACTAACAGTCTGAGAAATAAATCAGGGAAACAATACCCTTCACAATAGACACAAAAAAAAATAAACTATCGCATGGTAACACTAACCAAGCAAATGAAAGACACATATGAGAAAAACTTCAAGTCTTTGAAGAAAGACATTGAAGAAGATATTAGAAGATGGGAAGATTTTCCCATGCTAATGGATCAGTAGATTAACGTAGTAAAAATGATCACCCTGGGCTGGAGAGATGGCTCAGTGGTTAAGAGCACTGACTGCTCTTCCAAAGGTCCTGAGTTCAAATCCCAGCAACCACATGGTGGCTCATGACCATCTGTAATGAGATCTGATGCCCTCTTCTTTGTGTGTCTAAAGGCATCTACAGTGTACTTACATTTAATAATAAAATAAATCTTTAAAAAAAATGATCATCCTACCAAAAGCAATCTACCATCCAATCAAAAGCAAAAGATTCAATGCAATCACCATCAAAATTCTAACCCAATTCTTTACAGATCTTGAAAGAAAATACTCAACTTCATATAAAAAAAAAATCCATCACCACCACCACCAACAACAACCCCAGGATAGCTAAAACAATCCTGTACAATAAACGAACTTCTAGAGGTATCACCATCCCTGATTTCCAGCAGTACTATAGAGTAATAGTAATAAAAACTGCAAGGGATTGGCATAAAGACAGACAGATTGATCAGTGGAATTGAGTCAGACACAGACTAAATCTACATACCTACAGATATATAATTTTTGATAACAAAGCCAGAAATAGACAATGGAAAAAAGAAAGCATCTTAAACAAACAGTGTTGGTCTAACTGGATGTCTGCATATAGAATAATGCAAATAGATCCATGTTTATCACTCTGCACAAAACTCAAGCCTACATGGATCAAAGACACTGAGCCTGATAGAAGAGAAGGTGGGGAACAGCCTTGGAATTTAGTTGGAACTGGCTGTAAGTTCAACTTAGATCCTCCCCAGAGGCACAGCACTTTTATCTCTTCATCTGAGAGGAAGCCAAGTCAAACACAGAAACTGTTTTCACTGAATGAGCTTTAACTCTCAGCACTGAACAACGTGTACTTAATAACTGAAATAGTGATCTCTAAAATATGTTTGGGGAGAGTATTCTAATCAATTCTCAAAGTACACATTCCTTTTCTTAAAAATAATATATATGTATACATATTAATAACACACACAAATTATATAAATGTATGTATGTGTGTATATATATATATATATATATATATATATATATATATATATATATTTATGCCAAATGCTGCCCTCTCCTGGTCCCCCCTGAGACTCACTCCCCCATTCCCCTTCCCCTTCTCTGAGAGAGTGGGGCTGCTGTGTAGACACACATTTCACCTCGCTGGGGCTGTGCTCTCAGCGGAGGCAAGAGCTCAGTCTAAGACAGCCTTAGCCTGTGTTTCTCCAGGTGAAAAACAGTGGAGGCTGTAGTTCTCAGACTCCTGTGCACCTAGACACCACTGGGAACACCGAGGAGTTGAGAACTGGACCCTGCTGGTCAGTGATGAGCCTGGGACAGGGCAGAATCTGGCTTACCTCCGAGTGAGTGTCATGAGTTCAGGGGCCTTCTATGGTAGACTTAGGCACAGCTCTGTATGATGAAGGCCTCCCCCTGCGGCAGTCCTTGATGAAGGAGACAATCCTCGCTTGCCCAAACTGCTATATTCATGACGGATGAAAATGCTTAGTCTTACTCAGGGTGAACCGAAGACTACATACCTTTTTGAAGGAAGGATGCTCAGGAAGGAGAGCTCATTGGCTAAACTGTTGGGGCCTATCTAGATACCTCATTAGCATGGTAACTCTAGGTTCTATGTTATGTGACCAGTTGTCAAGGCACTCTTAGTGGGGTGTTGTGGTCATGTGCTCCAGGACAGGAACCTGGTCAGGATCTAGTTCAAACTCCTGCTGTTCTCAATTATGAAATTTACCAGGGTTCTGAACTTTCTACTACTACCTTACCAGTTCTTCTGTCTGGTGGCATAGTCCACTGCCACACAGACTGCCCCTGGGTATCCCCCAACCTTATAGCATCAAGTCTCTGCAGGATTAGGCATATCCTCTCACACTGAGGTCAGACAAGGTTTCCCTGTTGTGGAAGGGATTCCACAGTCAGGCTTTAGGGTTAGCCCCCATTACAGTTGTTGGAGGACCCACATGGAGACTAAGCTACATGTCTGCTACATATGTGTGGGGGTGGGGTAGAGGGGTACTGCAGCCCGTGTATGCTCTTTGGTTGGTGGCTCAGTCTCTGAGTACACATTTCTTAATACCAACATTTTTATTCCAGCAAGTAGAATAAAGTAACTTGATTTATTTTATTAAGAACATTCCTAAAATTCAGCTTATAAATAAGTCTTCTCCTCTTCCTCCTCCTCCTCCTCCTCCTCCTCCTCCTCCTCCTCCTCCTCCTCCTCCTCCTCCTCCTCCTCCTCCTTCTTCTTCTTCTTCTTCTTCTTCTTCTTCTTCTTCTTCTTCTTCTTCTTCTTCTTCTTCTTTTTGTTTTAAAACAAGGTCACATTTAATCCAGGCTGGCCTTAAACTCACTATGTAACTACAAATGACTCTTATGGTGGTTTGAATGGGAATGGCCCCCATGGACTCGTATGTTTGAATGCTTGGTCATTATATTTGACAAGTGAGGTGTGACCTTGTTGGAGTAGGCGTGGCTATGTTGAAGGAAATGTGTCACTGGGAGTGGGGCTTCGAGGTTTCAACTGCTAAAGCCAGGCCCAGTGTCTCTCTCTTCCTTCTTCCTTCAGATCCAGATGTAGAAATCTCAGCTACCATGTCTGCCAGTGGCACTCTATGCTCCCTTCTATGATGAAAATGGACTAAACCTCTGAAATTGTAAACCAGCCCCAACTAAACGTTTTCCATTATAAGAGTTATAGTGCTCATGATGTCTCTTCTCAGCAATAGAGCACTGATTAAGACAACCCTGAAGTTCTAATCCTCCTGAATCCACATCCCAAGTTTGGTATTATAAGTGTGTGCTACAACAGTTTACATGTGTGCAAGTGTACACCTGCCAAGCTGTACGTGTAAGGGTCAGAGGGTCCCTTGTGGGAGTCAGTTTTCTTCTGTCACCATGTGAGTCCCAAGGATCAAATTCAGGTTGTCAGGCACGGCGGCAAGTGCTGCTGTGCCGTCCCATGGCCCAGAATAAAAGGGTCAAATGGAGTCATAAAATTCATATTTTTTACCCTAATTATGCAAAAGAAAAATTTTCTCTCTTCTTTCTTTTTTTCCTTCTATTTTTTGTTGTTGTTGCTTTTGTTTTAAAATATGTCTCTGCTGGAGAGATGGTGCAGCAGTTAAGAGCTCTAGCTGACTGCTCTTCCAGAGGGCCCAGATATCCCAGCACCCACTTGGCAGCTCACAACTGTCTATAACCCTAGTTCCAGGGGATCCGTCACCCTCACACAGGCATACATGCAGGAAAATCACCAAAGCAAATAAGATAAAAATAAATAAATCATTTAGAGACATAGGTCTTCCTGTGTATCTCTGGCTGGAGCTCCCTGGGGCTCAGTCCAGCCCTGAGCTTCCTAAATCCTGCGAAAACAGGCTCGTGCCATATCTGGCTCTCTTCAAGTGACCTCAATTTCAGTTTTGTCCTTGTGACACTAAGAACAAAGGAAATGTTTGTCCAAACTGTTATAATTTGTCTACAGTAAGCATATGAACCTAATAGTGAAAAGGGCTCCAAATTAGACACAAGCTGCAGTACAAACCACACGGTTTCCACTTCCGTCACTCAGCAGACACTCTCTGTGGATGACCTTGCGTAGCATCTGGTCGTTGAGAAAAAGCCAGCTTCACACAGTTCAAGAGGGGAAAAAATTCACTTTGGCTCTTTTAATTAAATAAATAATAGCTGGAGAAGAAAAAATTCTCAAAACTAAATTTTTAAAGTAAGTTGCAAAATTCCTTAAAACTTAAAACTTAAGGTTACTGCACTAATTGCTTTTCTGTTGCTATGATAAAGCACAATGGCCAAGGCAGCTTATAGAAGGAAGGGTTTATTTAAGGCTTACAGTTCCAGGGTATGGGAGTCCATCACTGTCATGGCAGGGAGCATGGCAACAGGCAGGCAGGCATGGCACAGGAGTGGCTGCTGGGAGCTCACACCCAAATTCACAAGCAGGAAGCAGAGATCATACTTGGAATGACATAAGTCTTTTGAAACCTCAAATTCCACCACCAGTGACACACATCCACCAACAAGATCATAGCTCCCAATTGTTGCCAAACAGTTTCACCAATTGAAGATCAAGAATTTAAACATACAAGCCTATGGGACCATTCTCATTCAAACTACCACCAGTTATTTTTATTAATTTACATGTATGTTTATTTTGCCTGCATATATGTCTGTATATCACATGAGTGCCTCCCAAAGCCATGGGGTCAGATCCCCTACAACTGGAGTTATAGATAGCTGTGGCCCATCATGGGGGTGCAACCAGTGCTCTTAACTACTAAGCTATCTCTCCTGTCCCTGGACCATAACATTTTCAAAGAACCACATACAGAACTAAGTCCTATACACAGAACACTACCTGAACTTCTTTTAATGTTTAAATTCAAATCCACCATATATAACCCATTTATTTCCAGAAAGCCCATTTTTTATAGGATAAAGTGTATTTCATTTACACAGAGGAGAATATAGGGCAGTGGTGGCACACGCCTTTAATTCCAGCACTTGGGAGGCAGAGGCAGGCGGATTTCTGAGTTCGAGGCCAGTCTGGTCTACAGAGTGAGTTCCAGGACAGCCAGAGCTACACAGAGAAACCCTGTCTCGAAAAACTGAAAAAAAAAAAAAGAGAGAGAGAGAAAATGTAGCTCACCTCTAGCTGAGGTTCAACTGGCATTTGATAGCTGCTGGTAAAAGAGGCAATTTCCTTCAATGCTGTGTAATGTGTATATCAACCACACTCTAGAGTAGGCCCTATACTTGAGAGAAGTGTGTCAACACAAACAGAACTCAATTGAGGGAGGAAGGGAGGGAGGGAGGGAGAAAGGGAGGAAGGTAGATGTGCCCTACTACCCTAGGTTTAAAATATATTTTGTTCTCCCAAATATCAGCTGTTTTTTTGTTATCAGTCAAGGGCATTGTATCTTTAACTAAAATAAAGGAATACTGTAGACAACAGAGATTCCAGTTAAAATAAATAAAGAGCAGCACATGTTTCTGTTTACACATGAGAGAAATGCCTAATATGTAAAAAGAAATGAACACACATGTTTCTACAGTAAAAGCATAGAGACTTAAATGCCTTAAGCACACTTGACAAAACCTCACCAGAAAAATTCTTCAAAGTGTCTCTTAGGTGACACAGAAACTTTTCTCCATTGATTTAGATATTTTTTTATTGACTTTTTGCTCTTCAAATTCTCTCCCAAAAAGGAGTAAGATTTTTGAATTTGTAAACAACACAATTTCAAGCATATTTACTATCCTGGTAGGAATCTCATTTTTTCTGCTCCTCATGAACAGTTGGGCTACCGGAGGCATCAGCACGGAGTGCTTCTGTTCCCCCGTTTAAAGCAGGCTCAGCAGGCTCCTGGGGTTCCTGAGCCCTGGATCTCACAGCATGGGCTGCATAGTTAAGGCTGGTATTTTGACTCCAATGCCAGAAACCTGAGAAAGGATTATAGACCATTCCTGCCACAGTTTCAACCGACAGACCATCTGGAAAAAAAAATAAAAAAACTTGGATTCAATAAACATTTACCATTCAAACCACAAGAATACACAGTCACTCTTCATATTAACATAAAGTAACAACTTAATGAACAAAAGTGCTTTGCAGTCATGTTTGATCATACTTAACTGCAGGTGAGAATACACACTCCAAAGCAGAGGACTGGGTCACACCCCAGCTCTGACTACTGTATGCTGCCCCTTTCTGAATATCACATAGAGATCATGTGTTCTAGAGCACTGGAATTAGAGATCTGTCTAAAGTAGTTCAGTGCTTAGAATTCTCTTAAGTTCTCAACAAATGTTAGCTGTCACTTGAGAATATCTGTCAATAAGAAATTGTCTCCATAAGGTATCATTTTTGGCTTGTATTCTCTTTTATTTGTTGAGACAGGGCCTCACCTTGTTTAAGACTGGCTTTATTTTGTTTTTTTATTAATTTATTCACTTATTCACTTTACATCAGGTAGCAGCTCCCCTCTCTCCTCTCCTCCCAACCCCACCCTCACAAATCCCTCCCCCCCATTACCCTCTTGGGTACCACTCGACTCTGGGACATCAAAGATTGGCTTTATTTAATATAGGGTTTCTGCATAACCCAGGCTAGCCTTAAAACTCCAGTCCTTCTGGTACATCCTTTTAAGTGTTGTGATTACAAGCATACATCACTACGCTCAGCTTCAAAAAGATTCTTTAGAGTATCTTTTTCCCTATTCTATGTTCATCAAAGATACAGGCATCTCTAAAAGCCACCACAAAGCTTTAAACTGACAGTAGCTTATGGAAAATATTTTGCTGATGCACTGTTGTCAACAAAAGCATGGAAAGTGGTATCTAAGTACCCAACAAGACCTCCAAAATGTCAAATGAGTGAACAAAGAAACATCCCTTAACAGATTTCAAATCATTTACTATCTCAAAGCATGGTAAGACACTGTAGAGGATTAAAATGAGCTTATGGGCCAGGAGAGAGTGAAGAAATGTGAAAACTGCATGCAACCATACTTAGATAATACTTGACGGCAGGTTTACATACATACTCCAAAGCAGATTTCTGTGTTCAAATACCAACTCTGATATCTGCTGTAGTGAGTCTAAGTCACTTATGTAGGTTCCAGAAATACATAAGAAATGATATGGAAGTTAAAATACATCTGAGTATAGAAGAGTCAGGAAAAGTCATAAGATACATTGAGATAAGCAGGGCTCACTGAATATGTGGAATATACCCTGTCACCCATCCTTAAACAATGAAGACTAAATTATCCAGGAAAGGGTTTAGTGTTCATTGCTCAAGGCTAAGTGAAAGTCAGAGTGGTATCTACTTCATAACTACAGTTTCAAAGAATTTAAGACACAGTTAAAGAAAGGAAACTAGGGCTGGAAAGATGGCTCAGTGGTTAAGAGCACTGACTGCTCTTCCAGAGGTCCTGAGTTCAAATCCCAGCAACCACATGGTGGCTCACAACCATCTGTAATGGGATCTGATGCCCTCTTCTGGTGTGTCTGAAGACTGGTACAGTGTACTCATACACATAAAATAAAAAAATAAATCTTTAAAAGGAAAGAAAACTAACATCTGAAAAAAAGAAAATAATAATCTGCTTAAATAAATTCTAGATTATGCAATTAATAATTATACATGTATGATAGGTTCAGATAGGCCTCAACAACTAGAAAACAATTTTAGCACTTACTTGGTTCCAAGATACTCTCTAGCTTTTCAGGTGAAACGAACTTCTCCCACGTGTGAGTGCCTTTTGGAACAATGCCTGCAATTTTCTCTGCGAAGACAATTCCCAAGGCATAGGACAGCTGTGTTTTGTTTATTGTAGTAATGAATAGAGAGCCACCAGGCTAAAAGGAAGACATGTATATACAAGTAAAAAGAGTGGAAGTGAAGTATAAAAGTTAGGAGCAACTGGTAGGTAAATGCTTGCTTCCACACTCTCCTGCTTTCTGAATGAATAAAGTGCATTTAAGATTCATAAGTAGCTATAAAACATAATTACCAAGATAGCATTTTTCTCTCTTGGGAAGATCTGTTATTATAGGCAATCTAATACAGACACAGTCACTAAATCTATACATCAAGCATAGCTTTCAACTCAAAATTTTCTTATTGCTATATATTTATATATATATTTATGTATATATATTCTTTTGTATGTATTAATACTTTATCTGGGTTAATACATGTCTATATTTATACTTCCTTTTCTATTGTTGAAAGATTTTTTGCATATATTTTTCTCTTTTCTTTCTTGTTGTTATTATTATTATTATTATTTTATTATTTTGGTTTTTCAACACAAAAGTTTCACTGTGTAGTCCTGGGTGAACTCACTCTGTAGACCAAGGTGGCCTCAAACTCAGAGAGCTCAGCTTCTGCCTCCTGAGCACTGGGATTAAAGGTTTGCACCACCACTGTTCAGCTAAGACAATATATTCTTATTACTGTTTTTCCACCTCCTAGGTCCTCCACACCTTCCTTCCAATCTGGGTCCACACCCTTTCTGTCTCTTGTTCAAAAACAAAAAGGCATCTCAGGAGTAAAAATAAAATAAAATAATAAACAAATAATCAGAATATGTCAACAGCCAGCCAAGAAAAGGAGCCTAAAAAAAGCACAAGAAACACATATAGACACAGAAAAACATATGTTTGAACATACAGGAATCCCACAAAAACCAAAGCTGGAAGCCATAATATATATGCAAAAGACTTGTAACGTTAAATAAAAAATGCCCTGAGGCGAAGAACCGCCAAAGATGCCATTGAGTTTTTTTGTGTTGGTCAGCTCATGAGGGGTATGGGCCTACTTCTAAGAGTGGCTTGAAAAAGAAAAGAAAAAAAAAGAAAAGAAAGGAAAAGAAAGAGGGAGGGAGAGAGGAAAGAAAGAGAAAGAAAGAAAGAAAGAAAGATAGAAAGAAAGAAAGAAAGAAAGAAAGAAAGAAAGAAAGAAAGAAAGAAAGAAAGAAAGAAAGAAAGAAAGAAAGAAAGAAAGAAAGAAAGAGAAAGAAAGGACGAACTAATGAACAGTGTGGTTTGTTTCCTCAGTGAGACTGCCACCTTGGAGAAAACTAATTTTTCACTTGTGAGTGGCTGTCAGTTGGAGACAGCTTCTGGGTTAAGAATGGGAGTGTGTCCTCTTCTTTCCGCTTTAGGATTCCATCTGGTGCGGACCTATGCAGGCCCTGTGCTCACTGCCAGTCTGGGTGAGTCTTCAGTATTTTCTCTCATTTCTGCCAAATGTGCTTGGTACAGCATTTACCTCTACACCCTGTGCTAAGGAGCATTACCAACAAATAATTTCTGACAAAAATATTCATAAGGTTTAAGCATTTTATATTTTGATTTATGTAAAGATTTTGAAGGGATCAAGATAAACTCTTAGATGAAAGCAAAAGGTATAAAAATGTCGAAGATAGAGGTGACTAAGGAGACATTGCAATTCCATGCAATGCAGAAGTCTAGGTTGGATACATAATGGAAAAATAAAGTGGAGACACTGGCGAGTCTTAGCATGCTCTCCATGCAAACTAAGGCAATGGCAGTACTCATGTCTAGTCTTTACATATGTACCAGGGACTACGCATGGGAAAAGGACAGAAGAGGCAAGTGAGGGGTTTGGGACACAGAACTGAAGTCAGTAAGTGTTTTCAGGGAATACAGTGAAGGCTGGGCATTTGAGAGGAAGTGTCCCCTTCAACTTGGGGCACTACATACCTAGCTTAACACATCTTAGTTTCTGTCCATATGTGAGCTGTTAATATAAAGGGAAAACAGGTGAATGCAAGCCATTCTGTATTTGCAATTCTTCCATAAATCTACAATTATTTTAATAGAGAGCTTTCTGACTTTCAGCCAGGGAATCAGGTAGGCTAACTGCAGATCTTCACCTCTCCTGCTCCTCCAAATCCAATCCCCCCCAGCTCATCCCTGGCTCTGCAGCAGAACACCTGCTCCTGTCTCCCTTCCCTCCGTATCCCCATCTCCAGTGGATCACACATATTTTCCTCTTATCTCCCTACCCCACTCACTGCATCTCCTGGGACGTTCGGCCAGCAAAGCAGGTAGGCCAACTGCAGATCTCCACCTCTCCCTCCTTCCTTCCAAGTCTCATCCCCCCAGCTCTGAAGCATCAGAGCTGCTGTGGTCTCAGTTCACTCTCTACCTCAGTCCCAAGGAATAAGCAGATGCTGGGGGATCATCCTGCTTCCTCCCTCCTGTGGACCCCATACTCTACCACACACACTCCCAGCTCATTCCCATGTCTATGTGTCAGCTTTTAATACTTACAAACGCATTTCACCTGGACCCCAGTGACCACACCTATCGGGATCCCAGGAGAATTTCCTACCAGGCAACACATAGCCACCACACTTGCATAAGAACCAGAGAGGAAACAAACCAAGGAACAAAACACTCACCCAACAAAGATAAGAACAGACATCAGCACCTAGAATTACAACCTTCCAATTCCACATACTTAGGTGCTAGTATAAAAACACAACCAATAACATCCAGAACAATACGTCTCTACTAGGGCCCAGCAACCCTAACTCAGAAGGTGATGAGTATTTTAACATAATTGAAGCACAAGAAAAAACCTTAGGCTAGCCTGTATGGATATAACAGAGGACCATGAAGAGAAAAATAAATACATTTCTTAGCACAATCTATGACTACACAAACAGTGGAAGGAAGTGAATAAAACAATTCAAAACCTGAAATTGGAATTATAAAAAAAAAAAAAAACCCAAATGGAGGTAAATCTGCAAATGACAAATTTAGGAACTCAAACAGGAACCACAGAGACAAGCCTCACCAACACAACCCAAGAAATGGAAGAGAGAATCTCATGTATTGAAGACACAATAGAAGAAATGTCTATTTACAAAACTAGTTCTACAGACGGTGCTAGAAGGAAAACACAAACACAAAGGTTAACCACACCCAAGAAAACACAAGGTAATACATAATCCCAGGCTAGCAATTCAAAAGAAGGGAAACACAAACATATACACACATCCACACGCACATGGACTGCCACCACCACAACAATAATAGGAATCAAGAATGCACTGCTCACTCATATCTCTCAATATCAATGAGAGATATTATTATCTCAATCAATAATCTCAATGCCCCAACAAGATACAGATTAATAGAATGGAGGTAAAAACAGAACCCATCCTTTGGGTGCATCTAAGAAACACACTTTAACATCAAAGTTAAACATTTTAAGCAAATGGACCTAAAGGCAAGCTATTATTAACATTTAATATTTAATATTAAAATTATAATATAAAAGTTTATATATAAACATATGTATTTGTATGTAAAATATAAATATTAAATGTTAATATTTAACAATATAGACTTAGAACCAAAGCTAACCAGAAGAGATAGGGAAGGATACTTCATATTAGTCAAAGGAAAAACCTACTAAGAGGTCTTAGCAATTCTTAACATCTATTCACCAAACACAAAGGCACCCAAGTTTGTTAAGGAAACGCTACTACAGCTTAAATCACATATTGACCCTCACACAATAATAGTGGGAGACTTCAGTATTGCACTTTCACCATCAGGCAGATTCTGGAGACAAAAACTAAACAGAAATGCTGTAGTTACTGGCATTATAAATTGTCTAACAGATATTTACAGACCATTTCATCCAAACACAAGAGAATACACCTTCTTCTCAGCACCTCAGGAAACTTTCTCCAAAACTGACCACATACTCAGACACAAATCAAGTCTCAACAGATAGAAGAAAATTGAAATAACATTCGATCTGACCATCATGGACTAAATCTGGCTATCAGAAACAAACTATTACTGAATGAAAAACAAGTAAAGACAGATATCAGGAAAGAAATTAAGCTGGGTGGTGATGCATGTGTTTAATCCCAGCACTAAAACGAGAGAGAGAGAGAGAGATTGAGATTTAAGATGAGGACATAATAAAGAGCAGTTCTAAGAGCCTACATAAAAAATTGGAGAGAAAAAAAATGGAGAGATCATATACTAACAACTTCAGCACCCCTGAAAGCACTAGAGCAGAAAAAGAAATCATATCTAAAAGGAGTTGTAGCCATTTTCATTCAATTCCAGAAAGCCTTCAATTTCTTTCTTACTATCTGTCTTTACCCATTCTCCTTCAGTTGTGGGTTGCTCAGTTTCCATGAGTTTATAAGTGTTCTGTTGATAGCTCACGAGGGTAAGCATGGAGACTTGGGAGAACATTCATTGCTGGCAGGAGTGCAAACTTGTACAGCCGCCATGGAAATCAGTGTGGCAGTTCCTCAGAAAGAAGGGAATCTATCTACTTCATGATTCAGCTATACCAAAAGGATGTTTCATCCTATCAGAGACACTTCCTTAACCATGATCATTGCTGTTCTATTGATCATAATAAGAAATTGGAAACAACCTAGGTGTCATGCAACAGGAAAATCAATAAAGAAAATGTGGTAATTTTACACACTAGAATATTATTTTCAGCTGTTAAAAAGAATGAGATCATAAAAATTTCAGGTAAATGGAAAATGGATGGAAAAATTATCCTGAGGAGGTATCTCAGACCCAGAAAGACAAATGTGTAGATATTAGCTCTATGTTATCATTAAGTCTATGATAACCAAGCTACAATTCTTAGAAACACAGAGGTTAGGTATACAGTAAAGGACTAGTGGGGACACATAGATCTCACCAGAAAAGGGAAACAGAATAGCAGATATGGATGGAAGGAGGGGATAGAATGGGAGGACCAATAGGTGATAGGGAGAGGAGGACACAGGAAAGAAGACAGGGAGAGACAGTTAAAATTAAGGGCAATCTGGGGGATAAAATAGAAATCTAATGCAGTAGAAGTTTATATATACACATACACACATGAAAGCAATTTAAATAAAACCATCAAATAATGGGGGAAGTCAGAACCCCAAATGGACTTCTTTTGTTAATTTGTTGATCAAAGAGGTCCCATGAGATTCCCAAAACGACCCAGGCTGTTGCCAAGACTATAGGTTGCTCTTCACAAACTGACAGCAAGCAATACCCACACAACTCATTGAAGATGGAGAAGTCTAACTGGGGCCATATAAAGCCTTTTTCCCTATGAACTAGTGTCTTTGATACAGGAAGGTACTTTGCACGATACCAAAAGAGAAATGCAAATACCAAACTAAGTAGCCACAAATGCTTTGTTCTACATGGTGTCCTGCATGCAACAAACGCCAGGGCAATGGTAGCACAAAGTTTGAAGGAGGAACCAACCAATATCTGATTTGACTTAAGGCCCTCTCCACAGGGAGTGGCACTATTAAAAGGTGTGGCCTTGTTGGAGGAAGTGTATCACTGTAGGGTTGGGCTTAGAGATCTTCCTCTTAGATGCCTGAAGATGCCCAGTCTGTTCCTGGCTTCTTTTGGATAAAGGTGTAGAATCCTCAGCTCCTCCTGCACCATGCCTGCCTGGATGTTGCCATGCTTCTGCCTCGATGACAATGGACTAAACCTCTGAACCTGTAAGCCAGCCCCAAGTAAATGTCTTTTATAAAACTTGCATTGGTCATTGGTGTCTGTTCACAGCAGTAAAACCCAAACTAATACAGAAGTTGGTACCAGGAGTGGGGTATTGCTGCGATAGGCCTGACCAAGCTTTTGTTTGGAAGAATGTGGGTTTTGGAACTTTGGATTTGGAAAGTCATGGAATGCTTTAAGTGGGGCTTAATGGGCCAGCCTAGTAGGAATATGGAAGACAGTGGTATTGAAGTTCATTTGAACTGTGTAGACCTGATGGCCCAAAAGGTTTCAGTGGAGAAGAACTTTCATATGTGGTTGAGAGACTGTTTTTGTGATGTTTTGGTGAAGAACATGGCTACTTTTTGCCATTTTCTGAAGAGACTGCCTAAGGCTAAGGAAAAGAGATGTATATTAATTGCATTGACAAAGGAAGTCTCAAAAAAGCCCAACAAGAGACTTTGTTCTCTGGTTAAGTCTGATGAAGAGCATTTTGAACAAACATAGCAAGCTGAGAAAGGAAACATACAAAATATATAGTTTGAGCATTAAAGGGACACCAGGAAGTGAAATGGAGCTGAATTCAAGGATATTAAACTGAATTAATGAAGTAGTGACTTTGAGGCAAGATTCCTCCCAGCTAAATTTAGGTTCAGGCATGGTAGTACAAACCTTTAATCCCAGGAGACAAAGATAAACAGATCTCTGAGTTCAAGGTCAGCCTAGGACAGAGCAAATTCTAGGTGAAGAAAAATTTAAATCCATACTTGGTGGACCACACCTTTAATCCCAGTGCTTAGGAGACAGGCATGCAGATCTCTGAATTCAAAGTCAGTATATAGAGCAAGAGCCAGGACAGCCAAGCTTAGGCAGTGAAGGAGTTGGAATAAAGGAAGCTAGTGATAATGTAATAGAACAAGGGGGCCAATGTTCCAGCTCCTGAAAACAGCAGAACTCAGCAGCTTAGGCCATGTGCCTCTGGCTTTATATTCAAGAGGAGGAGACTACTGGGACAGTTGATGCTCGTTAGCTGGAGCTAAGAAATTAGTGGTGATTAAGAAAAGACCAGCATCACTTAGGTGACATCTTCTGGGAAGTATTTACTGAGAGCATAAAGAAGCTGTGTTCCAGAGATAGCCAAGGTTATACCTCATGCTGCAGCTGTACTTGGTAATGTGTAATAATACAGGTGGTACTGGTTTTGAAGGCAGGAAGGCATCATGAAGAACAGCTGAGGTTTGGCACTGTGAGAGGCCATGGAAAGTCATTGGTAAAAGTGCAGCCTCAGTTGAAGTTGACAGCCAAGGACTGAAGGGGTCATGCAAATGTGTTGAGGCTTGGTACCATGAAGACAGCCTATGAGAGGCTTTGGTGGAGCATAGTTGCAGTAGAAGACCCTAGCATATTGGAGATGCTAGTACCATGGGATGACCACCAAGAACAGCAGTGGCAGCGGAATGGATCAACTTGAACTTAGAGTGCTACAGAGGGCAGAGCTGGAGAAGTGACACCAGCCCTTTGGAGATGCACAGAAGATCATGTGTGGAACTCAGACATTGGAACAAGAAGCTGTGAAGCTGAAGATGACTTGGAGACCCCAAGATGTTAAAGATGCCAGAGACACAGGATACCTGCCAGGAAAGCTGTTAACAAGGAGTGGAAACAGCCCAGGAGAAAGAACCTTGTTGCAATCAACAAAGACGAAAAGGGAGTTGATCTGAAGACTGCATTGCCATCAGACATGGAGATGCAGAGTTTGGAGACTGCCCAGCTGGTTTCCTGTCTTGCTTTTGGGATTACAGTTAAGTGATTGGATGAATCTCAGAAGAGACTTTGAACTTTGGACTTTTAACACTGTTGAGAATACTATAGACTGTGGGGGACTTTTGAAGTTGGATTTTGCATTATGCTATGTTTAGGTATGGCCCCCATAGACTCATGTTTGAACAAGCCTATGGGGACCAGGGAGTGGAATGTGATGGTTTGTATATGCTTGTCCCAGGGAAGGTGTGGCCTTGTTGGAGGAAGTGTATCACTGTAGGGTTGGGCTTAGAGATCTTCCTCTTAGATGCCTGAAGATGCCCAGTCTGTTCCTGGTTTCCTTTGGATAAAGGTTTAGAATCCTCAGCTCCTCCTGCACCATGCCTGCCTGGATGTTGCCATGCTTCTGCCTTGATGACAATGGACTAAATCTCTGAACCTGTAAGCCAGCTCCAAGTAAACGTCTTTTATAAAACTTGCATTGGTCATTGGTGTCTGTTCACAGCAGTAAAACCCAAACTAATACAGAAGTCATATACAGCACTACTTAGGTAACCAAGGACCTGAGTCTAGATATCCCAGGGACCTAGGGTAAAACCAAAACCAAAAGGAAAAAAACCAAAAAAACAAAAAACAAACATAGCAATGAAGTGACTCCTATTGACATTCTACTATACACATATATCAATGCCTTGTTCAGCCATCATTAGTGAAGCTTCCTCTTGCAGCAGATGGGCACAAATACAGAGACCCACAGCCAGATTTATACAGAAAATGAAAGACTCTGGAACACTCAGCCCTAAATATGATGTCTCCATCACATTTCCCTCAGAAAGCATGAGGAAGAGAAGGCAGGAAGAGTATAAGGTTCAGAGGCGATGGAGGACATCAAAAGCAAATGGAGACAGCAGAGCCTCACAGGATGCACCAGGTCCTCTGTGTATATATTATGGATTCCACTGTTTTTATGGGATTCCTGCATGTGCAAACAAGTATGTTTCTGATTCTTGCACCTTCTCTTGGACGATTTTCCTTTTGTTTGTTTGTCCAAGTCTGAAGTATTAGTTTTTTGTTTTATCATATCATATCATATTATATCATATCATATATCATACCATATCATATTATAATTGTCCCTTAGAAGCCTGTTTGTTTTCAGTAAGAGATAGGGAGTGGATCTGGAGGGGAGGAGAGGTGGGGAGGAAATAGGAAGAGTAGAGGGAGGGAAACCATAATCAGAATATATTATGTGAGAAAAAAAATCTATTTTCATAAATGGAAATAAAATAAAATGAAATAAAATTTTCTTTAAAATATATGAGCAGGGGCTAGAGGGACCACTCTAATTAAGAGCACTGGCTGCTCTTCCAGAGGCCCCAGCTTTGATTTTTCTGCACTCACATAGTGGCTCACAACCATATTTAACTCCAATTCCAGGGGGTCCGACACCCTCTCCTGGCCTCTGAGGACAATGCAAACATGGTAAACAGACATACATGAAAGTAAACACTCACACACATATAATGAAAAATGAAGGAAGGCAAATTTAAAAAAAATAAACATGGACCAAGGCTGGAGAGACAATTCAGGGGTTAAGAGTGCATCCTGCTCTTGCAGAGGACCCAAGTTCACTTCCCAATGCCTACACTGGGAAGTTCACAACTTCCTGCAACTTCAGATTCACGAGGGTCTGATATCTCCAGCTTCTGCAGGGATCAGCACTCACATACACATACCCATAAGCATAATTTTTCAATCTTTAAAAATATTCATAGGTCATAGATTACTGCAGCATTAAGGCCTCATCAGACTTTGAAAAGACCTGCTATTGAAAGCAACATAGGGGCATAAGTCATCTCTGGCAGAGATACCAGGCCCTAATCATTCTTTCTCAGTCTATCTCTCCTGTTCTACTTGCTGAACTGCTAAAAGTATCGCAGCACAATGCACTGCTATGGGATACACACTTTAAGAAGCAAACAAGAAGCCAACTCTTACTTTCAATACTTGATAGCAGCACTGTATGAACATTTCAAGGTTGCTCACATGCTCTACAACTTCAGAAGCCACAACAGCATCAAAAGACTCTGCATTCTCATTCACAGTCTCCTCCAGGGAACACACTTTGTACTGTATTCTCTTATCCAGGACTGGATCAAATGATTTATGGTGCTGTGCTATCTTTATGTTTTCATCCACAGGATCGATTCCAACAACTGAAGCTCCTAGTCGTCCTAGAGGCTGATGGCATAAAAACTGTTATGCTCAAGAAGAAACCAAAACCCTTGTTAACAATACAAAGTTTATCCAAATTGGTTATCCAATACCAAGTAGTCAACCCTAAAAACATACATATTCAAGCAACACTCAACAGAATCAACAGAGCCATCAGGTTTAATTCATATATTCATTCTAATACATCTGTGTAACAATAGTAATTTTTAAAAGAGGCTATAGATTTGACATGGGAGACAAAGAGGAGAGTTGGAGGGAGGAGAGGGAGGGGAGAGAAATGATGTCAATATAGTATACATTCATGAAATATTTAAAGATTAACTTAATCTTTCTGTAAAAATTTAAGTCAAAACTGCCATTCCATGTTTCAAAGGGCAGCATATAAAATACTAAAACTATAACTGAAAATATCTATCAAAGATTAAATTATAATGGAAAAGATCCCGTGCTAGGCTAGAAAACAGAGTTGTAAGGGATAAATCTCCCTCCAGGGACAGTAACCATACAACTAAGTACTCCAGAGCACCTAAAAGAACTGGTCCCCACAAGTAGCAAAACTCCTGTAGGCTTTGAGATGTATTAAAAAACAAAACAAAACAAAAAAACCCCAACAAACTAAACCTGTATTTAATCTCATAGAAACTGCCTAATTTCTTGGGATAGAAGAGATCAAGCAAAAGTATTTGAATGACTATACCCATTTATTATTAAAAACAAACCCCAAAAACTTCAGGAGAAAATTTTTTTTAATTTTGAACAGACCTTTTACAATAATATTAAAATTAGTACTGTCCACTAAAAAATATTATTCACTAAAAGGATAAATGAAGCAGAAACCCATTTCTCATTTTTTTACCCCAAATAACAAAATTTTGATGAAAACACATTAAATGCATGAATAAAATTCTTAAGCTATTTGAAGAATGAGTTGAAATTCATTTGAAATGCATTATTTCTGTAAACATCCTGATGTGATCTACTTAATTATTGTTTAAATGATGTAAGATTTTAGTTACTCTTACTAGCACTATTAGGCACATTAAAAAATTCTCATGTGCATGACAAATGGAAAAGGCTCTCTAAGGCACTTACTTCAGCTAATAACCCACCGCCACAGCCAACATCAAGAATCTTCATCCCAGATAAAGGCTTTCCTGTATGGTGAGTAGCACTTGTTTTCAAAAGATTGTCTCTTTAAAATAAAAATTCAAAATATATAAAAACAGACAACTACTTTTATCAACAAAAGGTTTTAAAATATACAGTCTTCAAGGAAATATTCACCTTCATTTAATTTAATTTGCTTATTTCATTGTCTTACTTTGAGACAGGAGCTCACTACAAGGCTTAGACACACTTTGAGCTCCTGATCAATCTTCCTTTCTCAGACACCTGAGTTCTAGGATCACAGGAGTGTCGCCACCATGCTTAGTCCAGGGTCCTCACTGAAGTTTTTATAAACATATATTTTATTTTCAGAATGAAACAATCTACTTAATTTGTATATTTTCAATAATCAATGTTCTGAGATAATCTAGCATTAATGCTCTAGTAATAATCTGAAGGAAAAATTTCAACCTAGTAGTCAAATGAGCCTAATTTTATTCAAATACCTTTTCAATCAAACTGTCTCACATAAGGGATGGAAATTTAAAGTCTCCGTTGACTATGTTTTCAGAAGTTTCTAGGATAAGTTCATGCATTATTTACAGATTAAAAAAAAGCAGATAAGAGTTCCACATTTATTTAAGATATCTATATTCCCTTCTTTATTATGTGTCTTTTAATCTTCTAAAATAGTGGGGCCTTTTCATGTGTAACTATGTACACTAACACCAAAATCAAGTAAACTTATTCTTCATAATCATTATGCTTTACCACATACACAAACATATTTGCACATGAACCTACATAATCTGTTACATACTTTATAGTATAGAATTGTAAATTAAGCTTTAAATTGGACATATAAATTTAATTAAACATCTACTAAAATAAACATATATATAATATCTTAGTCTCTTAAAATAATATAGACATTAGCTAATTAGATCACTTCAGGATGTTATAGGAAATGATCTGTTTCAAATTCAATTCAATTCATTCTTCAGTTACAAAATGATGCTATTATTTTCAAACCATATGGTTTTCTTCTAATGGCTTCTAGTTATGATGAAGGCAAAATCCAAGCACGTACTCATGGTTTGCATCATACTAAATGACTTGTTTTATGTGATACATAAATAAATGGGAGCTGGAGAGATGGCTTAGTGGTTAAGGGCACTGACTGCTCTGCCAGAGACCTGGGTTCAATTCCCAGCACCCAGCACACAACTGTCTGTAACTCCAGATTCTAACACCCTCATACATTCACACATGCAGGAAAAACACCATTGCACATAAAAATAAATAAATAAATAAATAAATAAATAAATAAATAAAATATGTTACAGTTGTTTGACTATAGTTCTCAAACTTAGTAATGCTGGAATCTCCCGGAAGATTTGCTGAAACAGAGACTGTTTCACTGGCAAGCCCTCTCAATTTCTTTACCTCCCACTGAAACACGTGGTCCACATTTCACGTATCTAAGTATATTTCAAAGGCTGGTACTGGAGCCCCATCAACGTCAGCTCTCAAAAGAGTCTGGTGAGCCAATCTGTGTCTGCAACGTTTCCTTCATCAGAACTGTCTAAAGGTCACCAAGGCCACTGCAGATTAGTAGCTATAAAAGTACCTTCAAGTCACAGCACTTTAGCTCCATGTCATCAGGACTGAATTCTAACTGACCTAATAGGGCCAAAAAAATGTTTCAAGTTAACTTGTAAAAGCATCCTGGGGTTTTAGTATTGTTTCTACAAGTTAATGGCTTTAAAGATTTTTTTTTAAAGATTTATTTATTTTTTATGTATATGATCACACTGTAGCTGTCTTCAGACACACCAGAAGAGGGCATCAGATCCCGTTACAGATGGTTGTGAGTTAACATGTAGTTGCTGGGAATTGAACTCGGGACCTCTGGAAGAGCAGTTAGCGCTCTTAATGGCTGAGCCATCTCTCTAACCCAACATTTTTTTAATTTTAAATTATGCTTCTGGATATGTGAGCATGAGCCCAGGGTGCCCTCGGAAGCCAAGTGAGGATATCAAACTCCCTGGAGCTAGACTGGTTGTAAGCTGCCTGATGTGGGTGATGGGAACCAAACCCTATTTCAGCAGCAAGAGTTCTTAACTACTGAACCATCTCTCCACCCTAAAGCTACTACTTTTCAATCAGGATGAGTATTATCCCTAATTTCCAAAGCAACTCTAAAATATAAAATTTTGAATATAAGAAAAGCAAAAGGAAAGTGAATGAACATTAGTGAAGGATGCACTTTTAAGTTAAGACTTAAAGGGAGTTTCTGGACTGTTACCTAATGAATGGCACCCGCAGGTCATTCATAGAATGAAGAGGCGCAAACTTTCCATACTCATCCCACCATGTGTGAGCCAGGGCCAGGAAGTTTTTGACCTCCCTGCTGTCAACTGTTGTTTGTGAAGCACTGTATAATCTCTTCCAAGGGGACCTATGGGAAGGAAACAAAGAACCAAGCATTGTTCTAAAAATGTTTCTGCAGAATATATTATATAGAAAGATTCTAATTTGTTAGACTCTAGATGGCTCAGTTTTGATACTTTAAGATCACAATCACATGTCCATATATGTTCACAAGCTTTTGAGGACAAGGCCTGCTGTTCTGAGTCACATTTAAGACAATAACAATAATCACAACAACAAGAGCTATCACGTGTTGAGTACTTACTAAATGCCGGGTGCAGGTTATTTTTGGAGAACAGTACTATTCATTTTGTGGCTGAGAAAAGTTCATAGAACTTGGGAAAGCGGTTGAACACAAGCAAGTCTACCATTATTCCCTTTACCACTCTCATCAAGCTCCACCATCTCCTTCCTGACTACGGTCTTACTCTTCTAACGAGTCTGCTGGCTCCATACATCACCACGTTCTAATCTGATTTCCATGATGAACTATAGAGGGATTATTCTGAAGTAAAAAATATAGTTAAAATTTTTTTCCTCACATTAAATGCTTTCAAGGATTCCAGTGTCAGTAGAGAAAAGACTAAAATCCTTGGCATGACAGAAAGCTCAGAATTATGGAGTGCCCAGCTTCCTTTTTATTTTTTTTTTAAATTTTTCTTTTATTGGATATTTTATTTTATTTACATTTCAAATGTTTTCCCTTTTCCAGGTCACCCCTCCGGAATCCCCCTATCCTATCCTCCCTCCCCCTGCTTCTATGAGGGTGCTCCCCCACCCACCCATTCCCGCCTTCCCATCCTGACATTCCCCTACACTGGGGCATCGGCAACCTCTGGCCCAAGGGCTGCTTCTCCCACCGATGTCCAACAAGGCCATCCTCTGCCGCATATGCGGCCCAGCCGGAGCCATGGGTCCCTCCATGTGTACTCTTTGGTTGGTGGTCCAGTCCCTGGGAGCTCCAGGAGGTCTGGCCGGTTGATACTGCTGCTCCCCTCCCAGGGGGGAGGGAAACCCCTCAGCTCCTTCAGTCCTTTCTCTAACTCCTCCATTGTGGACCCCATGCTCAGTCCAATGGTTTGGCTTGGAGCATCTGCCTCTGTATTGTCAGGCTCTGGCAGAGCCTCTCAGGAGACTGCCATGGTCATGGTGTCTCTTCACAACAACAGAAACCCTAACTAATAACTGTTATTAAGGGGGAAAAGGCACTCTCCAGGGTGGAAGTGGGCTGGTGAACTTGAAAGTGGCGCACGCCTTTAATCCCAGCACTTGGGAGGCAGAGTCAGGCAGATTTCTGAGTTCAAGGCCAGCCTGGTCTACAGAGAGTTCCAGGACTGCCAGGGCTACACAGAGAAATTCTGTCTCGGAAAAAAAAGAAAAAAAAAAAAAAAAGAAAGAAAGAAATGTGTCTAATCTTCATCCAAAATAAAAATTTTCAGGCTGGTGAGATGGCTCACCGGTTAAGAGCACTGACGGCTCTTCCGAAGGTCCTGAGTTAAATTCCAGCAACGACATGGTGGCTCACAATCATCCATAATGAGATCTGATGCCCTCTTCTGGTGTGTCAAAAGACAGCTACAGTGTACTTACATATAATAATAAATAAATCTTTGGGCTGGAGCAAGCGGGGCTGGAGTGAGCAGAGGTCCTGAGTTCAATTCCCAGCAACCACATGACGTCTCACAACCATCTGCACGGCTATAGTGTACTCATATACATAAAATAAATAAATATCTTAACAAAATAAAAATTGTCTGTGAATTTAAATAAATAGCATTCAGGGCTAATGTACTATATTTTCCTTCTAACTTTTAGGTGACCTTGAAGTTTTTCAAATCTAAAAATTATTACAAAATAATTATTAAAAATTATTTAAGCAAGTAAAAGAGACTTAAATTAGACCACATGAGCTTTAACATACTGGCCAAGTTTATTTAAACACAATCAAAACTAACTAAACTGTCATTATAAATAATATATAAATCTCTACTAGAATAATAAACCTGAAAGTTTTCACTCTGGTCAAACAGGAAGAAGCCATCCTGTAGTATCTAAAACACATGGTCCTGTGTTCACTGAGTTCCCATGGTTTGAGCTGTAGATTCCTGGTGAGCCGCTTCCCTGAGTAAGCAGAAAACAAAGGTTAAAGCCAGAGAGAAGCATGTGATTCCTGCTATCAACACAGCTGAAGAATTTTTATATGGTATTCTTATCATGTATTGCAAATGATAAACAAAGGAGTTTCTTTGGAATAACAAAGGCATTAATTTGGGATTTAATTAAAAAATAAAATAAAGGTTTTATTTTTTCCATCTAAAAATTAAAATTATCAAAATTAAGTACTGAATATGTAAAATCTGTTACTGTGTGTGTGTGTGTGTGTGTGTGTGTGTGTGTGCGCGCGCACGCAGGTACCTGTGGAGACCAGAAAAGGATGTTGGGTCCCCTGGAGTTAGAGTTATAGACACTTTCAAGTCATCTGACATGGGTCCTGAGAACCAAGCTCTAGTCCTCTCCAAGACCAGCAAATGCTCCTAACCAATGAGTCACTGTTCCAGTCCAACCAATGTTTATATCTGCACTAGGTTGCATTTAAAAAATGCAAAATATATATTCAAATAGAAACTATTTCATCTTTTACAATAAAATATTAATTTGTAGATTGTCAAAACTAGTTAAGATTCTGTCAGTTCCATGCTAGCTGCCTTACATGGTTTTTTAGATATGCTTTCACAGAGGAACAAAAGTCAGTGTATGTATATGTGTGTATGTGTGTATGTATCTGTATTATTGGTAGATGGGCAGACAAACAGACATATAATTATATCCTAAAATAAAAACGTATGTTCAAATTTACATAGACTTACTTAGTAGGTTATTCAAATTATCCTGAAATTAATATTTAGATAAAGTATCCTAGAGACAAAAGTGACATTAATCATGACAAAAGGCCAATCCAGTAAGAAGGCAGAGCAATCCTAAATGTGTATCACTAAACAGCGCAATTTCAAAACAAATAAAGCAAATTTGACAGAACTAAAATGAGGTAAGATAGATAGCATGTAAGAGTACAGCCACTCTGGTAGCAGCTCCCAACAAAGTAAAACATACACTTAACATTTAAAGCGGGAAGTCCCAGTCTCAGCTTGACAGCCTCAAATCCAGCTGCAGGCTGCAGTGAGATGGTGATTCCTCAGAGGCACAGTTCAGTGGCACCAAAGCAAAATCCCAATTTGTCACCCTATATCACTTACAGGACAGCGGCTAGGTGCCATCTTGAGAAAAACTATTCATAAAAACAAAGCCACCCCAAAAGCCTTATCATGGAATAGCCTCCATCTAAGGAACCCTGATTTAGCCTGCCATAGCTCCTGGACAAAGGATGGCCTAGAGGCAGCTATAAGAAGCAGAAGGACCAAACGAGCCAAAAGGTCAAGGGGGCAGGAGGCTAGTTCAGTGTGGGAAGTGCATAAGACAAGCTAGCCCCACTCTTGGGTCAGAACCAGATTTCAAACCTGGACTTTGATAGGTGCTGAAGCCGGTGGGTAGATAGAATGTTGAGATGCCTCCCAGTCCTTCACTGCTCAAGTCCACAAACTCTGGAGTTCCAGCAGGGCACACTATACCCACAATGACATCCTTCCAGGAGGGTGCTTAATACTCAGGAGGCCTTGAAGGTATGGCAACAAGTTCTCTGCTTGTATTCATCCCAGAGCTGCGGTCACTTCCCAACTCACTTGGGAGACAGCCCTCTACTAAAACAACTGGGGATGTTCTGGGGAGTGTGAGATCTACACACAATGTGGCAAGCAGAGGCTCTGGCACACAGAGAAGAAAAACACCTATTATGAAGATTACTCTGGAAGACATTGGATACTCACATCATTCAGCAACAGAGTAACCCAAAGATAAGAGCCCACAAGTTCAACTGGCCCTCCTCCTCTATGCACAGGACTAGGAGCCTCCAATATTTAAGGAACTAGAAGAAATTAATTATCTATCTATCTACCTATCTATCTATCTATCTATCTATCTATCTATCTATCTATCTATCTATCTATCTAATCTCTGCCTCCCCCCCCCTCTGTGTGTGTGTGTGTGTGTGTGTGTGTACACTCATGCATGTTGGGTCTCTCTTTCCACATGTGGGTTCCAGAAACCTACACAGATCAGGACTGGCTTGTTAGGTCTGGGATCCAGAGCCATCTTACTGTCTGACTCTATCATCTTCTTGTTCTCCTATTTATTTGTCTCACATATATGTTTTGCCTGTTTGAATGTATGAACATCACACATTGGTCTGTTATTCACAGAAGTCAGAAGAAGGTATTGGACTCCCTGAAACTAGAGTTACAGACAGTTATAAGCCAGCACGTGGGCGCTGGGACCCAATCCCAGGTCCTCTGCAAGAGCAACACGTGCTCTTAGCCACTGAGCCATCTCTCCAGCCCTCTTCTTTTTATTCTCTGTGTGTATTTGTCATTTCCTTCCATCTGTCTAATTCTATTTATGCCTTTTTCTATCCAATTAGGGACAGACAGTTTTCTTATCCGTTGTTTATTACCCTTTTCTATACTGAGTATTTTGACTTTACCTTCTCATATGTAAAACTTTTCTTGTGGAGACACAAACGAATGTCTACTCAGCCCATATAGGGAACCAAAGTTCACTATTTTTGTATAGAAATAACAGAGCAGTAAAGGAGCGACTCCACAAAGGGCCCTTGTTCTCCAGATACGGCCTTCGTTCAGGCAACTCTAGGACATCTTCCTCAGCAAAGGGTACAGGGGGACAATACCTGTCTTCCATGTCTGCTTGTAAAGCTTTAGTGAACTGGCAGTAAAGTTTTAAAGCTTTCCAAAAACTCCCAAGCATCTGACTCCTCATCAGTCTTTCTCCTTAGGAACTCCAGCTGGACACAAAGTCTGCAATATTAACTTTCAGGAACTGGCATAGGACCCAATTCACTGTGAATGAATATTGAGTTTCCTTTCTCTTTCCTTCATCTCCTGCTCTAGCATTTACAAATGATTTAGATGCAAGACTGGATCACTCAGGACTGCCAAAGTCTATTCTACTAGATCCGACTAGATCACTCAGGGCTGCCAAAGCCTATTCTCCTAGATCAGACTAGATCACTCAGGGATGCCAAAGCCTATTCTCCTAGATCAGACTAGATCACTCAAGACTGCCAAAGTCTATTCTACTAGATCCGACTAGATCACTCAGGGCTGCCAAAGCCTATTCTCCTAGATCAGACTAGATCACTCAGGACTGCCAAAGCCTATTCTCCTAGATCAGACTAGATCACTCAGGGCTGCCAAAGCCTATTCTCCTAGATCAGACTAGATCACTCAGGGCTGCCAAAGTCTATCCTACTAGATCAGACTAGATCACTCAGGGCTGCCAAAGCCTATCCTACTAGATCAGACTAGATCACTCAGGGCTGCCAAAGCCTATCCTACTAGATCAGACTAGATCACTCAGGGATGCCAAAGTCTATCCTACTAGATCAGACTAGATCACTCAGGGCTGCCAAAGCCTATCCTCCTAGATCAGACTAGATCACTCAGGGCTATCAAAGCCTATCCTACTTTGTAGGAATCACAGGACTTAGCAAAGCCGCTAAACCCCTATTGAGTCAACTTCTTTCTAAACTTGTAACATAGTTCTGTGGACATCATTCTCTTCTGTGTGGCCTGAAGAAGCAATACACTTCTCTTCTTCTAACTTCCCTAGTAATACATCTCCTTCCTACACTGTCTTCTGTTTCTTGCTCTTCAGGGAGATCTTAGCAGGGGAAAATCAAGTATTCCTAATGGTCTGTCCACCAGGAACTGACTTTTCTCATACTGCCTCAGGTTATACAGCTTTTGTCTAAAGAAAGGGTGAATAGTTATACTATTTAGTTTCTGTTTCTACAGCACTCAAACCAATCCCATCCATCCTCAAGCAGCTGTACTACTTGAGAGGGTCTTTCATTGCTTGTTTAAAAGTCTTTTCCAGAACTGGGTGTAATGGCACATACCTTTCATCCCAGTACTTGATAGGTAGAGGAAAGTAAATCTCTGAATTCAAGATCAGTCTGGTCTACATAATGAATTCCAGGATACCCAAAACTACATAGTGAGACCAGACTCAAACAAACAAATGAACAAAATATTTCCCAAGCCAAGCAGTTGAGCAGAATATTCCCTTGCATGGTCTCCTGCAGTCAGCCATTCCTAAGAGCCATCTGCATGCTCTATCCTGGATTTTTGTCTTTTATTAAAGACTGCGCCCAAAGGCTATTTTATATCACCTTTATCTTAACATCTCTTACTGTGTGACTCTTTCCAGAGGTTCCAACTTTTTAGATCCAAGGGAGGGATCTTTAGCCCACAGCAGACCTGTACTCTTTCACTTGAATCTTGTCAACTGTGAGAAACAACGTGCCAAAACCTCCAGTCCTCTTCTTTTTTCACTTTGCTCTCCAAATCAGTGACTGATACAGAGGCTAGACAGCATGTTTGAGGGTTTGTTGGCTTGCTTTTTAAAAGAAAACTGTAATTCCTCCCTCACTCCCACAAGTTCTTTCTGGAAGATACCTGAGCCTCGTATGCATGTTGCATTGCCCAACACAAAGGCTGAAGCTATAGCTGCTTAAGATCACAACCCATATATCCCACTTTCGGGGACTGGTAAACATTCTTTAACCCACCAGCTGTTTAGGGGGCTTTAGTGAAAATTTTGGAATTTTGGTGTCTTTAAAAAAACACAGAAATGTTATAAGAATGTGTTTTCATTTTAATCCCAGTGTGGGGGTGTGGGGATGTGGGCCTGTGATTTGCCTCAAGCTCTAGCAGAGGTGTGGTTTCACCAGCTGCAGATAGTTTCTGTGATTACGTGCTATTTGGAACTCTGGGAACTTATCAGAGAGTATACAAATACGAGGACCCAGGCCCCAAGAGGGTAAGTTGGATGGTTGTTGGTCATTTAGGGAGGTTGGTTGTGGTTTGTTAGTAGCTGTGCTCAAAGAAGAAACAAAAGAAAAGAAATTAGGTTCAGGGATTTTCCCCATTCCTCTCCCCTCTAACCTTGTATCTCTCCTACCTAGTGTTAGGGCATGAAACCAGGGGAATAAAGAATGGGAAAAAGCAGAATCCACAAAGCAACGAAGATCAGCTACACGGGACATTTCTATAACTCAAGAGGTAGAATCCAAGAAGGCATGCCATCCTACCAAGTACAGAAAGATGGCCATCCTGGAATTCCCCACAAAGATGCTCCACTTCCAGACAGCCCAGCCTTGGTCACATGTTCTGTCACCCGTCTCATGAGGCCTGTAACCACCACTATAGTAAGGAGGTACTCTATTTCACAGAGATAGCTAGCCTGATTGGAATTTCTCCCACGGGTGCCTTACCCTTACACAGATCAGATTCAGTTGCATGTCTCAGCATCCATCACAGGGGCCAGGCAACCAACCCTACCCAACTCATCCTTGGTTCTCTTGGTTCCTACGTGGGTGCCATGTGTCATGGGAGATTTTTCTTGGTGAGATCCATCTATATACTTAAGATAGGGAGCCAACTACAAAGCAAAGTAATTATTCTTCCCAAAGTCCAACTAGCAAATCAATGAGTTCATCAGCTCTAGTTATAGGAATTCCGGTAAGGGGTTACTTACAGGAGTAGGAGCCACTAAAGGGGAGTTATATCACCAAAAAGCCCACCCCAACATGAATAAGAACTCAGGCTGTTGCAACCGAAAAGCTCTCTGCAGGGCTGACAAGTGGGTCAGGGTCTCTCAGCAATCTTTATTGCTTCTATAACCTCAGCAAGGGGCCTTAGTGACTCTTGTTCCTTTCAGCTTTTCTGACTTGAGAGAATAGTGTACCTCCAGAATCTTATGACTCTCCCCTCCCTCATCCCTGATAGGAATGTTTCAATTCAGAAGAAAATGTTACATGACATTAAAACAAGTTTTGTGTGTATGCACCTGTGTGCGTTGTATAATGCTATACATGGATGTGTGTGTATGCAGTGTGTGTTTATGTACATATGTGTGTATACATATGTGTGCATGTGGAAGCCAGCGGTTGACTTTGGATGTCTTTCTCAATCACTCTGATTTTTTTAAGACAGAGTCTCTAACTGAACCTGGATTCATTCATTTGGGGACCTCCAGAGAGACACCCCACCTGCCACTGCAGAGTTACAGATGAGCCACTGCAACTGGTCTTTACATGCATTCTAGATTTATGCTTACGTCCTCCTGCTTGAGTGACAGGTGCTGAGCCACCTTCCCAATTCTGGCTTTTAATATATGCTTTCACCACTGTTTTATCGTTGCTGTTGTTTTGTTTTTTTGGGTTTTTTTTTTTTCGTTTTTTTGGTTCCCTTTTTCTTCTTTTAGTTTTTCTATTGTTTTGCCCCTTTTCTTTAGCCTTCCTGACATTCAATACCTCCTTTATCCTTTTGTCTGATTACCCAGGTCCTTCTTTCCTTTCCTGTCTTCTTCCTATATATTTTCACTTACCACTTTGACACACTTTGCACTTTTAAGAGTAGTTTTCTGGGGCTGGAGAGATGGCTCAGTGGTTAAGAGCACTGACTGCTCTTCCAAAGGTCCTGAGTTCAATTCCCAGCAATCACATGGTGGCTCACAACCATCTGCAAAGTGATCTGATGTCCTCTTCTGGTGTGTCTGAAGACAACTACAGTGTACTCATATACATAAAATAAAAAAATCTTTTTAAAAAAGAAAGAGGGCAGTGGTGGCGCACGCCTTTAATTCCAGAACTTGGGCGGCAGAGGCAGGCGGATTTCTGAGTTCGAGGACAGCCTGGTCTACAGAGTGAGTTCCAGGACAGCCAGGGCTACACAGAGAAACCCTGTCTCAAAAAAACAAACAAAAAGGAAGAAAGTAGTTTTCCATTGTTAGTGCTGTGTCTACTCGTGATGTATCAGTGGGCTGTAATTAAGTTTTACACGTGTTTCTGTAGCTTGTATGGTTTGCTGTTGTTGCTGCCACTGAGGTTTGTTTCCTCTGCCAAGTGGTACGGGGAATTAAGTGTTCAGAAGGAGAAGAAGATGCCCCCAACCCAGAAGAGATATCCAAACCAACAGATATGCAAATCACAGCATATCAGAAAGCAAGACAGCATGACTCCCCCATAGACCATACTCCAACTACAGGACCCAAAGACATTGAAGAAAGTCAAGTGCCAGATAAAGATTTCAAATGAATTCTCATGAAAATGATCAATGACACAAAGAGGATACAAATAAACAGATGAACCCAATACAGGTCCAAGAGAGGAAACTCAACAACAGAGTGGAAAAAGCCAGCAAATTAGATAAAAAATTCAGCAACATAGATGAAAAGGTCAGCAGCAACAACAAAACCAACCCCACCCCAAATGAGAAAACAAAACACACAGAAATGTTAGAAAATAAAACCTTAATAAATAAGAAGGTAACTAACTCAGTGGAAAGCATCATCAATAGAATCAAGCGGAGTATTAGGGATAGAGGCCAAGGATGACTAACACTACATTCAAATGTCAATAAGGAAAAGAACTAAAATGAGATACAATTGAGAGACGAAATCTAAAAATCATGGGATAGAAGAACAAGCTGAGATGAACACCAATCACACAGAACATCCATTCACTGGCATCAGAGGAAAAAATTCCTCAAATCTTCAGAAAGAAACAGATATTCAAAACACATTTGGAGACTTGGAAACCCAAATAGATGTGACTGGAGAAAAACCTCTCCATGACATTACAGTCATGTTATCAAAACTGGAAAGCATTGGATTAGAGCATACACGGCTCTTCCAGAGTTCAGTTCCCAGCACCCACGTCAAGCTGCTCATAACTGCCTGTATCTCCAGCTCCAGGGGATACAAAATCTTTGGCCTCTGCAGGTGCCCACATTCATGTGCACATACCCCTGCCCCCACATACACATAATGAAAAGTAAAAAATAAGGATTTTAAAACGAAAGTAAAGAAATAATATTATAAACCATAAGAAGAAAAATATGCACAAATCACCTATACAGTCGAAACATGAGAATAACTCCAGCTTTCTTCAGCAACAACCCTCAAAAACAAGAAATTATGAGATAAAATACATTCTAAGCTCTTAAAGAAAATAACTATCGCCGGGCGGTGGTGGCACACCTTTAATCCCAGCACTTGGGAGGCAGAGGCAGGAGGATTTCTGAGTTCGAGGCCAGCCTGGTCTACACAGTGAGTTCCAGGACAGCCAGGGCTACACAGAGAAACCCTGTCTCAAAAAAACCAAAAAAAAAAAAAAAAAAAAAAAGAAAAGAAAATAACTATCAACCAAGGCTGTTATAAGCCAAAAGTTTATCTTTTAAAATGGGTGATGAGGGCTGGAGAGATGGCTCAGCAGTTAAGAACACGCTGGTTGCTCTTCCAGAGAAACTGGACTGGATTCTCCAGCATCCATGTGGCAATTCCCAACCATATGTATGTACAGTCCTAGGGAACCTGATGCTCTCTTCTAGTCTGTGAGGACATCAGGCACACACAGGCTGTGGTCCAGAGCTCTGGATGAAAGTCAACACCCACATCCATATCCATATCCGTACCAGAAGAGAAAAGATTGGTAGTGACATGAGGACATTTCGAGACAAGCACAAATTAAAGCAAATACGTCATGTCACCAGAGCTGCCAAAGGCACGTAGGAGGTTACTATACACGAGGGAAGAACATGCCAATCACAAAAGCACGGGAGGCAGAGGCAGGTGGGTTTTCTGATGTATGAGGCCAACCCTGTCTACATAGTGTGTAACTCGACATGTATTCCCTTCCTGCCCTCTAATGACATTTGTTTTACTATCTCATTTAAGACTCCCTGATTCCAAATACAGATTAGATGCTCCTCCTACAAAATTTATAGTTTTATTGGTTCTTTTTTATTTATTTTTTATTATAAAAGGCACACATTAAAAGGTTTTTAAAAATGGACTAGAGATGTTCTGGAGGACAAAGTTTAGACAATAAAAGATATCAACTTATATAAAGACAATAAAAGCATATAAAAGACTAATAAAAGAGTATAAAATCATCTACCCAGAAAATTAAAGTTGGAATCGTACTTCCAACTAGATCTCCAAGTTCATTAATATTTATTTATATCTTGCTCTCTTAAAAAAACTATCCTAATTATTTTTTTCAGTAGGATTTAAGTAGGTTTTATTGCTGTTACTGTCATATTAAAACTCCCAATTATACCAGTCTCTACCATATAGTAGTCATTTTCATGTAGAGGATGAACCTAATTTTCTGCTTACTACTTGAGAGTTCAAAACCTATGGCACCAAATGCAATTAGTTACTTTCTTTACCTTATTGCCAATCAAGAGCATAAATGCCTTAAATTCTTTGGCGGGGTCGGTAAGATGGTGAGCAATAAAATAGTGAGACAGTGCTATGAGGTTTCCCGGTGTGTCTGTCTTTCTTGGTTTGGCAAAGAAAGCAAGAGCCACCTCCAGGTTCCAGCAAGTCGAATGGCGGCTCCCGGGCCACAAGCTCACGGAACTCAAATAAAGCAGGGCAAAGGTCGTAGGCTACATGACGGCGGCACACGGGAAACGCTCTCCGAGGCCCAGATCCTGGGTCCTCAGCTTTTCCCTGGCGTCTCAGAGTTGGAGGGTTGCAGCCACTAGAGAGAGCAACGCCGGGTCCTGGAGGTCAACCAGGATGAGTGAGGACGAGGCGGAGTGGCATCGCTTTTAAACTGAACCCACGGAGCGGGACAGCCCACCGCTCTTTGCCGCGCTTGCGCAGAGCCACCACCGGCAGCCGCGGCGTGCGGAAGAACCTCCGCGCCACACTCACCCGACCAGGAAGCCACGCGAGGAGGTTCGGCTACCGCGCTGGAGCACCCAAACCCAAGCGTTTCTAGGAGACGAGCCCCACGAGAGCTCAGCCTTCCACCTCTCCACATCGTGACAAGAACCTACGCCTTTTCCGGTCCCTCCTCACAACAAATCCCCACCCGAAGGTTCCGCCTCCCACACTCGCAGATGCCGGCTTTTGCATTTACATTAATTAATGTGAATTTGTGGCAACTGTTAATTCGAGCTTGTCTATCAAATTATGTCCGCAATAAAATAATGAAATGTTTTTAATAGAAGGCCAGGATTCTTCCTACGAATCACGCCGTGCTGTTTTCGTATTGCGAGATATCTCCTCAGAGATTCTTGGAAGACTCTGACTCTAATGCTTAAAATCAAGTGTGGAAGCGCTTCTGAGAAACTCATTCTCTTTTAAGGCGCTCAAGTATCACAGAGAACAGAAGTCCAAATTTAAAGTACATTTTCTGAAACTGACCTATTATCCTGTTCAGTATACACCGTATGTAGCAGAAAATTCATAACACTCAGTTTAGACAAAGTTTATTTGAAGTAGAGACGGATTCAATCTACTTCATACTAGTTATTTTTTGTCAACTCGACATTAGATTCACCAGGAAATAGGGACCCTCTCTTTAATTGCCTTCATTAGACAGGACGGCTGTGTGTTTGTGGGGCGTTTTCTTGACTAACAATTGATGTAGGAGGGCTCAGCCCTATGGGAAGTGGAACTGGGTTGTTTGTATCAGAAAGCCTACTAAGCAAGACAGCAGAGAAGCTTTCATTTGTGGATCTTGCCCTGACTTCCCTCAATGATTGATTAGGATCTCTAAGCCAAAGAAACCCTTTTTTAGAGTTGCTTTTAGTCAGTGTCCTATCACAGCAACAAAAAGCAAACCAGGAACGGTTTAAAAAAACAAAAAAACACTGTCCTCATAAAAGGGTAAATGCCTAAAATTGAGGGTGTCATTCTACATTTCAACAGCCAGTGCCATCCTTTAAATCGGCGAAACTTAATAAGCTCTCATTTACATCCTCTGAGCTAAACTATTAACCTCATAAGCTGAAAATCAGCTGCTCTATCATAGTCAAGAGTCCCTGTGTTTGGAGGTATATGGCCATTTCTCTAAATGAAGTGTCATGTTTTTATACAAGTGTCATGTTTTTGTTGGATTGACAGATCCAAGGAAAATCAATGGTGCATGTATGGTTAACACTCTAAGGACTTCCTGTGCATGTACTGTACTTACACTAAGTGTACACCACACAGCTTCACAGTCACCCCAGTCTCGCTTCAACAAAGGCAGGAAGTGATCTGCTTAAAGACTGGTAGGAAGCAAAGCACTCTCTAAATCCTCCACACAGCAACAAAAAGCTTTTCTGTAAGTTAAGCCTGAGCTGTGTCAGAAATAAAACTGTGATGATTGTAATGCAGTATGTAGACATTGTTCTAGAAAAGTTCCAGAGTTAACTCTGGTCTTACTTATGAACAAGTTGTAAACTAGCTCATACATATTTTAGAAAACTCAACACCCATTTAACGTTTATGTGTTCTAGTTCTTTAATAAAAAAAAAACAAAGGGTAATTCACTATGTCTATACAAGTTTTATCCCTTTGAACAATCTACTACTACATGCACCCTGCTGAATGAGTTTTTGGATTTACTTAAAAAGTCTATCACATGGTATCCACTCTGAGAAATTCTATCTTGCCAAATTCTATTTAAAATTGAACTTAAAGTGGAGCTGGAGAAATGGCTCAGTGAGGACCCAAGTTTCAGTTTTCACATTGACTCACAACCATCTGTAACTCCCTATCAAGGGCCCCTAACACCCTCGATTTGGGCACCCTAACACAGATATACGTTCACTATCATTAGTTCAGTTTAGAAATGCACTATCATTAGTCCAGTTTAGAGATGTTAATTTTTTTAATTTATTGTAGGATTTTTTAGCCTTATGCAACTCCTAAAAATTTTCAAATAAAAAGTTTTAAAACAAAAAGCTCAGGGTCTAGAGAGATCACACCCCCCCCCCCATTAAAAAAATAAATCCCAGAGCCCCTTGGCGAAGTGGCTTAATGGCTGAAAGCACTGGTTGTTCATGCACAGGACCCAGGCTTAATTCCCAGCACCCACAAGGTGAATCACAACTGCAACTCAAGAACGCATGTAGTGGAGACCAATGAAAGCAAAATACCAATACACATAAAATAAATACATTTAAAAGTATTTTTAAAAAGTTGCAAAGCTCTTCCACCACTATTCTTCATATTTCTTTGAAGAAGACTATACTAAAATGGACTATATCTGGGAATTTACTGATTGTGCAGTACTTCAGAAAAAAAGTCAACAAGACAGTTTACAATGGCAGAGAACATATACATTACTGGAATACTGATATTTTGGGGCCTTAAACAAATCTTGTAATTCTCCGAATAGGGTGGAGTCTACCCATATTCACAGAACACTATGACTCCTACACTAAGAGAATGCTGATTCCTTCAGCAGGCATGCATCATGCACGGAGCAAATGTGGAAGAGTCTCAGGACAATATTTAAATGTAATGGTATTATCAAATAGTAAGAATATCATTATCAAAATGAAAATATTTGACTCGCAGATGGCTCTACAGCACTTCTAAGCCATGTTCATGTGTGTCCGTACCATGGGTAGGTAAGTAAGAACCCACAGAGGCTAGAGAGGGGTGTTTTACCCCTGGGGCTGGAGTTAAAAGGAAGTGTGAGTCACCTAGTGTTGGGTGTAGGAAAGCGAAGTTGGGTCCTCTTAAGAACTGCTCTTAACCACTCTTAACCACTGAGCCTTCTCTCCAGACTTTCAAAAGGAAATCTCTTAAATACATTCTGATCAAGCAATTCAGATTGACTGTCTTGAAAATTGGATGTATTGATTTTTCAAAAGTGTAATTTAAAAAAGTATTTTATCACCAAAGTTTACATCTAACATTCATATATAATTTAGCATTCGCATCCTAAATTATGAAAGCCCTATTTAAAAAAATTTTCCCACTCAAATAAATACTGTTACATGTAAAGGAAGTAATAAATTTTCCACAAAAATCTGACAGTCAGAAGTACAATCATAATACAGGTGCATCTATTAATAATCATGAATACTTTGTTGGTTTTAAAAAGTTAGATTTAATGATAAAAAGCGTGCAAATTATTAAGCAAAACTGGCAAATTCCTTTTGGTTTTTATTTGTATGTCTAAAAATGTATGTATCATAGCCAGCAGAATTTTTCAGTAGAATTTTATTTTGAAAATAATACTTCACTTGAAGATTGATCTAAAACACTTTAAGGTATGAAAATTTTATACAACATATCTATTACAAATTAATCAGAATTCTTCAATTAGATACACTGTGTTAGCTCACCTACATAAAAAATATTGCACATTTTGTCTCCAGATATTACTGATGACTAAACTGTATAGAACTCCAAACTACTTATTCTGTGAAATGGCAACTTTATAAATATTGTAACTAAATGCACTGTAAACAACCATTTTGGTAAACATGCATTTATTCACAGATTTATTTCCTTTAGATAAATGTGTAACTACTCAAAATTACGATGCCATGTCGAGGTACAAGAATGCACGAACAAATCTGTTTCTGTCTCCATTCTGAGGAAACACTGATCTTGGCAAAAACCTGGCATTGTTTTCAAATGAACTGTTGCTGGTAAGAAGGCATAATAATTTGTCTTCTATGTTCTGCACTTGTGCTTCTCTTTCAGTTAAAATTTGAAAAGCACTGTTTCCGGAGATTCGACTATCGTTGTGTGTCATCTTAACCTCAGACCCTGAAGCACTGACCACTTGGCAAATGCCTACTACTCATCAGGCCGTGACTCAGTCTAGGCCATTCACTGGTCATGGCTTTTGGAAACTGAGAAAATCAGACCATTTTAATGTTATGCAATTGTCACAATCCTGCATAACACAGTATCCCTCCATTAAGCTGAGGTCATATTATATTTTTAAAATATAAATATATTGAATCCTAAGTCCTATTTCTTGATGAGTAACCCCAAGGTGTCATGCATGTAAAACAGGAGTAACTACATAGTTTCAGACTATTAGTATCAGATAGTCATTGCAAATAACTCTACTGGTGTAGCGGCCTGATGGCTCCCAGGAATTTCATTTTACAGGAGCGAATAACATTTCATACAGAGAATATATTACTTGAACACCCCCCCCCAAAAAAAAGTTTAGAAAGCTGATCAGATGGCTTCAAAGAAAAGTAAGGTCATTTTCTGGCCCTTCCCCACACCCCCAAAATTGGAATTTAACAAAAGTCCATGGGCACAATTTACAAACTTTGACAAACTATTCTTGGAGAAGATGGGAGTAACTTTTAAAACCTGTTATACAAAACTTCAGTTGCCTTTTTATAAAAGTACGTTCCTTAGATTAAAATCATAAAATTAAGGTGCAAGAGTTTAACAAAAATGAACTAAAGAGCTTTATTGACATCACAGTACATTCAAGAATAATTTTGAGAACATTTCAGCTGAAAGAGAATGGCATATTTATAGTCTTATTAAGTACTATTTCTTGAAAAAAATGTAATACAAAGAAATCCTATTAAGTAACTTGGAGCAGCATTTGGAAAAAGACACCTATTTACACAATTAAAAAAAAATCTGGTTTCACCTACACAGCCACAATGTGCCTCTATAATGAGACAAGCCCTTAAACTCATGGAATTTTTAAAAACAGCATCATGGCATTCTTGCCACATCATTCCTCAGCGCTTACGACGGGGAGGGGTTGTTGATCTGAAAGAAAAAAAAAAAGGGAAAAGACAAAATTTAAAAATAAAAATGTATTTATACTTAAAATCTGCAATATAAATAAATATTTTTATACAGGATTTCTAACATTATTTTAAAATATTTAACAAATACCAAACTGAGTTTATAAAAGAGAGAGAGAGAAAGGACACTTTCAACTTTGAATAAATTCAAAAAACTTAAAAAAAATCAGACAAAATACTTTAAAAAGTATACTACCTTGATCGGGACTTAGACTTGTGTTTGCGGCTTGCCTTCTTACCAGACCTTTGAGATTTCTCCATGGAGCGCGACCGACTATGTTTAGGCTTCTTAGCCTTCTTTTCTTTGCTACTTCCGGGGGATTCAGAACTGCTCCTTCCACTAGAATCAGAACCTGAATGCTTTTTACTATCTTTGGTAGCATTTTTCTTACTATCCTGTCTAGAGTCGTGTCTTATGACTTTAACAGATATAGAACCACTCCTACAGAAAGTTCTCTCATTTTCTCGCTTCCTTTTTAAGCGATCATCCTGACTACTGAATTTAAAATCTTTTTCTTCCCTTTTCTGTTTTTCTTTTCTTTTATCCTGTTCACGGTCCCTCTCCTTATCTTTCTTTCTCCTGTCTTTATCTACACTTCGACTCCGCTCCTTTTCCCTGTCTTGTTCTTTAGCCTCACCTTTATGCTTATGACTGTTCCCACTAAGATTTCCACGTGGATCCTCAATTTTACGCCTATCTCGACTCCTACTGCGACTGGAACGATTGGTTCGTCTATCCCTTGAGCGACTTCTGCTTCTACGTCTGTCTCTGGAAGGGCTCCGGTTTCTTCGTCTTTCTCTTTCAATGCTACTTCTATTAGATCTCCTCCTATCTCTCAGCTTCACCCTAGTCCTGCTGCTGTCTATTTTGACTCTGCGAGAGTAGCTCCTGCTCCTGCTCCGCCTAGCTTTCACTGTTGGAGACCTGCTCCTACTGTGTCTCTTTTTCCTCTTAGGAGAGGAGGAGCGCGAGGATGTGCAGCTGCTGCCTGAGCTGGAGCTGTATGAAGAACTGGAGACGGAGCTGCTACTGCTGCTAGTCCTGCTGTTGCTACTGGAGCTGCCGCTACTGCTGCTGCCTGACCTACTCCTCCGCTCCTTCTCTTTCCCTTTATGCTCTCTTTTGGGCTCTAAAACTGACGGAGCTTCATTTGGAGTTCTTTTCTTTTCATTAACCGCATCACCGTCCGCTTCACTTGCTTCTAGAAGTGATAAACTATTTTGCTCTCTGTGAATAAATTCATTCATCTCTTTTGTAACCCTTTCTGTTTGTTGCTTTTCTTCTGAAACAGAAAAAAAGAAACAAAATCTAAATAAGAAACGAAAAATTTCCATACTATCAAATTATGACAATAGTCTCATCTTTACTAGAAATTAGGATGCAAACCTCATAAGTAATTAAAACCTTCTAACAGCTACATTAAAAAGGTATTCCCAGCTGGAGAGATGGCTCTGTGGCTAAAAGCACTGGCTGTTCTTCCAGAGATTCTGAGTTCAATTCCCAGCAACCACCTGGTGGCTCACCATCATCTGTAATGAGATCCGGTGCCCTCTATTCTCTTTTATTTTTTCAAAAGTATGTTTTCATTGCAACAATTTTAACATGATATAAATATACCTAAATACCCTAGTTTAAGATCATGGAGACAAATGGCTCCTACAACAAAGTAAAAGGATGGGAAAAATGCAATGTGATCTCAGCTATAACATACAATGAAGCCTCTAGTTCTGTGCTACAATATTTCTACTTCAGCTTCAAACTAAAACTGTGGTGGTACAGTATTATGAAGCAGTCTCTTACACTCTAAGAGACTGCAACTTTTGCTGGACCTCACAGCCAAAGTTAGTAGCACACCTTAAGGTCACAGATAGAAGATTACTATCTTACTGTGCACTCAGATTATTTGTTTACCCTGCTTTTAAAAGGAAAATGTAACAATCACTTTTACTTGCCTTGGATTTCTCATGGAATCAACTTTCAGCTAATACAAAGCTGTAATCTTAAATTACTACTCTTCTATTCCCCTGACTTGGACATGCATGTACATCATTTGCTGAAAAGCAGCAAATACAAAAGTTAAAAGGAACTTCCTAAAACTGACCATAAAGTTTGGAAGCAACCATTTATGAACACTGGTTGATAAAGATTATCTGGTCAGCTGAGATCACTTAGTGCTAGTGACTTAATCCCTTGTGAAACTCTGTAAAGATTTCTGTACAGTTCTCCATTCTTTCCCCTGTGGGATGCTTTCTGTGCTGTTCAACAGATATAAAGCAAAAGTCCTTTGTTAGGGACAGATACACAAGGATAGACACAGGTACAGAGGCAGAGGACACGGTGAACAGTAAGTAGAGAATTCAAATGTGAATTTGCTCTTGCTCATAGGTAAATGACTCCAAGGGGAAGCTCTTTTATACACTCATGTACTACTAGTGGCCTGAAGTAAAAAACATGCACAATACACTCACAAAAGTACATATGAAACTAGACAAACACCACAGACATCTAAAATCACCTTCCATCTGTTTATCTTGTAATAGCTGCTGTTCTTTCTCTTTTCTCCAAAAAGCTTCTTGTTTTTGCCGGATTCGGTGCCGTAACTCTTCATCATCAGTATCGGATGACTCAGAACCTCTGTCACTCCTCTCATCTTCACTGTCTCCTGATCCATAACCACCCAGTCCACCTGTGTGCATAAAACTCAATCCATCATATGCAAACATGACATGAGCCAATAAAACTTTTAAGATCAGAGAAGAAACTTTATTTTGTTTTTCATTGCCGTTTCCTGGAAGAATATGCTTATTCAGGGTGGGGAGAGACATAACTTCAAAGTTTACGTTTTCAGAATCCTCAGACAATGGTGATATTTCTTATTCCTTGGACTACTTCACATATTTCTCACGACGAAGGAATAATAATAATGGCTTTTATTGTCCAAAAGCACTAAACATGGCAAAAATGAAGTCTTACTACAGCTAAGCCAATCCAACTACTGTAATAAATTGAGGATGATTCTGAAAATATTTCTCAAGTTAATTATTTTATTGTTCAAAGTTTCCTAAGATCAGAAAGGATGCTAAGCAAATTTCACTAGTAACTTAGAATAATATAATTCTCAGTGATATAAAAATGATGTGAATTACTCCCCACCCAGAAGTGATCTCAAAAGTATAATTCCAAAATTACATGGGCATTTTATTCTACCGGTTTCTCTTGTTCCTCACATAAATTAGCATGAAGATGTGGAAAAGGCAAACTCAAGCTTTAGTCTTAATAGCATGCAAATAGCAAACTATGAACACAACATTACTGTTGTAAGATAAACCCATTTCCTCTAAGTTGAAACTTGATTTGCTCCAACACAATTCATGTAAATCACCAAATTCATTACTGTCTAGGTAAATTCCTATGTATGTATGCCATAGTTTTAAAAGCAATTTTAGAAACTACCTAAACTGGGGTAAACCATTAAGTACAAACTATGTGTATATAATATATAACATATAATTACACATTATATATTACATACACACTGGAACAATTAATGAGGAAATCCTCCATTCAACTCACCCAAATGAACTACATTAACTATCCCATTTATAATCATTCTACTGTGAATGTTTACTCAAAGAAACTAGATAAAGCTTTTAGAGACTGAAGTAGGCCTGACTTCTAAATTTCATAAACGAAGTAGGAACAGTGCATTTCCCAACAGAACAAGTAGAAAGACAAGTCAGTGAGTCTCCCTTAGCCCTCTCACGCGCACACTGAGAAACTTACCAAGGCCGGTGAGGGAGGCCAGTGCACTGGACTGTGCCAGCTGTTTTGCAGGAGCTTTGTATCACATCAACAACAGGAACAACATGTTAACACAAATAGCCACGATTTCATAGTCATGAGTCTATGGTATTGTTAAATCTACTACTATCGCTGCTTTGTGGGGAGAGAAGAAACATTAAAAACATAACATTCATTTTAAAACCAGTAGCATGTCTGGCTTTGAAATTACAATTCTGATGTGAGCTGAAATTGGTTCATGATGAGGAAAAAAGTTGATAAGTATATTTGTATTTCTTTCTCTGAGATATGGCACATAACTTTTCTGTATGTTTTTAAAGTGTTACTAAAATCATATGGGAAAGTGGTTGTCACTGTTTCATAAGAATTAAAACTGAAAACTCTGAAGATCTGTTGTAACTCGTAATACATTTAAAATGTACGGAAGTCACATATCAATACTAAGATATCTATTTTGAAAAATAAAAACAAAAAAAGCCTCAAGTGAAATAAGTTGAACATGAGGAATTTTGCACACCGTGTTCTAGAGTGCTACACAGGATGAATGCTATCTGTGCTTAGATAGGTCAGAGAAAACAAAGTACTACTATGGTTCCAATATGATATCTACGAGCTGAAACTTTCCCAAAGAGTTAAGACATGCAAAGAGAAAATATTTAAATATGTGATAGAAATCCAGAGGACAAAATAAAAAAAGTCCAAAATAACCGATGAAATAAAAATTCCCCTACAAAAATAAAACCAAGAACACCCACAATGTACCTTTCGTTGCTTTCCGATGTGCATCTTTAGCTACATAATAAATTTCTTCATCTGTGACATCCAGAAGAATTTCAGTTAGAAGCATTTTTGTCAACAACATCTAAGGAAGAATATTTTATATAGTTTCTAGTTTAATTTTTATACATTTGATTATTTTCAAAATAATTAAAATATAAAGCTCTTTTTAATCAAAATATTTTAAGATCAAACTGGTCACTACTAAGGAGTATCTTGAAAAATATTCAAAAAGCATTGAAACTTGAGAAAAACCTTCAAATTCATAGGTATCAAAGAATAACTGAGTACCTGTGATCTCAGCAGAACAAAAGCTGAGATGAAAAGAAAAAAAGCTATAAACTTATCTGTAGAAACCTTGAATTCTTCTGCTGGAAACAAAAGTAAAAGCTTGTATTAAGAAAAGTTTCTGTGGTTAGGAAGACAGCTTGCTTACTGTGGAAGCAAGGGAATTGA
This sequence comes from Tokudaia tokunoshimensis, assembly GCA_036184795.1. Taxonomy (NCBI): domain Eukaryota; kingdom Metazoa; phylum Chordata; class Mammalia; order Rodentia; family Muridae; genus Tokudaia; species Tokudaia tokunoshimensis. Next base: position 9,646,851 of record BTHU01000005.1, on the reverse strand, counting down.
GTTTGAATCCCCAGCACCCATAAGAAGGTAGACATGGTGGCCTGCATCTGTAATACCAGGAAGTAGAGACAGGAAGGTCTGCAAACTAGCTGGCCAACAAGTCTAACTGGTTGCTAGATTCAGTAAGAAACCTTGTCTCAAAAGTAATTAACTACATAATAAGTCAAAGCATTAATTAGAAAGACCTGATGTAAACCTCTGGCCTGCACACATGTATTCATGGGCACTTGCATACACACATACCACTCCCACACACATGTGAAAATACTCACAGATGAGAACATGCGCGCGCACACGCGCACACACACACACACACACACATGCACACACACAATTTCCATAGTTTTAAGTTGAATGTAGCCTTTAATTTAACAGTACTGGTAAGCATTACAAAACTAGTTTCTTAATTCACTTCTCAAGGTTAAAATAAAATTCTGTGAAGGGAAAATAAGAAAAACAAAACAAACAAAAAACAAAGGACAATGGCACTCCTGTGGTAATTCTGAACTAATATAAATTATGACAATATCCCAACATATAATAAAATAGAAACATAAGAGATTTGAGTAAGAGATAGATTGTAGCTATGGTTTGAATATCAACAACTATTTCAGATGTAGACTTCTAGTCCCTTAGACTTTCTGTGTTCATGAGCCTTTATTTACAGAAATGAGAGTAGACTGAATTATCATGGTCTGGAGATTATGGGAAAATGACAATCTCACAAGGTGATAATGAACTTCATTGATAAGGCAATAAAAATTCTCACAATAAAAAAGAAATTAAATTCTGCTCAATCCCTGTGGTGGTCTGAATGAGAACAGTCCCCAGAGGCTCATATATTCGAATGCTTGCTCTCCAGTTGGTGGAACTGTTTGGGAAGTATTAGAAGGTATGACCTTGATGCAGGCGTGTCATGGATGGGGTGCTTCTTTAGAGGCTTCAAAAGCCCCACACTATTCCCAGCTAACTATTTCTGCCTTGTGCTTATGAACCAAGATTTGAGGGATCAGCTACTGCTCCAGCACCACATGCCTGCCTGCCATCATGCTTCTCACCATAATAGACTCTAATCCTCTGACACTCCAAGTCCCCCAAACCTCTTTTTCCTATAAGTCACCTTGGTCATGGTGTCTTGTGATAGCAATAGAAAAGTAACAAGACAATTTTCTACTGCCTCCTAAACGGTGTATTCTTTTAATCATTTGCAACATTTCCATTAAAAAAATGGAGAGGGCTGGAAAGATGGCTCAGTGGTTAAGAGTCCCTAACTCCAATTAAAGAGTTGGTTTTATATATATATATATATATATGCGCCACTTCTGTGTCATTAGGACTTGTGTGTCAAGTCACTGTTGTACACAGGTTTCATAGCTAGGTAGAATCATTGGTTGCTTCCTTCCCTTGAAAGCTTGCACAGCCTTTTAGTACCATGAAAGCTAGTCTTTAGAGAGGAGACTTTCAGGTAAGATCCAGTGAGTCTTACGTTTGAATTGGTTAGCCAATACCAAAGTGGTCAGCCCTGAGATCAAATACATACAAGTAACATTATTAAGACTTAGCAGATTATATTATGTACTTTGGAATATATGAGTGCATGCACCCGTGCATATAACAATTAATAGGCCAGCTGGGCAGTGATGGTGCACACCTTTAATCCCAGCACTAGGGAGGCAGAGGCAGGCTGAATTCTCCGAATTTGAGGCCAGCCTGGTCTCCAGTGCAAGTTCCACAACAGCCAGGGCTAAACAGAAAAACCCTGTCTCAAAAAACCAAAACCAAACCAAACAAAAAACAGGCCATGAATTTGAGAGCAAAGGAAGAATGTATGGGAAGGATTAGAGAGAAGAAAAGGAAGGGAAAAGTATGGGATTTTTAAAAAAATTCTAAAAAAATTATTATTAAAAAAGAGATAGTTAATAACTACTTTCAGACTATGGTTCTATACTTTGTACATTACATAGATTGTTTTGCGGGGGGGGAGCATGGGGAAGGTACTGGGGAATAATATTTGCACTCTTTGCACATCTTTACCTAGCGCATCTATATCTGAATAAACACTTCCTAACAGCATGCCTTACCGTTTGGTACTCCTTCTTACTTTCAGACTATGGTTCTATACTTTGTACATTACATAGATTGTTTTGCAGGGGGGGGAGCATGGGGAAGGTACTGGGGAATAATATTTGCACTCTTTGCACATCTTTACCTAGCGCATCTATATCTGAACAAACACTTCCTAACAGCATGCCTTACCGTTTGGTACTCCTTCTCCTCTTCGGTCATCTCAGGCTCACTGTGCTCCTCTTGGGGAGCTGGAGATGGACTTCTAGTGACTTTCCCACTGCTCACAGCTTCCAGGTTTTCAGCATCTTCATCCTCCTCATCACTATCCTACGGCAACAGTACGGGAGCACAGAGTTACAACTACCATCTAAAGTCGAGGAAACTAACATGCAAGAGCAGCTGCTTTCTAAATTTCAGTTTGGGGTTTGTTTTTGTTTTTGCTTTTTTTGGTGTTGGCTATAAAGATACTAAGCATGACTCTTTGGTGGTAGTGCATGCCTTTAGTCCCAGCACTTGGGAGGCAGAGGCAGGTAGATCTGTGAGGCCTGGTCAACAGAGTGGGTTTCAGAGCAGCCAGGGATACACAGTGAAACCCTTTCTTAAAAAAAAAAAAAAAAAGCAAAAAGCTAAGCATGTAGTCTATTGCTGACTTATACCTCTTCAACCTCTTTAAATTTCATTAATTTCTGTTGTTGTTATATATATATTTCAGACAATCATTTTCGATGTTCTTTCCTTTTTTCTTTCCCTGTTGAGAAGTCAGTTTCACACTCATACCCCAGCCTTGTTCCCTGGGAATGCTGAGAGTATAGCATCTGCCACCATACTCAATTCTGAATTTGTACTATTTCAAAATAGGACTTTAGGACTTTAAAGTGTCACCTGAAGAGAAAAACTACGATTACATAAAAGTTTATGAAAAGCAGTTACTTTTTCAATTCAATTTTTTTCTCTACTATGAATTTTGACCTGTTTTGTAAATTTACCAAGGAAAGCATCATATGCATACATAATTCAATAAATACCTTAAATAAAGGGCTTGTAGAACTTTGAGTAAATGGACCAGAGTTTAATTTTTATAGTACTATATACTTAACTATCAATTTATCTAATATGATTTAATAATAAATCTCTGGCCAGATTCAAAATCTCAGCTTGCTATATCTGAAACTAAGTTTTCTTTCTCTTCTTTTATTACAAAAGGTTTTGTTAAGCCTTCATTTTTATTATGTGTGTATGGCTGTCTCTGTCTTGTGTATTAAGTGCTTGCAGAGGCCAGAAGGCATTGGATCTCCTAGGGTTGATATTATAGATGGTTGAGCTGCCACGTGGGTGTTGGGAATCTAACTTAGGTTTCCTAGAAGAACAGTCAGTGCTCTTAACCACTAAGCTGTCACTCCAAACTCCCTAAAGTACTTTTTTGTGAGTACACAGTAGACAGACAGATAAGAAATTAAGTCTACTTCAGACTGAGAAATAGTCTTTCTATGATTTTAGTACCAATGAATATCATATGGTCACGCCTCAAAACTACTATACGAAGTTAAAAAGCAGATGACTATCTAAATACTCCCATGGACAGAATACTAGAACCAGAGGACAAATATATGCAATACAAGCCCAATATATTTAGGAAGACAGAAGAAAAACAATGTCTAAACAAAACACCATAAAACACAAAAATTCCTAAACCACTCATACCATGAACTGAGAAATAAATATTTAAAAGATTTAAAGCCAAAACTTTCAATGCTCATGTTAAAAAGAACAAAAACTACTGAAGCCTCAGTAAAGCATATACATTAAGTATCTATGGAAGGGTAAACTCTTTTCTCTATGCTATTTAGCATTTTTCCTTTATATCCACTGTTAGGGAGTTGGCTGCACCATAATGACAAAATAGAAAATTGCACATTACCATAAAAACTAACCAGAATTACACAAAATATCGTTACAGAACAGGCTTTTGTAAACTTACTGCCACCCTCCCCTATTTTTCTTTCACTTACCCTCAATAACAGACACAAAAACGGAAACCTTACTAGGCATAGGCATGTACATATAATCTTTGTACTTGGGAATCTAAAGGATGGTGAGTCAACACCAGCCTGAGGAAGTGTGAGGCACCCTGGGATATAACTATATCCCATCTCTGACACATACACAGAACAACAAACCCAAGCCCCAGTAGACTCACCCCAAGACCTCCCAAACACATGAGGATTTTTCTGTAGGCTCAGGCTACTTTTCACATAGATAAAATTATCAGTTTCATGTCAGGCTCTACTCACAAATTTACTTCTTTGGGGTAAACGGGGACCATCCCCTCCTTCAGCATCTTCAGGGGCCTTCTTTTCTTTTTTTGACAACTGTGAACGCTGCTGTTCCATTCTTTCCTTCTCTAATTTCTTCTGCTTTTCACGTTCCATCTTCTCTAGGCCTTCACGTATCCAGGCTGGAAGAGTCCTGCGTTTTACTGCATCTGTTTCACACAAGGGAAAAACACAATCCCATGTCACCTTAAGTAAAAATCATAATAAGCAAATAAAGTACATAAAGTTTTTGTGTTTCTATAAATTCCCTGGGTAAAAGAAAAGTCCTTTAATGCTGTGCTTTAAGAGCCATTCCTGTGAAGAGCAGGAACAGCATGTTCCAATGCTTACGATTTGCCAGGGCACACAGTGCATTGAACTGTTCTCTCATTTAACGTATACAAAATCCCTGGGATCACTACCATTACTCAACCTTTTTGTAGGTGAGGAAACTGATGCTCAAAAAGATAAACCCATGTGCTTGCTCAGGGCTACAAAGCCAACAAACCATGATATAGACTAATTCAGGCCTGAATTCTTATCCTAAACTGCTTCCTAAAATATGAAAAACAGACATACAGAGGCACAGTCCATTTTCATACTAAGAATTCATTCAGTTAAATTTAAAAAGCAGTAAGTTAGAATCTTCCTAAGATGTTAAAAGGCATATTTTTCTGGTCTATTAAATGGTAGGTGATTTGAGACTTTCCAGATATAATATAGAATAAATATATAACTTGTCATTACTAGGTTTAATATTATTTTAAAGTTAATGTTTTATTTTTTGTTTTGTTAAAGTACACACAGGAAGCAAATAATTACAGAAAACCAATTTGGCAGCGGTCTATCTCATAGCTAAGACTGGAAGGAGACCCAAGGCAAAGAACACTGAAGATGTATGGTCAGCAAAAATCAACATTTTTATCAAAAAATTATTGATTAAGCAAGTAATCTGAAAAAACTATTCAATACTTTTTACATTTTAGATCAGTGTTTCTTTTTTTAAGAATTATAACTATAAAATGACAGGGTTTTAAAACATCTTATTTCTACCAAACCGTGCTTTAACAACTTAGGAAACCAAAATATGGGTTTTACAGTGAAAAAGTCATCATGCAAATGTTGAACATCATGGAACAGATTTAAATAGCTACCAATTTGTGGAGGCTCCTGCTTCACTGGAAGTGCAATAGGTGAACGCTGTCGGTCCCTGAATGATGGTGGCCGCTCTCTTCGATTCTGTGTAGGTGCTGGAGGTCCTGGAGGTCCTGGTTGCCAATAAGGAGGATGAAATCCACCTTGTGGTGGACCAAAAGCAGCCCCATGCTGAAAGAGTATTGCATTTTAATTTTCTTCAATTTAGTACATATACCTTCTGGGACACACACATGTTATGAACTGGGACAGTAGAAATCCATGTGTGTAGCAAATCCAAGAATTCCATGGTTCTAATACCCAACAGTACTTCTGTAACCCCAAGAACTCAGGCTTGATTTTCTTAGGAAAGTTAAAGATTTATACAAATATAAACAGGATTCTATAACCCAGCTGATAGATTATTTAAGAACTATGGGAAGGCACATGCACATAAAGTTATATATGTATATGAACATTTTCATTCTAAATTCATTCATAAGTTGTAACACCACCAAGATATCAGAACGTCTTTTCTTTCTCTTTCTAAGAAAAGCTCTCATTATGAAGCCCAGGCTAGCTTTGAATTTGTTATGTGCCCAAGGCTGATAAACTCAAGAGCCTCCCTCATGGGTGCTGGGGTGACAGCATGCATCACCACACATGGCCAATTCTTATCTAACTATGAACTACAGAACAATTTGTTGGTGGTGGTGATATCAGTTTCAACTTCCCATTCCTAGTGAATTCAGATTGCTGCTAAAGTAGGGCAGGATTTATTTATGTACAAGTCAAAAACGACACTGAATTAACTATTTTCTTTTGAAAATCTGCCTTTTAGGAGATAGCTGCCAACAGGTTCTCTGCCTTGTTCACACAGGTTTCACCAGGCCAAACAAAGGTAAGGAGAGGGCTCCTTGTCACTACATCCCTTTTTAACAGAGAAAAACTATCACACGTGAATTCCAAGTGTCAGTACACGAGAGTCTTATCACGCGTTCATAAGGAATACTACCTCAAGGTGAACATGTTATCTAATTCAGCTTGTGATTAATGTTTAAATCTGCAGTATTAAAGATTTTAAATTATGCCGGCTTATTACATAAAGCAGCAACTGCAATCAGTGGCATCTAGTATTATTTAAGGGTAGACCCTAGCAAAGCAGGGTCTTAAAGAAAATAAAGCCCATACAATAACACTATTCTCCATAGAGTTCTATGTCCCTAGGAATGGATGTCACAAAGGAAGCCATAAACAATTTCATTAAGATGGTGTATAAAAATGGAGGAAAAACACTAAAAAAACCAGTAATAACTTTACATAGAAGATACAACAGTTAAAACAATCTATAGTCACTGCACTGGATTTGTCTTATTTATAATCTATGGACATATAATGTATTCAACTATTATATATTTTCTATACTTTTACATTTAGATATATCATATTGAAACTGGAAAACAAGGCATATCATATAACTATTTGCACTTACACATTTTCCACTTTATCCAAATTTTTTCTAATGTTTGTTGGTACCAATTCCCTAATCAAATAAAAATCTAATGATTTTAATAAATGTTGACAAATTTTCTGACACTGTATGTGCTTATCTGTACAACCCTGAAAATGACACATATCTTAGGAATTCTTGACAAGACATTGCCAAGGAACGGGTTACGTGCACGTCTACAATAGTAAAGTAACAAAATATCTTTCACCTGATAGTCAAACTGGTTCACTGGCCCCACTGCAAAATTATCTGGTGGTCCACCAAAGTTGTGATTGTTCTGGTTAAATATATGCCTGTTGTCAGGGGCAAATTCCCCACTGTCCTGACTGTTGCTGTCTTCAGAAGGAGGAACAATGTCCATTGGGCCTGGTGTTGGTGGCATCCATGGCTGATCTGGAGGGGGGTGTGGGGGCTGCTGATGCATTCCCCATTCTAGTCAGGATTTAGGCATAAAGACATTCAACAGGGGATTATAACAAAGTCAATACAATTTTTAAGATCTCAAGACAGCTACAAAAAGTAATGATACAGATTTTAAAAAGCAATTTATAACATTTTGGTCAAATTCGTTTTGTATTACCTTAAAATAAGCAATGAATTAAAAACTATCCCATACGTAATTCAAATGTTAACTCCGTTCTAACTCACATTCTAAACAAAATGCCTAAGGTTATTTTGTTTGATATTTTCAGACAAGAATGTTGCCATGCAGACCAAGCTAAGCTGGAATTTCTACACAGCTAGGACTGGTCTCAACCACAAGCCCTGTCTGCCTCCACCTCCCCAGCACTGCACTTACAGGCATGTGAGACCACACTCAGCTCCACAAAGTGTTTTTAACAAGTTCCAAAACAACTCTTGAATGAATTGCTATTACTGCTCAATAATAACATAAAAAGAATACCTTAAATTTTATATTATTTCTTTTTCCATGAACACATTTATCCTCACAACAACCCTGTGAGGTAGGGAGAAATCTGGTATTATCTGTCAATTTCAGAAGGGGAAACTGAGACACGCAAAGGTTAATAAGTTCCTTCGTGTCACAGAGAAAAGCAATGAAGGGGCAGCTAAGGGCAGCAGGAGTGAAAGGGGGACCACTGATGCCAGGATGAGGGAACTTGAACTCAAAAACTAAAATATTTTCAAAAGTGGGAAAATTCGGCCTTCTAAAAGATAAAAATAAACCACATCGCATTATCAAAGATGAGAATATTTGTTACTCTTTTAAAAGTAATATTGAGAATATACCCTATGCTTTCCATTCTCGCCAGTAATAATAGAAATAATAAAAATAGCAAACAGAGCTGGGCGGTGGTGACGCATGCCTTTAATCCTAGCACTTGGGAGGCAGAGGCAGGCGGATTTCTGAGTTCGAGGCCAGCCTGGTCTATAGAGCGAGTTCCAGGACAGCCAGGGCTACACAGAGAAACCCTGTCTCGGAAAAAAAAAAAAAGCAAACAGAAGCTATGACTTCTGCAGCAACATATCCAAATGTGCAATCTCTATAAATAGTGCGATGGGATTATTAAAAAATTAACACAATCGTGGTATTTGAGTAAACATTAAAGAATCTAAATCATACTGTAAAGTTTAAAAAAATAAATAAAACAAACAGCCAAGAATTTAGGGAACGTCACCGCTATCTGAAAAAAGGTTGGGGGTGGAGGAAAAGTGGATGGATGAGAGGAGCAGAGCATATCTGACAGGCTTGCTTGTCATACAGTGGCACAACTTTTCTTTAATTGGAGGCTAGACATGTTTTATTCTGCCAAGTGCTGCTTCTGAAAAGGCCAGAGGTTGCAACAGAGAGACAAAGAGTCTCTCTTTTCCCTAGATGCCAAGTGAGGTTTCCAGAGTGTTCCCAGCCCCTGTCAGCCTAGGAATGAAGATTCAAGAAAAAAAAAAAATCAAACTGAGTGCCACAATACTAGCAGACTGTGTACTAAATAATTTAACCACAAAAAAAAAAAAAAAAGTCAAGATCAAATCAAAATGAGACTGCCTACTTCTTAAGGAGCATTACTTTCAAGAAGTCATAAAAGTAAACAAGTTGAACAATGTACTACTTATCCTCATTTTATTTTAAGACATTCTAAAATTTGGGAAACATAAATAACAAACCTGGTTGCCACATTCTGTTAAAATTTGAATCCCCTGGAAAACTGCCGTGATTATTTGGAGCAGACTCTATTGCAGACATATCCTGTCCATTTGGCATCATTCCTGGTGGTTGTTCTACGATGCTTTGCTGTCCTGAAGCTTCTCTTTGTGCGATCCAAGCTTGGGCCAAAGCAGCCCAGTCAATCTGGCCTAAAACACATTAGCAGAATTTAGCATTCAGAATGTAGGAGCCAAAATAATAGCACCTCTACGTAAAACAAGTCTCTCAATTATTCCATTATTTGTCTTCTTTTTAAGTATGGTACACACGTATATGTGTATATATGTCTATGTGTTTATGGGCACATGTGCATTGGAGGTATGATAGTTATCACTTCCTTTATCCGATCTTTACTATACTTTGAGGAAGGGTCTCTGAATCCCAGGTAAGGCTAGTGTCCACAGCTAGTTTCCATAGTGATTGATGTCTCTGCCTTCTGAGGCTGGACCATTCATTCCACACCCAGCATTTAGCATGGGTTCCAGCTCTCTTGCTTGCATGGCAAGTGTTTCAACTCCTGGACTATCTCCCCTGGCTCCTTCTTTTCTTCTTTCTTCTCTCCCTCTTCCCTTTCTTTCTTTCTCTTCTCTGTACTTCCCCATTCTTCTTTAAGTATCCCTCATCAGTTAAATAGATATTTAACTATTATACAAAAGTCTACAAATGTGCTTAGAAATGCTACAAATATGCAGACCAAAATATGCATGAGTTTCAGAAAAGGACTCTATAAGAACACTTTCAGCCTAGCGTAGTAGCACACACCTTTAATCTCAGCACTCCAGAGATAGAGGCAAGAGAATCTCTGTGAATTCAAGGCCAGCCTGGTCTACACAGAAAGCTCCAGGGCAGCCAGAACTACACGGAGAGAGCTTATCTCAAAATAAAGCAAGTAACCCACTCTTAACATATTTTAAGATTACCACATCAAAAATCTATGACCTTAATTTACTGAGTTTTCGGAAAGACACACATGCACCTTTTAAAGCCAGTGTAAAAATAACCGAACTAATCTTTCCTTCCTTCAGAATGTTCCATTCGTCCCAGGCTGCCTGAGAGCGTACACTGATGAACCAGTGTAAGTTTCTATCTCTGTTCCTTTTCATGGCTGGACTTTTATGCTCATTGCTGTAGACAAAAAATTCCTCTTCAACAACTTCAAAACTATTGTTTCAACTATCTTAGGTTTTTCCTCTCTAAATCTATACTAAAATTCTAAGATCTTTCATTACTAATAGCAAACAAAGTAATTTAGTCAAGTTTTAATAAATATTCTCATACATTTTAATGAAACAGAAAACTGATATAGCCTGGATGATTTTAAGTAGGTCAAATATATCTTAAACTTCCCAACTGTGATCTAGCAAGCCTAGCACTTTTACTAAGAAAATAACTGAACAAGTGACTAATGTTATGTTCACAAGATTATGCTGTTTAAGGCTGGAAAGGTATAAACAATCAAATACCCAGAAGTCTTCATGTTGCTATAGTTGTTGGTTTATATTAGAATAAAACCATACATTAAAGCTCTATGTAGCTATTTAAAAAAGAAATAAGCTAGGTATGGTGGTGCACATATATAACCTAAAACCTGGGAAGTGAAGTAGGAGCACTGTGAGTTTGAAGCTACCCTGGGCTATATAAAACATTTTATGCCAGCCTGGGCAACATTTTGAAAGATTGCCTCAAAACAGAAATTATCTCCCTAAGGAAAGAACAATATAAATCATCACAAGAATGAAGCTAAACTGACCTTAAGTTAAATGGGGTTCCTGATACTCTTCTTTTTCCCCCCTGCTACATTATTAGGGGTGGGGGATGGGGGGGAATAGAGGGTAGTTAAAAAAAGGGTCTCACTATGTAGCTCAGGCTATTCTAGAACTATATAGACAAGGCTGGTCTCAAACTCAAGAGATCCACCTGCCTCAGCCTCCCAAGTGATGGGATTAAAGACCTGCAACACCAATTATCTCAACACTCTTGAGACAGTCCTTAGTAAAAGGAAATCTGAAAATGGCATAGCATAATGGGCCTGAGGAGATGGCTCAGTCAGAGCTTTTACATAAGAATGAGAAGCTCCCTAAGTCTGAATACCCTACATATAGGAACCTACATTTAGGCTAGGTAATGCAGTGCATACCTATAACCCAGCACTGTGAAGCTGTGTAGACTCCTAAAGCTTGCTGGCCAGTCAGTCTCAATCAGTGAGCTACAGGTTCAATGAGAGAGATAAAGAGTGACTGAGGAAGACGTCTGATATTGACCTCTGCCTCCACACACAAATATGCGCTTTCATCCACCCCATATGTTGAATATGTACAAACATGTACATAGATACACAAAAATGATACAGCACAAACTTTCATAAATGTAATCCGAAATAGAAATATATCATACTTAAGCACATTTCATGCTTTTTCTTTAGAAAACTTAAAATGGTATCAGTTTTATGATGTAAAATCCAACAAGCCAACCTGAATGCTATCATCTAGATCCTACCCTTTTCTAAATGTCCACCCTGTCTCTGCTTTCAAATGCAGCATTTTCCTTACTTGGATCTTGCTGGTGCTGAAATGACTGCATCCACTGTTGCTGGTTCAAGGGCCATTGCTGCCAAGGCTGTCCTCCTTGATCCCACATCCTTTAAGTTCCTATTTACGACAAATTAAACACAGTTAATGATAAGACTTTTTACATTTTCAAAACTTATATATATATATATATATATATATGTATATATATCAGAGAGTAAATGATGATATACTTTACACGAGGAAAGCTCTATAATTCTATTCAATGTTGTCAGAGACAACTAGATTTAGATTGAAAAGAATAGAAAGGTTTAAGTTAATGCTCATGTCAAAGAGAAAAATACAGTTCTAATTAGGTATGCTAAAATAAGGCATACCTAGAATTATGTGTCTGTACGTGTGCCACCACTGCCTGGCTAGATCCAATTATTTCAATGATTATGAAAAGTGATTCATTCAGCCTCCAACCAAATTCCTTTAAAAGAGTAACAATAACAAACAGCTATAGCAGAAAACTTATTCTTGTAATTACAGTTAATAATAATAACTAATAAACACATAATACCTTCTAAGAAAACTTCAGAAAACAAGTTGATGAGAAATTAGAAATTCAAACACTGCCAATGTCACCTACATGGACATGATTTACAAAATATTGTATTCCCTTAAGTACAGAATAGTATCACCACAGATGTTTAAATGAACAACTGTGCTTCCAATACAAAAATTACAGGCATTAAGGAATGACATTAGAAATAGTAATGAGACAAAGCTGAAAAGTGAGACAGCTTCGAAAATCTGTTTCTTAGCATTTAAGTAGAACGGAAAAGAAGTTGGGGTACTCTGTTAACTGTTAAATCTAAGTTATGGATAATGGGATGGTAGATCCTTATACCACTCACTTTTCTGTAAACGAGTCCAAAAACTCCTCATAAAAAAACTTTCAACCAAAAATGTGTCCTGCCTACAAGATATGAAGGACAAAAAAAATGAGGAAATGGCCAACAAATGACTGCCCCAAACTGAGACCCATCCCACAGGCAAAAACCAATTTCTGACACTATTAATGATACTCTGTTAGGTTTGCAGACAGGAACCTAACATAACTGTCCTCTGGGAGGCTCCACCCCACAGCCAATGGAAGAGATGCAGAGCTGCACACACGGAAGAACTGAGAGAAGGATTGAGGAACCAGAAGACAGGGACTCCACAAGAAGACCAACAGAGTCAATTTACCTGGACTCGTAGGGGCTCCCAGAGACTGAGTCACCAAACAAAGAGCTAGCATGGGCTGGACCTAGGCCACCCACACAGATGTAGCAGAGGAGCAATTTGGTCTTCATACGGGTCTCCCAACAACTGGAGCAGGGGCTGTCCCCGAGCCTGTTGTCTGCCTGCTTATATCCCATACCCTAAATGGAATGTCCTGTCTGGCCTCATGGGGAGAGGATGCACCTAGTCTTGCAGCAAAACTATTAAAAAAAAATGTAGCAAATTTTCTAATTGTAAACATGTATTTTTAATGAAATTTAACTAAAGGTAGATGTAAGTTGAATAAATTAAATGAACTTCTATTGAGAAATTAAAATGAGTAAAGTACAGCTTTATACACTGACATGTACTAATATACAAACTCAGTGGGAAAAAAAACAATTACAGCGCGCACGCGCGCGCACACACACACACACACACACACACACACACACAAATACCACTTAAGTTTCACAGTCCAGCATGTATCTAAGATTCCTAAATTACAAAACTCCTTAAGTTCAGGGAAGCAGAAAATAGTTACCAGGGACTTTCACTTCTACTTTCTGCTTTCTTTGGATTCTCTCATAGTGTGTGTACTTTTAGAAATATATTAGCTTTAAAAAGGGATTCAAGGGAAGCAACAAGTACAATCTACAGTGACTTGTATAAAAGTAAAAATCACATGAGTCACCTGAACACAAGACAAACCACCTAATCTTTGTTCATTTTCAAGCACGAGTTAGAGTAAATTTCAAATATAATCCAAAGGAAATAACTCACTGGTCATGAAAACTAAACTTTGATTTTTGTTAAGTCTATAAAAAGAAAACAGATAAACAAAAGGAACAGAATTTAGGCAAAAACTTGATTAGAAAAACAGAATTAACTAATCAAGTATGTAACATATAGTTTTATATGTTTTAAGCCAACACAGTATTTATAAAGGATTTTACCAATTATTTAACAAAAGAGCAAACTAATTCGACAAAAATTTAGAAGCCTCTATTTCTTCACATTCACCATAAAATCTTTATACAAAAGAATTTGCCAAATTCAAAAACTCTAAAACAGAAATACTCCTGACATACAGAAATCAAAACACAGATTATAGTGCCAGAGATGGTAACCAGCACTAAGGCAAATCTCTGAGTTCAAGGTCAGCTGGGCCACATGTCCATCCCAACTCTCATTCTCTTTTGAGGCCCTATCTCACAACCAAACAAAAAACAAAAAACAAAACAAACAAACAAAAAAAAACAACCATGCATACTGTGCCCTTCAGTATCCGTGGATGATTGATGAGTATCCACAGGGAACCAAAACTTTAGGATGCTCAGATCCCTCATATAAAATGGCATTTTCATTAGATAAAACAAAATCTGAGTATGCTTACCAGATCCATTTTACCAAGTATTTCTGATCTGAAACTGGTTGTAACTATAAATATATAACCCACTGACAGGGAAGACTGTATTTTTGTTTTTGTTTTGAAAGACACGGTGGTTTTTCTGTATAGTCCTGGCTGTCCTGGAACTCACTCTGTATAGCAGGCTGGTCTTGAACTTGGAGATCTAAGTGCCTCTGATGACCAACAAGGCCATCCTCTGCTACATACGCAGCTGGAGTCATGGGTCCCTTTATGTGTGTCCTCTTTGGTTGGTGGTTTAGTTCCTGGGAGTTCTGGGGTTCTGGTTGATTCATATTGTTGTTCCTCCTATGGAGCTGTAAACCCCTTCAACTCCTTGGGTCCTTTTTCTAGCTCCTCCATTGGGGACCCTGTGCTCAGTCCAAGGGTTGGCTGAGAGCATCCACCTCTGTATTTGTCAGGTACTGGCAGGGCCTCTCAGAAGACAGCTATATCAGGCTCCTGACAGCAAGCACTTGTTGGCATCCACAATAGTGTCTGGGTTTGGTATATGGGATGGATCCCCAGGTGGGGCAGTCTCTACTCCACACTTTGTCTCTGTATCTCCTCCCATGGATATTTTGTTCCCCCTTCTAAGAAGGATCAAAGTATCCACACTTTGGTCTTCCTTCTTCTTGAGCTTCATGTGGTCTGTGAATTGTATATTGGGTATTCCGAGTTTCTGGACTAATATCCACTTAACAGCGAGTGCATAACAAGTGTATTCTTTTGTGATTGGGTTACCTCAGTCAGGATGATATTTTCTAGTTCCATCCATTTGCCTAAGAATTTCATGAATTCATTGTTTTTAATAGCTGAGTAGTATTCCATTGTATAAATGTACCACATTTTCTGTATCCATTCCTCTGCTGAGGGACATCTGGGTTCTTTCCAGTTTCTGGCTATTATAAATAAGGCTGCTATGAACATAGTGGAGCATGTGTCCTTATTACATGTTGGAGAATCTTCTAGGCATATGCAGGAGTGGTATAGCTGGGTCCTCAGGTAGTGCTATGTCCAATGTTCTGAGGAACCACCAGACTGATTTCCAGAGTGGTTTTACCAGCTTACAATCCCACCAGCAATGGAGGAGTGTTCCTCTTTCTCCACATCCTCACCAGCATCTGCTGTCATCTGAGTTTTTGATCTTAACCATTCTGACTGATGTGAGGTGGAATCTCAGAGTTGTTTTGATTTGCATTTCCCTGATGACTAAGGATGTTGAACATTTCTTTCGGTGCTTCTCAGCCATTCGGTATTCCTCAGTTGAGAATTCTTAGTTTAGCTCTGTACCCCATTTTTTATTAGGGTTATTTGGTTCTCTGGAGTCTAACTTCTTGAGTTCTTTGTAGAAATATGATGTCTTAAATCTTTGTACCTGGCAGTTTTGTAATCTTAGCACTAAAGAGGTTCAGAAGTAAAGGAATTTAAGATCTTAAGTTTGTGGTTAGCCTGGGCTCCTTGCCCCCAAACTGAAATATAACAAAATTCTATAGTAACCCATGTCTATAATCTTAAGAATAAGAAGCTAAATCAGGAAAATTGCTGAGTGTTCCAGACCAGCCTCACCAACAGAGTAACAAAGAAACAAAACACTGACCAATCAAATAAAAACTGGTGGCAAACAGTAGACACCTGAAAGATTTAGCAATGGTCAAAAATGGAAGAATCTGGACAAAATATAGTACTGACACATACACATAATATAATATTTTTATTAAAAAAATATAGGAGAGCTAGATAGATGGCTCAGGAGTTAAGAGCACTGGCTACTCTTGCAGAGGACCTGCCTTCAGTTCCCAGCACCTACATGGCAACAAACAACCATCTGTAACTTAAGTTCCAGGGGATCTACATTTTCTTCAGGCCTCCACAGATAACACAGAAAAATGGTTATCTTTTTAAAACATGGTTTTTTAAACTAAGGAACTAGGAGTAAACCATCAATTAATAATGTAGCAACACTGTTCCATTAATAATAACAGAAATGTCATGCAAGTACATGTTACTGGCGAAATAAAACACGTTGTTATACACCATTTGTTTAATTTTTCTACAATTAAATTAAGTTCTAAGGCTTGAGGTGGTAGCGAATATATCATGAGCGAAAGCAGAAGGATCTCTATGAGTTCCAGCTCAGTGCCCAATAGTGTTAGATGACAATATTATCCACCAAAGAAGCAAACGCTGAAATATAGGATACTACTTGTTTCCTTTGTGAGACTTAACACATAATATCCATCACGGAGTAAAAACACAAAAACTAAGCAACTAAATCATACTTGAATAGGACGCAGCAGAAAGCGGTTGCGCCTGCGTAGTGCGAGTCGCAGAGTATAAGTTCTAGGTCCCCGGCCCCCGCCGCCTCCGCCCCTCTGCACTCTCGGCCCCTAAAGGGTTTCCACTGCGCACGCGCAGTGCTTAACGGCCGGTCAGGAGCCCAACAATTAGTCCCTTGCCTTCTCAAAGAAAACTCTTAGTTCGAAGAATGGGTCGTGAGCTCTCTCCTTAACCAAAGACAGTTCCTTTTCGGCGAGAGCAGCGCTCTCGTTCACTATCTCTGGCGGACGCCGGTGCTTTTCGGGAATGAGGTTCTGGCGGTCGTGCCAAGCAGCGTACGCAGCCTAAGTCACGCTACCTTCGCCACACAAACCAAGAGGATTTTAGTACTCCGGAAAGTCCCCCTAGGTAAACTGTTCGTCGCTTACCCGCTCCGGTTCCGGAATACCGCTGTCGCCACCGTTCCTGTAATTCTCTCCAACCTTTCGATGCTTCTACTTCTTCATGAACAAGACAAGATGGCGCCCGATGGGTCTCACCTGGAAGTGAATAATAATAACATCCGCTTTTCGTCTGAAGTCATATTGACACTCAGCCAGGCTTACGAACATGTGATCTGACCGACTTGACGAGTCCGCGCCATTTTTGTTAGGGGCAAACCCAGCCCACCTTGAGTTGTGTAGTTGTGCCTTCTTGTATGTGAAGCCCGCGTCATACCCTACACATTTTTATTTGTACAGCCAGCACAAAGCCGAGCCTAATGTCCCAGTACAATGGACGCTCTGAAGATCTAAACTTTAGTAAGGAGACCCTCTTAAAAGCAAATGTGTTCTAAGGATCTGCTTTGGGAAAGATGCCGAATCGCTTTGCCTCTTTCAGACAACGGAGGGGCCCCCAGGTCAAACCCTGCCAACTTGGAACTCATTGTACCAGGACTACTTCAAACGAGCTGACATCAAACTGGAGACTCAGAGCCCGAGTTCTAGAAGCAGGCTGTTTGCTAGGTCTCCTTGTTAACGTCCTAGCATCGCGCCCCCTTGTGGGAACATTTACTCAGTTCAACTTCGCTCAGCTGCTCTTAAGAAAAAGTGGAAACATAGTTTCCACTAGTCCTTCCTTACCTCAACTACAAAATGGCCTCCCGAAAGGAGGTAAAAGGGGTTTAGCATGAACAATGTTCATATATCTAAAATGTCAATTTTCCAGACTAGGAGTTTAGATATAAAGGGAAACAAAGATGCTTAGAAATACAGTATTTTTAACCTAAGTTTTGGGAAATGCTTTTCTAGAAATTTTAGTGTAACCAAAAAGAGTTATGGAGAATTCCAAGAAAGAGTCTGTGTCTGCAAAGATTGATTAGCACTGCAGAGATGTAGAGAGGTTGGAATTTTAAAAGTCCAGAAACTAATTACCCAATCCAGGCCTACTTTTACCCACGAATAGCCAGTCCTTGCCAACCTCTCGATATTAGAGCTAAATCCTGTGACTAATAGATTAAAAACCTTTTAGAATTAAAAAAAAAAAGATTTGCTTATTTTTATTTTATGTGTATTGGTGTTTTGCCTGCGTGCATGTCTGTGTGAGGGTGTCAAATCACTTGGAGCTGAATTACAGATAGTTGTAAGCTGCCATGTGGATGCTGGGAATTGAACTCTGGTGCCAACGCTGTTAACCACTGAGCCATTTCTCCAGCCCCCACCTTTGGAACTCTTTAACTTAGCTGACTCCCAGTTTCCCAAGAGCTAAGAATGCTATCAGATAGCATCTGCAGCTGTGTGAAGTGTCCCCATCTTGCTGCAACTTCTGTGATGTACACACCAATGTATCTTAAACTTGACTTGATATATGACTGTCTTTGTTCTTTAAAACTATAAAATGTCACGAAACTACTTCCATGTTATACAAGGAATTTGGCATAACCTAAATCTGTGTTCCTTGTGCCATGGACATTCAAATGTAGTTCCACAATAAGCTCTCTCTTATTCCCTTTAAGGTGAGAACTGCGTTTTTAGCACCCACACCATGCACTAAAAAATCTAAGTCTTTGAATTGGGAACTGCAGAAGAAACATCAAACTACTCTAGAAACAAGTCTGTAGTAGATTGGATAAAGAAAATATAGGTAGATGTGAAAATAGGGATGCCCTTTACAAGAAATTCTGTAATTCTCAAATGAAGTATTTGAAAACCAAGTAGCCTGTGTTATTAAAATTCTACTAGGTAAACACCTGCTAGCCTCAAGTTTGCCTTCAACATGTAATTTGGGGAGTGGGATGGAGAAAACTGTCAATTATCTAGCAATACTATGACGTGAGTTCTTGAGGTTAATACAATTCAAAAAGAAACCTGTAGTTGACTATTTCCATTTAGTATTACTAAGAACATACAGAGATCTACTAGCACCCGCTATCCCTGTTGCTGGGATTAAAATCAAATGTCATCATGCTCTACCTCAGTGAGAAACATTCTAACCAAAAAAAAAAAAGACTTTCTTTGGTGAAATTTGCTTGGATTAGCAAGGCTATCATAAATTCCTGCTCCCTATAATCATCTTGCAATTATTTTCTATTTCCCAAGTAAAACTGAAACCAATATTTGGGTGACAACTTTTGCCCTCCAAGGACCTAACATATTAGTGCACAGAAAATCTTACATTGTCCAGTGACTAAATATTTTGACGAGAGATACCAGTGTAAACTAATCATTTTGGATATCCAAATGGGAGGCTCTATTAAATGCCTCATTGGGATTACAGGCATACATCACCACACATTTCTCCCATGTATGGATTTCAAGTTCTATTTATCAGAATATATGCTGTTATGTTAAAGGTCTGAACAGCTATCCTATATGAGATTTGTAGTTTGTGTACTGTAATTCTCAAGTGCCAGCATCTTGTCTGTATTACCTGGCAGTCCACTATTAATGATTAACAGAGAACTTTAAATTTAGGTTTGTTTGATCTTATATATAGGGCTGGGAAGACGTCATCATTGGTAATGCAAGAAGACTTACTTGTGTTTGATTCACAGAACCCACACCTTTAAAAAAAAAGCAGGAGCTGTGGTGTACATTGTGGTCCCAGCACTGGGAGTGATGAAGGTAGACAGATCCCTAACACCTATTGAGTTCAACATCAATTAAGAGACCCATCTCAAAAACAAAGGTAGAGGGGCCCCTGAAGAATGCTCAAAAATGTCCTCTCTCCCCCCACATGTGCATATTCTGATGAGACCTGGTCACCAGGCTACATGTTTTCAGCTACTGCAAGTTCGGATAGTACATAGGAAGGCTTTCCAATGATCACAAAGTAAGCTGCTAAGTCATTTGTTAATACAAAACAAAACTAACCTATCTTGAACAAAAATCAGTCACTTAGAAAGTATGTACTATGTAGCCCTGGCTGGCCTTGAACTCAGAAATCTGCCTGCCTCTGCCTCCCAAGTGCTGGGATTAAAGGCATGTGCCACCAATGCTCAGCTTTTTTTTGGGGGGGGGGGGAGGGCATTGAGACAGGGTTTCTCAGGGCTACACAGAGAAATCCTGTCTTGAAAAACCAATCAATCAATAAATGACACAGTTGGAGATGAAAAAAAAAAAGAAAGTATGTACTAGATTAGAAGAAGGTGGTTGATAGACATAGCTACTAACATTAATGTGTAGAAATTTAGATTATGGTACAGTAAAATATCAGATTTAACTGAGACTCACCATAGCCTTCAAGACAATAATGTATATAATGAATTTCCACTTAATGGAAAAGTTGGAAAAGCAAGACTCTAGACACTAGGTGCTACTGGATGCATTTAACAAGGTAGTATAAAGAAGTAGTGATGTGTGCCTTGTCTTAGTCACTGGTCCCTTGCTGTGCAGAGATACCATGACCAAGGCAGATTTTATAAAAGAAATCATTTAAGTGCATACAGTTTCAGAGGTTTAGTCCATTATCATCATGATGGTGGCATGCAGACAGACACCAGAGCAGTGGCTGAGAAATGCATCATGATCTATAGGCAGGAAGGGTAACTCTGGGCTTGGCATGGGCTTTTGAAACCAAAAAGCACATCCCCAGTGACACACTTCCTCCAACAAGGCCACACCTCCCAATTCTTTTCCTCCTTGCAAATAGTCCTGGTGACTAATCATTCAAATATTTGAGCCTATAAGACATTATTATTCAAACCACCACGACTATAGTCTGACTTTGTGCAGAAGCTGAGGCCCAAAGATCACTTGAGCCTGGGGGTTAAAGACCAGACTGTGCCATACGTTAAAACCTTCTGTGTGTCTGGGCAGGGAGAAGGTAGAAATCAGAAAGGATTAAATAGTTTGTGAAAACCAAAACAAGAGAGAATAAAAGCAATCTTTTTTAATTTTTTTTATAATCTTCTGATCTTTGCAGGATTGTTTTTTGAGACAGGATATATCTGTGTAGCCTTGGCTTTCCTGGAACTTGTATGTAGACCAGACTAACCTATGACTCAGAGATTCACCTGCCTCTGCCTCTTGAGTGCGTTCTGAGATTTAAGGCATGCACTGCCACACCTAGTTGAAGTTGTTATTTTTGAACTGCACAAAATAAACTTAGAGGCTTTTTTAATTTTTTTTTTTTTTTACTAATATGAGTGTTTGCATGTATTCATGTGGGTCACGTGCGTGCCTGATTCAGGCAGAGGCCGGAAGAGTCTGTCAGATCCCCAGAAATTGTAGTTCCACTCCATTGTGAGTAACACAACAATGGAATTATCTTTTTAAAAAGCTGTGCAACTTGTCAGTATGTCATATTTTGCAACAGTCACTCAAATGTAGCCAAAGGTGTTAACTGCAAACAAAACCTCCTTGAAATCTTTATCAGAAAAGTCTAATGAATCTACCCCTCGTCTATAGTAAAAGATCCTGGTACCATTATCCCTCCTCTTGCATAAGAATGGTCACTGGTTAGTGTTCTAACACTGTTCATGAAGAACAAAGAACAAAGAAAATATAGCATAACCATTTTGACTCGTGGGTCTTCTGAGCAGCAGAGACAACACCTAAACATGACCAAATACACTTCTAGAAACCTGATTGTCTTAGGGTTTTACTGCTGTTGACAGACACCATGACCAAGGCAAATCTTACAAAGGACATTTAATTGGAGCTGGCTTACAGGTTTAGAAGTTCAATCCATTATCATCAAGGCAGGAGCAAAGCAACATCTAGGCAGGCATGGTGCAGGCAGAGCTGAGAGTTCTACATCTTCATCTGAAGGCTGCTAGTGGAAGACTGACTTCCAAGAAGCTAGGATGAGGGTCTTAAGCTCATGCCCACAGCGACACACCTATTCCAACAAGGCCACCCCTTGTAATAGTGCCACTCCCTGGGCCAAACATATATAAACTATCACACACTTGTTAAATGATCAACTAAAAATGTTATCTCCCCCCCTCTCTTCTCTCTCTCTCTCTCTCTCTCTCTCTCTCTCTCTCTCTCTCTCTCTCTCTCTCTCTCTCTCTCTTCTCTCTCTCTCTGAATGCTCACACTCTTTCTCATCTACCTCCCTTCTGTCTCCCTCGACATGGCAACTTCCTTGTCCTCATTCTTGGGACCAGTGAACCCGCTTCCCAATAAACCTGCCTTTATATACTCAAAAAAATAGTTTATAACTTTCATCATAACCTCTGAAAGCTTCATGACTCCAAAAAAGTTAAAACAAACAGACATGTACTCCACACATTTCCTCGTGTGCAATCCTGTCTAAAGAACTCAAGTCACTCTGAGAATAGCTGGCAGGCTTCTTTGTTTTCTGGACCAAGAACGCAGCTCAGCGGAAGGACTACTAGACACAGTTCCTAGCATTAGGGTGGTGACAAATTTATTTTAAAATGGTGCATTCCTGAAACTTGAAGGCTGCTATGAACTAAATGTTTGTGCTCCATTCACAAACTCCCCATGGGAGAGTTCTGTGGAGTGGAGTATTTAGAAAGTGATTAGGTAAATATACCACATCTTCTGAATCCATTCCTCCGTTGAGGGACATCTGGGTTCTTTCCAGCTTCTGGCTATTATAAATAAGGCTGCTATGAATATAGTGGAGCATGTGTCCTTATTGCATGCAGGTAAAGTCTCTGGGTATATGCCCAGGAGTGGTATAGCCAGATCCTCCGGAAGTGTCATGCCCAGTTTTCTGAGGAGCCGCCAGACTGCTTTCCAGAGTGGTTGTACCAGCCTGCAATTCCACCAGCAGTGGAGGAGTGTTCCTCTTTCTCCACATCCTCGCCAACAACTGCTGTCTCCTGTGTTTTTGATCTTAGCCATCCTGACTGGTGTGAGATGGAATCTCAGGGTTGAAATTCACGAAATTCCTAGGCAAATGGTCAGAACTTGAAAATATCATCCTTAGTGAGGTAACCCAATCACAAAAGATCACACATGGTATGAAGTCACTGATAAGGGGATATTGACCCAGAATCTCAGAATACCCTAGACACAATCAGCATATCAATAGATTTCTAAAAAGATGGAAGGAGAGACCCCTGGTCCTGGAAAGACTGGATGTAGGGGAACGCCAGGACAGAGTAATGAGAGGGGGTTGAACAGAGAAAAGAGGGAGGGAAGGGGGCTTATGGGACTTTCGGGGAGGGAGGAAACGGGAAAGGGGAAGTGATTTGGAATGTAAATTAAAAAAAAAAATTAAATTAAATTAAATTAAAAAAAAAAAAGTGATTAGGAGGGTCTGGCCGTGAAGTCCGTAAAGGCTCCTTTCCCCGCTTAACCAGGTGGACAAACACTGAGAGAGCATTACCAGAACCTCATTTGGACTATGGATCTGTCTGATTTTTGTTCTGGGCTTCCTGACCTCTAAAAGTGTAGGAAATAAACTGTTGTTGTTCATAAGCTCCTCAAATCATATTTTGTTTATAGCAAACCAGGGGACTAAAATAGACATGAACACAATTTTTATTAACATTCTGTTAATAATGTATAATGCAAAAACTCCAGGCCTAATCTATTAACATAAGAATCTAATATTTATTATGATGTTTATACATACAGCAATGACCAAATAATGCTCAATAAGTTACACAGATATTTTTAAAATACTGTAAAATTCGAAAAAAGAGAAGGAATGATACCATGAATTTATTGATACCTGAAAATAATCATCTTTCAAACACATTTGAATTGATGATTTCTACATGAACAAAAACATTTTAATATATAAATCGTTTCTCTAATAATACAATGGATGCTCTCTGAAAGCTTGACTTTATTGCACATATTTGGTTTAGGTTTATTTGACCAGATGTCATGCAGAGAAGCTGAGTATAAAGTTCAGGAAAGTAGGCAGGATGTTCTGTATTACAAAAATCTGATGTGTGGTGACATTTCACAGCTAAGTGTTTACGAGATTTTATCCAACTATTTATTGCATAAAATCATTAATTAATCACACATGCAAGCTAAGAATTATTAGATATGGTAAAATAGATCTGTTGATATATGACTCTGAACTGATACAATGATCATCTCCTTGACCACCTACATAAGCAGGCTTCATATTATTATTTAAAACATTAAACAACAAATCTTAAATATAGATGTATATTTGTTTATGTCACAAACATTCACATAATTGGCACATCATCAAAATCTTATCATTTCAAATATGGGAAAGCCAGAGGAGAATTGGGGATAGAGGTACCTGTAAACCAGTTTCTAGATAAAAACTTCTCTCTTTACCTTTTAAATTCACTGTGCCAAAACACACTAAGCAGTTGTGTTGATCTGTAAACATTCTTGTTTATTTTCACTGTTTCCTGAGGTAATCTGGAAACTATTGTTAGTACAGTAGCCTCATGATTTAAAATTTCTACAAATGTGCTTTGGAAAACTTCAAAGTAAGAACAAAAATTTAAGTGTAGACCTGTGTGATTTTTATCTATTACATAAGCTTGATAAGAAATTCCTAGGTATCAAATCAAACTCTTTTCCTACATTTTCAGATGGCAGGAAAAAAAACACGCATTAAAAAAATACATTTCAGAATCTCCTCAGTACTAGGTAATAAATGAACATCTTATTTGCATGTCACTACTGGAATAATGTATAAAATCATATAGATTTTAGGGTGGGTTTTTTTCCCAAGTTTTTTGAGACAGGGTTTCTCTGTGTAGCCTTGGCTTTCCTGGAACTCGCTCTGTGGACCAGGCTGTCCTTGAACTCAAATCCACCTGCCTCTGCCTCCCAAGTGCTGAATCTAAAGGCATGCACCGCCACCACTCGGCAGGATTTACTATTTTAAAGGGTGATAAAATACTGTTATATGCCAGGTATTGGAACCTGCCTAGATTGTATACATCTTAATAGTATCTTTTCTAGGAGAGGGGAAAAAAGGCTGACTGTTTATTTGTTTGGGAGGTGGGGGGCAACTGCTATGACTGAGGCCAACTTGAACAAATAAATTATTTTTCTAATAATGCTCTGGTGCTAGACTCTTCCGTGTCAATAGATTAATAAACTCTGAATGTCTGATGAAACAGAAGACACTGGAAAGTTCTTTTTAGAGGACACAACTGGGCTCTACAGATAAAATATACTTCTCCATCTTTAATAAAAAAAATTAAATACCATTGAAGTTCCTCCACAACTTAGAAATAGAAGTTATGCCACAGTATTTAAAATTCCCCTATTAGACAAATCAGTTTCACCCAGCCGCATGTCAAGAAGCCACACTGGTGCCTTTACGTCACACGTCAAGAAGGTTCAATCCTGGCTGGCCGTCTGTGCAGCTTACAACCGCTCTCCCTCACATTTGCCCACAGAATCAAACACAGGCACTGATGACTAAGACATTGAACCTATTCTCTTACATCTTGGTTAAATACCAAAAGCACTTCATTGATTATTTAAAATCTTGGTAATAATATTTTTCATGCTTAGTTTTCACAGTTCAATCCTTTGAATTCTAGAAGAAACTATCCTGTGTTACTACTTATTTAAGGGGAACAGAAGTAGCAAGTCTGTGCCCCATCAAAGTAAAAGCCAAGCCCACCTGAATATTTTATTTGTGTTGCTAGGGATAGAACCTGAGCCTTGCACAGGCCAGGTAAGTGCTCTGCCATTGAACTAAATCACTAACTATCCACTTGAATTTTTAAATAATGCTTATGAAGATAAAACCATGTTTAACATTTATTAATATACAGAAGTAAAAAAGTATTATATATTTGTTGTTAATTATAAGAATATGATTTCTACCATTTATAAATATAATTTGGTAGTTCAAAGACATCCTTAAACTTTAAAGTATTCTATGTTCCTATATAGATCATCAACTTCTATTTGCCAAATCTATGTGTTGCAAATTATCTTTAAAAGATTGCAAATGATTAGTTTATGAAATGTTTCAATATCTTCAAATATTCAAAGCAATAAGCAAATCAGTTCATTACTTGTAAACTCATACTACCAAAATTACAATGGCTCCTTTTTACACTACTGAGTCACATAAAATATGAAAAAATAATTGTTACATTAGGCACTAGTTTAGACTGTTCTAGAAACTTTTCCTATAGACTAACACACACCACGGCAGAGCCCTGAGATGATTTTACGTGGGGTGGTGCAAGGGTGGGCAATGTTTCTTTCATAGTTATAAACTTACATCAATGTTTACTAGAAAAATAACAAGCACATAAAAATGTGAAGTATGATTCAAAACAGGGCTAAGATTGTAAATGGCTAAAACAAAAAAGTAAGCAAATTGTAGCACAAGATATATTGCATCCACTCAGGAAGGTTGTATTACATTTAGAAAATAGTATACTAAAGATCCAATTTAGCATCATCTCTGAATGTCTATAACAGTGAGTCACATCATAAAGGAGATTGCTCTACCATCAACTTTTTTCTTTTCAGTAGAGAGTGGCAATCTCCAAGGACATGAAAATTAACATAAACATGTTTTTACATTTAAAAATATAGATTTGAAAGCATTAATTAATTTTTTGTTTAATTTTTCAAGACAAGGTTTTATTGAATAGCCCTAGCTGGCCTCAAACTCACAGAGATCTGCCTGCCTCTGCCTTCCAAGTGCTGGAATTAAAGGTGTGCACCACAAATGCCTGTCATGTCAATTAATTTTCTTTAAAGGATTCGCCACATGTTGAAAAAGTTAAATAACACTGGAAGGATGCACTATTCCTAAAAACTACAAAGGCACATTACATATTATGGTTACGACTTCAGCATTAAAATAAAAATAAACTAAATAACAATGAACAGATATTATAATATTCTTTCGTAAAAAAGGAGATAAGCTTGCGCACTAAGTGCTCTTGATTCTGGAACCACCTGCACGTAAGTGTCGCTGACGTGGACCCAGTGGCCTCCCAATTCACTATCAGGTTCTTTCAAACCTAGCAGAACAGAAAGTACAATTTTACAGTTAGTGTGTTTATGTCTTCTAAATTGTAAACAGTGATACATTTATTATGAACTATATTTAATTCTAAGATCCACAAGAAGATTGATAATTAATTTAATTCTAAGATTCACAAGACATAAGATTGATAATTACTTCCAGTTAATACATTTTAGCTTAAATATTTAGTGAAATATTAGCCTTATAATACTTAATTTCCCAGAGAAATATTCATTTTCACCAAAAAGGGGGGGTGGAGAAACTGGTAAGATGGTGCAGCGAGGAAAGGCGCTTGTTGTACCAGCCTGGCCACCAGCTCAATCCCCAGGACCCACACAAAGGTGAAAGGAGAGAACTGAGTATATGAAACTGTTCTCTGACAGCCAAATGCATGCACAATACAACACATACACAGACACACACACACACACACACAAAATAAATTTATTTTAAAAGCTAATAACAGAGCTGGACATGGTGCTACACACCTTTAATCCTAACATGAGAAAGAAAAAAGCAGGTAGATCTTTGAGTTTGAGGCCAGTCTGATCTATATAGGAAGTTGCAAGCTAGACAGAGCTATTCAGTGAGGTCCTGTGTCAAAACAAACCCAACCTAACAACAACACAACTAAAAAAGGGGAGGTGAGAGAGATGGCTCAGCAGTTAAGAACACATACTGCTCTTGCAGAAGATTGGAGTTCGCTTCCCAGCAGCTGTGCTGGGCACATCGCAGCCACTGCAACTCCAGCTCCAGGGATCACATGCCCTCTTCTGGACTCTTTGAGCAACCCAGCAGCTGTGCTGGGCACATCGCAGCCACTGCAACTCCAGCTCCAGGGATCACATGCCCTCTTCTGGACTCTTTGAGCAAGTGCACTTTACACCAGCACATTCACACAGATACCCATTAAGGAGATATAAACCTTTTGAAAAGAAAGGAATCCAGGGAGTGGAGAAGCAAACTCAATGACCTGTAGTTATAGCTAGCACATTTCCATGTCCCACTCTTTTGATGGCTGGTGTATCTTCAAAAGGGGAATGCGGCTGAGAACGTGGTTGGAATGACTAGGCACACAAGCCTGATGATCTGAATTTGACCCCACAACCAGTGCAAAAGCAGTCAGCTACCAGCGACATGCGTCAGTTCTCCCAGGGTTCCTATGGGAAGATGGGAGGCAGCAACAAGAGAACAGTCCAGAAGTCCCCAGGCCTGAATACACAGTCCATGGGCAACATAAGGATAACAAGGTGGAAAGCCAGATAAACTGCTGGCATTTACTCTCAGACAGCCACATTATGCTGTGCACCAGTACACAGACACAGACACATGCACACACATACTGCTTTTACAAAAGCAAAAGCTAACAACAACAACAAAAAACTACTGCTTCTCTCAAGTATCTTTTAAAAATTGTCAACCCATATTGCCTAAAAGGACATTACTTTGTGATTATTAAGATTATCTAAGCAGAATCAAGGTTAATAAAATGAATCCATTTGGAGCTCTTTTTCTAAAAAGTCAGAATAAATCTTTAACTTTAAGAATGAGATATACTTAGGATGGCATACCGGGTGCAGTCTTCCTCCCGGTGATACACTCGGTCAGCTTCCTGGAGGGCACTCTCACTTTCACGTAAGCAGTGTAGTGGCCTCCTCTCATGGAGCCGCTGTGCTCCACAATACCATAGAGACCATAGAGAACCTTCTCCCCCACGCTTATATTCTTTCAAATAAAGAAAAAGGGTAACACTTAGTGAAACAGCTCATGAAAAAATAAAAATACATAAGAAAAATGTATTCTTGAACCATATTGAGATCCTCTGTGCTTGTCAATGGACAGAATGTGCTCTATGGAATGGCATTACGAAAACAAAACAAGGAGGGGGACTACCAAACCCAAATGAACCCAGTCCTCTCTACTTACAGCTGCCTCACATAGAGAACAATGATGACAAAGAGATCACCATCAAATTCTACATTATGGCAAAATACAAGATTTCAAAAGAAGGAAGAAGAAATCATGCTTTAAAATAGTATAAGCATCATTGATTTGCTTGTATCTTAATTCATTTTAATTATTGTATTGATCTTTAAAATGAATTGAATATTAATTCACTTTAAAAATCATATGCATATGACAACAGAAAATATGAACACTAAATGTATAAAGGATATATTAAATGACACTGTGGTTGGGTTAAAATTGGAAAAGGCCAGGAAAATCTAGTTCAGTACATGTGTGATGTCTTGAGTTCAATTGCCACCCCTACCCACCAAAAACAGTAATGCGTAGAAGAAAGTACATGGTGGTTATGGCAGTACAAGCCTATAATGCCAGCCCTTGAGTGGCCGAGGCTGAGGGCTCATGAGCTCAGGACCAGTCTGGGCAAGATCTTATCTCAAGAGAAAAACACACAAAACAAAACCAGAGAAGGAACACAGAGTAATTACTGTATTTTAGGCTTCTATAATGAAATGATACTTTCTACAAAGCAGTTACAGAAGACAACTTAGACAAGCATGTGGATGGGGAGGGGACAGGACTGGCCACAGACCTGAGATTGTAGGAATGGATGATGGAAGATCATTGCACTGTTCTGTCTACAGTATGGTTAGTATGTTAGAAATTCTTTAGAATAGGTACTTTCAAAAACACATGGTTCTTAAAAACTAAACACTGAGCTTACAAAACCTCCTTCTTATATGCTGAATTATTTGTTACTCCTAAGAATAATGAATGTTACTGCTGACTATTAGTAACTGACAGAGCTTGACTTCCACATCAAATGAATTATATTCACCAGAAAGCTACACTCACTTAGTCAATGTACTAGATTTAGATCAATAAGTAACCTATGACACCACAAAACTGGACTTCAGGTCAGTAATTACGAGTATGATACTCATTTCCCTAAATCTATCTTCCTCAATAAAATGTTCATCAATTTTACCCACACAAGTTTTACATGTAAGTATTTGCAAGCAATTATGAACCTTGTTAGTAAGGCATTAGCAATTTAGACCTATTGTATTCAGCTAACAACTATATGACTATCAGTATTCGTGAAATGGCATAAAAACGACTCAGTAGTGTGTTTATTTGCAAAAGTTACAGATCTTCACAAATGCTAAAACTATAGATCATTATTTGGCTCACTCAGAGGAACAGGAAGGCACAAAGCCAGCACATCATCTGCTAATAACAGGCAGCTCTGATGGCTGGGATCCATGCCCAATACCTTACTCATCTTCCAAAGACCAAAAGTCACATCTGATGTATTAATATGCCACAATTACTCATTCAAGAAGAGAAGCTTATTTAAACAAAAACAAAAGTGGGGTCTAATAAACAACATACAGTATGCTTTTAAGCATATCACTTGCAAATTAATTAAACCTTTTAATATCTCATACCTTACAGGTAGCAGCACAGAATGGAGCTAAGTCAAGGGTAAGTGGAAAGTCTACATGTCTGTTTACTTTTCGAAGACTCAAGCCAGCCTAAAAGTGACAAAATAAAAAAAAAGTACAAATTAATTTTAAAGTATGTTAATTAAAACCAAAAGAATTCTAAAAGACATTTTCATAGATCAATTACCTCCTCTGTGGTTTTTGCAACAATTAATGGAAAAAAATAAATTTAATGTGCTAAAAGCTAATCCACTGGCACATACTGTCATAGAAATGTATTCAACAAAGGGTTAAGTATATCTAACTCAATAACTTGTTAAAAATGAACTTGAATGTAGGCAACCTCATCTAGGTCACGGTAGAAAATGGGTACAAAGAGATCTTATTAGGTACTTCTCATTTCTAAAATTCAATGATATTCACTAAGTATGAAAGACTTTGAGCACTTCAAAGTTGCTTCAATAAAAGTAAATGGTATACATACATCAGTCAAATGAACTTTTATGATCTTAAGAAAATTCTACTTATTTTTCTCTTTTTACTTCTTAAAGATAATCTTGAAAAAAATGTATGTCCTCCATCATGTGATGGTAATAAAAACTAACTGAGGGCTGGCGAGATGGTTCAGCAGGGAGAGATACTTATTGTGCAAGCTTAAAGACCCAAGCTTGATATCTAAAATCCATGGTGGAAGGACACATGCTCCACTATGTTCATAGCAGCCTTATTTATAATAGCCAGAAGCTGAAAAGAACCCAGATGTCCCTCAACGGAGGAATGGATTCAGAAGATGTGGTATATTTACACAATGGAATACTACTCTGCAATTAAAAACAATGAATTCACGAAATTCCTAGGCAAATGGTCAGAACTGGAAAATATCATCCTTAGTGAGGTAACCCAATCACAAAAGAACACACATGGTATGCACTCACTGATAAGGGGATATTAACCCAGAATCTCGGAATACCCAAGACACAATTCACATTTCAATAGATTTCCAAGAAGATGGAAGGAGAGACCCCTGGTCCTGGAAAGACTGGATGTAGGGGAACGCCAGGACAGAGAAACTAGAGGGGGTTGAATGGGGAACAGGAGGATGGAAGAGGACTTATGAGCCTTTTGGGGAGTGAGGAAACGGGAAACGGGAAATCATTTGGAATGTAAATAAAAAAAATATAGAAAATAAAAAAAAATCCATGGTGGATAAAAAACATTTTAGTTGCAATATACCAATTAACTAATGTAGTCCATGTGGTCTGTGAACATGTGTATGTGCTCCTTCATGTGGGTGCACTTGTTCAAAAGTGCAGACATGAGTGCATGTATTGGGGATGTGTGTGTGTGTATGGAGGCTAGGGGACAACTTCTGGTGTCACTGTTTGGACGTCATTCCGCAGGTACCTTCATTTGGTTGGAGTCTATTACTGGTCTTCAACTCCCCAGTTAGACTATGCTGGCACATCAGCGTCTGGCTACCTCCCCTCACGTGACATTTCAAGCATAAATCATGACCAATTTTTTGTTTGTTTTTAACATGTATCATAGGACCAAACCCAGGTGCTTCGGCTTATACGTCAGGCTCTTTATCAGCTAAGCCATCTCCTCAGGCCCAGATCATCATGAAGAGTCACATGAGAGCTGACATGAAATGACAAAATCATCTACAGGAACAACTATCCAACCTATATTTGATTTCTTTGCCTTCTTTTTCATCAGGTGGCCTTTTAAGTATCCAATACCAGAAATGAGATTATTCACTCTGGTGTGTTCTCCCAAGTCACACTGAGATTGTTTAGAAACTACTTTATAGAAAAGCACCTATAAAGGCCTAGAGGATGAATCCTTCTCTAGGGGATAATTCTAAGAAAGTATTTAGCATTATGTATGCAGTAATTTGCCCCTTTGTTTTTCTTTTAACAGAATGATTCTCCCCTAGTTATTAAAATATAAATCAGATGCCCTATCACTAGAGGCTAAATCCTCCATCTAATTTAATCTTTAAGAGAAATGGCTATGCTGGGTATACCTCTATTTCAGTACAGCATATTAGGGAAGTACCTTTACTTAAAAAAAAATGCTTCATTTACAACATCACCTGATATGCATTACTGACTTTCTAGGCAGGGTTACCAATGCAATCTCCCACTGTTGGCACATGTGCATATCTAGGTTTTCCTTTAACTCCAAACAATTCTGTATCCTTGCTAAGTTGCACAGTTACAAAAAGAAATCTCATTTTTATATTGAATTTGCTTGAAAAGATGGGCTTATTCTGTATATTACTCAAATTTATATTCCCTCTTCAGGAGCCCTACACTCCTCTACTGGAGCCAACACTTTTTTTTATCAGACTTTAAGAGTTGTCTGCATAGTTACAAATTCAGTCATTTGGTATGTCTATGACAAAGATCTCTATTCAGTTGAGGTTTGCTTTTAAGTGTTGTGTATGGTTCTGAGAGTTGTTCATAACAAGGACGCAAGTACCAAATACCAAACAAATTCGTTTCTGCATCTGGCATGCCCTTCCTTGTTCACAGTTGGTGGAGATGCACCTTCACCAGGTATCCAGAGGAGATACCATGTCTCTCCACCATGTTCCCATAAAATTGGTGTGTGTACCTCTGGCCGTACGTGAACTCACAGTGATTCCCCCTAACCACTTTACCAACTGAGCTATGAGCTATTTTCCTAGCCCTCATTTACTAATTTTATTTTAAAGTAAAAAGCAAACAAACAAAAAACTCTTTTAAAAAAAGATCTATATTTATTTCTTCCAGAGAAATTGAAAAGTTATTAAAAAAAAAAAAAAAGAACAGTCAGGGATGGTGACATAGGTCTTTAGCAAAGGTTAGCCCAGTTGCTTGGGAGGCCTGAGCAAGATTACAATGTCATCTTTCCAGGCTAAACAGAAAATTCTAGACCAGCTTGGGCAACCTCCCAAGACCCTGTCTCAAATTTAAAAGAGAAAAGAAAAACGGCAAGAGATGTCAATGGCAGAGCACCTGCCTAGCCAACAGAAAACCCTGGGTTCAAACCAAACACCAAAAAGAAAAACAAAACTGAACAAGATACAAGGTTAAAACCATAAATAGTGACAGAAAGGCCATCTTTTCTTTAACACTGAAAGCATCCGGGTTGCCTGGCATTGACGGCGGGTATAGGCCCGCCTCCTTCCTTTGCTTAGTCCCCAG
Organism: Tokudaia tokunoshimensis; assembly: GCA_036184795.1. Classification (NCBI taxonomy): domain Eukaryota; kingdom Metazoa; phylum Chordata; class Mammalia; order Rodentia; family Muridae; genus Tokudaia; species Tokudaia tokunoshimensis. The sequence goes on along the minus strand of BTHU01000005.1, from coordinate 9,613,186 downwards.
TCAGCACTGCCAGCTCAAGGGCCATCCTAGCCGGGTCACAGGAGCTCAAAGCTGTGTGGGTTTCGCCTTTTTGCTCCTTGTGATTCTTCTTAGTAACATTTAGTCTTCATTAAATCTTGTGAGTACACACCACTTAGAGACATCACTTAGGTTCCTACTACTTAAATCTTGCAATGTTAGTCGAACTTCCCCGTCACCCAGTGCAAGATACCTCACATAATGTTTTTAATTCCGGGAAACACTTTCTAATGCTTACCAGTTTCTCAGAGGACTTAGGACTCTACAAACATATCCTGAAAATGACTCTAGTGTTGCTAAATGGGCTTTTACCTGGTGGAATCTTTTAAGATGAAGGATTAGGATAGCTGGAACAGCAGATATGAGTAGCTGCTTCCTGGCATTAGTATAAACTCCTCCTGCTTTCTTTTCTGCATAAAATACAACAAATTTACTTGTAAAATTCCATTGATTACTTATAACACGGTAGGCATTTATATAAAAGCTATTTATGTACTATTGCATTATGTTTTGGGTTTTTGTTGGGGGGAGTGGAATCAAGATTTCTCTCTGTGGCCCTGGCTATCCTAGAATTCACTCTGTAGACCAGGCTAGCCTCAAACTCAGAGATCTGCCTGCCTTTGCCTTCCATGTGCCACAACTAAAAGTGTGACCCACCACACCTGCTAAACCATTTTTCAAAAATATTGAAACTTTTTAGTGTATGTTTGAGAGAGAGAGAGAGAGAGAGGTATATATGTGTTTTGTGTGTGTGCGTGGGTGTGATATATATATATGTATATATATATACATATATATAGTGTGTGTGTGTGTGTGTCATGTGTGTGCCCACACACATGGGGGGTACATGTACATTGTGGGTAATGTACATTGTGCACACGCATGTGGAGGCCAGAAGTTGACAGTGGGCAGCCTTCATAATCACTTTTCCACCTTGGATTTTTGTTTGTCTTGTTTTGTTTTGTTTTTCATGATAGAGCCTCACCATGTAGCCCAGGCTGTCGGAGCTCACTATGTAGGCCACAAGATGTATCTGCCCCTCCGTCCCATGTGCTTGGATTTCAGGCATGAGCCACTGCACTTGGCTTTTACATGCGTACTGGGGATCAGAGCTCAGGTCTTTCAGCATAACTGTATCTAAGCCCTCTCCCCATCCCAGGCAACAATGCAGACACCAAGAACATTCTTTCCATTCACTAATGCTAGTGAAAATTCATCAGGTGAGAATTCTTATCTTTCTCTAATCAAGCAAGCACTAGATTCATGGCATAAATATATTTAAGAACTTCAAAACTATAAAAAACATAAAAACTATATAAAAATAGGGGGTATTTGTGGGGGCAGTAATCTCAAATTCTACTAGCGAGTCAACCGTAAGTTTTAGGGATATTTCAGAAAGATTTTAAATAGTTAGATTCCTCAGATTTGATTGCAAATGGGTTTACATTTTCAAGACAAAGAAGTGTACTCTTGCTCTTCATTTACTGTAGTTTCTCCTGGGAATCTACTCTGCCCAGCCAGTGTCCTGAACTCAGAGACCCAAGTAATACAAAGCCTGTCGAAGAAGCTCAATGCACCCAGAAACTTGGGGCCACCCATAAATCATGAGTTACCGTCAATCCATCAGGAACACAGAAAGCAGGCAAGGGAGATGTTTACCTGCCGAACTGGTTTCTTTTTGGCACTTCCGTTTCTTCTCAGTACAGTCCTCACAGAGCAGCTTATTATTGCCCATTAATAACTCCATGGATGTGAACTGGTAGAGACAGGACTGAACTGAGCATTCTTTAGAAGTAGTTACATAACTCTGAGAAAGAGTCTGAAAAGCATTTTGGGCACTGTGAAGCCTCGTATGTTTTCCCTCTGAAGAACACAAATTATTTGGGACATTTAGTGGCTGTTTTTCCCTGTGAAAATCTTTATTTCCAGTTACAGTGCTGCTCAAATGAAGTCCAGCAATCGCTTCTGCCATTTCCTCACCGCCCCCGCGTGTCTCCTTGGTGTGTGGGTGCTGCTCTGCGTGCCCGCAGGAATCACCACTGGACAGGAGCAGCACCGACGGCTTGGATGCACTCTCAGGCTCAGAGGCCTCGCTGTCCGCATCCACGCTGCTTTCTAGGCTGGCGTCTCTCTCACTGCCGTCCGTGGGGCTTTCGTTCAGTGACGCTTCGGTGCCGAGGGTGCTGGCAAACGGGCTGGCTTCCAAGTTTTCATTCTTCGGGTATGTAACAACAGTTTTCTCTTCTTCAGATGGCCATTTTCTTAAATGTTTTCTGTCATGACTTAGTTGATTCTGTAAGTTGACAATATTTTTCAGAGAAAAGAATCTTGTGATCTTATTGGAAGCAAATGCCACTAGAGTCCTACTTAACTACCCACAATTATTCAATAAATACTCCTCTGCCATCCATTTCAAAGTTCGTAGAAAATCAACTTGCCCTAGTTTAAAGGTAAACTGTTACCTGGGAGTCTAACAACAGTGACTACCTGTAAGGAAGGGAACAGGCCTTCTACAGAACAGGGCTAGAGGGAGACTTAAACCTATCATATAGAAATAAGATATTTCTATTACTATGCATTTGGTCTAGTAAAGAATACATAATAAATGGCTAATAAAAAATTAACTTCAGGATAACATCCAACAAGTTGAGCTGGGCATGGTGGCACAGGCCTTTACTCCCAGCACTCAAGAGGAAGAGACAGGGGGATTTCTGTGAGTTTGAGACCTGCCTGGTCTACAGACGTGAGATACAGCACAGCCAGGGATATGCAGAGACCCTGCCTCAAAAAAACCAAAACAAACAAAAAAATCCAAGCTCACCTGTGAATTTATGAAACGCTGTTTTGAACTTGAGCTTCAGCTTTAATAAACAGGTGATTAAGTAGAATAACTTCTAATCTAGCTAGTTTTAGGCTTGCTGACTTCATGTTATCTGTGTTTTACGGTTTTAGGGACTAGACCCAAGAGATCATGCCAAGCAAGGGCTTCACAACTGAGCAATCCTCTCAGTCCCAGCTTTAGCAACTTCTGAAATTCTACTCCTAATGAACATCCCAGCCTTGATGGTCATAATTTTTTTCACTTTGTAGCTCTGGCTAGCTTGAAAGTTACTATGTAGATCAAGCTGGCCTTAAACACAGAGATTTGCCTGCCTCTGCATCCTTCATGCCAGGATTAGAGACATGTGCCACCATGCCTAGCCCATGCAAATTTAACTAAAAACATTCATATTAAGCTTGTAATACAAATTGGGACCAAACACCACTAACATTATCTTGAAAGAGTAATAAAAAATGCATAGAGGAAATCTTTATTGTTCTGGAAGTAGTTTAGGATGGAAGGCAAGGGCATGTCCCCAGCACTAGGCTGCTTGGGTTCCAGTCCTGTCACTAACTAGACCGTGTCACTAGAGAAGTCAGTCGACATCTCAGGATTCTAATTTCCTCATCACCAAGACAGAAGTGCCCACCGCAGTGAGTAGTCTTGATGGCCAAGTGAGGCAGAGCACACAGCAGCACAGTTAGGAGCTTTAATAGCTATTGGCTATTATTTGGCAGTAACCATGGTAATGATCACACTGGTCTCGCTAAACACCATCCAGGTACAAGTACTGAGCAAGGTTTTAGAGATATAGCAGCCAGGAAGACACACCCAGTTCCCGTTTTCTGACTGAAGCAAGTGTAAGAAGCAGATGTCATGACTCAATATATCAGCAGTTAAGAGCACTGGGTTCGATTCCCAGCACCCACATGGCAGCTCACAATTTTCTGTAACCCCAGTTCTAGGGAGCATGATCCATCTTCTGGCATCCACTGATACCAGGCACACGTGTGTGGTGCATAGCCATGCGTACAGGCAAAACACCCATACACATAAAATAAAATCAAAAAATAAAATAAAAGAAGCAGATGCCAATGGGAATAGGTATACACAGATAAGACCACATTCTTGACCTATGAAATAGTGAATGCCTTTAATCCCAGGAGGAGGAAGTCAGAGTCAGGTGAATGTCTGTGATCAACATGGAGTTCCAGGCTAGCCAGGGTGATAGAGTGAGGCCTTGCCTCAAAATAACCATGCAAACAATAAACAAAGGGGGGAAAAGCCCACATTCCTTACTTAGCCTACTTAAGTCCCAGTTTCTGTACCTGTAATCTGTAACATTTTAGGCATGTATATTTTCTTGTTTTGTTTTTTTCTGTTTTTGTTTTTTGGTTTGGTTTTGGTTTTTTGAGACAGGGTTTCTCTGTGTAGCGCTGGCTATTCTGGAACTTGCTCTGGAGACCAGGCTGGCCTCGAACCTAGAGATCCACCTGTTAGGCATATTTCTTAGTTTATATCTTGACTTAATACAATTGGTGTAAAGAACTGAAAAGAGTGAGCACAACATGGTTGAGAACCCAAATGTTGACAAGAATTTCTGTTATTATAGGAAAAACACAAGTGCTATAGGAATAGAAAGGCTGAACTAATCTGAGGTTAAAGGGATTGGAGGAATCTTCAGATACTGAGCAGAATAGGATATCCCCAGTAGAGGCACACCTGGTTCAAAGACCCATAGGGGACGTAAGGGGACAAAAGCTCTGGAAGTCCTGTCAGAAAATACAGTGTGGGGAGAAGGTACACATAGTGGAGATCAGTATGACAGATTTCGTGTCTCAGAGCCATCGGTCTGACTAGAGAGGAGTGGGAACCAGAAAGCCAGTGGGCAGATACAGTATCCCTCCCTCCGGCATTTCTCTCTGACCACTGTAGTAATGCCTCTTGATCCCAAACAATTCTCTAGGCAAAAATTTCCATTTACTGTGTGCTTTCAATGGCTATGTTTTAAAGTAGTCTTAAGAGGGTCAATCTTGTGATGTCTCACCAATGATAGACCTCTACTAATTATGGTGGGTTTATTATTTTTTTTTAATCTGACACTTCATTCACGTTCCTCTGAAACTCTGTACCATAATAGTGAGGTAACTGTAGGATAATATAACAAAAAGGTCAGCAATTAACTATTAGATCAATACTTAAACTTCATGTATGCTAAGATATTCAGCGAGTTTCTGTTAAACACACTAAGTGCGAAGGGGAAGTCCATTTTAAACCTTAAAAACATAGAACCAATGAAAATGGCTAAAAAGGAAATGTATTTCTTCCTTGAATTTTCTCAAAAATCTCCATGAGAGGAAGCCAAGGTGGTGACTGGAAGAAAAGAAAAAATTTGAGTTCAGTCTGAGCTACATAGTGAGAGCCTGCTCAAGCAAACAAATAAACAAAACAACAAACAAATAAACAAAAACACTAAAGGCTGGGGCTGAAGAAATGGTTCGGCACAGAGGACCTGGGTTCACTTCTCAACATCCCATAGTGGCTCACAAGCATCTATCACTCCAGTTCCAGGAGATCCGATGCCCTTTTCTGGCCTCCAAGGGCACCAGGCACACATATGGTACACAGACATATATGCAGACAAAACACTCATACACACACAATAAAATAAAAGTTGCTATGAGAAAGGTGTGTTTCTAACTTTGTAAACATATGCAGGCTCTTTTGTTCTTCCATGAACTAAAAAGACAGCAATATAAGTAACACATCAGCACATTAAAAGAAATTCAGTAAGGAATGGGTTCAAGGCTGGCTAGAGGTGGTGCATGCCTTTAACCAGCACTTGGGGTCGGGGTTGGGAAAGGCAGGTAGATCTTTGAGTTCAAGGTCAGCCTGGTCTACAGAGGGAGTTCGAAGATACCTAGAGAAACTCTGTTTCAAAAAAGAAGGAGGAGAAGGAGAAATGGGTTCCAACTGGTACTGTGCAGACACTATTTCTCTCAGATATTTAAGCACACATTATTAAAATTCTTGTGACCAATTCACAGAATTCCCCATTATCATTTTAAAGTTAAATAAAAGTAGTTGGGCTTGGTGGCACATGCCTTTATTCCTAGCATTTGGGAGGCAGAGAAGTAGGAGGATCTCAGTGAGTTTAAGGCTAGCATGATCTACATAGCAAGTTCCAGGACAGCCAGAACTATAAAGAGAGCTACCTTGTCTCAAAAAACAAAACAAAACAAAACCAAAAAAAAAAAAAAAAAAACCCACAAGCTAAAGAAAAGTTATTACACTAGCCAGTACTTTAGAAAAGCACATCAAAACCTGAAGTGCCTTCATTGTTTCCAGTCCACAGGAGGTTCCAACCAAGGCACTTCTGGTCTCCACTGACAGAAAACGGCAAACCTTTTACACCTGTAATCCTAGCACTTGGGAGGTTGAAGCTTGAAGAAAGACTGATGTAAGTTCCAGGCTACACTAAGCTAAGTTCCAGGCTAGCTTGAACTACTCAGTGAGTTCCACACCAGCCTGAGTTCCAGGCTAGGATTATAATACAAGACTCTGTCTCAGAAAAAAACAAAAACAAAAACAAAAACAAAACCAACTAGTAACCTGACGAGAAAAAACCACACATGCCGTCTTTTGTAGTTTTGACACTTATAAGACTTCTAACCGAATAGCTTCAATTTCATGAGTGTGTTTGGTGAGTTATTACAAAATAGTTCATTTAAAAGGCATTATTTTTAAATAAAATACAAATTCAGATTGATTTCTATTTTAATAGAAAAATAACAACCAGATATATCTCTAGAAAAAAATAATGCATCTAAAAAATACTTCAATAGCAATACGGAGAGACACTAAAAATTGCGTGCCCTTGCTTAATAAATACCACCACTTAAAAGTCAGTAACTCCCCCCTCTCTTGCTCCCCCAGCACCATGTCCTCCATTTTGTTTATAGTTTCAGAGACAGATCTTACTACTGTATTCCAGCTTGGACTAGAACTGCTGTGAAGCTTAACTTGGGATCCTTCTACTCTAGCCTCTTGAGCTCTAGAAATACAGGCCTGTACCTGGCTAGAAAATTAAATAAACAGTCAAAGTTAAAATTTGCCCTCTAGCTTCCATTAGAGTGGGAGAAATTGAGAGAGAACTTGTAAGGGCCATGGGAACTCAAGAGCAAAATGAACTATTGCTCAATGCAAGAAACTATTGCCAAAAGAACCACATTCATAAATAAATAGGAGCAGAAATCTGTAGATTATAAGGAGATTTAAAATGTGTACTAATCACCTTCCAGTTTCCATCTGTGCCCTGAGCTGATCCTGTGGCACAGCGCTCCATACCCAAATACTGCCGGGAGAGAGCTGGTCTCCCAGGAGCGTGGACACACTTGTGTCCACAGGTAAGACCACCACTTCTGCTCAGAGGAACCCACCCAGAGTCCTCAGAACACAGGAACCAAGGAGCAGCCTGGGAAAGGAGCCTTATGGTTTCCATCTGTGTCAGGAACTGACGCTGTGCCACAGCTCTCCATACCCAAATTCCTTCTAGAGACAACTGGTCTCCCAGGAGTACTGACACACAGACTTGCAGGAGGGACAAGCCACAGTCAGAGACAGCAAGACCAGCTAACACCAGACATAACCAGATGGGTAGAGGCAAGGGCAAGAACATAAGCAACAGAAACCAAGGCTACTTGGGTTCATCAGAACCCAGTTCTCCCACCACAGCAAGTCCTGGATACCCTAACACACCAGAAAAGCAAGACTCTGATTTGAAATCACATCTCATGATGATGATAGAAGACTTTAAAAACGACATAAATAACTCCCTTAAAGAAATACAGGAGAACACAGGTAAACAGGTAGAAGCCCTTAAAGAGGAAACACAAACCGCCCTTAAAGAATTATAGGAAAACACAACCAAACAGGTAAAGGAATTGAACAAAACCATCCAGGATCTAAAAATGGAAATAGAAACAATAAAGAAATCACAAAGGGAGACAACCCTGGAGATAGAAAATCTAGGAAAGAGATCAGGAGTCATAGATGCAAGCTTCACCAACAGAATACAAGAGATAGAAGAAAGAATCTCAGGTGCAGAAGATACCATAGAAAACATTGACACAACAGTCAAAGAAAATGCAAAATGCAAAAAGCTCCTAACCCAAAACATCCAGGAAATCCAGGACCCAATGAGAAGACCAAATCTAAGGATAATAGGTATAGAAGAATGTGAAGATTCCCAACTTAAAGGGCCAGTAAATATCTTCAACAAAATTATAGAAGAAAACTTCCCTAACCTAAAGAAAGAGATGCCCATAAACTTACAAGAAGCCTACAGAACTCCAAATAGATTGGACGATCACATAATAATCAAAACACCAAATGCACAAAACAAAGAAAGAATATTAAAAACAGTAAGAAAAAAAAAGGTCAAGTAACATATAAAGGCAGACCTATCAGAATTACACCAGACTTCTCCCCAGAGACTATGAAAGCTAGAAGATCCTGGATAGATGTCATACAGATCCTAAGAGAACAAAAATGCCAGCCCAGGCTACTATACCCAGCAAAACTCTCAATTACCATAGATGGAAAAAACAAGATGTTCTATGACAAAACCAAATTTATACAATATCTTTCCACAAACTAGCCCTACAAAGGATAATAGATGGAAAACTCCAACACAAGGAGGGAAACTACACTCTAGAAAAAGCAAGAAAGTAATCTTTCAACAAACCCAAAAGAATATAGTCACACAAATATAATTCCACCTCTAACAACAAAAATAACAGGAAGCAACAATCACTTTTCCTTAATATTTCTTAACATCAATGGTCTCAATTCCCCAATAAAAAGACATAGACTAACAGACTAGATACGTAAACAAGATCCAGCAATTTGCTGCATACAGAAAACTAACCTCAGGCACAACGACAGACACTACTACAGAGTAAAGGGCTAGAAAACAATTTTCCAAGCAAATGGTTCCAAGAAACAAGCTAGAGTAACCATTCTAATATCGAATAAAATCGACTTTCAACCAAAAGTTATCAAAAAAGATAAGGAAGGACAATTAATACTTATCAAAGGAAAAAATCTAACAAGAAGAACTCTCAATTCTGAACATCTATGCTCCAAATGCAAGAGCACCCACATTAATAAAAGAAACTTTACTAAAGCTCAAAGCACACATTGCACACATAATAATAGTGGGAAACTTCAACACCCCACTCTTATCAATGGGCAGATCATAGAAACAAAAACTAAACAAGACACAGTGAAACTAACAGAAGTTATGGACCAAAGGAATTTAACAGATATCTATAGATCATTTCATCCTAAAACAAAAGAATATAACTTCTTCTTAGGACCTCATGGTACCTTCTCCAAAATTGACTATATAATTGGTCACAAAACAGGCCTTAACAGATACAAAAAGACTGAAATAATCCCATGCATCCTATCAGATCACCACAGACTAAGGCTGGTCTTCAATAACAACAAAAACAACAGAAACCTCACATACACATGGAAGCTGAACAATGCTCTACTCAATGATAACTTGATCAAGGAAGAAATAAAGAAAGAAATTAAAAACTTTTTAGAATTTAATGAAAATGAAGGCATAACATACACAAACTTATAGGACACAATGAAAGCAGTGCTAAGAGGAAAACTCATAGCTCCGAGTGCCTCCAAATAGAAACTAGAGAGAGCACACACTGGCAGTTTAACAGAAAACTGAAAGCTCTAGAAGAAAAAGAAGGGAATACACCCAAGAGCAGAAGACAGCAGGAAATAATCAAACTTGGGGCTGAAATCACCAAGTAGAAACAAAAAGAACTATACAAAGAATCAACCAAATCAGGAGCTGGTTCTTTGAGAAAACCAACAAGATAGATAAACCCTTAGCCAGACTAACCAGAGAACACAGAGACAGTATCCAAATCAGCAAAATCAGAAATGAAAAGGGAAACATAACAACAGAAACCGAGGAAATCCAAAAAAAAAAAATCATCAGATTGTACTACAAAAGCCCATATTTAACAAAACTGGAAAATCTGGATGAAAAAAAAACCCAGATGCTGTGAACTTGTTGCACTTCCCACATTTTGTCAATCCCTTCATCTTTACATGACTTTTGGCTTGCTCCCACCTTCAGGACTCTGTGGACACAGATGTGCAAATGCCTTTCTGAGGCACTGCTTTCAAGTGTGGGAAGATTTGTGAAGCTGGAGAATCATGTGCTGGCTGTATTTTTAACTTCTGAGGAACCACCATACTCTCTTCTATAGAAACAAGATTATATACACACATGGGTAGTATAAAAAGGTTGCAATATCTTCACATCTTCAGCAGCATTTTTAGGGGGAATAGCCATCCCAAAAGTTTGTTAAAATGTTTAATTTTAGCTTTGTTGTTGCTTTGTTTTAGCCATTGTTTATTAATCTTTAACTACATATTAATTGTCTTCTGTCAGTGGGTTCAGTTTGAGGGAACTGAGATGGAGAGAATTTCACTGCGTTTCCTAGGACATTAGGTCAAAGTTGTATCTATGAGCTGTGTGTGCTAAGTGTGAATGCTTCTTCAGACTCAATGTCCCCGATTGCTTTGGGCTTCCATCTTATTCCTTATTCAATTTTGGAAATTATCTTTTTTTTTCCTTTTTGACACTAGAAATATGAGTACTGATTTCAGAGCTAGGATGATGACGACAATGATTTTAGGCACCAGCACTGTATGAACAACACATGGTGATTCTGTTCCTTTGCTATTTTACACACTGAACCTGTTTAGTGAGTGCTGATATAACGTGTTTGATATGATGTGGGGCAATCAGTGGGATAGATTATTGTCTTAATTTGTTCTCAGTCTAGATAATATTTTGATCTATATAGTGATGCTGTGCAAATAATTTGCTTGAGAAGTCATTGAAAATACTTTAAAAAAATAAATAAAGAGTACCTCTTAGGAAGGAAAAACTCAACAAATCAAATAACAGATACCGCAGCTGAAAGCATCAGCAAGAGAGCAAAGCAAAATACAAGAATATCACGGACAGAAGAGCATGAAAACATTACCTTCACAATACAAAGCAAAATAAATAAATAAACTCGTCTTTAAAATAATTTAATTAACTAGTTAATTAGTGTGTCAGTCTTTTCCTTCCAACATATGGGTGTTGGGGATTGAACTCAGGGAATCAGGGTTGGCAGCCTTTCCATGCTGAGCCATCTCTAGAGTCCAGGTCTCCTAGCTTTGACTTTTTTGTTTGTTTGTTTGTTTGTTTTTTTCAAGACAGGGTTCCTCTGTGTAGCCCTGGCTGTCCTGGAACTCACTCTGTAGACCAGACTGGCCTCAAACTCAGAAATCCTCCTGCCTCTGCCTCCCAAGTGCTGGAATTAAAGGCATACATCACCACTGCCCGGAGTCTCCTAGCTTTGAAAGGACCATGCTTTTCTGAGGAATTATGTTTACAGAGTCAATTATATTAAAAAAATGTAATATAGGCAAAGGTATGCACAAGGATATTCTCCATGCCACTTTTAGTGGTAAGAAAAACAAGAAAAGAAAAGAAAGGAAAAGAAAAGAAAAGAAATAACAGGAGTATTAATGAGATAAATGTATCATTCTATATCTGTATTTGGAGGGTCTGTGAGCCAATAGAATAGTTCCTCTCAACGAGATGTGACACCCTTTATGACAAGATTTTGGAATACCTCCTTTATTATTGAAACATGATTTATAAATATTCAGATTGAAAAATTGATTCATCGATAAAAAAGTGTGCTAATCAAAAGTGATCTGTTGACTCTTTTTCAGATCATAAACTCGAACTTTAAAATATGTCTGATATTACTGATGAGGGATAACTCCAAGCACTATTCTGGTGCTGTGATTATGTTTGTACAGAATATCTTCATTGTTCATCTCCTTGTTGTCCTGGGTATTGAACATTTGAAGCAAACACTCTATCACAGGCTCTCCCCCTAGCCCCTATGAAGCATCTTTTATATATGATATATTTGGGATTTCCTTCAGAGCTGGGGAAGGAGGAAGCAGTGCGATACGTATGCAGAAACATGACCGGCCATGAACTGAGCACTGTGAGGGTGAGAAACAGGAGGATGGGTGTTCTCGACTAGTGCTTCTACTTGAGAACATGCTTGAGATCTTTCACAATAAAAGCATTAAAAACATACCAATGCTCTCCCCCACTCCCCCAGTCTGACTTGCCTTATCTTTAGGTGAGGAAGGCTTCTTGGCAGCTCTGGGTTGATGGGAATTTTCTACAGTAACGGTGCCCTTGTTATGGTCTTGATCTGTTTCCTGTAAACTTCTGCATTTACTCATTTTCCCCAAAAGTACAGGTTTTGAAACCTATGCCACATGTAACATAAAACATTTTCAGCAAATAAAGTCTTTTCAACACTTGTTAACTTATGAGAAATATAAAAAGATAATTTCCTTTATTAAAAATATATTTTTAAAATTCTATTATTAGTATGGGTGTTTTGATGGCATGTATGTTGGTTGTGAACCACTTGCATGCAGGCCCATGGGGGCCAGAAGAGGGTACTGGATACCCTGGGATTGGAAGTGGAGTTAAAGACAGTTGTGAGCTCACAAGCCATGAGGGTGCTTGGAATTGAACCAAGGTCCTCTGGAAAAGTAGTCAGTGCTCTTAACTGCTGACCCATCTCTCCATCCTGCTTAAAAGGGTAATTTTCTTAACAATTTCAAAATACAAGGCTAAAAGATTTAATTACGGAGAATAAGAAAATATATATACTTGATGCACACATACACAAACCTGATATCCAACACACCACACAAACTAATTCTGTGCAAACCATGACTCTGTGACAGATAAACCCAACAGATGTTTAAATAACTGAGTGAATGCATCCTCTTTTATAAGAGTTTTGTGGTTTCTTCTCCTTACCCTTTCTTCTATGATAGGAAGTGAAATATCAATGAAAGGATCCTTCATGGTAGAGATCTTAAAAATAAAAATCAGATGGAGAAGTTCGGTTAGAATTCTACCATAGATGCATACTGTTGTTAAAGAGTAAAATAAGCCAAACTTCTCAGGTGCCTTAAGATCTCAAGTTAAAATACTGTATGAGGTGGCAAGGATAAAGAGTATGACAAGCGTCTGACCGATCTCAGGATAATCTGTTTTAGAAGATACTGGTATAAAAGAGAAATCAGTGTCTGCATCCAGTGTTGTATAAAATTTAGTAATAGTTACAGTCACATTTTACGTTTCAGCGTCATAAGCAAGAGGAGATATAATAACCCCTGTTTTCTAAAACTAGAGATGGCAAAAGAACTGGAAAATTTTAACTCTTTATTAAAATCTGATAAAAGTTTAATCTATTATACTCATCCACATTTTCAGAAATATTTCTTAACAAGCAGTTGGAAAATCTATAAAAATTTATACCTGTTTTATGTTGTTAAAGATGGCATTAAAACAAGAAGCACTAAATCAAAGATTAGGTCAAGAGTATCTACACACATGCACACACCCCTTTTGAACATCACATAGCCACAAACAAAACCAGTAACCTCAATCAAATGTGATAGTCTTCTTCCCACATTTTAGGTCATGGCATTGTGACTGTTATGTGTTTCAAAGATTTCTGTCTCATCTCAGTCTGAACTAGAAGCTAATATATTTGATCCCATTAAGACAGGCTTATCTGACATGTGACAGGGGGGCATGTACTGTATCCTAGCACTCAGGAGGCTGACACAGGAGACTCCAGTTCAAAGCCTGAGCTACACAGACACAGCTAAATGGAGCAGGAGAAACCTAATAACCTCACAGTAAAGTCAAGAGGAAATGGTCATACATGGGAACACACCTACTTAGAAAAACTTAAAGGTGTGCTTACCATTTAGAAGTGGAAGGTATATGTTACCAAAATCATTATGCAGCCCTGTGTCAAGGTTATTTAATGATAAGACGTCATGTAGAAGATGAGCCCGCTACTGTCATTATCACTGGTTGTTTTAAACTAGAAAAGCAGAAGGGCAGGCCGAGTACGGGAGAAATATACTCTACTCAGGACACCGGAGCTGCTGGGACCTCTGTCCATATGATTTCTACAGGACAGTTCAGTGACCGCCACTGCCATAATGCTGTATCTCTACTTTCCGCAGTAATGGGTTTCATGTGCTGTAAGTTTTATCATCTTAGAGCCTGAGCAGGAAAGATTTATAAAGCTTTATAAAGGAAAGGCAGTTCACCCGCACAACACTAGTTACTTCTGAGACATCGCTACTGCCCTTTAAGAGGTTTTATCTGTGTATGAAGCAAATATTGGGAATCTGAATTGGTGCTTCCTGTTATTGAAAGTAAGACTATCGATTTATCAGATCACATCCATGATTTTGCTATTGTTATCTTCCGATAACCACTGTGATAGCTGAGAAATAAAGCAACACAACACAAATAATATGATTGCAGTGTATTCCATGAGATGAATTCTAGGTACTTACGTTCGCACATTCTTCACACATGACAGTGCTAGTTAATTCACCAATAAAGATGCGATCTATGAAGTTCATCTTCACACCTTCCTTTCCATAGGCTGTTAAAAGAACACATTTCTTCTAAATTAAAAAATTCACAGATCAATCACTGATCCAACAGTGACATGCTACCATTCAGGCCATTTGGATAAAATATAGCTTCTGTATTTATTTTAATATATTATGTTACATCTTTCTCCTTTATAATTTTGTAGAGGGATTGTGACTATTGAGTTCCATAATCTTTAAGAATTAATATCATGTAGGCCCCAGGAATTGAACTCAGGTTGTAAGGGTTGGCAGCATACCCCTTTACTCGCTGAGTCATCTTGCCAGCCCAAATTATTTTTAAGAAGTAAAGTAAAATTTATAGTATAGTACAGTATAGCAATACCTACTAACTCACACTCCACCCAAGCTGCTCCTATTAATTTTTTGATGTCTCTGTATCTAATCTAAAGGTAGAGAGAACAGGGAAATAACTGGTTGTGAGGTTAAAGACTCCAGAAGCACATCTATAAAGGGGGTGTAAAAGACAGCGTGTGAAGCATAGAGTAAAAACTGGCCCTGGCAATTAGTGTGAACACACACACACACGCTTGGTGATTACTGTAAAAGTTGAAATCACTTGATTTATGAAGTGCTTACAGATCAAAGGAAACTGTGCTAATGTGCCTTAAAATAACTGGTGTTGGAGAAAATTAAAATTGACCAAACAGCACGCTATATGTGTAGTTAGGTTAATATACACACAAGCTGGTCTCAAACTCACAGAGATCCGCCTGCCCCTGCCTCCCAAGTGCTGGAATTAAAGGCATACACCACCACTTTCCCGCTGACAGAAAGTATATTAACGAAACTGTTCATCCGGCTTTTCAAATTTATCCTTTGCAAACCTCTACCTTTGTTGAAACCTATTAAAATGCATTATCCAAAGCACTGAATAATAGAGAAGACATACTTTAATACCAATAGACATTTTATAGTAACTATTAAGAAATACTGAGGTTCTTTAAGAAAAAATGCGCAAAAAAGACACAAATGGAAAGAAAAACAGAGTTGTTGCTTTGTGTATGCAGTAGATGGCAGCATTGCAACACAGAGTAACAAGGCACACACTAGCCACCCTGCCCACCTCCTTGGGAGTCAGGGGCTCACTATGTAGCTCTGGCTGGCCTCAAACTCCTAGAGATCCACCTGCCTTTGCCTCCCAAGTGCTGCAATTAAAGGTGTGCACCACTATGACCAACTGTAACTACAACAGAGTATTAGAACACTCATTTATAAATTATAGTCATATATTATAAACAGTATAATACTACAAAAATAAAGTTAGAAATAAAATACAAACGACATCTTACAGTGTCCTTTACAATGACGACCTCATACTAATAGTATTTCGAAACAAAATATACACTGAGAGTGAGAATTGGACGTCACAGGATATAAACTCAAACTACAATATCTGAACAAGCCTTGCTTAATCACTGGCTTGTCTCATGTTGGCAGACTGTAGCAAAAGACTGGAGGCAAGATGTGCTGCTATTATTAGTCTCGTAAATACAGTGAGTCCGCAACATTTTTGGAGCTTATAGGCATTTTGTCCTGATAAAAGTAAGCAATGTAACTGCCCTCTGAAGTGGGTTTAAACTTCTCCAAAGGTGGTGAACCAATGCCTGATAGTGTAAGCCTGGCAAACAATGTAGGTACAGGGGGGCTGGGAGGAAAGTAGACTCATGTGGGGAACCTGTTTCTGATGGTTAACTAGACATAGCAGCAAACTGCTTTATATAGATTAGTGTCTCCCGGCTTAAATAAGAGAAGCCCTTCCTTACAAAAAACAATGGTGCGCTCACACATGGCTGTCCCAGGGTGCAGAAAGCAAAGAGATAGTGTGGGCCCATCCTAAACAAATCACTTACACAACTCCCTCTAAGGCAGGGAATGCTGCAGAAGAGAGGACAGGAAATATTTAAGAGCCAGAAGACAGGGGGAAGGGCTACCAAATGTCATTCTCTGGATATGATACAACTATTGTAATCATTAACTCATCAACTGTAGTTACTGCATCAGGCCCACAGAGGACCAGCATTATCAGCAAGTCAAGGGCCTCTCACCTTTAAACTACTGGCCAGCACTTGATTCTCAAAGAGGAGAAATCCCTGTTTGGGGAGTGTGGAGGAGGTGATCAGGCAGAGATGCCGACAGGGAAGTGAGAGTGAGGATGGTCAGTATGAAAAGTGGACATGTGAAATTTTAAAAAAAAATTAATTAAAAGCCATTTAAGAAGAAAAACCTTAGGTATATCAGCAGACCTACTCATCCAACATGAAAATGCTACAGCTCAATTCCCAAGGGAGGGCACTACTTTCAACAATTCTTGAAGTCTCCCTTACGAGATCCTATGTACGGATGTGTCAATCTATACATGTGATATTAGCTTAATTAAAAACAATTGCAGTCAGGTGGTTGAGGCTCACTCCTTTAATCCTAGCACTTGGGAGGCAAAGGTGAGGGGATCTCTGAGTTGAAGGTCAGCCTCGTCTACAGACAGCCAAGAAAACACAGAGAAACCCTGTCTTGAAAAACCAAGCAAACAAATATAGGTAAAAGAATGACAAGCACACATATGTTGCTATGTTCCTTCTATTGAGGTGCATTCTTTTTTTGCAAACACAGAGTCAACATTTCCACATTTTCAAGTATGGTTTCATAGGAAAACTGTTGATACTTATTTCTATAGTGACATAATGTCACCTATCAAACATCCGTTTCAAACACAAAGCATCACAGTGGCACCTTCTAGAAGCAACACTCTGAGCCCTGTCTCCTCACCTGGTTTTAGTCATCACTCATCAGTTTCCTCACCTAAAAAGCCGGTCACTGTTGGTAATTGGAGTTTTTCAAGTTCTTCACAGGCCCAGACAGGCACCCAGCTAGCATCTTTGGCTTCTAGTCTAGTTTACCACAACAAAGAACAAGTATGCCCCGGTTCTTTTCCTTGCGAGAGTATTCCCTTTTTAATTTTTAGTTTTAGACTTATTTATTTAATGTATGAGTGTTTTTCTTTCCTGTACATAAATAACATATATATGAACGTGAAAAGGTGTTGGGTCCTTTGGACCTGTATTACAGATGGCCATGAGCCAGCTCTGTGGACCCTGGGGACTGAACGTGGTCCTCTGTAAGAGCAACAAGTGCTCTTAAGCACTGGGTATCGCCAGCCCCTTAATTTGGGGGAGTCGGGTTCTCAACTGTGTAGCATGCACTCGAAGGAGGCTGCTCTCAGAGTCACCAGAGATTCATCTGCCTCTGTGCCCAGCCCTAGAGATTTCTTGCCTCCCTTTAACCAAGAAGGATATGACCCTTTCCACTGTATCCAAGCACCTATCCACACCGCCCACATTGCCCAGCAAAGAGCTAATTAAAGCTGTCCTCCACCCTGTAGCGTAGCACAGCACAGTGCTCTGGTCGCAAATCCATTCTTAAGGAACTGTCTGTGAAGCCACACCCACATGACCCTTACTGCAACATTGAAACAGAGACAATCTTGCTAGAATGTTGAAGTCTCTCAAAGTTGGGATGAACCAAATCCTAGTCACATGTAACAAAATTTTAGTCTTTTTAGCATAAAAGGTATGCTTTTTACATGTTTCTAATTCTTACAACTGAGAGACTCAAGTTAGCAAGGATTCCTAAGAACTTTATCATGAAACCTGTACAAGGACTAGGGCTCAAAGAAAAATCAAGGTATTTGCAGCTCACACTGTTTTTTTTTTCTTCAGTAAGTAAAACAGAAATCATAATTTCATCTTAAACACAGCACTGTCTGACCTACTAAGCTATGATTTGTCTCCTCAGTCATTGCCCACAAGACTCAAGTACTACACAATAGTATCTTTGCAACACACACACACACACACACACACACACATGCACGAACACCTTAAAGCACTACATAATATTGTATTTGTAAAAACCAATGTGATACTAAAGTAATATATTCTGATGTGCATTTACAACCACCCAGACAAGTTCACTCTAGAGCTCTGATATCAGCAGCTCATACATTCCTAATGTCCCAAGTAGAAGAGTTGCAGATATAGCCACGAAGCCAAGCTTCATCTCTAACACCGTGGAAAAGGAATACACATCACTGGGCAGTGCCTCTGCCCCCCTGAACCACAAGGTCAGAGCCTGGGGAGACGAACTCTCCTCTTAAGGTTACTACTTTAGAGATTAGTCCACGTGCTCAATTCCTCCTCTGTAAAGAACCTGTTTTAGGTTATTAGCATATATCCCTGTTATATACTAATGGGGTTTCTGTGGAGAGCCTTATTGGGGTACCATGCTGCCTGGCAGGAACCTGACATTGGCCAAAGACGAGGGCTTCAAGCAGGAATCTGACATTCTGGCATAATAGGGAAGTAGGTAAAGGCAGGAATTTTAATCTTAGGGTAGAACGAGTTGAGAAAGCAGGCTTCAGGCAAGGTCTTGGGCTTGGATGAGGAAGTAGGCTCAGGAAATTTTGGTCATTCTGACAAGTCCTTTGTAACAACCATCACAGAATTTTGCTTACTGCCTTGACGATTTTGTGTTTACTGTCTTGCTTGTTCCTTACTGTACCACTACTGATCTTAATTCCTGCATGTAATTAAGTTGGTATAAAAAGTGGACTCGAAATTATTAAACCCGCCTTCAGTCTCAGAATTGACTGGGGTCATGCTGCAGTTTTGTCTAATCGTCTCTTTCTTTTAATCCTCGCTCCTCCTGTGCTGGAGAACCTGTTCACTGACTGAGTAGGCTTGGTCAGGTTTCATTCCATTTTCATGCATGTCCTTCATCATATTTATCCCCATAACACTTTTGTATCCCCACTCCCACTGATCCCTTCTTCTTCTCTACAGGAGAATGGGTACAGGTACATTATTTACAGACACATGGCAATCTCCTTCCTCTGGTAGCCACTAATGGCATTAGTGCACTCAGGGAAGGATAAGCATTGTGATCCCTCCCCTCTTCAGGACAGCTTTGTTCAAGCACTGGAAAAGCACAGTGGCTACGAGTTCACAAGCATGAGGGCAGGCCATGTGCAGAGGAAGGTGTTCTCTAACACTCCACCCCTCCCCTGGTTCTTAGATCCTTTCCCCCACCCACTCTGTCACATTCCCTGAGCCTTGGGGGGGAAGAAGAAACCTTAATAAATTATTCTCTAATGTAATTTTTAACAGAATCAACATACCTTTGACTTTTTTTCTAGTTTCATCGTCAGCAGTCTTGGTAGTTGGGTTGTTGAATGCTTTTAGAATGCTAGCTTGTATCCTCTGTAAAACAAAGATATTAGAACCTAGTGAGGGTTCAAGAAGATCTCATTTACAACAAAGGACAACAAGGCAAGGTGCACTATGGATCTTGGCTACTACCTTTAAAGTAAAATATTTAAATCTTAAATACGTACTTATTGTTAGGAAATGTGGTTTTATTGTTCTGAATTTTTTTTGTAAGATTGAGACTTGCCTAACATACCCACATTTAGAAATACTAAGTGTAACTATCTTTCAGTTGTACAGTTCCACAAAGGAACCAACCAACTTTCTACCTAGGCAAGGAAGCACATGCCTATAATCTCAGCATTTGGAGGCAGGGGCAGGATTGTGAGGCAGGGCCAGTCTGGACTCCCGGACAGAGAAAGACCTTGCTTCTAAAGTAAATTCAAAAACAAAAACAAAGGAAAAAAAAACACTAAGCTTCCCTAATGACAAATTTTCATAGATAAGAGTTAACTTTCTGTTTAGGTTCCCTCTCACAGTTAAAGCATTTTGCAAAAACAAGTAGCCCAATTCAGCTTTTCTTCAGGTTTAGAGTATCTCTTTCTCTGCTCTTCTCCCTCTATCTAAACTGCCATTCCTTGTCAAAACAAAACAAAAACAAAAAAAAAAAGAAAGAAAGAAAAGAAAAGATCAGATCAGACACTATCAGATTAGTCACTGTAGGCTCTCCCCCCCCACAAAAAATGCATACATACAGGAACCCTAAAATCCAGCTAACATCAGTCAAGAATTTCCCAAATCACAATTATGGTTTTTTTTTTTTTCAAGACAGGGTTTCTCTGTGTAGTTCTAGCTGTAGACCAGGCTGGCCTCAAACTCAGAAATCCGCCTGCCTCTGCCTCTCAAGTGCTGGGATTAAAGGCGTGCGCCACCACTGCCCGGAAATCACAATTATGGTGATCGTTACACTGAGTGTTGTCAATAATGACTGTGTCTTCAGCTGCGTAAGCTACACGGTTTATATTCCTACACCTGTGTGTGTGTGTGTGTGTGTGTGTGTGTGTGTGTGTGTGTGTGCGCGCGCGCTCACTGCTGAGCTCAGAATTTGGGGCTCACACATGCTACCACTGAGACATACACTTAAGGCCCTTATTTTTACATCTTCTGTCTCTATTAGGCAAGTCTTAATCTCTCCAAAAACTTTCAAATCAGAATAAACTATGTATTCCAACAATAAATACCTAAGTCAACACATTATTAGCCTTCACATAAATTGTATCTCTAATTAAGATATAATATATTTTGTCAAGTGTAACATTGTTACATAGTGTGAAAGAAAAATTGTAATCTTTGAAAAGATACTTTTCTATGTATTGGTTACAGGTTTTACTATATGAAACTACCCTCTGAGAGGTAGACAGGTGGACATACTTGCCATGGAAGCAGGGGGGACCAGAAAATTGAATCTCCAGAAACCCTGCCTCCTGTGGTGTGGGAGCAGTGCAGATGGACAGAGAATCATTGGAGTAAGCTGGTTAGCTAGACTAGCCGAGAGAACGACTTCCAGGTTCAGCAAGAGACACTGCTTTGACCAGCAGCATGAGGAACTACTAAGGAAGATGCCAAAGCCAACCTTGGACCTCCATGCAAAAACATACATGCACCAACGCATGGGAATACACACATGAAAAACAAAATAGAACAAAACACAACTCTACTGCCTGAGACAAAATTTTAAACAAGATTTCTTGTTTATTTATACGTGTCTGTGTATAAGGGGTGTGTGTGTGTGTGTGTGTGTGTGTGTGTGTGTGTGTGTGTGCAGGTACTTAAGGAATCCAGAGGAGGGCACTGGGTCCCCTGGAGCTGGAGTTAGAGATCTTTGTGAACAGGCCGATGTGTGAGCTGGGAACTGAACTTTGGCCCTGCCAGAGCAGCCAGTGCTCTTAAATGCTGAGCCATCTCTCCAGCCCCTGAAATAGGTTTTATACTGTGAAAATGACACAGAATTCTCTGTCAAAAAAACAGATGCCAAAGTCACACTACACGGTATACTTCAACAGAAAATAAAAACACTACATATCAGAATTTAAGATACTTCCCAATGTTCAGAAGTAATTTCATACCTAAATATTTAAATAAATTGAAAACAATAAAAGATTAAAAAGCCAAATTATGAATTTGGAGAAAGAATGCCAAAACCAAATAAAAGTAGAAGGCAAAATTTCAAAGGAAATGAAAACAGAAACTGAAAAGAATATATGAACCCAAAAGTAATTGTTAGGGTTCTGTCTAAACTCCACCCCACCATTACCTGACAACAGCCAGGTAGGCCCCTCCCCACAGTTACCTGGCAACAGCCAGGTAGACCTAGCCCACTATAAAAGGGGCTGCTTGCCCCTCCTCTTGTCTCTAGCTCCTCTCTTGCTCCCCTCCCCCCTCTCTCCACGTGGTCATGGCCGGCCTCTACTCCTCTACTTCTCTACTCTCTCTGCCTTCCTCTGCCTCCACTCCCCCATTAACTCCCATCCTCTGCCCTAAATAAACTCTACTCTATACCATGTCTGTGTGTGCCTGGTCCCTCAGGGGAAGGGAAGCCTCAGCATGGGCTGGCTGGGCACCCCCTTCCCCCACACCGCTGAATACCAGTCTCTCTAAACCTCCTTCTCTTTTTATGATCATAACAATAGCGAGCCAGCCAGGAGGATCACAAGTGCACCATGTGAGAATCATTAGTAATTATTTGGGTTTGGAATTTGTTTGGTATTTGGGTGTAATTATTTGTTTGAAAGTACTAGATATCTTAATATAATAAAGGGAAGCTTAATATCACACTTAAAATAAAAAATAAAATAAATTTAAAAATTAAAAACAAATAAATAAATGTTTAAAAAAATTAATCTGGATCTCCGAGATCTCTCAAACACTGGACCACCAAACAGACAGCATACACCAGCTGATATGAGGCCCCCAACACACACACAATAGAGGACTGCCAGGTCTGTGTTCATTCAGAGATGATGCACCTAACCTTCAAGAGACTGGAGGCCCCAGGGAGTTTAGAGGTCAAGTGGGATAGGGGGTAGGGACATCCACGTGGAGACAGGGGAAGGGAAGGAGGTATGAGATGTGGAACAGTTGGAGGGTGGACAGGGGTTGGCAGAGTGGGGAATAAAATATGGAGTGTATAAAAATAATTAATAAAAAAATTCTTGCAATAAAAATTCTAAATAACCCCAAGAGAATATTTTCTAACATAATTACATTTGAAACTTGAAAAATATGGTGAATATTTTTTCAAGAAAATACAATTTTTTAAATTAATTCTAGAAAAGAAAAAAAATCATCTACCATCCCAGGAGGAGGAGGGAGGGAGAAGGAAAGAAGGAAGGAAGGAAAACAAATAAAACCTTAATAATTTCACAGATTACCACCAAATCTGTTTTAAGCAATAGAATAATATTTTTTTTTAAAAAAAGGTTCCAAGCTGGGTCATAGTAATGAACTCCTTTAATCCCAGCACTGGGAAGGCAGAAGAAGGTAGGCCTCTAAGTTTGAAGCCAGCCTGGTCTACAGAGTGGGTTCCAGGACAGCCAGGGCTGCACAGAAAAGAAACCTGTGTCTCGAAACGACAACGACAACAACAAAAGTTCCAAACCACCTTTATGAAGTATAGCAAAGGTCTAAAAGTGACTCAGAGCAGAGGAAATAACTCAGTAGGTAGACTGCAGCCTGACAAACACAAGGCCCTGCATTCAGACTCCAGTCCTGGGGGTATGAAAAGGACCACCTGGCAAACATTCTGACTCCCAAGCCTATTCAATTAGCATGCTCTTCCTCTTAAACTCCCAACTATACATTTATAATAAACTCATAAAACAAAACACACACACACACACACACACAAAATCACCTTCACATTCATGTTACGAGAAAGGGAAACACCAGGCGTGGAGCTGCTTAGACACACGCCAGGGTGCAGCCAGCTGAGACATTCTGCCCTTAACATATCTTACTAAACAATGGATCAAAAGGGTGTATCTTAAATAATAATAGTAGTCTACTCTTAGTGACAGCTCAAATAAGAAGGTAAAAAACACAAAGAAAGCTTGAGTTTGAAGGGGGAAAAGGCTACCCACAAAAGAACTGCTTACAGTAAATATAATTATATATTCTGTATATACACAAACGTATAATTTTGACTCACATGTCCCCTTTAGCATGACATTCAACTTAGCAATAGCATATTCCTCAACAAGAAAGCCTTTAAGGAAACAGTATGAAAGGTCCACATTTACGTCATTTCTACACAGTTCTGGTGGCAGACAAGACTGAAGTCTTTCTTCCATCAAGAAGCCCAGGGCAGTGACACATGTTCACCGCAGCACACTTAGCATCTGTTCGTTCCCAGGCGAGACAATGCAGCTCCCGCCTCCGGACGTGCTGTAACTGACCAGCACTGCTGCTCTGCTTGTGAGGCTAAATACATTCACAGACGTGACATTTTAATTTTAACACTATCTACGGCCCTCAAGTAGAAGAATAAGAGAGAGCAACGTGTTCTGGCTGAGTTTTTATAGTGCTTGTACAACAGAGAAAGACAATGCAAAGAATTTTTTTTTAATTAATTTGGAATAATGTATGACTAGCATAATAATCATACTTCTTCAGAAAAAAACTATAAAGCTATAAGAAAATGTGAGTAAAATTTAGCTCAGGGGAATGTTAATGTATCCAAAATGTAATTGTAAATTTCTTAATTTATCTTTAAAAAAAGTATAACACGATAATGTAGTTACCCATCGACTTATTCAGATGATAATATATTCAAAATAGTTGCAAGTAGCCAGGAAACCAGACAGAATAATCTATGTAACAGGTGTCTTTGCTTTCTTTCCAGCTCAAATTCTCACCAAGCTGTAACAAATGTGTCCAACAGTATTCACAGAATATCCAGGTATAAAAGGAGACAAAAACTGTACCTTTCTCAGAGGAAGTCATAACTTAGGGAAAACGATAGAAAATCGTAGCAATCTTTCTTACGGATTCCTGCATTTTTGAGACATGGTCTCACTATGTAGCCTAGGCTTGCCCAGAACTCCACCTTCCATCCTCTTGTTTCCAGAGTACAGCAATGAACCAGAATGTGACACCAGGTCATGACGCAAATATCATTTTTTAAAAAAATGACTTATCTATTTTTATTTTATGTATATGAGTGTTTAATGTCTGCATGTTTATCAGTGTTGAGAGTGTTGGATCACTTAGAACTTGAGTTACAGACAGCTGTGAGCTATCATATGCATGCTGGGAATTGAACATGGGAACTCTGGAGGAGCACCCAGTACTCTTAAGAGCTGAGCCATCTTCCCAGTCACCATAACACAAATCTTAACAGAAACTAGTCGGGCTCAAAATCAAAGTACACATAAAAATGGCGGAGCAGAAGGAAGGGAGTGGGAGGGTCCAAAGTTAAAGCCATCCGCGTAAGAACGTCAGAGAAGGGTATTATTACGGCTCATACGGCTCTGTAGAACGGACAAACCAACTCATGCTTTTGCTTAGATAATTTTTAAGAAAACACCAGAACCCTGACTCTCTCCACTGAAACTAGCCAGTAATACGATTAATTACATTAATATAGCTCAAACAAAGCAGGCTTTTTGCGGACTCGCATGGCTTCTCTAAGGCCCCGGGATGAGTGAAGGATGATGGGGAACTTACTTTGCCATAGAAGCACTCTGTTTGTACCTGACTGCTATATTTCATATTCCCACATAGATTAAGGGTATTTGCTTTGAGAAGAGAAGATTTTACCTTATTATCTAATTAAAACTAATAGAGCGGCCCACAACATATGTAAGACAATAAAACTGAAGTTGGACGTAGGCCTACAACTGCTACAAACACTTAGTAATGCCTGCTTTGAGAAAGGCAGAAAATCCAGGGTTGGCATATTTTTCTCTTTATGTAACATGAAACAAGCCCTCAGGTTCAAGGCCAGCCTGGATGGTATAGCAAGACCTGCTTTGAAAACCCCAGGGAGAAAGAGAATGGCATCTAAGAGGGTCTTGGTTCTGATGCAGGGGAGACATCTGAGGTGTGATAGAGCAAATGCCTGCTTGCATCCCTCCTCCTCCTCCTTGCCATTCTCACACCGTATCTAAACCCAATTACTCCCAAAAGATGCCATTTCCAAATATCATTAACACGTGACTTTAGGGATTAGGTACTTGTAGGGAACACATCAGAAATACAGCAATGTAGAATATGTGCTGTATATCTGACATCGTTAACATTTTGTGCCCTCACTGATAAATTACATACTATCTACATGTAATCCCCCAAAAGTTAAATTTCACCAACACCATATTAAAGCCAATAAACAAATAGTAAGTTAAGGAACAGGACTGGAATAAGCACTGTCTCAGGAGCCTGCTTTAGCAGGTATTATTTTTGAAGAATGCTTCTTGAATCTCCAGCTCAGGCTGAAGTTCTACTCCCTGAGCCATGATGTGGAACCTAACCCAGAAAGAGACAAAGAAGGTTTACTCTGAGAATTGCAAATCACAACAGTCAGTCTAGGTTTTGCACATGTGAAACTGAAGTGTGCAAATTACAATGACCCTGAGCTGACTTTCAACATGAGAAGTAAATACTTCTCAGTCTGCTGACAGAAATGAACAAATTCTAAAAGCCAGAGCGATCAGAGAAAAGGAGAATAGGGGGTAAGGAGGCCACGTTCCAGACTTCCAAGATTTATATACCTTGGCTTTATCTCCTTGGACTCAATAGTCATTAAGACAATGTCTCTACCCTTCTTTTTTCTTTCTTTTTTTTTCTTTCTCTCCCTCTTTCCCTTCCTTCTTTCCTTCTTTTCTGTGACAGGGTCTCACTATGTGGACCAAGCTGGCCTCCGACTCAGAGATCAACCTGACTTTGCCTCCCTTGTACTGGGATTAAAAGCATACACCACCATTCCTGGCTCCTTTTTCTTGCCAGTGATCTCACTATAAACTTCTGGGTCCAAACAATCCTCCTTCATCAGCCTCTTGAGTAGATAGACTATAAATTTGCAACACAGTGAGTTTTGTCTCTAAGCTACATTGAATTATTTTGTTTGATTTATTTTAAAAGCTAGGAGACATTAAGAAAAACAGGGCTTTATACTTTTATACAAAAGTACAAAAGAAATAAACTTAGTGAAGAAAGGCAAAAATGTACATAAAAATTACTTCTCACTACACTTTAATATTAGAGAAATTATTCTAGATTCATACCCTTGCCTTTAAGAGAACATGTGACAAACATTAAGAATCTGACCTTCGTCTCCTCTGTCCTCACTGCATCCAACAAATGGTGCAGAAGCTCCTGACTGTCCTGTTGCTGGAAACCTTTAAATCGAGGAGCCCTGGGATGTTAAAACAAAGCAGAAAAGAAAAAAAAATCATTCCGTGAATCATGAACAACACCATCAGTCTTACTTAAGATCATTTTGAAATAAATTAACAGTCAGTTTGCTACTTTTCAATTAAACAGACAAGATGCTATTCCTCTTCCAGGGAAAATGAGCCATCAGGTATACACTGCGAACAAATGGCTACCTTTTATTAATCAAACCATACACAGTACTGACAGTTTTATGCACTTTTAACTCCTTTATTCCCAATCTCACTGAATGAGAGACCAAAAAAGTTAATATGCAAAGTCATACAGCCAGCAAGAGAAATACCACTCAGATCCAAGTCTCTGTGATTTATCATTTTACCTTGAAGAACAAAAAGATTAAGATACATTCTATATCCTTTTTCCTTTTTTTTTTTTTTTAGTTTTATTCATTCATTTTATACGGTTACACTGTAGCTGTCTTCAGACACACCAGAAGAGGGTATTGGATCCCATTACAGATGGTTGTGAGCTACCATGTAGTTGCTGGGAATTGAACTCAGAACTTCTGAAAGAACAGTCAGTGTTCTTAACCATTGAACCATATCAGCAGCCCTACATTCTGTATCTTAATATATTCATTTGCTTTCTGTTTTAGAAGAAATATATTCAGTTACAGAATGAATTTTAATATAACTCTATATTGCTAACTATGAGATATACTCCTCCTAAGGATTTTACAATTAGATTTCCTGTGTGACTGAATTAGGCAGTTAAGTGCTATGCATATAGATACTAAAAACCAATATTTAGTAGATTTTGGTAATTTTTAGTCTGGAAAAGAACAGTCCTGGGGGTATCACAATATCTAACTTCAGTGTATTCTAATAGCGATAGTAACCAAGCCAGAATGACAGTGGCAAGAAACAGTTATGTGCATCAACAGGGTAAACAGACAATACAACACAAACACACACTTCAGTAAAGGTGTCAAAGGCAGAGGGTGAAGGAATGACAGCCACTTCAGCAAATGGTGCTGAGAAAACTGTATCCACACAGAGAAGAATAAAACTAGATGCCATCCTTTACTGTGTAATAATCAACACAAAATGGGTAAGACCTTAATGTAACCTGAAATGTTGAAACTACTCAAAGAAACTTCAAGATATAGGCATAGGCAAAGATGTTCTCACAGCTTCCAACAGATTATAAAATAATAGCAAAAACTAACAAGTGAGATTGCATGAAATTAAACTTTTCATAAAAAAGCAAACAATAACCAGCATGAAGAGACTGCCTTTGGATTGAGGGAAAAAACCCCTACCATAAATGACTAGATTAGTATCTAGAATATCTATATAAAGAGCAAAGAAAGGAAGGAAGTGAGGGAGTGAGGGAGGGAGGGAGGGAGGAAGGAAGGAAGGAAGGAAGGAAGGAAGGAAGGAAGGAAAGAAAAAAGACACACAACCACACTGCACACACACACATACATACACACACACATGCACAAAACCATAGGAAACAACCCAACAACAAATGGGAAGTGAACACTGAAGAGACAGTACCCAGATAGCCACAAAATATCGGGTGCTTTGCCTGCATATATGTCTGTGTGAGGGTGTCAGAACCTCTGGAACTGGAGTTACAGTGAGTTGTGAGCTGCCATATGAATGCTGAGATTGAACCTGGGTCCTCTGGAAGAGCATCCAGTGTTCTTAACTGCTGAGTCATCTCTCCAGCCCATGTATGTCTTTTTAGCTTCTCAAAGCTGAACTCTTTTAGGCCCAACATGGCTGTGTTTTACTTTGCCTATTTTATCCTTTTATGTGTTCTATGGAATTCACTTTGCAGTGAGTACCACTTGGAACTTTTGTTTTGTTTCCCCTGTATTATATTGTTGTTGTTGTGTGTGTGTAGTGCCTATGACACAGCATGTATGTGGAGGTAAGAGGACAACTTTGTAAAGACAGTTCATTCCTTCCACCTTTAAGTGGGTGCTAGGGGTCTGCCTCGGATTGTTAGACTTGCATGCTGGCTGGGGCACCTTTGCCTGCTGGACCATATTGCAGGCCCTTGTTTTCTCTATATTTTGGTGGTATGTTTGTAGTAGAGGAATTCTTTAGACTGTAAACTAACTAATGCATCATTACCCAGAAGACAGAGCTTGTTTTCTTTTTTTTTTTTTTTGAGACAGGGTTGTGTTATGTGGCTCTGACTGTCCTGGAGTGCACGATGCAGCCCAGGCTGGCTTCGAACTTACAGAGATCCACCTACCTATGCCTCCTGAAGGTTGGGATTAAAGACAAGAGCTGTCATACCCAACTTGTTTTCTTTTTCTTGACAGCTATTTATTTTATCCTTGCACATAGTTTTCCTTTAGTATCTTGAGCAATTTTGAGATTTTATCTTTATGTGTATGGGTGTTTTGTCTGCATATATGTCTGTGAACACATGCATGTAGTGCCCAGGAGGCCAGAAGAGGGTGTTGGATCCTCTGGGATTTGAGTTACAGACAGTTGCTAATTACTATCTCAGTGTTAGTGACTGAACTCAGTCATCTGGACAAGCAGATAATGCTCTTAACTGCTAAGCCACCTCCCTAGCCCCTATATCTCGAGAGCTGTAAAAGACCTCACCACTTTCTTTTTAAAAAGTGTGTATGTGTGCGTGTGTATGTGTGTGTGTGTGTGTGTGTGTGTGTGTGTATGCTTGTGTATTTATGTGCACTACCTGTGTGCTAGTGCCTTCTGAGATCAGAAGAACAGCACATTGGATCACTGGAACTATGGCTCTATTGATATGAGTATTGAAAACTTAAATCTGGTCTTCTGTAACAACAGTGATTATTTTTAACCACTGAGCCATCTTTCCATCACTTCTTGTCTCTTCCTGAAAGCACCAACTTTGCTAAGTGATATGGTTTGAATCT
Source organism: Tokudaia tokunoshimensis (assembly GCA_036184795.1). Classification (NCBI taxonomy): domain Eukaryota; kingdom Metazoa; phylum Chordata; class Mammalia; order Rodentia; family Muridae; genus Tokudaia; species Tokudaia tokunoshimensis. The sequence goes on along the minus strand of BTHU01000005.1, from coordinate 9,583,209 downwards.
GAAATGTTCTTCAAGGCTCACGTGCTTAAGTATTTGGTCCCCAAGCTGCTGGTGCTGTTTTGGGGAGGTTGTGGAACTTTGGGACATAAGGCTGAGTTGGTGGGTGTTAGGCCAAGAGGATTATAGGTTGGCTCTATGTCTGTCTGAGTCCAGTCTCCTCTCTGCTTCTTGATCCACCAAAACAGAAAAAAAAAAGCTGTATGACAGGATCCTACTACTATGGACCAACCTAGTCTAGCTGGCATTCTATCTCCACCATGATGGATGGCATCCACTGGAACTCTGAGCTCAAACGAACCTCTCTTCCTTCATTTGTATCTGTCAGATGTATCGTTGTAATGGTAGGGAAAATAATTAATATACTACGGCACATTTCCTATGAATGTTCATCTTATTAAACAGGCTGAATGTCTTCATACATTTGGTATCTGTTAGCTTTTTAAAAAGTTTGAAGGTCTCTTGATATTGGTACCTCATATAAGCTTCTTCAACCAACCAGACCCCCCAGAGCTCCCAGGGACTGAGCCATCAACCAAGGAGTACACATGGCTCCAGCTGCATATGTAGCAGAGGACTGCCTTGAGGTAGGAGGGGAGTGGAGGAAGCAGGGGAAGGGAGGATGGGATAGGGGGTTTCCGGGAGGGGGGGTGGGAACCGGGAAAGAGGATACCATTTGAAATGTAAATAAAGAAAATATCCAATAATAAAAGCATAAAAAAAAATCTTTTAAGTTATTGGATTATGCTTCCAAGTTCTCAGTAAAAGATTGAAAAAAGACTCATAGGTTAAATTTTTTTCCAGTGATTATTTAGAAGGCAATAAATATTTTGTACATGGTTAAGATGGATCTATAGGAAGGCAGCTGTTTTTGTTCAGAAATGATCTCTACCCTGCGGGTCTGCTTAAAAACCAGGACACCTGAGGGATTCTTGTTTCTGTTCTAGTTGATTTCACCGGCACTGCTTGGCTGATTTTGACAGCACGAGGTCTATTATGTAATTTCTGCTTCTTGTGATGTCATCTGTAACAGTGGGACTTGGTTTTAGCCTGAGTTTTTCTGACCTATTCCCATAAGATGCTATTTGCAGCTACCTAGCAAAAGAGTAACTGAAATGGTGTTTTCTCCTCTATGTTAACTTTACTACCAATTCACTTAATTTCATGGCAGGCACATTAGTGCATTGTAGGGTGGATGCGAGTTTTGAAAAAATGAGGAATACTATTTAAAGTACTAGATTTCAGGTCATAAAAGCTGCAGGACTGGTATTTAGTGGTGTTTAGTTTATTCCTCTTTAGTCTTCTCAAGTAGAAAAAGGTAGTTCATTTTCACAAATTCTTTAATAATGTGTTTTATATCAAATGAGATATTTATTATAAATCTGTTTTGTGCTACAATTAATACTAGTCTGTGTTCTTTTCATAAAATTCATTTTAGATTAGACTGAATTCCAAGGGTAGCTTACATTTAAGGTGAAACATTCATCTTAACATTAGACTTTGTTAAGACTTTAAGATTTGTTTATTAGTATTCGTTGTACAAACAGCTGATTACATCATGACGTTCTCATGCATGTTTCATTCCCCTGTACTTGGTCCTTTACTCTTCCCAAATATTCCCTTTTCACTTTCGTATTGGATTTAGTTTTATTGAAATGTCTACATATGAGGAAAATGTGAATTTTTCTCAGTCTGGCTTATTTGACTTAACATTTTAATCTCCTGTTCCATCGATTTCTCTGCAAATACCACATTTTTTTTCTTTATGCCTGCATGCAACTGTGTTGTGTAGGCATACATTTTCTTTATTCATTTGTGCACTGACAACACCTAAACTAATTCTGTACACTGACTTGGCTGTGGTGACTAGTGCTGTAGTAAACATGAGTGTACCTAACTTCTGTGTGCGGACGTCAATGCTCAGTTACAGTAGTGCTGGGTCATTGGTCAACCTGCTTTTAGTTTTCTGAGGAACAGAAATGCCCAGTCATATCTTGACTTGGTTCTGATAACCCCTCCCCCACTAATAACAATGCTCCAATGTTAGCAGGACATAGTCACAGATGATTATGTAGCCCCTTATTCATTTATTATCTACAAAAGGCTGAGATACTGGGTTTCAGACCAGGGACAAATGCTAAGGTGCATATTTTACATACCAAAGCACAACTGGACCCCAGGTTCTCCCAGCATCCCTCAGTCCCTACCTAGCATACCCTGTCCCCAACCCTGAACTTTCCAGTACAGGGGCAGGGCTGTCCTTCCCCATTGGCTTTTTGATATACAATCTAGACATTTTGCTCTCTCCCCACTTTTCCTTCTCTTCTCTCTCTCTTTGCACACACTTTCTCTTTCTCGTCCCTCTCCCTTCTTTCTCCCTCCCCCCATGTGATTCCCTGGTCTCTCTTTGAGGATAGTAAACTCACAGTTTCCCAATAAACCTGTGTTTACATATTCCAATCTGGCTTAAACTGGCTCACTTCACCAGCAGAGAAGTAACTTATCACATATGAGGTACCAACAAAAGAAATTTATCTCTTATGTTACCTTCCAGATTTCACAGAAGGGTGATGGTCTCAAGCTCAGGCCCAGCCTGACCATTCAATCCCACCTCCAGAAACACGTGCAGTAACTCACACAGCACAAAACAGCTGGCATCCTCGTAGATACATACATATTTAACACTGCATCATAGACGGGTCAGGACAGACTTCGTCTGATGCTCAGTGTGTTGCTCACATACTAGGTGAGCTGCTTAAGTTATGAGTCTGTTTCCTAACAAAAATGGGGATAGACAATCACTTCTTCAGCGGATGGTGACAGTTCCCATAAAGCACACAGATGCAGCTAGCAGATATTGCCTCTTTGTCTTGGCAGTCCGGGCAGTAACTAAGCAGGAGCAGCAATCCTTGCTGTGGGAATGCTGCATTAGTACTTGTGACCTCATAGTTCATATTAAGAATACAGACACACTCACTTCTGACAAAGTTGATTGAAAAGAACTTTAGGAGAAAGTGGTCCTTTTTCAGCCTCCTTCATGCTGTGAAGAAACAGGAACAAGGCTGAAGTCAATGGTCCTGGGCTTGAAAGTTCCACCACTAACGGCTCCTTTGAAAACATGATCAATGCCATGTCAGAAATACGTAATTTCAAAACAAAACATTGCCAAGAATCTAAGAGCTATACTTTATTTAAATGGCAGGAACTAAATTATCTCAAGTATATTAACTTTGAGTCCTTCATCTGTAAAATACTGAAAAACAGAAAACAGGATTAAATGCTGTAACTGAGTTCGGTTACAGAAATGCAGGCATTCTAAAGAGACTTGTGTCACTCAACCTGAAACAATGGACCCCAAAGAAGGGACCTGCCCCAGGAATCTCATCCTGGGAGACAGAAGAGGTGCCAACCGGAGGGGAGCGTGATTTCACATATGCTAGCAGCTTCTCAGACCACTTTGTTCTCATTTTGTCCCTGGCTCAGAGTAACATGGCCTTACTACGGGTGTTAGGCCAGTTTCTGAACACCAGTGACTGCTTTTTCTTATTTTCTTTCTTTCTCGTTAGCTTAAAGTGTCATCATGAGATTAGACGTGAAGCACCTTTTTATGAAGCACCTATGAGGTGGCAGCTTGCCAGCCACAGCTACTGCTGCTGAGCCCAGTGGCCTTGGAGTTCAACCCCCAGGAACCATATTAGAGAGAAATGAATGCCACAAGTTGCCCTCTGACCCCAACCTTCATCATGCCATGCACACGTGTCCACACCAAATAAATAATTAATAAAAATATTTTAAGCCTTCAAATGTTAAATATTTCAATCTAAGTTTAAAGAACAACAAAAACTTTAATCTGATTACATATTACCACTTACTACAAAACAAGGGTCTTGAACATTTTGCTCAATGAAAGTTTGTGCACATAAAAATTGCCTTAATATTTTTGTATCTTTTTAACCATGATATGTCTGAATTACAGCATATCTTAAAGTTATGATTTCTGCAAAAGTTATCTGATTATTTATTTTTATGAGACACTTGAATTATGTTTTGGAGACCTCTGACTCCATTTGTCAGTTTAAAGAAACAATAAGCATTTTGTACCATGTGGCTCTTGTACTTGTTACTTACCAGCTGTGGAGCCGATGAAAGCGAAATCTTGAATTTGGTGCCATCTTCTTTTATCTCATTCATCAGTTCAAAAAGAATGTAAGTCTGAGCCAAGTTCTAAACAACAGAAAAGGTCAAGCCTCCTGATTCAGTTACAGTACGTCTCTGATCTGATGAAATGAATACTCTAAAAGATTCAAAACTTATGTAGCACAGCAAAACACGTCCACTTGCAATGTAAAGTCTTGGCGGAATGCACTGTACGTCTGTCAGTATGACTAAGGAAGCAATGGAAGACAACAGATTTCCGAGTAGCACTGCTGAGTATACACACCATCACGACCAACAAGTACCCAAAGAAAAATAGAGAGAACTGAGTAGAGTAACAGTGAACAGTCCCTGGACAGTCTACACTACAGCCGTGTGTGTGCTCATATTAACTAATTCAAATAACTGTTATAGTTTGCAAATTGTTCTGATGGCTCTTACCTGAATGACTGCATTAAAAAAGCAAGTATTTCCTAAGTTCATAATTCCTTTGACGGACGGCACAGCGCAGCCTTTCCTTCCCTTCTTTATTTCACCTGCTTCACGTTTTTCTTCACAAAGTTTTATGATTCTAGAAAATGCACCTAGGAGTTACAGAAAGCATAACTGGCATGAAGTAGAAGACTAACTTTGAGTCACTTGACAATTTAAATATATCATTTAAAACCAAACAAGAAGACCATAAATAAAAGTATCTTTGGTTTTAAATTTTAGCGCTGTTGAACTCACTCTAATATAGGTATCTGTACCTGACATCACGTTACAGAATAATTTCTGTAATCAGGAGATGGACTTAAAAGTTTAAAAAGAGGAAGGTAAAAAGAACTTCCTTCTAAATGCCATTCCCCAAAACCAAAGGAGTAAGTGCTAAAGACGAGTTGAATCAAAGCCTCCCGAGCAAAGACGGCAAATGAGCCTATAACACCGCCGTTGTGCCAAAGAGTAAGGAAGGGCTCAAAAGAGCAAGGATCACTTGCATTTGGTGGAATACTCTGATAATTACAGCATTAGAAGGAGGAAGCAGAATGATCAGAAATCCAAGGTTGTCTTCAGCTACAAATACATTCTGAAGTCAGCCTGGGCTACATGAGATCTTGCTCAGAACCAACCACTGGCATTAAGATTTGAACATCAAGTTAAATAAGGGTACTAAAATAGATGATTATAGAACTAATGCAAATTTTTGAGTGAGATTAAATGGTAGGGGGAAATTCTGTTGTTGCTTTTTTTCTAACTTAAAAACATTTTAATGTACAGAGGTATTTTTGACTACATGTATGCCAGTATTCTACTTAGCATGCCTAATGCCCATAAAGGCCAAAGAGGGCACTGGATCCCAGAGAATAAAGTGATAGATGGTTGTGAGTCACCATGTGGGTGCTGGGAATCAAACCCAGATCCTCTGAAAAGGCAGCCAGTGCTCTCAACCACTATGCTATCTCTTCAGCCCCAAAAGGGAAAACTTTCTGTCTCTTTTTTTGAGATAGGGTCTCACTATGTAGCTCAGGCTGTACCAAAACTCATTATGTAGACTAGGCTGTCCTCTATCTCCATAGAGATTCACCCGCTGCCGCCTCTGCCTCCTAAGTGTTGGGAGTCAAGTCGAGCACTACCACATCAGGCTCAGAGGGGAAACTTGATGGAAAGATGACAACTTGCGAACAGGGGAAAGGACAGGGTCAGGAAAACTTCCATCTAGCAGTGATGATGCCCTTTTGTAAGTCTGGCAACTTTCCTATGAGTTTGAAATTTTAAAAGCTAAAACAGTTAATGGGATCATAGCATACCACAAAAAAGTAAAATATCTAAGTAATAAAATGTGAGTGGCATGTTTTTACTGGACAATTTAGATAACTAGTACAGATCTGAAAATTGCATCATTATTTCTTATTTGTTTTTGAAACAGGGTTCATGCAGCTCTGGTTGACCTAAAACTTGCCATGTAGATCAGGTTAGTTTTGAACTTGCTTCAGCCTCCCTAATACTGGGGTTAAAGGCATGTAACACCATGCTCAGTTGAAAACTGCTTTATTAGCTTTTCAATGACAACTTACTGACACACAGATCTATGTAACTGTAACTCAATTGTAACTATATAAATGTAACTCAAAACCATTGTAGAGGGGACCTGTGAGTGTAGCTTACTTCAGAGACTAGCACACATGAAGCTCTATGTTCACTCCCTATACCAGAGAACCAGGCTGGTGGCATATGCATGTAGAAGGTGGAAGCAGGAAAATCAGAAACTCAAGGTCATCCTCAGCAACAAAGCGAGATTGAGGCCAACCCAGTATACAAAAAACCCTGTCTTAAAAAACAAACAAACAAACATTTTATAGTCATCCCCTGATGCACCCACAGCAGACTATGATTCCTGGACTTTCAAATCACAGATCCTCAAGTCCTTCATGCCCACCTTAGGAATTTATCAGGCATAAAAAGGCTGAATTTCTGTCAGAGTTACTACCTGATCTTGTGGATTTTCACTGATACTGGATTCTTGTTTCTTTTATTCACATATATAATTTTATACAATAATGGCTTCCATTGTTTTTGATATATTCACCCTCATTATTATACTCTTGGTCTCCTCCTACGCTTCCCAGCTAATCCCATTTCTATGTCCCATGGTTGCTTTGGTGGTGATGGTGCTGTTTTGATGATCCATTTTTAGTGTTTCTTTTAAGATCACAGGTGAGGAACCATGTACAAGAGCAACGGCTCCTTACTAGAGGCTATGCCACCAAAGAAAATGTCTCTGTGACAGGAGACTTTAATCCCAGCACTGTCTCAGACGACTTAAGTGATTTACTTACAGTTATAACAGTAATATCCCAATTATAAACCCATCACTTTACAACCTAAATTCCCATCAATGACTTACGTTCAATGATTATAAAATAATTATAAAAGACAGTAGACTACAATTTGTGCAGCTCTGAACAAATGAATCCTCAAAAGACTTTCCTGTGTTTAACATCCTAAGTGCTGTTCTGATATGTAACATATCTGAGACAAGGGCGTAACATATCTGAGACAAGGGTTCACGTAGCCTTACCCAGGTGGGATCCTCCTGCTTTCCACTCCTGCTTCAGGATTACAGACAATTATCAACAGGCCCAGTTTTATGCAGTGTTAGGTACTAAACCCAGGACTCTTGTATCCTAGTCAAGCACTCTTATCAATTGAAATTACCAGTCTTGTTCTTTTAACTTTTTACATAAAAATAACGGTTGGAAGAAATAAACTACAGAGTAAGTACAAATTAGTAAAAGTAAGTACAAAAAAAAAAAACAAATCAAAAAAATCCTAGAAATAAATAACATTTTAATTTTCAAAATTTTTTTAAATTTAAATTTATACAATTTATGTATCTGTGTACCTCATTAATCCAACCCTTTTTAAAACATCTGGGATGACATCCCAAAGTAAACAATGTTCATAAGACCATCTGGACAAAACTGCAGGCAAAAAAAAAGCATAAACATATGGAAAAACAGATTTCCCCCTTCCCTTCAGCAGTAAGGAACGACAAATGTCAAAGCTGGAGATAACCACGCTTCACTGTGCGAGGCTGTGCAGCACCACCTGGCTCTCCATGCACAGCCACCAAATAAGGACAGCATTGCCAGAAAGAGCATGCCCACAGGGCAGCAGCAATAAACACAGTTGATTTCACGGTTAAATAGCCACTTCACACAAGTGGCAAGGGTCTGTTTGTGCACTTTTACAAGTCTATGAGAAAATACCCAAGATCAACAATGTTATTAGGCTGATTAAATAGATCAGTATTTTAACAAGAAAGCACAGTACCATTTTCTAAAAGCTACTTTTTTATTTAAAGAAATAGGGGAAGTTTTAGAATATGGAACAATTTAAACTCAATTGGCTTATGGAATGTTCACAGTGTGACAGGTATCATATGAACCACTATTTGTTATTTATATAGAAAACTTATGATTAATGACCAGAAAGAAGAGTTAGTACACAAAGCCTTGAATTTATGGTATTATCATAGCAAAACTAAGTATACATTTTGTACATTTATTCACTAGAAAATTGTCTGCTGAAAGCCAAGAGCCAAGATTCTATTTTAAAAGGGAGTGGTGGTAGTGGTGGTGTATGAACGAGTCAATTATTTTACACCTAAAGGTACGCATGTTTTTGCTACCATGTCCAGTTTATGTACGAACGGGACTTGAACCCCAGGTTGAATCTCTAGGCAAATCTATGTAAGCATGTCAGAAAATGAGCTGCGTCATAGCCCCTCCACTTTCAAAAACACAGAACCATAGATCCTAGAGACTGAACTTCAAGAATTTTTGAAGTATGTTATAATGAAAAGAGCAAAGCTGCTACAATAAAAATTTTAGAAAGAACAAAAAATATTTCTATTACCATTCATTTTTTACCTCAAGTTTTACCCATAACTTAAAAAGGACATACAGATAGATAGAGAAGACTTGGAGGCTAGAGAGACAGCACAGCACTAAAGAGTATGTACTGTTCTTGCAGAGACCTGAGTTTGCTTCCCAGAACCCTAGCACTCAGAACTTCAATTCCAGAGGATTGGATGCCCTCTTCTGGACTCCATAGGCAACTCCACTCACAGGTGAACACACACACAAATACACAAGAGTCATCTGGGTTGAAAATACGGCTTGATGATAGAATGCTTGCTTAGCGTGTCTAGATTCACTGCACCACATGACACAGGCACTCAAAGTAAACAAAGAAAGCATCAGAAAAATTTAGTAAGTTTTATAATTTTAGAGTGTCAAAAGACTCTCAGAGAACAACCTGGAAGGCTAAAACACAATACAGAACAGATTTATGGGTCTAGCAAGAAAGACATGAAAAACTTCATCATGATAAGATGACGAACAGTCAAAGGAGGAATGATGGCACTGCTGTCAACTGTCTACTCTGCACAATCTTTTCAAAGTGCAGTTTAAAAGGGTAATCAGAATTTAACCTGACTTTATAATTTGTCTAAGAAAATTCCAAAACAACCTACAAAATAAAAGACTAAGTACATAAAGATGAAGCTTTGCTGTCAAGTAATATTAAATTGGATTTTAATATCAGAATTTGTGAATTACTTCAATTAAGCCAGATATAAACACTGTTTCTTTCCACTTTTCTTACAAGAGGGAGCAAAGCTTGTTTTGAGTTTTCCTTACTTACTGTATGAGTTTGAGCAAAGTATGTCAGCACACACCTGTAATTCCAACATTTGGGAACTAGGGACAGGTTTGACACACGACAGGGGTATAGGAGACCCTATCTCAAAAACAAGCAAAATGAGATAATCACCACTTTTAACCACCTCTCATTTTAGAGATAACAATAAGGGCTAAAGATGTGGCTTGGTGGTTAAGAGCATGTGTTGCCCTTGCGGAGTTCAGTTCTCAACACCCACATGGTGGTTTATGACTTGTATCTTCACTTCCAGGGGATCGGATTCCTTCTTCTGACCTCTAAAGACATCAGGCAACAGGTGGAGCACAGACATACACATGCAGGCAAAACACACGCAAAATAAAATGAATGTATCCAAAACAAAAACAAAACAAAAACCCACTTAGAAATGATGATAAAACTGACATATGGTGATTAGTGTTAGACAGAAAATTTGAAGCCAAGGAGTCAGGTTTACAACTCCCATACAAACATCATGATTCCTGCCTATCTGCACAATAAAGGCAAGGCTTTAGATGTCTAAGAATCCAACAAATCTGCATGCTGATAGAGAAGGGAAGGCCATTCCTCCCAGACAAGTGCTAAATGCAATTTCTAAATAACTTTGGTGTTGGACTTAACTCCTTACAGTTATAGTTTACAATGGCCCTGCTCAAATGGTTCCTAAAAAAGAATTAAGTCCTTGCATGGTGGAAGTGATGCAGGTCTTTAATCCCAGAACTCAGGAAGAAGAGGCAGGCAGATCTCTGTGAGTTCAAAGCCAGTCTGGTATACAGAGTGAATTCTAAGACAGTCTTGACTGACACAAAGAAACCCTGTCTTGGGGGTAAAAAAAGTCCTTGGGCTAGAAAGGTGAGTTAAGAGCACTTCCAGAGGTCCCATGTTCAATTCCTGGCACCCACCATTTGTAACTCCAGTCCATAGGATCTAGAAAATTTTTCTAGCCTCCTTCAGTACTATGGTGGTACAAAGACATACATTTTAAAAAAAACTAAAAATATTTAAAAAATAATCATGTCATAATGCCTTAATTACCCACTGTATACAACTAATTTCTCTCGTGTGTTTAGTTTTATGCCAGGTTTGGGGGGAAATTGATTAAATAAAACCAAGTATTTTTCAGTGATCTGTGGTTTATTCAGATAAATACTGAATTTAAACCTACTCAGGTAAGAATGAGTTGGCTTTTGTTTGATTGATTTTTGTTTGTTTGTAGGTGTGAGCGTTTGACCTGTTTCTTCCTCCCAAATGCCCGGCATCAGTTTCTTGGTTTTTAACACCTGGTATCTTTTCCTCCTAACTCCTTGTTATACATGGAAATTACTAAATTGTTTTAGAATTAATGTTTTAATAATCAAAATATTTTATTTCTTACATTTGGCATACTCTTGAAGGACATCAAGCCTAACCACCCCCCTAGTTTCTTGCTCTCAACAATCTTGATGTGCTGGCTAGTTTTATGTCAACTTGCCACAAGCCAGTCATCAGATGACTCTTATTTTCTCAATTAAGAAACATATCCTTTAGATCGAGCTACATACAGACCTGTAAAGCATTTTCTTATTTAGCGATTGATGTGGGAGGACCCAGCCTTGGGAGGCAGAGGCAGGTGGATTTCTGAGTTTGAAGCCAGCCTGGTCTACAGAGTGAGTTCCAGGACAGCCAAGGCTATACAGAGAAACCCTGTCTCAAAAAAAAAAAACCCAAAACCAAAACCAAAAAAAGAAAGCAAGCAGGCTGAGCAAGCCATAAGGAGCAAGCCGGTAAGCCGCATCCATTCATGGCCTCTACATCAGCTCCTGCCTCCAGGATCCTGTCTTGCTTGAGTTTGTGCCCTCACTACTTTTGATGATGAACTGTTGTTTTATGGAACTGTGGGTGAAATAAACCCTTTCTTTCCCAAGTTGCATTTAGTCATGGTGTTTCATCACAGCAATATTAACCCCAAGACAAACTGGTACCAGGATCATGGGGTATGGCTGTAACAGACCTGACTGTTTTTTGTCAAGGATTTTGGAAGGACTTTGGAACTTTGAGCTAGAAAAGGCACTCAGTATTGAGAGGTCACAGGGCTGTTCTGAAGGCACTTAGAAGATAAGAGTGTTGAAAGGCACACAGAAGCTTCTGATAGTCCCTGCTTCTATAAGAAAGCCGGCTGAGCAAGCCAGTAAGTAGCACCCCTCCATGGTCTCTGCATCAGTTCCCACCTCCAGGTTCCTGCCTTACCTGAGTTCCCACCCTGACTGCTTTTGATATGAAACTGTGAGGGAAGTAAACCCTTTTCTACCAAGTTGCTTTTGGTCATGGTGTTTTATCACAGCAATAGTAATTCTAAGACATTTAATTAAGTTGATTTGATGCTCAGCACATAGGGTCTCCATCAACCTGGTACATGCAGACTCAACAAAATCCCACACAAGCACACAGATGGGCTTGGCAGTATCACAAATTCCAGTGCTGGGTCTTCCTGAATAAGGGCAGTCCACAGCACATCCTGTAAAGCAGTACTGATATCCAGTAGCCTTCTGGCAGGTTATACCTTCCTCTGTCATAGCTTACAACTAAAGCCAAACCTTGAATACACCCAAGTCTCTGCCTCACAGGCCTGGGCAGGGACAGGAAAAGTGCTCGAGTTCATCTTGTGAAGTAAGATCAGGGCTTTAACTGATGGCAGAAGAAATTGTATTCACCTTTTTAAAAGGTATCAAACCGCTTTCTAACTGTTACTAAATATGGTCACAATATTATCCTCAGCTTCAGAACCTAATCAAACCATTTAATACTGTATTGCTTTAAAAACAAAAAATTATATGGGGGGGAGCAGTACATAAAAACATATATTTTCTAAAAAACAAACACTCTTCAGGTCTTAGGTACCCTAAGAAGCATTAGCATAATGAACTCAGCAGTATATATTTTATTTTCTTTAGTCCTGATAAAAATAACATCCTGCCAGCACTGACATTTTGAGCTAAAGAGAAGCTCTCAGAAAGAGCATGGAATTTTCAATTTCCTGTGTGGTTCACCAAAAGCAAAGCAATATTCATCGATATTCTATCAGGAATTGCTATATTTGGTATTTGTATAACTAAAGTAACTTAGCTTAATGACCCTTTCATATTACATAGGTCAGTTTGAAAAAAATGTGAGCAGATGTTTGGGTCAAAGCAAACTTAAGTCCCATACCTTTGTCCCCCACACACCCACCAGAACAGTTCGCTTGTTAGAACTGATGAACCTACACTGACATTTGGTCATCACCCAGCATCCAGTTTCCATTAGCTTTCCTCTTGGTGGTGTATGTTCCTTTCAAATGGACAAATACAGAATGACAGGTATCCACCCTTATGTGGGATAGTCTCGTGGCCCTAAAAGCCTTCTGCACTTTGCTTATTTCTCCCTCCCACAAGCTCTGCCAACCTTATTCACTCTTGTACTGACTCCAGGTTGTTGGTCTACTTCTTAATTATACATCTTTCTGGCTGGGTCTTGCAAGGATATTTTTTGCCTTTTTCAATCTTGTGTTATATATGACCTTTTCATTGTGCATGACAAGGGTGAGTGTTCCCCCTACCCCTAACCCAAATTCTAACATCAGATGTGAACTCTACACAGCTGTAAGCATTCTTCTGGGAACCTGCACTGGATTCATCTCAATTGCTTAATGCAATTACCTAAACCAGTCATGTAGTATTAATGCTAATTTGCCCATTTCTACAGTTGAAAGAAGTTTTAAGAAAAACTATTTCACCACAATTCCTCTAGTTTAAAAATGAATAATAATTAACACACCTATTTATTCTCAAAGTCTAATTCCCAGTTAATCATCAGCCTTAGAAACATTTACTTATTTAGTCATACGATGTCACTATGATAATAGCTGGTTTATATTCATTTCTATCTGTCTTACATTACGAGTCAAATAACTGATCTAAAATACAACACTGACCATTCACTTCTTGACTAAACCTAACAGTGGTTCTTCTTTGTCCTGAGGACAAATGCTACAAACAGCAGACCCTGGACCACCCAATCTGAGTAGTTCTGTGACATGTGCCTTTGTGTTTCTTTTCTTTATTCCCTTGCTGCTTAGTCAGGCTGTGGTCTAATGCCTGGAGCCGTGCTAGATGCTATAGTCGAACACAGATTTCAGAGTGTTACAGGGCAATTGATGTTATCCTCTATCTGCTTCTGCACATACAAGAATACAGGTATTTTTGCTGGGCAGCATTGGAGCACACCTTTAATGCCAGAGCTTTATAGGCAGAGGCAGGCAGATATGTGAGTTTGGGGCCAGCCTGGTCTACAGAGTAAGTTCCAGGACAGTCAGGACTGAGAAACCTGAGAGAAACTCTGTCTCAAAAAACCAAAAAAAAAAGAAAGAAAGAAAGAAAGAAAGAAAGAAAGAAAGAAAGAAAGAAAGAAAAAAAGAAAGAAAAAGAAAAGAGACAGAGACAGAGACAGAAAGACTACAACTGTTTTCTACTGAGGCATCCAGTAAAGACATTTATAAAAATGTAAAGCAATACTACTCATTCAACCTTATTTTGAAAAGTATTTGTCATTCCTAAAAAATAGTATTTATGTTAACGTGTCAAGGAATTATTGGTATTTCTCAGTGATCATTCAAACTCTTTAGATTTCAGTTCTAACAAAGATAGATATAGCTACAAAATCAAACATAATTTTAAAGTGCAAAGAAGCCAGTCGCATCAAAATCTTGAGACTTGGGGCTGGAGAGATGGCTCAGCGGTTAAGAGAACTGGCTGCTCTTCCAGAGGTCCTGAGTTCAAATCCCAGCAACCACATGGTGGCTCACAACCATCCGTAATAAGATCTGATGCCCTCTTCTGGTGTGTCTGAAGACAGCTACAGTATACTTACATATAATAATAAATAAATCTTTAAAAAAAAAATCTTGAGACTCAAAGAGCTCCTTGTTTTTAGAGGTGCATGGGGAACTAGCCTGGATTCTCTATAAGCAACATTAAAAGTGTTAGAAAGAAGACCTTGCATAATTTGAAGCACGCTTAGGGAACAGGTACTGGCTTCCTTCTCAGTGATTAGTTTTACTTAGTGCAAAATCATAAAAAGAATTTTTTAGTATTATTCTTCCCGACACAAAGTACTACAGGCATCTGAGGAAATCTGGGAGCAGAAGAGGTGCCTTCTTCCACAAGGAAGAACACACCAACTGGGTGTCCAGTGACAAATGATCAGCCTGGAAAGCATACATACAAGTAACATTATATGGACTCCATAGGTTATATTTTGAAATATATATTTATATAAATACATATGTGCATTCAATAACAACTCATGAAAAAAAAAGATGCCATGATTTTGAAGAAGAGGGTTGGAGGGAGGAAAGGGAGGGGAGAAATTACAATCTTAGGGACTAGAGAGATGACTCAGTGTTTAAGAGCACTGGCTACTATCTCAGAGGACCCAGGTTCAATTCCCAGAACCCACTTGGCAAAAGAAGCCATCAGACATCCCAGAACTACAGTAACAAGACAGTTGTGAGCTGTCATATGGGTGCTGGAAACCAAACCCAGGGAGGGCCTCTGCAAAAGTAACGGGTGCTCCAGTCCCTCATCCCCAAAGCATTATATTTAACACCCAGTAGTACCCCAGGAAGAAAAAAGCATGTGCTAAAGGGGAAACTAAAAAATAAAAGCAGCAGCAGCAAAATAAGCACCTGAGGTCACATAGCTAGTGACTGACAAATCGGAATGCCACACCCATGAGGTCACATAGCTAGTGACTGACAAATCGGAATGCCACACCCATGAGGTCACATAGCTAGTGACTGACAAATCGGAATGCCACACCCATGAGGTCACATAGCTAGTGACTGACAAATCGGAATGCCACACCCATGAGGTCACATAGCTAGTGACTGACAAATCGGAATGCCAGACCCATGAGGTCACATAGCTAGTGACTGACAAATCGGAATGCCACACCCATGAGGTCACATAGCTAGTGACTGACAAATCGGAATGCCACACCCATGAGGTCACATAGCTAGTGACTAACAAATCGGAATGCCAGACCCATGAGGTCACATAGCTAGTGACTGACAAATCGGAATGCCAGACCCATGAGGTCACATAGCTAGTGACTGACAAATCGGAAAAGCCCATGACTCAAAACCTGTGTCCTGGCATGATCTGAATACCTCGAAGGTTTGAATGTCCCCCCCAAAAGGCTCACATATTTGAACACTTGTTTGTGTTCTGTTTGTGGCACTGTTTGTGGGAGTGATCCAGCCTCCCTTGCTGAAGTATGTCAATGGGGGTAGGCTTTGAGAGTTCACAGTCCGGCCTTACTTCCAGTTCACTCTGATTCGTGTCTGTAGTTGAAGGTGTGACCTCTGTTCCCTAATCTTGTCATTTGCTTCAATGCTCTTCTCTTTTCTTATCTCTCAGAAAGTATAAGCCAAAATAAACTCTTTCTTCCCTAAGCTGCTTTTCATCGATATTCTAGCACAGAATTAGAAAAGTAAGTAATACAAATATGACATTCTCACCAAAAGCTCATCAGCACTTGGCCTGGATGTGCTAGTAACAGAAACCTGAGTTTAGTAGGGGAGGAAATAGGTCACTGTGAGCATGTCCTTGGGGGTTGTATCCTGCCGTGGCCCTTTCTAATTTACTCCCTCTTCCTTCCTAGCCATCATGAGGCAGGCAACTTTCCTGTGGCTATAATGATGTCCTACAATGATCTTCTGACTTGCCATAGTAATAGAGTAAGCTGACCACAGGCAGAAACCTCTCACACAATTATAAGGGAGCAATTTATTTTTTTAATTTATAATTAAGGGAGCAATATAAATTCTGCTTATATGTTTCATTCAGGTTTTTGCCATAGCAATGAAGAGCTAACATACTCCATTTCTAATATTCTTCCTACAATTAAGCATTCAAGAAACCTGAAAGACTAGAATGGCTACCACACGGGCTTTATTCTGAACTTAGGGAACCTAAGGTAAGACATGTAGGAAAACAATTTCCTCATCACTGCTGGCATCAATGACTGCATGTGTCCTTATGGCCAAGAAAGGAGTGCAACTCGCAATCCTCAAGAGACAGCACTCAGACTCCACTCAGCTGCAGAAGCACTCAAGGTCTTGCACCACATCTCGCTGGTTCCTTGTCTGAGCAGAACTTGAACCACTAGCAGCATACCTGAGACAAAGTCAATCCGCAAATGCTTGTTGGAGAAGTTTAATACAGACGTAACAAATTAATGATTCCTTTGCGCTCCAGGAGTCTGGGCTTATGTCCCTTCCTCCTCTGGCTTCTCACGGCTAACAAAGCTACTACAGCTTTGCTAACAAAGCTAACTAACAAAGCTTTGCTAACAAAGCTTAGCTAACAAAGACAACTACATTCTGGTCTACAGAAATACAATTTGCACTACTTTTTCTGTTTGTTTGTTTGTTTTTGCCTTTCGTGACAACTAAAAGACTGAGTTGTAGCTTAGTGGTAGAGTATTTGCCTATCTTACACAAGGCCCTGGGATCAAACCCAGCACTGTTAAAAAAGCAAATAAATGAAATAAACCCTTTTATCACAACTATATTTTTATAAAACCTTTCAGTTGCTGGCACTATATTCCAAGCACTTAATTTCTTCAAAGGCATTTAACGGTCAACAAGGTAGCTCAGGGATGAGAGAACACACTGCCAAGCCTGACAGCGTTAAGTCTGATCCCCAGGACCCACAGAGTGTAAAGAAAGAACCAAGTCTCAGGATGTCCTTTGGCCTCTACACAGATGCCATGGAATGTGTGGCCACACACACACCCCAACTCTCCTTCCACCACATGGATTTCAGGAATGGAAGTGAAGGTTATCATGCAAAGTATGAAACACTCACTGTATTTTAACCCAAATTGCTTTAACAAATTGCTTAAGTTACCTGTTTGTGTTTTAAAAGCATGTTTCTGGAGAAAATCAACTATCTGAGCCAAAACTTTCTTGTTGCAATGTGTCGATAATTTTTCATTACATTCATAACACCTAAAAAATAGAAAATACGAGCAGAAGTTATGAAAGCAGCTTTAATAATTACATATAAGGTATTCACTTGACAACTTCTATCTTTAAACTGCATAGGAACCAGGAACTCAAAGGAAAGGTATTAGCTAAGCCTGGACAAATGAACAAGGGACCATTCATACAGATCTTCACCATTCAATTCAAGTTTTGCAATTTGTCTTAAATGTAATAAAATGTCACATGGTCTCATGCAGAGCAATAATATGGTCCAACTTATATACATGTACCAAATTCATGGGGCTTTCTTCCTTCCTTCCTTCCTTCCTTCCCTCCTTCCTGTCATGGTTTGAATGCTTGGCCCAGAGAGTGGCACTATTTGGGGGTGTGGTCTTGTTGGAGTAGGTGCGTCACTGTAGCATGGGCTTTAAGACCTTCATTCTAGCTGCCTGGAAGTCAGACTTCCACTAGCAGCCTTCAGTTGAAGATGTAGAATTCTCAGCTCTTCCTGCACCATGTGTCTAGATGCTGTCCTGCTCCTGCCTGGATAATAGACTAAACCTCTGAACCTGTAAGCCAACCCCAATTAAATGTTGTCCTTTATTAGACTTGGTCATGGTGTCTGTTCAGAGTAAAACCCTAAGATGCTTCCTTTCTTGGCAGTATCCAGTGCATAGGAGGCAGAGGAAGGCAGCTCTTCCTTCAACAAAACAAAGTCCGGCTCTCTCTATATAGCACTGGCTGTCCTAGAACTTTCAATGTAGACTAGGCTAGCCTGCAAATCACCTGCCTCTGCCTCCCAAATGCTGGAATTAAATGTGTGCATCATCATGTCTATTTTCGTTGTTGCTGTTGCTTAAACCTTATTGGTTTTATTTTATGGGAATAAGTATTGCCTGGATATGTCTGTGCACCACCACGTGCATGCATTACCCCGAGATGCTAGAAGCTGGCACCAGCTCCCCTGAGACTGGAGTTACAAACCATTGTGGGTGCTAGGAATTGAACCTAGGGCCTCTGAAAAAACAGCCAGTGCTTTTAACTACTGAACCATCACTCCAGCTACTGCAGTATACACCCTTAACCTCTTAACTATTTCTTTAGTCCCAGTTTTTGGTCTTTCTGAGACAAGGTATATAGTCCAGGTTGGCCTAGAACTCACAATCACCTTTCTATTTCTTCCCAGTGCTGTGATTACAAATGTACAACACCATGTTTCACTCCAATAATATTTTAAAACACCACTGTGTAGGTTAGAGAATCTCTGAATACCTAAGTGCTAAAGCACCATCCTCTACTTAGAACACTGGGATTCTGCATTAGTTTACTATAAGAATTCAACTAGACTGAATTTTTCTTTATAGTACTCCTCCCCAAAAAATGTCAGAAATAAGTACTTTGTTTTTTAAAATTTTAAGCTTTATGTTTACCAGTAAAATTATTTTTCTTAAAGTATCCTAGACTGTGTATAAGAGAAAAGTGTGTACAGTGGCATTATACCTTCATTTCACTTGTAATGCTCAAAGGGTTTTTTTAGCAGATACAGTACTAAGGAACGTTAGCTTACCATATGACCCATGTACTCAGGCTAATGACGACACAATGGGACTCCGTCACATAGCTTCTGAAGTGTCTCAGTGAATGTTGGCTCTCTGAATTTTTACCGCATCCCTGAAGTGAACAGAGTGACACTTAAGCATAGTTTTGATTTCAAGCAAGAAGGAACAGTTTAGTTTTTTACCAAGTTTAATTATTTGTAAAGCGTATAACTTACTGTTCATTGTATTGTACGTCTAATAACCACAGCTGATTGGTTGCCTGTCATTAGGAATGCATACACTCACCATCCTGTATAGTATACACTGTGTGACACTGAGCAGTGCTGGGCCCTCCTCAAACACACATTTCTCAGTCCTCTGCCTTTCAACCTCACTGAGAATGGAAACAAGTTCAGCGGAGTAATTTCCCTCATGAGATAAGAGGGAGATTACTTCACGGGAGGGAAAGTCTAGGAAAGTGTCACAAAGCTTCCTTGTGGCTTTGGACATCACTGTGTGACCCTTACTGCCTGAAGAAGCCTCTCCCGTCTCTGGAACCATGAAGCTGGATATGACAGTTTAAAAAAAAAAGTATTGATTTTGAAGGTTTTTTTTCTCTTGAATTAATCATGAGCTCTGAAGTGCTTGATTTCTGTATTTTAATTAATTAAATTAATTAATTAATTACCTTTTGTTTTTTGAGACAGGGCTTATCTGTGTAGCCCTGGCTGTTCTGGGACTTGCTCTGTTGACCAGGCTGGCCTTGGACTCAGAGACCCACCTGCCTGTGCCTCCAGAGTACACAGAATAAAGACGTGCACCACAACTTTGTATTCAGTAGAAAATTCCTTTGTTAGGACTGGTGAGATGGCTCAGTGAGTAAAGGTACCTGTGGCCAATCCTGACAAACAGAGTTTGATCCCTGAGACATACAAATAGAGAGGCAATTCCAGGAAGCTGATATCCACAATTGTGTTGTGGCATGCACACACAAAGTCAGTTTTTTGTTTTTTTTTTATTTTAAAAGAAAAAAGGTTAAAAAAAGAACAAAGGAATCTAAAAGGTTAGATCCACTTCCTAAATTTAAAAAAGGCAAAAACAGGTCCAGAGATTGGAACAAGTGTGTTAGATTTCCTTTCAAACTATTTAGCCACACATAATTACTTTCTAAACATCGCATATATTTATTTACTCCTAAACATTCCTAAGTCCAACTTGGTGTACCAATCTAAATGTGAAATGAATCTATTTTAAGGCCTATATCTAACCAAAAGTCCAATTCCTACAAGGCATTTTAAAGATAATAGAAGATGTACATATAAACGTCTTTCTTACCTGAAAACCGCACTTAAGGCACAACCAAACATCGGAAGGAAGTACTGGCTGTCCGTCACAGAATCTTCTCTCTTTCAAACACTCTGAGCAAACTGACCACAGAGCTTCAGCTACTGTCTTCTTCACATGGCTCCCACTGACAGCATAACTGATGTGCTGGCACGTCAGACCTACTGAATGATACGCCACAAAATGAAGACATTTTCTCTCTAGCCGAAAGAACTACCTTAGCAAGAGCGCTGGTTAATCAATTTGACACAGGCTGGAGTCGTCTGGAAGTGGAACCTCAAATGAGAACTGCCTCCATCAGACTGACCTGTAGGCTAGTCTGTAGGCATTTTCCTGATTAATGATTGATATGAGGGCTCATCCCACATGCGCAGGGCCACCTCTGGGCAGGTGGCCCTGGTGTGTATAGGAAAGCAAGCTGAGCAAGTCACAGGTAACAAGCCCGTGTGAAGTGTTCCTCCACGGCCTTTGTGCTAGTTCCTGCCTCTCTGTTCCTGCCTTGACTTTCTTCATGACAGATTATAAACTATAAACTAAGCCCACTTCTCCCCTAGTTGATTTTGGTTGTAGAGTTTACCACAGCACAGAAAGCAAATCGGCACAGTAAGCAAAAGTTTGTATCATTAAAATGATACTAAGTAAAAAGTACACATTCGAAGTAACTCATAAGGATATATAATTACATGAATGCACTACATAACATTCTTGAAATAATTACAGAAGAGATTAGTGGTTGCTAGGTGCTATGGCTGAGGACAAAGTAAGGATATAAATAGGCAACTTACAAGATGGGCACAGACATGGTTTACCGAGGCACAGAAAACTAGAAACAACAATACTGCAATTACACAAGCACACACACACACACACACACACACCAACCACATACAAGAAGCATGTAACTCTGCTGATGTCTCAATAAGCTAAGGATGGTTCCATCATATCTGTATTACAGCAATGCAGGATATTAGCATCAGAAAAGGACAAGTGATGGCTATATGAGAAATCTATACTTCCTTATACATTCATGTTCATCTAAAATTAGTTCAAAATAAGAAACAGAATTAAGATTAATATCTACTAAACCAGATGTAGTTGCACACGCCTTTAATCCCAGCACTTGGGAGGCAGAGGCAGGGGGATCTCTGTGACTTCCCGGCCAGCCTGGTCTACGTAGTGAGTTTCAGGATAGCCGAAGATACATAATAAGACCCTGTCTGGAAAACAAACAAACAAACAAAAGACTACTATTTCCTGAACACCTATAATGTATCAAGCACTTTGAATGTCTTTTCTGTTCCTTATGCAGTTCCTTGTTCTTCCAGAGGACTGGAGTTTAGTCCTTAGCACCCACGTCAGGAAGCTCACAACATTTAGCAATTCCAGTTCTAAGAGATCCAACACTTTCTTCTGGCCTCCACAGGCACCCATATACACATGACATTCACTGACACAGACAAATACACACACCACACAAGCCCTACTGACTTAATTAAAAAAATAATAAGTTAAATAATTAAATGATAAATTTAAAAAACAGTAAAATTGTTCTTAAGGAGATATCCATATGGCCCTCCTCACTCAGCACTGAAGAGATAGCAGGAAAATGCCTATCTAGACTAGGACTGCAGCCCATAGATAACGGTGGTACTTAGCATACCCCAGGCCTGTGCTCATTTGCTAGTACCAGTAAGTAGGTAAGTAAAATAGAAAGATACATAAAATCTTTTACCTATGCTAGCTTTGCTAAATTGTGATTTTTACCATTATTAGGATAAAGAAAAACACATGATATAACTTACAGAAACCAGAACTTCCAGACTTCTTCTTACCCTCACCTACACCGTGAGTTTGAGGCTAGCCAGGGCTAGAGACCATGGCAGCAAAAGCAAAAGCCAAACAGAAGAGTAATTCTTATGTACATTTAATTACCAAGGACCCGTGTCATTAAAGAAAGGGACATTCCATTGGGAGAAAGCTGATGAATGACCACCCAGTCCAGAGCAACAGTTTACAAGCTGTCATTACTTTGTATGACCTTTACGATTTAAAATTCTGAAGTGAAAGATCATTCTATGCTATTATCTTCCCCGGAATCCATGGGATGGTTTCTGAAGGAACTGAAAGCATTGCTAACCTTAGAAATAAGTGGATGGACTCAAGGGCACATATATTTTATGGGAAGATGCAAACAACTTATCATATGTTATAAAGTAAATGTCCTTCAGGTTTTCTATAAATTATATAATTATCTAAATGTCATATGATAATTAGGTTATATGGATATCCCTGAATATAAAATTGTTATTATCCACAGTTTCCATTAAGTCAATAAAAACCAGTAACACAACTCTGGCCACCTCAAATTAAGATCCGCTTGCATTTGCCTCTTGAGTGTTAGGATTAAGGGTGTGCACCATCATACACAGCCTGGTGCATTAACATTTTAAATATTAAAAAAACTCTTCATGGAAACCTTCTAATTTGCAATTGGTGATATAAAGCCAACATTTCCTCTTTCTTTCAAATTACTAAGTGACAACAAGAACAGAAAATAAAGATTCCAAGTTCATTTTTAAGACACAAGTCCTGCCAGCTGCAGTGATGCACACCTTTAGACCCAGCGTTCAGGAGGCAGGGGCAGGGCGGTCTCCTGAATGCAAGGCCAGCCTGGTCTACAGAGTGAGTTCTAGGCCAGCAAGGGCTGCATAGTGAGCTGGGCATGTGGCTTAGTGAGAGTGCTCAGCTAACACATGCAAAGCCCTGGGGAACTAGGATTATAGCCCTATTTCAAACCCAGCAACACAGAAATGAAAGATGGAAAAAAAAGGAGGAGGAAGAAGAAAGTGGGAAAGGGAGTAGGGTGGGCCACGCTAGACCTACCAAACCAAAAGATTCACCATATGTACACCTCTAATGGCCAAGAGACATAATTTTAATGAGCCATGAGAAAGATAAGCAAAGAACATATGACAACCTTAATATACTTGTAATTTAAATAAAACGCCAATAAGAACACCAACAATGGCTTTGTAGGTGGAACTTGACAAGCTAGTTCTCAGACTTATGCGGAAAATGGTGAAAATAAAGAACTGAATTTATTAATTGAAAAGCACCTATTGCCACTTCTTTAACCCACCACTTTCTGAGATGCCAGATATCACAATTTACCAGCAATGTCATCTGAAGAATCTTCATCATGAGGTAGCAGCGGTCTTTTATTTCTTTTGCCTTTCTCAGGTAGATCTTTTGATGGATCTTTTACCCGCATCTGTTATTTACTGAAAAGTTTCAAGAAAAATGATAATACTTTAATCTTCAAAATTAAACTATGTTTAATGCGTATTCAAACTAGACTGGTCAAATCAACAGAGGAAAAATAAGGAAGACAAATTGGCTAAAATAGACCAGAATATAGATATACAGGACTGAGTGTGAATCGGTAGAACAAGCATCAGACCCTGGGTCCTAGTCCCAGGCCTGCCATAAAAACAATCAACACACAAATGGCACATTCCAGCTACTCCAGTATGGACTGTGTATTCCCCAGGCATTTCAAAATCCCTTGGCTGCAATGTAACCTACAATGTGATGGCACCTGGAGTTGAGTCCCAATAAGAGTACATGAGAGTACTCATAAGTACGTTAAGAGTACTTCATTTATGGGAGGTAACAAGAAGAGAGCTAAGACAAATAGAGCTTCTCAAAACCGGATTCTACCGGACCCTTATCTGTAGCAAGGGACTTCCAGCACCTTGAGTCCCTAATTAATGTATGCTGTCAAGCTACTCAACGGATAGTAATTTTTCTATTGCCCTGAACTAAGGCATTCCATCTGTCTGCATGCATACCATTTCAGAGGTAAAATTTTCATAAAGGAAATAAGTACTGCTTCTTATTATGGACTCTTTCTTTACCCTGTCATCTATGTACACAATGGCAGCTGGAAGACCCAGATCGGACCAGGAAAAAAAATAGTAAACCTACTAGTTAGAAGCCCTAATTCCTATACTACCTACTGGACCATTGACATAAAAATTAATTCCACCTTTTAAGCTACCATATTTTCTCTTCAAGATTTCATTATGAAGATTTTTTTAAATCTACAAAGGCTGAAAGAACTGTATACTGAATGTTCATATACTGCCTAGATTATACATTTATACATGTATATATCTAGTATACAAAATACATGTACATATGTATATATCTAGTATATTAAATACACATATACATGTATTTCCTTTTTTTTAAATCAAATTATCAGTATAGAAACATACAATTTTTGTTTGGGAGGGAATTTTTTCTTTTGTTTGGATTTTTTTGTTTGGTTCAGTTTTTTGTTTGTTTTTGCTTTGCAAGACAAGGTTTCTCTGTATAGCTCTGGCTGTCCTAGAACTTATTCTGTAAACCAAGACCCCGAACTCAAAGATCTGCCTGCCTCTGCCTCCAGAGTGCAGCGATTAAAGGTGTGTGCCACCATGTCCAGGTAGAAACACACAATCTTTAAAAATTCTCAAGTATATGCATGGCTTTGGTATGTGCATTTTGATACAGCAGCTTGTGGAGGACAGAAGAGGGTATCAGATCCCTGCAGATGGAGTTACAGGCATGTGCATTGCCCAGTGTGATGCTGGGGACCAGGCTCCCCACCCTCAAGAGCAGTGCACGCTCCTAGGCACTGTGCTAACACTTCAGCCCAATATATATGATTATTTTTCATAGCACCTGAAAATCAGTTGAAGAAATAATGAAATTTTATCCCTAAATGTGTAAGCATAGTGCTTTTTCAAAAGAATAATAAAATAATAATCCTCATATATAACATTACTATCATATCTAAGAAAAGTATGCCCTGATCTTATATCCTAACATATTCTAATTTCCTTATCTGATTTGTATATTCTATAGGGATTTGGGGGGGGGATGGAGATTCAGTCATTGTTTTTACTTCATTTGTTACAGTTCTTCATCCTTTTCTTTTTTTAATACTGTTTTCCCATATTATTTTCTTTTAAGTATGTGCATAGGGAGGGAGGCAAGTGTCCTTGCCAATACACCTCAGCAAATGCTTCAATTCCTAGAGCAGAATGGAGAAAGATTCTAATATAGAGCTATTTCATAAAGCTTTACCTGGAAGCTCCTATTAGCTGGCTAAAGAAAATCATGTGGTCACATTTAACTTTAGGTAAGTAAACACTACATCAGCCATTTAGCAGAAGACAACGCTAGATGAACCCAATTCATCATTTTCTCATGTATTCAGAAAGTTTTGTAAGAAAACATACTGGACCTACCCTTATCCCCAACACCTCTCCCTGGACAACTTCTGTGCATGATACTCAGCCACTTCAAACCCTTTTCAGTCTCACCTCCACCTAACCTGCCTGCCCTACCACTCCACAATGAGATGGCCACTCTGGGCTTTCCGCCTCTAAATTTACAAACCTGCATTCACTAACTTTAATTTCAGCCCTGGTCAGAGAGAGGTATTAATAGAATCTCAGAAAGAAATAGCTCATGAGAAATGATATATTCCCCCTATAACAGATAAACCCTTGATAAAGATGAAGATTTATGTACTGATAATGATGACATCTGGAAGAATACTAATAGTCAGGTATTTGATTTAGACTTTGTAAACAACCTGTTACCTTTTTCAAAAACTTGTCTGTCACTTATCCTGGTGATGGTGATGGAAGGGCAGTTTCAAATCATCCTTTTAGCAGATGTAATGCATCTGAACATACACCAACCCATAATGTGGCAATTTCATGTAACCTTCTTTTACAAATTCCACTTAAGGCAGAACAAACATTAAGTCCAACTATTGGACTTTCAAATGCTTCCTATTACCAAAATTGTGTCTGGAAATCTCCAAAACTCTCCTGGCACTGAGGAGTCAACAGGATTCACAGGACTCAGCACATGGGTGTCTATTTCATGGAACATTCTATGAACATGCAACCAGATTAGAATGGAAATGGGTACTTTCCCATGACTTCCATAAATTCTCTCCCTCTCAGGTAGGTAAGACAAGGACTAAGCAGCAACATGAATTTGAGTTCAGGGGAACCCATTAGAGACTTGGAGCACAGAAACTGGTAACTGGTCATTTTGACCTGAAACATAATGTTGGGTTTAGAACAATTACTACTACATCAGAACATCCCCAAACTCCAAGCTTCCAGATGCCAAACAAGAGCCAAGGTTGCAGGTAGAGCCATCAAAGGACAGAAGTTTCAGGCCTGATTTGTTAACTTCACAAATATGTTCTGGCCGTGTGTGTGTGTTTCCAAACATCAAACATTACAACTTTCTTTTTTAAAAAAATAAATTTATTTATGTACTTTATATGTAAGGCTGTGCACGTGTTAGTGTTTCGATTTGCATTAGTGAGGTCAGAGTAGCTTCTGTCTTTCACCGCGTGGGTCCAGGAGACTGAACCACCAGGCTTGGCGACCTGCTGAGATATCAACTTCGGCTTTTAATTTAAATATTATCTAGCACCTGCGTTTTCTCTAACACAGGATGTACAGCTAACGTAATTAATATTACACTTTTCAACTGGCTATAAGCATCCCATGTCAAAATGGTTTTTGTTTTGATTTTTTTTTTTTTAAGTTTTGGGATGCTATCCTCCAGCGTGGGGAGAGAATTGCAAATATCTTCCTTTTACATACACGGGCTCGAAATAGTCAATTCTAAGAACCTCTCACAAGCACTTTGAGATATGTCACTATCATCATCCTCACTTTACACTTGGAACTGGATAGAGATGAAGTGACTTGCAGAAGTCCGGGAGCCGGACGTGGACTCAGGTAGGATCGACTCCTAACCTAACATTTGGTGTTGCCAGAAAGCTGTGGTTAGGCTCTTAGTCAGGCCACAGATGCACGCCGAGTTAGCAGAATGGAATGTGCTGCGAGGAGAGACAAGCGGACGCTGCACGCCCGGGTCACCAAGAGGACGAGACTCGGCCCGGTTCCCTCCCCGACCCCGGCTCTTCCCGCTGCCACCAGCACTCGGCCCGGGAGGCCGCCCGCAGCCTCTGTGAATCTGGACGCAAGGGTACGCCAGGAAACCTCTCTTTCTAGGCTGGTTCACCTAGAAGAAGGTCTCGCCGCCCAAGCGAAGACACAGTGGTTGCAGTGACCCCAAAGCCTGGGCCCCAACTCACCCCGCCCGCCGGGCCGCAGCTTCCACACGCAGGAGCTTCTGCGCCTGTGCAGAGGGGAACCCGGGGAAGGTGGGACCTGGCGCCCTGGGCGGGGCGAGGGCGGGGTCTGGTGTTCTGGGCGGGGCAGGGGCGGGTCTGGTGTTCTGGGTGGCCCGGAGGGCCGGACTTTGAGTCTAGACCTGGTTCCGGGTTTTCCTTTGGCGGCTTGGAGGAAGTGGGAGGCCCCGCGGCCAACTGGTACAGTGACAGCCACAGAGCCTAGATTCAGGTGCTGGCTTTAGGGAGCTGCTCTGGTCCTTCTGAGCTGGGTCCCACTTGCTGGGTGACTTTTGAGATGGCTTAACCTTGTTCCATCACCCATCTCGAACTCTGAAGACACATCTAAGATTCACTCTATGATTTTAACATTTTTTTCACTGTGGTTCTCACTTCTGAACAAGATGATACATCACACCTGTAATTCTGCAAAGTCCGATCATCTGTTATAACAATGTACACCTTGATTTTGAGTTAAAATAGTTGGTTTGAAATTTTGTTTTGGGGCTGGAAAGACGGCTCAGTGGTGAAAAACACTTCTCTTCCAGAGGTCCTGAGTTCAATTCCCAGCAACCGCATGGTTTCTCAACCCTCTTCCTGTTTCAAAAAATAAAGAATTTTAAAACATTTTGTTGTTGTTGTTGCAAGCACTGGTTGATGGGCCTCAATCTTTCACAAAAGACAAGTGTGCTGGGGTTAGAAGTTAAAAGATTCCAATTAAGAATCAAAAACTGGCTGTTTCTTGTTGTTTTGTTTTTTTGTTTTTACTTATAAATCTAATTCATTTCTATGGGGAAACTTGGCAAAGGAGAGAACTATTCGTATAAGTTGTTTATAGGAACCATTCATTAGACAAATACAGTGGAATACAAATATGCTGGTCAAGATACTAGATATGGGGTACATAATTATCTTTTAGAAGATTTTGGGTTATGATGTAATTTCAAAGTCTGCATACAAATTTCAAATTTGTCTGTATAAATATAGTTTCATATGTTAATATTGAATTTGAAATAGAATATGTAAAAATGCAAAAGAGCAAATATTTGCATCCTAAATTGTATAAGGAATAAGTCTTTTTTTATTAAGACTCAACTTACAGTTAGAGGAATTTTAAAACTAAACTTTAGATTCTCTTAATAAAAAGAAATTTAAGATTTCTGCAATTAATCAATCAATATTTAAATTTCTCTTAGAATTGATAAAGTCCCTGGCTACCTTTATATCTAACAGATATACCCTTAGTCTGATCCAAATCTTTGGAGACTCCCATTCAAAGTTGGCTTGGGTATCTTTAGAAAAATGAATGGAACTAGAGATCATGTTAAGTATCAGACAAAAAGACAAATAACACATGTTGTTCTCATTTCATTTCTGTTATTGTGATAAAATACACAACAAAAAGCAATCTAGAAGAAAGGAAATCCATGGTGTTGGGAAGTCAAAGAAGCAGGAACTCAAGACTCTAATTATCATACTTTAAGAAATAGCAAATATAAATCTTTTGTATCAAATACTATAAAACTTGTGTTTAAGATAAGGAATTCCCATCTTTTTACCCTCCCCCCTTGAAAGACTTTATTCAAATCTTTTAAAAAACTGTTTCTAAACACATGGGCACAGGGGAAAATTTCCTGAATAGAACTCCAATGGCTTATGCTCTAAGAACAAGAATCAACAAATGGGACCTCATAAAGCTGCAAAGCTTCTGTAAGGCAAAGGACACGGTCAATAGGACAAAATGGCAACCAATAAATTGGGAAAAGATCTTTACCAATCCTACATCTGATAGAGGGCTAATATCCAATGTGTACAAAGAACTCAAGAATTTAGACTCCAGAGAGTCAAATAACCCTACTAAAAAATGGGTTACAGAGCTAAAGAGGGAATTCTCAACTGAGGAAACTCGAACGACTCTGAAGCACCTAAAGAAATGTTCAGCATCCTTAGTTATCAGGGAAATGCAAATCAAAACAACACTGAGATTCCACCTCACACCAGTCAGAATGGCTAGGATCAAAAACTCAGGGGACAGCAGATGCTGGAGAGGGTGTAGGAATAGAGGAACACTTCTCCATTGTTGGTGGGATTGCAAGCTGGTAAAACCACTCTGGAAATCAGTTTGGCAGTTCCTCAGAAAATTAGACATAGTACTACCTGAGGACCCAGCTATACCACTCCTGGGCACATACCCAGAAGATGCTCCAACATGTAATAAGGACACATGCTCCACTATGTTCATAGCAGTCTTATTTATAATAGCCAGAAGCTGGAAAGAACCCAGATGTCCTTCAACAGAGGAATGGATACAGAAATTGTGGTATATATACACAATGGAGTACTATTTAGCTATTAAAAACAATGAATTCATGAAATTCTTAGGCAAATGGATGGAAGTAGAAAGTGTCATCCTGAGTGAGGTAACCCAATCACAAAAGAACACACATGGTTTGCACTCACTGATAAGTGGATGTTAGCCCAAAAACTCAAAATAAACAAGTTATAATTCACAGACCAGATGAAGCTCAAGAAGAAGGACTGTGCTTTGGTTTCTCTCAGAAAGGGAACAAAATACTCACAAGAGCAATAATGGAGACAAAGTGGGAGCAGAGACTGAAGGAAAGGCCACCCAGAGACTTCCCTACCTGGGGATTCATCCTATAAACAATCACCAAACTCAGACACTAGTATGGATGATAAGAAGTGCATACCGAAAGAAGCCTGTTATGGTTGTCTCCAGAGGGGCCCTGATAGAGCCTTACACATACAGAGGCAGATGCTAGCAACCAACCATTGGACTGGGCGTGGGGTCCCCAACGGAGGAATTGGAGGGCAGACTGGAGGAGCTGAAGGGGTTTACAGCCTCATGGGAAGAAGAATGATGTCTGCCACCCAGATGCCCCAGGACTCTCAGGGACTAAACTACCAATCAAGGGGTACACATGGTTTCAGCCAAAAGATTGGCAGAGGAATGCCTTGTTGGGCATCAGTGCGAGGAGTGGTCCTTGGTCCTATGAAGGCTCAATAGATGCCCCAACAAAGGGAAATCAAGGGGTGGGTGGGAGTGGGTCGGGTGGAGGGGCCTATACTTGGAGGCTGGGAGGAGGTGTTGGGGGTTTTCGGGGATGGGGGGAACCAGGAAACCTTTTAGCATTTGAAATGTAAATGAAGATTATATTCAATTAAAAAAAACTGCTTCTAGGACTGGAGAGATAGCTCAGCCATTAAGAGCACTGACTGCTCTTCTGAATGTCCTGAGTTCAAATCCCAGCACATGGTGGCTCACAACCATCCATAATGAGATCTGACGCCTTCTTCTGGTGTGTCTAAATACAGCTACAATGTACTTTCATATAATAATAAATAAATCTTTGGGCCAAATCGAGAGGGGCCGGAGCAAGCAGAGGCCCTGGGTTCAATTCCCAGAACCACATAATGTCTCACAACCATCTGCACAGCTACAGTGTACTCATATACATAAAATAAATAAATAAATAAATACCTTAAAAAAAAACCTGTTTCTAGATGTGGTGTGGCTCAGCTCTTTGAATACACTTTTAATCTCTCTGGCTAGAATACACCTTTAATCCCAAACAATGAAGGTGAAGTTAGTTTGTAGAAGGAAGCATCCATGTTTGAAAGTGATGGCTAAGTGAAATGCAGACAAAGTGAAAACTCAGAGAAAGATTTGACAGAATAGAATATGCCCAACTCTCATGGAAACTGAGAGAAAAGAGAGGCTACTTAAGAGAGAGCAGTGCAGACAGAGAAAAGGGAAGGAGGCAGTTTCATGTTTTACTGAGAGAGCTTCACAGAGACAGGTTTCAGAGAGAGAACAAACTAGACATGGGTAAAGACAGAATGAGCCAGAGAATGAGGAGGAGTCAGAAGGTCAGAACATATTGTCAAAGTTACTAGGAGGCAACGCTGAGCAAGGAGTCAGAGACTGAGAGAGAGAAGCCAGATTGAATCAGTCAGCTTGGAGAGGAGTTTGAACCAGAACAGCTGAGTTGAACCAGCCAGCCAGAATTCAGAAAGAACTAGAGTGAGCTTACTTAGCAGTAAGTCTCAGAGGCTGAAAACATTCTAGGCCTAGATAAGATTTGTAAGGAGGATAGAAGCTTCCAGGACCAGGTCTAGGCTAGGAGATGGAGGCAGTAAGCCTCCAAGATGACAATTGTGTCAGGCAAATCGAAGCTACCCAAAGACATACCTACCTGCGGACCAACCTAATGTAAACAATCCAACACTGAGATTTTTCCCAGATGATTCTAACTTGCATTAAATTGGCAATTAAGCCTAACAACCTCACAGTTTTTCTCTCATGTGGGAATCTACAAATACATGCATGCACATATATACATATATATATGTATATATACATATGTAGTTATGTTTTATGTTTAAGCTATGTAGTTACACACACACACACACACACACACACACACACACACAGAGGGCTAGCAAGATAGCCTAGCAGGTAAGAATACCTGCCACTAAGCATGACAACCTGAGTTCAAAGTGAGACCAATTCTCAGAATTCAAATAAATGTTTAAGGAGTATGATGATCTTTTTTTTTTTTTTTTTGGTTTTTCGAGACAGGGTTTCTCTGTGTAGTCTCGGCTGTCCTGGAACTCACTTTGTAGACCAGGCTGGCCTCGAACTCAGAAATCCGCCTGCCTCTGCCTCCCAAGTGCTGGGATTAAAGGCGTGCGCCACCACCGCCCGGCGAGTATGATGATCTTAATATGCTTAGCCCACAGGAGTAACACTCTTAGGAGGTGTGGCCTTATTAGAGGAAGTATGTCACTGTAGAGGCAGGGCTTTGAGGTAATATATTCAAGCTCTGTCTAGTATAAGACAGACAGTCTCTCCTTGGCTGCCTTCAAATCAAGATGTAGAACTCTCAGCTCCTCCAGCATCATGTCTACCTGGACACTGCCATGCTTCCTATCATGATAATGTACTGAAAGTCTGAATCTGTAAGCCAGCCCCATTTAAATGTTGTCACTTATAAGAGGTGCCTTGGTCATGGTGTCTCTTCATAGCCATAAAACCCTAAGTGTCTCAGTCAGGGTTTCTATTCGTGCACAAACATCATGACCAAGAAGCAAGTTAGGGAGGAAAGGGTTTATTCAGCTTA
This sequence comes from Tokudaia tokunoshimensis, assembly GCA_036184795.1. Classification (NCBI taxonomy): domain Eukaryota; kingdom Metazoa; phylum Chordata; class Mammalia; order Rodentia; family Muridae; genus Tokudaia; species Tokudaia tokunoshimensis. Next base: position 9,550,608 of record BTHU01000005.1, on the reverse strand, counting down.
CACTTCCACATCACTGTTCATCACCAAAGGAAGTCAGGACTGGAACTCAAGCAGGTCAGGAAGCAGGAGCTGATGCAGAAGCCATGGAGGGATGTTTCTTACTGGCTTGCTTCCCCTGGTTTGCTCAGCTTGCTTTCTTATAAAACCCAAGACTACCAGCCCAGGGATGGCGCCACCCTCGAGGGGCCCTCCCTCCTTGATCACTAATTGAGAAAATGCTTTATAGCTGGATTTCATGGAGGCATTTCCTCAAGGGAGGCTCCTCTCTCTGTGATAACTCCAGCATGTGTCAAGTTGACACAAAACCAGTCAGTACACTGACTAAGGCAAAATTTGGTGCCAGGAACTGGGGTATTGCTGTAATAGGCTTGACCAGGCTTTTGTTTAGAGGAATGTGTATTTTGGAACTTTGAAAAGTAGTGGAGTGGGCTGGAGAGATGGCTCCGTGGTTAAGAGCACTGACTGCTCTTCTGAAGGTCCTGAGTTCAAATTCCCAGCAACCACATAATGGTTCACAACCATTAGTACTGCTACAGTGTACTCATATTCATAAAATAAATAAATAGATAAATCTTAAAAAAAAGATAAGTAGTGGAGTGCTTTAAGTGGGACTTTAATGGACCATCGTAGTAGGAATATGAAAGACAGTGGTGCTGATTTGAACTATGCAGCCCGTCCTCTAGAGGTTTCAGAGAAGTGAAATTTTAATATGTTGCCTGGAGACTATTCTTATGATGTTTGGGTGAAGAATGTGGAAGCTTTTTGCCTTTATCTGAAGAGTCTGTCTGAGGTTAAGGTGAAGAGATTTAAATTAATTGCATTGACAATGGAAGTCTCAATAAAGCCCAGCACAGATTTTGTCCTCTGGTGTATACTCACAAAGATCATTTTGATCAAGTGTAGCAAGCTTAGAAAGGAAAAATACAAATTCCAGGAAGTGGAATGTAGCTGAACCCTGTGTTCAAGGATATTAAATGAAATTAAGGGAGCGGTGACCTCGGGAAAGACCCCCCCCCCCCGCCAACCCGGCTAAGCTTATGATCTGTGTTTAGTTATTTCTGCTTATTATTTTCCTTTGGACTTTTTAAATCTGGAATGAGCTACAATCCAGAAATGGAGGGCACACCTGATCCAGCTCTTGAGGCTGGAAGACACAGGTTTTGGATCTGGATATTGACATGGGATGACACTAGCTTTTGGTCTGGATCTTGAGGCATAGTAGCCCGAAAAGCTTAGGTCTAGCAATGGTGGTACATGCCTTTGATCCTAGAAAATAGATTCAGGCAGATCTCTGAGTTCAGGGTCAGCCTGGTAGACCCTGTTCCTAAGTTTCAAGTAGAGAAAAGCTTAAGTCCAGGCATGGTGGACTATGCCTTCATTCTAGCGTTTAGCAGCACTCTGGAGAAAGGCATGCACATCTCTGAGTTCAAAGTCAGTCTACAGAACAAGTTCCAGGATAGACAAGTGTGATGGTTTGTATATGATCAGCTCAGGGAATGGCACCAGTAGAAGGTGTGGCCCTGTTCTAGTAGGTGTGTCACTGTGGGTGTGGGCTTTAAGACCCTCATCCTAGCTGACTGGAAGTCAGTATTCTGCTGGCAGCCTTCAGATGAAGATGTAGAACTCTCAGCTCCTCCTGCACCAAGCCTGCCTGGATGCTGCCATGGTCCTGCCTTGATTATAATGAACTGAACCTGTAAGCCAACCCCAATGAAATGTCTTTATTAGAGTTACCTTGGTCATGGTGTCTGTTCACAGCTGTAAAACCCTAATCAAGCTTAGGTAGAGAATGAATTCACTGAAAACAGAAAGCTGGTGATAATTTAATAGAACAAGGTAGGCATGTTCCAAACCCAAAAAGCAGCAGGATTGAATAGCTTCCGCCATGTTGCTCTAGCTTTAGAGTCAAGAACAGAAGGAGTTACTAGCTGGAACTAAGAAATTAGTACCAATTAAGAAGAGACCAGCATCACTGAGGTGAAATTTTCTGGTAAGTGTTTTCTGAGAGCACAAAGAAGCTCTGTTCCAGAGATAGACATTGTGCTGGTAGCTGGACTTGGTATTAAGAGTCACCCAGGTCATACTAGTTTTGAAGGTGTGATGGGTTATGGAGAGCAACTGTGTCTTGGTACTGTGAGAGGCCAAAAAAGGTCATTGATGAAGGTGTAGCTCTAGTTGCAGTTAATGGCTCTGGTCTGAAGGGGTTGTGCACAGAAGTAAGGCTTGGCATCATGAAGAGTCTATGAGAAGCTAATAGTGAAGCCTCATTGCACCAGAAGACCCTAGCATATTGGAGATGCCAGTATCATGGGATGACCACCAAGAACAGCAGCAACATGGAGTGGAGTCAACCAAAGCCTAGAGTGCTACAGAGGGCAGAGGTAGAGAAGTGACCCAAGTCCTTTGAAGGGCCCCAGAAGATCATGTATGGATACCAGACTTTGGAACAAGAAACTGTGAAGCTGAAGTTGCTTTGGATATCCCAAGATAGTAGAGATGCCAGAGATGTGGGATACCTGCTGAGGAAAGCTGCTAACAAGGAGTGGAACCAGCCCAAAGAATGAAGTTTGCTATAGTCAATGACAATGAAAGCAGATCTAAAGAGTACTTGCTTTGACATTGGACATGGAGACATGGAGTTTGGAGTTTGCCCATGTGGCTTTTGGTCTTGCTTTGGTCTAGTATTTCCTCACTGTGACATGTCGGGATAGTAATTTATATCCTGTGCCATGATATGCAGAAATTATGTGATCTGCTTTTTGATTTTGATATTATAGGAGATTACAATTAAGTGATTACATGAGTCTCGGAAGAGACTTTGAACTTTTAAACATTGTTGAGAGAGTGGTAGAGTGTAGGACTTTTGAAATTGTACTAAATGTATTTTGTATTTTGCTATGGTTAGGTATGGCCCTATAGGCTCATATATTTGAACAAGTCTATGGAGACCAGGGAGTAGAATGTGGTGGTTTGAATATGCTTGGCCCATAGGAAGTGGAACTTATTAGAGGAGTTGTGGCATTGCTAGAGGAGGTGTATCACTGTGGAGGGAGAGCTTCGAGGTAATATATATGCTCAAGCTTTGCTTAGTGTGAGACAGACAATCTCCTGTTGCGGTAAATCTCCAACCCAAATATGCTCCAGCAATGGAAACACAACTCAATTAATGTGAATACAAGCTGTGCGCCTAGATACACTACCCTTTTCCCCATCTATGAGACAGACTCCACTTTCCTCCTCCTCAGCCATCCTCTCTCTCCTTCCTCTTTCTCTCTCCCACCTTTCAGCTCCACCTTCCCTTCTGCTGCCCAATCACTGGTTCTAGCCTTTATTTTACAAATTAAGGTGGGGAGAAGGTTCACAGGAAATCACTGGAGTACTGACTCATTCCTTATTCACAAAGTCTACCAAGAGAACAGAACTAGCATCAAATTACAAATAGCCCTGGGGCTATCTGCAACAGTCTCCCTGGCTTCTTTCAGATCAAGAGGTAGAACTTTTAGCTCCTTCTCCAGCATCATGTCTACCTGGACACTGCCGTGTTCCCACCTTAATGATAATGAACTGAGCCTCTGAAACTGTAGGCCAGCCCCAATTAAATGTTGTCATTATAAGAGTTGCCTTGGTATCTCTTAACAGCAATAAAACCCTTACTAAGACAAGAGAATAACAGACTCTGCAAAATAATTTCCTGAGCTCCAGCACACATGATGTGACACACATGTGCCCCCTACACACGCGAAAATTTAAAAAATTAAATTATAAATGATTAGAAAAAACATATTAGATAATGTCATTGGCATAGAAATCTGGTGTGGTTTATTAAATACTGAGTTATTGGATTTAGGGAGTTTGCTCAGTCGAAATGCTGACTGCACAGGCATGAGGACTCCAGTTCAGAATTTCAGAACAGGATGTGTCGTAACTCCAGTGCTAAGGGAGACCTGGATGGGAGTGCAGAGAAAGGCTGATCCTTGAAGCTCAGTGGCCACACAGACTATCTGACATGGTCATCTTATGTTTTTTAACAATTTTTTATTTATTTAGTTTATGTATAGGAGTGTTTTATTTTTGTATGTGTTTGTGCACCATGTGCTTGTCTGGTACCCTCAGAGATCAGAAGAAAGCATTGGATTTCCTGTATATGGAACCATAGATTGTTGTGAACCGCCATATAAATGTTGGAGATTGAACCCGTGTCCTCTGCAAGAGCAACAAATACTCTTAACCATGAGGCCATCTCTCTATTGATTTTATCATATTCACGTTCAGTGAGAGACCCTGTCTCAAAAGATAAAGGTGGTATGATTGAGGAAAAATACCCAATATCAACCTCTGACCTCCATACACACATATGCACCCCTCTCTAACAAGTACTTACAGTACATACACGTACAGACAACATACCACACACACCTAACATACAGTAAAAATACTGATTTATTAAAATAGGCTGATTCCAAAGTGTGTATTTAATGGAATTATTCCCTGGGCACACATTTTAATATCAGTCTGACTTAATATGTTAATTTTTAACTGACTAAATTCCAGTTCAATGCAACTTTTATTATGTTTGGAGACGTGAACTCAGGAGAAAGTTAAGGTAATAAGAGACTTTATGTAGAGGAGGGGGAAGCACCAACACTCCCCCACATGCCCTAATCCCTGAAACCTCTATGTGTTATCTGGTACCTTAGTCAATGTTCTAGTTCTGTGAAGAGACACTATGACCACAACAACTCGTATGAAGGAAAACATTTAATTGGCGCTGTCTTACAGTTTCAGAGGTTAAGTTCATTATTGTCATGACAGAAAGTGTGGTGGCGTGAAGGCAGACATGGTGTTGGAGAGGTAGCTGAAAGTTCTACATCAGATCCTGCAGACAGCAGGAAGAGAGAGCCTCTTGACTCATCCAGCCTGGCTTAAGCATTTGAAACATCAAAGCCTGCTCCATTACACTTCTCTGAATGAGATCACATGTCCTATTGCCTCTCCCTAAGTATTCAAATATATGAGCATTTGGGGACCATTCTTATTCAAACCACCACACCTGGTTAAAGGGACTTTGCAGATATTATCACATATACAATATCCAGAAGTGGGGAGACTGGCTTGGATTATTTCAGTGGTCTGAATGTAAAGGTCCTTAGAGGAAGAAGTGAGACGGGCAAATGAAAGGGCTTACAGTAGATGCAAGGGTCAGCCGGAGAGATTTGAAGATGCTTAGATAGTAGTTTTGAAGACAGATAAAAACCAGGAGCCAAGAAATGGGGCAAGTAAAAATAAAATAAAGTAAAATCTTCCCAGAAGTTAAAAAAAAGCAAAACCAAAAAAAAACCCCACGTATTTTTCAGACACATTGATTTTAGTTAAGTATGATAACTTCAAAATTGTAATTTCTGTTGTTTTAATCCGGTAAATATGTGGTGATTTGTTAATGTAGCAATTGGAAGCTAATACTCTAAAGCAGTTGAATTTAACCTCTACCAAAAACCTTGTCTGGTAAAGTAAAACAGTAACTGTGTGGCAGTACCCCTTTCTGCCAGAGCTGGCTGCGGGGCGCTCAAGAGCCTGGACAGCGCCTGTAGGAAGAAGAGCGAGGAAAGGAAGTGGTCAGCAGCCCCGGGGTCCCAGAGAGCCCATTGTGATGCTGGCCAGGCTGGTGCTTGGGACCTCAGGCAGAGCGGCCCAAGGATCAGTGGAGCCTGGGCTTGGAGGTGAGCTTGACAATCCCAGGGAAAGGAAAAGTGCTTGATTTCGGGTGCCGGGGAGGGGATGACATTGACCACACTCTCTTCGACTTCTAGTTATTAATAAAAGTGAATCCTGCTGCGATCGGCACGTAGGTATGTGGTGCCCACCTGCAGTTTTTTGCTCCTTTTGATTCTCCGGGTTCTCATGCTCTCGCAGACTGGAGATCCGCTGCTAATGAGCACAGAGACAGGGCAAATATGGCACCAAGGTTATTTATAATGGGAATGAATTGTGCAAGTTTGAGTGATGAAGGTCAATTCATCCCTCAAAGGAGCTAGCACGAAGGCCGCAGAGAGGGTAAACTACAAACTTGGCCTTTTAAACGTACTAGTGGGATCCACCAGGGACAGAGCTTGTCAGGAAACAGACACTCCCCACCCCCACCCACCCGAATTAAAACGCATTAGAACTAGGAAAGTACTCCCCCCTCCTATGCGGTTCACAAATTCGAGAGCAGAAGGCAGAGGAGTGAAAATGGTTATTGACTTAGCTGCGTCTAAAGTTCAATCCAAGGCATCAGTACCTTCCCTGTATTTTATTTTTAAATATCGTCTCTTTTTCCGCGTCTATTTTCTTCCAAAGAAGCAGCTGCAGCGGCCCAGCGGCCCAGCGGCCCAGCGGCCCAGCGGCCCAGCGGCCCAGCGGCTAGCCTCTCTTGCTCTTAACACCTTAAGTTACTGAAGATGGGCTTTTTCTGTGCAAATTGTTTTCTTTCACCTTCCGGTAGCAATTATTTATTAGACAACAAACTTTCCAGGCCTTCTGCGGGGGACACAGCTCCCGCGGCTAAGGAGTTCACTTACCATTTGTGTTTGAATGGGCGAGAATGAGACAGATACAAGTCCTTAGTCCTATCCAGTATGACTGCAATGGAAAACGTTCTGATTTTAAATTGATCAAAATGCCAGAGGAAGGTGCCTTTGTGCATTTTTAAAATCACACAAATAGTACATGATTATATTTTCACTGACATAAAGCAAAATCAACCAATCAAACAAACCAAAACCAACCAACCAAACAAACAAACCAGCCCTATATCTCTGTTAAATACCTCGAATCCCACTCTTTAAAGATACCAATAGTAAAGACTTTTTAAAACCTTTCTATGGTTATCCATAAATAAGTTCTTATTATATGTGTGAATTGTGTATACATTTCTATATTTGGAGTTTATATTTAGCTTTTTAAAATTGCATATACCCCATATTGGGGATGTACTATAGTTAACTAACCAGTCACTTATAAAAATTTTAGTTTCAGGTTTTTATTATAAAATTATTTGATAATCATCCTGTAATCTACCCTGTGCAGATAAACAACTAGAACTACAATTGTTAAAGGGAAGTGACAAGAAATATTAAATAGATATGAAAGGAGAGTTAAGTGCCCTGTGTAAAAATGAAGGGAGAGAGATTTCTCTCAGAAGGAGCGGTATGGTATAATTCATGACAACAAGAATAATTATTGATTCCACTGTATATGCATTAATTTTATTTAAACCCACAGGCATGCATTCATTAGTTTTCTTAGTGTTATAATATAATACCTGACAATGTGTGTGTATACACACATATATTCTGTAATTAGCCATTTTTTTCTTCAGCATAAGAACTGATGAGTGTTCTTTGGTTGAACACCAGACCAAGTGGTCAATTTACAAGAAGGATATAGTATACAAAGCACCTATAGCTTGGTGCAACTAAATAGTGCACAGAAAAAGCCCATCTTCAGTAACTTAGGGTTGTTAAGAAAAGAGTAAGAGAGGCTAGCTTGCTGGGCCTCTCAGCTGCTTCTTTGGAAGAAAATAGACGTGAAAGAAGAGACGATATTTAAAAGTAAAGTAAATTTTTAAAAGTAAAGATATTTAAAAGTAAAATAAATTTTTAAAAAATACTAAAATTGTCTATAAGTGACTGGTTAGTAAACTATAGTACATCCCCACTATGGAATATATGCAGTTTTTAAAAGCTAAATATGTATGTGACTCCAAACTGAGAGTCTTGGGGAAAACCGGACCAAAGGAAAATACATGGTTGTTTCAGGTTTTGATCACTGAGTGGAAAGGCAAGAAAATCTATCTTCATACCTACTACCTCACAAGTGAGTAAAGCTGAATTACAGCCAGTTACAAGTCAGTTTGATGACTACGAGGAAAAGAAACTATCTTTGATCCAGTTTCAAGAGTTGCCGTTGTGGGTACATTTTCCAGGGTTGATAAATAATTGTAGAATCAGGCTTAACAAAATTTATGAAATTATGTAGTTCTCCAGTTTCTTATCATGCCACATAAGAAAAGTGTGAATTCAGTCTGCCGTCTCTAATTTGAATAGGTTGATTCCAATTTTTTGTTTGTTTGTTTTGTTTTTTGTGAGCCACCATCAAATATCGGAACCAAACACAGAGCCACTGGAAGAGCAGTAAGTGCTTTTAAGCACTGAGCCGTCTCTCCAGCCACCCTTTAAGAGTTCTTATTGACAGTGTCTGAGATAATCCATTCCCCACGCCCTCAACAATATTTGGCATTGTTAGTTTGTATTTTACTGCTGTGAACAGACCGCATGACCAAGGCAACTTGTATGAGGACAACATTTAATTAGAGCCAGCTTACAGTTTCAGTCCATTATCATCAATGCCGAGCATGGGACCTTCCAGGAAGGCATGGAGCAGGAGGAGCTGAGAATTCATCTCCACCTGACTGCATCCAGGAGAAAAGTGATTATTTTGCAGTGGGCGGAGCTTCAAAGCCCATCCTAACTTTGTCCAACAAGGCCACACCTCCTAATAATGCCATTCCCTGGGCCAAGCATTTATAAATCACCATAGACATTATCAATAATTTTAAGCTTCACAGGCCTGAAACAACGTTTTAACTCTCATATCTCTTCTTGTGTTTTGTTTTTTGTTTTTTTGAGACAGGGTCTCTCTGTGTAGCCCTGGCTGTCCTGGAACTCACTGTGTAGACCAGGCTGGTCTGAAACTCAGAGATCCACCTGCCTCTGCCTCCCAAGTGCTAGTATTAAAAGGCGTGTGCCACCATTGCCTGGGTAACACATATTTTTTTAATTGTAGTGAGATTGGACCATTTTTCTCATTTTAGTGCTCATTTTCATTTTGCCTGTCAATTTTCTCTTCGTATATTTTCACCACTTTTCTATTGGACTTTTGGCCTTATCCTGGTATTCCCATGAGCTCTATTTTAGTAATGTTACCTCCAATCTTTTCATCTACATATGTATTCTTGCCTGTCACTTGATATCAAATTGTTCAAGGTACATTTCTCACATCAACTTGACATTTAAGGACAGATCTTTTATGACTTTTGTCACCAAATTTCAATTATCTACAAATTACCTTAGTATCTTCAAGATATTAGCCTTATATTTAGAATTTGTTTAAGCATCAGGAATCAAGAGCCTGCTCACATTCTTCTAATTAGTTGAACATTTTATTGAACATCTTTCCCAACTAATTTGAGACATCAATGTATGCCAGCTTCCTTTTGACCAGAGTCCAGGAGGCACCTTGGCATGAGTACTAACACATGCATGTGCTCTTCTCAGCACATGAGAACGGACTGGCCAGTGGGCATGTCTTTGGAACATTTTCTTGATTAAAGACTTATGTGAGAAGGGCCAACCCACTGTAGGTGTGCCACCCCTGCACAAGTGATCCTGGAATGTGTAGGAAAGCAGGTTGGGCAAGCCATGGAGAACTAGCAAATATACAGCAATCATCCATGGTCTCTGCATCAGTTTCTACCCTGGATTCCTGTCCCTTGCTTCCTTCACTGAAGGACTTATGAGCTATAAAGTAAAATAAGCCCTTTCTTACCAATTTATTTTTGGTCATGGTGTTTTATCACAGTAACAGAGGTTTTAAGATATACAGGGTACTATCTTTAATTGCAAAGGGAAATAAAGTTAATTTTTTCTCCATACTGTCACTTGAGTTAGTGTGATCTTAATGTGTTGAGTGAAATATAAAAAAAAACTAGCTCTGGCTTGTTCCCGCGCTGTGCCTCTGCCCCAGCAGCCTGGCCGGCCATACACTGGTGGGCAATGGCCGACCTGTTTTTATCTCGTGGAGATTCTGACTCTGAACCCCACAATCTCTCCATCCAACTCACTAGGTTCCCACTGGCGAGTCGCTACCACGCCAATCCCATGCTTCAAATCCCCCACAGCCTTTGTGGAGCACCTCAGGCAAACCCACATTTGGCTGCTGTATCTTTCTCTCTTGAACCCGGATGAGCCGCCACATGAAGGAAAACACAACACAAACTTAGTTCAGAAACAATGGTAACTCAATCTCTGGGTGCAGCAACTAAAACCTAATCCTGTAAACCTTATTAAAATCTGATCCCACTGGTGTTGAATCCTTGCAGATCTGCCATGATACTAGGAAACTCTAGTGGCTACATCTTACCCGTCTGCTGTCCCGGTTCCAAAGAGGACTAACTCTCCTGCTTCCTCTCTCCTTCTGTCCAACCCAGAAGTCCCGCCTACTTGCCCAGTGATCGGCTCCTTTATTCATAAGGGGATTGGTTCACAAGGACAGCAGCAGGCCCATTCACAATATTAATGAATTATGCATATAACTCAATTATTAAAGGTTTGATATATTTCTAAGCTCTTGCTAACTAAGGGGTCTGGAGAGAATCTGGAGCTGGCAGAAGGCCAGCTGTCAAGCATTCAGAGCAAAGTGATGGGCTGCATCCTGTTGCTCAGTCAGAATGTATGCATATTGGAAAATATTTTTGTGATCTGCTCATGACACCTTTTTCTCTTCAGGTATATAGAGTGGAGCCAGGGGCCTTACATATTAAAAGAGAGCACTTCACTACTGAGCTATCTCCCCATATAGCTACTAACATCAAATGTATGTTCCTACACTAGACTAATTCTCTAATAATTTGAGTCTTAAGTTTTAACTCTGAACCAACTACCCAGAGTTACTAAAGACACCAGTCAGGGCTTTCTAACAAAATGTCCCCCGCTATAGACACTAAACCCAAGTCTAGGGTTCTCATTTCTGACCAGTTGACTATAAATCAACGATATCCATGACTCCTTCCTCAGGTTCAAAAATTTGCTAACAACTCAGGTAAGCATCTTTATTAGCTTATTTTAAATTATTAAAGAATACAGATGAATAACCTGTGGAAGAAGTCATGATATGTTATGTAGAGGGAGTCATGGTATGGGATCTAGAGGAGTCTTATATATATGTGTTTCCATCTTCCTGGAGCTGGGGTGTGCCATGTTCCAACACATGGATGTGTTAACACAACAGATCTCCAACTCCATAGATAGACGATTTTAATGGAAGCATCCTAATATAAGCACTGTTATTGTTAATTCAATCTTCTAGCCTTGTTCCACTGCACAGAAGACCAAGCCTGAAAGTTCCACATTCTATTCATGGCTTGGTGTTTTTTTTTTTTTTTTTTTTTTGGTTTTTCGAGACAGGGTTTCTCTGTGTAGCCCTGGCTAGCCTGGAACTCACTCTGTAGACCAGGCTGGCCTCAAACTCAGAAATCCTCCTGCCTCTGCCTCCCAAGTGCTGGGATTAAAGGCGTGCGCCACCATCGCCCGGCGGCTTGGTGTTTTTAAAACAAAAGCCCAAATGTTTGATTTCACTAAATGAAAACTCAAGGAGCCAGATGTTGTGAAAGCCTGCTAGCTCAGAAAGGCAGAGAAACACCTAGCTGACCTTCCTCCTCAACCCATGTCCCAGAACAAAAAGAACCAGATCTTCTCCACACCATCTTAAAACCCTTCCAACTGAATGTCCCTCCCTTCTACTTCCTGTGAATCTCTTTATCTGTCCTCCTTACTCCCTCTCACTCTCTATTTTTTTCCTATGTTCACTCCCTGTCAACTGGTTGCTTGGTCTGCCTCTTGACCTATGGTTGACTTTATTCAATCTGTTTTTACAATAACCAGAATACTCTCAGATTGAAGGTGTGTGTTGGAGCTGAGTCACACCTCAGCTAGAGATTTTTCCAGTATACAGTCTCACAGTGTGATCAAATAACCTGCAACAGCTTGGTCCTGGCAATCAGTGCCACCCTGAAGTTGTCTAGGTCAAAGTCAATCTCATTAAAACACAGGAGTCATATATTGTCCTCAAAAATTCTATGCACTTCTATCAGGAGTCAGGAACCAGGAATAGAGTATATATTAGAGTAAAAAGGTAAACTCAGTTCAGTTATATCATCTAACTCTAACACACTTATAGCTGTTAATACCAGTGTCTCTTTACAGTTGTCTAAACTTATTTCTTTCAGGTTGGAAGTCAATATGGGCAAGCAACCAACATTTTTGTTCTACTCCTCCTAAGAGTGTGACTTATAGTGAACTAAAAAGCCTACTGAACTCCAAAGATATTATGTTAATTGATGTTAGAAATACATGGGAAATTATTGAGCATGGAAAAATACCTGGATCAATCAACATACCATGTAAGTAATATGTGTTTTAAAAAAGTAATATGTTTTCATTTGGGCTGGAGAGATGGCTCAGCAGTTAAGAGCACTGACTGCTTTTCTGAAGGTCCTGAGTTCAAATCCCAGCAACCACATGGTGGCTAACAACCATCTGTAATGAGATCTGACTTCCTCTTCTGGAGTATCTGACGACAGCTACAGTGTACTTACAGATAGTAAATAAATAAATCTTTTTAAAAATTTAAAAAAGATGCATTTGTATGCTTAATAATTGATTATCTCCAAAACTTAATTGAATGCCTTAACATTTTTTTCTAGTGGATGAGGTAGGTGAAGCTCTGCAGATGAACCCAAGGGACTTCAAAGAGAAGTACTGTGAAGTAAAGCCATCCAAATCTGACCGTCTAGTGTTTTCTTGTTTAGCTGGAGTGAGAAGTAAGAAGGCTATGGACACAGCAATATCACTGGGCTTTAACAGGTGTGTGAATGAAGGAAAAACTAGATTGAGCACTGTGTATCACAATATGATAATGACATTTGGGGGAATGGGGCTATAGGTCAATGGTAGTGTAATTGCTTAATATGTGAAAAACCAGGACTGGAGAGATGGCTCAGCAGTTAAGAGCACTGACTGCTCTTCCAGAGGTCCTGGGTCCCAGTAACCACATGGTGGCTAATAACCATCTGTAATGGTATATGATGCCCTCTTCTGGTGTGTCTGAAAACAGCTATAGTGTACTCGTATAAATAAAATCAAATAAGAGCAGATGTTTCTCTTAAAAAAAACTGACAACTAGAAATATTAAAAAAATATGAAAATATGTGAAAAGCCCCGGATTAAATGCCCAAATAGCAAAAATAAAAATAAGCATGTCTTATTTTATTTAAGAATGTCTGGAGAAGGGGCAGGACTAGAGAAATTACACAATGGCTAAGAGCACTGTCTACAATTCTAGGGGACTCAGGTTTGATTACCAGCACCTACATGGTACCTCATAGCTGTCTGTAACTCCACTTCCAGGAGATCTGCTGCCCTCTTCTGGCCTTTCTGGGCCACACATGCAAACAACACACACACACACCCCACAAATTCAAGGCCATTCAGTACTACAATTGATATATTTTTTTAAAGATTTATTTATTAATGGATATGAGCACACAGTAGCTGTCTTCAGACACACCAGAAGAGAGCATCAGATTCCATTACAGATGGTTGTGAGCCACCATGTGGTTGCTGGGAATTGAACTCAGGACCTCTGGAAGAGCAGACTGTGCTCTTAACCACTGAGCCATCTCTCCAGCCCCCTACAATTGATATTTTGTCTCAAAAATAAAGTTTCTTGGAACTGGTGATATAATTTAGTGGTAAACCATGTTCTTTACATGCACAAGTCCCTGGATTTAAGCTGTACTACTATAGGGGCAAAATTAAAAAAGATATACTGTTAATAAAGGTAGTATAACCAGGCAGTGGTGGTGTATGGCTGTAATCCCAGTGATCAGGAAGCAGAGACAGGAGGATCTCTGTGAGTTTGAGACCAGTATGGTCTATAGAGTTCCAAGACACCCGGGGCTATAAAGAGAAACCTTATCTTGAAAAGCTAACTAACTAACTAACTAACTAACTAACTAACTAACTAAATGTAATATGGGGACCAAAAGCCTGTGTCTTTCCAACCTACTTAAAAAGCCTTTTTAAGAGATGCAGACTCTAAATAATATGATGAGTGGCTATTGCAAAGCTCTTCTGTTATGAAGCAACAGTAACTGATGTATCTTTTCAGTGCTCAACATTATGTTGGAGGATGGAAGGAATGGGTAACCTATGAAACTTCAGAGAAGAAACAAGAAAGTTGACTTTTGGAATAACAGACTCTGTGTTCACATACACAAAGATGATGGGTTAAGCAAAAGAAAACCCTAGCCTTGGCAGCAAAGGCTAATAGATTCTGTATGACTACTTGTCAACTATTTTCCTCATCTGAGAACTGAGGGTGCTGCTTCCCTGAACATTTTCAAAGTCTACTACACACTGAGATAATATGAATTGCCACTGAAATATATTTTACAGTTCACTTTTTATTCTTTTCTCATACATTACATCCCAAACCAGTTTCCCCTCCCTCTACAGTTAATTTTTAAGTATTTTGGTATTCCAAAAAGATCAGATCATGTGTGATCATGGCTGTGAGCAAACACAGTGTGTTAGCAAGCAGTCCTGATTTTAAACAAATACCGAGCTTCTGGTTTGAGCCCCGTATTTGTAGGTCCAATATTTGAAAGATGGAGGCAGGAAGCTCGCCATGAGTTTAAGTCCAGCTGGGACTACAGAGACCCTGGAGAAGTCAACTCTACTCAGGAAAACCCATTCACAGCATCTGAAGACTCATGACAATGTGTGGCCAGATTGATAAGGAGGCAACTCACTTTAAAAATTATAATATGAGGATAAGAATCGAAATGGGTTATGACTGTGGAGAGCAAAGTAACCTAGAAGAGGCCAGGAAATTGTGTGGGATACTAGAGATGTTCTGTGGCGCTACGGAAATGTCAGGAGTGTGTGTCAAAACTCATCAAAGCAAACATAAAAATGTTTTTTCCAAGTCATATACCTCAATTTCAAAACCAATAAAATATTAAAGTTTGACTCCCTCTAGCATGCATGAATTTCTTTAAAATGTTAAGTTATATGCTTGTTAGTAGGCTGGCATAATAGTAACAAGGTAAACTCGTGTTTTCCTACTTGCTTCTTCTGACCATTTACTCTTGTTTGTGTAGTTATTTAGATCATGTAAGACCCACTTAGCAAAGCTCTTCAGGTACTTTCTTGTCCAAAATAAGTGGAAGTCATTGCAAAATGTGGAAATACAAACATTTGAGCATCTATCTCCACAATGGCAGTTTGATTTCTTGAGTGTTCCTGCTACTAGGACTAGGAATGCTGCAACACACACACACACACACACACACACACACACACACACACACACCACAGGCACAGGTTAGTATACTTAAAGGCATTACTGAAGCAGCAAGGCTTTGTAAGATCTATGATCTTAAGGAGAAAGCAAGCTGTAGAGGATAAACCCAAATTGTCGTAGTGGGCCCAACGACTAACAGCCTGTATAGTGCACAGCTTTTAGTTACAATTAATGGTGCAGATAAGCCACAAATTGACCAATTCCCTCAAGAACTAAATGTCAACTAAACTCCAAATGCAGGTATCTTCCTGATCCTCTGATAGATGAATATATAAATGTGACTACACTCCAGTAAAGTTTCATATGGACACAAAAGTATGAATTTTATGTTTCATGTGTCACCAAATGTTCCTTCAACTCTTTAGAAATATAGCAAACATTCTTACCTTAAGGCCAGGCCAAAAGCAAGTGACAAACCAGATTTTGTCTATAGGACAACACAGTTTGTGGTTGTCTGAATAAGAGCCAAAGACTATCTCAAGTTTTCATATATAATGCCCAGACTCTTATCAAAACTTGGTAGGCACAAAAGTAGCCAGGATCTTTTTGGTTTGTTTTTGTTTTGAGACACTGTCTTACCATATAACTGTAGCTGGCCTGGAACTTATATGTACACCAGGCTGGCCTCAAACTCACAGAGATTGCCTGCCTCTTCTTCCCAAATGCTGGGATTCAAGGTGTGGGCCACCAGTGGTAAATAGTATCTTATAATTGAAAAGTAACTGGAAAAAAAAAGAGCTGGGTGTGGTGGTATATGCTTATAACCTCAACACTTGGGAGGTGGAGGCAGAAGGATTCAAGGTCCTCAGTTATACAGGAAGTAAAAGGCCAGCTTGAGCTATATGAGGCCCTGCCTCAGAGGAAACAAAAAGAATAGAAACAGAACCATAGGGGATTTACATGTTGAACTTTCAGACATAAGGATTAAAGTAATTGGGTTTCTATTTCTGTGAAGAAACACCATGACCACAACAAGTCTTATAAAGAAAAAAAATATTTAACTGGGGCTGACTTACAGTTCAGAGGTTTAGTCTATTATTGTCATGGCAGGAGACATGGTGGCATGCAGACAGACATGCTGCTGGAGAGAGTTCTACATCTTGATCTGAAAACAGCCAGTGTGGTAGTTTGTATATGCTAGGCCCAGGGAGTGGCACTATTAGGCGGTGTGGTCTTGTTGGAGGAAGTGTGTCATTGTGGTCATGGGTTTTAAGACCCTCATCCTAGCTGCCTGGAAGTCAGTCATCTCCTAGTTGCCTTAAGAACAAGAGGTCAAACTCTTAGCTCCTTCAGCCCCAATCTGCCTAGATGTTGCCATGAGAGTTCTACATCTTGATTCCCAGCAGGAAAAGACTGTGAGCCAAGGAGCCTGGGCATTAGCTTCTGAGACTGCAAACCCTATCTCCACAATGACACACTTCCTCCAAAAAGGCCACACCTACCCCAACAAGGCCACAGCTCCTAACAGTGCCACTCCCTATGGGTCAAGCATTCAAACACATGAGTCTATGGAGGCCACTCCTATTGAAATCACCTTAGTAACTGTGACTAAAAAAAGTAAAGTAACTAAAATACATTCAGTAATTTGATGACTTAAGTAAAGGGAACCATATCAAAAGACAGGAAGTATCAAATAGAGATCCTAGAATTTAAAACACAGTAACTAGGCCAGGCTCATTGGAACATGCCTGTAATCTCCGCTATTCTAGAGGCTGGGGCAGAAGGATTGTGAGTTCAAAGGCAACCTAGGCAAACTAATGAGAACCTGTCTCAAAAAACTAAAATGGGGTAGGTATGTAGCTTAGTGATAGCACATTTAGCTAGGATACACAAGGCCCTGGTTTGATTCCTGGTAACCAAATAGAACAAAAGTTAGCAAACATCCAACAGATGGTAAACAGTTTTAACATAGATTAGACATGGATAATAAGATTAATATCAATGAAAAAGTAGAGGTTTACATATTAATATTATAATGTTGAAAAGAACAAATTACAGAAACATACTATGTAGTCTAGGTTTTTTTTTTAAAGATTTATTTATTTATGTGAGTATATTGTCACTGTCTTCAAACACACTAAAAGAGGGTGTCGGATTCCATTACAGATGGTTTCGAGCCACCATGTGATTGCTGGGAATTGAACTCAGGACCTCTGGAAAAGCAATGAGTGCTCTTAACTGCTGAGCCATCTCTCCAGCACAGTAGTCTAGTTTAAATTATGAAATAACATAATTAGTCATTTCAACATAGCTATGGAAGTAATGAATGCCAATTTCAGAATGCTTTCCATTGAAGGAAGAAAGACAAAGGTATTAACAACATTGTTAACAGTCTATTTAATGGTTGTTACTTATTACTGCCACTTTATGTAGGGATAGGATTATTGAGCTAGAGGTACATACAGAGAGGAAAAGTGAGAATTGGCTCCTTAGGAAGGTTTCTCTCTCTCTCTCTCTTTGATATTTTCTTTATTTACATTTCAAATGTTTTCCCCTTTCCAAGTCTTCCCTTCAGAAACTCTCTATCCCATTCCGCCTTCCCCTGCCTCAATGAGGGTGCTCCCCCCCACCCCACTCCTGCCTTCCTGCCCTGGCATTCCCCTACACTGGGGCATCTAACATCCTCAGGTGATGACCAAACAAGGCCATCCTCTGCCACATAAGTGGCTGGAGCCATGGGTCCCTCCATTTGTAGTCTTTGATGGGTGGTCTAAGTCTGCAGGAGCTCTGGGAGGAGTCTGGCCGGTTGACACTGTTGTTCCCCCAATGGGGCTGCAACCCCCTCAGCTTTAGGAAGGTTTCTTGTTGCCAGAAAACATTGTGAAGAAATGTCCAGGAAGGCATGAGGCTAGGTATCTAAATGGAGCAATAGGGGAAAGGAAAGGCTCTAGAGGGCCTATAAAATACCCAACCCAGAGTTCATTTAGCAAACTCCCAGCACTTGGATGACTCCCATCCCAAATGGAGCTGTTTGCTTGCTTGAGTAAAGCTATGGCAATTATCTTGCTGGGGAGGAAAGGTAAGAGGGCAGGTTCCTTGCTTACCACGTCTGTCCCCATACTTGTTAGGCTATATGCCTGTGTCTTAGTTATGGTATCTATTGCTGTGGATAGTCACCTTGATCACAGCAACACTTATAAAGAAGAGCACTGGGATTTGTTTACAGTTTAGAGATATAGTCCATTATCAGAACAGCAGGAAGCATGGTGGTATGCAGGTAGACATGGTACTGGAGAAGGAGCTTAGAGTTCCACATCTGGATCTGCAGGCAGTAGGAAGGGGGGGGAAGGGGGAGGGGGAGGGGCAGGGGGAAGGGGAGGAAGAGGGGAGGGGAGGGAGAAGGGGAAGGGGAGGGAGAGGGAGAGAGGGAGAGAGGGAGTGAGAGGGAGAGAGGGGGAGAGGGGGAGAGGAAGAGGGAGAGGGAGAGGAAGAGGGAGAGGGAGAGGGAGAGGGAGAGGGAGAGGGAGAGACTGAGACTGGGCCTGGCTGGGGCTTCTGTAACCTCAAAACCCATCTCAGTGACACACATCCTCCAACAAGGCCACGTCTTCTAATGATTTCCAAATATAGCACTCCCTGATGATTAAGCATTCAAATATATAAGCCTGCAGGGGCCATACTCTTTCAAATCACAACCTGGGAAAGGACTATGGGGAAGATCATGCCTCCACTCTACCACTTCTACACACCCAGATACTCTGACGCCCTTTCTATAGTTACATAGAGTTGGTCCTTCAAGTGAAGGCTTGCAAGACTAGCTTCTTGTGTCATGTTTTAAGAAGATGCCAGATCAATGGATAACATCTGTGCTAGGGGTACTCTGCTGTTTTTTACCAAGCTGACAAAAACCTAGACATATCTGGGAAAAGGAAATTTTAACTGAAGACCGTCCTCTGGAAATGTCTGTGGGGCATTTTCTTCATTGATGTGGGAGGGCCCCCTTACTGTGGGCAGTGCCACACCTGAACAGGTGGTCCTAGGTAATATAAGAAAGCAGGCTTGGGCTGGAGAGAAGGCTCAGAGGTTAAGAGCACTGACTGCTCTTCCAGAGGTCCTGAGTTCCCAGCACCCACATGGTGTTTTTCCACATTCGGTAATGAAATCTGATGCCCTCCTCTGGTGTGTCTGAAGAGAGCTATAGTGTACTCATATATATAAAATAATAAATCTTAAAAAAAATAAAGGCTCAGCAAGCCCCGGGGAGCAAGTCAATAAGTGGTGTTCCTTGACTTGTCCAGTTCTTGCCTCCAAGCTCCCGCTTTGAGCGCCTGCTCTGATTTTCTTCAATGATGCACTGTGAAGTAGAAGTATAAAGCAAAATAAACCCTTTCTTCTCCCTAGTTGTTTTTAGTCAGAGGTTTGTCACAGCAACAAAGAAGTAGCATATGAGTTCAGGCAGCTTTTAAATGAAAAAGGATAGCAATAAAGTCCCTCGTGGTCCTAAGGCATATCCTTCTCAATACACTTTTGCTTGGCCTGTGTCAGGTATCTTATGAAGCTTGGGAGCATATGTACTCCTTGAGCACAAATGGACAAACATCAATCTTTTTAAAAATCCATCAGTAACAAGTTTATAATGTTCTGTCCTTAACCCATTATTTTCCACTGCAGGTGGAGGGTGGTGGGACTATTTATCAATATTTCCCAATGTTAATTCTCTATAGTCTGCCCTTGCCTTAGTTGCTACTGCCGAGAAATATCCAGAGGTTAGAGGATGCTGCCTGTCATCCCAGTGGCTATAGTATTCTTGCAGATGTCAACTGGTTGCACTATGGGTCCTTCTAATCTTTTGTTTGTCTAGGGTTTTTTTTGTTTGTTTGTTTGTTTACTTTTTGGGACACAGTCTCTCTGTAAAGCTTAGGCTATCCTGGAACTCACTCTGTAGACCAGACAACCAAACATGGCTCACCAAAGACCCTTTTATCCTGATGGTCCTTGGGACTGTGTCTACTCTCCCCCCTGCCAACCCACCAGGCATGGTCTCTCCCCACTGAGGATCCACCCTGTTACTGACATGCTTTTGTAAACCTTTTCTTGCAAGGAAACAGATGGTAAATCAAGTGTGTTGAGAAATGGTAGCACCAAAAGTATCTTACACACAAACAGGCCCGGGCAGGCAGCTCCACGGCAGACATGGCTCTGCCAAATAAGACGAATGGAGGAACCGAGAGAAGGCAGGGGACTGAGCCAGGGTGGGTGTGGGAGTCCCACAGCTTACTAGGACAGATTATACCACACTGCCTATTAGCAGGTTGGGCACAGGGCCCATCCCCAGTGGCCTAGGGAATATGGGTAGGGAAGTGGCAACCCTAGTCTAAGACTTCTCTCAGGTCTTTCTCTTCATTGCAGATGGGACAGATGCCAAGGTTTCTCTGAAGCTCACCACTTGGCTGCCTTCTTAAATAGAGTAGAATTAGATCCTCAGAGACTCAAAACAAAAACCCTGATATTCTTTTGTTAGGCATTGCTCCCATATCCTCTGGATGATGGCAAAACAAAACAAATAAAACCTGTTTTGGGCTGGAGGGATGGCTCAGTGGTTAAGAGCACTGTTTGCTCTTCCAGAGGTCCTGAGTTTAATTCCCAGCAACCACATGGTGGCTCATGACCATCTGTAATGGGATCCGATGCCCTCTTCTGGTGTGTCTGAAGAGAACAACAGTGTACTCACATAAAAAAAAAAAAAAACTTTAAGATAAATCTTAAAAAGAACAAACAAAAAACCTGCCTCAGGGACCCTCAAATATACACTATCCTTTAATTATAGGCCAGTTCTAGAAAAAAAAAAGAGCGGGGGGGATGGTTCTTATCTGGTCTCCCAAGAAAGTCCTTTCCCCAAGGACTGGGATTTAAACAAAAGCCCCATTCCCTAAGAGACTTGAAGAAAATTCCTGCTTGTTAAAAAGGGAGTCATTTTCCTTATCTCTGGCAAGAGAAACACATGGCTCTCCACTAACAGGACTGTGGTGCTTAATAACTTGTCAAGGCCAGTGCAGGCCCTTAGTCTCTGCTCATACACTCAGCCCCAGATCACAAGCACCCTTTCTTCTTTTCCCATTTAATCCTGGAAATCTTTCCTTGCTTTCCCAGGAGACAGCCTTGGCAGCTTGGAATAAACTTTTTCCCTCTTCATCCACAGAGTGCCCATTTTCATTCAGGCCCAAGGCTCAACTTTTGTCTTTGACAGCACATGAAGCTGGTCTACTACAGTTGGGTAGAGCCCATTTATTTTGACAGTCATCTGTGCTAAGTTTCAAATCCAGGGCGTGCATCCAAGGTGCCCATATTGAAGTAGACCTGGCCTGCAGGTTCTCCCAGAAGTCCTCAATCCCTACTTGTTACAGGATAAGCCTGGCACACCCCACCCTCTACCCTGAACTCTCCAGCCCGGGGCCCAGGCTGCCCTTCCCTTAGGGACTCTTCTCTATTTAATCCAGACATTTGGGTTACCCACTCCTCCTATGTACCTTTGGCCTTCTGGCCACTGTACTAGGTGTGTGTCCCATCCACCTACTTCACAAATGGACTTTCCCAAATGTGTCTGCCTCTGACTATGGTCTCCCACATATCTATAATAAACTTTCCCCTCCACCATACTTAGTAGTCATGCCCCTTTCTTTCTCTTCCTTCCTTCCTCCCTCCCTTCACTCCCTTCCTCCCTCCCTACTCTCCCTCTCTTCCTTCTTTCCTTCCTGACATGAGACATAGGACAGTACCAGTTCTATCCCAGGAAACAAGTTCTGGTCAAAATATCAAGGAGATGCCTCCATTGGGAAGATCCTTACCCTGTAATTTTATCTGTTCTACAAAATGAGTCAGCAATACCCTAGTTGACCGCTGCCAGCATTCTGAAACTCCCTTTATATTGTTTGCTCTTGGCCAGACTTAAAACAAGGTTCTTACCTTTGAGTTTGAAGCTCTTGTTTTCTACAGCCGAGTCCCTACATGTTTCTTCATTCATGGTTTCCAGTGCCCTTGAACTCAAGCTCCTTTTACCCCAGCCCCACAAGTGCTAAAGGGCCTACCACTTTCATTCTGATATTAAAAACATTACTAACATACAGTCTGAGGCCTGATATTAAATACATTTCTAACACAGTGTCAGAGGTCTCAAAATGACATATAACTCCTTATTTTTAGGGTAGCTGTTTTATCCCCATCATGGGAGATTACGTTGATAAAGAGAACAGAGGTAGAAGGAAAATGTGACAACAGAGGACAAAATTCTGAACTGATCACATCTCAGCTCCCCTTCATTCCTGTATTCTCCACCTACCTTATGATTTCCATGAGGTCTCTTCAACTCTGTGAGAATGTATTTTGTTTTTTACTATGTATGTATCATAACACTTAATGGATACAGGTTCAGCACCTAATCTATTGGAAGTTTTGTAGTTTTAAAAAAGTTTGATATTTGAGTCTGGCTGTTTGTGCTGCACTTGGTAGTTCACACATGTATGCAGTACCCACAGATGTCAGAAAAGGAGCTGAGTCTCCCGGAGCTTTTGTTATAGATGGTCGTCAGCTGCCATGTGGGTGTTGGCAACTGAACCCCGGGTCCTGAGCTATCTCTCTCACCCTAAATACCGTATTTTAAAAAATACTTTTTATGTTTTTATTATTATTGTTATTATTATTATTTTGCTGTTGCTGCTGCTGCTGCTGTTGTTGTTGTGAGACAGGGTTTCTCTGTGTAGCCCTGGCTGTTCTGGAACTCACTTTGTAGACCAGGCTGGCCTGGAACTCAGAGATCCACCTGCCTCTGCCTCCCAAGTGCTGGGTTAAAGACCCATGCTACCACACCCAGCTTTACCTTTATTACTTTTATGTGTGAAGGTATTTTGCTTGCATGAATGCATGTATATCATGCATCACTTGCATGACTGGTCTGTGTAGAAGTCAGAAGGGGTAAGGTCTCCTGGAACTAGAATTACGCAATGGTCCTGTAGGTGCTGAGAATTCAACCTAGCAGCTAGTGGTCTTAACTGCTGAGCTCTCTTCAGCCCAAATGACATATTCTTAAAGATAAAGCAGCCAAGATTGGTGGCTCATAGCTTCAGTCCTAGCATTATAGAGACTCGGGCAAGAACACCAGTGCTTTTGAGGCCAGCCTGAGAGACCCTAATTGAAATGAAAAAACAAACAAACAAACAAACAAAAAAAACAATTCCTACACCTCCAGCAAAATATATTGTTTGTGTATGGAAAATTAAAAAAAAAAATCCAACACTGTAAGTTTCTTCAGCACAAAGGAAAGGGGACAAAGGGAAAAGGAAAGAGCTTTCAGTATGGAGAAGGGAAAGAGAAACTTCCAGGTGTTATCCTGGTAGAATCCCACTGAGTGTATCTAATAAGTGTGTTTATAAATTCCTATTTCAAATTTTCTTTGAAGATTACATTTGATGATTGTTATTTTAACACAATCTTTCAAATTATCACTCTCTGTCTTCTCAAATATGTAGGATCCTCTAAATTACGGCAAGACCCTAACCTGAAACAGTCTAAGCCAGATAGAAGAGAAGAAACGTGAAGGAAACTGTTAAAACAGTCAGAGGTGGTAACTCACACCTTCAATGAAAACAAAACAAAACAAAAAAACAAAAGAACCCCCAAGAACAACAGGGAACAAAACTATTTTAAAACAACCAACAGACCTAATACCCTAAGACAGAATGACCTAAACTCTCAGGAAGAGTAAGTTGGTGCTTAAAAGACTTGAAATCCCTTCTTTAGTAACTATGTAAGAGACACTAAAGGGGAATCCCAATCTACTCAGTCCTACAAACAGCAGTGATACTTGGCCTTCGAAGTAGTCATTCAAGCCAGTAGGATGGACTCAGCTAAGTCTCCCTAAGTATGATTTTTAGAAAACAAATGACAATTCTTGGATGACTTAACAAAAACACAAAGCAATTTAAGAAAATTATAACTAAGGTAACTGTCAAATATAAAAAGACAAAATATTTTAAAGAAGTTATTAGATTATAGACTATTATCTATATATACTAAAAATGAACTTTAAAAACACTGTGTACAGTTTGTTGCTCTTTAGAGATACTGTCTCATGTAGTTCAGGCTGGCCTCAAACTGTTCACATGTTATGAGGCTACATACTTGAATGTCTGATCCTCCTGACTTGATACCCCAAGTGCTGTGGACCTGCTCAAACTGTGTAATTAAATGATAGAAGTTCCATTGTAGGGCTGAAGGGGAGATGTGTGAGAAAGCAAGGTCTCCCATCTTCCAAAGCAGGGTATTAATTACAGCTGAAAATAAAAAGGGGAGGTAAGCAGAAGTGGCAAACGTGGTGAAGGGTTTGGTGTTAAGATGCCCTGGTCTTATCAATTAGAACCTGTGTCTAAGCCGTCACTTCCTTCATCTGCGACTGAATGAGTTCTCACTCCTCCAGTAAGCCTTGCTCACATCCTGACAACACATGGCATACAGGAAATGCTTAAATTAGCCGTAATATTAGGAGTCTGCTAACAGGAAATGCTGAAGTAAATAGCAGACAAATGATAAAGTTAAAAGGAAAAGTAGGAAATGCAAATGAAGGTAGGCGAGATGAGACAGAAATCTAATATTTTCATTATTATCTGGCATCAGCACTGTCCAATGCAAGCCACTCTGTGATTTTAAATGTTCCTATATTTAAAAAATTAAAAAGAAACAAGAAAAATTTTAATAATGTTTTATTTAATTCTATGTATCCAAAATATTATTGTTTAAAACACATAAGGGTTGGTTATAAACAAATTGAGATTTTTAACATTATTTTGTTTTGTATTAATAAGTACCTGAAATCCAACACGTTTGCACATTTACAGCATATTTGCATTCAGACAAGCCACATAGTAACTGTTCAGCCCTAAGTGGCTGGTGGCTATGAGACTGGACAGTGCCTAAGACTAACTGACTGATTCTGAAACAGTACTTGTCATAAGTGAGGACAATACAGCAACACTATGTGTTTATTAATGCAAGAGACGGCCACCCTACAGTAGTCTAGCCAAAACAAAAAGAATCTCAATGTCATTAGCCTTCATATTCAATTATCAATTTACAGAAATATAAAAGAGAAAAAACCCTCACTAAATGGCATGCTAAAGATGCTCACAGTAAAACTAAGGCTATGGGAAACTTAATACATGAACAAATGAAAACAGGGAATGTTTTTTATAGCATGGAGGAAGAATCCATGAATCTAAAACTAAAAGGATTTATAAATGAATACAAAGAATGCTCTGCAACATTCAGGGAATTGAGAATTTTAAAATAATACTAAATAATTATTTTACCTATTAGGAGTATGAAATATTTATGGACAAAATAATATATTTAGAATTTTCTTCAAAATAATATAAGAACTAGAGACTGGTGTGAAAGTTTAAATAAGGTAAAACTGGCTATGAATCCGTAATAGCTCAGGCTAGATCATACACACATGGAGGTTTATTTCACTGCTTTGTCTGTTCTTGCAAATTCTTAATTTTCCACAATTGCATTTGCAAAGAAAACTATGAAGCACAAAGATAAATCTGAAAAAAGAAATTGGATTTAAAAAAAGCTTGACGATAAAACTATAGTTACTGGCTGTGATAAGCAATCACCAACATCCAAGCTAAACTCAGATTAACCCCTTCAGGCCTGGGGAGAGCCTGTTTGTTGGTTTGTTTGTTTCTTGTCCTTACACAACCTTAGGAGAACCCGTATTTGTACCAATGTAAGGTCTCCTTTCCTGCACATCTGCATCGATATTCTCCATTAGGAAGCAGAACTTTCCTTACAATCTATTCATAAACTATACAAAATCACCCCTTTACAAAGTTTAGGGTTCTGATTTAACACACAAAGATTCTCAGAAAACCCAAGTCAAACTTAGTAACAGGAATTCAAGACATTAGTGAATATAGCTGAAAAACTGAACTTTTATTCTTCCAGTTTTAACCAGGAAGTCAACACTTAATAATTTTTTTCATGATTTATTTTTTAAAAAGTGCAAAACTACACAATAATATCTCATTACTTCAATTTTTTTTTATTCTTCTTCTTTTCAGTCTGAAGAAAATGAGTTAATTTATGAAGTCCCATAATTGTAACATTTATTCTTAAATCTACACCCATGAGAATTAAGAATCTCCCTGGTCTAAAACCTGACTAGGTTTCTTCCTGATTCAGAATACCTGATGTACATATGGTAGCTCACACTAAAACACTAAAATTAAATTGGGTGTATATATCTCATAAAAAATTTTCAGGACAGATTAAACATTAAAATTTCACCAAATTTTAACTTAAGCATTTAATCAAGCTCTTAAAATGCTTATTAACTATAAATTAGTTGCAAATAACCTTTTCTTCTAGGTTTCCCAGCATTTCAAAACAGCTAGTAAGTCAATATAACCTTCAAAATGTCCAAGTATGATATACATATATGTATATGGTACTTTTTTGATAGGCTGGGCCAGTATCTTCTGTGATGATATAAAAAGTATTGAATACAATATTTTAAAATCAGTAAGTTCTTGACTAATCTTCCTCAAATTGTAATTATCATTTCTAAAACCTTCTCAGATTTTCTAAGATTTAATTTCTTAAATCCAGTTTTAAAATTTAACTGGGTTGGGGGCAGTTTTATTGACTTATGTCCTTTTTTGGTCCCTCAATGCCCAAAGAAAAATTTGAACAAATGACATTTTATGTTTCCTGACTTAATAAAAAAAAGAGCTATTATTAATAAAAAAAAAAACAAAACAATTACCTAATAAACCAGTATTAGTATGTGTCTATATGTAAGAGAGACGTTAACCCTGAAATGTTTGTGTATGGCTATAGGTTCCTTTAGAGCCTTACTAAATTTTGTAATTAAGATTTAATAAATTACACACTAGAATCAAGTTAGGAAAAAAACCTTATTTTGTGAAAATTAAATCAATTCCCAATATGCTCGACAGAAACAAGCTATTCGTTTGCATCTGCTTTCCAATGAAGACATTACTCAAACTGTCCAATGCTTTACTTCCAAGTGGTCCACTACGGGATTCTTCAGGGTGTTTTAAGATTGACTGTAGCTAGAGTTCTGACTTCCATTTGGACCCTGCTCTCCTTCACTGTTCAAATGGGGAAGAAAGAAATTTTATGCCAATTAAAAGATTCATTTTTCAATACTCTGATAGTACTATTAATTTCTGAAGTTCATTATTCTGCGGAGCAATTCTATTAAACAGAAATTCCTGATTATAAAACACAAATGAAGAAAAATTAAAATCCAGAAAACTAACAGTTGGTTTTACGTTTTTATTCTTCTGTAACTTGAGGTCCTCATACATAACAAGCAGCCTGGAAGTTAGTGTCCATATACATTCAAAGATTTAAGTTAGAGTTTAGGATTTCATTATTATTACAGGTATCACTCAACATAGAGACTACAACTTCTTCTGAACAAATTTCCTACAAAATTAATTCTGACATATAAAATTCTATTTCTATTCTTTAGGAAAGTGTCTTTTGAAAAAAAAAGGAAGGAAAAGAAAAACCTGTTGTCCAATGCCATAATAAAATCATATGGTAATGATAACAAACCGTTATACATCAAAAATATGGTAATTTCTTTGAAAAATGCTGAATATTAAAATAAAAATAACTAAAGCTGAAAATACCAGTAACTGTGACAATAGGAGATTGCCTTATCTTGTCCATCATCATCTTGCAGCTTCAGGCCCTGCCATTAGTGGAGAATCACTCAGGGAGCTTCTGTAAAAAATGCATCCAAAGGTAGCTGTTTCAATGACTGCCTTAAGCAGCTCCTAGTAACAGTTAGTCATCATTCTCTTCTCAACTGTAACATCCCTGAAATCAACAGCAGCCTAAAAATGCATCTTAGTGTTATAGAACCTCTCTAAATAACAACTGTGCTTACAGCATTGACTTCCCTTCTCACCTGTCTCACTTTGAATGGTCTGATACATAGAGAGTATTATATTCAATACTTTTTGTATCATCACAGAAGATACTGGCCCAGCCTATTAAAAAAGTGAACAGATTCATTTAAAACAACAAAAACATCTTAGCACAGGAGGTTCCTCTTATAACTATGTGCTATGGATCACAGGATCACTCAGAAGTCAAAATTTATTATCTTTAGAATATCAGGTCATCAAAAATTTTCAAAATGCTTACTAAAATGTATGAAATAGGAGAACAATCATTACTGAAGGAGGAGGAACGACAGAGAGGCAAATGGAAAAAATTACTTTCAAGCTTTTTATCTCTGAATTTCAAATGTTTGTCTAATTCAGTTCAAGTACAGAATGTGGCTATATGTTGAGGGATACCTGTAATAGACCTCCATTGCATTAGAAAAAGTTACTAGACAGAAGAATTTATCTTAAAACTGAGACATTCTCAATTTATCAAGACAGAGATTATATAAACAGAAAAGCAATTTTAGTATAAGTTTTTAGAAAAAGATAAAATATAACACAATATAAGAGAAACATGACAAATGACTCCATTAGACCATGAAGTTAACCCAGTAGTCTGAATGTACCTGTTTGGAGGTGGTTTCGGTTTCGGCATCTTACTAAGAATAGTTGCCATCTCTTTTCTTTCATCAAAATTCTTCCACTGCTCATATAGTTTTAAAATAACCCTGATTATTTCCAAAATCTACAAGAAAATATTTGAAAAGCTCTCAGTAGCAAAAACTAGCAACATAATAGTATGTAGAGAACACATATCATGCAGGGCAAGGGGACACATGCCTCAATCCCAGTACTTGGGGGACAGAGGCAGGTGGGTTTCTATGCATTAGAGGCCAGCATGATCTACATAGCAAGTTCCAGGCAAGAAAGGGCTATACAGTGAGACAACGTCTTCTAAACAAGAAGAGTACCTTCTCCATATCCACGGAAAGTTCTGCAAACCATTGTCTAGCATCTTTCTGTTGTACAACACAGGCTACATGTAGGCAAGCTAGAAAGAAAATTAAGAGATAATTGTTCAAATTTAACTCCAAACATAGTCTCAGAATTAAAGATTTTCATAAGATTATCTTATTTTCTAATACTATTTTTAAAAAGTGTAGCAACAATATTTACACACATACTATATTATAAAAAAAAAAATCTCTAGCTACTGGGTGGTTCTTGATACCCTGTCTTCACTGTGTACTTGTCACAGTGAGGGTGCCTTGAGGGCAAATTTGTTATAAGAGAAACAACTCCAACCAAGAAAATAGGACAGGAAAAATCACCTATGCATACATGTGTAAAATGGTCAAATCATACCAGAAGTCAGTGACAGAAAACAAAGCCCTACCTATCATATGCAATGCTAAGTCTTAAAAATGTTTGTTGAGGGTACAAAGGTCCTTGAACCCACAGATCACTAGTGCAACCAGAAATGTTAGTCATATATCTCCTCAAAGGAGGAAATAAAATTCCTGTGTTCTATCCAGAAAACTGGAAGTGGACATTCTTAATGACCTAGTGACTTTTTGCTATCTGTAGGGCAGACTTCATTCAGGCAGACTTCATGCACATCCTCCAGAATGTCCATCCCAGATTCTACCTCCCTGGATCTTTATCTGTAGCTCCCAGTTAATAGAACCCATCCTTAAGGGATATAATCTAAATTTTAAAAAATTAATTTTCATTTAGGTGTTTATTGACCTTTGTACTATAGTCAAGTTTGGTTAGACAAGCTTTGAAGACTGCCTTGTGTGGTCTGGGTTCAATTCCCATCCACATTAAAAAGTCCAAACTAACCAAAACAAGGTTGGGAAGAGGGCTGGAGAGATGGCTTAATAGGCTAAGAGCACTGGTTGTTCTGCCAGTATTCAGTTTCAATTCTCAGCACCCATATGATGACTGAACCAACTGTTAATGCAGTAATGGGGATCCAATGCACTCTTCTGGCTTCTGCAGGCAATACATGCACATAATGCACTGACATACATGCAAGCAAAACATCCATACACATAAAAGAAAAATCTTGGGCATGATAGCACACACTGGTAATCTCTGGGACTCACTGGTCAGTCAGCCTTGTCTAATAAAAGAGCCATAGGTCTCAGTGAGATACCTGTTTCAAAAAGATAGATGGCTCCTGCAGAATGACAACGGTTGACCTCTAGCCTCTACCATGTGTACCCTGCCTTCACATGAACTTGCCCATTTTCTCTCTCTCTCTCTCTCTCTCTCTCTCTCACACACACACACACACACACACACTCTTAATGTTTCAACACATAAAACACTATATATAAAAGTCACTAATCTCAGTAAGACTACCTGAGAGGAACACAGACCACACAGGTGGCAAAGCCATGCCATACATCCTGCTATTTCTTCCTATCTATACAAACCCAGCATCTTTTCTTACTGAACATAGATACTACTTTAGAGTTCCACCAAGTCTGGCAATTTACAAGAGTCACCAGTGAGGGGCTAGAGAGACAGCTCAGTGGTTAAGAGCACTGGCTGCTCTTCCAGAGGACTTGGATTCACCTATGCATACACACCCACATGGCAGATCACAACCATCTGTAACTCCAGTTGCAGGGGATCCAACGCCTTCATTTATACATACATGCAGTGGGGCAAAACACCAATGCATATGAAATAAAAATAAACAAATCATTAAAAAAAAGGCACCAATACCACAGAAGTGTTGCTTAACTTATATCAACCTTTAGTATAAGGTTAAAAACAAGCAATGTTTATGACATAACTGAAAAGGGGAGAGATGGCTCAGCTGTTTAGAGTACTTATTGCTCTTGCAGAAGACCAGGTTCAATTCTTAGCACACACATGATGGCACACAAGTATCTCTAATTCCAGGGGATCTAGTGCCCTCTTCAGGCCTCCATGGGCTCCAGGCATGTATGTGTCACATATACATACATGCAGGTAAAAATATTCATACATATAAAACAAAATAATCTAAAAGAAAAATTTAAAAGACATAACTGAAAAAAAGAGAGAATGAAGGAGGAAGAAGAAGAAAAAGAGGAGGAGGAAGAAAAAGGAAGACGATGAAGAACAAAGAGAAGGGTTTTTAGAAAGGAGTCATGAAAATCAACAGGAGGAGGAGAGAAAAAAAGGAGCAGAATCTATTAAGTCTATGGACATAATAGACACCCGGAGTTTTACAGGATATATCACTTAATTATCGAAACAACTGTTTATAAAGTTATTATCCCTCCCACAATTTTTACAAACTCAAAAAAAAAGATAATTGTTTTTACAACTGTAAAGGAAGCAATGTTTAAATCTGGTCTACTTAACTCCCAAGATAATGCTAGCCCATCACTGTACGCTTCCTACACCCTGTGGGAGGCCAGCTAAGTTCTCCAAGCAACAGAAGCATAATGCTTCTTTCCTTAAGTTCTTGAACATTTAACTGGATCCAGAAATGGAAAATAGAACCAGTTATTTATAAGAAAACTAGTATCAGCAGATTTAGTTCTGAATTTCCACCCTAAACAAATAAAAACTTTGCTTTAGATACTAGTTAAAATGATTTTAGATGAACTAAGGGGGGGAAAAAAACCTTACCAAAAAAGTGGAAGGGGAAAAGTAATGTTTATCTGGGATGGTTATAGTGTATACTATTGAAAACTCACATTCAAGATTAGTCTACTACTACAAAAAACATAAAATCGGGTGATATTTATTCCAGGATGACCTAAATAAGTAAAAACAGTTATCCATAAAGGTACACCAAATTTACATACCTAAAGCTATCATGAAAGGAGGATACAGCAGACAAAGATCCGTCCTGTAGGTATCATTCACTATCCTCCTGTAGAGACGTAGGCATAACTGCTTCATTAACTGTAACTTTTTCCAAAGAGAACCAGATTTCCCTCCCATCTTTGTACACTTACATCCCTGTTCGATTACTGAGCCCAGCCACAGAAATAACACAGAGGCCAAGCAACGGATGCATGAGTGTGACAACAAAGGGACACACATTACTGAATATAAAACTCATGTAGTAGTCAGTATATTTTCAATTTCAAGACCCCACAACAAATAATGTAAAAAAGTTGTTCACATTTTGAAAAGTCAAAAGTAAACAAAAAGTATTATTTTAAAAATAGATTCATTTTTAATGTTCATGTAAAGTCTGTCTTTCATACAAAAGGACAGATATCCTTATCGAATAGGTAATTCAAGATATGTATGACTTTATAACTTATGCCACTATAGTATTTCAAGTTTAACAGGCAGATATCTTCCTAAATATAAAATGTCTTGAGACATTTTACTATATTAAGCCATGTATTTAGTTGTCAGCCCTCTTGTCTAGTAACATATGAGTAACTTCTGTTCTAGTTACCATGCAAGGGGAAGCAACACGTCTTCTTGGCCCATGTCCTGAACATACTGGAGCAAAGGTCTATAAGGATGATACACTATCAAGCAACAGTCCTAGAAACAGTTTAAAAATATGTATGTGTAAAAACAGATGTATTACAACGTAAAACGATAAAATGGTATCATTTTCCAACAACTTGTTTTGTGTTTCCAATTAATTTCTCTATCTCATGTTTGTTTTATTTTTATTCTTTTACTCAAATATGACCCTATGCTACTGTAACAGTGAGGGCAGTACTCTCTCTGGAATATACCTTGGTAAATCAGATGGTACCCAGTCCCTTAGAGACTCAAAAAGTGTCACATCTGCAAAACACCGGAGCCTCTTATTAGCCTATAAATCCATAATTCTCAAATGGAGGACCAGGATTCTGACAAGACATAATCTATCTTCAACTCTACACACATGCACAAATTATGCACAGAATTTACAATGGTCCTAGCTTATTTGCTTGTAATCCTTACTAAAGTTACAAGAAAATTAAAAAAAAAATTGTTTTTGCAGCCCAAGTAAGATAAACAAATTATTTTACAGCCTTCAGAAAGGAAATAGGTGATGATGCTCTTATATTTCTATGACTTTGCCATAATCATTTAGATATATTAAATTTTAACCTCCTTTCAATACAACCCATCAAGTTTTCGCTGTATTATGGAAAAATATACTTACCATTAATTCTAAGAGGTAAAATTCACATTCTAGTATCTGTTTAAAAAAAAAACCCAGAGAAAATAAGCATAATTACAGTATATTGTTTAAAATAACAACTTATAGATACAGATACAGGTGAATTAAATCATTTATCAATATAAAATTTCTAAATCAAAAAATAAACACAGTAGATGATGACGTAGACCAGGCTTGCCTCAAAGTCACAGAGCTCTGTTCGCCTCTGCCTCCTGAGGAGTGGGAGTAAAGGACTGTGCCATTATGCCTGGCAAAAACTGCTTTATACTTTTATATAATACATTTTAAATTCTTACAAGGAAAAGACAGTATAACATATCTTTTTTTTTAGAGGGGGTTACTTGGAATTGAACCCAAAGTTTCAAATATGCTAAGCACTTAGTTTGCTACTGAGCTACAACTAGAATTCTTAAAAAAAAAAAAAAACCAAAAAGTCATAAATGTTAGAAACTTCAAATTTAAGCCAGGCATGGTGGCACATGCCTTTAAATCTCTGAGTTTGAGGTCAGCCTGGTCTACAGAGAAAGTCTGAGAGCTCCATGATAACCAGAGCTAAACAGAGAACTCCTGTCTTGAAAAACCAAACCAAACAAAAAAACTTCAAATTTTTCTATGTACTTTCCATTTGACCAATGCATAGTGCAACTATATTTAATGGAATAAACAAATTCTTTGCAAGGTGAGAAAAGGTAAAGTTATTAAAATATTAACAGAAACCCAAAAGGTAATTTTTTTTAAAGATTTATTTCATGTATGTGAATGAGTACATAGACACACCAGAAGAGGGCACTGGATCCTCATTAAAGATGGTTGTGAGCCACCATGTGGTTGCTGGGAATTGAACTCAGGACCTCTGGAAGAGCAGTCAGTGCTCTTAACTGCTGAGCCATCTTTCCAGCCCCAACAGGTAATTTTTTAAGAAGAGTTTTCAAATTGTTTCAAACAAGACACATTGGAAACATTGATGCAAGACCACTGCCACTCCTGAAAATTCTGCTTTAATTTGGAAAAGTCCCAACTTCAAATATTATTAAAAGCTTCTTGAGGTGATTTAACTGGGATCCAATATTAGTAATGACTACTGTTGAGTATTACCAGAAAAATATAGAGAAGCTACTGAGACTTAATATAAAAATAATATATACATATTTTATAGTACTTGAAATTCCCATTTCTAAGAGATTCTGAAGTTTATTCTAATATAAAATGGAGTTAGTTAATACAGAGTTTTATATAATATACTTACATGATTCATCCTGTAAGGAAATTCCTTTGGAAAGGCATATGAAAATCTAGTTTTTACTATAGGAAACAAAACAAAACAATTAAAACCAAGAAAATGCCAGCATGTGTTTATCCAAAATTCCTTTAACATAGCTCTGCATATTAGAAGGTGTGCTATATTACCCTCAGTAGGTGCTTTCAGAAATATTTAAAGCTTTGTTTCTAGGGAGGACAGAGATTTGAGTGGTAGGAAGCAACCTTGCCTATACAATTGAACAGATTCAATACCAAAAAAAAAAAAAAAAAAAAAAGAAAGAAAGAAGGAAAGGAAAAAAAAGGATCATGCTCCCAGGTGTGGTGGCGCACGCCTTTAATTCCAGCACTCAGGAGGCAGAGGCAGAGGATCTTTGTGAGTTTGAGACCAGCTTCATCTACAAAGAGTTCCAGGAGAGCCAGTGCTACACAGAGAAACCCTATCTTGGAAAACAAAACAAACAAAGAAGAAAGAAAGAAAGAAAGAAAGAAAGAAAGAAAGAAAGAAAGAAAGAAAGAAAGAAAGAAAGAAAGAAAGAAAGAAAGAAAGAAAGAAAGAAAGAAAAAAGGTCCTGTTGGAAGGTGCCATGTGCCGGCATTCCCAGCACCAGTGAGTATTCCAAGAATGTGGAAAGGTAAAGGAAAATGGAAGAGGCAAGGTCGGGGAGGGAAGGAGGAGGAAAAGGCTTCTACTGCTTTTTCAAAAATTAAAAGACTGGAAAGACTGGATGTAGGGAATGCCAGGACAGAGAAGCGAGAGGGGGTTGAATGGGGAAAAGAGGGAGGGAAGGGGGCTTATGGGACTTTCGGGGAGGGAGGAAACGGGAAAGGGGAAATGATTTGGAATGTAAATAAAAAAAAATTAAAAGACTGAAAAAAATCACTAGATTGTATCATTTCTAAAAATCTCTTCAACTCTAGAGTATTATTTTTCTGTTTGAGTGTAATTTAGCTTAGAATGTATACAGAACACATACATATCAACCTATAACAAAAAGGGTGGGAAAGAAAAGTTAGGATAATATACTAAAATGTTGGCAGTTATCATTGAGACTCAAGAAAGTTTGTTTTAACTAATTGATACTTTAAGAACTTATAAGTGTTTCTTTTCCAAAAGACATAAACAGACAAATAAATGTATTTACTTATTTTTAGTTTTCTGAGACAAGGTCTCATTATTAGTATTGGCTGGCCTGGACCCTGATATATAGGCCAGGCTGATCTCAAGGTCATAAGAGAACTGCTAGCCTCTGCCTTATGCTGATATTAAAGGTTTGCACAACCACATCTCACCAAAACATTTCAATAAAAGTGCCAGTATGCATGCAAAGTCTCTAGGTGATTTTCTTACACTACATAGTTACTATGTGTATTTACTAATAAAGTACAAATGAAAAGCCATTGTTTATTATCTCAAGAAGTCATAAGTTCCATACATTTAAGTACTATTGAGAAAACTGTATTCAAGTCATTAGGTACAATCCTTAAACCAACTAGGATTATCAACTGGCAGCTCCAGCAGCTGTGATTTATAAGTACTTCCACTAGTACAAGTGACTTCACTCAAAGTAAGATCAATCCTGTGCATTTTATTGTTACATCCTCACAAAGGGTATTTTATAAATTAGGTACTCTACAGTGAATTTAGGTAACACTTGCCAAGATCTGAAATCTTGTACTTAATCTGAGTACTTGACACTAGGAAATTCATATTCTTTCTCTAATTTTGAAAATGTTCCCATTAAGGTTTCTGGGTTTTACAATTCCTTTAAATGTAAGCAGGGTGTAAAGTACATATATAAAACTGGTTCCTATTAATGGCAGGAAATCAATAAAGTAAAATAATGTCTGTACTGGACCAGCATAGTGGTGCACACCTTTACTCCCAGCACTTGAGAGGCAGGTGAATCTAAGTTCCAGGTCAGTCTGGTCTATACAGTGAGATCCTGTTTCAAAAGTCTGTACACTGATACACCAAGCCCTGGACTTGGATATCTCCCCTGAGATTAGACTCACCTTATGCTGTCAGCTTCTATCCCACTGTATGCTAAAATAATCCACATTTTGTTTTGTTTTGTTTTTCAAGACTGGGTTTCACTGTATAGCCCTGGCTGTTTTGGAACTTGTTCTATAAATCAGCCACTCAGCCTTCCTAGTGCTGGGATTAAAGGTATATGCCACCACTGCCTGATCCACATTTTATAAATACTTATGGCTTATCCTATGTTTGTGCATGGACACATGTGTACACCATGATGTGGTTGGATATCAAAGGACAACTATGGGTTCTAGGAATCAAACTCAGGTCATCAGGTTGAACCATCTCTCCAAGGGTATGTAGTAGAACTCTGTCTCAAGAAACTAAAACAAAATAAATAATTTACATGCTGAAGTCCCAACCCCCTATTACCTCAGAAGGGACTATACCTGGAGAGGACCTTTCCAGCAATAAAGAGACCCAGCAGTTAAGAACCCTTGCTGCTCTTGCAAAGGACCACATTCAGTTCCCATTACCTACGTATGGTGGCTCACATCTGCCTGTAACTACAGCTCTCTTTTTTTACTTCTTCAGACTCCCATATGCACAAACATCAAGCACATACACATAAATAAAATACATAATTTTAAAAAAGAAATAAAGCTTAAGGACATAATTCTATAAGAATGCTTGATGGGGTCTGTATATAAAGTATCCCCCATGATTCATGTTGAAAACTAAGCCATCAGCTGCAGGATACCAACACTGAAGGATGGTAGAGTTTCTGAGCAAAAGGCTCAGCTCACTAATGGAGCTATAACTGAAAATCCAAATGGGAGGCAGTAAAGCTGGGGTGGTGGGGCCTGATTAAAGGAAGTGGATCTGGGGAGTGTCATGTCCTCCATCTCCTCCACATTCTCTGCTTTTGATCTTTCATTGTAATGTTTCTGCCTTGTCACAGGCCTAAAAGTGATGGAAGCAGCAAATCATAGACTGAAGCTGTGAGTCAAAATAAACCCTTCCTTTAAAACTGCTTCACTCAATATCGTAGCCTTTTGGCTGTCCTGGAACTAGCTCTATAGACCAGACTGGTTTTGAACTCACAGATCCACCTGCCTCTGCCTCCCAAGTGCTGGAATTAAAGATAGTGTACCACTATCTCCTACTGATGCTGTCTTGATATGATGTAGAAGACATACAGAGGTGAGTAAAGACGTTTCGGCACAAAGCACCTGGAGTTTGGATCCCCAAACACATAAATTACATATGTGTAGTTCATCTGGAATTCAAGCCTCTGAAAACAGAGTCAGGAGATCTATCCCCCAGAGCAAGCTGGCTAGTGGTAAGACTAGGCATATTGGCAAGCTCTGGGTATAATTCAGAGACCCTGCTTCACCAAATAAGGTGGGAAACAAATGACAGATGACTCTACACATCAATTTCAGGACTTCCATCTATGCATATACAAGCACATAGATGCCTACCACATACAAATATGCATACATATATGGCAAACCACACGTTTATTTATGTATGTGAGTACACTGTAGCTATCTTCAGACACACCCAGAAGAAGGCATCAGATTCCATTATAGTTGGTTGTGAGCTACCATGTGGTTCCTCAGAATTGAATTCAGGACCTCTGGAAGGGCAGTCAGTGCCCTTAACTTCTGAGCCATCTCTCCAGCCCCACAAACACACATTTTAAAAAAGGATTTAGATATGGGAAAGATGGTGAGTTATGCCTGTAGTAATCTCAACATTTAGGACTTGAAGCAAGAGAACTATCATGAGTAGTGGTGAATCACTGTCTCAAAAGTCCAAAAGCAAACACATACACAAACCTAAGGCTGAGAGGTGAAACAACTTGCTTAAAAGATTATGTAGCTGAATAGGGACAAACACAACTAGAAAGAGGCAGAAATAGGGCAAAAGTCAGCTTATCTAGGGCTAGAGATGGTTCAGCAGTTAAGATCACTTTTTCAGAGGATCCAAGTTTGGTCCTCAGAACCCACCAGGCAGCTCACAATCCTCTATAATTCCAGTTACAGGGGACTGATGCCTCTGGCCTCCTCGCACACCTGTACTCACATGCAAACATCCACATGCAAGCACACACCTCCACATAATTAAAAATAAATCTTTAAAAACACAAGAGTTGCTAGACATGATAAAAGCTTTTAATCTCATCATTCAGGAGCAGATTCCTGTGAGTTCCAGGCTACACAATGACACCCTAGCTCAAAAAGCAAACAAACAGCAACTAACTCAACTGACTACAGTCAGTATTCTCTTCTGTACTAGACTTTTCAGCCTAAAGGTCTGAAAATATATAATTCTCATACATACAACTCATTTTTGTTTTGTTTTTTACCACTTAAAAGTATTGTCTTAATCCAGGCACGTTGGTTCTCACTTGTAATCTAAACTGGAGGTTAACAATCCTCCTTGGTAAGTAGAACACTAGACGAGCCCAAGTTTCACGTGAGACTTGGTCTCAAAGGAAAAAAGCAAAAAAGCAAAGAAGTAAAAAAGCAAAACAAAAAACAAACAAACAAACAAAAAACCAAACCCAAACCAAACCAACAACAAAAGAACAAAAATTCCCCAAACCAAAAAGGTAATGTCATAATGAATCTAAAAACTTTTGAGATGGTCTCATGTAGTCCAGGCTGGCCCAAACTCACTATCTAGGTACAGCTTGCCTGGAGCTCGTATTCCTTTACCGCCATCTCCCAAGCACTGACACTATAGGATGCCACTACATCAGTAAAAACAACTTCTTTTCTAACATCTCTTCCTGTGAAATATGCTAATGATAAGGATATTCTTTGGAGCTGTAATAAATTCACTCACATGTGGTTCATTAAAATCGAAACAAATCTGTACATTTCAGAGCTTTCTTTAGATTTCATCCTTAAAGCAGAAAACACTTTTTGCACTTACATACAGAAGTAGTAGCAGCAATCAATCTTGTATTTGAGACGACACCAAATTCCTAGAGAAAAGTGAATGAGATCAAGTACTCAGTAATCAGAAAAACATTAAAGATATCTGAGATCTATTCCAAACATATTTCCAAGCTCTTCTCATGTTTACAGTCTATTACCTTTTCTTAAGTTTTCATTAATTTGGGCTGGCAATATTGCTCAAGGGTATATTGCTTGCCTGCCAAGAATATACAAGACCCTGTGTTCAATCCTTTGTACAATTAATCAGCCAACTAATCAGTCAATAAACACACAGTGATATTACTCAAAGACCACACAAACGCCAACCTCCTTTCTTTAAGAACAAAAGTTATAATGGAAAATAAGGCTTCTTAGGTAAGTTATCATTTTCCTTTTCAAACTTATATACTACCAGTATAAAATAACTAGAATTTAGCATGTATTTTAAATATACTTTCATTTAATTTCAGATAAACCACTTAAGATTTCCAAACCATTTACTTCCTTTTAAAGTAGAAAAAGCAAGAACTGGTCTCTTATTTAACAAATTAAAACTATTCAAATAACCTTCTATTAAAAATATGTAATCTATAACTTTATCTATATGTGTGTACATATATTTATATTTAAATTTAAACTTCAAAACCTAATAATTAAAGCTAAAACCTCAAAACTGGAGACAGTATGTTAAACATGATTTTGTACACAACTTCTATTCAATTAGACAAAACTGAAAGATTTGGTTAGAGTTAAGAGTTAAAATAAAGAGAGGGTAAATGAAAGCTACCTAGAATTGATACCTGCTGGCAAAGGGAAAATCAGCTTTTCCAATGGAGCGACACTGGTCATATCAACACACTCTAAAACAGCCCCTAGGCCCAAGAGTAGTTGGACAACACAAAAATAACTCCATGGCTTTGTCCTTACTTGATTTTTTTTTTTTTTGCAGGTTTTTTTGTTTCTTACTGGCTTTGTTTTGATATCTGTTTTATGTTTTTGGCTTTAAGTTTTGCTTTGTTTGAGACAAAGAAAATGAATACTAAGTTAGGTGGGTAGGGAAGAGGATCTGGAAGAAGTTGGGGGAGGGGAGAAAGTGTGATCAAAATACATTGTATTAAAAAAAAAACTTTAAGAAGAAAAAGTAATTCAACAGCCACAACTGAAAATATATCTCACAAGACCTCTTTATTAAAAAAGACATTCTACACACATCTGGTGCTAAGGACTGAAACCAGGCCTCATGGGAACTAGGTAAACACTCTATCACTGACTTTTGTAACTAGATTTATTCAAACTTTATCTCAAGAAACCATGGACAGAGTTAACTTAGGTTCCTAGAAAGGGTTTTAGTATTTTTAATATAGTAATTCTGCTTACTTAGGAGATAATAAAGATGCCATGGATGCTTCTAAAATAAAAGTGAACACAAAAGAAATATAACCTTATTGGTTTGTTTGTTTTTGTTTTTTTTTTTTTCGAGACAGGGTTTCTCTGTGTAGCCCTGGCTGTCCTGGAACTCACTCTGTAGACCAGGCTGGCCTTGAACTCAGAAATCCTCCTGCCTCTGCCTCCCAAGTGCTGGGATTAAAGGCGTGCACCACCACCGCCCTGCCCCCTTATTGGTTAAAGTCATATTCAATTTACAAGGATACAATTATTCTAAAGACATTACCTAAGGCCAGAAACAAAAGACTAGGGATTGTGTGGATTAGCTAAGAAAAAAAGCCAATTCTTGGAATCTGCTACTATTTGGGTTTTAGCTGAAAGTTAAACTTTCTGAATAATATTGAAAACAGTAAGTTGAGCAGAAATGTAGTTCCTGGCCCAAGTCCTTCTCTGTCTTCTCTCTTACCTACCCTTTCTGCTCCCACTGTTCATACTTTTCCTTGCAAGAGTCTACAAAGTCCCTCCTTCTCTTTCACTCTCCCCCAATGACTTGTTACCAGAGAAGACAGGTGTAAATAAAAAGCATATGATATGGACGAGGAGCAGAGACATTCTCAGGCCATAGTAGACAAGCTGTGCTACTTAACTTAGCACCAAACAATGTCTTTTTTTTTTTTTTTGGTTGTTGTTTCAAGATGGTCTTACTACATACTCTGGCTGACTTGGAACTCACAATTCACTATGTGGTTCAAGTTGGCTTTGAACACACAGAGATCTATCTGCCTCTGTCTCCCAGATGTTGGGATTAAAGGCATGCACCCCCACACTCAGCCAAACAGTCTTTTAAAGATAGCAAAGCAATTAAGCTATAAGATGAAGATCTAGACTATTAGGACCCATTGACCTGGTATATGAACACTTCTCTCTCTATGCCTTAGTTTCCTCATTTATAAAATGAGGGTTGTAAGTGTTACAGTTCTGAGGGGGAAAGGTTTCCTCTATGAAAGTATTACAGCTCTGAAGGGGAAAGTTCCCTCATGGAAGTGTTACAGCTCTAAGGGGAATGGTTTCCCCAGTGTTGCATCTCTGAAGGAAAGGCATCCTTCTAGTCAGGAGTCAAGGAACACCACAAAGTCACACCTCACAACAAACTTCACACAAGAGATGTATTGGGAAGGACGAGAGGTGTTTGCAACTCTACTTGGGCGAGAAGGAGAAAGGAAAGCAGAAGCAATAGGGAACTGAGGGGTGGGGAGTGGGGTTGCTTTCCAGGGTAGCATGGGATTGATGTGATGTTTGTTGCCTGATCTTGGGGCAAGCTCAGGACTGGCAGGATTCT
This sequence comes from Tokudaia tokunoshimensis, assembly GCA_036184795.1. NCBI lineage: Eukaryota > Metazoa > Chordata > Mammalia > Rodentia > Muridae > Tokudaia > Tokudaia tokunoshimensis. Next base: position 9,508,442 of record BTHU01000005.1, on the reverse strand, counting down.
TCTTCTTGGCCTTGCTTTCTTGCCTGGGCTCAAGTCAAAGTCAGGGTGTTCTTTCCCTGGCTCTGGTCTCAGGGTCAAGTCAGGGTCAGGGTGTTCTTGGCCCTTTTACCCTGCACGGATACTACTGCTATATACTCCAGTTATAGGATTGAATTTGAACTTGTAAAGGGTCTCATTATATCATCTGATACATAGTGACATATTAAAAAAATATTTGCAAGATGTGTATATTAGTTCAGATAAACTACCACATATGATTATCCGTACAAAGGTAATATATAACCAGACACATTAAATCTTTGATGAAGAACAGAAAATTGTTTTATACCTCTACTTTGGATGCCAGAAACACACATGTAGGAGCCATTAATACAGGATCTATACTTTTCAGAGAATATCTAAAATACAATTAGACAAGAGTTAAATGATGACTCTTTAGAAAACACACTGGGGGCGGGGGTGGGGAATCATAATTCTATAGTAAACAAGTGATTTACTTATATATTGTACATAGAAATTAGAAGAGAATTTCAACCAGGCATTAAAAAATAAATAAATAAAACAACCATACCTAGCATAGAATCTCTTGAAATAGACTGTAGCAGTAGCAATAACTTGTTGTCTTAATTTAAGATGTTCACCTAATGCTTGGATAACTAAAAAAGAATATAGTTTAAATGTATCATCATTATAATAACACTAATAACATTAGCATTTATCAGTGATTTCCACATGTTGCAATCATGATCATTCACACCTAGGCACACTCTGACATCCTCTGAACCTCAGTAGTCTAAGACTTGCAAATGCAGCAATATTCATAAACAAGAAAAGAAACTGCCTACAATTTATCCTTGCAATAAGCAGGTTGAGTATCAAATATTCTTTCTTTACTACATACTTTAATGATTTTCACAGTATCTATAAAAAGTTTTAAGAATTAAGATAGATATTGTTATTTACCAAGAAATTCATAGTTAATCTTTGATATAAGAAAATGGTAGGTTTGCAGAGAGTAACAGAGCAAAGACCAGGTGACAGGATGGGAGAGACGGCTCAGGAGTTGAGAGCACTACCTACTCTTGCATAAGACCTGGGTTCCATTCCTAATACCCACATGGTAGCTCATAAGCATCTGTAACTCCAGTCTCAGGGGATCCAAACCTCCTCAGCATCAGGCACAGCATATAATGCACAGATACAGGCAAAATACTCATACACATAAAAGAAATAAATAAAATTAAACAACACAAACAAACAAAACATGAGACAACAAGGCTATCCACAGTAAAGGTCTTGTGACTAAATCTCCTTCTTGCTAATGCAAAGGGATAAGGTAAAATTACAAATACAGGATGCTAATTTAAAGAATCATTTATTTTTAAAGTATTTTGCTTTAGCCGACCTTAAAATTGAGCCTCACTAGAAATGCCTGAGATTAGTCAGCACTATGCTTATGATACATAAGGTTCAAAAAGAGTTACCTAGAACACTGAAATGATAAATGCATAAATAAAAGCATTAGCTATAGACTATAACAATTCATTGAAATTACCACACAAAATAGTGACCAGCTATACTATACTACTTCAACCAATATAAAAGTTTACCATTTGTAAAAAATATTTGTAATTTCCAATACTCCTCTTCTGAAAGAAATTTTAGGTCCTTCTGGCGCTCTTTCAACAGATCTTGTTTATCCAAAATCCACTGCAAACTAGAAAAAGTAAAGATGTTAAAATGTGGTATAGAAAGCCAACAAGCAGAAATGGGGGAAGGAGTTGCATGAGGTACTGGGACGAGAAAGGGCTGATTTAGGATGTAAAGTGAATAAATAAATTAATAGAAAAAAAGTCAACAAGCAAAATCATCTAAAACACTAAGATTTAATAAGCTGATCATATTCTAAGAGGTACATCTCTTTCTCTTTTTCTTGGTTTTTGTTTATTTGTTTGTTTCTCTGTTTAGCCCTGGCTATCCTGGAACTCCTTTATAGATCAGACTAGCCTCAATTTCATAGAGGTCGGCCCCTCCCCACACTACCAAGTTTTGGGATTAAAGACATGCAGCACTGCACCCAGCTTCTTTTTCTGGAGTTATATCCTTAGTGTCTGGTTGGGAATACAGCTGAGGTAGAGAGAGCACCAGTCTACCTCTGAAACTTCAGCATTAATTCTTCAGAACAGGTCTCTAAAATACTGAGTAAATTATGTTCAACAATGAAATACTTGAGTTCTTCAATACACGCTCACCTATTTCAGCCCTGGAGCAAAATTTACATTTTTCTAATTTAATCTCTTTTTCAGTGTTTTCACCATCACCCCCAAGTTTCTCAGTCTTGTTGGCCCAATGGAATCCCTTTGGTTTTTGATGCCATTTGTGACAGCTTTGGTGACTATCTTCTAATAAATCTGGGTCAATTAGCTTAACTCCCATTCAATCTGGTCAATAAACAAGGATGCTGTGGATGCCATTGTAAACTCTCAGGTAAGTTATTCATCAGATTTCTGTACATTTTCAGCATCCCACTGGCAGCCTCAGCAAGATCGTTTGATGAAAAAAACAGGAGAACCTGAGGGTAAAGAATCTCTTGATGGTTTCAAAGATTCTCGACCTCCTTCTCAATTTCCTTCATAGTGTCATGTGTACAAAGCACCAGTACTCAGATTTTCAGACCCTCTAGAGTAAAGCCCATCCTCAAGGATAGACCCTTCCTATATCCAAAGACTTACTACTGTCTGTCTTAGTATTACATCATGGAGACACACAATCAAGGTATTATCTTAGTACCAGGATTAAGTACAGGCCCAGGCTTGATCCCACCTCTTTGGGTCATCCCCTTTTGTATTACAACTTTTTTAACTGAAATATCTTAGTGAGTGAAAACAATGTAAAATAATGTCCCAGAGTGATGCTTCACTAGCGTTTCATCTTCCCAGAAACACTTGTAGCAAGGGAAGAAGACATGCTTTCCAGAGATAGATTTCCAAATCCAGTTTTCTTTCTTTCTTTTTCCTCCTCCTCTCCCCCCCCCCCCTTCTTTGTTCTCAGGCAAGGAGGAAAAAGAGCCAACCCAATTCATAGAATTAAAATTTTGTTAATTCTCTTTTCACTAAAATTTAATTAAACTAAATGTCTTTATCTAGTCCTGTTCAGTTTTTTAAGTATTTAATGGAGAGCCTGCTCAATGCTTAGCCCAATCATACAACTTCCTGCATGTTTAACCGTATTTAGAGACAAATGTCTTTTTTTTAATTAAATATTTACTTATTTATTATATGTAAGTACACTGTAGCTGTCTTCAAACACTCCAGAAGAGGGAGTCAGATCTCGTTACAGATGGTTGTGAGCCACCACGTGGATGCTGGGATTTGAACTCAGGACCTTCGGAAGAGCAGTCGGTGGTCTTAACCACTGAGCCATCTCTCCAGCTCTGAGACAAATGTCTTTAACATTACTTTAGCCCTTCCATGGTCACTGAAAGACCCTAAAATTTAGTCATTTAAGTGGTTAAAGGAAGAGGACAAAAATCTGGAACATACACACCTTTAAGGCAAAATACAAGACACTGGCTAGGGAATGAAAATGAATATATTTTGAGAGCCCCTGTGCTCTCAAAATCTAGGAGCCCACAAGTCAATATAGGAGCCGGCAATTGATGGCTCTTGCCTTTAATTCCAGCACTTAGAAGCAGAGACAGAGGCAGACAGATTTCAGTAAATTCGAGGCCAGCCTGGTTTATAGCGTTAGTTCTAGGACAGCCAACGCTAACCATGAGAAACCCTGCTTCGGGGATGGGATGGGTGTGTGTGTGGGGGGGGGGGGATGTGTGAGGGGTGTCAATCCAGGCATAAAGCTGACCCAGGATGAAGCAGGTAGAAACAAGCACGACTCTGAGTAAATATTAAACCTACGGTAAGGCGAATGACAAGAGATTATAATATCACTGCTATGAAAAACAAACAAACAAAAAAACCTAGCAAAAGCAAACCATGTCCGTCCAAAACAGGAAACCTCACAGAGCTACAATGGGTCACTTTCCCTTGCCTGTGCCCACATCATCCCACCAACCAAACCCCAAATTTGAAATGAAAGCGCCTCAGTGTCCCTTCCAGGAGACCGGACCCCTTACCCATCCTTCGAGTTTACCTCCCCTCAGCTCCCGAAATCCCTCTGGGCGAGGAGGGGAGACCCGCCAACGAGTGCATTAACGCTTCGGACCCCTAGCTTCTCAGGGAGGGCTCACCCCAGAGGCCAGGATGGAAGCCCCGAGGGAATGGTAGGCCCAGTCCTCCCGTGCCCCAGACCCGGTACCACGCAGGAAAATGGAAGCTCACTTACTAGTGGGAGCTCTGCCAGAAGTTCCCTGCCATGGAATGCTGCTTGCCCTGATACAAAAGCACCAGCCGGCGAAGCGGCCCGCGGAGCGACCATAGACACAGTCCAGGCGACTGTGCTCCTCAACCAGACTGGCTGGACAGAACTCCACAGCAAACCGCAGCCAGAGGAAGAGAACAGCACCCTCGTCGCCTTGACACCGGTCGACAACACTGAGCGGCGTTCACCGGTTCCGGCCGACAAAAGTTCCGGCCCGCCCTAGCTGCGGAGGAAGCTAGCAAACACCAGTCTGCCAATGGGCGTGTTGAGGCGGGTCCCCGGAAGTAGAGTAAACACAGGCGGAGGCTCCTGTTGGTGAGAAGCTCTCCCGGAGGTTTCCTGCGAGATACTCTCCAGAGCATCTTCAGTCTGGTTTTCTGGTCTAGTGCTGTTTTCTTTTGGGTCCGTTTAGGGATCTTGCTAATCCACCTTGTAGGTCTTCAAAAATAGCACACTGGCGTTGAAAGAAAGCATGGCATTATATGACTGCTCTTTTCCTAGTGCTGAAAGGAGAAATAAATGAAAGTAACTTTGGCCTTAAGATCTAAGTGCTCTTAGTAAAGCTCCTGTCGGCATTAAGCCTAACGAGTTAGTGGATTTTAGTATGGCAAGTGTAGACTTTTTAGAGTAGCAATCAATCTTTTTATGTCAGATCCAGCTACTTGTATGCTTAAAAACATGATCATATGAATGTACATCTAGCTGCACTGACGCTCCAAATGGATATGCCGCAGAAATGCAATTATTTAATTTTACAAAATGAAATAATGTTAAATGTTTCTGTTATCATTGCAACATTGCAATTTTTTTAGCACTGTACTTCGGTGGCTGAGACCGGAACACGAGGCGTTTCAGGCCAGTCCTTGCTTTCATGCTGAGACGCCATCTAGGGGATGAGGGGGAAGGGGTAAAAGGATGTAGCTCAATCCGTAAAGTGCTTGCTAGTGCCCCAGAAGCTCTGGGTGATACTCAGCGCTATATACATACACTTGCAAGGGAAGAGTACTCACATTCTCAGCCACATTGTTTTGGGCCAGCCTAGGACAAGTGAGAATCTATCTAAATCTTTTAAGTTTCAATTTAAATTAAAAACGTCTCTAACTGATTGGACACACCTGAAAATTACTCAAGAATTCTGAGGCAGACAACACAAATGTTTTTTCCTTTGTGAGTGGAGTCTAATTGAGATGTGGAAGGGAGTGAAAACTATTACTGTAAGTGAAACTAGCATGCCAGCTATACAAAAGATGTTTTTAAATTCCACCCACTTAGGCACACATACCATTTACCTGTGAAATACATTTATTCTTGAATTTGGATGAGCTAGACTAGGCCTCATTGTTATAATATCTCCCAACTCTCACACCAAATTCTCCCAACTTAGCTTGAAAATTCGTCTCATTCTCATGGTGTTCCCCTAAAGCTGGCTAGTTCTTCCTGGCTGCCCTCTAGATCTTCAGACAACTAAAGGGTTTCTATCTCCCAACTGTTCATTTCAGGGTTCCTTGATTCCAAGATCAACATCTTTCTGGATAGAACATACAGGACTCAAACTAGCTCTTTATTAACTAGTATTAAGACTCCTGAAATAGAAACAACACAATCAATTTTCATGACCTACTGACCAGAATACCCCCAATGACTCCATCTTCATTGCCAAGGTACCTGAAAAATGTTGAGGAGCATGTAATACATGTGTGAACATTACCGTCTGCTTCCCTGTAGATCATATTTTTCAAAACGTGTTTTAAAGACACAATCATCACCCAAGCCATGGGCTGCATCATAGAAATTCAGAATTTCTTTAATTCTCTCTGCTCTTTTCCTTTTGTTTTGTCAGTCTTGCATAAAGATTCTGTAACAAAGTGCTATTACCTGTGTTTTATGTGCTTCTATGACACTTTCTTTCTTTCTTTCTTTCTTTCTACAGTTTTAAACAAGATCTCACTCTGTAACTTTGACTGTCCTCAAACTCACAAAGATCTGCCTGCCTTTTTCTCATGAGTGCTGGGATTAAAAGTGTGAGCCACTACACCCAGCTCCTATAACCCTTTAAAAATGGGGCAGTGTTAGCATGCATATTTAATCCCAGCATGCAGGAGGCAGAGGCAGGCAGATCTCTTGAGTTTGAGGCCAGCCTGGTTTACAGAATGAGTTCAAAAATAGCCAAAGCTACATGGAGAAACTCTGTCTTTGGGGAGGGAGTTGCAGTATCCTGGGGCTGGCCTGGAGCTCACTGTGAACGCAAGTGTTCTGATTTACTTCTCTGTTACTGTGATAAAACACTGACAAATGCAACTTGGGGAAGTAAAGGGTTTGCCTCACCTTACTGCTCCATCATTGAGGGAGGTTATGGTGGGAATCAGAGACCATGGAGAAGAGCTTCTTAATTCACGCTGGCTTACTAGCTTCCTTTCTTATGTTTTCACAGGCTCACCTATTCAGGGATGGCACTGCCCAGAGTGGGCTGAGCCATCCCTATATCAATTAGCAATCAAGAAAATGCCTCACAGTCATGCCCACAGGCCAGTCTGATGGAGGTAATTACTCAACTGAGAGTCCTCTTTGAAAGGAAATCTAGGTTTGTGTTAAGTTGACAGCTATGATAGCATTAATGATGCTACCCTTCTGATCCTCCCGCCTGCACTTACTAAATGCTGAGATTGCAGGTGTGTACTGCCGTGCTGGGCCTCTTCTATGTACTCCTATTGATTTACATATTATACAAGTCTGTCATTATCCTAGTGCCTAACATCTGCTTTATGTCTGTGCCTATATGCTTTCCCACAAACCAGTTTCTTCATTTTTGTAACATGTAATAGGCACAGCAATACTGATATTTGTGGGGCTTGGGAATCTTTTTAAGGTGTTTGTGTGTCAAAAAAGAGGTCATTAGATCCCCTGGAGCTGGAGTTAGAGACAGTTGTGAGCTTCTCAAGCTGGTAATGAGATGGTAATCACACTCAGGTCTTCTGGAAGATCAGCAAGTGCTCTTAACCACCGAGGCATGTCTTTAGCCCATGTACTGATATTCCTATCTAACTCTCACATAATTGGTGTATATGTGTGTGTGTGTGTGTGTGTGTGTGTGTGTGTGCTTTAATATAATAACATGGATACAAAATCGGGTTGAAACGTGAATGCAAAAACAAACTGTAACACATTATTAGAGCTATTATATCACACCATCCAGGTGTCTTTCTTTTGTGAACACTTTTACACAGCTTACCAAAAACCACATAGAATTTTTTTTTGCTTATATTCTGATTTCTGCTTCCAGTTCACAACATGAAAAAAGCAGCACTTTCTATTGCTCACAGAGGGGCTGTGTAAGTTAAGGGCCTAAAGCTGAGAACTCCTGAGCTATGCAGGAAATTAACTTTGAGTGTTCTCTCCTCCTCCTTTCTCTCTTATAGTTTCAAGCTGACCTCAAACTCACAGAGAGCCTGTCTTTGCCCTCCGGGAGTACTGGAGTTAAAGGCATGTGCCACCCCCTGCCTAGGTCATTCTCTCCATTTAATTGCCTTGTCTAATTTCAGAGGATTTATTTCATTTATTTTATTTTAGTGACCAGTATTTTTTGCTTTGTTTTTGTTCTCCAAGACAGGGTTTCTCTGTGTATCCCTGGTTGTTCTGGAACCCACTCTGTAGACCAGGCAGGCTGTCCTCAAACTCTGAGATCCAACTGCCTCTGCCACCATCACCCAACAATGGCACACTAGGATTGCCCACATAAACACGGGAAAGGAGGTTAATTAACTGGAACATGGACAACGTATCCATTGGTATACAACTGAGGGAAATGTCTTTGTCTTTCTCTGTCCAGAAAAACTAACTACTAATAACTCCACAGGAAGGGTGGACCATCATGAGCCCCTTACCTCCCCATGATGGAGCAATCCGTCCCTGGAAGTTCTGTGGAATGGGCATGCCATGTCCAGAAGACTATGTTTCATGTTCCCCATCATCCAGTTTTTACATTCTTTGGACTCTTCTGCAGTGTTTCTTGAACTTTGGAAGTATTAGGTCTCAAACTCAGGACAAAGGGTAACTGAGGTGCCTACTTATCAAAGCACTTCTGGTCTTCAGTCTTCCTCAGCCCCTACCTGTTACAGTATCAGTTATAGGGTCATCCTGGCTGGTGTGCCCTGCCTCCTGTACTAAACTCTCCAGCCCAGAGACTGGACTGCGATTCCCTCCCCCTAGCCTCTGATCACCATGCAACTCAGACAGTTTTTAGCTACGGTTGTCTCTTGGTTCCCACTGACCTGGCCTCTTGGCTTCTGGCTCTTCCCTCTCCTCTCCCACATGGATCCGTTCAGCCTGCCAGCCATGTTCATTCTGGATTTTTCCAGATGCCTCTACCCACGCTCTCTTTCATAGCTACAATAAACCTTCCCTCGGCCATAGTGAGGAGTGTCATGTCCTCATCTCGTTCTCTCATTGAGGAGGGGGTACCATGGATGTCATATTTAAGGCTGAGTACTCAACAACAACTTTTTTTCCCACTTTGACCAATTAAATATGTCTCTGTAGTAACCTCTGTCTACTGCAAAATGGCCAATGCTGAGAGTGGCGCCGATCTATCAGTATGAACATAACTATTTAGAAGGTGGTTTGATGGGGACAACATGACCAGTTAAGTTAATTGCACTTAAGGACACCTATGTTGTAACAGAGTGATTTACAAAAGCCTTTTAAATGCCTAGATAGAGAAGAGAAAGAAAGAAAAAAACCAAAGCATATAGATGTTAAGTTTCAAAACTTGGACAAATGGCCAAGATGCCTGTTTAACAGGCTTTCTCAGCGTCCCTTAGTTCCTACATATTACGGGATTTGGCTGGCATACTCCACCCTCTGCCCTAAACTCTCAAGCCCAGGGGCTGGGCTGCCTTTCCCCCACAGGAACTTTCCTATAAAATCCAGATATTCCCACCTCTTTTGTGCCTTTGGCTTCCTGGCTGCTGCACCCAATTCCCCTGTACCCTCTCCCTTCCCATTCTTCCTCTTTTCATATGACTCAGGATCAGGACCACTCTGAACTCTCCACGATGTGTCTGCCTCTGGCTATGCTCTCCTTTTTATCTACAATAAACTTTCTCCTCCACCATACTTAGGGGCAGTCATGTCCTTTCCTTTCCTTTTTCTTCTTTTTTTTCATCCAGTAGGTTTGCTTATTTGGGCCATATTTTAAATCTTTGTAATTTTAGGAATGTTGATTTCAGTTCTCCTGAGACACATAACTGAAACTTAACTAAATAGGCCAATACTGTCTTTTTTTTTTTTTTGAGACAGGGTTTCTCTGTATAGCCCTGGCTGTCCTGGAACTCGCTCTGTAGACCAGGCTGGCCTCGAACTCAGAAATCCGCCTGCCTCTGCCTCCCAAGTGCTAGGATTAAAGGCGTGCGCCACCACCGCCCGGCTCAATACTGTCTTTTAATTTGTGTTTTCTGTCAGATTTTTTTGTTGCTGTTTGTTTTATTTTGTTTTGGACAAAGTTTCATGTAACCCAGTTTGGCTTTGAACAAGCTGTATAGACAAGAATGTCTTTGAACCGCCGATCCTTCTGCTTTGAGTGGGATCTAGCAGGCCCAAGCGTGGCAAACACTGCAGATAGGTCTTTCTTTCCCTTTGCTCTCCTCCTGCCCTTTTTCTCCATTGCTAAAGACCATCAGATTACATCCCTAAAGCTATCTCCCAAAGCCTGTTCACTTATTTGGCCACCAACTCATTCCTGAGACAAAACACTCAAAATTCTAACGATCAAAGTTCTTGATTTGGCTAATATGTCCAATCAAGATTTATCAGCTCATCCCTCATTTTTCTCCCCTTTAAAAACACACTCTTGTAAAAACTGCTTGCTTGGGTTTTTTTTTCTGTTGCTACTGACTGCTGTCTTTCTTCCTCTTTTTGCTTCCCCCCTTCTTTGCCCTTCTGGGGTAATACATCTCTTTGTGCTGAGATACTGGTGCCCAGATGTGTCCTGTACTGACTTCCGGGAGCTGTCTCCCTTTATGGCTTCCATCTCTCCAAGTACTGGAGTTACAGGCATGCCCCCTGACACCTAGTTTTATACCAAGCTGAGGACCAAACCCAGGGCCTTATCCATGCTAGACAAGCAAATGACTAAGCTACATCCTCAGCCCTCTAGTGATTTCTTTTTTAAGATTGGTGGGTGGGGCCTAGTGACTCAAGCTTTCAATACCCAGCTCTCAGAGGCCAGCAGATCTGAGTCAGTTGGAGTCCAGCCTGGTTTATATAGTGAGTTTAAGTCCATCCAGGGCTATACAGAGAGACTCTGTCTTTAAAAAAAAGGGATGTGTATGGGAGTGATGGGCTAGATAAATTCTCAATTTGATTATGCCATTGTAACATGAAGCACTCATCTTTTTCTTCTTACAGTGCTTTCTCCAGCAGAACAAACACTATTTCTTGATAACTACAGCCTAAGACACAAGTGGCTTTGTGCTGGTTAGTTTTTGTTTATACAAGCAAGTTTCATTTGGAAAGAGGGAACTTCAGTTGAGAAAATGCCTCCATGAGAGCCACTTGTGGGTAAGCTTCTGGGGCATTTTCTTGATTAATGACTGATGTAAGAGGGCACAACTCACTGTGGGTGGCATCACTGCTGGGCAAGTGGCCCTATCCATTGCTGTGATAAAGCACTGTGAACTTAAGCAACTTGGGTGAGAGGTTTATTTGGCTTATACTTCCATATTGTAGTTCATCATCAAAGAAAGTCAAGCCAGGAGCTCAAAGCAGGAAGCTGAGTGAGGAACTGAGGCAGAAAGCAGAACACTTCTTTTTTTTTTTTTATTTTTTTAATTTACATTCCAAATCACTTCCCCTTTCCCGTTTCCTCCCTCCCCGAAAGTCCCATAAGCCCTCTTCCCTCCCTCTTTTCTCCATTCAACCCCCTCTCGTTACTCTGTCCTGGCGTTCCCCTACATCCAGTCTTTCCAGGACCAGGGGTCTCTCCTTCCATCTTTTTAGAAATCTATTGATATGCGAATTGTGTCTAGGGTATTCCGAGATTCTGGGTCAATATCCCCTTATCAGTGACTGCATACCATGTGTGTTCTTTTGTGATTGGGTTACCTCACTAAGGATGATATTTTCAAGTTCTGACCATTTGCCTAGGAATTTCGTGAATTCATTGTTTTTAATTGCAGAGTAGTATTCCATTGTGTAGATATACCACATCTTCTGAATCCATTCCTCCGTTGAGGGACATCTGGGTTCTTTCCAGCTTCTGGCTATTATAAATAAGGCTGCTATGAACATAGTGGAGCATGTGTCCTTATTGCATGCAGGTAAAGTCTCTGGGTATATGCCCAGGAGTGGTATAGCCGGATCCTCCGGGAGTGTCATGCCCAGTTTTCTGAGGAACCGCCAGACTGCTTTCCAGAGTGGTTGTACCAGCCTGCAATTCCACCAGCAGTGGAGGAGTGTTCCTCTTTCTCCACATCCTCGCCAACAACTGCTGTCTCCTGTGTTTTTGATCTTAGCCATCCTGACTGGTGTGAGATGGAATCTCAGGGTTGTTTTGATTTGCATTTCCCTAATGACTAAGGATGATGAACATCTCTTTAGGTGCTTCTCAGCCATTAGATATTCTTCAGGTGAGAACTCTTTGTGTAGCTCTGTACCCCATTTTTTAATAGGGTTACTTGCCTCTCTGGAGTTTAACTTCTTGAGTTCTTTGTATAAGCAGAACACTTCTTACTGTCTTGCTCCTCACAACTTGCTCAGTTTGCTTTCTGATATGCCCCAGGATCACCTGTCCAGGGATGTCACTATCTAATGTGGCCTGGGTCTTTCCACATCAAGCATCAATAAATAAAGTGTCCCCGCAGACTTTCCTGCAGATGTCTGATGGAGACATTTGCTCAGTTGAGGTTCCCTCTTTCCAAAGGTCCCTAGTTTGTGTCAAGTTGACAAAAAACTAACCAGGACAGTGATTAAATTTTTCTAGACACATTATTTTAGGTGAGGTGTGCAACTTTGTACTCTTGCCCGCTCAGATACTATTATTGGATTATATTATAATTTAATTAAATTAGTTGTAAATAAATATCTCCTTCCTTATACATAATCATTAATTCATTTTTCTTTATTTTAAATTTTGGATTGCTGTGTTTGTTGGCAATAACTAAACCTCAAAATTATTTTAAAGTGTGGTAGTTAAGAATTCAGTTTTAGCTCTTCCTCTGTTGCCACCTGCCCCGTTCATTCTGCTGTGGTAGACACCTGCCAGTTCTGTCACAGAGAAAACCACCATCTCCTGATACTTTCTAGAGAACCAGCAGCACACAGGGCATTCCACTCTTGCCAGGTCTGCCACCGGGAAGACCCCACCTCCTGATACTTCCTGGAGAACAGCCGTATGCAGGGCATTTGAGAGAACAGGAACCCAGGAGTACAAGATGCACAGGCTTGCATGACAGAGAAGCCACAGCCAGAGACAGCAAGACCAGCTAACACCAGAGATAACTAGATGACCAAAGGCAAATGCAAGATCATTACCAACAGAAACCAAGGCAACATGGCACCATCAGAACCCAGTTCTCTCACAAGAGCAAATCCTGGATACCCCATCACATCGGAAAAGCAAGAGCTGCATTTAAAATCACATATCTTGATGCTGATAGAGGACTTCAAGAAGGATATAAATAACTCCCTTAAAGAAATACAGGAGAGCATGGGTCAACAGGTAGAAACCCTTAAAGAGGCAACACAAAAATCCCATAGGGAATTATGGGAGAACATGGGTCAACAGGAAAAAGCCCTTAAAGAGTAAACACAAAAATCCCTTAAAGAAACACAGGAGAACATGGGTCAACAAGTAGAAGCACTTAAAGAAGAAACACAAAAATACCTTAAAGAATTACAGGAAAACACAAACAAACAAGTGAAGGAACTGAACAAAACTATCCAGAATCTAAAAATGGAAGTAGAAACAATAAATCATAAAGTGAGACATCTCTGGAGATAGAGAACCTTGGAAAGAATTCAGGAGTCATAGATGCAAACATTAACAACAAAATACAAGAGAGAGAAGAAAGAATCTTAGATGCTGAAGATTACATAGAAAACTGACTCAACAGTCAAAGAAAAATGCAAAATGCAAAAAGCTTGTAACCCAAAACATCCAGGAAATCCAGGACACACTGAGAAGACCAAACCTAAGGATTATAGGTGTAGAAGAGAGTGAGGATTTACATGTTAAAGGGCCAATAAATATCTTCAACAAAATTATAGAAGAAAACTTCCCTAACCTAAAGAAAGAGATGCCCATAAACATACAAGAAGACTACAGAACTCCAAACAGACTGGACCAGAACAGAAATTCCTCTCATCCCATAATAATCAAAACACCAAACTCTCTAAACAAAGAAAGAATATTAAAAGGAGTAAGGGGAAAAGGTCAAGTAACATATAGAGGAAGACCTACCAGAATTACACCAGACTTCTCACCAAAGACCATGAAAGCAAGAAGATCCTGGGCAGATCTCACACAGACCCTAAGAGAACACAAATGACAGCCCAGACTACTATACCCAGCAAAACTCTCAATTACCATAGACAGAGAAAACAAGACATTCTATGACAAAAGCAAATTTACACAATATCTTTCCACAAATCCAACTCTACAAAGGATAATGGGTGGAAAATACTAACACAAGGTGGGAACCATACCCTAGAAAAAGCAATAAAAAAAAGTAATCTTCTTTCAACAAACCCAAAAGAAGATAGCCACACAAACAGAATTTCACTTTTAACAAAGAAGATAACAGTAAGCAACAATCACTTTTCCTTAATACCTCTTAACATCAATGGTCTCAATTCCCCAATAAAAAGACATAGACTAACAGACTGGATACATAAACAGGACCCAACATTTTGCTGCATACAAGAAACCCACTTCAGTGACAAAGGCAGTCATTACTTCAGAGTCAAAGGTTGGAAAACAATTTTCTAAGCAAATGGTACCAAGAAACAAGCTGGAGTGGCCATTCTTATATTGGATAAAATTGACCTTCAACCAAAAGCTGTCAAAAAAGATAAGGAGGAACACTTCATACTGGTCAAAGGAAAAGTCTACCAAGATGAACTCTCAATTCTGAACATCTATGCTCTGAATGCAAGGGCAACCACATTCATAAAAGAAATTTTACTAAAACTCAAAGCACACATTGTACCCCACACAATAATAGTGGGAAACTTCAACACCCCACTCTCAACAATGGACAAATCATGGAAACAGAAACTAAACAGAGACACAGTGAAACTAGTAAGTTATGGACCAAATGTATCAGATATTTATAGAACATCCCATACTAAAGCAAAAGAATATACCTTCTTCTCAGCGCCTCATGGTACCTTCTCCAAAATTGACCATATAATTGGTCACAAATAGACCTCAACAGATACAGAAATATTAAAATTATTCCATGCTCCTTGTCAGATCACCACGATCTAATGTTGGTCTTAAGTTCAAACAAAAGAAATGGAAAACACACATACACATGGACTTTGAACACTGCTCTTCTCAATGATAGCTTGGTCAAGAAAGAAATAAAGAAAGAAATTAAAGACTTTTTAGAATTTAATGAAAATGAAGACACATCATACCAAAACTTATGGGAGACAATGAAAGCAGTGCTAAGAGGAAAACTGATAGCTCTAAGTGCCCCAAAAAAGAAAAAGGAGAGAGCCTACACTAGCAGCTTGACAGTGCACCTGAAAGCTCTAGAACAAAAAGAAGCAAATACACTGAAGAGGAGTAGACGGCAGAAAATGCTTAACTCAGGGCCAAAATCAACCAAATAGAAACAAAAAGAACCATACAAAGAATCAACAAAACCAGGAGCTGGTTCTTTGAGAAAATCAACAAGATAGATAAACCCTTAGCCAGACTAACCAGAGGGCACAGAGGCACTACCCAAATTAATAAAATCAGAAATGAAAAGGGAGACATAACAACAGAAACTGGAAAGTCAAAAAACCATCAGATCCTATTACAAGAGCTTATACTCAGCAAAATTTGAAAATCTGGACGAAATGGACAACTTTCTAGATACATACCAGGTGCCAACGTTAAAACAGGATCATATAAACCATCTAAATAGTCCCATAAGTCCTGAGGAAATAGAAGCAGTTGTTAATAGTCTCCCATCAAAAAAATGCCCAGGACTAAATGGGTTTAGTGGGGAATTCTATCAGATCTTCAAGAAGAGCTAATACCTATGATATTCTTCAAACTATTCCATGAAATAGAAACTCAAAGAACACTACCCATCTCATTCTATAAGCCACAATAATGAATATACCTAAACCAAACAAAGACCAAACAAGGAAAGAGAACTTCAGACCAATTTCCCTTATGAATATTGATGCAAAAATACTCAACAAAATTCTGGCCAACTGAATCCAAGAATGCATCAAAACGATAATTCACCACGATCAAGTAGGCTTCATCCCAGGGATGCAGGGATGGTTCAATATAATCCACTACATAACCAAATTACATAAACAAACTTAAGGGGAAAACCCACATGGTCATTTCATTAGATGCTGAAAAGGCTTTTGACAAAATCCAGCATCCCTTCATGATAAAAGTATTGGAGAGAATGGTAATCCAAGGTCCATACCTAAACATAGTGAAAGCAATATACTGCAAACCAGTAGCCAATATCAAACTAAATGGAGGGAAACTTGAAGCAATCCCACTAAAATTGGGGACCAGACAAGGCTGCCCACTCTCTCCCTATCTATTCAATATAGTAGTTGAAGTCCTAGCCAGAGCAATCAGACAACAAAAGGAGGTCAAAGGGTTACAAATTGAAAAGGAAGAAGTCAAAATATCACTATTTACAGATGATATGATCGTATACTTAAGTGTCAACAAAAACTCTACCAGAGAACTTTTAAAGCTGATAAACAACTTCAGCAAAGTCAATGGATATAAAATTAACTCAAACAAATCAGTAGCCTTAATCTACTCAAAGAATAAGTAAGCTGAGAAAGAAATTAGGGAAATGACACCCTTCACAATAGTCACAAATAATATTACATATCTTGGTGTGACTCTAACCAAGCAAGTGAAAGATCTGTATGACAAGAACTTCAAGCCTCTGAAGAAAAAAGTTGAAGAAGATCTCAGAAGATGGAACGATCTCCCATGCTCATGGATTGGCAGTATTAATACAGTAAAAATGGCCATCTTGCCGGAAGCAATCTACATATTCAATGCAATTCCCATCAAAATTACAAATCAATTCTTCATAGATAAAGAGCAATTCCCAAATTCATCTGGAATAACAAAAAACCCAGGATAGCAAAAACTATTCTCCACAACACAAAATCTCCTGGGGGAATCACCATCCCTGATCTCAAGCACTACTACAGAGTAATAGTGATAAAAACTATTTAGTATTGGTATGGAGACATGCGGGAAGATCAATAGAATAGAATTGATGCAGAAAAGAACCCACACACCTACTGTCAAATATCAATATTTCAAAAGAAGCTAAAAACCTCCAGTGGAAAAAAGCATTTTTTAATAAATGGTGCTGGATCAACTGTAGGTCAGCATGCTGAAAAAAATGCAAATTGACCCATTCTTATCTCCTTATATAAAGCTCAAGTCCAAGTGGATCAAGGACCTACACATAAAACCAGACACACTGAAGCTTATAGAGGAGAAAGTGAAGAAGAACCTTGAACACATGGGCACAGGGGAAAAATTCCTGAATAGAACACCAATGGCTTATGCCCTAAGAACAAGAATCGACAAATGGGACCTCATAAAACTGCAAAGCTTCTGTAAGGCAAAGGACACTGTCAATAGGACAAAATGGCAACCAACAGATTGGGAAAAGATCTTTACCAATCCTACATCTGATAGAGGGCTAATATCCAATGTATACAAAGAACTCAAGAAGTTAGACTCCAGAGAGTCAAATAGCCCTATTAACAGACTCTGGAAATAAGTCTGACAGTTCCTCAGAAAACTGGGCATGATACTACCAGAGGACCCAGTTATACCACTCCTGAGCATATACCCAGAGGATTCCCCAGCATGTAATAAGGACACATGCTCCACTATGTTCATAGCAGCCCTATTTATAATAGCCAGATGTCCCTCAATAGAGGGATGGATACAGAAAATGTGGTATATTTACACTATGGAATACTACTCAGCTATTAAAAACAATGAATTCATGAAATTCTTAGGCAAATAGGTGGAACTGGAAGATATCATCCTAAGTGAGGTAACCCAATCACAAAAGAACACACATGGTATGCACTCACTGATAAGTGGATATTAGCCCAGAAGCTCAGAATACCCAAGACACAATTCACATATCAAATGATGCCCAAGAAGAAGGAAGGAGAGGCCCTTGGTCCTGGAAAGGCTCGATGCAGCAGTGTAGGGGAATACCAGGACAGGGAAGTGGGAGGGGGTTGATCAGTGAACAGGGGGAGGGAAGAGGGCTTATGGCACTTTCTGGGGGGACCAGGAAAGGGGAAATAATTTGAAATGTAAATAAAGAATATTTCTAATAAAAAATATGGGTTACAAAGCTAAACAGGGAATTCTCAACCAAGGAAACTCAAATGGCTCTGAAGCACCTAAAGAAATGTTCAGCATCCTTAGTTATCAGGGAAATGCAAATTAAAACAACACTGAGATATCATCTCACACCAGTCAGAATGGCTAAGATGAAAAACTCAGGGGACAGTAGATTCTGGAGAGGATGTGGGGAAAGAGGAACACTTCTCCATTGTTGGTGGGATTCCAAGCTGGTAAAACCACTCTGGAAATCAGTTTGTTGGTTCCTCAGAAAATTAGACATAGTATTACCTAAGGACCCAGTTATACCACTCTGGGGATATACCCACAAGATGCTCTAATATGAAATAAGGACACATGCTCCACTATGTTCATAGTGGCCTTATTTATAATAGCCAGAAGCTGGAAATATCCCAGATGTCCTTCAACATGAGGAATGGATACAGAAATTGCGGTATATATACACAATGGAGTACTATTTAGCTATTAAAAACAATGAATTCATGAAGTTCTTAGGCAAATGGATGGAACTTGGAAGTGTCATCCTGAGTGAGGTAACCCAATATCAAAAGAACACACATGGTATGCACTCACTGATAAGTGAATTTTAGCCCAAAAGCTTAAAATAAACAAGTTACAATTCACAGACCACAGGAAGTTCAAGAAGAAGGAGGACTGAAGTGGTGGTGCTTTGGTTCCTCTGAGAAAGGGAATAAAATACTCACAGGAGGAATTATGGAGACAAAGTGTGGAGCAGAGATTTAAGGGAAGACCATCCAGAGACTGCCCTACCTAGGGATTCATCCTATAAACAGTCCCCAAACTCCGACACTACTATGGATGACAAGAAGTGCATACTGAAGGGAGCCTGTTATGGTTGTATCCAGAGGGGCTCTGCCAGAGCCTTACACATACAAAGGCATATACTAGCAGCCAACTATTGGACTGAGTGTGAGGTCCCCAAGGAGAAGTTGGAGGGCAGACTGGAGGAGCTGAAGGGGTTTACAGCCCCATGGGAAGAAGAATGAAGTCGGCCACCCAGATGCCCCAGGAATCCCAGAGACTAAACCATCAACCAAGGGCTACACATGGTTCTAGCCAAAAGTGTGGCAGAGGAATGCCTTGTTGGGCATCAGTGGTAGGAGAGGTCCTTTGTCCTGTGAAGGCTCAATAGATGCCCCCAACAAAGGGAAATGGGGGGGGGAAGGTGGGAGCGGGTTGAGTGGAGGGGCATATACTTGGAGGCAGGGGGTGGAAGAAGGGGTTGTGGTTTTTGGGGAAGGGGGAAACCGGGAAAGGTTTTAGCATTTGAAATGTAAATGAAGACTATATTCAATTAAAAAAAAGGAATTCAGTTTTATCTGGAGATGGCAGTGCATGCCTTTATCCTAGCATTTGGTAGGCTGAGGCAGGCAAATCTCTAGGCAGAGTTTGAGATCAGCCTAGTTAATAGATTGAGTTCGAGGACTGCCAGGGTAACACAGAGAAACACTGTCTCAAAAACCCAAGCCAAATAAAACCAAAGCAAGATCCTCAGTCTTGCCAGGCATAGTGGCACATTCTTTCAACCCCAGCTTGCAGGAGGCAGAAGGGTCAGACCTCTGAGTTCAAGACCAGACTAATCTACGTAGTCAAAGATGTAGATAGTACATATCTACATAGTAGGTATCTATCTACATAGTCATAGATGATCTGTAAAATGCCTCAGTGTTTAAAACCTTTTTTGTAAGCCTGATGATCTAATATATGGTGCTTATCTGTAATCTGAGCATTCATACAAAATCCCATCATCCCTAGCTCATGGGCCTAGAGTACATTGTATAACGGGAATTACAAGAGAGACCCTCAGTAGGCAGGTGGAAGGAAAGACTCGACCCTAGAATGTTGTCCTCTGACCTCCACATGGATACAGTAGTGTAGATGTAACTACACTCACACACAAACAATAAAGGCCTCAGTCTCAGCAGGTGCGGTTACAAAGATCTGTAATCCGAGCATTCAGGGGAGCAAGCAGGAGGATTGGGTGTTCAAGGCCAGGATCGGTTACAGAGTAAGCAACTGTTTAGCAAACAACCAAAACCTCAGTGTCTAAATTGGATTGGCTTTACCACTTCCTACTTCTCATGTAAGCTTATTTAAAATACTTAGCTTCTCAGTACTGCAATTTGTTTGGAACAAGCAAAAGAAACTTTCCCTAAATACTGTCATTTTGCTTTCAGACTCTATTTTAATCATAAAGTGAAACTAAGTTCTGGTTTCCAGACCCTAGGGGAACTGGTGACTCCCCAGTAGTTGACAGCTTCCATTATTGATCTTTTTTTCCCCAAAACATGACAGTTTCTGATCACAGTTTCCGTTATTCATTTTTTTTTGCTCCCCCAAACATAATACTCTTCCTGACCAGAAAAGAACAAATGTCTTTGATTGGTTGGATTATAAAACCCACATTCTGTATTTGTTGATGTAGATCAACCACTTAAGGAAAGCCCTTGTCCATAAGTGGAAAAATGTAATCATAACTTCACATAGACATTTGTTTTTTTCAAGCTTTAAAACTCTGTGACATTGTGGCTCAGAGAGAGAGAGAGAGAGAGAGAGAGAGAGAGAGAGAGAGAGAGAGAGAGAGAGAGAGAGAGAGAGAGAGAGAGAGAGAGAGAGAGAGAGAATGTGTGTGTGTGTGTGTGTGTGTGTGTGTGTGTGTGTGTGTGTGTGTGTAGGGGAGCAGTTCAGCTCCATTATCATCATGACAAGAAGGAAGCATGGTGGTACACAGTCAGGCATGGTCCTGGAGAGACCGCTGAGAGTTCTAAATCTGAATCTTCAGGCAGCAGGAACTGAGACACACTGACCAGACTTGACCTTCTGAGACATCAAAACCCCCCTTTTAGTGGCACACTTCCTCCATCAAGGCCACACCCACTCTAACAAAGCTATACCTCCTAATACTGACATTCCCTAAGAGCCCTACGGGGCCATTTCCTTTCAAACCACCACATTTGATTCCTTGGCCCCATAGGCTGATGCGATATCATAATGCAGAAATGGGTTAAGATCAACTTTAAAAGTCTCCATAGATCATAACAGTCTCAACCCTGTAAAAGTCCAGAGTCTGATCTGAGATTCAGAGCAATCTTTTAACTCCAATCACCTATAAAATTAAAATAAAAAAGCAGATCACATGCTTCTAACATAGAATGGCACAGAATATTTATTACCATTCCAAAAGAGAGGAAAGGAAGCACAGTAAGGAAATATTGTACCAAAGCAGGCTTGAAAACCAACTGCGCAAACTTAGTGCTCCCTTTTATACTGGTGCATAGAGACCTTCTGTTTCCATACACACTGCTATCCAGAGGCAGAAATACCTTGCTGCACTTAGAAATTCTTAAACCTGCCTCTCGGTCTTTGGAGTTGGGGCCTGAAGAGCAGCACCAATCTTACTTGTAAACAGGTTCCTTTCACCTCTACCCAGTCAGTAGCTGAAATAGGCGCCTCTGATGCACAAAGTTGGGCTTTCCTAGCTGACAGTCTGTAGCCCAAGGTCTGCAACTTTTGTAGCAGTCCCTCTGTGGTCCTTTTATAATCTATTTTAGTTTTAGAGGCCAGGAGGGGGTCATTTACATGTTTTAAGAATATGGTCCTGGGGAAACCTCAGAAGGAAGGGCAAGACACCAAATTTTGCTGGCTATTTGTAAGTCTAACTGCACGTCATCATCAGAGGTGACAGTGGCTTTCAGTTTATGCAAAAGTTCTTGTCTCTCAATTGTTCACTTGTTTCTCTGTTTTTAGATACCCATCAGCAACTGGGAGCTATTTATACTTATAAACCTTTCTAACTTTTAAAACTTTTTTTTTAATATCTGAGGTCAACTGGTGACAGAGGAAACAATTTTAGCAGTTGTCTTTAAAACTCAAAAGAGCCTGCCCCCCATCCCCAAAATTAAATCTACTTTGGTCGGTTTTGGATAGAAGGGCAAGACCCCCTGGGGGTACCAATCTCTGGGATGTTTTTTATACTTTTTTCTGAGAGTGGTGGGTTTTGAGTTTTCCAATTATATGGAACATTGGTTGAATATAAGATATAAATCAATGATGAATGTAGTGAGATTGCCCCCTTTCTCTTCCTGGGATTGCTTAAATCAGGTAAGGGAGTGGAGAGAATGTGCAATATCTTGGGGATCTATTTCTCTCTCTCTCTCTCTTCATGCATTTCTCTGAGATGGTAGTGGGCCTTGAATGAGAGGCCATCCCCTTCCCACCTCCACATAGACACTGGAACCTATTGAAACCTTGAATGGTAGTAAAGAGAGTGACCCATGCATAGGACAGTCAGAGATTTTTGTTTTTTTTCTGAATGACCTGGTAGAGCCAAAAGGATTTTGGGTTGCCAGCAAGAAGGCATAGTTCTTAAGTTGAGGTGGGAGTGTATGGGGGGGTTGTCTCACAGTAGAAAAAGACACTGTTCAATATAGAGAAACACAACTGACAGAAACACAAAGAATAACATACAGACACACAGTAAAGACAACCAGGGGTATCTCCCATATAGTCATGTATCTGATAAAAATCAGGTGAGGATTGGGGTTGGTGAAGTCTCACATGAACATGTGCACTGGATCAGTGATCACATACAGCCTCTCTCTTGGGTCCTAAACAGAAGGCTCCTGTCTTACTTAGGGTCTCCATTGTTGTGAAGATACACTATGACCAAGGCACCTCTTCTAAAGGAAAACATTTAATTGGGGCTGGCTCACAGCTTCAGAAGTTCAGTCCATTGTCATCATGGTGGGAAGCATGGTATCATGCAGGTAGACTTGGTGCTGGAGAAGTGAAGAGTTCTACATCTTGATGTGAAGGCATCCAGGAGGAGACTGTGTCACACTGGCAAGACTCGAGCATATATATGAGACCTCAAAGTCTCACCTCCACACTGACACTCTTCCTCTAACAAGACCACACCTCCTCCATTAAGGCCACACCTCCTAATAGTTCCATTTTTTGTGCGCCAAGCACATTCAAACCACCACAGCATCTTAATCAGACTTATCTCTGAAGGTGACAGACCAGGAAACTTTCCAATTTGGTTCTCTTTGGGGTGGAGGTGTCAAACTCCTCCAAAGCATTAGACAGCAATTGGGCAAAGAGATTCCTGAGGCCCTGGTCAGTTTTCTCACCTTCTAGGCTTCTGCTGACCTCTGCACTCTTCCTCCTCCTCCATCCACTCTTCCCCATCTCTCTTCTCTCATGGCCCAGCTGGATCTGCTGGGTACTTTCAGTGTCCTACTTTCTATTCCTGCTTGAACTGCAGCTGTCTCCAGCTGTAGTCTCCCTCATATCTACAATAACAACCTTCTTCCCAACTGTAACTTGGAGCAGTTATGGTCTCATGTCATCTACAGATCGCAAAACACTGGGAGTCTCAGAACCCCTCCTGGCTAGTCAGAATTTACCATCTATCTCTAAATTTACCCTGTTCCAATTATACTGTCTGAGTTTGCTTAGGGGCAGATATCCTAAGAAGATTCCTAGAGTCCTGACCTCTTCAAGAAATTCCTAGTATCTTTGTGCTTATCTGTCCTCATCATTCTCCATGGCATAAGGAAGATTCCCAGATAAGGTTAGATAGTTATTTTCCTAAAAGCAGAAGGGATAGTAAGTTTAGGACTTTCCTAAAAAGACTCAGAGATACTTCTCTTGGGTAAAAACATCAGATGAGTTACAATGCAGAACGTCCAAGAATACAACATGCAGAAACCAAAACCTAAAAGTGAGAGACAGAATGACTGTGATCTCAGATTTGCTAAGACTGTGTCAATCAGCTCTGCTGGCTTCATGACTTTCGCCATTTCCAGTGGCCATGACTGTGCCAGTTGTCCACTCTTCTCCATACCAATACAATATAGTACTTGAAATTTTAGCTGGGGAATATATATATATATGTATATATATATATTCCAGCAGGAAACTCTTATAGCTAATAAACATTTATAGCAAGATAGCTGGATACCAAATTAGTTCACAAAAACCTGCAGCCCTCCTATATGCAAATGATAAGCATTAAGAAAGAAATCAAGGAAATAACCTTTCACAATAGCCTAAAGTAATATAAAATATCTTAGTGTGGCTCCAGTGACCAGGTAGTTGGGACCGCCAGGCTCAGAGACAGACAGGCATAATATCGCTTCGGTTTCAGGCAGCTTGGGTGTAACCTGCTCCCAGGTGCTGGGCTGATCTGCAGTAACCAGCGCGCCAGTTCCTCGGTGGGACCTTCTGCCTGCTGGAGGGACCCCGCGCAGGGAGGGAGCCCGCCAGCTTCCCTTCCGCGACCTCTGTTCCCGCGGACTGCGCTGGAGAGACCGGTACCCAGGCTCTCCCCCCGATATAACATCACTTGGGACACGGCCTGTTGGGGCTTCCGTCTGTGCCCGAGGGCGGGTTGGCGCTGTAGTCGTCTGGGCGCCAGATCGGCGGGCCATCGTGACCACAGGGTGAGCGGCGCCACGGAGACTGCCCTCCGCCATCTTTGCTCCAGTGACCAGGTAGTTGGGACCGCCAGGCTCAGAGACAGACAGGCATAATATCGCTTCGGTTTCAGGCAGCTTGGGTGTAACCTGCTCCCAGGTGCTGGGCTGATCTGCAGTAACCAGCGCGCCAGTTCCGCGGTGGGACCTTCTGCCTGGTGGAGGGACCCTGCGCAGGGAGGGAGCCCGCCAGCTTCCCTTCCGCGACCTCTGTTCCCGCGGACTGCGCTGGAGAGACCGGTACCCAGGCTCTCCCCCCAATATAACATCACTTGGGACACGGCCTGTTGGGGCTTCCTTCTGTGCCCGAGGGCGGGTTGGCGCTGTGGTCGTCTGGGTGCCAGATCGGCGGGCCATCGTGACCACAGGGTGAGCAGCGCCACGGAGAGTGCCCTCCGCCATCTTTGCTCCAGTGACCAGGTAGTTGGGACCACCAGGCTCAGAGACAGACAGGCATAATATCGCTTCGGGTTCAGGCAGCTTGTGTGTAACCTGCTCCCAGGTGCTGGGCTGATCTGCAGTGACCAGCGCGCCAGATCTGCTGTGGGACTTCTGCCTGGCAGAGGGACGCCCCCTCCCCCCCCCAGGAGAGATCACACACCCCTGCACAGGGCAGGAGCCTGCCAGCCTCCCTTTGGCGACCTCTGCTCCAGGAATCCACTAGGCTGAGCCTTTAGATGTGCAAGGCCTCCCCAATATAAGATCACTTGGGGCAAAGCACATTAGGGCTCCAAAGTCACTCAGGAGCAGGCAGGCCCCAGAAATCGGTGCCAGGGGAATCCTGGTAATCCAGGGGGGGGCAGAAATAGCTTTGCAGGCTCACAGGAGGTCCAACCAACAGCCAGTGGCAGCAGGACCAACTAACACCAGAGGTATCCAGATGGCAAAAGGCAAACGTAGGAATGTTACTAACAGTAATCAAAGTAATGTAGGACCATCCGAACCCAACTCTCCAACAGCAGCAAGTCCTGGATACCCCACCACACCCGAAAGACAAGATCTGGATTTAAAATCACTTCTCATGATGCTATTAGAGGATCACAAGAAGGACACAAATAAATCTCATAAAGAGTTACAGGAGACCATGAATCAACGGTTAGAAGCCCTTACAAAGGAAACACAAAAATCGCTTAGAGAAATGCGGGAGAACATGGATCAAAAGATGGAGGCGCACAAGGAGACAACACAAAAATCGCTTAACGAGATGAATCAACGGGTAGATGCACTCACAAAGGAATCACAAAATTTGCATAAAGAAATGCAGAAGAATATGGGTCAACAGACGGATGCCCATAAGGAGGCAACACAAAAATTGCTTAAAGAAATGAATCAACGGTTAGATGCCCTTACAAAGGAAACACGAGAACTGCTTAAAGAAATGCAGGAGACGATGGATCAACAGATGGAATCCCATGAGGAGGAAACACAAAAATCGCTCAGAGAAATGCAGGAGAACGTGGGTCATCAGGAAGAAATCCTGAAAGAGGTAATGCAAAATTACCTTAAAGAAATACAGGAAAATACAAACAAACAAGTGAAGGATCTCAGCAAATCCATCCAGGAACTAAAAAAGGAAGTAGAAACAACTAAGAAATCACAAAGGGAGACAACTTTGGAGATAGAAAACCTTGGGAAGAAATCAGGAGTCATAGATGCAAACATCAACAATAGAATACAAGAGATGGAAGAAAGAATCTCAGGTGCTGAAGATTCCATAGAAAGCATCGACTCAACAGTCAAAGAAAATGCAAAATGCAAAAAACGCGTAACCCAAAACATCCAGGAAATCCAGGACACAATGAGAAGACCAAACCTAAGGATTATAGGTATAGATGAGAGTGAAGATTTGCAACTTAAAGGGCCAGTAAACATCTTCAACAAAATTATGGAGGAAAACTTCCCTAACTTAAAGAGAGAGATGCCGATGAACATACAAGAAGCCTACAGAACTCCAAACAGACTGGACCAGAACAGAAATACCTCCCGTCACATAATAATCAAAACACCGAATGTTCTAAACAAAGAAAGAATACTAAATGCAGTAAGAGAAAAGGGCCAAGTAACATACAAAGGAAGACCTATCCGAATCACATCAGACTTCTCACCAGAGACTATGAAAGCCAGAAGATCCTGGGCAGATCTCATGCAGACACTAAGACAGCACAAATGCCAGCCTAGACTACTATACCCAGCAAAACTCTCAATCACCATAGATGGAGAGACCAAGATATTCCATGATAAAACCAAATTTTCACAATATCTTTCCACAAATCCAGCCCTGCAACGGATAATAGGTGGAAACCTCCAATACAGGGAGAGAAACAACACCC
Source organism: Tokudaia tokunoshimensis (assembly GCA_036184795.1). Classification (NCBI taxonomy): domain Eukaryota; kingdom Metazoa; phylum Chordata; class Mammalia; order Rodentia; family Muridae; genus Tokudaia; species Tokudaia tokunoshimensis. The sequence goes on along the minus strand of BTHU01000005.1, from coordinate 9,481,635 downwards.
TGGAAAAAATGAGATAATAACCTTCTTGAATCAAACCCAAAAGTAGATAACCACTCAAACATAAAGATAGCGTCAAGAATGGCAGATGGCAATAATCACTATGCCTTAATCTCTCTTAATATCAATGGTCTCAATTCCCCAATTAAAAGACATAGACTAGCAGACTGGATACGTAAACAGGACCCAGCTTTTTGCTGCATGCAGGAAACGCACCTCAGTGTCAAAGACAAACACTACCTCAGAGTAAAAGGCTGGAAAACAATTTTACAAGCAAATGGCCCCAAGAAACGAGGTGGAGTAGCCATCCTAATATCGGATAAAATTGATTTTCAACCCAAAGTCATCAAAAAAGACACAGAAGGACACTACATACTGATCAAGGGAAAAATCCACCATCAAGAACTCTCAATCCTGAATATCTATGCTCCAAATGCAAGGGCACCCTCATTCGTAAAAGAAACTTTACTAAAACTCAAAGCACACATCGCACCGCACACAATAATAGTGGGTGACTTCAACACCCCGCTCTCTGAAATGGATCGTTCAGGAAAGCAGAAACTAAACAGGGACACAGTGAATCTAATTGAAGCCTTGGACCAAATGGAACTAACTGATATATATAGAACATTTCATCCTAGAGCTAAAGAATACACCTTCTTCTCAGCTCCTCATGGTACCTTCTCCAAAATTGACCATATAATTGGTCACAAATCAGACCTCAACAGATACAAGAAGATAGAAATAATCCCATGCCTCCTATCAGATCACTATGGAATAAGGGTGGTCTTCAATGGCAACAAAAACAAAAGAAAACCCACGTACACATGGAGGCTGAACAATGCTCTACTCAATGATAACTTGGTCAAGGTGGAAATAAAGAAAGAAATCAAAGACTTTTTGAAAGTTAATGAAAATGAAGGCACAACATACCCTAACTTATGGGACACAATGAAAGCAGTGCTAAGAGGAAAATTCATAGCCCTGAGTGCCGCCAAAAAGAAACGGGAGACAGCATACACTAACAGCTTAATGGCACACCTGAAAGCCCTGGAACAAAAAGAAGCAAATACACCAAAGAGGAGTAGAAGGCAGGAAATCATCAAACTCAGGGCTGAAATCAATCAAGTAGAAACAAATAAAACCATACAAAGAATCAACAAAACGAGGAGTTGGTTCTTTGAGAAAATCAACAAGATAGATAAGCCCTTAGCCAGACTAACCAGAGGGCACAGAGATAGTATCCAAATTAATAAAATCAGAAACGAAAAGGGAGAGATAACAACAGAAACTGAGGAAATTCAAAAAATCATCAGATCCTACTACAAAAACCTGTATTCAACACAACTAGAAAATCTTGAGGAAATGGACAATTTCCTTGACAGATACCAAGTACCAAAATTAAATCAGGATCAAATAGACCATCTAAACCGTCCTATAACCCCTGAAGAAATAGAAGTTGTCATTGGAAGTCTTCCAACCAAAAAAAGCACAGGTCCAGATGGTTTTAGTGCAGAATTCTATCAGACCTTCAAAGAAGACCTAACACCAATACTCTTCAAACTGTTCCACAAAATAGAAACAGAAGGAACACTACCCAACTCGTTCTATGAAGCCACAATTACACTAATACCAAAAGCACACAAAGATCCGACAAAGAAAGAGAATCTCAGGCCAATCTCTCTTATGAATATCGATGCAAAAATACTCAATAAAATTCTTGCCAACCGAATCCAAGAACACATCAAAACGATCATTCACCACGATCAAGTAGGCTTCATCCCAGGGATGCAGGGATGGTTCAATATAAGGAAATCCATCAATGTAATCCACTACATAAACAATCTCAAAGAAAAAAACCACATGGTCATCTCATTAGATGCTGAGAAAGCATTTGACAAAATTCAGCATCCTTTCATGCTAAAGGTCTTGGAAAGATCAGGAATTCAAGGCCCATATCTAAACATAGTAAAAGCAATTTACAGCAAACCAGTAGCCAGCATCAATCTAAACGGAGAGAAACTTGAAGCAATCCCACTAAAATCAGGGACTAGACAAGGCTGCCCTCTCTCTCCATATCTTTTCAATATAGTACTTGAAGTTCTAGCTAGAGCAATTAGACAAGAAAAAGAGGTCAAAGGGATACAAATTGGAAAGGAAGAAGTCAAACTATCACTATTTGCAGACGATATGATAGTATACATAAGCGACCCAAAGAACTCCACCAGAGAACTCCTACAGCTGATAAACGACTTCAGCAAAGTGGCCGGATATAAAATCAACTCAAGCAAGTCAGAAGCCTTCCTATACTCAAAGGATAAGCAGGCTGAGAAAGAAGTAAGAGAAATAATACCCTTTACGATAGCCACAAACCATATTAAGTATCTTGGCGTGACGCTAACCAAACAAGTGAAAGATCTGTATGACAAGAACTTCAAGTCTCTGAAGAAAGAAATTGAAGAAGACCTCGGAAGATGGAAAAATCTGCCATGCTCATGGATTGGCAGGATTAATATAGTAAAAATGAGCATCTTACCAAAAGTAATACACAGATTCAATGCAATCCCCATCAAAATCCCAACTCAATTCTTCATAGAGTTAGAAAGAGCAATTCAAAAATTCATCTGGAATAACAGAAAACCCAGAATAGCTAAAACTATTCTCAAGAGTAAAAGAACCTCTGGGGGAATCAGTATCCCGGACCTCAAGCTGTACTACAGAGCAATAGTGTTAAAAACTGCATGGTATTGGTACAGTAATAGACATGTAGATCAATGGAACAGAATTGAAGACCCAGAAATGAATCCACACTCCTATGGTCACTTGATCTTTGACAAAGGAGCTAAAACCATCCAGTGGAAAAAAGATAGCCTTTTCAACAAATGGTGCTGGCTCAGCTGGAGGTCAACATGCAGAAGAATGCAAATTGACCCATCCTTATCTCCTTGCACTAAGCTCAATTCTAAGTGGATCAAAGATCTCCACATAAAACCAGACACACTGAAACTAATAGAAGGGAAACTAGGGAAGAACCTTGAACATATGGGCACAGGGGAGAATTTCCTGAACAGAACTCCAATAGCTTATACTCTAAGATCAAGAATAGACAAATGGGACCTCATTAAATTACAAAGTTTTTGCAAGGCAAAAGACACCGTCAAAAAGACAAAGCGGCAACCAACTAACTGGGAAATGATCTTTACCAACCTTACATCCGACAGAGGGCTAATATCCAAGATATACAAAGAACTCAAGAAGTTAAACTCCAGAGAGGCAAGTAACCCTATTAAAAAATGGGGTACAGAGCTCCACAAAGAGTTCTCACCTGAAGAATATCTAATGGCTGAGAAGCACCTAAAGAGATGTTCATCATCCTTAGTCATTAGGGAAATGCAAATCAAAACAACCCTGAGATTCCATCTCACACCAGTCAGGATGGCTAAGATCAAAAACACAGGAGACAGCAGTTGTTGGCGAGGATGTGGAGAAAGAGGAACACTCCTCCACTGCTGGTGGAATTGCAGGCTGGTACAACCACTCTGGAAAGCAGTCTGGCGGCTCCTCAGAAAACTGGGCATGACACTTCCGGAGGATCCGGCTATACCACTCCTGGGCATATACCCAGAGACTTTACCTGCATGCAATAAGGACACATGCTCCACTATATTCATAGCAGCATTATTTATAATAGCCAGAAGCTGGAAAGAACCCAGATGTCCCTCAACGGAGGAATGGATTCAGAAGATGTGGTATATTTACACAATGGAATACTACTCTGCAATTAAAAACAATGAATTCACGAAATTCCTAGGCAAATGGTCAGAACTTGAAAATATCATCCTTAGTGAGGTAACCCAATCACAAAAGATCACACATGGTATGAAGTCACTGATAAGGGGATATTGACCCAGAATCTCAGAATACCCTAGACACAATCAGCATATCAATAGATTTCTAAAAAGATGGAAGGAGAGACCCCTGGTCCTGGAAAGACTGGATGTAGGGGAACGCCAGGACAGAGTAATGAGAGGGGGTTGAACGGAGAAAAGAGGGAGGGAAGGGGGCTTATGGGACTTTCGGGGAGGGAGGAAACGGGAAAGGGGAAGTGATTTGGAATGTAAATTAAAAAAATAAAATAAAATTAAATTAAAAAAAAAAATATCTTAGTGTAACTCTAACCAAGCAAGTGAAAGACTTGTATGACAAAAAAATTTAATCCACTGAAAAAATAAATTGAAGAAGACGTCAGAAGATGGAAAGATCTTCCATGCTCATGATTGGTAGGATTTATATAGAAATGGCCAGCTTACCAAAATCAATCTACAAATTCAATGCACTCTCCATCAAATTTCCAACATAATTTATCACAGATCTTGAAAGGACAATTTTCAATTTCTTTCGGAAACACAAATAACCTAGAATAGCTAAAACAATCCTGAATAATCAAAGAACTTCTAGAGGTATCACCCTCCACCAATTTCAAGTTGTACTGCAGAACAGCAGTATATTAACATATTACTATACAATAATTTATGTTCTAAACAGCATGATATTATTATTAAACACATGTTGATAATGCAATCAAATTGAAATCCCATACAGAAATCCATGCACCTGTGGATAGCTGATATTTGATAAAGAACTCCAAAACACACAATGGAGAAAAAGAAAGCATCTTCAACAAATGGTACTGGTCAAACTGGTCAAATGGTATGTAGAAGAATGCAATTAGTTCCATACTAGAGAACATGGGGACATCAGCCACCGGGGACCACACAGATGTTCAGGGGCCGTGCAGAACTGGCCCTGCCCCTCACTGGCTGTGGTATTCTGGAGAGCTGGCCCCACCTCCCACCAGCTGCAGCCCAGTGGAGCTGACCCTGGTGGCAGGGTGTGTGTGAGCTGGCCCCCCGAGGCCGTGAGAGTAGGAGAGCTGACTCCAGCAGTCAGGAAAGCTGCTCACAGGGTTATAAGCACGGGATAGCTAGATCTGCTTCTCAGCAGCTGTAGTACTTGGGAGAGAGGCCAGCAGAGCTGACCCTGGTGGAGGGGCTGTAGGTGAGCCTGTCTTGAGAGCAAGATGGAGGGAGAGCTGGCCCAGAAATTCTTGTCATGAAGAGACATGGGTTTGTGAGTTTGAGGGTGATGCCTCTTCCTCTTCACTCCTCACCACCTGTGGGAGTCCAGAGAGCTATCCCTGAGGGCATGAGATCAGGAGAGACAGCCCTGTCCCTCACTGGCTATAGAACTCAGTAGAACCAGCTCTGCATCTCACCTGGGCAATGCAACGGAGCTGGCCCTAATGGCAAAGGCATGGATGAGCCAGTCTGGAGGGTATAAGAGCAGGAGGGCTGGCCCAGTCCCTCACAGGGTGCAGCACTTGGAAGAAAGGACTTCCGACCTTGACTTGGCAGCACATTGGAGTTGGCTGTGGAGGCATGGGTGCAAGTAAGTCAGCCCTGTTGGCATGAGCACAGGAGAACTTCCCCTACCTCCTGCTAATGGTAGGTAGCATTGGGTGCCCTTGCCAGGGCAGTACTAGAGAGCTCTGGTGGTGTGGACAAGGGAGATCCAATGGGCTGAGTAGCTCTGCTATCACCTTAGCCCAGATCCAGGGCTCTGAGATGGCCCACCCTGAAATCTAGATCATCTGCAAATGATTGGAACACAAGAAAGGGCCAGTCCTGCTGTTCTGATTGTGGATCTTCATGGCACAAGGCAACTATAGGATAACTGGGAAGAGTCCCAGTAAAGATCCAATATTAATGGTGTCATAGAAGTCAGATTTCTCAAACCAGACTAGGCAGTGTAAGAGGATAGAATTCTCTGAGACTCTTCCTCCACTGGGGTTGACTTAGGTCTCAGACCTGCCATAACTGCACCTGAGTTCTATCCTGCAGAGTCAACTTGTGGGCTCTCTGGATCCAGCGTGCTGTCACTCAAGTACCTAGTTGTGGTAGTTTGAATAGGCATAGCCACCCCTAGACTCATGAACTCATGAGTTTGAATGCTTGACCCATAGGGAATAGCACTATTAGGAGGTATGGCCTTGTTGAAGTGTGTCACCAGGAGGACTTTGAGGTCTCATATACTCAAGCTAGGCCTACTGGGGAAGTCTCCTTCTTCTGCCTGCAGATCAAGATATAGAATTCTTAGCTCCTTCTCCAGCACCAATCACATCTACTTGTATACTGCCATGCTTTCCACAATGACAATAATGGACTAAATCTCTGAAACTGTAAGCCAGCCCCAATTAAATGTTTTCTATTGTAAAAGCTGTGGTCATGGTGTGAAGATATGATCACTTCTAAGTATCATTGAGGAGAAGGGTTTTATTGTAGATATGAGAGGGAGGATAGACAGAGGCATCTGGAAGGGTCTAGATTGAACCTGGCCATGAGAGAATGGGGTGGCAAGTGAATGATGAAGAGGCAAGAAGGGCAAGAGAGGGGACTCCAAGTCAAATGAGGAGTCAAGAGGCCAAGGGAATGCTTGGGAACCAAGTAAGTGTGTAGCCAAATAAGTGAGTTATATAGGAATCCAAAGCTAGGGGAAGGTAGGCCCAGCTCCTGGGTTGGGGAGGTTTAGGACAGGTTACAGAAGTACTGGGAGGAGTCAGAGGTACTGAGTGAGACTTGTCTTTGAGGATAGAATATGAGTCTTTATCAGGCCTTCAAAATTCTGAGTGATTTCCTCAGTATTAGACAATTTGGAATGGAGACAAGGAACCAAATGGGAGAGTGGATTGAGTCACGCATCATTCCTTTCTCACTTTGGTGTTCTGAGCACTTTGGAGTACCACGAACCTGAGCCTCGCTGTGAGTAAACTCTCATGCTCAGAGAGATCCTCCTTTTGCTTGGTCACAGATGACCCATTCATTCACTGGGAAATACTACTAATTGCATTGTTTCAGGAAGGCACATCTTTAAAGATCCCAGAATTTATTGTAACAGTTGAATCTCCAGAATAAATTCTCATTTATTTTCTGAAAAGGGGGTAGAGTTGTAATGTTGCAGGCTTTGCTAACCCCACTTAAGCCACTACCACAGTTTTGGAGCCAAATTTGAAGCAAGCTTTATTCAATACTGGCCGGGATGATGGACACTCATCAAGTCCATACCTGGGATTCCCAGAATATGGCCCCAAATTACATGAGACAGGAGCTAATGAAGGTAAGACCCACAAAGCTACGTAGTTCCCACCTTTGTCCTAGCAAGAGAAAGCCTACAATATTGAAGTACTTCCTGCCTACACACTTCTTGCCCACTTGGGATCAATCTCATGCTGTTCAAACTTGTTTACAGAAGTGGAAACACATGGCTTGTTATCACATGAACAGTAGGCCAGCTTTCCAGGAAGTTATCTGTCCTTGGGCAGATGGGACTTAACAGGTTAGAGGCAGTTTTGTTTTATAGACGTCTTAAGCACCCTAACTTAAACTAAAAACATGACTTTAGCCATCACAGTTTGTAGAAGGCCAGACAGTGCTGACTCCTCCCTTCGGTCTAGCTCCCATTTTGCAATAGGTATTTGCTTAAATTCCCACATTCTTGGTTACCAAAACTGTTGTCAAGTTACTAAAACACACACCACTTATTTATTCTTGATATGACTGCCAAGACTTGACAAATTGGACAGAAACGTTCCACAGGACAAACGTTCCTCCAACACAAGATAGGGTTTCATTATGTTTCTCATACTGGTCTTCAACACAGCTGACACCATGAAAGAAGAACCACTCAGACCATAAAACTTGCCAAAATGAAAGCAAAGACCTAATCTATAGTATGAAGTCCATAGTCGTGGGAAAGTCCTGCTTTTTGACTTCTATGGTTCCATGTCTGGCTAATTGTTCCTAAGGATCTTGTTAATTGAAGTACACTAACCCAGATTATGTTTTTGTACTTAAACGTTCTGTAGTCCCCAAGCAGCGAGCAAAATCAGTCAAGGCGGCGCTGGCCTTGGGCTTCATTGAGATGCCCTAGTAGGAGCTGTCAAAAATGGCCTCACTAAGACATCGCCTCTGTCTGCGGCTGTCAAAGGAGCTGTCCACGGTGGCTGGAGCTTCTCCTTTCCCTCCTCAGCAGGAGCTGTCTCTCAGGAGCTGTCCACGGTGGCAACTTCTTTCCTGCCTTAGACTACTGAGGAGCTGTCCACGGTGACAACTTCTTTCCGGTCTCAGGTGTAGCCTTGGTGAAGTAGGCAGAAGCTGTCTCACAGGAGCTGTCCACAATGGCAGCACGTCCTCTCTGCCCTCTCCAACCAGCTCTATAGAGATGGTGCCTCAGTCAAAGCTGGCTATGACCAGCAAGGACTTCCTACCCTAACCCATGGGCCCAATACAGGGGAAGGGGGTGTGTGAAAAAAAGCCACTAATCATTGAGCAGGGGAAACTCACAAATCCTAGAGCTTCCCACAAATCCCACCAATTCCTGAATGGGAAAACTCACCAATAGCCTGAACTCCTCAAGCTCAGGACTTAAAATCCCACCAATCCTCAATCTGGAAATCTCTGCCCTGAAAAGCTCCACCCTCTAAGAAATCCTATATAAGTCCTGCCCATTGTCCAATTCTCTGCTGTCTGCTTCTGGAAGCAGAGGCAGCCATCCCTGGATTTGTCCCTGCTCATCCTGGACCCTCCAATAAATCTCTTTTATGATATTTGTTGCCTGGTGTGACTCTCTCATCAAAAGAAGCCAGGAAGGAAAGAAGCAATGAAGAAGAGAAAATGCAAAGAAGTGGCACAAAGCTGAGCTCCTCAGCTCCTCAGCTCAGCTGGGGCGACCCTCCTCAGGGAGCTGCAATGTCTCTGCTGTGGAGTTCCTGGGCTCCCGTGTCTCAGGATGCCCTTCCTTTGGGACACCACCCCACCTCAGGGCATCTCAGGATGTCCTTCCTCCAGGATACCTTTCCCCTTCAAAGCTGCATTGTTCCTGGGCTTCTGAGTCCCAGGATATCCTTCTCTCTGAGCAGAAACACTTAAAGTTAACCCTGAGAAAGACTTGCAGCTACATTGAAATTCCATTATAGTTTCCAGCCAGCTAATAAAGACTTTCTACTGGCTTAAACTGGTATCCCAAGTAGTCTTCTCTGTTGGATACCCTACAACATTTCTGGAGGTTCCACCGACATCCCCAGAGACCAGACCTCAAGACATTGAGAGTTTCAGAGCCTTTGATGAGGAAGAGTTCAGTGGACAAGGGGCTCCTAGGGGATGTACAACCTGGAAAATTAGTTCCAGGGCTGTAGGAATCCCTCATTGCCTAATGCTTGGCAGTAGTCTGACACCTCCATCCCCAAAGGAAAGAAACTAGAAAGTTTCCTGGTCTGTCACCTCTGGAGGTAAGTCTGATTAAGGCATCTTTTGTTTGAGGCACAAAGGAGAGGTCAGACTTGGCCTCTGATCCAGTGTTGGGGAGTCGTGTGAGAGATCACTGACTCCCCTGGTCTGTCCAGGTGTATGAATGTGTTCTGATTGTCCTTACTGTGTATCTTTCTGTTTTTGTCTGCAGAAACAAATCTAGAATGAAATGAGAGTGAGCCGTCCTGGGACTGCAGCCACCCACTGTTGCTGCTGAGACAACTTCCTGTAGACTCATGGGCAGCACTGCACTGTGCCTCCCTTTGGCATAATTGGGGCTGCAGCTGGTGGCTGCTGCTGTTGCTATGGTGATGTGATGATGAGGGCAATGTTGGGCGTGGCCTGCCTTGACCCAGAGGAATGTTTTTCTGTCCAGCATGAATATGATGTCTGTTTTTTACACAGGAAAATTCCAGGCCCTCTATGAAATCAATTGGCCCTCTTTTGGAGTTGAGTACCCAATGATGGTTCAGGATTTCTGGACCACGAAACCTCTGTCACCACAACCAGTTCCCCTGTAGTTCCCCTGCTACAAGACCCACCCATGCTTGAGACATGTGACTTCTTGTTCAGGGTAAGAATCTTGTTGTCCCTGCCAGGTCTCCCAGAGAAATCCAAAACCTCCAAACATTCTCTCAGCCCCTCCAGAGAAAATAGACCTTCCCCCTCCCACTTCCTGAGTGTTTGCTTATTTGGTCACTTGACTCCCTGCTTGTGATCAGTTCCCTGTGTGGAGGGACCTGGGCTCTCCTCTGGGGGCCCCATGCCACCTAAGAGACTGCAGACAAGGAGGGAGAAATAGTTCTCTGAGCTGTGCACTTCCGAATCCCCCCGTCCCTCTTTAAGCAGCCTGTTGTTGTATCCTAGGGAAGGGGCAAAGTTCCCCAGGACAAGGCCTGGGGAAAATTCCACCCCTTTTCTTTCAAAGCATATGCCTTCCTTTCAACTAATGATCTATATAATGAGAAAATTCAAAACTATTCTCTGAATATAGTAGAGAAATCACCCCTAGAGTCAGGCTGGGGAATCATTGCAGACACTGAAGCCTGCATGGAATGGATTTCCCCTTCTGTCTAATACTGACCAAGGTAAGGAGATGTTAAACAATTTTTCCAGCTTCGTGAAATTTTAATCCTTTAAAAAAAGAATTAAATACAGCTGTTTAAATGGTACTGCTTTTGTAATATTTGGCCTCAGATATTAGAAAAAACTTCAAAAGTTTAAAAGGTTTAAAAACATAAATAGGCTAGGAGGTAGTGGTGAACTCCTTTAATCCTAGCACTAGGAATGCAAAGGCAGGTGGACCTCTGAGAGTTCGAGGCTAGCTTGGTCTACAGAGCTAGTTCTAGGAAGCCCTGTCTTGCAAATTACATCACACACACACACACACACACACACACACACACACAGACAGACACACACACACATACACACATACTTGCACATGCAACAATTATTGCAGATTGCTTGAAAGTTTACAATATAAGAGATCCCAAAGGAAAAGCCAGAGACATGGGGTTGGGGGGTTGGGGGGGGGCAAAGATGCTCTGTCTTATAAATAAGGTCCTTACCCAGGCACTGGGACCCTAAAAGAGTCCAGTGTCTTATCTCCCCCAAAAACCTGATCCTGTTTCTGTTGCTTATCAGGCTGGTTTTGGGTAGTTGCTCTTACAATCATGCAAATGAAAGCTGACAAACTGACTTTGGTTGAGGAACTCTCTAGTGGCCCTCTTGAGGGGAATCCCAGAGAGGTGGATATACAATGCTCAAATAGCACATTGTCAGTCACTTCTCCTGGATCAGCCCCATATCCGATTCTGTAAACCTTCATCCGTCAGCCCAGCCAGCTTGCTGCTGTCTGACAACCTAACAGAGCTTCTGCAAGACCTCAGTCAGGTTGGGTTCATCAGACTCCACCAACCAGATTGGGAGTGTGTGTGTGTGTGTGTGTGTGTGTGTGTGTGTGTGTGTGTACACGGCAGAGTATTATTTCTTGATGATACAGTGGATGTGGGCCTCTAGCACCAAACCTTGTGAGGGGAGATGCTCCTGCGCCTCTGTCTCCAGGCAGCAGAGTCTTGTAACTCCGCTCATCCAGGCAGGTGCTGGTGATTTGAAAGCACTCATTGCTGCAATGAGAGATGGGCTCAGCTCCCACTTCAGGTAGGGCCCCTGCTCTGGCTGCTCCTGTCCCTACAGCTGTGGCTGCTGCATGCTTTGCTCTTCTCTGCTCCAGGGCTTGGACCCTCCAGCCTTTGTCTGCACTTCAGATCTCTGCTTTGCCTGAAAATAACTGTGGTTCAACCCATCAGAACTAACCTAACATACAAGAAAAGGAAGTGGTACTGTACACTGGGGGGAACAGTTTTGTTCAAGATGAAATGAGGTGTGCTGGGGCCTCAGTTGTCACCTTGGATGTCAACACAGAGGGCTGAGCTTCTGGAGTTAACCCAGGTGCTTGGCTGAGGGAAAGCTGTTACCATATACATGGACAGTCAGTATGCATTTGCCATGGCTCATGCCTATGGGGTCCTTTATAGAGAGAGGGAGGGTTCCTCACCTTAGCCAGAAAGGAAGAAAAAATGTGAATCCCCAGAGGCCTAAGAGAACAGGGCAATAGACTTGGCCACCTGGAAGGCATCCCTAGACCCAGTGGGCCTCTCTAGATCTTGGTTACCCTACCTGAACCTGAGTTGCTCCAGAGCCCAATCTACATAAAGAAACCATGTGAACAAAAGGAAAGATGCCAAACAGGAGACAAATGAGTGATAGCTCTTGCCAGACAAGAGACCCATACACCCTCCCATTATCAGAAGACAATGATTGCCAAACTTCATCTGAGAACTGAGTTACTCAAGCCCAGATATTATTTGTACATTTGGGTTGCTCCTCTCTCTGGGTTCTGACAGTGACCCAGACTTCAAGTTTACCTAAATCTGACATTTATCCTAAATGATGAATAACAACGACAGTGTACCTATAGGCCACGATGCTCAGGACAGGATAAAAGAAAGATGGGGTGGGGGAGCACACACACATCTTGAAAATATGTCCTTGAGACTAGCAAAGATTGAGCCAACCTCCTACTTTTTGCCTTCCTAAGGGCCAGATGCACCATATATTGAGAAATTCATGACAAAAATTGTTATTCTCTCTACAAATTCATGTAGGCCCTGCAACAGACCCAGATGACTGTCCATCAGAAAGTCTGAGAGGCTGCATCCTTGTCTATGTCGGAGCCTGCTCACTAATTATAGCCTGGTGATCTTTTATGGGTAAAGATAATCCTAACCTTAAATAGCAGTGAGACTCACTGATGTCACTCTGTGGGCCCACCATACTCAGCTGAAGAAGGCAAGAAGATAATGACATGATTTGTCACTGGTCCACTGACCTCCTAAAGATAAGAATGACATGGGCTCTATAATTGTGGATTTTGTCTTCTTTATTTTGTCTGCCCATGTGAAAATCCCCAGACTCCATAATCCAGGACCTTGGGCATGAGAATTAAGAAAGATGGGAACTGGAGAGCTCATAGCCAGTCTATTCACTGAAACCCAACCCACTCTCCATTTAGGTTTCTGTAAAATATTGCATTCAAGGGCTACTGGAGGATGGTTTGTTCACTCCTGGGGAGGACCATGCCCTGGAGGCTGTGGGTGAAGAGAAGGGGCTCTGATCTACCTAGTACAATGCCTTCCCTGCTAATGCCCTGTTGAGCTGCCAGAATTCAGGCAAATACCATTGGGCTTCAAGGGATTACAAAACCTAATCCTCCTGTGGGCATACTGATCCCTTCTTAGTACTTACCTGTGAATGTTGGCAATGCACAAAGACTTAGGGCCTGGTAGGAAGCCAAAATTCCTTATTAGACAACCAGTAGAACCTGAAGAGTCAGGTTATACCTAAATTGTCCAGATCTAGGCAGTAAATTCACTACTAAAATTATTGGACCCATTGGTCTTAAACAACCCATCTTGATATCTCTAGAATAAGAGATCTTTAAGATGGTAGCCCCCAAACTGCAATTTCCCTGGGAATTTCTTTGGTAACATCAGAAAAAGGTTCAGGAGGCATTGGAAGCCAGCCCCTCAGTGTTCGGAACAATAGAAAGAATGTATCGGTTCCTTAACCATATAGGAATGCTGATTGTGCCTGGATCCCAAGCCCCCATGTTACGCTGGGATAGGAACTAATCAAACAATAAGCTCCACTTCCAACCTTAACAGCTATAAATGGGACCAAGGTAAGCTCATCCTGGAGGACTGTTAGGGCTTCTATTGCTGCAATGAAAGACCATGCCTAAAATGCAAGTTGAGGAGGAAAGGGTTTATTTAGTTTATATTTCCACATTGCTGTTCATTATTGAAGGAAGTCAGGACAAGAACTCAAACAGGGCAAGGGGTCTAGAGACAGGAGCTGATGCAGAGGCCATGGAGGGGTGCTGCTCACTGGCTTGCTTCCCCTGGCTTGCTCAGCCTGCTCTCTTATAGAACCCAGGACCACCAGCCTAGGGATGGAACCATGCACAACAGACTGCACCCTCGTTTTCAGTCAGGAATTAAGAAAATGCACTACAGTCAGATCTTATGAAAGCATTTTGTCAATCGAGGTTCCCCCTTGTCAGATCACTCTAGTTTGTGTGTCAAGCTGACATAAGACTTGCCAGCACAAGGACCTCTGGGGGAAGGTACCTGCTTAATGTCACCAAGTTAACCCAAAGATAGTTCCCCTTGCATATTCTTGTAGCCATACACAACTGGTTAATTCCAGAAATGGCAAGAGAATGTATTCCCTGGCCCCAGAGTCTAATGGACTTGCTGGTACTAATAATTTAAACTGACTGTGCATCTTCTGAATTGTTTACTCTGGAGGACACCCCACTCCCTTGTAAGTTCATTCATGTTGTACCACAGGTGTTCATCTAAAAATGAAAAAGAGTCAGGGTCTACCTAAATCAAGATCATGGGCTTCCCATGTGAGATGAACCATCCCCCTTTTCATTCCTCTACTGGGGGCAGATGTTATGGGCTCTGCTGCAGTTGAAATGCAGCCCTAGTTATGGGGGATAAAAACTTGAAGGAACTCAGAACCCAAGTAAATATAGACCTGGGTCATCTAGAAAATTCTGCTTCCAGTCTGGAAGCCCAGTTAGATTCCTTAGCTGAGATCATTCTTCAGAATTGGAGAGACTGTACCTCCTCTTTACGAGACAAGGTATTCTTTGTATGGCTTTGGGGAAAACTTGTTGCTTCTATGCCAACCAGTCAGGGAATAGTTTTTTAAAAATTAACCATAATAAAAATTAACTTCAGGAAAGGAAAAAAAAGAGATATCAGAAATCTAAAAACTGGTACCAATCTGGCCCCCTGGTTAACTACTGCATTTAAGGCCATGGCTGGGCCATTGATCCTCTTAGTTATAGCTCTCACTATAGGACTCTGCTTGCTTAACTGCCTACTTATTTATGTAAAGCAATGAATATATCCTGGTAAACTACTAATGCTAAAAAGACAACAAAATCCCCTGCCCCTAGATGAATCCATCATTTGACTCATACCCAAAGAATCAGTGGGGAATGTAACAAGGCCCAGACCCCCAGTCCTTAGCAAAACTGGTGCCATGATGGAAGTAGCATTTGAGTCATGAAACTCGGTATCTAGACAGCGCCACCTGCCAAAATTAAAACAAAGAGCTAAGCCTTCATAGTCTATAGTTCCGGGAATGTCTCTAAATATACTAACCTTGCTTTTCAGCTTCTGTAGTTCTGCTCTTGAATAACTGTTCTTGTTAACTGAATAATATCAACCCAGATTATGATTTTTGTGTTTAAAAGGTCACCCTGAGAAAGATCCTGGGCCACACTGGGAACCTGAATGCTCAGTGTAGTCACCAGCCAGCTAGTAAAGACTTCCTAGTGGCTGAAACCCATCCCATGTCCAAGTAGATGTTTCTGGTGAATAACCCACAAGGTTCTCACCTTTCTAGTCTCAAGCAATTCTCCTGCCCATCTTCTAAGTGGTGTGCATCACTTGCCAAGCAGTTGGAATGTCAAATAAGTATGGAAAGTTGCACCTTGAGGTGCATCCTTGGTTCTGAGATTCCTGAATTTCGTGAATCACTTCTTGCTTACTAAGCAAGAAAAACCATACTAAGAAATGATGCCAGCCAAAGGTGCTTGCTTTGTGCATATGACCGGAGATCTTCTGCCACTTGATTACAGTGATTAAATCTTAAGGGTTTTGCGTATGAAATCTGTACTTTTTATTGTAAGGTTTTATGATGTTCATCTTGAAAGCACTGTGCCAGATAAAATAGTCCAGACATAAAGGACTTCTTGCTTCCCCATGGGAAGAACAATGATGTCGGCCACCCAGATGCCCCAGGACTCCCATGGTCTAAACAATCAACCAAGGGGTACACATGGTTCCAGCCAAAAATGTGGCAGAGGAATGCCTTGTCAGGCATCAGTGGGAGGAGAGGTCCTTGGTCCTGTGAAGATTCAATAGATGCCCCAACAAAGGGAAATCGAGGGGGGGGGAAGATGGGAGTGGGTCGGGTGGAGGGGCATATACTTGGAGGCAGGGGGTGAGAGGAGGGGTTGGGGATTTTCGGGGAGGGGGGAAACCGGGAAAGGTTTTAGCTTTTGAAATGTAAATGAAGATTATGTTCAATTAAAAAAAAGATAAAAGAAAATAGTGGTTAGGGAGAGAGTCAATTCCTTTGCCTTCCAACAGGAGGCATGAGAGTACCAGGATGAAAAGCTAACATCACTTCTCTCCTTTTCCCTCTGAAAAACCATACTAAGAAATGATGCCAGTCAAAGGTGCTTGCTTTGTGCATATGACCGGAGATCTTCTGCCACTTGATTACAGTGATTAAATCTTAAGGGTTTTGCGTATGAAATCTGTACTTTTTATTGTAAGACTTTATGATGTTCATCTAGAAAGCACTGTGCCAGATAAAATAGTCCAGACATAAAAGGACAACCTTTGTATGAATGTACTGTGTGTGAGACCTCATGTGATAAAATTTGTGGAGAATCAAGGAAAATGCAAGGAGAGTGGGTGACTAGGGAATTGTTATTTGATGAATACAAAGTTTGTGTTGGGGCATGTGTAGTGAGGCTTGTACAATGGTCTGAATGTATTTAATGCACTGAATGCTACACTGATAAATAATTAAAAACAGAAAGAAAGGACTACAGTAAGGAGAGGATGGAGATGGGTTTGATCTGAACACATTATGCACATGTATAAATATTAAATAAAATATTTAATTAAAACGACATTAGAAAAACATGGTGAAGTACAAAGGGGAAGCTGCTTGTATGACTCTGGACAAGTGCTTCCATTTCTGACAAAACAACAACAAGAAGGCTGGCTAACATGATCTTTAAGGCCCTCTCACTTTGGTGGGTTGGTGATGGATAATGGGGAATTCTACTAGGGTTTGATTGTTTGAAATCTTCCCTCTTACAGCACCCATTCCTTTAGCCTCTTATGAATCATAACTATTACCATACATCCTGCCATTATGATGACCAAACTTGAAATCCTTTGCTCTTATGTCACTTTCTAGTTATCACCCTAATTTCTTAGTTCCCTTTATAGAAAAATCTCATATTAAAGGTAATCAAAAGTCACTGTATCCTATCTGATTGTCTTACCCAACACTCCTGTAAGAACTTGGACTAATGAAACAGATGTATACCAGGTTAACCAATGTGAGGTCAGGTTCTAAACATCCATGCATGACCTTTCAGTAGTGTTTCAAAGATTTTTTTTCTTGCACTTTCTAAAAACCTCATTTAACTGCATATTCTAGGATAGTAGTTGTTGTACCTTACTGGGTTCTCTTTCTATCCTCCTCCATGATGCCTCTCACCTCTTTGATTTCTGAGATTTGAAATTGCCAAGGTGCTATGCCTTGGGTTGTCCATCTCCAATAGTCTTATTTCCTTAATTATATCATTTGTTATCATAGGTTTAAATACATAATATATACTTATGCATTGATAATTTGTATTTCCAGCCTAATTTCTAGAATTTTGAATATGCATATTCAAATGTAAATATGTAAATGTGTATATTTCAATTTTCTGACTTTTCTCCATTTGAATATCTAAATACTTAGCTCAAATATAATATGAACTTTTGCTTTCCATCCAAAATTTTCTGCTTAATCAATCTTTTTGATCTTAGTAAATTGCAAAGCCATGTTTAATAATTTGCTAATGTAAAAAAATCTAGTAGTCATTCTTGAGTCCTTTTCCCTTTTCCTATTATACTCTAACCCCATCTGTTAGGATATCTTGGAGTGTCTATTTTAGAAACATTTTCAGAAATCTTCCTTTTTTTACCACCACCACCACCATTACCACCACCACCACCACCGTCACCACTACCTTCATCCTTCTCCATGTTGTGTTCCTTTTAGATATTATTGTAGACTTCTAACAAATGGGCTTCCATATTTGTCCTCATTATCTTACTATTCATAACTCTAGCCAGCACAAACTTTCTCACATAAAATTACCATACCTCTGTTCAAATCCAGATGGTTTCCATCCTAAGAAAATCTGTAGTCTTTAGTATAATTCAAATGAACCTACACAAGTAGATCTCATTATTTTCTCTCTGTTATCACCTATTGTCTTCCATTCCCACCTCAATTCTCTGGCCTTCTTGCTAAACTTTGAAATTGCAGTGTCATTCTACCTCAGGGCATGCCTTAGTTAGGTTTCTATTGCTGTGACAAAACACCATGACTAAAAGCAAGTCAGGGAGGAAAGGCTTTATTTGGCTTATATTTCCTTATTGCTAGTAATCTTTGAAGGAGTCAGGACAGGAAGTTCAACAGAGCAGGAATCTGGAGGCAGAAGCTGATGCAGTGACCATGAAGGAATGCTGCTCACTGACTTGCTCCTCATGGCTTACTCAACCTGCTTTCTTATAGAACCCAGGGGCGGCCCCACCCACAATGGACTGGGCCCTCCTCCTTCAACCACTAATTAAGAAAATGCCTTACAGGCTTGTATATAACCCGGTCTTAGAGAGGTATTTTCTTAATTGCTGTTCTCTCCTCTCAGGTGACTGGCTTGTCATAAAACTATCCAGCACAGTTCATTTATATGTACAAGAAGCCTACAGAACTCCAAACAGACTGGACCAGAACAGAAATACCTCCCGTCACATAATAATCAAAACACCAAATATACTAAACAAAGAAAGAATATTAAAAGCAGTAAGAGAAAAAGGCCAAGTAACATATAAAGGAAGACCTATCCGAATCACATCAGACTTCTCACCAGAGACTACGAAAACCAGAAGATCCTGGGCAGATCTCATACAGACTCTAAGAGAACACAAATGCCAGCCTAGACTACTATACCCAGCAAAACTCTCAATCACCATATATGGAGAGACCAAGACATTCCATGATAAAACCAAATTTACACAATATCTTTCCACAAACCCAGCCCTGCAAAGGATAATAGGTGGAAACTACCAGTACAAGGAGAGAAACTACACCCTGGAAAAAACGAGTTAGTAACCTTCTTTCATCAAACCTGAAAGTAGATAACCCACTCAAACATAAAGATAGCGTCAAGAATGGCAGGTGGCAATAATCACTATTCCTTAATCTCTCTTAATATCAATGGTCTCAATTCCCCAATAAAAAGACATAGACTAACAGACTGGATACATAAACAGGACCCAGCATTTTGCTGCATGCAGGAAACGCACCTCAGTGTCAAAGACAAACACTACCTCAGAGTAAAAGGCTGGAAAACAATCTTACAAGCAAATGGTTCTAGGATATGAGTCGGAGTAGCCATCCTAATATCAGATAAAATTGATTTTCAACCTAAAGTCATCAAAAAAAGACACAGAAGGACACTACATACTGATCAAAGGAAAAATCCACCAAGAAGAACTCTCAATTCTAAACCCAGACATTTTACATGACTGTCTCCCACACTTCTTTTCAGTCGAATACCACTTGTCAGAGAGACCTTTTTAAATCATTCCATAAAAAACTCACCTTCCTCAGGATTGGCCTTGCTTTATTCTGCTTCATAGAACCTTATTACATGAAGAAGCTGGTACATGGTGGTGACTGTCTTTAATACCAGCACTAGTAGGAATAAGCAGGCAGATTTCCATGAGTTCTAGGCCAGACTAGTCTACATAGTGAGTTCTAGGAAGGCCAGAGCTACACAGTGAGACCCTGTCTTAAACAGTTGCCAACCAACCAAACGTACCACCTGAAATACTATCTATCTAAAGATGGATCTTCTGTAAGATTGGTTAATTCAGTGGTTCAGAATAGTCCAATCACAAGTATTTGGCCACTTCAACATGTTGATATTCCTCCTTAGGTTTGTCCCTTTACGATGAATGATACTGTTTTAAAGTCATCTTTTCATATAACATTCAAAAAAGAAAATAACGACAGCTCTTTGAAAGCTTGTCTGATGACTCTAGTAGGGAGCACAGATATTTATGTATCCTTTTGGAGAACACTTGGTTCTCCTCTGTCTGGGAAGGTTATCCTTGGTTTTTTTTTTTTTTTTTTTTTGAGTACAGAGTGTCTCGAGAGATGCCCATCAAGTATTGAGGGAATAGATTCCTACCTACCTGACTTGATCAATGGGGTAGCACATGTCACATTTATCCTTTTCAAAAAAGGGGAAAACACTCGTCGTGCCCATTCCCAAAAGTTTGCTCTCTTGATTTTGGTGCCAGACAGAGAGACTACTCTACTCATAAACAAGATGAAAAGAACTGTCATTTCTGACTGAAGGTAATCAAGACTCACTTACTGGGCCCTAGGGAAATTTAGCATTTCCTAGAGCTCTATTTTTAGTTGACTTTTTGAGATGTAAAATTAATATTTTCCTCCAGGCTGGGGTGGTACCAGCAATCCAAGGGATGACACATCCAATTTTATCTAGATGAGGAAATAAGTTTTACTGGTGGCTGTTTACAGAGTCTTAAATGACTACAAACAACTGCATTTTTTCCAAGTAGCCAGTTTCAACCTCTCTGAGCTCCTTTGCTGTTGTTGTTTTTTGGTTTTGTTTCTTTCTTTGGGTTTATTTTTTTTTTTAAATTTTATGTTTTTGTGGCTCTCAGGCTACGTAGAGGGCCTGCAAACCTGGTTTTGAACACTAAGTACCGTCAAAGCAGACTGAGACCTTGTGAGACACAGAGAAGATAAGACTCTGGGAAAACGATATAATTGCATATATTCCATTCTTGCCCTCATCGGGGACTTTTCTTGGTTTGGCAAACACCATCTCGTGGTAGGCAGTAAACTCTGGCATGTAAAAAGGTGAAGTGATCTCAGGGCATGGAGAGACAGCTGATCACTTGAGCCAAGGCCAATCCCTCTATCCTTGGGATATCTTGGTTGTACTTAATTGTATTAATTAATAAAAGTTCTAATCCCTGCTCCTAAATAGTAACTACATAGAACATTAGTTAGCAGCAAGGCCATTTGTGTGCTCACAATTTTGCAGTTTGTGCTGTTCTTTTTTTTTTTTAATTTTACCAGGATCCTTTATTGTACAAATGTTCTTTCAGAACTCATCTGCATTTTACATATGATAACCTAAATTCCAAGATGCCATCTGTTATTAAAGTGAGTATCTGTTTCTAGTAGTCTGCTGACATACCTTTATTTTACTTATTGGTTTTTGTGCATCGTAATTATAATGAAAATAATCAGAGAGAAAAATTAACTTCATAAATATATGTGCTATTTATTTTTACAAAAGGTTAACTATTAGTTTTTAGATTATTAACATTTTGTATAATGTGTTCTGGTAGAGATATTTTGGAGGCAACCTTTTGGTAACTATAAATTTCCTTTTCAGTTTTGCTGTCTATTATTAGTCTTTATTTAAGTACTGAGGACATCAGATAAAAAAGTAGCAAAAGACCCCGAGATCCAGTACTACTCAGGAACTTCAGCATAGCTGCAATCTGTATTTAGTCCTTATAAGTTGCTTGACATGATATGAAGACTAGTCATTTTCTTAAGCTGTTTTGTAAGGTATGCTATGATAACTCAACCCAATACTTTAGTCTGTTGGCTCAAAATTTTTACTGCTGCTGTTGAAACTGGGTCTAACTCTGTAACCCTGGCCATCCTGCAACTCACTGTGTATCCCAGACTGGCCCCGAGTTAGTGGCAATTTTCCTGTCCTAGCTTTCAGTGTGCTGACCCACTATGAGCTACCATGCCAGGGCAAGTATTAGCTTTTGACCCATAGTTTCAATATCTAAATAAAATTTTAGCATACTAGAGTTTTCCAGCATATGCCTTTTGATTCATGTAAATATTTGTTGGTTTGTGCTGTTCTTACCTGAGTGGATCTTTACTCATCTGACCTATTCTAACTCAAATGGCTACACTCGTTTGGTAGACAGCTGGAGTTTATGACTCTGCCTCCAGTTGGTCTTTTTTCTTTTTTAATGGAAAATATATTCTTTTCTCATACAGTACGTCCTGACCACAGTTTCCCCTCCCTCCACTCCTTTTCCTGACACCTCCTCTCTTCCCCAGGGATACCCCCCCCCTTCTTTGTCCCTTAGAAATGAGCAGCCCTCCAAGATACAACAGCTAAACGTGACAAAACAAGCTTTGCTAAGACAAGGCAAATCCCTGATGTGAAGGCTGGCTAAGACAGCCCAATAGGAGGGATAAAATCTGAAGATTAGGCGAAAGAGTTAGAGGTACACCCGCTCCCATTGTTTGGAGTTCCACAGAAACTCCAAACTAACAGTCACAATGTGTGCAGAGGATCTGGTGAAGCAGTCCCTTGTGTTTGCCACTTCAGTCCCTGTGAGCCCATGGTCCCCTGCTGAGCTGATTCAGTGGGCCTTGGTCACCTGGTGTCCTCCATCCCCTCTGACTTCTACAACCTTTCCTCCCCCTCTTCTGCAGGTTCCCACTGGATCTTATTCAGCTTGTCTTTCGAGGAAACTAGATCAGGCTGATTTTCATGACACTCAAAAACGTGTAAAAAGCAAGCCCCAGACATACAAGTACTTAAGCTTCTGGTTGTCATATTTGCTGATTTCCCACTGATCAGAGAAGTCATTTGGCAAACTTCGAAGTCATTGTGAGAAGACACTATCTGTGAGCATGAATACTGGAGTTCTCTTTGATGGTCTCTTTTTTAAGCTATGTTGGGGTGGGGGGAGGTTAGGGGGAAAAGCCAAGGTTATCATAGACATGTCCCTCTGTCTCAACTGTTCATCTGCAATCATTGATATCACTGTCAAAGTGGCTCTTTACAGCCAGAGGGAGTTCAGACCATGGGCTTTCAGATGGTTTTTGGCGACAGCACAGACCCCTCCCACCCCCGTTGCAGTAAAACCACAGACCCAGACAAGGCCCTTGGAGGCAGCCCAGTACAAGGTGGCAGAGCAAACCACTCGTATCAATATGGCCACCAGAGGGCAGCACAGTACATAGACATCAACATGGCTACAGGTGGCAGTACGGACCAAGGACATCCACATAGCCCTTGGTAGTAGCATGGACCATGGACATCAAGACAAACCCTGGCTGCAGTAAGACTACGAACTCAAACAAGGCCCTCAGGAGCAGCATGGCCAGAACATTACTGTGGCCTTAGGTCACAGCGAAGGCCATTCAGATAGTTTAGCCCCTGGCGGCAGCATGGCTCACAGACATCAAAACGGTTTCTGGTGGCAGCACAAGACCATAGACATCCACACAGTCTTTGGTGGTAACAAGGGCCAAGGACATCTACCAGGCTCCTGACAGCATCAGGACCACTGACGCACACATGGCCATCACGGACCTTGGTGGTCCTTCAAAGAAGTTCAAGTCAGAAAGCAAACTGTTGTAATAATTAAATTCCAGTGACCGGTTTGCCTCCTGCCTCAATGGTCCCTGAATGCAAGACACACACCCAGCCTTTATATTTTAATTATGTGTACGTTCCCAAACTTCCTATTGTATATAGAAATTCCCTGCAATATGGTGTAGTCAGTTAGCCAGATGCACCCGCTGTTGACTTTGAATTGGAAGCAATGTTAAAAATCTGGTTCTGTGTGGTTCTACCTTTTGGTGAGGGCAGTTACAAAAAGAACTCCTCAGGCAGTAGTATACATATCCATGCTTGTCGTTATCAGAAAAATTAGTAGGGTCTGTGTCAGTTGCAGTAGCCATAGCTGATAGAGCTGTTCTGAGGCTTAACCACTTTGTCTCTATAGCATATTTGTGTACCAAGTTTTCTTTCATGTGAGGATACCAGTCTTATTTTATTATAGTCTTTCCCAATTCACCGCTTTAACTTGAATCTTTAAAATGATCTTATTGTTCAGGTAAGGTCACATTCTAAGCTATTCATGAGTAAGATTTCAATATATGAATTTTTAGGGACATAATTGTAGGCTTCAAAACGTGACTTCAAAATGAAAATATTAATGTGTATAGAATGTCATAAATTTTTCGACTATTATACAAATAAAACTAATGTAGGGTACTTAAAATTGACTTAAGTGCAGAGCATCTTTGGTGGTTCTTATTCCAACTGCAAAAAGAATGAAGAGTTTTATTCAATATCATGAAGAAAGCTGTTTGGTTTTAGATATCATGCCTGTGGTAAAAGTACCTTTATGACCATGCAGATTTGGCTATCCATTATAGTTAAGGGCTCTATAATTCAGAACATTCTTTTTGGTTCATCCTTTGTATGGCTTCTTAAAAGTTCGTGGAACAAAAGAGCAAGAGCCTGCTATTGTCAACACACACACACACACACACACACACACACACACACACACACTGCACACCCCGTCTCTTTTGTTCTTTACTGCTTTTGTTTTTTGAGCCTTATTTTGAAATAATATTCTGATGGCTCAGTGGTTAAAAGCATTGACTAATCTAGAGGATCCTGGTTTGATTCCTAGCACCCTGCACAGACATACATGCAGGGGAAACACACATTTTTTTTAAAAATAGTATTTTATTTTTGAAAAGTTCCAACACTGTTGGGTTAACTTTTCTTGGAGAAGCACTGTCCCCAGGAAGAGCACTAACAACAAACTAAAATACAATTTTACCAAAAGTCTGATCTGATGAGTCAATGAGTGTATTGGGTTTTCTTACAGGACACAGTTGGCGAGTTACTTATAGGGCTATGGATGACCCCAAAACAGCTGCATTCTTGCAAAGTCCTAGTCTAGTGTGGATGATGGCCTTACAGAAGCTGCATCTTGAACCCCCTTTACAGTTAACTTTTAACTTCCTATATCTAGGAAGATCACTTCCAGCTAAGGGTGTGCAGGAGAAGTAATAGCAGAATCCCAGGTATCATGGGACTTTACTTTCCTCCAATGAATGTCAATAACTCCGTGACCACAGATGTCGCTGCTACTTTATTGCTTTGCTCCTCAATAGCCAGGGTTGCCTGACCACGGTGTCCTATATCTAAGATGACATCATGATACATCCAGAGGAGGCATTTATACTTTAACACACACTACAGAGTAGTGCAATAAACCCCACATATTCATACAACTCAACTTACACAGTTAGGAAGTTATGTACTTTGATTTTATCTATTTTGGCTCTCAATCTGTGAGTACTTTTTTCTACAATGGACATTTTAGTGATGCTGCTATCCCACGGGGAAAGGATAGAAGGCACCTAGTAGGTAGAGTCAAGGATGATGATAAGATTTAAACAATGCAATCCAGTCCAGTAACAGAGAACTATCCTCTCTAAAATGTCAGTACATGAAGGCTGGAAATTCTTGGTCTGTATCTTTATTCATTGCTACGCCATCCCAGACTTATTTATAGCAAATCTCAGCTATCATATTTTCACAGTACTTATTTCCACAGAGTACTTAGTATGGATTTATGCTTTGTTATAGAACCCAAGACTATCAGCCCAAGAGTGGCTCCACCCACAATAGGCTTGTCCCTCCCACATCAATCACTAATGTAAAAAATGCCCTACATGCTTGCCCATAGCCGTATTGAGGTTTATTTATTTATTTATTTATTATTTTTATTTTCTATATTCTTTATTTACATTCCAAATGATTTCCCCTTTCCCGGTTCCCCCCTCCCCTAAAGTCCCATAAGCCCTCTTCCCTCCCCCTGTTCCCCATTTGCCTGAGAATTTCATGAATTCATTGTTTTTAATTGCTGAGTAGTATTCCATTGTGTAAATATACATGGACAATATCTCTGATAAAATTGAAGAAATATATAGAAAATCATGTTAAGATTGACTATTTCATGGAAAAATTATACAGATAAAATGGTAGGCATAAAAATATTCCTAAGTTGATTGAAAGTGGAAATATAAACATTTTCTGATAAAATTGAAGATCTACAAGGAAAATATTTCTGATAAAACTCTAGAAATATATAGAAAAACACATTAAAACAGACTATTTCAATTTTATCAGAAATATTTCCATGTAAATCTTCAAATTTATCAGAAAATGTTTATAATTACACTTTCAATCAACTTAGGAATACTTTTATGCCTACCATTATTATATCTATATAAAATTTTCCATGATAAACTTCAATTTTAGCATGTTTTTCCACATTTTTCTTCTATTTTATCAGAAATATTTTCCATGTAAATCTTCAGTTCTATCACAAAATGTTTGTTTCATTTTTCAATTAATTTAGCAATTTTTTATGTCTACCACTTTACTCTTTAATTTTCCATGAAAATTGTCAATTTTAACGTGTTTTTCTATATATTTCTTCTATTTTATCAGAAATATATTCCATGCAAATCTTCAATTTTATCATAAGATGTTTTTACTTCCTTTTACTTCCTTTTTCAATAAAAAACCACTTTGGAGGGATTTACAAATATAAAACAAAACAAAACAACAACAACAACAAAAAAAAAACCCAAATGAGAACATGGGGAAGGATTTGAACAAATATTTCTACCCAGAAGGTCTATACAGTTAGGAAGATTTTAAAAAATGCATGGAAAGATGGGCATTGGTTAATTCATTGTATGGGGAAGGAAATCAAAATTACTGTGAGGTACCACTTCATTCCCACGCAGATGCCTGCAATGAGAAAGAGAACAAAAGATGTTGGAAAGGATGGAGAGAAACTGGATCCTTCACATGCTGCTGCTGCAAATGTAAAGTTTGGGAGGCAGAGGCAGGGCAATCTCTGAGTGTGAGGCTAGTCTCTGCTGGGAACATAGCACGCTCCAGGACAGCCAGGGACTATATAGAGAAATCCAGTCTTAAATGAACAAACAGAGTTGTTACATGGCCTGGCATTTCTACTCTTACACGTGCGAACAAAAGAAATGAAAACACTTATGCATGGAGGTAACTCAGTGGAGAAAATGCTTGTTCTGAAGGAGTGATGATTGGTGTTTAGATCCCAGCTAGCCTGTCAGGGACAGCAGCCTCCTGTCATCTCAACATTCAAGAGGTAGAGACAGGTCATCCCCGAAACAAATTACATAGCTTGACTAGTTGGAATTGGTGAGCTCTGATTCAGTAAGAAAGCTTTCCTCAATAAATAAAGTAGAGAGGGATTGAGGAAGGTATCCAATGTTGACTTTGGGCCTATACACATGCAACTAGACATATATGAACATACATAAATACATGCACATATAATACACTAAAACACACACAGAGGATTGCATACAAACATTAAAGGCAGCATTATTCAAAATAATGAAGAGATAGGACAGTTCAAAGGCCTGTCAATTGAAGAATGAATAATGAAATGTGATCAGTCTACACAATGGAATATTACTCATCCAGAAGAACGAATGATGCTGCAACCTGGGAAGATTCTGCTATAGTTATAATGTGTCTCCTAAATTTCACATATTGGAAACTTAATCCTCAAAGTTATATGTTAATGATATTTGGAGGTAAGACTTTTCAGACATATCTAAGATTAGGTGAGGAGCTACCAGAGGAGAAAAGTAATCACTAAGCCAGCTACAAACCCTTTGATCTACAATAGAGACCTGCCTGTAAGATATAACAGTGCAATAATGGCACAAAGGTTATGGCAGTAATCAAACAATATATGATTGGATTTAAGGTTTAAGGCCAACACCATGAGATGGAACTCATGCCCAACACTACTTGGGTGGACAAAACCCTGAAAATAGATAGGCTAGGGACTTAGGGGAAAACCAAATATTACTGTTCTACTAAAGGAATATAGCAATAAAACGTCTCCTAACAAAATTCTGCTATAATTGTACATCAGTGTATTCCTCAGTCACTATTCAAGAAGCTTCCTCTTCTGGTAGATGGGAACAAATACAAAGAGAGACCCACAACTGGACAGTGTGCAGAGAGAGAGAGAGTCCTTGGGGTGCTCAATTTTAAATGGGATGTCTCCATCAAATCCACTCAAAGCTCAGGGATCTAAGTAGAGGAGAAGATGGTAAGATTATAAGAACCATGGATGATGGAAGACTCCAACAAAACAGCGTCTTCCAAATACAACAGGACCGATACACGTAGAAACCCACAGAGACTTTGACAGCACACACAAAACATGCAAGGTTCAAGTTAGACACAGTATCAACACCGAGAAAGGGAAATGACAAAAGCCCCCATCCTTAATCCAGATGTTATCACAAATGAAACCAATCACAAATGAAAAACTAGTTGTTTCCAAGGTAGACTCATTGGATATACAAACCACACTTAAGGACAGGTCCAAAGCCCAGCAGTAGATGATACATACACACACACACACACACCAACAACAACCACAACCACCACCACCAAACTCAATAGTGGTTTTGGATGCTTTTTTTTCTTTCTCTGGACTTTCTTCTCCTTTACAGATTTTTTTTATTTATTATGGCTTCTGATTTTGTATCTTTGTGGGACTTCTGTGTGTGCCAACTTGTGTATCTCTGTGTTTGTATGCATTTCTTGTGCTTTGGCTTTGGTTCTTTTTCTGTTTGTTTGTTTTGCCTTATTCATGTTTGTTTGTTGCTTTTATCTTAGTTTTCTATGCCTGTTTGTTTTCTAGGGAAATAAGGAAATGTGGATTTGGAGAGGGTTTTGGAGGAGTTGGGGGAGGGTAAACCATCATTAGAATATATTGTATGAAAAATCTATTTTCAATAAAAAATAGATGAGGTCATGAGTATAGGGTCCCCAGAATACAATCATTAACTTTTCAAGAGGAAGAAAGACCCAGGCTGACAAGCTTGTTTTGTCTCATAAGGTGATGTCCTGTACTTCTTTGGGATATGCCAGATACCCTGAACTTCATTGCTTTCAGATTTTGAATCCAAATGAATCTCTCTCTCTCTCTCTCTCTCTGTCTGTCTGTCTCTTGCTCTCTCTCTCTGTCTCTTGCTCTCTCTCTCTCTGTCTCTCTGTCTCTCTCTCTCAATAAAGATGTCACTCTTAAATAGTCTGCTACAGCAACAGAAAGTGGACTAAAAGAAACTCTAAAAATATGATGCTAAAATGGTCACAAGAGAACACATATTGTATAAGTGCATATACATGAAATGCTGGGGGAAAGCAAATCTATAACATTAGGTGGCTGCCTAGAATCAATTTTCTTGAGGTTGGAAACAAAAACTTTCTAAAAATAGGTAACTGCAATGGTTGCAATGTCTGTGGATATACTAAAAAATTTCAATCCAGTGGGTCAATTTATAATGTGGGAACTATATTTTAGGGGCTAGAGGTTTAGCTCATTAGTAGAGCACATATGAATCCCTAGTATGCCCCCAATCACTGTATCTGTATAAAACTATTCAGAAAGAAAAACATGTTTCTGTGTATTTGCCTAAAATTCATTTTTGCAATCTCACCTGAGTTTTATGTCATCATTCCATCTACCTGAAAGATAACCCCAGTGTGAACCTCTCCTCTGTAATGAGTACATAGTATTCAAACACACTCTTAGGAAGCTAAGACTATCACTTGCTTGTGGACATAAGAACGAACGTGGAAAACAGGAATGCTGGAGCAATGCATGAGACATGCCCGTGATCAGCAGGGTATCAGTGCTAGAAACTAGTTGTGAGCTTGTCAGTTGTTCTTTGGAGATGGTGCTTATGCAGCTGAGTTGGGCTCTCAGCTGTGACATAGCTAGAAATTCCTATTGCTCTGCTCCTACTACGATTGCAATGAATATGATGAACTTCTGTAATTCATAGTTTGCCTCAGCTCTTATAAAATACGTCTGTACGGCCAGCCTCCTCCCATTATGTACCACCTTCCAAAGTTGGACAATAACAGGTGATAAGTAGGATGAACATGATCGAAGTAAGACAAGAATATATAAAAATTCCACCATGAAATTCATTACTTGGTACAACCAGTAAATGACAATCAACAGCTGTAAAGGGGGCTTGGGAGGCGGCTTGAGCCTGAGGACCTGAGTTTGATCCTGGGAACTCACATTAGGGAACTGACCCCATACGTTTTCCTCTGACACATGCACATGTGCCATGGTTTTACACACACACACATGCATGCACACACACATACATGCCCACACACATACATGCACACACACACGCACACATGCACAACCCCCCCAACATAAAATATAATAGCTTTTTAAAGAAATAAGGAATGACAACCACAATGACAAACAAAACAGAAAACCTGATTTAAGAAAGATCCACTTTCTATAGGACACAAATTCGGTGCTGTGTTATCCTGAGGAGGACTATCCTGGGGAGAAAGGAAGTTTTTAGTTCTGCTGAGGAACCAAAAAGGGAAAATGTTCACTCACTCCTAGGAGTTTATTCTTGTGCCTCATGGTTATTTCTTATCCAGAAACCCCTCCTAGCTGGAGAACACAGCTTCCTACTCCAGTCACTTCAGGGCTTGGGGATTCTGGATTTTGGGTGGTTAATGAGGTCCCTGGAATCAGGTTGAATAGGAATTTATCACAGAAGCTACTGGTTACTGTTCTCTTCATAGTCTCACCTAGCCTTGCTTTTCTTTCCTTCTTGTACCCAAAAGGATGTGGTGAGAAGCCTTTTATTCTGTTCTCAGTGCCCTCAGAGTCTCAGAGCCCTCTAAAAAAAAAAAAAAAAAAACCAGGGCTTCCAGGCGGAGTCAAACTACCCAGAAACTATGAAAATCCTGATAACTCTGGAAATCCTGATGGTTTTTAGAGTTTACCTTATCTTTTAGGCTTCTGCGCTCCTCAGAAGCTTAAGAAGGCTGCCATTGCCCTCTGTTTAGAAAACTGTCTCAGTCTCCGTTCCATTGCCACTTCCCAGCTTTTAAAAGGTTCTGTCACCTCAACCCCAAACCTCAGTGGGCAACTCTGGATTGAGATTTACAGGTAGAGGATGTATTCAAAGCTGTGATTTGTATGCATACAGGAGCACTCAATGTGCACACACATTCATCGGGAAACTTTTCCAGGATATTTTGATCATGGCCTTTCAACACACAAACGTTATTTTTGTTTCCTATGTGATTCCTTGCTCTCCGCTTCACGTATCAACCTGTGTATTTTTCTCTAAGAGAGATACACGCTTTGGGGTGCAGAAATGGCAGTCAGTAGAGATAAAACGAAAAGCAGGTTCTCCAGTGGAAAATAAAAAGGAAGGGGGCGTTTGGGAGCCTCAACAACATCTTTATTTCGCCTTTTAACTCTCAGCCTTTCAGAGTTCGGACCTGCTCCCCCCGCCCCCCCGCCCCGCGCGCTCAATTATCTGAAGCGTCTTTTCTGGGAAGCCGCCACCTTCACTAGCTGAACTGCAGCCCCACCCTGAGCTATTAGCCTGGCTCTCTGCCTTTCCTCTTGCTTTCCTCAGTTTCTCCCCGCAATCTTTATAAATCTCCCTTGGAGGAGGAGCGTCTGAGCGGGTGGAAGTCCGAAGACAATGCAACCTGAGAATTTCTGTCAGTCTCTGCATATGCTCCTAAGTGCTTTAATCCCAATTAGGGGCGGCTGACACACGGTCCTATTCATTCCCATCAGCTCTTGAATACATTTGCCTAGAAATGAACTTCACAAATAGAGGCGCTCCTAAATGTGCCCAATAGCAAGGAAAATCGAATTGAGCGCGGGCTCCTCGGGCAGAGACCGGCAGAGAAGCGTGAATGTGGAGGTGCCCCAAGACATTGCAATTCAGCAGCACGCTCGCTGACTTTTCTTTGCACCATGTCAACCGAAAGAACCAAGAAATAAGTTGGGGAACTCCGGTTAAAAGGCAACTCGAGAGGGACTCTGAATACTTTTATTGAGTCGTTTCCAATGCTAGACTTAAAAAAAAGAGAGAGAGATTGAGAGAGATAGAGAGATAGAGACCAAAGCAAACCAACAAAACAAAACAAAACAAAAGGCACCACAAAACCCACCAGCGGTGTCCGGGCTGCGTCCTTGGCTACAAGTTTGAAGACTCCCGGCCACCGCGCACCCACCGTCCCGGCGCGGGCGCGTCATCTGGTGGCGTTCCCAGAGCCCCATCTCAGCCTTTCTATTCAGAGCCGGCCTTAATGTCCCACCCGCGCCTCGGGGGCAGAGCAGCTGGTCGGCTCTGACCCGGCCGCCGCCGACACCCGCAGGGGGCGCTTCCTGGGCTAGCGCCCGCCGGGAGGCGGCCTCCGAACCCGGCCTGCAGTCCGCGGCCTCCCGGCCTCTTTCCGTCTCGGGTGGACACTGGGCGGCGCCGGAGCGTCGACACGGCGGTTGTTCGGTGACTCCCGGACCCTCTCGGGGCAGCCGGCTCGGCCCTCCCAGGGGACCCCGAGGACCGAGGCCTTGGCCCCGCCGAGACTGGCTTCCCCAAGAAGCGCGCTCTGGAACGGAGCTCCGCGCTGGGCCCGGCAGGCCTAGGTCGGCTCGTCCCTCCCCGGCGGAGCCCGGCAGGTCGCGCGCGCCGCCACCGGAGCCGAAGGTGCCCGGGGCGGCGCGGGGTGCTGCTGGCGCCGCCGGGCGGAGGCTCGGAGGGCAGCACAGGCCTCGGCCCCGCGGCTCGCCTTCCCCGCCCTCTCTGAGCTGGAGCCTCCCAGGGCAACCTGTTACCGCCGCGGGAGCGGAGTGCTGTCCGCACTGGGCAGGCTACGGGCCCGCCCCAAACCACGCTCTCCTTGCACCTCCCGTGTAGGAGGGATTTCGCTTTAACAGGGCCTCTGGACGCCCATTTTAAGTCGATAAAAAAGCCGAGTGGAATGTTTTGATTGAGTCTCAACATTGTCTTTGAATAAGGCTGAGACCATGTAATTAATGTGTCTTTTTAATAAGGGACAATACGGCCGTTCAAGCTATTTAATTTCATTTAATTTTCCATCCCATTTGCTGCACAGCCCGCTTTTACTTTTAACACCCAGCCTTTCACGGCCCATCTTGCTCCACTGGGCACATTAGATTGGTTTCACCCTTGCTTTTTAGGGGAGGAAAAATAAAAGAAAATGTGTTCCTTTTCTCCTTTGTGGACAATTTATTTCACTTGGGGAGCTGCAACTCCGAGCCACAGGACAGAATAAAACTCGGCGAGCTGGTGTGAATGCCTCTGGCGCAGTCTCTTTCTTCTCTCGGAGCTGGGAACCAGTCACAATTGGCTATATTAATAAATAACTTTCCTCACAGTCGGCCTTTACATGGTCCTATTGATAAAATTGTTCGCGTGTCGTTCACGCTTTTTCACTGGTTAAGAAGGGCTAGGGAGGCGCCCCGAACTCAGGCACTGCGGCTCGCTCTCAGTGCTGGATAGTTAAACTAGGTGTCATCCGGAGTCGCCAGGCCAGAGGTTAGAGGGACATGTTCATGGCTTAAATTTATTGCCCTGGACTCATCGGAAAGGCTTCCTCACCCCCTCCTAATCCCCTCCCCCGATTTGCCATTCATAGGCCCCAGGATCAAAGGCTCTCCTCTATCCCTGGAGGACAGCCTTCTTTACCCCCAGAGAGGCAATTGGAAGGTTGAGCGTCAAACTTAGAGGTTGCTCTCTTAGAAACTAGTTTCCAGCAAGGCTCTGTGTAGTCACAAAGGCATGGCTATTCAAGGCCTACCAAGAGGTTCTCTCCTGTCCCACGCAGGTGTATCTACATAGACCGGAGAGTGGACACTGAGTTTGTCTTCTTTGTGTCCCAGTGTGGTCTTGTCTTGATTTGCTTAGATTTAAGACCTTTGACCTGGCCTGGCTTTCCCATTGCGGTAAACAACGAATTTTGTGACTTTCGTAATGTCACTGCTATGCACTTGCACTTTCCCAACAAACTGGGGTGAATAGTAGCAGAAAGGGAGGCAAGGAACCGTTTGTATCCGCCGTTCCCACTTTACAGATCTGGAGAATGAGGCTCCAAGTAATTCATGAAAGGTATCTTGGGACTTGAGTTCTTTTTTTTGCTGGTCCGATGTGAGCCCATGTTTCCAACAGAGGGCAGCTTAATAAGCCAGGTTAAGGGCCCTCTTCGAACCTGGAGCCTGCGACAGAGTTGTTACTTTGCCTGCAGTCATCCATTAGCCAGAGCCTCTCCAGATCCTGGCCGGATAACTGCATCTTCTTGGTCAAGGCTACAGGCAAGAAGCAGTGAGCGCTTTGCTCAGGGTTCTACTTTCTGTCTGTGAGCACTGAATGAAGTGTGTGTGTGTGGGGGGGGGGGTAGGGGGGGTGGGAACAAGGTGGGAGTGAGGACACAACAGCTCAGGAGCCTCTGCAGGAGTTTCTTGGTGGCTCCAGTAATGGCAGTGTGGGATTTGGGGAAAGGTGCCCAGGATGGACACAAATACCCTCCTTTCCCTGTTGAGATACTGAGAGATGATTTTGTTGTTGGTGGTTTGCTTTAAGAATAAGTAAGAAACCCATCCCTTTGGTTCTGGAGAAGTTAGTGTCAGGACTTTCTCCCCATTTTCAACTTAAAAGCAAAACAAGGTTTGAATTGATGGGTTGCCGGTGGGAAGACGTGATTAATAACCCCGCAGGAGAACTTCCCAGGTCTTCAACGCGGCAGCTCCATCCGCAGAGCAGATCTCCTACGAAGCTCTTGGCTTTGTGGCTGGCCGCTTCCTACTCTGAGAGAAAGTGTGGACCCTGAGGTTGCGACAGGCAGACGTGACACTCAGCTGGCTTTCGTCCCTCTCAAATAGTTCTGGTGGTTTCATATTTGGGGGCAGATCGAGGTCTAGGAAAGAACTAAAGCGGTTCTAAACTGTGGACTGGCCTGAACCCAATCCCCGAAATGGTACTATAGTCGTTATTTAAAAAGTGTAGGTATTTTCTGGTGTTTTCCCATCAAGTACCTGCCTAATTTCTGTATGGCACACGCCAGAAATCAATAGAAGTTAACAAGTCCTCCAAACAGTCCCCGTCCCTTTGTTTAATCTCCTTTACAATAAAGCCAAGGGGAGAGAATTAAGAATCTTTGAAGTAGACCAAGGCTCAAAGGAATCAGCCAAGTAGACTTAAAGTAGTCACTTATTTCCCAAAACTGGTTTGTCGGTGAACAATAAAAGGAAGTAAAATTTATGGAGAAATTATACAGTGGATTTGTCACTTAAAATATCGTAACTGTCTCAGGGACAATACCCCATGCTGAGGATTAATGGTCCCGCCGGACCTTTGATTCACCAGCGCCTTTTCTTCGCCCTTGACAAATTGGATTTTTAGGAATGGGAAGGTCGCCTGGACCATTGTGTGCTAGCCATTCAGAGGCCTCGATTATGCAGGGGGCTGAGGGAACCACTCCATGTGACCCTCTCGGGTGGGACTCTGCAGCTGCTTCACAGCGCAACTCTCTCACCAAACTCCGCGCCCTTGCGCTCGCGGTGCCAAAAGGCGCCCGCCCGGATTGAAAAGGCGCAGTGCATGCCCGCCCGCGTCACTCCGCTGATAGAAGACGCACGTCGGGGTGCGGATCCCTCCTCTGCATGCGGCTGCTCCTGGTTCTGTCACTTGCGCCCCGTGGAGGACCCCGCGAGCCCCAGCGTCTGCCTGGCGGCGGTGGCAACAATGCACGGAACTTCCCGCACTTCGGCCACCAGTGTGAACGCTGACTGCTGCATCCCGGCTGGCTTGCGCCTTGGGCCGGTGCCTGGCACCTTCAAGCTGGGCAAGTACCTGTCAGATCGCAGGGAACCAGGGCCCAAGAAAAAGGTACTGGGCCATTCTGGATCTCCGTCCCTTGCCTCTCACCTTCTATTGCGCTGATCCAGAAAAGGGGTAGAGAGGAGCAGCAGAGAAAAGGGATGTCTGTTAAATCTGCAGAACAGAATTATCCGATTATCCTTAGCATGTCTGATAACTGAGCTGGATGTGGGGTGGGCTGAGGGGAGGGCAGAGCTGAGCCGGAACAGACCATAGTGCGCCAGGGTCTGTAGGCATGGGGAGCCTCTGGGAACCGGTAGTTTTCTCAGTGCTCCAGGGTGTCCTCAGTAAGGTGATGGAGACTCCTAACTCCCACCTTGGTTCTTGCCTCCCTTGCAAACATACCCTTTTTGTTGGAGTCATCGGGTGGAGAGACTTTTCTCCCCTTCTGTTTACTAATATGAGGCTTACATTTTTGTTTAAATAATTTAATTACATTTCACCGAAGAGCTAGTCCTTGGGAGGCTCTTAGTTCTTGGAATATATCCCCCCCAACCCCTTGTAGGTTTGGGTAGGAAATGGAGAGGGGATGAGCCAGGTGATTAATTTTGTTGTCTGTAGAGAGGTAGGGGAGCCCACCCTTGAGCGGACACCTAGTTAAACCTTGCAGCTAGCACTTAAGAGTCCGAGATCCCAGCCAAGAGGCATCAGGTACAACTCTCCCACTCTGACCCCCAACTCCCAACACACACCTTCAAGATCCCTGCCCAGAGAGGGAAAGTAAAAACTCTTGACCTCAGAGGGTGGCTTAGCAGTCAAGGACTGGCAGACAGCAACCAGGGAATGAAGTGGAAAGCTTGTTTAAAAAGGAAAGATCTTGGTTTTAGTAACCTCCCGCAGCTTTCTTGTAAGAAGTATCTTTCTAGAAGGAGGAGCAAGGCCAGCATTTTTTTTTCTCCTGGTGCTAGAAAGCCTCTTGTCTCTCATCCTAGGCAACACCGGGTTTTGAAGCTCACCATGCCTCTCTCTTTAAACGCAATTTAATTGCTTTTAAATGGCTTGCTAGCTGCAGGCAAAATTTCTTCGTGCTCGCTTTGTTCTGAGCATCTCACTGCTGAGTTCACTTGCACCTAGTGTAGTACTAGAAAATTGGGAGGCTGAGTAATGGGTAGGAGTACTGCACCAGGCTTCGGGATGTGCTTGAACTTAGAAACCACTTCTATCTCAGTGTTAAGGATCCCAGAACCTCACTTGGGGAAGAGGTGGTGAGTTTTGCAATAAGATGCATCTAGGAGCTCTGAGAGGATGCCATTTCCAGCTGGTGTTTCCAAGGTGTGTGTGTGTGTGTGTGTGTGTGTGCTGGTGATTCTGTCTACTACCCAGACTCCTTTATTTTTCCACTCTCTAAGCCCGGACCCTGAAGAATTTTCCCTGCAGCTCCTAGAGGTTTGGTTAAAGAGAACACAGCCACTTTCCTGAGTTCGGTGGGCTGTAGGATAAACTTTCCTCTGGGTTGTGAGCATGGCTGTGGCACGTTGGTAATGACCACTGCTTGTATTGCAGGTGCGCATGGTGAGAGGGGAGCTGGTGGACGAGTCAGGGGGCTCCCCTCTGGAGTGGATAGGGTTAATCCGGGCAGCCAGGAATCCCCAGGAACAGACTCTGGAAGCTATTGCAGACTCAGGAGGACAGGTACTGTCAGAGCCCCTCACTGTTATCAATTCCAGTTCTATCCACTAAGGGTCTCCAAGGCAGCCAAGCATTTCATGAGCAAAGAACTTTTTGAAAGGCAAGAATTCTCTCTTCAAACATCCCAATGATCCTGTAAGAAAGATACTTTTGTTTTGTCATTTAAAGGATGAAGGATGAGATTCCAAGCTATCCAGTAGCTTCTCTAGGAAGGACTACAATGCCAGCCTTTGAATTATTTATTTATTTATTTATTTATTTATTTATATCCTAGATCTTCTATCGGGCATTGAGAGACGTACAGCCCGGGGAAGAGCTGACTGTGTGGTACTCTAACTCCTTGGCTCAGTGGTTTGACATCCCTACAACTGCAACTCCGACTCATGATGAGAAAGGTACTGCTCTGAGAAGGTCTCCCCAATAGTGAGGGTGAGCTAGAGTAGATTCCAGCTCTTTTCCTGGGTTGTGGAAGGTGATCACAAACCTGAAGAATCTTTCTTTTTAGTTCTGTGGAAACTGAATTCATGCTTTTGACAAGGGAGAGAGGGAACTGCTAACATACAGCCATAAGCGAATGGTAATAAAAGTGAGTAATAATCTGGTCCCCAGTGGCAGAGGAATACTCCTTATGGACTTCATGGGCTCTTCCTTTCCAATTGCATTCCGAATGACAAACATTTACTCAGTTAGGAAACAATAAAGGAGACTTGATATGCTACAACGATTGCATCTTGAATTCTAGAGACCAAAGCTACAATTACATTTTGAATTCTAGAAACCAAAGCTTAAACTTGGATGCAGTTTAAAAGGCACAAGGGAGCTCTTTCTCTGTAAGTTTTTCAGGAGAGCTGTGTAGCTATGTGATGGCATTAGAAGCATTATAGTGCTTACAGCTGGTTCCTTGGCAGGTACTAACATCCTTACTTGAAATGGAATTTATTCATTCCCCCTTACTAAGTCTACTTAAACAGAATCTGGGATGTCTCCCAGTTTCTTCTCAGATTTATTTGATTCCTTTCAAGTCAGGAGTCAATCCATGCAAATTAAGGTGCAGCAACTAAAGGGAAAACCATTTTCAACCCTTCCACACAGCACTGAAGGACATTTCCTGTGGGAAGAAGGCTGGGAAGAC
Organism: Tokudaia tokunoshimensis; assembly: GCA_036184795.1. Lineage (NCBI taxonomy): Eukaryota > Metazoa > Chordata > Mammalia > Rodentia > Muridae > Tokudaia > Tokudaia tokunoshimensis. Next base: position 9,443,412 of record BTHU01000005.1, on the reverse strand, counting down.
TTAAGGTCTTGAAACTCCACTCTCACCCTTCACAAGGCATCCCCTGGACCTCACCCCAACCTCTTGACAATTGTTTGAGCTTGTTCATAATTTCTCCAAAGAAGCTATTTATTTATAGACAACAAAAAATGTTCCAAAGTATTTTAATCCATCTTCTCCGGAACTGCTGTGCCACTGCACCCATTTAGAAACAGGTATATTTTGATAAAAGTGTGGTAATTAGCAAACACTTCATGAGTGGGACACATTATTCAGAGCAATGAGTCATTTCCCTTCAGAGTGTCACTGTCCTCTGCAAATCAATTCTATTTGTTTAAAAATAGATCGGTATGTCCAATATTTATAAGAATTATACTGATATAGTCTGTTCCTTGAACCACATTATCAGATTCTTTTGTCAATAGTAAGTGTTGCTGTCTCATAGGGGAACGCTCAGACTTGAAACTCCACCCCAAACTGCTCCAGCACAGAACACTTGTACATAGGAATGTGTAATCAGAGAAGTAACGTGTTTAATCATGTATTCTATTTCAGCCAACTGGTTTTATAAATGTGATAAGCCAAATAATAATAATAATAATAATAAATCTATCATTTTCCTGTCAGGGAAGATATACCCTACTTTGAACCTCATATTTCTAGATTGGGCAAGCCTAAAATCTTTAAAGTTACACGAGGGGGAGGAGCAAAGTCATTTATGAAGAGTGGCTGGTCACTTGGCAAGAGTTGAACCTTAGGGTCTGTGAAAACCTGTTGATGAAGTTAAGTTGGAAAAGTAATTCGTGGAATAGCATCCACCCACACAGAGGCACATATGGACACACTTTTGTCACATTTTGAGAAGAGGAAGAGATAACTAGGGATATCATCTGTTTTAACAATACTGGCTAACTTAGGTTAGTTCCCATTTCATAGAAAGATTAAATTGCCGCCCCTTCACTTTTAAGAACAAAGCTTACTTGGCATGGCATTGGCAGAGTCATTCTGGAGCAAACTGAAAACTACTTTGAAGAACTGAAAACTCCTGCTGTAAGAGCTTCCAAATTTTAGACACCCAAAGAAAACTAAGGGGTCCCATCTCTTTCCAAGAGTTGCTTTACTAAAACATCTTGTCAATGTAAAGTCCTGCCTTACATAGGCAGCAGGAATGTTGAGATGGTCTTGCCTAAGTCTTCAATAAACAACTGGGATAGACTATTATAAGTAAATCCTTGACTCCCCATTTCTCCCAGATCTCCTTTGACCTCTTGTGGAATAAATTCCTCCCTTCCTTTAAGACAGTCTTGCTATGCAGCCCCTGACTGGTCTGGAACTCACTATATAGATCAAGCTGGCCTCCGAACTCACAAAGATCTGCCTGCCTTTGCTTCTCAAGTGCTAGAATTAAAGTCATGTGCCACCATGATGAGTTCTGTAGCAATGTTTTAGAAGTGTGAGCAGAGTGCACCTAAAGAGGGAGAATGTAACGTTTCTAATAAATCTTACGAGATCTACAATGTACTTTGGAATTTCCTCATGGCCCAATCACAGACGTCTTTAGTATTATCAATCAATCACTTTAAAAATAAACTGTATTGTATGCACACTAGTACGTAGAAATTAGTTTCTAGCACTCAATTAGTAGCTGTCTCATGTACCCATCTCTGGATTGTGTTTGCAGACCCTAGCAAGTCAAACACAGTTATGATGTAAGAGACACACAGAATTGACGCTGCAAGTACACACATGCACAGCGCTTGTGGTAGAGAAATCAGCACTTTAAAAACCTGAGGACTTTTCTCATTTTTATATATTTATTAAATGAAACATGTCTTGCTCAAGTGTTTTCTAAGCTTGTATCTGTGCACCTATCTAGGAGTTAATTAGCCACCAGGTAAAACAACAGACAAGTCAATGCTACACCATCCCCAGAACATCAATATCCATTACAGAATATCAAGAAGCAGTAGTTTTCTTTTCCCTCCAACCAATCACATAAAGTAGAAACAGGAAATAAGTTTGAAGACTAGCAAACCATCATCCTTATGTGGGGATTCATTTGGTCACACTCCAGGAAAACCTCAAGCAAGTGTTTAAGTCTGGGAGGGGGTAAAAGGGCGGAGAGAGGACACAAAAGACATTGTTATATGAAAAGGAATGATTACATATGGCCCATACATACAGGATATTGTCTCGCCTGGTAATGAGGCGCTCACGACTATTAGATTGGCCTTTGTTCCGTTTATCCAAACTCCTTGACATACGCCACCTATTCTGTAACCGCCAACAGATGGGCACAGGCACAGCCCAGCCTCAACACTTGATTTAAGGCAGCAGCTGCTCTCTGCTCTTCCAGGCTACCCTTCCTGAGCAGGGCTCTTCCAAAGGAGATTTACTGTGAGTGCTTGGTGGAAATCTTCACCGGAAAGGTCCGGGTCACCTGTTTTGCTCTTTAAGTAGACCTTTGAGGATGGAGGTGATAAGAGTTGGCCATTTACACGCTTTGGGAGGTTCTCGATAGGGTTTCTGAACTTTATCTCTTGGCCCTAAGACCTTCATCCTTTATACCCGCTTTTGCCACATCACAGGTCAAACCCGGGCTGTGCCTGCTGTGCTGGCGTTTTCCTTCTGGCTCCCTAGCTTCTCACTTGTTACTCTCCCGTTTCTTGCCCAGGGGAGGAGCGCTACATCTGCTGGTACTGCTGGAGGACCTTTCGCTACCCTAACAGCCTCAAGGCACACCTGCGTTTCCACTGCGTGCTCAGCGGCGGCGGGGGCCGCGCCTTCCTGCCTCAGGAGCACGCGGCCCGGCCCGGCGTTTCCCCGGTGGCAGAAGGCCTCGGCCTCCCTCCGAAACCCACGGCCCCGGACTTGACCGCGCCCGTCCAGGCGGCCGCTTTGCGGCCCCAAGCGCAGGCCGCTCAGCTCGCCCAGGCGTGCGGGGCTCGGGAGAGCATCAAGCGGGAGGCTTCCTTGGCGCCCCTGGCCACCTCCCCGCTGCCGGGCAAGTGGGGAACGCCCAAGAAGGGCAAGGAGCAGCCGGACCGCGCGCACAGCCACTTCCTGGGGATCGTGGGCGGCTCCTCAGCCGGCAGTGGAGGCCTGCCCTTCTACCCTGGCGTGCGCTCCGCCTTCAAGCCGGCCGGCCTGGCCCGGGCAGCCGCGCAGAGCGACCCCTACCGGGAAGAGGGCGACGGCAAGGGGCCGGGGCTGGCGCTAGGCCGGCTGCTGGGCGGGGGCCGGGCCGGCGGGCGCCCGGGTAGTGGGGAGAGCCCGGCGGGTCACCACCACCACCACCACCATGCTCACCACCACCACCACCACCCCAAGTGCCTGCTGGCGGGCGAGCCGCCGCCGGCCGGCCTGCAGTGTCCCGGCGCCCTGCGGGCCTTTCCCCTGCTCGGGGGCCACCCGGAAGAGGCGTCGGCCTTCAAGCACGTGGAGCGGGTCCCGCCCGCCGCGGCGGCCACCGCCGCCGCCTCGCTGCCCGCCGCGCGCTACGCCGCTCTCCCGGCGCCCGGGCTCCCTGTGGAGCGCTGCGCGCTGCCGCCCCTCGACGCCGGCAGCCTCAAGGCTTACCCGGGCGGCGAGTGCAGCCCCCTGCCCGCCGTCATGCCGGCCTTCACGGTGTACAGCGGAGACCTGCTCTACGGCCCTCCGGCCGCCTATTACCCTCTTAAGCTGCACTTGGGCGGGCTGCTCAAATACCCGGAGTCCATCTCCTATTTGAGCGGCCCCGCGGCTGCGGCAGCGGCGGCGGCGGCTGCGGCGGCGGCGATCGGCCCGGCCGAGCTGGGTTCCCTGGCCGGTATCGACCGCGAGATCGCCATGCACACGCAGCAGCTGTCCGAGATGGCAGCCGGGAAGGGTCGCGCCCGCCTGGACTCGGGGACGCTGCCTCCAGCCGTCGTGGCAGCTACAGGCCCCGGGGGTGGCGGCGGTGGCGGGAGCGCGGCGGGCAAGCCCAAGACGGGCCACTTGTGCCTCTACTGTGGCAAGCTGTACTCGCGCAAGTACGGGCTCAAGATCCACATGCGGACGCACACCGGCTACAAGCCGCTCAAGTGCAAAGTGTGCCTGCGGCCCTTCGGGGACCCCAGCAATCTCAACAAGCACATCCGACTCCACGCGGAGGGCAATACGCCCTATCGCTGCGAGTTCTGCGGCAAGGTGCTGGTGCGCCGCAGAGACCTGGAGCGTCACGTTAAGTCCCGCCACCCAGGCCAGAGCCTGATAGCCAAGGCGGGCGACGGCCCGGGCGCGGAGCCCGACTACGCTCTGGAGCCTGGGGATCCCAAGAGCGAGGACAGTGATGTGGATGTCTGCTTCACTGACGACCAGAGCGACCCTGAGGCTGGGGGCCGTGGCGAGCACGACTCCTAACGCGCCTTCCGGGGAAGGAGAAGGGACGTGGACACAGTAGAGTGAAGTGGTGACAAGAAGGACTTGGTTGACTTTGTCATAATTCTGGGGATGGTGTCGGATTAGGAACAGTGAGCCGCTCCAGTTCTCTAGTGGAGCAAAGTTTAAGGCTGGATTAAAGAAATGAACAGTCAATGAACAGCCCATAGGTTGTGAACCCCTAGACGCTGGCCTAGCCTCTCATTCTGAAAGGATTCTGGCCTTGAGGTTCAGGAATCATGGCAAAATAACTATCTCAGTGCCCCCAAAGGTGATGATTTTTACTGCCACACATTTTTAAAACGTTCTTTACTGTGGAGGAAATCGTGCCTTTTGAAAAGATGTTCCGCGTGAATTTTATGTTAAGGATTTCACTGCATAGCAAGCAAAACAGTAGATGTAACACCCAGACACCTGTTTCCGCTTTTGAAATCTGTTCTCCTATCAAAGAGCACCCCTTGCCACACTGAGTATACTGTGGTAGTGGATGTATAAATTGGTCAAGTTGCAATTATTTATGAGACAATAATGATAAATATAAAATAACGCATGAATAAAAGAGCACGCAATATATAAATTAAAAAATATCCTATTTGGTAGAGTCCAAATGTTTATGTTGTTTTATAATGAATGATGTACAGTGGATATAGTACTTTGCCCTTGCTTCCATTTTGTGCAATCTTTAAGAATAATAAAGATACAAATGAGAGTTCTATTACTTGGCTACTTCAGAGGACTCTTTAAAGAAATAGTTTAATTTGAAAACAACCTCTGAGGAGACTTGACAAGTAAGTCACAGAAGATTTATATTATTCTCAGAATTAATGTTAGTCAGGGTTGTATGGAGAACAGGCAAAACTCATTGGTTTCTAAAACCATTGTTAATCATGCTAAGTGTTTTTATGTTCACTTCAAGGACCTTCCAGAAAAAGCTTACAAGACACACACTCACACACACACACACACACACACACACACACACACACACACTTTTACATATATTTTCTTGTCACAAAGAATCAGGGAACTAGAATCAGTATTTCTTGTTGTTTACCATTTTGATAGATTTTAGTATGGAGATATAAGAGGAAAATTACTCAAAACTTATTATGAGTCATACACTTTAGTATTCATTCAACAAACACTATAAAGGAGGACCTATTTAATTGGAGGTGCTTAAGTCCTTCCTCATTTGTAGTTCCAACAACTTTGTGCTGTTAGTTTTAACCCCATTTTACAGAAGAAAAATGTCATTTGATCACAGTGTACAGACAATAATTAGAATACCAAACTGTTAACAGTGACTGTATTCGCTATGTTTAAGAAGTGTGGCTAGATATACATTCTAGGAATGTTTTTCCCTCTCCTTTTAGAAGTAGAGAATTAGGCTCTTAGTTAAAGGCATGTGTACTGAGGGCCGAGGTGTGCAGCAATTTTCTCAGAGTTTGATTTAAAGAATTCCTTAGCTCACTAGAAGCTCTGGACACAATTCTAATGGCCATATTAATCCACTCATGTCCTTTGGGTCCTGAATCATGACTGTTTTGCAAGTCCCCACTGCTGTCCCTGATTGGAAATACTGCCTTGATCACTAGGTGGTTGCCAGGAACGCCCCTTTCTCTTTCTTTCTTTCCTTCTTCCTTCCTTCCTTCCTTCCTTCCTTCCTTCCTTCCTTTCTTTCATTCTTTCTTTTGGCATATCACAACTAAGAACATATGATTTCTACTAATGGTGATCTTAAAAAAGATTCCTTCTATGAGAAGATGTGAAGGTTTGTGCTGGAAAATATAGGCTTTTAGTGTAAGATGGCTAGACATTGTTTTCTTGTGTAAGAGAAAGCATAAAGGGGTATGGGGAGACAGGCAGACACACACAGAGACAGAGACTACTCTAGTGGACATAATGGTAAATATGCATTTGTTGAAGAATGATTCTGGGCCAGAATCATCTGCTACTTGCATTTCTTTCCTCTCCATAAAGCAGGTTTGGGATGATCTTGATACCCATAATTTAGCATTTGCTTGCTAAACTTAGGTTTCAGTAATTGAGGTTTTCATCACCAGTTTAGCAATCATATTTTTGTACTTTGCAGTTTTGTCTTTTGTAATAGTTGTCACTTGAAAGCAGATTCGTCCTTGGATAGAAGGTTGAAAGGATTTCTTTTCTTCTGAAATCAGATCTTGTAAGTCCTCAGGGACAGTGAGACAGACCTCCAGATTTGAAACGTGAGGAATATTCTATTAGTTATATTTCCTGCACCTTATTTCCCTAGTTCAGTTCTAATTGTGGTAACTCTTGTTTTGTGGGAAAATAGTCAATAAACAACCAGGATAAGAATTGTTTGGTTAAATGAAATACATGGAGAACTGAAACGATTTAATAAAACAAAACCACAGCCACCTGTTTCCTCCTATTAGACTAGATTGCAAGATTAAAAATAAAACCATTAAACATAGATTTACAAAGCTCTTAATTGCAGCTTGTTTGTAATTCTCTATAGGTTGACTAAGACAAATCCCCTATTTGTTCATGCTCTAATTCTAACTACATAGATAATTAACGTCATTATTTATCTCTATGTCATAGTCAAATCAGTAAAACACAATCAGCTAAATGAGGTTCTCTCTCTCTCTCTCTCTCTCTCTTTCTCTCTCCCTCCCTCTCTCTCTCTCTCTCTCTCTCTCTCTCTCTCAGACAGGGTTTTGCTATGTACTTTAGACTGGCCTTGAACACGAAGTAATCCTCCTGCCTCAGTCTCCCTTTCTTCTTACTCCTGTTAATCTATCAGCTCTTATCTTGGAGACCATAGCTAGTTCTGAGAGCAAGGGCACTGAATGTTTCCAAGATTATAACAGAATATCAATCTTAAAAGGAAAGGAGGACAATTCACACCTTCTAGGAGCAAAAGCATTCAGATTGCTTGGTTTTAGTTAATTTGGACGTTGAAAAGTTTTGCTAAATTAAATAAATCTGATGCGCCTGGATTTTAGTTCGTCTCTGACAGTTACAACTGTCACATTCTGGATGGGACCCCCATTGCTACAGCTTCTTTATTTGTCACACAGTCACATAAGCAATAACGTGGTTTTGAATGTCATGAGGTGACACTAGTAAGTGGCTTAGCATTATGCAAGGTACACAGACAGCTCTCGCTCCTACTCTAGTAAGAATCTACTTTCATTTAAAAGACTCCACTGTAAGGAGAAGGGCTGATGCTGGGTTGTATAAGAATTGGCAGCTTGTGCAAGACACCGGCTTTGTTCTTCCAGCCCCTGGTGAAGTCACATCAATTTCGGTAAATAGAGGCTTTCTACACTTGGGGAAACTTCTTCAGACCTCTTGTTCGGTTTCCATTGTAAGTCCAGGAACCAGTTCCAGGGGCTCATGGCGTGGAGAGAATGCTGTTTTCGTTTCCAGTTACTAAGTTTTGAAAAGCTTGCTGGACTGTGAGGGTTGAGCTTATACAAGCACAGGGAAGAGGCGAGTGAGCACACACCTCCTTTCCTTTCCAAGACTTCAAGAAGTGCGGTAGGTCTGGCAGTAATGGGGAAAGTGACTTTAGTTATTCTAAGCAAGTCGCACTAAGCAAGTGAATGGTTAGCGCTGTGGCCTGCCCCCCCCCCCCCCCCGAGCTAAGCTAAAAAGTTATATTCCTAGAGCCCCCATTGGCTCATCCCTTGCAGCCAGGGCTGCTATTGGTGGCGGACTCAAAGTGTGCTGGAGACTAGGCTGCAGTAGCTAAGTCTTGGGTCAGACCGGGGGCTCCGTGTGCTAGCGACTGTCAATCTGCGCCCTTTAGCGGCCCAGTTTCGCTAAAGTTTCCGAACTGATTCATGGAATGGGAATTTCACCACATTTGGAAGCACAGCTCTAGAGCCCAGGAGCAAATGCCCGAAAAGCCTCAGACACATTCAGCAGGCCGAGGGGTCGCAGCCCGGCTTGTTCCTGTTCCAAGTCCTGCAAGGCTGCAGCGGGGAGCTGCGCACCAGCGCCCTGCGCCCTCGCCATCTGCCGCCTCTCCAAGGGGAAGAAGGCAGAAGAGCCCGCCGTCGAGGTCATATGTGACCCTTGGCCACCCAGGTGTGAGCAGCACAGGAAGGATTCAAAAGCAGGCGTTTAGTTCCCAAGTGTTTAGTTCCAGCAGGAGCTCTCGCTAGGCGCTAGATGACCTTCCTATAAAAGATGAAAAGAGAGCTTCTGCCATCTACAACTATGGTTTAATTCAAATTAAGGGAAAACCCGCGACAGACAACTTCTTAATGCCTTTGACTTGGAAACCAAGGGTCCTACAACAGGGACCAAGACTAGGTGGACAGCCCCTTTAAAGTTTTCATTTTCAGTACAATATGTTTTTTGAATTTAAGCATTTTATGTAAATAGATGAAAACGTAAAAGACAAGTTTATTGAAAAATGTAAAAGTCATATCATCAAAGGGAGAACTGGTTATTTGAGTTAAATAGATAAAGACCAGCGTTTTCACCTAGTGTGAATAAACTTAAAAAATTTCGTTTAAAATGAGATATATTCACTATCTAAATATCATGTCTTCACCCTTTCCCTATTCGTGTACACATTTTCATAGTTGCTATTATAGGACATGAATGCAAATGCACATTTCCTATTTTTTGATATGGACACGGTAATAATATTCCTGAAGTTACCTTAAGTAGCGGCTTGTTTAAAATTCAAGGTTCTATGACAAGTTGCATCCAAAAGAAAGACACTCAAATATAGACTAGGAGCTGTGGGTGGAGATGACTTAGGTGACAGAAGACACATTCAGAAGAGATGCAAACGCAGATGGCTTTACATAAGACAGTGAAGGTCAAAGATTTCTTTAAATCTATTTTTTTTAATTCACTGAAAAAGAAGCAGATAAGAATCTATATTTGACACTGAGAAGTTCATTCCTGTATTAGTACCGTAAGGAAAATGGAGACATGACCAGGTCAGATTCAAATTAACTTGGGGGCATGGGGCCACTGCAAAAACACATCTGTGAGCAATAAAATGCTTTCAGGTATGCTAACAGTCACTCCAATGAGAAGCGAGTCAATGTGGGCTGTCACATTTTATAAGTTTATTTGTGATTTTGAGAAAGCAGGAGAAAGAGATGTCTTAGCAATCAAGATGATGTAGAGAGAAGAAAATACACAGGGAGCTGATAGGATGGGCTTTCTAAATTATTTAAGGCTAACATGCTGAAATCTGGTCCTAGGGTGATGGCTTTGGCATCTATAGGTATTTGTATACAAATTGTGTTGGTCAATGTTTTAATACAAATGAGAGAGAGACAGAGACAGAGAGACACAGAGAATTAACTTTGTCTTAAAAACATTCATTTCATTAAATCTTTATTATCTCAGTTTATCTTTGTAATAATTTATTTCTCAAATGAGGGAAACGAATCATATGTTTTACAACCAGTGACATATTTTTCCAAGATTCATTCATTTTCCTACTTAATCCACAGACTTATCCTTAATATACTACATATGTTTTCTAAAACATTATTTCCTGTACGAATGGCCAAGAAATATTTGAAAAAAAAAGTGTTTGACATCTTTAGCTTTTAGAGAACTGTAAATTAAAACTCCTTTGAGGTGTCATCTCACTGGAGGGAGAATAACTTTTATCAAGAGAATCAATGACATTAAATGTTGGTGAGACTGTGGGGGAACCTTTCGTAGTGCTGATGGGATATAAGTCAGTGTAGTTGTTATGCAAATCAGTGTGAAGTTTCCTCAAAAACTGAAAACAGAGCCAGCTTTTGACTCAGATATACCACTTCTGGATATATAACCCAAAAACTCTTAAGTCAAGATATCAGGAATATGTTTACATATCTTTGTTTATTAATATTATGCATTATTATTAATGCATAATAACTAAGAATTGAAGCCAGCCTACATATTCATCATCATCATCATGTGATTAAAGAAAATGTGGTACATATACAGAATAGATTTTTAAAAAAGATTTATTTATGGTCAGATCCCATTACAGATGATTATGAGCTATCATGTGGTTGCTGGGATTTGAACTCAGGGCAGTCAGTGCTTTTAACCACTGAGCCATCTCTTCAGCCCCTACAGAATTGATTTTTATTCAGTAATGAGGAAGAATTAAGTCATGATAGTTGCAGGAAAATGTATATAATTGGACACCATCACATTGAGTGAAATAAGCTAGACTCAATGACAAAGACTTCATGCTTTCTCTCACATAAGGAATTTAGATTTGAGTTTATGTGTGGTTGTGGACAGTCATGAAAATGGACAGACAACCAAGGAAGAGAAGGAGCAAATCTTAAGGGGGATGGCAGGGAGGAAAAAGAGAGTGAGTACTCATGACATGAAAGCAGGAGAGAGGATTTTTGGGGGGAGGAAAAGGAAAAGAGAGTTGGCACATGGAGGAGAATGGTAGAGGGGCTGATTCAGAAACAAAATGTTGAAAATGTCACAATGAAACGAACGTTTTGCATGTTAATTAAAAATAATAAAAACATAAAATACCATACAACTTTACTAGCTGATTAAGGAGGTGACCAGAAATACCTTTTGCCTAGACTCAGTAAGTGTTCCGAAGAACAATGAGGGTTTATGCTGACTGATACATAGTCCTGATGAGTGGGTCCCAGGGGCTTTACAGCTGAACACAGAGTGACCAGCTTTGGTCTGGAATTTGAGTTCTGGCACATCACTATAATGTTCTCTTCAGTCCAATGCAGTCTCATTTGATCTTGTTGAACACAGAGATATGTAAACAGGATTGGGTCTGGGTTGGCAAATGTATGAAAACTCATTTCTTTAGGATATTTGCAGGACAGAAAGCTGCCCACTTCTCCTTCTACTACTGACTTTGGTGACTGGGGTTTGCCTGTGAAGTGGTTTAATGTTGAAATGCTTTAGGTAGCAGCCAAATTCCAGGCAGGTGTCTCAGTGGTGGGGCTGGTTGGTCTGAAGTAGCCTTTCTAATGGCAAAGCTGACAGTGACCTTAGGGAGAGAACTCAGGGGCAAACTAAAAATAGAACACTAGACCCATAATCATCAAGATGGAGCCCAGCAGAGGCAGAATCTTTGTAGACAACAGTGGGGTCACATTAGAACCAGAAGACTGATCTGTGGTAGAAGTGATGGGGGAGAGACGGAGAGAGAGACAGAGAGACAGAGATAGATATCTTATAAAGCTGGAACCAGATAGAAGGATTATTATGATTTAAAAACATTTAGTGTCAGCCGGGTGGTGGTGGCGCACACCTTTAATCCCAGCACTTGGGAAGCAGAGGCAGGAGGATTTCTGAGTTCGAGTTCAGCCTGGTCTACAAAGTGAGTTCCAGGACAGCCAGGGCTACACCGAGAAACCCTGTCTCGAAAAACCAAAAACCAAAAACAAAACAAAACAAAAAAAACCAAAAAAAACCATTTAGTGTGTGTGTATGTACCTGCTTATATGCATTCAGAAACTTTGGGAGATAGAAGAGGGGATTGGATTCTCTAGAACTTGGGGTACAGGCAGTTTTGAGTCTCCATGTGAGTGCTGGAATCTGAAAAGGCCCTCTGCAGGAGTGGCATGTGCTCTTGGCCATTGAGTCATCTTTCCAGCCCAAGGATTTATGTAAAAGTTAATTTTGTGTTTAATCTGCTTCATATTTTGAAGGCCAGGCTGTAAATAAGTATACATATAGGAGTCTTAATTCCATGTAATTTATATTTTTATATTTTATTATATTTTATGGTTTACTACCACAGCTAATTACACATATTGTGAATCTGACTGTCAAGAGATTTTGGAAGGCACGAACATTATGCTGTGTTTACTTTTTGAAGTGGAATCCTGAATTCTGTGAGTTTCAGAACAGCATGTGGTTATCTACTTTGAAATAACTTATTACCATTTGCTTATGTATGTGTGTACACGTTCATGTGTGTGTGCATGAGCACTGAAGTCAGAGGTTATTGTAATGTTTTATTTTCCTTAAATGCTTTCTATCTTATATTTTGAAACAAGATTTCTTACTTATCCTGGAGCTCCCAACTGGACTTTGCTGTCTTTGTAGCAAGTCCTAAGCATCCTCCTGTCTCTGCCTTCCTGATGCTGGCACAGACTGCTGTACTCATGGACTTACACTGGGGCATGGAGGCAGGTCATTATGCTTGTAAAGCAAACTTATTTATTTATTTATTCATTCAGCAGACTTAATTTGCTTTGTTTTTGTGATATAAAAATCTTGTGTGGTAGCCACAACTGGAGCCTGGGTCCTCTGAATGGAGACTATGGTGGTCACATGATAGTAAATTCCTGATAGAGACTTGGTGAACACAGTCACCTTCTAGGGATTGAGGGTCAGGTAACTGTACATCTTGACAATAGCACAAAGATGGCCTTGGCCAAGTTGCCCACGGTGATAGTACTGCGCTTGGCTGACGTATAGCAGTCATCACTGGAGCAACAGCATCAGCTTCTTGGGTACACGGTGTCAGTTTTTCTGGGGACAGGTAGGAGGCTCCTTAGTTCAGAGTCACAGCAACATTTCTTCATCACTTATTTAAAAGATTTATTATTTGTATGAGCATTTGTCTGCATATGTGTGCATTGTGTGTGCCTGGCGCTGGAGGAGGTCAGAACAGGGTATCAGATCCCCTGGAACTAGAGTTGCAGATAGTTGTCAGCCACTGTGTGGGTGCTGGGAAATGAACTTAGGTCCTCCGTGAGAGCAACCAGTTCCTTAGCTACTGAACAATTTCTCCAGCCCCAATACTTTATCTTTTTTCTAAATTTTGCTACATTTTATTTATTTTTGTGTGTGTCTGTATGAATGTAGTCACATGTATGTTGGAGTGCATGTGTGCTGGTCAGAAGATACCATGAAGGAATCGGTTCTCTACTTCTGCTGTATAGGTCCTGGGGGTTGAATTCAGATCGTCAGGCTTCATTGGGAGGAATCATACCTATTTGGCCATTGTACATACTCAGCAAGTACATTACGACTGAGCCATCTCTGGTCCTTTTATTATTTCTTTTGTACTCTATACTTTCACTTTGTTTTATTATTACTATTGTTGCTATTATTTGCCCTGGTGTATGGTGTGTGTCAGTGTTGGCATGTACTTGTATACATATGGAGGCAAGATGAAGAATTTCAGTAGTTGATTCTTTCCTTCCCCAGCAGGTCCTAGGATTGAGCTCAGGTTGTCTGGCTTTGCATGACAAGTACTTTTATTCACTGATGATTGCACCTGCTCTACTCTTTGTCTTTGAAGCACAAACAGCCGCCACTATATATTCTTATTTTCCTACTTGTTATACAGAGAACGTCCTCTTTCCTTTCTCTCTTTGGCTGTTGCACAACACCCTATCTCATAGGTGTACAAAGATTATTTAGCTAGTTCTCATTGGTGGATGGACGTTCAGGTTGTTGGATGTTTCAATGGATAGTTAATGCTAAGTAATTTTTGTAGAAAGGTTGCAGGTGTGTTTTAGAAAGCATTATTACCAGCGTTACAGTAGGAAGAGTCACTGAGTACACCGCTGATTGGGACAGTGTCAGAAGTGAATGAACTTCTCACGGAGGATGCTGGGATAGTTGTTTCACTTGGAAGATACAGTCTCTTTAGTTTTTGAGTACACATGTAGTGAGACACTAGTAGGTGGTAGAGCTTTCTCTCCATTTCTTTTTTCTTTTCCTTTTAGGATTTGCCAGGAAACTATGAGAATTCTTGATTATAGAATTGGACCTCAATGGATCAGGCAACTTTTAAAAATGTATTTACTATGTATGTATGTATGTATGTATGTATGTATGTATGTATGATGTATGTATGCATGCATGTATGTATTTATTTGTTTATGCAGGGTTTCTATAGCACAGGCTGGCCCCAAACTCACTCTGTGCCTGAGGATGGATGTGAATTCTTGATCTTCCTGCCTCTGCTTGTAACCCCAAATATTCTGGGATTACAGGCTTGTGCCACCTCATCTGGCCAACATGGGAATTTCAATGCTAGTCTAATATGGAGAAGGAATGTTGTCTGCATGCACATGCATTTAAACTTTCCAAGTTCTTTCCCATGAATACTATTATTGAGTTATTTTCCTTTGATGGAAGCATTGGCACTTACATGTAAAAAATGTCGCTGGAATGATTCTGCAGATCTGTAACTGGATGACTGCGGTATGGGTGTGTGGTAAGGAGCAGGTACTGAGCACAAGCCCCACCAGCTGTAGAATAGCACTCCAGTAGGGAAACAAAGGAATGCAAATGAGATATACTTGGCCATGGAACAAAGATGAAAATGACATTCACTTGTAAATGAGTTTTCAGTGTTTGATGTAAACAGAATGACACGTGTTTTGTAGGAAGATCTCCGTGACCTTAGGACAGTAATTGAATACGTTACACGAGGCTGCACATGTTTCCTACAATTTGATCATCATCCGTGTATGTCATGATAAAACAGTCTCTAGGTTTTTAATTTATATAGATGACTTCTCATGATTTTTCTAATCTAGGAGATGACCTGAGAGACATAATGGGAACTTTCTCTTTGGACATTCCTGGAATAACACTTGAATTTGGCACCTTGGTCTCAGATTAGGGACGATCCACCCTGATAGACCCAGGGTGAACAGGAGGAAGACCAACTCCTTAGCTTGGCCATTTATTACTCACTTTCGTCCTAACCTACACATTTGTTCAGACATTGAAATGACGGATATGTAGCTTTGCTTTTTGAACTATATTCTCCTTTCAACACCAGCTTTAAATCCCCCTGGATTCCTCCTCATTCCCTTGGGAATGCTAACCCTTAAGGTATTTTGTAAGTAAATGCAGTCTATGCCCAATACATGTGCTTAACAAAATAATGTGGCTGAATGTAAAAGGCCACCTACTACAGAAAAGGCTTGTGGGAAGAGGCCTGATGTAAGTACAAAACAAACAAACAAACAAACAAACCAAACACCCTGAGCTCAAGCTTTAGTGAGAGAGCTCTTGTCAAATAAGAGGAAGACACCCAAGGTTGACCTTTGCCCTTCACAGGTGGGTAGGCATGGGTATGTGCACATACACACAAAGACAAAAGTTCCTCAGATACTCTGGGTCTTCCACAAGTATTTGAGAATTAACTAATCCTCCTGAAAGTTTCCATTTTGCTGAACATTGATGAAACACTGGTTCCTGACCAGTTTCCATACTATCTAGTGTGGTTAAGACTGTCGCAAGCTGTTCTTGTTCTAATCCAGGAGGCAAGACTGGGAATGTGAACTGATACCCTATGGTGAGTGGAGTGGTCGAGCTATACACTGAAGAAGGGGTTCTCCTGACTCAGAGGGAAGAGGGGTTCAGGGCAGGAGTCACTGATAAAAAAGTTTTATGGAGGACACGACATCCCATCTGAGTCTTAAAAGACTAGGTCAAAGATGAAGTGACTTGGAAGGATATTTAAGGAGACCATAAGCAAGGGATTGAGTGGGGAATCGATGTGGACGAATGTTAGGAAGTGCAAGCATCGCAGTGTGGTTTGCAGGCAAGGGCAGACAGGCAGGCAGTGGCAGACAGGCAGGTACACAGATGTTCCTACAGATGTTCACAGATGAGGTACCTACTGTGAGGAAGTGTGGTATAGTGGGTATGTGCTTTGGATTAGGACAAAAGCAAGTCTGCATTCTGGTTGTGCAACTTCCACATTGCAAGAACCTGGCAAAATAGTTTAAAATTTGTATGCCTTACTTTTCTTACCTGCAAAATGGACACAATGATGACCTTGTTTAGAAGACTCTTGTGAGGATGAATCAAATTCAATTTTGCAATGTGTTTAAAAGCATTCTGGCTAATTGGTTCTGAGAATCTGAGTAACTATGGAGGGTCCATAGAGAAATGGGCTTCTGGGAGGTTTAACCTGGCCTGGGCAGCTTCATACAACAAGAGGATGGTGTTGGAGGTAGGGCGATAAGATGGCAGGCAGCTGCATCCTGCAATTCTCAGAGCAGAGACAATGGTAATGAGAATGGGAAGGGGAGGATACAATCTCATCTTTAGGATGCAACTTTGTAATTGTGAAGAAGTACATGAGACAGTAAGGAGCCTTACACATGAGCAGCAGTGTGACAAAGTATGGTACCCTCCTTGGGGAGGGCAGGCAGGAATCATAAGGGGAAAGAAAAGAACAAAAGAATGAGAAAGAATAAAGGAACGAGTGAGAGGCAGCTTCAGTATTAAAATCAATCTAGGATTATTTAAACACTGCAGTGCAGTGTGACGTGATGCTAACAACATTTAAAAGAGAGGGACAACATTAAATGAGAAACTATGTCTAAAGAAGACTGTCTTGTGGGCTAAGAGATGGCTCAGTGGGTAATGTGCTTGCTGTGGAAGTGCAAGGACCCTAGGCACTGATGCCAAAAGCCAGATGTTGTAATCTCAGCGCTGGGAAGGCAGAGACAGGTGAATCCCTAGAGCCCTGTGGTCAGCCAACCTAATTGAGTTAGTGAACTCAGTTCAGTGAGAAACCTTGTCTCTAAAAATATGTTAAAGCTGTCATGCAAATACTCACATGTAAGAGAGTATGCGCTCCCATGGACACATGGATACAACCATGCAGCTTCCCCCACAAAGATTGCCTATTATTATTATAATTACATAAAGATATTTGTTAGAAAGAAAGACTGGAAAATTACATGCCAAACACTGGCAGTGTTTGTGCTGGGCATATATACTTCTCACTGTTCTTCTTCATTGCCTTCTGGTTTCCCATCAGCAAGTCTGGTTTAGTCACTTTTATTTAGTAACTGCTAACAGATTTAAAAGTACATGACTGTTTTTATAGCAAGCTAATCCTTAGTATTTTAGTGTACCTACTACACCAGTAAACACACTTAATTCCTTAGCAGTGTCTAATACACAGGCCACAGATACATTTTGCATTTTCTTTCCAAAAAATGAAATAACTTGATAAAACTACCCAGCTCAGAGGGGTTATTTACTGCTACATGATGGACCCCGGAGCCACCAGGTTGCTGGCATGGTAGGGTTGGCCATCAGGCCCCTGGGCCTCTTGGTATGGAGGACCAAGGAGGAGAGCAGCTGGCTCAGAGCCGTGGGAGGGAGGAGTAGAGGCTCTTAGACCCTTGACGCCAGCTGGCAGCATGCAGCGGGAAAGCAGCCAGTAGGTTTGTGCTTGGGGTGAGGAACTTTGCCACAGCGTCTTTGTCGAGCCAGTTGTTCAGGTCCTGTGTTTTCTCACAGGGTTCCCCACTTGCTTGGTGACAGCTCCTAACCATCTCCCTGAGCTACTGACTCATTTTCCCTGTGGTTTGTGTAAAGCACCGTCTCTCTTAATTAGCTGGACCTTTTGAATCAAGTCAGGCCTTTAAGAAAAATCTGCATGGAAGGATGCGACTACTTAATTAAATTGTCAAGACTATCCTGTAACCTTTATGAAGCAAAGAAGCAAAGCAAACCAGACAAAAGCAAATCATCAAAGACAAAGAAAACGAAGTCATATTTTAATATAATTCCTCCTGATCCTACAAAGCAGAGTAAAGGTAATAACACTTCTCCTTGGATGCCGTACTGATGCTGTTTCATGTACTTCTGTTTAAGTATTGAAGGTTCAAGGTTTGTGTCCGTTCACCTGTTGATGCTTTAGACCTGGCTGAACTGACAGATACTGCTTAATAGCCTCTCATGCCCAGCCCATAATGAAGTTTTTGCAGTTATCGTAAACTGTTCTTTTTATTGTTGCATTTGGTATTTAAGTGAGGCCTACTCATGGAATTTCTTTACGTTTCGTTTTTCCTTGTTGTTCAACACATTCTCAGCCTGTTACCCTTTTTATAAATAGGTAGTTACAACTAGACCATTATTTAGATTAACATTTCATTTGGGGAGCAAGAAAATTAAATTGGTTAAGGCTAAAAAGTTCCTATTTCACACTGGGAAGGAGGATGAAAGTTAAGCTCTAATTTTAGAGATAATTAATTCTTAAATTCAAGGGTGACCCCCTACCCAGAGTGGACTGTTAGATAATGAAACTCATGTTCTCAAACATGTTAGGAGGGCTGTGGACAGCTACATTTTCAGCTCAGTAATTGTGCGTGCATAAGTGGTGTGTGTGTGTGTGTGTGTGTGTGTGTGTGTGTGTGCATGCATGTATGAGGTCAGGGCAACCTGAGGTGTTGACCCTCACTCTTCACCTTATTTGAGACAGGGTCTTCTATTCACTGCTGAGTGTGTGAGACAATCCGATTTGAGAACATACAGAGAATATCCTGTGTTCATCTCCTACCTCTCTGAGGCATTACTGGATCACCAAGGCTCATGTGGGTTATGGGTATTCAAACACATGCCAAACAGCAAGAACTAACGGACCCCTGAGCTAACTAACCCCTGAGCTAACTAACCCCTGAGCCATCTCTGTGAGCATCTTATTCTTTCTCTTCATAAATGTAGTTTTGTTGTGTGTTTTTTTATACAGAGATAACAATATGACAAAGTAAAGTACTAAACAGAATGTAAATAAATAGCATAATTTTGCAGTGAAATATTATGTTCAAACCTCCAGATTGGATTCTTTATCACCCATGACCTCCCACAATTTCTAAGAAATAGAGAAGGAGTAGGAATTCAGTCTCCCTGATCAAGGTTGTTGCTCTAAGTCCACCCTATCTGCCTAAATGTTCTTGAGGTCCTAAAGGTAGATGATGAGCATTTATATAACTATTATAAAACTAAACTGAAAATCCACAACAGAAGAATCTTGAATAGCTGAGAAGCACTTAAAGAAATGTTCAAAGTCTTTAGTATCAGGAAAATGCAAATCAAAACAACCCTGAGATTCCACCTCACACCAATCAGGATGGCTAAGATCAAAACCTCTGGTGACAGTTCATGTAAGAAGGATGTGGAGAAAGAGGAACACTCCTCCATTGCTGGTGGGATTGCAAACTTGTACAGTCACTCTGGAAATCAATCTGGAGGTTTCTCAGGAAATTGGAAATAGATCTACCTGAAGACCTGGCTATATCACTCTTGGGCGTATATCCAAAAGATGTCCCACCATGCCACAGGAGATCATGTTCCACTATGTTCATAGTGGCCCTATTTGTGATAGCCACAGACTGGAAACAATTCTGATGTCCCACAACAGAAGGATGGACACAGAAAATGTGGTTCATTTACACAATGGATGCTACTCAGCTATTAAGAATGAGGGCATCATGAGTTTTGCAGGCAAATGTTGGATGGAACTAGGAAATATCATCCTGAGTGAGGTAACTCAGACCCAAAAGGACATGCATGATATATACTCACTCATAAGTGGATATTAGCAAAAAGTGCAGAATACCCAGTATATAGTCCGCAGAACTCAAGAAGGTTTACACGCTATAGGGCCCAAGTGAGGATGCCTCAGTCCCACTTGGGAGGGAGAAGAAAGCAATCACAGCAGGCAGAGGGATGGAGAGATCTGGATGGGAGAGGGGACAGGAAGGGGAAAGGGGGAACATGATCAGGTATTATGGGGCAAGGGAAACAGGACTGAAGCCCTGAGGGCTAGCAGAAAGAATGGAAACAGGCAACCCTGGGAGGTAGGAATTGGGGGACCCTATAGAAAGTACCAGAGACCTGGGAAGTGAGAGCCTCTCAGGGCTCAAAGAGAGGGACCTTAGATGAATTGCCCTATAGTGGGGAGAGGGAATTTGTAGAGTCCACCTCTAGTATAAAGATAGGGCATCAACTGGTGGGATAGGTTGCCATCCCACAGTCAAAAGCTCTGGCCCAGAATTGTTCGTCTAAAAGAACTACAGGGACAAAAATGGAGAAGAGACTGAGGGAAAGGAGGTCCAATGACAGGCCCAAATTAGGATCCATCTCAAAGGAAGGCTCCAAAGCCTGACACTATTACTGATGCTATTGATGTACTTACAGACAGGAGCCTAACACAGCTGCTCTCTGAGAGGGCCAACAAACAGCTGAAAATGTCACCTAACCCTTGAGAGATCCGAGACCTCAGGGAATGGGGAGGTCTAGTGGGGTGGGGTTGAGGGGTGGGTACATCCTTCTGGAGACGGGAGGAGGTATGAGATGAGCAATAGTTAGAGGGTTGACCAGTAGGGGAGTAACTACTGCACTGTAAAAAAAAATGATTAAAGAATAAAATAAGCCGGGCGATGGTGGCGCACGCCTTTAATCCCAGCACTTGGGAGGCAGAGGCAGGAGGATTTCTGAGTTCGAGGCCAGCCTGGTCTACAGAGTGAGTTCCAGGCCAGCCAGGGCTACACAGAGAAACCCTGTCTCGAAAAACCAAAAAAAAAAAAAAAAAAAAAATTGAATCACACAATTTTACATTGTAAAAGCACATTATCTTCATTTATGTGTATTTGTCTGTATGAGTGTTTATACATATGGTAGGGTACTAATGAAGGCATCAGATCTCTGAGAGTTAGTTTCAGTTGGTTGAGAGTCACCTGCTATGTGTGTGGTGGGATCATAACTCAAGTCCTACACAGAAGAGACAAGAACAAGAATGATCTTAACCAGTGATACATCTTAACCAGGACGTAATCATTTAAACTAAGGTTTTGGGATTTCTAGAAGAAGTTTGCTTAGATCCATTCTTTATTTTGGGTGCAACATTGTAACTTTCTAGTTCTACTTTTCTTTGTGCATTTGCTATTTCTTTTTGACACCTTCAGCATGTAGGTGCCTGTATTATTTGCAGGACGCTCTTCGATCTTCCTTTCCCTGGGAGTGTGTTTTGGTCAGAGTCCTGGCTTCAGCTGCCTTAATTCTAACTCTCCTTTGAGCAATGACTTGGGACCAGGGTTTCAGTGAGAGCCTTCTCTCCACATCCACTCCCACGAGTTGACTGACAACATGATATACAGTGCCAACTTTCTGATGTCTGTGTTGTCTGAGCTGAGAAGTACTGACAGGCAAACCTGTAAACATACTCTCCTCTTCTCTAGCTGTAGCATCTGGCCATGCCCAACACATTATATCCTTTGAGGGCCTCAGAAAGGTAACTAGGTGAAGGTATGTCATTATCAAAATATCAAGAGCTGAGAGGAGAAAAACCGAGCTTGATTGTATTAGCAACAGTTCATGAATTTTGTTGTCTTGTCACTGCCCACTGTGTCCACAGAATGTGTTCTTGAAAATGAACATGGGATGGGTTATTTGTAAAATAGGAAGTGGCTGCAACCAGAAAAGAGGATGTGCTTACTGGTGTTGTGGTTCAGGAATTTATGTGGGGATCTTCAGGACTGAAGAGGAACAGGCAGAAGGCAGAGGAAGGAAATATTGAAAGATGTGGGAGATCTAGTCACCTGCTTTATGCGTCTTTTCCCTAAAGGTTTCAGTTTTAAAGGCTTGGCCACCAGGGCAGCATTAGTGGGTAGTGCCTTTAGGAGGTGGGGTCTTATGGAAGGTTTTTTAAGCCATTGGGAATGCTCCACAGAAAGGAATTGTGGGCTTTATTCAGCCCCTCTCTCTATTTCCTGGTTTGTGAAGTTTAAGTAGTTTGGCATGTCACATTAACACCTTGACATTATGTTAAGTTGTCTTCACCAGATGTGTGTGAATGTATGCATGGTATGTGTGTGTGTATATGTGTGTGTGTGAATGTATGCATGCCATTTGTATGTGCACATGGGTGAGTGCACCTGAAGGTCAGAGGAGGCTGTCAGCTGTCTTGCTCTATCATCCTTATTCCCTTGGGACAGGGTCTCTCAGGGACCCTGGATCTTGGTTGGTGGCCTGCAAGCTCCAGCAATCCTGTCGGCACTCCACACAGTGCTGAGTTTATAGATGCACATGGCTATGCCTGGATTATCACATGGTGCTAAGGATCAAACTCAGTTCCTTATGCTCGCTGGGCAAATCTCTTGGCCATCTTCTCAGTGTTGAATTCTCTTTTCTTAGTAAGCTAATTGCCTCAGGCATTTCATTATAGTACTGTAGAACCTTCTAATACAACTCTACACAAGCCCTGAAACTAGCGTAGAGAAGAACAAGAGTTATGTTTCCTTTTGATTTTCCTTCACTAGTATGCTGGCCCTGGTGAGTTAAATGGTGACATTCCAGTTCTTAGCAGAGCTTTTTATCACAGATGCGCAGTCGTAAAGCACAAAAACTTTGAAGAATGAACTTAAGATGGAGTGTTGTAAAGATATGTGGAAAATGGGAAGGATCACTCTTTTGGGGGAAGGCAGAAGAACAAATTGATCCCTTTTGGCACAGAAGCTTACTATTGCCAATAGCACTGTTTTCCCTTTCCACCTACCCAGCAAGTAGTCCTAATAAAGAGGATTCACTATTTTTATCTTTATGGTAATTCTAGAAATAGTCACCCATTTATCCCTAATAATGTTACTGAAAAATACTAGCAATTATATAATGACTGCAAGAAATCACATTTTTAAGTAAGTGAAGAGGAAAATGATTTTTCTTATTATATGCCCCCAATTTATATGTAATTACCATCTGTGAAAGATACTTCCTGGTATGCCTAATAATCGCCTTTTGTCCTTGCATGAAAAGTCGAGGCTTTATTTTTGTGTCTTCTTTTTTTATTCGAGGCTTTGTTCTGCTCAGCTTATTTCTGGCTGATTGGGGGGAATAGAGAAGTGTTTATGACATGTCTCTCAGGCCTTCCTCAGCTAGGAGCAGCAGGTCTTCATGAGAAAATGTGGCTTCTTTAAGCCACCAGTTTCTAATGAACTGCAACACCTCTGACTGGAAGATACAACAAATGGTATATAAACATGCTTATTTTTTCTTTAACTTTGGATTTATTTGTTACTTTATCCTTAGGAACCACTTTTTTTTGTATGTTTTTGAGACAAGGTTTTTCTGTGTAACCCTGGCTGTCCTGGAACTTTCTCTGTAGACCAGACTGGCCTCAAACTCACAGAGATCCATCTGTTTCTGCTTCCCAAGTGCTGGCATTAAAGGTGGCCAGGAAATATCTTTTGAAAACAAGGCAGGAAAAAGAAAATAACAAAATCAAACAAGAGATTTCTTTTCCTGCTTAGTGATGAGATCAGGTGGGTGAATGTTTGCTGTCCACACATTGCAACAACAAGAGTAAAAATTAATAATGTATAGACTTTGTCGCAATTTCTCCTTTCATAGATTTATCACTTACCCATAGATAGAATGCCAAGGTAGCTGAGTTTTGTATTTTGTATTATGATGGCTAATCTTGGTTGTGGACTTAAAACACCCAGGAAGAATCAATTCTCAACTGAAGAATTGTCTTGATTAGATTGGTTTGTAGACATCACAGTGCAGCATTTTCTTGATGGCTGGTTGATATAGGAAGGTAGGTGTAAGTCTGGCCTATATAATAAAGGTAACTGAACGTGAGCTGGGTGCAAGCCAGTTAAGTATCATTCCTTTGAGGTCTCAGTTTCAGTTCCTGCCTTGATATCCTGTCCTGAGTTTCCTCCACAAGGGTCTATAACCTTTAAGCCACATAAACCTTTTCCTCTCCCAAGTTGTTTTTGGTCATGGTTTTTAATCACAGCACCAGAAACCAAACTAGAAAAAGTACGTTGAGATACCTTACATGGTAGTATTTTTATTAAATTGAAATATTTTCTTCTCAATACTTTAGCATATACAGGCATAACGTTGATTTAAATTTTAAAATGAGTGAACATATGAATTTTTGTCTTCACTTATTTCCAGGTTCTCTTATTCACTTGTTCATTCAAGCCTTCACAAAACTTTTACTGAGTGTCTGGTGCTATGCAGTCATTAATCAGCATTATGAACACATGGATGGCCAAGAGATCACTTTGGTTGCAGAATGGGAAGGTACTGTGGAGTGAGACTAGACTAATAATGTTAAGGAGTACATTCTTTGGGATATAAAATGTTCAAATTCACTTGGGAACGTGATGGAAAACTAATTATTCCTATAATATATTCCTATAGCAATAACAAGTTTTCAATGTAGTGATGATGTTAATTTATTTTCAGAGTAAGAAGACAGAGTTTTTTGTTGTGAGTATCCCAGATATCTCCCATGCTTATTTATGTAGATTGCCTTGGCATCCATGGCACATACATCCACCTAATTTAGTGTGAAGTAAGTGAGTGACCTAGAAGGCCTTATTTTTACTAAGACTTTGTGACTTTAGACATATCAAAATGTTATTGAGTCACAGGTTGAGTTTATAGGTGGTTGATGGTTGGGGCTAATAAGGATGCAGAGGGACTTGGTGTGGACTATTAATCACTCATGGTGATGTTTATATAGAAGAAGAAGGCAGTTCAGGGTCCATTTCTTTAATCAAGAGCTTTTGGGTTTTCCTTGCGGTTGTAATTGCTTTTAGTGCATTTTGTACACATGTGCATTTGTATTAGATGGTCAGTCTGCCATCTTTATTAAAATGTCAGCTCTTCTAGGATGGAAAAAGCTTCTGGGGATTGAACCCCAAGCTTTGCATTTGTTAGACACAAACACCACTACTCACCTGTCTCCCAGATGTTTGTATTGCAATAGGGTCAATCTTAGTCTCATTGTGTTAATTAATTAATACATAGTAGTTCTGATGTTTTCATAGTAGATACTGACCTTAAAACTACTTTTGTGTTTGTGTTTTGAGACAGGGTCACATGTAGATTGCCTTGGCATCCATGGCACATACATCCACCTAATTTAGTGTGAAGTAAGTGAGTGACCTAGAAGGCCTTATTTTTACTAAGACTTTGTGACTTTAGACATATCAAAATGTTATTGAGTCACAGGTTGAGTTTATAGGTGGTTGATGGTTGGGGCTAATAAGGATGCAGAGGGACTTGCATGAGAGGGAGCTCAAGCTGGCTTTGAACTCATTATGTAGCTGAGACCAGCATGGGAAGATTCCAAGTTTTCCAATTCTCTTCTCCCCCACTTCCCTAGAGAAAGCTGTGGTTACAGGTGTGTGGCACTATGCATAGATTGACCCTTAAATTGTTTATTTATTTATTTTGCTTAACAGGCAAATTGCATGTCAGACAGTATTTCTGTGGCTTTTATATACATTGGATGCTTTGATTATTGTCGTAATCCTATGAATCCATGTTCACTACTTAACAGATAAAGAAAATCAATAAGCTATAATCCCTTCCCTAGTCTATATTTACATTCATCTAACAAATTTATCAGTGTCTACTTTGTGCCAGATATCCTTTAGTTGTGAGTGTGACAATTCCTCCTTTTATGTACCTTATAGTTTAATAACAGAAGATAACCAGAACAAATAAACACAGGGCGGGGGTGGGGGTGGGGGTGGGTGGGTACAAAATACTGGAGCTAATGCATGCAGGCAAAAATTCAGCAGTGGGGCAGAAGGGATAGGGGATGTGTATAAATCATTCTGTCAAAGGGCTGTTTATGGGGAAGTGGCATTTAAGATGAGGACTGAATGACCAGAGGAACCAGGCATTGTGTATCCAAGGGAGATTCATTAATGCTAAGGACATGGCTAATGTGAATGCCTTTGGCAACTATAAATCTGGTACTTCCAAGAGCGAAAACCCATCATGATGAGAGGCAGAATGGGATGTACCTAGGCACCTGAGGTTGGTAAAAGGGAGGAAAGTCAGGGCTCAGGAAGTCACAACTAAGCTGCTGGCTTCTGTTTTGCATGTGGTGGGAAGCCATTAGAAAGCTTTAGTCAAGGAAGGGAAAATTTAAGAGCCTATTGACTCTTGAATAAGAAAAGAACTGCATGAGGCCCAGAGTGAACCGGAAGGGCTTTGTGGATCATTATTGTGGCATTTCAAGGGGTAAATGACAGTGAGATGGGCATTAGGTTAGCAGTAAAGATTGTCCTGCAAGTAGCCAGCATGAAGTCTGGTGACTGAGACTAAGCAAGTCTGGGTAGCATAACACATCTGATTTGACATCCCAGAAGTCATGAGACTGCATTGTGATGGATGACAAATAGAGAAGCGAATATAATTTAGTATTTAGGCAAATCAATGCTAGTTACTTAAGTCAAATGATTCCATCACTGAAGCTGAATGAGTTCTTCAGATGAGCTTTCCTCATCCCACCCCTGGGATGTCTGTACCCTCATTATGTCTGTAGAAGAGTCATCAGGCATTGTGCTGGTTTTGAGGCTAAAGGATCAACTAACTATCCTGGGTGAGTCTTCATTTCTTCTAGCCTTGTCAAAAGTGACAACTGGTAATTAAAACAAAACAAAACAAAACCTGTGCTCTGATTTTTGTACAATGAATACATGCTAGTTAACAAAATGGGATGCATGCTGCCTTCCTGCTCCTAGTGGGGAAGTGGGGGAAGTAGCAGCAGCAGCAGCTGGTGTTTGCTCCAGCTAAGGACACAGTGAAGGTTGGGTGGTATAAAACAGATATGTTAAACTTTGTCCCTGGAGAGAGTATTCTTGGCTTCGGGATTCACCTTACACTAAGCTCTTGTCAATTTTCTTAGTACTTTTTTTTTTTAATATGAATGGGGCTTCAGGTATGCCTGTGTACCACATACACACTTAGTGCCTGCAGAGGCCAGAAAAGAGTTATAGGTGGTTGTCAGCTGCCATATGGGTGTTGGGAATTGAACCTGGGTCCTCTGGCAAAGCAGCCAGTGCTCTTAATCACTGAGACATCTTTCTAGCCTCTGCCTTGAGGTTTTACTTTTTAATTTTCAGGCCCTCCCTCTTTAATTTTTCTTTTTAAAAAAATATTTATTTATTTATTTATTTATTTATTTATTCATTCATTTATTTAATGTATGTGAGTACACTGTAGCTGTCTTCAGACATACCAGAAGCGGCATCCATTATAGATGGTTGTGAGCCACCATGTGGTTGCCAGGAATTGAACTCAGGACCTCTGGAAGAGCAGTCAGTGCTCTTAACCACTGAGCCATCTCTCCAGCCTGCCCTCCCTCTTTATTAACTGAAAAGGTTAATCTATCTTTGAGATAAAACATTAAAAAAACCGAGATCCAGTTTTCTTGAGATTTTATAGAGGTAGTAAGGGAATCATGCTAAAGAGCCCAGTTTAGTCCAGAAAACCTAGATTAGAAAACTAAAAGAACACAAAAAAGCAAACCAAGTCCAAACTAGGGATCATTTTCTTTTCTTCTTTCCCTTCCTCCCTTTCCCTTTCTCTTCCTCCTCCCTCTCACTCTTTCCATTTCTTCTTTCCTTCCTGTATGGGAGATTGAAGCCAGGGTCTCATACACCTTTGAATAGTGTCTATAACCTGTAACAGGGTTATAACCCATAAGGTTGTCTGTCCATCACTGCATATGTAGATGTGTTGCTTTTTAATATAAAGGAGACTCTAGTGGGAAAATGTTATAATCTCATTTCAAAAATTTAGCAATATGTTATATCTTTCAGCCTTAGCAGTTTTGTTTTAAAGCGGCATCTATGAACTGTCTTTTCAGAGTAGCCATAATTGTGACAATCAGGGACCTTACATTGCTCTGTGGCTCAAACTTTCCCACTAAAGCTCATCTTTAGTGGTTCTTAACCTTTGAACAGCTCTCTCAACAATCATTAAGGAACCTATAAGATGCCCAGTGACTCTAGAAAGTAGTTTGTGAAGTTGGCTCTATGATGGAAATTCTGAGTAGCTGAGAAATTTAGCTGCTCGGCCCTAATCCTGTATCTCATCAGATTGTTCTACATAGTCTCACTGGAGCAAAGGATGACAGTGTAAGACCGCAAGGGCCAGGCTAAAGGAGGAAAGCACCAAATAGCTTTACAGAAATGTCAGTTTATGCCGTGTGTCGGAGCATCAGGCAATGGAAGTGACATTCCAAACAGTGTGCTTTTTTTCTCTCTCTGCATACTAAAAATGCTCCTGTTAATTGACAGCAGATAAAAGGTGAAGGTATACAATACTCACAAACTCATTTTAAAGCCTACAGGTAAAAGACTGAATTCTTGTGTGAAATAAATGGCTTTCCACTTAATAAACTGGAGTTGTTCCAAGGACATCTTTTCATGAACGGAGCAGGTGCAGATGAAGTTTTGAGAAACTTGTACAGTATTTTAAAAAATAAAACATTTAATTAACAGGCTTGAAAACAGTGGCACACTTGAAGTGGGAATAAAACAATTGTTTTATATCAAACAGTGAAAATCCAATTTGTGAATGCAACCGCACTGAAAAGCTTTAAAATATTAATAAACCACTGTGGGCTTTAAGAAAGAAGTTTTCATTTTCTTTCAAGGTTTTCTCTTAAGACAAGTTCTAAACCAGAAAAGATGTTGAAAAGAATGCAAGAAAGTACATTCTTCTTGAAGGTCCAAAAATCTTATCCACAAGAAACAAAGATGGGAAGGAGTTAGAACACTTATAAGCACTAAAATACAAATTGTGTGTGGATTATTTTTGTTAGAGTATTTGGAATTATAGTCTCTTTACTACTTTTCAATAACTTGTTATTAGGATTTAAACCCAACAGACTTGATAAAAAAATTAATGTTAAAGATACACATTGCTTTCCAACTGATTCAATCATGGATATACATAAATTGTTTTACAATAATTATAAAAAATCAACAAAGATATTTCAAGATAAGCAAACTTAAATTAAAGGTTTAGCTTTTTCTTTTATTTTTACATTAAAATTTCCATAAAGTAATTCTTTCAGAGTGTAGTCTTTGCCACCAAGTGGTCTGGTAGCAGCATGGACCATGGGTTATAATGGAACTCACTCCAGGCTTCAGGGAGTGCACAGCTCTTAGGCCATTTCTTCCCTAGTGACCTGGTTAAAATCCCCAAACTAAATCTCAGGCGGAGCACTCTGCAAAACAGATCCTGAGGGATAAATCCTCTTGAGGACCACCCAGCCTTCAGTCAGAACATCTGCTCAGGGCCTACTGCCAGGGTTCCTTTCATCCAAGTCTTCCAGTTGAGAAAACAGAATTTACAGGTGTGGGAGAGCCTGCAGGAAGGCCAGTCTGCACTTGGAGGCTCACTGAGCTTGACAAAAGATTTGATTCTTTGATTCCTCCTGACAAAGCTCCATCCTGGAGAAGTTATCCTGAAGCTACCAGAAGAAAAGTCAGTGCACACAGGTTGGTGTTTCCTCAGATACTCACATAAAAAGCCCTAACAGTCTTCCCATCTGTAGGATGCTGGTTACCCTTCAGTCTTAAGCCTTTTCATAGCCACTCTGCACTCTCATGGTAGCAAATAAGCTAGGCATGGATGGTGTCTGAGTAATAAGTTTTCCTTTTCTGAAACCAAAGGATTGTAATTCCACATACTTGACTTTCCATGTTTCAAAATTATAGTACCTGGATTCTGATTCTACTAAAATTTATTTTAGATTAAAAAGTTTACTTTATATGTATGAATGAGTGTTTTGTTTGCACGTATGTATATGCACCATTTGCACACTTAGTGTCCAAGTAGGTCAGGAAGGGCATTGGATGCCCTGGAACTGGAGTTTTGGATGGCTGTGAGCCACCATGTGGGTGCTGGGAATCAAACCTCTGTAAGAACAGCAAGGGCTCTAAACTGCTGAGCCATCCCTCCAGCTCCCCCTAATCTTCTTTGTTTAATAATAATAATAAAAGAAAACCATCAAAGAGTAAAAAAGTTGGTAATAAATAGAAACCAAACAGCTCAACACAAAACATCTTAGATACTGTCACTAAATTATATTACTTATTGCTTGTACCTTAAAGTCTCCCATTTTCTCTACTGCCAACTGAGATCCCACTTTAAACAAATTTCCCATCAAAGCAGTTATCTCAGGCATTCTGTCTTACCTCAATCATTCTTGTCTTCTATTGGTGTAACTTTTCTATACTGAATGAAGCTACAGAAATGAGAGATGATGTCCACCTTTCTTAACTATAACAGTGTTTCTTTTTTTGATATATCATGATGATGCATTGCATTTATGACCTCCTGTTCTTGTCATGTTCCCAAGAGAACATTATATACCACATGGAAGAACTATAAAGATTTTTAGAAATTGTAGCAGGTCTCATCCAGGAACCAAGAACCATTAACTAGCTTCCATGTGGACTCTCCATCTGGAAGACTTCATTTACTGAAGTTGTGGAATACAAAGGAAGCTTGTTTGTGAGACTTGGTAGAACTTTTATTTCTAGGACTGACACAACCAAATAACTCTATACTACATGTTTTATGGAATAGAATAGCATTCAAATGGAAGGAAAGAAGCATGTATTTAACTATACACATATGAAAATATTAGAAAATAATTTTGACAGGATTATTAGGACTCTAGGGTAAATGTATGCAACCTTGATTGACTACTTACCTGCCTTAGTTTCCTTACTTTCGAAATAGGAAAGTCAGAGATAATTTCTATTTTATAAAGTCACAATAGAAATTGAGTTGTGGAGCTAGGAGCGCACAGGGCATATGATCAGTGTTGCTGCTGGAACAGGCTTCCCTTCCGGCCGCCATCTGCAGCAGGGAACCAGGAGCTCCAAAGCCTTCTGTGCTTAGTCCCCCAGGAGAGAGTGATCTCCCAGCAGCGATTTCACTTCTGAGTGCGGAGGTGAGATCTCCACCTTCTCTCTGGAGGAGAACAGCTAGGAGCGCACAGGGCATAAGATCAGTGTTGCTGCTGGAACAGGAGTCTTCCCTTCTGGCCGCCATTTGCTTCAGGGAACCAGACAGCTCCACAGCCTTCTGTGCACAGACCCTGCCAGAAGAGCGTTGGTCTCCCAGGAGTACAGACACAGGTTTACAGGCCCATAGGAGGGACAAGCTCCAGCAAGAGACTGCAAGACCAACTAACAGCAGAGATAACCAGATGGCGAAAGGCAAGCGCAAGAACCCTACCAACAGAAACCAAGACTACTTGGCAGCATCAGAGCCCAGTTCTCCCACCACAGCAAGTCCCGGATACCCCAACGCACCCGAAAAACAAGAGTTGGATTTAAAGTCTCATCTCACAATGTTGTTAGAGGACATCAAGAAGGACATAAATAACTCCCTTAAAGAAATACAGGAGGCCCTCCGCCATCTTTGCTCCAGTGACTGGGAAGTTGGGACAGCCAGGTTCTGAGACAGACAGGCATAATATCGCTTGGGTCTCGGGCGGCTTGTGTGTATGCGGCTCCCAAGTGCTAGGCTGATCTGCAGTAACCAGTGCACCAGCTCTGCTGTGGGACTTCTGCCTGGCAGAGGGACACCCCCCCCCCCCCCCCCGCACTGGGCTGGAGCCTACCAGCTTTCCTTCCGCGACCTCTGTTCCCACAGACTGCGCTGAAGAGACAGGTACCCCAGGCTCTCTCTCCCCAATATAACATCACTTGGGACACGGCCTGTTGGGGCTTCCGTCTGTGCCCGAGGACGGGTCAGCGCTGTGGTCGTCTGGGTGCCAGATCTGCAGGCCATCGCGTCTGCAGGGTGAGCAGCGCCACGCAGAGTGTGCAGATTGCACTCCGCCATCTTTGCTCCAGTGACTGGGAAGTTGGGACAGCCAGGTTCTGAGACAGACAGGCTTAATATCGCTTGGGTCTCGGGCGGCTTGTGTGTGTGCAGCTCCCAAGTGCTGGGCAGATCTGCAGTAACCAGCGTGCTAGCTCTGCTGTGGGACTTCTGCCTGGCAGAGGGACGCCCCCTCCCCCCCCAGGAGAGATCACTCACCCCTGCACAGGGCAGGAGCCTACCAGCCTCCCTTTGGCGACCTCTACTCCAGGAATCCACTAGGCTGAGCCTTTGGATGTGCAAGGCCTCCCCAATATAAGATCACTTGGGGCCAAGGCACATTAGGGCTCCAAAGTCACTCAGGAGCAGGCAGGCCCCAGAAATCGGTGCCAGGGGAATCCTGGCAATCCGGGGGGGGGGCAGAAATAGCTTTGCAGGCTCACAGGAGGTCCAACCAACAGCCAGTGGCAGCAGGACCAACTAACATCAGAGGTATCCAGATGGCAAAAGGCAAACGTAGGAATGTTACTAACAGAAATCAAAGTAATGTGGGACCATCCGAACCCAACTCTCCAACAGCAGCAAATCCTGGATACCCCACCACACCCGAAAGACAAGATCTGGATTTAAAATCACTTCTCATGATGCTATTAGAGGATCACAAGAAGGACACAAATAAATCTCATAAAGAGTTACAGGAGACCATGAATCAACGGTTAGAAGCCCTTACAAAGGAAACACAAAAATCGCTTAGAGAAATGCGGGAGAACATGGATCAAAAGATGGAGGTGCACAAGGAGACAACACAAATATCGCTTAACGAGATGAATCAACGGGTAGATGCACTCACAAAGGAATCACAAAATTGGCATAAAGAAATGCAGAAGAATATGGGTCAACAGACGGATGCCCATAAGGAGGCAACACAAAAATTGCTTAAAGAAATGAATCAACGGTTAGATGCCCTTACAAAGGAAACACGAGAACTGCTTAAAGAAATGCAGGAGACAATGGATCAACAGATGGATTCCCATGAGGAGGAAACACAAAAATCACTCAGAGAAATGCAGGAGAACGTGGGTCATCAGGAAGAAATCCTGAAAGAGGCAATGCAAAAACACCTTAAAGAAATACAGGAAAATACAAACAAACAAGTGAAGGATCTCAGCAAATCCATCCAGGAACTAAAAAGGGAAGTAGAAACAACTAAGAAATCACAAAGGGAGACAACTTTGGAGATAGAAAACCTTGGGAAGAAATCAGGAGTCATAGATGCAAACATAAACAATAGAATACAAGAGATGGAAGAAAGAATCTCAGGTGCTGAAGATTCCATAGAAAGCATTGACTCAACAGTCAAAGAAAATGCAAAATGCAAAAAACGTGTAACCCAAAACATCCAGGAAATCCAGGACACAAAGAGAAGACCAAACCTAAGGATTATAGGTATAGATGAGAGTGAAGATTTGCAACTTAAAGGGCCAGTAAACATCTTCAACAAAATTATGGAGGAAAACTTCCCTAACCTAAAGAGAGAGATGCCGATGAACGTACAAGAAGCCTACAGAACTCCAAACAGACTGGACCAGAACAGAAATACCTCCCGTCACATAATAATCAAAACACCGAATGTTCTAAACAAAGAAAGAATACTAAAAGCAGTAAGAGAAAAGGGCCAAGTAACATACAAAGGAAGACCTATCCGAATCACATCAGACTTCTCACCAGAGACTATGAAAGCCAGAAGATCCTGGGCAGATCTCATGCAGACACTAAGACAGCACAAATGCCAGCCTAGACTACTATACCCAGCAAAACTCTCAATCACCATAGATGGAGAGACCAAGATATTCCATGATAAAACCAAATTTTCACAATATCTTTCCACAAATCCAGCCCTGCAACGGATAATAGGTGGAAACCTCCAATACAGGGAGAGAAACAACACCCTGGAAAAAATGAGATAATAACCTTCTTGAATCAAACCCAAAAGTAGATAACCACTCAAACATAAAGATAGCGTCAAGAATGGCAGATGGCAATAATCACTATGCCTTAATCTCTCTTAATATCAATGGTCTCAATTCCCCAATTAAAAGACATAGACTAGCAGACTGGATACGTAAACAGGACCCAGCATTTTGCTGCATGCAGGAAACGCACCTCAGTGTCAAAGACAAACACTACCTCAGAGTAAAAGGCTGGAAAACAATTTTACAAGCAAATGGCCCCAAGAAACGAGGTGGAGTAGCCATCCTAATATCAGATAAAATTGATTTTCAACCTAAAGTCATCAAAAAAGACACAGAAGGACACTACATACTGATCAAGGGAAAAATCCACCATCAAGAACTCTCAATTCTGAATATCTATGCTCCAAATGCAAGGGCACCCTCATTCGTAAAAGAAACTTTACTAAAACTCAAAGCACACATCGCACCGCACACAATAATAGTGGGTGACTTCAACACCCCGCTCTCTGAAATGGATCGTTCAGGAAAGCAGAAACTAAACAGGGACACAGTGAATCTAATTGAAGCCTTGGACCAACTGGAACTAACAGATATATATAGAACATTTCATCCTAGAGCTAAAGAATACACCTTCTTCTCAGTTCCTCATGGTACCTTCTCCAAAATTGACCATATAATTGGTCACAAATCAGACCTCAACAGATACAAGAAGATAGAAATAATCCCATGCCTCCTATCAGATCATTATGGAATAAGGGTGGTCTTCAATGGCAACAAAAACAAAAGAAAACCCACGTACACATGGAGGCTGAACAATGCTCTACTCAATGATAACTTGGTCAAGGTGGAAATAAAGAAAGAAATCAAAGACTTTTTGAAAGTTAATGAAAATGAAGGCACAACATACCCTAATTTATGGGACACAATGAAAGCAGTGCTAAGAGGAAAATTCATAGCCCTGAGTGCCGCCAAAAAGAAACAGGAGACAGCATACACTAACAGCTTAATGGCACACCTGAAAGCCCTGGAACAAAAAGAAGCAAATACACCAAAGAGGAGTAGAAGGCAGGAAATCATCAAACTCAGGGCTGAAATCAATCAAGTGGAAACAAATAAAACCATACAAAGAATCAACAAAACGAGGAGTTGGTTCTTTGAGAAAATCAACAAGATAGATAAGCCCTTAGCCAGACAAACCAGAGGGCACAGAGATAGTATCCAAATTAATAAAATCAGAAACAAAAAGGGAGAGATAACAACAGAAACTGAGGAAATTCAAAAAATCATCAGATCCTACTACAAAAACCTGTATTCAACACAACTAGAAAATCTTCAGGAAATGGACAATTTCCTTGACAGTTACCAAGTACCAAAATTAAATCAGGATCAAATAGACCATCTAAACCGTCCTATAACCCTTGAAGAAATAGAAGTTGTCATTGGAAGTCTTCCAACCAAAAAAAGCACAGGTCCAGATGGTTTTAGTGCAGAATTCTATCAGACCTTCAAAGAAGACCTAACACCAATACTCTTCAAACTGTTCCACAAAATAGAAACAGAAGGAACAGTACCCAACTCGTTCTATGAAGCCACAATTACACTAATACCAAAAGCACACAAAGATCCGACAAAGAAAGAGAATCTCAGGCCAATCTCTCTTATGAATATCGATGCAAAAATACTCAATAAAATTCTTGCCAACCGAATCCAAGAACACATCAAAACGATCATTCACCACGATCAAGTAGGCTTCATCCCAGGGATGCAGGGATGGTTCAATATAAGGAAATTCATCAATGTAATCCACTACATAAACAATCACAAAGAAAAAAACCACATGGTCATCTCATTAGATGCTGAGAAAGCATTTGACAAAATTCAGCATCCTTTCATGCTAAAGGTCTTGGAAAGATCAAGAATTCAAGGCGCATATCTAAACATAGTAAAAGCAATTTACAGCAAACCGGTAGCCAGCATCAATCTAAATGGAGAGAAACTTGAAGCAATCCCACTAAAATCAGGGACTAGACAAGGCTGCCCTCTCTCTCCATATCTTTTCATTATAGTACTTGAAGTTCTAGCTAGAGCAATTAGACAACAAAAAGAGGTCAAAGGGATACAAATTGGAAAGGAAGAAGTCAAACTATCACTATTTGCAGACGATATGATAGTATACATAAGCGACCCAAAGAACTCCACCAGAGAACTCCTACAGCTGATAAACGACTTCAGTAAAGTGGCTGGATATAAAATCAACTCAAGCAAGTCAGAAGCCTTCCTATACTCAAAGGATAAGCAGGCTGAGAAAGAAGTAAGAGAAATAATACCCTTCACGATAGCCACAAACCATATTAAGTATCTTGGTGTGACTCTAACCAAACAAGTGAAAGATCTGTATGACAAGAACTTCAAGTCTCTGAAGAAAGAAATTGAAGAAGACCTCAGAAGATGGAAAAATCTGCCATGCTCATGGATTGGCAGGATTAATATAGTAAAAATGAGCATCTTACCAAAAGTAATACACAGATTCAATGCAATCCCCATCAAAATCCCAACTCAATTCTTCATAGAGTTAGAAAGAGCAATTCAAAAATTCATCTGGAATAACAGAAAACCCAGAATAGCTAAAACTATTCTCAAGAGTAAAAGAACCTCTGGGGGAATCAGTATCCCGGACCTCAAGCTGTACTACAGAGCAATAGTGTTAAAAACTGCATGGTATTGGTACAGTAACAGACATGTAGATCAATGGAACAGAATTGAAGACCCAGAAATGAATCCACACTCCTATGGTCACTTGATCTTTGACAAAGGAGCTAAAACCATCCAGTGGAAAAAAGATAGCCTTTTCAACAAATGGTGCTGGCTCAGCTGGAGGTCAACATGCAGAAGAATGCAAATTGACCCATCCTTATCTCCTTGCACTAAGCTCAATTCTAAGTGGATCAAAGAGCTCCACATAAAACCAGACACACTGAAACTAATAGAAGGGAAACTAGGGAAGAACCTTGAACATATGGGCACAGGGGAGAATTTCCTGAACAGAACTCCAATAGCTTATGCTCTAAGATCAAGAATAGACAAATGGGACCTCATTAAATTACAAAGTTTTTGCAAGGCAAAAGACACTGTCAAAAAGACAAAGCGGCAACCAACTAACTGGGAAATGATCTTTACCAACCTTACATCCGACAGAGGGCTAATATCCAATATATACAAAGAACTCAAGAAGTTAAACTCCAGAGAGGCAAGTAACCCTATTAAAAAATGGGGTACAGAGCTACACAAAGAGTTCTCACCTGAAGAATATCTAATGGCTGAGAAGCACCTAAAGAGATGTTCATCATCCTTAGTCATTAGGGAAATGCAAATCAAAACAACCCTGAGATTCCATCTCACACCAGTCAGGATGGCTAAGATCAAAAACACAGGAGACAGCAGTTGTTGGCGAGGATGTGGAGAAAGAGGAACACTCCTCCACTGCTGGTGGAATTGCAGGCTGGTACAACCACTCTGGAAAGCAGTCTGGCGGTTCCTCAGAAAACTGGGCATGACACTCCCGGAGGATCTGGCTATACCACTCCTAGGCATATACCCAGAGACTTTACCTGCATGCAATAAGGACACATGCTCCACTATGTTCATAGCAGCCTTATTTATAATAGCCAGAAGCTGGAAAGAACCCAGATGTCCCTCAACGGAGGAATGGATTCAGAAGATGTGGTATATTTACACAATGGAATACTACTCTGCAATTAAAAACAATGAATTCATGAAATTCCTAGGCAAATGGTCAGAACTTGAAAATATCATCCTTAGTGAGGTAACCCAATCACAAAAGATCACACATGGTATGAAGTCACTGATAAGGGGATATTGACCCAGAATCTCAGAATACCCTAGACACAATCAGCATATCAATAGATTTCTAAAAAGATGGAAGGAGAGACCCCTGGTCCTGGAAAGACTGGATGTAGGGGAACGCCAGGACAGAGTAATGAGAGGGGGTTGAACGGAGAAAAGAGGGAGGGAAGGGGGCTTATGGGACTTTCGGGGAGGGAGGAAACGGGAAAGGGGAAGTGATTTGGAATGTAAATTAAAAAAATAAAATAAAATTAAATTAAAAAAAAATGGGGTACAGAGCTAAACAAAGAGTTCTCACCTGAAGAATATCTAATGGCTGAGAAGCACCTAAAGAGATGTTCATCATCCTTAGTCATTAGGGAAATGCAAATCAAAACAACCCTGAGATTCCATCTCACACCAGTCAGGATGGCTAAGATCAAAAACACAGGAGACAGCAGTTGTTGGCGAGGATGTGGAGAAAGAGGAACACTCCTCCACTGCTGGTGGAATTGCAGGCTGGTACAACCACTCTGGAAAGCAGTCTGGCGGTTCCTCAGAAAACTGGGCATGACACTCCCGGAGGATCCGGCTATACCACTCCTAGGCATATACCCAGAGACTTTACCTGCATGCAATAAGGACACATGCTCCACTATGTTCATAGCAGCCTTATTTATAATAGCCAGAAGCTGGAAAGAACCCAGATGTCCCTCAACGGAGGAATGGATTCAGAAGATGTGGTATATCTACACATTGCAATACTACTCTGCAATTAAAAACAATGAATTCACGAAATTCCTAGGCAAATGGTCAGATCTTGAAAATATCATCCTTAGTGAGGTAACCCAATCACAAAAGAACACACATGGTATGCAGTCACTGATAAGGGGATATTGATCCAGAATCTCGGAATACCCTAGACACAATCCGCATATCAATAGATTTCTAAGAAGATGGAAGGAGAGACCCCTGGTCCTGGAAAGACTGGATGTAGGGGAACGCCAGGACAGAGTAACGAGAGGGGGCTGAATGGAGAAAAGAGGGAGGGAAGGGGGCTTATGGGACTTTCGGGGAGGGAGGAAACGGGAAAGGGGAAGTGATTTGGAATGTAAATTAAAAAAATAAAATAAAATAAATAATAATAAAAAAAAAGAAATACAGGAAAGCATGGGTGAATAGGTAGAGGCTCTTAAAGAGGAAACACAAAAATCCCTTAAAGAATTACGGGAAAACACAAACAAACAAGTGAAGGAACTGAACAAAACCATCCAGGATCTAAAAATGGAAGTAGAAACAATAAAGAAATCGCAAAGTGAGACATCTCTGGAGATAGAAAATCTTGGAAAGAATTCAGGAGTCATAGATGCAAGCATCAACAACAGAATACAAGAGATAGAAGAAAGAATCTCAGGGGCTGAAGATACCATAGAAAACATTGACTCAACAGTCAAAGAAAATGCAAAATGCAAAAAGCTTGTAACCCAAAACATCCAGGAAATCCAGGACACAATGAGAAGACCAAACCTAAGGATTATAGGTATAGAAGAGAGTGAAGATTTCCAAATCAAGGGCCAGTAAATATCTCCAACAAAATTATAGAAGAAACCTTCCCTAACCTAAAGAAAGAGATGTCCATGAACATACAAGAAGCCTACACAACTCCAAACAGACTGGTCAGACCAGAAAGTCCTCCCGGCACATAATAATCAAAACACCAAGTGCACTGAACAAAGAAAGAATATTAAAAGCAGTAAGGGAAAAAGGTCAAGTAATCTATAAAGGCAGGCCTATCAGAATTACACCAGACTTCTCACCTGAGACGATGAAAGCTAGAAGATCCTGGGCAGATCTCATACAGACCCTAAGAGAACACAAATGCCAGCCCAAACTACTACGCCCAGCAAAATTCTCAATTACCAGAGATGGAGAAAACAAGATATTCCATGATTAAACTAAATTTATATAAGATCTTTCCACAAATCCAGCCCTACAAAGGATAATAGATGGAAAACGCCAACACGAGGAGGGAAACTACGCCCTAGAAAAAGCAAGAAAGTAATCTTTTTCCAACAAACCCCAAAGAAAATAACCACACAAACATAAAAAGAACATCAAAAATAACAGGAAGCAACAATCACTATTCCTTAATATCTTATAACATCAATGGACTCAATTCTCCAACAAAAAACATAGTCTAACAGAAATATTTTTCATGTAAATCTTCAATTTTATCAGAAAATATTTGTGATTCCTCTTTCAATTTAGTAATGTTTTTCATGTCTGTCATTTTAACTATTATTTTCCATGATAATCTTTAATTTTAACATTTTTTCTATATATTTCTTTAATTTTATCAGAAATATTTCCCAGTAAATCTTTAATTCTATCATAAAATGTTGCCTCTTCCTATTGCAATGTTTTTTATGTCTACCATTTTACTCTTTAATTTTCCATGAAAATTGTCAATCTTAATGTGTTTTTCCATATGTTTCTTCAATCTTGTCAGAAACATTTTCCATGTAAATCTTTAATTTTATCATAAAATGTTTTTACTTCCTTTTTCAATAAAAAATAAAAAAAAGAAATTGGTTTGTGGCATGTGCAAAAATAATTAGATAGACTGAACTTATCATTTAATGTTAAAAAATCTGACTAGATATATCAGCATGTCTTCATTGGGTTTGTATTGGAATGCATATATACATGTATACATATACATACATAGATACATGTAGAATGTATGTATGTATGTATGTATTTACCAAAGAGGACAAGTGGCCAATTAGTGAACAAATAAAAACCTTACTAATCTTAGAAAATTCCATACTAAAATCATAGTGAGGTGTGACCTCACACTTGTTAGAAGTGCTGTTATAAAAAGATGAACAACAGCAAGAGTTCGCCAGATAATGGCAACAGTTGGGATGTCATACAGTGTGGATAGAAATGCAATTCAGTCCAGACATTCTGGAAAGTGGAAATACCTTAAAAAAGTTAAAAGCAGAGCTATCATTTGCTCTATGAAGCCTACTGTTGAATAGACATCTGCAGTCTATCCATATTACTATATTATCCAGAATAACTATGATATCAACCTAAATATGCATCAACAGATTAATAAATAGAGAAAATGCACTATATGTGCACAATACAATACTAGTCAGTCTTGAAATATGAACTTTTGTAATATGCATTAACTTGGATGAAAGTTTTATTAACTTTCTGTCTGTCTCTCTGTAGCCCAGAGGGTGACATTGAGTGTCTTCTTCTAGTTTTCTTTAATCAATCAATCAATCAATCAATCAATCAATCAATCAATTTGTATATTTGTATATTTGCTTATTTATTTATTTGTTGATTTATTTTGAGACAAGGGTCTTACTGTGTATTTCTGGTTGGCCTGGAACTCACTATGTGAAGTAGACTGGCCCCAATTCAAAGAGATCCACCCACCTCTGTCTTCTGCATGCTGGGATTAAAGGTGTATATCACCCCCTCCCCCACAGATTCACCTTATTTTTGAGATAAGGTCTTAAACAGGGATCTGTGGCTGTCTTGGCTGTCCTGGCTGTTCAGTGAGCTTCTGAAATCCTCCTGTCTGCTTCCTATTGCTAGGATTACAGGTGTCTGCTATCATACCTGTCTTTTAAAACTGTGAGTACTAGGGAGTTGATCTCAGGTCTTCATGCTTGTACAGCAAGCACTACACACTTAACTATCCAGCCCCTGGCCGATATTATATTAAATGAACAAACAAGGCAAATATTGCATTCTCTCACTTATTTGTAGAATAAGAAACTTCTCCATAAAAGCAGAGTTAGAATGATGGTTACAAGAAGTTAGGGATGGTGGAAGTAGGTAGAATGGGAAGATCCTAGTCAAGAAATATAAATGAGTTAGATAGAGGCAATACATTCAAGGGATTGCCCGCACAGTGTGATTGTGTGTATTAGTTATTCCTTTATCACTGTGTTAAATCACCATGACCAAGGCAATGAATGGAAGAAAGTGTTTATTTAGACTTACAGTTCCATAGGCATAAGAATCCATCACTGTCATGGCCATTGGAGCAGAAGCTAAGAGGTCACATCTTAACCTGAAAGTAGAGAGAGTGACTTTGAAATGACCCAATACTCTAAGCTCAAAACCTGCTCCCAGAGACATTCTTCTAGCAAGGCTGTACCTCCCAAGCCTGCCCCCGCAGGCCACCAATTGAGGAAGTATTCAAATGCCCAAGAATATGAGGCACATCTCATTCAAATCACCATATTGCGTTAGGTTTTGTTTGTTTGTTGCTGTGGCAAAATACTTGAAACAACTTCAGGGAAGAGTCAACTTTGGTTCATAGCTTTAGTAGTTTTGGTTTTAGTTTGTAGTTCCTGACTCCCACTGGTTTTTGGATCTACAGTGAAGCAAAATACCACAGCAATGGTTTCCTTGCCAGAGGCTACTCACTGCACGATGAACAGGAGGCAGAGAAGGAAAGGGACTGTGACCTGGTTAGTTTTTATTGTTAACGGGTCACAAACTACAATCATCTGGGCAGAGAGAACCTCAAAAGAAAAAAAAATGCCTGGATCAGATTGGCCTATAGGGATGTCTGTGAGACATTGTCCTAATCAATGATTGATGTAGAAGGGTCCAGCCCATCATTGGCAGGACCACTTCTAGGTAAGTAGTCCTGGGCTGTATAAGAAGGCTAGCAGAAGAAAGTCCCAGAGACCTGAGATGTGAAAGGCTACCAGGACTCAATGGGGGTGACATTAACCAAAATGCCCAACAGTAGGAAGAGACCACCTCTAGTAGACAGACAGGGCCCCCAGTTGAGGCAGGGGACCACTCACTCATCTTCAAAACTTTTAAGCCATAATTGTTGCTGTCTAAAGGAAATGCAGGGAGAAAAATGGAGGAAAGAGTGAAAGAAAAGGTCACCCAGTGACCGGCCCAACTTGGGATTCATCCCATGCACGCACAACAAATCCTGAAACTATTACTGAGGCCATATTGTACTTGCAGACAGGAGCCTGGCATGGCTGTCCTCTGAGAGGCTCTACTAGCACTGAAATAAACGCAGATACTTAAAGCCAACTGTTGGATTGAATATGGAAGAGTTAGAGGAAGGACTGGAGGAGCTGAAGGGGACTACAATCCCATAGGAAGAACAACAGGTTCAACTAACAGGGACCCCTCAGAGCTCCCAGAGATAAGTCAAAAACCAAGGAGCATACAAGGGCTCTGGTTCATGGCCCCAAGCACACGTGTAGCTTGTATGGCCTCAGTGGAAGAGGATGTGCTTAATCTGGTGGAAACCTGATGCCCCAGGGAAGAGGGATGCTGATGGGGGTGAGGTGGGGGTAGGAGGAACATCCTTTCAGAGGTGGGGGGGGAGCAGTTAGGGGGTGAAGAACTTGGGGAGGGAGGACAGGGAAGGGGTCAACTTTTGTAGCATAAACACATAAAATAATTTAATAATAAAAATAAAGAAGGTAGGCTGAGCATAGGCCAGTGTGTTCTCTTTGTGGCCTTTGCATTAATTCCTCCTTAAGTTTCTGTTCTGATGCATGATGGTGGTAGTGCACTCAGGAGGCAGAGGCAGGCAGATCTCCATGAGTTCTAGGCTAACCTGGTCTACATAGTGCAAGCTCCAGGACAGTCCAGGGCTACATGGAGAAACACCTGTCTTGAAGAAAACTAAAAATCATAAATGTTTTGCTAATAGATTATGACTAGGAAGGAAAAGCTAAACAAACTCTTAGCTCCTTAGGTTGTTTTGTTGAATGCTGCTGCCTCTTCCTCTTCCTCCTCTTCCTCCTCCTCCTCCTCTTTTTCCTCCGCCTCTTCCTCTTCCTCCTCTTCTTCCTCTTCCTCCTCTTCTTCCTCCTCCTCTTCCTCTTCCTCCTCCTCCTCTTCTTCCTCCGCCTCTTCTTTTTCTTCTTCTTCACCTCAGCAATAGAAGCCAAACTAGAACAGATTAAGAACATGGGCTCACTTTCAATGATATTCCCCAGTGTCAGTTAGGTCCTATTTCCTAAATTTCCTCCCAAATGAGATCCACACCAGCTTTGGATCAAAAATTGAACACACGAGCCTATGGAACATTTCATTTTCAAGAGGCACTTCCTGGCTCTTATTTTTTATGTCTGTATGTGTACTACATGCACGCCTGGTGCCTACTGAGGTCAGAAGAGGGCATGAAATCCCCTGAGACCAAAGTTAGCATGGCTGTGACTCACCGTGTTAGTGCTGGGTACTGAAGTCAGGCCCTCTGCACCCGCAGCTATTTCTTCAGCCCTGATCTTTAGTGGTTTTAATAATATTCAGAAATCTAAGTCTAACGTTTCTTTTTACACTCATACTAACCTTTTAGATGCAACCTCCTGTAAAATCAGAAGAAATTTATATTATTGAAGAAACAATTCCACAAAGTGAATAGTCTCACTCTAAAAGATCGCAATAGGAGAATAGGAAGAAGGGATTTTGACAGAGAAGGGTTGAGACCCCATAGATCCAACACCAGATCTTGTAGCTCCATACCTGGAATGTGGCCTCTCTGTGGGCCAGCTGTAATTTATCTGTGTGTTCTCATCTTTTTTAATACCTTGGGGTCTCTATGTTACCATAAAGACTTCACTCCCACATCTTTCCCCATTGCACCTTTAGAGACTGCCTGCGGCAACCAACTAACTGGGAAATGATCTTTACCAACCTTACATCCGACAGAGGGCTAATATCCAAGATATACAAAGAACTCAAGAAGTTAAACTCCAGAGAGGCAAGTAACCCTATTAAAAAATG
Organism: Tokudaia tokunoshimensis; assembly: GCA_036184795.1. NCBI lineage: Eukaryota > Metazoa > Chordata > Mammalia > Rodentia > Muridae > Tokudaia > Tokudaia tokunoshimensis. The sequence continues at coordinate 9,399,022 of BTHU01000005.1, read as the reverse complement.
GGGTACAGAGCTACACAAAGAGTTCTCACCTGAAGAATATCTAATGGCTGAGAAGCACCTAAAGAGATGTTCATCATCCTTAGTCATTAGGGAAATGCAAATCAAAACAACCCTGAGATTCCATCTCACACCAGTCAGGATGGCTAAGATCAAAAACACAGGAGACAGCAGTTGTTGGCGAGGATGTGGAGACTGCCTGCAGGATCTCTGATCCTATCACATATTTCCTGGTCTCACAGACTCTCTTTAGAATCTGGGTGAACTCTCCATTGCTTCTTAATTATTGAATTCTGGATGCCTACAAAACTAGCATCCCCAAAACAGTGCCAATGACTACTGCAAATATGAGTGGTATTTGGAACTCTTCGATAATGGTCTTGCATGTGGCTTGCTGAACATGGTAAACTGAATCTTGGAGAAACAACTTCCTAGATGGTCCTCTGTAAGTATGATGAGCTCGAGAGGTGACTCAGATGTGCTTTTCTCAAAGGAGAGCCTTTCAAATGAATTTACACTCTGATTCCCCTTCAGTTAGCAGTGCATGGGGTCTTGCCATTTTCTAAAATGCTTTTGAGGCATCCTTTCTGCTGTGCCAGTGCCAGGTATTTTGGGCTGCCTTCTCCTCTTCTTCCTTCTCTTTTCCTCATCTTCCTCTTCCTGGAACTCCTCCCCTTCCTCCTCTTCTTCTTCCTCTTCCTCCTCCTCCTCCTCTTCTTCTTTTCTGAGTCAGGGTTTCTCTGTGTAGCCCTGGCTGTCCTGGAACTCATTCTGTAGTTCAAACTGTCCTTGAACTCACAGATTTGCCTGCCTCTGCCTCTCAAGTGCTGGGATTAAAGGCATATTCCACCACTGCCAGGCAGTTGGGCTTCTTTTTAATGGCACTAATCTCTTCAAACATCACGATTTCCTTAGTCTCGAGTTCACATTAAATTTCCTGATCAAACTGCAAGTCTTTCTGCTCAACTTTTTTTCTCCCAAGTCTCACTATCCTTTTATAGCAATAGGGATTGAGTCAAGTTGACAACAAATACACCTGGCTAAAAGCAGGTGGTGATAATCATGTCATATCCTGAACTGCACAGGGTTGAACTTGGTTCTGCCAGATCTGTTAGACAATCACTTTTCACTCAACCTTAACACCATGTCTCAGGACATAGGTAAAATGTAGACAAATTCTTTGGCACAGTATAAGAGGGATATCCTCCAGTCCAATCCCACTGGAGTCCTTGTTTCCACCTGAAACTTCATGGTCACAAAATTTGCTGCCAGTCTTCTTATTGGCATTCTGGTCTGCTAAGCTTCCACAGAATAATCCATAAGCTCTGCTCAGAGCATTTTAGGCTTTTGCTACTCCATTTCTCCATCTAACGCCCATTCCCCTCCACAAATATGTTCCAAGGCTTAATGACCAATGGTCAGGTTTAATCATAACAATGGTCATACTGACAGTAACAAATTTCTATTTGTTTTTTTCAACATTGAAACTATGTCTTTTAGAGACAACTTCAGGAGAGGAAGAAAAATTTTGGCTTATAATTTCAGAACTTTCATTTTATAGCCCTTGGCTCTGGTTCTGAGCAAATGATGAGGCAGGGGCATGCCACAGAGGCTGTTCATATGTAGATGGGAAGCAGAGAAAGGAGAAAAGAGTGGAGAAGAGGTAAACATTTCCAAATGTACCCCTCTTGTGATTTTTTTTTCTGTAGCTATGATTCCATCTCCTAAAGTTTCCGCCATCTCCAAAATGATGCCTCTAGCCGGGAACCCCTGAAATAGGAATAAGTATTCCTGGTTTGTATGTACTCATGGATGATTGTGTTTTGTTGGTTTTCTTTCTTTTTCTCCTTATTGATATCATTTTTGATTGTTATCAGTTTCTTCTTGTCATTTTTTTTTCAAGACAGGGTTTCTCTGTATAGCCCTGGTAGTCCTGGACCTCACTGTGTATACCAGGCTGGCCTCAAACTCAGATATCTGGCTGCCTCTGCCTCCCAACTGCTGGGATCAAAGGTGTGCACCACCACTGTCTGGGGTCTTTTTGTCAGCTGAAGAATGGATACAGAAAATGTGGTTCATTTACACAATGGAATACTATTCAGCTATTAAAAATGAGGACATCATGAATTTTGCAGGCAAATAGGTGGAACTAGAAAATATCATTCCTGAATGAGGTAACCAAGACCCAAAATGACATACATGGGATGTATTCACTGATTAGTAAATATTAGCCAAAAAGTACAGAATATCCATGATGCAACTCACAAACAAGACTCAACAGGCAGGAAGGCCCGAGTGTGGATACTTTAATCCCACTTAGAAGGGGTAACCCAATAATCATGGTAGGTAGAGGGAGGGAGGGATATGGTTGGGAGGGGAAAACAGGGCAGGATCAGGTGTCGGGGAGACAGGAGAGAAACTCAGAGGGGTCAGAAGTATGGATAGAAATATGCAGCTGTTGGGGGTAGGAGGGAATCTCTAGAAAGTTCCAAAGACTCAGGAATCAATGGGGATGACTTTAGTCAAAATGCCCAACAGCGGGAAGATGGAGCCTGAAAAGATCACCTCTAGTAGATAGGAAGGGCGCTCAGTGGAGGGATGAGGGCACCAACCTACCTTCAAAAAAATTGACACAGAATTGTTTCTGTCTAAAAGAAATACAGGGACAAAATGGAGCAGAGACTAAAGGAAAGGCCATCCAGATAGCCGCCCAATTTGGGATCCATTCCATGCTCAAGTACCAAACCCTGACACTATTACTGATGCCATGCCTAGCATGGCTGTCCTCTACCAAGCAACTGACTGTAACAGATGCAGATACTTATAGTCAACCACAGGACAGATGTCAGGGACCCCTATGGAAGAGTTAGGAGAAGGATTGAAGGAGCTGAAGGGGATTGCAACCCCATAGGAAGAACAACAGTATGAAATAACTCAAACCCCTGGGACCTCCCAGATACCAAGCCACCAACCAGGCAGCATACAAGAGCTGGTTTAAACTGCCTCCTCCAGGAGTGCCCAGAGATTAAACCACCGACAAAATTGCATCCATGGACTGGACCAAGGCCCCCTGCACATATGTAGCAGAGGACTGCCTTGTCTGGACTCAGCGGGAGAAGATACACCTAATTCTGTAAAGACTTGATGTTCCAGAGAAGGGGTATGCAATGGGGGGTGGAGGTGGGTGATAGGTGAGTGGGGGGGTTGGGAGATGGGGGATGGTAAAGGTATTGAAGAACTCTTGGAGGGGGGACTGAGAAGTGGGGCAACATTTAGAATGTAAATAAAACAATTTATTTTTAATTTTTAATTTTTAATTTTTTTATTTCAAGTTGATTGAAATTAAATTAAAAATGCATTTCCACATCTAGTAGCCATGTAGATGGCTATGGAGACTTTCCTGGCATGAACTACCAGAGATGCTTATTGTCCTATTTAGGGTTTCTATTGCTGCAGTGAAACACCATGACAGAAGAGCAACTTGGGGAGGAAGGAATTTATTAGTCTTACATTTCTGTGTCACTGTCCACCAGCAAGAGAAGTCAGGACAGAAACTCAAACAGGGCAGGGATCTGGAGGCAGGAGCTGATGCAGGGACTTGCTAATCATGCCTTCCTTATAGAATTCAGGACCACCAGCCCAAGGATGACACCACCCACAGTGAGCTGTCCCCGCTCCTTAATCACTAATAAGAAAATGGCCCTTGGTCCTGGAAAGGCTCGATGCCATAGTGTAGGGGAATACCAGGACAGGGAAGCGGACGGGGTAGATTGGGGAACATGGGGAAGTGAGATGGCTTATGGGATTTTCGGGGGGGGGGGAACCAGGAAAGGGGACAACATTTTAAATGTAAATAAAGAATATATCTAATAAAAAAAAACTAATAAGAAAATACCCTACAGGCTTGCCCACAGCCAGATCTTATGGAGGCATTTTCATAACTAAGGTTTCCTCCTTTCAGATGACTTTAGGTTGTATAAAATTGACAGAAAACTGTCAAGCACACTGATGGAACACCTCAGTGATAGGCCTCAGACTAGAGATAGCTCTGGGTGGCTCGGTGATTTCCAGGGGCTGTCTAGGCATTCTCCACTGCAGAATGGGGGGCATTGAGAGGATCGTTTTCCCCTCTTCTTATAACACAACTTTATAGCAAAAAGTATGATTTTTGTGGTTGTTTACTAGTTTCCAAGATGTGTGAAGTTGTTGACAGTCTAACTTCTCTGTAAGCGAGCTATTATTTTATATTTTGTTTTTGTGCATATGCAGGAGCATGCACAATCGATGTGAGAAAACACTTTCAATTTAAGTGTGGCTTTGATCATATGGTCTCATAATTCATGAGACTCATTTGATTTTTTTTTTGTTTTTGCTACAATGTATACATTTGCTGGCTATTTTAACTCTCTGTCCATAACACTGTTTGCTTCAGATTTCTATTTCATCTCGTCTCTCTAAATAAGCTATCCTTTTTTAAAAAAATTATTTTCTGCTATTGAGTCCAACGTTCCACAGAAAAGTTGATTTGTTAATTAGTTTAATCGCCTCTTCTCATAATGGCAGGGTAAGATTGGTGAGGAGGCTTGTTATCAATCCGCGCTACTGGTAAGCAGTAATTACAGATAATGACACCTTTGTCTTGCGGCATTCTGAAGATTGTCTTGAACTCCTCACTGAATTAGCAAATGGACTGTCAGTTGAATTCTCCCCTGGTTTCTTCTCTAACTTGTCCTCTCCTCTCCCCCCAATGAAACAAAATTGCAGCTTGTTAGGTGGAAGCTCATTTGAAGTCCCAATTTTCTTGAGTATTCAGCTCGTCCACAAAGTCCCAGGTGCTCAGCTGTGGCCACAGCACTCTCCTTTGGCTTCAGATTCTACTCATCCTACAAGTCTTTGATTTTTTCCTTTGCTTGGAGAGGCATTGGTTGTCTTGACAGCAGCGCTAAGGCTTTGCCCTTGTACTTTGATACACATTGTGGTACAATCTAATAATTAAAGTCATTTGTCAAGAAACAGGGCATTCACACTTCCCTCTGAAGAGATTGTAACAAACAGCAGATTTCACATGGACAGAAGCCAGGACATCGACCATCACTTTAAAAATATGTTTGGAATGCTAGCCCAGAGTAGTTTAGAATCTAAGTTTTTTTCTTTTCTTTTTTTAATACCTGGTTTTCAAGTAGAGAAAAATTTCACTCCAGGAAAGTGTGATTTGTGTGTGTGTGTGTGTGTGTGTCTGGTGATGATTTTGCTTGTATAACTGGGACGGGAAAGTACTACTGACCTTTATTAACTAGAGGTCAGGATTCTGCTAAACATCCTGCAACCAGTAGGGAAGTCCTTCATAGTATGTAATTCTCTCGATTGACAATACAGTGCCTATTTGATCCCTGCTCCCAATAGTCAATATTATACAATAGTCCAGGGAGTGATTTGTTTTGTAGGAATCTTGGAACTATCTGCAAAAAGATGGATTTTCCTGAGTCCTGCTATGCGGACTTCTTATGAACAATCAACAAGGAATAATAGAAATCCTATCCTCATAATTACCTTGGAAACTTTCTTTGATTTTTTTTTAAATTTAGGAAGTATGCTAAACACTGACATGCTTCAGTTATGAACAAATTTTTACCAGGGAAATGACAAAATCCACAAGTGCCATTTGCTTTGGCTAAGGTCTGCTTGAGTGTTTTGCCTTGTAAGGCTAGGGTCCATTCTGTATTTGACACTAATATCAAACCTTGACATCAAATCCAGTCTTATTGTCAGCAACTTGGAGGGAGTCACGCAGACGTTTTTCTTGCCAAAGTAAAGTGCTTGTTTAAACAGACTCTGTTTTGGGGGATCTTTTGGATTAAAGTGATGTTAACCTGATACATGCCATCTTTTCTGAGTATCAATGACATAAACAGCAGTCTATCCTGGGCCCTTACAGCCTGACATGGAGGAGGGATGGAATCTTAACTTCTTGAAACATCTCCAGAGTCAATAATAGAACAGTGTTGTCTTTATAAGTAGAATACTTTGAATCAGTACTCTTCATGACAGGAAATTTTCATTCTGCTTCAGGAAAATTTCTGGCTAAGGCTCTAAGGCTTAACCTAAAACACATGAGTGTTTTGTTGTCTTGATTTGAAATTATCTTAGATGATGTCTGAAGGTTTTCTTTTTTTAAATAATTGGAATTTCTAGTTCAGTGCTTTTGAAGTTGGTGTTTAAGGACTTAGTTTTGCAGTCTCACATTCCACAACTCCCTCTTCTTCATGAACTGTTCTCTGCTTGGTTCCATCCATTCACATCTTCTTAGCCACCTCTAGAACATCACAGTGTCTGCTCTGTGCCCAGCACACAGTATTGCCTTCTAGTCTCTCACTCTAGAATGTTCTGTGCAAACTTAACTCACACTCAGTCTTTCAGGAAACCCTTTCCTATTGTTCCATATTAAACCAGCTGTTTTTTCAAAGCTTTTTATTAATTGCTTGTGAGTTTCACATTATGCATCCTAGCGCCATTCGTCTCCTCGTCCCCTCATATCCACCCTTTGCTCTTGCAACATCCCTCTGCCAAATGAACACACACACACACACACACACACACACACACACACACACACACACACACACCCCAACAAAGCATAGAAAACCATTGTGGAAGCTGTAATATGTTGCAGTGTGTCCTACAGTATATCCCTCTGTCCATACATCTTCATTTGCAAATGTTCATCACAATGAGTCATTGGTCTGGTTTGAGATCTCTGGCTTCTGTGACACCATCAATATTAGATCCTCACTGGGATTCCCCCTGGCTACCCTGTTGTTGCCCTGTGTCATGGGGATCCTCCAGATTTGGAACAGCAAGACCGGCCCTTTCATGCATCCCAACCATTCACAGATGATATTGATTTTGGGGTGGGCCAAGTCAGAGCCTTGGATCTTGCTTGGGTGGTATCTGAGCTGGTCAGTGTGCTAGATCTCCCTTATCTGCACCACTAGGGTGGGCTCTCCAGCACTGCTCCTGCTAGGCCACCCAATGCCACCATCAGCAGGAGGCAGGGAGCTCTCCTGCTCTCATGCCTTCAGGATTCCCTCACCTGTACCCATGCTCCACTGTGATGCCCAGTCAAGGTGCGGGGCCCACTCTCACAAGTGCTTCAGCCTATGAGGGGCTGGGTGAGCTCTACTACTCTCACACCCCGGGGTTGGCTCACCGGTGTTATTAGGGCCAGCTCCACTATGTTGCCCCAGGGGAGGTGTAGGGCCCCTTCTCCTGAGTGCTACAGCCAGTAAGGGGTCAGGGTCAGCTCACCCACTCTCATGACACCCGAGGTCAGTTCTTCTGACTGCTTCCATTGGCAAGGGGGTACCCCCTCCCCCAAGGCCATTTCCTGGAAGAGGAGTGTCAGGGCCAGCTCTTTCTTGCTCAAATCCTTGGGGCCAGATCATCTGCAACCCCTCCACAAGGGTTAGCTCTGCTATGCTGTACAAGTGAGGTGCAGGGCCTGCTCTCTTGAATGTTGCAGCTGATGAGGGGCAGAGTCAGCTTGCCCGAGTTTATGACACTCTGGCCAGCTTTCTGGACTGCTGGAGTCAGATTTCCCACTCTCACACCCCCAGGGCCTGCTCACCCACACCCCACCATCAGGGCCAGCTGCACTGGGCTGCTTGTGTGAGGTGCAGGGCCCTAGTGCTGCTCTTGGTGAGAGGTGGCCAGCTCTCCAGAGTGCCACAGCCAGTGAGAGGCAGGGACAGTTCTGTAGAGCCCCTAGACATCCATGTGGTCCCCATGGCTGCCATAGCTAAGGATATCTCCATGTTCTCTAGTGGTGATAGGTGCCACAGACATCAACACTGATACCTGCTGCTGTGTAAACCCAGACATGGCCCTCAGCAGCAGCTTGGTCTGGGACCTCACAGTGGCCCCAGTTGGCAGGGCTGGCCACTCACAACAGGCTCCTCTCCTCTCCTCTTGACCTCTTCATAATGCCCAAACTGCTCCACTTTTCTTTCCTATTTGTCTATCACTTATTTGCATATTGTGCTTGCTCTAGCTGCAGGCTGGCCATGTGGTTGGCAGTACCCTGGGTGACATCCTCCATCCATGCTGTGTGGTGTGGTAGCAAGTGTGTGCCTATAGCCTGGCCTGTTCTGTGAGATAGAGGGCAGGTCTGTGGGTGCCTTTTCCTACCAGCACCAAATGGCATGGAAGAACACTGGTCTCTCTTTATCTTTCTCTTCCTCTGCTACACTGCCTCCACTTGATTTGATTTATTTTTTGGGGGGGGCACAGTATTCACATTTTACTTATTTCTTTTTTTAAGTGGTTTTTTTTTTTTACATTCAAAATCATTTCCCCTTTCCCGTTTCCTCCCTCCCCGAAAGTCCCATAAGCCCCCTTCCCTCCCTCTTTTCTCCATTCAACCCCCTTTCGCTTCTCTGTCCTGGCGTTCCCCTACATCCAGTCTTTCCAGGACCAGGGGTCTCTCCTTCCATCTTCTTGGAAATCTATTGATATGCAAATTGTGTCTAGGGTATTCCAAGATTCTGGGTTAATATCCCCTTATCAGTGACTGCATACCATGTGTGTTCTTTTGTGATTGGGTTACCTCACTAAGGATGATCTTTTCCAGTTCTGACCATTGCCTAGGAATTTCGTGAATTCATTGTTTTTAATTGTAGAGTAGTATTCCATTGTGTAGATATACCACATCTTCTGAATTCATTCCTCCGTTGAGGGACATCTGGGTTCTTTCCAGCTTCTGGCTATTATAAATAAGGCTGCTATGAACATAGTGGAGCATGTGTCCTTATTGCATGCGGGTAAAGTCTCTGGGTATAGGCCCAGGAGTGATATAACAGGATCCTCTGGGAAAGTCATGCCCAGTTTTCTGAGGAACCGCCAGACTGCTTTCCAGAGTGGTTGTACTAGCCTGCAATTCCACCAGCAGTGGAGGAGTGTTCCTCTTTCTCCACATCCTCTCCAACAACTGCTGTCTCCTGTGTTTTTGATCTTAGCCATTCTGACTGGTGTGAGGTGGAATCTCAGGGTTGTTTTGATTTACATTTCCCTAATGACTAAGGATGTTGAACATTTCTTTAGGTGCTTCTCAGCCATTAGATATTCTTCAGGTGAGAACTCTTTGTTTAGCTCTGTACCCCATTTTTTAATAGGGTTATTTGGCTCTCTGGGGTCTAACTTCTTGAGTTCTTTGTATATATTGGATATTAGCCCTCTGTTGGATGTAGGGTTAGTAAAGATCTTTTCCCAGTTTGTTGGTTGCCATTTTGTCCTTTTGACAGTGTCCTTTGCCTTACAGAAACTTTGCAATTTTATGAGGTCCCATTTGTCAATTCTTGACCTTAGAGCATAAGCTATTTGTGTTCTGTTCAGGAAATTTCTTCCTGTGCCCATATGTTCAAGGTCCCTTCCTAGTTTTCTTTCTATTAGTTTCAGTGTGTCTGGTTTTATGTGGAGGTCCTTGATCCATTTGGAATTGAGCTTAGTACAAGGAGACAAGAATGGGTCAATTTGCATTCTTCTGCATGTTGACCTCCAGTTGAGCCAGCACCATTTGTTGAAAAGGCTATCTTTTTTCCACTGGATGGTTTTAGCTCCTTTGTCAAAGATCAAGTGACCATAGGAGTGTGGGTTCATTTCTGGGTCTTCAATTCTGTTCCATTGATCTACATGCCTGTCACTGTACCAATACCATGCAATTTTTAACACTATTACTCTGTAGTACAGCTTGAGGTCCGGGATAGTGATTCTCCCAGAAGTTCTTTTACTCTTGAGAATAGTTTTAGCTATCCTGGGTTTTCTGTTATTCCAGATTAAATTTTGAATTGCTCTTTTTAACTCTATGAAGAATTGAGTTGGGATTTTGATGGAGATTGCATTGAATCTGTATATTGCTTTTGGCAAGATGGTCATTTTTACTATATTAATCCTGCCAATCCATGAGCATGGAAGTTTTTTTCCATCTTCTGAGGTCTTCTTCAATTTCTTTCTTCAGAGACTTGAAGTTCTTGTCATACAGATCTTTCACTTGTTTGGTTGCTATTTCTTTTTTTAAATTTTTGATTAGATATGTTCTTTTTTTACATTTCAAATGTTGTCCCCTTTCCTGGTTTCCACCCCGAAAAATCCACTAACCCATCCCCCCCCCCGCTCACCAATCCACCCACTCCAGCTTCCCTGTCCTGTCATCTCCCTATACTGGGGCATCTAGCCTTCTCAGGACCAAGGGCCTCTCCTCCCTTTGATGTCCAACAAGGCTGTGCTCTGCTGCATATGCATCTGGAGCCATAGATCCCTCCATGTTTACTCTTTGGTTGATGGTTTAGTCCCTGGGAGCTCTGGGGGTACTGGGTGGTTAATATTGTTGTTCCTCCTATGGTGCTGCAAACCCCTTCAGCTCCTTGGGTCCTTTCTCTAGCTCCTCCATTGGGGACCTTGTACTCAGTTCAATAGTTGGCTGAGAGTGTCCCCCTCTGTATTTATCATGCAATGGCAGAGCCTCTCTGGTGACACTTATATCAGGCTCCTGTCAGCAAGCACTTGTTGGTATCCACAATAGTGTCTGGGTTTGGTAACTGTATATGGGATGGATCCCTAGGTGGCGCAGTCTCTTGATGGTCTTTCCTTCAGTCTCTTCTCCACACTTTGTCTCTGTATCTCTTCCTGAGGGTATTTTGTTACCCTTTCTAAGAAGGACCAGGGAGTATCCATACTTTGTTCTTCTTTCTTGAGCTCAAGAAGTAGACTCCAGAGAAACAAATAACCCTATTAAAAATGGGGTACAGACCTAAACAAAGAATTTTCACTTGAGGCATATCAAATGTCAGAGAAGCACCTAAAGAAATCTTCAACATCCTCAGTCATCAGGGAAATGCAAATCAAAACAACCCTGATATTTCACCTTACACCAGTCAGAATGGCTAAGATCAAAAATTCAGGAGACATCAGGTGCTGGTGGTGATGTGGAAAAAAAAGCACTTCCACTGTGGGTGGGATTGCAAGCTGGTAAAGCCACTCTGGGAATCAGTTTGGTGGTTCCTCAGAAAATTGCGCATAATACTACCGGAGGACCCTGCTATACCACTCCTGGGCATATACCCAAATGATTCTCCAGCATGTAATAAGGACACATGCTCCACTATGCTCATAGCAGTCTTATTTATAATAGCCAGAAGGTGGAAAGAACACAGATGTCCCTCAGCAGAGGAATGGATACAGAAGATGTCGTACATTTACACAATGGAATACTACTCAGCTATTAAAAACAATGAATTCACGAAATTAGGCAAATGGGTGGAACTAGAAAATATCCCAATCACAAAAGAACAGACATGGTATGCACTCACTGATAAGTGGATATTAGCTCAGATGCTTGGAATACTCAAGATACAATTCTCAGCTATTTCTAATTAGATTATCTGAAATCACCCTAACAATAATCTCAGAACCATGAATTTGCTATTTGGCCTCTATTGTAATTTTTATGGTTTCTGCATTTACTTCTCAGAAAGAACTTCTTCACCTTTTTGGAGTTAATAATGAGTAGATTATTTAATGCTCAGTTTATTTTGTAAGGTCTTGTCTATATAATTACATTCTACGTTTTCTAGACCATACATTTGCTTTAGCTTTTTTTTATATCTTTTTTCTTTTTTTAATAGAATATATTCTTCATTTACATTTCAAATGTTATGCCCCTTCCCAGTTTCCCCCCTCCCCGAAAACCCCCAACCCATCCTCTCACCTCCTGTCTCCAAGAATATGCTCCTCCACCCAACCCACTCCCATGACCCCCACTCGATTTCCCCATACTGGGGAAATCTCTATTGAGCCTTCACAGGACCAAAGACCTCTCCTCCCACGGATGCCTGACAAGGCATTCCTATGCCAATCTTTTGGCTGGAACCACATTTACCCCTTGGTTGATGGCTTAGTCCCTGGGAGCCCTGGGATGTCTGGTTGACCGACGTCGTTCTTCCCATGGGACTGCAACACCCCCCCCTCAGCTCCTCCAGCTTGTCCTCCAACTCCTCCATAGTGAGCCCCACACTCAGACCAATGGTTGGCTGCTAGTATTCCCTTCTGTATCTGTAAGACTCTGGCAGGGCCCCTCCAAAAGACAACCATAAATGGCTCCTTTTGGTACACACTTCTTGTCATCCATAGTAGATTCGGGGTTTGGTGACTGTTCATAGGATGAATCCCCAGGTAGGACAGTCTCTGGGTGGCCTTTCCTTCAGTCTCTGCTCCACTCTTTGTCTCCAAAGTAGTTCCTGTGATTATTTTGTTCCCTTTCTAAGAGGAACCAAATCACCCCCCCCACTTTGTTCTACCTTCTTCGTGACCTTCCTGTGGTCTGTGAATTGTACCACATTTTTTTTTGAGCTTTTGGGCTAATATCCACTTATCAGTGAGTGCATACCATGTGTATTCTTTTGTGATTGGGTTACCTCACTCAGGATGATACTTTCTACTTCCATCCATTTGTCTAAGAATTTCATGAATTCATTATTTTTAATAGCTGAATAGTACTCCATTGTGTAAATATACCACAATTTCTGTATCTATTCTGCTGTTGAAGGACATCTGGGTTCTTTCCAGCTTCTGGCTATTATAAATAAGGCTGCTATGAACATAGTGGAACATATGTCCTTATTGCATGTTGGAGCATTTTCTGGGTATATGCCCAGGAGTGGTATAGCTGGATCCTCAGGTAGTACTATGTCCAATTTTCTGAAGAACCACCATGCTGATTTCCAGAGTGGTTTTACTAGCTTGCAATCCCACCAGCAATGAAGGAGTGTTCCTCTTTCTCCACATCCTGGCCAACACCGGCTGTCCCCTGAGCTTTTTACCTTAGTCATTCTGACTGGTGTGAGGTGGAATCTCAGGGTTGTTTTGATTTGTATTTCCCTATTAACTAAGGATGCTGAACATTTCTTTAGGTGCTTCAGAGCCATTCGAGTTTCCTCAGTTGAAAATTTCCTGTTTAGCTCTGTACCTCATTTTTTAATAGAGTTATTTGAAACTCTGGAGTCTCACTTCTTGTGTTCTTTGTATACATTGGATATTAGCCCTCTATCGGATGTAGGATTGGTAAAGATCTTTTCCCAATCTGTTGGTTGCCATTTTGTCCTTTTGACAGTGTCCTTTGTGTTACAGAAGCTTTGAAGTTTTATGAGGTTCCATTTGTCAATTCTTGTTTTTAGAGCATAAGCCATTGGTGTTCTATTCAGGAAATTTTCCCCTGTGTCCATGTGTTCAAGCTTCTTCCCCACTTTCTCCTCTATAAGCTTCAGTGTATCTGGTTTTATGTGGATGTCCTTGATCCACTTGGACTTGAGCTTTGTACAAGGAGATGAGAATGGGTCGATTTGCATTTTCTGCATGCTGACCTCCAGGTGATCCAGCACCATTTGTTAAAAATGCTGTCTTGTTTCCACTGGATGTTTTTAGCTCCTTTGTCAAATATCAAGTGACCATAGGTGTGTGGGTTCATTTCTGGGTCTTCAATTCTATTCCATTGATCTTCCTGCCTGTCTCTGTACCAATTCCATACAGTGTTTTATCACTTTTGCTCTGTAGTAGAGCTTGAGGTCAGGGATGGTAATTCCCCCCCCCCCAGTATATTTTTTATTTTTGGAGAATAGTTATTGCTATCCTGGGTTTTTTTTATTCCAAATGAATTTGCTGTATATTGCTCTTTCTAGCTCTATGAAGAATTGATTCAGAATTTTGATGGGGATTGGATTGAATTTGTAGACTGCTTTTGGCAAGATGGTCATTTTTACTATATTAATCTTCCCAATCCATGAGCATGGGAGATCCTTCCATCTTCTGAGATCTATGATTTCTTTCTTCAGAGGCTTGAAGGTCTTGTCATACAGATCTTTCACTTGCTTGGTTAGAGTCATACCAAACTAGAGTATGTAATATTATTTGTGACTATTGTAAAGAATGGCATTTCCCTAATTTCTTTCTCAGTTTGTTTATCCTTTGAATAAAGGAAGGCTACTGATTTCTTTGAGTTAATTTTATATCCAGCCACTTTGCTGAAGTTGTTTATCAGCTTTAGGAGTTCTCTGGTAGAATTTTTGGGGTCGCTTAAGTATTTGATCATATCACCTGCAAATAGTGATATTTTGACTTCTTCCCTTCCAATTTGTATACCTTTGATCTCCTTTTGTTATCTAATTGCTCTGGCTAGGACTTCGAGTACTATATTGAATAGATAGGGAGAGAGTGGGCAGCCTTGTCTGGTCTCCTATTTTTGGGATTGCGTCAAGTTTCTCTCCATTTAGTTTGATGTTAGCTACTGGTTTTCTGTATATTGCTTTCACTGTGTTTAGGTATGGGCCCTGAATTCCTGATCTCTCCAAGATTTTTATCATGAAGGGATACTGAATTTTGTCAAAAGCTTTTTAAGCATCTAATGAAATGACCATGTGGTTTTTTTTCTTTGAGTTTGTTAATGTAGTGGATTACATTGATGGATTTCTGTATATTGAACCATCTCTGCATCCCTGGGATGAAGCCTACTTGATTGTGGTGAATTATTGTTTTGATGCATTCTTGGATTGTTTGGCCAGAATTTTGTTGATAATTTTTGCATCAATATTCATAAGGGAAATTGGTCTGAAGTTCTATTTCCTTGTTTGGTCTTTGTTTGGTTTAGTTATAAGTGTTATTGTGGCTTCATAAAATGAATTGGGTAGTGTTCCTTGAGTTTCTATTTTGTGGAATAGTTTGAAGAGTATTGGTATTAGCTCTTCTTTGAAGATCTGATAGAATTCTCCCTAAACCCATCTGGTCCTGGGCTTTTTTTTTTTTTGTTGGAAGACTATTAACAATTGCTTCTATTTCCTCAGGACTCATGGTACTATTGAGATGGTTTATTTGATCCTGTTTTAACATTGGCACCTGGTATGTATCTAGAAAATTGTCCATTTCGTCCAGATTTTCCAATTTTGTTGAGTATAAGCTCTTGTAGTTGGTTCTGATTATTTTTTGACTTTCCACAGTTTCTGTTGTTATGTCTCCCTTTCCATTTCTGATTTTATTAATTTGGGTAATGCCTCTGTGCCCTCTGGTTATTCTGGCTAAGGGTTTATCTATCTTGTTGATTTTCTCAAAGAACCAGCTCCTGGTTTTGTTGGTTCTTTGTATGGTTCTTTTTGTTTCTGTTTGCTTGATTTAGGCCCTGAATTATTTCTTGCCGTCTACTCCTCTTGGGGGCATTGGCTTCTTTTTGTTCTAGAGCGTTCAGCTGTGTTGTCAAGCTGCTAGTGTAAGTCCTCTCCGTTTTCTTTTTGGAGGCACTTAGAGCTATGAGTTTTCCTCTTAGCACTGCTTTCAATGTGTCCCATAAGTTTTGGTATGATGTGTCCTCATTTTCATCAAAATCTAAAATGTCTTTAATTTCTTCCGTTATTTCTTCCTTGACCAAGCTATCATTGAGAAAAGCCTTGTTCAAAGTCCATGTGCTTGTGTGTTTTCCACTGTTTTTGTTTGAACTCAAGATCAGCCTTAGGCCATGGTGATCTGATAGGGTACATGGAATTATTTCAATATTCCTGTATCTGTTGAGGCCTGTTTTGTGACCAATTATATGGTCAATTTTGGAGAAGGTACCATGAGGTGCTGAGAAGAAGGTATATTCTTTTGCTTGAAGATAGAATGTTCTATAAATATCTGTTAGATCCAGTTGGTCCATAACTTTAGTTACTTTCTCTGTGTCTCTGCTTAGTTTCTGTTTCCACAATTTGTCCATTGTTGAGAGTGGGGTGTTGAAACCTCCCACTATATTTGTGTTGAGTGCAATGTGTGCTTTGAGTTTTAGTATGGTTTCTTTTATGAATGTGGGTGCCATTGCATTTGGGGCATAGATGTTCAGAATTGAGAGTTCATCTTGTTAGATTTTTCCTTTGATGCGTATGAAGTGTCCCATCTTATTTTTTTTTGACAACTTTTGGTTGAAAGTTGATTTTATGTGATATAAGTATGGCCACTCCAGCTTGTTTCTTGAGACCATTTGCTTGGCAAATTGTTTTCCAACCTTTGACTCTGAGGTAACGGGTGTCTTTTTCACTGAGGTGGGTTTCTTGTATGCAGCAAAATGTTGGGTCCTGCTTACATATCCAGTCTGTTAGTCTATGCCTTTTTATTGGGGAATTGAGACCATTGATGTTAAGAGATATTAAGGAATAGTGATCGTTACTTCCTGTTATTTTTATTGTTAAAGGTGGAATTATGTTTGTGTGGCTATCTTATTTTGGGTTTGTTGAAAGACGATTACTTTATTACTTTTTCTAGGGTGTAGTTTTCCGCCTCGTGTTGGTATTTTCCACCCATTATCCTTTGAAGCGCTGGGTTTGTGGAAAGATATTGTGTACATTTGGTTCTGGCATGGAATATCTTGTTTTCTCCATCTATGGTAATTGAGAGTTTTGCTGGGTATAGTAGCCTGGGCTGACATTTATGTTCTCTTAGGGTCTGTATGACATCTGCCCAGGATCTTCTAGCCTTCACAGTTTTCGGTGAGAAATCCGGTGTAATTCTGATAGGTCGGCCTTTATAAGTTACTTGCCCTTTTTCCCTTACTGCTTTTAATATTCTTTCTTTGTTTAGTGAATTTGGTGTTTTGATTTTTATGTGTTGGGAGAAGTTTCTGTTCTGGTCCAGTCTGTATGGAGTTGTGTAGGCTTCTTGTAAATTCATGGGCATCTCTTTCTTTAGGTTAGGGAAGTTTTCTTCTATAACTTTGTTGAAGATATTTACTGGCCCTTTAACTTGTAAATCCTGGTTCTCTTCTATACCTATGATCCTTAGGTTTGGTCTTCTCATTGTGTCCTGGATTTCCTGGATGTTTTGGGTTACAAGTTTTTTTGCATTTCACATTTTCTTTGACTATTGAGTCAATGTTTTCTATGGTATCTTCAGCACTTGAGATTCTTTCTTCTATCTCTTGTATTCTGTTGTTGATGCTTGCATCTATGACTCCTGAATTCTTTCCAAGATTTTCTATCTCCAGAGATGTCTCACTTTGTGATTTCTTTATTGTTTCTACTTCCATTTTTAGAGTCTGGATAGTTTTGTTCAGTTCCTTCACTTGTTTGTTTGTGTTTTCCTGTAATTCTTTAAGGGATTTTTATGTTTCCTCTCTAAGAGCCTCTAGCTATTCACCCATGCTCTCCTGTATTTCTTTAAGGGATTTTTGTGTTTCGTCTTTAAGGGCTTCTACCTGTTGACCCATGCTCTCCTGTAATTCCCTAAGGGATGTTTGTGTTTCCTCTTTAAGAACTTCTACCCGTTGTCCCATATTGTCCTGTATTTCTTAACGGATTTTTGTCATTCTTCCTTAAGGGCTTCTACCTTTTGACCCATGTTCTCTTGTATTTCTTTTTTTTAAATTTTTTAAAATTAGGTATATTCTTTATTTACATTTCAAATGATTTCCCTCTTACTGGTTCCCCCCCCAAAAGTCCCATATGCCCTCTTCCCTCCCCCTGCTCCCCCAACCAACCCACTCCTGCCTCCCCTTCCTGGTATTCCCCTACACTGCCACATTGAGCCCTTCGAGGACCAGGTGCCTCTCCTTCCTTCTTCTTGTTATCCTTTGATATGTGAATTGTTCCTTGGGTATTCCAAGATTCTGGGCTAATATCCGCTTATCAGTGAGTGCGTATCATGTGTGATTTTTTGTTAACAGGTCATCTCATTCAGTATGACATTCTCCAGTTCACCCTCTTGCCTAAGATTTTCATGAATTCATTGTTTTTAATAGTTGAGTAGTACCGTAGTGTAAATATACCACATTTTCTGCATCCATTCCTCCGTTGAGGGACATCTGGGTTCTTTCCAGCTTCTGGTTATTATAAATAAGGCTGCTATAAACATAGTGGAGCATGTGTCCTTATTGCATGTTAGAGAGTCCTCTGGGTATATGCCCAGTAGTGGTATAGCTGGGCACTCCGGTAGTATTATGCCAAGTTTTCTGAGGAACCACCAAACTGATTTCCAGAGTGGTTTTACCAGCTGGCAATCCCACCAGCAATGGAGGAGTGTTCCTCTTTCTCCACATCCTCGCCAGCACCGCTGTCTCCTGAGTTTTTGATCTTAGCCATTCTGATTGGTGTGAGGTGGAATCTCAGGGTTGTTTTGATTTGCATTTCCCTGATGACTAAGGATGTTGAACATTTCTTTAGGTGCTTCTCAGCCATTCTATATTCCTCAGGTGAAAATTCTTTGTTTAGCTCTGTACCCCATTTTTTAATAGGGTTATTTGGCTCTCTGGAATCTACTTTCTTGAGTTCTTTGTATATCTTGGATATTAGCCCTCTGTTGGATGTAGGGTTCGTAAAGATCTTTTCCCAATTAGTTGGTTGCCTTTTTGTCCTTTTGACAGTGTCCTTTGCCTTACAGAAACTTTGCAATTTTATGAGGTCCCATTTGTCAATTCTTGATCTTAGAGCATAAGCTATTGGTGTTCTGTTCAGGAAATTTTCCCCTGTGCCCATGTGCTCAAGGCACTTCCACAGTTTCTTTTCTATTAGTTTCAGTGTATCTGGTTTTATGTGGAGGTCCTTTATACACTTGGAATTGAGCTTAGTGCAAGGAGATAAGAATGTATCGATTTGCATTCTTCTGCATGCTGACCTCCAGTTGAACCAGTACCATCTGTTGAAAAGGTTATCTTTTTTCCACTGGGTGGTTGTAGCTCCCTTGTCAAAGATCAAGTGATCATAGGTGTGTGGGTTCATTTCTGGGTCTTCAATTCTGTTCCATTGATCTACCAGCCTGTCACTGTACAAATACCAAGCAGTTTTTAACACTATCACTCTCTAGTGCTGCTTGAGGTTGGGGATACTGATTCCCCCAGAAGTTCTTTTACTGTTGAGAATAGTTTTAGCTATCCTGGGTTTTTTGTTATTCCAGATGAATTTGAAAATTGCTCTTTCTAACTCTATGAAGAATAGAGTTGGGATTTTGATGGGGATTGCATTGAATCTTTATATTGCTTTTGGCAGGATAGCCATTTTTACTATATTAGTCCTGCCAATCCATGAGCATGGAAGATATTTTCATCTTCTGAGGTCTTCTTCGATTTCTTTCTTCAGAGGTTTGAAGTTCTTGTCATACAGATCTTTCACTTGTTTGGTTAGGTTCACACCAAGATACTTTATATTGTTTGTGGCTATTGTGAAGGGTGCCTTTTCCCTAATGTCTTTCTCAGCCTGTTTAGCCTTTGAGTATAGGCAGGCTACTGACTTGCTTGAGTTGATTTTATATCCGGCCACTTTGCTGAAGTTGTTTATCAGCTGTAGGAGTTCTTTGGGTCACTTAAGTATACTATCATATCATCTGCAAATAGTGATAGTTTGACTTCTTCCTTTCCAATTTGTATCCCTTTGACCTCCTTTTGCTGTCTAATTTCTCTAGCTGGAACTTCAATTACTATATTGAAAAGATATGGAGAGAGAGGGCAGCCTCGTCTAGTCCCTGATTTTAGTGGGATTGCTTCAAGTTTCTCTGCATTTAGATTGATGTTGGCTACTGGTTTGCTGTAAATTGCTTTTACTATGTTTAGATATGGTCCTTGAATTCCTGATCTTTCCAAGACCTTTAGCATGAAAGGATGCTGAATTTTGTCAAATGCTTTCTCAGCATCTAATGAAAAGACCATGTGGTTTTTTTCTTTGAGATTGTTTATGTACTGGATTACATTGATGGACTTACTTATATTGAACCATCCCTGCATCCCTGGGATGAAGCCTACTTGATCGTGGTGAATGATTGTCTTGATGTGTTCTTGGATTCGGTTGGCAAAAATTTTATTGAGTATTTTTTCATCGATATTCATAAGAGAGATTGGCCTAAGATTCTCTTTCTTTGTCGGATCTTTGTGTTCTTTTGGTATTAGTGTAATTATGGCTTCATAGAACGAGTTGGGTAATGTTCCTTCTGTTTCTATTTTGTAGAACAGTTTGAAGAGTATTGGTGTTAGGTCTTCTTTGAAGGTCTGATAGAATTCTGCACTAAAACCATCTGGACCTGTGCTTTTTTTGGTTGGAAGACTTCCAATGACAACGTCTATTTCTTCAGGGGTTATAGGATGGTTTAGATGGTCTATTTGATCCTGATTTAATTTTGGTATTTGATATCTGTCAAGGAAATTGTCCATTTCTTCGAGATTTTCTAGTTGTGTTGAATACAGGCTTTTGTAGTAGGATCTGATGATTGTTTGAATTTCCTCAGTTTCTGTTGTTATCTCTCCCTTTTTGTTTCTGATTTTGTTAATTTGGATACTGTCTCTGTGCCCTCTGGCTAGTCTGGCTAAGGGCTTATCTATCTTGTTGATTTTTCTCAAAGAACCAACTCCTAGTTTTGTTGATTCTTTGTATGGTTTTATTTGTTTCTTCTTGACTGATTTCAGCCCTGAGTTTGATGATTTCCTTCTACTCCTCTTGGGTGTATTTGTTTCTTTCTGTTCCAGGGTTTTCAGGTATGCCATTAAGCTGTTAGTGTATGCTGTCTCCTGTTTCTTTTTGGCGGCACCCAGGGCTATGAATTTTCCTCTTAGCATCGCTTTCATTGTGTCCTATAAATTAGGGTATGTTGTGCCTTCATTTTCATTAAATTTTAAAAAGTCTTTGATTTCTTTCTTTATTTCCTCCTTGACCAAGTTATCATTGAGTAGAGCATTGTCCAACCTCCATGTGTATATGGGTTTTCTTTTGTTTTTGTTGCCATTGAAGACCACCCTTATTCCATAGTGATCTGATAGGAGGCATGGGATTAGTTCTATCTTCTTATATCTGTTGAGGTCTGATTTGTGACCAATTATATGGTCAATTTTGGAGGAGGTACCATGAGGTGCTGAGAAGAAGGTGTATTCTTTAGCTCTAGGATGAAATGTTCTGTATATATATCTGTTAGTTCCATTTGGTCCAAGGCTTCAATTAGATTGACTGTGTCCCTGTTTAGTTTCTGCTTTCCTGAACGATCCATTTCAGAGAGTGGGGTGTTGAAGTCACCCACTATTATTGTGTGGGGTGTGATTTGTGCTTTGAGCTTTAGTAAAGTTTCTTTTACGTATGAGGGTGCCCTTGCATTTGGAGCATAGATATTCAGAATTGAGAGTTCTTCTTGATGGATTTTTCCCTTGATCAGTATGTAGTGTCCTTCTGTGTCTTTTTTGATGACTTTAGGTTGAAAGTCAATTTTATCTGATATTTGGATGGCTACTCTGATTCATTTCTTGGGACCATTTGCTTGTAAAATAGTTTTCCGGCCTTTTACTCTGAGTCAGTGTCTGTCTTTGACACTGAGATGCGTTTCCTGCACGCAGGAAAATGCTGGGTCCTGTTTGCGTATCCAGTCTGTTAGTTTATGTCTTTTTATTGGGGAATTGAGACCATTGATATTAAAAGAGATTAAGGAGTAGTGATTACTGCCACCTGCCATTCTTGATGCTATCTTTATGTTTGAGTGGTTATCTACTTTTCGGTTTGATGCAAGAAGGTTACTATCTCGTTTTTTCTAGGGTGTTGTTTCTCTCCTTGTATTGGAGGTTTCCACCTATTATCCTTTGCAGGGCTGGGTTTGTGGAAAGATATTGTGAAAATTTGGTTTTATCATGGAATATCTTGGTCTCTCCATCTATGGTGATTGAGAGTTTTGCTGGGTATAGTAGTCTAGGCTGGCATTTGTTTTCTCTTAGTGTCTGTATGAGATCTGCCCAGGATCTTCTGGCTTTCATAGTCTCTTTCCTTTTTTAGATCCTGGATGGATTTGCTGAGATCCTTCACTTGTCTGTTTGTATTTTTCTGTATTTCTTTAAGGTATTTTTGCATTTCCTCTTTCAGGATTTCTGCCTGTTGACCCAAGTTCTCCTGCATTTCTCTAAGCGATTTTTGTGTTTCCTCCTCATGGACTTTCATAGTCTCTGGAGAGAAGTCTGATGTGATTCGGACAGGCCTTCCTTTATATGTTACTTGGCCTTTTTCTCTTACTGCTTTTAATATTCTTTCTTTGTTTAGTACATTTGGTGTTTTGATTATTATGTGAAGGGAGGTATTTCTGTTTTTGTCCAGTCTGTTTGGTATTCTGTAGGCTTCTTGTACGTTGATTGGCATCTCTCTCTTTAGGTTAGGGAAGTTTTCCTCCATAATTTTGTCGAAGATATTTACTGGCCCTTTAAGTTGCAAATCTTCACTCACGTCTATACCTATAATCATTAGGTTTGGTCTTCTCATTGTGTCCTGGATTTCCTGGATGTTTTGGGTTACACATTTTTGCATTTTGCATTTTCTTTGACTTTTGAGTTGATGCTTTCTATGGTATCTTTAGCACCTGAGATTCTTTCTTCCATCTCTTGTATTCTATTGTTGATGTTTGCATCTATGACTCCTGATTTCTTCCCAAGGTTTTCTTTTTCTTTTTTTTTTTTATTTTATTTTATTTTTTTAATTTACATTCCAAATCACTTCCCCTTTCCCGTTTCCTCCCTCCCCGAAAGTCCCATAAGCCCCCTTCCCTCCCTCTTTTCTCCATTCAACCCCCTCTCATTACTCTGTCCTGGCGTTCCCCTACATCCAGTCTTTCCAGGACCAGGGGTCTCTCCTTCCATCTTTGGTATATTTACACAATGGAATACTACTCTGCAATTAAAAACAGTGAATTCACGAAATTCCTAGGCAATGGTCAGAACTTGAAAATATCATCCTTAGTGAGGTAACCCAATCACAAAAGATCACACATGGTATGCAGTCACTGATAAGGGGATATTGACCCAGAATCTCAGAATACCCTAGACACAATCAGCATATCAATAGATTTCCCAAGGTTTTCTATCTCCAAAGTTGTTTCCCTTTGTGATTTCTTAGTTGTTTCTACTTCCTTTTTTAGATCCTGGATGGATTTGCTGAGATCCTTCACTTGTCTGTTTGTATTTTTCTGTATTTCTTTAAGGTATTTTTGCATTTCCTCTTTCAGGATTTCTGCCTGTTGACCCAAGTTCTCCTGCATTTCTCTAAGCGATTTTTGTGTTTCCTCCTCATGGACTTCCATCTGTTGTTCAATAGTCTCCTGCATTTCTTTAAGCAGTTCTCGTGTTTCCTTTGTATGGGCATCTATCCGTTGATTCATTTCTTTTTTTTTTTTTTTTGTTTTTTTGTTTTTTTGAGACAGGGTTTCTCTGTGTAGCCCTGGCTGTCCTGGAACTCACTTTGTAGACCAGGCTGGCCTCGAACTCAGAAATCCTCTTGCCTCTGCCTCCCAAGTGCTGGGATTAAAAGCGTGCCCCACCACCGCCCGGCAAATAAGTCTTTTTTTTTTTTTTTTTTGATACAGGATTTCTCTGCATAGCCCTGGCTCTCCTGGAACTCCCTCTGTAGACCAGGCTGGCCTCGAACTCAGAAATCCTCCTGCCTCTGCCTCCCAAGAGCTAGGATTAAAGGCATGCACCACCACTGCCCGGCGATTCATTTCTTTAAGCAATTTTTGTGTTGCCTCCCTATGGACCTCCATCTGTTGACCTATATTCTTCTGCACTTCTTTATGCGATTTTTGTGATTCCTTTGAAAGTGCATCTACCCGTTGATTTATTTCTTTAAGCGATTTTGTGTTGCCTCCCTATGGGCCTCCATCTGTTGACCCATGTTCTCATGCATTTCTCTAAGTGATTTTTGTGTTTCCTTTGTAAGGGCTTCTAACCGTTGATTCATGTTCTCCTGTAATTCTTTATGAGATTTATTTGTGTCCTTCTTGAAATCCTCTAATAGCATCATGAGAAGTGATTTTAAATCCAGATCTTGTCTTTCGGGTGTGATGGGGTATCCAGGACTTGCTGCTGTTGGACAGTTGGGTTTGAATGGTGCCATATTACTTTGATTTCTGTTAGTAACGTTCCCGCGTTTGCCTTTTGCCATCTGGTTACCTCTGATGTTAGTTGGTCCTGATGTCACTGGCTGTTGGTTGTACCTCCTGTGAGCCTGCAAGGCTATTTCTGACCCCCTTGGATTACCAGGATTCCCCTGGTACCGATTTCTAGGGCCTGCCCTGCTTCTGAGTGACTTTGGAGCCCTGATGTGCCTTGCCCCAAGTGATGTTATATTGGGGAATCCCTGCACATCCAAAGGCTCAGAGTAGAGGATTCCTGGAGCAGTGGTCGCCAAGGAGAGGCTGGTAGGCTCCCGCCCTCTGCTGTTGTGATCTCTCCCAGAGTGTGGGGTCCCTCTGCAGGGCAGAAGTCCCACAGCAGAGCTGAATCATAGGTTACCGCAGACCTGCCCAGCTCTTTGGAGCAGGGAGCCCACAAGCTGCCTGTGACCCAAGCGATATTATGCTTAATTGTCCCTGTGTCTGGAGGTCCCAATTGCCCTGTTGCAGGAGCAAAGATGGTGGAGTCCACTCTGCACTCTCTCAGTGCAGATCACTCTGCAGGGCAGATGGCCCACAGCAGAGCTGGCGCCCAGATGTCTGCAGAGCTGCCCTAACTCTTGGGCGCAGAAGGAAGCCCAACAGGCTGTGTCCCAAGCGATGTTATATTGGGTGGACCCTGGGTACCTGTATCCTCAGTGCAGTCGATCCCTGGAAGAGAGGTCACCAAAGGGAGGCTGCCCCACTTTTCATTGTTAATTATAGCCCTCAGGGAGAGGTGCTGTTGCAGGAGCCCCTCCCACTTCCTTGGCAAGGTCACCAGAGGGTGATAGGGTTTCTGACTGGTTTGGAAAGACTAGATGGCTAGTGATCTCCAGGAATCCTCTCTTTCCAGGGATTTTCTAGTGAACCCTCAGCCTCCTCAGGACTGTTTACAGGAATGTGTCCCATGCTTAGCTTTTTACACGGTGCTGAAGATCTGAACTCAGTTCCTCATGCTTGAGTAGTAGGTACTTTACCTACTGAACTATTTCCACAGCCTTTCATTGTCTTCCAAGAGCTGATTAGGACAGAAGAGATAGAATTAACAAGGCTTAGAAAGAAACAAAAAATAGGTTTGAATCTTTGAAAAGAATTGCTGAGGCATAATAACAGCCCCTCTCCCATTTCTTTGTAAGAAATAGGTAGCAATTTCAAAATATTAGTGGATATTCTGTTGTCTTTCTCTGTTTAATGTGACCATGGTTAGAGCCACTGATAACATTCACTGTTATGCTGACTCTTCACCACCTGAGCCCACTCCTGCGGAAAGAAGGATGCTGTGCAAACTTGTGCACATTAGAATAATGATACCTTTCTTGAATTTGGACACAGTAGCTATTTTGCTGAACATTATTCTTCCAGAGTCAGCTTTTGCTTATCTCTCTATAAACTTGGTGTCCTAGGCACATTTAAGTATCAGTGTTGTTTCTTAGGTGACATTCTTTCCCATTAAGAGTTTTGTCGTATTCCATTGTGTAAATATACCACATCTTCTGAATCCATTCCTCCATTGAGGGACATCTGGGTTCTTTCCAGCTTCTGGCTATTATAAATAAGGCTGCTATGAACATAGTGGAGCATGTGTCCTTATTGCATGCAGGTAAAGTCTCTGGGTATATGCCCAGGAGTGGTATAGCCGGATCCTCCGGAAGTGTCATGCCCAGTTTTCTGAGGAACCGCCAGACTGCTTTCCAGAGTGGTTGTACCAGCCTGCAATTCCACCAGCAGTGGAGGAGTGTTCCTCTTTCTCCACATCCTCGCCAACAACTGCTGTCTCCTGTGTTTTTGATCTTAGCCATCCTGACTGGTGTGAGATGGAATCTCAGGGTTGTTTTGATTTGCATTTCCCTAATGACTAAGGATGATGAACATCTCTTTAGGTGCTTCTCAGCCATTAGATATTCTTCAGGTGAGAACTCTTTGTGTAGCTCTGTACCCCATTTTTTAATAGGGTTACTTGCCTCTCTGGAGTTTAACTTCTTGAGTTCTTTGTATATATTGGATATTAGCCCTCTGTCGGATGTAAGGTTGGTAAAGATCATTTCCCAGTTAGTTGGTTGCCGCTTTGTCTTTTTGACGGTGTCTTTTGCCTTGCAAAAACTTTGTAATTTAATGAGGTTCCATTTGTCTATTCTTGATCTTAGAGCATAAGCTATTGGAGTTCTGTTCAGGAAATTCTCCCCTGTGCCCATATGTTCAAGGTTCTTCCCTAGTTTCCCTTCTATTAGTTTCAGTGTGTCTGGTTTTATGTGGAGCTCTTTGATCCACTTAGAATTGAGCTTAGTGCAAGGAGATAAGGATGGGTCAATTTGCATTCTTCTGCATGTTGACCTCCAGCTGAGCCAGCACCATTTGTTGAAAAGGCTATCTTTTTTCCACTGGATGGTTTTAGCTCCTTTGTCAAAGATCAAGTGACCATAGGAGTGTGGATTCATTTCTGGGTCTTCAATTCTGTTCCATTGATCTACATGTCTGTTACTGTACCAATACCATGCAGTTTTTAACTCTACTCTGCAATTAAAAACAATGAATTCACGAAATTCCTAGGCAAATGGTCAGAACTTGAAAATATCATCCTTAGTGAGGTAACCCAATCACAAAAGATCACACATGGTATGCAGTCACTGATAAGGGGATATTGACCCAGAATCTCAGAATACCCTAGACACAATCAGCATATCAATAGATTTCTAAAAAGATGGAAGGAGAGACCCCTGGTCCTGGAAAGACTGGATGTAGGGGAACGCCAGGACAGAGTAATGAGAGGGGGTTGAATGGAGAAAAGAGGGAGGGAAGGGGGCTTATGGGACTTTCGGGGAGGGAGGAAACGGGAAAGGGGAAGTGATTTGGAATGTAAATTAAAAAAATAAAATAAAATAAAAAAAAAAGAAAAAAAAAAGAAGTTGATCAAAATAGAAGAATCACAATAGTAGCAATAAATAGCATGCTGTGTGCTGCACACAAATGTAGTCCTGGGACCCAGAGTAGAAAAGGATAATTGTGAGATCTTGGCCTGTGCTACACAATCCCATGTCTAGAAAATGAAAACCAAACCACAGCAGCAATAATACAAACATATAAATTTAATTATTTATATATTGTTTTAAATTTTACTGTATTTCTGAATAAAAATATCACTTGTGTATATTTTTAAAAAAAATGATACTCTACTTTATTCTCATAAAATTACATATTCTTTGGAGCTAATTAAAAATAATCATGGTAATATGTAATTCTCTATTATCTCTATTTTTGGTCTACTTATAAATTTAATAGAAAATAGATTAATAGCAACAAAATTATAAGCCTATCAGTATAAAATTGAAAATAACTTATAGGAAAGCCTTTTATTAAATTTCACAATTTATACAAATTAAAAAAAAAGAGTTTTGTCGTATTTTCAAATGTGTGGTATGGTTTCTCTTGTAGGTTTGTAATTCAGTCCTTAACTATAGCTTGATAACAAGAACCTTATCCATTTCCCCATCCTCTAGAAATCACTGATCCTTTAGACTTAGGAGCTTCCCTTGGATTACTGGAGTCAATGGAAAAAGAGTCAGTGGAGGTATCAGATATTTCCAGTTCTTTTGCACCTCACGAGGATTCTAGATCTCATCTTCTTCTCAGAATTGGACATGGAAATGTCACTGGCCTGATAAGTAGCTAAGATAATTTCCGTGAGTACACAATACAAGTGCATAAATTTTGAGGTCAACTTGTGAGCTTTTCCTGGCTCAAAACCCACAGTACATAGTGCCTTGCTTGAATTGTGCATTAGTGAAAGCAGGTATTGAATTACCTACTATTATTCATTTGGATTTAATCTGTGTCTTAAATTCTAGTATTACTCTTTTTATGAAATTATGTACTCCAGAGTTTGCTGCATATTTGTTTAGGAAAGTAATGTCTTCTTGGTTAATTGTTCCTTTGATTAGAATGAAGTGTCCTTCTTTGTTTCTTCTGATTAGTTTTAGCTTGAAGTCTTTTTTTTTTAAATATTTGGTTAAGATATAGTAGTGTTTCTTTTATGAACTTGGGTGTCCTTGTGTTTGGTGCATAAATGTTGGAAATTTCAAGTCCTCTTGGTGGATTCTTCCTTCAATGAGTTTGTAGTGTTCGTCCCTATTCTTCTAATTAGTTTTGGTTTGAATTTCTGAATTTTTTAAAAAAGTATTCATTTTATCTATTTTTAAATTATTTATTTATTCATTTTTAATTTATTTACATTTCATATGTTACCTCTGTACCTGGTTTTCCCTCCTCCTGGAGACCCCCTATTCCATCCCCTCTCCCTCTGCTTCTATAAGGATGTTTCTCCACCCACCTACCCACCCACTCCCACCTCAGAAACCAAGGCTTCTTGGCATCATCAGAACTCTGTTCTCCCACCACAGTGAGCCCTGAATTGAAGTCCTTTTTGATAGTTTATTTGCTGGCTATTAGGATAGTGGCACCTGCTTGCTTCTTGGTCTCGTTTGCTTAGAATAGACTTTTTTTCCCCATCCTTCCTTCCACTTTAAGATGGTGCTTAACTTCAAAGTTAGGATGAATTTCTTGTAGCAAACACAAAGATGGATTTTGTTTTTTTAATCCATTTTCCTAATCTGTGTCTTTTAATTAGGCAGTTGAATCTATTAATACTTAAAGTTATTGAAAGAGTGCAAATTTTAATCATTTTTATGATTTTTCTGCTATTTGTGTTCTCAGTATTATTTTGTGTTTCAGTTATTAGAACTTCTTTTCTTTTCTGTGTAGAATCGCTTTTCTCTGTTTATTCCTCCTTCAGTTTGTATTGCTTCTATTATTCTCAATAGCAATGATCCGATGGACATAAATTCTTTGGGCTTGTGTACTGTGGAAAGTTTTTCCTTCTCATTTAAACATAGTAGACAGTTTTGCTGGGTACAATAATATAGGCTGGTATCTCTCTTGGGGGTTTGTTCCACAGCATGGTCTATCACTGAGGGAAATCAGAGCAGGGACTCACACAGGACAGGAACCTGGAGGCAGGGGGTTTTGCAGAGGCCATGGAGGAGTGCTGTGTATTAGACTGCTCTCCATGACTCAGCCTGCTGTCTTATATCTCTCAGGAGCATGAGCTCAGGAATGAGCTGGACCCTACATTAAGCATCAGTCAAGAGAATGTACCACAGGCCAGTCTTGTGGAGAGGATATGTTCTCAACTGGAATTCCCTCTTCCTTTGTCTCATGTCAAGTTAATATAAAAGCTAGGCAGCATGGCAAAGTCCTTTAAAATGTGTCATACATTGCTCCAGGATCTTCTGGCTTTTGAAGTTTCTATTGATAAATCTACTGCTATTCTAACAGAATTTTCTTTCTTTTCATGATATCTCCAAATTTCTAAATGTTTCTCTTTTATGTTTGCATTTGTAAAAATGTTTTATATTCCTTGCTTGTTTGGTCTAGTTCCTTGACTTTCCATTTAAGTCTTGATAGTTCATCTTTTATTTGACCCAGTCTACACATAAGGATTTCCCTGAGTCTGTTTTGTTTGTTTCTTTTTTCTCTTTCAATCTTTATTTGTTTTGTTTCACTTTTGAGATAGGGTTTCTCTGTGTAGCCCTGGTTGTCCTGGAACTTGCTCTGTAGACCAGGCTGGCCTCCAACTTCTAGAGATACACTTGCTTCTGATCCCTGAGTACTGGGATAAGGGCATGCACCACTTCCACCTGGCTCCCCTGAGTTTTCTAATGAGATTTTGAGTTCCAATTCTATCTTCATTTCAGTTTGAGTTAGTTCTCTCCAATATTTCTATCTCTTTCCGGATTGTCTTCTTTATATTTATAGTTTCTTGGTCAACATTCAGGCATTCATCACTAGTATTTTGAAATTTATTGAGCTGTTTGTGTGTGTCTTGTTTTAAAAAAGTAAATTATTCTATTTATGTGTATGGGTGTTTTGCCTGCATGTATGCTTCTTTACCATGCATAAACATGAGGAGGCCAGAAGAAAGCATTAGTTCCCCTGTAACTTGGGTTACAGTGATGCCTAAAGAATAGGAGTTGCATATGGTGTAGGCAAGTAAGGGTTCAAAAACTCAGCAGGCTGAGTCTGCCCCCAGATGTATGTGCTGGGTTACTGCCTATTGGGTATAGTGCAGGTGGGCTAGAATCCAGGTGACTCACTAGACAGGACCAAAGCATAGGATTTACAACCAGGGTCAAGTCTGGATGTTGGGATCCATGCAGGTATAGCAACTGAGTATTGCAACTGGTATTGTAAATCACAGGATGTGAAACTGAGACCAGTACTGGTGTAGGGAAAGTGAAGGTCAGACTGAACACTGAAGATGTGCAATGACAATAGTACCTGACAAGGATGCCCAATGTCCTCCATATGTACCTCAGTACAGGACTGGGGAAAGGGTAGTGTCAGACTGGGTTGCCAATCAGGTTGGGTTGCTACATAGGCTGCACAACGAGGACTAAGCCTGGGAGAAAGGGAGAGGCTGGACTAACATGCTGGGTCAGCTCACAGGATCTGGCTTAGAAATCTTTATTCTCAGGCCCAGGTAGTTGGGACTGTCAGGCTCGGAGACAGACAGGCATAATATCGCTTTGGTCTTGGGCGGCTTGTGTGTACGCTGCTCCCAAGAGCTGGGCAGATCTGCAGTAACAAGCACGCCAGCTCTGCTGTGGGACTTCTGCCTGGCAGAGGGATGCCCCCTCTCCCCAACTCTGGGAGAGATCACACACCCCTGCAGAGGGCAGGAGCCTACCAGACTCCCTTTGGTGACCTCTGCTCCAGGAATCCATTACGCTGAGACTTAGGATGTGCAGGGATTCCCCAAAATAACATCACTTGGGGCAAGGCACATCAGGGCTCCAAAGTCACTCAGAAGCAGGGCAGGCCCTAGAAATCAGATGACCTTGAACTCAGAGATCTCCTAATCTTAATCTTCTGGAATTCATAGTCACTATGCATCAAGATCTCCAGGTCAGAAACTTGTATCTCTGAGCCTCCAGATTAGGATTATAGGTGAGCCTTCCAATTCTTGTTTAGTTCATTCCAGATTTAGTCAAGTTGACAACCAGGAATAGCCACTACAAGTGTGTAAGGTCAAATCACTGCAGCTATTACTCTGAAATATTATATAGTCTCTCCAAATGTTTACATTTAGAATTAATTTTGAATTTCGTATCATTTACTGCCTACAAAGCCACATTATTTTGGTTGTTGGGCTAAAAGATAGTATTGTATTTTATATCATTAACGTGTAAAACCCTTTTCAATTGAATGATGTGAATGGAACTAGTTTAAATAAACTTTGGGATTAATAACTTTCACCAGAATGGTATGGGAGGGGGAGGGAAGATCACATAATACATTTACAGTATGTACATGCATATCTGTGGGCTGAAAGAGACAGGGAAAGGTGGGATGTTTTCCTTATGAGTAAACATATGCTAAGAGCAGACTGAAATGCATTTGTTTCTCAGTTTACAACAGTCGACCCCCAAAAGAGGGGGGACACTCTTGGGAATGTTTGTCATTGACAATAATGAGTAGCAAAGTAGTGACTCTCAGTTCTTCCACAGCAAAAACAAACAAACAAACAAACACAACAAAAAAATGACTCAAATTCATATTGCTAAAAATACTCAAAATTTTGTCACACACACACACACAAAAATCTTCCTGAATTCTTTTGCAAACTTCCCTGAAAGTGTAGTGGGCTAACATAACTCCTTAGATGTCTGCCAAGAACTGGTTTATGAAAATAATCACATAGGAATAGGTTCTTGAACCCAGAATCTCGGAATACCCTACACACAATTCGTATATCAATAGATTTCCTAGAAGATGGAAGGAGAGACCCCAGGTCCTGGAAAGACTGGATGTAGGGGAATGCCAGGACAGAGAAGCGAGAGGGGGTTGAATGGGGAAAAGAGGGAGGGAAGGGGGTTTATGGGACTTTCGGGGAGGGAGGAAACGGGAAAGGGGAAATAATTTTGAATGTAAATAAAAAAAAACAGAAAAAAAAAAAAGAAAATGTACCTAACTCTTGAGAGACCTGAGGCCTCAGGGAGTAGGGAGGCCTGGCTAGGGGTGGGGGCATGGGCATCCTCTTGGAGACAGGGGGCAGGGTGATGGGGGGAAAGGGAAGTATAGGATGAAGAACTGTGGGAGGGAGGACTGGGAAGGGGTCAATGACTGGACTGTAAAAAATAAAAGTACTTAAAAAAAAGGAATAGGTTCTTGTTTTAATCAGATTATTTTCCTTCTGTATTTCTGCCTCCATAGCTCCTCTATCACTTCCATCCCTCTCATTGTCTTCCTATATACTTCATGGCTGCATCTCCGTCTTCATGCTCCTGCCTCAACCTCAACCTCAATAGATTACAGATGTGTACTACCCCCACTCCCAGCCTTGAGATATATTTCAGAGGTTAAAAAAAGGTTTAAAATGCACATTGTTCATATACCATTTAAAGAAATGCCATATTTCTTAAAGGAAAATGAAAAAAATATGCAAATACAAAATAACCAAAATGTTTGTTTACAGAGTATTTTAAAAATATAGTGGAAAGAAATAGAATGTAGCATCCTGTGCAATTGTCTCCTCACTGCAACAGCAGTGAAGTCACAACTCAGCTTATTTCCTGCATGGATGTCTTTTTGAGAAAATGCTCTTCTTTGGTTATCATCATTCATTTGTTCTAATATTATAACTCTGGTGTGCATGTGTGATACATGTGTGTGTGTGTGTGTGCATGTGGATGTGTGTGGTACATGCACATGAGTGTACATGTCTGTCTACCTTTGAATGTCTGTGTGTAGGTTGGAGATTCCTCTCTTTCTCATTGAGAGTTGGGTTGGCAGGTCAAAAGCCAGGTGGGACTCACCTGTCTCTGCCACCCTGGCCTTACAGGCACATACCTCCAATGCCCAGCCTCTATATTGTGGTTGGAATTTAAATTCAGATTATAGGGTTTTATAGCAAGCCCTGGCCCATTGAGCATTCTCTTTTGCTCCCATGGACAATTCAACGATTATAAACATTTTCTTGCTGACTCAGAGTATTTTTAAAAAAAAGTCCTCTCCTCCACGTTTGCTTTCATGTGGAGTATCAGAGACTGCTTGCTCTGTAGAAGAGAGTGGGTCTGATCTACTCAGATGCAAACCATTCCCACAGCTCTTTCCTTCCATTGCTTCTGCCTTAGCTATATCCAGTGAGTTGCTGCCAGCTATTTTCCAAATGATAAGAGAGAGTTGTGTTTTCAGGTGGTGCTAGCAAAGACACAGCTTTAAAAAAAAAAGTCCTGGCTGTCCTTTATCTAGCTGCCTGTTTTTGCACAGAGGGTGAAGACTGGTAGCCACAGAGCATGTCTGACCCCTAGAAATGTTTTACGTCAATTCCCCCACCCACCGTTTCTTTTTTCTTTTTTCTTTTTATGAGAATAATGAGCAGCAGAGGGCTTGGCTCTTAAGGAGACACTTCTTCCGCCACCTCTGTGTGTTTTACTGCCTCAGTTGTGTGCGTACAATGGAGAGAATAGCCCAGGAGACCCTTTGGCTAGGCTGCTATCCCATCTGTCTTTGGCAAACCAGGAAAAGCTATGTTAGGTCTTGCCTCATGGCAAGTTCAGATCTCCAGTTGTTCTTTTCCCACGCTTACGTAAGCTTCTTTGCATATATCTATGGGCACAAACAAGCCCGAGGGCCTCCTCTGAGTGTGAGATACTTTTATACATTGAGGTCTTCTGGCCCTGCCTCTAGCAGATAAAAACAAACAAACAAACAAACGAACGAACGGCCTCTTGAACTGACTTCAGCAGTATATACTGGTTCACAGCCAGGAGACAAGAAGGAATATCAGAATGGCAAGTGTGTGCTCTCCTCCAGAGATGGGTAATATTTTGTAATTCTGGGGGATAGGGGGTTGGCACATGGACTTCGTGTGTAAGCTTTTAAAATTAATTGTTAAAAAGAAATTTAGTTGGGCAAAGTGACTGATTTTATCTGAAGAACAGTTTAAAATTGTAACATGGTTGGAAAAGAGATGAGTAGTTCTGATAAATTTGGAGGAACTACTTAAAAGATAAATGTTGCTTAGATCTTCGGAATGTACTTGTAGAATGTGGAAAATATTGCAATAATGTCTTAGCATCATGTCTTGTTACAATGCACCTAACTTTGGCTTGCCTCGACATAGTTTTGTTACTTTTGCTTCATGTGTCAATGTCCAGGATTGATCTGAACACTTCATGGGAAATGAAAGATTTAAGTAGAATGAAACGTGCTTATGGTTCTCAGCAATCCATGGCTTATGCTTCTTTCAGCTACTAATCTTCTATCCAATTATAGGACGATCAGAATGCAGTGACCATGAGGAGAGATAGCTCAACACTGACTCCTGTAGCCTGTGGAGTCCCCTCAGTCGCCCAAACTTGGGACTTCTAGCTAAGCAAAGCAAGATTCTTGGCTGAGTCTTACCTATTCTGAATATTGAGACAAGGTTGCAAGGTGAAGGCTAGCCTGAGTAATTCTAGTACTTTGACTAAGAATGGCCCTCCATACACTCATATATTTGAATGCTTAGTCATTAGGGGTTGGTACTACTTGAGAAGGATGGCCTTTTTGGAGTAGGTGTGGCCTTGTCGGAGGAAGTGTATCACTGGGAGTGGGAGTACCCAGTGTCATTTTTTTTCCTAATGTATATAGATCAAGATGCAGAACTCTCAGCTCCTTCTTTAACACCATGCTTGTCTTCATGCCACCATGCTCCTTACCAGGATGATAATAGACTAAACCTCTGAAATTAAGTAAGAGCCGATTACAAGCTTTCTTTTATAAGAGTTGCTGTAGGCATGGTGCTCTTCATATCAACAGACCACTGACTGAAACAATAATTTAGTGAGACTCTGTCCTTTTAAAAATATTTTCATCAGTTTTTGAGAATTTTATACACGTATGTATGTATTTTGATCAATTTCATCTCCATCACCTACCAATTCCTTGAGGACCAGTCTTAAAACAAAACGTAGGAAAGGGTTTCATTGTATGTTAGAATAGATAAAACAGTAAACATATGAAACAGAGGTAAATGCTATTATACACTCTAGATTTAAGCACAGAGAGACAGACATCCTTGAGAGAAGAGTCATAGTATAAGCTTGTGTGCAAGCTTCTTAAGAAAAACAACCACACTGCAATGTTTTAACAACATACATACAAACATACATACATACATGCATACATACATACCTACATACACAAATGCGCATGCACACAAACCCCACAAGTACGTTCATGTACACACACACACACACACACACACACACACACACACACACACTTGCACACAATTTCGTGGCTTTTAAAATTACACTGCTCAAAAGATATACTTTTCAACTAGGTTCAAAGACTAAGCAACATTTAAAAGTACACTTTAAAACTTAAATGAGATGTTTTACATATTGTTATTATCTTAAGTAATTGCCTAATCAGGCATGACAGTGAATGCCTATAATCTGAGTCCTTAGAAGTGGAGGCAGGGAGGTAGAGATATGGTTCAGCAGTTAGGAGCACTGACTACTCTTCCAGAGGTCCTATGTTTAATTCTTAGCACCCACTGATAGTGTTTTTTTTTTAAAGGAAGAAATAATCTGCAGCAGTAACTAAGAATTTTAATGTTCTACTGTCAAATGTGAATAGAACATAAACAAACGTTCAATGAGGCAGGGGATAAATAGTTAAAAACAATATAAATACAAACATAATATTGTACTCAATTTTTTCATTTTTTATCTTTTTTAAAACTAATCATTTTATTCATTTACATTTTGAATGGTATCTCCCTTCCCAGTTTCCCCTCCACAACTCTGCCATTCCATGCCCCCTCCTATTTTGCCTCTATGAGGGTGCTCCTTCACCCACTCACCCACTCCTGCCTCACTGTTCTCACATTCCCCCACACTGGGGCATCAAGCCTCCACAGGAGCAAAAGCTTCCCCTCCCAGTGATGTCAGATGAGGCCATCTTCTGCTACATATGTATCTGGAGTCAAGGATTCCTCCATGTTTACTTTTTGGTTGGCAGTTTAGTCCCTGGGTGCTCTGTGTGGTCTGGTAAGTTGATATTGTTCTTCCTATGGAGTTGTAGTCTCCGTCAGCTCCTTCAGTTTTTCTCCTAGCTCTTTCATTGGGGTCCTGAGCTCAGTCTGATGGTTGGCTGTGAATATCTGCATCTGTATAGTCAGGTGTTGGTAGGACTTCTCAGGAAACAGCCATACCAGGCTCCTGTCAGCAAGGGCTTCTTGGCATCAGTAATAGTGTTGGGGTTTGGTGTCTGCAGATGGGATGGATTCTTAGGTGGGGTGGTCTCTAGATGGCCTTTCCTTCAGTCTCTAGATGGCCTTTCCTTCAGTCTCTAGATGGCCTTTCCTTCAGTCTCTAGATGGCCTTTCCTTCAGTCTCTAGATGGCCTTTCCTTCAGTCTCTAGATGGCCTTTCCTTCAGTCTCTAGATGGCCTTTCCTTCAGTCTCTAGATGGCCTTTCCTTCAGTCTCTAGATGGCCTTTCCTTCAGTCTCTAGATGGCCTTTCCTTCAGTCTCTAGATGGCCTTTCCTTCAGTCTCTAGATGGCCTTTCCTTCAGTCTCTAGATGGCCTTTCCTTCAGTCTCTAGATGGCCTTTCCTTCAGTCTCTGTTCCATTTTTGTCCCTGTCTTTCCCTTGGACAATAACAATTCTGGATGAAAAATTTTGAGATGGGTGGGTGGCCCCATCCCTCAACTGGGGGCTGTACCTATCTACTGGAGGTGTTCACTACAGGTTCTCTCTCCTTTTTGTTGCGTATTTTGGCTAAAGTCATCACCATTGAGTCCTAGGAGTCTTTTGATTCCCTGGCCTCTGGGACTTTATAGTGGCTACCTCCAGTTCCCCATCCCCCACTGCTACACATTTCTACTCAATTTCCTGACCTTCTGTACTTCTCTTCTGTACCTTCCAATACCTAATCCTTCTCCTCCCATTTTTCCATCCTCCTCTTCTCTCTCTCCAAGGTCCATCATTCCCTCTACCTCCTGTGATTATTTTGTTCCCCATTCTATGTATGTAGGATTGAAGCATCCACACTTTGATCTTCCTTCTTCTTAAGCTCCATATGGTTTGTGGGTTGTATCATGGGTATTCTGAGCTCTAGGGCTAATATCCGTTTATCAATGAGTGCATACCATGTGTGTTCTTTTGTGTCTGGGTTTCCTCACTCAGGATGATTGGTATTTTCTAGGTCCATCCATTTGTCTGCAAATTTCATGAAATCATTGTTTTTAATAGCTGAGTAGTATTCCATTGTGTAAATGTACTATATTTTCTGTATCAATTCTTCTGTTGAGGGACATCTGAGTTGTTTCCAGCTTCTGGTTATTATAAATAAGGCTGCTACAAACATAGTGAAGCTTGTGTCCTTTTTACATGTTGGAGCATCTTTTGAGTATATGCTCAGTAGTAGTATAACTGGTAGAATTATTTGCAACTTTCTGAGGATCTACCAGATTGATTTCCAAAGTGGTTTTACTCTCTGGCAGTCCCACCAGCAATGGAGGTGTGTTACCCTTTCTCAACATCCTTGCCAACATCTGCTGTGTCACGTGTGTTTTTGATCTTAGTTATTGTGATTGCTGTGAGGTGGAATTTAAGGGTAATTTTCATTAACCATCTATAACTTCAATTTGTCAGGACCTGATGCCCTCTTCTGGCCTCCATAGGCACCAGATGTGGTGCACAAATTTACATAACTTCTATAAACACAAAATAAAATTTTGAAAGAGATCCTGCCCCTCTGCATTTGATTTGGTGTTTACAAGGCTTATTTAACCTTGGAAGCTACAAGTTGTCATTATTTATTAATACCTTTTGGAATTCATGTTCAAAAGAATGCTTTTGGTTTTTTATTTATTTTAACACAGACTCTTGTGATACAAAAGATGACTTAGTTTAAAATGCATTAAAAATATCATAATGAAACCAGTTGCTTTGTACACGAACTTAGACATAAAATGTGTTTAAGCAAAACAAGCATTTTCTCCTGTGATGACTTTCACATCCAGTGTGAATTAGTTAACAAAAAGAATCCACGGCTATGAAGGCCAAAGAAAAATAAATATATGTTATCTCAGGCGTTAAGGTACCTCATATAGTTTTTAGTGCTGAATTCTTTGAACTGTTTTTAAGTTTTATTTTCAGCATGGCATGAAAACAGGCTGTGGTGGAGAGTCAATGCTGAGACATTGTCTACTCCTCTTGGTAACTTAGGTCTCTCATAATGGAATGACTACCAGTTAGAAACAAGTAAACAAAATGTCATCAATAGCATAATTATTTGATGGACTTCAAGCTTCTGCTTTTGCAGAAGGTTTTATTGTGGTTCATTCATTCTGGAGCTGTTTAGGGGGGAAGTCTCTATCTCTTCTCAGAACATAATGATATGATAATCTAGGTGATCACATTGTCTTGCACAGATCTTTTGTTAACCCTCTATTGTCCAATAGTTTCTCTGAATTGGTTTCAGTATATTTAGTTTCTGCTGGATGGAATTTGTACCCTCAGTTGGACAAGAATGTCAGGGCCATTGTCACTCCTGTGTGCCTTCTGCCCAGCTCTGGCTCACCACATTCTTATTACTGATTCTGCCCTGCAGAAGTATTGTTCACAGTGCCAGTATTTCTGTCCTATCCAAAGGGCTGTTTGCTCTGATTAAGTTTATTACAAGTTTATGAACACTGCTCTTTGTCCAACATTAGGTTAATAAGAGTGAGAAAATGGAGATGACAGAGTTCCCTGATCTTTTAAAGCAGGAAACAGGCAAACAAATGGATCATTTAAATATACGGTGGAAAGTGATGACACGGTTCAGTGTTTCATCAGAGATAAAGATAACAGGAGAAGAAAGTCAGGGAACCTTTTCTGGATACAATGACTTGAGCCTGGAATGACAAGTCAGCACTGCCCCACTCTGGCAAGGCTCAGGAAACAGCAGAGAATAAGGGGTGTAAGGAATGTATGAGCAGGAGGGTTGGGAGGAGTGCTGTGAAGCAAAGTCTTCTGGATAGGACATGGCCATTATACTCATGAACTCACAGAAATCATGTGTACCTGTGCAAGATCAGTAAGTCGTCATGCTTGCATGTATGGGGGAGGGGTTGTGATGTGAATCCCTAGCTGAGGAACTATTATTGCCTTACTGGAGAAGGGGGAACCATTTTTCTTTTTCGTTTTCTTTTTCTTTTCTTCTATTGGATGTTTTCTTTATTTACATTTCAAATGTTATCCCCTTTCCAGGTCTCCCCTCCAGAAACCCCCTATCCTATCCCCCCTCTGGTAGGTTGCCCATGTTCAGGTGGATCTCCTCACATCCATATGCATACAGGGAGCACGAATTGATCTGAGTGGCCTATAAAAATATAAGAGGGCATGAAGAAGTGAGGAGGAAGTGTTGGAGGGATAAGAGAAAGGAATTAGACTGGATATGATAATGATACACTGACCACATGAGTGAAATTGTCAAGGAATGAATAAAAATATTTAAAAAAAAAGTGAATGAATTGGGGCCCTCGATTGAGGGCACATCTTCTAGGTAGAGGAAAGAGTGAACTGTGGATATTTTGGTGCAGCAGATATTTTGTTGGCAAGGAAGGCAGAAACAGCACCCCTGGGTCTTGTTTGCAGAGTGACTTGGCTCAGAGGAGTAACTTTGTGAAGAGTGGCAGCCTTTATTTATGCTAGGACCCAACTGAAGCAAAGAGAAAAGTAATTCTGTCATCTAAAATGTCACACAGGGTAAAGTGAAGTCCCCCAATCTCCTGGGATATTTCCTTGTTTTCCCTTTGTACTTGAATAAGCTGTACTTTATGTGGCAACTGTTTTAATCAGATAGCAAGCTGTGGAGCACATAGAAATACTGTCCCATCACCACGTGCTGTATGGAGATATCCCGA
Source organism: Tokudaia tokunoshimensis (assembly GCA_036184795.1). Lineage (NCBI taxonomy): Eukaryota > Metazoa > Chordata > Mammalia > Rodentia > Muridae > Tokudaia > Tokudaia tokunoshimensis. The sequence continues at coordinate 9,359,131 of BTHU01000005.1, read as the reverse complement.
TGATAGCACTGAGATGTCATCGGCACAGTTAACCTTGGTTTCACAGGTGTCTTTCTCATGGACAGACGTCTTCGATGCTGGATGTATGTTACACCCAGAGCTTCTTGTTGCCCTGTGCCCAGTGGCAAGGGAGAATTGATATAATTGTGATGTTGTTGTGAACAGAAGGGAACTCTGCTTTGGGAGGAAAGTCTGATTAATAATGCTATTTTCAAGTATAAGTGGTAGTGTGAACAAAAGAAAGTATTTCCAAAGAGGATACTGGGTTAGATGTCATTACTCTGTAGCCACACTCAGTAGTGTTGGGATATCCTAGTATAAAGAAAAGCCAGAACTATTGTGCAAAGCCTATCTTAGAAACGGTCACTTTTATGTGTGAGTGCAGTTTCTAATAAAGCAATAATTTTGTAAGAGATTTAAATCTTTATCAAAGTCTGAGACTATTTTAACTTAGGGCTCCATCTGTCAGTAGGGGTGCTGCAGTGTGGATTCTCAGGGGTTAGACAATTCTGCCAGAAGCTCACCAACTACAGCTTGTGACAAATGGCTGACCCCTAAGGCCACCAACCCTGGCTGCCTGGTGTTCTGCTCGGCCGCTGCCCCGTAGCTCCTATTCTCTTACCTCAGACTAGACCACTCTTCTAGCCCGAGGCAGGTATTTTCATTATGATCCATAATTAAGTTGAATAGACTTTGTAATTGAACAAGCATCACACACTGGGGACTTTTGATGGGCTTAGCTCATCAGGATTTCAGAGGGCTGTGTGAGGGAGAGGGAATGGTGGGGGCTGGCATCACTTGCTCACTTTTACAGGCATTGGTGACACAGATGAGGCATCAGTCTGTTTTCAGAGACTAGGATTGCAGTTCTCTATAGTACAAATTATGAACAATGGTGGCTAAAACCAAACTTCCTGATTTGCAAGACGAGCTTCCTTGTACTTTGCATATGAGACAAAGCTGTTCTTGTGTCAGGACACTCTTCTCTGCATGTTTCATGGACACCAGGACTTAAGTGGAATGAGATAGTCTCTGTCTGGGGTAGAGACATGTGGTGAGAGCAGGGAAGAGGCAAAGCTACATGTCTTTGCCCTCTCTTCCAGGCTAATTATTGCTTATGCTGCCCATCAATCAAATCTTTAGCCAGTTCACCAGTGACTGATGAGACACTTTCCAGTGACACTGCTACTCAAAATATTGTGAACAATGAATAAAGTTTAATGGATTGCATAATCAAAGGGGAAAGAAATGAAGGGTCTATAGTGATTGAGGTGAACAGATTTATTATTGCTAGATCAATATGATTTTCTTTATAATACACAAGAGGTAGTATGAATCATTCTAATAGAAGAAGTTATATGTAGGATGTGGGTTAATTTATATTTCATATTTGCATATTTGTATTACAAGAGGTCATAGTACCATACTTTATTCATTTAGAGCCCTCAGTAAATGTTTCCTATTACTCGAGTGCTAACAAATAATTATTTTATCTCTAAAATAAAGTTTGATATCAACATTTATGTGTGTCAGTTAAAAAACAGTATGAAAAAAGACACATGATTGAACCAGACCTCACGAGAGAGGCAGAGGATGGCTGAGGAGACCTGTGCATTTTGTTCACTATATTATTCATCTTTCTTTTGATGTAATATAATACCCAAGATAATATGTTTAAATGTAGGAAAGATGTATCTTTTCTCACAGTTTTAGATGTTTTAGCTCTTAGACACAGTCCTGTTGCATTAGGCCTAAAGCAGTATAGTACATCATGGTAGAAGCTGGGAAACAAAAGAGAGAGAAGGAGGGACCACAATCATTTTATCCCCTTTCATAAGCATTCCCAAAATGACCTAGCCTCCTTTCACATGGTCTTACCTCCTAAAATTCTCACCATCTCTCAACAATACCACAGGCTGGTGACAAGCCTGTGTCGCACAGACTTTTGGGAAAATTTCAAATTCAAACGCAGCAGCCCCAATGGGATGGAGGAGTTCAGATAAGTGTGAACTCTAGGATAGCTGGGAATCCAGTGTGAAGTTCAACACTGCATTCATTTTTCAAATGAAGAGATCATGGAAAGTCACTGACTGAAGAAGGAGGCAGTGGAGGTCCAGATGTGAACCATCTATAAGATGGAGGTGCCAGGCAGGTGCTGGCTATTGTTTCAGAAATGATGAAGAGCTGAGGTGTCACAGGCTGAAGAAGAATATGGTTACAGAAGGATCACATATTGTCTGTGAAGGTCTCGAAAATCTTGGATGAAGAATCGAATGTTGATTGGGAATTTGGGGAACATGTAAGAAGTACCTCTACCTTATAAATAATGGAGTTACAATTAAGGTGGCTCAAAAATTGAAATAGATAACAAAGCCTTAAAAACAATATCTGTGCCAGGAAACACTTAGGAGTTTCCTCTACAATTACATGAGTGGTTCTAATTATCACAAAACAATGAACAAAGCCTGCGTGTCCTCTGATGTGTGCGTTTAGGACTGGATCTTTTTAAAAACCTAGAATCTGTAATAGTTTAAGAAGTTCCCTGACTTTGCTTAAAAGAGCACACATAGAATATTTGTGACTTACAATAGGGACTTTATGAAAATGGTACAATATGTGGTCATAGATGTGGCAACTGATTTGACTGTGGTAGTTGTTGCATAGTATGGGTGTATGTCAAATCACATTGTGTGTCAAGAATACACATGATTTGTATTTATCAGTTAGACCTCAATAAAACTGAGAGAAAATGTCTCAAGATATATGAGTTAGCAAAACAAATTCTGGGGATTGCTTATAGTAGCACTGGGAAAGAATGAATAGACAATTTCAATGTAAGCAAGTAGATTAATATCCATCTATGTGTTCTCTCTTGGGAATTGTTGCTTGTGTCATCCTGACTGTACAGTTGCTAAAGAGAATGCTTTCTGTTAGAAAATAATCTGTGTAGTGCACAGAAAGAAAGTGCATCATCTATTTAGGATCAGACCCTAAAACCCAGGCAAGTGTAGGTCTTCTGTTAACCCAAGAGATTTGAGCTTTTTTCGTGGGATCTTTATGACTTGTTATGCTGTTAGTTTATCCTTGGGCAGCTAGGAAGCAATTTCATCATGCATAATAACTTCCATTCTACTTTAACAACACACCATGCTTTGACTTCCAGAGGTCCGGGGTTGCAGGCAATGCAAGGTATGATTGTACAAATGGCTATAACACACACGCAGTGCATGCGTTTTAGTCTGGGAGTTCCAGAATGGACAGAAGAGCAGGTGGTGAATTTCTTATACAAAATTTAATAGCCAATTTCTGTACCTATTCTTACCAAAAATGTCGACAATCGTAGGATTCTTCTGATTCTCATTGCAATGTAAATTTATATATTGTCATATTTGTTTTGAAAATTTATATACTGGCTCACCATATGAACATGTTCTCATTGCCTACTTGGGCCTTTGAGCAATTTGCAGTCTTTTGTTAGCAAATAAAGGCCCTCAGAGCCTCCTATTTTGAGCCCAAGTTTAGCAGCTGCTATCCACTCCTGGGCCTCATTCGGGGCCTGCTGCTCTGCTGAGAACCACACCACATGCTACACCCGCTCTTGTCTACACATTAGCCTGTTGCTGCTCTTTAAATTACCCGATACAAAGGCTTGCTCTATTTCTCCACAGAGAGCTCCCACTCCGTCCACTTTGAAGAGCCTCTATATCATGATCTCTCAAACTAATTAAGGTTCGTGGGCAGGCCACAGGTTGCTACAGAGGAACCTTCCTGAAGCCTGATACCCATGAGTGTTTTCCTTTTCTTTCTCCCCCCCCTCCCCACACCCCTCCTTTTTTTTCTTTTGCAGAAAATTACTACTGGTGCTCAAAGGCCCACTTTTAAAATGCAAAAATGCTTCCTTTTATTGATCTATAGATATAAAGCATTGCACATTTAAAAAATATGAATTAAAATATTTGAAATAAAAATAAAAAGTATTCACAAGGGTTAGGCTAATAAATAACTGGGCAAGTATTTCCATAAATAACAGATTAGGCCCAAAGTGTATTCTAATTATCAGCTAATTTGGTAATTTATATTTTTAAGCAAAAACATGAAAACTTTTTCTAACAAATTTTTAGGAGACTTGTTTGTAGTTTAATGGATTAGGAAATGGATTAAGTGGTATCTGTTTCTGTTTCTGTTTCTTATGCCAAATTATCAAAAGATAATTTCCAGTTTCCTGAGAAGAGAATTTGATATTTTGAGAAGCAAGTGTTCCTCTGCAGATGTTGTGCTTTTTTTTTCTACAAAATGAGATAATGAAACCCTGTGTCAGCACAAAACATAGACTACTGAGTGATGTACCATTAAGAATTATGGTTAACAGAAGGACTTGGTCATGTGGCAAACTCCTCGCACAAATACAATCCAGCTAATGGAAACTGCTGGCACACTGTGAGAATCAGAGAGGTTTGAGTTAGGAAGCAGGGTCTAGCTTGTCAGCCTCCTGCACCTATCAACCCACCCCAGCCTTCCATACCTGCTTTTTTTGTGGACCCCGGAGTGTTATTTCTTTCTCTGCTTTCCACTCATTTCTCCTTGCTGTCAATTGTCCTTCTGTGTTTTATGAAAATCATACTTACTTAGTGAAATGTGCCTTTCACATTTATGCCTTTTCCAATATTTTGGGGAAATTGAATCATTGCCTGGTCTTTTCTGTTTAGAATGTTCACCAGTCTGGCTAATCTAACTGGACACTCTCTTTGCTACCAGGGAAGAGGAAGAGAAAGAACAAGAATACCTTTGACCACCCAACTTCGGATATGCTTGGTAACACTTTGACTTACATGGACTTAATTTGTGGGTATATACATCAAATACATTTGTCTATGACAACTTAATAAGAACAATATGTCATCAATCATTGTTATACACTTGGGAGATATTCTGACTAACAAGTTTATAATGGATTAATTAAAAAAATTATTCCTGAATCATGTTTATTTACATTTGTGAGTGAAGACGTGGTTTTCTTTTTCTGTCTGTGAAGCTTCAGAGAGACAGGTTTTAGATGAACATGGAAGTGAAGAATATTTAGATCATACTATACAAACAAGGGTTCAAACAGACACTTTGCAAAATGCCTGTCGATAAGGACAGAGACTGTGGCAGCTTCAACTGTGACTGTGGTATGCAAAGCAGTTCAGCAAATGTTGATCAGAAAGGAACTTTCAGGGGCTTATGGACTCTGTTGTGTCCTGTGACATGGCCGAGTAGGGAAGAGGAAGAGATGGAATATCTACTCCTGGAAGATGGCCCTTATAAGTAATTAAAAATATTTACTAAGAAATTACTATGCACCAGGCATTGTATAAGGTGTTTTCAGGGCAACAACAGAAAAACACAAATATGTCCTCATGTATCTCACAGGCTGGTAAAAAAATAGAGACAAGCAGAAATTGCCCTCTGTGTGCTAATTGGAGTGATCGTGGCCAAAAGCAAAGTGTGCTGAAAAGACAGATTGGTCCTGCAGGTAGTAGAAATCATCCATGTGTGGACTGGAGAAAAAGGCCTGGGGACTTTGGACTTCATCCCACTACTGGGAATTTTGGGTCTGGAAGCATCAACTTTCACCTGCAATTCTAGAAATAACTATTGCTGCTGTTATCTCAGAATTTAAGGCTCTTCTACTCTTCTTACTACACCAAAGTCCTAGTGCTTGGTGTTCGACAGCACATATGCCATTTGAAAGTAACCTGTAGACATCATCAGATTTTAGTTGACGTCTCTTAAAAAGGAGGCCTGGGGCGAGAGATATGACTCAGAGTTTAAGAACACTGATTGCTCTTTCAGAAGATCTGAGTTCAATTCCTAACTCCCACTTGGTAGCTCACAATTGTCTGTAACTCCAATTCCAGGGGATATGATGCCCTTTTCTGGTCTTTGAAGGCACTGCACATATGTATGTAGTGCACAGATATACATGAATGCAAAACACACATACACATAAAAATAAAATGAGGGAACAGAGGCTTATTTTTACACAAATCAAATCATTCTCTCTTAAAAATTATCAAAAACTCAGTGAAACTTTCTAGTAACTAGAGTACAATTTAACATTTCCCTAACTATTTATAGAAAGCCTTTCTTTCTTCTTTTCCCTTCCTCTCTGCTTCCTTCCTTCCTTCCTTCCTTCCTTCCTTCCTTTCTTCCTTCCTTCCTTCCTCTCTCACTCCCTCCCTCCTTTCCTTCCTTCCTTCCTTCCTTTACCCCACCCCCTTGACACAGGATCTCACTATGTAGTTCTGGTTCGCCTTGATGATTGGTGGATGACTCCCTGTTTGTCTTGGCTGTTGGGATTTTTCCTAGAAGGGAAAGCATTTACAGAGTTATATTATATCTAAGACTTGATAGAATTATTCTGATTCTAAATACAAGAACAGAGAAGTTCTAAGAAGTTTAGAACTTCTAATTTGATAGAACTAATTTGGACATTTCCTGTAGAGATAGCTGGTAGGAGACTTGACTGGAAGCTATACTTGCCTGGCTCAAAAAATGCAGAGTTTTCCTAGGCTTCTGTTATATGTACTAGGAGGAGTGATGGTAAGATTTTCTCACGATTGCATTTGCTCCACCTGACAAGTGCCCTAATTAAGGCTCACATATCTAGTTTATAAGATTTGTGAACTAACAAATTGCAAGTCGCAAAAGAGAAAAAAAAATTCAAAGCAAAGCATGGGTGGGTAAACTAGAGACAAGGACACTATTTTCTGCTTGGGAACTTCTGTGCAGCTTCCCTTGGCTTATCATCCCAAGTTCTCTCCTTCTAGGTTCCATATCTACTTGTGTCAGAGTCACAGGAAATGGGTTTCTCTCTGGTGCAATGTCTGAATCCTTTCCTTTTTCCTTTGGCATTGTCTGTAAGATATCCTATTCCTTCCATCAGGCTTTGCATAGTGACCTCTCTAAGATTTTATTCAGTAGATTGTTTTGGACTAGGAATTTGGGGTAAGTCAGGAGTATAAAATTATTTGGAGTTGTGGCTGTGGGAATCTTGGGGGTATATAAAAGTATGTGATTTATCTAATTAGTTATGTCAACCTAATGAATTAATGACTAATGATTTTGTATCAATAGGTGATAAAAAGGAAAAAAATCTAGGAATTAGTGCTGAGTTGTTCTGCATTAGTGGTATAACTCTATAAATGCTTTCCCTTCTAGGAAAAAACCCAACAGCCAAGACAAACAGGGAGTCATCCACCAATCATCAAGGCCAACCAGAGCTACATAGTGAGATCCTGTGTCAAGGGGGTGGGGTAAAGGAAGGAAGGAAGGAAGGAAGGAAGGAAGAAATGCACAGACTTTGTCTGAGTTGTGTCAGAAAAGGAACTTTATACAGTTTTAGCTGGTGTGAGACGGCAAGACACAGTGCAGGTAGGTCTGTGAGGCTTCAGTGATCTGGTTTTGAGCCCACAACGGTGTCAGCTCAGTCAACAGATTTGATTACAGAGTATCTTGGAGGTAAAGTTTGTTCTCATAATGATAGGGCTGGGAAAGTCCTTGGAAACACAATCTAATTTAAAGTAGTAAAACAGGACCCAATTAAATAACTACAATTTTTCTATCTCATTGGCAGATGGAGGCGTAGGAGAGAGAAGAGTGCTGTGATTTGTTTAGGTGCCTAGAAAATTTGGAAAGGGAAAAAAAAAACAAACCACCTGTGAAAAGAATGGCCTGACTGCTCTGGCTGAACCTCTGAACAAAAATTGGCCGTGCATCTAGGTAGCAAGTACACGGTAGGGACCGTTTGGGGATTGTTGGACTTGGGAGGGTTAGCTTTCCTACAGCTCATGGCAGGAAGTAGCCTCTGTCTCTCTCTGTTAATGCAGATGGTGCACAGTGGAGTTCCTGTTGACTCGTTGTAGCCTTGTATGCAGCAAAGACATGTTTTCTCTGCACATGTCCATTCACTGCATGGAATAAGGTGCCTCAAGCAAAGTCAGAAAGACATTGATTATCCAAGCTATGACAAGTTCATTGAGTTTGGATAGACAACTGCACACTCCAAATTCATTCCCACATATATTCTATTTTGTTCTAGGCAAGAGTATATTTTAGACCTTTAATGTTTTCAGAGGCTTAGATCTATTCAGAATAAATTGACACGAAGTGTCCCCATCAAACCTGATCCAATTTCTGGCTTTCTTAAAGAGTTGTAGAGGAAGGTTGACAAGTAATATTCCCAGGGTGTTAGGTCATGATGAAGATTTACTAAGGATGACTATTTTTTTTAGAGGAATTATGCTCTTTCTCCACCCAACACCTTAAATGTAACTATATTTAGAGAGAGTCTTTAAAGGCAAAATTGATGTTATTATGGAAATTAATCCAAGTGTCCTTATAAGAGGGGAGATCTAGAGCAATGGAGAGATGCTAGGAATATAGGTATAGAAAATTCCATGTAAGGCCTGAGTGAGACAATGATATCTGAGGACCAAACCTCTGACTAATCCTGGAACATTAACCCCGAGACCTATAGGGAGGAAACTTCTGTTAAATAATTTGGTTTGGGGCATTTTGTCATAACAGCTCTAGAAAATAGTAGATTAAATTTTACCCAACTTCATAAAAGAGTACTTTCTTTACAGACTGCTGGTCAAATTCTACTCAGTGTTTTATAAGCCTTGTTATAGCTGTCTCTGTCTGTCTGTCTGTCTGTCTGTCTGTCTGTCTGTCTGTCTGTCTGTCTGTCTATCTATCTATCTATCTATCTATCTATCTATCTATCTATCTATCTATCTATCTATATCTATATCTATCTTAGGGTCCTACTATGTTGCTTACATGAAGCTTGAACTTACTTTGCTGTCTTCATATTTGCAATATCTAACCTCAGGCTCCTAAGTGCTGGAGGATTGAAGGCATGAACCACAGAGACTGGCCCATTTATTAATATTTTTACACTAAGAAAGTATTGTAAAGATGTTTAATTGTAGTAAAATGTGAACACATAAAGTAGGTGGAACATTACAGTTCGTCCTCATGCACTGACCATTCAATTCTGTGACCCACATCACAGTTTATCTGTTCCATTCACTCTGATGTCATTACTCCCCAAATTATTTTAAAACAAATCTGAAGCATACCTCTTCATCTAAATCAACATCTAATATTTTATAATAAATCTTTAATATGACACACATACAGCCACTATTTAAATTACATTTATTTTTCATAATTGTTAAAGTTTTCTTCAAGACAGGTCTTACTATGTAGTCCGGGCTAGCCTTTAACCTTTGGTGATCCTCCTGCCTCTGCTTGAGAGTGTTGTGGTTACTGTTAGGGATACTATGTGGGGTTTCAATGTGACAACATTTTGAAAGTTTCCTCTAGGGCTTGGGAGAAGGCTCAGTTGGAAAGCTGCTTGCTGTGCAAGCACAGAAACTGAGTTCTAATCCCTAGCACCTAAATAAAAAAATGGACATAGTTCTGGAAAAGTAGGGGAGTAGAGACACAGGTGGATTCTTGGAGCTCACTGGCCAGTCAGTCTAGTCAACCATTGAAATTTGGTTCCAAAAAGAAAGGAGTGATAAAGGAAAGAGGATCAAGAGTTCAAAGCTAGTCTTAGCTGTATGATACCCCGATTCAAATATCAAAAACCAAAGACCAAAACCAACACAAAGAGTAGCATTAGTGATTTGTAATTCTAAGCACATGTGATATATTTTAACTTACTATAATTATTTTTAATGATGTTGATCATATCTCATCTCTAGCTAATGAGTCTTGATGAATAGGATTCTAAGTTCCTTTGAAGTGAGTCTATTTGGAAAGGATATTCTAGGCTTGAGCACATTTCTAGCCTTTACCATAGAGAGATCCCCAAGTTCTTTGTGTTACTAGGTTGGTCATTATTTTTAAGACTGTAGGGGGCCTTAATAACTCTTTCCGTAAACCATCAGGAAGAGACGCTTGTATTATGAACACAGACAATGATGGCATGTAGTTCACATTCTCAACTTCTTAAAAATACCCACTCTTTGGGTTTCAGGGCAGATGAATGTTGAGTGTTCCTTCTTTATTTTTTCTGTTATTTCAGAAAAAAAAATCTAATGGAAAGAGAGTAACATTATTTGCTTCTTATTTAGGGTTTATTGTTGTGAAGAGACAGCATCACCACAGCAACTCTTATAAAGGAAAGCATTTTTAACCGAGACTGGGTTACAGCTCAGAGATTTAGTCCACTATCATCATTGTGGAAAGCAGGGTGGCACATAGGCAGATATGGTACTGGAGAGATAGCTGAGAGTTCTACATCTGGATCTGCAGGCAGCTGGAAATGGCAGATTGTTACTAGGCATTGCTTGAACTTCTGAAACCTCAAAGCCCACATCCCATGAGTGACACACAAGACCACATCTCCTAATAGTGCTACTCTATGTGGCCTATGGGGGCTATTTTTTTTAAAACCACCACATTTGCCCTGGTGATAATCAATTAGTAAGCTCTACCTTTTAATTTCTTTCTGAGAATTATTTGGTGACTTTTATGTGCAGTCTACTATAATGCAGCATAAGTAACCATTTAAAGGAATAATTTGATCATCATAGTTTTGGACTACCTTTTCCAATCATCATGCCAATAGACACTTAGAGTTTAGTGGTTAATATACAGTCTTCCCATTGGAGGAATTTACTCTAGTGATGAAACAGATACCGGTGACAATCACAGTGCAAGCAAGCAGGGCACATTAATGTATACACATGTAAACTGCTATCAGTTCCCCAGGGAACTTAACTCTGCCTTGGGCTGGGCTAGGAATTTGCCAAGAAAGTAACAGATCATTGTTTATGAAAAGATGATTAAGAGTTTCCCAGATGGAAAATCAGGGCTTCAAAACAGGTGTGATGGCCACTGTGGTTGGCCATTCAGTGGCCATTTTGTTTTTTCCTCATTGTCCTCCCCTCCCCCTACAATGAAGGCTGGAAATGCTGAATTCTGTCACAGAGTTTCTTATAGTTAAGATTGCTCATGTGATATAATTTTAGACAAGGAGTTAGAGTCAAGTCTTCTGGGCTGAAGTTCAGTGGAGATGGAAAGACTGGCTGCCTTTCTTCCTTCCTTCTTGGAAGGAATATTCTATGTGTTATGATCTGAGACTGAGGTGGTGTCCCCATAGGTGAGAGATGGCAGGCCTGAGGATAGGGAAGAGGAGCTGCTGTGGATGGTAGGTGAAAAACGAGTAAGGTACAAACTTACAGCCCTTTTGTGAAAAGTGAAATATAGTCACTTTTAATCTACTGTTGATCAGAGACTCAGCTATTGGTAGTCAAATGTGGCCAGTGTGAAGACTAGCTTGTTGGCCACTGCATTTGCAGATAAACTCTATCACTGAGGATCCAAATGAAGGGAATCTCAGGCTTTTGTTAGAGAGGATTTGCTTCTTTACTCTGTGAAGTAATTTCATGTCAGGTTTGTGGATGTCTCAACCGTCTACTGTAGAACATTTTATTTCCTGAAGCTCAAATCCTCTAACATGTCAAGATATTTCTGGGACAAACAGATTTTGGAGTTTCTCAAGTAGAAAGGGTTGGGGAAGTTGTCATTCTTCATTGTGTCACATTGAAGGGTGAAAACTGTAAGGTTTAGAAATGATTTGGGTCTTGCAGTGAATATTTGTGGCATTCTGGTCTTTTTCCTCTTAGCCATGGTGTTGCTGAAGTACCGGTTGTGTGTGCTGCCTGATGACTGCTGCTACTGAAGATGTGGTTAGATCACAGGTTTAAGGTAAAAACCTGATAAAGCCAATCCAACCATCCTGCTATGAGAAAAGTAAACAACAATCAGTAAAAAAAAAAAATTGCATTGTTTCTGCAAATAAAATAAGCATCCAAGGCCATCCTGTAAGGCCTTACAGCTGTTAAGCTTGGTATAAGCCACCACAAACCCTGTTTCACAGATGAACACACTGGGGCACACAGACGCCGTGATGTGTCCCATTCCCTTGGTTTTCTCCACTGTGAATCTGGTTCAAATGCATACATTCTGGTGAAGAGGCCATATTCTTAAGCACTACATTCCTGGTGCCTCTCACCATGGATTTATATTTAAGAGAAAAGGCCACATAAGGCATGCATTTAGTATATGGTTCATGGTTTTATTTTCTGAAAGGATGTGGGTGACCTGCTTTTCCTGAACTCCCCAGGCTCTTATAGTTTGTTATGACATTATTAATAACTGTCTTAACAATTGAGCTCTCTTTCTTGAGCTGTACAGTGGCACAGCTGTGTAGGAAGATCAATTAGAGTTTAACAAAGAGATGCTAATTGTTTATGGATGCATTGGGAAGAAAAGATTTCAGATGTTATTGTTGCAGTTACTGAAGGCAAGATGAAAGTGGTGGCAGATATTTATAATAATTTTATCTGGTATCCCTCGGCTAAATGTTCTGTAAGCTATAATTGATGCAGATTCTCCACACAATCTTGTTTTGCTACAATCTTCAGATGTTGTTCTGATCTATACACAGGCTTATCAGCTTTTCAACAGCTTCCAGAAATTAATAAAGTTTATCTGTCTTTAAGGGAGATGGGAAAATGTTGTATTAGGCCTTCTTGAAAAAAATATAATTTGTTTTTATTTAGAGAAGTGGGCTGTTTATTTTTGATTGTTAGTCATTGATTGCTAATGATTGAGATGATAGAGATTGTATGGGAATCTAGTGATAGAAGAGATAATTTCAAAATTAAGCTGATAAGTACTTATTCATGTAAAAGTAATGTCCTTTTAAAATCCAGTTTTTATCAGGTCTCTCTCTCTTCTCTCTCTTCTCTCTCTCTCTCTCTCTCTCTCTCTCTCTCTCTCTCTCTCTACAAAAAAGAGAATTCAATTTGGAAGGATTTACTTCCTAATGTGGTATTTTTTTTAATTTATTTTTTTTTTTACATTTCAAATGTTATACCATTTCCCCCCTCCCAGAAAACCCCCAACCCATCCTCCCCCCCTCCCCCGCCTCTAAGAAGATTCCCCTCTGCCTAACCTACTCCCACTTACCCCACCTTGATTTCCCCACGCTGGGGCATCTATCAAGCCTTCGTAGGACCAGGGACCTCTCCTCCCACCAATGCCCGACAAGTCATTCCTCCGTCACCATTATGGCTGGAACCATGTGTAACCCTTGGTTGATGGCTTAGTTCCTGGATGCCCTGGGGGGGAGTCTGGTTGGCCAACATCATCTTTCTTCCCAAGGGGCTGCAAACCCCTTGAACTACTCCAGTCCTCCCTCCAACTCCTCCATTGGGGACCCTGCATTCAGTTCAATGGTTGATTGCTAGCATCTGCCTCTGTATCTGTAAGGCTCTGGCAGGGCCCCTCAGGAAACAGCCATAATAGGCTCCTTTCTTCAAGTACTTCTTGTCGTCCATAATAGTGTCAGGGGTTTGATGACTGTTTATAGGATGAGTGCCTAGGTAGGACAGTCTCTGGGTAGCCTTTCCTTCCTTCTCTGCCCCACACTTTGTATCCATGATTGCTCCTGTGAGTACTTCGTTCTCTTTCTCAGAAAAATCCAAGCACCCACACTTTGGTCTTCCTTCTTCTTGAGCTTCTGTGGTCTGTGAGTTGTATCTTGTTTATTCTAAGATTTTGGGCTAATATTTACTTATCAGTGAGTGCATACCATGTGTCTTATTTTGTGATTGGGTTACCTCACTCTGGATGATACTTTCTAGTTCCATCCATTTGCCTAAGAATTTTATGAATTCATTGTTTTTAATAGCTGGGTAGTGCTCCATTGTGTAAATATACCACATTTTCTGTATCCATTCCTCTGTTGACAGACATCTGGGTTCTTTACAGCTTCTGGCTATTATAAACAAGGCTGCTATAACCATAGTGGAGTATGTATCCTTATTACATGTTGGAGCATCTATTTGACTCTCTGGAGTCTAACTTCTTGAGTTCTTTGTGTACATTGGATATTAGCCCTCTATTGGATATAGGATTGGTAAAGATCTTTTCCCAATCTGTTGGTTGCCATTTTGTCCTATTGTCAGTGTTCTTTGCCTTACAGAAGCTTTGCAGTTTTATGAGGTCCCATTTGTCGATTCTTGTTCTTAGAGCATAAGCCATTGGTTTTCTATTCAGGAAAATTTCCCCTGTGCCCATGTGTTCAAGATTCTTCCCCACTTTTTCCTCTATAAGCTTCAGTGTATCTGGTTTTATGTGGAGGTCCTTGATCTACTTGAACTTGAGCTTTGTACAAGGAGAGAAGAATGGGTCGATTTGCATTTTTCTACATACTGACCTCCTGTTGATCCAGCACCATTTGTTAAAAATGCTGTTCCCCCCCCCCAATGGATGTTTTTAGCTCCTTTGTCAAATATCAAGTGAGCGTAGGTGTGTGTGGGTTCATTTCTGGGTCTTCAATTCTATTCCATTGGTCTTCTTGCCTGTCTCCATACCAATACCATACAGGTTTTTTTTTTTTTTGTTTTTTTGTTTTTTAATCACTATTGCTCTGTAGTAGAGCTTGAGATCAGGGATGGTGATTCCCCCAGAAGTTCTTTTGTTGTGGAAAATAGTTTTCTCTATCCTGTTTTTTTTTGTTATTCAAAATGAATTTGCAGATTGCTCTTTCTACCTCTATGAGGAATGGATTTGGAATTTTGACAGAGATTGCATTGAATCTGTAGATTGCTTTCGGCAAGATGGCCATTTTTACTATATTAATCCTGCCAATCCATGAACTTGGAAGATCTTTCCATCTACTGAGATCTTCAATTTCTTTCTTCAGAGGCTTGAAGTTCTTGTCATACAGATCCTTGACTTGCTTGGTTAGAGTCACACCAATGTATGTAATAATATTTTTGACTATTATGAAGGGTGTTGTTTCCCTAATTTCTTTCTCAGCTTGTTTATCCTTTGAATAGAGGAAGGCTACTGATTTGTTTGAGTTAATTTTATATCCAGCTACTTTGCTGAAGTTGTGTATTAGCTTTAGGAGTTCTCTGGTGTCACTTAAGTATATGATCATATCATCTGCAAATAGTGATATTTTGACTTCTTCCTTTCCAATTTGTATGCCTTTGACCTCCTTTTGTTGTCCAATTGCTCTAGCTAGAACTTCAAGTACTATATTGAATAGATAGGGAGAGAGTGGGCAGCCTTGTCTGGTCCCCTATTTTCGTGGGATTGCTTCAAGTTTTTCTCCATTTAGTTTGATGTTGGCTATGGGTTTGCTGTATATTGCTTTCACTATGTTTAGGTATGAACCTTGAATTCCTGATCTCTCCAAGACTTTTAAAATGAAGAGATGCTGAATTTTGTCAAATGCTTTTTTTTCAGCGTCTAATGAAACGATCATGTGGTTTTTGTTTTTTTTGTTTTTGTTTTTTAATTTGTATCTGTACTCCTGAGATTCCCATTCTCTCTGTGCACACAGGTATGTAGGCGCTCCTGGGAGACCAACTCTCATGTGGTGGCGTTTTTGTATGTAGCTCTGTGACCCAGGATTAGCTCTGTGCTCTCTGGCCTCTCCACAGTCCTGGGAGGCTAGTGTGCCACCTGGATATGGTGCACTGTGGCTCTAGATGGTCCCTAGCCAAAGACAGAAACTGAAAGGTTCTCACCTGAGGGTTCAGGATTGGTTCCTCTTAGCAACAGGGGTGTTCCTACCTGTGCTCTCAGGCCTCTCAGCACTCCTGCGAAGGGACTGGGACTGGCAGTGGAAGGGGCAGAAGGAATGGAAGGGGAGTGGTATTCAGAAAGGCAGGGGTTTCGGTGGTTACTGGGTAGTGAGTCCTGCTGGGCCCTCAGCAGCAGCTCTGGGACTCCAGAGGTGGGAGGAGGTTCTTACCAAATGCCCTGAGTGCAGCGGATTCTCTAGGATGGATCAGGAGATGGTGTCTTTGCTGTAGCAGACCCACCAAGAGTCTGATGCAGCAGAAAGGCCAGCATTTTTTTTCCTGAGATTGTGTTTAAGGAAGGGTAATAGTTTGGGGTCTCTTCCAGCATTCAGTATCTGTCTTAGGTTTTTCATTGCTGTAAAGAGACACCATGACCAAGGTAACTTTTATTAAGGCAAACAGTTAATTGGGGCTAGCTTATAGTTTCAGAGGTTCAGTCCATGATCATCATGGCAGGAAACGTGGCAGCATCCAAGCAGACATGGTACTGGAGAAGGAGCTGAGTCTTCTACATCTTGATCTGAAGGCAGCCAGGAAGAGATTGTCTTCTAGGCAGCTAATAGGAGGGTCTCCAAGCCCAGCCCCATAGTCCCATACTTCCTCAAATAAGGCCACACATATTCCAACAAAGTCACACCTCCTAATAGTGCCACTCCCTGGGCCAAGCATATTCATATCACCACATTCCACTCCCTGGCCACCCTAGGCTTGTTCAAATGCATGAGTCTATGTGGACCATACCCTGCCATAGCATAATGTAAAATATGTTTATGCTAAATGATAGTCTATAACAGACTCAACAATATGGAAAAGTCTAAAGTTCTAAGTCTCCTCTGAGATTCTTGCAATCTCTTAACTGTAATATCCTATAAAATCAAAATAAAAAAGCAGAGCACACACTCTAGCACCACAAGATATACATTACCATTCAAAAACATCGTAGAAAATACTGGATGAAAGCAAACCCAAAAACCAGCTGGGCAAACTCCAGACTCCACAACTCCATGTCCAATGTCAAAGTGTTCTTCAGATCTCCAACTCCTTTTGACCTTGTTGACTGCTGTTGGCAGATCTGGCATTCAGTAGTAACAAATTTCATTCTCTTGGGCTGGTTCTACTCCTTGTTTGCAGCTTTCATTGGCAGGCATCCCACAGTTTCGACATCTCTATCATCTTGGGGTCTCCAAGGCAATTTCAACTTTATAGGTTCTTGTTCCAATGTCTGGACCCGCACTTGATATTCTGAACTCCTCCAAAGTGCTTGGATCAATTCTCCAGTTCTGCTATCTGTAGCACTCTAGGCTCTGGTTGACTCCACTTCACTGCTGCTGCTGCTCTTGGTGGTCACCCCACACTACTGGCATCTCCAGTTTGCTGGAGTCTTCCACTACAAGTAGGCTTTACCACCATTGCTGGTGGGATTGTAAACTGGTACAATTACTCTGGAAATCAATCAGGCAGTTCTTCAGAAAATTGAAAATAGTTCTACATGAAGATCTGGCTATACCACTCTTGGGCATATATCCAAACTTTGCCCCACCATGCCACAAGGACATGAGCTCCACTATGTGCCTTATTTTTAATAGCCAGAAGCTGGAAACAATCTAGATGTCCCTCAAGGGAAGAATGGATACAGAAAATGTGGTTCGTTTACATAATGGAATACTCTTCAGCTATTAAAAACCGATATTGTTTTTGAAAATCACATTTATTTATTTATTTGTTTATGTGTACTCATGACACACATATGGAGGTCAGAGGACAACTTTTAGGAGTCAGTTCTCTCCTCTCATCCTGTGGGTCCTGAGTATCAAACTCACATTGTCAGATCTCTGGTAAGTGCCTTTAGTTGCTGATCTCTGTAGTCAACATCTCATGTTCTTCACAGTAGAACTCATAATAGTCAAGCAATGATAACAATAGTTAAGCCCACACACTGATGAATGGATAAAGAATGCATAACACATGTAGAATGAACGAAATCATGTCATCTCAGACAACCCAATAGAAACAGAGGTCATTATGCTAAATGAAATAAGCCAGGTGCAGAAATACAAGTATTACATGATACCACTCAGTTATGGAATCTAAAAAAGTGAATGCAATGATAATGTGTACGCATCTCAAAAAGCTTGAAGAAAATATTTTGAATGCTTTTATGATACAAAAGATGAATGTTTGAGGAGACAGACATATTTAATCCAACTTAAATATCAACAATGGTGCTTGCATTAAAACATAACATAGGATCCCATAAATATGTACAATTTTATGTATGAGTTAAGAAAAGATGACTAAGGACCGAATGTAGGCAGAAGGGCTCATGAGCCAAAAAAAGAAGTGATAAAGGTATTTTTTCTAGTTTCAACTCAGTCACAATTTTTCCTATTTTTTTTGTGGTAGGTAGGTGAATAATAGTGTAATTGACAGAGTGAAAACTGTACGTGGAGGTGGAGCTTCATTGCTTCAGAAAGGCTTTTTTTTTTTGGTAACTGTATGGTTGAGAAGTATAGAGAGAGAGTTTGGGCAAATTTCAGTGGCTTCTTTAAAGTAGCTATGTGATGCTTTTATTAGTGAGTTAGTTAGAATAAAGCAATCTTACTGAACAAAAAGATAAAAAATTGAAAGGAAAAAATAAAAGTAAACAGATCCTAGTTTTTGTACATTGCTTTATATCTAGCAAATTTAGCTATTTCTTTTCTTGTTGGCTTTCTGGGATTGTCTTCGTAATCTTGTCTCTGAATAAAACCTCCTTTACCTTTGTCCAATATGCACATTATTATTATTATTATTATTATTATTATTATTATTATTATTATTATTATTATTATTGCCTTATTGCTCTGTTTAGGATATTTGGTACAATGCCTAGTAGGAGAGTGAAACTTGGACCTCATTTTTGAAGAACTCATGGCCACTGCCAGTACCCCTGCTCTCCCACACTCACTCATGGAGCTCCAGTCAAAGAAAAGAGTAGATAAGGGCATACCTATATCAGGCCTCATATCTTGCTAAAGTACCCAGAAAACAATTGGTTCCAAAAGCTTTTCAAGTGCACCCTCTACTGGAGGGGTGGAGGAACCTCGACCTTATAGGTCAGGAATTGTAACATAGTGAAATCAAAAGTGACCAGAATTAAGTTGGGCTTCTGATTCACAAACTTCCTTTCTGGAGTTTGGTTATAGAAATTGCTCAGTTCTTCAAAAACAGACCTGCACTTCCAGTGTGGGCCACATGGCTCCAGCCGGATGATCTCAACTCAGCAGTTTCTCTGAGTCAGAGCTCTCTTGGTGGATCACTACTACACCAGCCCCCATGCAATGACTGTCCACCCCTCGGTCAGCCACCACAACACCCAGTAACCTAGGGAAGCAGAACTCTTGATGGTTACAATTAACAAGTCAGATTTATATATCAATAAATTCTCAGTTTACAAGATACCCACACAATAATTTCAGATCCAATTGATAATGATACAAGCTGCCCACCTAAATCAGACAAGTTATCCCAATTATTCTATCCCTATATCATATTCATAACTACCTGTGGCTATTTAAAACCGTGTGAGATCAGCATCTTCTTCCTGTGGGTCTGCCTTCATCCTGGCTTCTTCTCTCCTCTGAGTTGCTCTCTGTCTCTGCACTTCTTTGCTCTTCCTCCCTTTTCCCTGTCCAATAACAGGCCTCCTGCTGCACTAATATTTTAATGTAATTGAACAGGGAAAATCCTGCCACATCTATTTTGATTTCTTTATTGTTTCTACTGCCATTTTTAGGTCTTGACTGCTTTGTTCAACTTCATCATCTGTTTCATTGTGTTTTCCTGTCTTTCTTTGAGAGATTTATTTGTTTAATTTTTAAGGGCCTCTACCTGTTTACTCATCTTTTCCTGTGTTTCTTTAAGTGAGTTTTTTATATGCTCCTTAAAGGTCTCTATTATCTTCATGAGATGGGATTTTAGGTCAGCATCATGCTTTTCAGGTGTATTGGGTATTCATGGCTTGCTGTGTTGGGAGAACTGGATTCTGATTGTGTCAAAGTATATTGGCTTCTGTTGCTTGTGGTCTTGCACTTGCTTCATGCCATCTGCTTATCTCTGTTGTTAACTGGCCTGGGTGATTCTGTGTGGAGCCTTCCTGCTGTGTTTCTGGGTTGCAGCCCATATGCTCGGGGATCTGTGGCCCTAGCCAATCTCCTGGGAGATTTGTTGACTGTTGCCTTAGCTGCAGCAGATCTCCTGGGAGCCCCGCAGACTGTGTTGAGAGAGAGGGGTAGATAGGCTGACCTGCCCCCAATCAGGGGCAGACCATAGAGGAGATCCACCAGGTTACTTATTCATGGATGTTTATTCTGAGGGACAGTTAAATGGGAAATGCATTATCTACATTTCTCTATGTGACAATTATATGACACAGATTTACATACAGGTAAATAATATGCAGAGTTGTGGTTAGGCACATTTACTGAATTGTCTGACTAGATATTATTAGTTAGTTGATAGGCAAATTAGACATTCGTACTTGTCTAAGTAGTTAAGATTCAGTGACAATCCCTAATTCTCTTTTTCCATTTTTCTTTTATTGAAAAACAGATTCTTCTCATATAGTGTATCCTGATTACAGTTTTCCTCTTCTCTTTCCAGTTCCTCCCCATCTCACCTCCCTTCTGGGTCAACTCCCTTCCGGTCTTTCATTAGAAAAGAACAGGGTTCTAAGTGACAACAACCAAACGTGACAACATAAAACAAGATAAAGCAAAACCTGTCACATCAAAGATGGATACAGCAACCCAAGAGGAGGAAAAGGGTCTTGAGCAGGCACAAGAGTCAGAGATCTATTTGTTCTCACAGTCAGGAGTCCTGTAAAAATACTAAGCTAATAGCTACATGTGCCGATGACCTGGTGCAGACACATATAGGCTTGTGCTTGCTGTTTCAGTCTCCGTGAGTTCACATGTGCCTTGCTTAGTTGATTCAGAGGACCTTGATCTTCTGGAATCCTCCACACCCCTGGCTTTTACATTGTTTCCATGTCCTCTTCTGCAGAATTCCCTGAGTTCTGAAAGGAGGAATTTGATAAAGAAATATAATTTAGATTTGTCCCCCATATGCCTCAGCTCTTCACCTAATCTCTCTGGGTCTATGAATTGTAGCTTGACTATCATTTACTTTATTGCTAATATTCACTTTCCATGTCATATATATCTTTCTGTGTCTGTATTACCTCACTCAGAATAATTTTTTTCTAGTTCCATATATTTGCCTAAAAATTCATGATGTCATTAAAAAAAATCTGAGTAATATTATCTATTCTGCTGAGGAACATCTCGGTTGTTTTCAGTTTCTGGCTATTATGAATAATAGCCACAATATTGTGAATAAGGTCACAATGAATATGATTGAGCAAGTGTCTTCATGGTAGGATGGAATGTTCTTTGTGTATATGCTCAAGAGTGATATAGCTGGATCGTGAGGTAGATGAATTCTCAACTTTCTAAGGAACCACAATATTGGTTATCACAGTGGCTGTACAAGTTTGCACTCCTACCAACAAAGGAGGAGTGTGTTCCCTTTGCTCTATATCCTTGCCATCATGAGCTGCTACTGGTGTTTTTGACCTTAGCCATTCTGACAGGTGAAAGATGAAATCTCTAAATAGTTTAGATTTACATTTCCCTGATGGCTAAAGAAATGTTGAACATTTCTTTAAGTGTTTCTCAGTCATTTGAGATTCCTCTATTGAGAATTGTGTTTAGATCTGTATCCCATTTTTAATTGGAGTATTTGGTTTGTTGATGTTTAGTTTTCTGAGTTCTCTATACACTTTTGATATTACTCCTCTATCAGGAGTGGCATTGGTAAAAATCTTTTCCCATTCTGTAGGCTTCAGCTTTGTCTAATTGATGGTGTCCTTTGCCTTGCAGTAGCTTTTCAGTCTTATGAGGCCCATTTATTGGTTGTTGTTCTTTTTTTTTAATTTTATTTTCTAAGTTTTTTTTATTTACATTCAAAATCATTTCCCCTTTCCCGTTCTTAGTGCCTGTGCTATTGGTGTTCTATTTAGAAAGTTATCTGTACTAATAAGTCCAAGGCTATTCCCCACTTTCTCTTCCCTCAGGTTCAGTTTATCTTGTTTTATGTTGAGGTCTTTGATCCCCTGGGACTTGAGTTTCATGCAGAGAGATAAGTATGGATCTATCTGCATTCTTCTACATGCAGCTGCACAGTTTGACCAGTACCATTTGTTACAGATGCTCTCTTTTTTCATTGTGTATTTCTGGCTTCCTCATAAAAAAATCAGTTTTCCACATACATATGAGTTTATGTGTGGGTCTTCAATTTTATTGCATTGATCAATGTGTCTGTTTTTTTTTAATTGAAAAAGGAAGTAGAAACATTTTATGATAGAATTGAAGATTAACATGGAAAATATTTCTGATAAAATTGTAGAAAAATATAGAATAACATGTTAAAATTGAAGATTATCATGGAAAATTACAGATAAAATGGTAGGCATAAAATATTTCTAAGTTGATTGAAAGTGGAACTATAAACATTTTCTGATAAAATTGAGGATTTACATGGAAAATATCTCTGATAAAATTGAGAAATATATAGAAAAACATGTTATGATTGACTATTTCATGAAAAAATTATGCAGATAAAATGCTAGGCATATATTGGATATTAGCCCTCTGTCGGATGTAAGGTTGGTAAAGATCATTTCCCAGTTAGTTGGTTGCCGCTTTGTCTTTTTGACAGTGTCTTTTGCCTTGCAAAAACTTTGTAATTTAATGAGGTCCCATTTGTCTATTCTTGATCTTAGAGCATAAGCTATTGGAGTTCTGTTCAGGAAATTCTCCCCTGTGCCCATATGTTCAAGGTTCTTCCCTAGTTTCCCTTCTATTAGTTTCAGTGTGTCTGGTTTTATGTGGAGATCTTTGATCCACTTAGAATTGAGCTTAGTGCAAGGAGATAAGAATGGGTCAATTTGCATTCTTCTGCATGTTGACCTCCAGTTGAGCCAGCACCATTTGTTGAAAAGGCTATCTTTTTTCCACTGGATGGTTTTAGCTCCTTTGTCAAAGATCAAGTGACCATAGGAGTGTGGATTCATTTCTGGGTCTTCAATTCTGTTCCATTGATCTACAGGTCTGTTACTGTACCAATGCCATGCGGTTTTTAACACTATTGCTCTGTAGTACAGCTTGAGGTCCGGGATACTGATTCCCCCAGAGGTTCTTTTACTCTTGAGAATAGTTTTAGCTATTCTGGGTTTTCTGTTATTCCAGATGAATTTTTGAATTGCTCTTTCTAACTCTATGAAGAATTGAGTTGGGATTTTGATGGGGATTGCACTGAATCTGTGTATTACTTTTGGTAAGATGCTCATTTTTACTATATTAATCCTGCCAATCCAAGAGCATGGCAGATTTTTCCATCTTCTGAGGTCTTCTTCAATTTCTTTCTTCAGAGACTTGAAGTTCTTGTCATACAGATCTTTCACTTGTTTGGTTAGAGTCACGCCAAGATACTTAATATGGTTTGTGGCTATTGTGAAGGGTATTATTTCTCTTACTTCTTTCTCAGCCTGCTTATCCTTTGAGTATAGGAAGGCTTCTGACTTGCTTGAGTTGATTTTATATCCGGCCACTTTGCTGAAGTCGTTTATCAGCTGTAGGAGTTCTCTGGTGTAGTTCTTTGGGTCGCTTAAGTATACAATCATATCGTCTGCAAATAGTGATAGTTTGACTTCTTCCTTTCCAATTTGTAGAACTCAAGAAGTTAAACTCCAGAGAGGCAAGTAACCCTGTTAAAAATGGGGTACAGAGCTAAACAAAGAGTTCTCACCTGAAGAATATCTAATGGCTGAGAAGCACCTAAAGAGATGTTCATCATCCTTAGTCATTAGGGAAATTCAAATCAAAACAACCCTGAGATTCCATCTCACACCAGTCAAGATGGCTAAGATCAAAAACACAGGAGACAGCGGTTGTTGGCGAGGATGTGGAGAAAGAGGGACACTCCTCCACTGCTGGTGGGATTGCAAGCTGGTACAACCACTCTGGAAAGCAGTCTGGCGGTTCCTTAGAAAACTGGGCATGACAATCCCGGAGGATCCGGCTATACCACTCCTGGGCATATACCCAGAGGCTTTACCTGCATGCAATAAGGACACATGCTCCACTATGTTCATAGCAGCCTTATTTATAATAGCCAGAAGCTGGAAAGAACCCAGATGTCCCTCAACGGAGGAATGGATTCAGAAGATGTGGTATATCTACACAATGGAATGCTACTCTGCAATTAAAAACAATGAATTCACGAAATTCCTAGGCAAATGGTCAGATCTTGAAAATATCATCCTTAGTGAGGTAAAGATAAACCCTCCTAGACATGACAAGATGCCTATCTCTGAGGGGATTCTGATTCTTTCATGTAGATAATAAACATTAACCATCACAATATAGAAATTACTCAGTCATGTTACTCCCTCTGCCATCCTTTCTAAAATTTTTTACTTTTCTTTCTTTAATTATTATTGTTACATAAACAAATATATAAATGCAATCTGGTGAATTCATTTAGTGTTGCTTGCATGCATATGCCTTCGGGATGACAATTTGCACTGAATAACCAGTTGGGGAACTCATCTGGGGAACAATGATTCTTCATTTTTCAGAAGTCATTAATTGCCTGTACGTTTTAAAAAATTAATAATTATTTTTACACACTCCACATTTTATTCCCCACCCCGCCAACCCCTGTCCATCCTCTGATTGTTCCACATCCCATACCTCCTCCCCTCCCCCTGTCTCTATGGGGATGTCCCTATCCCCCACCCCACCTGACCTCTAAACTCCCTGGGACCTCCAGACTCTTGAGTGTTAGGTGCATCATCTCTGAATGAACACAGACCTGGCAGTCCTCTATTGTATGTGTGCTAGGGGCCTCATATCCTCTGGTGTATGCTGCCTGTTTGGTGGTCCAGTGTTTGAAAGATCCTGGGGGGTCCAGATTAATTGAGATTGAAGGTTCTCCTACAGGGTCACCCTCAGCTTCATTCAGCCTTCCCTAATTCAACAACAGGAGTCAGCAGCTTCTGTCGATTGGCTGGGTGCAAATATCTGCATCTGACACTTTTAACTGCTTGTTGGGTCTTCTGGAGTGCTCTCATGCTAGGTCTCTCACTTCCCAAGTCTCTGGTGCATTTTGGAGGGTCACCCCAACTGGAGGGCTTGAGAGATTCGTTTCATCCAATTTGGTGTTGTTGTCATTCAGGTCTTGTTTAGGCAGTCATATTGTTGAGATTTCCTTATTACAGCTTTACTGTCAGGTATAGAAGACATGATTTCACAGCAGACCCCTAGGTCCTTTGTCTCATATAATCTTTCTCCCCCTCTTCCACAATGTTCCTCAGGTCTTAGATGTACAGGTTGTATTATAGATGTATCTATTGTGGCTTTGCACCCCATGATTATTTATTATGTACATTTTAATGAGTTGTATATTTTGTAATGGCCTCCTTCTGTTGCAAAAATATTCTTTGATAAGAATGAGAGATAAATTATCTGTATGCATAAGGTTAAGTATTTAAGATGCAGTTAGGAATTATACTAATTTAGGAAAGTAGCAATAGTAGGCTTTTCCTTAGGATTCATGGTGTCATCAGTGATGGGCTAGGCATATAGTACTGGGCATGAATTTCCTTCTATTGAGTAAGCTTTAAATGTAATCAGATAGCTGTTGGTTACCTCTGAGTCTTATGAGCCACTGTTATGGCTTTAGAGATATCATAGGGTCACAGTATGATAGGACTTTAATTGCTTCCCTTTCTTGGCACTGAAATTTATCATCTCTTAGTACTGTGAACACTAGTCCCCAGGGAGGAAGCATTCAGAGTAATCTCTAGTTCAATTTCTCTTGTCCTGTGTTCCATATGTCTATTGCCTTAAGCAATAGGGACTTAACTTCAAATTCTAGGAAACCAAAGGCAACAGCAATATTCCATATTGTTTTGGAGGTCTCTTGGATTCCCCTGAAAGGAGGTTTCTCATGTCTATTACCAGGTTATTGTTAAATAGACTATAGCTCTTTGGAGGAGCATCATCACCCCAAGAGGTTTAACCTCATTATGTGTGTGTGTGTGTGTGTGTGTGTTTGTGAAATTTTAAGTAAACATGAAATAACATCTTTCCCTATGATGTTTTCAAATGTCCTTAGTGTTTCTTTTATCTCTGCCTCTCCCCAGTTAAAGTCCTCTCATGTTTTCTATTTCCCCCCAATAGCATAGTGTCCTGCTATTTAGCTCTATAGAGCTGCCTCTCCCCAGTTAAAGTCCTCTCATGTTTTCTATTCCCCCGAATAGCACAGTGTCCTGCTGTTCAGCTCTATAGAGCTGCTTTTACCTCCTCGTCCCATGGTCCCTTTTTGCTTTCCTGGTTCCAGTAGTTCATCCAGTATATACTCCCATATTTACCATGTAAAGTGTTGAATCTAGCAACCACAAATAAAGGAGAACATGTAGTTCTTGTCTTTCTGGTTTTGGGCTACTTCATTCAGCAGATTTTCTAGTTCCTTCCACTTAATCTGAACATTTCACTATTTTATTTTTCTTTTTTTTAAAGCATGTTATTTTATTGAAAAAGGAAGAAAAACATTTTATGATAAAATTTAAGATTTACATGGAAAATATTTTTGATAAAATAGAAGAGATATATAGAAAAATATGTTAAAATTGACAATTGAAAATTAAAGAGTAAAGTGGTAGACATAAAAACATTGCTAAATTAATTCAAAAAGGAAGTAGAAACATTTTATGATAGAATTGAAGATTTATGTGGAAAATATTTCTGATAAAATTGTAGAAAATGTAGAAAAACATGTTAAAATTGAAGATAGTCATGGAAAATTTTATATAGATATAATAATGATAGGCATAAAAGTATTCCTAAGTTGATTGAAAGTAGAATTATAAACATTTTCTGATAAAGTTGAAAATTTACATGGAAAATACTTCTGATAAAATTCAAGAAATATATAGAAAAACATGTTAAAATTGAAGATTCCATGGAAAATTATATGGATAAAATGGTAGACATAAAGATAATTCTCAGTTGATTGAAAGTGGAATTATAAACATTTTCAGGTAAAATTGAAGATTTACATGGAAAATATTTCTGATAAATTTCAAGAAATATATAGACAAACCAATTAAAATTGACTATTTCATGGAAAATTATACAGATAAAATGGTAGACATAAAAAATCTTTTCTAAATTAATCGAAGGTGGAATAAAAAACTTGTGATCAAATCAGAGTTTTACATGGAAAACATTTCTGATAAAATAGAAGAAATATATAGAAAAACATGTTAAAATTGAAGATTATCATAAAAATTATGCAGAAAAATGGTAGGCATAAAAAAACTACTAAATTAATTGAAAGAGGAATTACAAACATTTTCTGATAAAATTGAAGATTTACATGACAAATATTTCTGTTAGTCTATGTCCTTTTACTGGGGATTTGAGTCCATTGATGTTAAGAGGTATTAAGGAATAGTGATTGTTGCTTCCTGTTATTTTTGATGTTATTTTTATGTTTGTGTGGATATCTTCTTTTGGGTTTGTTGAAAGAAGATTACTTTCTTGCTTTTTCTAGTGTGTAGTTTCACTCCTCATGTTGGCATTTTCCATCTATTATTCTTTGTAGGGCTGGATTTGTGGGAAGATATTGTGTAAATTTTGTTTTGTCATGGAATATCTTGGTTTCTCCAGCTATGGTGATTGAGAGTTTTGCTGGGTATAGTAGTCTGGGCTGGCATTTGTGTTCTCTTAGGGTCTGTATGAGATCTGCACAGGATCTTCTAGCTTTCATCATCTCTGGTGAGAAGTCTGGTGTAGTTCTAATAGGTCTGCCTTTATAAGTTACTTGCCCTTTTTCCCTTACTGCTTTTAATATTCTTTCTTTGTTTAGTGCATTTGGTGTTTTGATTATGTACCGGGAAAGTTTTCTTCTATAATTTTGTTGAAGATATTTACTGGCCCTTTAAGTTGGAAATTTTCATTCTCTTCTATACCAATAATCCTTAGGTTTGGTTTTCGCATTGTGTCCTGGATTTCCTGAACGCTTTGCATTTTCTTTGACTGTTGAGTCAATGTTTTCTAGGTTATCTTCAGCACTTGTGATTCTTTCTTTCTCTTGTATTCTGTTGTTGATGCTTGCATCTATGACTCCTGAATTTTTTCCAAGGTTTTCTATCTCTAGAGATGTCTCACTTTGTGATTTCTTTATTGTTTCTACTTCCACTTTTAGATCCTGGATGGTTTTGTTCTTTTCCTTCACTTGATTGTTTATGCTTTCCTGTAATTCTTCAAGAGATTTTTGTGTTTCCTTTTAAAGGGCTTCTGCCTGTTGATCCATACTCCTGTACTTTTTAAAGGGAGTTATTTAAGTCCTTCTTGAAGCCTTCTATCAGCATCATGAGTTGTGATTTTAAATCCAACTCTTGCTTTTCCTGTGTGTTGGGGTATCTGGGACTTGTTGTGGTGGGAGAACTGGGTTCTGATATCGCCAAGTAGCCTTGGTTTCTGTTGGTAGAGTTCTCACGCTTGCTTTTCACCATCTGGTTATATTTAGTGATAGTTGGTCTTGCTGTCTCTGCCTGGAGCCTGTCCCTCCTGTGGGCCTGTAAACCTGTGTCTGTACTCCTGGGAGACCAACTCCTGGTGGGCTGTGCACAGAAAGCTGTGGAGCTGCCTGGCACCCTGGTGCAGATGGTGGCAGGAAGATTTCAGTCCCACTGCTCCACTGATCTTATGCCCTCTGTGCTCCTAGCTGTTCTCCTCCAGAGAGAAGGTGGAGATCTCACCTCTGTGCTCAGAAGTGAAAGTGCTGCTTGGAGATCACTCTCTCCTGGAGGGCTGTGCACAGAAGGCTGTGGAGTCACCCAACTCCCTGGCACCTATTTTATTTTTCTTTACAGATGGATATTATTATATTTTATTAGATATTTGCTTTATTTATATATCAAATGGTATCTGCTTTCTGTGCTACCCCTCTGAAAACCCCCTATCCCATCCCCCATGTGACTGTAAATGTCCCACCAGGAAACTCCTAAAACTTATAACATTTTCAGCAAAGTAGCTAGATAAAAAATTAACTCACAAAAATCGATAACTCTTCTATCTCCAAATGCTAAACAATCTGAAAAAGAAATCATAGAAACAACACCTTTCACAATAACAAATAACAAAAATTAATATTTTGGGATAACACTAACCAAGTAAATGAAAGACTTGTATAATAAAAAAAAACTTCAAGTCTTTGAATACAGAAATTGAAGTTATAAGAAGATAGAATGATCCCCATATTCATGGATCAATAGGATTAATATAGCAAAACTACCCATCCTACAAAGAGTAATCTACAGATAGATTCAATTCAATCCCATTGAAATTCCTACACAATTGTTTACAGATCTTGAGATGACAATTCTCAACTTCATATGAAAAATTAAAAAGCCCAGGATAGCTAAAACAATCCTGAACAATAAGAAAACTGCTGAAGATC
Organism: Tokudaia tokunoshimensis; assembly: GCA_036184795.1. Classification (NCBI taxonomy): domain Eukaryota; kingdom Metazoa; phylum Chordata; class Mammalia; order Rodentia; family Muridae; genus Tokudaia; species Tokudaia tokunoshimensis. Next base: position 9,329,891 of record BTHU01000005.1, on the reverse strand, counting down.
TCACTATTCCTGATTTCAAGTTATACTAGAGAGCTGTTGTAATAAAAACTGCATGGTATTTATATAAAAACAGACATGTTGACCATCCTCTTAGCAGCCTAAGGAGTTAGTCTTCTCCTGTCTGCCTTTGAATCAAGATGTAGAACATCTGCCTGGTCACTGCCACATTCACCTGCTCATTTTCCCTCCCCCAATTTCCTGATTTGTATTGCCCTATTCTGGGGAAGGCTCATTTTGATGTGTTCTTGGATTTGGTTGGCAAGAATTTTATTGAGTATTTTTGCATCGATATTCATAAGGGAAATTGGTCTAAAGTTCTCTTTCTTTGTTGCATATTTGTTTGGTTTAGGTATCAGAGTAATTGCAGCTTCATAAAATGAGTTGGGTAGTGTTCCATCTGTTTCTATTTTGTGGAATAGTTTGATGAGTATTGGTGTTCTTCCTTGAAGGTCTCGTAGAACTCTGCATTGAACCCATTTGGTCCTGGGCTTTCTTTTGGTTGGGAGACTATTAATGATTGCTTCCATTTCTTTAGGAGTTATTGTATTGTTTATATCATTTATCTGATCCTTATTTAACTTTGGTACCTGGTATCTGTCTAGAAAATCATCCATTCATTTAGATTTTCCATTTTGTTGAGTAAAGGTTTTTATAGTAGGATCTGATGATTTATTTGGATTTCCTCAGTATGTGTTATAACTCCGTTTTCATTTCTTATTTTGCTGATTTGGATACTGTCCCCATGTCCTCTGGTTATTTTGTTATTTGACTTTTTTCCCTTACTGCTTTTAATATTCTTTTTTTGTTTAGTGCATTTCGTGTTTTAATTATTATGTAATGGTAGGAATTTCTTTTCTGGTCCAAACTATTTGGAGTTCTGTAGGCTTCTTGTATGTTCATGGGCATCTCTTTCTTTAGGTTAGGGAAGTTTTCTTCTATAATTTTGTTGAAGATATTACTGGCCCTTTAAGTTGTAAATCTTTGCTCTCTTCTATACCTATCATCCTTAGGTTTGGTTTTCGCATTGTGTCCTGGATTTCCTGAACATTTTGTGTCAGAAGCTTTATGCATTTTGCCTTTTCTTTAACTGTTTAGTGAATGTTTTCTATGGTATCTTCAGCACCTGAGATTCTTTCTTTCTTTCTTTCTTTTTTTTAATGGATCTTTTTTTTTCTAAGTTTTTTTTATTTACATTCCAAATCATTTCCCCTTTCCCATTTCCTCCCTCCCCGAAAGTCCCATAAGCCCCCTTCCCTCCCTCTTTTCTCCATTCAACCCCCTCTCGTTTCTCTGTCCTGGCGTTCCCCTACATCCAGTCTTTCCAGGACCAGGGGTCTCTCCTTCCATCTTCTTAGAAATCTATTGATATGCGAATTCTATCTAGGGTATTCCGAGATTCTGGGTTAATATCCCCTTATCAGTGACTGCATACTTTGTGTGTTCTTTTGTGTTTGGGTTACCTCACTAAGGATGATATTTTCAAGTTCTGACCATTGGCCTAGGAATTTCGTGAATTCATTGTTTTTAATTGCAGAGTAGTATTCCATTGTGTAGATATACCACATCTTCTGAATCCATTCCTCCGTTGAGGGACATCTGGGTTCTTTCCAGCTTCTGGCTATTATAAATAAGGCTGCTATGAACATAGTGGAGCATGTGTCCTTATTGCATGCAGGTAAAGCCTCTGGGTATATGTCCAGGAGTGGTATAGCCGGATCCTCCGGGAGTGTCATGCCCAGTTTTCTGAGGAAACGCCAGACTGCTTTCCAGAGTGGTTGTACCAGCTTGCAATTCCACCAGCAGTGGAGGAGTGTTCCTCTTTCTCCACATCCTCGCCAACAACTGCTGTCTCCTGTGTTTTTGATCTTAGCCATTCTGACTGGTGTGAGATGGAATCTCAGGGTTGTTTTGATTTGCATTTCCCTAATGACTAAGGATGATGAACATCTCTTTAGGTGCTTCTCAGCCATTAAATATTCTTCTAGTGAGAACTCTTTGTTTAGCTCTGTACCCCATTTTTTAATAGGGTTGCTTGCCTCTCTGGAGTTTAACTTCTTGAGTTCTTTGTATATATTGGATATTAGCCCTCTGTTGGATGTAAGGTTGGTAAAGATCATTTCCCAGTTAGTTGGTTGCTGCTTTGTCTTTTTGACAGTGTCTTTTACCTTGCAAAAACTTTGTAATTTAATGAGGTCCCATTTGTCTATTCTTGATCTTAGAGCATAAGCTATTGGAGTTCTGTTCAGGAAATTCTCCCCTGTGCCCATATGTTCAAGGTTCTTCCCTAGTTTCCTTTCTATTAGTTTCAGTGTGTCTGGTTTTATGTGGAGATCCTTGATCCACTTGGAATTGAGCTTAGTGCAAGGAGATAAGGATGGGTCAATTTGCATTCTTCTGCATGTTGACCTCCAGCTGAGCCAGCACCATTTGTTGAAAAGGCTATCTGTTTTCCACTGGATGGTTTTAGCTCCTTTGTCAAAGATCAAGTGACCATAGGAGTGTGGATTCATTTCTGGGTCTTCAATTCTGTTCCATTGATCTACATGCCTGTCACTGTACAAATACCATGCGGTTTTTAACACTATTGCTCTGTAGTACAGCTTGAGGTCCGGGATACTGATTCCCTCAGAGGTTCTTTTACTCTTGAGAATAGTTTTAGCTATTCTGGGTTTTCTGTTATTCCAGATGAATTTTTGAATTGCTCTTTCTAACTCTATGAAGAATTGAGTTGGGATTTTGATGGGGATTGCATTGAATCTGTGTATTACTTTTGGTAAGATGCTCATTTTTACTATATTAATCCTGCCAATCCATGAGCATGGCAGATTTTTGCATCTTCTGAGGTCTTCTTCAATTTCTTTCTTCAGAGACTTGAAGCTCTTGTCATACAGATCTTTCACTTGTTTGGTTAGAGTCATGCCAAGATACTTTATATAGTTTGTGGCTATTGTGAAGGGTATCATTTCTCTTACTTCTTTCTCAGCCTGCTTATCCTTTGAGTATAGGAAGGCTACTGACTTGCTTGAGTTGATTTTATATCTGGTCACTTTGCTGAAGTCATTTATCAGCTGTAGGAGTTCTCTGGTGGAGTTCTTTGGGTCGCTGAATATACTATCATATCGTCTGCAAATAGTGATAGTTTGACTTCTTCCTTTCCAATTTGTATCCCTTTGACCTCTTTTTGTTGTCTAATTGCTCTAGCTAGAACTTCAAGTACTATATTTAAAAGATATGGAGAGAGAGGGCAGCCTTGTCTAGTCCCTGATTTTAGTGGGATTGCTTCAAATTTCTCTCCATTTAGATTGATGCTGGCTACCGGTTTGCTGTAAATTGCTTTTACTATGTTTAGATACGGGCCTTGAATTCCTGATCTTTCCAAGACCTTTAGCATGAACGGGTGCTGAATTTTGTCAAATGCTTTCTCAGCATCTAATGATATGACCATGTGGTTTTTTTCTTTGAGATTGTTTAATGTAGTGGACTACGTTGATGGATTTCCTTATATTGAACCATCCCTGCATCTCTGGGATGAAGCCTACTTGATCGTAATGAATGATCGTTTTGATGTGTTCTTGGATTCGGTTGGTAAGAATTTTATTGAGTAATTTTGCATCGATATTCATAAGAGAGATTGGCCTGAGATTCTCTTTCTTTGTTGGATCTTTGTGTGCTTTTGGTATTAGTGTAATTGTGGCTTCATAGAACGAGTTGGGTAGTGTTCCTTCTGTTTCTATTTTGTGGAACAGTTTGAAGAGTATTGGTGTTAGGTCTTCTTTGAAGGTCTGATAGAATTCTGCACTAAAACCATCTGGACCTGTGCTTTTTTTGGTTGGAAGATTTCCAATGAAAACTTCTATTTCTTCATGGGTTATAGGACAGTTTAGATGGTCTATTTGATCCTGATTTAATTTTGGTATTTGGTATCTGTCAAGGAAATTGTCCATTTCCTCAAGGTTTTCTAGTTGTGTTGAATACGGGTTTTTGTAGTAGGATCTGATGATTTTTTGAATTTCCTCAGTTTCTGTTGTTATCTCTCCCTTTTCCTTTCTGATTTTATTAATTTGGATACTATCTCTGTGCCCTCTGGTTAGTCTGGCTAAGGGCTTATCTATGTTGTTGATTTTCTCAAAGAACCAACTCCTCGTTTTGTTGATTCTTTGTATGGTTTTATTTGTTTCTATTTGGTTGATTTCAGCCATGAGTTTGATGATTTCCTGCCTTCTACTCCTCTTTGGGGTATTTGCTTCTTTTTGTTCCAGGGCTTTCAGGTGTGCCATTAAGCTGTTAGTGTATGCTGTCTCCCGTTTCTTTTTGGCGGCACTCAGGGCTATGAATTTTCCTCTTAGCACTGCTTTCATTGTGTCCCATAAATTAGGGTATGTTGTGCCTTCATTTTCATTAACTTTCAAAAAGTCTTTGATTTCTTTCTTTATTTCCACCTTGACCAAGTTATCATTGAGTAGAGCATTGTTCAGCCTCCATGTGTACGTGGGTTTTCTTTTGTTTTTGTTGCCATTGAAGACCACCCTTATTCCATAGTGATCTGATAGGAGGCATGGGATTATTTCTATCTTCTTATATTTGTTGAGGTCTGATTTGTGACCAATTATATGGTCAATTTTGGAGAAGGTACCATGAGGTGCTGAGAAGAAAGTGTATTCTTTAGCTCTAGGATGAAATGTTCTATTTATATTTGTTAGTTCCATTTGGTCCAAGGCTTCAATTAGATTCACTGTGTCCCTGTTTAGTTTCTGCTTTCCTGAACGATCCATTTCAGAGAACGGGGTGTTGAAGTCACCCACTATTATTGTGTGCGGTGCGATGTGTGCTTTGAGCTTTAGTAAAGTTTCTTTTACGAATGAGGGTGCCCTTGCATTTGAAGCATAGATATTCAGAATTGAGAGTTCTTCTTGGTGGTGGATTTTTCCCTTGATCAGTATGTAGTGTTCTTCTGTGTCTTTTTTGACGACTTTAGGTTGAAAATCAATTTTATCTGATATTAGGATGGCTACTCCACCTCGTTTCTTGGGGCCATTTGCTTGTAAAATTGTTTTCCAGCCTTTTACTCTGAGGTAGTGTTTGTCTTTGACACTGAGGTGCGTTTCCTGCATGCAGCAAAATGCTGGGTCCTGTTTATGTATCCAGTCTCCTAGTCTATGTCTTTTAATTGGGGAATTGAGACCATTGATATTAAGAGAGATTAAGGCATAGTGATTATTGCCATCTGCCATTCTTGATGCTATCTTTATGTTTGAGTGGTTATCTACTTTTGGGTTTGATTCAAGAAGGTTATTATCTCATTTTTCCCAGGGTGTTGTTTCTCTCCCTGTACTTGAGGTTTCCACCTATTATCCGTTGCAGGGCTGGATTTGTGAAAAGATATTGTGAAAATTTGGTTTTATCATGGAATATCTTGGTCTCTCCATCTATGGTGATTGAGAGTTTTGCTGGGTATAGTAGTCTAGGCTGGCATTTGTGCTGTCTTAGTGTCTGCATGAGATCTGCCCAGGATCTTCTGGCTTTCATAGTCTCTGGTGAGAAGTCTGATGTGATTCGGATAGGTCTTCCTTTGTGTGTTACTTGGCCCTTTTCTCTTACTGCTTTTAACATTCTTTCTTTGTTTAGAACCTTTGGTGTTTTGATTATTATGTGACGGTAGGTATTTCTGTTCTGGTCCAGTCTGTTTGGAGTTCTGTAGGCTTCTTGTACGTTCATCGGCATCTCTCTCTTTAGGTTAGGGAAGTTTTCCTCCATAATTTTGTTGAAGATGTTTACTGGCCCTTTAAGTTGCAAATCTTCACTCTCACCTATACCTATAATCCTTAGGTTTGGTCTTTTCATTGTGTCCTGGATTTCCTGGATGTTTTGGGTTACACGTTTTTTGCATTTTGCATTTTCTTTGACTGTTGAGTCAATGCTTTCTATGGAATCTTCAGCACCTGAGATTCTTTCTTCCATCTCTGGTATTCTATTGTTGATGTTTGCATCTATGACTCCTGATTTCTTCCCAAGGTTTTCTATCTCCAATGTTGTCTCCCTTTGTGATTTCTTAATTGTTTCTACATCGTTTTTTAGTTCCTGGATGGATTTGCTGAGATCCTTCACTTGTTTGTTTGTATTTTCCTGTATTTCTTTAAGGTATTTTTGCATTACCTCTTTCAGGATTTCTGCCTGTTGACCCATGTTCTCCTGCCTTTCTCTGAGCGATTTTTGTGTTTCCTCCTCATGGGAATCCATCTGTTGATCCATCGTCTCCTGCATTTCTTTAAGCAGTTCTCGTGTTTCCTTTTTAAGGGCATCTTACTGTTGATTCATTTCTTTAAGCAATTTTTGTATTGCCTCCTTATGGGCATCTGTCTGTTGACCCATATTCTTCTGCATTTCTTTATGCAATTTTTGTGATTCCTTTGTGAGTGCATCTACCCATAGATTCATCTCGTGAAGCGATTTTTGTGTTGTCTCCTTGTGCGCCTCCATCTTTTGATCCATGTTCTCTTGCATTTTTCTAAGCGATTTTTGTGTTTCCTTTGTAAGGGCTTCTAACCGTTGATTCATGGTCTCCTGTAATTCTTTATTAGATTTATTTGTGTCCTTCTTGTGATCCTCTAATAGCATCATGAGAAGTGATTTTAAATCCAGATCTTGTCTTTCGTGTGTGGTGGGGTATCCAGGACTTGCTGCTGTTGGAGGGTTGGGTTCGGATGGTGCCATATTACTTTGATTTCTGTTAGTAACGTTCCTACGTTTGCCTTTTGCCATCTGGTTACCTCTGATGTTAGTTGGTCCTGCTGTCACTGGCTGTTGGTTGGACCTCCTGTGAGCCTGCAAAGCTATTTCTGCCCCCCCTCGTTTACCAGGATTCCCCTGGCACAGATTTCTGGGGCCTCCCCTACTCCTGAGTGACTTTGGAGCCCTGATGTGCCTTACCCCAAGTGATGTTATACTGGGGAGTCCTTGCACATCCAAAGGCTCAGCCTAGTGGATTCCTGGAGCAGAGGTTGCCAAAGGGAGGCTGGTAAGCTCCTGCCCTGTGCAGGGGTGTGTGATCTCTTCTAGAGTGCGGAGGGGAGGGGGCGTCCCTCTGCCAGGCAGAAGTCCCACAGCAGAGCTGGCGTGCTGGTTACTGCAGATCTGGCCAGCACTTGGGAGCTGCGTACACACAAGCCGCCCGAGACCCAAGCGATATTATGCCTGTCTGTCTCAGAGCCTGGCAGTCCAAACTTCCCGGCCACTGGAGCAAAGATGGCGGAGAGCACTCTGCACTCTCTCCGTGGCGCTGGTCACCCTGCAGAGGTGATGGCCTGCAGATTTGGCACCCAGAGGACCACAGTGCTGTCCCGTTCTTGGGAGAAGGTGGAAGCTGCAACAGGCCATGTCCCAAGCGATGTTATATTGGGGAGATTCTTTCTTTTATCTCTTGTATTCTGTGGTTGATGCTTGTATTTATGACTCCTGAATTCTTTCCAAGATTTTCTATGTCCAGAGTTGTTTCCCTTTGTAATTTTTTTTAATTTTTTCTACCTCCATTTTTAGATCCTGGATGGTTTTGTTCAATTCCTTTACCTGTTTTGTTGTGCTTTCTTGTAGTTCTTTAAGGGCTTCTACCTGTTTACCTATGTTCTCCTGTATTTCTTTAAGGGAGTTATTTATGTCCTTCTTGAAGCCCTCTATCAGCATCATGAGATGTGATTTTGAATCCAAATCTTGCTTTTTGGGTGTGTTGGGGTATCCAGGACTTGCTGTTGTGGGAGAATTGGGTTCGGATGGTGCCATGTTACCTTGATTTTTGTTGGTAATGTTCCTGTGTTTGTCTTTTGTCATCTAGTTATCTCTCGTGTTAGTTGCTCCTGCTGTCTCTGATCTGTGATTGTCCCTCCTGCAAGCCTGTCTCAGCACCCCTGTTTGACTGGCTCTTCCTTGGCATAGAGTGCTGTGGTGCTGCCCAGCTCCTGGGTGCAGGTGGAGTCTAAATGGACTCTGGCCTAGCTGCTCTGCTACTCCTGTAATCCCTGCGCTCCTGACTGGACCTGCCTGCTCAGTCTCAGATGGATATTATTTTATTATGTATATATGTACTATATTTTTTTATCCTTTCACCAGTTGTAGGACAATTAGGTGTTTCCATTTCCTAGCTACTCTGAACAGAGCAGAGGTGCACATAGCTGAGTCTGAGGAGTAAGATGTCAAGTCCTTTGGGCATATGCTGAGAAATGGTGTAGTTATGGCACATGTTTTTGATATTTAAAGAGTTCTCAATACCAATTTTCAGAGTGGTAGCATCAGTTTGCAATTCCACCAACAGTGAATGAGCGTACCTTTTTATTACATCCTTAACAGTGTTTGTTGTTAGCCATTTTCTTGTTCTTATTCATTCATACCAGGTGAGATGAATTCTCAAAGTCTGTAAAATTTGCATTTCCATGATAGCTAAGAACATTGAACACTCTATGAGGGTTTTTTTTTGGTCATTTTTATTTCTTCTTTTGAGAACACTACTCAGATCCATAGCCCAGCTTTAAATTGGGTCATTTGCTCTCTGGACTTCATTTTTAGAGTTCTTTATATACTCTGGATACCAATCATTTGTCAGAAGTATAGCTGGCAAAGATTTCCCCCACTCTTCAGGTATCTTAATTTGGTCAATTGTTTCCTTACTTATATGGAGAATTTTCAGTTTTGAACTCACACTTGTCTTTAACAAGTTTTTGGATAAATTGAATTCTTTCCAGAAAGTCCTTTCCTATACCTATATCATGTAGGGCATTGCCTATATTTTCTTCTAGCAGGTTTAATGTTTCAGGTTACCCATTGGTTTCTTTGATCTACTTATAGTTAGTTTTTGTACCGAGTGATAGACAGGGGTCTAATCTAATTCTTCTGCATCCAGTTTGCCTAGCATAGTTGATGATCAGTTTTTTTCTTCACTGTATATTTTTTCCCTCTTTGTCAAATATTATCTAAGTGTAATTATGAGTGCTCCTGTTTGGTATTTCTGTTTTGTATTCCATTAATATTTATGTTTGTTTCTGTGCCAGTACCATACAGTTTTTTTAAATTATTACTATAGGTCCGTAATTTGTGTCAGTACCATGTAGGCTCTTTTTAAAATCTTTTCTCTATCTTTATTACTATAGATTTTTTTAAATCACAAAGATGTGTTGGATTTTGTCTCAGACTTTTTCTGCATTTAAGATGATTATGTGATTTTTTTCTATTGTGTTTCTTTAAGACAAGTCTTGTTCTGTAGTTCAGGTTGTCCTGGAACTTCCTCTGTAGTTTACACTGATTTTGAAATTGTGATTATTCTGTCTCAACTTTCCAAATGCAAGGACTACAACAGATATGTATCACCATACCATGATTTCTATGATTTTCTATTCTTTAATTTGTTTTATTCTCTTAATTTGTTTTTTTAACTTTTATTATTTACTTCCTTCTACTAGCATTAGGTTTTGTCTTTTACTAGCTTATTAAGTTAAAATGTTAGGTTTTTGAATGAGATTAATAGAGCATTAATATACACATCAATATGTTTCTTCCTTAGTATTCATTATCTTTCCTTTGCTTAGTGTTTGATTCATGGATTTTGATTTTATAGTCCTTCAGTGGTATTTATTAATTTCCTTTTAAGTTATTCTTTGTTTTACCTATTTATGAGTGTGTATTTTATTGCTACAAATTTGCAAATTCTCCCATTTTTGATTTATGTCTTCATCCCTTAGTAACTAAGAAAGATATTATGTTTGGTTGTTTTCTTCAGGGCCAGGGATCCAGCTGATGGCTTTTTTTTTCTACTGTATTCTTTTTTTTTAAAAAAGATTTATTTATTATTATATCTAAGTACACTGTAGTTCTCTTCAGACATACCAGAAGTGATTTTAAATCCAGATCTTGCCTTTCGGGTGTGATGGGCTATTCAGGACTTGATGCTGTTGGAGAGTTGGGTTCGGATGGTGCCATATTGCCTTGATTTCTGTTAGTAACGTTCCTACATTTGCCTTTTGCCATCTGGTTATCTCTGGTGTTAGTTGGTCCTGCTGTCATTGGCTGTTGCTTGAAACTCCTGTGAGCCTGCAAGGCTATTTCCACCCTTGATGATCGGGTTTCCCCTAGCACCAATTGCTGAGGGGCTGCCCTGCTCCTGAGTGTCTTTGGAGCCCTGGTGTGCCTTGCCCCAAGTGATGTTATACTTGGAAAATCCTTGTGTATGTGGAGACTCAGTGTAGTCTATCCCCGGAGCAGAGGTGGCTGAGGGGAGGCTGCTGCACTCTCTCCTGGAGCGGGTCACTCTCAATGTCTTTATTTTTAATAGCTGAATAGTATTCCATTGTGTAGATATATCATGTTTTATTTATCCATTCTTCAATTAAGTGATATCTAGGTATTTCTAGCTTCTGACTATTATGAATGAAGCTGCTGTGAAGATAGTTAAATGTCTTTGTGGAATGGTGGAGCATCTTTTGGGTATATGCCCAGGAGTAGTAGAGCTGGGTCTTGAGTTAGAACTCTTCCCAGTTTTCTGAGAAACCACCAAACTGATTCCCAAAGTAGCTGTACAAATTACCATTCCCACCAATAATAGTGGAGTGTTCCTCTAGCTCCACATCCTCTCCAGCATGTGCTGTCAATTTGTTTTTTATCTTTAGCAGCTTTATTCATAATAGCCAGAAACTAGAAATACCTAGATATCACTTAATTGAAGAATTGATAAATAAAACATGATATATCTACACAATCTGTAGGCTGTCGTTTTGTCCTATTAACAATGTTCTTTGCCTTATAGAAGCTTTCAATTTCATTAAGTTTCACTTACCAATTGTTGATCTTAGAACCTAAGCCACTGATCTTCTGTTCAGGGAGTTGTCTCCTGAACCAAGGAATTCAAGCCTATCCCCCATATTCTGTTCTATTAGATTTAGTATCCAGTTTTATGTTGAGGACTTTGATTCACTTGGACTCAGTTTTGTGCAGTGTGATAGATATGGATCTATTTGCATTTTTCTACATGCAGACATCCAGTTAGACCAGCATTATTTGTTGAAGATGCTTTCATTTTTCATCATATGTCTTGTTTGAAAATAAATAAAAAAAATAAAGACATCATGAATTTTTCAGGCAAATGAATAGAACTTGAGAATATCATCCTGAGTCAGGTAACCCAGTTCCAATAAGACATGCATGGTATGTGCTCACTTATAAGTATATATTAGCCATAAAATACAGGTTCCATGCTACCCTTCACAGACCTAAAGAAGCTAAACAAGAAGGAAGGCCCAAGCATGGATACTTGAATCTCACTTAGAAGGGGGAATAAAACAGTCACAGGAGGCAGACTGAGGGAGGGAACTGGGTGTAAGAGGGGATGGGGAAGGAAATGAGGGAGGGGTTCAGGATCAGATGTGGGGAAGGACAGAAGAGATGCCCAGATGGCCATGAGAATGAATAGAAATCTGCAATTGATGGGGTGAAGATATGGGGAAGCATCTTGAGGATGTGATAGAGAACCAGGATAGAGGTGGTTTCCAAGAATCAATAGGGTGACCGTAGTTGTAACTCACACCATTGGGGATATGGAACCTGAAGAGACTCCCTCCTGAAGCCAGGAAAGAACCCTAGTGGTGTGATAGGAATGCCAACTCACCCACAAAACTTTTCACCTGAAATTTGCTGTGTACAAGAAATGTAGAGATGGGCAATGGAGCAGAGACTGAGGGAATAGACAAGCAATAAATGGCCCAACGAGACCCATCCCATGATCAAGCACCAATCTCTGACACTACTACTGATACTTGGTTATGCTTGCAGACAAGAGTCTAGTATAGCTGGAACTCCTATCTCTATAAAGGAGATAGGAACTCCACAAGATGACCAACAGACCCTGGGTACTCTCAGAGACTGAACCACAATCCAAAGAACATAGACTGGCTGAATCAACTTCCACCACACACTCCTCCCCGCCCCCAGCACATATGTAACAGATATGTGGCTTGGTCTTCACGTGGGTCCTAAACAATGGGAATGGGCTTCTCCCCAAAGCTCTTGCCTGTAGGATATGTTCTTCTAGTTGGGCTATGTTGTCTGGCCTCAGTGAGAGAGAATGTGCCTAGTGTCATCAAGACTTGATGTACCAGGGTAGGGGAATGCCCAGGGGCGTCTCCACCCTTTCAGAGTAAAAGTGGAGGGGGGAAGGGGAAAGATTGTGGGAAGGGGTGAGAGGAGGAGGAACAGTGTGTGGGATGAAAAGTAAATAAATAAAAATAAAAAGTCTAAAAATTGTATATGAAAACCAGTTTGTAGATTGATGTATGAATGCTTTATGAAATTTTAGCAACTAAAGTGAAGTAGTATTATTTGGAGATTTAAGTGATGGTATTTTTTATTAAGCAACTTATTGTCCTTGTGTTATCTTATTAGGGAACTGTATGTACAGTATTTGAAATTTGCTACATGGTAATATAGGTGCCAAATAACTTCCCAAAAATAGGAGTTCTGAAATAAACCACAACCAAAATGGAACCAAAACAACCCCTGCAACTCCAAAACATCTATAAATATATAATATCCTTTCTTGTCTCTTCTACCTATACCCCAGTGTCTTTCTATCACACTCTTTGAATTAAAATTTTAACTGAATGCTTTTCTATTTACATAGCAACCATTCTTTTCTATACTCTGTCAAGAGTGAAATAGTTCACAGTTTTTTTTTTTTGAGTTTGTCCTTCGTTAAAAGCTGGTTATCTTTGCTTGCAACCTCTTCTGTCCTTTGGGAATGAAGAAAAAAATTCAATTTTAGATTCTATCCATTCTCAACACGGGAGTGACTTCTCTTGTGCTTCTATATTTTAACCAGAAATGAAAACATCATTTATTTCTGATTTTTCAAGTACTATTGAGTTTATATTGTTGAATCCAAAATAGGATAAAATGGTAAACAAAAAGAAATGTGATTTGTAGATTAAAGTAATAGGAATTGATGCTAATTCAGATAAAGGAATGAAAGAATTTGAGGCTCTATTGGAAGGCAAAGTGGAGGCTGTTGCTGTCAGAGAGAAAGCCCAGGCTCAGTGCAGTGTGTGCTGTGTGCTGAGTGCACAGTTGGGAGCTGTAATAAAGTGAGTTTTGGAGGTGGAAGCTTTAGGCAATGATGGGATAGCTGTGGGAATGGGTACCTGAAGATTTGAAGAGAAACAGGGTTAGGGAGATAAGAAAATAAGGTCATATTTGAGCATCACTCAGTGGGAACTGAAATCACTACTGATATCATGCAGAGGATGAAGAGGTGAGGAGAGTAAGACAGGAGCTAACATGTAGTGTGTAATAATTAAAAAAAGTACCGCCCCGCCAAGTCTCTGCACCAAGTCCCTGGTAAAGCATGACTCTTAAATAGTTAACCAAATATCTTTATGTATATAAAACTCCCAATTACATAATACCAATTTACAATGATAAAGTCTTATCCCAACATTTCTAACCTCTCCAAAATACCAGAAATACATCTGAAGCCATCTGGATATCTGTGTCTCCCTCTCTGCTCTGCTCCTCTGGTCCACCTAGCCCCCCCCCTCTCTCTCTCCTCTCTTCATATCTCTTAGCTCCTCCTCCTATTTCCCCTCCAATCACTGGCCTCTCACTGCCTCAATGTGAATGGACAGGAAATATCTTGCCACACTAACACCTTTTCTAAAGAAATGGATTAAAAAGAGAGTTGGTAGATGGGACAGAGTTGAATGTTTTGTGTAGCAAAGAAGGAATTGGCAAGGTCAGGAATGGTGGCCTAGAAGTGATGTTTGAAGAATGGATACAGAAAATGTTGTTCATTTACACAAATGGAATGCTACTCAGCTATTAAGAATGAGGATATCATGAGTTTTGCAGGCAAAAGGATGGAACTAGAAAATATCATCCTGAATGAGGTAACTCAGACCCAAAGTGACATGCAAGGTGTGTACTCACTAATAAGTGGATATTAGCAAAAAAGTACAGAATACCCAGGGTACAATCCACAGAACTCAAGAAGGTTAACAAGCCAAAGGGTCCAAGTAAGGATGCCTCAGTCCCACTTGGGAGGGAGAAGAAAGCAACCACAAAGGGGGGGGGGTAGGGAGGCAGGGTACTGGGTAGGTAAGGGGGACAGAGAGGGGGAGAGGAGAACATGATTAGGTATGGGGGGGGCAGGACTGAAACCCTGAGGGCCAGCACAAAGAATGGAAACAGACAACCTTGGGAAGTAGGAGGTTGGGGGGACCCTCTAGAATGTACCAGAGACCTAGGAGGTGAGAGACTCTCAGGACTCAAAGGGAGGGACCTTAGATGAAATGCCCTACTGTAGGGAGAGGGAACTTTTAGAGCCCACCTCCAGTAGAAAGACAGGGCATCAAGTGAGGGATGGAGTTACTATCCCACAATTAAAAACTCTGACCCAGAATTGTTCCTGTCCGAAAGAACTACAGGGACAAAAATGGAGACGAGGCTGAGAAAAAGGAGATCCAATAACAGTTCCGAATTGGGATCAAGCTCAAGAGGAGGCCCATGGTCTGAAACTATTACTGACCCTATGGTGTTCTTACAAAAAGGGCCCTATCATGACTGTCCTTCAAAGGACTCAATAAACAGCTGAGTCAGATGCAGATATTTATACTCAACCAATGGGTAGAAGCTGGTGACTCTTGTGGTTGAATTAGGAAAAAGCTGGTAGAAGCTCAGGAGGAGGAGGATAACTCTATAGGAAGACCAGCAGTCTAAACTAACCTGGACCCCCGAGATCTCTCAGACACTGAGCCACCATCTAGGCAGCATACACCAGTTGATATGAGACCCCAACACACACACAGCAGAGGACTGCTGGGTCTTGACTTAAGAGAAGATACACCTAACCCTTGAGAGATTTGAGGCCCTATAGAGTGGGGAGGTCTGGTGGGTGGAGGTGGGGACATCCTCTTGGAGAATGGGGAGGTGTGGGAAGTGGAATAGTCAGAGGGTGGACTTGGAGGGGGATAAAGTCTGGACTGTAAAAAAATATCAAATAATACACACACACACACACACACACACACACACAACTTATTCTGTATGGTCTGGAGAATGAACACAGTGATGCTTTGGGTTTTGAGTGACTTTACTAGTATATAGAAGCCAAAGAAAAAGAATATCTAGCAGACAATCTAGCAGACATCACTAAATCAGGCTCTAAAAACACCTCTCAAAATCCATTATTGGGGATGCTTTGCTTAGGCAGCCAGTGGGAACCACGAAGCTCAAGAGTCTGGCAGGTGTGTATGTATGGGAAAAATAGTATTCCCTTTGGTGAGGTTTCCAAGTAAACGGACAAATAGCAACAGATGGAGATAATGTTTTCAAATGGGACACTCACAACCTCCAGCAGAAACAAACTGAGAAAGCTGAGGCAGTCAGCTGGGGTTTTCTCATCAGTCCTTCTGTGTGGATGACCTTCCCATGGCTGAACTTCTACGTTCTCTCTCCCACCAATAAAAACAGGCACTTTTATATCTGGGTAAACAATGGTGATGCCTGTTAGAAATGTTTATATTCTTGGGCTGTTTTTCTGTTCCCTTCATTCCCTGTCAAGCACATGTGCGCGAGTGTGTGCGTGCGTGTGTGGTACTCACCCTATTCCCAGACACAGAGCATTGGAAGACACTTTGAGACAAAGATTCTTGAATCTCAAAAAGCGTGGCGGCAACCTCATTTCTAGAGTCAGCTTCTCAGTGTGTTCAGAGAACACAGGGCAATTTATCATTATATTGTACATTGCGTGCAGTATGCGTCCTAAGGTGTGGAAAGCTACGGACATTTAGCGGGGCTGTAGGAAGCAGTGTCCACAGAAGCAGCGGGTTTTACTCAAAGCCAAAAGGTAAAACAGCTCATTCTGAGGTGGGGTTGGGCATCTAGGAAAACCTAAGATCTTGTGTAGCACATGAATTTCACTTATGAAAGGTGGGAGTGTAAGCATTCTAAATATCTCTTACATGAATTAAAAAAGTAGCCAGAACTTCTTCCCTGTCTCTGACACCTTTGGAGTCAGAGTTTTGGGAATCAGGTGAGAGGCAGAGTGGGTCTGGGCACTGTTCTGTTTCTTTTGAAGTGACTATATCTTTTTTGTAGGTGCTAGCATGAGTTTTTCTTCACTAAGCGTTCAGTCCATGGGCACCTGGTAGCACAAGACGCCTCCAACTGTATGACAGTGACATGGGCTCCAGGTTTTATTGCAGCTTCAACAACCAGGTTGCTAATTAGGCCCAATTGTGAGGGTAGTTTTTGTGCTTTGGACACCTGTCCACTAGGAACTGGACTGAGACCACCAACTCATTTCCCACAGGTCACAGAACAGCTGTCAGATGGTATAATTTGGTTGAGTTCATTTGGAGCTGCTTGCGGAAGCTTTCTGAAGCATTATGTTCTACATAATATGCATGATTAATGCTTGTTTATTTGGACAATCCTGTGTTGTAACTAAAGTGGTGGCCTATTTTATGCCAGTTATAATATACCATTCCATTCAGGAGACGGAGTTCCATTAAGGGTATGAAGCAGAGTGATAATGTCCAATCTATTTACTAGGGTACCAACTCGTTGCAGCCATTCTTTGAGCTGCTTGCACGGTTTGTGTGCTCATTTTGTGCTTAACAGTTCAGAGGAAGGGATCTGGCTCATTTCCATTCTAAAGGGTAGGTGGAAATGTTTCTGAAAACAGTGGTCACTCTGACAGCAGAAATGTTTTACTCCAGCTGCCTCCTGTTGGAAGAAGAACACAGCATGTTATCCATCCTAGGGAGTGCAAGGTTTCCTTCCTGCTGATGATCTTTGACCTTACTGTCAGCCAAGCACATATTATCAGCAGTGTTAGGAACCTTCTCCCCGCAGTTGTCACATACATGCAAAGCTGTTTCAGTTTTTAAAACAAGAAAGACTACTGATCTAGAAACTTTGGCCTGTGCTTCTAACTGGCATGACCTTGGCAGACCACCTGAGCTTTCTAGTATGCATTTTTAAAAAGATGGTGCAGCTTGTAAGATGGTCTCTCTGGGTCCTTTCAACAGCACTGCCTTATGTCCTTGTTAGCATTAGGGCAGCAACATGGGCAGAGGTTTTCTGTGATTTGGTGTTGAGAGTAATTTTCCCTCTCACATTTTCTCCACCACAGAATTTTTTTTTAGGTGCTAGGATTCACATGCATGGTGGCTAAGTGATGGAAAATTTATTTTTGTCTGTTATTTACAGATATTTTGTTTATTCTAAGCATATCTTAGGCAAAAGTACATTCTTAGACTATTTTACTTCAGTTTTGTATTTTCCTCGTAACGAGTAGCCTATTGCTTTTCCCAGTTCCCTTACTTCTCAGTGGTCACTGTTGTCTGTCAGTCAGAGCTGAGTGAGTTGGTTTTTGTTTGTTTTTTTGAGACAGGGTTTCCTCTGTGTAGCCCTGGCTGTCCTGGAACTCACTCTGTAAACCAGACTGGCCTTGAACTCAGAAATCTGTCTGCCTCTACCTCCCAAGTGCTGGGATTAAAGATGTGCACCACCACTGCCTGGTTGAGTGAGTTGTTTTTGATGTGGCTGGTTCGGCTCCTGAGGACGTGCATGCTCAGATATGAATACATGAAATTCACTGGGTGCTTGAGCAGATGCCCAATCCTCATGCAGACCACTTTCATCTATTACTGCATCCGCTGTAATGATCTCGGTAAAGATACACCATGAAGAATCTGAAGCCCAAAGAATTTAAACAGAATACAGTTCTGTCTGGTTTCACATTTCCCAATCTTAACCTGTACAGTAACTCAAACACTGCCAGTGTTTGTGGGAGACTGTAGGTGAGGGGCATGGAATTCTAATAGCAACTTTCTTCTTTAAACTATAATCTTCCAATACATTAGATCTTCAAATCCCTGTCATACTCACTTGTAAATTCCTTAATAACTTCCAACAAGTTATTAAGTTCTGGAAGTTTTTGCATATATATTTTACAGAAATGGTTTTAAATAAAATGTTTTATTTAAAATTAATGCTATTTAAATCATGATTATAACATTTATTTTCAATACAACTCTAGTGAATTCATGCTATAAAGGAAGAATTTGACATCTTTGATTATATGTGTAAGAATGGATACATTTGTTCATGTTTAAAGGAAATACAGGGACAAAGAGTGGAGCAGAGACTGAAGGAAAGGCCATCCAGAGACTGCCCCAACTGGGGATCCATCCCACCTGCAGACACCAAACCCAGAAACTATAACTGAGGCCAAGAAGCACTTGCTGACAGGAGCTATCCCCTGAGAGGCTCTGCCAGATCCTGACTGATACAGATGCGGATGCTCACAGCCAACCATCAAACTGAGAATGGGGACCCCACAATGGAGGAGTTAGGGAAAAGACTGAAGGAGCTGAAGGGGTTTGCAACCCCATAGGAAGAACAACAATATCACCCAAGCAGACTCCCCAGAGTTCCCAGGGACTAAACCACCAGAGAGAATACATGGAGGGACCCATGGCTGCAGCTGCATATGTAGCAGAGGATTGTCTTATCTGGCATCAATGGGAGGGGAAATCCTTGGTCTTGTGGAGGCTCGATGCCCCGCATAGGGGAATTCTAGGGTGGTGAGTTGGAAGTGGGTGGATGAGTGAGGGAGCACCCACATAGAGGCAGAGGGCAGGGAGGATGGGATAGGGGGTTTGCAGAAGGGAAACCGGGGAGGGGGATGACATTTGAAATGTAAATAAAAAAATAACCAATAAAAAAGAATGAAAGATATTTTGGCTTATTTTATATTAGATACTGAAAAGATTTTGTGCTAAAAATAATAAATGTGTGTTACTTTTGACTTAAGAAACTTAACATATATTTACTTGATTATAAAGCCTTACCTCTATTGTAAGTCATAAAAATAGGCAAAGCCACATTTATTTATTTGTTTTTATTTATCTTATTGTTTTATGTGTATTGCTGTTTTGTCTTTTAGTGTATGTGCACCATGTGTGTGCCTGGTGCTTCTGGATTTTCTGAATGGCCTTGGATTGCCTGGAACTGGAGTTACAGATGGCTGTGAGTTACCATATGGCTTCTGGAGTTACAGATGGGTGTGAGTTACCATATGGCTTCTGGGTATTGAATCTGTGTCCTCTGGAAGAGCAGTGAGCACTCTTAACCACTAATCCATCTCTCTATCACCATATAGCCACAACTATAAATATAATAATTTTATATTTTGAACTCAAAATAACCTAGTTTTCAATTTTACTTCTTATTACCATGAGACAAAACAACAAATACTGCTTTAGGCTAGATTTTTGTAACATTATCAGTTCGAAGAGCACACATTTATTTTAAAAAACCACAAATTTGATTTGCTGGTACTATGTTTTATCCTCTTGCTAAAAATTTTAGATGTAAGTTTATGCGCTATTTGAGAATTATAAATATAAATAAATGGCTGTAGTTTATTGATTGTATAAAATAATTTTAATTGAACTATTTTTATTGTTTTCACATCAGTTCCTGATGTAGTGCCTTTCATACTTGTTGATTTTATTGACAGTCTTTATAAAGTCATACAAGCTGTAAGTGCAAGCATCCAGAAATTGTGCAGTGGTCAAATGCTAAGGCGTCTGTTGGTATTTAGCTAAATAACAGATGAGTGACTAGGTATTCAGCAATAGTAATTGTCACGATCTTGCTCATTTGACATGTACACACAGGTTCTCAAATACTTATGCTGCATGGTAAAAATTATTTTGATTGATATTCCATGCAGTGACACTCTCTGTGTGAGTTCATATCCATGTGTGTCAGTGTGCATGTGGAGTCCATATTTCAACCTCAGATGCTGGTCTTCAGCAGTTGTCTACATTAATTTTTGAGGCAGAGTCTCTCACCAGTTCCTGGGGATCACCAATTAGGTGGGGTTAGCTGCATATTGAGCCTAGGAATCTGCCTTTTTCTATCTTTTGATTACAAGAAAATGCCCCCACATTCAATTTTTTATGTGGACTCTGGGGACAGAACTTGAGTCCTCATGTTTGTGCAGCAAGGACTTTAATGAATGAGCAATGTTCACAGCCAGGCCTTCACATTCTTGAAAATAAAAATAGAAGTGATTCCATTAAACTCTTACAAGTTTGAAAGACATCCATTTGGAAGTACTACAAGTTTTAGCCATTGGAAATATAAATGTTCTGCATAGGATTTAGAAAGATGAAAATCTGGATACAGGCACTGAAGTTTCTCTTCCCTTCCAGTTCCATAGTCTCTTGATGAATTCACATCTTCTATGGAGGTCAGACAGAAACCAGTGAAACAGGGCTAGCTAGCTTCATAGTCTTTGCTCTTCCTGCAGCTCAGAAGGCCTATAAGGCATATTGTCCTCTAGATGACTTTTTCTTCTACAAATTACTTTCAATAGCCTCATTCTAATTTTTCCAGTTGACAATCAGGCAACCAGGTAAACTGATCCTAAAGAATATTCTCATAGTAATAACATATCAATAAAATCCTAGGCCATATGGACAAGATTATTTCTCAGAACAATATCTTTCTGAGAACAACACATTTTTTCATTTTTTTTATTTTTTATATCACAATAGCTCCCCCCCTTACAGGGTCCTTCCCTTCATCCCTTTCCCTTCTCCACTGAGAGAGGGGGTCCCCTGGGTATCTCCAACCCTCATCCATCAAGTCTCTTCAGGGTTAGGTACATCTTCTCCCACTGAGGCCAGACAAACCCAGTCCTGTTGGGGAATGGATTCCACAGAGAGGCAACAGATTTAAGGATATTGGGGGACCCACATGGAGACTGAACTGCACATCTGCTATACATGTGCTGAGGACTTTGATCTAGCCCATATATGTTCTTTGGCAGGTGGCTCAGTCTCTGAGAGCTCCTAAGGGTCCAGGTTAGTTGACTCTGTTGGTCTTCCCATTGGAGTTCCTATCTCCTTCAGGGCCTTCAATCCTTCCCAGAACTCTTCCATAAGCATTCTTACTTAATGTTTGACTCTGGGTACTTGCATCTGTTTCAGTCAGTTCCTGGGTAGATCTTCTCAGAGGACAGTTATGCTCCTGTCATTCAGTGCAGAGGGAGAGGGAGAGGGAAAGGGAGAGAGGGAGAGAGAGAGAGAGAGAGAGAGAGAGAGAGAGAGAGAGAGAGAGAGAGAGAGAGAGAGAGAGAGAGGGAGGGAGGGAGGGAGGGAGGGAGGGAGGGAGGGAGGAGGAGGAGGAGGAGGAGGAGGAGGAGGAGGAGGAGGAGGGAGTTTTACAGAGACAGTTTTACAGAGACAGCTTACAATGAAGATAGAAAAAGCCAGAGAATGAGGAGTCAGAACATTAGAACAGACTGCCACAGTTAATTTGAGGCCAAGCAGAGCAATTCAGTGAGTAGCCAAGAGAAACCAATTTGAATCAGTCAGCTTAGAGAGAAATTTGAGCCAGACAGCTGAGTTGAACCAGCTGGCCAGAGTTTCAAAAGAGCTAGAAAGGGAGAGTTTAGTCAGCAGCAAGCTAGTCATTGTTTGGCCACTCTTACAAGCTGTGAGCCACCACTACTCCAGTACAACTTTCAGGCATGACATATCATAGGATGAAGGTTTTGTGGCTGAGTTAGTGTCCCAGTCTCACTGATGGGAGCCTTGCGTGATTATAGATGAAGACTGGTTTGGGCTCCATATCTGCCATTACAAGGAGAATTTTCTAGGGTCAATCTTGTAAATTCTCAGGAGTTTCTACTGCATTAAGTTCCTACATTGCTCCTAGGTGCCTCCGAAGTCTGGTAGTCTCTTCTAGTACTCTTTTCCTCCAATCCCACTCCTTTATGACCCCTTCTTTTTCCATCCCCACTCTCCCCCACTTCTCCCTCCCCCAGTTTCCCTTTCCAGGAAGGTCCCTGAATCCCTCCTTGACTCCTCTTTGTAACTTAACCTCTCTGGGTCTGTAATTATACCCTGATTCTACTTTACTTAATATCTAATGTCCATTTACAAGTGAGTACATACCATGTTTGTCTTTTTGGGTCTGGGTTACATCACTCAGGATGATTCTTTTTTAGTTCCAACCATTTGCCAGCAAATTTTATGATGTCATTATTTTTAAGAGCTGAATAATACTCTCCTGTTTAAATGTACCACATTTTCTTTATCCATTCTTCTGCTTGGGGGCATCTAGGTTATTTTCAGTTGACCATTATGAAAAATGCAGCTATGAACACAATTGAGCTAGGTGTACTTGTAGTAGGATAGCCCAAGAGTTGTATAGCTTTATCTTGAGGTAGATTGATTACCAACTTTTTTAGAAACCACTATATAGGTTTCCACAGTGGCCATACAAGTTTGCACTCGCACCAGCAATAGAGGAATGTTTCTTGATCTACATCTTTGTCAGCATAAGTTGTCACTGTGTTATTATTCTTAGTTATTCTGACAGGTATATGATAGAATCTCAGAGTCATTTTGATTTGCATTTCCCTGATTGGTAAGGATATTGAAAATGTCATTAAATGTTTCTCAGCTTCTTTGTTGAGAATTCTCTGTTTAGAAATGTAACCCATTTTTAATTGGATTATTTGGTTTGTTGATGTCTAGTTTCCTGAGTTCCTTATATATTTTGGATGTTAGCCCTATGTTGGATGTGGAGTTGGTGAAAAAACTTTTTCCATTCTGTAGGCCACCATTTTGACTAAATGATATCTTTTGCCTTACTGACACTTTTCACTTTCATGAGGTCCCATTTATTGGTTGTTGTTTTTAGTGCCTATACTATCAGTGTTCTGTTCAGGACTTTGTCTCCTGTGCCAGTGTGTTCAAGGATATTTCCTACCTTCTCTTCTATTAGGTTTAGTGTATCTGACTTTATGTTGAGGTCTTTGATCTACTTGGAAATGAGTTTTGTGCAGGGTGATAAATATGGATATATTTTCCTTCTTCTACATGTGAACATTCAGTTAGTCCATCCATCACTTTTCTCTTTCCTGATGTTTTATTTTTTTCTATCATATGGTTGGGCTTCTTTATAAAATTCAGGTGGCCATAAGTGTGTGGATTTATTTCTGAGTCTTTGATTCAATTCCATTAATACACCTGTCTGTTTTAATGTCAATACCATGTTGTTTTTATTACTATTAATCCATAGTATAGCTTGAAATTGGGGATAGTGATATTTCCAGATTTTCTTTTATTGTACAGGATTAGGATTGTTTTAGAGAGAAATTTGAGCCAGACAGCTGAGTTGAACCAGCTGGCCAGAGTTTCAAAAGAGCTAGAAAGGGAGAGTTTAGTCAGCAGCAAATCCTGAGATTTGTTTGTCTGTTTTTTTCCATATGAAGTTGAATATTGTACTTACAAGGTCTGTAAAGAATTGTGTTTGAACTTTGATAGGGATTGCATTGAATATGAAGATTGCTTTTGGTGGATGGCTGTTTTTACACTGTTTATCCTACTAATCTATGAGCATGAGGGATCTTTCTATTTTTAGACATCTTCTTTAATTTCTTTCTTCAAAGACTTGAAGTTCTTGTCATATAGATCTTTCACTTGCTTGGATAGATTTTTCTCCAAGATATTTTATATTTTTTTTGTGGCAATTGTGAAAGATTGTGAATGGTGTTGTTTCCATTATTTCTTTTTCAGCCTGTTTGTCATTTGTATATAGTAGGGCTGCAGGTTTTTATTTTTTTATTTGTGTGTGTGCTAATCTTGCATCCAACACTTTGCTAAAGGTGTTTATCAGCTGTAGGAGCTTCCTGGTAGAATTTTGGTGGCAAATTATGTATACTATTATATCACTGGCAAATAACAATACTCTTACTTCTTTGTTTCCAATTTGTATCTCCTTCATCTCCTTCAGTTGTCTTATTGCTCCAGCTAGAACTTCAAGTACTATATTCAATAGACACAGAGAGGATGGACAACCTTGTCCCTAATTGTGGAATTGCTTGAGTTTCTCTCCATTTGATTTAACATTGGCTATTGGCTCACTGTAATTTGACTTTATTATATTCAGGTATGTCCCTTTTATTCCTAATCTCTGTAAAAATCTTATCATGGAGGTGTTTTGGGTTTTTTCAAAGCTTTTTCTTTTAAAAGCATGTCATAAGATGTTCATATGTGTGTGTGCTTTCTTTCAGTTTATTTATATAGTAGATGACATTTACTAATTTTCATATGTTGACCCATCCCTGCATCTCTGGGATGAAGTCTACTTGATCATGGTGGATCATGCTTTTGATGTGTTCCTAGATTTTCTTTGCAAGTATTTTATTGAGTATTTTTGCATCTATGTTCAAAAGGGAAGTTGGTCTGTTATTTTCTTTCTTTGTTGAATCATTGTGTGGTTTTGATATCAGAGTAATTGTGGCTTTGACCTCATAAAATGAATTTGGCACTGGTCCTTCTGTTTGAATTTTGTTGTATAATATGAAGAGTATTGGCATTAGCTTGCTTTGAAAGTCTGGTAGAATTCTTGGCTAAAACCATCTAGCCTGTTTTGTATGTGTGTGTGTGTGTGTGTGTGTGTGTGTGTGAGAGAGAGAGAGAGAGAGAGAGAGAGAGAGAGAGAGAGAGAGAGAGAGAGAGAGACAGACTTTAATAACTTTCTATTTTCTTAGGGTTTACAGGTCTACAAAATTATTTATCTAGTATCAATTTAATTTTTATAAGTGCTATCTGTTGAGAAAATTACCTATTTCTTTTAGATTTCCAAATTTGTTGAGCATAGGTTTTTAAAGAATGACCTATTGATTTGATTTTCTTTGGTGCCTGTTGGTATGGCTGTTACGTCCCCCATTTCATTTTTAATTTCTTTTCAGGGCTTGAACAGTTTTGTTTCCTTAAAGTTTTTTTTCTTTTTTTAAGGGACATTTTTATTCCTTCCCATTGTTTGCATGTGTTTTCATGAATATTTTTAAGGGATTTATTAATTTCCTCTTTAAGGATCTCAATCATATTCATAAAATTGGGTTTGAGGTCTTTTTCTTGTGTTTTTGCTGTGCTGAAATGTTCAGGGGGTGCTGTCGTAAGATATGAGCTCTGGGGGTGACATTTTTACCTTGGCTGTTAGTGATTGCATTTTTGTACTGGCCTCTAGGCATTTTGGCACTTGGGGGCAGTTACAGGTCTAGGTGATGATTTCTGAGTTTGTCTTTGTTGGATGGCTGTTTTGTTGCTTGGTTTCTGTTTCCTCTCTGGTCTTCCGGTTTGTGTGGCCTGGGGCTTTTCTCAGTCTCTGTGGTCTCTCATAGAACTGGGAATGTTCATCCCAGGCTGGGGCTGAAGCAAGGCAACTAGGAGGGTACAGGACTGTGGATAGGGTGAGGGAGGCCCATGCCAAAATAGTGAGATAGTTCAGATGAGTGGAGGGCTGGCAGTCTACCTAGGCTGTTCCAAGTGTATGTGGTCTCTGGGAGAGTGGAGATTCTAGGAGGGTGGGGAACTGAGGATAGGGTAGGCAGAGGTCAAGAGAGTTGGGGAGTTTGGCCTGTGGGCAGCCTACCTGGACTTCTTGCAGTCTTCATGTTCTTTGGTAGAGTGTGGAGTCTCTGTCTCAGTTGGAGCCTGGGGCAGCACAATTAGGAGGGAACAGGACTGGGGATGGGAGTGCAAGATAGTGAGAGAGTAGGGGAGTTTGGCAGGCAGACAGCCTACCTGTGTTAAATTATTTTTATTCAGTAAGTCTTGCTTATTTGAATGCCTACCCTAAGCAAATCAAAACTCTAATTAGTGCTTGATTGTCAAATATTTGTTATAATGATTTGAATAATTAGATAAATGTGTAGTACAGGTTCTCAAAATGCTGTCAGCAAATGACAGATGACAAAATTCACTCATGTGAAATATGTGAGAGAATGTAGTAATGGTTTATTACAATTATGAAATTTTAATTTTTGAGCTTTCTTTTTTTCTCAATTGAATGTTAACATATTTACAAGAATTGCTTTGCAAATGGCACTAAAGATTCTGCAGATTTTATTTTAAAGACATGCCTTGTTTCTATCCTGCCCTCCTTTAACATCTGTCCTCTGTAGGTTGAACTTCTGTTGTTTCTCTTTTGATATCTATCTCTATTCTTACAAATGTCATATTCTTATTATAACTGTTTGATACTTTAGGTTTAAGCAACTGGTCACCACTCAACTGCTTATCCCCCACCCCTGCCTTAGCTGTCAGTACCATCAGACTCATGGTTAGGTCAACATCCACTGTTTATGCTATTGTTACTATGCAAAATACTGCTTACAGCTGAGCCATTACATGTTCCATAATATTTTCTTTTTGGGTATTCTTTGTTTTTCTCAGAGTTAATCACTACTTCTCCCTTTATTTAGATCATTATGTATACCTATTGATAATTTATGCCTAATTTCTCCACCATCAAGTTATTTCAAATTTCCAGATCTATCATATGTTTTCTCCATCTTTTCTTTTTGCTGATGTCTTATCTGGTCTTCTGTGCCACTTCATTCTGCCAGTTTGGGTGGTCCAATGTGTCTCTAGGTTTTTCCTTCATTCTCATGCTGTTATTGTTTATTCTTCAGTTGAGTGCTTTCTTTCTGTGTACTATATTCTCCTGTTTCTTGGTTCAAACTCTTATTTGAGAAGAGTGTGTCTTTCATTGGCTCCTGGGGATGTGCATGTTATATATTAGGAAACATGCATATCCAAAAGTGATGCATTTCTCTCTGTTTCTTTACTGATTGGCAGAAAAGTAAATTTGTGTTGGGGATTTTCCTTTTAAAAGACTCGAAGATGTTTCTTTATTATTCCATGTCTCCTAGTATTATTACTGAAACCTAATGTCCTCTACACTTCTCTTCCTCCTTCTTATTCCTCCTCCTCCTTATCATCCTCTCATTTTCTTCTTATTCCTCCTCCTTCTTCTCTCCTCCTCCTCCTTCTTCATGGTTTTGTATGTCATGTTCAGAAATTTCTGACTGACTAGGCTTGAGAGTTAAAAATAAACCTATTCTGTTGAACAATGAGTGAGTCCTTTTGGTTTGGAAGGTCCTCAGTTTTGGAAATCTCTCTGTCTCTATATCTCTCTATCTCTGTGTGTCTGTGTGTCTGTCTGTCTGTGTGTCTGTCTGTCTGTCTGTCTCTCTGTCTCTCTGTCTCTGTCTCTCTCTCTCTCTCTCTCTCTCTCTCTCTCTCTCTCTCTCTCTCTCTCTCTGTGTGTGTGTGTGTTCTATGTATTTGTATGTGGAGCTGGGCAGTCTTGGGATGGGGGAAGCTGGCTCAGAGCAAGAGTGGGGTCAAGGCATGTCCAAATCTGGGAAATTTCATCCAGAGATCAGCAGGAGTAAGATGGCTTCCCCCCTGCCAAGGGCCTGGTGTTCTGGTGCATGTAGTCCTCCACCTCCTCTCCCCCAACTACTTGCCTCTACCCCCTGCAGGTGGTCACACAACCTAGTAGCTAGATTAAACTTCTTCTCTCCTTATAAGGCTATGCCATGAAGCAACTGCCCTCAGAGTGTCCAGACACTATTTCACACAAGCTTGACTTGAAGAAATGAAGCTTAACTAGGCAGGGTGGGTTTTGCAGAACCCTGGTTGGTAGCAAGAGTGTGCAGGGGTGGGGAGACTGCATTCTTTTTTGAGACAGTTTTCAATGAAATAGCTCTTTTCAGTTGGGGTGAGTAAGGACTATATAAACCTTGGGGAGTGGGTAGGGGTTTCCAGGGTGAGTGTACTTCATTGACTGGGCTGAGGTGCTGAAAATATTTCATTTGCATGAGGAGGAATTCCAGCAGTTTGCTGAACATGTAGTTATAGCACGCTCCAGTCATATATGTAGCAGAGGATGGCCTTGTAAGGCATCAATGGGAGAAGTTGCTCTTGGTCCTGTGAAGGGGAATTCGAGGGCAGGGAGGTAGGAGTGGGTGGATGGGTGGGGGTATACCCTCATAGAAATAGGAGAAGGGGGGATGGGATAGAGGTTTCTTGGGGGGCAGAAATCAGGAAAGGGGATAGCATTTGAAAAATAAATAGATAAAATAGCCAATAAAAATTTGATTTGAAAAAACAAGATTTAATTTCAAGGTATTTTTCTTGTTCTTAGAATTTTTACTATGTGAGTATACTAGTATGTTCTTTTTTTGAGAATATTAAAAATTTCATTTAATTTTAGAAGTGATTTCTTCTTCACTTTTTTGTTGTTTTCTGACTTTCCTTAAAATCAGAACAGTTCTCTCATATTTCAGATTTTCCTCTCATGGGATTAACATCCTGGTGATCTCTTTCAGGTGGTTTATTTTTATTATATTTTATTTTTGGAGGTAATTCTACTTTCAGCATCCTTAGGTCCTGGTCATTCATTGAAGAAGAATCTTCTTCTTTCCTGCCTAAAGTGTATAGATCTAGTTGTCAGTATTTTCATGACTAAGTGGAAGGTGGGTATAGTGGCTATTCCTTGTTGTCAATTTGACTATATCTGGAATGAACTACAATCCAGAATTGGAAGGCTCACCTTTGATCCTGATCTTGAGGCTGGGAGATACAAGTTTTTGACCTGGATCTTGGCATGGAGATCTTGAGGCATAGTGGCTATGAGTACCAGGAGACAAAGAAGGGAGATCTCTAAGTACAAGGTCTTCTGGGAAAAAGCAAGTCCCAGATCCAGGTGTGGTAGCACACACCTTTAATCTGAGCCACATCTTCTGCTGGAGACCTACATAAGGACATTGGAAGAAGGAAGATTCTCTCTTCTTCACCTGCTTGTCTTATGGGACTGAGCAACTCCTAGATCCTTGGGCTTCCATTAACAATTGTTGGGGAATTGGACTACAGACTGTAAGTCATCAACAAATTCACTTACTATATAAAGACTACCCATAGGTTCTGTGACTCTAGAGAACCCTGACTAATACAGTGGGATTGGAAGCTTCACTTTTCAGTTTATTGAAACCTTTAATTGAATTTTTATCCTCAATTAACTCTCATTTTTCTTCTATAATTTCTTTCTGGTTAGTTAGTGATGGTTAGTTTTTTGTTACTTGACACAAACTAAGATTATCTGGGATGAGGAACCTCAATTGAAAAAATGCCTTCTTCAAATTGAGTAATAGGGAAGTCTCAGGGGCATTTCTTGATTAATGATGAATGGGATATGGTCAAATCTGTTGTGTGCAGTTACTCCAATGCACAGGTAGTCCTGGGTTTTGTAAGAAAATATGCTGAGCAGGCTATTGGGAACTTGTAATCAGCACACTTCCATGACCTTTGCTTCAGTACCTGCTTCCAGGTTCCTACTCTGACTTCTCTTCATGATGGACTGGTCATACCAGAGCATGTAAGCTGAAATAAAACTCTTTTCTACTCAGTTACTCTTGATCACGGTCTTTACCACAGCTACAGAAAGCAAACTAGACAAGAGAGCCTTCAGCTGCATGGAATAAGAGAGGACTATGATGTCTGAATTTTTCCTATACTCAACCATCTTGGTTTTAGACTCTTCACTGCACTTTCATAGGTGTCTGTCCCTATCACAACACCAATACCTGAGGACTCTGGAAGTTATGACAAGAATAGTCATTTTGTCTCCATTCCCTGCTGACATTGGTTTCTGCCTTCTCCAGGCCCGAGTCATACATTATTCATCCCACCTACATCTTCAATCCCAACATTTTGTTGCTGTCTTACTCTCCTTGATGTCTTTGCTTTGTTGATTAATGTGTAAAACCATCCCTGTAACTCATTTTAAAGGAGGTTCAGATAATAGTATTCAAGTTTCCATATTTAATCAAATACCTGAGAACTTCTTTTTAACATCATGGAAATTTTCTAGAAAAAGAATTGTGTAAACTAAAGGCATGATCACTCCAAGCTCTGATTAAGCAGATTTTATTGTAGATATGAAGGAGAGAGGAGCCAGAGGCATCTGAAAGTGTTCAGGGAAAAGAGACAGCATTGCAAACTGAGCATGGCCCACAGATTGGACTTGGTTATGAGAGGTGAGGATGTGGAGTGAAAAAGAAAGAGAGGGAACTAAGAGAGGAGGGGCAAGAAGGAGGGGGACCAAGAGAGGAGGGGCAAGAGGGAGGAGACCAAGATAGTGCATAGTCAAATATTATAGGGCTATAAGGGAATGAGAAACTGGTGAAAAGCAAGCCCACGAACTGAAGTTTAAAAGAGCTAAGAAGAGCCTGAGGTACTTATGAAACTGAGGGAGCCTAGAGGTAACATGTACTTTGGTATACAACAGACACCATAGATAGCCATTTGTGTTTCTTTTAGACATGACAATAATTTTTAAATCTTACATAAGATTTTTTTTTTGTGCTTCAGAGTCCCCAAGGGAAGAGCTAGAGAAAGGACCCAAGGAGCTGAAGGGGTTTGCAGTGCCATGGGAGGAACAACAATATGACCCACCCAGTAACTCCAGATTTCCCAGGGACTAAACCACCAACCAAAGAGCCTACATGGAGGGACCCAGGGCTCCAGATGCATATGCAGCAGAGGATGGTCTTGTTGGACATCAAAGGGTGGAGAGACCCTAGGTCCTGAGAAGGCTAGATGCCTCAGTATAGGGGAATGCCTGACTAGGGAAGTAGGAGTGGGTAGATTGGTGAGCAGGGGAAGGAGGGATGTGTTAGGGGGTTTTCGGGTGGGAGACCGGGAAAGGGGACAACATTTGAAATGTAAATAAAGAATATATCTAATTAAAGAAAGATTTTTGTGCTTAAAGATTTTTATTTTTAAGCTGTCAAAACATCCATGTGGCTTGAAATTCAAGACATGAAGTTTTGATTCTCCTCTATGGAAATATTGAGAGTTTAGTATTGTAGCTAGCTTTAGCTGTAGACTTGACACAAACCAGAAATGGGAAATGTCAATTGAAGAACTGTCTCAACAAGATTGGTCTGTGGTCCTATTTGTGAGGCATTTCCACAATTTCTCATTGATGTAGCAGGGCCCAGATGTCAGCACGCTGTAGTATCCCTGGAAAGGTGGGCTAAGAAAGGTAGCTGAGAATGTCAAAGGGAGTAAGCAACATTCTCCTGAGGTTTCTGCTTTAAACACATGCCTCAATTTCTTGCCTTGTGACCTGGAGTGTAGGCCAAATGAACCTACAGAAAATGAAGCAAGACAATGTTTTGGAATGATTCTAAAAAGTTAGTAATGATTTCATGTTTTTGTAAAATTTCTTCATAAGTAGAAAATTAGTGCTGACGTTCAGAGACAAAACAATACAAAGGCTGATGAAAAAAAGACATTCTATAGTAGTGTTAGATACCTATCTGTCTGCTATCTAATGTCAGCCATTGCCAAGCTGATGGATAGGGTGATGCCTAAGGGTTTCAGAGATTTCAACTCTCAGATCTTTTAGCCCATATGTACAAATGAAGGCTTTGAAATAGCTAAGACATAGGCTCCTGACTGCAACCTCACCAAGGACCTAAGTAACAACGGGTTATTTGAGACACTGCCAAATTTCTGGCCCACAGAGAGATGTTTTGTGGTTAAGTCACTGTTTTGGAGTGACTGTAACATAGTCATAGTGGCATTGACTTAATTTTTATTCACATTTGACTCTTAAAAACATTGGGATTTGGAGTCTGGCTAAAGATTTCAGCAAGCATTGGCATGTTTTTTAATGCTAACTCCCAAGTTACTTTTGCTCCTCTCTACTTTTTTATTATATATTTTCTTTATTTACATTTCAAATGTTATTCCCTTTCCTTGTTTCCCCTCCATAAACCACCTTTCCCATCCCTGCATATATAGCAGAGGATAGCTTTGTTGGATATCAAGGAGAGGAGAGGCCCTTGGTCCTGTGAAGGTTCCTGTCTACTTAGGCCAAGCAATAGCTATACCTTCAATGGATCTTTCTTTCCTTCATTTCTAAGGATCTGTGGTTGTTTGACTTTTTCTGCTGGTATGAAATCTATGCCCCAAAGCAATCTAGGGGAGGTAAGGGCTTACTTCATTTTACAGCTGACAGTTCATAGTGAAGAGAAACCAGGATAGGAACTGAAGGAGAACCATGGAAGGATGCTGCCTACAGACTTCCACCCATAGGTTACTCAGCTTGCTCTTTTATACAGCCCATAGTGGGCTGAACCCTCCTACATCAATAATTAATCAAGAAAATATTCCCCTATTACTCACTGGACAATCTGATGGAGGCAATTTCTCAACAGATGTTCTCTCTTTTCAGCTACCTTTAGGTTAGTACCAATTGACAAATCCCAACCACCACAAGATCCAACTGAACAAATCTGGAGTGATGACTATTTGGCTATTATAATTATTGCTCACCCATACATCTTCCTGCATCATGGCTGTTGTGGTCATGGTTGCTTTCTTCTATAACCAGTTGTCTCTCAGGGGTTGCTTCTTATAATATTGGCCTTGGTTCAATCATGTCTATGACTTTAATCAAACTTTAGAAGCCATGCAAAACACTGTATTAAGGCTGCTGTGGGGGAAGGATCCTCCAGAAGGGAAGAGGAAAATTTTGTTTTATTATGTAGTCTGCTCATTTAAACCCATGATCGCCTGGCACCTGTGTCCTAGTGAAGCAATCCAGTGAGCGTGTGAGTGGGCCGAGAGCCACTCTAGCAGATGGTCATGAGAAGAGGGTCCATGCGCTGTATGATCATCAAGTGTGCTTGCCCAGGCCAGGAGTCTCTGCCAGAAAGGTCCAAATGCTGCCCTTAAAACTGAAGTCTTATTTTAGTAAGGATGTCTAAAGTAGGGATGAATGCCAGGAAAGAATGAAACAGAAAAGAAACAAGCATGGTAATAGGGATCTTTGGGGAACTGGTGTTTGTTCATAAGGTTCTCATCATGGAAGCCTTTTCCTAGGTAGACAGCTTGCTATGCAATAAGACAATGTGAGTGTGGATGTTCACTGTGCTTGCACAGAAGCTATGTCCTGGGCTCATTGCTTTACCAATTATGATGGTTCTGGAAGCACCTGAGGCAAGACAAGGCCAACCTCTATGGCTCACCTGTCCACAAATAGGAGTTACAGCAGCTTATCAGGCAGTTAATCTCGGAGGCTTGCTGAGACCCTGGCTGTAAGGTCTCTTTTGCCAGTTCTCCTACCTTTTCCTCTGGCAACTCAGAAGCCACATGATCCAGACGGTCCCACTCATCTGCTTTCCAGACAAGGCCGAGGCCTGTACAATTAATTTGGATATTGTACATGGCCACAGAAATTTTCTTTTAAATTTAGTCACAATTGCACTTTTGTGAGTGTGCATTTGTCACTCTTGTTCAGCCTTCATTTGTGACTCTTCTCGCATTGTAATCTATTGCATGCTGCTCAAAATGCACCAGCAGTTAAAACCTAGTTCTATCATTCATGACCTTTGAAAACTTAGCAAGCAAGGAAAGTCTTACTAACTGGCTTATGAAGCAAATGCTTTATGAAAATGCCACCTGGAACTAAGGCCAAAAATGCCACAGGAGATAAGGAGAGGCCAACACATCACTTACATTCTATTAGTGGTTTTTGCCATGCCTGTAAGTAATAGTCAGTGTTAAAAACAGTGTTTAAATTAATCCTATCTTCCTTATACACTGTACATACTGAATACTTGGAAATACAGGTAATAAAATGCAATGAAATCAAAGTGTCCTTATGCTTTATCATGTATAAACAAGTCATACTTCTTGCTTTGAGTTCTATGCTTTAGCCATTTCTCTGTATACACTCCACACACACAGGCTTATCATAAACACAACTATATATTGTTGTGTTATTTACTTTTCCTCAGCAAAATCTTACTCTGTCTCCTTAATATTCAAAATTAGCCAAGTCAGAAAAGCAGTAAAAATGAGAAGCCTATTGCCTTAAAGTTTATTTATTTTTCCCCATCTGAAATAAAAATGTATTTCCAATGGTTAAAAGCACTGGCTGCTTTTCCAGAGAGTCAATGCCCAGCACCCACATGACAGCTTTCAACCATCTGTAATTCTGGTATCAGGAGGATCTGACACCCTCTTCTGGTCTTCCGGGCATCAAGCATGCACAGGATGCATAGAAATACCGGCAGGCAAAATACCCATGCACATGAACATAAAAGTAAAGAGATTAAAAACAAAAGCATTTCTAAGCCAGATGTGTAAAAATTTCTCTAGTCATTTTGGAACATTGCTGTTGCTGTCCCCATGCTGTTGAGTGAGAAATCATTTGTACACAGACAAAAGAAACCTAATGACAAGCGAAAACTCTAATGTTCATTGATTTTTTAATACTAGATATTTTCTTTATTTACATTTCAAATGTTATCCCCTTTTCTGGTTTCCTCTCCAAAACCCCCCTATCCCATCCCCTCTCCCCCTGCTCATTACCCACTCACTACCGCTTCTCTGTCCTGGCATTCCTCTACACTGGGGCATTGAGCCTTCACAGGACAAAGGGCCTTTCCTCTCATTGATGTCCCACAAGGTCATCCTCTGCTACATATGTGGCAGGAGCCATGGGTCCCTCCGTGTGTACTCTTTGGTTGGTGGTTTAGTCCCTGGGTGCTCTGGGAGTACTGGTTGATTCATATTGTTGTTCCTCCTGTGGGGCTGCAAACCCCTTCTGTTCCTTGGGTCCTTTCCCTAGCTCCTCCTTTGGGGACCTTGTGCTCAGTCCATTGGTTGGCTAAGAGCATCCACCTCTGTATTTGTCAGGCACTGGCAGAGCCTCTCGAGAAACAGCTATATCAGGCTCCTTTAGGTTGTTTATGTCATACTAATCAAGTATTATCAAGTTTAATGTTTAATTTTAGCAGGCAGAACAGCTAAATTTATTTAATTCTCTCTCTTTCTTTTACAGAATTTTATGCCTCCTCTATCATATTCAATGTCCCTCCCAATTCTCTCTCAACTTCATGACCAGAGTTCCTTTAAGGATAATATGTATAATAACATGAATAAATATATAAGCACCACCTGCTGAACTCACTTGTGTTGCTGATATGTATATGTTCTTAGGGTTGATCACCTGGTATTGAAGAACCAATTAGAGGGCTCATCTCCGGGGGAGACTGATTCTCCTTTTCTCAGTAGGATGCACCTAACCCTCAAGATTCTTGAGGCCCCAGGGAGTGGGGAGGTCTAGTGGGGTGGGGACAGCCTTGTGGAAATGGGGTAGGGGAGGAGGTATGGGGTGTGGAACAGTCAGAGGGTGAAGTTAGAGAGGGATAAAATCTGGAGTGTACAATAAAAGATGAAATAAAATAAAAAAAAAGGCTTGAAAAGGAGAAGATGCCATGGGATATCTAATGAAGTTAAATGTTAGTGGCATGGTCGTATCAATGTTACATTGCCCCTTTCTTTGGCAGGGATGCATCAGGTGACACTGTAGGACACATATCTCTACCCCATAGCTAATGATTCTTAGACTATAAAAAAATGTGCAGGAACTTCTGTTAATCAGGGAGTCAAAGTAAGATTTTTTTTTTTAATTTCCCCTTTTTAGTTTTTTTTTTTTAAATTTAATTTAATTTTATTTTTTTAATTTACATTCCAAATCACTTCCCCTTTCCCGTTTCCTCCCTCCCCGAAAGTCCCATAAGCCCCCTTCCCTCCCTCTTTTCTCCGTTCAACCCCCTCTCATTACTCTGTCCTGGCGTTCCCCTACATCCAGTCTTTCCAGGACCAGGGGTCTCTCCTTCCATCTTTTTAGAAATCTATTGATATGCTGATTGTGTCTAGGGTATTCTGAGATTCTGGGTCAATATCCCCTTATCAGTGACTTCATACCATGTGTGATCTTTTGTGATTGGGTTACCTCACTAAGGATGATATTTTCAAGTTCTGACCATTTGCCTAGGAATTTCGTGAATTCATTGTTTTTAATTGCAGAGTAGTATTCCATTGTGTAAATATACCACATCTTCTGAATCCATTCCTCCATTGAGGGACATTTTAATGATGAGAAAATCAGATTACTTGAACAAGGCAGGAGAAGAAGTCTACAGAGAACATTCAGTCTAAACTCAAGAGCCCCCTTGGTGTCAGAGTGAACTTTGCAAAAGCAATGGATGGTCAGTTTCTTTGCAATATGCTGGATCATGCTGGAACACACAAACATCTCAGAGGAAACAGTACACTATCCATCCTGCTTACTTCACTGATCTCAGTTGTGCTAGGTAGCTTTTTATCAATGTGTCCAGAGAGAAATGCTTGAAAAGATGAAATGACTAATTTTGGCTATGACTACAGAGATTATCTGGGTGTCTAGCTTTTGGACATTCACAGACACAGAGCATCATGGGAGAGGGCGTGGTGGGGCAGAGTGATGCTCACTGCATGGCAACCAAGAAGCAAAGAAGAGAGTAACAGGAAAGGCACTACTTTCCCTCCTTGCTACAGTTCAGGTATGCTGCTGCCCTGCTGGTCATGTAGAGCTTCAGAAACAGTAGCTGCAAACTTTGAAACTGTGAGCAGCCTTCTCAGTTTACTATAGTAGGCCAGTTAAATAATCCTTTATATGTGCTGTAGGGACAATGCAGAGACAGATTGGGACACAGGGCAAAACATAAACATTTTCCCTTCTCTAGATTCAAATATTGTGTTACTTCATGCCAGTTCCTATGGATATCACTGTTTCTGGATACTTATGTCTATGTCACTGATCTCCTTGTATATGAACTTATGCCAACACAAGACTCTTTATCGTGGTAATGTTATTGTCGGCTTTTATACCCATGTCTCAGTTTAGGTTATTATTGCTATCATAAAACACCATGATGAAAGCAACTTGGGGAGATAAAAGGTTATTTGGTTTATACTTGTCATTGAAGGAAATCAGGATTGGAACTCATACAGGGCAGGAATCTTGAGGCAATGACCATGGAGGGGTGTTGCTTACTGACTTGCTCCTCATTGTTTGTTCAGCATGCTTTTTATAGAACCCAAGACCATCTACCCAGGGATGGCACCATTCACAATGATCTGGGCCTTCCTACATAAATCATTATTTAAGAAAATACCTCACAGGTTTGCCTAGATCCCAATGTTTTGGAGATATTTTCTTAAATGAGGTTCCTTTCTTCCTGATGACTCAAGCTTGTGTTAAGTATTTCCGCAAAAATTTCTTGACTGACACCTTAAATAATACTGAAACCTTACTTAGAAGCAAAAATCTCCGTATATTTAGGATTAGTCTTACATTCTTTGATGAATTACCTTGATAAACTTGTTCAATATATAATATATTTTAAAATTCATTCTAAATTTATAATATAATTCTTCATTTAAAATTAAATCTTGACACTTTATCAGTTGCTATTGTTAAAACTTGGGAAATTGATTTTTAAATTAACCTTATCTCTGGTCACATTATTAATTCTGGTTAGGAATCGTGTAGAGATATTGTGATCTTTTTATGAAAGTGGTACAGACCCTTCTTCCTGCCTTGTTTGGTTTGTTTGTACCACAAAAGGGCGATAAAAAAGCAGTCTCTAGGGTAGATCCAAAAGTGTCAGTCGGAGTCAAGTAGATGTGACTGCTTTAGGCTTTATGCTTATGAGGGCTGAGGGTTCCTGGATGTGGTTCAAGGCTTGATGTCTGGAGTTTTCACTGGCAACATAAGGAGAAGCATTTGAGCTTTCTCATCAGTTTTCCAAGATATAGAGTAGAACAAAAAGGGAGAGTGTGGGGTCTTGAAAGCCATGCGCAGTCAGACATCTAGTGTTGAATCAGGTAATTAAATTTCTGACATTTGACAGATGATAAAAACTATGCTGCTTCACTTGGTGGAATTTGACTTTGTATAAGGAAGCCATCAGGACACTTTATGGGCCCTGCTGCCTGATACTGGGAAAGGATGGGCATTCTGCTGAAAGTATCGATTAAGAGTACAATGTCAGTTGGCTATAGTTGCACATCTGTAGTTTCAGTTGCTTGAGATTCTGGAAAACTTCGGCCCAGGAATTTTAGGCATCCTGTGTGATGTAATAATAGCAGGACCCTGTATCAGAAAGAAGTAAATGTATACACAGAATTATATAATTTGAACAGAAAATTAAGACTTTGTTACCATAAATAATGTCTGGAATTCTGAAGTGTATAAGGACTACCTTGATGAAACCTTGTACTGTAGTATGTGCAGATGTATGGTTTTCATATATGTTTTGGAAAATGATTCTAGACAAATGACATTGAGTTCTTTATCCTAATAGGGTCAACCCTGGATACAAATAATCATCAGTGGATGGACTGCTCGTAATGATGCAAGAACTTATATGAATGTAAAGATAAGATTAAAGTGAATGTCTGTAGTTCAGACAGTGGTTATATTGGTGTTATTATCCATCAAAAATAACCAATTCCATTAAGAAAGGAAAATGGGTGACTCTTGAGGAAGCTCA
Organism: Tokudaia tokunoshimensis; assembly: GCA_036184795.1. Classification (NCBI taxonomy): domain Eukaryota; kingdom Metazoa; phylum Chordata; class Mammalia; order Rodentia; family Muridae; genus Tokudaia; species Tokudaia tokunoshimensis. The sequence continues at coordinate 9,291,580 of BTHU01000005.1, read as the reverse complement.
TGTGTAATGATGGTGATATCATTCATAAAATGTTTACTGTTAATTCAGTAGATCCTAAGATGATTTGTAGGTAGTCAAGTGGTTCAAGAGGGAACTGACTTCTAGCACTCTGGAATTTAGCAAGAGACTAGCAAGAAATTAACTCTTCTTGAGATATGGTAGTCAGCATATATTTGACTCCATCCTGTAGTAAGAGGGCCTTCACATCAAGGCTGAGCTGACGCAACACTGCTTCTATGACCGAAAACATAATGAGTAGTTAAAAATGAAGTCACGAGTGACTGGGAAGTTGGGACAGCCAGGTTCTGAGACAGACAGGCATAATATCGCTTGGGTCTCGGGCGGCTTGTGTGTATGCGGATCCCAAGTGCGAGGCTGATCTGCAGTAACCAGCGCGCCAGCTCTGCTGTGGGACTTCAGCCTGGCAGAGGGACCCCGCACTGGGCGGGAGCCTACCAGCTTTCCTTCCACGACCTCTGTTCCCGCAGACTGCGCTGAAGAGACAGGTACCCCAAGCTCTCTCTCTCCAATATAACATCACTTGGGACACGGCCTGTTGGGGCTTCCGTCTGTGCCCGAGAACGGGTCAGCGCTGTGGTCGTCTGGGTGCCAGATCGGCAGGCCAACGCGTCTGCAGGGTGAGCGGCACCACGGAGAGTGTGCAGATTGCACTCCGCCATCTTTGCTCCAGTGAGTGGGAAGTTGGGACAGCCAGGTTCTGAGACAGACAGGCTTAATATCGCTTGGGTCTCGGGCGGCTTGTGTGTGTGCAGCTCCCAAGAGCTGGGCAGATCTGCAGTAACCAGCGTGCTAGCTCTGCTGTGGGACTTCTGCCTGGCAGAGGGACGCCCCCTCCCCCCCCAGGAGAGATCACTCACCCCTGCACAGGGCAGGAGCCTACCAGCCTCCCTTTGGCGACCTCTGCTCCAGGAATCCACTAGGCTGAGCCTTTGGATGTGCAAGGCCTCCCCAATATAAGATCACTTTGGGCAAGGCACATTAGGGCTCCAAAGTCACTCAGGAGCAGGCAGGCCCCAGAAATCGGTGCCAGGGGAATCCTGGTAATCCAGGGGGGGCAGAAATAGCTTTGCAGGCTCACAGGAGGTCCAACCAACAGCCAGTGGCAGCAGGACCAACTAACATCAGAGGTATCCAGATGGCAAAAGGCAAACGTAGGAATGTTACTAACAGAAATCAAAGTAATATGGGACCATCCGAACCCAACTCTCCAACAGCAGCAAATCCTGGATACCCCACCACACCCGAAAGACACGATCTGGATTTAAAATCACTTCTCATGATGCTATTAGAGGATCACAAGAAGGACACAAATAAATCTCATAAAGAGTTACAGGAGACCATGAATCAACGGTTAGAAGCCCTTACAAAGGAAACACAAAAATCGCTTAGAGAAATGCGGGAGAACATGGATCAAAAGATGGAGGCGCACAAGGAGACAACACAAAAATCACTTAACGAGATGAATCAACGGGTAAATGCACTCACAAAGGAATCACAAAATTGGCATAAAGAAATGCAGAAGAATATGGGTCAACAGACAGATGCCCATAAGGAGGCAACACAAAAATTGCTTAAAGAAATGAATCAACGGTTAGATGCCCTTACAAAGGAAACACGAGAACTGCTTAAAGAAATGCAGGAGACAATGGATCAACAGATGGATTCCCATGAGGAGGAAACACAAAAATCACTCAGAGAAATGCAGGAGAACGTGGGTCATCAGGAAGAAATCATGAAAGAGGCAATGCAAAAATACCTTAAAGAAATACAGGAAAATACAAACAAACAAGTGAAGGATCTCAGCAAATCCATCCAGGAACTAAAAAAGGAAGTAGAAACAACTAAGAAATCATAAAGGGAGACAACTTTGGAGATAGAAAACCTTGGGAAGAAATCAGGAGTCATAGATGCAAACATAAACAATAGAATACAAGAGATGGAAGAAAGAATCTCAGGTGCTGAAGATTCCATAGAAAGCATCGACTCAACAGTCAAAGAAAATGCAAAATGCAAAAAACGTGTAACCCAAAACATCCAGGAAATCAAGGACACAATGAGAAGACCAAACCTAAGGATTATAGGTATAGATGAGAGTGAAGATTTGCAACTTAAAGGGCCAGTAAACATCTTCAACAAAATTATGGAGGAAAACTTCCCTAACTTAAAGAGAGAGATGCCGATGAACGTACAAGAAGCCTACAGAACTCCAAACAGACTGGACCAGAACAGAAATACCTCCCATCACATAATAATCAAAACAACAAATGTTCTAAACAAAGAAAGAATACTAAAAGCAATAAGAGAAAAGGGCCAAGTAACATACAAAGGAAGACCTATCCGAATCACATCAGACTTCTCACCAGAGACTATGAAAGCCAGAAGATCCTGGGCAGATCTCATGCAGACACTAAGACAGCACAAATGCCAGCCTAGACTACTATACCCAGCAAAACTCTCAATCACCATAGATGGAGAGACCAAGATATCCCATGATAAAACCAAATTTTCACAATATCTTTCCACAAATCCAGGCCTGCAACGGATAATAGGTGGAAACTTCCAATACAGGGAGAGAAACAACACCCTGGAAAAAATGAGATAATAACCTTCTTGAATCAAACCCAAAAGTAGATAACCACTCAAACATAAAGATAGCGTCAAGAATGGCAGATGGCAATAATCACTATGCCTTAATCTCTCTTAATATCAATGGTCTCAATTCCCCAATTAAAAGACATAGACTAGCAGACTGGATACGTAAACAGGACCCAGCATTTTGCTGCATGCAGGAAACGCACCTCAGTGTCAAAGACAAACACTACCTCAGAGTAAAAGGCTGGAAAACAATTTTACAAGCAAATGGCCCCAAGAAACGAGGTGGAGTAGCCATCCTAATATCAGATAAAATTGATTTTCAACCTAAAGTCATCAAAAAAGACACAGAAGGACACTACATACTGATCAAGGGAAAAATCCACCATCAAGAACTCTCAATTCTGAATATCTATGCTCCAAATGCAAGGGCACCCTCATTCGTAAAAGAAACTTTACTAAAACTCAAAGCACACATCGCACCACACACAATAATAGTGGGTGACTTCAACACCCCGCTCTCTGAAATGGATCGTTCAGGAAAGCAGAAACTAAACAGGGACACAGTGAATCTAATTGAAGCCTTGGACCAAATGGAACTAACTGATATATATATATATATGTATAGAACATTTCATCCTAGAGCTAAAGAATACACCTTCTTCTCAGTTCCTCATGGTACGTTCTCCAAAATTGACCATATAATTGGTCACAAATCAGACCTCAACAGATACAAGAAGATAGAAATAATCCCATGCCTCCTATCAGATCACTATGGAATAAGGGTTGTCTTCAATGGCAACAAAAACAAAAGAAAACCCACGTACACATGGAGGCTGAACAATGCTCTACTCAATGATAACTTGGTCAAGGTGGAAATAAAGAAAGAAATCAAAGACTTTTTGAAAGTTAATGAAAATGAAGGCACAACATACCCTAATTTATGGGACACAATGAAAGCAGTGCTAAGAGGAAAATTCATAGCCCTGAGTGCCGCCAAAAAGAAACGGGAGACAGTATACACTAACAGCTTAATGGCACACCTGAAAGCCCTGGAACGAAAAGAAGCAAATACACCAAAGAGGAGTAGAAGGCAGGAAATCATCAAACTCAGGGCTGAAATCAATCAAGTAGAAACAAATAAAACCATACAAAGAATCAACAAAACGAGGAGTTGGTTCTTTGAGAAAATCAACAAGATAGATAAGCCCTTAGCCAGACTAACCAGAGAGCACAGAGATAGTCTCCAAATTAAAAAAATCAGAAACGAAAAGGGAGAGATAACAACAGAAACTGAGGAAATTCAAAAAATCATCAGATCCTACTACAAAAACCTGTATTCAACACAACTAGAAAATCTTGAGGAAATGAACAATTTCCTTGACAGATACCAAGTACCAAAATTAAATCAGGATCAAATAGACAATCTAAACCGTCCTATAACCCCTGAAGAAATAGAAGTTGTCATTGGAAGTCTTCCAACCAAAAAAAGCACAGGTCCAGATGGTTTTACTGCAGAATTCTATCAGACCTTCAAAGAAGACCTAACACTAATACTCTTCAAACTGTTCCACAAAATAGAAACAGAAGGAACACTACCCAACTCGTTCTATGAAGCCACAATTACACTAATACCAAAAGCACACAAAGATCTGACAAAGAAAGAGAATCTCAGGCCAATCTCTCTTATGAATATCGATGCAAAAATACTCAATAAAATTCTTGCCAACCGAATCCAAGAACACATCAAAACGATCATTCACCACGATCAAGTAGGCTTCATCCCAGGGATGCAGGGATGTTTCAATATAAGGAAATCCATCAATGTAATCCACTACATAAACAATCTCAAAGAAAAAAACCACATGGTCATCTCATTCGATGCTGAGAAAGCATTTGACAAAATTCAGCACCCTTTCATGCTAAAGGTCTTGGAAAGATCAGGAATTCAAGGCCCATATCTAAACATAGTAAAAGCAATTTACAGCAAACCGGTAGCCAGCATCAATCTAAATGGAGAGAAACTTGAAGCAATCCCACTAAAATCAGGGACTAGACAAGGCTGCCCTCTCTCTCCATATCTTTTCAATATAGTACTTGAAGTTCTAGCTAGAGCAATTAGACAACAAAAAGAGGTCAAAGGGATACAAATTGGAAAGGAAGAAGTCAAACTGTCACTATTTGCAGACGATATGATAGTATACATAAGCGACTCAAAGAACTCCACCAGAGAACTCCTACAGCTGATAAACGACTTCAGCAAAGTGGCCGGATATAAAATCAACTCAAGCAAGTCAGAAGCCTTCCTATACTCAAAGGATAAGCAGGCTGAGAAAGAAGTAAGAGAAATAATACCCTTCACGATAGCCACAAACCATATTATGTATCTTGGCGTGACTCTAAGTGCTGGCCAGATCTGCAGTAACCAGCGCTCCAGCTCTGCTGTGGGACTTCTGCCTGGCAGAGGGACACCCCCTCCCCTCCGCACTCTAGGAGAGATCACACACCCCTGCACAGGGCAGGAGCCTACCAGCCTCCCTTTGGCAACCTCTGCTCAAGGAATCCACTACGCTGAGCCTTTGGATGTGCAAGGACTCCCCAATATAACATCACTTGGGGCAAGGCACATCAGGGCTCCAAAGTCACACAGGAACAGGGGAGGCCCCAGAAATCTGTGCCAGGGGAATCCTGGTAAACCGGGGGGGGGGCAGAAATAGCTTTGCAGGCTCACAGGAGGTCCAACCAACAGTCAGTGACAGCAGGACCAACTAACATCAGAGGTAACCAGATGGCAAAAGGAAAACGTAGGAACGTTACTAACAGAAATCAAAGTAATATGGCATCATCCAAACCCAACTCTCAAACAGCAGCAAGTCCTGGATACCCCACCACACCCGAAAGACAAGATCTGGATTTAAAATCACTTCTCATGATGCTATTAGAGGATCACAAGAAGGACACAAATAAATCTAATAAAGAATTACAGGAGACCATGAATCAACGGTTAGAAGCCCTTACAAAGGAAACACAAAAATCGCTTAGAGAAATGCAAGAGAACATGGATCAAAAGATGGAGGCGCACAAGGAGACAACACAAAAATCGCTTAACGAGATGAATCTACGGGTAGACGCACTCAAAAAGGAATCACAAAAATTGCATAAAGAAATGCAGAAGAATATGGGTCAACAGACGGATGCCCATAAGGAGGCAATAGCCACAAACCATATTAAGTATCTTGGCATGACTCTAACCAAACAAGTGAAAGATCTGTATGACAAGAACTTCAAGTCTCTGAAGAAAGAAATTGAAGAAGACCTCAGAAGATGGAAAAATCTGCCATGCTCATGGATTGGCAGGATTAATATAGTAAAAATGAGCATCCTACCAAAAGTAATACACAGATTCAATGCAATCCCCATCAAAATCCCAACTCAATTCTTCATAGAGTTAGAAAGAGCAATTCAAAAATTCATCTGGAATAACAGAAAACCCAGAATAGCTAAAACTATTCTCAAGAGTAAAAGAACCTCTGGGGGAATCAGTATCCCGGACCTCAAGCTGTACTACAGAGCAATAGTGTTAAAAACTGCATGGTATTGGTACAGTAACAGACATGTAGATCAATGGAAGAGAATTGAAGACCCAGAAATGAATCCACACTCCTATGGTCACTTGATCTTTGACAAAGGAGCTAAAACCATCCAGTGGAAAAAAGATAGCCTTTTCAACAAATGGTGCTGGCTCAGCTGGAGGTCAACATGCAGAAGAATGCAAATTGACCCATCCTTATCTCCTTGCACTAAGCTCAATTCTAAGTGGATCAAAGATCTCCACATAAAACCAGACACACTGAAACTAATAGAAGGGAAACTAGGGAAGAACCTTGAACATATGGGCACAGGGGAGAATTTCCTGAACAGAACTCCAATAGCTTATGCTCTAAGATCAAGAATAGACAAATGGGACCTCATTAAATTACAAAGTTTTTGCAAGGCAAAAGACACCGTCAAAAAGACAAAGCGTCAACCAACTAACTGGGAAATGATCTTTACCAACCTTACATCCAACAGAGGGCTAATATCCAATATATACAAAGAGCTCAAGAAGTTAAATTCCAGAGAGGCAAGTAACCCTATTAAAAAATGGGGTACAGAGCTAAACAAAGAGTTCTCACCTGAAGAATATCTAATGGCTGAGAAGCACCTAAAGAGATGTTCATCATCCTTAGTCATTAGGGAAATGCAAATCAAAACAACCCTGAGATTCCATCTCACACCAGTCAGGATGGCTAAGATCAAAAACACAGGAGACAGCAGTTGTTGGCGAGGATGTGGAGAAAGAGGAACACTCCTCCACTGCTGGTGGAATTGCAGGCTGGTACAACCACTCTGGAAAGCAGTCTGGCGGTTCCTCAGAAAACTGGGCATGACACTCCCGGAGGATCCGGCTATACCACTCCTGGGCATATACCCAGAGGCTTTACCTGCATGCAATAAGGACACATGCTCCACTATGTTCATAGCAGCCTTATTTATAATAGCCAGAAGCTGGAAAGAACTCAGATGTCCCTCAACGGAGGAATGGATTCAGAAGATGTGGTATATCTACACAATGGAATACTACTCTGCAATTAAAAACAATGAATTCACGAAATTCCTAGGCAAATGGTCAGATCTTGAAAATATCATCCTTAGTGAGGTAACCCAATCACAAAAGAACACACATGGTATGCAGTCACTGATAAGGGGATATTGACCCAGAATCTCGGAATACCCTAGACACAATCCGCATATCAATAGATTTCTAAGAAGATGGAAGGAGAGACCCCTGGTCCTGGAAAGACTGGATGTAGGGGAACGCCATGAGAGAGAAACGAGAGGGGGTTGAATGGAGAAAAGAGGGAGGGAAGGGGGCTTATGGGACTTTTGGGGAGGGAGGAAACGGGAAAGGGGAAGTGATTTGGAATGTAAATTGAAAAAAATAAAATAAAATAAATAATAATAAAAAAACAATGAAGTCACAAGATCTCTTATGATTGATACATTTTCAGGAATGTCAACTCATTTTCCAGAATGTGGCACATGAGTTATTGCTGAGGAGAGTAGTTCCATGCCTCAGTAGTCTGGGAACAATTATGGCTATCTAGGATGGACTGGAGATTTCATAAGTTGTGAGAGGAAGTCTCAAGTAAAAGTTTGTATAGTAAAGGACTCTGGGATATACAATGGGATTGACTTTTACTTGAATTTAGACAGATTTAGATTTTCAGGACATTTATTTCTTAATGGGCTGGTATTGGGCTTAAGAATAGTTTTAAATCAAAGTTGCCTGCAAAAAAATTAATAAATGCCCTGAAAGATGTTGAACCTACTCTAACATTCTCTGTGTTGATCCAATAACTATTTCCTGACTTGTTGAAAGATTGAGCAGACTTCAGTCTATTGCATAGACTTCAAGAATCTAATGGAGGTGACAGGGCTGTAATATGTGTGGGATAATAGTCTTTCTCCCTTTGTGAGTACTTGAATGAATGTATTCAGTATTCCTCAGAATAATGTCCTCAGAAGATGAAGCCATGGAAGTAATGTAATAGCTGTTTTAATCTAGAGAAAGTTGGCTGGAACTGGCTTTTGCCTGCAAAGACTGTGTTGCCTCGGATAGCAAACAACAGGTGTATTGTGTCCTTTTGATGTGAGAGTCAAGTGTGGCTATAAGGCTGGTGAAATAGGCACTCAAGATTCTTTCACGAAACCTCTGACTGCAAAGTATGTAATTCCATTAGTACTGGGTATGAGTTGGCCAGAGAAACAAGGCAGTGATCCTTTACTATAGAGTGCTGATCATTCTTTTCAGTTTGAAGAAGAGCCCTGGGGACTATTTCAAGGGTGAGCAGTGGGTAATCATCTCTTCTCTGAACAGGTTTTAAATAATGAGTTTCTAAGTTCTGCTTTTGTTTACACTGAGTCACAATAAGTATTTTAAGCAGGGTTAGGGGAGGTCTTTGAGAACTTTTTGTTAACTTGATTACATGGGCCAAAGACTTCATCTAATTTCAACTTAATATTCAATGGCCAACCAGGGTTATTTTATAGAAATGAAGATTTGACTATATGGAATTAGGTTAAAGTGAGGTATATCTATTTTTTCCTATTTTATTTTCAGACATTCACCTAAGTTTAGAGCAGGATACCCAGGTAAAACAGTAATTTGTGCCATTGTATTGACTAAGATTAGGAAGTTGTACTATTTGGTATATTTTAGCAGATGTCAAAGTTGATTTAGAACTCATATTGTGAGGTATAATAGGCTGCCAGCATCCTTTAATCTTCTTGCTTTAGTCTCTCTTGCCTGTTCCCATTTCTATCTCTTCCACTGGATATAATTTGATGGAAGAGAGATTGAGAATCATCAGAAAGGTTCAAATTAATATGAAATGGTTGGTGTTTTGAGTTAAGAACTCTACATTAAATTGAACTGGAATTAACCTTGTCATAGCATCATGGGATCCATGAAGATCAGGATCTTTTGAACAACAAAGACACAAGTATTACAACTGTGACATTTTGAGAGTCCTGGTGAACTCGTCTCTTTAAGGAGTGTGAGCTCAATATGCTACATGGTGACTACATGTTCTTCACAGTGATGACTTAAAGGACCCATGTATTTTCCACGTTAATCAGCATTTTTTCCAGGTCCCTTTATAAAAGAGAGGATCATGCCTGCTTGGAATACATAATCAAAGGCCACAGGGTGAGAGTTGTTCCTTGGAGTCTAATTGTAGTTCTGCCTTAGGCTGAAACTGTGACACAGTTCAAACTGGGATATACAGATAAATCATAAGATCTCAATATTGTGCTTCTGTCCCCGCATGCAAGCATGCAAGCTACAGAAATGTCTGACTTAGTTTTTTTTTCCTGGAATAGAATCTCCACAGGACTTCATAAATGCAAAGTAAAGCAGTAGGGATAGTTACTGATCCAGTTCAAGATTAAAAGGGATCCTCTGTGGTCATGCTCACTACCCAGACATCCTGTGAACATAGCTGACTGATCAAATTACCCTACTGAGAAATTGACAATCACTGCTCAAAGAGTTTGGATGGGAAAACTGAGGACACCATGCATATACTAAGAGAGTATGAGGAAACTATGACTCACACAATAAGGCCCTGGGAGATAAGGATAGGTTTCCAAGAAGACCCCAAAATGGTTTGAGGGTAGAGGAAGGTGCTTGAGTTGTGTTTTTAATGTGGTTAGAAAGTTATTAATGTAAGGTGTTCTACTATAGGGTAGGTTTTCTTTGAGCTTCTCACTAAATACAAAGAGGGAGCACCAAGCTTTGTTAATGCCTTCCCAGGTAATGAGGTGAAATCTAAGAGGGAGGTTTGGGAATGGAAAGTTGTCAGTGGGCAGTCCTAAAAATGATTATAGATGTAATCTCAGGGCTCTAGGCAAAAGAGAAGAAAGATTGTAGAGACAGAGGTAGTGGATGACTCCAAGGGAATATTGTCTTCTAGACACAGCAGGGTTGATGCACATATGAGCTTACAGTGACTGTGGTCTCTCTCTCTCTCTCTCTCACACACACACACACACACATACACACACCCTACAGACAAAATCCCAGATAGAGAGGGGGAAGTGAACACAAAGTCCCAGCATTACCAAGAAGCTATTTGCAATTGATACATCTTAGAATGAGAAAAAAATCAGGTTTTTTTTTCCTCCAGTGGAATGACACTCCAGATCATGTGTCAACATAAAACAGCATAAAATGGAATGGAATTCATATTTTATTCTGTTCTTTGTTTGTCTCTTCCTTCCTTCCTTCCTTTCTTTCTTTCTTCCTTTCTTTCTTTCTTTCTCCCTCTCTTCCCCTTTCTGTTTCTCTCTCTCCCTCCCTCTCTCTTTCTTTCTTTCCTTTGTTATCTTTTGGTGTTTTTGGTTTTATTTATTTATTTTTATAAGAGAGAAAGAACATGAGGTTGAGTGGGTAGGGAGCTGGGTAGTATCTGGAGGAACTTAGACAAGGGTAAAGACATGATCAAAATATATCATGTAAAATATTTAAAAGTATTAAAAAAGCAACAATAAGAAAAAGAAAACAAAATTTCCCCAAACTCCTATATATGACATAATAGATTATTATATAATTTTATTGTTATTGACAACTTAAAAGTTTTCCATTTATATAGGTGCTAAGTGAATCTATTGCATAGTTAAAAAATCACAGACATGATCACAAGTATATGAAAAAAAGATTTGTAAAGGAGTGTTATATATCATACTAAGACAATGATTTTAAGAAATTAGAAGAAAGCAGGTAGTGATGGTGTACACCTTCACTCCAGAAGTAGGTAGATCCCTGAGTTCAAGGCTAGCCTCGTCTACAGAGCACATTTCAAGATAGCCAAAGCTACACAGAGAAACTTGGCCTCAAAAAAATTAAATATATAAATGAGAATAAATGAATTGTTTTGTAGGAAAATACTAATATGGGTCTTCCCATTTTAATCTGGTGTAAAATCATGATTGCCCAATCACTGTAGCATGGAAGAGAATTTATCATTAAAAGACATTACGCTTGGATGGCTTCTACCTCTAAGTGTTAGCTAACTTTAAAAAACTCTTTTTAATTAATATATTTTTATTTTATGTACATTGGTGTTTGGCTACATGTATGTCTGTGTGAGAGTGTCAGATCTTATATTTGCAGACAGTTGTGAGCTTTCATGTGGGTGCAGGGATTTGATTCCATGATCTCTGGAAGAGTAGTTAGTACTCTTAACTGCTGAGCCTTTTCTCCAGCTCCAGGTCAGATAACTTTTAAAGATCCATCCCTACATGAAGCCAATCTAAAATTAAGGGAAAATGGGACTCCTCATTCATTTAGGGAGCAACTTATTCTTAAAGAAAATATAATACTTGTTTTATATGTGAACACAAATGAAAGTTTATTTAAGAAAAAAGTACCATTAAGCCTGATCAAGGAGGGTATCAAAGAGTAATCACCCACATGGAATACTGTTTATTTTAGAAATAAAAAAAATGGCTCAGTGTAGAAAATATGAGAAAAATTTCATACCAACAGATCAAAGGAAAGAATAAACCATGTAATTTTATGATTAGTAATGTAAACTACACCCAATAAAACTTTAATAGTCACTACTTAAAGAAGCTCTGAAATAGAAATTGGAACATGATACCCTCAGTCAATAAAAATAAATGAATGAAAGTAATGGTAGAGGGTCCTTTCATTGGAAACATAGAGACACTTGGGGATGTCAACTATGATAATTTCTGTGCTGATCACTCAGAGGCCCTTTCTTCTTTAAACCTGTCTTTCCATGTACTCCTTCAGAATCAGACATGCACAGGCTAACATCATAGGTCGCACCCACTAATCCTAAGAAGCAATCAAGGCCATTTTCACATGGGAAAATACAGGCATTTGGTTTTTATAAGGGAAGCTGAGGTGTGAGGGCTATTGAACAGATAGATGATGGATACAGTGTGAAATGGTCAGACTCCATGTAAGGGAGTGTAGGAGCAGATGACTCTAAGGCTGTCCATCAGGCAGGTAGAGGACTCAGAGAAATAGGCAGGTTCCTTAAAATTTTTATACACTTTATTTATTAGTGTGTGTGTGTGTGTGTGTGTGTGTGTGTGTGTGTATGTGCATGGTTGCAAACCACATTGTGCACATATACATGAAGGCCAGAGAAAAGTTTTAAGAGTTAATTCTCTTCCCATTTGGGTCCTGAAGACAGATCACAGGTTGTCAGGCTTAGCAGCAGGCAACTCAACCCATTGAGCCACATCTCTGGACCTGTAGGTACATTTTTTGAGGTCTATTTCAAGAATATGAATGATAGATTGATGATAAAAGGCAGAAGTTATTGCTTTAGGAGTAGATCATGCAATCAACTCCCACACAAACAATGAATTCATTTTATTTTAGGGCTTCCTGTGTGGCCATTATTGTTTCAAGGGACAAGTATTTGAATAAGCAGTAACCAAAATCAGCAGTAGTCGCTATCTTTATTCATTTTAAGGCATGCTATCATTTGAATACAGTACTTTTAATGTACAAAGAATGAAGGAAAAGATTAAGAGGAAAGGTCTGGTTTGGAGCTCATGAGCCGGGTGTACATACCATTTTGGGAGTTCATATTGGAATCACCTTACAAAGTCCTCACAAATGGATGCTGTGTTACGTTACAGACACCCCGATTCAGAATTTTCATGTGAAATATGAACTTAACTGTGTTGTGAGCACATCGCTTAATGTTGCTAAAATGCTGAGCACTGAAAAATTGTTCTCTGTTGTTTTGGCTTGTGCTTTTTATTCACAGAGAATCTGTTTTAAACAATAATCAGGAATCTCCCGTGTGATGTTTTAGCTTTGTGTACCAACATCGAAGAGACGAAGCTATTCATCCTGTACTGCCATCTAGTGAAAAGTTCTTTACATTACAGCAGGTACTAGGGGCCTCGGGGTTCATGGCTCTGCACTTTAGGCCCACTCTAGTGGATTTCCTTTTTGGATAGGTGTTACTTAAAATACTAAAGGGTTTATTTTAAAAGTGATTAGTGTTACTAGAGTGGACTGTGGTTGTTCAATAGACATTTAAGGTTTCTCTGTTACTTATTCCTTTTTGTGTGTATTATTCTTATCTGTTAGTGATAATCAGCTCTAAATTCCTAGGCAAATGGTCAGAACTTGAAAATATCATCCTTAGTGAGGTAACCCAATCACAAAAGAACACACATGGTATGCAGTCACTGATAAGGGGATATTAACCCAGAATCTCGGAATACCCTAGACACAATTCGCATATCAATAGATTTCTAAGAAGATGGAAGGAGAGACCCCTGGTCCTGGAAAGACTGGATGTAGGGGAAATGCCAGGACAGAGAAGTGAGAGGGGGTTGAATAGGGAAAAGAGGGAGGGAAGGGGGCTTATGGACTTTCGGGGAGGGAGGAAACGGGAAAGGGGAAATGATTTTGAATGTAAATAAAAAAAAACTTAGAAAATAAAATTAAAAAAAATAATAAAGACTGAACTAGATTTTTCAGCCATATGGGTCTAAGTAAAAACGGAAAGTCCACACTGAGCAAATACAGAGTGGGTCCAGGAAAACAATGTTGTCAAAACTAAAACATAAATTAACTTCACATAACTTGCCTAGTCAGAGATCTAGAAATTGTTTATTTGAAAATATAGATGAGAGCTGGAGAAATGGCTCAGCTCTTAAGAGCATTGACTGCTCTTTCAGAGGTCCACATGGTGACTCACAACTATCTCTAAAGTGATCCGATGCACTCTTCTGGTATGTGTCTGAAGATAGCTACAGTGTACTCACATAAATAATAATAAATAAATCTTTAATAAAAAGAAAATATAGATGAAAGTTTTCATAGCATTTTCTAGGTTGGAGAGGAGCAACAACAACAGCAAAAAGGATGAAGGGAACCTAAGATAATCAATCATGTGCCTATTGTTTCCAACAGCCAGAATTAAAATTAAGAATTATTTTACTTTTTATTAAATTAATTAATTTATTCATTTTACTTCCAAATATAAGCCCCCTCACCTCCCAGTACCCCTTCATACCACCCTTCCCTTCTTTGAGAAAAGGGGAGCCTCCTCTACCTTTGCACATCAAGTCACTCTAAGGCTAGGCACATCCTTTCCCACAAGGCAGACCATTTAAGGGAATGGGATGCACAGGCAGGCAGGCAACAGACTCAGGGACAGCCCCTGGTCCAGTTGTTGGGGAACCTGCATGAAGACCGAGCTGTCCATCTGCTACATCTGTTCAGGGATCCTAGGTCCAGCCGGTGCTTGCTCTTTGGTTGGTGATTCAGGCTCTGGGAACCCACAAGTGTCTAGGTTAGTTGACTCTGTTAGTCTTTCTGTTGAGTCCCTGTCCTCTTTGGGTACCTCAATCATTTTCCCAACTCATCTAGAAGACTCCTTGAGCTTTTTTTCTTTTTTCCTTTTTTTAAAATTAGATATATTCTTTATTTACATTTCAGATGATTTCCCCTTTCCTGGTTCCCCTCCTCCCCAAAAGTCCCATAAGCTCTCTCCCCTCCTCCTGTTCTCCAATCAACCCCCTCCTGCTTCCCTGTACTGGTGTCCTCTACACTGTTGCATCAAGCCTTTCCAGGACCAGGGGCCTCTCCTTCATTCTTCTTGGGCATCGTTTGATATGCGAATTGTGTCTTGGATATTCCAAGCTTCTGGGCTAATATCCACGTATCAGTGAGTGAGTGCATACCATGTGTGTTCTTTTATGATTGGGTTACCTCACTTAGGATGATATTTTCCAGTTCCACCCATTTGCCTAAGAATTTCATGAATTCATTGTTTTTAATAGATGAGTAGTATTCCATAGTGCAAATATACCACATTTTCTGTATCCATTCCTCCGTTGAGGGACATCTGGGTTCTTTACAGTTTCTGGCTATTATAAATAGGGCTGCTATGAACACAGTGGAACATGTGTCCTTATTACATGCAGGTGAAGCCTCTGGGTATATGCCCAGGAGTGGTATAGCCGGATCCTCCAGGAGTGTCATGCCCAGTTTTCTGAGGAACCGCCAGACAGCTTTCCAGAGTGGTTGTACCAGCTTGCAATCCCACCAGCAGTGGAGGAGTGTTCCTCTTTCTCCACATCCTTGCCAGCACCTGCTGTCTCCTGAGTTTTTGATCTTAGCTATTCTGACTGGTGTGAGGTGAAATCTCAGGGTTGTTTTGACTTGTATTTCCCTAATGACTAAGGATGTTGAATATTTCTTTAGGTGCTTCTCAGCCATTCGATATTCCTAAGATTAAAATTCTTTGTTTAACTCTGTACCCCATTTTTTAATAGGGTTATTGAGCTTTATCTAATGTTTGACTATGGGTTCTGCATTTGTTTCCGTTGGCTGCTGGGTGGAGCCTCTCAGAGGACAGTTATGCTAGGTTTCTGTGTGCAAACTGAACAGAGTATCATTAATTGTGTCAGTGATTGGTTCTTAGCCATGGGGTGGGTCTCAGACCTTGATTGGCCATCCCCTCAGTCTGTGCTCTGTCTTTGTCTTTGTACTTCTTGTCAGTAAGACACATTTTGGGTTGAAAGTTTTGTGTGTGGTTTACTGTCCTTATTCCTCCACTGGGAGCCCTGCACTACTCCCAGGGGCTACAGAAGTTTCCACTTCCTGATCCATATCCCTCCCTGCTAGGAGTCTCAGCTAGAGCCGCCTCCATATAACCCTGGAGGCCTCCACAAGAATACATCTTAAGGCATCAAAAGAGTTGGAAGGGCATCAACTAAGATTATAATGAAATCAAAACATGAATTGATACTAACATTTGTAATATCAGTTATAGTAAACATAGGGAAGGTTTAATGAAATTCACTATAGTCTCATAGCTTTAATATAAAATTCTAAAAGCTTCTGATATGATCAGAAATAAGTTTATATTGAGCTATTTTTGATCTGTAAATTAATATATTTGGGTTATATAGGTGACCTGTGAAAATATTTGTATATGTATATACATTGTTATAGTATTTCAAATAAAGTGTATCATGTGAACTTAAAGTTGTATTTTATTACTCTTACATAATTTCACATTAAGCTATTTAGTTGTAAAGCTGCTATGATTAATAAAATAACATGCAATATTTTCCCCAAATCTGGGCTTACTAGATTAACATTAGTTAATCAGATCCTTACAGATTAATATTAGATAAACGTTTTGACCACCAGGAAGACAAGGTAAGAAATCTCTACCACTGTTATTTCATTTAATAATTGATGCCAGAGATGATTTCTTCTGCTTTTATAATGAACTCAACCAGGCAGCCTGGTTTGGTTTATTGCTGTTCCTCTGCCACTTAGATCGTGCTTTGGGACCATCTCAGTGCTCAGCAGATGCTGGTAAAATGAATGACTGAACCGTGAATGCTCAGGCAACATTGTGTTCAGGGTAGTTTAAGCCCCGGGAATGATTTCTGTTAACAGTTTCCAGTGTACTCCTCTGGGACTTCGAATGTCTATATTTACTTGCATTTATTGGAACCAGGTCGTGTGTGCTCTGCACAGCTCCAACTTTCATCAATTGCTATACTCACATGCTTACACCAAGCTTATTCTCTTACACCAACTACTTAAACATGAATGATGTTATGGTTATGTGCTTTTATTCATAGAGAACTATTTTTAATGATAACAAGGAGTCCAGCTGTGTAATGTTCTGAGTCTGGCAGGAAAATGGAAGAGATGTGAACCTTTCTGGTCTGTTTCCACTATTCTTTCTCTCTTTAAGGTAACCTCAAACCAGTGCAACATCTGTGTAAGTGTGTGTGCATAGTTCTGTATGTCTATAAATAATATACTTATATATGTACACTTTTACGAATACATGCAGTTGTTCAACACATTTATGGAAGTAGAGTTTATGTTTCAATGGAGATAAATTGAACTAAACTTCCCTCCAAATTATACATGCATATATATGATGAAATTCCTTTTCCTTCCACATTACTGCCTAGTGAGAAATTCACTTTAGTTAAAATAGAAATAAGTAGAATAATTACTATTTATTCAGATGGCTGACATGTAAAATGTGATTGACGCACGCTAAGAAAAAATATATGATAACAAGATACTTAGCCTCTTTTACAGGGGCTTACAAAATTAATATGTTTTTGGTGGCATGCTGACTTTTAAATTTATATTGTAAAGAAAGTTTCATTCTAAGAAACAGCTTTTGATTGTTGAAGCTGAAGAACTCCAAAAATAAAGCAATAATTCACAGGATTCATTGTTTCAAAGATTGTACCAATATTTCTTTTACAAGTCTAAACTTTCCAGCACAAACTTTACTACAATATCTACATTTTCTTACTTGTTAAAGAGATTACAAAATTTCATGGGCAAAAAGTTTTACCTTGTATAAAGTAGAGTAGGCACCCGTCCCATTTTTCAGTTTTAGTAAAAATCAGTAACAAAATTAACATTTGTGTTTTATATTCCAGTTGTCTCTTTTATATATTAGTAAATTATAAGAAAATTATACAACTAGAGTAAGTTATTTGGGTATGTTTATTTTCTTAGTTTTGCAGTTTGGCACAAAGGCAAGTGCAGCATTTGCATTTTGCATTGCATAATGAGAACAGCACAAAGTGATTGCAGCTCATCTTAAAGACAGGGTGGCATGTTTTCAGTTTTAATGGGGACACTGAGCAAAGTTCCAATTCTTCCTGACATTTCTTATAGTCAAATAAACGTGGTCTAGGTTGGAGTGTCTATTATGAAAATAAAAGGAGAGCAAGTCAATTATATTTCAATGGCTGAATAGCCAGGGGTCCTCATTAAAATGATCAGGAAGATTGCAGCCTTGCTCTCTCCTCAGTGCAGCTACTGATTAAGTTGTCTGAGAATGACATGGCCTTTTGGGGAACAAGCCAGAGTGTATACGGAGCCAGAAATTGTTGGCCCTTTTGAAGGTGAAATGCTTGCTAACTTAAAGGAGAAAAATGCTTTCCCGGATAGAATGATGGCATTTAGAACTCTGTGTGTGAAACAGTTAAGGTGATCGTGTAAAGAAAACATTTCGTTTGTACTTAGCCATAAGCAATACCTGTCGATAAGTAAAGATAAGGGTTGCTTCTCTACATATCTAACCCAGGCAATTTGAACTAGTTCACCGGTGTATATTCACAATCAAGCAACATGAGTGTGTTGAAGGGATATTTGGGTTATGAATTCAGTATTGTTCTCCTTTTTAATGTTTTAAAAGTGTGTGTGGAAGGTTCGAGATACTCTAAAGAGAATTATTGTCAGTGTTCTTCTTTCTCTCCCATAGGCAGGAAATATGGCTTAGCTTTAAGCAGAACAAACCCTGTTTTTCTGTTAGGAAAACAGAGGGTTTCTTGAGTTTCATAGTTATAACTGGTGGAAATTACAGCTTTCAGTATTTAGGATGCTAACAGAAGCCCAGGCTTCAAGTAGGAATAGGTATGTGTTAACACTTTAAGGTCTCAAGACCCTAGTACATTTGAATTTCTAATATTGTATGCATTCATGCGTGTGTGTTTGTGTGTGTGTGTAAATGGAATATTAAAGCATTTATAACTGAACTCAAATTCATGTAAAAAGTGATAGATTTCTTGGTTCTTCAGTAACAATGATGTGAACTGTGCCTAAGTTTTATGACATCACCTATCCTTTCACAGTCCATTGATTCTATTGTTTAACACTTGGAGAAAGATATCAGTGTTATGAACATAAACAGCACTAGAACATGTTAACATTTATTGACTTCATTTGAAGTGGTTCAAGTAAGTAGAAAATTTTATTTAATAGTCAGATCTAAAGTAATAACTAAACAATTAGCCCTAACACTGTGTCTTTGTGTGCTTTCTTGTGCATGTGGGTACCTGAGACTATACCTTCTCTCTTGCCTCTCTTAAATTGATTGGTCAAATGGTATAACCGTTTGTTAATTTTGGTATTAGCAAAAAAGACAAACAAGAGAACTATAGCTTGTTCTCAATTAGGCTTTATTTCAGCATTTATCATTACAATTTATCATTAAATAAATTATCACAGATTTCAAGTGGATTAAAAGTTTTAGGATTTGTTTTCTTACTTCTAAGATAAAAGTGCAAGCTAAGATTTTCTAATGCTATGATATTTTAATTTTACTTCTGCATAACCTCTCTGTAAATTTGACGGCACTATTTAGTGAGTTTCAAAATGGTGGTATATCTGTGCAAGAGAAGTGGGCTTATCAGGATGTTATGTCTCTCTGTTTCTGTCCGTCTCTCTCTCTTTCTTTGTCTCTCTGTGTCTGTGTCTGTCTGTCTGTCTGTCTGTCTGTCTGTCTGTCTCTCTCTCTCTCTCTCTCTCTCTCTCTCTCTCTCTCTCTCTCTCTCTCTCTCTCTCTCCCCTTCTCCCTCCTGAAATGCAACCCAGTTTAAAGAAAGAACATAATGGATTGTGCCTGGAGTAAAGGAACCTTTTATATGCTTCCCAAATACACTAGAGAATTTTTTTTACAGTATAATTTTATATTCAAATGATTAATATTGTAAAGTCAAAGTATTTTAAACATTAGATTACAAAATTTTCAACTTGGCACATTATTTGTTGAAAAGACTTTAAATTGAATTCATTTTTTTTATTTTCTATATTTTTTATTTACATTCCCAATGATTTCCCCTTTCCCGGTTCCTCCCTCCCCGAAAGTCCCATTCAACCCCCTCCCGTTTATCTGTCCTGGTATTCCCCTATACTGCTATATCCAGTCTTTCCAGGACCAGGGGTCTATCCTTCCTTCTTCTTGGAAATCAACTGATATGTGAATTGTGTCTTGGGTATTCCGAGCTTCTGGGTTAATGTCCCCTAGAGAATTTAACAGTGTCTAAGCTTATAACAATAAGATTTTCATCTAGGTTCCTTCCCGTCTGAGTCGGTACCTTGAGCAGACCTTGGATGCTGGTTCCGCGCACCCAGTCCCACAATGCCCAGAGGAGCTAAGGACCTTTGCTGGGTTGTTGCTGTCCCTCATGGCACATTTATGTGTTTCAAAGCCAAAATTTGATCAAAATGTGAAATACATTGTTTAGAACCGCCCACGTGTGTAATGCAGTTGCTATGAGTTGTCATAAAAGAAACAGTGGATCAAACCACTTCTAATGTGGTGTGCACCTTGAAGTAAGCAGAAGCAAGAGGCATGGCTAGGGTCAGGCCAGTGTCTGCTCCTGGAAAAAGTGACTTTGTCTTGCAAACAGGTAGAAGAAGCAGGAGTACTAGATAGCTCCACTGAGTAGGAGTAGTGGCTGCTCATGAGAACCTTGAATGGATTACGTTCAGAGAATATACTATCATGTCACACTAACAACTATGTCTGTCTAATTTACTGCTACTTTGAATTATTAAATCCCTTCCACACTGCTGTTAGGGTTCCTAACGGTTCAACACTGAACTCTGAAAGTCAAAAGGTTCAGAGAGACTGCTTAATGCTGTACTTTATTTTCAAGAATAAAAATTATCTTGAGATAATGACATAATATAGTCAGATAATTCTTAGAAACAGGCAAGTTAAACGGGTTTCTGTATTTTAGACTTTCTTAAAAATTTAAGTATGCAATGCTCCTATTTTCCAAATATATTTCCTTTCTGCCCCTTTCCCTCTTTTTCCTCTCCCTCATTTCCTCCCCTTCACTAATTCTCCCTCTCCTCTCTTCTCCTTTCCTCTCTTCTCGTCTTTCGCCTCCTCTTTCTCTTCCTTAACTTTTCCCTCCATTTCCTCCTTCAGAAATACGATTTTTGATATACAATCTTGAAAAATGACTGACAGTTACTCTGGTGTTTACTCTCCCCTTTTGCTCATTAAACAGAGTAGATAATAGGGAATTGTTTTAATAAACTATAGCATCTTATGTGTTTGCACAATATCCCTCGTTTCTCATAGAATACCTCAATATTTGGACTGGCTTAAAACTCTCTTTATTGTGTCAAAACATTTATTCTTAAAATGATCATTTTAGTCATTTCTAACTGTATAGCTCAGTACTGTTAATTGTACTTGATTGTTGTGAAACACATCTTCAGGAAATTTATATCTCGTGGGAATAATATACATCCCAGTTGAATTACTTTAGTGATATTGGTAAAACCAGGGAAAAAGAAATAGTCTTTACAACCGAAAATTTTAATTTCCTATTTTTCTTTCAGCATCTCATATTTGATTTCAAAGGTAACATTATATTTCTTATAAGATGCTAAAAATCTAAAATTTGGGGGGATATTTTATAATACAGGAGGTTAATTGGCAAAGGGTCTTGCTGAGAAATTAATGTATTACAAAAGTAGCCATAGCTGTCTCCAGACAACCTAATGCAACAATGAGCTCTCCATCCTGGATATCCTTAGAATAATTGGCCTTTTAGTTGATTTGACTCACTGACAGCTGAGCCACTAATAATTACCTATGGCATCCTTTACTTTTGATTTTGTATTAGAATAGTCTCCCAATGAATGAATATATAACATATTAAATAAGCATATTTGACTGTATTTGAGTTCCTTGCTCTTCATTTAAATAATTCTCTATGAAAATATGTTCACACATCAATAACTGCAGAGGAGACTCTTTAGTTAGAATAAAACACAGCATGGTGAAGAGACCTCTGCATGGCTAAACAATTGTGACTTAAAATGGTATATTAATTTTATCAATTTACCATGATACCATTTTAATTTCATGACAAGCTTTCAGGTTTATTTAGGGACAGTCCTGGTTCATAGTGTTATATTCTTAATAACATATGCTTTATGGTATTCTCCTATGGACAGTGAATTTTAAACATTGTGAATCTTTTATTCATGTGTAATAAGGTGTTTTAGTAGGAACTCTTCCTCCATCAGTAGATCTGAAGTGAGCCTTTGCTCAGTCAAAGTGCATTGCAAGGTAATCTATGAACATACTACATTGGCTAACTAAGAAATGAGGTAAGTTGATTTTTTTTAAGAAAAGAAAGAAAATACTGGAATAGTACTATTTTATTGACTCTTTTATTGTTTAATTTCATTAAAATATTTCATTTTGGTATTTAATTGTACTTTAAAGCCATAGGGTTTTTGTGATTGGCATATGATGTTTAGGAGAAAGGATATTTGAAAATAAGTGGTCAGTCTAAGGGAATAATTTTATTTTATTTGGTTGACGTCTACTCACTGACAGAGTAACTGTGATAGTAGACAGGGAAAAGGCCACAGGTGCATGGAAACGTAAACACTGTAGAGGAACTAAGTAACATAAAATGCTCTTGGTAAGTTTAAAGTCACAGTCAAAATTTATGTAAATGGCCACCATGTTTGTTTTGTTTGATTACTCTCACATGGGATGTTGTTTTTAAGGTTGTGCATAAATTATAACAAAGTATGTTATTTTAAAAAGCTTGAAGGTTGTTGACTAGTTGTTAAATAATTGTTTTAGATGAAGTATTGTTTTAAGGCATTCTTTGGTAGGAGTGTGACTGCATCTCTAGATTCCCATAAGCACTAGTATGTCTTTATCTGTGAATGCCCATTGTGTGTTAATGTGCACCTTAATATTCTAGTATGTTGCTAGGCTATAGCTTATAGAAACAATGTTTGAACATCTTTATCAGAATATCTCATTACAAATCTGTTTGTGTTAAAATGTAAATAGATAAATTATGACATTTGTTCTTTTGATTATTTGTCTTTGGAAATGTAGAATATGCAACAATATTCTCTAAATATATTTGATGACCTTGAGGATGGATAAAATTATATTCACCTAATCTGGTAATTCTTAATCACTGGTGACTTTTGCCTCCAAAGAAGAGGCAAAATGTCTGGAAATCTTTTTAGTTTTCATGTCTGAGGAACTGCTACAGACATTGAGTGGGTAAGTGCCCTGGGTGCTGCTAACAACTTAAAATCTGGAGGACGAGATTCAGAACCATCATTTGGCTCTGAATATCAGTTTGGCTGAAATGAAAACAAACCCCAACAATTTTTAGATGCTGGTCTCTTACATAGCACATCTTTAATGTGAAACTGTTTTTCAGTCTTTAGAAAAACTATTGTCATTGCTATGGAATCTATGAGTGAGTTACCCTGTTTCCCATCTTAATACATAAAGAAAAACTGCTATTCATTTGTTTGAATGGGTAATGAAGAAATAAAGACTCAAACAAAAGTCTCTAGTTAGCAACTGCTTTTCAATCTGGTAATGTTAGAAGTCAAAAACCTTATTATAATTATGCAGCTATTTCAAACATTTCTAGAAAAGTCTTCAAAATTTATAGGAAATGTACAAGACCAATTACACTTAATTGTAATAAAAATTGGCATTGACTTTTTATCTTGTTTGATATTTAGTTTTTAAAAATACATGGCTTTTTTCCAGCTCATATGTTTTTTGAGAGTTGTGAGATATGTCACTAATGGGGAGGGGAGAATGTTTCAAATTGTTGCAAAATATTTCATGCAATGTAGATTGTTATATTAAATAGTAACTTCATAGACAAGTCTGTTCAATACCAACAGAATTGATTGTATATGTTTTACATATAATTGGCTTAAACTTTTAGTTTAATTTTGTAGATTTATGCTAGAATAGTTTCTATAAAATATATAAGGCTATTTATAATTATGCTTCAATTCTTTTTTATACAAACAAATTTAAAGTGGTAAATTAAAAGCAAGTTACTAATAAGGCCACAAATTGTATGTGGAGTTTTTTAATGCTACTAAATAATAGGTTTCAAATAAAAATTTAATTGCCAATTTCCCCAAAATCTCATAAAAAGTTCCAGAATGGTTGTCATAGAGTAATGCATATATACATATACATATATATATGTGTATGTGTGTCTATCTATCTATCTATCTATCTATCTATCTATCTATCTATCTATCTATCTATCTATCTATCTATCTATCATCTATCTATCTATCTATCTATCTATCTATCTATCTATCTATCTTATGGGATACTTGAGAAAAGCAATTAAAAATTGCTTTTAAGATGTTATTTTCTGAAATGGTCTGGATATTTTTTGCATATACTGGTGAACTTTCTGTCTTTTAAATAAGGGAGCAAGTTTTTGGTCGTGGGTAAGGGGGAGGAGCATAATATTTTTACACATACTGCCAGGCAATTATTGCTCAAATGTGACCTAAAACTACAATTTTCATGACCAGGTTTTGACCTTAAGCAACAGTCCCTAAGTTTCCGGGCAACTTCTTATAGGAAAATAAATTCTCTCACTGTTAATAGGGAATTAAATTATTTAAAAATAATACAGGACTAGAATCTGATCATAGTATATGCAGTGTGTACTGAACCTAAATATGAATGTTGTTATTTTTTTCATGATTTTATACCTAAAATTTAACATAGTCATATAATTTTAAGCTTCATTAGAGTAAAATAATTTATATTTAAAATGATGTAAATATGTAGCTTGTAGTCAGTAACACATCTATGCATTAAGAATCTTTAACAGAGAAACAGACATAAAAGAGACAAAAAGTTAGCATTTAGTTTTGTTTACATGAAAATAAATGAAAAACGCTTCATAAAATTAAAATAATAATGCATAGTTTTATTTCAAATAAAATCCACAGTGATAGTTAGACTGTCTTGGCTTTGAAATAAAAAGCTCTTGAAATAAAATAAAATACCCTGATTATTTTAGGAAATAGCATCTTAAAAGCAATTTTACATTTAAAAAATAAGTTTCAAATTACCAATAAATATAAGGGCATAAATAAAAATAATTTTAACTGCTTTTAAGAGATATTATTAGAGATATTATAATAAGAATCCATGAAGGTTGACTTTGAGATTCAAACTGAGCAAATTTTTAGCTTTTCTTCTTAAAATCTCATATACTTTTAACTCTTCCGTGTGGTAAGTTGGAATTAATGTGGCAATTTGACTGATAGAGAAAAGGATTCTAGAAAAGCAAGCTTGAAAAAAAAGTCTGATAGAGAGAAAACGGGGCGATTGCAAACTGAGATGCTGAAACTCCAAGATGGTTATTCACGTGGGGATACACTGTCAGGGAGGCTGCCAACACCCAGACCCAGCTGGAGGCTAAATTAAATCTCTGGATGGTCAGCCAAACGATTGTCTTTTGGACTAATAATGCACCTGAGTGGAGTGCTTTTTACTCTTTTTGGCCATAGATAAATAAAACAAAATGCAAAACTCACCCTAACTGTGCTCAGGCTATTGAAATCCAGGCTAATCATACTTTAATATATTCTCTTCTAGTGTGGACACCTTCAGACTTTTTGGCTGTCTGTTAGGACTTAATGTCTTTTGTGAAGTCTTTAATTTGGGAATGAGAAATACTTTCAGAATTCTGAATTGCATCATGGAACTACGCGGATGCTAATGATGTAGAGTAGTCTTAGAAGTAGCCACTAAAATGGAATGTGAAAATCTGGCTTGAAATATGGGTCCCAGCTCTCCCGTACAGGTGGCATTACTGGACTAATGGTCATGTTCTAGCACAAGTGAAGGAGTCAGCCTTCCCTTGCTTTGTTTGTCAGGGTGGAGCTTTTGTTACTCACCTGCTAGTCGTCTATGTCACTATCTGAAGATAACTACTGACAAACCAGCACTCCCCCCTTTTCTATTTTTAATTATACTTTTATTATTTAAAACAAAATTTAAGTTCAAATATATTTTGATCACATTTTCTCTCTCTTAAGCTTTTCTCTATCTTCTCCCCCTTCCTGCCCACCTAATCTTAAGTTCTAAAACAATGAACAAAACTCCAATACAACAACCTCTCAAAACAAGAGAACAAAATACTCCCATGAAAAAAAAACCCCAACAACACCACACACACACACACACACACACACACACACATACACACCTGTGGAGTCCACCAAATGTGGGTCAACTAGTCTTGAACATTAGGCTTTCTCTGGAGTGGTTGATATACTTAGTGTCACTCTATTTGAGAAAACTAATTTTCACTCTCCCAGCAGGTATTAATACAGTGACCATTCAGGTATTAACCTTTACCCTAGAGACTATTTTTCTTTCTTTCTTTCTTTCTTTCTTTCTTTCTTTCTTTCTTTCTTTCTTTCTTTCTTTCTTTCTTTCTTTCTTTCTTTCTTTCAAAAAATAAAAAATATAAAAATATAAAAGAAGAAACTATCACATTGAAGTTGGACAAGACAAAATACCATAAGGAAAAGAACCCAAGAGAATGGTCACATAAATCAGAGACACACTTGTTTGCACTCTTAGGAATCCTGCAAAAATATTAAACTGGACACCATAATTTATATGCAGAGGACCTGGTGCACACCATGCAGGCTCTGTGCGTGCTGCTTCCGTCCTTGTGAGTTTGCATGAAATTTGTGCATGTTGATTTAGAGGGCCTTGTCTTGGTATCCTTTACCATTGCTGGAACGTTGGTGTCCTTTGCCTTCTGGAACCTGATCTTCTGCAGCTTTCCTTGAGCTTTAAGGGGAGGGATTTGATAGAAACATCACATTTGTGACTGAGTGTTCCAAGGTTTCTCACACTCTGTGTAATGTCTTTATATTTGTTATGGGTCTTTATATTAGTTCCCATCTGCTGCAGGAGGAAGCTTTTCTGATGATGGTTGAACAAGGTGCTGATCGATGAGTATAACAGAATATCATTAAGAGTATGGGCACAGGGGAGAATTTCCTGAACAGAACTCTAATAGCTTATGCTCTAAGATCAAGAATAGACAAATGGGACCTCATTAAATTACAAAATTTTTGCAAGGCAAAAGACACTGTCAAAAAGACAAAGCGGCAACCAACTAACTGGGAAATGATCTTTACCAACCTTACATCCGACAGAGGGCTAATATCCAATATATACAAAGAACTCAAGAAGTTAAACTCCAGAGAGGCAAGTAACCCTATTAAAAAATGGGGTACAGAGCTAAACAAAGTGTTCTCACCTGAAGAATATCTAATGGCTGAGAAGCACCTAAAGAGATGTTCATCATCCTTAGTCATTAGGGAAATGCAAATCAAAACAACCCTGAGATTCCATCTCACACCAGTCAGGATGACTAAGATCAAAAACACAGGAGACAGCACTTGTTGGCGAGGATGCGGAGAAAGAGGAACACTCCTCCACTGCTGGTGGAATTGCAAGCTGGTACAACCACTCTGGAAAGCAGTCTGGCGGTTCCTCAGAAAACTGGGCATGACACTCCCAGAGGATCCGGCTATACCACTCCTGGGCATATACCCAGAGGCTTTACCTGCATGCAATAAGGACACATGCTCCACTATGTTCATAGCAGCCTTATTTATAATAGCCAGAAGCTGGAAAGAACCCAGATGTCCCTCAACGGAGGAATGGATTCAGAAGATGTGGTATATCTACACAATGGAATACTACTCTGCAATTAAAAACAATGAATTCACGAAATTCCTAGGCAAATGGTCAGATCTTGAAAATATCATCCTTAGTGAGGTAACCCAATCACAAAAGAACACACATGGTATGCAGTCACTGATAAGGGGATATTGACCCAGAATCTCGGAATACCCTAGATACAATCCGCATATCAATAGATTTCTAAGAAGATGGAAGGAGAGACCCCTGGTCCTGGAAAGACTGGATGTAGGGGAACGCCAGGACAGAGTAACGAGAGGGGGTTGAATGGAGAAAAGAGGGAGGGAAGGGGGCTTATGGGACTTTCGGGGAGGGAGGAAACGGGAAAGGGGAAATGATTTGGAATGTAAATTAAAAAAAATAAAATAAAATAAATAATTAAAAAAAGAGTCATTTTATCATTATGCTCTCTCTCTCTCTCTCTCTTCCTTTCTTCTCCCTCTCTCTCTTTCCCTCCATCCTTCACTCCCTCCTTTCTTCCTTCCTTTTTCTTTTTCTTCTATTTTTGACTAGTATTATTTGGGTTTAATCTAGGTCACTAGCTATCTAGGGTCAGGTTCTTGGTCACCCAAGCAGTGTCAGGTATGGGTTCCATCTTGTGGAGTAGGACTTAAATCAAGTTTTTGGTTGGTTACTCCCACGAGCTTTATGCCATCATCGCCCTAGCATATCTTGCAGGCAGTACACTATTGTGAGTAAAGATTTGTGTTTACATTTCTCTTTTTAGAGCAAGAAGAGTACTGTATTAACGATGTTGGACAGTAGGGGTGAAGGTTCATATAGGCATCAACTTGACATATTCATCTTCAATGAGTTGTGTGGGCATTGTTTTTCATCAATGGGACCTAGCTGTCAGTTTGTAAAGAGAAACCTATACTCTTGGCAACAGCCTGGATTGTTTGGGTATTCCTATGGGATTCCTAAGGCCAGAACTCAATTAGATGTAATCCAATTTCTGTATCGGAAGCTTCATTTGGTAACAAGAGATGTCAAATTGTGACTTTGTCTCCCTCATTATTTGGAGATTGTACAAAGATGGCATTCATATATGTATATAATTTAGGAAGTTTCTATTTATAAGGTTTCCATACTATACCTCAAATACTCCTGAATTTCAGCTATCTCTCCTTTTAATGCCCCTACTTGATCCTCCCATTCCAACCCCTCATTCATTCACAATTTACTTCCCTTTTCAGGTGAGATCTATTTTTTTATTAATCATTTTATGTGTTTACATTTCAAATGTTATTCCCCCTTCCCAGTCTCCCCTCAATGAAACCCCACCCCATCGCACTTCTCTTTGCCTCTAAGAGGGTACTTCCCTGCCTCACTCCTGCCTTACCTGTCTAGCATTCCCATTTTCTGGGGCAACAAGCCTCCATAGGAGCAAGTCCCTCTGCTACCACTGATGCTAGATGAGGCAGTGCTCTGCTACATATGTAGCATGAACCATGGGTCCACCATGGACTCTTTTGTTTGTGGTTTAGACCTTGGGAGCTCTGAAGTGTGTGGATAGTTGGTATTGTTGCTCTTCTTAGGGGATTGCACTCTCCTCAGCTCCTTGAACCCTTCCCCTAACTCTTCCACTGGGGTCCTCTGGATCAGTCCAATAGTTAGCTGTGAGTATCTGCATCTGTCTTAGTCAGGTGCTGGCAGAGCCTCTCAGAGGACAGCCATACTAGGCTCCTGTCAGCAAGCAAATCTTGGCATCAGCAATAGTGTTGGGGTTTGGTGTCTGCTGATGGAATGGATCGTACTGTGGTGCAGTCTCTGGATTGTCTTTCCTTCAGCCTTTGCTCCATTTTTGTCCCTGAATTTTCCTTAGACATGGACAATTCTGGGTTAAAAAATTTTAGATGGGTGGGTGCCCCATCCATCCACAGGAGTGGGTCTCTTCAGGTCCCATCTACCTGCTGTTGGGTATTTCAGCTAATGTCATCTTCATTGGGTCCTGTGACTCTTTTGCATCCCTGGCATCTGGGACTCTCTAGTGATTCCCAAACTTCCCTACCACCCACTGCTACTTATTGCTGGTCCTCTGGACTTCTTATTTGTCTCTTCTCATACCTGGTCCTGCCTTCCTTTTCCTCCCCCTCCTCTATCCCACCCAGATGCCTCCCTCCCTCTGCCTCCTGTGATTATGTTTTTTGTTCCCCCTTGTTAGTGGGATTGAAGAATCCACACTTGACCTTCCTTCTTGTTAAGCTTCATATGGTATGTGAGTTCTATCATGGGTATTCTGAGCTTTGGGGCTAATAACCCCTTGTCAGTGAGTAAATACCATGTATGTCCTTTTGGATTTGGGTTACCTCACTGAAGATGATATTTTCTAGTTCTACCCATTTGCCTGCAAGATTCATGAAGTCCTCATTTTTAATAGCTGAGTAGTATTCCATTGTGTAAATGTACCACATTTTCTATATCCATTTTTCTGTTGAGGGACATCTGGGTTGTTTCCAGCTTCTGGCTATTATAAATAAAGTTGCTATGAACATGGGTCTTTGTTATGTGTTGGAGCAACTTTTGGGTATATTGTGAGGAGTGGTATAGCAGGGTCCTCAGGTAGAATTATTTCCAGTTATCTGAGAAACTGCCAGGTTGATTTCCAAAGTAGTTTTTACCAACTTTCAATCCCACTAGCAATGGGAGAGTGTTCCTCTTTCTTCACATCCTCACCAACATGTGCTGTCACCTGAGTTGATTTTAGCCATTCTGACTGATGTGAGGTGGAAGTTGGTCATTTTGATTTTCATTTCCTTGATATCTTAAGATGTTGAACATTTCTTTGAGTGCTTCTCAGTTGAGAATTTCCTGTTTAGCTCTTTACCCCATTTTTAGTAGGGTTATTTGGTTCTCAGAAGTTTAACTTCTTAAGTTCTTTATATATATTGGATATTCACCCGCTATTGGATGTAAGGTTGGTAAAGATCTTTTCCCAATCTCTGTGAAGAATTGAGTTGAACTTTTGATGGGGATTGAATTGAATCTGTAGATTGCTTTTTGTAAGAAGGCCATTTTAATATATTAATTTTACTGATCCACGAGCATGGGAGATCTTTCCATCTCCTGAGGTCTTCCTCAATTCCTCTCTCAGAGACTTGAAATTCTTGTCATACAGATATTTCACTTGCTTGGTTAGAGTCATACCAAGATATTTTATATTATTTGTGACGATTGTGAAGGGTGTTGTTTTCTCAGCCTGTTTATCCTTTGAGTAGAGGAAGGCTACTGATTTGAGTTAATTTCATATCCAACCACTTTGCTGAAGTTTTTTTTTTTTATCAGCTATAGGAGTTCTCTGGTAGAATTTTTGGGGTCGCTAATGTGTGCTAACATATGTGCAAATAGTGATACCTTGACTTCATCCATTATGATTTGTACCACTTTGACCTCTTTTTGTTGTCTAATTGCTCTGGCTAGAACTTTGAGTAACATTTTCAATAAATAGGGAGAGAGTAGGCAGCCTTTTCTTGTCCTCGATTTTAATGAGATTGCTTCAAGAATCTCTCCATTTAATTTAATAATGGCTGTTGGTTTGCTGTATATTGCTTTTGGTGTTCAGGTATGTGGCTTGAATTCCTGATCTTTCCAAGACTCTTAACAAGAAAGGCTGTTGTATTTTGTTGAAGGGCTTTTCAGCATCTAATGAGATGATCATGTGTTTTTTTTTCTTTGAGTTTGTTTATATAGTGGATTACGTTGATGGATTTCCATATATTGAACCATCCCTGCACCTTTGGGATAAAGACTACTTGATCATGGTGAATGATCATTTTGATGTGTTCTTCAATTCTGTTTGCGAGGATATTATTAGTTTTGCATTGATATTTATAAGCAAAATTGGTCTGAAGTTCTTTTTTGTTGGGTCTCTGTGTGGTTTATGTATCAACATAATTGTGGCATCATAGAATGAATTAGGTAGTATTCCTTCTGTTACTATTTTTTGGAATAGTTTGAGAAGTATTGGCATAGGCCTGGTAGAATTCTGCACTAAACCCATCTGGTTCTGGGCTTTTATTTATTTTTGGTTGGGAAACTTTTAATGACTGCTTTTATTTCCTTAGGGGTTTTGGAACTGTTTAGACAGGTTATCTGGTCCTGATTTAATTTTGGTGCCTGGTATCTGTCTAGAAAATCTTCCATTTCATCTAGATTTTCCAGTTTTTTTGAGTATAGGCTTTTATAGTAGGATTTGATAATATATATATATACATATATATATATATATATTATTTCCTTAGTTTCTCTTGCTATATCTCCCATTTAATTTCTGATTTTGTTAATTTGGAAACTGTTTTTGTGGGCTTTAGTTAGTTTGTCTAAGGGGTTATCTATCTTGTTGATTTTCACAAAGAACCAGCTCTTATTTTTGTTGATTCTTTTATAGTTCTCTTTGTTTGTAATTGGTTGATTTCTGCTTTAGTTTGAGTATTTCCTGCTGTCTACTCATTTTGGGTGTTTACTTCTCTTGCTTTTTTCTGTTATAGAGCTTTTGGATGTGCTGTTAAGTTGCTTGTATGGGATCTCTCCAATTTCTTTATCAAGGTACTCAGTGCTATGAGTATTCTTCTTAGCACTGCTTTCATTGTATCCCACAGTTTGGGTATGCTATGCCTTCATTTTCATGAAATTATACAAAGTTTTTAGTTTCTTTTTTTCTTTCTTCTCTGACCAAATTATCATTGAATATAGAGTTATTTATTTTTCATGAGTATATTGGCTTTCTGTCTTTTTTTTAAATTTTTTTTAAAAAATTTTTTTCTTGAAGACCAGCCTTAGTCTGTGGTGCTCTGATAGAATGCATGGGATTATTTCAATATTTCTTGTATTGGTTGAGGCTTGTCTTGTGATTGATTATATGGTCAGTTTTGGAGAAGGTACCATGGGATTCTGAGAAGAAAGTATATTCTTTTGTTTTAGGGTGAAATGTTCTGTAGATATCTGCTAAATCTATTTGGTTCATTACTTCTGTTAGTTTCTCTGTTTAGTTTCTGTTTCCATAGTCTGTCTATTGGTGGGAGCGGGGTGGTGAAGTCTCGCACTATTATTGTTTGAGGATCACTGTGTGTTTTAAGTCATTGCCTGTTTTGTTGTTCTTAGTCATTTTGATAGGTTTAAGATGAAATCTCAAAGTAGTTTTGACTTGTATTTCCCTAATGTCTCAGGATGTTGAACATCTTTTTGTTTTTCAGTCACTTGAGTTTCCTTTATTGATAAATCCCTGTTTAGATCATTACTGAATTATTAATATTTTAAATAAGTCTATATCATTGTTTTATGTGCATTGATATGAGGGTGCAAGATCCCCTGGAATTGGAGCTGTAGACAGTTATGAGCTGCCATGTGGGTACTGGGAGTTGGCCCTGGGTTCTTTGGAAGAGCAACCAGTGTTCCTAACCACTGAGAATTCTCTTCAGCCCCACTGGACTGCATTTTTATTTATTTGTTTTCTTTTTTGATAGCTAGCTTCTTGACATATTGGATTATTTTCCTATTAGATATTTAGTTGGTAAAAGTATTTTACTACTCTGTAAACTACTACTTTGTCCAAAAAGTGGTATTCTTTGGCAGTAAAGAAACCTCTCAGCTTCAATAGGTCCCATTTATTAATAATTGATTAATAATTGATTTTAGTGCCTGCCTAACAGTGCTCTGTTCAAAAATTTGTTTCCTTATATCAATGAGTTCAAGGCTACTTCCCACTTTCTCTTTTATTAGGTTGAGTATATCTGGTTTTATGTTGAAGTCTGATCCATTTGGCCTTGGGTTTTGTGTAGGGTGATTAGTATGGATCTTTTTGGGTCCTCCAACAGGTAGTCATTCAGTTTGACTAATACCATTTATTTAAGATGCTTCCTTGTATTTCTAATCTATAACTTTTATTATGAAGAGGTATTAGAGATTTTACAGGGGCCTTTTTGCATTTAATGAGATGATCTTGTGTTTTTTTCCTCTCTATTTATATGGTGGATCACATTTACTGATTTTTATATATTGAACCATTCTTGCTTTTTTGGGCCGAAATCTACTTGATCATGGGAGATGAGCTTCTTGATGTGTTCTTGCACTTGATTTCTAAGTATTTTGCTGAGTATTTTTGCATCTGTCTTCATAAAGGAAAGTGCTCTGTAATTCTCTTTTTTTCATTGGATTATGAAGTTTGGTTATCATGATAACTGTGGTCTCATAAAATCAATTGGCTAATGATCCTTTTGTTCCAATTTTGTGGAATAATTTGAGGAATATTCATGTTAACTCTTCTTTCAAAGTCTGTTAGAATTCTTAGTTAGCTGTAGGTTTTTTTTTTTTTTTTGGTTTGGGGAATTTCAAAGTCTATTTTTTCCACTGGTGTTATATTTTGGCTTAGATTTTTTTTTTTTTTTTTTTTTTTTTTAATTTAATTTTATTTTATTTTTTTAATTTACATTCCAAATCACTTCCCCTTTCCCGTTTCCTCCCTCCCCGAAAGTCCCATAAGCCCCCTTCCCTCCCTCTTTTCTCCGTTCAACCCCCTCTCATTACTCTGTCCTGGCGTTCCCCTACATCCAGTCTTTCCAGGACCAGGGGTCTCTCCTTCCATCTTTTTAGAAATCTATTGATATGCTGATTGTGTCTAGGGTATTCTGAGATTCTGGGTCAATATCCCCTTATCAGTGACTTCATACCATGTGTGATCTTTTGTGATTGGGTTACCTCACTAAGGATGATATTTTCAAGTTCTGACCATTTGCCTAGGAATTTCGTGAATTCATTGTTTTTAATTGCAGAGTAGTATTCCATTGTGTAAATATACCACATCTTCTGAATCCATTCCTCCGTTGAGGGACATCTGGGTTCTTTCCAGCTTCTGGCTATTATAAATAATGCTGCTATGAATATAGTGGAGCATGTGTCCTTATTGCATGCAGGTAAAGTCTCTGGGTATATGCCCAGGAGTGGTATAGCCGGATCCTCCGGAAGTGTCATGCCCAGTTTTCTGAGGAGCCGCCAGACTGCTTTCCAGAGTGGTTGTACCAGCCTGCAATTCCACCAGCAGTGGAGGAGTGTTCCTCTTTCTCCACATCCTCGCCAACAACTGCTGTCTCCTGTGTTTTTGATCTTAGCCATCCTGACTGGTGTGAGATGGAATCTCAGGGTTGTTTTGATTTGCATTTCCCTAATGACTAAGGATGATGAACATCTCTTTAGGTGCTTCTCAGCCATTAGATATTCTTCAGGTGAGAACTCTTTGTGGAGCTCTGTACCCCATTTTTTAATAGGGTTACTTGCCTCTCTGGAGTTTAACTTCTTGAGTTCTTTGTATATCTTGGATATTAGCCCTCTGTCGGATGTAAGGTTGGTAAAGATCATTTCCCAGTTAGTTGGTTGCCGCTTTGTCTTTTTGACGGTGTCTTTTGCCTTGCAAAAACTTTGTAATTTAATGAGGTCCCATTTGTCTATTCTTGATCTTAGAGTATAAGCTATTGGAGTTCTGTTCAGGAAATTCTCCCCTGTGCCCATATGTTCAAGGTTCTTCCCTAGTTTCCCTTCTATTAGTTTCAGTGTGTCTGGTTTTATGTGGAGATCTTTGATCCACTTAGAATTGAGCTTAGTGCAAGGAGATAAGGATGGGTCAATTTGCATTCTTCTGCATGTTGACCTCCAGCTGAGCCAGCACCATTTGTTGAAAAGGCTATCTTTTTTCCACTGGATGGTTTTAGCTCCTTTGTCAAAGATCAAGTGACCATAGGAGTGTGGATTCATTTCTGGGTCTTCAATTCTGTTCCATTGATCTACATGTCTGTTACTGTACCAATACCATGCAGTTTTTAACACTATTGCTCTGTAGTACAGCTTGAGGTCCGGGATACTGATTCCCCCAGAGGTTCTTTTACTCTTGAGAATAGTTTTAGCTATTCTGGGTTTTCTGTTATTCCAGATGAATTTTTGAATTGCTCTTTCTAACTCTATGAAGAATTGAGTTGGGATTTTGATGGGGATTGCATTGAATCTGTGTATTACTTTTGGTAAGATGCTCATTTTTACTATATTAATCCTGCCAATCCATGAGCATGGCAGATTTTTCCATCTTCCGAGGTCTTCTTCAATTTCTTTCTTCAGAGACTTGAAGTTCTTGTCATACAGATCTTTCACTTGTTTGGTTAGCGTCACGCCAAGATACTTAATATGGTTTGTGGCTATCGTAAAGGGTATTATTTCTCTTACTTCTTTCTCAGCCTGCTTATCCTTTGAGTATAGGAAGGCTTCTGACTTGCTTGAGTTGATTTTATATCCGGCCACTTTGCTGAAGTCGTTTATCAGCTGTAGGAGTTCTCTGGTGGAGTTCTTTGGGTCGCTTATGTATACTATCATATCGTCTGCAAATAGTGATAGTTTGACTTCTTCCTTTCCAATTTGTATCCCTTTGACCTCTTTTTCTTGTCTAATTGCTCTAGCTAGAACTTCAAGTACTATATTGAAAAGATATGGAGAGAGAGGGCAGCCTTGTCTAGTCCCTGATTTTAATGGGATTGCTTCAAGTTTCTCTCCGTTTAGATTGATGCTGGCTACTGGTTTGCTGTAAATTGCTTTTACTATGTTTAGATATGGGCCTTGAATTCCTGATCTTTCCAAGACCTTTAGCATGAAAGGATGCTGAATTTTGTCAAATGCTTTCTCAGCATCTAATGAGATGACCATGTGGTTTTTTTCTTTGAGATTGTTTATGTAGTGGATTACATTGATGGATTTCCTTATATTGAACCATCCCTGCATCCCTGGGATGAAGCCTACTTGATCGTGGTGAATGATCGTTTTGATGTGTTCTTGGATTCGGTTGGCAAGAATTTTATTGAGTATTTTTGCATCGATATTCATAAGAGAGATTGGCCTGAGATTCTCTTTCTTTGTCGGATCTTTGTGTGCTTTTGGTATTAGTGTAATTGTGGCTTCATAGAACGAGTTGGGTAGTGTTCCTTCTGTTTCTATTTTGTGGAACAGTTTGAAGAGTATTGGTGTTAGGTCTTCTTTGAAGGTCTGATAGAATTCTGCACTAAAACCATCTGGACCTGTGCTTTTTTTGGTTGGAAGACTTCCAATGACAACTTCTATTTCTTCAGGGGTTATAGGACGGTTTAGATGGTCTATTTGATCCTGATTTAATTTTGGTACTTGGTATCTGTCAAGGAAATTGTCCATTTCCTCAAGATTTTCTAGTTGTGTTGAATACAGGTTTTTGTAGTAGGATCTGATGATTTTTTGAATTTCCTCAGTTTCTGTTGTTATCTCTCCCTTTTCGTTTCTGATTTTATTAATTTGGATACTATCTCTGTGCCCTCTGGTTAGTCTGGCTAAGGGCTTATCTATCTTGTTGATTTTCTCAAAGAACCAACTCCTCGTTTTGTTGATTCTTTGTATGGTTTTATTTGTTTCTACTTGATTGATTTCAGCCCTGAGTTTGATGATTTCCTGCCTTCTACTCCTCTTTGGTGTATTTGCTTCTTTTTGTTCCAGGGCTTTCAGGTGTGCCATTAAGCTGTTAGTGTATGCTGTCTCCCGTTTCTTTTTGGCGGCACTCAGGGCTATGAATTTTCCTCTTAGCACTGCTTTCATTGTGTCCCATAAGTTAGGGTATGTTGTGCCTTCATTTTCATTAACTTTCAAAAAGTCTTTGATTTCTTTCTTTATTTCCACCTTGACCAAGTTATCATTGAGTAGAGCATTGTTCAGCCTCCATGTGTACGTGGGTTTTCTTTTGTTTTTGTTGCCATTGAAGACCACCCTTATTCCATAGTGATCTGATAGGAGGCATGGGATTATTTCTATCTTCTTGTATCTGTTGAGGTCTGATTTGTGACCAATTATATGGTCAATTTTGGAGAAGGTACCATGAGGAGCTGAGAAGAAGGTGTATTCTTTAGCTCTAGGATGAAATGTTCTATATATATCAGTTAGTTCCATTTGGTCCAAGGCTTCAATTAGATTCACTGTGTCCCTGTTTAGTTTCTGCTTTCCTGAACGATCCATTTCAGAGAGCGGGGTGTTGAAGTCACCCACTATTATTGTGTGCGGTGCGATGTGTGCTTTGAGTTTTAGTAAAGTTTCTTTTACGAATGAGGGTGCCCTTGCATTTGGAGCATAGATATTCAGGATTGAGAGTTCTTGATGGTGGATTTTTCCCTTGATCAGTATGTAGTGTCCTTCTGTGTCTTTTTTGATGACTTTGGGTTGAAAATCAATTTTATCCGATATTAGGATGGCTACTCCACCTCGTTTCTTGGGGCCATTTGCTTGTAAAATTGTTTTCCAGCCTTTTACTCTGAGGTAGTGTTTGTCTTTGACACTGAGGTGCGTTTCCTGCATGCAGCAAAAAGCTGGGTCCTGTTTACGTATCCAGTCTGCTAGTCTATGTCTTTTAATTGGGGAATTGAGACCATTGATATTAAGAGAGATTAAGGCATAGTGATTATTGCCATCTGCCATTCTTGACGCTATCTTTATGTTTGAGTGGTTATCTACTTTTGGGTTTGATTCAAGAAGGTTATTATCTCATTTTTTCCAGGGTGTTGTTTCTCTCCCTGTATTGGAGGTTTCCACCTATTATCCGTTGCAGGGCTGGATTTGTGGAAAGATATTGTGAAAATTTGGTTTTATCATGGAATATCTTGGTCTCTCCATCTATGGTGATTGAGAGTTTTGCTGGGTATAGTAGTCTAGGCTGGCATTTGTGCTGTCTTAGTGTCTGCATGAGATCTGCCCAGGATCTTCTGGCTTTCATAGTCTCTGGTGAGAAGTCTGATGTGATTCGGATAGGTCTTCCTTTGTATGTTACTTGGCCCTTTTCTCTTACTGCATTTAGTATTCTTTCTTTGTTTAGAACATTCGGTGTTTTGATTATTATGTGACGGGAGGTATTTCTGTTCTGGTCCAGTCTGTTTGGAGTTCTGTAGGCTTCTTGTATGTTCATCGGCATCTCTCTCTTTAAGTTAGGGAAGTTTTCCTCCATAATTTTGTTGAAGATGTTTACTGGCCCTTTAAGTTGCAAATCTTCACTCTCATCTATACCTATAATCCTTAGGTTTGGTCTTCTCATTGTGTCCTGGATTTCCTGGATGTTTTGGGTTACGCGTTTTTTGCATTTTGCATTTTCTTTGACTGTTGAGTCGATGCTTTCTATGGAATCTTCAGCACCTGAGATTCTTTCTTCCATCTCTTGTATTCTATTGTTGATGTTTGCATCTATGACTCCTGATTTCTTCCCAAGGTTTTCTATCTCCAAAGTTGTCTCCCTTTGTGATTTCTTAGTTGTTTCTACTTCCTTTTTTAGTTCCTGGATGGATTTGCTGAGATCCTTCACTTGTTTGTTTGTATTTTCCTGTATTTCTTTAAGGTAATTTTGCATTACCTCTTTCAGGATTTCTTCCTGATGACCCACGTTCTCCTGCATTTCTCTGAGCGATTTTTGTGTTTCCTCCTCATGGGATTCCATCTGTTGATCCATCGTCTCCTGCATTTCTTTAAGCAGTTCTCGTGTTTCCTTTGTAAGGGCATCTAACCGTTGATTCATTTCTTTAAGCAATTTTTGTGTTGCCTCCTTATGGGCATCCGTCTGTTGACCCATATTCTTCTGCATTTCTTTATGCAAATTTTGTGATTCCTTTGTGAGTGCATCTACCCGTTGATTCATCTCGTTAAGCGATTTTTGTGTTGTCTCCTTGTGCGCCTCCATCTTTTGATCCATGTTCTCCCGCATTTCTCTAAGCGATTTTTGTGTTTCCTTTGTAAGGGCTTCTAACCGTTGATTCATGGTCTCCTGTAACTCTTTATGAGATTTATTTGTGTCCTTCTTGTGATCCTCTAATAGCATCATGAGAAGTGATTTTAAATCCAGATCTTGTCTTTCGGGTGTGGTGGGGTATCCAGGACTTGCTGCTGTTGGAGAGTTGGGTTCGGATGGTCCTACATTACTTTGATTACTGTTAGTAACATTCCTACGTTTGCCTTTTGCCATCTGGATACCTCTGGTGTTAGTTGGTCCTGCTGCCACTGGCTGTTGGTTGGACCTCCTGTGAGCCTGCAAAGCTATTTCTGCCCCCCCCTGGATTACCAGGATTCCCCTGGCACCGATTTCTGGGGCCTGCCTGCTCCTGAGTGACTTTGGAGCCCTAATGTGCTTTGCCCCAAGTGATCTTATATTGGGGAGGCCTTGCACATCTAAAGGCTCAGCCTAGTGGATTCCTGGAGCAGAGGTCGCCAAAGGGAGGCTGGCAGGCTCCTGCCCTGTGCAGGGGTGTGTGATCTCTCCTGGGGGGGGGAGGGGGGCGTCCCTCTGCCAGGCAGAAGTCCCACAGCAGATCTGGCGCGCTGGTCACTGCAGATCAGCCCAGCACCTGGGAGCAGGTTACACACAAGCTGCCTGAACCCGAAGCGATATTATGCCTGTCTGTCTCTGAGCCTGGTGGTCCCAACTACCTGGTCACTGGAGCAAAGATGGCGGAGGGCACTCTCCGTGGCGCTGCTCACCCTGTGGTCACGATGGCCCGCCGATCTGGCACCCAGACGACCACAGCGCCAACCCGCCCTCGGGCACAGAAGGAAGCCCCAACAGGCCGTGTCCCAAGTGATGTTATATTGGGGGGAGAGCCTGGGTACCGGTCTCTCCAGCGCAGTCCGCGGGAACAGAGGTCGCGGAAGGGAAGCTGGCGGGCTCCCTCCCTGCGCAGGGTCCCTCCACCAGGCAGAAGGTCCCACCGCGGAACTGGCGCGCTGGTTACTGCAGATCAGCCCAGCACCTGGGAGCAGGTTACACCCAAGCTGCCTGAAACCGAATCGATATTATGCCTGTCTGTCTCTGAGCCTGGCGGTCCCAACTACCTGGTCACTGGAGCAAAGATGGCGGAGGGCAGTCTCCGTGGCGCCGCTCACCCTGTGGTCACGATGGCCCGCCGATCTGGCGCCCAGACGACTACAGCGCCAACCCGCCCTCGGGCACAGACGGAAGCCCCAACAGGCCGTGTCCCAAGTGATGTTATATCGGGGGGAGAGCCTGGGTACCGGTCTCTCCAGCGCAGTCCGCGGGAACAGAGGTCGCGGAAGGGAAGCTGGCGGGCTCCCTCCCTGCGCGGGGTCCCTCCAGCAGGCAGAAGGTCCCACCGAGGAACTGGCGCGCTGGTTACTGCAGATCAGCCCAGCACCTGGGAGCAGGTTACACCCAAGCTGCCTGAAACCGAAGCGATATTATGCCTGTCTGTCTCTGAGCCTGGCGGTCCCAACTACCTGGTCACTGGAGCAAAGATGGCGGAGGGCAGTCTCCGTGGCGCCGCTCACCCTGTGGTCACGATGGCCCGCCGATCTGGCGCCCAGACGACTACAGCGCCAACCCGCCCTCGGGCACAGACGGAAGCCCCAACAGGCCGTGTCCCAAGTGATGTTATATCGGGGGGAGAGCCTGGGTACCGGTCTCTCCAGCGCAGTCCGCGGGAACAGAGGTCGCGGAAGGGAAGCTGGCGGGCTCCCTCCCTGCGCGGGGTCCCTCCAGCAGGCAGAAGGTCCCACCGCGGAACTGGCGCGCTGGTTACTGCAGATCAGCCCAGCACCTGGGAGCAGGTTACACCCAAGCTGCCTGAAACCGAAGCGATATTATGCCTGTCTGTCTCTGAGCCTGGCGGTCCCAACTCTTGGCTTAGATTTTTAAAAACCTACTTTAATAAGGGTTTTTAAATGCTTTAACCTCCCTTCTAGTATACTGCCCACCAGAGGTAGTAGAAAGGAAAGGTTAATAGGGCAAAGGAGGATGTGGACCTGTTTAGAAATAGTTCTTTGGGGGTAATTCTAATCTTTATTGTCAAGATATTAGCAGTTTAGTTCCTACAAATCAGCAGTAGCAGCTCGATCCACTCACAAACACCATTAACAAATTAGCAATGGCAGTTCAATCCACAAGAAACTGCAAGGTTCTGCTAACTGGCCTGAGTCTGTGGACTTGGCAAGAAGACCCCAGAATATCACAAGAAGTTCATTGTGCACTTCCCTCTATGATGTCATTAAAAAAGATGACCAGCAAAGAAGCCAAGACCAAATAATGCCACAACTTTGTCAGCAAAGCTCAGCGATGACCAGCAAGGTGAACAAATGCCACAGTATCCACTGTTTATTGGGTCATACTTACACACTTTCCAAATAGCACATGTTCTCTCAAGTGTCTGCACTAACAAAATATCATATGCTCTGTTTCCCTTTTCCAGGCAGCTTCCAAAAAAACACCATGTATCTAGTCTCAGCAAAATATCATTTCATAGGTCAGTTTCAAACAAACAAACAAACAAACAAAAACATTACATGATACCACTGAGTCTTCAAAGAAAATAAAAATTTCCACTTCAGTTATAGATATATTTAATTGCTTATCTGATATGATATATCTTTGATCAGTGGTACCTAGTTAGAAAATTATCCATGTTTAAAGGTTTTCCTACTTCTGATGGAGTACAGATTTTTAAAGCATGCCCTTATGATTCTCTGTATTTCTTCAGTGTCTATTATTATACCCCTTCTTTTATGTCTGATTTTGTTAATATGTATATTTTCTCCCTGCCTTTTACTTAATTTGGATAAAGGTTTGTAGGCTTAAATTTTTTAAAAAACCTACTTTTAATAAGAGTTCTCAAATGCTTTGACTTCACCTTCACCCCTTCCTCCTTCTAGCCCACGGTCCAAAGGTAGGGGAGCAAAGATGGAAAGTAGGAGAAGGAGATGTGGACCTGTTTAGAAGTAGCTTTTTGAGCCCATTTTAATCCCAATTTGTCATGATATCAGCAGTCCAGTTTAATAATGTCAGGATACCAAACAGGAATCAGCACTGGTAGTATGATCCATAAAAACAGCCAGGCCTCTACCAAATTGGCATGAGTCAGTGGGAGTGACCAGGACCAGCCAGGATGGAAGGAAAAGTTCTCTGCCATGTCTCTCTCAACAAAGTAAAGGTCAGCACAGACAACAAAGCATTGCAAAGCTAGCTATGCAAGCCCTCCTTCATTGTCTGTTGAGTCTTATTTATAATTTCTCCAAACTTCATGTGCCCTCCCATAGGTCTTGCCTCAGCAAAACATCATGTGAGTCAACATCACATGACATATCCAAAAACTTTTACTTCAAAGGTTTGTTGATCTTGAATTTTCTCAAAGAACCAATTCTTTGTTTCATTGATTCTTTGTATTTTTCTCTTCATTTCTATTCTATTCATTTCTTCCCTGACTTTCAGGTGTGCTATTAAATTGCTGGTAAGAAATTTCTTATGTATGCACTTAATTCTTTATACTTTCCTATTAGAATGGCCTCCTATTGTTTCTTATAAATTTAGATATGTTGTATATTCATTTTCATTTAACTCTAGAAAGTGTTTGACTTCTTAATATCCATATTGAACCATTTTTCATGAGTTTGTAAGCTTTCTGTTGTTGTTGATACCCAACTTTAATATATGGTAATTAATTTGGATGCAGGGTGTTATTTCAATTTTTCTTTGTAGTTGTTATTTGCTTTGTGTCTGAGTATATGGTCAATTTTGGAGAAAGTTCCATGGGGTGCTGAGAAGAAGGTGTATTCTTTTGTGTTTGGATGAAATGGTCTGTAAGTATCTGTGAGATTATTTTGGTATATAACATCAGTTACCATGTCTCTGTTTAGTTTTTGTTTGAATGACCTATCTATTGACTAGAATGGCTTACTGAAGTCTTTCATTATCAGTGTGTGAGTGTCAATATATGATTTAAGTTGTAATAGTGTTTCTTTTATAAGCTTGATTATATTTGAAGCATAGATATTAAGAGATATTAAGGTCTTTGCATTGTTCTTCAAATGTTGGCATTTTTATGGTCTCCTCTGCTAGGTTTGCTGGGATGTTATTGATTGTGGTTTTTTTTTTTTTTAGGTTGTATTTTTTTAATTATTTATTTTATTTTATTTTTTTTTAATTTACATTCCAAATCATTTCCCCTTTCCCGTTTCCTCCCTCCCC
Source organism: Tokudaia tokunoshimensis (assembly GCA_036184795.1). Lineage (NCBI taxonomy): Eukaryota > Metazoa > Chordata > Mammalia > Rodentia > Muridae > Tokudaia > Tokudaia tokunoshimensis. The sequence continues at coordinate 9,248,020 of BTHU01000005.1, read as the reverse complement.
GAACCGAAAGTCCCATAAGCCCCCTTCCCTCCCTCTTTTCTCCATTCAACCTCCTCTCGTTACTCTGTCCTGGCGTTCCCCTACATCCAGTCTTTCCAGGACCAGGGGTCTCTCCTTCCATCTTCTTAGAAATCTATTGATATGCGGATTGTGTCTAGGGTATTCCGAGATTCTGGGTCAATATCCCCTTATCAGTGACTGCATACCATGTGTGTTCTTTTGTGATTGGGTTACCTCACTAAGGATGATATTTTCAAGATCTGACCATTTGCCTAGGAATTTCGTGAATTCATTGTTTTTAATTGCAGAGTAGTATTCCATTGTGTAGATATACCACATCTTCTGAATCCATTCCTCCGTTGAGGGACATCTGGGTTCTTTCCAGCTTCTGGCTATTATAAATAAGGCTGCTATGAACATAGTGGAGCATGTGTCCTTATTGCATGCAGGTAAAGCCTCTGGGTATATGCCCAGGAGTGGTATAGCCGGATCCTCCGGGAGTGTCATACCCAGTTTTCTGATTGATTGTGTTTTTAATGCTGCTATGTAGGCATCAGAGATTGGGAAGATTATAATTCTAGGTGCTGATATCTGTGTCAGCTGGATAGTTTTTTTTTTTAATTTAGTTTTCTGCTTTTTTGCTGGTTCTTAGGGGAGTGTGATAGCTGCATGTTGGCTGTTGGAAATTTTTCTGTGGTCTTGATAAGTGTAGGCACTAGGGGTTCCATGTAAAATGTATTTTTGGGTATTAGGATCTGAGATATAGGAATAGGGGTAGAGTGAGAGGAGAGGCAGCAGCTTAAGGTTTGCTAAAGAGGTAGGCTTAAGACTGGGGAATTCAACTTGGATGGATAGATGGAAAAGTGAAGATCTGCAGTTAGTCTACTTGCTTTCCAGGTCAGAGTGGCCTATGCAATCCTAGGGAGTAGCTGCTGACATTTGAAGTTGGGACAAAGCAATGAGCTGGAAGAAGGAATTTTAGAGGGGGAAAAATCCGTGTGACCCACTGGATCTTGTCACAGCGGGAAATGGCAGCTGCAGCAGGTGTTCTGGGCAGAGCTGGAGATGATACTACGGGAATGGCTTTGTAGGAATGGAGGATGAGGTGAAAATATTTAGTTAGCCTATCTGCTTCCTTGGCAGGAATGGCCTGTGGGTTCCCAGGGAGTGTCTGCTGGAGTTGGACTCTGCTTTCCTCCCTGACATGGCCTCCAAACATGTACTTCCAACCATTATTATATGCTATTATCTGGCAATAATAAGACATACCATAAGGGCTTATAAGAAAGAGAATTTTAAGAATTGCTTTCCTTTCTGAAAAGCAAGTTTAAAAATTGAGATGAATTTCATTCCTTTGGGTGGAAAATGAACTAGTTTCATACCTGCAAATTCTCATCCTTTTATTACTTCGTTTACTGGAGTTATAAGGTATTAGATTTTCAGTTGTAAGGGGCCAGATCCAGTCTCCCATTTATGTCCACAACAGTTCTATAGCTAAGAGCTGTTTGTAGTCTTTGCTTGTATACTGTCTCTCTTTGGGTGGAAGGTCAGAAGAAGTAATATCTTATCTAGATAATTCCATCTGGAGCACTTCTAATTATTATGATTTTTTAACTCAAATGTTACTTAAATACTAGATGTGTATTCTAAAGGTCTCTAAGTAAGGGAGGTTCTGAAGGAATATGTTTATATCAACAGATAGAACACACAGGGGTCCAGTTTCTATTCCAGAAACTTCCCAAGTGGTTTTATTTTTTATTTGCAGCTCTATAGAACTGTAAAATCGCATAACTTTTCTCTCTATCCCATGGATCTTTCATCAGTTATAGTCATCTTTTATAATTTATCTTGTATCTAACTTTAAAAATCAGCCCCATGGCTCATGTGCTTTCTCATAGGTTTATCCTTTAAACTATATTCCAAACCTTTGCACAAATTTCAATAATTTACTTCAGGCTACACAGTCCAAAGTTATGTAGAGAATTTTGGAATACCACACAAAACACTCTTTTTTTTTTGGACCCATATACCTCAATCCTACTGTGTAAAAATGTGTATGTATTCCCTTAACTGAAGTTCATTTTCTATAATAAAGAGAATTCAGAAATTTGATTTTCATGTTAAAGTAAACTGAAATATTTTTATTAGAATCACCACATTCATGAAGTAAATTCATCTGTGTGTAGTATATAATCAGCATTGATCACTGTTTACAAAAGGAAAGCATATGCTGAGCAATATTTACAGAATTTAATGTACTTTTAAAATCTACACACAGGCTTTTGCACTTCTCTATCGGTCTCAGTGCATTAGGTCACAACAAACGTCTTCATTAGTGAATGTTATACTTAACTTTCTTCTTGCTTCCTCTGAGCATTGTGTTGTATAATGGCTTGATCTAATCCCAGCTTGTCATTTAAACAAAGATGAATTTGGCTTTTGACTGAAAAAAAAAGTAAATCTGAGTAATATTAGTTTCTCCTAGAAAAAGTAACCTCTGTTAAATGCTCACAGTATACTCCAGCACAGGGCTTCATAGTAAGACTACAATGACAATATTAGTCATGCAGGCACCCAGGAATAGTCTTATGATGAGCTTAAGGTTTGTCATCAAACTCAAGAAACAGCTGTGCAATGTCAGTACAACCCTCGAAGACCAAGGATTTAAGTTTTACATTCAGAATTTTAAAAGACTGGACATATCTGGTACTTATTTAGAACACATGCATTGAAATTTTCATGAGCCTCATTTATCCTTTATATGACTCTTTCAGTAATTCATACCATTCTATTTTAGGATAATATTAGATTTAATAAGGATAGAGTACTTATTTTGAGAAATCTCAAGTGGATAGAGTACTTCTAAAGAAATTAGAAAAAAAACCCACCTGTGTCCACTCAAATTTGATATTTGTTACCTTTTCATGTGAGCATTGGGACTGATTCCAGGCTCTTGAACATGCTAGGAATTTTCCATTACTTAAATACACACCTAGGTCACAACTGTTAAGATTTTGCTATTCTCGTTGTTTCTTCTCTGTCTTTCTCTTTCCATGTCATTGCTTTTCTTCTTGCCCTGCATCATCCCCTTTCCTCCAGTCTTTTTCCGTCCTTCCCTTTTGTGCAAAAATCACATACACATTTTGCTGAACCATTTAAAAATTAGCTGCAGACACATGAAACTTGCACATTGTTCAATAAGGACATTTTTTAATGACTCCTGCACAATGACCATATTTAATAGATGACCAATAATTATATAAAGCAACATCTTTGATATTTAAGTATCTGAAGTTAGCTCCAAAATACCCAAGTATTGCAAGGATAGTTTTCTTCTGAGGTGACCTTCACAATTTTATGAGATTTTCTTTGTAAAAAGATACTTTGTTTTCATATTTTGAGTCACTTTTTATGTTTCCATTTTGATTTTATATTATAGTACCTTTGATTCCAACATTTTACATTTTCATAACATTTTAAAATTGAATACAAAATTACCCAGCAGAAGGGTGCCACATATGGAGCTGATTACAGAACAGTGACTTAATAGAGTTAGTCGTGTGACCTACCAGAAGTTGACCTCGTTTCAGAGTTCCATTGGAGCACAATACATCCAATTCCATGTGGAATTTGAGAAACATGCTAACATTCATGGTAGTTTTCATTTTCGCTCTGGTTCAAATAATCAAGTACAGTGATTTTCCACATTTCTAAACACTATTCCTATTGTCACTAATACATGCAAAAAGACCATGAACGAGGCAGCCAAAACAACTGTTAGTCAAAAAGCTGAAGTTATATTTATTTTGTAACTAATTTTACCATGATGTATGAGTACCATACTCCAAGAGATATCAGACATTTCATTTACCTTTCTGGTTATAAGTGCCCTCAATTCTTCACATTTGCATTATAGCATTAAGAGAACTGCATAGAACATTAGTGGAACAGTTTGCATTCTCTTTGTGAGAAAACTACCTTAGTCTTTCCAGTATATTTCCATTTTTCAAAGTTTGTCTTGAATGCTGTTTCTCTATGGACAAAGTGCAGTCCTGTTTTGCTATAAACTTACACATGTCTAATTTTTATATCTATTAGGACCCTGCCACACCTTCTCCCCTTTATGCTACAGATTTTATCATGTTCTTTATTGTTTGTACTGTCTAGCAAGCAAAAGTTCACAAAGTAACTGCTCTGAGAAACTCTGTGTTACGTGATTGAGGCATGGTCCCATTTAATTCTCATGGCATAACACTTGGAAAAAATTGTGAGATGTACTTTATAGCCTAAGAAACAGGAGTGGAGAAGTGAGGTGGTTCTTGAAGATTATTTATCAAAGGTGTAGACAATTTGAAGTCTGATCTGTCTTGATCAACTGGAATGGGCTTTCTAGAACAAATATATACTGGGCAAGAAGCTCTGGGGATGTAGTTTGTGCAAGTGAACCCATGCTGATGTGGGCTTTTGGGGTGATGGAGATGCCTTTGAGTCACTCAAGCTCTTATGAGTAACCCACATGCCTGACCTTGTTGGCTGATCAAGCTAGACTTGGGTGGATTTTTTTTTTTTTGGTCTGTCATTAGCATCCTATCTGGGATGAATGGATATGTGTTCATGTCTCCCTAGGAAAAGTCATGCAATAAGATTAGTTCCCAAACAAGACTCACAGAGCAAAATATAATTCAACCTTTGAAAGTAGTATGTATGGGCAGCAATTATCAGCAGGATATGGCAGCACTTGTATGGTTTTTGCTGCGGGTCATGACATGCAACTGAGGATTAGTTGTTTTCTGGAACAAGAGGAAAAACTTTCTCTATAAGGGGGAAATTACAATGAGAGACAAGCCAGTATTGTTCCACACAACAGTATCTGATTTGGCAGGGAAAATTGAAAAAAGAAGAACATGAGATGGAGGGGCTGGTTTGCTATTACATTCAACTGGAAGGATACAAGGGAGAGAAGAATTCAAATTAGTTCTGTATTAGAGATCTTGCCTGGGTTCCAAAAATCTGGAACCCATAGGAAGAATTGGACAGTAAGAGTAGAGAACAAGATAGAAGTGATCAAAAATACTCCTGAGGTCTGATCTTTAATATAAAAAAAGGAAAAATACACAATTCATCATGCAGATGGAGATTTCAATAATGACCTAGTACAAGAAATAATGGTTATTATGGAACACTTTACATCAGAACCTCTTGAATTTGGGAAGAGTTTTTGTAACCTAGCACCTAACGCTGAGACAGACAGGCTTAGTCTGAATGCTAAGGAAATAGAATTACCTTTCCTGTCTTTAGACAAAGACTATGTAACCTGAGGCAATGAAAAGAAGATCAGTTTTCTGACACACTGACTCTCATGAGTCGTAAGAGACATGTTGTCACTGATAGTGGGGTTTTGGGATGATATTTTGATGAACCTAGGTTCAGCTGAAGGAGAGGCAAAAGTCACAGTACCGACTCAAAGCTTGTCAGATCCAGACACATCTTAGCCTCAGATAAATCAGGCAAGAATGCAGCTCTTATTCTTTTATGCCTGACTAGGCTGAGAAATATAAACCAACATTGCCAAGCTTATCAGTGGAGGAGAGTGGCAACCTTCTAGGATGAGAAAATGAGGTAGCTCATGAAGAATGGCTATAGACTATAGAGTGCTTTATGGAAAGTCTCTCCATAGTTGCTTCTGAGTCCAGCACTGGTCTTTTGAGAAAACAATTATTACAAATGATAGCATATTTTCATGCTATATTGGCCTTGTTAACATTTAAAACAATGTTTCCTAATCACTTCTGGATCCCAAGACTGAGAGAGGTCTTATGGAGATTCCTTCTATTCTTTGAAAAGAGAGTTCATTATATTGTACAAACCTTTGAGTGTCTTATAGATTTGGAATGACATCTAGAAGGATAATAAAAAAAATCATGTAAAGAGCGGAGTGAAGTTACCATTCATGAGTGGAAAAAGAAACTTCCAAGAGTTACAATGTTCAGTAAAAATACCAGTGGCAGGGATGGGTTACCTCTTTAAACATTGTTGGCCAGAGATGTCCTTGAGACCATTTTCCCACAAAAGGCTGTGAACCCTGCTTTTGACTGTGTGCCAGAACTATATGGAAAGTCTCTACTGCTAAAGCTCCTCTGTTTGTGTTGCCACACAACTTGTGAACTTGAAATGTCTTCCTTGTTTGTTGGCTTTTGTAGTGCCAGAAGATGATAGGCAGGCTGCTCAGTTATTACGGACCTTGCACACTTACACCACCAACATGCCAGCAAATATGTGCCTGTTGATATAATAGTGCTACAACTGTAATGGGTGCAGTCAATTGCTTTCCAATTAGATTTAAGGCCTGCTTCATAGTTGTGGACTCATGTCTGGTACTGTAATCTAGGAAAAAAAATCATGCATTTTCCCAGTGGAAGTAACTGCTATTGTAAAGTAGGTGTGATGTGTTTTCAAATTGACTTTTAGATATTTATGTTTCCAGTCCCACATTACTTCAGTTATGGAGAGATTTACTTTCTTTCTGTTAGCATTTTATCTAAGATCCTCCCCACCCTCTCTCCCTCCATCCCTCTCTCCCTCCCTCCCTCCCACCCTTCCTCCCTCCTTCCCTCCATCCTTCCTTTTCTCTGTCTGTACTACTCTCTCAACTCTTCTCCCCATGCCTTGAATAAACTCTATTCTATAGTATACCATCTTGTGACTAGTTCCTCAGGGGAAAGGAATGCCTCAGCATGGCCCTCAGAGGCACTCCCTTCTCCTACATCTGACTACACATCCACCAAATATATTTCTTCCTTCCACAACTTTGTTTGTTCATTTCTTTCTTTCTTCCTTTCTTCCTTCCTTCCTTCCTTTCTTTCTTTCTTTCTTTCTTTCTTTCTTTCTTTCTTTCTTTCTTTCTTTCTTTCTTTCTTTCTTTCTTTCTTTCTTTCTTTCTCTCCTTCTTTCCTTCTTTCCTTTTTTCTTCCTTTCATTTTCAGTGGGCAGTGGTAACCATTGAGGTCCATAATTGGTAAAGCTACTGAAAATAAGTGAGTCTAGTTGTGGTGAAGTGGCCCACAGATAAGACACACACACACACACACACACACACACACACCCCAAATATCTGTATCATTTTTTTTAAGATAGGAGCAACATTGAGGAAGAGGGGTTATCAATAAAGTAAGAGTTGTGGAGAAGGGGTTGCCGTTTGGTGTTATGTATTTATTTCCTCTGAGATGAAACATTCTGTCTTAGAGAAAGAAAGTGGTTCCTAAGAGTCAGGAAAATCAGAAAGTTACATGATTCACATGGTTCATCCTCAAGGTCATTCAAGCAAAAAACTATTGCTGAAAAAGAGGAGCCTGTTTTGGTAGAGCTGTCTCCAAGTTACATAGCACTCCAATGTTGCAACTTACATGAGTTATTGTCTGTGCTGCTATGGACTTTTTCAGTCCTGAAGCTTCCTTAGAGTCATCTATGTTCCTGTGTGTTCACCCATGCTTCTATAAACGACCTCAGTAAACTCATTGATTCATGAAGCTAGTCTTAAGGAGGATCACTCCTTTGGTCTGCTGTGAGTGTCCTAGTTGTGGGTCGATGTTTGTTCATGTTTCCCTAGGTCATGAAAAGAGTTTCAAATTAAAATCCTGTAGAGACTTGATGCCCTAGGGAAGGGGGTTTTGTGTGTGGATAAGTGTGGGTGAGTGGGGGTGGGAGCATGGGTGGGGGAAAGTGGAAGGGAGATGGGGTGAAGAACTCTGGGAAGGGGACCAGGAAGGGGGCAACATGTGGAAGGTAAATAAATAAAACCAGACACACTGAAACTAATAGAAGGGAAACTAGGGAAGAACCTTGAACATATGGGCACAGGGGAGAATTTCCTGAACAGAACTCCAATAGCTTATACTCTAAGATCAAGAATAGACAAATGGGACCTCATTAAATTACAAAGTTTTTGCAAGGCAAAAGACACTGTCAAAAAGACAAAGCGGCAACCAACTAACTGGGAAATGATCTTTACCAACCTTACATCCGACAGAGGGCTAATATCCAAGATATACAAAGAACTCAAGAAGTTAAACTCCAGAGAGGCAAGTAACCCTATTAAAAAATGGGGTACAGAGCTAAACAAAGAGTTCTCACCTGAAGAATATCTAATGGCTGAGAAGCACCTAAAGAGATGTTCATCATCCTTAGTCATTAGGGAAATGCAAATCAAAACAACCCTGAGATTCCATCTCACACCAGTCAGGATGGCTAAGATCAAAAACACAGGAGACAGCAGTTGTTGGCGAGGATGTGGAGAAAGAGGAACACTCCTCCACTGCTGGTGGAATTGCAGGCTGGTAAAAATAATATTAAAAAGGACATGTGCCCTACTATGTTCATAGCAGCTTTATTTGTAATAGCCAAAAGCTGGAAACAACCCAGATGTCCCTCAAGAGAAGAATGGAAACAAAATTGTACATTTCACAATGTAATACTACTCAGCTATTAAAAATGAGAACATCATAAATTTTCAAGCAAATGATAGAACTAGAAAATATCATCCTAAAGTGAGTTAACTAAGATCAAAAAAGGGGCATACATGATATGCACTCAATAATAAGTGGATATTAGCCAAAATGCTCAGAATACCTACGATACAACTCACAGACCTTATGAAGCTTAACAAGAAGGAAGGCCAAATTGTGGATACTTCAATTGTACTTAGGTAGGGGAACAAAATAGTCATAGGAGGTAGAGAGAGGGAGGGACCTGAGTGGGAGAGTAAAGAGGAAGGGAAAGGGGGAGGGGCAAGATCAGATATGAGAAGAGACAGGAGAGAAGCCCAGAGGGCCAGGATAGTGAATAGAAATATGCAGCAATGTGGGGTGTGGAACAGAGGGAACTACTAGAAAGTCTCAGATACCAGGAATGCTAGAGGCTCCCGTGACCCAATGGGGGATGACATTCTCTGAAAAGCCCAACAAAGGGAATATAGAACTTAAAGATACAACTGTCAGTAAATAGACACAGTCCCTAGTTGAGGGATGGGGCCACACACCCATCCCAAATTTTTGATCCAGATTTGGTCCTGTCTGAAGGAAATATAGGGACAAAAAATGGAGCAGAGAATGAAGGAAAGGAGATCCAAAGACTGCCCCAACTTGAGATCCATCATATGCATAGACACCAAACTCCATCACTATGCTGATGCCAAGATGTGCTTGCGACAGAAGCCTGGCATGGCTTTCCTCTGAGAGACCCTGCCAGCACCTGACTAAGCCAGATGTAGATACTTAGAGCCAACTCTTGGAATGAGCACAGGGAACCCAATGGAAGAGTTAGGGGAATAACTGAAGGAGTTGATGGGTTAAAAGTTTTGAGATGGGTGGGTGGCCCCATCCCTCAACTGGGAGCCATGCTTATCCACTGGATGTGGTCTCTACAGGTTCTGTCTCCCCTTTGCTGGTTATTTCAGCGAATATCATCCCCATTGGTTCCTGGGAATCTCTTGCTTCCCTGGTATCTGGGACTTTCTTTTCTTTTTTATTTTTTTAAGTCATCAAAATAATTTATAATAGCTAAATGTTTCTTAAATATACATGATATCTTCTGAAGCTAAAAGTAATATGCACTCAACCAGTTTTTAAAATCTATTTGGAACATTAAACATGAAAGAAGTAGAAAAAATCTCTTATGAAGTCCTCTATGAAAGGAAATTGTGACAGGTTAGTGATTAGACAGAAACCCTTCAATCTCCACGGAGAATACAGAGCGTTTGAAGAATATTGGAATTAGGTCTTCTTTGAATGTCTGATAGAATTCTGCACTAAACCCATCTGGTCCTGGGCTTTTTTGGTTGGGAGACTTTTAATGACTGTTTCTATTTCTTTGGGGGTATGAGACTGTTTAGATGGTTTATCTGATCCTGATTTAACTTTGGTACCTGATATCTGTCTAGAAAATTGTCCATTTCATTCAGATTTTCAAATTTGTATAGATAGGCTTTTGTAGTAGGATGTGACGATTTTCTGAATTTCCACAGTTTCTGTTATTATATCTCCCTTTTCATTTCTGATTTTGTTAATTTGGATACTGTCTCTGTGCCCTCTGGTTAGTCTGACTAAGGGTTCATCTATCTTGTTGATTTTCTCAAAGAATCAGCTCCTGGTTTGGTTGTTTCTTTGTATAATTCTTTTTGTTTCTATTTGGTTGGTTTCAGCTCCGAGTTTGATTATTTCCTGCCATCTACTCATCTTGGATGTATTTGCCTCTTTTTGTTCTAGAGCTTTCAGGTGTGCTGTTAAGCTGCTAGTGTATGCTCTCTCCAGTTTCTTTTTGGAGGCACTCAGAGCTGAGTTATCCTCTTAGCACTGCTTTCATTGTGTCCCATAAGTTTGGGTATGGTTTGACTTCATTTTCATTAAATTCTAAAATGCCTTTAATTTCTTAATTACTTCCTTGACCAAGGTATTATTGAGTAGGGTGTTGTTCAGCTTCCATGTGTATGTGGGCTTTTATTATTTTTGTTGTTAATCAAGACCAGCCTTAGTCCATGGTGATCTGATAGGATTCAAGGGATTATTTCAATTGTCTTGTATCTGTTGAGGCCTTTTTTTGTGACCAATCACATGGTCAGTTTTGGAGAAGGTACCATGAGGTGCTGAGAAGAAGGTATATTCTTTTGTTTTAGTCTGAAATTTTCTTTAGATATCTGTTAAATCCATTTGGTCCATAACTTCTGTTAGTTTCAATGTGTCTCTGTTTAGTTTGTGTTTCCATGCTCTGTATATTGATGATAGTGGGGTGTTGAATTCTCCCACTATTATTGTCTAAGGTGCAATGTGTGCTTTGAGCTTTAGTAAAGTTTCTTTTATGAATGTGGGTGCCCTTGCATTTGGAGCATACATGTTCAGAATTGAGAGTTCATGTTGGTAGAATTTTTCCTTTGATGAGTATGAAGTGTCCTTCCTTATCTTTTTTGATTACTTTAAGTTGAAAGCCAATTTTATTCAATATTAGAATGGCTACACCATCTTGTTTCTTGGGTCCATTTGTTTGGAAAATTGTTTTCCAGCTTTTTACTGAGGTAGTGTCTGTCTTTGTGCCTGAGGTGAGTTTCCTGTATATATTAAAATGTTGGGTCCTGTTTGTGTATCCAGTCTGTTAGTCTATGTCTTTTTATTGGAAAATTGAGTCCATTGATATTAAGGAAAAGTGATTGTTGCTTCCTGTCATTTTTGTTATTAGAGGTGGAGTTATGTTTGTGAGGCTCTCTTCTTTTTGATTTGTTAAAAGAAGATTATTATTTTTTTTTTTTGCTTTTTCTAGGGTGTAGTTTCCCTCCTTTTGTTGGTGATTTCCATTCATTATCCTTTGAAGGGCTGGATTTGTGGAAAGATATTGAGTAAATTTGTTTTTGTCAAGGAATATCTTGGTTTTTCCTTCTATGGTAATTGAGAGTTTTGCTGGATAGCAGCCTGAGCTGGCATTTGTATTCTCTTAGGGTCTGTATGACATCTGCCCAGGATCTTCTAGCTTTCATAGTCTCTGGCAAGAAGTCTGGTGTAATTCTGATAGGTCTGCCTTTATATGTTACTTGACCTTTTTCCCTTTCTGCTTTAAATATTCTCTCTTTGTTTTGTGCATTTGGTGTTTTGATTGTTATATGACGGGAGGAATTTCTTTTCTGGTCCAATCTATTTCAAGTTCTGTAGGCTTCTTGTATGTTCATGGACATCTCTTTCTTTAGGTTAGGGAAGTTTTCTTCTATAATTTTGTTGAAGACATTTACTGGCCCTTTCAGCTGGAAATCTTTGCTCTCTTCTATACCTATCATCCTTAGGTTTGGTTTTCTCATTGTGTCCTGGATTTCCTGGATGTTTTGGGTTAGGAGTTTTTTGTATTTTGCATTTTCTTTAACTGTTGTATCAATGTTTTCTATGGTATCTTCTGCACCTGAGATTCTTTCTTCTATTTCTTGTATTCTGTTGCTGATGGTTGCATCTATGACTCCTGACTTCTTTCCTAGGTTTTCTATATCCAGTGTTGTTTCCCTTTGTGATTTCTTTATTTCCATTCCATTTTTAGATCCTGGATGGTTTAATTTAATTTCTTCAACTTTTTTCTTGTGTTTTCCTTTATTTCTTTAAGGGAGTTATTTATGTCCTTTTTGAAGTCCTCTACCAGCATCACGAGATGTGATTTTAAATCGAAACCTTGCTTTTCTGGTATGTTGGAGTATCTAGGACTTGCTGTTGTGGGAGAACTGGGTTTGGATGTTGCCATGTTGCCTTGGTTTCTGTTGGTAATGTTCTTTGATTTGCCTTTTGCTATCTGGTTATCTCTGGTGTTAGTTGGTCCTGCTGTCTCTGACTGGAGCCTGTCCCTCCTGTGAGCCTGGAAGCCTGTCTCAGCACCCCTGGGAGACTAGTTCTCCCCTGGCACAGAGGGCTGTGACTCAGCCCAGCTCCTGGGTGCAGATGGATCCTAAAAGGACCCTGTCCCACGTGCTCTGCCCCTCTGTCTTCCCTGTGCTCCTGGCTGTACCTGCCTTGCACAGTTAATGGAGAGAAAATGGTGTTTTCCCCTCCAAACCCAGGAATCAAAGCACTCTCTGGGGACCAGTTCTCCCCTGGAAGAACCGGTGCCTAGAGGGCTGTGGAGTAGCCCAGCTCCTGGGTGCAGGTGGAGCCCAGAAGGCCCCTGTCCCAGCTGCTCTGCCACTCCTGTGTTCCCTGTGCTCCTGGCTGTACCTTACTTACTGCACAGTTACTGGAGATAAAATCCACTGTTAATTTCTTAGCTCCAGCTAACAAGTATCAATTGTCCCAGTAATGCAAAGTTTTCATTTTAAAGTTGCTGGTCTCTCATTAATTACTGTTGACTCTTCATACCCAACTGACCAGAACATCAGAATCTCAACTCAAAATACCAAACTAAATAGAGTCTGTGAGATTTCCTGGAATTTCACAAGCCAGGCTTCTGTCTTCTGTAATGTTCTCAACATTCTTATCATCTAAACTCCTATGGAAGAACTCACTGAACTTTCAAACCTCAATGGCTTTCCTATCCCAAAGTTTCAAAGTCCTTCTACAATCCACCCAAAACCATGATAAGGTCTGTTACAGCAATACCTCATTCCTGGTACCATCTTAGTTAGGATTTCCATTGCTGTGATGAAACAACATGATCAAAAATAAAGTTGGGGAGGAAAGGGTGTATTTGGATTACATTTCCACATCATTGTTCCACATCATTAAAGGAAGTCAGGACAGGAATTCCAACAGGGTAGAATCTTGAAGGCAGGAGCTAATGCAAGGGCCATGGAGCAGTGCTGATTACTGACTTGCTTTTCTATGGCTTATTCACTGCTTTCTTACAAAATCTAAGACAACTAGCCCCAGGGATGGAACCACCCATAATTTCTGGACTCTCCCCCATCAATTACTAACTTAAAAATGCCTTATAGATGGATCTTATGGAGGCATTTTCTCAATTAAGTTTTCCTTCTTTCAGATAACTCTAGTTTGTGTGTCAAGCTGCATAAAATCATTCAGCATACCATCATAATAAAATATGGGACAGTGGGACATACTGGGACAAAATCAGACATGCATATAGAGCATCCAGATATTAACCAACACACTTACAGCCATATGATTAAAACTATTTGCTCATTTTATATGTATGTATGTGAACCTGCATGAATTTATGTGCATGCAGAAGTCAGGAATTGGTTCAGGATTCCCTGGGGCTGGAGTTAGAGATGGTTGTGAGTCAAATGATGTGAGTGCTGAGAACCAAACCTGGGTCCTTTGAAGCACAGCACTCACTCTGAATTGCTGATCCATCTTTCCACCTCTAACCACTTGGCTGAACAAGTCCTATAAAAGCATATATAGAAGAGGCAGCCTTTCTATAAATGGTACTTTGAAAACTACTAGTTCCCTGTATCTCTCTGTCAGAACAAAACTCAATCCTAAATAGACTGGGATATCAGTTTAAGACCTGAACTCTTAAACTCCTAGAGATAAACATAAAAAAAATACATTTTGAGATTAGATAGAGTAGTCTCTAAATTGAATCTAGTAGCCCAGGGAGTAAAACTGACATTGATGCATAGGACTGCATAAAACCACAAAGCTTATCCACAACAAGGAAAACATGCACGCAGAATGGGAGAAAATAAAATCTTTGTTATTTATACATCTGCCTGATAGAGGACTGATATTAACTACAAAAGGGCTCAAACCCTAAATATGAAGAAACCAAACAGTCCAATCAATAAATGGATGAATGTGTACATCAGTTTTCAAAAGATGAAGTAAAAATGATGCAGAACCTGTGAAGCAACATGAGGGCCTCAGCCAGATCTAGAATGTCAGAAAAGCTACCAAACTATTGACTCAGATTCAACACTTACATGTATTATAGAAGACTTACTTAAAAAGACTAAAACCATAGCAATACCCCTTGTTGGTAGTTCTTGGTTGTTTAGGGCAGCTGGTTGTATTTTGTTAGTAGCCATAGTTAAAAAAGAGCCCCCCCCCAAAAAAACCCCAAAACCAAAGAAACCAAACCAAATCAAACCAAAACAAAAAACAAAACAGAACCAACCAAACAAAAACCAAAAGGAAAGAAATTAAATTCAGGCATTTTCCTTATTGTTCTTTCTCCTCTGTCTTGTTTCTCTCCCCTTCTTCCTATCTAGTGTTAGGGGGTAACATGCCAGTCTGGGGGTAGATAAAGGGTGGAAAAAAGAAGAACCTACAAAGTAGCAAAGACAAGCTACAGAATATAACTAAATGAAAATGACTAGACTATATAGTATACTTGTATGAAGATATTTTGTGAAATCTACTACTATGCTATGTACAATGAATATATGCCAATAAAAAATGCACAGAAGGGTGTATGTTGCTTTAAAGTATTGGAATTTTTTTGCAGTAGACTCAAGTATTTGTAAATATTGTCATATATGAGGCTCCTGAAACTAATTGTCTGTGAGATGTCTGTACTCTTTTTGTTTTTAATATACTTAGAACTTGCAGTTCATTCTTGATTTCCATTCTCATTCTTTCTCTTCTAAGAATTCTAGATTGTAGCTTGTCAATTTTTAAAATACATACTCAAATCCAGTCATAGGCTTCATGGATTGTTTTTGTTACTTTCTGCTCTGTTTGAGATTCATTTCTGCTCTTATTTTTATTCATTTCTTCCAATTCATGTGGTTTCAATTCACCTGCAATTTTCCATTTTGTAAGGCAGAGTTGAAACTCTATTCCCTTCTCATGTAGGTGATCGTTGCTTTAAATGTTTCTCTACATACTAGCTTAAAATAATTCTCATTTCTGGGTTGAATTGTTTCCTTTGATCTATGGATAATTTAGAATTCTAGTACTTATCTTTCAAAGATTTATAGAGATTTATGAAATTTTTCTTGTATTAATTTGCAATTAATTTCATTGTGCACAAAGAACATATTTTATTTCATTTGAATCCTTTTATTTATTAATAATTATTATGGCCTCGAATGTGGCTTATCTTGGTAAAAGTTCTGAACACGCTTAAAATAAAAGTGTGCTCCTCTATTGCTTAGTAGAGTGTTTCCAGAATGTCAATCAGGTCAAGTTGTTTGTTGCAGCTATTCAAATCTTCTCTTATTGATTTTTAATGATTTTGAAATTTCTGACAGTAATTGTGGGTTTGTCTGTTTTTCTTTGTACTTTTGCCACTTTTCTGCTTAGTGTAATCTGAAACCATTGTTATCTGCTTAAGTACGTAGAGTTTTTCTATTTTAATATCATCTGCATCAGTTGATCACATTATCATTCTGAAATAACTCTCTTTATCAATGGTAATGCTATTTGGATTTGCTTTGATATTAAAACAGCTATACCGGCTTCATTGTAGTGTTGTTATCATGATATATAATTTCCATGGTTTTACTTTTTACCTACTTGTGTGATTTATTTAAAGTTTATTTTTTATAAACAGCACATACTTGGGTCTTACTTTAAAAACTCATTTGACAATTTCTACTTTTAGTTCATACTTGACATTTGCACATTTGATGTGATTATTGTACATGGCCTGTACCAGGTCCTCTGCATATAAGTGTGGCTTCCTGAGTGTACACACAAGACCTTCCTGAGGGTCTCTGATTCTTGTGCTTTCTCTTAATCTCCTTTCTTTCTGTTGGTTTGTCTTGTCCAACTTAAATGTGATACTTTTTGTTTAATCTCACTGCATTTTATTTTGTTATATTTAAAAAAATGAGTGAGTGAGTGAGTGAATGAATGAATGAAAAACTCCCCTCTAGGGTAAAGGTTAACAACTGAACTGACACATACCTGCGGAGAGAGAGAAAATCAGTTTTCTCCAATAGAGTGATACTGGGTGTATTAACCACTCCAGAGCAGGCTTTATGTTCAGGAGTATGTGACCAACATATAATCAACTCCACAGGTTTTTATTGGTGTGTGTGTTTTTACTTGGTTACAGTTTAGATTTTGGGGGAGCATGGGAAAGGTTTTCTTGGTTTTGTTGAAGTATTGTGGTTTTGCTTATTTTTTGAGAAATACTTTAAAGTTGGGTGGGTAGGGAGAGGGTGTAGATCTGAAAGGACAAGGGGGAAAGGAAGAGTATGACCAACATATATTAAGTTTAAATTTTGTTTTAAAAAATATAATACAAAATACAATAAAATTTAAATAGACATACAAGGTCAAAAAAGTGTGTGAGCTCCACAGTTATTTGCCTAACAACATTTAAAATATTTCATATTTTTAAGAAGAAAGCGGACATAGTTTACTGCTGACAAATTAATTGACCATAATTTTCAAAATTGCTAGTTATTAATTCATTTTCAGTTTTTCTGCGTGAAAATGTAAGCCTGCACAAGTGTCATGGTTAATTACAATACATTTGATGTGACCTAATTAGTATTGTGAGGAACCAACACATGGATAAGCAAACAGGGACACATGCTTTGGACAAAATTCGATGTGATGTGAATACTAATTTTGGCCTTTATTGTTTTACTCATTATAAGCTCCTTTGGTAGAAGAAAACAACCCAGACAGCTATTGGGGCCTTATGTGGCAAGGACTATATAAGGTACTTTCATGGGCATTTGCTTATTTCTCATGAATCTGTGATGGAAGGAAACACACTATCCCCATTTCACAGATAAGGAACAGACTCATACAAACTCAACTGCCCCATCTATGTGTCCTACATGGAACAGGCAAAAGTTTAACCCAGTCTTATTGTAGAAAAGTATTCTCATGGAGTTTAAAAACTTTTAGTCTCATTAGAATATTAACCCCACCTCACAAAAAGAGATACGTAACACACACACACATACACAGACACACACACAGACACACACACACATGTATATACTTATAGTAGAGAAATGATATTTCTAGGAATCCAGATATCAGTAATAGACTTCATTCTTGTTAGAGCATCATGAGAACAGACCACAACTCACTTAGAAAAACCATTCTTTATAAGAGACGAAGTTCTCTGGTATACAGGTGCAAGGGTAACACCAATATCAAATGTTAATAGAGCCAGATGACTTCCTGACATAGTTTCCTGTTTGTGTAGCTGGTTGGTGGGTGTTCTGGGGTTTTCTGGTCATATCTCTTAAAAAAGTAATACCTCAAGGTGTTTGACATTCTTCAGAAGTGTATGACTGGGACTGGTGACCTGGGTTTACCCTCAGCACTGCAAGAAATATAAATTTAAAATAAGCATTTAACAGAAGTATATAACTTGCTTTTTTTCTACTGTATTTTCCCTGGAGTCCTGGCCTTCCTACTGTGATACTTTGGGCCATTATTTGGTCCTGATGGGACCAATGGATTTTCTATCTGTATGCAGGAGCCAATTTCTCATTTCATACAATCCCATGTCATTGTCTTTTAGTAGAATGCAATTTGTCATTTTCAATTATGGTTGAGATGGAGAACCACTAGCTTTCTACATATTAAGGTAGCATGGAAAATAGCCTCATTCAGAATAAAAGAATAGTCTTTGTAATTTTATTTTTGTTATTCTAGTAATTTTTATTTGGTATATAAAATAGTGGATTTCATTATGGAATTTTTGTTATTGTGTCATTGTACCTTGCTCATACTTGACCCAACACTTTCCTGACACTTCTATCCTGCTCTTTATAGTCCCTTTCTCCTCCTCATGCAGTCTTTCTTCTGTTTTCATGTGACAACTTCCCTATATTGGTATGGATTCCACATATGAGAGAAAGCATATTTTCTTCCTTTCCCTCACTATATATTCTTGTGTTTTTCCTCTTCCAGCCTTCTGTCCTTCAATCCCTTTAATAGTTCCCCATTGTTTACATAACACTCATACACACACACACACACACACACACACACACACACACACTCACTTAACATTTTCTATATTAACTTTTGTGGACATCTAGGCTGGTTAAAAGTCTTGGATATTGAGACTAGTTCAAATAAACATGGATGAATGGGACTCTTTATGTTATGCTGGCTTAGTTTCCATCTGTGATATAGCTGAATCACATAATATCTATTTTTAGTGTTTTACACATAGGTTTATATTACCTGCAATTAATTAAGGGTAGTTAGACTTTTTCTCTTCCTGTTTATATCCACGTTGTTTTGGATTTTTTTGGCTTATTGCTCTAGCAAGACATCAAGGTGTGTATTGAATGAGGTTGTATACCTTTGTCTCATTCCAAATTTTAGAGGAAGAGTTCTCAGTTTTCCCCATTAGTGTAACACTGGTGATAGGTTTCTTATGTATAGCCTTTTTTATTTTCCTTCAGCTCCTAGTATCTTCAGGACTTTTATCATTAATTAGTATTGACTTTGTCAAAGAACCTTTCTGTATCTATTGAGAAGCTCATGTGGTTTCTGTCCTTACATCTATTTATGTGCTTTATGAAATTTACTGATTTGTTCATGTTGAATCAATTATCTAATTTTATCTTGGTTATGTGATTATCTTAATGTTCATTTGAATTTTCCAGTACTTTATTGAGAATTTTTGCACCTATTTATGTTCATCAAGAAAACTGTTCTAGAGTTTTTTCCCTTATGTGAATGTCTTTGTCTGATGTTGGCATTAGGAAAGAAGTGTCTAATCTTCTGACATTTGAACATGACCCTGAGGTCTATAAAAGTGTTGGGTCATGCTCAAGGCTTTCTGGACTGCATGTTGGACATATCTTCACTGGATAACTGTCTCTGAGAATGGTTTTGATGGTCTTTTTTTCTCTCTGTGAGAAAGAGCTCTTTTTTCCTCTATTACCCCTTTCCTCCCAGCCAGTTCTCCTTCACATAAACCCTTTCCCAGGTATTCTTCTTTTCCTTTGAGAAAGGGAAGCTCCAATCCATGTACCAACCCACTCTGGCACATGAAGTCACTGCAGAACTGGGCACATCCTTTCTCCCAAAGACTATACAAGGCAACCCAGTTAAGGGAAGGGGATTCACAGGCAGGAAACAGAATCAGAGACAGCCCCAGCTCTAGTTGTTGGGAGACTTGCATGAAGACCAAGCTGCACATTTGCTACATGTGTGTGTATGTATGTGTGTGTGTTTGTGTGTGTGTTTGTATGTGTGTTGGTTAGGTTGGTTAGGTGTATTCTCTTTGGCTCAGTCTCTGGGAGCTCCCAAGGGTCCAGGTTAGTTGAGGACAAAGATGGAGCAGAGATGAAGGCATGGCCAACCAATGACTGTTCCAACTTGATACCCATTCCATGGGCAAGAACCAATACCTGACACTATTATTGATACTCTGTTATGCTTGCCGAGAAAGAGCTTTTTAAGCAGCATAGTATAACTTTTCTGTAACAGTCTGATATAAGTTTGTAATGAATCTGTCTGAGCCTGTGCTTCTGTTTTGGAAATATTTTAGTAGTTGCTTGCTGTAGATCTGGCTTACATTGCTTATGTCCTCTTGACTTAATGTGTGAGGTAATGTATTATTAAGAATGTATCAATTTTCCCACACATTTTGGGAATATATTTTCAGGATATTTTCCAGCCATTTTCTGGATTTCATTGGCATCCCTTTATGTCTAATTTTATTGATTTTGGGCTTTTTGTTTTCATTAGTTTGGTTAAGAGTTTGCTGATTTTCTTGAAGAACTAACTCATATTAAAAAAGATTCATTTTATTATGCTCTAAAATTTTTTTTATTTATTTATTTAATTAATTAATTTATTTATTTAATTTATATGGGATTTTTGGTTTGCATGTGTAAACTACACCACATGGGTGCCTGGTGCCCAAGGATATCCTGAAATTTAAGATGTTTGTGAGCTGACATGTGAGTGCTGGGAGTTGAACTTGGGTCCTCTGGAAGAGCATCTAGCACTCTTAATGACTGAACTATCTCTCCAGTCCTGGAGAACCAACTCTTTATTTCAATCATTATATAATTTCTTAAGCAACCATTGCATAATTTCTTCCCTGATATTATTTCATGGTGTATAATGTTTGGGGGTCTTAGCTTACTTACTATTGTTTTTCTGACTGTATTTACTGGCTATGTAAAATTTGTTATTTTTTTTTGATATTTTTGATTTTTAAAATTGAATTAAAATTATTTTATGTGTATGGGCGTTATGCCTGGATGTGTGTTATATGTGTGTCTGAGGCCCATGGAGGCCAGCAGAGAAAATCAGATCACCTGGAACTGGAGTTACAGATGGTGGCAAGCCACCATGTGAATACTGGGAAATAAACCTGAATCATCTGAAAGAATAACTGATGCTTTTAACCACTGAGACACTTCTTTAGGCTCCCTGATTTTTTTTTTCATATTAATTAACACTCACAGCCATAAACTTTCTTCTTAGAACTATCTTTGCTGTATCTTGAAGACTCTGAGTAGTCACATAGCTACAGTTTTGATTTTATGAATTGAAATAATTTATTCACACATTTCTATATGACCCACTGATTCATTACCAAGAATTTGTATAGATTTTTGGTTTGTATTGCTATTGAGTTTTAGTTTTATTTACCTTAATCTGTTTAGATAGAAGAAATTCAATTCTTTTGTATTTGTTAAGACTTGTCTAGAAGTCTAATATGTGATCTACTTTAGAAATAGCTGTTGAGAAGAGTGTATTACTACAATGACATTTTATATTATATTCTGTTAATAGAGTGATTCTAAACCTTATTAAAGCTATGTCCCTTTAACACAATTTATCATTTTGTGGTGACTCCCAAACCTATAAAATTACTTTCATTGCTACTTCATAATTTTAATTTTGCTACTGTTATGAGTCATAATGTGAATACTTGTGTTTTTTGATGATCTTAGATGACTCCTGTGAGAGGACCATTAACTCCTAAAGGGGTTACAACCCACAGGTTGAGAAACTTTGTGTGTGTTAACACAATGTAGTTATATAAACATTATGTAGTATACATATTATATATAATATATGTATATATATATAATAGATACACACACACACACACACACACACACACCAGTGGAGTTATTAAGGCATTTAAGAACCCAGGCAAGGAAGTTATCACAGTAAAGAATCAGCGTGGAACTGAGAAAACCAAACAGGATTTCTAGAAATGAAACAATTAATCATATAAAAACACAGTGGAACTTCAGGTTTCCATCTGCTCCAGGAGCTGACCCTGTGTCACAGCTTACTGTACCCAAATCATGCTGAGAGAGAGCTGGTCTCCCAGGAGTGCTGACACACCTGAGAGCACAGATGAGACTACCACTTCTGCTCAAATTCCTGACCCAAGAGGGACCTAATTAGAGCCATCAGGACACAAGAACCAAGGACCAGCTGGGGACAGGATCCTTCTGTTTTTTGTCTGTGCCCCAGAGCTGACCCTTTGCCACAGCTCTCCATACCCAAATTCTTCCTAGAGAGAGCTGATCTCCCAGGAGAGCTGACACATAGGCTTACAGGAGGGACAAGCCACAGTCAGAGACAGCAAGACAAGCTAACACCACAGATAACCAGATGGTGAGAGGCAAATGCAAGAGCATAAGCAACAGAAACCAGGCTACTTGGCATTGTCAGAACCCAATTTCCCCATCACAGTAAGCCATGGATACCCCAACACACCAGAAAAGGAGGATGCTGATTTAAAATCACATCTCATGATGATGATAGAGGACTTTAAGAAGGACATAAACAACTTCCTTAAAAAAATACAGGAGAGAAAAAAAAAGAAATATAGGAGAGGGTGGCAGGGGTGGGGTGGGAGGAGGTGGGCAGCAGCCAAGGCAAGGAGCAGGGGTGGGGAGGCACCACCTGGCCCAGGCTGGCATAGGGGGAGCAAGAGCAAGCCACAGCATCCCTGTGGGCAGCCTCAGTGGCCGACAGTTCCTGTGTTTGGGAGTGGAGTTTAGGGCCTGTGGGCTCTGTTATGTCTTTGCTACTGCTGCTGTCCCATTTATATTGAACTGACTTGGGACATACATACATTTTGATGCTGTGTTGGAATCAAGGGTGCTTGGGATTCCACGTGTTTTTGCTGAACTTGTAAAGGAGACCCCTGGATGGTGGATTGACAAGCATACTGATCTGTGGGCAGTCTTCTAGCTGTTTTTCACCCTAGTCCAGCAGCAATGCTGATCATATAGATACAAATGAATGAAGATCCCATTTGGGAAGACACCTGGCCAGTGGTGCAGAACTGATGCAGGCCATGCTGGAGTATCTGCAAACATGATGAAGAAGAGGACATCTCACAAAAAACAGTGGACCAGTGTGGGACCAAGCAAGCCTGTGTCCCAGCCCCAGTAGAACATTGTAGGATGCAGAATCCAGCATGGGTGGAGAGAGGGCAATGGCCTTGTCACCCAGTGGAAGGGGACTGTCCTGGACCAGGCGTCTGTGAATCCTTCCCTGTATCTTATAAAGTATGATGGATTTGACTGTGTTTATGGACTAGAACTTAATAAGGATGAAAGAGTTTCTGCACTGCAAGTCCTCCCTGATAGAGTTGCAACATCTCGGATCAGAGATGCATACTTAGTGGACATAATGATTGGCAAAGCAAATGAGCACATATTTGAAACAGAGGATGGCTCTAAAGATGAGTTGAAGGGAATGGTCTTGGCATGGGCAACTGTTATGAACATATGGTTTTACATCACCTATGAGAAACACCCTGTCTTGTACATGTACCAGCTCCTAGATGATTACAAAGAAGGCATCTTCCGAATCATGCCTCATTCCAATGATTCACCTCCAGCAGAAAGGGATCCAGGAGAAGTTGTGTACAGCCTGGTAGGCAAGCAAGTGGAATATGCCAAAGAAGATGGCTCGAAAAGGGCTGGCATCGTCATCCATCAAGTAGAGGCCAAGCCCTCTGTGTATTTCATCAAGTTTGATGATGACTTCCATATTTACATCTACAATTTGATGAAAACATCCTAGATGCCATCACAAACTGCCCACTTTGTGGAACTATTAAATGTACAATTTGTAGACATAAAGGCTTGATTGCTTTCCAGATTAATGAAAGCTTAGTTGTCCCTGCGAACCCACAATCTCTACCAGCAGAACTGGTGTTGTTCTGAATAGCTCAGACTGATTTGAACACAAGGCATCTGTGAGGGGAGTCCTCCCTCTTCAAAGCATCTGTGTGAGGGGATCCTCTCTCTTCCAAGAAGACTGTCTGTTGGGGATTACAAGCAAGGTGGTAAAAGTTAAGCTAGTGTCATAGTCATTTATACCTGTCTAGGTTGTATCCATTTTCCCTTCACTCTGACACTCTTATTCTGCTGCCACAATGTAAGCATAGTTTGTTATTTTTGTTATTGCCCTTTTTTTGGAGATTATGTGTTTATATAGCTACCTGTCTAGATATGCATCTGTGTGCCTATGTATATATTATACACACACAGAGGCACTCACCGCTGGCACTCCTTTCCTTGCAGATTGGGGTGGGGGTGGTAATGTTTTCTCCAGCTCAATAGGAGTGTTTGACCCAAGTCAGTCATATTTTTAATATGCCTGCTCTTTGTTTAAAATTAAGGTTGGGCACAGGAAGCACACCGAGACATTTAGGTTGCTTCAAAAGTCAGAATTTCTGAGTATCATTTCAATCTGGAGGCTTTTACCTGAGTCCAGGTATAAATTAGCCACAAGCAGTCAATGACCCACAGTAGAATTTAGTAAACTGTTGAGAAATCTGGGTAAAAGGCTGCCTTCAATTCTAAGCTTTGGGTTTTTTTTGTGTGTTTTTTGTTGTTATTATTTGGTTGTTTCTGTTGTTGTTGTTGTTTACTCTTTAATCATAAGTACTTTTAAAATAGAAGCCAGGTCCTTGGTTTACATGGAGTAATATAGATGTGCTTTCAGATGGCACATTGGTCCATTGTACACACTAGTCATCAGGATCTTAGTACAGTGCAACAGTACATCAATGGTTTGTATATGTGGTAAATTCCTGCAAAAACAGTGCATTTGTATTAGAAAAGCAAGTTTTAAGTATGGTCTTGTTGCCTTCTATCAAGTTCTCTGGGAGTTTTTAATTTTTATTACTACTATTATTGATATATGATTATGCTAAGAAGGCCTCTTCTTCCCTTCCTTACTCGCTCCCACTCCTCCTGGTTTTCCCCCTACAGAGAATGTTAGACCAATGTGGCTTCTTGTCTTGGTCCAGTTGTAGTAGTATTTGTTCTTGCTCCATGTGTGATATTCATGCAGGTTTATTTCCTCCGTGGCCTCCAGGATTTGCATGTCCAGGATGTGTCACTGGGGAGGTCATCCTTGCTGGTTATGGGTGGATAGCAGCTCTTCACCATCAGGTGCATTCATGATTTTTCCTGTGAGGTTGTTTGAAGCTGAAATGCAGTTGGTTGATGAGCCAAACATCTGTTTGCTCTCACTTTGTTTAGGAAGAACCCTGGTAGCTTGGCAGCTGGAAGAAAGATGGTTTATAAAACCAGTTCTCATGGAGGTTGGAAATTCTATCTGTGGCTGGACAGTCTTGGATACTGTCAAGCAAACACCAGAGGCTAGCTCAAGTGTAATTATGCTTACCTAGTTGGGATTCTTTCTGATTCAAGAAATTATTCATTGTTCAAGATGCATGGTTATTGGATAACCATTTAGTCTTCACAGAGGCTGACTGCCTTATGCTATGCTGCTGGGTGGTCACAATTGCTCACCATGTGAACACAGTACCTCAGTTCTGTCCCTGACTGCAATCACTGTGTGCTCAATGTTTTCTCATAGGCATCAGGGACAAGCTTCTCAATGTCGTGTAATATACCCTAATCTTTGATGCCTCTATTATATGTGACAAGATGCATGTAAATCTCCGAGCTGAGTCTGACTCTTACAGCCTATGCTGGTATCTGTGGTGCAGCCTGGTGTGCTTCAACCTCCTATCCAGACACGTGCATGCATCTACAGTTTGGGTTTAAATATCCTGTACTGTCTTTCTCCATGTTTCCTAGCAACCTCTGACAGGTATAGCTGTCATGGGCAGCACTGGTGCAGCGAGATATGACAGTTGAGCTTACTTATGGAAAAATCCCATCAGGGAGCATTTCTTTTCACTTTTCTTCTATTTGTCTATTGCTTTCTTTTAGCCCCTCATCAGATTCCATAGACTAGATTTCTGCCCATCTACTTTCTCAGAACTCGACACTTGTTTGTGAATGTCTACTGCTATCCTCCTCTTTATCTCTTTACACTGGAGTCTAGTCTTTCTTATTCTAATTCTTCTTTGCTATATTACCAAGAAGGTTCTAATATGCCAGGTTAATCAGAGGTCCTCAATACTTCCTGGTCAAGAAAAGACCTTAAATATCCATGGTAGAGACAGTAGATGGAAAACAGGGGTGTTACTTCTTTGAATGGTTCAAGGTTCTCAAAAGAGAAAAGGTTTATTATATTGAATCTATTCAAACTGAACAAACTCTTGAATTAATTCATAATGCCATACAAAATATCTTAGGCCAAATGATTTTTAAAGAGAAGACATTTAGTTTTGAATGAGAGAAATACTCTTGAGACTGAGACATTTAAGCTCATGATGCCAATGGATTTGGTGGCTGGTCATAACTGTTCTTTGCTTCTGAAAAGACCCTGTGAATTTGTGGGTTTTGTTCAGATCATATAAATCTCTTTCCCTTTTAAAGGTGACACATTCTTGAATATTTTCACGCAGAATAAATCAGAAAGGCATAAAGGAAGGAAAGGTAGAATTTGTCCCTCAAGCCATTCCAAATGTTAGAATAAAATTCACCAAAACTTATCTATCAGAGAGAAGTCCTGACAGTTCAGTCATCTTCTAAAAGTCCAACTTCTTAACATTGTGACATTGGGAATTAAACTTAAACATGAATTTTGGAGGGAAAAAACATTCAAGCCACAATAAGGTTAAGACCTTTAATTTTTCTTTCTGTTTTTTTCCTTTATGTTTAGGGAATTTCATAGTTTTTAATCTACTTGATGTAAACCTTGAGATATCTAGGAAGAAGGGATCTCAGTGGAAGAATTGCCACCATTAGATTGGCCTATGGCCATGTCTTTAGATCTTTTTTTTTTCTGATTAATATGGGAGGGCCCAGTCAACTGTGGACCAACCCTAGACAGATGACTTCTGATTAGATCTTATGTATAAAAGAATAGGTTTGACTTCATACATAGGAAAAGAAAACAAGGGGAACCTCTTGGATGTGGGTCTATGGATCCATCCAACGAGAATGTTCTGTGGCAATTCTGTTCCTTCCTGACCACATCCTGGTAATGATAAAGAAAAAGACATAAACTCACAAGGGCAAAACAATGGAGGCAAAATGTTATAGCCAACAATTGGCAGCCTCTTGTGTACCCAGGTATTTAAGTCTACCATCATATGTGCTTAGAAATCAAAATTTTACTAGATGGATTGGATGGTGAATTTGGGCATGTCCTTTGGCAAGGAAAATAAAAAACAAAAGGATGGAAAGTAGGAGAGAAAAGGTCAGAAGTAGCTGGAAATGACAGATAGCTCCAGAGTCATGCAAGTTCAGACCAAGGCAGATTATGTGTGTGTGTATATTTGTTTTCCAGCTCTATGTGGTTCCTGTGTCTTCACATATAGGAGAAGTGTGAGTTTCTCTAATGTACTTTCAAAAATACACAGCTTTTAATAATAAGGCTTCTACTCTATGACCTAATAAACCCTCCTCCACCCTCAGAGTCCTTACTATCTCTTAATGCTTTGGCCGAGAGAAGAATTAGGAGTGCCCTCTATGAGCGAGAGAGGGGACAACAGGTCAAGGCATGCACTGGCATCTGTACTTGAGATAGAAGAGAGAACCCAGAAGCAAACACTCTTTTAGGTGATTTGGAAATGCTGAGACTGAAATCTGTTTGGTATATTCTAGGTTCAGACAAGTGTTTTACAGAGTAGAGCACTCATGACGAGTAAGCATGGATGGCAAGGGGTCAGATGGAAACTTGGAAAACTAGGCTCCATAATTATTCCATTATCCAGGCTGTCCAGAGCCATTGAGATTTTTTTTTTTAAATAGGAAAAGAAAATGACATGCTCAAAATGGGGGCAGGCAGAATGAATTGTATTTTGAGATCAGAAAGGAAGAAATTGATAAACTTGAGTTCATTTTGTGGCCCTTTGTAGTGCTTCTCATTGAACCCTCCAAAGTCCCTTAACACCAATTCACTAGAAGTTCATCTTAGCCTCCTCAAGTATTTGGAAACAAATTTGTCTTGTAGCTGTGTAAACTCAAGAAAATTCCTTCATTTTTATGATGTTTGTGTTTCTCCCTTACAAAATCAGTAGAGAGGCCGGAGAGATGGCTCTGCACTTATGAGCACTTTCTTCTGCTCTTACACAGGAGCCAAGTCTGATTTCTAGTACCCTTGCTGGGCATTTAAAAACTGCTAGTAATTCTGACTTCAAGATATCAGAACTCCTTTCTAGCTTTCACAGACACCCGCATTTACACACACACATACACACACACACACACACATACACACACACATACACACACATACACACACACATACACACACACACATACACACACATACACACACACATACATACACACACACACACACACACACACACACACACACACACACACACACTAAAATACATCTTCTTTTAAAAGGGAACTGACACAATATATAGTCTGTCTCTTTCTAGATTCCTAGGTACTATCCAGTATCATGGTAACTACTGACTCTGTTTTCTTATTTATTTTTCAGATATAGTTCATGGAAGAATAAGCATCTGGCTTGATAAGCAAAAAGAGGTACAGTTATTCACTTACAAGCACTCACCCCAATTACCATTTGTGATATTTATTCACTGAACACTTTACTTAGTAGGATTTTAAAATGGGAACATTCTTTTTAGTGGTATTGTTGCATAAATTAATGCCCCAATTCCCAAGTATATTAAAGATGTGCAATTTATTAAACATTTCTTAAAGCCATGATCAATGTTCAACTATAACTTCATTTCTGGGCACCTAAAATGGAAGCCAAATGGTTTCCCTGCCTTCAGAACCCCGTTTCCAATCCTTGCTGTTACAAAAGCAAAACCATTTATTTTGCAAAAGGTTTATCAGAGATCTAATTATGGCATCAAGTGGGGTGGTGTTCAGAACAGGCTGAATGATAAATAACAAGAAAAAATAATCCAATAATTATTTAAAGTAGTGGGTGTTAGCGTCCACTCTGATTTCATGATGGTGGTAGCTGGGAAAAGCTTCAAAGTAACAATACACATCCAGCCATCGAGGATATTTTAGTCTTCTATTCACAGTTTATTTCATTACAAAAGTCCAGTGGATTTGATCTGTTTTTCAATTATCCCAGCCACTTACTTGTCGGTATTGTGCTTGGCTGCTCCACGTGTGCCGCGGGCCCTCTGCACTATTATCCTGATCAACAAAAGACAATTATTACTTTCTAAAAAAGCTTTAGATGGAACTGCCCTGACAATGGGCACAGGTAATCAGAGGTATAATCACATTCTGCGGGAAATCTGTGCCCATAGAATGAACAGGAACAAACACGGATCGGTCTTTGAAGTCCATTTTCATGTAAACATCAAATGGTGCTGTCGTGGGTTTCCACCCCAGGTTTGAAGTGTAAATGTGCAGCATTAGCTCAGGGTCAAGAAATAACTCAATTTTAGTGTGAATGTGTTCACAAAATATATCATTTTTTCAAGTCTTAAGCTGCAATCTACTAAGGCTATTGGAATATTATGCCTGCTCTGCTTACAGAAGCACATGATGATATCCTTTGTGACATAGACACATTTAGTGTGAATTGAATCACACACTTAAAACAAATAGTGACTCAGAAAAGTAGGCTGGCAATAGGCTGGTGCTAGAGGCAGGCTCTGGTCTCATGCCTTCATGGAGGCACTCCAAAAAGCTCACAAACTTGTTTCAGAGAAGCAACAGCCCAGAGGCAGCTTACCAATGTCTGGAAGATGCCCTTCCAGCAAGAGTGGGCCCTGAGCTCTCCCAGGTAATTTGAAAGCAAGTTTTTCATGCTGAAAACTAACGATGACAGATTCTGAACTATGCCATTGTTGCCTGGAGTTACAATAGACCTAGATAAACTATGTAATGAAGAATGGTGTAGCTCTCAACTGCCTGAAGATATTTTCCTTTGTTTGCTTGGCAGAGAGTCTTATCTCTGCTGCCAGTCATTTCTTTAAGGTTGTTTCTGAGCCTCATCCACTACTGATGATTTGCATCTGATGTTCTGGTCATTGAGGATGCTTAACAGCATCTCTGGCCTCTACCTAGACACCATGCCCCAACTGTGAACAACGATGCCAGTTTCCATGAATTATTAAAGGTTCCTTAGAAGCAAAATCTCCTGCCTGAGAATCACTGCTTTAAGGAAGAATTCCTTTGCATTCCCTTAAATCCCCAGTAAAGTCAAATACTTATTCCCTTGTAGAAAAGTGACTCTAGGAACATCTTAGCCTCCACCCACTGCCTGATTAGAAGATGAGTCTCTAAAGACTAAGTGTGGCCAGTCAAATTGATGAATGGAAGCCATAAAGTTCATGGAGAGAAATTGTGATGGTGGAAAACTGCCCCTGAGCTTCTTGGGCAGCTCAGAAATTTCATGTGAGATTTTGTCTGTATAATTTTTCCATGAAATAGTCAATCTTAACGTGTTTTTCTATATATATTTCTTAAATTTTATCAGGGATATTTTCCACGTAAATCTTTGATTTTATCAGAAAATGTTTATAATTCCACTTTCAATAAACTTAGAAATATTTTTATTCCTATCATTTTGTCTGTATAATTTTTCCATGAAATAGTCAATTTTAACGTGTTTTTCTATATATTTCTTGAATTTTATCAGAAATATTTTCTTTGTAGATCTTCAATTTTATCAGAAAATGTTTATAATTCCACTTTCAATCAACTTAGAAACATTTTTATGCCTACCATTTTATCTGTAATTTTCCATGATAATCTTCAATTTTAAAATTATTTTATATTTTTCTACAATTTTATTAGAAATATTTCCCATGTAAATATTCAATTCTATCATAAAATGTCTCTACTCCCTTTTTCAATTAATTTAGCTTCAATTAATTAAAACTTAATAAAGTTTTTTTATGTCTACCATTTTACTCTTTAATTTTTCATGAATAGTGTCAATCTTAATGTGTTTTTCTATATGCTTCTTCAATTTTATCAGAAACATTGTCCATGTAAATCTTTAATTTATCGTAAAATGTTTTTTTTACTTCCTTTTTCAATAAAAAAAAAAGAAATCCAGATGAACAGAAGAGAGGATGACTAGGGCCTTTTCTGCTCCCCAGGCCTTTTACAAGGCAGCAAAGCAGTATGGATCAGTTTTCCCAAACTGCTGGAAACATGCAGACTGATGGAGTTGGTCAGAGATTAGGCTTTAATTCATTGGGTGAGAGGGAGGAAGCAGGAATGGGTCACCCTTGGGCCAAAGAAAGAATATGTGTTTGTGCTCTTTTCTTTTCTTTTTTTTTTTTTTTTGTTTTTGCATCTGAGAAGAGTCTGAGAAAACAGGTGGCAGACTCTCTCACTTCCCCATTATACTCACTGTGCCCAGTGGTGCTCCACTGAGGCTGCAGAACATAGTGGGGGCAGGGCCAACTCTCTCTCTCTCTCTCTCTCTCTCTCTCTCTCTCTCACACACACACACACACACACACACACACACACACACACACACACACACACACACACGGAGCAAGGCATGAGAGCCTACAGTGTGGAAGGGTCCACCATAGATAATGTGGCATATATCAGGAAAACTGCCATAGGTGTTTATAGGAACTAGGGAAACTGTGTTTCGATGGGAACATCTGAAAGATTGTTTGTGCTGCATTTCTCTTGCTTCTTGCCTTGGCTCCTCTAGTGTGTATTAATGAACCCTGGTCACAGAAAATATATCTTTCATTTCCTTAGCCCCCTGCACTTCATTTGGTACCTGGGTCCTTTGTCTTTTGAGGCCAAAATTTGTATGTTTATGTGAAAAATTGGGTCCCAGGACAGGATTTGAGTAGGAACATCAGTGAGTACAAATCATCCATTAACTCAGTCTTCATTTATTGTTAATGAGATATGACTGTAGGAGAATGCTGATCCTATTCTAAATAAAATGCTTCTTTTATTGTGAAAAAATCAGGTTCTTTAAAAATAAAATTTTTGGTGATTTCTTTTGGTAAATTTCACATCATGTACCACAATCCTACTCATGTCCTCATACCTTTGTATCCACTCTCTGCCTTGCAACCCTTCCTCAATAACCAAAAAAGAATAAAATTAAAAACAAAACAAAACCCCATCTTGTCATGGAAGCTGTAATGTGTCACAATGTGTTCTACAGTATACACTTTCGTCCACACATCTTTACTTGTAAATATTCATTATATTGAGTCATTCGTCTGGTCTGAGGCCTCTGGCTTCTGCTACACTATCAATACTGGATCCTCACAGGGATTCCTCTTGGATATCCTGTTGTTGCCCTATTTCATGGAGATCCCGCAGCTTTGAATATTTCAGATGCCCCCTTCATGTGCTTCAACAGTTCACAGATGGAATAGGCCAATTCAAAGCCTTGGTTCTGGGCCTGGATAGTAGCTGAGTTGGTCAGCTCCCCAGGTCTCTGGACCCATACCACCAGGGTCAGCTTTTTAGCACAGCCTTGGTTGGTCCAAGGTTGGCAAGGGGTGAGGCCAGCTCTCCTGCTCATACCCTCATAGGTGGTGAGGGTCTTCGGAGAGAAGGCATCTCTCCTTCACCCATACCACATGGCAGATCAGGGACAGGGACTGCTTGCCTGCACCCAGCTAGCAGGGCCAGCTCTTCTGTGCTACCCAGGTGTGGTGCAGGTCCTGCACAGGGTGGGGTCAGCTCTGCACAGTTCTTGGACATCAGCAGGTTCCCAGGTGGCAGCCCAGACCAGGGATGTCTTCATGGCCTTTGGTGGTAATATGTGCTATGGGCATTGACATAAACTCCTGCTGCTGCATGATCATAGACCCAGACATTAATCTCAGTGACAGCATGGGCCAGGACTTCATTATGGCCTCATGTGTCAGGGCAGGCTACTCACATTAGGCTGTTCCTCGCTACCCGCTCATCTCCAGTTCCACCTCTCTGCATAGTGGACAAACTGTTCCTCTTGTTTTTCTCTCTCATTTCTCCACTACATACTTGCAAATTGCAGGCAGGCCTTCGAGTATCTTCTGTCATTTGGTCCTATTAAAAATCAAGTTCTTTAAAGGGAAATTGGCACAAAAAAGATGATGAAAACCATATGTCATTTCAGCCAGTACCAATAAGCTGGTATTGTTAAGTTTCCAATCCATATCAGTAATTTCCTCTTCCCCCTCTGTATGTATACATGTGGTTTGTGCGTGCATGTGTTCATACATGTGATTATGCACATGTGAGAGTATAGTGCGTGTGTATGTGTGTGTGTGTGTGTGTGTGTGTGTGTGTGTGTGTGTGTATGCATGTGGATGGAGGCTTTAGGATGATATCAGGTGTCGTTTTCAGTTGTTTCCACCTTGTATGTGGAGGTAGAGTCTTGTCGAATCTGGAGCTTGCTTGGACGAGTCATCTCTTGCACTATAGGATTCCTGGTGGGCCTCTGTGCCCACCTGACTTTCTTTATTTTTAGTTTTTAAATTGGACATTTTATTTGTCAAGTGTTAGCCTCTTTCCTGGTTCTCTCTCTGCAAACCCCTATTCCATCCCTCCTTACCCTGCTTCTATGAAGGTGCCAACACTCCCACCTCACTGCCCTTGAATTCCTCTATATTGTGGCATTCACAGGACCAAGGTCCTCCCCTCCCATTGATGCCAGATAAGACCCCTTCAGTCCTTTTCCTAGCTCCTCCACTGGGGTCCCTGTGCTCAGTCTGATGGTTGGCTGTGAGCATCTGTATTGGTTAGGATCTGGCAAAGCCTCTCAGTAGACATCCATATCAGTCTCCTGTCAGCAAGCACTTCTTGGCATCCACAATAGTGTCTGAGTTTGGTGTCTGCATGTGGGATGGATCCCCAGGTGGGGCAGTCTCTGAATGGCCTTTCCTTCAGTTTCTGTTCTACTCTTTGTCCCTGTATTTCCTTTATTCATGAGCAATTCTGGGTTAAAATTTGGAGATGCGGTGGCCCCTCAACTGGAGGGGGCATGCCTAACCTCTGGATGTGGTTCTCCCTTTTCTTTGTGGGATATTTCAGCTAATGTCATCCCTGTGGAGTCTGGAAGGGTCTTGCTTTCCCGGCATCTGGGACTATCTGGTTGCTACCACCAGTAGCAACCTATTGCTACACACCTCTGTTCAATTTCCCGACCCTCTGTACATCTTCTCCATCTCCTCCCATACCTGATTCTGCCCCTCTTTTTTCCCTCTCCCACCTCTCTTCCTCTCAAGTCCTTCCCACCTGCTACTTCCCTTGATTATATTGTTCCCCCTTCTAAGTAGGACTGAAGTATCCACACTTTGGTCTTCCTTTGTCTTGAGCTTCATGTGGTTCATGAGTTGTATCATGGATATTCTATGCTCTTTGCCTAATATCAACTTATCAGTGAGTACATACCACATGTGTTCTTTTGTGGCTGAGCTACCTCACTCAGGATGATATTTTCTAGATCTATCCATTTGCTTGTGAATTTTGTGAAGTCGTTAGACTCCAGAGAACCAAATACCCCTATCAAAAAAATGGGGAATAGAGCTAAACAAAGAATTCACAACTGAGGAAACACCTAAAGCAATGCTCAACATCCTTAGTAATCAGGAAAATGAAAATTGAAACGACCCTGAGATTCCACCTCATACCAGTCAG
Source organism: Tokudaia tokunoshimensis (assembly GCA_036184795.1). Taxonomy (NCBI): domain Eukaryota; kingdom Metazoa; phylum Chordata; class Mammalia; order Rodentia; family Muridae; genus Tokudaia; species Tokudaia tokunoshimensis. The sequence continues at coordinate 9,213,678 of BTHU01000005.1, read as the reverse complement.
AATGGCTAAGATCAAAAACACAGGAGACAGCAGATGCTGGAGAGGATGTGGAGAAAGAAGAACACTCCTCCACTGCTGGTGGGATTGCAAGCTGATACAGCCACTCTGGAAATCAGTCTGGCGGTTCCTCAGAAAATTAGACATAGTACTACCTGAAGACCCAGCTTTACCACTCCTGGGCATACACCCAGAAGATACTCCAACATGTAATAAAGACACATGCTCCACTATGTTCACTGCAGCCACATGTATAATAACCAGAAGCTGGAAACAACCCAGATGTCCCTCAACAAAGGAATGGATACAGAAAATGTGGTGCATTTACACAATAGACTACTACTCAGCCATTAAATCAATGACTCAATCTGGCTTTCTTTCATGGGTTCTGGGGATCTGAACTCTGGTCCTCAGGCTTGGGAGGCAAGCGCTTTATCTGTTGAGCACATGCCTGGCCTGTGTATGGATAATTTTGTAAAATCACATAAATTTTGTGTTTACTCTCTCTCTCTCTCTCTCTCTCTCTCTCTCTCTCTCTCTCTCTCTCTCTCTCTCTCTCTGTGTGTGTGTGTGTGTGTGTGTGTGTGTGTATGTGTGTGTGTGTGAGAGAGAGAGAGAGAGAGAGAGAGGGAGAGATTTCATGTGTGTACATGAATGTAGAGGACAAAGGTCATTCTCAAATATCTTTCCTCAGGAAATATCATCTTGTTTTGTGTGACAAGGTTTCTTAACTTGTCTGGAGCTTGATGACTAGTCTTTTCTGGTTGGCCAATGAATCTGTAGAATCTTCCTGGTTTTGCTGTTCCAATGCCGGGGTTACAAGCATACAGCACCACATATGGATTTAATGCATAAGTTCTGAGGATGGGGCACAGATCCTCATGCTTGTGCAACAATCACTTTGCTGTCTGAGGTATTTTCTAACCCCTGAAACTATAAATATTACTAGATATCTTTGAATAGGGCCAATAAGATAGTTCAGTGAGCAAAAGTGCTTGGTGTACAAGCCTGAGGACCTGAGTATAATTCCTGAAAATCATGATGGAAAGAGAATCAACTCATAAAAACTGTTCTCTGATGTCCACATGTGGACCTTGGTTTGCACATGAACACACACACATTTAAAAATATTTGAACATAAAACTGGTAATGGTTCCATATTATTACATGAATGTATTGTGTTTTAATCATTTTTCAGTTTTAAGGTATTTAAATTGGTTCTTCTTAATGTAAACAAATACATAAAGGTTTTTCATCATAATTTTCTTATTATTCATGCTATTGAATCATTGGAAGACTTCACATTTTCTCTATTTTATGTAAATAATTGACCTATTTTTAATCTTTGACAGACTCATATACGTATATAGTGAATTTTAGTCCTTCTCTCCCTAGTTCTCTGTCTGACTCATCCCCAGTTCCCCCACAAGTCTCCCTCCTACTTCTATGTCATTTTTGTGTGTCTCACTGATTCCTTGCTTAAGCACGGTGAGGGCTATTTACTGGAGTATGGACAATTAATCAGTTGCCATCCTGCTGAAGAAAATGACAAAGATTCACCTAGCTACCACTTTCAATATAATAGTTTCTCAGGGAGGGATGAGGAGTCTCTTAAGCCCTTCTGTTTTTAGTGATAAAAGGCTGATTTGTCTAGTCTTGTGTAGGTCTTGCCTAGGTAAACACTGCTATGTAAGTTCATTAGTTACTAGTTACATCATGCCCAGAAGACATATTTGTAGCTGTTCTTCCCAACCATGACCTCTTAAGATTTTTTTGGTTCCTCTTCTATAATGTTTCCTAAGCCTTGAGAGGGAAAGGATGTAATATAGGTGCTACAGCTATGGTTAAGCATTCCAGAGACACAGCTTGTTTGCATTTTGACTATTTGCAAATGTCTATATTAACTACTGTCCACTGCAAGAAATATTCCCATGATGAGTGCTTAGAGTTGAGCTAACCTATGGTTATAAAAAAGTATTTAAAAGGAATTCAATATTAATTTTGTTTAACAAAATGATAATGGTAGGTTCTTTTTTTCAGGCCTATGACTTCCTCATCCATAGGTTCTTGGCTAGGCTTACAGTACCAGATATGTTTCTATCCTTGGAGATTGACATTTATTTTTCTAAATACTGCATAGTGCAGGAAACAAAGGCACTTTTAGGCAAATGTCGTTTGATTTAGTAAATACCAGAGTTCCACCTACTGGTAGATTTTAAAATGGCAGATCAGAGAAGGAAGTTTAAGGAAGTTAATTTTCTGCTTTGTGCTTTCATTTGGAGATGTGATTGCTCAGTTTTCTCTGTTCACATAGCTGCCGTGTGTGCTGCTTGCTGGCATGCTTTTGTCTTGCTATGATGCTCTTAACTCCTTGGAACTGCAAGAGAGATTAAACTCTCTCTCTCTCTCTCTCTCTCTCTCTCTCTCTCTCTCTCTCTCTCTCTCTCTCTTTCTTCTTTAAGTTGACGTTGGTCCTGATGTTTACTCACAGCAACTGAAAAGTAACCAGTACAGGAGTTAATGTTAACATGACATCTTGAGCATCAACAAGAAAGAAAAGGTTATGGTTTAAAATGAGGCTTTGTATGTCAAGTTGACAAGAGATCAATTGTGTTGGTTAACTTGTGTCGTTGAAATAAACTAGTCACTTGGGAAGAGGAAACCTTAGTTGGAATTGACTCTACCATATTGACTAGTGGGTATATCTGTGAAGGAATTTTCTTTTAGAAGATGCTACCTCTGGGAAGGTGGTTCTGGATTTTATAAGAAAGCAAGCTGAGCAAGCCAAAGGATCAAAACAATATGAAACATTCCTCTGTGCTCTCTCTTCTGGTTCCTTTTACTCGAGGTCTTGGCTTTTCTTGATGATAAACTATATCCTGTAAGATAAACAAACACTTTACTTCTCATGTTATTTTTGGGATATGGTATTTATTTTGGCTGTAGGAATGTGAGTAGGACAACTCCCTAAAGGAACTAATGATATAAACTGATATCTTAGATAGTTCATATTACTTATTTAAAAGCATTTATCCATCCATCCATCCATCCATCCATCCATCCATCCATCCATCCATCCATCCACTCATTTGTACAGATGGAGAGTCTAGCTGTGCAGCCCAGACTAGCCTTGAACTTGATGGGTAGCTCATGCTAGCCTTGAACTCCCAACTCTCCTCTCCACCTTCAGCACTGGCATTAAATGTGCATACTATCACACCCATCACATATTCTTTAATTGCAAGGTTCCTAGGAAGTTGTCTCTATTTTATTCTGGTGCCTGCCCCCACCCTAAGTGTCTTTTATCTTTTAACTCTCATCTTGACTTCATTCTCATAGTTTCTGACTTCTAGGTTAACATATCTAGTCTGAACATCTTCTCCAAGCTTTATACTTGACTTGTATTGCCAAATGAACTTCCAATTGTTTTCCCAAGGTAATGAAATGTATTTTGTTCTCCCCCATGTTATTGGTTGATACCATCTCCTACTCTAGTGAATTGAGTAGGGATTTGAATACCATTAAATCTTATTTTCTAATCTCCAAAGTTCAACCAATCATCAACTATTCTTGATTGTAATTTACAAAATATTTCCCCCTATATCTTCCTTCTTTCCTTTGCTATTAGGTGTCAGTTCAATACTTTGAATATTTAATTGCTTCATTTAGTGCACAGTAATTCTTCCTAACCCTTATTAGGCTGTGCCTCTAGTTCACATTCTATACTGCTGCTAGAATGATCTCTAACTGCAAACCCATTCCTACTTCCCTATGGGAACTCTGTAGTGGAGTCCCATGACTCTTCCGACTAAGCCAGTGTTTCATCTTTGCTGTCAAGGATTTTGATGGCTTTTGCTTCTCCAGATCCCTCAAAGCCACAGTATGATTTCATTATCTCCTGACTTTTGTCTTTTCTGGATACCCTTTTAATATTTTATCCATTCGTGTTTAGAGACCAGAATAAGTTGAATTCTTTTATATGTTTGAGCTTCTATGCAAACCGCTTTCTTAGCTTGGAATTCTAGCCTATTTCACACTGACCCAACTTGTGGTTATTTCCCTCCAGTACTGGGAATTGAACCTAGAGTCTCATGAATGATAGGAAAGCACTTCAGTACATCTCTAATATGTCTTTTCATTTTATATTTAAGACCCAACTTAGCTTCCTGTGGTAGATTTCTTTCTCTCTCAAGGTAGAGTTGGAGGTCTCTCATCTTTGCTGGCATCAATCTTGCACACAACTCTTCTACTGTGGTACAATTTCCTTAATGTCTGACTAGAAGATGGATATCTCTTGAAAGATGTGATGTGCTGCTCACTCAACCTTACCATTCCAAGATCCCAGCACGGTACCTAGTATAAAGTAGTTTAGTAACTGTAAACTTGAATTAAGCAGTCATTCCTACAAGCAAAAAGTGCCATGGCTTTTCCCAAGTGCTGGGGTACTGCTCAGTTTTTTAGAAAATGTCTGAAAAAGCAAAGCCAATTTTGCTACAGCACTATCACAGTTTGGGTAAACACAAACGGCAGAATAGACTAATCCATTCACTCCAGTCAGCTGCTCTGAGTGCTGTCGGCAGGACAACCTGCCCTTTCTTGTTTCATTTACGGGTGTTGCGATAGCTAAGCTTTCTGCTGTTTAGGAGAAATCACTTCAAATAGCTCTGGAGACAAGGCTTGATAATTTTAGTGAAGGACTTATCATTTGAAATATACAAAGCTACTGTGAAATGAGAGCAAATGACTGAGCCTCGGGGAGTAATAATTACTTTCATTCTAGAATTTGAGATGATATAAGGGAAAAGTAACAGGAGCGGAAGTTTCAGACACTGATGCAGCATAAACAGGAAGCAGGATGAGACAGTGTCAACCAATATAATGATTTTATTTCCTCAAATACTAGCAGAGGTGATACATGCATGGCAAATTTTCTAAGATAAGGACTTACAGTATACATGCATGGCAAATTTTCTACCTCATACACTTAACATTACATTTAAATCTATCCCTGTCAATAAATCCCTAAAAAATCTAGGCCAACTGATATAAGTTGTTAATTTTTCATGTCTATCTGTATGATCTTCATTGGAGTTTGCAAGTCTGGGATCAGGGTGCTAAAATGATTTGGTTCTAGTGAGGGATATCTTCATGACTGTAGACCACCTACTTCTCCTGGTAGCTTTTAGGCAGGAAATACAAGAGAGCTTTCTGATATTCCTTTTATAAGGATGTAAAACACCAAAAAAAAGGGGGGGATCTAAATCCTAGCATATAGGAATTAGAATTCCAATAAACCTGGCAGGGGAGAGCAAAAACTCACTGAATTACATCTACTAAATATCTGGGAATCAAACAGTTTACTTTATAAACAATCCAGATAGGACTATGAGGTGGCTCAGTGGGAAAGTCCTCTAAGAACTTGAGTTTTAGCTCTTGGATCCACGTGATGACAGGCAGAAACTGACCCCTGCAAGTTGTACTCTTGTCAGTACACACACACACACATACACACACACACACACACACACACACACACAAGCAGTGGGCAAAGGGGGGACACATGCACAAATAAATGCAATAAAAAATATCCGAAGATACAATTCTTACCTGGGAAGTAGGTGGGCTAACTGTACATCTTCACCTTACCCTCCATTCCTTCAACTCCAACTCCTGGGTTTGTTGTCCCTAACTCTGCAGCATGACACCTGCTACAGTCCCCCCAATGCCTTCACCTACATTGCTAATGGACTCCACAGATCTTTCCCTCCTAACCTCCACGCTCCAACTCTGCTTTATCTCAGACTCAACTCCGGCAGACTTTCTCTGGAAACACACAAGCCACTCTAGTCAGCGATGCAGGTGGGGTACCTGCAGATCTTCACCTCTCCATTTGTTCCTCCAAATCCAATTCCCAGTCTCATCTCCAGCTCTCCAACAGAATGCTTGCTGCAGCATCCCTCCCCCTTCTCCAGTTGATCTCACAGATTTTCCCCTCTTAATCTCCCTCCCCACTCTTTTACCCCAGTCCTCAGTTCCAACAGATAATCCCGGAAACCCACAGACGGCTCCTGCCACAGGAACAGGTAAACTGACTAAAGGTCTGCACCTCTACCTCTCCTTTTCTCGAGCCAAGCCCCAGTCTCATGCCCAGTTCTGTACTTGTACATCACATAGATTTTCCCATCCAAATTTCCTTCCTCCCACCCATAGTTTGATACCAGCCCCCAGTTTCAGCAGGCACTCCCTGGAAAAGCACAGGCTACTCTGACCAGGGAAGGATGTTTGCTAACTGCACATCTCTCCCTCCATTCCCGTAAGTTCAATTCCCCAGTCTCATCCCCATCTCTGTAGCAGACCTTCTGCCGTGGCTTCTACCCACTCTGCCTCCATTCCTAGGAGACTAAGCAGAGCCTGGTGTTACACTCTGCTTACCTCCCTCTTGTGAACTCCCTCCACCATTAATTGTCAACTTTCAATACCTACAAACACATTGTACCTGGAACCAGTGAGAAAACCAACCAGGACCTCAAAAGAATTTCCAATAAGGCAGCATTCAACCACCACACTTGTCTAAGAACTAGAGATATAACAGAAACCAAGGAATAAATAAACCAAGAAATAAACCCACCCACCCAACCAAGACAAGACAAGATATCAGCACCTAGTATTACAACCTCCCCAAACATAGATGTGTAGACACCAACACAAAAACTTGACCAATAATAGCCTGGACAATATGTCTCTGTTAAAGCCTAGCAACCCGACCATGGCAGGCCCTGAATATGCCAACATAGCTGAAAGCACAAAAAAAGACCTTAGTCTTTATAAATATGATAGAGGTAAAGAAGTGAATGAATCCTTTAAAGAATTATGAAAATATAAACAGTGGAAGGAAATGAAGAAAAATACTCAAGACCCAAAAGTGCAAAGTAGAATTATTAAAGAAAATCCACACTGAGAGAAATGTGGAAATGAAAAGTTTGTAGCTCTGGAACTTGAAAAGGAACCAGAGAGGCAAACTTCAACAGAGTAAAAGTGGTGGAAGAAAGAATCTCAGACATAGAAGACAAGATAGAAGAAATGGACACCTCAGCCAAAGAAAGTATTAAATCTAAAAATGTTCTAGCACAAAACATCCAAGAAATGTGAAATAGTATGAAAGGAGCAAATCTAAGAATAAATGTAATAATGAAGAGAAAAGAAAACATGTCAAAGGCAGAGAAAATATTTTCAACAAGACATAGAAGAAAATTTCCCTAACCTACAGAAGGAGGTAGAAGAAGTTTACAGAACACCAAATAGACTGGACCAGAAAGGGTAGTCTCCTTGATACATAGTAATCAAAACACTAAATGTACAAAGCAATGAAATAATATAAAAAGTTGCAAGGAAAACAAACCAACAACTAACACATAAAGACAGATTTATTAGAATTGCTCTAGACTTCTCAGAGGAGACTCTAAAAGTCAGAAAGGACTGGACAGATGTGCTACAGAGGATTAAAAAACCATAGGTGGCAGCCCAAACCTACTACAACCAGCAAAATTTCAATCACAATAGATGGAGAAATTAAGAAATTTCACTTGATTGGCTATTGTTTTGTCTGAATAGTAGTGTCCTTTGCCAGAAACTTCTTAGTTTCATGAGGTTCCATTTATTAATTGTTGATCTTAGTACTTGTGCTAATGGCTTTCTTTTCAGAAAGTCTTGTCCTATGGCAATGAGTTTAAGGTTTTCTCACTTTCCTATCAAGTTCAGTGTATCCAGTTTTATGTTGAGGCCTTTGATTCATTTGGGGTTGAATTTTGTGAAGGGTAATAAATATTCATCTGTTTGGAATCTTCTATAGGTATCTAACAGGTTTGATCAGTATCCTTTGCTGAAGATGCTGTTCTTCTTGCAGTGTGTATCTCTGGCTTCTTTATAAAAATCAGGTGTCCATAGGTGTGTGGATAAATGTTTGATTTTTCAATTCAATTTCATTGATCATGTGTCTGTTTTTTGCCAATCCCATGCTATTTTTATTACTATAGCTTTCTAGTACCACTTGGAATCGATACCTCCAGCATTGTTCCTTGATTATTTGGGATTGTCTCAGCTATTCGATCTCTCTCTCGCTCTCTCTCTCTTTTTCTCTGTTTCCATATGAAGATGAAAATTGTCCTTTCAATAAGTGTGAAGAATTATGTTGAGATTTTGTTGAGGCTTAGATTTAATCTATAGATTGCTTTTGTGTGGTAGCCAGGTTTCCTATATTAATCCCTTCAAAACATGGGGAAATCTTTCCATCTTCTGATATCTTCTTCAATTTCTTTCTTCAATGATGTGAAGAATTTTTCATTCAAATCTTTCACTTGCTTGGTTAAAGATTTCCCAAGATATTTATACTATTTGAGGCCCTAACCCTAACATCCTAACATTAACCTTAACCCTAATCTTTAACTCTAACCCTAACCTCTAGTCTCTAACCACAATTCTAAATCCTAACTTTACAAACAAGTGTCTAAAATGCACACAGTGGTCTATTTGCAAAAACAAATGTACTTCTATTGCAGTGATACTTAAATCCTTTTTATAATACCGAGAACCAGTTTTAGCTTCCAACCCTGAAGTTGTCTCCATCAGAATGGCAGCCCAGGAATTTAAGGTCCATATATAAACGTAGTAAAAGCAATATACAGCAAGCCGGTAGCCAATATCAAACTAAATGGAGAGAAACATGAAGCAATCCCACTAAAATCAGGGACTAGACAAGGCTGTCCTCTCTCTCCATATCTTTTCAATATAGTACTTGAAGTTCTAGCTAGAGCAATTAGACAACAAAAAGAGGTCAAAGGGATACAAATTGGAAAGGAAGAAGTCAAACTATCACTATTTGCAGACGATATGATAGTATACTTAAGCAACCCAAAAAATTCCACCAGAGAAATCCTACAGCTGATAAACAACTTCAGCAAAGTGGCTGGATATAAAATCAACTCAAGCAAGTCAGTAGCCTTCCTATACTCAAAGAATATACAGGCTGAGAAAAAAGATTAGGGAAATGACACCCTTCACAATAGCCACAAACAATATAAAGTATCTTGGTGTGATTCTAACCAAACAAGTGAAAGATCTGTATGACAAGAACTTCAAGTCTCTGAAGAAAGAAATCGAAGAAGACCTCAGAAGATGGAAAGATCTTCCATCCTCGTGGATTGGCAGGATTAGTATAGTAAAAATGACCATCTTGCCAAAAGCAATATACAGATTCAATGCAATCCCCATCAAAATCCCAATTCAATTCTTCATAGAGATAGAAAGAGCAATTATCAAATTCATCTGGAATGACAAAATACCCAGGATAGCTAAAACTATTCTCAAGAGTAAAAGAACTTCTGGGGGAATCATTATCCTGGACCTCAAGCAGTACTACAGACCAATAGTGTTAAAAATTGCATGGTATTGGTACAGTCACAGGCAGGTAGATCAATGGAACAGAATTGAAGACCTAGAAATGAACCCACACACTTATGGTCACTTGATTATTGACAAAGGATCTAAAACCATCCAGTAAAAAGAAGATAGCCTTTTCAACAAATGGTGCTGGTTCAACTGGAGGTCAGCATGCAGAAGAATGCAAATAAATCCATTCTTATCTCCTTGTACTAAGCTCAGTTCAAGTGGATCAAGGACCTCCACATAAAACCAGAAACACTGAAACTAATAGAAAAGAAACTGGGGAAGAGCCTTGAGCACATGGGCACAGGGGAAAATTTCCTGAACAGAACACCAATAGCTTACGCTCTAAGATCAAGAATTGACAAATGGGACCTCATAAAATTACAAAGTTTCTGTAAGGCAAAGGACACTGTCCATCAGACAAAATGGCAACCAACAAATTGGGAAAAGATTTTTACCAACCCTAGATCTGACAGAGGGTTAATATCCAATATATACAAAGAACTCAAGAAGCTAGACTCCAGAGAGTCAAATAACCCTATTAAAAATGGGGTACATAACTAAGCAAAGAATTTTCACCTGAGGAATATCAAATGACTGAGAAACACCTAAAGAAATGTTCAGCATCCTTAGTCATCAGGGAAATGCAAATCAAAACAACCCTGAGATTTCACCTCACACCAGTCAGAATGGCTAAGATCAAAAACTCAGGTGACAGCAGGTGTTGGTGAGGATGTGGAGAAAGAGTAACACTCCTCTACTGCTGGTGGGATTGCAAGCTGGTACAACCACTCTGGAAAGCATTCTCGCAGTTCCTCAGAAAACTGGGAATGATACTATTGGAGGACCCTGTTACACCCCTCCTTGGCATATACCCAGAAGATTCCCCAGCATGTAATAAGGACACATGTTCCACTATGTTCATAGCAGCCCTATTTATAATAGCCAGAAGCTGGAAAGAACCCAGATGTCCCTCAACGGCGGAATGGGTACAGAAATTTTGGTATAGTTACACTATTGAATACTACTCAGCTATTAAAAACAATGAATTCATGAAATTCTTAAGCAAATGGGTGGAACTGGAAAATATCATCCTAAGTGAGGTAACCCAATCAGAAAAGAACACACATGGTATGCACTCACTGATAAGTGGATATTAGCCCAGAAGCTCGGAATACCCAATACACAGTTCACATATCAAATGATGCCCAAGAAGAAGGAAGGAGAGGCCCCTGATCCTGGATGCAGCATGTAGGGGAATACCAGGACAGGAAATGGGAGGGGGTTGATTGGGGAACAGGGGGAAGGAAGCTGGCTTATGAGCCTTTCGGGGAGGGGGAAACCAGGAAAGGGGAAATCATTTGAAATGTAAATAAAGAATATATCTAAGAAAGAAAAAAAGAACTGTAGTCCCATAGGTTCCTAGGAAAAGGAATCTTATTAGGAACACAGTTAAGATGATTGTTGTTTTAAAAAAGAACTCTCTTATACCAATTGGCATCATGTAGATGAGCTGTAAGAGAAGTGGTGATTGATTTCCAAGAATGAAGAGTACCTGAGATTGATTATCACTGCACCAGGACACTAAATGAACAAGAAAGGAATATGAGAGCAGAACATAAGAATCTGTAATATAATGAGGTCCCATTTGTCTATTCTTGATCTTAGAGCATAAGCTATTGGAGTTCTGTTCAGGAAATTCTCCCCTGTGCCCATATGTTCAAGGTTCTTCCCTAGTTTCCCTTCTATTAGTTTCAGTGTGTCTGGTTTTATGTGGAGATCTTTGATCCACTTAGAATTGAGCTTAGTGCAAGGAGATAAGGATGGGTCAATTTGCATTCTTCTGCATGTTGACCTCCAGCTGAGCCAGCACCATTTGTTGAAAAGGCTATCTTTTTTCCACTGGATGGTTTTAGCTCCTTTGTCAAAGATCAAGTGAGCATAGGAGTGTGGATTCATTTCTGGGTCTTCAATTCTGTTCCATTGATCTACATGTCTGTTACTGTACCAATACCATGCAGTTTTTAACACTATTGCTCTGTAGTACAGCTTGAGGTCCGGGATACTGATTCCCCCAGAGGTTCTTTTACTCTTGAGAATAGTTTTAGCTATTCTGGGTTTTCTGTTATTCCAGATGAATTTTTTTTTTAATTTAATTTAATTTTATTTTTTTAATTTACATTCCAAATCACTTCCCCTTTCCCGTTTCCTCCCTCCCCGAAAGTCCCATAAGCCCCCTTCCCTCCCTCTTTTCTCCGTTCAACCCCCTCTCATTACTCTGTCCTGGCGTTCCCCTACATCCAGTCTTTCCAGGACCAGGGGTCTCTCCTTCCATCTTTTTAGAAATCTATTGATATGCTGATTGTGTCTAGGGTATTCTGAGATTCTGGGTCAATATCCCCTTATCAGTGACTTCATACCATGTGTGATCTTTTGTGATTGGGTTACCTCACTAAGGATGATATTTTCAAGTTCTGACCATTTGCCTAGGAATTTCGTGAATTCATTGTTTTTAATTGCAGAGTAGTATTCCATTGTGTAAATATACCACATCTTCTGAATCCATTCCTCCGTTGAGGGACATCTGGGTTCTTTCCAGCTTCTGGCTATTATAAATAAGGCTGCTATGAATATAGTGGAGCATGTGTCCTTATTGCATGCAGGTAAAGTCTCTGGGTATATGCCCAGGAGTGGTATAGCCGGATCCTCCGGAAGTGTCATGCCCAGTTTTCTGAGGAGCCGCCAGACTGCTTTCCAGAGTGGTTGTACCAGCCTGCAATTCCACCAGCAGTGGAGGAGTGTTCCTCTTTCTCCACATCCTCGCCAACAACTGCTGTCTCCTGTGTTTTTGATCTTAGCCATCCTGACTGGTGTGAGATGGAATCTCAGGGTTGTTTTGATTTGCATTTCCCTAATGACTAAGGATGATGAACATCTCTTTAGGTGCTTCTCAGCCATTAGATATTCTTCAGGTGAGAACTCTTTGTGGAGTTCTATACCCCATTTTTTAATAGGGTTACTTGCCTCTCTGGAGTTTAACTTCTTGAGTTCTTTGTATATCTTGGATATTAGCCCTCTGCAAAGTTTTTGCAAGGCAAAAGACACCGTCAAAAAGACAAAGCGGCAACCAACTAACTGGGAAATGATCTTTACCAACCTTACATCCAGATGAATTTTTGAATTGCTCTTTCTAACTCTATGAAGAATTGAGTTGGGATTTTGATGGGGATTGCATTGAATCTGTGTATTACTTTTGGTAAGATGCTCATTTTTACTATATTAATCCTGCCAATCCATGAGCATGGCAGATTTTTCCATCTTCTGAGGTCTTCTTCAATTTCTTAAAGACACTGTCAAAAAGACAAAGCGGCAACCAACTAACTGGGAAATGATCTTTACCAACCTTACATCCGACAGAGGGCTAATATTTGGATATTACAAAGAACTCAAGAAGTTAAACTCCAGAGAGGCAAGTAACCCTATTAAAAATGGGGTACAGAGCTACACAAAGAGTTCTCACCTGAAGAATATCTAATGGCTGAGAAGCACCTAAAGAGATGTTCATCATCCTTAGTCATTAGGGAAATGCAAATCAAAACAACCCTGAGATTCCATCTCACACCAGTCAGGATGGCTAAGATCAAAAACACAGGAGACAGCAGTTGTTGGCGAGGATGTGGAGAAAGAGGAACACTCCTCCACTGCTGGTGGAATTGCAGGCTGGTACAACCACTCTGGAAAGCAGTCTTGCGGTTCCTCAGAAAACTGGGCATGACACTCCCGGAGGATCCGGCTATACCATTCCTGGGCATATACCCAGAGACTTTACCCGCATGCAATAAGGACACATGCTCCACTATATTCATAGCAGCCTTATATAAATAGCCAGAAGCTGGAAAGAACCCAGATGTCCCTCAACGGAGGAATGGATTCAGAAGATGTGGTATATTTACACAATGGAATACTACTCTGCAATTAAAAACAATGAATTCACGAAATTCCTAGGCAAATGGTCAGAACTTGAAAATATCATCCTTAGTGAGGTAACCCAATCACAAAAGAACACACATGGTATGCAGTCACTGATAAGGGGATATTGACCCAGAATCTCGGAATACCCTAGACACAATTCGCATATCAATAGATTTCTAAAAAGATGGAAGGAGAGACCCCTGGTCCTGGAAAGACTGGATGTAGGGGAACGCCAGGACAGAGTAACGAGAGGGGGTTGAATGGAGAAAAGAGGGAGGGAAGGGGGCTTATGGGACTTTCGGGGAGGGAGGAAACGGGAAAGGGGAAGTGATTTGGAATGTAAATTAAAAAAATAAAAAAATAAAAAAAAAGAATCTGTAATATAGTTGAATGCATTTTTAAAATACCAGCAGTTGAGAGGCAGAGCCAGGCAGATCTCTGAGTTGGAGGGCAGCCTGTTCTATAGAGTGAGTTGCAGAAAAGGCAGGACTACACAGAGAAACCCTGGAGATAGATAGATAGATAGATAGATAGATAGATAGATAGATAGATAGATAGATAGATAGATAGATAGACAGACAGATAAAATCACTAATTTTAGCAGCACACATTGGTAATTTTCAAAAACATAACCACAAGTGGCTAAAATACCGCACAGAGGCCTATTTGCAAAAATAAATGTGCTTCTAAAGCAGGGAAAATTAAATCCTGTGTACAGTGAGGTTTATAACTTTCTTCCTACAGCTCTGGAATTGCTTGCATTAGAACAGCACGGCATATGTTCTGAGGTAAAATCTGATTGTTAAGTCCCTGATGAGAGCCTATGAGAGGCTATTGGTGAAAGTGCAGCCCAGTTGCAGCAGAAGACCCCAGCATTTTAGATTCTAGTACAGCAGGATGATCACCAAGAATAGTGGAGCCTGCTAGATGCTTAGAAGACAAGCTGTGTGTGCCACAGAGTACAGAGCCAGAGAACTGACCGAAGCCCACTGAAGGAGCTCAGATAATGGCGAGTGAATCACAGATATTGGTCATTGAATTATTTGTACTGTTGGAGTTTGGTTTTGATTTGTTCAGACTGTGAATGAGCTTTTTCTTTGTGTGTTCTCTCTGAAATAGAAAAAATATTAAAAAAAACATTCTTCTACCGTAGTGATGTTTAAATCCTGTTTGCAAGAAAATGGACCTGTTTACAACTCAGAACAATGAGGTTGTCTGCATTAGAAAAACCTTGAGTATGATCCTAGTGGGTTTGGTAAGAACACAGTGAAGATGGTATTAGGTTTATTTACAAAACAAGTTCTTTGTTATGCCAGTGAGTACCACAGAGACATAAATGTAAGAGAAATAATATATAGAAGAATTTTAATTGAGCAACATGGCTGTTCTAGCAAGGGATATTCTAAGACCTTCTAGGTCTGTGTGATTCAGTTGGAATGAGACATCTTTAATACCTCTGACTAGAATACAGACATGCCCTTAGTACACATATATAATCCCCCCAAATGAAGGTAATGTTAGTTTGTAGAAGGAAGCAGCCATCTTTGAAAGGGATGTCAAATTGAGGAGCAGACAAAGTGATGAATCAAAGAAAGATTTGACAGAATGAATTTGGTAAGAAAATGGTAGTAGTTTTGCAAAATGAAGAATTTTCTTGTACCAACTGATATCACAGAGATAAACTACAACAAAATCAGTTATTATATTATTATACCATTGAACTAGGAATCTGAACAGGAAAGGAAAAGAACAAACCATAAGAATCTGTAGAAGAGTCTCAATTTGGAGCAGAGTCTGACACACTTTTTAAATCCAAGCACTCAGAAGGCAGGCAGATCTTCCAGTTTAAGGCCAGCATGGTCTACAGAGTGAGTTCCAGAATAGCTAGGGCTACACCGAATAACCTTATCTTAAACAAAAATTCCTGTAACTTAGGAGTACACAGTGGTATCTTTAGAAAACACAAATACAAATGACTAAAACATGGCAACCTGATGAATTTGCAAAAATCAATGTACATTTACTACAGTGAAAACTAAATTCCATTTATGATGTAGTGAATGGCTTTCTTCCTTCAACTCAGAAATGGTTGCATCAGAATAATAGGGCCTGCATTTCATGGTAAACTTGGTTTTTTTTTTTTAGAACTCAAAGGAAATGGTAGTACTTTGATAGCAGCAAGAACTTTGTTATACCGATGCATCACAGAGATGTATTGTAAGATATGTGGTGATAAATTTACAAGAAAACAGAGAATGTGACATTATTGTATCACTACACCTAAGGTCCCTCCCTTTGAGTTCTTTCTGAGAGTCTCTCACCTCCCAGGTCTCTAGTATATTCCAGAGGGTACCCCCATCTCCTACCTCCCAAGGTTGCCTGTTTCCATTCTTTGTCCTGTCCCTCAGGGCTTCTGTTCTCTTCCCCCCTTCTAATACCTAGTCAAGTTCCCCCTTTCCCCTCCCTGTCTCCTCTTCCACCCAGGTCCCTCCCTCTCTGACTTCATTTATTTTTTTAAAGGAGATTTTTATTTTTGCCTCTTATTTTTGAATAATCTGGTAAGTGGACCAGTCTTCTAATTCTGTATATGTCCTTATTCCCATAGCTGGTGCATGCCATCTCTGATCTATCAGAAGGAATTCTGCAGTTTTAATCAATTCGGAGAAGGATTGTGAGATTGGAAGATTATCATGGATTTTGTATGTGAGCCAATGGTCATAGCATAGATCTTCATTAATGGAGGCAAGCGTGTCAGAGAGGGAGGAAATGAGAATATGGAAACACATCTGAAAGGATGTGGTTTGATAATGCAGGAAGGACACACTGGTGTCCTTTAGAAGCTTTCAAAGATTAATGCAGTTG
Organism: Tokudaia tokunoshimensis; assembly: GCA_036184795.1. Lineage (NCBI taxonomy): Eukaryota > Metazoa > Chordata > Mammalia > Rodentia > Muridae > Tokudaia > Tokudaia tokunoshimensis. The sequence continues at coordinate 9,197,406 of BTHU01000005.1, read as the reverse complement.
TATCAACCTGTGCGTTTTTGTTCCTTAAAGACATCAATGACCAGAAATTCAGGGTGATAAATTCATATTGTTTGAAGCTATGAAGTTGCTATAGCAGCAAGAGAAGAGTAGCCAATGTATCTGAAGACAGAAAATGTCTTCAAGTCTAACAAAAGTCTAAGTCTAATAAGTCTAACAAAAATTTCAAGTCTCTGACGAGAGGTGGCAGCATTGTCTCCACAAACTCCTCCAAAGCAAAGACGTCCGGGACCATTGAACCAGTGGGAATTGACACTGACTGGCCCACATCCTGCATGTGCCTCTTCTGCCCATTCTCAAAGAATTTAGATGCTTGGGTGACACAGTTTAATAAACATGTATTTGTGCAGAAACAGCAATCAAGAGCAAGGAAAGTTATTGAGACTTGTACATTTTCTTGTAAAATCTACTTAATGCTCAGTAGAGGTCAGTAGTGGAACATGGTAGAGAAAGAATAAACTATGAAAACAGTGAATATGAACTCAACTGCACACTGGGGTTATCATGCAAAAGTAACTGAGGGATATAACTTATTTTAAATAATACATATGTTTTCAGAAATGTACATTGTTTTGTTGGTAATTTTCTGGGAAGCATAACTTACATTCAATAAAACTCATTGCTTTTAAATGATGAAAGCAGAGGGTTTGGTCAAATGTGTGAGTCACGAGGTGGGGTTGGTAATGCTGGCTCCCCTCACTTATCTTCTACCACCAGGTCCCAGCCCAGGAAACCACTAATGAGCTCTTCCACATTAGATTTGTTCTGTTGAGATACAAATTTCGTTTTACATTCAGTTCTATATTCGACCCACAATTATGACAAAATGGCTGGGAGACGTACTAAAAGTTTGCAATGGGAGTAATTTCCTTCTCACCCTTGCTTAAGGAATTAGTGGTTTATTAACTTGCTCTTGTAATAAAAGTGTTTGTTAAAATATCAATTTCCTTATTTTCCTGTTCCCACAATAAAATAATATCTTGAAAGTCCTACTAACTTTTTAGCCTTGATATGTTTTCCTTTTCATTTTGTTTCCTGGTGACTTTGGAATCCTGATGGGGACTTGTGTATCTCACCAGCAGTGTTGGCTGCTTCCAGAGCATATGCTGATTAGAGGTGAGCAGAAGAGAACAGTTGTCCTAGACAGTGTTCATCAGAACAACTTCTAATGAGTCCTGACATTTCCCACACATATTGCTTAAAATTTAAGAAACATAAAACGGTACATGTAATGGCTGGAGTTGGTGGGAGACACAACCTTCCAATTTAGTAGCTGGGAGGAGGGGCTGAAAATCCTGTGATCAGCTATGAGGCTTGGAGTCATGTTGGGATGGTGAGGTGAAGACTTGGCAGAAGTGGGTTGGTTGCTGCAAGAGTCTGCTGTGGTAAGCTTGCACCAGGATGTCTCTTGCTCTCTCAGTCCTTCCTCATGCTCCTTTCCCTTCTACCCTCAGCTGTCACAGCTCAAAGGCTTTCAGCAGGGCCAGCAGCATACTCCCTCTTGGATCCACCAGAGCTATAACCTGTGAGCTGAAAGCATTTCCCTTGTAAACTGAAAGTCCCAAAATAGGACTTTCAAACCTGTGAGGTCAAATGACCAATATTGGAGAGTTAAAATGTTACAGACCAGAACCCAGTTATTTTCAGTCTGCTTGAAAGCATTTACTGCTCACCCTTGTGTCTGGCCTATCAACCTCTTGACTCTCAGAACTTAAAAAAAAATCTATTTGTGTGTGGGTGTGCATGCATGTGCCCCCTCACTCTAAGTGATTGTATACTATGTATGCAGGTGTTCAAGGATGACACAGGAGAGGAGTTGATTTCTTGGAGCTTGAGTTCTTGGCAGTTGTCAGAATAATTGTCATTTGGCTGGATGTTCATAACTGAACTTTGATTTTCTGGAAGAGTAGTAAGCCATTTGATCCCCTGAACCATCTCTCTAGCCCCCATTAGGAGTTTTAAATGTGTACTCAGCATGTACTGACCATTCAAGTCAACACATACAATGAGCCACCAATTATCACTGTGAGAGTGCCTGACACAAGCAGAAGAAGGATTTATTTAGGTCCATCAGAGGAGTGAAGGTTTGTCATATCTGGTCATCACAATGGCATGAGTGTGGTAGAGGCTGTTTGTATCATGTTCCTACAGAGCAGCAGGAGGAAGGGCAGGCCCCATCTTTTAAATAGTTCGTAAAGTCAGTATAGACTGTACAGAAGATAGTAGACTCAGCCTCAGCCTTTTAAAGACCAGTGAAGTCTTAGATTTTCTAAGCATACTTTACTTAGCATTCTCTAATGCTTCAACTTCCCTTCTAGTCCATGGACCAAAGGTAGGGGAGAAAGATGGTTAATAGGACAAAAAGGAGTTGTGCACTTGAGTAATAGTTTTTCGTTTGTTTGTTTGTTTTTGTGTGTGGAGATTCTACTCTTCATTATCATGATATCCACAGTCTAGTTCAATAGCAAATATCAAACACAAATCAGTAGCAGCGGCTCAATCCAGCAGAAACCATGAGGCTCCGCCAAATTGGCAGGAGTCGGCAGAAGTGGCAAGAAGCAGCCAGAATACCACAAGAAGTTCTTTGGTGTGTTTTTCTTTAAGAATCAAATATCGGCAAGGACCAGAGACATGCTGCATGGTGAGCGAAGACTAGCAAAGCATTGCAAGGCATAACAAGCAAGAGTGCCCTTTCACTGTCTCTGTGATTCTACTTATACTCTTTCCAAACATCATGTACCCTCTCAAGTGTTTGCCTCAGCAAAACATCTTTTCACAAGACTGCTTTCAGAAAAATATCATGTGACATAGGTGAGTTTCCAAAGAAACCAGAAATTTCCACCTCAGATCACAGCAACATTGCACAGGGAGATCTGGTTTATAGGGGATCATAACAACCCAAAACATGGAGTTTTTTTTTTTTAATCTGAACATAGCTTATCTCTTTTGAGGGTAGTTATGTGGACAGAACTTCCACATAACTTGATATTCTTGGTATCAGATAGACTGTTCATAGATTATTCAGAATGTATTCAGTACTTCTATATTCTTTGTATTATGTTGGACAAGAAGAGTTTATGGTGACTGAATTCTAGTAAATTCTTCAAGGAAATACTTACTTAGTATATGGGTAGGGTGTAAAGGGTCAGAGAATCCACGGGCTAGGGAATGTTTGAAAAAAAGATGACAAAGAAAGACGTTAAAGTGGGAAAGAGGGTGAAAGTTAAATGGGCTCATATTCTCCAATGTTTCTAAATGAAGCTCAATATGCATACTTTCTTACATTTCAGCATACACTATTTTTTATAAAAGCAATTTAACTACAAAGAAGAGAAAAATTAATATTAGGTCTTTGTTCTAGAGAAAAGTAGTTTTTAAAAAAAATATATTCGATTGACAAGTAGAAAGAATACATTTAGCTGTTAAAACACTTAAAAATATAGCTGCTGGCCTCCTATCCTGACCATGCTGGCCTGTGAAGGCCCAAAGAAAGATACCAAAGTGCCCACAGCAGCCACCCAGACCCAGGGCAGCCTGAAGACATCTAAGCAGTTGCTGCAAGCGCCACTACAATGGATGCATGTGTACGCAAGAGGGAAAAGAAGGAGTACGCATGGTGGGGATATGGAAGAGAAGGTGAAGCTGAGGGGTTCACAGACTGTGGAGAAAGGTGGAACATGAAACTCAATAGCACTGAGGAATAGGAAGAAATGAGGAGGCCAAGGTAAGGTCCTGGCCTGGGCTGCCACCAAGGGTCATGTTCATGGTCCTGTTGAAGCTGGCATTTGTGTTTATGTCTGCAGCCTGAGTTACCTCCAAAGGCCAAGTGGATGCCTATGGTGTGGGCTGCCACTAGAGACCATGTGGATATCTGGCAGCTGTGCTGCCATGGGGGACATGCTGCCGTGGGGGACATGCTGATCCAAGTGCTGCCACTTCATGCCATGGGAACATCAGGGATCATGCTGCCTCTGGAGCCTATGCCAGGGTTTGTGGTCCTATGGCAGGCAGGATCTGTGTTGATGTCCTAGGTCTGTGTTACCAGAAAAGGCCATGATGTCCCTGGTCTGGTTTGCTGCCGGAGGCACTGTATTGGCCTGTCCACACTCTTTGCCTGTGCAGCACCTTAGAGGTGAGTAAGTCAGAGACAATGGTGCAGTATGGTACCTACCCTGAGAGTAGGAGTGTAGGAGGCCTGGTGTCTTAGAGTTTTATTGCTACAAAGAGACACCATGAACAAGGCAACTCTTATAAGGACAACATTTAGTTGGGACTGGTTTACAGGTTCATAGGTTCAGTCTATTATCATCAAGGCAGGAAGCATGGCAGTGTTCAGGCAGGCATACTATTGGAAGATCCAAGAGTTCTACATCTTCATCTGAAGGCAGTCAGGAGAAGACTATCTTCCAGGCAGGTCTCAAAGTCCACCCCCACAGTGACATACTTCCTCTATTAAGGGCACAATTACTTTAACCAGGCCAAGGACTGGAGGATGAATGGGATTGGGGTATATGTTGTGGAAATTACTGAGTTAATAAAAGGTAAAAAAAAAAATCGCTTCTCGGCCTTTTGGCTAAGATCAAGTGTAATAAAAGGTAAAAAAAAATACAAAGCACAAAATAAAAATCAAAAATCCTGCTGGCTATTTGTACGCCTTCACTTGAGAGCTGCTGTACACTCTATTGATTGCTATCTTTGTTGATATGAACTATTTATTTGCAAACTATTTGTCATTGTTAAGTGAATTTTCAGAGTCATAGTCAAATTCAGGGTCTTACCCATGCTAGGCAACTACTGCATCCCTGAACTTCATCCCCAGGTTTGGTATTTATTTTTGTTTTCTTGCCAGAATTATTGAGAAGAGACTTATTAAGACCCTTTCCCTTATCTCTGTTGAGAAGAGTTGATGCATTCATATAGCCAACATTAGCTGGGCGGTGGTGGCGCACGCCTTTAATCCCAGCACTTGGGAGGCAGAGGCAGGAGGATTTCTGAGTTCGAGGCCAGCCTGGTCTACAAAGTGAGTTCCAGGACAGCCAGGGCTACACAGAGAAACCCTGTCTCGAAAAACCAAAATAAAAAAACAAATCATATAGCCAACATTGAGTTCTGCAGAACATAGGTTTCTAAGAACTCTAGACAGGAATGGTTCCTTCCATGTCTCTGGGTAGACAGAAATGAACTTATGCCCTCATGGATGCTAGGCAAGCAGTCTATCACTGAGCCACAGATTAAGCTCTGAGACTTAATTTGGGTGTTCATAGGTATATTGCAGAGGAAGGACATGTCTACTGATAATACTGAACTATGCAAAGCAAATGTGGATTCGAACCAGCTCATTACAATACCTATTACTTGTGTCTTGTCTGCATCTTAAGAAATTCGTGTATGTATGTGGAACTGTAGCATATGACCTGGGTATGGTATGGAGGAATCTGTACTGACAAATCTTATTGGTACAAACATGGCATCTGTCAATTGTCTGCCCCACAATTATCCCTTCAAGTAATACAGTTCAGGGTAAACTTCTGAAGGCAAAGGTCCATTCTCTTTTCTTCTTTGTTACATAGAAATGGCTGTCAGGGAGCCCCTTGCTCAACTATGAACAACCAGGCTTGATAAAAAAGGGATTCATTAGATCTCAGTTCTCACATTATGTAGTATAGTCATAGAAAATGTAATTTCAAGAGACATAATGGAGATCAAAGCTTATTACCTTTTAATTGAAATGAAAACATTGACTGTTATCATACAGGTAACTTTTTGCTTTCATCACACAAACTTCAGAAACTTAAAAGTTGTCGTGTGTGTATGTGTGTGTGTGTGTGTCTATGATTTGCATAATCACCTGGTTGCATGTGTGTGTGTGTGTGTTTGTGTGTGTGTGTGTGTGTGTGTGTGTGTGCAGATATTTGTGCAAGTGTGAGCACATGCATGTAGAGGTCAAAGGACAATCTATAGTATCATTTATCCAAAGTTATTGACCTTGTGTTTTGAGACAAACTCTATCACTGGCATGGTGCTCAATAAGTAGGCTAAACTCGCTGATCAGTGAGCCTCTGGGATTCTTATCTCCAGCACTGGGATTACAAGTGTGCTTCACTATTCAAAGCTTTTTATGTTATAGCTTCTGGGTATGGAACTCAGGTCCTCCTGCTTATGTGTTAAGACTGTTACTGACTAGGCTATCCAGTCAGCATGAGTTCTGTGTGAACCTTTGCAGTATTTTCCTGAAACAAATCATAAACATATACCTTTCTTGCAGGTGCCAATGTCTTTTATTGTCAGGAATTAGAGGGAGAAACTCCTAGCACGTCTTGATATTTATTTATGAGCTACGAGGTATCCCACATTGAAACTAAGATTATCCCGTGTGAGTGTCCCTCATCTTAAAAGCCTTAACTGCTGCTTTCCAGAGCTGTTCAGAACACCTGTCAATACTATCCAATGAATCTTGGTGCAATTAGGCAGTCTTGGTGTAGATGTTTACTGAAGATATATCTTCAAATCTGATTAATGTGAAGTAACAGGACATCATTTAACATTAAGCTTGTATTTAGAAAGCAGTGTGCTCTTTTGCTGGAACAAATTCAATCCCTCACATTTTGTTATTGGTATTTATTTAAAACTGAAATTAAGCTAAACTAGAAAAATGATGGTTCTATGTCAGCATAGGAAGTCAATCTCACAACAGACTATTACAAAAATTATCAAAAACTGGTGTGATAGTGTTGACCTTTCTAAATGTTCTGCCACATTTTCTGGCTTTCACATTGGTCTCCCTAGAAGCTTTTGGTTATTTCTTATGGCTTTAAATTTGTTGACTTATTTTAAAAAAATCACTTGTGGAGAATGTGGTATGAGACATGTTTTATTCAAGGAGAATACAAACAAGCCCAGAAAATAATATTTTTGTGGACTTAAGTTTGTAGAACAGAAAGCTCTTTGATTCTTTAAGTAAGGAATGTAGAATTTGTCACAGTAGTGCCGCAGATCTCCAGATATTTATTGCTAAATTTGACCATATGTGATTATTAATCTTGATTGTCAATTGATGACATTTGGAGTCACCATGGTGACAAGCTTCTAGTATATACATAAGAAATTTTTCTAGATGAAGTTAATTGAGGTGGGAGAACCACTTAAGCATGGGTGGCATCACTACATGAGTTGAGGTCTTGGACTGCACACAAACCAGAATAGTAAGCAGAACTATTTGCCTCTGGTTCCTGACAATGTGCTCAGATGCCTCCAGCCACTGATGCCTTGCCTTTTTCACCATGCTTGTCTTTATTCTTCTAAACTGTAAGCCAATTCCTTCCTTAGCAGGACTGTATCTTTCTAAACTGTAAGTCAATTCCTTCCTTAAGTTGTTTTTGTCAGATATTTTGTCATGGCTTTTCCCCTTGATTTGGGAAGCTATCTTCTTACATACTTGGGACCTCAAGTGAGAGTCTGAGCAGAGGCTGCAGTATTGGCCTATGGTATACAATAAGTACATATTTTTGAGTCGTTGTGGGAGAAAAGGTTCAGCTACAGAAATGGAGAATAACACAAAGTGAGAAATGAAAATGTGACAGCCTAGAGGAGCTTCATGGCTCTCTCTTCTTCAAGTGGATATTTCCATGAGTTTTTAGAGGAAAGTGTTATTCATAGATCAGAATCAGACTCATCAGGGAACCAGAGTCATGCAGAAATAAAAGAAATGACCTAGGGGTCTCAAGTGAGGGCAAAGATGTAGTATTGTTTTATAATATTAACTTGGAGGAGTTTAGAGAAAAGAGTAGCTTACAAGTGGGAAGGAGGAACAGAAAGTGCAGAGACATGATTTCAAATCTGATCACTGTGGGTTAGGATAAGAAATAGATGCTTATGTGCCTGGTTTATTTCTTTCTGGGGTCCCATCTTAGGTCCTCATGTTTGCCAGGCAATAGCCAACTGATCATATTATCTCCTCTAATCAATGGTGTCCCACTCCAGAAGAATTATTTGTGTTACTTTTAAGTATGTGTGTGTGCATGTGAATGCAAATGGACCCAGAGATTATAAGAGGATATCAGATCCTACATTAGTTATTTTCTGTTGCTGTGATAAATTTATATGACTATGACAATTTGTATGGGGAGTTTATTTTGGCTTATGGTTCCAGAAGGAAGTCTTGGCAGTGACAGCAGATATGGTAGCAGCAGCAGCACTGAAGGAAGAGAAACAGAAAGAAGAAACAGAGAGAGAGAGAGAGAGAGAGAGAGAGAGAGAGAGAGAGAGAGAGAGAGAGAGAGAGAGAGAAGGTATGAGGCTTCTTTTATTCTCAAAGCTTGTTCCCAGTAATGTACCTCTTCCAGCAAGACCACACCTCCTACACCTCTCCAAATAGTTCCACTGTGAACTGAATACTCAAATATAGAAGCCAATGAGGGACAATTGTTATGCAGACTGCCACAGATTTCCCTAGTGTAACAGTTATAGGCAGTTGTAAGCTAGAGATGTGGGTGCCAGGAGGTAATCTTAGGTCTGCTTCAAGAGTAGTATATACTCCTAACAAATGATCAGTCTCCGTAGAATCTAGTAAGTGTATAACAACAAATTGTTCTTGACGTATATTATTCCATAAGGTATATGTTAGAGTTGTTAAAAAAATTGCTACCTATTATATTTTCCTGTCTGTTAAGTTTTCATTTTTTTTTATTGCTGGAATGCTTTCTTTGAAGACATTATTTATTGTTTACATAAGGGTCTTACGTGACCCTGGGAATTATTGTGCAGTCCAAGTTGGTCGTGAACTTGTGTAGACCCTCCTGCTTCTGTCTCTTGCATGGTGGGATTACAGGTATTCAAGACCACAATGCTCAGCTTAGTCTTATATACCTGTAATTCATTTATTTCTTCTCAGGAGTGAGTCAAACCAAATGCATTGCATGAAGATATAGACCACCCAAGAACATGCGATAATAACTATTAATAGAATGGAGAGTTCTGTGTTTAGTTTGTTTCATAACCTTTCAAGATGCATTCATGTTGCAGTGTGAATCTATTCCCTGAATAATGTTTTTACCTAAGTCTGTCATGGTTCATTTATCTCATTCATCCATTGGTAGAAATTTAGTTGTCTTCCTCTTTTAGTTATTATGAGCTACTAGCACTTGGACAAGTTTATTTGAAGCTGCTTTCCATGCTTTTGTTCACATAGCCAAGGTAGCTTTTTCTGGGAAAAAACATACTGTGTTCTGTATTTTTATATTCATGGTTCCAGTTATATGACTTTGGTGGTTTTTCATTTACACATCCGTAATAATAACTGCTAAGCATCATTTGGAGTGCATCATATTTGTTCATTTTTTTATTTTAATTTTTCCTTTTGGAGAAATGTCTATTAAAATGTTTTTGTCTTTTCCAAACTGATACTTGTTTACTGTGGAGTAGCAAACATTTTTGTGTCTTCTGGATATGATTTACAAACACATTTTCCCATTGAAAGGGTTTAATTTTTATTTTATTCATCTGTCATAAATTTTATGATTTTATGAATGTATACCACCACAAGATGCCTTATTTAGTCTCGTTGAAGCATTTTTTTGTATTCTTTTTGTTTAATATGGTTAGAGATACTCTAGATTTCATTTTACTGTTATTTTGACGTTATATCCATTTGAGCACTATCCCGATGAAATACACTTTTCCATTCTTTTTCTTTCATACTTGTAACATTTAGGGAATCTATGCATGCACCTCTTATGAAGAACATGTAGCTAAAGCATTATAATAAAGCCATTATTTCAATCTAATTCTGATTGGCTCGTAAGGTTACATTAATTTACATTAATTCAGATAATGATAAGGTAAAATTTGTATCTTTAATTTTACAATTTAGAAATCTATTTTTTTTTGCTTTCTCATCCCTTTTTTTCCCCAAAGAGGAGGTTTTTTTTTTTAAGAACATTTAAAATTTTTCTCTATGTAAATTTTAGTCTAGTCTGTGCCTAATTACTTGCTTTTAGAAGCATGGAGTGTGTTTTGTGCATTGTTTTATATAAAACACGCTGGCAGCATTAATGCATTGTACTAGTCAATAAATTCAGAGGTGCAGATATTACTTAAAGACTGTGATTGATTTCTTTCTTTTTAAAAAAAGTTATTTATTTATTTATTTTAAACTCTAAATTTTACTCCCCTCTAGGTCCACCCTCGGACTGTTGCACATCCCATACCTTCTCCCTGCCCTCCTGTCTCCACGAGGATGTCCCCACCCCCACCCCCCACCCCACCAGACCTCTAAACTCCCTGGGGCCTCCAGTCTCTTGAGGGTTAGGTGCATCATCTCTGAATGAACACAGACCCAGCAGTCCTCTACTGTATGTGTGTTGGGGGCCTCATATCAGCACTAGTTGTGTGTTGCCTGTTTGGTGTTTTAGTATTTGAGAGAACTCGGGGGGTCCCGATTAAATAAGACTGCTGGTTCTCCTACAGGATTGCCCTTCTCCTCAGCTTCTTTCAGCCTTCCCTAATCCAACAACAGGGGTCAGCTGCTTCTGTCCATTGGTTGCGTGCAAATATCTGCATCTGACTCTTTCAGCTGCTGTTTGGGTCTTCTAGAGTGCTGTCATGCTAGGTCCCTTTTTGTGAGTGCTCCATAACCTCAGTAATAGTGTCAGGACTTTGGACCTCCCCTTGAACTGGATCCCACTTTGGATTTGTTGCTGGACCTTCTTTTCCTCAGGCTCTTCTCCATTTCCATCCCTGTAATTCTTTCAGAGAGGCACAATTATGGGTCAGAGTTGTGATTGTGGGATGGTGCCCCTCTCCCTCATTTGATGCCCTGTCTTCCTGCTGAAGGTGGACTCTATAAGTTCCCTCTCCCTACTGTCAGTCATTTCATCTAAGGTCCCTCCTTTTGAATCCTGAGAGTCCCTCACATCCCAGGTCTCTGGTGCATTCTGGAGTGTCCCCCCAATCTCCTATCTCCCAAAGTTGCCTGTTTCCATTCCTTCTGCTGCCCCCCAGGGCTTCAGTCCTTTTCCCTCACTCAATACCAGATCATGTTCTCCTCTCCACCACACCCTCTCCCCCCTGTCCATTTTTCCTCTCAGGTCCCTCCCTCCCACCCCATTTGTGATTGCTTTGCTCTTCCTCCCAAGTGGGACTGAGGTGTCTTCACTTGGGTACTTCAGCTTGATGACCTTTTTGAGTTCTGTGGACGATATCTTTGGTACTCTGTACTTTTTAACATCCACTTATTAGTGAAAACATACCATGCTTGCCCTTTTTGGTCTGAGTTACCATACTCAGGATGATATTTTCTAGTTCCATTCATTTACCTGCAAAACTCAGAATGTTCTCGTTCTTAATAGCTGAGTAGTACTTCATTGTGTAAATGAACCACATTTTCTGTATCCATTCATCTGTCATGGGACATCTGTGTTGTTTCCAGCTTCTGGCTATCACAAAGGCTGCTATGAACATAGTGGAACATGTGCCCCTGTGGCATGGTTGGGCATCTTTTGTATATATTCCCAAGAGTGGTATTACTGGGTCTTTAGGTAGATCTATTTCCAATTTCCTGAGGAACCTCCAAATTGATTTCCAGAGTGGTTGTACCAGTTTGCAACCCCACCAGCAATGGAGGAGTGTTCCTCTTTCTCCACATCTTGGCCAACATGTGTTGTCACCTGTAGTTTTGATCTTAGCCATTCTGATTGGTGTGAGTGGGAATCTCAGGGTCGTTTTGATTTGCATTTCTCTGATCACTAAGGACTTTGAACATTTCTTTAGGTGCTTCTCAAACATTCGAGATTCCTCTGTTGTGAATTCTTTGTCTAGTTCTATACTCCATTTTTTGATTGGGTTGTTTGGATTTTTGGTGGTTAGCTTCTTGAGTTCTTTATACATTTTGAATAATGCTATCATGTTGGTGGTAACTGCAGTCGATGATAATATGTTTTTATCACTTCTATAAGAAATAATTTGCATACAGGAGGCAGTGGTGCATGTGATGCTGTGAACTTCTGACATTCTCCATATCTGCTCTCATGCAGTATCCCTTGCTTCTGTGAGGCACTTTGTGCATAGTGGAAGAAATTGCTCCCTTGCAGACATTAAGCTGCTCAGCTGGTAAATGAAAATTTTAACTGTCACAGAAATATTTCTACAGGAACAGCTTTTCGCTAACCTGTTGTATAGATATCCCTGATGCCTTTGTCAAGAATGAGCATCACATCTTCAGAGGGAAACATTTTGACATTTACATTTGATGGTTTATAAGCATCTAAGTGGAAAACAAGTGTGGAAAATGGAATAGTGCCTTTAGCATTGTATTCACTTGCTGTCTCAGGATAGTTTTCAATTGAAATCAGTCGGCCTTTCAGATTTAGCTTTACAATCTCTGAATTTATTTTCGTTATAGTTCAAAAATCTGCACATGTTTTCTTGTCATTGAGTATGTTGTGCTGTTTGTTTTTTTTTTTTAAATCAGTTTGGCATAAACTAGAGGCATAAACTATTGCCCCCATCAGATTGGCCTGTTGGCATTTCTCTGGGTATGTTCTTGATTAATGATTGGCATGGGAAGGCACAGTGTATTTGCACATGGTGCTGTACCTGGCAAGGTGGGCCTGGGTTGTATAAGAAATCTGTCCGATCAAACCACAAAGCACAAACCAGTAATTGGCATTGCCCCATGATCTTTCCAGTTTATGCCCCTAAGTTCCTGCCTTGAACTTGTGCCCTGGCTTCTTTTTGGTGAACTGTAATTTAATGTGAAACAAACCCCAGAGGTAGTATCAATCTATCAAGGTCTTCCCACTTCTGAAAGCTTGGTTGCAAGTCACAAAGCTCCCATAACTTCCCTAGAACAGTACCACCTACTGGGATCCAAATATTTAAACACATAAATCTGTAAGGGACATTTCATACTTGAATAATAATAAATTGCTTGAAGACATATTAAGTACAATCACTTAAGAATTTGTCTGATTTTTTTGAATTTTTTTTGTATGGGACTTTTGGGGAGGGGGGATCCAGTCAGAAGGAAACCATTTGAAATGTAAATGAAGAATATATCTAATAAAAAAATTAAAAAAAATAAAAATTCAAGTTTTAGAATTCCTATGACATATAAAATTCAAAGTAGTTTTATATTAACCTTATACAAAATAAAAGAGAATGTCCTAGATAAGGGATTATCGAATCTCAGAGCCTAATGGGTTATCAGTGAGAGAAGTTCAGAGGACACGCAATGTCTGTTTAGAAGTGAAGTATAATACTAGCAGTCTGACCAGATAAGCACTGAGCAAATGGACTCAAACAGCACTCAAAGTAGACGGCTGTTTGAATATGAAAGTAGTCATTCAGCCTTATTTCAAAAGTTTATTTTTTCTTTTAGATTTCAGTCATTTCATATAATGCTATATAATCTAACACAATTGCCAAATATCATTAAGAAAACATTATAGGAAAAAAAAATTTATTGTTTAATGGTTTAACTTAATTAATGACATTGTAAATAAGAAAGTGCCCTGATTTTTTTCTCATATTTTTACCCTGCTGCTAACTCCATCATCCAATGCCTTGTGTGGTAAAGGTAAAACTTTTCCAACATATATGTCAAACACTTGGAGTGGTTCATGGACAAGTGCTATATTTGCTCACCTCACCAGTATTGATATTAGTACATGATTTAATAAGATGGGAAATATTACACATTTTCAAAATAATGTATTCGTTATCATTGTAAAAATCATTCATTTACCTTGCTTTCATTTTAATGCTGTTTAGCATTAATTAAAACAAAACTTATTATTGTCTTTATCTCTGAGTCTCTTCTATGATGAAAGCATACAGAGTAATCTCTTCATGCAGAGCATCTCTTCATCAGCTAAGTGAATGTCTCTTGTATAAATAGCTTAAGTCAACCAGTGCGCAGAAACAGAATCTTGGACTTTAAAAAAAATGTTTGACATTTTCTCACTTGCATTTTTGTTTTAGTTTAAAGTTAGATGAGTCATGAAGGACTCCTTTCTCACTTGGTAGGCTATAAAAAAGACAAAGACATGAATTTCTGATGGGGCTGTATTAGGGATCTGGAGGATCTGTAGCATGAATTGTATAATATATAAAATTCTAAACAATACAGAAAAAAAATTAATACTCATATGTTTCCTGTTCTAGGTCTAGCACATATTTTCAAAGTCATTCCTTACAGAAGGAAAGGAAGGAAATCACTCTGTTGGAAACTAGGGTAGAAGGACCATGCATGTGGACAGTTTTCCTTGTGGTAAAGCTCAAGTATTTTCTTTTGTCTCTTCCTATCCTTGACCCACACTGCTGTTAAATACAGTAAGACTAGTCTTCTAAGAGAAGCAAATTGTGAGGTTGGATTCTGGAGGTGTGCCATATTCATTGGAAAACTTTCTGAGACCCTACTTGTAAATCATGTGTATGTCTCTTAAGCTAAACAGACAACAAATGTTTTATAGTCTGGCATATTGAATTGCACAGACACAAAATGCATCCAGAAATGAACACTTAATTCCCTGGATGTGTGGTAATACATTTCCATTAGTCTTCATGAATTTCTTTATAAACATACTTATTCTTCATTCATGTTTAAAATTCTAACATAATTCCCAGTAACAGAAAACAATCCAGTATTTGGTGCATTCCAAGTTGTCCAGCATTGATAGTGGCAACAGGTCCTAAGAAACTTTTCAAGTGTTGGGATATTGTACATCTTCTTTAGACTGGCAAATTTATTGATAGAAACTTTAAAATGTTTTTATTACATATATTTAGTGTGTATGTGTGTATGTATGTATGTAGTGTAGTATAGGCTCAAGTGTAAGGCTGAAGTCAACTTGTGTGACTTGACTCTCTCCTTCTACCACGTGGGTCCTTAGATTGGAATCAGGAAGTCTGACTAGATTTTAAGACACTGACCCATTGAGCTATCTCACTGGATGTTTGCTTGTTTTGGCTAGATCAACACAGGATAGGGCCATCTGGGAGGAGAGAACCTCAACCAAGAAAATACTTAAATCAGACTGACCTATAGGCAAGTTTTTGGGAAATTTCCTTGATTAGTAACTGAAGTGAGCTAGCCCAGCTCACTGTGGATAGTGCCACCCCTGGATAGGTGGTCTTGAGTTTTATAAAAGAGCAGGTTGAATAAGTCATAGAGAGTAAGCAGTAAGTCATTTTCCTCTGGAGTCTCTGCTTCAGTTCCTGCCTCTAGATTCCTGTCCTGAATTCCTTCTATGACTTCTCTTAATGTAAGTTGTAAGATGAAATAAATAAGGTGTCTTTTGTCACAATATCTATCACAGCAATAAAAACCTTAGTGGGCATTATTTTTAAAGGTCTTTGAATTGCAGTAATAAAATAAGTACATTTTATTGAATGTAAGTTATATCTCAATAAAATGAGCTTAAAAGGCACAGATAGTATATTTGTTTGGTTTGAGATGAGTGAGGAAATTGAAGGAACGACCAGTTTCCCCTACTTTTCATGGAAACCATGGTGGCTACCTATCTTTATCACTGCCACATACACGAACCCATTACTCACCAGGCATTAAGTGGCACTTCTTGTTGACCAGAGGCTGGAAACTGTTAAGTGTGATGAATGTACTTGTGCAAAGTGACACTTTGCTGTTGGTTGACCCAGAAGGTTTCTTTCCATTTTCTTACAAGTCCTCTCTTTATAGTGAGGTCCTAAGTTCTTCCATTAAACTTTTTTTTGGGTTAATTGAACTTAAGTTACTGTTGCTTTGAGGTAAATAATGAGATAAAGTTAGGATTTTCTCAAAGATTAATTTTAAAATAATTTAAAATTTAACTATCAAACTTGCAAATTATAAATATGCAAATATTTTGGTGAAGCTTTAGCCATATATTAGAACATGAAGACTTGTCATTGTTCTGCATAAGAAAATCACATAATAAATACACAAACTTCCTCTGCGGTCCTTATATTACACAGTCATTTGTAATTTCATTTCTAATAATAAAACACTTTTATGTTCAAGTAGATAATATTGATTGATTACTCAGACACTAATAAACTTTTCTCTGCTATAATCTCCAAGCATTGGAAGCAAACGCATTGAATGAGTGGTAAAATCTTTGAACAAATTATTATAGATTCTCAGCTTCAGAAAGTCATTTTTCTTCTAAATCTTTTATATGAGTATATGGAATTTTTTTTCCTGTTTCTGTCTACCTATACATGTATCAATGTATGTTTCTGTAGAGAGCCATATTGGGGTGTTATGTCTCCTGGCAGGAACTTGACATTGACCAAGGTGAAGTTCCTCTCCCAGTCACAATCCTGCTCCACCTAGGGTGGAGTGAAGGTGAAGTTCTTTGTTCCTCCAGGTCTACAAATTTCTGAATTAAGCAGGTGACCCACCCAGCTGCCTGAGCAGTGGCATAAGCACCAGTGAACTGCCAGACCAGTTCCCCCTGAACACACTCTGTAATTGGAGGGAAGGGTCTTGCCTGAAACCTTAAATCCTCGGTCCCCCAATAAACCACAGACTTTGAACAGCTATGTTGTCTTGGTCCATGTGTTTCCCTCATCACCCCATTTTCTTTCCCCAGCTCTCCATCCAGAGAACCCGATAACCCGTTCGTATGTAACCTCCGGGAGGTTACATGTTTCTGTGTTCCTGTTTTCTGTATAAGGATAAAACAATTAATTTCTTTGTATTCTGGGGATTTTGCACTTACTCAACAGTTACATTTTATGTTAAATAGTATTTGATTGTAGTCTGTTGATATTTAGTTCACGGAAAAGTGGAGAAAGATTGACCTCTCTCTTAATCTGCAACACAGAGAGCTATTATTGCACCACATGTGCACCATTTCTCTTCTCCTATTGAACATTAAACAGGCAAAGCGATGTAACACATCTTAGGCTCAGATATGATTGGCTTGAATTGACATTCTTTCCAAGTACACGTTATTTTACTATTGATAATGAATTGTTTAAGATATTTTAATATTTATTTTCATTTGACTAGATATTTTATTTTATTTTAAAATTTACTTATTTATTTGTTTACATCCCAAATGCTGTTCCCCCTCCTGGTTCCTCCCTCACTGAGTCCCATCCAACCCAAGGCACATCAAGTCTCTGCCAGATTAGGTGCATCCTCTCCCATTGAAGTCAGACAGGTCAGCCAGGAAGACTGAGCTACCTGTCTGCTACATACGTGTTAGGGCATTGGGGGAGGGGTTCTTGTTGCAGCACCTGTATGTTCTTTGGTTAGTAGCTCAGATTCTGAGAGCTTCCAGGGGTCCAGTTTTGTTGACTATGTTGGTCTTCCAGTGGAGTTCACATCTACTTCTGGGTCTTCAATCCTTCCCCCAACCCTTCTAAAGGTTTCCTTGATCTCTGCCTAATGTTTGGCTATGAGTATCTGCTTCTGTTTCTATCTGCTGCTGGGTATAGCCACTTAGGCACTCAGAGGACAATTATGCTAGGTACTGTCTTCAAGCATAACAGAGTACCATTAATAATGCCAGGGATTGGTGCATGTCCATGGGATGGGTTTCGAGTTGAGCTTGATATTGGTTGACTGTTTCTTCAGTCTCTGCTCCATCCATCCATTTCTTTTAGACAAGACAGATCTTGGGTCAAAAGTTTAATGTATGGGTTGGTGTCCCTATCCTTCCACTGGGGGTCCTGCCTTGCTACAAAAGGTGGCCTCTACAACTTCCATTTCCCTACTGTTAAGCATCTTGGCTAAGGGCTAAGGTCACCTGCATTGATTCCTGGGAGCCTCCCCTATCCCAGGTTTCTGGATTTCCTAGAGATTCTCCCCTCCCCCCCCAACCCCAGGCAGCTTCAGATTTCCATTTATTCTCCTGGCCCACTGGGCCTCTCTCCTGTTTCTCCACAACATGATCCCCATTGCCCTTCCCCTTCCCTCTCTCCCTTATTCCCCCTTCCCTCTGCCTCCTATGACTATTTTGTTTCCCCTTCTAAGTGTGATTCAAACATCCTTGCTTGGGCCTTCCTTTTTATTTAACTTCTTTGTGTCTATGGGGTGTATTTATGGCTAATATCCACTTATAAATGAGTATATACCCTGTGAGTCCTTTTGAGTCTGGGTTTCCTCACTTAGGATGATATTTTCTAGTTCCACCCATTGCCTGCAAAATTCATGATGTCCTTGTTTTAAATAGCTGAATAATATTCCATGTGTAAATGAATCACATTTTCTGTATCCACTTATCAGTTAAGGGACATCTGGGTTATTTCCAGTTTTTGACTACTATGAATAAAGCTGCCATGAATATAGTGGAGCACATGTCCTTGGGGTATGGTGGGACATCTTTTGACTATATGCCCATGAGTAGCATAGCTGGGTCTTCAAGCCACAATTATACAATGGCATAAAAGAAAGCATCATTAACAAATGGTCCTGGTCTAATTGGATGTCTGCACGTAGAAGCATGCAATTTGATCTGCATTCATTACCCTGCACAAAACTCAAGTCTGTGTGGATCAAGGACCTCAACAAAAACCAGATACACTAAACCTAATAGAAAAGAGAGTGAGAAACAGCCTTGAACATATTAGTATGGAATCCAATTTTCTGAATAGAACACCAATGACTCAGGCCCTAAGATCAACAATTTATAAGTGGAACCTCATGAAACTGAAAAGCTTCTGTAAGGCAAGGTACATTGTCGACAGGACAAAATAGTAACCTACAGATTGGGAAAAGTGAATTAGTAAAGATAATAACTCTACATTTGACAGAGGGTTAATATCCAAAATATATACAGAATTTAAGAAGTTAAACTCCAGAAAACTAAATAACCCAATTAAAAAATGGGGCACAGAGCTAAACAGAGAATTCTCAACAGAGGAATTTTGAATAGACTAGAAGCACTTAAAGAAATGCTTAACATCCTTAGTCATCAGGGAAATACAAATCAAAATGACCCTGAAATTCCACCTCTTACCAGTCAGAATGACTAAGATCAAAAACTCCGGTGACATGTTGTTGAGGATATGGAGAAAGAGGAATACTCCTCCATTGCTGGTGGGACTGAAAATTTGTACAACCACTCTGGAAATTAATCTGGCAGTTTCTCAGAAAAATTGGAAATATTTCTACCTGAGTTGATATTTTAATATATTTACTTTTATTTTTAAAGTATGTTTTACATATATTTATCTCTGTGTGAGTATGAAGAGTTAAGTGCAAGTGTTGGTGAAGACCAGAAGGTGACAGAGAATCTCCAGGAGCTGGAGTTAAAGCAGATTGTGAGCTGTCTAATGCTGGAAGCTGAACTTGGATTCTTTGGAAGAGTAAAAAGTGCTCTGAAGTACTGAGTCTTCTTTCCAGTCCTTTGACCTAATTTTTAAATAGTAAAACTAGAGTTCTCTTTGTCTCATAAAGACTTTAAAATATAAAATGATTAAAGTTTAAAGAATGATTAAGAATTTACACTGTAGAGTCAAAATAGAGAAGGACTGAGCCTGGTCATGACACCTGTAATCTCAGCTTTTAAGGCTTTGACAATTTGGTCTGTGTAAAAAGATAAAGACCCATCTGCACAATTTAGTAATATTTTGTCTCAAAATTAAATGTAGAAATAGGGCTGGGGCAGTATAATCAGTGGAGAGTACTTTTCTGGCATATGTGAGGGCTCAGGTTGATGTTCCAGTATCCTGCGCCTAAATAAATCAAATAAAATGTAGTAATGGAAGAATTTGTACTCTGAAATAACTAACTTGGAGTAACTCCTGAAACAGCAGAAAAAAATGGAAAGTATTTACTTACAGTATCACAACATCTAGGCAGATGGTGAGTGAATACCATAGAGAAGGAAAAGAAAGACAAGCTAAAACTGAGAAAGAATTTACAAAAATATAATTTTAACTGTAAGGAGAATAGAAAAACATTGAGTGCACAAATAACAGGAAGTCAGATAGTGTACTGACACCTTTCTCTGAACAAACATGTACATACTAGGGTGAGAATCTGAAGGAGTACACCCAGTTGGTGAAACTAACGAGAAAGAAAATTGTGCATCGACTTGCAATTTTTATTTTCAGTATAAAAAAACCTCTGATTTTCAACTTTAAAGTAAGGGTCTTCAGACAGTAAATACTACTTGGTTGCTAATAAGGGGAGAAAAGAATATTCTAGAAGAAGATGTCTTATCCAATGCTTCAAATTATTTCTAAACATAAATAGAAAATGGCAATAATTTTATAACTGTCTTGTCAGCAATGAAGGAACTCTCATGAGACATCTGTGCTCCTTCCATTAGGTTCTCAGACTATTGAAATAATGGTCCCTAAGAAACTAGAGCCTCGTGCTGTGAAGAGGTCTAAAGCCAGTAGCAGCCATAGGACAACTTTGTCTCTCGGGAATAGATTTTATACCATTCTGGCAATTTGGCAGACCACCTTTTTGGGACAGAAGAGCTGAGACAGTCAATCATCAGTGATGGGAGGGGCCACACCTTGACCAGCACACCACCTGCCCATGGTTCAAGAAATATAATCAGACTTAAAAGTTAACAAACTTAAATGTATATATTTCTACAAGGTATCTGAAGAGTTTTACTAAAACTATTTTATTTCTCAAAACAGCTTTTGTAACTTTTATTAAATTTTGTTTTTTGAGCGTTTCATGCATATGTAAAAACATTCTGATTACTTTCTCTACCCATTCTTTTCCTTCTACCCCTGTCAGCCCCACCCCAATGAATCCTTTTCCCACTTCTGTGTCTGTGTCATTTTGTAATTTTTCTTTTTCTCTGATTAAGGTGTAAAGTAATTTTCTATAGGCATAAAAAAACTTTTTAAAAGGCAGTTTGGTGGCATGTCAATTTAGCAACAATACTAATTATGTTTTCCCCTAGGGCATAAGTCATCCTATTATTGCATATTTAACTGGATTTCCCATACTAGGCATGAATTTCCTCCCAAGAAGCAAGCTTAAAATACAATAGAAGTACAGTTGACTATCCCTGTAACAGTTGTGCAATTGTTACACCAGTGGGCACATCTGGGTTCTCTGACCATAACATAATTTTATATTTATCCAAAAATACAGAGTAAACATTAGTAACAAAGGGATAATGTCTTATACAGTTAGCAAAATGTCATTTTCTTTTACTAATTTAATTTTTTTGTTAGTTCTTTTCTTTATAGGGTTCAAAGTTGAGTAAAATACTTTCTGTCTTTCTTCTCCATCAGTCTGCATAGCACTTTTCGGCAATGTGAAAGTTAGCCAACAGGAAGGAAGCTTCCCACTAAGATCCAGCTAGTTTTCTCTGTATCTTACAATCAATGAGTGTGGTCTCTTTAGCAATAGGGTCTTATCTGGCATGCAACTCTAAGAAGAATACCAAGAAGCTATAATGCAAAACAGAGTTTAACAGGAGAACAGAGCTTAACAATAAATACCTCCTGGCTTGATCAATATTTTCTTTTCTTTTTTTATTGGATATATTCTTTATTTGCATTTCAAATGTTGTCCTCTTTCCTGGTTACCCCCTCCCCCGAAAATCCCATAAGCCATCTCCCCTTCCCCAATCAACCCTCCCCCGCTTTCCTATCCTGGTATTCTTCTACACTATGGCATCAAGTCTTTCCAGGACCAAGGGCCTCTCCTTCCTTTGGTGTCTAACAAGACCTTCCTCTGCTACCTATGAGTCTGGAGCCATGGGTAACTCCATGTGTACTCTTTGGTTGATGATTTTTGTCCCTGGGAGCTCCAGGAGTACTGGGTGACTCATATTGTTGTTCCTCCTGTGGCACTGCAAACCCCTTCAGGTCCTTGGATCCTTTCTCTAGCTCCTCCATTGGACACACTTTGCTCAGTTCAAAGGCTGGCTGAGCGTGTCCACCTCTGTATTTGTCATATACTAGCAGAGACTCCCAGGTTCCAGCTCCAGTCAGGCAGCACTTGTGGACATCCACAATAGTGTCTGGGTTTTGTAACTGTATATCGGATGGATCCCTGGGTAGCATAGTCTCTGGATGGTCTTTCTCTCAGACTCTGCTCCACGCTTTGTCTCTGTATCTCCTTCTGTGGGTATTTTGTCCTCTCTACAAAAGACCCAAGTATCCAAACTTTGTTCTTCCTTCTTCTTGGGCATCACTTGATATATGAACTGTGTCTTAGGTATTCCGAGATTCTGGGTTAATATCCCCTTATCAGTGACTGCATACCATGTGTGTTCTTTTGTGATTGGGTTACCTCACTAAGGATGATATTTTCAAGTTCTGACCATTTGCCTAGGAATTTCGTGAATTCATTGTTTTTAATTGCAGAGTAGTATTCCATTGTGTAAATATACCACATCTTCTGATTCCATTCCTCCGTTGAGGGACATCTGGGTTCTTTCCAGCTTCTGGCTATTATAAATAAGGCTGCTATGAACATAGTGGAGCATGTGTCCTTATTGCATGTAGGGGAAGCCTCTGGGTATATGCCCAGGAGTAGTATAACAGGATCCTCCAGGAGTGTCATGCCCAGTTTTCTGAGGAATCACCAGACTGCTTTCCAGAGTGGTTGTACCAGCTTGCAATCCCACCAGCAGTGGAGGAGTGTTCCTCTTTCTCCACATCCTTGCCAATACCTGCTGTCTCCTGAGTATTTGATCTTATCCATCAGACTGGTGTGAGATGGAATCTCAGGGTTGTTTTGATTTGCATTTCCCTAATGACTAAGGATGTTGAATATTTCTTTAGGTGCTTCTCAGCCATTAAATATTCTTCAGGTGAGAACTCTTTGTTTAGCTCTGTACCCCATTTTTAATAGGGTTATTTGCTTCTCTGGAGTCTAACTTCTTTAGTTCTTTGTATATCTTGGATATTCGCCTTCTGTCGGATATAGGGTTGGTAAAGATCTTTTCCCAATTTGTTGGTTGCTGTTTTGTCCTATTGACAGTGTCCTTTGCCTTATAGAAAGTTTGTAATTTTATGAGGTCCTATTTGTTAATTCTTGATCTTAGGGCATAGGCTATTGGTGTTCTGTTCAGGAAATTTTCCCCTGAGCCCATGTGTTCAAGGCTCTTCCCCAGTTACTTTTCTTTTTTTTTTTTTTTTTTTTTTTTTTTTTTTTTAATTTTATTTTATTTTTTTAATTTACATTCCAAATCACTTCCCCTTTCCCGTTTCCTCCCTCCCCGAAAGTCCCATAAGCCCCCTTCCCTCCCTCTTTTCTCCGTTCAACCCCCTCTCATTACTCTGTCCTGGCGTTCCCCTACATCCAGTCTTTCCAGGACCAGGGGTCTCTCCTTCCATCTTTTTAGAAATCTATTGATATGCTGATTGTGTCTAGGGTATTCTGAGATTCTGGGTCAATATCCCCTTATCAGTGACTTCATACCATGTGTGATCTTTTGTGATTGGGTTACCTCACTAAGGATGATATTTTCAAGTTCTGACCATTTGCCTAGGAATTTCGTGAATTCATTGTTTTTAATTGCAGAGTAGTATTCCATTGTGTAAATATACCACATCTTCTGAATCCATTCCTCCGTTGAGGGACATCTGGGTTCTTTCCAGCTTCTGGCTATTATAAATAAGGCTGCTATGAATATAGTGGAGCATGTGTCCTTATTGCATGCAGGTAAAGTCTCTGGGTATATGCCCAGGAGTGGTATAGCCGGATCCTCCGGAAGTGTCATGCCCAGTTTTCTGAGGAGCCGCCAGACTGCTTTCCAGAGTGGTTGTACCAGCCTGCAATTCCACCAGCAGTGGAGGAGTGTTCCTCTTTCTCCACATCCTCGCCAACAACTGCTGTCTCCTGTGTTTTTGATCTTAGCCATCCTGACTGGTGTGAGATGGAATCTCAGGGTTGTTTTGATTTGCATTTCCCTAATGACTAAGGATGATGAACATCTCTTTAGGTGCTTCTCAGCCATTAGATATTCTTCAGGTGAGAACTCTTTGTGTAGCTCTGTACCCCATTTTTTAATAGGGTTACTTGCCTCTCTGGAGTTTAACTTCTTGAGTTCTTTGTATATCTTGGATATTAGCCCTCTGTCGGATGTAAGGTTGGTAAAGATCATTTCCCAGTTAGTTGGTTGCCGCTTTGTCTTTTTGACGGTGTCTTTTGCCTTGCAAAAACTTTGTAATTTAATGAGGTCCCATTTGTCTATTCTTGATCTTAGAGCATAAGCTATTGGAGTTCTGTTCAGGAAATTCTCCCCTGTGCCCATATGTTCAAGGTTCTTCCCTAGTTTCCCTTCTATTAGTTTCAGTGTGTCTGGTTTTATGTGGAGATCTTTGATCCACTTAGAATTGAGCTTAGTGCAAGGAGATAAGGATGGGTCAATTTGCATTCTTCTGCATGTTGACCTCCAGCTGAGCCAGCACCATTTGTTGAAAAGGCTATCTTTTTTCCACTGGATGGTTTTAGCTCCTTTGTCAAAGATCAAGTGACCATAGGAGTGTGGATTCATTTCTGGGTCTTCAATTCTGTTCCATTGATCTACATGTCTGTTACTGTACCAATACCATGCAGTTTTTAACACTATTGCTCTGTAGTACAGCTTGAGGTCCGGGATACTGATTCCCCCAGAGGTTCTTTTACTCTTGAGAATAGTTTTAGCTATTCTGGGTTTTCTGTTATTCCAGATGAATTTTTGAATTGCTCTTTCTAACTCTATGAAGAATTGAGTTGGGATTTTGATGGGGATTGCATTGAATCTGTGTATTACTTTTGGTAAGATGCTCATTTTTACTATATTAATCCTGCCAATCCATGAGCATGGCAGATTTTTCCATCTTCCGAGGTCTTCTTCAATTTCTTTCTTCAGAGACTTGAAGTTCTTGTCATACAGATCTTTCACTTGTTTGGTTAGCGTCACGCCAAGATACTTAATATGGTTTGTGGCTATCGTAAAGGGTATTATTTCTCTTACTTCTTTCTCAGCCTGCTTATCCTTTGAGTATAGGAAGGCTTCTGACTTGCTTGAGTTGATTTTATATCCGGCCACTTTGCTGAAGTCGTTTATCAGCTGTAGGAGTTCTCTGGTGGAGTTCTTTGGGTCGCTTATGTATACTATCATATCGTCTGCAAATAGTGATAGTTTGACTTCTTCCTTTCCAATTTGTATCCCTTTGACCTCTTTTTCTTGTCTAATTGCTCTAGCTAGAACTTCAAGTACTATATTGAAAAGATATGGAGAGAGAGGGCAGCCTTGTCTAGTCCCTGATTTTAGTGGGATTGCTTCAAGTTTCTCTCCGTTTAGATTGATGCTGGCTACTGGTTTGCTGTAAATTGCTTTTACTATGTTTAGATATGGGCCTTGAATTCCTGATCTTTCCAAGACCTTTAGCATGAAAGGATGCTGAATTTTGTCAAATGCTTTCTCAGCATCTAATGAGATGACCATGTGGTTTTTTTCTTTGAGATTGTTTATGTAGTGGATTACAT
Organism: Tokudaia tokunoshimensis; assembly: GCA_036184795.1. Lineage (NCBI taxonomy): Eukaryota > Metazoa > Chordata > Mammalia > Rodentia > Muridae > Tokudaia > Tokudaia tokunoshimensis. Next base: position 9,171,977 of record BTHU01000005.1, on the reverse strand, counting down.
TGATGGATTTCCTTATATTGAACCATCCCTGCATCCCTGGGATGAAGCCTACTTGATCGTGGTGAATGATCGTTTTGATGTGTTCTTGGATTCGGTTGGCAAGAATTTTATTGAGTATTTTTGCATCGATATTCATAAGAGAGATTGGCCTGAGATTCTCTTTCTTTGTCGGATCTTTGTGTGCTTTTGGTATTAGTGTAATTGTGGCTTCATAGAACGAGTTGGGTAGTGTTCCTTCTGTTTCTATTTTGTGGAACAGTTTGAAGAGTATTGGTGTTAGGTCTTCTTTGAAGGTCTGATAGAATTCTGCACTAAAACCATCTGGACCTGTGCTTTTTTTGGTTGGAAGACTTCCAATGACAACTTCTATTTCTTCAGGGGTTATAGGACGGTTTAGATGGTCTATTTGATCCTGATTTAATTTTGGTACTTGGTATCTGTCAAGGAAATTGTCCATTTCCTCAAGATTTTCTAGTTGTGTTGAATACAGGTTTTTGTAGTAGGATCTGATGATTTTTTGAATTTCCTCAGTTTCTGTTGTTATCTCTCCCTTTTCGTTTCTGATTTTATTAATTTGGATACTATCTCTGTGCCCTCTGGTTAGTCTGGCTAAGGGCTTATCTATCTTGTTGATTTTCTCAAAGAACCAACTCCTCGTTTTGTTGATTCTTTGTATGGTTTTATTTGTTTCTACTTGATTGATTTCAGCCCTGAGTTTGATGATTTCCTGCCTTCTACTCCTCTTTGGTGTATTTGCTTCTTTTTGTTCCAGGGCTTTCAGGTGTGCCATTAAGCTGTTAGTGTATGCTGTCTCCCGTTTCTTTTTGGCGGCACTCAGGGCTATGAATTTTCCTCTTAGCACTGCTTTCATTGTGTCCCATAAGTTAGGGTATGTTGTGCCTTCATTTTCATTAACTTTCAAAAAGTCTTTGATTTCTTTCTTTATTTCCACCTTGACCAAGTTATCATTGAGTAGAGCATTGTTCAGCCTCCATGTGTACGTGGGTTTTCTTTTGTTTTTGTTGCCATTGAAGACCACCCTTATTCCATAGTGATCTGATAAGAGGCATGGGATTATTTCTATCTTCTTGTATCTGTTGAGGTCTGATTTGTGACCAATTATATGGTCAATTTTGGAGAAGGTACCATGAGGAGCTGAGAAGAAGGTGTATTCTTTAGCTCTAGGATGAAATGTTCTATATATATCAGTTAGTTCCATTTGGTCCAAGGCTTCAATTAGATTCACTGTGTCCCTGTTTAGTTTCTGCTTTCCTGAACGATCCATTTCAGAGAGCGGGGTGTTGAAGTCACCCACTATTATTGTGTGCGGTGCGATGTGTGCTTTGAGTTTTAGTAAAGTTTCTTTTACGAATGAGGGTGCCCTTGCATTTGGAGCATAGATATTCAGGATTGAGAGTTCTTGATGGTGGATTTTTCCCTTGATCAGTATGTAGTGTCCTTCTGTGTCTTTTTTGATGACTTTGGGTTGAAAATCAATTTTATCCGATATTAGGATGGCTACTCCACCTCGTTTCTTGGGGCCATTTGCTTGTAAAATTGTTTTCCAGCCTTTTACTCTGAGGTAGTGTTTGTCTTTGACACTGAGGTGCGTTTCCTGCATGCAGCAAAATGCTGGGTCCTGTTTACGTATCCAGTCTGCTAGTCTATGTCTTTTAATTGGGGAATTGAGACCATTGATATTAAGAGAGATTAAGGCATAGTGATTATTGCCATCTGCCATTCTTGACGCTATCTTTATGTTTGAGTGGTTATCTACTTTTGGGTTTGATTCAAGAAGGTTATTATCTCATTTTTTCCAGGGTGTTGTTTCTCTCCCTGTATTGGAGGTTTCCACCTATTATCCGTTGCAGGGCTGGATTTGTGGAAAGATATTGTGAAAATTTGGTTTTATCATGGAATATCTTGGTCTCTCCATCTATGGTGATTGAGAGTTTTGCTGGGTATAGTAGTCTAGGCTGGCATTTGTGCTGTCTTAGTGTCTGCATGAGATCTGCCCAGGATCTTCTGGCTTTCATAGTCTCTGGTGAGAAGTCTGATGTGATTCGGATAGGTCTTCCTTTGTATGTTACTTGGCCCTTTTCTCTTACTGCATTTAGTATTCTTTCTTTGTTTAGAACATTCGGTGTTTTGATTATTATGTGACGGGAGGTATTTCTGTTCTGGTCGAGTCTGTTTGGAGTTCTGTAGGCTTCTTGTATGTTCATCGGCATCTCTCTCTTTAAGTTAGGGAAGTTTTCCTCCATAATTTTGTTGAAGATGTTTACTGGCCCTTTAAGTTGCAAATCTTCACTCTCATCTATACCTATAATCCTTAGGTTTGGTCTTCTCATTGTGTCCTGGATTTCCTGGATGTTTTGGGTTACGCGTTTTTTGCATTTTGCATTTTCTTTGACTGTTGAGTCGATGCTTTCTATGGAATCTTCAGCACCTGAGATTCTTTCTTCCATCTCTTGTATTCTATTGTTGATGTTTGCATCTATGACTCCTGATTTCTTCCCAAGGTTTTCTATCTCCAAAGTTGTCTCCCTTTGTGATTTCTTAGTTGTTTCTACTTCCTTTTTTAGTTCCTGGATGGATTTGCTGAGATCCTTCACTTGTTTGTTTGTATTTTCCTGTGTTTCTTTAAGGTATTTTTGCATTACCTCTTTCAGGATTTCTTCCTGATGACCCACGTTCTCCTGCATTTCTCTGAGCGATTTTTGTGTTTCCTCCTCATGGGATTCCATCTGTTGATCCATCGTCTCCTGCATTTCTTTAAGCAGTTCTCGTGTTTCCTTTGTAAGGGCATCTAACCGTTGATTCATTTCTTTAAGCAATTTTTGTGTTGCCTCCTTATGGGCATCCGTCTGTTGACCCATATTCTTCTGCATTTCTTTATGCAAATTTTGTGATTCCTTTGTGAGTGCATCTACCCGTTGATTCATCTCGTTAAGCGATTTTTGTGTTGTCTCCTTGTGCGCCTCCATCTTTTGATCCATGTTCTCCCGCATTTCTCTAAGCGATTTTTGTGTTTCCTTTGTAAGGGCTTCTAACCGTTGATTCATGGTCTCCTGTAACTCTTTATGAGATTTATTTGTGTCCTTCTTGTGATCCTCTAATAGCATCATGAGAAGTGATTTTAAATCCAGATCTTGTCTTTCGGGTGTGGTGGGGTATCCAGGACTTGCTGCTGGTCACTGGAGCAAAGATGGCGGAGGGCAGTCTCCGTGGCGCCGCACACCCTGTGGTCACGATGGCCCGCCGATCTGGCACCCAGACGACCACAGCGCCGACCCGCCCTCGGGCACAGACGGAAGCCCCAACCGGCCGTGTCCCAAGTGATGTTATATCGGGGGGAGAGCCTGGGTACCGGTCTCTCCAGCGCAGTCCGCGGGAACAGAGGTCGCGGAAGGGAAGCTGGCAGGCTCCCTCCCTGCGCGGCCCCAGTTACTTTTCTATTAGTTTCAGTGTGTCTGGTTTTATGTGGAGGTTCTTGATCCACTTGGAGTTGAACTTAGTACAAGGAGATAAGAATGGATTGATTTGCATTCTTCTGCAGGCTAGCTGCCAGTTGAGTGAGCACCATTTGTTGAAAAGGCTATCTTTTTTCCACTGGATGGTTTTAGATCCTCTGTTAAAGATCAAGTGACCAAAGGTGTGTGGTTTCATTTCTGGGTTTTCAATTCTATTCCATTGATCTACCTGCCTGTCACTGTACAAAATACCATGCAGTTTTTAACACTATTGCTCTGTAGTACAGCTTGAGGTCTGGGATACTGATTCCCCCAGAATATCTTTTACTGTTGAGAATAGTTTTCAGTAACCTGTGTTTTTTGTTATTCCAGAAAAATTTTTGAATTGCTCTTTCCAACTCTATGAAGAACTGAGTTGATATTTTGAGTGGGATTGCATTGAATCTGTATATTGCTTTTGGCAAGATGGCATTTTAACTGTATTAATCCTGCCAATTCATGAGGATGGGAGTTATTTCTATCTTCTGAGGTCTTCTTCGATTTCTTTCTTCAGAGACTTGAAGTTCTTGTCATACAGATCTTTTACTTGTTTGGTTAGAGTCACACCAAGATACTTTATATTGTTTGTGACTATTTTGAAGGGTGTCATTTCCCTAATTTCTATCTCAGCCTACTTATCCTTTGAGTACAGGAAGGCTACTGATTTGTTTGAGTTAATTTTATATCAGACCACTTTGCTGAAGTTTTTTATCAGCTGTAGGAGTTCTCTGGTGGAGGTTTTTGGGTCACCTAAGTATACTATCATATCATCTGTAAATAGTGATAATTTGACTTCTTCCTTTCCAATTTGTATCCCTTTGACCTCCTTTTGTTGTCTAATTGCTCTAGCAAGAACCTCAAGTACTATATTGAATAGATATGGAGAGAGAAGGCAGCCTTGTCTAGTCCCTGATTTTAGTGAGATTATTTCAAGTTTCTCTCCATTTAGTTTGATGTTGGCTACTGGTTTGCTCTGTATTTCTTTTACTATGTTTAGGTATGGTTCTTGAATTCCTGATCTTTCCAAGACTTTTATCATGAAAGGATGATGAATTTTGTGAAATGCTTTTTCAGCATCTAATGAAATGATCATGTGGGGTTTTTTTTGAGTTTGTTTATGTAATGCATTACATTGATGGATTTCTGTATATTGAACCATCCCTGCATCCCTGGGATGAAGTCTACTTGATCATGGTGAGTGGCAGTTTTGACATGTTCTTGGATTTGATTGGCAAGTATTTTATTGAGTATTTTTATATCGATATTCATAAGGGAAACTGGTCTGAAGTTCTCTTTCTTTGTTGGATTTTGTGTGGTTTTGGTATCAGTGTAATTGTGGCTTCATAGAACCAGTTGGGTAGTGTTCTTTCTGTTTCTATATTGTGGAATAGTTTGGAGAGTATTGGTGTTAGGTCTTCTTTGAAAGTCTGATAGAATTCTGCACTAAAACTATCTGGTCCTGTACTTTTTTTGGTTGGAAGACTTTCAATGATCACTTCTATTTCTTTAGGGGTTATGGGACTGTCTAGATGGTCTATTAGATCCTGATTTAATTTTGATATTTGGTATCTAATCTAGGAAATTGTCCATTTCTTCCAGATTTTCCAGTTGTGTTGAGTATAGGCTTTTGTAGTATGATCTGATGATTTTTTGATTTTCCTCAGTTTCTGTTGTTATATCCGCCTTTTCATTTTTGATTTTGTTAATTTGGATATTGCCTCTGTGCCCTCTGGTTAGTTTGGCTAAGGGTTTATCTATCTTGTTGATTTTCTCAAAGAACCAGCTCCTGGTTTTGTTGAATATTTGTATGGTTCTTTTTGTTTCTACTTGACTGATTTCAGGTCTGTGTTTGATGATTTCCTGCCTTCTACTCTTCTTGGGTGTATTAGCTTCTTTCTGTTCCAAAGCTTTCAGGTGTGCCATTAAGCTGCTAGTGTATGCTCTCTCCAGTTTCTTTTTGGAGGCACTCAGGGCTATGAGTTTTCCTCTTAGCACTGCTTTCATTGTGTCCCATATGTTTGGGTCAGTTGTGCCTTCATTTTCATTTAATTCTAAAAAGTCTTTGATTTCTTTCCTTATTTCTTCCTTGACCAAGTATTATTGAGTAGAGCATTGTTCAGCTTCCAAATGTATGTGGGCTTTCTGTTGTTTTTGCTGCTATTGAAGACCACCCTTATTCCATAGTGATGTGATAGGAGGCATGGGATTAGTTTGATCTTCTTATATCTGTTGAGGTCTGATTTATGACCAATTATATGGTCGATTTTGGAGAAGATACCATGAGGTGCTGAGAAGAAGGTATATTCTTTTGCTTTAGGATGAAATGTTCTCTATATATCTGTTCAATCCATTTGGTCCAAAACTTCTGTTAGTTTCATTGTGTCTCTGTTTAGTTTGTGTTTCCGTGATCTGTTTATTGAGGAGAGTGGAGTGTTGAAGTCACCCACATTTATTGTGTGAGGTGCCATGTGAGCTTTGAGCTTTAGTAAAGTTTCTTTTACGAATGAGGGTGCCCTTGCATTTGAAACATAGATGTTCAGAATTGAGAGTTCTTCTTGCTGGATTTTTCCTTTGATGTGTATGATGTGTCCTTCAGTGTCTTTTTTGATGACTTTATGTTGAAAGTCAATTTTATCCAATATTAGAATGGCTACTCCACTTTGTTTCCTGGGACCATTTGCTTGTAAATTTGTTTTCCAACCTTTTACCCTGAGGTAGTGTTTGTTTTGACACTGAGGTGTGTTTCCTGCACGCAGCAAAATGCTGGGTCCTGTTTATATATCCAGTCTGTTAGTATGTTTCTTTTTATTGGGGAATTGAGCCCATTGATATTAAGAGGTATTAAGGAATAGTGATCATTGCTTCCTGTTATTCTTAATGTTATTTTTATCTTTGAGTGGTTATCTTCTTTTGGGTTTGATGAAAGAAGATTACTATCTCGTTTTTTTCCAGCGTGTAGTTTCCCCCCTTGTATTGGTGATTTCCACCTATTATCCTTTGCATGGCTGGGTTTGTGTAAAGATGTTGTGTAAATTTGGTTTTATCATGGAATGTCTTGGTTTCTCCATCTATGGTTATTGAGACTTTTGTAGGGTTTAGTAGTCTGTATTGGCATTTTTGTTCTCTTAGAGTCTGTATGAGATCTGCCCAGGATCTTCTAGCTTTCATAATCTCTGGTGAGTAGTCTGATGTAATACTGATAGGGTTTCCTTTATATGTTGGCCTTTTTCTCTTACTGCTTTTAGTATTCTTTCTATTTTTATTACATTTGGTGTTTTGATTATTATCTGATGGGAGGTATTTCTTTTCTGGTCCAGTCTCTTTGGAGTTCTGTAGGTTTTGTATGTTCATGGGCATCTCTCTTTAGGTTAGGGAAGTTTTCTTCTATAATTTTGTTGAAGATATTTACTGGACCTTTTAGTAGTAAATCTTCATTCTCTTCTATACCTATAATCCTTAAGTTTGGTCTTCTCATTAGTCCTGGATTTCCCGGATGATTCAAGTTACAAGTTTTTTGCATTTTGCATTTTCTTTGATTGTTGATTCAATTCTTTCTATGGTATCTTCAGCCCCCGAGTTTCTTTCTTCTATCTCTTGTATTCTGTTGTTGATGTTTGCATCTATGACTTTTGATTTCTTTCCAAGCTTTTCTATCTCCAAAGTTGTCTCCCTTTGTGATTTCTTAGTTGTTTCTACTTCCGTGTTGGAGTGCCGAGGGGCCTGCCTGCACAGGTAGAATTACTCTTGCGAGAGGATCACACCTGGAACCCTCTGGTGGAACCGGTATACTTCTTCAACTTGGGACCACCCTCTGCCAATCCTGCAATTTGCAATCTGCAAATCCTGGATGGTTTTGCTCAGTTCCTTCACTTGTTTGTTTGTATTTCCTGTAATTCTTTAAGGAATTTTTGTGTTTCCTCTTTCAGAACTTCTGCCTGTTGACCCATGTTCTCCTGTATTTCTTTAAGTGATTTTTTTTTATTTCTTCTTCATGGGCTTCTCTCTTTTGACCCATGTTCTCCTGAATTTCTTTAAGCGATTTTTGTGTTTCCTTTTTAAGTGTTTCTATCCATAGACACATGTTCTCCTGTACTTCTTTAAGGGAGTTATTTATGTCCTTCTTGAAATCCTCTATCAGCATCATGAGATGTGATTTTAAATTCAAATCTTGCTTTTCTGGTGTGTTGAGGTATCCAGGACTTGCTGTTGTTGGAAAACTTGGTTCAGATGGTGCCATGTTGCCTTGGTTTCTGTTGGTGATATTCTTTTTTTTTTCCTCTTTCTCATCTTTTTTTTTATTTTATTTTTTAATTTACATTCCAAATCACTTCCCCTTTCCCGTTTCCTCCCTCCCCGAAAGTCCCATAAGCCCCCTTCCCTCCCTCTTTTCTCCATTCAACCCCCTCTCGTTTCTCTGTCCTGGCGTTCCCCTACATCCAGTCTTTCCAGGACCAGGGGTCTCTCCTTCAGCTACATCTGGGTTCTTTCCAGCTTCTGGCTATTATAAATAAGGCTGCTATGAACATAGTGGAGCATGTGTCCTTATTGCATGCAGGTAAAGTCTCTGGGTATATGCCCAGGAGTGGTATATCCGGATCCTCCGGGAGTGTCATGCCCAGTTTTCTGAGGAACCGCCAGACTGCTTTCCAGAGTGGTTGTACCAGCTTGCAATTCCACCAGCAGTGGAGGAGTGTTCCTCTTTCTCCACATCCTCGCCAACAACTGCTGTCTCCTGTGTTTTTGATCTTAGCCATCCTGACTGGTGTGAGATGGAATCTCAGGGTTGATTTGCATTTCCCTAATGACTAAGGATGATGAACATCTCTTTAGGTGCTTCTCAGCCATTAGATATTCTTCAGGTGAGAACTCTTTGTGTAGCTCTGTACCCCATTTTTTAATAGGGTTACTTGCCTCTCTGGAGTTTAACTTCTTGAATTCTTTGTATATATTAGATATTAGCCCTCTGTCGGATATAAGGTTGGTAAAGATCATTTCCCAGTTAGTTGGTTGCCGCTTTGTCTTTTTGACAGTGTCTTTTGCCTTGCAAAAACTTTGTAATTTAATGAGGTCCCAAACGACTTCAGCAAAGTGGCCGGATATAAAATCAACTCAAGCAAGTCAGAAGCCTTCCTATACTCAAAGGATAAGCAGGCTGAGAAAGAAGTAAGAGAAATAATACCCTTCACGATAGCCACAAACCATATTAAGTATCTTGGCGTGACTCTAACCAAACAAGTGAAAGATCTGTATGACAAGAACTTCAAGTCTCTGAAGAAAGAAATTGAAGAAGACATCAGAAGATGGAAATATCTGCCATGCTCATGGATTGGCAGGATTAATATAGTAAAAATGAGCATCTTACCAAAAGTAATACACAGATTCAATGCAATCCCCATCAAAATCCCAACTCAATTCTTCATAGAGTTAGAAAGAGCAATTCAAAAATTCATCTGGAATAACAGAAAACCCAGAATAGCTAAAACTATTCTCAAGAGTAAAAGAACCTCTGGGGGAATCAGTATCCCGGACCTCAAGCTGTACTACAGAGCAATAGTGTTAAAAACTGCATGGTATTGGTACAGTAACAGACATGTAGATCAATGGAACAGAATTGAAGACCCAGAAATGAATCCACACTCCTATGCTCACTTGATCTTTGACAAAGGAGCTAAAACCATCCAGTGGAAAAAAGATAGCCTTTTCAACAAATGGTGCTGGCTCAGCTGGAGGTCAACATGCAGAAGAATGCAAATTGACCCATCCTTATCTCCTTGCACTAAGCTCAATTCTAAGTGGATCAAAGATCTCCACATAAAACCAGACACACTGAAACTAATAGAAGGGAAACTAGGGAAGAACCTTGAACATATGGGCACAGGGGAGAATTTCCTGAACAGAACTCCAATAGCTTATGCTCTAAGATCAAGAATAGACAAATGGGACCTCATTAAATTACAAAGTTGTTGGTGATATTCTTGCATTTGCCTTTTTGTCATCTGTTTGTCTCTGGTATTAGCTGGTGTTGCTGTCTCTGGCTGTGGCTTATCTGTGCTCTTGGGAGACCAGTTCTCTCTGTGTACACAGGTATGTAGGTACTCTTGGGAGACCAACTCTCTTGTTGTTGTATTTGTGTATGTATTTCTGTGGCCCTGATCAACTCTGGGTGCTGGTGGTTATTGGAAGACTCCTGTCCCAGGCTGTTCCTAGGCTCTTGGTCCTCAGGGTTTCCAGCTGTTTCCTCTGAGTAGCAGGGGTGGTCCTACTTGTACTGCCCGGGGGCAGAGGGTGGTCCCAAGTTGGAGAAGGATACCGGTTCCGCAAGAGGGTTTCGGGTCTGATCCTCTCGAGAGGGTAATTCTACCTGTGCAGGCAGGCCCCTCCGCACTCCTGGGTGGTTAAGCTGCCTCCCTGTGCCACTTGGTTATGGCGCGCTGTGCCAGAGGATGGACCCAAGCTGGAGACTGAAACCAGAGGGCTTCAGCCAGAGGTTTCGTGGTGTGAACGTCTGAACTGCAGGGCAGGTCTCCCCTGTGCTGTTGCTCTGCGCTGTTGGGTGGATATCTAGCTTCCTGCGCCACTTGGAGATGGTAAGCTGTGCCAGTGGATGGTCTCAAGCAGGAGACAGAAACCAGAAGGCTTCAGTCAGAGGTTTCCCAGCCCAGACCTCTGAGCTGCAGGGCAGGTATCACCTGTGCTGTCTTCTCTGAGCCGCTGGGTATAGCTAGCTTCCTGTACTACTTGCAGACGGCGTGCAACAGTCCTGAGTGGCTGGTTCTCTGGGAAGTATCAGGAGATGGAATCTTCACTGCCACAGACCTGGCAAGGCTCTGCCACAGCAGCAAGTGATCAATATTTTCAATGAACAGATTGAGACTAATTAGATATTTAGATACATGATTAAATGAATAACCATTCTGGAAGGTTTTGGCTGATCTAAAGTATCTTAGACTTTCAGAAGGGAAATTCTCCGGTGTAGACTTAGAGGAATTAGTTATCACAAGTGCTCTTACTAGTTCAGAAATAAAAGTTAGGTTATTTGAAGATGTAAAACTAAGAAAACACTGACTTATTTAGTTTTTGGAGTAATAGCAGTCAAAGATTTTAATTTTGGAGATGAAGTGAACTGATAAAATTTTTGTATCAGATGAGATTGTTAGACAAAATTAACAAAATTATCCATTTATCAAAAAGATGGGTTTGTTATGATGCCATTTCAGGTAGCAGGATGAGGAAAGAAGCAAGGGACTCCAATGAAATGATGCTGCTTATCTCATTGGGATGAATTAACAAGAATTTCCGAATAAACAAGCAGGCAATAGCAGTGGAGTTCTTATCTTTCCCTGTTTTTTTTTTTGTTTTGTTTTGTTTTGTTTTTTTTTTTGTTTGTTTGTTTTTTTAGCTCTGGAGGAAAATTAAACCCAACGTTTGCTATGTTTACATGGTATGCTGTTCCATTCAAACTCTCAGAGGGCTTCTGACTACAAAATATTATCCACAGAGAAAATGGTGAGATGCACACCACTAACTCATGAGTAGCTCTGATATCAAAAGGGAAGCCATGTACCTGTGCTGGGAGCAAGCAGTCATTCATTGATTGCTTCAGTTCACTTTAAGGGAAGTGGAAAGTGAACTCTAGATTTTGGTGGAAGCCATGGAATTCTGTGAATGTCTGCTCCAGTCTTGTACTTTGATTAAGTAACTTTGCTTTAGTCTGGAGTGTTCTCCAAAGCCCAAGGGATGAAGGACTAGCCTATTGGGGAAGGGTGGTAGTGGTAGAAAATCTAACAGAAGGAAGTTAGGCATCAGCAGTGGGACCTGAAGGGACTATTAAGACCCTCACCACTTCCTGTTTCTCTTTGCTTGCCAGCTTTTTCTGCCATTAAAGTTCTGCAATGGTGCGCTGCCTCATCACAGATCCTCAAAGAATGACAGTAACTGACTTAAATCACTGAAGCTGCAAGCCAGAAACAAACCTTTCTTCTTTTAATGCTTATTGAATTGAGCATTTTGTCATAAAAAGCTGAGCAGGGCCAGGACATGGTGGTGTATGATTTTAATCCCAGCTCTCCAGACAGAGTCAGGCAGATCTCTGGGTTTGAGGTCAGCCTAGTCTACAAGAGCTAGTTCTAGGATAGCCAGGGCTACAAAAATAAACCATGTCTTGAAAAAAATCTGTTTTGTTACAGCCTCAGATTAGGAAAAAAATATCCATCTCTATTCACTCTGTGTTATGGCTATTAATTCTTGGTTGTCAACTTGACTATATCTGGAATGAACCACCATCCAGAATTGGAGGGCTTATTTGTGATCCAGATCTTGAGGCTGGAAGACACAAGTTTCTGACTTGAATCTTGGTGTGGAGATCTTGAGGCATAGTGGCCTTGAAAAGCTTAGGTCCAGGCAAGGTAGTGCATGCCTTTAATCCCAGGAGACTGAGGCAAGGTGATCTCTGAGTTCAAGATCTGCCTGGGACAAAGCAAGCCCCAAATCCAGGCATGGTGATACACACTTTAATCCAGGCCACACCTTCTGAAGACCTACATAAGGACATTGGAAGAAGGAAGATTCACTCTTCTTCACCTGCTTGCATTTGCTTGCCAGCACATCTGTTGGCACCTACTTCTATAGAAGACAAACTGAAACAACTTGCCTTGTGGGACTGAACAACTGCTATATTCTTGGACGTCCCATTCACAGCTGACCATTGTTGGGTTATTTGGACTACAGACTGTAGGTCATCACAATAAATTCCCTCAATATAGAGAGACACTCCATAAGTTCTGCAACTCTAGAGAACCCAGACTAATACACTCCATCATGTGGTCATAGTGCGTGTGGGTGGTTTTTGGTGATGAGGGTGAAAGCAGCTCAGGGAATGGTTGTGGAAGCATCTGAAAAGAAAAGGTTATCATTCATTACATGTGGGTATGTATCACTTTACATCAGTGAAGGGAGAATGGAATGTGGCCCATGAGATCAGTGGTGTACTTCCTGACTTTGAAAACTGTCACAATGAAACCCCTTATCATACATAATTAACATATTCAAAATTTACAATTAAAACATTGACTAAAGTGGAAGATGAATTGGAAATATCTCCCATTCCTTCCTTCCTTATGTTCAGATCTACATTTACTTGCTGTGAACACTAGGGGTCAGGTAATGAATGGCTGTTTTTGCAAAGGAATCCAAAGTTGAGTGACCATTGTCTCACTGTAAGAACAACTCATGACTCTGGGTATTTTGATACATTTTCATAAGCTTATTTTAATTTCACTTTTTAAAAAATATACATTTAAATATTTTTTCATAAAGAGGAATAGTTCCCCAAAGTTTAAGGTCTAAAATTATAAAAAGTATACTATTGACAATGCATGTCAAAAATTTTCCTACTAACAGCATATGGTGAAAATATTTTTTTGAGGGAAGTCAATTTTTAGTTTTACTTTTTGAATATATTACTTATATTACACAGTTTTACACATGTACTGAAAGTATTTGATCATATTCAACCCTCACTACTTTCTCTTGTCCCAATGTGACTCTTGCTGATCTACTTCCTCATCCCAATCATATCTTCTCAGACAGATGGGCTCTCTGCCTTGGCTACATCACTAAAGATAAATATCTCTCCCTTAGAAACTATTAATTGGCTATAGATCCTGAGGGAGGAATGGGGCCTTATGACCCCCTCTGCTCTCTTAGGAAGAATGTGAATGGATTCAGTCTGGTGCACATGTTGTGCAGGTAAACATAGCTGCCTAGTTCATGAGTACAGTGGCCTTGTTAAGACAGCATTCTACTGTACTTCTCTCCTTCCAGTTCTCATATTCTAACTCCCCTCAAGATGTTTCCTGAGCCTTAGAGAGGGTGATATAGGTACCAATTTATGACTGAGAAATCTTCACCCTACAATTTGTTCTGCCTGCAAGATGTGCTGGGTAAAGGTTGTGCAGAACTTGTGGGAGTGACCACCCAATGACTAGTCCAACTTGAGACCCATGTCATGAGAGGGGGCTCTTGCCTGATACTGTGTAGATGGCCAGGAACCAGAGTCTGGATAGCCAAGAGACTGAGAATAGAACCAAAAGTCAAAACACGATTGGAAAAAATAGTAAATGAAATTATTTCTAATGATATTCTGCTATACTCGTAGACCAGATCCTAGCATAGTCATCATCAGAGCAATCCAGGAACTGATTGGAGCAGATTCAGAGACTCAGAGTCAAACAGTAAGTGGAGTTCAGGGGAATCCTGTGGAGTAAGGGGAGGAAGAATTGTAGTAGCTAGAGGCATTAAGGATATCACACACACACACACACACACACACACACACACACACACACACACACACACACACACACACAAACAAAAAACCCTCACAGAACCAGCTAACCAGGGCTCCCAGGGCTCACAGAGACTGAAGTGACAATCAGAGAACCTGTACGGCCTATCTTATGGTTGTGTAGCTTGGTATTATTGTGAGACTACTAACAGGGGGAGTGAAGGCTGTCTCTGACTCTTTTGCCTGCTTTTGGGACCATTTCCCTTCTACCGGGTTGCCTTGTCCAGCCTTAATATGTGGGGATGTGACTTGTCTTATTATAACTTGATTTGCCATGTTTCATTGATATTACTGGGAGGCCTGCCCTTTTCTGAAGAGAAATAGAGGAGGAGTGGATTTGGGGAAGAGAGGAGGTACAAGGGGAGGCTGGAAGTAAAGGAGGGAAGGAAAACTGTGGTTGTGATGTGTCTTAGGATTTTATTGCTATGGACAGACATCATAGCCAAGGCAACTCTTATAAGGACAACATTTAATTGGGGCTGGCTTACAGGCTCAGAGGTTCAGTCCATTGTCTTCAAGGCTGGAACATAACACCATCCAGACAGCCATGGTGCAGGCAGAGCTCAGAGTTCTACATCTGAAGGCTGTTAAGAGAAGACTGACTTTCAGGCAGCTAAGATGAGGTTCTTAAAACCCACACCCAGAGTGACACACTTACTTCAACAAAGCTACATGTCTTAATAGTGCCATTCCCTGGGCTAAGCATATACAAACCATCACAGGATGTAATATATAAAGGAAGAACAAAAATAAAAAAGGAAAGAAAATATCCCCCCCCCCCGCACTATGTGCATAGTCTCATTTTCATGCAGAGAATGGCTTCTGCTTCTGGAGAACTGTACAGGAGAGGTGTTCTTCCCTTATTTCTGCGTCACTTCTCCACTAATCCTGATATAAAAATTTAATTTGTAAATTAGGCCTACAAAGACTGAATAATGGTAACTAATATAAAATTATAAATATAAAGATACATTAAAATATATTTTATATAAAGATGTATCACTATATGAATAGCTATGAGTATTTGATCTCTATTCACATCTCATAAACTTTATCTATGTTTCTTCTTGTAGCACTATGACCTGAGGGTTAATTATGGTAAACCAAAAATAACAGACTTCAGCAAGTGCTACTTCAGGTAAAGCGTAGAGAAATTCTATCACAGCTTCTACCTAGGCTTGGGCCCTGGATCTGGCTTTATGCTTACCTTGAGCTCTACACGCCTATCATCTTAGTTCCTTGTATTCTTCTTCTGTGCTAAATTTCATCCTGCTCCTATTCTCACTTTGGTTTTATATAGTTTGAAGCCTCTAGTACAAACACCTGCTCACTGGACATCTTACTTTGGCTTATTATTATACATGTACTAACATATAACATATGATATATATGATTACATATATATATATGATATATATGTAATGCATAATGCATGATGTATAATAGTTAATATAATATGATCTACCATTATGCATAATCCTTAGTATTACTTAATCACAAGTATTGTTTGGGCCCTAATACTATTACAAAAGTGGAGCTGGAGACCTTGAGCCCAAATAGATTGCTATAACTTTGATCTTGCTTGCCTCAGGAAAGACATGTAAAGCCAACAGACTTTATTAGACCATGTCCAATACTGATCACTGTGGGGACTTGGGTGCTCTTGGCATACTAACAAGGTAAATGTTATGTACTAACATGAGTATTACTCTTATCTGTAATGGAAACATTCCATTGTTAGAATAAATATTTAAATACTGAAAAGGGACAAAGAGGCTGATGAGGCAAAGAAATACTCTTTAGGTACTGAATTTAAAGTCTCTCAGAGCTAAGTGGGTGGTACTTAATGTGAACATACTGAATAATCAATGGGGAAAGTTAATTATTAGCTATTACCCCACTCAAAGTAAAAGGAAGTGAAACTTAACAGCTGTGGTCAAGTAATGCTATCCAACAAGCAATGCTAAAGATGATATGATGGTGTGGTTTAAGATCGTAAATGTGGACATTAGTTTTGGTTTACTCTCCCTTTATGTAATTAATGATAAATGAATATAATGCTAAATAAACTCTGAAGAGGATTAGAGTGGTAAAACATCACCAGGTAGATACATTCAGGCTTCATAGACACTCCCCGTGGGGGATCAGGAGAAGCCCAAACAGCACAAGTGGTACAATAGTGACACTTTCATCTTAGAGGCAACCACCAGCTCTCCAATTGTACTTAAGACCCATTTAATAGGAAGGGATTCATGCCTGGTACCGGAAACCTAGCCAAATGAAAAAGTCATAGACCTGCAAAGAGAACCGACTAAAGTGTATTTCCTGACTGTACCCTAAATCATATACTTGCACCTACAAAAGAGTAGATTTCACCCTTCATCAAAGACTCTTCCTTTTTACAACAGATGAAGATGATTACAAAGCTCACAATGGGTAAAACTCTAGAAAATATGTGACTGTGGGGGACCCATCACCAACTGATACATATTTAACATCACCCCAACACCTACAGGTCAGAAAACATTGTGTAAAAAGGGGTGAAAAGATTTTAGGAGCCAGAAGACTGGGATTCCTGCTTCAAGATAGTTTCTGTACTTTTCAATCTTGCCAATGAAGATGGGGGAAACCTTACAAAGCCAAACGCAATTAATGGATAGGAGCAAAGGGCGACCCAATCTTCTCCAGGAATGAGGACAATGATAGGTTATCTAATTCCAAGAGGTCATCCCTAAACACATGTATATCTGACCAACACTAAATTGGCTTCGTGTGTATGTGTGTGTGTGTGTGTGTGTGTGTGTGTATAGCAATAATAAAGAAGAGGTCATAAAAGCTGGGGGTCACAGGAGGAAGAGTTTTGATGAAAGGGGGGTGAAAATGATGTAAATACAGTACTTGTGTATGATATGCTCAAAATGTTAAATTAAAAAAAGAGCAGAAATTGGTGATGCTAAATTTTAAAAAATGCTAGTGGCAAGGCAAGTTGTAAATATTTATGCCAAATATATATACTCTTCAAAAATGTAACTAAAGTCCAAGTATGTCTATACATTCTCCTATTTTCAGTCCTGCTGAAGCCAGAGGATCATCAGTTGGATGCCAGAGAAGCTTCAGAGTGAATTGAACCACATAGTGAGACCCTATTATTACCGCCTCTTACAATCAAATTAAACATTTTTCTAGAATTTGCAAATGTCACTGGAATATGTATGTGGAACCATTCATGCAATTGCAGTGCTCTCTCTCTCTCTCTCTCTCTCTCTCTCTCTCTCTCTCTCTCTCTCTCTCTCTCTGTGTGTGTGTGTGTGTGTGTGTTCCTACTTGCATGTGTGCATGGGGAGGACAGAAATCAATGTTGGGTATTTTTTTCTATTGTTATCCACTGTATTTCTTTTGAGACAGGGTTTCTTATCATCACAGGCAGGATATTATCCTTAGCATTCCTATGTAGGGACATACAACTTATAGATTTGGTTCATCATCTTAATCCTGACCAAGTTAAACCAACCAACTGTTAAAGTATGACTGAGGCCTTGACAATGCTAAACATTTCCATTCACAACATGAATGGTTGGCTGTGGCAAATTCAGTTGAATCAGAGAAAAAACGCTGACAGGAGATACTTATCAATCTCGATCTATGATGTGCATTTAGCTAATTCAGAAGGGCAGGTTTAGTGAGTTGATGCCCCTGTAGTTACAGTGTTATGTAATAATCTTTTCTATTAGCTCGTTTACGGGTCCTTGCTGCCTTTGAAGAATAAAGTCTCATGAGTTGTAAGGAAATGAACTGTGCTTGCAAGCAAATGAACTTGCAACTAGAGCTTTCCTCCCACAGGATTCTAAATACTGGAAATATCCAGTTTATAATCTGCACAAGATTCAGCTACAGCTGTGTCTGTATTTTGCTCTATAGGCATTATGAGAACACAAAAGTATAGTGGTAGAAAAACAACATAGTGTATTAAGATTCTGTCCTTTTCTAAACTGACTTGTTCTTTTCCTTTTGGGTGATTTTGCCCCTAATAGTTATCTGTACTGAATACTGTGGATGAAAGTCCATAGTCACATGCCCCAGGCCAATAATACACTACCTGTTATTACTGGAATGCTGAATTGGAAATATTCTTTTTTTGGGGGGGTGTAGGGAGGAATTTGAACAAACTATCTGAAAGGTTGGGGACAAATCTGGAAACAGGAGCTAAATGATTCTGCAGGGTGAGCTGTTGTTAACGGTGTTAAATATGACCAGAAACAGAGAGATCAAGACAAATGATTCCTCTTTCACAGCATAGGGACCCTTGGAAAATGAGAAAGGGGAGTTTCTATAGACAGAGAAGGCTAAGTTTGATTAAATCAGGGTGAGAATGATGAAGTGTCCAGGTCAATGTTTCTAGGGAAGTAGCATCAGAGAATCTAGCTTCTCCCTGTCAGTGGAGTCTTCTTATAAGATAGTATATTAGAATGTGTGGAGCAATCATGATTGCAAACGTTATTTTCTTTTCCATAATTGTGAGGACTACTACACAATCTTGAGAAAGAAATGACCTGTTATTTGTAAGAAACTACTCAAGAGATCAGAACAAATCCCATGCATCCTGTGACCTTGTAATTTATAGCATCAGGGGAAAATGTGGTGTAACTGCAGAAGCATTTCATTCGGAGCTGGACAACACCTGATAGGACACACACACACACACACACACACACACACACACACACACACACACACACTTACTGGTTTAGCAGTGCTAACTTGCAACATCTGGTTGTGGAGAATATAACCATTACTCCTAAGGCTAGGTAGGCATCTTCTTGATTTCTGCTTTCACAGTGGCAAAACAGTGAGAGGATCTGCCCTTTTGTTTCTCCTACCCTATTTCTTTTTCTCAAAGAGGTAAACTGAGCATTCTCTTAAAATTGAGTTGCTGTTATTCTAATGTTTTCCAACTGGGCAGAGACATCACTTTAATAGGAGACCCCAACCCATGTGTGTGTTTGTGTGTGTGTGTGTGTGTGTGTGTGTGTGTGTGTGTGTATGTGTTTAAGAGTCAGAGAGAGAGAAAGAGAGAGAGAGAAGGGGGGGAGAGGGAGAGGGAGAGGGAGAGATCCCCAAGGCTTAAATGATTGAAATGTTAACCTCATTTTGATATATCAATTCCACTGTAGTGTTTACTGCTGGGGCCTCTGTTTAAGTAATATCATTATGTAAAACCTCATGATTAAATCTTGGTGGGTTTATTCAAAAGGGTGAGAAATTAGACTGAATGAAATCGATGTGGGAGGCCTACTTCTTGCCATGTGATTCTTTGATGTCTCAGGACTCATCCAGAAATGTTATCACAATGTCAGGCCCCTAGGCATCATTACCTCTAGACATGTGGTAACAAAGGTTTCTTAGTAAAGTAGTCAGTCTTGGGTATTTTATAACAGCAACAAGAAGACAATGAATACAATCTGTTATTGCAATTTTCATAGAGAACTTGGAGTTGTGGAGTTTGAGTATATCTCACAGATAAAGTTTTACTTCTTGCAATTCTGAGATCAAAGTGAAAAATTCAGGATCAAACACTCAAATCATATCTCCAAGGCAACTAGGTCTCTGTTGTTGTAGAATCAAAGCAAGTTTTGACTCATTGGCCACAGGATAGAAACCGTGATAAGGAGTCAAAGCTTTTTCCCAGGAATGTTACACATAACTGGAAAACTGCTTCAGTACTTTACTTATGAATATAAAAATGTTTTAGAATGCCATGTGTCATTTAGAAATCAGTGTGGAAGGTTCCAATGTGGAACCTTGTTTATGTAATATTGTTTCTGTAATAATATGAATTTAGCATTATCTTTAAGTCTTTTCCAAACTGTGTTTTCTTGTTATGCTAGGACAACATTTGAGTTACATTTGGGATTTAATGTAATCTCACTGGGAAAGCCTTTTCCATCTTTGCACATTAAATGCTGCATTAAGTGCTCTCTTTGTTTAAACTTTCCCCAATGTTGTTGCTATATTGTCATCTTTGCAATCAATAAAATCTCTTTGCTTGGCAGCATTACATCTTAGGTGAACAATAAATGCTTATCTAGAATGTTTTGGGTTCTGTCATCTTCACAGACTGCTGAGTTGTAATTTTTCTCAACTCAGCGTATTGATTTTATGACCCCATCACAGAATCTCAGGTCTGGAAGCACCATAGCAAGCACTCTATATTCCTGGCTCCACAGTGAGTCAAGGAACTTGGCACAAGGATTTCCTTTCATTTTCATCCAAAGAACATTTTGGTGTTTAATAATCCATACGATTCTCAGATGTTTTTCTTCTATCCATATTGAATTATCAATGCTGCACAGGTTTTGAGTTTCAGTTCAGAATAACTAGATAAATGATGTTTCCTGGATAAACAGATATCCATACAGAATCTGAACTGGGGTTGAAATACTATTGTAAAATAAATTGAAAATATGACCTCCTGGATGTAAGAAGAGGTTTTCAACAATGTACCCATCTCTATAAAGTATTTGTACCTACCACACTGAGATGTAAGATCTTTATCCATGGTCTTGGCAGCAATCGTGTTGACTCTTATGAGTAGCATCAGCACCAGGTTCAAATTGAGCATAAGATGAACTGTATGGAGTCAGACAAATGACTAGCTGTGCTGTCAGGGTAGTGTGCTTCACACAGATCCCGGTATTCCAAGTATACCACAGTGCTCACTGACTGAGCAGATAGGACAGGTTGGCAAATGTTCCTGGGATACCTTTGCCTGATCTTGTACAGTGTCATACCCGATGATTGCTGACCATACTTAAGTTTACACTCGTGTTTATGCAGGAACATGCAGAAACTCCAATGATACCATAGTGTAGTGATAAGAATGGCGTCACATTCACGTCTGGACTCCAAAAGAGTAACAGAAATGATGGGTAAGAAGTACAGAGCATGAACTTGTGGAATATTTGTAACTGTAGAGATCAGCTTATTCTTTATCTAGTTTTAAGAGAATTTTGGGGCCCTTCCCTCCCTACCTTCCTCCTTTTTGCCCTCTCTCCCTCCTTTCCCCTCCCTTCCTCCCTCCATCCTTCCTTCCCTTCTTTCCTCCCTCTTACTCCCTCATTTCCTTCCTTCCTTTCTTTCTTTCTCCTTCATTCCTGCCTTCTTTTATCCTTCCTCCTTCCCTCCCTCTTTCCCCTCCAAAAGTGTCTCACTATGTAACCCAGGCATAGCTTTAACTTTTTTTTTCTTTCTTATTGAATATATTCTTCATTTACATTTCAAATGTTATACCCCTTCCCAATTTCCCCCCTCCCGAAAACCTCCAACCCATTCTCCCACCTCCTGCCTCCAAGAATATGCTCCTTCACCCAACCCACTCCCATGACCCCCACTCGATTTCTCCACACTGGGGTCTCTATTGAGCCTTCACAGGACCAAAGACTTCTCCTCCCACTGATGCCCTACAAGGCATCCTCTGCCAGTCTTTTGGCTGGAATCACATGTACCCCTTGGTTGATGGCTTAGTCCCTGGGAGCCCGGGGGCATCTGGTTGGCTGACATTGTTGTTCTTCCCATGGGGCTGCAACCCCTGCCCCCAGCTCCTTTAACTCTTAGCAATCTTCCTGTCCTAGGCTCCTGAGTGATAGGATTATAGGTATGTCTTGCTTTCAGGTTGTGTCTTGCCTTATGACACTTACCAACTCCTGACAAATACAACTTTGAATCTTGATGTGAACTTATTGCAGTCTACTTGTGTAATATAATATTATGTTATAAGCATTAGGAAATAGTTTGTTTCATGATATTTAAAAGTAAGGTTTTTAAGATAAGTCAAGATTCTTTAACCTGATACCTTGTCATTGACTAATTCCTTATAGCTCATGGTTTAAATCTTTCTTTCCAGTCTCCAGGTCCTGTTCTCTAACACACAGCATTTTTTCTGATTAATTTCCCAAAATGTCTTGTGCTTGTTATCCAATCTATTATTCAAGCTAAACTATGTCTAAAAATGTAAGTAAAAAGAGCGGATAATGGCTCAATGGTACAGTATATATGTATGTATATAAGTATGTATGTATGTATGTATGTATATACCTGCTATGTATAGTTATCTAGGTTTAGTCCCTAGCACTTCCAAATATATCTAAAGTATTTTATTGTCTTTAAACATTTTATTTGTTCTTTGAAAATCTCTTACATATATACAATATACTTTGGTCCTTCTCTCATATCACTTATAGTCTTTCATTAGAAATATTAGAACATTCAGGAGGGACTTCATAGCGGTAGAATTTGAATTCATAGTTGAGAAAATAGTTCCTTGGACCAGGAGCTCAGAAAGGTGCACTTACACTGCATTATTCCTCAACTACTGGATGGCAAACAGATAAGGATTGTACAGAATGCATTTGGATTTTAGTTAGGATTAAATTAGGATAATATTAGGATTGGGAGGAAAATAGTGAGAAGTATAGGATCAACTTTGAGAAAGAAAAAAATTAAGGTTGGTACAGCTGCTGGGACAGGAATTTTGGGATGTAGTGAGGGCCTGTAGATTAGAGACTGTTAAAGCTATGAAACAGGAGAATTAAGAAGTGAAGGGAGTCCAAATTAATAAAATCAGAAACGAAAAGGGAGAGATAACAAGAGAAACTGAGGAAATTCAAAAAATCATCAGATCCTACTACAAAAACCTGTATTCAACACAACTAGAAAATCTTGAGGAAATGGACAATTTCCTTGACAGATACCAAGTACCAAAATTAAATCAGGATCAAATAGACCATCTAAACCATCCATTAACCCCTGAAGAAATAGAAGTTGTCATTGGAAGTCTTCCAACCAAAAAAAGCACAGGTCCAGATGGTTTTACTGCAGAATTCTATCAGACCTTCAAAGAAAACCTAACACCAATACTCTTCAAACTGTTCCACAAAATAGAAACAGAAGGAACACTACCCAACTCGTTCTATGAAGCCACAATTACACTAATACCAAAAGCACACAAAGATCCGACAAAGAAAGAGAATCTCAGGCCAATCTCTCTTATGAATATCGATGCAAAAATACTCAATAAAATTCTTGCCAACCGAATCCAAGAACACATCAAAACGATCATTCACCACGATCAAGTAGGCTTCATCCCAGGGATGCAGGGATGGTTCAATATAAGGAAATCCATCAATGTAATCCACTACATAAACAATCTCAAAGAAAAAAACCACATGGTCATCTCATTAGATGCTGAGAAAGCATTTGACAAAATTCAGCATCCTTTCATGCTAAAGGTCTTGGAAAGATCAGGAATTCAAGGCCCATATCTAAACGTAGTAAAAGCAATTTACAGCAAACCGGTAGCCAGCATCAATCTAAATGGAGAGAAACTTGAAGCAATCCCACTAAAATCAGGGACTAGACAAGGCTGCCCTCTCTCTCCATATCTTTTCAATATAGTACTTGAAGTTCTAGCTAGAGCAATTAGACAACAAAAAGAGGTCAAAGGGATACAAATTGGAAAGGAAGAAGTCAAACTATCACTATTTGCAGACGATATGATAGTATACTTAAGCGACCCAAAGAACTCCACCAGAGAACTCCTACAGCTGATAAACGACTTCAGCAAAGTGGCCGAATATAAAATCAACTCAAGCAAGTCAGAAGCCTTCCTATACTCAAAGGATAAGCAGGCTGAGAAAGAAGTAAGAGAAATAATACCCTTCACGATAGCCACAAACCATATTAAGTATCTTGGCGTGACTCTAACCAAACAAGTGAAAGATCTGTATGACAAGAACTTCAAGTCTCTGAAGAGAGAAATTGAAGAAGACCTCAGAAGATGGAAAAATCTGCCATGCTCATGGATTGGCAGGATTAATATAGTAAAAATGAGCATCTTACCAAAAGTAATACACAGATTCAATGCAATCCCCATCAAAATCCCAACTCAATTCTTCATAGAGTTAGAAAGAGCAATTCAAAAATTCATCTGGAATAACAGAAAACCCAGAATAGCTAAAACTATTCTCAAGAGTAAAAGAACCTCTGGGGGAATCAGTATCCCGGACCTCAAGCTGTACTACAGAGCAATAGTGTTAAAAACCGCATGGTATTGGTACAGTGACAGACATGTAGATCAATGGAACAGAATTGAAGACCCAGAAATGAATCCACACTCCTATGGTCACTTGATCTTTGACAAAGGAGCTAAAACCATCCAGTGGAAAAAAGATAGCCTTTTCAACAAATGGTGCTGGCTCAGCTGGAGGTCAACATGCAGAAGAATGCAAATTGACCCATCCTTATCTCCTTGCACTAAGCTCAATTCTAAGTGGATCAAAGATCTCCACATAAAACCAGACACACTGAAACTAATAGAAGGGAAACTAGGGAAGAACCTTGAACATATGGGCACAGGGGAGAATTTCCTGAACAGAACTCCAATAGCTTATGCTCTAAGATCAAGA
Organism: Tokudaia tokunoshimensis; assembly: GCA_036184795.1. NCBI lineage: Eukaryota > Metazoa > Chordata > Mammalia > Rodentia > Muridae > Tokudaia > Tokudaia tokunoshimensis. The sequence continues at coordinate 9,147,660 of BTHU01000005.1, read as the reverse complement.
ATAGACAAATGGGACCTCATTAAACTACAAAGTTTTTGCAAGGCAAAAGACACTGTCAAAAAGACAAAGCGGCAACCAACTAACTGGGAAATGATCTTTACCAACCTTACATCCGACAGAGGGCTAATATCCAAGATATACAAAGAACTCAAGAAGTTAAACTCCAGAGAGGCAAGTAACCCTATTAAAAATGGGGTACAGAGCTAAACAAAGTGTTCTCACCTGAAGAATATCTAATGGCTGAGAAGCACCTAAAGAGATGTTCATCATCCTTAGTCATTAGGGAAATGCAAATCAAAACAACCCTGAGATTCCATCTCACACCAGTCAGGATGGCTAAGATCAAAACCACAGGAGACAGCAGTTGTTGGCGAGGATGTGGAGAAAGAGGAACACTCCTCCACTGTTGGTGGAATTGCAGGCTGGTACAACCACTCTGGAAAGCAGTCTGGCGGTTCCTCAGAAAACTGGGCATGACACTCCCGGAGGATCCGGATATACCACTCCTGGGCATATACCCAGAGGCTTTACCTGCATGCAATAAGGACACATGCTCCACTATGTTCATAGCAGCCTTATTTATAATAGCCAGAAGCTGGAAAGAACCCAGATGTCCCTCAACGGAGGAATGGATTCAGAAGATGTGGTATATCTACACAATGGAATACTACTCTGCAATTAAAAACAATGAATTCACGAAATTCCTAGGCAAATGGTCAGATCTTGAAAACATCATCCTTAGTGAGGTAACCCAATCACAAAAGAACACACATGGTATGCAGTCACTGATAAGGGGATATTGACCCAGAATCTCGGAATACCCTAGACACAATCCGCATATCAATAGATTTCTAAGAAGATGGAAGGAGAGACCCCTGGTCCTGGAAAGACTGGATGTAGGGGAACGCCAGGACAGAGTAACGAGAAGGGGTTGAATGGAGAAAAGAGGGAGGGAAGGGGGCTTATGGGACTTTCGGGGAGGGAGGAAACGGGAAAGGGGAAATGATTTGGAATGTAAATTAAAAAAAAATAAAAAAGAAGTGAAGGGAGGAAGACAGACATAGTGGTGCACATCTTTAATCCCAGCACTTGGGAAGCAAGACAGGCAGATTTTGGTGCATTTGAGGCCAGCCTGCTCTACATAGTGAGATCCAGGACAGCCAGAGTCATAGTGAGACCATGTCTTAAATAAACAACAGCAACAACAATAACAAATTAAATGGAGGAAAGAATAAGCATGAGAGAAAGAGTAAAGGACATGGGAATGATAGGGGATGTATAGGAGATTGAGGGAAGGTATGAAAGGGTACCTTTTGGTAGAGTAGGTGAAGAAACATACACGGCAACTCTAAGACGTACCTGAGTAACATACAAACAAAACCAACCTCCACAAGACATATATACAACAGTGGAGGTTAAATAACAGAAAATACAAAATAAACAGAGTACTTATGGAGAGAATTGCTGGCACTGGAAAGGTTCTCAGAGACTCTCACTGTGGCAGGTTTTACTTGGTGCTGTGTGGTGGAAGGGAAGTGGGAGCCTTTGGTCTCCGCAGCCTCCTGTTCTGTTTGATGCCAGTTGTGTGTGTGTGCGTGTACATGTGTGCGTGTGCGTGTGAGTGTGTGTGTGAGCGTGCGCGTGCGTGTGCGCGTGTGTGTGTGCGTGTGCATGTGAGTGTGTATGTGTGTGTGTGTGCGTGTGCGTGTGCATGTGTGTGCGTGTGCGTGTGTGCGTGTGTGTGCGCGTGTGCGTATGTGCGTGTGCATGTGTGTGCACGTGCGTGTGCGCGTGTGCGTGCGTGTGTGCATGTGCTCGTGTGCGTGCGTGTGCGTGTGTGTGCGTGCGTGAGCGTGTGTGTGTGTGTGTGTGTGTGTGCGTGTGTGCGTGTGTGTGCGTGTGTGTGTGTGTGTGTGTGTGTGTGTGTGTGTGTGTGTGTGTGCATGTGCGTGTGTTAGGGGAGAGGAGCTGGTAAGCAATTTTCAGGTAGTTCCTACAGACTCCTGCTTTTCTGCCTTTGTTTTACGTGTGGATCTACATGGTGCTGATGGAGAGAGGTTTGCAGTTTTGTTCTCACTCCTGCTTTCCTGCAGAGCCTCCTGTCTCTCCCAAAGAGGTTACTGTGCTTTATCTTTACTATTTTTCTTTCACTGAGGTTTAGTGATGAGGTCTCTAATCTGCCATTTTACCCCAAAGTGAAATACTGATCCTAAGGGGTCAATATACTACACTTAATCAGTGAACTTGCCAATGGGAATAATAAGTCATTGAACAAAATGATGAGTCTATACTACTGTGCTGGATGTTTTTTTTTTCTTTTTGTTTTTTTGTCAACTTGATACAAACCTAGAAATATCTGGGAAGAAGGGATCTTAATTGAGAAAATACCTCTATAAGCTTTATCTGTAGGGAAGTCTGTATAGATTTTGTTTTAAATTAATGATTGCTATGGGTTGGTCCAGATCACTGTGGCAAGTTCCACCCCTGGGTATTATAAGAAAACAGGCTGACAAAGACATTGAGCCCAAGACAGTAAACAGCACTCCTCCATGGCCTGTGCATCAATCATTTCCTGCCTCCAGATTTGTGCCTTAAGTTCCTGCTCTGATATCTCTGGATGATGGACTGTATACTGTAAGATGAAATAAGCCATTTCCATGCTGAGTTGCTTTTCATCATGACTGTAGCCAGCATTTTGGCTATTTTGTCAGTTCTTCTTTCTTCCACCTTCCACCTTTTTTCATCTTCTTTCCTTTCAACCTTCTAACACTAGGTAGCAGAGAAATGAGGATAAAAGGGAGAGAGGAAGAAAGAAATCTCTGAATATAGTCAGGGGTAGGCAAAGGGATGATGATATCATTAGACTACTTCCTCCCAATCAAGGCATGTCAAGTTCCTTGGGGCAAACTTGATCTTCGTTGTCAGAATATCTAATTTCTTCTCTTTGCACACAATTACACGAGAAACTGCAACAATCTACAAACAACAACAATCAACAGCATCCAACCACCAACTAGCCACAAGCTTTCCCCAATGAGGCTCTAGCATTTATATACCATCTGAAGAGTCCCCAGAATTCCAAACTTCACATATTCACAAAAACCCTCTGTAGCTGTCAAAATTATGCCTTTGCTAGAGCACAGAGGAAAAATCATAGTCAGCTCCTGTGGACAATTTGAAGCAGTCCCGTATCCCATACCTGGGATTAAAGCAAAAACATATTCTTATAATCTTTCTGTGTTTTTTTTAAAAAAGAATACACATTTCTTGCTACACCTGATATTTTAGTACTACAATAGAAACCCTACCTAAAGACCTTGAGTCTCTATGGTCCAGATCCCAGACTGCATTGCCAGAAGGACCCTGGTGATGACAGATGTGGTTTTATCATTGTCACAGCAACCATCCTTGCTGTAGATAGAGGTGAGCCAAATGGCAGTTCTCCAGTCCCTAGAATGCTTTGAAGAACTCTGTTCTTAAGATGCCTGTGCTGCATTAGAAGCCTCCCTAGCTCTGCAGAGGTAGAGTGCTTTGAAAGTCTGATTGACACAGAAAGTACAGAGAAGCTACTGTCCCTGAGGGAAATGCCACCAACAGAATCTGGACGATCTTGAAGCTGTGGATACAGTTCCCCCTTTGTTTTCTTGCCTCAGGTAAGCAGTTTAAAGACAGGGTCTGCTTGCCCACAGTGCACGTTGCTCAGGCACTGCTCTGCATCGCTCTCTGTTCCTTTCATCTTTTGTGGCCTTGAAGCCAAAATTTCCTATCCCTGCTCCCCTGAGATTCAGATCTTTAAAGGTCTTTTTTTTTTAAATAAGCAACTTTTAATTTAATCTAGGTTTTTGTGTATGGGTGTTTTCCTTGCACGCACGTTTGCACAGCACTTTCATGCCTAGTGCCCAGGGAGGCTATAAGAAGGTATTAGATCCCCTTGAACTACAATTATTGATGGTTGTGAGCTGCCACGTGGACGGTGGGAATCACAACTGGGTTCTCTGGACGAGCAGACAGTACTCTTAACTGCTGGGCTGCCTCTCCAGCCACCATTACCCCTCAAATATTTTAGCAAAAGTTTATTAGGGTTGAATGGGGAACAGGGGGAGGGAAGAGGGCTTATGGGACTTTCGGGGAGGGAGGAATGGGGAAAGGGGAAATCATTGGGAATGTAAATAAAAATAAAAAAAGAAACGCAGGCCATGAATATTACCACTAACTAAAAAGGCATTGTGTAAAACAGTGTTGCAGGGACGTTACTGTTCCCAAACTAGCTTTGATAGTGATGTCACTACTCTCACATAAAGAAACATTTCAAAGGGGGGTTAGATTTTCCAAATTCAAAGTGCTGTCAGTATTTATCACAAGAAGTTTTGGATTGTGTACAGCTCATTTAACAGTAGGTCTTTTAATTTCTGTGAGTACTAGGGCTATACTTTTTAAAAGTATCCTTCATGTCATACAATAGAGAAAAATACAAATTTATAGGAAGTAACAAAAACAGTAAAATAAGAATTGTTTAATGCATGCTAGGGTTAAAAACTACCTTTCTTTACAGTGTTTTCTGTGTCTTTTACGTCTAGATCTTACAAGATATGTAATTAATTATAAGTGATAAGCAAGGGTACTTAGTATATTGTATAAACTAAAAGAAAAAAATGTTAAATATAAAGGCGTAAATACATGCTGTAAAAGAAGGCTTTTACATCCTTTTATGTTATTTAAGGGCTTAAGACTAAAGAATAAACCTGAGAAGAAATGAAAAGAAATCATTTAAAGTACGTATGTGTGAACCTAATCCTTTTTAGTCATGTATGCAATTAAACACCGAATAGCATTTTTTTTTTTATTATGTCCTTGGATAGTTGTTGCTCATCAACCATTTAAATTGTGTAGCTTTAACCTAGGTTCCTGACATGATAGATTAAGATACTGGTGTGTTACCTACACACACATCACAGTGTAGAACATATTTTCTATTAGGTCAGTGATTACCTAACAATTGTCCATCTGCCATTGACAGGATTCTATTTTTAAGAGTCATTAACTTTCTTGCCTTGCATGTAGGCACAGGATTTTCCTAAAGCCAACATCAAGCTGTGCAACAGATGTCCAAATTCCTCAAGTCCCGTTATTCTAAGATTCCTGTGAGTATGCTCTATGGTGCTGGATTTGAGGACTTTTTTCAATAACTTGTTAGGAGTGAGCTTCTAGACTGAATGTAACCGCCTGGAGTCAACAAACACCTCTATGCCATACATTCCCAAGCAGTAACTCTTGAGATGCTCAATACTCTAGGTCCCTTCTTTTAAAGCACAAAACTAGTGTTTTACATTTTTAGATCAGTTCCAGTTCAAACCTGCTCTGCTGTCAGGTATAAAACATTTCTTGTTTGCATTGGAGAGAATTACTACCTTTGACTAAAAAACTCATATAAATGCATTCTTGTTACCTCTGTCATCTAGCCTGTCATTATACATTGTGTCTAAGTCTTCCTTTTAGAAGCTATTTCTGATTACACACTTTGGATTCTGCCATTGATGGTCATTGCAGTGTTATATGGCTGGATTTCACAAAGTAACAGTGTCATCCTGAGTCATAAAATGTCTTGCTTGGTGGAAAGGACATATCAGGTGCTCAGCTAATATTGAAACTTTTCCTGTCTGCAAGCATTTAATGAATGTATCATCTTTTGTTGTGAGAATTTTAGGTCCCACCAAGAAAGACTTGGCTACTTGTCTCCTATATGCTTAGTAAAGTGACAAGGATTAGTGAAGGAGCGAGAAAGGAGACTTTTTATTTGATGTGGCCACCTTGGGAAAATAATAAGGGAATCCAGTAATCCCAGTTCATTCTCATGGTAAAGATTTCTATGAAACCATACCTTTGGACAAAGTCCTAATTCTGGTATAACCCAAAGCAAACTAGTCTTCCCCACTGGCCCACTGGGCTAACCAAAAGAGACAATGGTGAGAAGCAGAGAAAGAAGATTCATTGCAGCAGTGTGAAGAACAACAGACAGAAGGGTTTAGCATCTTTTGGATGGGTCTTCCATTCTTTTGGTATTGCGATAGGCTTTGGATGGAAATGGGAAGAGCTTGGAGACAGGATGGGAGACTTGTACAGCTACACTTTGTGGTCAAGCTTTTGCTGAATGACTATTGCTCCAGTTCTGATTCTGTGAGATGGACTGTATAAGCTCTTATCCTCTGAGGTGATCTGTCAGATCTCCAAGGGATGACGACTCCTGTAAGGTACAGCTTTATCAATGCAGATGTTTCGTCCATTTGGGTTGTGGTCTATACTGTTGGCCTTGCTGTTTCTAGAACACAAAGTGCCTATAGGTTTAGGCCAATGCCCCTTTACCTTCATGCTTTCAGCCTTGAAGGGGAATGAGATGTTTAGGTTCTCTGGTTTGTACTTCAACACACTCCTTGAGTGACAATAACTATGTAGAGTCAATCAGGATACCCATCATAAAGACAATGTGCTTAGTGCAAGGAGATAAGAATGGGTCAATTTGCATTCTTCTGCATGTGACCTCCAGTTGAACCAGCACCATTTGTTGAAAAGGCTATCTTTTTTCCACTGGATGGTTTTAGCTCCTTTGTCAAACATCAAGAGACCATAGGAGTGTGGGTTCATTTCGGGGTCTTCAATTCTGTTCCATTGATCTACATGCCTGTTACTGTACCAATACCAAGCAGTTTTTAACACTATTGCTCTGTAGTATAGCTTGAGGCCTGGGATACTGATTCCTCCAGAAGTTCTTTTACTCTTGAGAATAGTTTTAGCTATCCTGGGTTTTCTGTTATTCCAGATGAATTTTTGAATTGCTCTTTCTAACTCTATGAAGAATTGTGTTGGGATTTTGATGGGGATTGCACTGAATCTGTATATTGCTTTTGGCAAGATGGTCATTTTTATTATATTAATCCTGCCAATCCATGAGCATGGAAGATTTTTCCATCTTCTGGGTCTTCCACATAAAACCAGACACACTGAAAGTAATAGAAAGGAAACTAGGGAAGAACCTTAAACATATGGGCACAGGGGAGAATTTCCTGAACAGAACTCCAATAGCTTATGCTCTAAGATCAAGAATAGACAAATGGGACCTCATTAAATTACAAAGTTTTTGCAAGGAAAAAGACACTGTCAAAAAGACAAAGCGGCAACCAACTAACTGGGAAATGATCTTTACCAACCTTACATCCGACAGAGGGCTAATATCCAAGATATACAAAGAACTCAAGAAGTTAAACTCCAGAGAGGCAAGTAACCCTATTAAAAAATGGGGTACAAAGCTACACAAAGAGTTCTCACCTGAAGAATATCTAATGGCTGAGAAGCACCTAAAGAGATGTTCATCATCCTTAGTCATTAGGGAAATGCAAATCAAAACAACCCTGAGATTCCATCTCACACCAGTCAGGATGGCTAAGATCAAAAACACAGGAGACAGCAGTTGTTGGCGAGGATGTGGAGAAAGAGGAACACTCCTCCACTGCTGGTGGAATTGCAGGCTGGTACAACCACTCTGGAAAGCAGTCTGGCGGTTCCTGAGAAAACTGGGCACGACACTCCCGGAGGATCCGGCTATACCACTCCTGGGCATATACCCAGAGACTTTACCTGCATGCAATAAGGACACATGCTCCATTATGTTCATAGCAGCCTTATTTATAATAGCCAGAAGCTGGAAAGAACCCAGATGTCCCTCAACGGAGGGATGGATTCAGAAGATGTGGTATATTTACACAATGGAATACTACTCTGCAATTAAAAACAATGAATAAATGAAATTCCTAGGCAAATGGTCAGAACTGGAAAATATCATCCTTAGTGAGGTAACCCAATCACAAAAGAACACACATGGTATGCAGTCAATGATAAGGGGATATTAACCCAGAATCTCCGAATACCCAAGACACAATTCGCATATCAATAGATTTTCAAGAAGATGGAAGGAGAGACCCCTGGTCCTGGAAAGACTGGATATAAGGGAATTCCAGGACAGAGAAGTGAGAGGGGGTTGAATGGGGAACAGAGGGAGGGAAGGTGGTTTATGGGACTTTCGGGAGGGAGGAAACGGGAAAGGGGAAATCATTTGGAATGTAAATGAAAAAACTTAGAAAAAAAAGACAATGTATAAAATGTAGGGAAAGATTCCAAACTTTCATCCTACTTCTAGTTATTTTGTAGCTCCAAGTGAAAAGCCCATGTGTTCTAGCAAAAGCTATTCTAAGTGCCTATAATAGTAGCAGACAAATTCTGTTTCCACTATTTACCAGCAAAATGACTTTTGGGAATCTAACTATGCATGCTTCTCTTCCATTTCCTTATCTGTAAAAAGTAGATAACAATGCTGCCTAACAAATAGCATTGTCAGTATTAAATAAGCCAATTATGTAAAATGCTCAGGAAAGTACCTAATTCAGAGTAAGTACACTGTGTGTATGTTTTTACATGCATGCCTTTCTCTGTGTATAGGTTTTTAGCATTACTATGGACTTTACTCCCGGCTGTTTTCTTCTGAGAACACAATTCATCTTCTTGCATTCCTTTAGCATTTTCAAATAAGAATTTTTGTTCAAAACTTCATCCTTTGGTGTAGTAATTTTTTCCTTACCTTTGCCTTTCTGTAAGTGGTTGGAAAATGCTTACAGATTTATTATAAGTTACTGCAGTAGCATTGTGAATAACTAAACTGGGTGCATGGGGCCTGGAAATCTGTTTCTGTGACATAAGAAGTAGAATCTCTTTCCCCCATTTTATTGAAAATAGATTCTTTTCTCCTACAATCTATCCTGGTTACAGTTTTCCTTCTCTCTACTCTTCTTAATTGTTCACCTCCACATCTCTTCCTTTCCTATCTATTCTCCTTTTGTCTCTCATTAGAACAAAACAGGTTCTTAAGAGACAATGATAAAATATGACAAAATAATATACAAGATAAAATAAAAATTATCACATCAGAATTGAACAAGATAAAAAGGAGAAGAACCCAAGAGAAGGATCAAGATTTGGATACCTATCTATTTGCACACTAAAAAATCCCATAATACCACTAAACTGTAATACATGATATACACACATAGGAACTGGTAAATGAAGACTGGCACAGACCCTGTGCATGCTGCCTTAGTCTCTGTGAGATCATATGAGTTTTGATCATGTTGATCATGTTTACTTGGTGTCTGTCCTCCATCCCTTATGGGTCTTCCTGCCTTCCTTCCTCAGTGGTTCTGTGATCTTGAGAGGAAGGATTAGGTGGAACCACTAATCCTAAGGATGAGTGTTCCAAGATCTCTCATTCTCTACATAATTCCTGGCTATGACTCTCTGTCTTTGTTTCCACTTACTGCAGGAGGAAGCTTCTCTCATGATGAGAGAGGCACTGATCTACAAGTGTAGCAAAATGACAGTAGTACTTTATCACTATCATAATTTTTTTGTATTTGATTTTACAATAGATGCCTGGGGAATCTAGTCTCCATTTTTTGGCTACCCAACCAATGTCAGGTATATATTCTATCTCATGGAGGGGGCATTGCGTCAAATCAAATATTGATTGGTTACTCCTACATGCTTTGTGTTACCATTCCCCTAGCATATCTTGCAGGCAGGATACCATTGTAAATACAAGGATTTGTAGACTGGCTTTGCATTTTTGTATCAGAGAGGCCAACTTGACTTTTTCATGTTCAACGGGTTGCATAAGTGTTGTCTTCAGCAAAGAAACCTTGCTGTCTGTTTTTGGAGAGGAAACTATTTGTCTTGTTGTTAGGGGATTTTTGTGGCACCTTTTTGGCCAGCAACTCAATTAGATGTAACCCAATCCTGGTACTAGAAGCTTGATTTGGTGACAAGAGATGATCAGTTGGGACCTATCTCCCCTGTTATTGGTGATTTCATTTAGATTGCCTGCCAGGTAGATCATTGCCGTGAAAGGGACAGTATGACATTGTTCCTGTCCCTGAAGCAGAACTAGCAGAATGTGGGTCTTCTTGAGTGCTGATGGTTACTGGAGGTTTAACACTTATTTGTATAATAATGTAATATATCTTACTTTATGTTGCTTCTTTGGGAAATGTTCTCTCTGTCAATGTTATTAGGAAATGCCAAGGTTAATGACTCAGAAACAGCATGGTTCCAGGAAGCAAGACTGTATCTCTGTGACACTGAGACATTCAGGACAGCCCTTAAAGCTGTGGGAAAGAACTCCGAAAACATGAGTTTAAGAATGCATCCTGGTGGAGACAGGGGGGCAGGGAAGAGGTATGGGATGTAGAACAGTTGGAAGGTATGCCTGGAGGGCAATCAAATTTGGAGTGTAAATAAATAAATAACAAAAAGGAACTATTCTTTACAAGATTTCTCAACTATGCAAAATATAAGGATGCAATATGAATTGTATGAGGGGCTTTATGGTCCTGAAAGAACAGAGGCAGCTGTACTAATGAGTCAGCTGAGTCAGAAATATATTAAGGAAGCTGGATGTGGTGGTACATGCCTTTAATCCCAGTATTCAGGAGACAGTGCCATGTAGATCTCTAAATTCAAGATCTGCTACAGAGCAAGTTCCAGGATAGTCAAGCTTAGGCAGTGAAGAAGTTGGAAAACAGAAAGCTGGTGATCATGTAATAGAATCAGGCTGTGCTCCAGCTCTAGTAAGTAGCAGAACTTGGCAGCTTTGGCCCTGTGGCTCTGTCTTTAAAGTTAAGGGGTTAAAGTCATAAAATCCTGATGTGAGGGATATTCAAAAAGTAACTGGGGTAAATGATTGAGCTGATATGCATTTCCTAGGGAAGTAGCTTGTGCAAAATAAAAGACTGGGCTTCGATCTGGAAGAGTGATCTCAAGAAGGGAATTTTCTTGAGAGAGAGAGAGAGTGAGAGAGAGAGAGAGAGAGAGAGAGAGAGAGAGAGAGAGAGAGAGAGAGAGAGAACTATCTCGATCAGAGAACTATCTTGAGTAGAACACAGAGCTGTCTGCTTGAATCTATCACTGACTCCTAGTCATTTTTCCTTCCCAAGCTGAGACTAGTAATCAACAATTGCCTCCATATATGTGTATGTACACACACACACACACACACACACACACACACACACACACACATTTGTATATGCTATAGCTGGATCTTTAGGTAGAGCAATTTCCATCTTTCTGGGGAACCTCAGCAGTTATTTCCATAATGATAGAAACTTGGACTCCTATCAGAAATGGAAGAGTGTTTTCTTGCTTCACATCCTCCAGAGTATGATTTGTCACTTGTTTTATTCGTCTTAGTCATTCTGACAGGTGTAAGATAAAATCACAAAGTAGTTTTGAATTTTTGTCATACAAGGCTTTCACTTGCTTGGTTAGAGTAAATCCAAAATATTTTATATTATTTGTGGCTATTTTGAAGCATACTGTTTTCCTAATTTCTCTCTCAGCCCTTTTACTATTTGTGTATAGGAGGGCTACTGATTTCTTTCTTTGAGTTAATCTTGTATCAACAACTTCCATGCCTTGAACATTTTTATCAGCACTATGATTTTTCTGGTCAAAGTTTTGGGGCAAATTATATATACTGTCGTATCATCTACAAATAGTGATGGTTTGATTTCTTCCTTTCCAATTTGTATTCCATTGATTTTCTTCAGTTGTCTTATTGCTGTTGCTAGAGTTTGAAGTACTATATTGAATAGACATGGAGAGAGTTGGCAACCTTGTCTTGTTCCTGGTTTTAGTAGAACTACTTTGACTTGATCTTGGCTATAGGCTTGCTGTAAATTGTCTTTTTTATGTTTAAGTATGCCTCTGGTATCCCTGATCTCTTCAAGAGTTTTATCATGAAGGGTTGTTGTAGTTTGTCAAAGGCTTTTACGGAATGAGAGGACCATGTGGCTTTCTGTTTCTTTAAGATTATTTATATGGTGGATCATACTGACTGATTTTCATAGATTGAACCATCCATGCATCTCTGGGATGAAGCTGACTTGCTTATGCTGGATGACCTTTTTGATGTGTTCTTAAATTTGATTTGCAAATATTTTGTAGAGTATTTTTGCATCTATGTGTATAAGGGGCATTGGTGTGTAATTATCTTTTTTTTTTGACACTTGTGTGATTTAGGCTTCAGATTGATTGTCACCTCATAAAATGAATCGCACAGTGTTCCTTCTGTTTCTATTTTGTGGAATAATTTAAGATTTATTGGAATTAACTCTTTGAAAGTCTGGCATAATTCTGTGCTAAAACTATCTGGCTTTTGTTGTTGTGAAACTTTTAATGACTGCTTTTATTTCCTTAGGGCTTACAAATCTATTTAAATTTTTGTCTGATCTTGATTTCATTTTGGTAAGTGATATCTATCAAAAATTTTCATTTTTCTTATATATTTTTTTCAATTTTGTTTAGTACAGGTTTTTAAAGCATGGCTTAATGATTCTTTGGGTTTCCTTAGTGTCTTGTTATATCCCACTTTTTATTTCTGATTTTGTTAATTTGAATATTCTGTTTCTGTCTTTTAGTTAGTTTGGCTACAGGTCTTTCTATCTTGCTGATTTTTCTCAATGAACCAACTCTTCCTTTATTGACTCTTTTTATTGTTCTCTTGTTTCTATTTTATTGACGTCAGCCCTCAGTTTGTTTAATTTCTGTCTTATACTCTTCTTGGGTCTCCTTGCTTGCTTTTCTTCTAGAGCTTTCAGGTGTGCTGTTATGATGCTAGTTTGAGATCTCACAAATTTCTTTTTGAAGTCACTTAGTGCTATGAACTTTCCTCTTAAGACTGTTTTAATTATCTTCCATAAGTTTGGGTGCGTAGTGCATTTATTTTTATTGAGTTCTAGGAAGTCCTTAATTTCTTCTCTTCTGATCCATTTTTTATTCAATGGAGAACTGTTCAGTTTTCATGTGTTCGTGTGTTTAGAAGCTTTCTGTTATTTCTGATGTTGGAAATACAGCTTTAATCCATCGTTGTTTAATTGGATGCAGGAGTTCTGTCAATTTTCTTGTATCTGTTGAGACTTCCTTTATGACTGTGCATGTGGTCAATTTTGGAGAACATACTGTGTTCTGAGAGGTGCCAAGAAGAAGGCATATTCTTTTATGTTTGGGTGAATTGACCTGTAGATATCTTTTGGTCAACTTGGTTCATGATATCTACTAGCTCCAGTATTTCAGTTTAGTTTTTTTCCTGGATGACCTGTCTGTCGCTGATAGTTTGGTATTAAAGACTTCCACTATCAATGTGTGAGGGCTGATATGTGCTCTACCTTTTTAAAAATTTTCATGTTACCTTTTACATTACATTTACAATAGTTTGTTCCCTTGTATTTGGGGTAGAGATGTTAAGAACTGTGCTATCTTGGTAAATTTTTCCTTTGATGAGTATGAAGTGTCCTTTCTAGTCTCTTTTGATCAATTTTAGTTTGAAGTCTATTTTGTTAGATATGGGAATGGCTACACTAGCTTGCATATTAGGCCCATGCAATTGGAAAATTTTTTCAAACTCTTTACTCTGAGATAATGTCTGTCTTTGATGTTGAGGTTCATTTCTTGTATGAAACAGAAGAATGGGGGTCCTGTTTTGTATTTATTCTGTTAGTCTGTGTCTTCTTATTGGGAGTTGAGTCCATTGATCAATGACCAATGATTGCTATTTCCTCTTATTTTGATACTTTTGTTGATGTATGTGTGTGTGTGTGTGTGTGTGTTTCTCTTCTTTTGTGTTGCTGATGTGAGATTACTTCATGTATTTTGATGAGTGTAGTTAACCTTCTTGAGTCGGAATTTTTTTTCTAGTATATTTTGTAGGATTGGATTTGTGGATAGATGTTGTTTAAATTTGACCTTACTCTGGAATATGCTGTATTTTATTGTATGATGATTACAATTTTTGCTAGGTAGACTGGGCTAGTATTGGTGGTGGTAGACTTTGCTGGACATCTGTCCAGGTTCTTCTGGCTTTTAGAGTCTTCAGTGAGAAATTGGAATTAATTCTTATACATTTACCTTTATGTATTTCTTGGTTTCTTTCCTGCTCAGTGATGTATATCCTTTTTGTTCTGTACATTTAGAGTTTTGGTTATTATATGCTGAGGATTTTCTTTTCTGGTCCAATCTATTTAATGTTCTTTATGCTTCTTGTACCTTTATAGGCATCTCCTTATTTTGGTTAAGAAAATGTGAATTTATGATATTGATAAAATTTTTTCTAGGTCTGAGATTTTTCTGTTCTCCTTAATTTATTCCTATTATTTTTAGGTTTAGCCTTTTTATAGTGTCCCAGATTTCCTGCATGTTTTGTTTCAGGAATTTTTAGATTTACCATTTTCTTTGTTCAATATATCTATTTCTTCTATCATGCTTGCAATGCCTAACATTCTCTCTTCCATCTCTTGTATTCCATTGGTGATGCTTGTATCTATAGTTCCTGTTAACTTACCTAGATTTTTCATATCCAGAATTCCCTCACTCTGTGTTTTCTTTATTGCTTCAATTTTTATTTTCAGGTCTTGAATGGTTTTATTCATTTCATTCTTTTTATTTTTATATATGTTTTATTGTATATTTTCTTTATTTACATTTCTAGTGTTATCCCTTTTCCCAGCCCCCCCTCCCATCTGAGAACCCCTATCCCATCTCCCTTCCCCCTGCTTCTATGAGGGTGTTCCCTACCCACCCACTCCCACCTCTCGGCCCTTGATTCCCCTACACTGGGGCATCTATCGAGCCTTCATAGGACCAAGGACCTCTTCTCCCATTTATGCCTGACAAGGCAATCCTCTGCTACATATGCAGCTGAAGCCATGTGTACTCCTTGATTGATGGCTTAGTCTCTGGGAGCTCTGGGGGGTCTGGTTGGTTGATATTGTTGTTCTTCCTATGGGGTTGCAAACCCCTTCTGCTCCTTTAGTCCTTTCTCTAACTCCTCCATTGGGTACCCTGCACTGAGTCCAATGGTTGGCTGCTAGCATTTGCCTCTGTATTGTAAAGCTCTGGCAGGACCTCTCTGGAGACAGCTATATTGGCCTCCTTTTAGAAATAAATCTCCTAAAGAATGCCAAGAAAAAAATACATCCATCTCACAACAGTCAGAATGACTAAGATCAAAAACTCAGGTGACAGCAGATACTGGCAAAGATGTGAAGAAAGAGGAACACTCCTCCATCGTTGGTGGGATTACAAGCTGGTACAACCACTCTGGAAATCAGTCTGGTGTTTCCTTAGAAAATTGGTCATAGTATTACCTGAGGACCAGCTATACCACTCCTGGGCATATACCCAAAATATGCTCCAACATATAACAAGGATCTCCATCTTCTTCATAACATTGGATTTAAAGATATTTTCTTTTGTTGTGTTGGAATTTTCAGGGCTTGCAGTAGCAGGATTACTGGGCTCCAGTGGTGACATATTGCCCTGGCTTTTGTTGATTGAGTTCTTCATCTAGTCTAGGCATCTGGTTTTGGGGTGATTTTAGGTCTATGTGCCAATTTCTATGATTGTCTTTATTAGGCTATTTTCTTCCTTGATTTCTGTTTCTTACCTGGTTTTCTGTTCTCCACGGTCTGGGGTTCTGGCAGCCAGCATTGCCTCTGGTCCAGCTGGGAGTATCTGACCATTTTGGGGCTAGGCTTCTGGAGGTTAGCCTGGCTGAGCAATTTGTCTCAGCCCAATTTAGGGACTTGTACTCAGTGATGTGGGGGTTGTTGGGGACTGTGATTGTTGAGGTACTAAGAGAGTAAAGTAGGTCTGAGGGCACGCAGCCTGTTTGGAGTTCTGGTGGCCAGTTGAGGTTCTGGTCTATCAGTGACTCTCTACCCAGGTTGGCTGGCTTTCCGGCAGCTGGCATTGGCTCTAGTCCAGCAGTGGGTCTATGCCTTAGTTTGTCTATGTGTTTTTCTGGCTGATATGATCTGTACCTTATCAGGGCATGTCTGCATAAGTTGGGGGGTGGGAACACTGAAGCAGGTTCAAGGGGATGGGGAGGGAAGGGGTGGCAGTGGAAACTGAACTGAAGGGGTAGGGGTGTTCCAAGGGCACTCTGGCAGTCTGCCTGCCGTTCTGGCTTGTGTGGCCTGCACCTGATTAGCAAGTATTGTATTAAGAAATTTTGCATCTATGTACATAAGGTAAATTGGTGTGTTGTGGGTTACCCTGGTGCTGTTTGTATTTTGATGTTAATTTTGATTCCTCAAGAGGGGCTGTCCCCAACTATGAGTAGCACAAGTACTCATGTTTACTCACTGAACCTTCTCCCCATTTTGACTGGTCAAATAAAGGTTAGAGCAGATGATTCGGCAGTAGAAGGAAAAGGTGGGACTGGAGGTCTCAGAGAATGGAGGAGAAGGTGGTGGAAGGAAGACGGAGCAGAATCACATAGCCTGGAGAAGCCACATGTAGCAAGGGGTCTCATAGCTGGGGAGTAAATTAGTATAGTGATAGATCTGCCCAATCTACTCATATGGCTTATAAATATAATAACTGCGTTGTATTTTTTTTATATAGGTTTATTGGGGTAAGAAATTGCCACAACATTGGTGTGTAATCTTTCTTAGGTGTTTATCTGGTTTAGGTATCATGGTAACTATTGGCTTCAGAAATCTAACTAGATATTGTTCTTTCTGTTTCTATTTTGTGGCATAATTTGAGGAATATTGGCATGAAATTTTTTGAAAGTCTAGTAGAATTCTGTGGTAAGACTAACTGACCCTGTTTTTTGCTTTTGTTTGTTCGTTTTGGTTGGGAGACTTTTAATAATTGCTCCAATTTCCTTAGGGATTATGTCTTTTTAAATTGCTTATCTGATCATAATTTAATTTAGTAAGTATTTTCTATCAAGAAGAGTATCCATTTCTTTTAGATTTTCTAATTTGATGGAGTATAGGATTTTAAAGTATGTCCTTATGACTCTCTCAGGTATCTGTTGTGATGTCTCTCTTCTCATTTCAGATTTGTTAGCTTCGATATTATTTTTCTGCTTTTTAGTTAATTTGAAGAAGGGCTTATCTATTGATTTTTATGAAAATAACTCTTAGTTTTATTGATTTTTCTTTCTATTTTATTGACTGCAGTCAGAAGTACTGATTTCTTGCTGTTACCTCCTTTTGAGTATTATTTCTTCTTTTTGTTCTAGAGCTCTCAGGTGTGCTGTTAAGTTTCTAGTATGAGATTGCCCCAAAGTTTTTATATAGTTACATAGTGCTTTGAACTGTCCTCTTAGAACTATTTTCATTGTGTCATATAGCTTGAGTATACTGTGTATTTATTTTAAAATTTAGAAAGTCTTTATTTTTTTCTGAATTTCTGTCTTGATTCATTTCTAATTCAGTAGAGAATCATTCTGTTTCAAGAAGTTTGTAAGCTTTTGTTGTTTCTATTGTTGATGTTCAGCTATTACACATGGTGGTCAGATATAGGGTGTAATTTCAATTTTCTTGTATCTGATGAGACTTGCTTTTTGTTCAAATACGTGGTCAATTTTGGAGAAAGTTCCATAAAGTGCTGGGAAGAAAGTATATTTTCTATGTGTTTAGGTGAAGTATTCTGTATGTATCTGTTGGGCATATTTGGTTTATAACACCAGATAACTCCAACATTTCTCTGTTTAGGCTTTGTCCAAATGACCAGTCTCATGGTGAGAGTGGAACACTGAAGTCTCCTATTATCAATGTGTACATGTGGGATCAATATGTGATTTAAACTATAGTAGTGTTTTTGTTTTGTTTTTAGAAATTTAGGTACCCTTGTGTTTGGAGCATAGATTTTAAGAACTGACATGTCTTCTTGGTGGATTTTTCTTTTTATGAGAATGTAGTGTTGTTTCCAATCACATCAATTAGTTTTGGTTTGCAGTCTATTTTGGAAGATATTAATATGGCTACACCAGCCTGATTCTTAGGTTCATTTGCTTAGAATATATTTTTTCATCCTTCTATCCTGACCTGATTTTTATCCTTGATGTTGTGGCGTGTTTCATTAGTGCAGCAGAAGGATCAGTCCTGTTTTTGTATCCATTCTGTTAATCTTTTTTGCTTTATTGAGAAACTGAGACCATTGATGTTAAGAGATATCAATGACTGGTGATTGATGTTTTATTTGTTGTTGTTGTTGTTGCTGTTGTTGTTGTGTGTATATGTTTTCTTTCCATCTTTTAGTTTGATTATTTATTTTACATGTTTTCATGGGTGTAGTAAACATCTTTTTTTTTTTATTTTTAAATTTAATGTGATATTAATAATAACAAGTAAATGGTTTGGAGTTTTCAAATACATATTAAATACCTATATGGTTGACTTGTATTGAAGTAAAGAGTTGCAATTTCTTTTTTTTTTTTTTATTTTAATAAAATGGTAGCATAAAGGTTAAAAAGATTATTTGCCTCCCACAAATGACATTACCAAAACTTATGTCCTTGGCCATCTCCTCAATACCTCTTTCCTTGGAAGAGCTTTTTTTCTTCTTTAGACCCCAGTTTAAATGCTACTATCACAACTCCATCCGAAACAGCCCAAGCTTCACATTTTCTATCATATTCTCCCATGTGCCTCATTCACGATGCTTGTCTTATGGTGAAGTATCTTTGTCGATGCTCATTACTTTGCCTGCTCCCCGTCTCTGCCTGAGATGTACTTTTTTTTTTTTTAATTTAATTTAATTTAATTTTATTTTTTTAATTTACATTCCAAATCACTTCCCCTTTCCCGTTTCCTCCCTCCCCGAAAGTCCCATAAGCCCCCTTCCCTCCCTCTTTTCTCCGTTCAACCCCCTCTCATTACTCTGTCCTGGCGTTCCCCTACATCCAGTCTTTCCAGGACCAGGGGTCTCTCCTTCCATCTTTTTAGAAATCTATTGATATGCTGATTGTGTCTAGGGTATTCCGAGATTCTGGGTCAATATCCCCTTATCAGTGACTTCATACCATGTGTGATCTTTTGTGATTGGGTTACCTCACTAAGGATGATATTTTCAAGTTCTGACCATTTGCCTAGGAATTTCGTGAATTCATTGTTTTTAATTGCAGAGTAGTATTCCATTGTGTAAATATACCACATCTTCTGAATCCATTCCTCCGTTGAGGGACATCTGGGTTACTTCCGGAGGATCCGGCTATACCACTCCTGGGCATATACCCAGAGACTTTACCTGCATGCAATAAGGACACATGCTCCACTATATTCATAGCAGCCTTATTTATAATAGCCAGAAGCTGGAAAGAACCCAGATGTAGTAAACATCTTTAGGTTGTCATTTTCTTTCTAGTACTTTCTGCAGGGGTAGATTTGTAGACAGATATTGCTTAAATTTAAGTTTATTATGGAATATATTACTTTTTTCATCTATTGTGATTGATATCCTGGGTGTTTTTTTAACCAGAATTTATTTATATTTAACATTTTCTTTGATTGAGGTATCCATATTTCTATGGTGTCTTCAATGCATGAGATCCTCTCTTCCATCTCTTGTATTGTATTGGTGAGGCTTACCTCTGTGGTTTCTGTTTGAGTTGCTAAATTTTTCATTTCTAGGTTTCCCTTAGATATCCAGAGGTTTCTTATACCATTTCTAGGTTTCTGATACCCAGAGCTTGTTGTTGTAGAGCTTGGCTTTAATGGAAACATCTTATTCTAGCTTATACTGATTGTGTTTTTATGCTGGAGTCTAGGCATTTGGGCTTGGGAATATTGCAATTCTAGTTGCTGCTATCTGGTCTTTGGTAGGTGTTTTGTTCTTTGGTTTTCATTTTTTCCCCAAGCTTACTAGGAGAATGCATGACTTTATCTTGATTGGTAGGAAATTCTTCTGGGGTTCTGATAGGTGTGGCCACTGGGTTTTTAGATAAAAGGTGTTTCAGTGTATTGGGAGCTAACACTTTGGAATGAAGATGGCCTTGTGGTGGGTATTGTGGGGTTTATAGATAGGAGGAAATTATGGCATTCCACTAGGATCTCTTTCTTCCTCTGGAAACAGAGGCAGAAAGTGAGAAGGGTCACAACTGAAGGTTTTCTACAAAGCAGCATATGAGACTAGTAGATTGGCCTTGGAAGAACAGAGGGAGAGGTAAAAATCTGCAGGTACCCTATTTGCCTCCCAGGTCAGAGTCAACTGGGGATTACTATAGAGGGCCTGCTTATGTTGGGGGCTAGGAAAATCATTGGCTGAAGGGAAGGAAAATTTGAGTTCTTTGTGATTCACTGGAGATGTGGGTGGGGGGAGGGAGACTGCAGCAGATGTTCTGCTGCAGATCTGGAAATGAGACTGGGGTGTTAGATTTGGAGGAGCAGAAAGAGAAGTGAAGATCTACAGTCAGCCTGCCGGCTTCCCTGACCAGAGTGCCCTGTGGGTTCCTGAAGAGTGTCTGTTCGATTTGGATAAAGCAACAAGTCAGGAGAGGGATGTTAGGAGGGGATATACGGGATCCACTAGAGATGGGATCAGGGAGAGAGGGAGGCTGCACAGCTGTTCTGCTATCCTGCTGGAGATGAGACTACGGGATTGGATTTGGAGAAACTGAGGGAGAGATGGAGATCTGCAGTAAGCCTACTTACTTCTCTGTCTCAAGTCAAGGTAGAAATTCTTATCACCACTAACAGTCCCCACATACTCTGTGCTTCACCAACTGATCATATTCCCAACCTAACCCTTGACAACCAATACTCTTAAAGTTCCAATGTTTTGATATTTTCAGGATGTCATATAATTGGACATAGATAGGACATAATATCTGTGATTCACTTCTTTCACTTATAAATGTACACATAGATTCCTGTACATCTCTTCATGACTTCTTTCTTTTCAGGGCTGATAACAATTCCTTTGTCTAAATATGCCATGGCTTACTATTTGTTTCTGGAGTTTCATGTCAAAGCCCTAGACTCTGGTAGTCCTAATAAAATTAGCTCAGCCACTCATCCCAATAGGCCAATTAAACAGACAAATGGTGAGAACAGACAGAGAAAAGTTTAATAAATGTGGGCACGTTGTGGCTAAGGAATTCAGTGAATCCAATATCCTCTTTAAAACACTGACCTGAGCTTTAGCTTTTAAGAGAACTGTAGGTGAGAAGGGAATGCCAAATGAACCAGGCTTGGAAGAATGAGGTCGGCTTGATCTGTGAGATATCAGCTATTTTTTGCTTACATAAGTGTATTTAAAAAGAGCCTTGACATATGAGTATCTTTGTTCTGTTAACTATAAAGACTCTATAAAAATCAGTTCTTGATCTGTGAGATGGTTTGAAGAAGTTCTTGTCATGGAACTCACTCTGTAGACCAGGCTGGCATCGAACTTAGAAATCCACTTGCCTCTGCCTCTCAAGTGCTGGAATTAAAGGCATGCACTACCACTGCCTGGCTTCAAGTTATTCTTTCTTTGGGGATTAATTTGGAATACCAGGTTGTCTGTGGATGATCTTTTGATGGGACAATCTTTCTACAAGATTCTGCTGTTGTTGGAATTTGGATGAATGAAAACTGAGGTCAATGACTAGAATAGAACATTGTAAAGGGTGATAGTGACATGCACCTTATTCTGATATTTTGTGCTTGAACCCTTGAAGAGAGATGAGCTAGGTTAGTGCTCACTGATTGTTTGAAACAGTTTGGTTGACTTGCATATTATCCTTGCCAAGTCCTACAGCTCTCATCTCAGGGGATAAGAGATAGTTTATTATGAAGCCAGATACCTGTTACAAGGACTCACAGGTTATTTCAAATTCTAGCTTACAAGTAGTAACAGTTTCATGAAGTTTTTGTAGGTAACAGAAAAAAGGTAGTCATAAATCAAGGATCTTGTCAAAAACATTTATGTAAGAAATAAGTAGTGGTTACTGCAAAGCTGAAGAAATCTCAGCTAAGGATCTCAAGGCTTTTGATGACAGTCTTAGCTTTTTAAATTTTTTTTATTTTCTATATTCTTTATTTACATTCCAAATGATTTCCCCTTTCCAGGTTTCCTACTCCCCAAAATTCCCACAAGCCCTATTCCATCTCCCTGTTCCCCAGTCAACGACTTCCCATTTCTCTGTCCTGGTATTCCCCTACACTGCTGCAGTGAGTCTTTCCAGGACCAGGGGCCTCTCCTTCCTTCTTCTTGGGAATCAATTGATATGTGAATTGTGTCTTGGGTTTTCCGAGCTTCTGGGCTAATATCCACTTATCAGTGACTGCATACCACGTGTGTTCTTTTGTGATGGGTTACCTCACTTAGGATGATATTTTCCAGTTCCAACTATTTGTCTAAGAATTTCGTGAATTCATTGTTTTTAATTGCAGAGAAGTATTCCATTGTGTAAATGCACCACATTTTCTGTATCCATTCCTCCGTTGAGGGATATCTGGGTACTTTCCGGCTTCTGGCTATTATAAATAAGGCTGCTATGAACATAGTGGAGCAAGTGTCCTTATTGAAAGTGTCCTTATATACCCAGGAGTGGTATAAAAGAGTCCTCTGGAAGTGTTATGCTCAGTTTTCTGAGGAACTGCCAGACTGATTTCCAGAGTTGTTGTATCAGCTTGCAATCCCACCAGCAGTGGAGGAGTATTCCACATCCTCGCCAACACCTGCTGCCTCCTGAGATTTTGATCATAGCCATTCTGACTGGTGTGAGGTGAAATCTCAGGGCTGTTTTGATTTGCATTTCCTTAATGACTAAGGATGTTGAACATTTCTTTACGTGCTTCTCAGCCATTCGATATTCTTCAGGTGAATATTCCTTGTTTAGCTCTGTACCCCATTTTTTAATAGGGTTATTTGGCTCTCTGGAGCCTACCTTCTAGAGTTCTTTGTATATATTGGATATTAGCCCTCTGTTGGATGTAGGGTTGGTAAAGATCTTTTCCCAATTAGTTGGTTGCCACTTTGTCTTTTTGACAGTGTCCTTTGCCTTACAGAAATGTTGTAATTTTATGAGGTCCCATTTGTCAAGTCTTGATCTTAGAACATAAGCTATTGGTGTTCTGTTCAGAAAAATTTCCCCTGTGCTCATGAGCTCAAGACTGTTACCCAGTTTCTTTTCTATTAGTTTCAGTGTGTCTGGTTTTATGTGGAGGTCCTTGATCCACTTGGAGTTGGGCTTAGTACAAGGAGATAAGAATGGAAAAGATTTGCATTCTTCTGCAAGCTGACCTCCAGTTGAACTAGCACCGTTTGTTGAAAAGGTTATCTTTTTTCCACTGGATGGTTTTAGCTCCTTTGTCAAAGATCAAGTGACCATAGGTGTGTGGGTTCATATCTGGGTCTTCAATTCAGTTTTGGGTCACTTAAGTATACTATTATATCATTTGCAAATAGTGATAGTTTGACTTCGTCCTTTCCAATTTGAATACCTTTGACCTCCTTATGTTGTCTAATTTCTCTAGCTTGAACTTCAAGTACTATATTGAAAAGATATGGAGAGAGAGGACAGCCTTGTCTAGTCCCTGCTTTTTGTGGGATTGCTTCAAGTTTCTCTCCATTTTGTTTGATGTTGGCTACTGGTGTATTGATCTAGATGCTGGTCACTATATCAATACCATGCAGTTTTTAACACTATTGGTCTGTAGTACTGCTTGAGGTCCGGGATACTGATTCTCCGAGAAGTTCTTTTACTGTAGAGAATAGTTTTAGCTATCCTGGGTTTTTTGTTATTCCAGATGAATTTGAGAATTGCTCTTTCTAACTCTGTGAAGAATGGAGTTGGGATTTTGACAGGGATTACATTGATTCTGTATATTTCTTTTGGCAAGATGTCCATTTGTACTATATTATTCCTGCCAATTCATGAGCATGGAAGATTTTTCCATCTTCTGAGGTCTTCTTCGATTTCCTTTTTCAGAGATTTGAAGTTGTTGTCATATAGATTTATACTTGTTTGGTTAGAGTCACACCAAGATACTTTATATTGTTTGTGGTTATTGTGAAGGGTGTCATTTCCCTAATTTGTTTCTCAGCCTGCTTATCCTTTGAGTACAGGAAGGCTACTAATTTGCTTGAGTTGATTTTATATCCGGCCACTTTGCTGAAGTTGTTTATCAGCTGTAGGAGTTCTCCGGTGGAGTTTTTTGGGTCACTTAAGTATACTATTATATCATTTGCAAATAGTGATAGTTTGACTTCGTCCTTTCCAATTTGAATACCTTTGACCTCCTTATGTTGTCTAATTTCTCTAGCTTGAACTTCAAGTACTATATTGAAAAGATATGGAGAGAGAGGACAGCCTTGTCTAGTCCCTGCTTTTTGTGGGATTGCTTCAAGTTTCTCTCCATTTTGTTTGATGTTGGCTACTGGTGTGCTTTAAATTGTTCTTATTATGTTTACATATGGGCCTTGAATTCCTGATCTTTCCAAGACTTTTACCATGAAAGGATGCTGAATTTTGTCAAGTGTTTTTCAGCTTCTAATGAAATGACCATGTGTCTTTTTCTTTGAGATTGTTTATGTAGTAGATTACATTGATGGATTTCCATATATTGACCCATCCCTGCATCCCTGGGATAAAGCCTACTTGGTCATGGTGAATGATCATTTTGATGTGTTCTTGGATTTGGTTGGCAAGAATTTTATTGAATATTTTTGCATTGGTATTCATAAGGGAAATTGGTTTGAAATTCTATTTCTTTGTTGGATCTTTGTGTGGTTTTGGTATCAGCGTAATTGTGGTTTCATAGAACAAGTTGGGTAGTGTTCCTGCTGTTTCTATTTTGTGTAATAGTTTGAAGAGTATTGGTGTTAGATCTTCTTTGAAGGTCTGATAGAATTCTGCACTAAAACCTTGAGGTCCTGTGCTTTTTTTGGTTGGAAGACTTTCAATGACCACTTCTATTTCTTTATGGGTTATGGGAATGTTTAAATGGTCTATTTGATCTTGATTTAATTTTGGCATTTGGTATCTCTCTAGGAAATTGTCCGTTTCCTCCATTTTCCATTTGTGTTGAGTATAGGCTTTTTTTTTTATAGAATCTGATGATTTTTTGAAATTCCTCAATTTCTGTTGTTATATCTCCCTTTTCATTTCTTATTTTGTTAATTTGGATACTGTCTCTGTGCCCTCTGGTTAGTCTGGCTAAGGGTTTATCAATCTTGTTGATTTTCTCAAAAAGCCAGCACCTAGTTTTGTTGATTCTTTGTATGGTTCTATTTGTTTCTACTTGATTAATTTCAGCTCTGAGTTTGATGATTTCCTGCCTTCTACTCCTCTTTGGTGTATTTGCTTCTTTTTATTCCAGGGCTTTCAGGTGTGCCATTAAGCTGCTAGTGTATGCCTTCTCCAGTTTCTTTTTGGAGGCACTCAGGGCTATAAGTTTTCCTCTTAGTACTGCTTTCATTGTGTCCCATAAGTTAGGGTATGTTGTGCCTTTATTTTAATTAAATTTTAAAGCGGCTTTGATTTCTTTCCTTATTTCTTCCTTGACCAAGGTATCACTGAGTAGAGCGTTGTTCAGTTTCCATGTGTATGTGGGTTTTCTGTTGGTTTTGTTGCTATTGACGACCACCCTTACTCCATAGTGATGTGATAGGAGGCATGGGATTAGTTTGATCTTCTTATATCTGTTGAAGTCTGTTTTGTGACCAATTATATGGTCGATTTTGGAGAAGGTACCATGAGGTGCTGAGAAGAAGGTATATTCTTTTGATTTAGGATTGAATCTTCTACAGATATCTGATAAATCCATATGTTCCAAAGCTTCAATTAGTTTCACTGTGTCCCCGTTTAGTTTCTGTTTTCCTGATTGATCCATTGCAGAGTGTGGAGTGTTGAAGTCACCCACAATTATTTTGTGAGATGCAATGCGTGCTTTGAGTTTTAGTAATAATTCTTTTATGAATGAGGGTGTCCTTGTATTTGGAGCATAGCTGTTCAGAATTGAGAGTTCTTGGTGGATTTTTCCTTTGACCAGTATGAAGTGTCCTTCAGTGTCTTTTTTGAGGAGTCTAGGTTGAAAGTCAATTTTATCCAATATTAGCATGGCTACTTCAGCTTTTTTCCTGGGACTGTTTGCCTGTAAATTTGTTTTCCAGCCTTTGAGGTAGTGTTTGTCTTTGACACTGAGGTGCATTTCCTGTACACAGCAAAATGCTGGATCCTGTTTACATATCCAGTCTGTTAGTGTATGTCTTTTTATTGGGGAATTGAGTCCATTGATGTTAAGAGATATTAAGGAATAGTGATCATTGCTTCCTGTTATTTTTGATACTATTTTTATGTTTGAGTGGTTATCTTATTTTGGGTTTGATGAAAGAAGGTTACTATCTTGCTTTGTTCAGGGTGTAGTTTCCCTCCTGGTATTGACAGTTTCCACCTATTATCCTTTGCAGGGCTGGGTTTATGGAAAGATATTGTGTAAATTTGGTTTTATTATGGAATATCTTGGTTTCTCCATCTATGGTGATTGAGACTTTTGCTGGGTATAGTAGCCTGGACTGGCATTTGTGTTCTCTTAGAGTCTGTATGAGATCTGCCCAGGATCTTCTGGCTTTCATAGTCTCTGTTGAGAAGTCTGGTGTAATTTTGATATGTCTTCCTTTATATATTACTTGGCCTTTTTCTCTTACTGCTTTTAATATTCTTTCTTTGTTTAGTAAATTTGGTGTTTTGATTATTATGTGATAAGAGGTATTTCTGATCTGGTCTAGTCTGTTTGGAGTTCTATAGGCTTCTTGTATGTTCATGGGCATCTGTCTCTTTAGGTTAGGGAAGTTTCCTTCATAATTTTGTTGAAGATATTTACTGGCCCTTTAAGTTGCAAATCTTCACTCTCATCTATACCTATAATCCTTAGGTTTGGTCTTCTCATTGTGTCCTGGATTTTCTGGATGTTTTGGGTTATAAGTTTTTTGCATTTTGCCTTTTCTTTGATTGTTGAGTCAATGCTTTCTATGGTATCTTCGGTATCTGAAATTTTGTCTTCTATCTCTTGTATTCTGTTGTTGATGTTTGCATCTATGACTCCTGATTTCTTCCCAAGGTTTTCTATCTCCAAAGTTGTCTCCCTTTGTGATTTCTTAGTTGTTTCTACTTCCTTTTTTTGATTCTGGATGGTTTTGCTCAGTTCCTTCACTCGTTTGTTTGTGTTTTCCTATACTTCTTTAAGATATTTTTGTGTTTCCTTTTTCAAGAGATCTGCCTGTTGACTCAAGTTCTCCTGTATTTCTTTAAGTGATTTTTGTGTTTCCTCTTTATGGGCTTCTATCTGTTGACCCATAGTCTTCTGAATTTCTTTAATTGATTTTTGTGTTCCCTTTGTTAGGGCTTCTACCTGTTGATTCATGTTCTCCTGTACTTTTTTAAGAGATTTATTTATGTCCGTCTTGAAACCCTCTAATAGCATCATGAAATGTGATTTTAAATCCATATCTTGCCTTTCTGTGTGTTGATGTATCCAGGACTTGCTGTTGTTGGAGAGTTGGGTTTGGATGGTGCCCTATTGCCTTGATTTCTGTTAATAATGTTCCTATGTTTGCCTTTTGCCATCTGTTTATCTCTGGCTTTATTTGGTCCTGCTGTCACTGGCTGGTGCTTGAACCTCCTGTGAGCCTACAATGCTATTTTTGCGCCTCTGGATGACCAGGTTGCCCCTGGCACAGAATGCTGAGGGGTTGCCCTGCTCCTGGGTGCCGTTGGAGCCCTGATGTGCCTTGCCTCAAGTTATGTTATACTTGGGATATCTCTGTGTACCTGGTTGTTCCTGTCTGGTCTGTCACCGGAGCAAAAATGGTGGAGGCTGTGGGACTCCCTCCAGGCATGGGTCACCCTGCAGGGCAAATGTCCCTTGGCAGCGCTGGTGCACAAACAACCACAGAGCTTCCCAGCTCTTGGGCTCAGTTGGAACCCTAGTGGGCTGTGTCCCAAGCGATGTTATACTCGGGATATCTCTGTGTACCTGGTTGTCCATGTCTGTTCTGTCACTGGAGCAAAGATAGCAGAGGCTGCTGGACTCCCTCCAGTTGCAGGTCACCCTGCAGGGCAAAATCTAGCCTTAGCTTTTTGTTTGGTGATTAATATACCACCCAATTATGTGTTAGTCATAAGATGTTGAGTTTTACCTAGAGGTAGATAAGCAATAATTCTATAGGGGCCTAAAGGTATCTAAGGTAATTGTAACTAGGCTCTGGAATAGCAAGATTTCAGTATCTTCACAGTGATGGATGATCTTTTAGTAAGTTTAAAAATTAGGTATTTGAAAATTGTGTACAGTGTATTTTGATTGTATACCTCCAAACTCCTCCTTGACCCATCATCTTCCTTACCCACCAAACTCTGTGTCTTCTTTTTCCTTTCAAAACATAAAAAAAGACATATAAAAGGTAGAAAAACACTAAGTTCAATTCATGCTGCCCATCTACTTGTGGATGTTTGGCTTTCTGTGGGAGCATGGTTCATCTATCAGGGACAAATCCTTGAAGAAAAAGCGCTCTGGCTTTCCTAGTAGCAGTCAGTTGCCTATAGGTTGTCAGCAAGGAGTAGAACTTTGTGCTACCTCCCCATCCTTGAAGTTTCAGTCAGCTCATCAGTCTTATAGAAGGTTCAGTGCAAAGTGCAGCTTCTTTCTGGGAACGCTTATTCACACAGATGACTTACTCAAAGGAACTGAAATACATACAAACTGAAGCCCCAGACTCCATCCTGCTCCTAGTTACTATACAGGTCAGGTGATAAGTCACTGCTTTTCATCCAAAGCAAATATTGGTTCTATATTTATCTACTAAAGAGTGTCTTGATTTTGTCCAAGTCATAGAAACTTTATATAAAGCTGCTGTAAACATTGATGTGCATTTCCCCCCTGCTCCTTCAAATGGACACCTATGAGCAAGATGGCCAGTGTACTCATGAATGTATGTTTAGCTGGGAAACTGTCAGACTGACTGCCAAATTGTACCATTTAAAGAGACATAAGTGAATGGACATATTAGCTGCTGTACATCCTTTGAAAGACATGAAATTATTATCATTGTTCTAAAATTTGGCTAGTATGCATGCATAGTTAAAACAACAGCTCCTTTGAACCCACCCTCATTCACCTTTCCCTTCAGTCCATTCACCTTTCCCTTCCCCACAATCATTGGCTACAGAGAAGGTCCACCTAGATTGTGTAAGGACTAATGTTACAATTACAGCCCAGACTACTGCACAGGCTACAGTACCAGCAGAAATAAATTTCTTCTCTCTTCAGTCTTACACAGGCTGACAGGCTGACAGGCACCTACCTAGAGCCTGTCAGTGAGACTGTAGCTTTCTGACAGACTCTGTATGTGCCTGTATTTCCCAAGTCAGATTGCCAGCCTCAGAACATCAAAGGACTGCCAGTGGTAACATGTTCCTCCCTGTCTCTTCCCTGTCATCAGCTGGGGTATTAGAGTCAGGCTGGTTGAGCTGCTTGTGGTGAACCTGTCTCTCTACCTAAGAGACCTAAAGGAGAGGCACTTACTCCTGATGAGCCTGAACTCATCAAAGTCCCTGGCATGCTGTTATCTGTGTGCCTATGTCATGAATAACTATTCTAATAAAATTTTCAACTACAACAATCCATCTCAAACAACTCATCTATACAACAAGCTCTCTTAAACAATTCACCTAAGACCTTTCATCCATTCCACTTAGACTGTAGCCCTAGTGTCTTCCTATTAAAGGCTTACATGTTCATCTTTCCTCCAAGATAAAAATTTGAGGAGCTGATTCCTCTTTTATTGATTTTTTTTTTGAGGAAGGGGACATTGAATCTACCTAAATCTTTTCATCAACTCTTATATCCTGAAATTTGATCCTTTGAAAGGTGGTAAGAAGTCAATAATTTTGATGTTGGAAATTTAATGGTGTCCTCATTCATCAAATTAGGACCAATTAGCTAAATATTAAATGCTATTACCAGGCCAGAATTGAGACAAAGATTTTAATTATCATTAGATATTAAAGGCAAAACAGAAACAGCAGACAAATTCTTAGAAATATGGCTGAGAGTAGACTGGGTGTATTTTGACAATACCTAAGAACTACTTAGTTTTACCCCACATACAGGAATGTGTGCATCTCACTTCATTTTAAACAGCACATTTTGCAGTGCCATTTGTACTGACTGAGACTGGCCAGTTATGGCAAGGTATCTAGCATGAGTCATTTGGAATTAGTCTCTAATCATTTGAAGAAGATATCACATGCCATTTAGTCACACTCTTAACTGTCAAGGTTGGATTGTTAAAGCATTTTTTTTTTACTTTTCTTCTCTATACTATTATTTTAGTATCTGAAGGATTTTATCCTTTTGCTTCATGTATTATTCTTTCCAGTGTTTTTTTTTTCCAGTAGAGAACTTAGCATATTATTCATGGTTAAGGCATAGATGTTCTGCTTTGTGCCATTTCACAGTGATGTCACAGTTTACTGAATAGCAATAAAATGACAAGCTAAATTAATTTTGTCTGTACCCAACTTACCACCCAAACACTATTTTCCCATAAAAATGTGACATCTGGCATTCACAAGTTCTTTTATTTCAATGTTAATTACTGGTATTAGCTCATGGATAACAAATTACATTTCACACACAAATTTGTGGTTGTGCATGGTACAGAGTAGCTGCAAAAGTGTTAAAGAGGCCACAAGTTCAAGGATATGGAAGGCAGAACAGAGAACTGATACAGTTGCAGAGAGTTATTGGAACTGATTAGATATTAACAAGCATGAGAACATAATATTACAGAAAAACCTTTTACACTCACAGAGATTAGGACTTTTGGTGGACCTCATAGCCAAATAATATACCTTGAGGGCACTTAAGACTGCTAGTCTATTGTGTATTCACCCTATTTCTTTAATCTGCTTTTAAGAGAATAATATAATCAAAATTCAACCTTGTATTGGATTTCACATGTAATCAAGCTTTGTTGCATATGATAATGCATAACTGTAATTTTGAACTATATATTCTATCTGTTGTGCCTTCCCATTCTCTCTGTCTCCATCTCCAGTGTATTACCCAGACATTTTCCTCCAACCTTTCTTTCTACTAATCCTGTTATCTCAGCCCTTGAATCCAGCAGGCATTTTCTAGGAAGCTGCAAGGCAAACCTGTGAGAGGAGCAAGTAGACCAGTAAAACGGGTAGCCAAGCATCATATCTTCACTCTCACAATCTTCAAAAAACCCCGGTTACTCTTCACAGACATCAAGCCTTTGCTGCTGAAAACAACACATAAATAACATGGGGAAGTTGAGCTGGGACTTACACAGAGCCTTCCTACTGTCTAGCCTCTTTGGTACAGAAGTATACTCTAGAAGCTACTAAAGGAGAAACACAGAGACAAATCCAACTATAAACTCTTTGATCTACAATGATGCTCTGCCTGAAAGATATGCAAGGATAATGGTAGTATAAAGCTCATGAGAGTTACTTTTGGTTTGACTTAAGGTTCATTCCATGAGATGGAATCCATTCCCAACACTTCTTGGGTTACTAAGAACCTTAGACTAGAGTGCCCAGAGACCTATGGTAATATCAAATACTACTGAACTTTAAAAAATAACATCTTAGGATATTCTGCTATATGAATAATCAGAGCCTTGCTCAGGCCTTATCAGAGAAGCTCCCTTCTGAAGCATATGGGAACAAATATAGTGACCCACAGCCACCCATTCTGTAGAGTCAAAGATCTTGGAATAGTTAGCCACAAATGTGATGTCTCCATCAAATCCTTCCCTTAAGAGATCAGGGATCCCTGCAGAAGAAGATGTGGAAAGAGTGTAACAGCCAGTGGGGATGGAGGACACCAGGAATACAAAGACCTCTACATCAACAAGGTAGACTTACATATGAACTCACAGAGACATGAGGCACCATGCACCTGGCCTTTTCAGATCTTACCACATGGAACTCTAGAGTTGAAAGAACTGGACACATGCTCTCCTTCCTAATCCAGAGCTATCTCCAGTTAATACTTTCAAATGAAAAATTAGTTTTCTCCAAGGGTGTCTTACTGTGGGAAATAAACTACTTTTAAGGGCCAACATAAAACAAACTGAACAGCATCTTTGGAGGTTTCTAGTCTCATAAAGTCATAATGAACCTTTTTAAATCTTAGTTTTACTATATATATAGTATATATATATATTTATATATATATATAGTATATATATACTATATATATAAATATATAAATATACTATATATATATAGTATATATATAGTATATTTACTATATATATTGTATATTTATATAATAGAATAGTTATATATAAAAATATATATAAAATAAAATACACTATGTTTATATTTTTCTATCTCTCTCTTTTTCAGTCCTACAGGGTTCTTCGGGTATATATTATGACTTCCAGTTTAGTGCTTTAATGGTGTTCCTGAGTGTGCAAATGAATGGTTCTCTGAGTCTGTATCTGTTTCAAGTACCTTTTTTTTTTTTTTTTTTTTTTTTTTTTTTTTTTTTTTTTTTTTTTTTTTAATTTTATTTTATTTTTTTAATTTACATTCCAAATCACTTCCCCTTTCCCGTTTCCTCCCTCCCCGAAAGTCCCATAAGCCCCCTTCCCTCCCTCTTTTCTCCGTTCAACCCCCTCTCATTACTCTGTCCTGGCGTTCCCCTACATCCAGTCTTTCCAGGACCAGGGGTCTCTCCTTCCATCTTTTTAGAAATCTATTGATATGCTGATTGTGTCTAGGGTATTCTGAGATTCTGGGTCAATATCCCCTTATCAGTGACTTCATACCATGTGTGATCTTTTGTGATTGGGTTACCTCACTAAGGATGATATTTTCAAGTTCTGACCATTTGCCTAGGAATTTCGTGAATTCATTGTTTTTAATTGCAGAGTAGTATTCCATTGTGTAAATATACCACATCTTCTGAATCCATTCCTCCGTTGAGGGACATCTGGGTTCTTTCCAGCTTCTGGCTATTATAAATAAGGCTGCTATGAATATAGTGGAGCATGTGTCCTTATTGCATGCAGGTAAAGTCTCTGGGTATATGCCCAGGAGTGGTATAGCCGGATCCTCCGGAAGTGTCATGCCCAGTTTTCTGAGGAGCCGCCAGACTGCTTTCCAGAGTGGTTGTACCAGCCTGCAATTCCACCAGCAGTGGAGGAGTGTTCCTCTTTCTCCACATCCTCGCCAACAACTGCTGTCTCCTGTGTTTTTGATCTTAGCCATCCTGACTGGTGTGAGATGGAATCTCAGGGTTGTTTTGATTTGCATTTCCCTAATGACTAAGGATGATGAACATCTCTTTAGGTGCTTCTCAGCCATTAGATATTCTTCAGGTGAGAACTCTTTGTGGAGCTCTGTACCCCATTTTTTAATAGGGTTACTTGCCTCTCTGGAGTTTAACTTCTTGAGTTCTTTGTATATCTTGGATATTAGCCCTCTGTCGGATGTAAGGTTGGTAAAGATCATTTCCCAGTTAGTTGGTTGCCGCTTTGTCTTTTTGACGGTGTCTTTTGCCTTGCAAAAACTTTGTAATTTAATGAGGTCCCATTTGTCTATTCTTGATCTTAGAGTATAAGCTATTGGAGTTCTGTTCAGGAAATTCTCCCCTGTGCCCATATGTTCAAGGTTCTTCCCTAGTTTCCCTTCTATTAGTTTCAGTGTGTCTGGTTTTATGTGGAGATCTTTGATCCACTTAGAATTGAGCTTAGTGCAAGGAGATAAGGATGGGTCAATTTGCATTCTTCTGCATGTTGACCTCCAGCTGAGCCAGCACCATTTGTTGAAAAGGCTATCTTTTTTCCACTGGATGGTTTTAGCTCCTTTGTCAAAGATCAAGTGACCATAGGAGTGTGGATTCATTTCTGGGTCTTCAATTCTGTTCCATTGATCTACATGTCTGTTACTGTACCAATACCATGCAGTTTTTAACACTATTGCTCTGTAGTACAGCTTGAGGTCCGGGATACTGATTCCCCCAGAGGTTCTTTTACTCTTGAGAATAGTTTTAGCTATTCTGGGTTTTCTGTTATTCCAGATGAATTTTTGAATTGCTCTTTCTAACTCTATGAAGAATTGAGTTGGGATTTTGATGGGGATTGCATTGAATCTGTGTATTACTTTTGGTAAGATGCTCATTTTTACTATATTAATCCTGCCAATCCATGAGCATGGCAGATTTTTCCATCTTCCGAGGTCTTCTTCAATTTCTTTCTTCAGAGACTTGAAGTTCTTGTCATACAGATCTTTCACTTGTTTGGTTAGCGTCACGCCAAGATACTTAATATGGTTTGTGGCTATCGTAAAGGGTATTATTTCTCTTACTTCTTTCTCAGCCTGCTTATCCTTTGAGTATAGGAAGGCTTCTGACTTGCTTGAGTTGATTTTATATCCGGCCACTTTGCTGAAGTCGTTTATCAGCTGTAGGAGTTCTCTGGTGGAGTTCTTTGGGTCGCTTATGTATACTATCATATCGTCTGCAAATAGTGATAGTTTGACTTCTTCCTTTCCAATTTGTATCCCTTTGACCTCTTTTTCTTGTCTAATTGCTCTAGCTAGAACTTCAAGTACTATATTGAAAAGATATGGAGAGAGAGGGCAGCCTTGTCTAGTCCCTGATTTTAGTGGGATTGCTTCAAGTTTCTCTCCGTTTAGATTGATGCTGGCTACTGGTTTGCTGTAAATTGCTTTTACTATGTTTAGATATGGGCCTTGAATTCCTGATCTTTCCAAGACCTTTAGCATGAAAGGATGCTGAATTTTGTCAAATGCTTTCTCAGCATCTAATGAGATGACCATGTGGTTTTTTTCTTTGAGATTGTTTATGTAGTGGATTACATTGATGGATTTCCTTATATTGAACCATCCCTGCATCCCTGGGATGAAGCCTACTTGATCGTGGTGAATGATCGTTTTGATGTGTTCTTGGATTCGGTTGGCAAGAATTTTATTGAGTATTTTTGCATCGATATTCATAAGAGAGATTGGCCTGAGATTCTCTTTCTTTGTCGGATCTTTGTGTGCTTTTGGTATTAGTGTAATTGTTGCTTCATAGAACGAGTTGGGTAGTGTTCCTTCTGTTTCTATTTTGTGGAACAGTTTGAAGAGTATTGGTGTTAGGTCTTCTTTGAAGGTCTGATAGAATTCTGCACTAAAACCATCTGGACCTGTGCTTTTTTTGGTTGGAAGACTTCCAATGACAACTTCTATTTCTTCAGGGGTTATAGGACGGTTTAGATGGTCTATTTGATCCTGATTTAATTTTGGTACTTGGTATCTGTCAAGGAAATTGTCCATTTCCTCAAGATTTTCTAGTTGTGTTGAATACAGGTTTTTGTAGTAGGATCTGATGATTTTTTGAATTTCCTCAGTTTCTGTTGTTATCTCTCCCTTTTCGTTTCTGATTTTATTAATTTGGATACTATCTCTGTGCCCTCTGGTTAGTCTGGCTAAGGGCTTATCTATCTTGTTGATTTTCTCAAAGAACCAACTCCTCGTTTTGTTGATTCTTTGTATGGTTTTATTTGTTTCTACTTGATTGATTTCAGCCCTGAGTTTGATGATTTCCTGCCTTCTACTCCTCTTTGGTGTATTTGCTTCTTTTTGTTCCAGGGCTTTCAGGTGTGCCATTAAGCTGTTAGTGTATGCTGTCTCCCGTTTCTTTTTGGCGGCACTCAGGGCTATGAATTTTCCTCTTAGCACTGCTTTCATTGTGTCCCATAAGTTAGGGTATGTTGTGCCTTCATTTTCATTAACTTTCAAAAAGTCTTTGATTTCTTTCTTTATTTCCACCTTGACCAAGTTATCATTGAGTAGAGCATTGTTCAGCCTCCATGTGTACGTGGGTTTTCTTTTGTTTTTGTTACCATTGAAGACCACCCTTATTCCATAGTGATCTGATAGGAGGCATGGGATTATTTCTATCTTCTTGTATCTGTTGAGGTCTGATTTGTGACCAATTATATGGTCAATTTTGGAGAAGGTACCATGAGGAGCTGAGAAGAAGGTGTATTCTTTAGCTCTAGGATGAAATGTTCTATATATATCAGTTAGTTCCATTTGGTCCAAGGCTTCAATTAGATTCACTGTGTCCCTGTTTAGTTTCTGCTTTCCTGAACGATCCATTTCAGAGAGCGGGGTGTTGAAGTCACCCACTATTATTGTGTGCGGTGCAATGTGTGCTTTGAGTTTTAGTAAAGTTTCTTTTACGAATGAGGGTGCCCTTGCATTTGGAGCATAGATATTCAGGATTGAGAGTTCTTGATGGTGGATTTTTCCCTTGATCAGTATGTAGTGTCCTTCTGTGTCTTTTTTGATGACTTTGGGTTGAAAATCAATTTTATCCGATATTAGGATGGCTACTCCACCTCGTTTCTTGGGGCCATTTGCTTGTAAAATTGTTTTCCAGCCTTTTACTCTGAGGTAGTGTTTGTCTTTGACACTGAGGTGCGTTTCCTGCATGCAGCAAAAAGCTGGGTCCTGTTTACGTATCCAGTCTGCTAGTCTATGTCTTTTAATTGGGGAATTGAGACCATTGATATTAAGAGAGATTAAGGCATAGTGATTATTGCCATCTGCCATTCTTGACGCTATCTTTATGTTTGAGTGGTTATCTACTTTTGGGTTTGATTCAAGAAGGTTATTATCTCATTTTTTCCAGGGTGT
Organism: Tokudaia tokunoshimensis; assembly: GCA_036184795.1. Lineage (NCBI taxonomy): Eukaryota > Metazoa > Chordata > Mammalia > Rodentia > Muridae > Tokudaia > Tokudaia tokunoshimensis. Next base: position 9,111,095 of record BTHU01000005.1, on the reverse strand, counting down.
TGTTTCTCTCCCTGTATTGGAGGTTTCCACCTATTATCCGTTGCAGGGCTGGATTTGTGGAAAGATATTGTGAAAATTTGGTTTTATCATGGAATATCTTGGTCTCTCCATCTATGGTGATTGAGAGTTTTGCTGGGTATAGTAGTCTAGGCTGGCATTTGTGCTGTCTTAGTGTCTGCATGAGATCTGCCCAGGATCTTCTGGCTTTCATAGTCTCTGGTGAGAAGTCTGATGTGATTCGGATAGGTCTTCCTTTGTATGTTACTTGGCCCTTTTCTCTTACTGCATTTAGTATTCTTTCTTTGTTTAGAACATTCGGTGTTTTGATTATTATGTGACGGGAGGTATTTCTGTTCTGGTCCAGTCTGTTTGGAGTTCTGTAGGCTTCTTGTATGTTCATCGGCATCTCTCTCTTTAAGTTAGGGAAGTTTTCCTCCATAATTTTGTTGAAGATGTTTACTGGCCCTTTAAGTTGCAAATCTTCACTCTCATCTATACCTATAATCCTTAGGTTTGGTCTTCTCATTGTGTCCTGGATTTCCTGGATGTTTTGGGTTACGCGTTTTTTGCATTTTGCATTTTCTTTGACTGTTGAGTCGATGCTTTCTATGGAATCTTCAGCACCTGAGATTCTTTCTTCCATCTCTTGTATTCTATTGTTGATGTTTGCATCTATGACTCCTGATTTCTTCCCAAGGTTTTCTATCTCCAAAGTTGTCTCCCTTTGTGATTTCTTAGTTGTTTCTACTTCCTTTTTTAGTTCCTGGATGGATTTGCTGAGATCCTTCACTTGTTTGTTTGTATTTTCCTGTATTTCTTTAAGGTAATTTTGCATTACCTCTTTCAGGATTTCTTCCTGATGACCCACGTTCTCCTGCATTTCTCTGAGCGATTTTTGTGTTTCCTCCTCATGGGATTCCATCTGTTGATCCATCGTCTCCTGCATTTCTTTAAGCAGTTCTCGTGTTTCCTTTGTAAGGGCATCTAACCGTTGATTCATTTCTTTAAGCAATTTTTGTGTTGCCTCCTTATGGGCATCCGTCTGTTGACCCATATTCTTCTGCATTTCTTTATGCAAATTTTGTGATTCCTTTGTGAGTGCATCTACCCGTTGATTCATCTCGTTTAGCGATTTTTGTGTTGTCTCCTTGTGCGCCTCCATCTTTTGATCCATGTTCTCCCGCATTTCTCTAAGCGATTTTTGTGTTTCCTTTGTAAGGGCTTCTAACTGTTGATTCATGGTCTCCTGTAACTCTTTATGAGATTTATTTGTGTCCTTCTTGTGATCCTCTAATAGCATCATGAGAAGTGATTTTAAATCCAGATCTTGTCTTTCGGGTGTGGTGGGGTATCCAGGACTTGCTGCTGTTGGAGAGTTGGGTTCGGATGGTCCTACATTACTTTGATTACTGTTAGTAACATTCCTACGTTTGCCTTTTGCCATCTGGATACCTCTGGTGTTAGTTGGTCCTGCTGCCACTGGCTGTTGGTTGGACCTCCTGTGAGCCTGCAAAGCTATTTCTGCCCCCCCCTGGATTACCAGGATTCCCCTGGCACCGATTTCTGGGGCCTGCCTGCTCCTGAGTGACTTTGGAGCCCTAATGTGCTTTGCCCCAAGTGATCTTATATTGGGGAGGCCTTGCACATCTAAAGGCTCAGCCTAGTGGATTCCTGGAGCAGAGGTCGCCAAAGGGAGGCTGGCAGGCTCCTGCCCTGTGCAGGGGTGTGTGATCTCTCCTGGGGGGGGGAGGGGGCGTCCCTCTGCCAGGCAGAAGTCCCACAGCAGATCTGGCGCGCTGGTCACTGCAGATCAGCCCAGCACCTGGGAGCAGGTTACACACAAGCTGCCTGAACCCGAAGCGATATTATGCCTGTCTGTCTCTGAGCCTGGTGGTCCCAACTACCTGGTCACTGGAGCAAAGATGGCGGAGGGCACTCTCCGTGGCGCCGCTCACCCTGTGGTCACGATGGCCCGCCGATCTGGCACCCAGACGACCACAGCGCCAACCCGCCCTCGGGCACAGAAGGAAGCCCCAACAGGCCGTGTCCCAAGTGATGTTATATTGGGGGGAGAGCCTGGGTACCGGTCTCTCCAGCGCAGTCCGCGGGAACAGAGGTCGCGGAAGGGAAGCTGGCGGGCTCCCTCCCTGCGCAGGGTCCCTCCACCAGGCAGAAGGTCCCACCGCGGAACTGGCGCGCTGGTTACTGCAGATCAGCCCAGCACCTGGGAGCAGGTTACACCCAAGCTGCCTGAAACTGAAGCGATATTATGCCTGTCTGTCTCTGAGCCTGGCGGTCCCAACTACCTGGTCACTGGAGCAAAGATGGCGGAGGGCAGTCTCCGTGGCGCCGCTCACCCTGTGGTCACGATGGCCCGCCGATCTGGCGCCCAGACGACTACAGCGCCAACCCGCCCTCGGGCACAGACGGAAGCCCCAACAGGCCGTGTCCCAAGTGATGTTATATCGGGGGGGGAGAGCCTGGGTACCGGTCTCTCCAGCGCAGTCCGCGGGAACAGAGGTCGCGGAAGGGAAGCTGGCGGGCTCCCTCCCTGCGCGGGGTCCCTCCAGCAGGCAGAAGGTCCCACCGCGGAACTGGCGCGCTGGTTACTGCAGATCAGCCCAGCACCTGGGAGCAGGTTACACCCAAGCTGCCTGAAACCGAAGCGATATTATGCCTGTCTGTCTCTGAGCCTGGCGGTCCCAACTACCTGGTCACTGGAGCAAAGATGGCGGAGGGCAGTCTCCGTGGCGCCGCTCACCCTGTGGTCACGATGGCCCGCCGATCTGGCGCCCAGACGACTACAGCGCCAACCCGCCCTCGGGCACAGACGGAAGCCCCAACAGGCCGTGTCCCAAGTGATGTTATATCGGGGGGAGAGCCTGGGTACCGGTCTCTCCAGCGCAGTCCGCGGGAACAGAGGTCGCGGAAGGGAAGCTGGCGGGCTCCCTCCCTGCGCGGGGTCCCTCCAGCAGGCAGAAGGTCCCACCGCGGAACTGGCGCGCTGGTTACTGCAGATCAGCCCAGCACCTGGGAGCAGGTTACACCCAAGCTGCCTGAAACCGAAGCGATATTATGCCTGTCTGTCTCTGAGCCTGGCGGTCCCAACTCTCAAGTACCTTTTTATGGGTTCCTTTTCCTTTGTTTATTTTTTCTATTTTGATTTATTATTTTTTGCTTTGTCTTATTGTATTTTGTTATTATTCATTAGAAGCCCATTTTGTTTCTCATGAGAGACAGAAGTGAGTGCATCTAGGTGGGGCAGAATGTGGGAGGGAACTTGGGGGAGTAAAGGAAAGGAAAGCATAACCAGGATATATTATGTAAGAAAAAAGCTATTTTCAATAAAATAAAAAAGAAAGAAGGAAGACTCATCTTTGTAAAACTAGAGACAGATAAGAGGCTCACTCTCAGAAGTCTTCCAGAAATAGCCAGTCACTGATGAAGGGTTTCTACAGTCCAATGCTCTGTTGGCTTTTAGACCTGGCAGTCAGATTCTGGCTCTATTTCCCAGATGCAAATTTTCTCTTCAGGTGTCTATGAGGGCGGGAAGCAGTCCTGTCACCACAGCTCAATGACACATCCAAAAGTGATGCTGTATATGTTTTGTACATTTTATGTTAAAATGGACAAGAAATAGTTTACTTTGGACCCAAATATAAGTCACCATGACCTGGGAACAGATGTTTAGGTTACCCCAAATTTCATATTCCAGTAAGGTAACAATCTTATAAACTTCCTTTAGTAACACAACAAAGTAAAGTTGTAAATCAAGACACTTTTACAATACATTAGTGGGTACATCAGCTATGTGCATTACATCAAGATACAGAGAGCTCAGCAATAGGCCTCACATGCTGTTTGATCCCATTCTTAGTCCTTTGATTAGTGGACAATAGCACTTTGTTAAGATAATGATTTCTAAATACTTGTATCTGTTTATCAGGATGTTGGGTCCAGCTAGTCACAGGATGCTCGGTCAGACACAGTGGGGATCAGTCACGGCTCTTCAGAAGGCTGAAGATCACTTGAGATAATTTATAGTTAATTTCTGGTATTATTACATGTCAATCTTTCCCTGGAGTTTTAATTGGTCAATCTGCCTTTTCAGACATGGGTTCTTCCCAGGAATTCTCAATCAAACAGACTTCTAGCATTTAACTGTAATATCTACAGTATTTTTATTCTGCTGAATATTTTTCCACCTAGTATTACAACAAATTGAAACTGGAACTGCCACTTTTCTGTTAAGCAAGTTTGTTTCTTGAATTTACTGCTGATTAAACAAAACTAAGTACCAAATGAAGCACGCTCTTCCCATATGAGCTAATTGTCATGCCCATGTGAGTGGCTCATTTTCTTTTCTTTTTTTTTTTTCTTTTTTTTGGTTTTTTTGAGACAGGGTTTCTCTGTGTAGCCCTGGCTGTCCTGGAACTCACTCTGTAGACCAGGCTGGCCTCGAACTCAGAAATCCACCTGCCTCTGCCTCCCAAGTCCTGGGATTAAAGGCGTGCGCCACCACTGCTCAGCTGAGTGGTTCATTTTCAACAAGCAGAATAACCTGAGGTGACAGGATTCATGAATATTGTGATCTTTTTATTTGTGCAGGTTCCTACCCCACTTCTTTATCACTGCTCCCAACCTTGATACTGTCTAGCACACTTATTCCCTAGAGACTTCTTCAGTGTCATGGCTTTCTTCTGTTTGAATGAAATCTGAGCAATGCGGGACTAGTGTCTCTATTTCTTTCTTTAATCATGTATTCCTTGTTTAGGATATATGGATTACCTTCACGGATTTCCTTCTGGTATAATTGATTCTTAAAGATTATGGGTTAGTGTGGATATACTCCTCAGAAGAAATTTAGAGAAAGAAATTAGAAAAGGGGATTTTAAGTATACTCAAGAGAGACTTTGGTATTTTATCGTGGACATCAAATCATTTTGAGAATGATGATTAAATTACCATTGACTCACTTAACTATTCACATGTGCAGCTTACAGATGTGCATCATGTGCTCTATTCGCCTACTAACTCAGCCCCTTGAGGATAGTGTGGGAGTGATACTGTGACTGTAAATTCTAATGTAACTAAGACAGAATGAAACTAGATACGGGAATACAGTGCTGTAGTTTCCATAAGTAGGAAAGCCCTGGGGATGACTGTTACATACAAGGACGACTGGAGCAAGTAAGGGAGGAGGGAAAAGACTCACTTATTAAATTCATTACCTCAGTTGTGGGAACAGAAGCTGGTGGAATTGAAGGAATGGGACAGGTCAGGAAGACTACTGTTCAAGCAAGAGAATGCATATTTTTCATTAATTCATTTATTTATTCACTTTACATTGAGATCGCAGCACCCCTGTGGAGGATTATATTAACATCATTTATTATGACTTTTGAAAGCCAGATGGCATAAAGATTGACTCTTTAAGGTTTTCATGTATATACCTCTGTCACTGAGTACAATTTGTTCCTTTGGGCTTTATCAAGTTCAAATTGTGTGTCTCTCAGAAAAGATATAAACAACAAAACAAAGAAAAGGAAAACCCACTTTCCTTTCTGACACATCTCTGTATATCTCTCCAATAATAGCCTAGACTTCCTGGGTAAAGTAAACCATTTTCAAAGGGAAAAAATTCTCAGTTTGGCATTTAAATTGCCTTTTAGCTTGGTGATAGCTGGTACCTAATATTGTCTTGCCTTTCTGTTTTACCCTAAGAAAAAAGACAGTTGTTAGTCCTACACTGGTCACTGCCAGTTTTAGATCAGCAACTTCCACATATATGGGCAGATGTTAATGTTGTGTTCAGCTTCACAGCCCACCACAATCCGAAAGAAAACTGGGACATCAAAATTGGTAAAAGTAACCAGGTTTATCACAGTCTGGCCCGACAGAGTGATCTCTTAATTTCTATTTCTCCCATTTTCTCTAGAGACATAATAATAAAAGGCAGGATTGGAGATCTGGTGGAGAGAGTTCCTTGGGCTCCTGCTGGGGGCTTGACTCTTCCCACACTACATATTACTGGCAGCTTCCATTTTAAGCATAGGATGTCCACCATACTTTCAGAGTTTCCCCTTTTCTTGCCAATTTTTCAACGTTTAGAGATTTGAGGAAGTGTGCTGACGCTGAACTAGTGTGAAAGCTGCTGAAATATGCCTGTGTCTGGCAGAAATTTCACAAGGAGAATATAACTAGGAGCCAAAACAGTATCATAAAGCTAGAAGACCTTTTCTTAGTAACTTCCTGCTTTAGTTACTGTTGAAAGGCTGGCACAAGTGAGTCCAATTTTTGTTGCCTTCTCTGCAGTAGAGGCTACCCTTAAACTCAAGAGTCTCTGGCCTTGCCATCAGGTCTGCTATGACTACACCTTCCTTTGTCTATATTCAAATCTGAAGACACTAGTCAATTATCCTGAGGTTTGGTCTAAATTGTCCCCATTGCAAAGATAATTTTTTTTGTTCTAATCCCATATTGTGAAGAATTGGCAAGCAGAAAGTCAGTGCCAATTAGAAGGTATTGCTAAACTTAAACGCAAGGTTTCTTAGGCCAGTTACCTGGAATCTATTGTTATAATTTGTAGAATATTGAGCTTTAGATGTGGAAAATTCCCTGGACATAGTTCTTTGTGTCTAGATCCATTTATACATTTCTTTTATAAGTTTCAGGGAGGAAGGATCTTTTACTATTTGTGTAATGATATACTAGCAATGAACACATAGATTTTCATTCTTTTTTTTCTTTTTTATACTTCTTTTTTTATTTATTTTCTAAGTTTTTTATTTACATTCCAAATCATTTCCCCTTTCCCATTTCCTCCCTCCCCGAAAGTCCCATAAGCCCCCTTCCCTACCTCTTTTCCCCATTCAACTCCCTCTCGCTTCTCTGTCCTGGCATTCCCCTACATCCAGTCTTTCCAGGACCAGGGGTCTCTCCTTCCATCTTCTTGGAAATCTATTGATATGCGAATTGTGTCTAGGGTATTCCGAGATTCTGGGTTAATATCCCCTTATCAGTGACTGCATACCAAAACACATAGATTTTTAAGTTAAATATAGATGTCATTTCCAATTATAAGAAAGTAAAATGAGTAAAATTTAACATTTTGTGTATTGGACTTTTATGATGTACAAAGTACCCCAAAGGAATCAAAGATCCAAGTGAACATTTTCATTGATTGAAAAAATACAAAATATATTAAATATCCTTTATTGATACACAGAATTTGTTAAAGTTATATAAAAATAACAGGAAGATAATTTCAATTATATATAAGATTATGTTAAAAACCATATGGAAAACTAGAGATCCTTAGCTAAAAAAATCTTTTTTATGTTTTGTTTTGTTTTAGGACAGTGTTTCTCTCTGTAGTCTTGGCTGTCTTGGACCTTGTTTTGTAGACCAGGTTGACCTAGAACTCAGAAATCCTACCTATGTCTCCTGAGTGCTGGGATTAAAGGCATGAAACACCATGTGTCACCCCAGCTAAAAAATTCTTGACAAAAGAAATATAAAATTTAATTATATACATATGTGTATATGTATGTGTGTGGTGTATATATATAAACATATATATATGTATATATATAAACATATATATATGTATATATAAACATATATATGTATACACACACACACATATATATATATGTATGTTTATACATATATGACTCATCTGACTTCAAGAGTTATTGATTCATTATACATATATATGTATACATACACATACACACTCAAGACATTCATTATATAGAGTTATAGCTTTGAGTATGTTTTATTGTTAGAGGGTACATTGTATAGGCACAGGTATCATTGGAATTGAGGAAGAACGCTGGAATAAACACACCTAGACATATCCAACTGATTTTTACAAAGCCATTACATGGACTAAAGACAGCCTTTCGGTACAGAACAACAGTAGTGAAGTATCCACAGTCAAAACCAATCAAATCTAGAACTGGAATGATTTATAAGATATAGAAGGTATTTTAGAAATCTATTGATATGCTGATTGTGTCTAGGGTATTCTGAGATTCTGGGTCAATATCCCCTTATCAGTGACTTCATACCATGTGTGATCTTTTGTGATTGGGTTACCTCACTAAGGATGATATTTTCAAGTTCTGACCATTTGCCTAGGAATTTCGTGAATTCATTGTTTTTAATTGCAGAGTAGTATTCCATTGTGTAAATATACCACATCTTCTGAATCCATTCCTCCGTTGAGGGACATCTGGGTTCTTTCCATATCAATAGATTTCTAAAAAGATGGAAGGAGAGACCCCTGGTCCTGGAAAGACTGGATGTAGGGGAACGCCAGGACAGAGTAATGAGAGGGGGTTGAACGGAGAAAAGAGGGAGGGAAGGGGGCTTATGGGACTTTCGGGGAGGGAGGAAACGGGAAAGGGGAAGTGATTTGGAATGTAAATTAAAAAAATAAAATAAAATTAAATTAAAAAAAAAAGATATAGAAGGTATATCATGGATAGAAATATATAAATAAAAAATGAAATATATAAATGTACATTTTGTTGTTTTGTTTGTTTTCCATATTTAGTCATTCTTTTATTCAATACACTTTATGATATGATAATTACATTTCCCACTTTCTTTTCTTCCATCCAAACCTTCTCATATATTCAACTCTGTTCTCTTTCAGAATTATTATTGTATGCACATATGTATATGCATATGTCTATACATACATATTTCTAAACATCACCTCTTCAGTTCATATAGTGTTACTTATATGTATGCTTTAAAAATCCTTTTTATTGTTTTTGTGTGAATTTCACATCATGCACCCAATTCCGTATATTTCCCTCTCCCCTTGTACTTACCTTCCACCTTTGCAATTTTACCCACAACAGAGAAAAAAAACCTCCTGGGGAAGCTATAGTGTGTCACAGTGTATCCCACTGTATATCCCTTTGTCCAGACTTCTTTGTTGTAAATGTTCATTGTAATGAGACTATCAGTATTGAAACCTCAATGGCACTCTTCACAACATTCTGTTGTTGCCCTGTGACATGGCAATTCTGAAACTTTGGTTTTGTAGGTCCCTTGTCATACTCTAGCAGTTCATGGGGTAAATGTTGGGGTGGGCCAATTCAAAGCCCTGGGCCTGAGAGATGTCTAAGCTACAAGGGTCAGAGCCAGTTCTCCCACTCTCATGCCCTTGGGGCCAGCTCACTGGCAACCCCAGCAACCAGGGCCAGCTCTATTTTTTGTCCCGGTGAGATCAGAGCCCTCTTCCCCTAGTGTTGTATCTGGTGAGGGACATGGCTCATTCTCCCATTTTCATGACCCTGTGTCGAGCTCTCCTGCCTGCCGTAGGTGGTGAAGGATGAGGGAAGGGAAGAGGGCATCTTTTCCTCATCTTACCATTGCACAGCAGACAAGAGGTAAAGCTGAATTTCCTGAGCTCACTCCCTCAGGGCCAGCTCACCCAAGCCCAAAATGTCCAGGGCCAGCTCTACAGTGCTGCCAATGTTAGGTGCAGGGCCTTCTCTCAGAAGTGTTTCAGCAGGTGAGGGGACAAGACTGGTTCTCCTCATGACCCCAGGGCCAGCTCTCCAGCCTGCTGTAGGTGGCAAGAGGCAAGCGTTGGGAAGGACATCTCTCATGTCCCACAATGTCTTATGGAAGACAAGTGACAGGGCCAGCTCTTCCACATTCACACCCTTGGGCTAGCTCATCAGCAACTCCTGCAATTAAGGTCAGCTCTATTGCCTTTCCTGGGCAATGCTCTCCTGAATACTGTAGCTGGCTAGGAGTAGGGTCAGCTCTTCTCTTCATGTCCACAGGGCCAATTCTCCTCGGATTCCCAGGTGAGGAGGGAGTGTCCAGTTTTGCACAGCTCTCAGACATCAACATGTCCCCAGGCAGCAGCCCAGACCAGAGACATCTGCTTGGCCTTTGGTAGTAACAAATCCCTGCATCTGCAGGGCCATGGACCCAGACATTGCCCCTGGTGTTAGCACAGGCCAGGAGCCCAACATGGTCCCAGGTAGCATCACTGTCTATTCACATCAGACTGATCCTTAGTACCTTTGAGTCTCCAGTTCGACCTCTCTTCACATTCTTCTATTTCTCTTTCTCCTCCATTTCTTCACCACTCACTTGCTTTTCTTCATGGAGTACAGGGTCTCTGAGTATCTGGGTCACTTCAGGAATGGTCTCTGGAGTGTTATGCCCTGCTTGTTATGGCACCAGATAGGGCTCATTTTGGACCTGGTCTGCACTCCCTGGGTCTGGAAGGTCCCCAACTGGTGATCATCTTAGGCTAGCTCTCTGTCTGGGCCCCATGGTGTTGGTCTGCGGGTTGTCTCAGTGGCTTACCCTTTCCTTGGATCCACTTGAGTGGCTCCATGCAAGAGTCATCTGTTACAGGCCAACTCCTGACAGGACCCCCAGTCCTAGGTGGGATTCTTCTAGTCTCCTGTTTGCCCTCCACCCTGGGGGCCCATTTAGGCCTCTGTGATGCTGGACTGGTGGTTTTCTCAGGCTCACTTTTTCAGGGAACGTTAGGCTACCAATCATTCAGGTGTCCGTGGATCAGAATGCTGAGTGTAGGCATAGTCACTCTCCTCTCTTCCACCTCCTGACACACACATGACACAGCATCCACACCTGCAGCATCTTTAGGGTCAAAATAAAAATTCCTCATGAATGAATTGTTGGACTACACTTCATGGTTGCTCGAAAGAGGAACTTTCACCTTCCAAAAGTGGTCCTCCTAGTCACCTGCTTCCCATCATTTTTGAATAGAGATGCATAAAAGGCAGGGGCTGTCTCCAAATCAGAGCATAGTTAGCTTCTTGATCCTTTTTTAAGTGAAGTGAAGATCACTATGATGTCTTTGAAATACTTTCACATTTCAATTTCAGAATAACTCCATTTCAAATTTCAAAATTTCACAACTGACACCATTTTTAAAACTCAAAGTGAAAAATTTAAACAATACAATTAAAATATTGTAGATTCTGCTATGATCACATTATGGCTATCTGTTAAGCAGGTGAGTAATGACATGTTTAATATACTAAAAGTTGTTGGATTTGTGGGAAGATATTGTATAAATTTGGTTTTATCATGGAATATCTTGATTTCACCATCTATGGTAATTGAGAGTTTTGCTGGGTATAGTAGTTTGGGCTGGCATTTGTGTTCTCTTAGGGTCTGTATGAGATCTGTCCAGGATCTTCTAGTTTTCATCATCTCAGGTGAGAAGTCTGGTGTGATTCTGATAGACCTGCCTTTATAGGTTATTTGACCTTTTCTAGCATGAATTTTCTAACATCCCATGGAATTTCCCTTCCTTTCTATGTCTTTATCTCTTTGTATAAGAACTCCACCTTTCTTTTTATGTAAGCTACTGTCTTTCTCATTTTATAGACTTAGTTTCCTTTTGCAAATCCATTTCCTTCACTCTGCTAGCAAGATGGGTATATGAGAAAACTGTTTCTTGAAAAGTTTTTTTTCTCTGCTATAACTTAGTTTACCTCTAGCCTTACACTCTCAATAATCTAAAATCAAACACTGAGAGTTGACCCTGTGTATCTATTTCAAATTATATTCCAAGAGTTATAATGAGATACTTTTTAGTGAATATGTGGGAGAAATTAACATGAGATCCTTAGAAGACACTGCCCTATATGACTAAATATGAATTGTAATGAAAGATACAAACAAAAACATTAAAAACCAGTGAAGGAAGACTATGCAGAAGTCAACTCTATCTTTTTTTTAATCAGAAACAGCTGTGAAAAAATAAAGAGCTGTGAGAGGAAAATTGTAATGTGAGGCAGTCTTGATCAGTAATTATAGAGAGCTTTCTAAAAAAAATGGAGGCCAATTACAATTACAAATGCAGGATTTAGTCCATTTGTATTTTATCCACTTTTAAATTTACATAAGTAGCAAGGCAAAGATTATTGAAAATGGGTCTGTGGTTATAATCACATCACCCAAAATGAGTGGAAGAAGTTGACACAAAGACCCACGAGATTAGTCTCTTTAGAAGTCACTCTAACTTGAGATTTGTACTTGACAAGATGAAAATTATGGTTCTACTTTTAGCAAAGCCTTGGAGATTGTTTGTGAGAACTTCAGTTCTGTGACACATTACTTTTTTTCTTTAGTGAAAATGTTTATACAGCTTACCTTTAATGTGTCATTAACGAGACCAGCTCCTTGGTACTACAAAGCTTCACTGTAGCTTTCCTGACCAGTAACCTGCTTGTGACATCGCATGGGGCAATGTTACATGCTCCTGAAAGTTATACATGGTGGTAATCTTCAGTTTCTGGCTCACTCACCCCCATCAATAACATCACTAAAGGAAAGCCATAGTGACTGTGAGTCTGTCTCTCCATCTTGATTCCAATGCAGAGCTATGAGGACTCATCTGTGCCTCATTTGCTCCTCGAGTCTGTTTGAGTGTGTCAGGAGCAACTTCAAGGAGTACTTACTTTTTTTGTAAGTAGATTCTAGGTGTAAAGAATACAATAGCAAGAAGACAAATCATGAATTGCAAAAAGAAACAAAAATAAAAAATAATATAATTAATGTGCTTAAAATATAGTTAATTATAATGGCATAGAAAGGAGCAGGGACCAAACAGCAAAGTTTTCCTTGAAATTCACCTGTCTCAGAGCGCTATTATATTTCTCAGATTAGATTCCGGAATATTTCCATAAAGAATGCAAGAACAAAGCTTATTTGAATATAAACATACAACAGTTGCCACGTCTACTTAGGAAGTAAAAGGAAAAATTACCTACCCTTGGGAAACTTCAGGGAATTGGTTGAAGGCCAGATACTACACTGATATAAAGCTGAGGTCTCCTGCTGAGGTTGCAATAAAAAAAATGCTTCCATCCACAGCTCCCTACAAATATACGACAGAGATGGGGTTTTTATTTTTAAATATTTTATTATAGAAATATGAACACAACAGAGTTCTTTCAGGAGCATATATTATAGCAGAAAACACAGAATTAGATGTAGGGGATTAAAATTAATCTTATCAACCTAAAGGTTACCAAGGTTACAAAAGTTTGAGAAAAATCTTATAAAAAGTTAGAATAAAACAAACACGAAAATGTTCAGCATCCTTCTTCATTAGGGAATCAAAACTGGGATGGGATTTCAGCTCAACCCAATCAGAATGACTATCATCAAGAAAATACTTCTTACCAAAAGCAATCTATAGATTCAATGCAATTCTATCAAAATTCCAGTACAATTCTTTACAGACCTTAAAAGAACAATACTCAATTTCCTGTGGAAAAAACTAAAAAAAAAAATAATAATAACAACCAGGATAGCCAAAACAATCAATCCTATAGAATAAAAGAACTCCAGGAGGCATCGCCATCCTAATTTCTGGCTGTACTACAGAGCAATGGTAATAAACAAAAACATATTTAACTAATACAAGTTGATCAATGGAACCAATCAAAGACCCAGAAGTAAATCTACACATTTATGGACATGATTTTTGGCAGACAAGCCAAAACTATACAACAGATAAAAGAAGCATCTTCAACAACTGTCTCTGTTCTCACTGGATGGATATCTGCCTGTAGAAGAATGAAAATAGATTCATATCACCCTGAACAAAAATTAAGTCCAATTGGATCAAAGACCTCAACATAAAATAAAATACACCAACTCTGATAGAAGAGAAAGTGGGAAATAGCCAGTGGTGCATTGTCATAGGAGACAACTTCCTGAACAGAACACAAATAGCTCAGGCACTAAGATCAACAATTAACAAATGGAATTCTCAACTGAGGAATCTCTAATGGCTGAGAAGAACTTAAAGAAATATTTAACATCCTTAGTCACTAGAGAAATGTAAATCAAAATGACTCTGATGCTCCATTTCATACTGTCAGAGTGGCTAAGATCAAAACCTCAACTGACAGCTCATGCCGGTGAGGTTGTGGGGTAAGAGGAATCCTGCTCCATTGTTGGTGGGAGTACAAACTTGTACAACCACTTTGAAAATCTATTTAGAGCCTTTTCAGAAAAATTGGGATAGATCTACCTCAAGACCTACCACTCCTGGGCCTATACTCAAAAGAATCAAAGTTTTATGTAGGGTGATAGACATGAATCTATTTGCATTCTTCTACAGGTAGACATTCTATCAGAACAAGACCATTTGTTGAAGATGCTTCTTTTTTCTATTCTATGCTCTATCATATCACAATGCTTAACTATTCATAGCAGGTATTTGTAGTCACAAGAAACTAGAAATAACTAGATGCCCCTCAACTCTAGAATGGATAAAGAGAATGTGGTACATTTACACAATGGAGTTTTATTACTCAGGCAAAAGGATGGAACTAGCAAAGATCCTGCATGAGGTAACCCAGAACCAGAAACACAAACATCGTATGTAATCAATTATAAGTGGATGTTACCCATAAAGTAATGGATAACTATGCTACAGACTCAAAGAAGCTAGGTAACAAGGAACACTTAAGGTGGGGAAACCTCCCTGAGAAGGGGAAATAGAATAGACATCATGGGTGGCTGTGGTATCAGGGGGAGGGATGGGGAGAGTGTGGGAATAGAAATAGGAGGAATCAGGTTGGAGAGGATAGAGGGAGAGAGTAATGGGAAAAACAATTGGAATGTGGGACATCTCTAAGATGAGCTAGAAACCTAGGACAATCAAAACTCCCAGGAATCTATGAAGGTGACCTTAGCAATGCAGGATATGGGACCAAAACTGGCAATTTCCTGTAACTGAGTAAGACTTCCAATGGACAGATTGGAACACAACCCAGTCACAAAACATTTGACCTACAATTTGTCCTGCCTACAAGACGTTCAGATAAAAATTGAGCAGAAATTGAAGAAGTGGCCAACCAATGACTGGCCCAGCTTGAGACACTTGCCATGAGAGGGAGCCCATCCCTGACACTGCTAATGAAATTCTGCTATACTTGCAGACAGGACCCTATCATAGAGTCACTAGAGAGGCTTCACCCAGCAACAGATGGAAACAGAGGCAGAGACCCACAGTCAAACATTAGGGAATCCTAGGGAAGGAAGATGGTGAGAAAGGATTATAGAAGCTGGAGGGGACTCTACAAGAAAACCCAAAGAATCAACTAACCTGTGCCCATAGGGGCTCACAGAGACTGAACTGACAACCAGAGAGCCTGCATAGGACTAACCTAGGGCCTCTGCTCATACATTACATTTGCATACTTTGATCTTTGTATGGAACTCCAAACTGGGATATGAGGCTTTCTCTGACTCTGCTGCCTGCCTTGTGATCCTTTCCTTCTATTGGTTGCCTAGTTTCCTCTAAATGGGTGCGGATGGGCCTAGTCTTACTGCAACTTGATATTTCATGGGTGGTTGGTATCCGTGGGAGGCCTGCCATTTTCTGAAGACAGAGGAAGAGTGGACAGGGAGGGCAGGAGAGTGGAGGTGGAGGAGAGTCTAAGAGGAGAAGAGGGAGGGTAAACTGCAACCAGGATGTAAAATTAAAAAGAAAAAATATATATGTAAATTTAAAAAGTCTGGTATATGAAAAAATATGTCAGAAATATTAGGTTAGTCCCAGAAACTGTAGGTTGGTCCCAGGGTTTCCAGAGCACCACCTCAATCCAGGTCTGTTAGTACGAAACCACCTGAGTTCTCTAACTCTTTCGGTGATCTTCGGTTTTTTGCTGGCCAGTTTTCCCACAAGAGATGCTTTGTGGTGGTGGTGGGGGGAATCCTTAGGGTTCCCTTGTGTAGCATTTCATGGTATAGCTTCTAACCGTGCTGAGTAGGTGTAGTAAGTGACTGATGCCACTTGGCTCTTCCTGCTTTAGATTTGCAGAGTATTTGTTGTCAATGCTTTCTTGTTGACTGCTCTGAGGAAATATTGCATCTTACCACCAGAAGGCAGACATCATAGATGTTCAATCAAAATGTGCTAAGTAGTGATTAAGCAAATGACTGGAATGATGAATATGTGGTTTCACAATGTTTCATTAATACACCAATATAATCTTATTTGTTCATCAATAATAATTTTTATACAAGATGCCCAAGTTATTTGTGGATCTTCATTAACATATTTGAGATTCTTAAATAACTTTATAAGAAATGAATAGAAATTCAGAACCAGTAATTCTTCAAACCTTTTTATCTACGAGAAGATTGCACAATTTATTATTATAAAATAATGGGCATTTCTTAGATTGTATGCTGATGCTAAAGTTCACAAAATCAGATAACTTGATAATTACCTGTCAATGCTTCTTGGTGCAGACCCAATCTAAAAGGTGGCACAAACTAGCTACATTATTACTCATAAACATAAAACATAATTGACAAGACAAGAAGTTTCTAGGCAATAATTCTTTTCTAATGTTGTTAGGAGATCCTAAGGAACCATTTAATCATGCAAAAAGAAAGAAAGAAACAAACAAAAAACCCAGCACCACTTACTGAAAAGGGTCTGCTAAACTTTTGTTGTGACTGAAAATATAAACAGACATTTTAAACAGATAAATGCGATGACTGCCCAAATTGACATTTCATAGAGATGTCAAAACAGAAGGATTTCTGATCAGCCATTTTATAGAAACTCATGAAAAATAAAAGTCTTAGTTCACATTCCCTGTCATCACTTACTCATTTTTTTACTTGCTAAATTCACATTTAAACCATACCCATATGTTCTCACTTTAAACTGCAGCCATATTTCTAACATCCCTGATGTCCTTCTTAGATAAATGACTCCATGTCACTTTTTACACTTCCTCTTAATGCTCATGTTTGAAAGAGAATACACATACTTAGATTCCATGTGGAATGCCAAAAGCTTTTAAAATAGAAAAGCCCATTTCAATTACTTCCCACTGGCAGGTGGTAAATGAAGGAACATTGAGACAATAATCTTCGACAGATCTTAGAATCCTTGCTAAGAAAACCTAAGCTTTAGTTAGCGTTCATACTTCAAATCTGGCCTACAAAGCTGAGGGGGTGGTATTTGTAAATAGGACACTTCATAAAGCTGTGGGGAAGTTGTGGTAGAGATAATCCAAAGACATTCTAATGGCTGAACATTTACAACAATTTCATTTAATGCTCACAAAAGTCCGAGAAGATCAACTCTTAATATCTCCCTATTCTGACAAGAAGGAGGAGGAGGAGGGAAGGGAGGAGGAGGAGGGAGAGGGGTAAGGGTAATAAAAGAGGGAAGGGGAGAGGGAAAGGGAAGGAGCAGGGGTAGGGGAAGAAGTAGCAGCAGCAAAACCACAGCAAGCATATAGATCAACATAGAATATCCTGATATACGTGGAGTACTTGAATTTGTTACTTGAACATAACTAGACATTCAATAAACATTATATTGACTCTAGAGTTAGGTGATTGCTTTACCTGATTTTGTAAGTTATTCTCAACACACTACCCTATGCCACATGACTATCATTCTCTTGTGCAAATAATCGCACTCAGATTTAAAGAAGATAAGTGTTATATCTTGATCTAAAAAGCAAAGAAATCAAGTATAAGTTTGACAGTGAGAAATGAAAAATACTGTGTCATTTTATGAAACTTTAATTTACTATCTAAAATCTATATAACTAAAATTGTAAAATTAAATTAATTTGACACAGAGGCAAATTTGGGAATAAGAAGGAAAAAAGCATATAGGTATGATACACTGTAATTTATGTCACATATTTTAAGAATATATACAATACTGTGTCAAACATTTGGGTAATTCGAAGGAATATATTGTATTAATTTCATTTCCTACTGCTGTGAAAGGATACTGTATCAAAAGACTCTTTAGGGAGAAAAAACTTATTTTGTTTTATCATACCAGGTGAGATGTAGTTCATAATGCCAAGGAATGTATAGCCATCAGGAACATGAGGCCAGTTCATCACATCGTATCCACAGTCTGGAAGTAGAAAGAGAACAGGAACCCGGTCATCTATAAACCCTCAAAGCTGACACATAGTGACATACTTCTTCCAACAAGGCTCCACCACCTAGTAGTTCCACAACCTTCTAAAATACTGCCAGAAACTGGGTACCAAATATTCCATCACATGTGCCTACATGGGGCATTACACATTCAAGCACAACATATAGTTACTGGTATGACATAATTCTTTGTAACATGGGTTATTACTATTTTATTTTTAACTAAGGAAAAAAATCTCAATATGAGAGGGATCAATAAATAAAATGCCCCTATTAAACTGAAATAAGTATAAGAAGGAATGCAGGAAGAAAAACATGTTACAAGTAAAGAAGGGCAAGAGAAGTCACATCTCTGTCTCATACAGAGAAAGAGAGGAAAATATGCCAATATGGAACACTTGAAGTTTGACCTCAATTATCTTTGTGTCCTAAAGATGTACTACATATTTAATTTGCAAAAAATGATTCAGACTGGCAGTTTCTGATAGAAGCAAACTAAATATTCTCAACAGGAATACCCTGTAACTTATCCACTAGTAATTTTGAATGTTCATTGACTGTAAATTGCTTTATTCTGTTTTCTGAGATGTTATAAAGAACAATGGGTTTCAGAATGAATGAAAGAGAATATGAAAAGAGAAGTTCCTGACTGAATGTGTTCAGAAGAATTTAAGGTCACATCATCATCACCACCACCACCACCACCACCACCACCACCACCACCACCACCACCATTACTGCTACCATCAGCAACAACATCCCCACAATCCACCAACAAAAACCCATAGACAATAACATAACTTAATTTGTTAAGTGAAAGGTGATTATGTCAGATATACACTGGGAATGAGTATTAAAAATCAGTTAACTTCTAGTATTAATAGAGAGCCAGGAAGATTGTATGGTAAGATGGGATTATGATCTAGTATTTGAGGCCTGCACTGGGTTGGAGTGAGGGAGGGGAAGAAAGAACATTACCAGGTACACTGAGAAATCATATCCAGTAATATTGTGCATGGAAAGAAAGGAGGTGCCTAAGTCAGGTGACAGTCTTTTATTGGATAATAATGGCATATAAGTTATAAACCGACTGTTGGGGAAACATAACGTATGGCCCTTAAAAAAAAAAGAAAATAATTCAACTTCTTTTACATATTTTGTCACCTGAGCAGAGCTGCATAATGAACTGAATGAAGCAGCTGTAATGTGTCACATTCTAAGCCATAAGTAATATAAAATCACGAGGCACAAGCAAAATAGAGATCACAATATACCAGCTACTGTTAATGTGGTTTGCTGAATAACTAATAATTGCTAAATTTGTTAAATCTTAGAATCAAGAATAAAAGTTTGTTTTAGAAACAAGAAACCAATAAGCTCAGTAAAGTGGAGATTTCACTACACCTTTTTTTAACATTACTAAAAATGGAATCTGAATTTATGGTATTTTATTTATTAAATGAATTATGCAGACATAACTATAAAGTAATTAAAATTTGGGAAAAAGAATTTGGGCTCCTGCATGCACTTAGGTGTGTAGTATTCTTTTCAGTTTTTCTCTTCCCCTTTAAGGATGTGCTTAAATCTATTAAAAACCCTTTCTTAATAAACTTCAACTTTACTTAAAACAAGAAAGTTACATTTTTTATTAGGTAGAATAAAATGTGATTGGGTTACCTCACTAAGGACACACATGGTATGCAGTCACTGATAAGGGGATATTAACCCAGAATCTCGGAATACCCAAGGCACAATTCACTAATCAATAGATTTCCAAGAAGATGGAAGGGGAGACCCCTGGTCCTGGAAAGACTGGATGTAGGGAATGCCAGGACAGAGAAGCAAGAGGGGGTTGAATGGGGAAAAGAGGGAGGGAAGAGGGCTTATGGGACTTTCGGGGAGGGAGGAAACGGGAAAGGGGAAATCATTTGGAATGTAAATAAAAATCTTAGAAAATAATAATAAAAAAAAATGAAAAGAAAAAAAAAGGTAGAATAAAATGAGTAATGAAATTTGAAGTCAATCAGTATACCCCAACCTTGAGTTAGAATTTGACCAACATTACTTTTGTTAAGGTATGACAAACCAACAATAAAACTGCCTGTCTAGACCAATTCTCAATTTTTTCTAAAGGTGAGACCCTTTAGTACAGTTCCTCATGTTGTGCCTGCCACCCAACTCCAAAATTATTTTCATTGCTAATTTATCATAACTGTAATTTTGCTACTGTTATAAATCATAATGTAAATATCTGATATGTAGTTTACCTGATACGAGATTCCTGTGAAATGGTCATTTGACCCCCAAAGGGGTCACGACCCACAGGTTGAGAACCACTGGCCTCATAACTTGTTAATTTATCTCTAGGTGGATCTCATTGTTGTCAAAGGATTAAAGAGAGAGAACAATTGCTATAGTCCCCCAAAGGAACATGGGACAAAGGTTGCCAGCACACACACACACACACACACACACACACACACACACACACACACACAGTCTTCCATCTATATCAGAGTCCTCAAACTCCTAGCCTAGCCAGGAGATGTAATGCATGTTCTGACTCACAGCAAGTCAAGAGACAAGTGCGCTGAACACTTTCAGGCAGATGTTACCATATATATTTTATTGATGCTGTTTCTGCATAAATTTGCATAAAGCAATCATTGCCACCGAAAATGAGGTGCAGTCAACCAAGAGACTGTTTGTTCTTAAGATCTGAAAATATGTTCTTAGTGAGGAAGGAATTTTTTTTCTTGTATTTCACTAAAAATACTGCCAACATTTAAAAATACTAAATAAACATATCAACAATATTTTCCCATTATATCACCCCCAATGCTTCTCTAAATGGTATGTTCTCTCTCCCTCTCTCTCTCTTTCTCTCTCTCTCTCTCGCTCTCTCCCTCTCTCCTTTTACTCTGTATTTTAAGGGTCAAATTTGGTGTATCTCCTACTGCGTTGCTTTTTGTTGTTGTGATAAAGTACCATGACCAAAAATAACTTGTGGAAATAAGAGCTTGGGATTAGTGGCCCTGTGTGGACCTCCATAATGACATGGAAGGAATGGCTGGAGGATGTCTGGACAGAGAGCTTTAGATCATATTTTGCCACAAGGAAGCAGAGAGTAAATTGTAATTGGGATAAAACTACAAACCTTCAAAGTTCATCCACAGTGAAATGTTTCCTCAAGAAAGGCAATGCTTTCTAAAGGTTTTATAACCTCCCCAAACGGCATCACCAACTGGGCATCAAGATTTCAAATATATGAGTCTACAGGGTATGGATATTGTTTATGGAAACCACTATGTTTCACACTATGGCTGTCTCAGCATGCAAAATGCGTTTAGTTCAACTACAAAATTTTTCATAGTCTTTAAACAGTCTCAATATTGCACAATATTTCAAAGTTTCTTCTGAGACTCAAGGCAATCTCTTCACCTTCTGTAAAGTTAAGGAAACAATGCAACACAACATAAAACAAAACAAAAAAAGGAGACACACTTCTAACATAGTTTACAAAGCCACAGAATATACATTTTCTTTCTAAGAGAGAGAAGTGGAATGTAGTGAGGAAACTATGAACCAAAACAATACTGAAACACACCAGAATCAATTCTAAATCCTGTAGCTTCATGTCCTGTGTCTGGGACTTTGCTTCACAGGGAGTGCATGGGAGTCCCTCTGATTTCATGACCTGCAACACATCTCTTTCTTTTGAACTGGTTCTATTCCTTGAACTCAACTTTCCTTGAAAGATTCATGGATTCTCATCTTCAACATCTCAGTATCTCTCTCACTACCAGGTTTTACTTTCCCAGCTTCCCACAATGGCCTCTTGGGGCCTTTGCTTATATTTTGCCCAGTGACACGAGAACTACTTCATGTTGGCTGGTCTTAGCACCTGCCTGAAATCAAAAAGGAAGAATCCATGCTTCTCTCACTTTTGCATCTTTCCTGCTTGCCTTTAGTGTCAGTAGCTTCTGGACAGCACTGCCGAGTTCACTGCCAGCTCAGAGCAAACCCTAAGCTTTTCAACCTAATTAGCTTCTGTTTGTTCAAGTGATTGCTTTCTAAGAGAAAACCACCTCTTAGGATTTCCCCTCTAAAAATGTGGAAGCTTAATTGGGTACAGTCTTGCCTTCAGAGGGGTCACACTACTCCAGTACAGAGCACAGGTCTTTCCTTTATAACACCAATCTCCTTAACAATTATAGTCTCTTTCAGCAAAGGCTTTGGCTGAATCATGAAACTTCCCAGTTTCTTTTCTCAGTTTCTTTAAGAGAAAAACTTCCTTTTCTCTCAAAGATGTACATTTTGTATTTCTTCCTGGCCCACTTACCATTTTTATTATAGATGCACATAGTAGTGATCAATAATAAGCCCTTCACTTTCTCAGTGTTATGTGTCTTAAAATTTCCCCCTTTAGAGAAATGAGTCTAGTACTTTTTATTCTTGCTACAAGAATAGAATAGAATGTCCTCTAGTTTAGTTGCTAATCAGTTCGTTGCTTTCTTCTGAAACATCATAAACTGAGCTTCCACTATCCACATTTCTACCAATGCTGATGGGCTCCTACTAGAATGGCTGATAAAGCTCTGCTTGCAACATCCAGTGCCATTTCTAGTACAGAGTTCCAAAATCTCCCACATGCCTCCCCCCCAAAAAAAATTCCCAAATTCAGATTTTATATACCCACTCCCATAATTTGGTCCAAGTATTTGTATCAATTTCTTTTTAGCTGCTGTGATAAAGTACCATGGCCAAAGAGACCTAAAGAAGGAGGAGTTTATTTGGGATTATCTTTTCAGAAGAGAACTCCAGAAAGTGAGAAAAGCTTGGTAGCAGGCAGCCAGAGCAGGAAGCTGGATGATCACATTTTATCACACAGGAGAGTGAACTGGAAATGAACCAAGGGTATAAAACTTTCAAGCTCACCACCCAGTGACATACTTTTTTGAGAAAGGCCATACTTTCTAAAGGTCCAATAACGTCCCAAAACAGTGGCAGCAACTAGGAAAGTAAGTATTCAAATTCCTGCTAATTTGGGAGCCATTTGTCCTTCAAACAGTACTCTTACTATATCAATCAATGCATTTTATTTATTTATTTTTCCAGATCAAGCATAACTTTTCATTTTTTCCACATTATAAATATGTGGCTTTTTTTATTTTATTATTCTTTAATCTTTTTAACAATCCAGTCGTTATTCTCCTACTGGTCTACCCTTTGACTTCCTCATCACATACCTCCTCCCCTTTCTCCAAGAGGATGTCCCTATCCCCATTCCCAACCCCACCCCATACCACCCCGCCAGGCGTCCCCCATCCCTGGGTACTCAAGTCCCTCAAGGGTTAGGTGCCTCTTCTCTCACTGGGGCCAGACCAGGAATTCCTCTGCTGTATACATGTCAGGGGTCTCATATCAGTTGGTGTATACTGTCTGGTTGGTGGCTCAGTGATCTTATGGGTCCAGGTCAGTTGAGGTTGCTGATTTTCCCATGTGCTTGCCCTCCTCCTCAGCTTCCTCAGCTTCTTCCAGATTTTCCCTAATTCCACCACAGGTTTTCCCAGCTTCTGTCCATTGGTTGGGTGTAAGTATCTGCATCTGACTCTTTCAACTGCTTGTTGAGCCTCTTGGAGGGCAGCCAATCAAAAATTAGGGTATAGAGCTAAACAGAGAATTTACAACAGAGGAATATCAAATGGCTGAGAAGTACTTAAAGAAATGTTCAAAGTCCTTAGTGATCATGGAAATACAAATCAAAACAACCCTGAGATTCCACCTCACACCAATCAGAGTGGCTATGATCAAAACTGCAGGTGACAGCAGATGTTATCCTCTATTGTTGTTGGGACTGCAAGCTGGTAAAATCACTTTGGAAATTATTCTGGTGGTTTCTGAGAAAATTGGAAATAGTTCTTCCTCAAGACACAGCTATACCACTCCTGGGCATATACTAAAAAGAGGCTTCAACATAGAACAAGGACACATGCTCTACTATGTTCATAGCAGCCTTATTTATAAAAGCAGAAGCTGGAAACAACCCAGATGTCCCTCAACAGAGGAATGGATACAGAAAGTGTGGTACATTTACACAATGGAGTACTATTCAGCTATTAAAAACAATGACTTCATGAAATTTGCAGGCAAATGGATGGAACTAGATAGTATCATCTTGAGTGAGGTAACTCAGATGCAAAAGAATAGGCCTATTATATATTCAATAATAAATGGATATTAGTCAAAAAATGCACAGATTACCCAGGATACAACCCTCAAAACTGAAGGTTAACAAGCCAAAGAGCCCAAGTGAGGCTGCTTGGGATCTTCATTCCCACTTGGGAAGAAGAAGAAACCAATCATGTGGGACAGAGGGAGGGAGGGACCTGGGTAGGAGAAGGGATAGAGACAGTAAAAGGGGAACATGACCAGGTATTGGGGAGCAGGGGAAGCAAGACTGAAGTCCTGGGGGGGGGCAGCAGAAAGAAAGGCAACTTCGGGAGGTAGGAGGTTGGAGACCCTCTGGAAAGTACTAAAGACCTGGGAGTTGAGAGACTCTCAGGAACCAAAGCGAGGGACCTTAGATGACATGCTCTACAGTGTGGAGAGGGAACTTGTAGAGTCCACCTCCAGTAGAAAGACAGGGCATCAAGTGGAAGGATGGGGTTGCCATCCCACAGTCAAAAACTCTGACCCAGAATTTTTCCTGTCTGAAAGAACTGCAGGGACAAAAATGGAGAAGAGCCTGAGGGAAAGGATGTCCATTGACAGATCAAATTTGGATCCAGCTCAAGGGGAGGCTCCAAGGTCTAACACTATTACAAATGCTATGATGTACTTACCAATACACTTCAAAAGGTGGATCAAAAGTCATGACTTTTGAAAAAGTCATTACACCTCAAATGTTTTTAAAAAGGAAATGAAACTTTTGTGTTGAATGAATATCTGTAGAAGAAAATAAATTGATGGTTCTTTGCACGACTGAGGAGTATAGACAGATGATAAACTCTCCACAAGTGCAGGGTGTTACAAACATAAGGAAATCTTCCAAGAGACATTTAGTTGGACTAGATCCCAAAAACATTCCAAAGTAACATGTTTTCCTCACTCACACACATGCTCTTTCACAGAAAGATTCTAACTGCATGAAGACATACTGAATGTTGGGCCCAAATCAAAATGTCAGGGTAAGATCTCTCAAAGTAGATAAGGTAGGAAGATGGTGGTTGAAATAATCACTAGTAACTCACAAATATATCTAAAGCACATGCGCAAACACACAGAGAATAAAAGGAAAGATGGGGAGAGGGGGAGCAGAGGAGGAGAGGGATGGAGAAAGAGAGAGATCTTGAAAGTGTCATGATACATACATATGAAATTCTCCTGAAATTAGAAATTGTTATCTATGAATCCAGGAATAAACTCAAATGAACAAAAGCTTCAACTAAAAAAGTTGGCGTCAAATATGACAGAAGAAAGTCAATTTTGTGTACTATGTCACTTATTTCCATGATTTTAAGCAGTAGAGTCAACAAGTGATGAATTATAATGTACTGCATGCAAAAATAAGTAAATCAGTAAATGGGTCTGCAGAGATGGTTCAGTCAGTAAAGTGCTCACTCCGTAACCTGTATTCAGATCATAATTACCTAATTACCTACTGAAAAACTTGTGCATTCAGACACATATTTGCAACATCAGCACTATATAGGCAGAGGTCAGTGAATCCCTGCCAGTTAGCTAACCTAGCAGAATCAGCCATTGCAAAACCAACTTTGTGTTCAGTGAGAGACTCTCACCTCAAAAGGTAAGGCAGAGAGAGTGATTGACAAGGACACTTGCCATCGATCTCTGGCCTCTACACCACTACCCCCACGTGTACATGTGCATGTGCACGTACACACACACACACACACACACACACAGACACACACACACACAGACACACACACACAGAGAGAGAGAGAGAGAGAGAGAGAGAGAAAGAAACAGAGACAGAATCAGTAAAGTATAATAAAAGAAAAAATATACAAAAAGTAGAACTAAAGTTGAACTAAGTGTTAGTTTTTATTGGCAAGAGCATTAGATAACTAGTTTTAGAAACATATTGTATATATGTGATAAATTGATTAATGTAAGTTTCATTGAAAAAACATTGCAAGTGAAGCAAAAAGGAAATTACAATATTGGAGAAGATAATGTTTGAAATGAAAATACAATAAACATCTGACTGGCTAGAGTCAAAATCAAACAGACTCAATAAATTATCAAAAGCCATTCTAAAATAAATGTGAGTGACAACAAGTCTCCCAGGGCAGCGGAACTTCCGCACACAGCATGTGTGACCAACCAATGGGAAACCTGAATGCCAAAGCAAAGTGCCACACACCTGCAATCCCAGCACCCCACCTTCTTGAGGCAGGAAGGTTCTGAGCTTGAGCCCAGCCAGTTACATAAGATGTGTGTGTGTGTATATGTGTGTGTGTGTGTGTGTGTGTGTGTGTGTGTGTGTGTGTGTGTTGGGGGATGCAGACAGTTGTTTGACAAAATACAGCCAAAATTTTTCTAAAGTTGAAGAGCTCTAACATTGGTGCGTGAAAGCTCGCCAAAACTGAGAACAAGTACATGAAAAGAAATTCCCTTCAGGTAAATCATGTCAGGCTGTTGTAAAGCAAAACTAATGTTAAACTTACAAGACTCACAGAAGCTAGAGAGGCACATCGAGGGTGTCAGAAACTCTCACTTAAAGGTTATTAAAGGCTGTTTTCTCCAGTAGCCAAAATTTTAATACTCTGAAATTTTCTATTCTTGTCTCATGTATTCTGACACAGCAATAGAAAGCTATATACATAGAAACTGTATATTAAATGGAATTAAAGACACCAATTATCCAAAGTGAAATTTGTAATGTTTTATATATTTCATATTTTTTTCTATCACATTTGAATTTTATAAAGATTATAGTTCATTTTGAGCAAAATGTAAAGGTGCAGAAGCCTATCAGAAAAGATGACTTTGAAAATAGATGACTGAGAGCCAAACATAGGAAGTGAACTTAATACTAATTCATGGTCTGTCACGTGCATGACTGATTTCCAGAGCCAAAGCTCCAGCCAGTACATGGCATTCTAGCTTATAACAAAGTTTGGCTGAAAATATTAACAAACAGGAAAGTCATTAAGCATTTCTAGCCATAACTTATTGCTGTCAAAATCACTTTCTACACAGCCCCATGCTTGGCTTTTGAATCAGATCTGGCTATTTATTCCCTGTCCTAACTGTAAGCAACTATTCTTGTGTTTCATTTAGTCCTGTTATAAAGCTACCATTACCCTTAACACACATTTAAAGGTTCCTTTAATTATTTACCCTTTAGGTCAAGTACAAATGATTTAGTGGCAAATGATGTTTTCTATGGGAGTAATTTGTGTGAGCTGACATGTGGATGGTGTGGATTGAATCCAGGTCCTCTGGAAGAGCAGTGCTTTTAATTGCTAAGCTATCTCTCCAGCCCCCTATATGTGTAAACATTAAAAACATTTCAAAACAACTTATACAGTTAAAGTGTGTGTGTGTGTGTGTGTGTGTGTGTGTGTGTGTGTGTGTTTGACACTATGGCCTTGTACATGCTAAGCCTATGTTCTTCCACAAACCTACATAACTTTAATCTTTGCATTTATAATTCAGGTAAATTCTATTGCAAGCCTACCTTATGTCTTCTGCAACAGATCTATCTTTCTCTGCACATCTATCTTTTTCCATCTTATAAGTTTTCTTCACTAAGACTCCCTGATACAATTTAGTAGTCCATGAAGAATGTTTTAATCTGTCAAATCAAAAGCCAAACCTGTGAACTAATGTTGGCATAATGTAGTAATTCATATCCTGAAATTACTATTTAATACATAAATTTTGCTTTCTCTAGATTTTAGTTTTAATTATATATACATATGTGTGTGTGTGTGTGTGTGTGTGTGTGTGTGTGTGTGTGTGTGTGTGCATCTCTGTGTAGGTATATGTATCTATGTGCAGGTACTTGTGGAGGCCTAGAAAAGGTATAGTAGGATCTCCTGTTGAAGTTACAGTTGGTTGTGAGATGCTCAGTGTTAACTATGGAAGCTGAACTCAGGTATTCTGCAAGAGCTTTGCACACCCTTAGCCACTGAATCATCTCTCCAGCCCCTTCTAAATTGATCTTCTCAATGAATCATTGAGTGATGTATATATAGTTACACAAACTCAAAAGGTCTCTAGAAAGTCTATTTTTAAGTTAGGGAGAAAATTTGTCTGAATCCCATGGTTTCATACACAATTTATATATGGTAGTTTGAGAAAGGTCCTCTATAGTCTCAGGCTTTTGAATACTTTGTCTCCAATTGGTGGTGTTGTTTGCGGAGGTTCAGATGGAACAGCCTTGCTGGAGGACATATGCCACCAGGGTAGGGTTTGAGAATAAAAGGCTTTACCTACTTCAAGCTTCTCTCTGCTTAATGCTTGTGAGTCTAAGTGCAAGTTCCTAACTTTCATGCCACCAGGTCTGAAATACACTTGTGTATTGTTTCTACTATTATGGATTGTCCATTCTCTGAAACAGTAAGCCAAAGTAAACTTTTTATTTTGTAAGTTTCCTTGGTCATAGCGTGAAGCTTCCCGGGAATTGCACACGAGCAGGTTTTCCATGGACGAAGAGCTGGGGAATGAAACGACGGGGGGTCAAGAGAAAGAGAACACACACATTAGAGACATTAGTGCATGACTGTACAAAATCTCTCTTCACTTGGGGGATAAGAGCAACAATATATGTGGGTGTGACCCTCCCTCCCAGGGTTGCAGAGTCTTTTTAGCGCTTCTCAGCAGGCCTTCAGCTCCACTGTTCCTCCAGGATGTTGACCCCATAGGGTCTGTTGCTCTGTGGGAGGCTGAAGTGTGACAAAAGGCTTGCTCCCGGAGCTCTGCCAGCTCCGCTGGGTGGGGAGGGGGAGGTGTAGCTCACTGGTGCCTGGAGCTGAATGATAGCTGCCATATGATAAAGCACTTCAATGTGACTCTCTACAATAGTGTTTTGTCACAAGAACAGAAGCATAATCTATTACATTATATATTTTTCAAATATGTGTTAAAATAGATTAAAGTACTTTTTTTTCCAGAAATTCTTAAGGATATGGGAAAACTAACTAGATATAGCCAGGGGTTAACCACATCAAGTGCTATGATTTTTATACAGCTTGACTGTGTTGTATTTAGAGTATGTTCTTAAATATAATCCTCTTTTAATTGCATGAGTTACCTTGAAGGGATAGTTGTAAAACTAAGTAAGCTGGTTGGTCCTCCCACAGCATGCCTCAGTGTTATTCCAACTACCCACCACTCCATTACCACCCACCAGAAGTGGAGGTATTCAATGGGAAGCCAACTGTGCCAGCAACAGACTGCTTAGACAACAAGTTGTAGAACAATTTGAAATCTTTTTCTAGGAGACAAGTTCTTCTAGCTGATACCAGACTTTCAGCTCTGCTTTGTTTCAAGCATGAACTTCCTGTGTATTGTGATTTCCATGGAGAGTATTCCCCCATGGACTCACACATTTAAACACTTAGTTCTGGATAATGGCTGCATGTGGTGGTTACAGAACCTTTAAAGGGTGGAGCCTTGTAAAGGAAGGCTTGAGAGCTTCACGGTACTTCCAGTTCACTCTCTGAGCTTTTAGTTTTCTGTTGAAAATGTGATCTCTCATCTTTCTGATCCTGCAGCCTGCTGTCAAACCCTTATTGTTGCTATGGACACCCGCTCTGGGCTGAAAGCCAAAATAAACTCTTTCTTCTGTAGTCACTTCTGGTTATAGTTTACTAATATACCCAGTCAAGTCCAAGTTCTTAGTGACCATTTTAAAATGTCTGATGGGCATTGGGAGAGTTTCAAATATCTTTCCTCAGAATATCTTGGCCCTGACATAATCCCACCTTGTCTCCCAAAAATATTTTCTAGAAATACCACTAGCAAACTCTTTGGTAGTTTGATCCCAACTGGTTCATTTTGTCAGGGTATGTCCCAGTTGTTCTGGACAGTCTCATGTTGAGGTGGGAGTAGGGGAGCAGTATAAGTGTCAGATGTGAAGAAGTTACTCTGAACAACTCTATGAGCAATTCAAGCAATTAAGGAGTATAGAATGAGTGGCTTTTAAATCAGGCCTGCTGTAGGAGACCACTGTCCATACCTTTAAATTCCTAACTGGCAGTGTTGATGCACAGTTAGACTTCTCTAATTACTGTTATTTAAAGAAAATTGTCATGATGTAATTAGGAAAATATCAACGTCAGCATGGAAAAGGTTAGCAAAAATAATATTCTCACACCTCCTTGCTAAAGTGCTTTCTTAGCTTTGTATCTTAGGAAGCATATACATCACAAAAAGAATATAAACATAAATATATTTAACATATAAAGCAATCACAGCAATTACCATCATGACACAGAAGAACTACACAGGAGTCCTTGGTATATTAACTCAGCTTCTATTTTAGAGCAAACTTTAGACCCTATGGTTCAGTAAAATCATAGGTCTCCAGCACTGAAAAACACCAAAAACATTAGACTTCTCAAAAAGTAACTACCAGTGAAAACAAAATGACCTATTTTGGGTATTTTGGGTTACACAAGTATATCTCATATACATATGATTTTATATATATATATATATATATATATATATATATATATATATATATATCAACAGAATTTTTTTAGGGTGAATGGAAGTAAGCAATATTTTCAAACACCCAGACTGTCCATATGATAGATTTTTCATCTGAATGGTATTGATTAAATGCTAAAAGAATTTCATTGGCTGTACCAGCATAGCAGACATAATATATAATGTATATGTTATATACATTGTATATAACAGAATTCACTAGTCACTTTCATGT
Organism: Tokudaia tokunoshimensis; assembly: GCA_036184795.1. Taxonomy (NCBI): domain Eukaryota; kingdom Metazoa; phylum Chordata; class Mammalia; order Rodentia; family Muridae; genus Tokudaia; species Tokudaia tokunoshimensis. The sequence continues at coordinate 9,080,203 of BTHU01000005.1, read as the reverse complement.
GTCAAGCTTACATGTCTAATACAGTAAACTTTTATAAAACACAAAGTTCAGAACACAACTGTGCATCTTTCTTTTCACAGATATATAGAGTATTAAATATGTTTAAAAATAACCTTAAAATGATTTCTTATAGGTTCCTAGTTAAAAGGAATAACATGGGGACAAGAAAGATGCCTCAGAGGTTAAGAGGTGCCCTTCCAGAGAATCTGGGATTCCTAGTGCTCATGCAGTGGCCCACAACCTTATCTGTCCCAGGTGATGATCTGCTTTCTTCTGGCCTCCTCTGGCACTGAATACACAAGGTGTGCATGCATATGAGTAAAAAACCTATACACATAAAAATTAATAATCAAAAAACTTAACACACATAGCTGATAAAAAAACCTTTCCTTGGTCAATATAATTTCCTAAGTAGTAAAAAGAAACCACATAAATTGGCAGAAAACATAAGCAACTATCTTTAAAAAAGCAAATAATCTTGATAATTTTATAATGTAAATACACACCAAATTAAGTAACAATATATCCATTCTCATAACATTACTTACAACAAAATGTATTAGCAAGTAGCACAATGACAAAGTTAGCCCACTCAACACTGTCAGTGTGTATGTGTATGTCATATAGGCAAAGCCCAGAAAACATGCACAGGTATTCTGCAAAAGATACAGTCTTAAAGTTAATCACGTTAATTTACATTTTTTTCAGGTTGCATATATTTTTCTTTTTTTTTCTTTTCTAAGTTTTTTTTATTTACATTCCAAATCATTTCCCCTTTCCCGTTTCCTCCCTCCCCGAAAATCCCATAAGCCCCCTTCCCTCCCTCTTTTCTCCATTCAACCCCCTCTTGTTTCTCTGTCCTGGCGTTCCCCTACATCCAGTCTTTCCAGGACCAGGGGTCTCTCCTTCCATCTTCTTAGAAATCTATTGATATGCGAATTGTGTCTAGGGTATTCCGAGATTCTGGGTTAATATCCCCTTATCAGTGACTGCATACCATGTGTGTTCTTTTGTGATTGGGTTACCTCACTAAGGATGATATTTTCAAGATCTGACCATTTGCCTAGGAATTTCGTGAATTCATTGTTTTTAATTGCAGAGTAGTATTCCACTGTGTAGATATACCACATCTTCTGAATCCATTCCTCCGTTGAGGGACATCTGGGTTCTTTCCAGCTTCTGGCTATTATAAATAAGGCTGCTATGAACATAGTGGAGCATGTGTCCTTATTGCATGCAGGTAAAGCCTCTGGGTATATGCCCAGGAGTGGTATAGCCGGATCCTCCGGGAGTGTCATGCCCAGTTTTCTGAGGAACCGCCAGACTGCTTTCCATTTAAGTTTGCTTAGCAAGAAACAGTTTCGAAATCTTTGAAGCATTGAACAAAGGATGTTTTATGTCTTCATATTTTGTTACTTTTTACTATGTTTTCAAATGTAAAAGGTGTAAATAAATAACCATCACATATCAAAGTTAAGCAAACTGGTATGCATGTAAAGGATACATGAGCCCTAAAAGAGAAATTTAAAGCTAACTGATTTTCTAGTTTCAACTGTCATGGGTTTTTCATTGTTTGATTGTAGATAAATGGAAAAAAACCAAACCAACAAACACATTTGATAATGAAAGTGTAGAATCTAGTGTGAGCCTCTACAGCTTTGAAATGGCTAATTTAACTATATTCATTGAGATATACCCTTAACTACTAAAAATGAATACTACTTAATTTATTTCTAAAATTGACTTTGAAAAAAAATCTTATCCAAATCCATACAAGCAATACAAAATTTTGTGCCTTAACAAAACTCTCCTATACTGCCAATGAATATTATGCTAAATAAACAATCTTTACATTTAATATAGTACTTTAGATATTATATCTCTAAAACACTTGTTTTAGAAAAAAACCTATCTCTATTTTACTAAAATTTTCCTCAATCTCAGTTTTTAGGACATTGGATAGTGCCCGATCCAAAACATTTCACCAGGAATAATTCCTGTCTGATGTGAAATTCTCTATAAAATTTTTTAAGTTTAATTTTTGATGAATTACTATTGAATTTCTGCAATTTAGGTAACTGGTTTTGCCAGAGGAATAGGTGGCAGAGGCAATAATTTCTATATTTTAATGTAGTCTAAAATTCATGCCACAAACATTTTCATTTTATATTAGACATTTGAACAATAATTTGCTACACAGTAGATTTTACAAAGGAGAGGTAAAAATGAACCAATCATAAGTTTACTGCTCATTTACTTTCAGGTACTACTGGAACCAAGCTGATTTTGCCCCTTGACTCTATAGAAACAGCCATACGTTTTGAAAAGACCAGTTTGTTAGAATTCTCCCTTGGGGACACCAAAGTAGTGCCTGCTTAACACTTTTTATAGCTACCTAAAATGACAGGGATTTCCTCAACACACTTTTTTCTCTATTTCACATGTTGTAACAGAACTGCAAAATATCAAGAAATCTGTAAAAGAAAAATACATCTCAGCCTTTCCTGTCATATGACAGGTACCCAAATAGATGAACAGAACTCCAAATTCCTCTAGAGTTTTCAAATGGCAAAGGTCTAATACTACATATGAAAGGATAGTCCCCAAAGTTCAATATGATGAAACTAGGCCAGAAAAACTCTGAAAGGCAAGACCAGTCAATGAATGTCAGTTGCCAAACAGATTAAAACAGAATTCAAGTAGCTCAAAGGAGCTTCCAAAACTAAAAGTTAAGACCTGATGTGCAGCATTATGGATAACATATCAAGGGCCACACTTTCTCAGGAGTCTTATACAAATCCAAATGCTACTTCTCAGCTCTACCCAGTGGAAGCAGAAGGCAGGCCAATAAAGTGTGTCCTGAGCCTACATGGGACTATTTGACCTTTCCTTCTCACTTGAGGTTAGCTTACTACAAGACAGGCAGAACATGTCCTTTCTACTGGCTGTGGTTCATCAAAATTGTTACCTGAGTTGTTACTGTCTGGTCTTAGGCTTTATCATTCTTAAAACCCAAGCTTCTCAACAGGACAATAAAAAAGGAAGAAAAAAAAAAGGAAACAAAGAGGAGAATGAATGAAGGAAGGAAAGAAGGAAGGAATAGAGGGAGGGAGGAAGGAAGAGAAGGAGGGAGGGAGGAAGGAAGAGAAGGAGGGAGGGAGAGAGGGAGGGAGGGAGGGAGGGAGGAAGGAAGGAAGGAAGGAGATTTAGTCAAAGTGGTCACACTTGGGTCCTAACAAGCGACCAGAGTTAAATAAAAGGCAAGAGATATGCACAGCTCAGCAGTAATGGTCTAGGTATACTCCTGTCCATCACTGTTACCTTAGCTCCACTCTCTTCTGAAAGATGTTTTGACTACTTTTCAGAGCCATGTAAAATTCCTGAGAAAAATTCTCATTCCATCTGATAGCAGGATTCAGTTTTTTCCTTCTTCAAGCACAATTCTTGAAAAAACTCATACCGCTGTCTTAATAGTCTGATATACAAATGAAAAGTCACAAATGTCCCTCCTTAGAAAATGTTCACTCCTGCCAGGACAGTTATGTTTGTAAGCTTTGTTGTATTATGCATTCTTTCTCAACTATTTATCTCTTTCATGCAGGATATGAACGAAGAACAGGTTTATGTCACAAAGGGCATAGTAATAAAGTTTGCTATTTATAATAAAGGTTATGAAAGTAATAAAGTTTGTTTACAAAATTAGGAAGTAGGATAAGCTTGTCAATATTTTGACATTAGCACATTCTTGATAGAGTACATTTCAATCAAACTTGTACAATTAGTTATATTTTATTTACACTTATATAATACATATGTGTTCAAGCATCTATTTGAGAACGGAAAACAAAATTCTGTACTCTTAAGGTCTTTGACATTGCAAACTAGTAAGCTGACTGATTAAAAAATAAAAAGAAGTCTACAGCTTTTTTGTTTAAAAATAAATGCAGATACTAGAAATTTGTCTAGTTTAATGCATAGATATTATTAAGAATATTATAATTAGAATTAAGAACTCATGAGCACAGAAATGATGACAGGACCAGTACCTAGTAGTGATTAATCTCAAATACAAATGCTATCTCCAGCTATATTATTTTTTTTCCATGTATCTGGTTGTACCAGTGAAATACCAACACAACACAAATGCTATCTCCAGCTATATTGTTTTTTCCCCCTGTATTTGGTTGTACCAGTAAAATATAGGTGTCTAAAACACCAATGCTTTCCTTCATTGTTAAATATCCAAGAAAATATAGATTATTTGGAAATGTATTTGAAAGTCAATCAATAAAGTTATTCTGTGACTTTCCATCATTTTTCTCTTTTGTGGATAGTCTCACCAATACAACATGCTACAACTAAGTATAATCATTACAGCTAGCTATCATCAAAGTGTTAGCATCATAAAGGGTAATGACTCAGAAGCTCAATGTAAAGTTCAATCTTACCTTTCATATTTTTGTCCCAAAAAGCAAAAGATGTGTAGAGAAACATTTTAATCTTCTCCACCAAAATAAAGCCAAGTTTATAGTAAAATCATGAATTTAATAATAATGAATGAGTTAGTAAAATAATGACTGTCGAGTGGGGTGAATTTAGGGATAGCAGTAATATCAGTGAACTCCTCTTGGAAGAGTCTACTGCATACAGCTACTGGACGAAGAGCAAAGCAAAGGCCAGCACTGTCCACCTAGAGGAAGACATCCCAACTTCCATATGGTGAGTGTGAGGTTACGCCCTGACAGGGGTCCTATAATTAGCTAACTTTTCTCTTTGCTGTGAAAAACCTAATCCACAAATGCGACTTAAGAAAAAAAAGGATATATTTTGGCTTATAGTTTGAAGGTACAGTGTATAATATTAGAGGAGCTATGGCAGTAAGAGCTTTAGTGATGTCATAGTGAAGCTCCCTAAATAGTTTTGTTAAGTGATAGATACTCATAGAAATTGTTAAGTATCACCTGATGTTTTGACACACATACACAGTCAGATGATTTAATCAAGATTATTAACATTCACAAGATCTCAAACATTTATCACTATTGTAGGGGATATCAAAATTCTCTCCTAGAAATTTTAAAATGTAAGTCTATTTTTAGTAATAATGTTCACGTATCAAGCAGTACACAAGAACTTTTCTTACTGAACAAGAGCTTTTTTTACCTTTTGGTCAATGTCTGCCTTTTCCCTCTGTCTGATTTTCCTCCATATCTAGCAATTATTATTCTATGCTGGGTTTTTTTATTGTTCCAAATGAATTTGAAAATAGATCTTATTAACTCTATGAAGAATTGAGTTAGAATTTTGATGGGAATTACATTAAATCTGTAGATTGCTTTAGGTAAGATGACCATTTTTACTATATTAATCCTACCAATCCATGAGCATAAGAAGATCTTTCTATCTTCTGAGATCTTCATCAGTTTCTTTTTTCAGAGACTTGAAGTTCTTGTACAGATCTTTCAAATTGCTTGGTTAGAGTCACACCAAGGTATCCAATATTATTTATGACTATTGTGAAGGGTGCTATTTCTCTAATTTCTTTCTCAGCCTGTTTGTTCATCATTTGAGTAAAGGAAGGCTACTGATTTGTTTGAGTTAATTTTTTATCCAGCCATTTTGCTGAAGTTGTTTATCAGGGTTAGGAGTTCTCTGGTGGGATTTTTGGGGTCACTTAATTATACAATCACATCGTCCTCAAATAGTGATATTTGACTTCTTCCATTCCAATTTTTATCCCTTTGACCTCCTTTTGTTGTTTAATTGCTCTGGTTAGGACTTCAAGTACTATATAGAATAGATATGGAGAGAGTGGGCAGCCTTGTCTAGTCCCTGATTTTAGTGGGATTGCTTCAAGTTCCTCTCCATTTAGTTTAATGTTTGATACTGGTTTGCTGTACATTGCTTTTACTATATTTAGGTATGGGCCTTGAATTCTGATCTTTCCAAGACTTTTATTATGAAGGGGTGTTGGATTTTTGTCAAATACTTTCTCAGCATCTAATGGAATGATCATGTGTTTTTTTTCCTTGAGTTTGTTTATATAGTGGATTACATTGATGGATTTCTGTATATTGAATCATCCCTGCATCCCTGTGATGAAGCCTACTTGATCCTCATGGATGATTGTTTTGATGTGTTCTTGGGTTTGCTAGAATTTTATTGAGTATTTTGCATTGATATTCATAAGTGAAATTGGTTTGAAATTCTCTTTCTTTTTGGGTCTTTGTGTGGTTTAGGTATAAGCATAATAGCGGCTTCATAGAATGAATTGGGTAGTGTTCCTTCTGTTTCTAATTTGTGGAATAGTTTGAAGAGTATTGGTATTAGGTCTTCTTTGAAAGCCTAATAGAATTCTGTGCTAAATTCATCTGGTCCTGGGCTTTTTTGTTTGTTTGTTTGTTTTGGAGCATTTAATGACTACTGCTATTTCTTTAGGGGTTATGGGACTGTTTAGTTGGTTCATCTGATCCTGATTTAACTTTGTTACCTGGAATTTGTCTATAAAATTGTCCATTTCATACAGATTTTTAGTTTTGTTGAGTATTGGCTATTTTAGTAGGATCTGATGATTTTCTGGGTTTCCTTGGTTTCTTTTGTTATGTCTCCCTTTTCATTTCTGATTTTGTTAATTTGGATACTGTCTCTGTGCCCTCTGGTTAGTCTGGCTGAGAGTTTATCTACCTTCTTAATTTTGTCAAAGAACCAGCTCCTGGTTTTGTTGAGTCTTTGTATAGTTCTTTTTTTCATACTTGGTTGATTTCAGCCCTGATTTTGATGATTTCCTGCCATCTACTCCTCTTGGGTGTATTTGCTTCTTTTTGTTCTAGAGCTTTCAGATGTGCTGTTAAGCTGCTAATATATGCTCTGTCCAGTTTCTTTTTGGACCACTCAGAGCTATAAGTTTTCCTCTCAGCACTGCTTTCATTGTGTCCCACAAGTTTGGGTATATTGTGTCTTCATTTTCATTAAAGTCTAAAACGTCTTTAATATCTTTGTTGCTTGTCCTCTAAAATCAAGAATCAACAAATGGGACCTCATAAAACTGCAAAACTTCTGTAAGGCAAAAGACCCTGTCAATAGGACACAACAGTAATCAACAGATTGGGAAAAGATCTTTACCAACCCTACATCAGATAGAGGGTTAATATCCAATATATATAAAGAACTCAGGAAGTTAGACTCCAGAGAACCAAATAACTCTATTAAAATGGGGTACAGAGATAAATAAAGAATACTCAATTGAGTCAATTGAGGAATAACAAATGGCTGAGAAGCACCTAAAGAAATGTTCAACATCCTTAGTCATCAAGGAAAGGCTATTCAGAGACTGCCACAGCTGGAGATTCATCCCATATACAGATGCCAAACCCAGACACTATTCCCGATGCCAAGAAGTGCTTGCTGACAGGAGCCTGATATAGCTGTTTCCTGAGAGGTTCTTTCAGAACCTGGCAAAAACAGAGGCAGATGCTTGAAGTCAACTTTTGGACTGAGCATGGGGTCCCCAATGGAGGAGTTAGAAAAAGGACTGAAGGAGCTGAAGGGGTTTGCAATACATAGGAAGAACAGCAATATCAACCAAATAAACCTCCTAGAACACCCAGGAACTAAACCACCAACCAAAGAGTATACATGGGGGGGGGGGTCCCATGGCTCTAGCTGCATGGGTATGCCTTGTTGGACATAAATGGGAGGAGAGGCCCTTGGTCCTGGGAAGGCTCTATGACCCAGTGTAGGGTAATGCCAGGATGGGGAGGTGGGAATTGTTGGGCAGGTAGGTGATCACTCTCATAGAAACAGAGCAGGGAGAATGGGATAGGGGGTTTCCAGAGGGGAAACCCAGAAAGGGGATAACATTTGAAATGTAAGTAAATACAATATTCAATAAATAAAAGGAAAAAAAATCTCATTCTATACTCCACTTCTCTAAGTTTGAGTTCTGTTGGATACATACTAATTGTACATGTGTGCGAGATGCAGATTCATAATTTAACAATGTAGTCTTGCAAGGATCAAAGCATGGTAATTAGCATTTCTGTCTATCTGTGTTTTCTTACCATTGCTATGATAAAATATTGTGGCCAACACATCTTAAGGGAGGAGGATTTATTTTAGCTCACAGTGCAACATATATCATAGCAGGAAGCTTAGATGGCAGAACTTGAAACATTTGGTCACGTGTGTGTGTGTGTGTGTGTGTGTGTGTGTGTGCATGCGTGTGTGTGTGTATGCTACCGTCCAGCTCATTTTCCCCACAGCTCCAATCCCACACAAAATTAATCTGTTTTGTCCCACACCATAATCAAATGCTCAGAGGCTCACTTCCCAGCTAATCATAGATTTTTATCAAGTTGATAGCTCTATCACACCATCCTACTAAATATCTTGTTTTTGTGCTAAGAAATGTCAAGTTAATGTCCACCCCTTCTAGTTCTTTGCAAAAATATATTAGAAGTTGCTGTGGATTTTAGTCACAGTATTATGTTGCACTACAAGTTATTTATAATGTCTAATTGCATTTCAGCATTCACTATTAAGATCTCCTGTGTCCTTCCTCCTGGCTACCATTCCTAACCTCTAATGACCTCTTTTCTACTTGCCACTGCTGGGAAATCAATGTTTTCAGCTTCCACATGTAAGCCGTGACTGGTGTGGCATTTTCTTTCTGTGTTTATCATCATATCCTGTTACTGTATTCACACTGCCACAAATAGCAACTTCATTCTTTTGGGGGACTTAATAGTGTTTCATTGCAAAAATACTTTTATTTTAGCCATTTGTCTGCCAGACAAATACATTAATTCCAAATCTTGCTACCATGAATAGTTCTGCAATATACATGGGGATGTGGCTTTCTCATTGGTAGATTGATTTCATTTCTTTTGGATACATAGACAGCAGTAGGCATTGCTCGATCCTCTCAAGTATTTTTTTAAATGTTGCCCTTTTTTATACAGTCTTTCTGTATGGGATGAGATGCTAGCACACTGTGGCCTTGATTGGCATTGCCCTGAGCATTAGTGCTTTAGAGCATTTCTTCAGCTATTTGGTGGCTATTTGTGTGCTGTCTTCTAAGAAATATCGATTCAAATCTCTTTTCCCATTTTTAAATCTCTCATTATTGTGTCACTTAATCCTTTGTCAGATTAATCGTTAGCAAATATCTTTCTTCATTATTCAGCGCGTCTCTTTGTTGTACTATTTGACATAATCTGATCTGCCAGATTTTACTCTCACAGAGGATGAATTTATTTACATTTCCCATTAGGATATAGAACATGTTCTGATTGTGATCGACTCGACTCTCTACAGCACTTTGGGTAGCAGTGAATCTTCAGCTATAATAAAATCTCTAGCTAATGAAAAATGACAGAACATGCTACTCTGTTGTCAGTAACACATTAAGTTAGCAACACAGCTTTTGTTGGAGCTGACAAACTCTTACTTCTGAACTCGCATTTTTTGTCAGAATTCCGGACATATCAGGTTGAAGAAAAAAATTTTTTCTTCTGAAGTTTAGCTCAATCTTTTCTTTATTATTAATATTATTAATTATTCATTTTACATCCTGCTTACTGTCCCCTCCTGGTCACCCCCTCCCACTATCCTTCCCCATTCACTCTCTCCTTCTTCTCGTAGCCAATGGAGGTCCTCTTATATATCCCCTGACCCTAGCACATCTGGTCTCTGTGAGGCTAGGCACATCCTCTCCCACCAAGGTCAGACAAGGCAGTCCAACTAGAACATAACCCACAAACAGACAATAGGAGCTCAACTTTTTTAAAACACTGTAGTGAAAGATAGCTATCAGGTGACCCTTTGGGGCATGCTATCTGGTCCTTGGGAGTCTCTGTTTTTATCACTAGGCCTGCTTCAGGAATGGAATGTCAAACTGGTTCTAAAGCAACACTGATTATGGTGCTTTGAACTGGGTAATTTCATTTTCTTTAACTTCATTTCATTTTCTTTATCTTACAGAGATTACTGTCTCAGTTCAATAAAAATTTATTGAATCTGTCTGGTCGACAAGAAATTTCTTTCCTCATTCCTTTCCCTAAGGTCAGGCATTTAGACAAAAGCCACCCTTCCTTTGGGCTCCAGAAGTTTCTACCTGCTAAAAAGGAAGTCATTCTTATCTCTGACAAGGGAACTTGTGGTTTTCCATTGACAGATGACTCTGCCATCTATTAGCTTGTTAAGGGCCCCTCAGTCCCTACTCATAAGCCTCGTCCTAGTTCACAAGCCCCCCTTCTCACTTTCCCATTAAACCCTAGGAATACTTTCTCTGTCACCTCTTGTTTTCCTAGGGGATAGGCTTGGCAGCTTTGGAATAAACTTTTCCCTTTTCTTGGAGTGGCTACTTTGGTTTCTGTACTGTGCCCACTTTCATACATACCTGAGATTTGGTGGTGAAAAACAAACAGTATTTCTTTGGAAGAAGTGACCACAAATACATATGTAATTAGGAAATATTTAATTTCTGAGATGATCATCAGTATTATGTAGGACATAACTCAGAATGAATGAACGCATTTCCTTTTTTTTTATTACATATTTGCTTTATTTACATTTCAAATGTTATCTCCTTTCCTTTTTTCCCCTCCAAAGCCCACCTATCCCATCACCTCTCCCCCTACTCACCAACCCCCCTCCCACTTTCCTGACCAGGCATTCCCCTCCACTGGGGCATCAAACCTTCACAGGAACAATGGCCTCTCCTCTCATTGATGTCTGAAAAGACCATCCTCTGCTACCTCCATGAGTACCCTTTAGTTGGTGGTTTAGTCCCTGGGAGTTCTGGAGGTTACTGGTTGATGCATATTATTGTTCCTCCTATGGGGATGCAAACCTCTTCAGCTCCTTGGGTCCTTTTTCTATCTCCTCCATTGGGGAACCTATGCTTGAGTCTATTATTTGGCTATATTTTGATTCCCCTTCTAAGAAGGACCAAAGTATCCACACTTTGGTCTTCCTTCTTCTTGAACTTCATGTGGTATGTGAATTATATCTTGGGTATTCCAAGATTTGGGCCAATGTTCACTTAGCAGTGAGTGCATACCATGTGTGTTCTTTTGTGATTGGGTTACCTTACTCAGGATGATATTTTCTAGTTCCATCTATTTGCCTAAGAATTTCATGAGTTCATTGGTTTTAATAGCTGAGTAGTACTCCATTGTGTAAATGTACCACATTTTCTGTATCCACTCCTCTGTTGAGGGAATTGTGGGTTCTTTTCAGCCTTTGGCTATTGTAAATAAGGCTGCTATGAACATAGTGGAGCATGTGTCCTTATTACATTTTGGAGCATCTTCTGGGTATATGCCCAGGAGTAGTATAGCTGGGTCCTCCGGTAGTTCTATGTCCAATTTTCTGTAGAATAGCCAAACTGATTTCCAGAGTAATTTTAGCAGCTTACAATCCCATCAGCAATGGAGGAGTTTCCTCTTTCTCCAGCATCTGTTGTCCTCTGAGTTTTTGATCTTAGTCATTCTGATGGGTGTGAGGTGGCATCTCAGGGTTGTTTGGATTTACAATTCCCTGATGACTCCTGGGCATATACCCAGAGACTTTACCTGCATGCAATAAGGACACATGCTCCACTATATTCATAGCAGCCTTATTTATAATAGCCAGAAGCTGGAAAGAACCCAGATGTCCCTCAACGGAGGAATGGATTCAGAAGATGTGGTATATTTACACAATGGAATACTACTCTGCAATTAAAAACAATGAATTCACGAAATTCCTAGGCAAATGGTCAGAACTTGAAAATATCATCCTTAGTGAGGTAACCCAATCACAAAAGATCACACATGGTATGAAGTCACTGATAAGGGGATATTGATCCAGAATCTCAGAATACCCTAGACACAATCAGCATATCAATAGATTTCTAAAAAGATGGAAGGAGAGACCCCTGGTCCTGGAAAGACTGGATGTAGGGGAACGCCAGGACAGAGTAATGAGAGGGGGTTGAACGGAGAAAAGAGGGAGGGAAGGGGGCTTATGGGACTTTCGGGGAGGGAGGAAACGGGAAAGGGGAAGTGATTTGGAATGTAAATTAAAAAAATAAAATTAAATTAAATTAAAAAAAAAAAAGAAGTTGAACATTTCTTTAGGTGTTTCCAATGAGTAGATTTCAAAGTTGAACATATCACAAAGCAAAATCACAAGTTGACTGTTGGAACAATGTGCAGGAATGGAGTCATATGAGAATTCAGAGGGCTTGTGAGAAAGTGATCAGAAAACAGAGCAAGGGTCTTGTTGTCTCAGTTTTGTCAAAGCACAGGGTTGCTCTTGGAATGTGTTTCCATGTTCCTCTCATTTGTAGCAGACAGGAGTGAGTTTAGTTCAGATAGCTCATTGCCACTTGCTTTGTTATTCAGATAATGTTTAAATGATCTTTTGTGTGCCTCCATGCACAAACATGTTTTTGACACATATGACTCATGTGAACTTTACTCAGATAACCTTTCTGTACTCCCCAAATGTAAATTATCTGAGGCTCTGAATAAAGTTGGCTACTGCATGAGACTAGTTCTCATTCACTGGCTTCATTCCCCCAGGTCTTACCACCTCTGGAGCAGTGGCAGTTGCCAAGCACAAAAAGGCTCACATCACTCTCTGTTGCTCAGCATCATGGCCCTGACACCTCAGCAGTCACAGACCTGCCTCTGGTCAAGCAGTATATAGAATAGATTCTACATCTGCCTGGAGACTCTCAAGAACAAGGTAGAAGAGCACACAGAATGAATGGTGTTGTATCATCACCACCTGCAGAAAACACTGCTAATGGGTACATGCTCTGACCACTCATCTTTCCTGATTTTTCCTGACAGGGAAAGAATTTTTAAAATATCTAATTTAATTCCTGACATGTTGTATTAAAGACAAGTTAGGAGATCCTATATCATACCACTTTTGGTGAGTAGAAAATTAAATTTTTCAAAAATATGAGCTTATCATTTCCATCTAAATTCAGTGAGAAGACAAATCAGCTAACTGTTTAAAGAGAATTTGGTTTTTGATTTTTAAAATCTACATTGGGATAATCTGGAAAACATGTAGAGAAAGAAAACACAGTATTTCTAAAGTGTTAAATAAAAAGTTTCTACTCAACAGTTTGTGATTTTGAGACGTCTGAGCCCTACAGATATCACTCAGTACTCTGTGCTTATGATGTTTCACTGCATTAACTACCCTGACATTTGCCACTCATAATACATCACCATGTTTATTTTATTGTGTGTCAGATGTATGGTCACTATAATTTAACTTCTCTGCAATGTTGCTATTTAATAAATTTCTCTGACTATTTGATCATATGTAAGTTATTAAGAAATTATTTAACACAGCAATTAAAAAATAACCTTCAGGAGAAGGGTATTTCTAAATAATAATTACATCTCCTAGAATAAAATAAGAGAGCAATTTAAAGACCCCACTTTTCCAGTCAGACTTTAGATGTGTCTAGAATTGGTCCAATATGCATCTTTCACTTTATCTACATAATTCTTCTGTATTTGTATTTAATTGTTCATTTGGTAATCTATTGATTCTCTCATTTATGTAATGGATGTTTACTCCTTGTCATAATTCTGTCATGAATAGTTACGAGTGAGGAGTCAGAGATTAATCAAAGCCAGTTTGTGACCTTGAGATGCTTGCTGGCTAGTTTATAAAGAGTTATTTACCCAAATAACATTAATTCAAAGGTAAAGGGAGCATAATCATTTAAAAAGTTAAGTTAGGTCATTTTAGCATTTCTAACCATGGTCTCCTAAGAAATTTGCTTTGAAACCTAGATTTGTGCTAGGCAGTCCTCAGTTTAGGGCTCCTTGGTTCTCTGACCACTCATCTTTCCTGATTTTTCCTGACAGGGAAAGAATTTTTAAAAAATCTATTCCTTTTTTTCACTGGGACCTCTGCTCTTGTTTTCTTCCTCAGTCTAGGAGGCAGGCACCTGCCTGTTAACACATAGTCATACAAAGGCCAAAGAAAGCCAGATATATATATTACTATAGTCTTTCATACAGAAGAATCAAAGCAATCTGGGGAAATAGCTCAGTAAGTAAAGTGCTTGTTGCACCCACACCCACACACAAGAGAGAGACTTGAGGTGGATCTGAAGAACCAGTGTATGCTAGACATGGTGGAACACTTATCTTAGTGCTGGGAGAGAGACCAGAAAATCCCTATCAGTCAGGCCCATGCGTGGCATTGCTTCAAATGACAGAGTGCACAGCTCCTGAAAATGGCACATGAGTTTGTCCCTGGTTTCCACACATGTACATATGTGCAATGTGCATGTGCACCAACATGCATGCACCTGAACATGCATGAACCAGCATGCATACATGCATACACACAAGTTTTAATAGTGTTATAACTAAAATTATGGCTAGATTTAAAATGTTACAAAAGTAAGCATCTACCCATTATAACCATCCCATTTTCTTGTTTACACAATACCATCATATTGTAATTCCTTTTTTAAATTAGATGTATAAATTAAGTACTTGATAAAGATTATAATTTCCTCAGTAAAGAAAGTGCTCAAATTCATCAAGAACCTACAGCCAGCATCTAGTATTAATTACTTGGTGTTTCCAACAATGGAAATTTAGAAGTATTTTTCAAAATGACTTTGACTTTCCTTTAAAAGCTGAAAGTGGTATGTCTTTCTTAGTCTCACTGACTTTCTGACATCAAGAAAAGATATAAGAAAACAAATGATCCAGCATTTTACCTGATGTGTTTGCTGACATGTTTAGCTTTTCAAAATCATGGACAGAGCTTTTTTGTTTTAGTCTAGACTCTTCACAGGGAACTGTTTATGAGACTTTAGGAAGTTTTATTTACATGTTTAATAGCTGACTTGTTAAGAATCTTAATTTAATTTTTTTTAAACTTATTCACTTTACTTCCCTCTCACTGCCCCCATCCTGTCAGGCCCTTCCACACTCCTTCTCTCATCACCCCTTCCCTTCTCCTCTGAGCAGGTGGGGCCTCCTGGGTATGCCCCCACCCTGGCACTTTAAGTCTCTGTGAGGCTAGGCACTTCCTGCTGCGGCTAGACAAGGCAGCAATAGCTAGAAGAATGTATCCCATGTAGAGGCAGCAGCTTTTGGAGTAGCCCCTGTTCCAGTTGTTCAGGACCCACATGAAGACCAAGCTGCACATCTGCTACATATGTATGGGGAGGCCTAGGTCCAGCCAGTGAATGTTCTTTGTTTGGTGTTTCAGACTGTGAGAGTTCCAAGGGTCCAGGGTGGTCTTCCCATGGAGTTCCTATGGGCCACTGGGCTGAAATCCTTCCTCCTATTCTTCCATAAGAGTCCCCACTTCATCCACTGTTTGGTTGTGGGTGTGTCTGAATCAGCTGCTGGGTGGAGCCTCTGAGAGGACAACATGCTCCTGTCTCCAAGTAAAACAGGGTTATTAATAGGGTTAGGGATTGGTACTTGTCCATGGAATGTGTCTCAAGTTGGGTCAGTTATGGGTTGTCTGTCTCCTCAGTCTCTGCTCCATCCCCCATGCCTGCAATTCTTGTAGACAGGATACATTTTGGGCTGAAAGTTTTGTAGATGAGTTGTTGTCTTTGTTATGCACCTGAACTGTTCTGCATAACCTTTGTTATGCACCACTGGGGGTTCCTGCCTGGCTATAGAAGGTGGCCTCTACAGGTTCCATATCCATTGATTCTTGGGAGCCTCCCTCATCCCAGGTCTCTGAAGATGTGCCCCTCATCTTCTCACTCCCATCAGCTTCAGATTTCCATTCACTTTCATCGCCATTTAGCAATCTCTTTTGACCTTCCCCACACCTGATCCTGAACCTCCCATTTCCCTCCCACCCCCCTCTCTCCCAGGTTTCTCCCTCCATCTGCCTCACATGACTATTTTATTCCCTCTTCTAAGTGAGATTCAAGCTTTCTTTTTTGTGCCTTCTTTCTTGTTTAGCTTCTTTAGGTCTGTGGAGTCTAGCATGGCACCCGTATTTTGAGGACCACTTAAAGAAATGTTCAAAGTCCTTAGTCACTGGGGAAAGGCAAATCAAAACAACTCTAAGGTTCCATCTTATATGCATTAGAACGCTAAAACCAAAATCTCAAGAGATTGTATATGTTGGCAAGAATGTGGTGCAAGGGGAACACTTCTTCATTGCAGGTGGGAGTGCAAACTTGTACAATCAATTAGGAAATCAATTTGACAGTTTCTCAGAGAACTGGGAATAGTTCTACCTCAAGACCTAGCTATACCCTAAAGATGCTCCAACATTCCTCAAAGACACTTGCTCAGCTATGTTCATAGCTGTTTTATTTGTAATAGCCAGAAACTAGAAAAAAACTTACATGTCCCTCAACTGAAGAGTGGATAAAGAAGATATGGAAGATCTACACAGTGGAATACCTTTCAGCTATTCAAAGCAAAGACATCATGAATTTTGGAGGCAAATGGCTAGACCTTGTGAATATCATCCTGAGTGAGGTAACTCAGTCCTAAAAGGACATTCATGGTATGTATTCATTTATAAGTGGTTAATAGCTGACTTTTAAAAATGTATTTGAGATAGCTTGTAACATGGCTAAATGAAGAAATAGCATCTTAGAAACAGGAATGATCAAGAGAGAGGTGGGGAGGGGGAAGGGATCAACCAGAAGAAATGAAATGATTGGTTTGGGGATTTGTAAAGAAGAAGGTTTCCTCCATGGTGGGGTTGGAGTGGCTTAATTTTCTCATCTAACCTCAGAGAGATTGTTTGTTACTTAGAGGAGAGAAGAGAGAGAAGGTCCTTTCTCACACACTAAGCTTAATTTGCAGGTACAGACCACTGTCCTGTAATTAGGTTAGCCTGCAGAAAGCACCTCACCAGGTCAGAAAGTGCAAGTAATTAGGTGAGATCTGCCTGAAAGTACAACCCTTGCATATGTCAGCAAATATGCCATGCATTGAACATTTTTGGACAAGGTTCTGCCTGATGGTGACTAATGTAACTCTTTTTTTTACTAATTTTTCTTTTTTATAAATAAAAAGTATTATTTGATATCTTATGTATATTTGTTGGTAACATGGTTTTAAATAATTCGATAATTATTTAAATAATTTTATTCTCATGCATCTAGACATGCCTGATTCAAGCTCCTGAAATCATCTACCCAACTATCAAAATCTGGAGAAAAATTTTTGGTCAAGTAATTGAATAAGTGGCTATATAGGTGCCATTGTAGGAAGTGTCATCAGCCAACACTCAGTGTACAGTTAGCCTAACTGGACATCCCTCATAGATTCAAGAATCAAGGCTGAAAAAAAGAATTGAGACTGCATTTCATCAAGAGAATTAGAGAGCATCATATTTCTTGCACAACTCCAGAAGCAACTGCTTCTCTGTGTGAGGTATTTCTGAATGTTTATACATTAACTCATTTCAAACTCTTCTTATCTATCATACCTCTGTGATTTTGAAATACTGAGCAATATCACTTTATTGACTGTTTCTACTGACGTTAACAATACACACCATACATTATTCCCGTACCACAGTAGTTTATAGTCTGGAGTTAATAATGAAAGTAATTTACTGTTGTCTGTAGATGACAATATAGACACTATAATAGAGCTGCCAAGTGGAAAACACACATAAATGAACTACCTAAAGCCTCTGCAGAACCAAGTTAATACAGCAAGAAAGTAGCAGAGGACAGCTCTTTTAAAAATCAGGGTTAGTCCAATTGCTGTTATAAACATAATACATGGAAGCAATTCCTAGAAAATACCCCCCCCCCAAAAAAAAATACCCAAACAGAAGTGTTTTGCAAATGTTTTGGTAAAGTCAATAAGAAAGTAATGGAAGAAGTCGTTCTAATCTGTTACCTTACTGATATCTCTAAATCCTAAATTTTGCATCTAACCTAAATACATTTCAACATGTGTTTGTAAGCTGATATGTTGGCACATATGCACATATAGAAAACACTAATAGCAGGACTTAACTTATTTAATATTTTGT
This sequence comes from Tokudaia tokunoshimensis, assembly GCA_036184795.1. NCBI lineage: Eukaryota > Metazoa > Chordata > Mammalia > Rodentia > Muridae > Tokudaia > Tokudaia tokunoshimensis. The sequence continues at coordinate 9,062,191 of BTHU01000005.1, read as the reverse complement.
ATCCTCAAGTAAGTGATTTTTTTAAGATAAAATTTAAACAGTTATTCTATACACAAGCTTTGAGTGTAAATGCTAGATTTACTTTTTATGTTAGCTTGACATACGTTAGAATAACTTTGAAAGAGGGAACCTCAATTTAGGGAATGTCTCCTCAAAATTAAGCTGTAGAAAAGCATTCATTATGTGCAGTGCCAGCCCTGGGCTGGTGGTCCTGAGTGCTTTAAGAAATCAGGATCAGCAGGTCACGAGAAGTAATTTTTTTATGAAGAATCTTCCATGACTTCTGCTCAGTTCCTGCCTCCAAGTTTCTGGTATGAGATTTTTTGCTCCTTAGTGATGGAGTATGATCTGAGAGCTGTAAGCTGAAATAAACACTTTCCTCCCCAAGTTACTTTGTTTTGGTCATGTTGTTTTACACACCAAAACTAATTAAGATAAATACTTTTATTTTTCAAAGATATTTACTTTAGATTTCATAATTCTTAATATTCACAGTGTAGCCAGAAATGAGTTTTTCTATATCTTTCTGTGGTGAATATAGTGGATGAACTCTACTATATATACTATCTGTACGTGTCCTTTACTATCTAAGGGGAATTAAATATCTTCAGTGAGCATATAAAAACTAGTAAACCTTTTCCTGATACTTTAGCAACTACAATATTGAACAATGATCATGTGTAGATTTTACCACTACGTCTATGAATTCAAATCAAATGTTGTCATCAACTATACCAATCATTCCTTCCTGAATTTAAGAACTTTAGTGTCACTCAGAAAAACAAAACACATATTCTTTTCATTTTAGTATTCTTCTAAGCAATACTAAGTTTTATGAAAGTATTGTTTTTGAACACATAACACACATGCGCGCGTGCACACACACACACATACACACACACACACACACACACACACACACACACACACAGCCTATTGATTCTCTTCATTTAGAGAACCTGACTGTTGTGTGGTGTTTATTGAACAGAAGAGAAAATCCCTGTTATTTTGCCTTAGCTTCAGGATGGAAGAAGTCTCCTCTGGGGTGGAAAGGAGAAGAGCAAATGGTATATCTGGCACTAAGTTACATTTGTACTTATTTTTCTTTAAAAGTTGTCTGAAGCTTTCTTTTCCCTCCCAAGTGGGATTGAAGCATACTCACTTATGCCCATTGGCTTGTTAACCTTCTTGAGTTCTGGAGTTCTGGGTATTCAGTACTTTTTTGGCTAATATCCACTTATCAGTGAGTACATATCATGCATGTCCTTTTGAGTCTGAGTTACCTCACTCAGGATATTTTCTAGTTCCATCCATTTCCCTGAAAAACTCAGAATGTCCTCGTTCTTAATAGCCAAATAGTAGTTCATTGTTTAAATGAACAACATTTTCTGTATCCATTCTTCCACTGTGGAACATTTGGGTTGCTTCCAATTTCTGGCTATAACAAACAAGGCAACCTTGAACATAGTGGAGCACGCATGGTGGGGCATCATTTGGGTATATGCCAAAGAGTGGTATAGCTGGATCTTCAGGTAAATCTATTTCCGATTTTCTGAGGAACCTCCAGATTGGTTTCCAGAGTGGTTGTACCAGTTTGAAATCCCACCAGCATGGAGGAGTGTTCCTTTTTCTCCACATCCTCACCAACATGTGCTGTCACTTGAGTGTTTGATCTTGGCCATTCTGATTGGCATAAGGTGGAATCTTAGGGTTGTTTTGATTTCCACTTCTATGCTATGATGTGCTTACAGACAGGAGCCTAGCATGGCTGTCCTCAGAGTGACCCAACAACCCACTGACTGAGATAGATACATATACTTAGACCCAACTAATGGACTGAAGTTGGAGAACCCCTGTGGTTGAATTAGGGAAAGGCTGGAAGAAGCTGAGGAGGAGGGTGACCCCATAGAAAGACCAGCAGTGTCAACTAACCCAGACCCTTAGGTTCTCTCAGACACTGAGCCACCAACCAGGCAGCATTCATGAGCTGGTCTGAAACCACCTCCCCCTCCCCTGACACATATACAGAAGAGGACTGTCTGGTCTGGCTTCATGAGAGCAGCTGCACCTAATCCTTGAGAGACTTGAGGCCCCAGGGAGTGGGAAGGCCTGGCAGGAGTGGGTTGGGGCTGGGGACATTTTCTTGGAGACAGGATCGAGAAGGAATGGGATATGGAACTGTGGAAGGGCAAACATGGAGTCATTAATGACTGGACTAGTAGTAGTAGTAGTAGTAGTAGTAGTAGTAGTAGTAGTAGTAGTAGTCTGAAGCAAATGAGGAAGAGTAATAATGCCTATTTGAACTTGATAATAGTTATGTGGTATTTGTTTAAATTTACTTCACTGTCTAACTCAATAATTTAAAAATAATCTTAATTCTTAAAGCAGGTTTAGGATATTCCATTTTTTTAAAAAGTCTCACTTTTTTTAAAATTGAAAATACATTTCTTTTTTTTTTAGTATGGTGAATTCTGATTTTGGTTTCACCTCCCCCAGCTCCTCGAAGTTCCTCCCCTTTCTTCCCACCTACATAAATCCACATCCCCTTGTTCTTTCTCATTAGAAAACAAATAGGTATCAAAAAAAAGGTCAATAAACTCTGTAAAATAAGAAAATCCTCTGTGCTTCAGATTGTGTTAGAGTTACAGTGAGCAAGCTTCCCACACATGGTACTAATTGTCTCATTTGAATGAAATTAATGAAAAGTTTAACAAAATATAATAATGAAAAACTGACAAGTAGCAGGAAATTCACACAGGTAAACTAAGGGGTCCTGTGCCTGTGAATAGGATCAACCCAAATTTTAATACCTTCCCTGACGTTTAGGATGTATCTTTCTTTAGAAATGGATTTCTGTGTACTCAGGCGAAGTAATGCCTTGCTGGGATAGAATGGGCTCTAAATCTAAACACTGGTATCTTTAGAAGAGAAAAAAAATGTAGAGACCCAATATTACAGATTGTGAGATCATTTAGGTGAAGACAACGGAATTCAAGGGGACAAAACAAATTCTTAAACAACAAAACAAAATAAAATGAAAAAAACAAAACAAAACAAAGCAAAACATGGTAGCCAGAGACAGCAAAAGGCAGCTAGAAGAGAGTTCATTCCTAGGAGGACACATGGCCCTGTTAATACTTAGTTTTTTAAAAGCAGTTTTTTTAATTTAGTTTTTTAGAATCCCCCGTCTTCCAACACACACAGTCGCCTGAGTCCATTTTGTGTTCTTTAAAAGTATATACACTTAGGGCTGAGCAGTTATTGAGACTGGGTAACATAGCATGGTCATTCCTGAAGAAGACTGATTCTTCCTCTCTGGGTAGCCATTGATTCCCTTTAGCTCTTCATCAAGGGAGGCATCCATTTACAGTCCTGCATTTTATTTTGGATTTCTGGTCTTGAGATAATCAGTTGTGGTTGTTTTAGGCCCTCCAGTTTATGATAATACGTTATAGCTGCCACAAAATTCTAGTATTTTCTACTTCAATTGGTGATTGGGACTGGAACTCTAGAAGCAGATAGAACTTCCAACTTTTCAGGAATTTGACACCCCCCCCCCCCAATTCCCTCCTCCTCTCCAGGAGTAGCTGGACTAGGCAGCATTCACTTTAGTTGAGAAAGCAGCTATAAGTGTCTATAACTCTCCATAATGCAAAAAAAAAAAATCCAAAGAAAACCATGGAAGCTCTGTGAGAAGCTCACATAGTTCATAACTGGCAAAGACAGTGTCATGGGGCAGAATGATGATATAGTTGAGCTGGGAGAAACTAGCAGGGATTCATAATTTTCTGGAGCTTACTTCATAGTGAACGAGGACTAAGTAAGACAATCTATGGAGATACTCTAGCAAAGAAAATGTAGAGTCCTCTCCACACACACAAAACATGTGGTGGCAATGAACATGAAATGTGAAGCACAGTGGGCCTTAGCTGAAAGCTGTCTCATTAGTGAATTCAAGAAATGCTCAAAGTGAATTGTATTTTCTGTGACTAGAGAGTGAGGCAGAACCACAGGGCTGATCATTAATGATTTAAGTACTTAGTGTAGCCTAAGTATATTCCTCAAAATTTTGTAATACTCGTGGACAGTTTTCATTTCCTTCACTTACATAAGTTTAGAGGTGTAGGAAAAAATGCAGACATGATCTGGCAGCCAGTATACCTGGCCTACTGCACTTCTATATAAGAAGCATGCTCACCATGCTCCTGAAGCCAGAATATTAAGTTATGAAGTAGCATGAGTAGCTGGCCTGTGGCTGAGTCTGCACTCTTCACATCTCTTTTAATGTCCTCCTTCTCCATTGAGATCCTGATGGTATAAGCACTCACTATCCAATCTGAGGTAATGTGGTAACCAATCTCAGTCTTTAGGCTTCCACTATCTAAGTGGTTGCTCATATGCAATAAAGCAGACAGTGTTCTTTGAGAATGTCTTTGGAGCTGTTTATCTCTGCACCCTTTCGTGACCCATGGGCCTTGCTGTCTTGTGGTATGGCACAGAGGATGTCAAGATGTATACCCTGCACAATGAACTAGTTATCCTCAGGCATGAGTGACATGGGAGTTACCATGCTAGGTTTGTCAGTGCAGAACTAAGTCATAGTTTCCTTACTGCTCTTTGCAATGAAAATTGTTTTGGAACTAAAACACATAAATCTTCAGGAAGGTAGTATTGAAGCTGAATAAGAGCCACTTAGGTGGGCATGCTCTATATGCTAATACTCTTACTAACTGTTGTCCTTCAATTTGTCTATTGTTGAAATTAAATACTTTATTTCCATTCAGCAACTGTGAATCACATGGCCACATCTTCCCACTGCCAGGTCAGTTAATTAGCTCCAGTGGCCTGAGTGTCTGAGAAATTGCAAGAAGGATTTATAATTGTGCAGTGAAATACAGCAAGTGGTTTAAAGATCTTTGTTCAGCATTTACAGTTTCTAGACCATTTAGGTTCTCAGTCACCGGATCGAAGTAGAACACTTTATTTTTTTTCACACCCTGATAGTGGCCTTAGAATCATTTTAGTTGCTGGATTAAAAAAGGGGACTGGTTCTTATAAAAGCAAGCAATTTTATAAAATCTAAAGAAAATTAGAGCCCCTAACATGAAATTTACTTTATTTTTCTTTAGAGGCCTCAAAATAGAGGGATTTTTTTTAAATTTTCTATATATTTTTTTATTTACATTCCCAATGATTTCCCTTTTCCCATTTCCTCTCTCTGCGGAAGTCCCATAAGCCCTCTTCCCTCCCCCTGTTCCCCATTCAACCCCCTCTCGCTATTCTTCTTATTGTATTTTGTGGATAAAATAGTTAATTACAGTCATGTGTCACTTCTGTCTCCCTCACCTGTCCAGTTTGTCTGTGCACGAAGCCCACTCTCTGGGAACTCTCCCTAGCCCTTTGGGGAAGGCCTAGTTAGGGTGAAGGTAGAGCCCAATCTCAGAAGAACACCCTGTACAAACTTTTGCTGATGAGTTTCCTCTGTCTCATGTGCTGCTTCTCTATCTTTTCTTAAACTACAAAATTCAGAGGTAAGGACAGTGCGAACAATACCACAGAGGGAAAGTTCCCCATGCTTTGAGGGCTCCATTGTATCTATCCCTGGAGAGCGCAAGTGGTCTAGTATGTTGGCTCTCAAAGGGAGACCCCTAATCAAGTTGATGTATACAGAAGATGTAATCTTAAAGAAAAATCAATAAAGACTGTGTGTGGCCTATTGGAGAGTTACCAAAAAGTGTGGTAAAGAACCTGGGCATTGTGGTAAGTGTCTGTGGATCAGGATTTCAATCCTATCATCAGCTACAGAGCAATATAAGGCTAGCCTAGGATATGTGGAATTCTGAAAAAAAATAAATGAAAGTGTGTTCAAAAGCAATAACCTTGTGGATTGCTGTTCTGAAGGAAAGATTTTTAATTCTAATGATGCCTTCTGAAAATTTACTCAAACTCTCTGAACCTCTGTTTTCTTATCCATAATAATATGAACTTAGAAGTCTGACAGAGGTCCTCTGTGAAACATAACGAGATTGTACTTAGAAGCCTGCTGGCAAACGGTAAGCAGTCATCTCCACTTGCTACTGTTATGCAGAGGGCTACAGTTATGAAGTTGCCAATTAGACTAACACTAGGAGCAAGATATAGCACCAAGTTGCTGTATATCAGCACTAAGTTAGAAGACTTGAAGCTTTAGAAAAAGGGCCACAATCCTTCATATGACCATAGGGCCATTGAGAAATAGACAATGGGAAGCATAAAGACAGGAAATCCCTCCCATTTTCCATTTACTAGATTCAGAAGGGAAAAAAGAAATTAGCACAATTCAAGATGTATGTAAAGCAAGACGGGGCTGGCTGATGGACTTTAAATTGTTTAGACACTGCTGTGGTGTGGTCTTTGCACAATGGCTTTGTGTTTTCTGGTAGCTCTAAAAATATGCAGCTTTTCTCCAACTCTTCCATTCTTTTTCTTTTTAATTTTCTTTTTGCATTCTGTATTTTGCTTTTCTTTCTTTGTTCTTCATCCTTGCCTTTGATCTCATAAACAACATGTTGCTTTTTTGTGTCAATGTCAAGGAGTTTGGGGGATATTAAACTAAATTGATACAGTTATAAACAAGGAAGTGAGAGGAAAGGGAACATGCTGTTACTTTAGGATGAAAACCTATGTTGTTTGATGGCAAAGATAGCTGCAGCTTTGATTGAGGTGAGACATGAAAAATAGTGAACATTATAGAATGATGAGTGATCTCCAGGGCAGAGAAAAAAACTTGCAGGTAGGGTTCCTGCTGAAAGGCAGGAAAGGAGCAGTAGATCAACACTGAGGAGTAGCACTCATGTGGGGAAAATGCATGGCTCCTTGTCCAGATTTGGAAGAGGGTTATACTTGGTTTATATTCTTACAAGCCTACACACATATATCCTTGAATGCATCCAAAGGCTTTAAGCCAGAATTTATGCATTTCGAGCAGGCATGTGAACATTGAGCAAATTACCCCTCCTACTGGGGCATTGTGGTCACTTTCATTCCCCTGTGTGCTTCTGTGCACACGTGCATGTGTTCGTGTATGTGTGTGTGTGTGTCTGTGTATGTGCCTGTGTGTGTGTATGTGCATGCATGTGTGTATGTGTGTGTTGTATATGTGCATACTGTGTGTGTGTGCAGCTGTACTCAACTGTATGGAGGCCCAAGGTTGACTTTAAGTAGCTTCCTTACCATTTTACAGATTAGCTTTTGAGTCAAGGTCTCTGGAGCTTGATCTTTCAGGTAGACTGGTTGGCCAGCAAGTTACTAGAAACACAGGAGACAGCAGTTGTTAGCGAGGATGTGGAGAAAGAGGAACACTCCTCCACTGCTGGTGGGATTGCAAGCTGGTACAACCACTCTGGAAAGCAGTCTGATGGTTCCTCAGAAAACTGAGCATGACACTCCCAGAGGATCCTGCTATACCACTCCTGGGCATATACCCAGAGGCTTCCCCAGCATGCAATAAAGACACATGCTCCACTATGTTCATAGCAGCCTTATTTATAATAGCCAGAAGCTGGAAAGAACCCAGATGTCCCTCAATGGAGGAATGGATTCAGAAGATGTGGTTTATTTACACAATGGAGCACTATTCTGCAATTAAAAACAATGAATTCACGAAATTCCTAGGCAAATGGTCAGAACTGGAAAATATCACCCTTAGTGAGGTAACCCAATCACAAAAGATCACACATGGTATGCAGTCACTGATAAGGGGATATTAACCCAGAATCTTGGAGTACCCAAGACACAATTCACATTTCAATAGATTTCCAAGAAGATGGAAGGAGAGACTCCTGGTCCTGGAAAGACTGGATATAGGGAAATGCCAGGACAGAGAAGCAAGAGGGGGTTGAATGGAGAAAAGAGGGAGGGAAGGGGGCTTATGGGACTTTCGGGGAGGAGGAAACGGGAAAGGGGAAATGATTTGGAATGTAAATAAAAAAACTTAGAAAATAATAATAATAATAATAGTAATAATAATAAGTCACCATGTCTGTGCTTCCATCCACAGTGCCAGCACTACAAGCGCATACCACTGTGCCTGGCTTTTATGTAGGTACTCACAATCTGAGATCAGGACAGTACCCTTTGTCTACTGAACTATCTTCCATCCCTCCTTTCTATGCTGACATCGATTCCAATGATGAAAACCAGTACATTTTATAATAGCTTGACGGATACATGTGGAGAAAATGCCCTACATCACATTAGTGGAAACATGAGAGGGATATTCTTCAGTTTTCATAAGGTATTGCCAGCAGTAGGAACAGTAGCTGTGATTCCCATTTTACCTGTTATTTATTTATTTATTTACCTACGTTACATCTAGATCTCAGCCCTCCATTCTATACCCCCATCATTGTCCTGCCCCGCCCCATGCCTAATAGTGGTGGTGAGTGGTAACAACTTCATCACACATTCTTTATCTGAAGAAAAAAACTGCAAAGTGGAAGGAGGAAGGAGATGGGGAGATCCACACTAGCACTGCCAGTATTTGAAAATTATCCCCTTTCCATTTAGGAAGCTGATTGTTCAAAGTAATGGTCTAGATTAGGAGAAACACGCTGATAAAACCAAATCATCTGGCCCAGTTCCAGACTGAGTTTCAGGGACACTAAATCTTTTAATTTCTCATTCTTTCAATTGAACCATTAGCTAGAATACTATGTTCCTTGGCTGTGATAGTTAAGAGTTCTCTATAATTAATTGTAATAGCAGCTTAGCCATTCAAAATACCTGAAAGGGTAGTCATTATCCTAACAGAGAGAACTTGCTTGCATTTCAGACAGCCGCTTGGCAATGGTAGTATGGGGTAGAGGTGCAGTATTTAATGAACTGGAGACCAGAAAGGCAGTTTTCTGAAATACACATTTAGTTTCCAAGGTGACACAAATGTATCAAGGGACATAACAGACCTATGCCTTTCTTTCAAGCAGTATAAATGAAGAACTATAGGGGCCAGTACAGAAAATGAAGACAGCAATGGATCCCCTGGGAAACACAAAGTGGATAAAGGCTTAATGTGGAGTTACACAGCAGCAGTGTATCTTGCTTGTAGTGGTTTCATGCATTTAAGATTCCTTTCTAAAACCCAAATACATATTTAAAAATATTAAAGTTGTATGTGGTTGTATACACCTGCAATCCCAGCCTCTGGAAAGTTGAAACAGGCTTCAGGTTTGAGGCCAGTCAGGGCTACATTTACATTGCAAGTGTAAGCCTGGTCAGAACCACACATTATGACCCTGTCTAAAAAAGGTCTTTAATGGTGCTGGGGAGGTGACTCAGCAAATAAACCTTTAAATTTGATATTTAAAATTCTTTATATTTTTGAAGATTGATGTTATGTACTTTCAAATAGCACTTATGATACAGTGCACAATAATGTTACAGTATAAAAAGGCATATTTAAGTTTCCATGTGTCTTTAATATTCCTTATCTGGTCTCACTGAAATTAGTGTTTTCAATATCATGGGATACATAACTGCATTGGTAGTTGCCATGACAAGAAAATATTTATAGCCTAGGAATCTAGGGAAATGGGGATTTTGGACTATCCCAGAATTATTTATATCTATAGCATTCTCCAACTCATTCTTATTATGCTTATAATTCTATCTCATTTCTTGTTTTGTGCAGGGCATCACTATATTAGGTGGACTTAATTCACATATAGTACTTGTAACCAAACAAAAACAGCCCATTGGAACAGATCTGGAGACGTTACTAGAAGAATGATAGAAATGGTACTCCAGTTGGTGTTAACCGTGAATGTGGTGTGATATGAGATTGATTACTTAGTTTAACAGACCATCAGGAGTTTATAAGAGATGTATTAATTCATGTTATTCCTGTTAATTGTGACTAGTCCTTGTTGATTGTGATAGTTGCTATGGCTTCATTTTTGTGACGAAAAGAATTTCATCCTTAAGCTGTATCTCTATAAATTCTAACAGTTTTGTTCCCACAAGTTACAGAAATACTCTTATTTGTCAGTAATGCACCAAAGTGTGAGATGGGGGGGGGGTCAAAAGACATTACCCGAAAGCCATTAAAATACGTGACCTTGGGTTATTCGCTGTTTTAGTTATTCAAAGCTTATGTTATTCAGAACACACACCATGTTGTGTGCTTCTATGACATTACTTAATTATTCATTATTTTGCCTAGTTCTATTCCAGTTTTCAAAAGTAAGCTTAAGGAAGTCCACATACCAAGGAGGGATGTTGTCATGGCTATTATTGGTTGTCAACTTGACTATATCTGGAATGAAATATAATCCAAAATGGAAGGCACATCTGTGAGAGATATTTTGCTTAGTTTGAAGCGGATGAATATACTTCTAGTCTGAACTTTTTTTTTAATTATTTATTTTATTTTATTTTTTTAATTTACATTCCAAATCATTTCCCCTTTCCCGTTTCCTCCCTCGTCGAAAGTCCCATAAGCCCCCTTCCCTCCCTCTTTTCTCCATTCAACCCCCTCTCGTTACTCTGTCCTGGCGTTCCCCTACATCCAGTCTTTCCAGGACCAGGGGTTTCTCCTTCCATCTTCTTAGAAATCTATTGATATGCGGATTGTGTCTAGGGTATTCCGAGATTCTGGGTCAATATCCCCTTATCAGTGACTGCATACCATGTGTGTTCATTTGTGATTGGGTTACCTCACTAAGGATGATATTTTCAAGATCTGACCATTTGCCTAGGAATTTCGTGAATTCATTGTTTTTAATTGCAGAGTAGTATTCCATTGTGTAGATATACCACATCTTCTGAATCCATTCCTCCGTTGAGGGACATCTGGGTTCTTTCCAGCTTCTGGCTATTATAAATAAGGCTGCTATGAACATAGTGGAGCATGTGTCCTTATTGCATGCAGGGAAAGCCTCTGGATATATGCCCAGGAGTGGTATAGCCGGATCCTCCGGGAGTGTCATGCCCAGTTTTCTGAGGAACCGCCAGACTGCTTTCCAGAGTGGTTGTACCAGCTTGCAATTCCACCAGCAGTGGAGGAGTGTTCCTCTTTCTCCACATCCTCGCCAACAACTGCTGTCTCCTGTGTTTTTGATCTTAGCCATCCTGACTGGTGTGAGATGGAATCTCAGGGTTGTTTTGATTTGCATTTCCCTAATGACTAAGGATGATGAACATCTCTTTAGGTGCTTCTCAGCCATTAGATATTCTTCAGGTGAGAACACTTTGTTTAGCTCTGTACCCCATTTTTTAAAAGGGTTACTTGCCTCTCTGGAGTTTAACTTCTTGAGTTCTTTGTATATATTGGATATTAGCCCTCTGTCAGATGTAAGGTTGGTAAAGATCATTTCCCAGTTAGTTGGTTGCCGCTTTGTCTTTTTGACAGTGTCTTTTGCCTTGCAAAAACTTTGTAATTTAATGAGGTCCCATTTGTCTATTCTTGATCTTAGAACATAAGCTATTGGAGTTCTGTTCAGGAAATTCTCCCCTGTGCCCATATGTTCAAGGTTCTTCCCTAGTTTCCCTTCTATTAGTTTCAGTGTGTCTGGTTTTATGTGGAGATCTTTGATCCACTTAGAATTGAGCTTAGTGCAAGGAGATAAGAATGGTTCATTTTGCATTCTTCTGCATGTTGACCTCCATCTGAGCCAGCACCATTTGTTGAAAAGGCTATCTTTATTCCACTGGATGGTTTTAGCTCCTTTGTCAAAGATCAAGTGACCATAGGAGTGTGGATTCATTTCTGGGTCTTCAATTCTGTTCCATTGATCTACATGTCTGTTACTGTACCAATACCATGCGGTTTTTAACACTAGAAGTTGTCATTGGAAGTCTTCCAATCAAAAAAAGCACAGGTCCAGATGGTTTTAGTGCAGAATTCTATCAGACCTTCAAAGAAGACCTAACACCAATACTCTTCAAACTGCTCCACAAAATAGAAACAGAAGGAACACTACCCAACTCGTTTTATGAAGCCACAATTACACTAATACCAAAAGCACACAAAGATCCGACAAAGAAAGAGAATCTCAGGCCAATCTCTCTTATGAATATCGATGCAAAAATACTCAATAAAATTCTTGCCAACCGAATCCAAGAACACATCAAAACGATCATTCACCACGATCAAGTAGGCTTCATCCCAGGGATGCAAGGATGGTTCAATATAAGGAAATCCATCAATGTAATCCACTACATAAACAATCTCAAAGAAAAAAACCACATGGTCATCTCATTAGATGTTGAGAAAGCATTTGACAAAATTCAGCATCCTTTCATGCTAAAGGTCTTGGAAAGATCAGGAATTCAAGGCCCATAACTAGACATAGTAAAAGCAATTTACAGCAAACCGGTAGCCAGCATCAATCTAAATGGAGAGAAACTTGAAGCAATCCCACTAAAATCAGGGACTAGACAAGGCTGCCCTCTCTCTCCATATCTTTTCAATATAGTACTTGAAGTTCTAGCTAGAGCAATTAGACAACAAAAAGAGGTCAAAGGGATACAAATTAGAAAGGAAAAAGTCAAACTATCACTATTTGTAGACGATATGATAGTATACTTAAGCGACCCAAAGAACTCCACCAGAGAACTCCTACAGCTGATAAACGACTTCAGCAAAGTGGCCGGATATAAAATCAACTCAAGCAAGTCAGAAGCCTTCCTATACTCAAAGGATAAGCAGGCTGAGAAAGAAGTAAGAGAAATAATACCCTTCACAATAGCCACAAACCATATTAAGTATCTTGGCGTGACTCTAACCAAACAAGTGAAAGATCTGTATGACAAGAACTTCAAGTCTCTGAAGAGAGAAATTGAAGAAGACCTCAGAAGATGGAAAAATCTGCCATGCTCATGGATTGGCAGGATTAATATCGTAAAAATGAGCATCTTACCAAAAGTAATACACAGATTCAATGCAATCCCCATCAAAACCCCAACTCAATTCTTCATAGAGTTAGAAAGAGCAATTCAAAAATTCATCTGGAATAACAGAAAACCCAGAATAGCTAAAATTATTCTCAAGAGTAAAAGAACCTCTGGGGGAATCAGTATCCCGGACCTCAAGCTGTACTACAGAGCAATAGTCTGAACTTTTGAGGTGGGAAGACACCTTTGATCTGGGTCCTGAAGCAGGAAGACACACCTTTAATCTGCACCATCTGAAAGTCTATGGAAGGACACAGAGCAGTGGTTATCAGCCTTATTAAGGCTGTGACCTTTTAATATAGCTCCTCATGTTGTGGAGACCACAAGGCATTTTTGTTGCTACTTAATAACTGTAATTTTATTACTGTTATGAATTGCAATTCAAATATCTATGTTTTCTGACAGTCTTAGATAATCCCTGTGAAAGGATCATTTATCCCAGCAAAGAGGCTGAAACCCTCAAGTTTAGAGCAACTGACACAGAAGAAATAAGCTTTTTGCTCTTTACCTGCTTACTCTTGCCTTGCCTTGCTAGTGCTAGTACATATATTCCTTCACTGGCTTTAGAGTCTACTTCTTTGGGATTCCAACATATAATGAAGACTAGGTGAGAAAGCCAGCCTTGTGAACTGAGCAACTATTATATTCTTGCACTTTTAACTCCTAGCCAGTCATTGCTGAATTAGTTGGACTGTAGCCTCTAAGTCATTTCAATAAATGCCCATTATATCTATCTCTATCTATCTATCTATCTATCTATCTATCTATCTATCTATCTATCTATCTATCTATCTATCTATCTATCTATCATCTATCTCTATATGTGTATGTACATGCCTACCTATAGCCATATCTGAAGGAAAAGTATTGGATCAGGACCCTCAAGACAAAGTTCAGCACAAAGGAAGTGTATTTGCTCCAGAGGGACAGAGGGCAGAGATAAGGAACAAATAACAGGAGATAGAGGATGAGGGATAAGGGAGAGAACAAGGGAGACAGAATGAAGGTGTTTGTCCTGAGGTAGAACAAAGGACTGAGTCTGAATAGAGAGGCAACAGACATGGCACATAGAAAAATGGTTATTTATAAAAAATGGCAGTGTATAAAGATAAAAGTGAAAACCATGTATAAAGATGAGGCATTGAATTTTAATTGAGCATGTTATTGGGTGATCCAAAGGGGGATATTGATTGGTGAGCTTTAATACTTTGATAGCTGGACCTCGGTAGTCTGCCTCAGAAGAAGTAATTGGCCAAATAAGGGAACAGATCTTACAGGCTAGCTTTAGGAATTCAATCTAACATTTTTTTTTTGTGAGAAGTGGGGGCAAGGGCAGCCATGCTCATCACTCTTGAGCTGGCCAGAGTCCCTTCAATCAATCAATCAATCAATCAATCAATCAATCAATCAATCTTTCTTTCTCTCTCTCTCTCTCTCTCTCTCTTACATCTATTGAGATTAATTTTATAATTTTTTGTTACTCTAGAACTCTGAATAATACAAATTTTGGCATCAGAATTGGTTCTACAATAACAGAAATATAAGGATGAGTCTTTTACACAACCCGAATAGGCTTTTCAATTTACCAATCACTATAGCTACTGAGGCCTCTCAAGTCAGTCCCTCTCCTGGGATCTCAAGGAGTACTGAAAGCCCATGGTGTAAATTATACTGAAAGCTTAAGGAGATAAATGTACTTGATCATCCTGATTCACCAATTTTGAGAGACAACCCCATATATGAAGCTTTGGACTATTTAGGAGGAACTAAAAATATGCTGCTGCTTGGTTGCTCTTTGCCTCTTTGGACAAATGAATAGGGATGAGGGTGAACTCTGTGATACAACTAACTGACTTCTATCACCTCAGAATACAATAGAGAACAATGAAGAACTTCGTAATAAAACTGACTGGCTCCAGATGTGCATAAACAGTCTAAAGGTGTTGAAGTATGCCCTGGAAAAGAATATTCTATCTGTTACAGAACTCAAGTTGTGGAAAATGAAGCCAAAGTCCTCATTATAAATTTGGCTGAATTACAAGAGAAAATTTAAGTCCCAGCCTCAGGGGGTTTTGGCAGCTAAAGTAAGAGCATTAATTTGTAAAGTATGGGATTCTGTAACTTGGGGTGAGAATTTGTGGGAAGGACCTTACTGATGCTGACAAATTTGAATCCTCAGATTCTCAAGGGTTTATCTTACCTTAATTCTTCAAATATTGGCCTTTTCACCTTTGACTGAGGAAATTAATCCTTTATTGTCTGCTAATCCAGCAGTGACTTTCTCTGAAATAAATGCAAGGCAAGACAATATTGATGTTCCTCAGGGCCCATCAATTGTTGCCTCTGGACCAGATTTAAGGCCAAATAGGCTCAGAGAGGTGAGATAGAAAGTGTAGTTCTTGAGGAGGTATGTCATACTTCTAAAGAGCTTAATGAATTTGGGACTTAATTCAAGCAGAAATCTGGAGAATATGTGAGGAAATATATTTTAATGGTATGTGATAATGGTGGAAGGAACATAAAATTAAATTTATTGAAGTGGAAATTTCTGGTTTCATTGGAGACTCAGTCATGCCATGTGATGTTTCTCTGGAAGCTGTCTGGTGAAAGAGCATGTGGTGTTTCGCTGGAGAGTATGCTTGGGAGGGCATGTGATGCTTAGAAAGAGTATTTAAGTATAACCTAACAGACAGTGGATGATGATCTGACATTGGTTCACCTTGCTGATCTTTGTTTGGCTTCACTGATACTGATCTTCACTTATTGTGACTTCATAGAAAGAAACACACCAAATAACTTCTGGTGGTATTCCAGCTGCTTCTTCCTACTTTGATGGACTCATGCCCATTGGTGGAGCCTTACAGTTTCTTCTGGATTTATCCACTGCTGCTCATTCATGTTTGGTGTTTTGCTAGTGGACTGCACTGTGGCTAACAAAGATTGGAATCACTCTAAGGAACTACTTCCAAATAGACCCACATGCTCCTTGCCCTATTAGCCATTTTGATCCCCTACTGCATTTGAGAGCCCCTATTAAAGTAGGTTTTAAAAATATAAGCCTATAGTTTTCTTGATACAGGCTTCAGAAAAAAGAGTGTAGGCTTAATATGGAAGCTCACACAGTTAGAAAAGGTGTCAAACATTTGCTTGAATGGTTTGCTGAGACATTTGTCAAAAGATGGCCCATTGAACACAACTTGGAGATGGCTGATATCCCTTGGTTCAGTTTTGATGAAGGAATTTTAACGCTCAAGGAAATAGCACTGATAGAGTCATACACAGTATATCCTCCACAATGGGAAGACCGAGTAGATATGCCCTTCACTAATCCTATAAGACTCAAAATGGTGAGAGGCACACCAGCACATATTAAGAGTTTTGTTTTTGTCATTTATCATGTACAAGACCTTAGGGTTTGAGATGCTGACACTCACTAGGATGAATTAAATTCAGTAAGGTTTTATTGGGTATCAATTTAACATGGGCAAGGTGGAAGCACTGAATTTCCAAAAAGGTAGGTGATCATAGTGACTGTAATGGTCAAAAGAGAAAACAATATGCACAATGGCCCAATGTGTAATGGTCAGCACAGGCAAAGTGAATTTTGTGATGACGTGACTCATATGGACCTTTGGTACTGAATAATCAATCAAGTTGTTTCCAGGCATATAATATGTACTGAATTTTTGTTTAATGTAAGCATAAAAATTCTCAAACAAATAAAAGAAAGGCTACATTGGATCATGGAAAAAGGCAATCTTGGGCTAGGAATCGATTTCCAGACTTGAGGTAATTTGCAGACCTAGAATCTTTTGAATGAAGGAATTGCCAGATTTCCCTGAGGAAGAATCTTGATAAAAGTTTTACCATTAGCCTTTCTTCAGGCTCCCCCAGGCCTTTGACAAGGGTAACTATACAGGGGTTGGAGGTTGGGGTGAGGAAACAATCAGGCTTTTGAGGGTCTATTAGATACTGGTTCTGAATTGATGCTGATTCCAGGAGACCCCAAGAAACAGTGTGACCCTTCAGTTAAAGTAGGGGTTTATGGATATGACTAATGAGAATTTTGGCTAAAGTCGAATGCACAATAGGTGTAGTGGGCCCTCAACTCATCCTGTGTTTATCTCCCCAGTTTTGGAATATATAATTGAGATAAATAAATTTAGAAGTTGGCAGAATTCTCACATTGGTTTACTGATTTGTGGTGTGAGGGCTATCATGGTTGAAAAGGCTAAAATTGGAGCCTTTAGAGTTGCTTCTGCCAAGGAAAATAGTGAATCAAAAACAGTATTGCATCTCCAGGAGAACTGCAGAAATTAGTGCCACAATCAAGGAATTGAAAAATGCAAGGATGTTGGTTTCCACAACATCTTCCTTTGACTCTCTTTTCTGGCCAGTAAAGAAGATGGATCATGGAGAATGACCATTGCCTATGGAAAACTTAATCTGGTGGTGGCTCCCATTGCAGCTGCCATACCAGATGTGGTGTCCTTACTTGAGCAAATTACACATATCCTGGTATAGGTAGTTGATGACAAAGCAAATGTTTTTTTTTTCTCTGCAACTGTCCATTAGGACCACCAGAAGCAATTTGTTTTCAGTTGGCAAGTTTTATCTCAAGGATATATTAACTCTTCTACTGTGTTATAACATTTCAATTGACTGTCTCTTCCACAAACAATCATATGGATACACTATATTGATAAAATTAGGCCTACTCGATCAGATGAACAAGAGGTAGCCACCACTTTGTACTCATTGATCATTCATATGCACATGAGAGGATGGGAAATATAATCAACCAAAATTCAAGGAACTTCTACTTCAGTGAAATTCTTAGGAGCCCAGTGGGGTGGGGCATGAAGAGCTATTACTTCTAAGATGAAGAATAAGTTATTGTACCTGGCCTCTCCCATCATCAAGAAAGAAGCATAATGCTTAGTTGGCCTATTTGTGTTCTGGAGATGACAAATCCCTCACTTGAGTTTGTTACTCCAGCCTATAGAGCAATTGACTTGGAAAGCTGCTAGCTTTGTAGGGGGCTTCCAACAAGAAAAGGTTCTTCAAAAGGTCCAGGTTGCTATGCAAGCTGATCTATCACTTGGATTATATGATCCAGAAGACTAGTGGTACTTGTGGTGTTAGTGGCAGATAAATATTCTGTTTGGAGTCTTTGTCAGACCCCTATAGGTGAATCACACAAGAGATTGTTGAGATTTTGGAGCAAGGCACTACCTTCATCTTTAGACAACTTTTCTCCCTTTGAAAGATAACTTATAACCTCTTATTGGGACTTAGTGGAAACTGAGCATTCACAATGAGCCACAAAGCTACCACAAAACCTTAGCTGCCAATTAGAAACTGGCGTGTTATCTGACCCACTAAGCCATAAAGTAGGATGCACACTGCAGCAGTATGTTATCAAACGGAAGTGGTATATATACAATTGGGCCTGAACAAGTTCTGAAGGCACACGAAGTTGCATGTGGGCGTTGACCAATTGTTTATGGTTCCTATTCCCATTACAATGCTGTCTGCTGCCCAATATGTATCAATAATCCCATGGGGTATTGTCTGCAATCGGCTGACTGAGGAAAAGAATACTCGGGCCTGGTTTACTAATGGTTCTGCAGGCACCACACAAAAGTGTATAGGTGTAGCATTCCAACCCCTTTCTGAGACAATCCTGAAAGACAAATGACAGAAAATATTCACACTCAGTAGACACTTGAATAGTACAGTAATCATATATGCTTTGTTTCGAATGAGAAATGTGATTGTTCATTGATTTTTGTGCTATAGCCAATGAATTGGCTGGATGGGTAGGCACCTGGAAAGAGCATAATTAGAATATTCAGGAGAAAGACACCTAGGGGAGAATCATGTGGATAAATCACTCCAAATATGTGATGGATGTAAATATAACTGTACCCATGTAAATCTGAATCTTAGACAAGCATGGTCATGGTGGAGAAAATTGAGGAAATAAGAAGTGTGGGCCCTGAAATAAATTCAGTCTTTAAGCAACATCCCTACTATTTACAACTACAGGCAAGCATTAACCTCTGTGACTCTCCATTTTTTTTTCTGTAATCTAAACTGTGCTTCTTTCTCCAAGTTGAAGCTTCATTCCTCTTCACAGTATTATGCAATTTCCTCCCTAAACAGAAATGTTTTGTTTTTGTTCAATGGTCTACTTTTCTGGCCTCCTTTCTATGTTAGTAATTGCTAGAATCATAACTATAGTGGAATGGCTGCCATGTACTGCTTAATAGATATAAGTTAAAGGGAATAACGCCATTTCTAAAAGCTTAAGGGGAGTCACAATTAAGAAAGTATTGAAGTTCAAGATTTTTGGAAATGAAGGACATGTTCTCCTAATGACATAACATTGCTACTTGAATTAATAATCCAAGCAGTCTTTTTTCTTCTGTCTGAAAGCTTCAGTTATTTGTTTGCTCCCACATATTTCTGACCTTTATGCAATGCAAACACATAGAGTGTTCAATGAAGCTCTACAATTGTCCCTCAGCATCTGCAGGTCCTGAATGCACAGATTCCATCAGCTATGATCCAGAAACATTCAGAAATAAAGTCCTATTAGAGCTATTAAATAGTAAAACTAATCCCTTAAAGACAGAGGAAATAGTCAGTGCCCTAGCTCTGGGAAGGAGGACCTTATTGTCTGTAGTGTACATGAATGGATGTTTTTCTTATCCCCATTCTTTAAACCTTACATCAAAAGAATTCCTTATAGAGCATTTATGTATTATTGTATAATATAATTGTCTAGGTACAATCAAAACTATGGGAAAGGATTGTGTTATTTTTATGTATTGACTACTATGTTTCACAGAAGGAATTTGGGGAGCTGTGAAGTTTGATATCCTGCTTTGGTATCCCATGGATTCTGAGAGATGATTGTTTCTTCTGTGTATGTATCAAGTACTAATCTGACAAAGAATAATACCATACCTATGTCTAAGCATGTAGAATAGATAAATAAATTATGTATGTATTATATATGTATGTACATATGTATCTATCCAATTTTCTTTCTTTCTATCTATCTATCTATCTATCTATCTATCTATCTATCTATCTATCTATCTATCTATCTATCTATCTATCTATCTATCATCTATCTATCTATCATCTATCTATCTATCTATCTATCTATCTATCTATCTATCTATCTATCTATCATCTATCTATCTATCTATCTATCTATCTATCTATCTATCTATCTATCTATCTATCTATCTATCTATCTATCATCTATCTGTCTGTGGTTAACTACTACCAAGACCATTCCTCAGAATGAATTACATCAGTTGGTCTACATTTATTCTCACTATGCTGCATTTAGCATCTATAATATGTAGTGCATAATTACATTAAGGTATAACCACAATTTAATTGTTAATCAAGTATAACATAAGGAAGAAAATAACACTTAAGATATTAAGTGTACACAAGGATTCTGTTTTCCATGTGAATGTGAACAGTTATAGAATGAAACAGAACACCGAATTTATTTTATTTTGGGATGTGATAGTGGCAGCAATGCCTTTGCAGGTGTCAGTGACATTACATTATAGTCATCATCATGTATGTACTCTGAGTTTTTTCATCATACACTTATGGAGATTCTCTACCTTCAAGTCCCATGACTGGAATACAGTTTTACTGCAGGAAGAAGCCTGTATGCTGATCCTATTCTCATTTCTTGCCTCTGAAACTGTGCTTATCTGACATGTTTTCAGTAGTGTCCTTTCTCCAAGCATCATCTCCATATTATAAGAGACTAATTGCTAGTTTTACTCGTACTTGTACTAACACTCCAGTAGAGCCATTCCATACCCATATCAGTGTCTGTACTAAAATTTTGTGATTAATAGAAAAAAACCTATTCTGAATTTAGTAATTTAGCAGATCACTGGCTTATAGCAAGTCAAAAGCTATGAATGGCATCAGAATAGCATCTTAGTAACACTCCATATTGCCATATCTACTCTGATGACACTCACAAATATATTTTAAATGTAGCTTGATTTATAACTCTTTGTTTTGTAGAAACATTAAAAAACTTCATTAAAGTGCTTCCACATTGGAACATGAAGATTGGGGTAACCTAAATCTGTGTTTTAAGGCCATAGTCACTAAAAATGACTCCAGAACAAACTATCTCTTACTACCCTTTGAAAAAAAGAAAGACGTATTCTGGTTCTACATGTATTCACAATTCCTAATCCAGATTGGATATCATTAAGATCAAAAAGTTTAGGGACTGGGCTGAACCTGAGCTGGTTCCTGGCTATATTCTATACTAGATTAATAGCTTTGCTCCATTTTTGTTGAGTTTCTATTCTGTTTGGATATTCAAGCAGTTTGTACTGCTTTGATTCTAGTTGCTGAAAGTGGCTTTGTGACTCACCATGTATGTTTTTCCTTTTTCCAGTGTCCTGTCTTTATAGGTTCTTACCTAGTTTCTACAGTGAGTATGTGTGTGTGTGTGTGTGTGTGTGTGTGTGTGTGTATGTGTGTGAGTGCGTGTTGTGTAGAATGGTGCCCAAAGATTATTAGGGTTTTCTTTTTAAAAATAATGGTATATACTGATCATAGTAATTGTTATCTGTATTAGCAAAGTCTGGACAGTCATTAAATTTGTAGGTTTTAAGTAACTGGGAAAAACATGTAGCCAGCACCAGCGCTTTAATTATAAATGGTATATGTGCAATAATAGGTCACTGCATTTTTTCCAAAGTGCTGTGACAAGAAAAGGTGGCAGATCCTTTGCCTAAAGTATTGGAAGAAAAATAACTTATTTGTTCAGCCTCTATCTCTGCTATCCTTGTGACTGCATTTAAACAAAATGTTTCTATCATAACATTCTTTGCACTATAAGTTTCTCACTGAAATATATAGTCTTTAAAGTAGTATTCAAGATTATTCTCCAATTCTAATCCTAATCCCCTTTCTCTCTCTCTGTCTCTTGTACACCCTTTAAACACACACACACACACACACACACACACACAAACACACACACACACACTGGGATAAGGAGAGAAGGAGTGCATCATAGCTTTAAAACTTACATATATCCCTTCTTCTGAATGCCTAGTCAGTTTTTAATAGTTAACTCATGGTTTACTACACACGATCTGTCAATCAGACTGTATACCATTGAACAAAACAAAATAGAACAACAAAAAAATCAACACAACCCCCTAAAATAAAATAAAATAAAATAAAAGTAAAAAACAACCAACTAAAAACCAAAAACCAAACACCAAACTAAACTAAATCAAACCTACCAAACCAAACCAACTAACCAACCAAACAAAAAACTGCATCTGGTCAAACTGCAGAGAACAAGTAACTGTGGGGTGTCCATACCCAGTAATACTTATACAATACGACCCCCACACTTGAGACGCAGGGAATACTCTGAAAGGAGAGACATAATGATTGTAAAAGCAAGAGGAACAGGACATCTGCTGAGATACTGTCTTTTGTATATGACATGGTTACCCAAAGAAGACCTACACAATAACAGCATCAGTAGACATGTCAAAACAGACAAGGAAAAACTCATTGTGTGGAGCCCTAGAAGAAAAGCTGCAGACAATTAATGACTTCTCAGAGAGAGAGAGAGAGAGAGAGAGAGAGAGAGAGAGAGAGAGAGAGAGAGAGAGAGAGAAACTATGTTTTTGCCTATCTGAATTAGATTATCAAGAAAAGATGGTCTGTAGGTTATGTAGATCAGCTTAGGCCATAGTCACAATCATTATTTTGTGTTATTTCTATATCATTCTTTCCTCTTGGCCTTGAGACTGTCAGGTTAGGTAGAAAATCCTTCTCATAATAATTATGATGACATGAGGGTACATCCTGCTATGCTGGACCATGTCAAGTCTTGACTTCTATCACAACTGAAAATTATGTCGAAATGAGAGTACACTGTGTTGTCAAGTTAAAGTCATAGATAAGAGAAAATATACTCATTATACCAAATTACATTGGCAGGAGATGCAGATAGAGGCTAAAATGGAGAATAGTGTGTAGTAGCTTTGTCTCTACCAAAGCTTGAGATGATACATGCCTTTCACAAAACAGCCCCCCCCCGTGTTCTCTACTACAACATATCCCTCACTGCCATGCTGTCCACTTTTGGATTTTAGTTAGTTCCAGATGTAGTCAAGTTGACAACCAAGAATAGCCATCATAGTACCTGTCTCAAAAAAATGAGCTACATAGTACCTGAGGTATATCACTCATATTAATCTAGGGATATTATATATCAATGAATGCATGTGCATGCGTACACAAACCTGGATGAACATGTACACACACACACACACACACACAAGTAATTATTTTTTGCTTTGTTTTTGGTTGTTATGTAAATGTGTGCTACTACTGTTGTATGTTTAGCTTGATATTATGAGACCAATAATTTATGGCCTTTGTCTGTTCTTTTATATATAGGTCATAGGCTTTAAGGAGGAACATACTACTACTATTCCAGTGTCATTGGTACAGTAAAATAATCTGTATGCTTCCAAAACAGAAATGCAAACACAAATTCAGCCACAAATCCTTTGACCTACAGTGGTGGCTTGCCTGCAAAATATGCTAGGGCAATGGAGGAATAAAGCTTATGAGAGTTGCTAACTAATGTCTTACTTGACTGAAGGTCTGCTTTGCAAGGTGGAGCCCATGCCTGTCACTTCTTGGGTATCCAAGAGAGCTTAGGTACCTAGAATAAAACTAAATACTGCTGTTCTTTAAACCAACTAACTGGGAAATGATCTTTACCAACCTTACATCCGACAGAGGGCTAATATCCAAGATATACAAAGAACCCAAGAAGTTAAACTCCAGAGAGGCAAGTAACCCTATTAAAAAATGGGGTACAGAGCTACACAAAGAGTTCTCACCTGAAGAATATCTAATGGCTGAGAAGCACCTAAAGAGATGTTCATCATCCTTAGTCTTTAGGGAAATGCAAATCAAAACAACCCTGAGATTCCATCTCACACCAGTCAGGATGGCTAAGATCAAAAACACAGGAGACAGCAGTTGTTGGCGAGGATGTGGAGAAAGAGGAACACTCCTCCACTGCTGGTGGAATTGCAGGCTGGTACAACCACTCTGGAAAGCAGTCTGGCAGTTCCTCAGAAAACTGGGCATGACACTCCCGGAGGATCCGGATATACCACTCCTGGGCATATACCCAGAGACTTTACCTGCATGCAATAAGGACACATGCTCCACTATGTTCATAGCAGCCTTATTTATAATAGCCAGAAGCTGGAAAGAACCCAGATGTCCCTCACCGGAGGAATGGATTCAGAAGATGTGGTATATCTACACAATGGAATACTACTCTGCAATTAAAAACAATGAATTCACGAAATTCCTAGGCAAATGGTCAGAACTTGAAAATATCATCCTTAGTGAGGTAACCCAATCACAAAAGAACACACATGGTATGCAGTCACTGATAAGGGGATATTGACCCAGAATCTCGGAATACCCTAGACACAATCCGCATATCAATAGATTTCTAAAAAGATGGAAGGAGAGACCCCTGGTCCTGGAAAGACTGGATGTAGGGGAACGCCAGGACAGAGTAACGAGAGGGGGTTGAATGGAGAAAAGAGGGAGGGAAGGGGGCTTATGGGACTTTCGGGGAGGGAGGAAACGGGAAAGGGGAAATGATTTGGAATGTAAATTAAAAAAATAAAAAAAAAACCAAGCAACCAACCAAGCAATCAAACAAATATAGAAAACAAAAAATGTGGCAATAAAATTATGCCTAGTGACATTCTGCTATAATCCTAGATCAGAGCTTTGTTTAACCGTCATTAAAGCAGCTTCCTCCCGTAGCAGAAGGGAACAAATACAAAGACCCACACCCAGACATTACATAGAAAGGAGGTTTCTTGGATACACAGCTCTAAATGGGGTATCTCCTCCAGATCCCTCCTCCAAGGCTCAGAGAACCCCAAGGAAGAAGGGACAGAAAGAGTGTAAAAGGACACCAAGAAAGCAAGGCCTTTTAAATCAACAATGATCAAAGTTTGTATGAACTCATAGACACTGAAGTGGCATCCACAGGGCCAGCACAGGTCTTCATCCAGTTCTATGTATACACATTCCACCATGAAGAACTTTTAAATACCCTTTTAAAGAATTTAGTGCATGAACATTGGACTTATGTTATTTCTACCCTGCCTCCTCCAATTACTCCCATGTTTTGTCAAAATCATCCCAAATTAGTGGCTTTTTAAATAATATATGATGTGGGAGTGTATTTGCCATTGCTCATATATATGTGTCTTTAGAACTGAGTACTTAGAATTGTATGTCTTACCAAGGGACTTGTCCCTGGAAAACATAGGCTTTTCACTCTTGCAGCAGTCATTAATTTTCTATAACTCTTTATCTAGGGGTGGGGCCACATGAGATATTCCTTATCTACTTTGGCGTGTTAACTGGTATTGTTATTATGCAAGTCTTTTTTGGATAACCATGTCATATACAGAAGACATTTTCTCAGCAGATGTTCTGTGCCTCTTGCTTTTACAATCTTTATGATCCTCCTTCCACAGTATTCCCTGAGCCTCAAATTTTGAGGTTGTATTGTGTGTGTATTAAGTGGGTATTAACACTCCACAGTCACTTGTTCACTGCATTTTGACCAATTGTGGTTGTCTTTGATGGATTCCACCATTTATAAAAGAATCTTCTTCAATGGGGCTTGTGGTGGGAGATATATTTATATGTATGCTTAGAGCGTACCTGGGAATTATATTAGTTTAGAAAAGTGGTAATACTGGGTTCTCTTTCACAATTCATAACCTCACAGCTATAGGTATTGACTAGTTTTCTACTATCAGACATGAATTTCCTTGTATTGACTGAAGCTTGAATCTAAAACTGAAGAAGATGGAAAGAGGAGGGATAAAGAACACTAAGATTGATTAAAACGTCATAGGCAGATACTATTTATGTTTGCTTAGAATACATATATCATTTAAGTAAATATGTTACTTGAGGTGACACTGTTTCCCCTAAAAGCCTACCCAACAAAAACCACACAGTTAGGAATGGTAAATCTCCCTTCAAGTTGGTGAAGGGAATTCAAGAGACTCCAAAAACAACATAGGCTCCAGTCATTACCCTTCCTTGCCTCCTATAACTTGAATGTAACAAGCTAATGGTGAAGCACATTTTAACAGAGGACTTGGAGAATTAAAACTAGGGCTGAACTGGAAATGTTCTCACTGAAAACAGATCTCTCAGCTAAGCTTTTAACTTGCAATAAGGAATTAAAGAAGCATTTAGGATTAGGTGTGGTAGTGTATACCAATAAACATAGCACTCTGGAGGCAGGGGTAGGCAGATCTCAGAGTTCAAGGCTACCCTGGTCTGCAGAGTCAGTTCCAGAACAATCAAGAACAGGCAGTGAAGGAAACAATAAAAAACAGAAAGCTGATGATAATGTATTTAAATAAGGGGGGCATGTTCCAGCTGTAGCAAGCAGAAGAACTTGGTAGCTTCAGACACATGGTTCTGGCTTTAGAGTCAAGGATACAGTCAAGTAGTTATGCAATCTCCCTCCATTGCTAAGGTAAGTTTCAGAGGCTAGGCATATGTTACGGATGTTGCTGCATGAAGGTCTAGAGAGGCCGTTGTGTGAAGCTGTGATGGTGAAGCGTGGATTGCCTTGGAGACCCCCAATTGACGTAGATGCCAGACAGTGGGATACCTGCCAAGGAAAGCTACTGACAGGGAGTAGAACCAACCCAAGAGAAAGAAGTGTGTTGTAGTCAACAAATCTGAAAGAAGTTGAAGATATGAGCAGTGCTTTTATATTAGACACAGATTGCCAAATTTAGGGTTTTGCCTGCTGTATTTTAGTCTTGCTTTGGTCTAGTATTTCGTTACTCTGTGCCTTCTTTTCTCCCCTTTGCAATGATAATGCATATTCTGTGCCAGTGTATGTTGGAAATATGTGATCATATTTTCTAGTTTTGATTTTTCAGAGTTACAGTTGAGAGTTTGTCATGAGTCACAAAAGAGGCTTTAGATGTCTTAACAGTGTTGAGACTATTAAAGACTATGGTGACTTTGGAAGTTGGGCTAAATGGATTTTTCATTGTGATATTGCTGCAAGCCTATGGAGGCCAAGGAGTAAAATGTAGTGGTTTGAATAAGACTTGTTTCTAAAGGCTCATAGATTTGAATTCTTAGTCATTAGGGAGTGGTACTGTTTAGGAATAGAAAGTATGGCTTTGTTAGGATAGGTGTGGCATTGTTGTAGACAGTATATCATTGGAGATGGACTTTGAAATTTCAGAAGCTCTAGTCAGGCTCCAAGTTTCTCTCTCTTTCTGATGTTGCCTTGAGATCTGGATGGAGAATTTTTCCTTTCCAGCACCATGTCGGCCTGTGTATCATGTTTCCCACCATGACAATGAACTAAGTGTTTGAATGTAAGAAAGTTCCAATTAAATACTTTCTTTAATAAGAGTTGCTGTGGACATGTGTCTCTTTACAACAATAGAGTATGGACTAAGACAATATATTTGTCTTTCCAGTTTGTTTGTTTGCATAGTTTTTAGTAATATTATACTAGTCATTTTACTTCTCTGTCCCTCTGTCTCTGTCTCTGTTTCTCTCTCCCCACTCTCACTCTCTCTCTGTCCGTCTTTCTGCAACCAACATTTTTTTTTTGCTTCTATTGGAGGTGTCTATGTCTTCATAGTTCCTTTGCCTCCACATAGAAGTATGACCTTTGATGATCAGATTGTTTAGAGCTTTTTATTCAATTACCTAACCAGTTTATAATCCCATGACATAAAGAATAATCTATTGCATGTAGCAACTTTTGCTCTCTTTTTGTTACATGTGCTTAGATTTTTCAAGATCCTGTTTGAAGAATTTTGAATCACTTTTATTTTCAGTTTTTAAATACAATTTAGTATAAAAGTATTTATATTTTAAAATTTCAATGAATTTTTAAACATATTTTATTTCTTAGGTGAGATTTTTTTCTTTTTTATTTATTATTTATTTTATTTTATTTTTTTAATTTACATTCCAAATCACTTCCCCTTTCCCGTTTCCTCCCTCCCCGAAAGTCCCATAAGCCCCCTTCCCTCCCTCTTTTCTCCATTCAACCCCCTCTCGTTACTCTGTCCTGGCATTCCCCTACATCCAGTCTTTCCAGGACCAGGGGTCTCTCCTTCCATCGTTTTAGAAATCTATTGATATGCGGATCGTGTCTAGGGTATTCCGAGATTCTGGGTCAATATCCCCTTATCAGTGACTGCATACCATGTGTGTTTTTTTGTGATTGGGTTACCTCACTAAGGATGATATTTTCAAGTTCTGACCATTTGCCTAGGAATTTCGTGAATTCATTGAAAGACTAATGACTAAGGATGATGAACATCTCTTTAGGTGCTTCTCAGCCATTAGATATTCTTTGGTGAGAACTCTTTGTTTAGCTCTGTACCCCATTTTTTAATAGGGTTACTTGCCTCTCTGGAGTTTAACTTCTTGAGTTCTTTGTATATATTGGATATTAGCCCTCTGTCGGATGTAAGGTTGGTAAAGATCATTTCCCAGTTAGTTGGTTGCCGCTTTGTCTTTTTGACAGTGTCTTTTGCCTTGCAGCAGGCGAGTACAACCACTCTGGAAAGCAGTCTGGCGGTCCCTCAGAAAACTGGGCATGACATTCCCGGAGGATCCAGCTATACCACTGGATGTAGGGGAACGCCAGGACAGAGTAACGAGAGGGGGTTGAATGGAGAAAAGAGGGAGGAAAGGGGGCTTATGGGACTTTCGGGGAGGGAGGAAACGGGAAAGGGGAAGTGATTTGGAATGTAAATTAAAAAAATAAAATAAAAAAAAACTTTGTAATTTAATGAGGTCCCATTTGTCTATTCTTGATCTTAGAGCATAAGCTATTGGAGTTCTGTTCAGGAAATTCTCCCCTGTGCCCATATGTTCAAGGTTCTTCCCTAGTTTCCCTTCTATTAGTTTCAGTGTGTCTGGTTTTATGTGGAGATCTTTGATCCACTTAGAATTGAGCTTAGTGCAAGGAGATAAGAATGGGTCAATTTGCATTCTTCTGCATGTTGACCTCCAGCTGAGACAGCAACATTTGTTGAAAAGGCTATCTTTTTTCCACTGGATGGTTTTAGCTCCTTTGTCAAAGATCAAGTGACCATAGGAGTGTGGATTCATTTCTGGGTCTTCAATTCTGTTCCATTGATCTACATGTCTGTTACTGTACCAATACCATGCAGTTTTTAACACTATTGCTCTGTAGTACAGCTTGAGGTCCGGGATACTGATTCCCCCAGAGGTTCTGTTACTCTTGAGAATAGTTTTAGCTATTCTGGGTTTTCTGTTATTCCAGATGAATTTTTGAATTGCTCTTTCTAACTCTATGAAGAATTGAGTTGGGATTTTGATGGGGATTGCATTGAATCTGTGTATTACTTCTGGTAAGATGCTCATTTTTACTATATTAATCCTGCCAATCCATGAGCATGGCAGATTTTTCCATCTTCTGAGGTCTTCTTCTTCTTTTTTTTTTTTAATTTAATTTAATTTTATTTTTTTAATTTACATTCCAAATCACTTCCCCTTTCCCGTTTCCTCCCTCCCCGAAAGTCCCATAAGCCCCCTTCCCCTCCCTCTTTTCTCCGTTCAACCCCCTCTCATTACTCTGTCCTGGCGTTCCCCTACATCCAGTCTTTCCAGGACCAGGGGTCTCTCCTTCCATCTTTTTAGAAATCTATTGATATGCTGATTGTGTCTAGGGTATTCTGAGATTCTGGGTCAATATCCCCTTATCAGTGACTTCATACCATGTGTGATCTTTTGTGATTGGGTTACCTCACTAAGGATGATATTTTCAAGTTCTGACCATTTGCCTAGGAATTTCGTGAATTCATTGTTTTTAATTGCAGAGTAGTATTGCATTGTGTAAATATACCACATCTTCTGAATCCATTCCTCCGTTGAGGGACATCTGGGTTCTTTCCAGCTTCTGGCTATTATAAATAAGGCTGCTATGAATATAGTGGAGCATGTGTCCTTATTGCATGCAGGTAAAGTCTCTGGGTATATGCCCAGGAGTGGTATAGCCGGATCCTCCGGAAGTGTCATGCCCAGTTTTCTGAGGAGCCGCCAGACTGCTTTCCAGAGTGGTTGTACCAGCCTGCAATTCCACCAGCAGTGGAGGAGTGTTCCTCTTTCTCCACATCCTCGCCAACAACTGCTGTCTCCTGTGTTTTTGATCTTAGCCATCCTGACTGGTGTGAGATGGAATCTCAGGGTTGTTTTGATTTGCATTTCCCTAATGACTAAGGATGATGAACATCTCTTTAGGTGCTTCTCAGCCATTAGATATTCTTCAGGTGAGAACTCTTTGTGGAGCTCTGTACCCCATTTTTTAATAGGGTTACTTGCCTCTCTGGAGTTTAACTTCTTGAGTTCTTTGTATATCTTGGATATAAGCCCTCTGTCGGATGTAAGGTTGGTAAAGATCATTTCCCAGTTAGTTGGTTGCCGCTTTGTCTTTTTGACAGTGTCTTTTTCCTTGCAAAAACTTTGTAATTTAATGAGGTCCCATTTGTCTATTCTTGATCTTAGAGTATAAGCTATTGGAGTTCTGTTCAGGAAATTCTCCCCTGTGCCCATATGTTCAAGGTTCTTCCCTAGTTTCCCTTCTATTAGTTTCAGTGTGTCTGGTTTTATGTGGAGATCTTTGATCCACTTAGAATTGAGCTTAGTGCAAGGAGATAAGGATGGGTCAATTTGCATTCTTCTGCATGTTGACCTCCAGCTGAGCCAGCAGCATTTGTTGAAAAGGCTATCTTTTTTCCACTGGATGGTTTTAGCTCCTTTGTCAAAGATCAAGTGACCATAGGAGTGTGGATTCATTTCTGGGTCTTCAATTCTGTTCCATTGATCTACATGTCTGTTACTGTACCAATACCATGCAGTTTTTAACACTATTGCTCTGTAGTACAGCTTGAGGTCCGGGATACTGATTCCCCCAGAGGTTCTTTTACTCTTGAGAATAGTTTTAGCTATCCTGGGATTTCTGTTATTCCAGATGAATTTTTGAATTGCTCTTTCTAACTCTATGAAGAATTGAGTTGGGATTTTGATGGGGATTGCATTGAATCTGTATATTACTTTTGATAACATGCTCATTTTTACTATAATAATCCTGCCAATCCATGAGCATGGCAGACTTTTCCGTCTTCTGAGGTCTTCTTCAATTTCTTTCTTCAGAGACTTGAAGTTCTTGTCATACAGATCTTTCACTTGTTTGGTTAGAGGCATGCCAAGATACTTAATATGGTTTGTGGCTATCGTGAAGGATATTATTTCTCTTACTTCTTTCTCACCCTGCTTATCCTTTGAGTATAGGAAGGCTTCTGACTTGCTTGAGTTGATTTTATATCCGGCCACTTTGCTGAAGTCGTTTATCAGCTGTAGGAGTTCTCTGGTGGAGTTCTTTGGGTCGCTTATGTATACTATCATATCGTCTGCAAATAGTGATAGTTTGACTTCTTCCTTTCCAATTTATATCCCTTTGACCTCTTTTTGTTGTCTAATTGCTCTAGCTAGAACTTCTAGTACTATATTGAAAAGATATGGAGAGAGAGGGCAGCCTTGTCTAGTCCCTGATTTTAGTGGGATTGCTTCAAGTTTCTCTCCATTTAGATTGATGCTGGCTACCGGTTTGCTGTAAATTGCTTTTACTATGTCTAGTTATGGGCCTTGAATTCCTGATCTTTCCAAGACCTTTAGCTTGAAAGGATGCTGAATTTTGTCAAATGCTTTCTCAGCATCTAATGAGATGACCACGTGGTTTTTTTCTTTGAGATTGTTTTTGTAGTGGATTACATTGATGGATTTCCTTATATTGAACCATCCCTGCATCCCTGGGATGAAGCCTACTTGATCGTGGTGAATGATCGTTTTGATGTATTCTTGGATTCGGTTGGCAAGAATTTTATTGAGTATTTTTGCATCGATACTCATAAGAGATTGGCCTGAGATTCTCTTTCTTTGTCGGATCTTTGTGTGCTTTTGGTATTAGTGTAATTGTGGCTTCATAGAACGAGTTGGGTAGTGTTCCTTCTGTTTCTATTTTGTGGAACAGTTTGAAGAGTATTGGTGTTAGGTCTTCTTTGAAGGTCTGATAGAATTCTGCACTAAAACCATCTGGACCTGTGCTTTTTTTGGTTGGAAGACTTCCAATGACAACTTCTATTTCTTCAGGGCTTATAGGACGGTTTAGATGGTCTATTTGATCCTGATTTAATTTTGGTACTTGGTATCTGTCAAGGAAATTGTCCATTTCCTCAAGATTTTCTAGTTGTGTTGAATACAGGTTTTTGTAGTAGGATCTGATGATTTTTTGAATTTCCTCAGTTTCTGTTGTTATCTCTCCCTTTTCGTTTCTGATTTTATTAATTTGGATACTATCTCTGTGCCCTCTGGTTAGTCTAGCTAAGGGCTTATCTATCTTGTTGATTTTCTCAAAGAACCAACTCCTCGTTTTGTTGATTCTTTGTATGGTTTTATTTGTTTCTACTTGATTCATTTCAGCCCTGAGTTTGATGATTTCCTGCTTTCTACTCCTCTTTGGTGTATTTGCTTCTTTTTATTCCGGGGCTTTCAGGTGTGCCATTAAGCTGTTAGTGTATGCTGTCTCCCGTTTCTTTTTGGGGGCACTCAGGGCTATGAATTTTCCTCTTAGCACTGCTTTCATTGTGTCCCATAAATTAGGGTATGTTGTGCCTTCATTTTCATTAACTTTCAAAAAGTCTTTTATTTCTTTCTTTATTTCCACCTTGACCAAGTTATCATTGAGTAGAGCATTGTTCAGCCTCCATGTGTACGTGGGTTTTCTTTTGTTTTTGTTGCCATTGAAGACCACCCTTATTCCATAGTGATCTGATAGGAGGCATGGGATTATTTCTATCTTCTTGTATCTGTTGAGGTCTGATTTGTGACCAATTATATGGTCTATTTTGGAGAAGGTACCATGAGGAACTGAGAAGAAGGTGTATTCTTTAGCTCTAGGATGAAATGTTCTATATATATAAGTTAGTTCCATTTGGTCCAAGGCTTCAATTAGATTCACTGTGTCCATGTTTACTTTCTGCTTTCCTGAACG
Organism: Tokudaia tokunoshimensis; assembly: GCA_036184795.1. Taxonomy (NCBI): domain Eukaryota; kingdom Metazoa; phylum Chordata; class Mammalia; order Rodentia; family Muridae; genus Tokudaia; species Tokudaia tokunoshimensis. The sequence goes on along the minus strand of BTHU01000005.1, from coordinate 9,029,031 downwards.
ATCCATTTCAGAGAGCTGGGTGTTGAAGTCACCCACTATTATTGTGTGCGGTGCGTTGTGTGCTTTGAGCTTTAGTAAAGTTTCTTTTACGAATGAGGGTGCCCTTGCATTTGGAGCATAGATAATCAGAATTGAGAGTTCTTGATGTGGATTTTTCCCTTGATCAGTATGTAGTGTCCTTCTGTGTCTTTTTTGATGACTTTAGGTTGAAAATCAATTTTATCTGATATTAGGATGGTTACTCCACCTTGTTTCTTGGGGCCATTTGCTTGTAAAATTGTTTTCCAGCCTTTTACTCTGAGGTAGTGTTTGTCTTTGACACTGAGGTGCGTTTCCTGCATGCAGCAAAATGCTGGGTCCTGTTTAAGTATCCAGTCTGCTAGTCTATGTCTTTTAATTGGGTAATTGAGACCATTGATATTAAGAGAGATTAAGGCATAGTGATTATTGCCATCTGCCATTCTTGACGCTCTCTTTATGTTTGAGTGGTTATCTACTTTTGGGTTTGATTCAAGAAGGTTATTATCTCATTTTTTCCAGGGTGTTGTTTCTCTCCCTGTATTGGAGGTTTCCACCTATTATCCGTTGCAGGGCTGGATTTGTGGAAAGATATTGTGAAAATTTGGTTTTATCATGGAATATCTTGGTCTCTCCACCTATGGTGATTGAAAGTTTTGGTGGGTATAGTAGTCTAGGCTGGCATTTGTGCTCTCTTAGTGTCTGCATGAGATCTGCCCAGGATCTTCTGGCTTTCATAGTCTCTGGTGAGAAGCCTGATGTGATTCGGATAGGTCTTCCTTTCTATGTTACTTGGCCCTTTTCTCTTACTGCTTTTAGTATTCTTTCTTTGTTTAGAACATTCGGTGTTTTGATTATTATGTGATGGGAGGTATTTCTGTTCTGGTCCAGTCTGTTTGGAGTTCTGTAGGCTTCTTATACGTTCATCGGCATCTCTGTCTTTAAGTTAGGGAAGTTTTCCTCCATAATTTTGTTGAAGATGTTTACTGGCCCTTTAAGTTGCAAATCTTCACTCTCATCTATACCTATAATCCTTAGGTTTGGTCTTCTCATTGTGTCCTGGATTTCCTGGATGTTTTGGGTTACACGTTTTTTGCATTTTGCATTTTCTTTGACTGTTGAGTCGATGCTTTCTATGGAATCTTTAGCACCTGAGATTCTTTCTTCCATCTCTTGTATTCTATTGTTGATGTTTGCATCTATGACTCCTGATTTCTTCCCAAGGTTTTCTATCTCCAAAATTGTCTCCCTTTGTGATTTCTTAGTTGTTTCTACTTACTTTTTTAGTTCTTGGATGGATTTGCTGAGATCCTTCACTTGTTTGTTTGTATTTTCCTGTATTTCTTTAAGGTATTTTTGCATTGCCTCATTCAGGATTTCTTCCTGATGACCCATGTTCTCCTGCATTTCTCTGAGTGATTTTTGTGTTTCCTCCTCATGGGAATCCATCTGTTGATCCATTGTTTCCTGCATTTCTTTAAGCAGTTCTCGTGTTTCCTTTGTAAGGGCATCTAACTGTTGATTCATTTCTTTAAGCAATTTTTGTGTTGCCTCCTTATGGGCATCCGTCTGTTGACCCATATTCTTCTGCATTTCTTTATGCCAATTTTGTGATTCCTTTGTGAGTGCATCTACCCGTTGATTCATCTCGTTAAGCAATTTTTGTGTTGTCTCCTTGTGCGCCTCCATCTTTTGATCCATGTTCTCCCGCATTTCTCTAAGCAATTTTTGTGTTTCCTTTGTAAGGGCTTCTAACCGTTGATTGATGGTCTCCTGTAACTCTTTGTGAGATTTATTTGTGTCCTTCTTGTGATCCTCTAATAGCATCAGGAGAAGTGATTTTAAATCCAGATCTTGACTTTTGGGTGTGGTGGGGTATCCAGGATTTGCTGCTGTTGGAGAGTGGGTTCGGATGGTCCCACTTTACTTTGATTTCTGTTAGTAACATTCCTACGTTTGCCTTTTGCCATCTGGATACCTCTGATGTTAGTTGGTCCTGCTGCCACTGGGTGTTGGTTGGACCTCCTGTGAGACTGCAAAGCTATTTCTGCCCCCCCTGGATTGCCAGTATTCCCCTGGCACCGATTTCTGGGGCCTGCCTGCTCCTGAGTGACTTTGGAGCCCTAATGTGCCTTGCCCCAAGTGATCTTATATTGGGGAGGCCTTGCACATCCAAAGGCTCAGCCTAGTGGATTCCTGGAGCAGAGGTCGCCAAAGGGAGGCTGGTAGGCTCCTGCCCTGTGCAGGGGTGTGTGATCTCTCCTAGGGGGGGTTGGGGGGGTCCCTCTGCCAGGCAGAAGTCCCACAGCAGAGCTAGCAAGCTGGTTACTGCATATCTGCCCAGCACTTGGGAGCCGCACACACATAAGCCGCCCGAGACCCAAGCGATATTAAGCCTGTCTGTCTCAGAACCTGGCTGTCCCAACTTCCCAGTTACTGGAGCAAAGATGGCGGAGTGCAATCTGCACACACTCTGAAGAAAGAAATTGAAGAAGACCTCAGAAGATGGAAAAATCTGCCATGCTCATGGATTGGCAGGATTAATATAGTAAAAATGAGCATCTTACCAAAAGTAATACACAGATTCAATACAATCCCCATCAAAATCCCAACTCAATTCTTCATAGAGTTAGAAAGAGCAATTCAAAAATTCATCTGGAATAACAGAAATCCCAGAATAGCTAAAACTATTCTCAAGAGTAAAAGAACCTCTGGGGGAATCAGTATCCCGGACCTCAAGCTGTACTACAGAGCAATAGTGTTAAAAACCACATGGTATTGGTACAGTAACAGACATGTAGATCAATGGAACAGAATTGAAGACCCAGAAGTGAATCCACACTCCTATGGTCACTTGATCTTTGACAAAGGAGCTAAAACAATCCAGTGGAAAAAAGATAGCCTTTTCAACCAATGGTGCTGGCTCAGCTGGAGGTCAACATGCAGAAGAATGCAATTGACCCATCCTTATCTCCTGGCACTAAGCTCAATTCTAAGTGGATCAAAGATCTCCACATAAAACCAGACACACTGAAACTAATAGAAGGGAAACTAGGGGAGAACCTTGAACATATGGGCACAGGGGAGAATTTCCTGAACAGAACTCCAATAGCTTATGCTCTAAGATCAAGAATAGACAAATGGGACCTCATTAAATTACAAAGTTTTTGCAAGGCAAAAGACACTGTCAAAAAGACAAAGTGGCAACCAACTAACTGGGAAATGATCTTTACCAACCTTACATCCGACAGAGGGCTAATATCCAATATATACAAAGAACTCAAGAAGTTAAACTCCAGAGAGGCAAGTAACCCTATTAAAAAATGGGGTACAGAGCTAAACAAAGTGTTCTCACCTGAAGAATATCTAATGGCTGAGAAGCACCTAAAGAGATGTTCATCATCCTTAGTCATTAGGGAAATGCAAATCAAAACAACCCTGAGATTCCATCTCACACCAGTCAAGATGGCTAAGATCAAAAACAGAGGAGACAGCAGTTGTTGGCGAGGATGTGGAGAAAGAGGAACACTCCTCCACTGCTCGTGGAATTGCAAGCTGGTACAACCACTCTGGAAAGCAGTCTGGCGGTTCCTCAGAAAACTGGGCATGACACTCCCGGAGGATCCGGCTATACCACTCCTGGGCATATACCCAGAGACTTTACCTGCATGCAATAAGGACACATGCTCCACTATGTTCATAGTAGCCTTATTTATAATAGCCAGAAGCTGGAAAGAACCCAGATGTCCCTCAACGGAGGAATGGATTCAGAAGATGTGGTATATCTACACAGTGGAATACTACTCTGCAGTTAAAAACAATGAATTCACGAAATTCCTAGGCAAATGGTCAGAACTTGAAAATATCATCCTTAGTGAGGTAACCCAATCACAAAAGAACACACATGGTATGCAGTCACTGATAAGGGGATATTGACCCAGAATCTCGGAATACCCTAGACACAATCCTCATATCAATAGATTTCTAAGAAGATGGAAGGAGAGAACCCTGGTCCTGGAAAGACTGGATATAGGGGAACGCCAGGACAGAGTAATGAGAGGGGGTTGAATGGAGAAAAGAGGGAGGGAAGGGGGCTTATGGGACTTTCGGGGAGGGAGGAAACGGGAAAGGGGAAGTAATTTGGAATGCAAATTAAAAAAAATGTGATTTTAATAAAAAAAAAAACAAAAAAACAAGGGCACCATCATTCCTAAAAGAAACCTTACTAAAGATGAAAGCACACATCGCACACCACACAATAATTATGGGTGACTTCAACACCCCACTCTCCTTAATGGACACATCATGGAAACACAAACTAAACAGAGACACAGTAAAACGAACAGAAGTTTTAGACCAAATGGATTTAATAAATATCTATAGAACATTTCATCCTAAGTCAAAAGGCTATACTTTCGAGGTAGTTGGGAATGCCAGGTTCCGAGACAGAGAGGCATAATATCGCTTGGGTCTTGGGGGGCTTGTGTGCACCCTGCTCCCAAGAGCTGGGCAGATCTGCAGTAACTAGCGCGCCTGCTCTGCTGTGGGACTTCTGCCTTGCAGAGGGACGCCCCCTCCCCCCAATTGTGGGAGAGATCACACACCCCTGCACAGGGCAGGAGCCCACCAGCCTCCCTTTGGTGACCTCTGCTCTGGGAATCCACTACGCTGAGCCTTTGGATGTGCAGGGACTCCCAAATATAACATCACTTGGGGCAAGGCACATCAGGGCTCCAAAGTCACTCAGGAGCAGGGCAGGCCCCAGAAATTGGTGCCAGGGGAATCCTGGTAATCCAGGGGGGCCAGAAATAGCTTTGCAGGCTCACAGGAGGTCCAACCAACAGCCAGGGACAGCAGGACCAACTAACATCAGAGGTAACCAGATGGCAAAAGGCAAACGTAGGAACGTTACTAACAGAAATCAAAGTAATATGGCACCATCTGAACCCAACTCTCCAACAGCAGCAAGTACTGGATACCCCACCACACCCGAAAGACAAGATCTGGATTTAAAGTAACTTCTCATGATGCTATTAGAGGATCACAAGAAGGACACAAATAAATCTAATAAAGAATTACAGGAGACCATGAATCAACGGTTAGAAGCCCTTACAAAGGAAACACAAAAATCGCTTAGAGAAATGCAGGGGAACATGGATCAAAAGATGGAGGCCACAAGGAGACAACACAAAAATCACTTAAAGAAATGAATCAACGGATAGATGCACTTTCAACGGAGTCACAAAAGTTGCATAAAGAAATGCAGACGAATATGGGTCAACAGACGGATGCCCATAGGGAGTCAACACAAAAATTGCTTAAAGAAATGAATCAACAGATAGATGCCCTTACAAAGGAAACACGAAACTGTTTAAAGAAATGCAGGAGACGATGGATCAACAGATGGAATCCCATGAGGAGGAAACACAAAAATCGCTCAGAGAAATGCAGGAGAACTTGGGTCAATAGGCAGAAATCGTGAAAGAGGTAATGCAAAAATACCTTAAAGAAATACAGAAAAATACAAACAAACAAGTGAAGGATCTCAGCAAATCCATCCAGGATCTAAAAAAGGAAGTAGAAACAACTAAGAAATCACAAAGGGAGACAACTTTGGAGATAGAAAACCTTGGGAAGAAATCAGGAGTCATAGATGCAAACATCAACAATAGAATACAAGAGATGGAAGAAAGAATCTCAGGTGCTGAAGATACCATAGAAAGCATCGACTCAACAGTCAAAGAAAATGCAAAATGCAAAAAACGTGTAACCCAAAACATCCAGGAAATCCAGGATACAATGAGAAGATCAAACCTAAGTATTATAGGTATAGATGAGAGTGAAGATTTGCAACTTAAAGGGCCAGTAAATATCTTCAAAAAAATTATGGAGGAAATCTTCCCTAACCTAAAGAGAGAGATGCCGATGAATGTACAAGAAGCCTACAGAACTCCAAACAGACTGGACCAAAACAGAAATACCTCCCGTCACATAATAATCAAAACACCAAATGTACTAAACAAAGAAAGAATACTAAAAGCAGTAAGAGAAAAGGGCCAAGTAACATACAAAGAAGACCTATCCGAATCACATCAGACTTCTCACCAGAGACTATGAAAGCCAGAAGATCCTGGGCAGATCTCATGCAGACACTAAGAGAATACAAATGCCAGCCTAGACTACTATACCCAGGAAAACTCTCAATCACCATAGATGGAGAGACCAAGATATTCCATGATAAAACCAAATTTTCATAATATCTTTCCACAAATCCAGTCCTGCAAAGGATAATAGGTGGAAACCGCCAATACCAGGAGAGAAACAACACCATGGAAAAAATGAGATAGTAACCTTCTTGCTTCAAACCCAAAAGTAGATAACCACTCAAACATAAAGATAGCATCAAGAATGACAGGTGGCAATAATCACTATGCCTTAATCTCTCTTAATATCATGGTCTCCATTCCCCAATAAAAAGATATAGACTAGCAGACTGGATACATAAACAGGACCCAGCATTTTGCTGCATGCAGGAAACGCAACTCAGTGTCAAAGACAAACACTACCTCAGAGTAAAAGCCTGGAAAACAATTTTACAAGCAAATGGCCCCAAGAAACGAGGTGGAGTAGCCATTCTAATATCAGATAAAATTGATTTTCAACCTAAAGTCATCAAAAAAGACACAGAAGGAAACTACATATTGATTAAGGGAAAAATCCAGCAAGAAGAACTCTCAATTCTGAATATCTATGCTCCAAAATTGAGGGCACCCTCATTCATAAAAGAAACTTTACTAAAGCTCAAAGCACACATCGCACCTCACACAATAATAATGGGTGACTTCAACACCCCGCTCTCTGAAATGGATCGTTCAGGAAAGCAGAAACTAAACAGGGACACAGTGAATCTAATTGAAGCCTTAGAACAAATGGAACTAACAGACATATATAGAACATTTCATCCTAGAGCTAAAGAATGCACCTTCTTCTCAGTACCTCATGGTACCTTCTCCAAAATTGACCATATAATTGGTCACAAATCAGACCTCAACAGATATAAGAAGATAGAACTAATCCCATGCCTCCTATCAGATCACTATGGAATAAGTGTGGTCTTCAATGGCAACAAAAACAAAAGAAAACTCACATACACATGGAGGCTGAACAATGCTCTACTCAATGATAACTTGGTCAAGGTGGAAATAAAGAAAGAAATCAAAGACTTTTTGAAAGTTAATGTAAATGAAGGCACAACATACCCTAATTTATGGGACACAATGAAAGCAGTGCTAAGAGGAAAATTCATAGCCCTGAGTGCCGCCAAAAAGAAACGGGAGACAGCATACACTAACAGCTTAATGGCACACCTGAAAGCCCTGGAACAAAAAGAAGCAAATACACCAAAGAGGAGTAGAAGGCAGGAAATCATCAAACTCAGGGCTGAAATCAATCAAGTAGAAACAAATAAAACCATACAAAGAATCAACAAAGTGAGGAGTTGGTTCTTTGAGAAAATCAACAAGATAGATAAGCCCTTAGCTAGACTAACTAGAGGGCACAGAGATAGTATCCAAATTAATAAAATCAGAAACGAAAAGGGAGAGATAACAACAGAAACTGAGGAAATTCAAAAAATCATCAGATCCTACTACAAAAGCCTGTATTCAACACAACTAGCAAATCTCGATGAAATGGACAATTTCCTTGACAGATACCAAATACCAAAAGTAAATCAGGATCAAATAGACCATCTAAACCATCCTATAACCCCTGAAGGAATAGAAGTTGTCATTGGAAGTCTTCCAATCAAAAGAAGCACAGGTCCAGATGGTTTTAGTGCAGAATTCTATCAGACCTTCAAAGAAGACCTAACACCAATACTCTTTAAAGTGTTCCACAAAATAGAAACAGAAGGAACACTACCCAACTCGTTCTATGAAGCCACAATTACGCTAATACCAAAAGCACACAAAGATCGGACAAAGAAAGAGATTCTCAGGCCAATCTCACTTATGAATATCGATGCAAAAATACTCAATTCAATTCTTGCCAACCGAATCCAAGAACACATCAAAACGATCATTCACTATGATCAAGTAGGCTTCATCCCAGGGATGCAGGGATGGTTCAATATAAGGAAATTCATCAATGTAATCCACCATATAAACAATCCAAAGAAAAAAACCACATGGTCATCTCATTAGATGCTGAGAAAGCATTTGACAAAATTCAGCATCCTTTCATGCTAAAGGTCTTGGAAAGATCAGGAATTCAAGGCCCATATCTAAACATAGTAAAAGCAATTTACAGCAAACCGGAGGCCAGTATCAATCTAAATGGAGAGAAACTTGAAGCATTCCCACTAAAATCAGGGACTAGACGAGGCTGCCCTCTCTCTCCATATCTTTTCAATATAGTACTTGAAGTTCTAGCTGGAGCAATTAGACAACAAAAAGAGGTCAAAGGGATACAAATTGGAAAGGAAGAAGTCAAACCATCACTATTTGCAGATGATATGATAGTATACTTAAGCGACACAACGAACTCCACCAGAGAACTCCTACAGCTGATAAACAACTTCAGCAAAGTGGCTGGATATAAAATCAACTCAAGCAAGTCAGTAGCCTTCCTATACTCAAAGGATAAGCAGGCTGAGAAAAAGTAAGAGAAATGATACCCTTCACGATAGTCACAAACCATATAAAGTATCTTGGTGTGACTCTAACCAAACAAGTGAAAGATCTGTATGACAAGAACTTTAAGTCTCTGAGGAAAGAAATTGAAGAAGACCTCAGAAGATGGAAAAATCTGCCATGCTCATGGATTGGCACGATTAATATAGTAAAAATGACCATCTTGCCAAAAGCTATATACAGATTCAATGCAATCCTCATCAAAATCCCAACTCAATTCTTCATAGAGTTAGAAAGAGCAATTCAAAAATTCATCTGGAATAACGGAAATCCCAGGATAGCTAAAACTATTCTCAAGAGTAACAGAACCTCTGGGGGAATCAGTTCCCAGACCTCAAGCTGGACTACAGAGTAATAGTGTTAAAAACCGCATGGTATTGGTACAGTGGGAGGCATGTAGATCAATGGAACAGAATTGAAGACGCAGAAATGAATCCACATTCCTATGCTCACTTAATCTTTGACAAATAAGGTAAAACCATCTAGTGGAAAAAAGATAGCCTTTTCAACAAATGTTGCTGGCTCAGCTGGAGGTCAACATCCAGAAGAATGCAAATTGAACCATTCATATCTCCTTGCACTAAGCTCAATTTCAAGTGGATCAAGGACCTCCACATAAAACCAGACACACTGAAACTAATAGACAGGAAACTAGGGAAGATCCTTGAACATATGGGCACAGGGGAGAATTTCCTGAATAGAACTCCAATAGCTTATGCTCTACGATCAAGAATTGACAAATGGGACCTCATTAAATTACAAAGTATTGCAAGGCAAAAGACACTGTCAAAAAGACAAATCGGCTACCAACTAACTGGGAAATGATCTTTACCAACCCTACATCTGACAGAGGGCTAATATCCAATATATACAAAGAAGTCATGAAGTTAAACTCCAGAGAGGCAAGTAACCCTATTAAAAAATGGGGTACAGAGCTAAACAAAGAGTTCTCACCTGAAGAATATCTAATGGCTGAGAAGCACCTAAAGAGATGTTCATCATCCTTAGTCATTAGGTAATGCAAATAAAAACAACCCTGAGATTCCATCTCACACCAGTCAAAATGGCTAAGATCAAAAACACAGGAGACAGCAGTTGTTGGCGAGGATGTGGAGAAAGAGGAACACTCCTCCACTGCTGATGGAATTGCAAGCTGGTACAACCACTCTGGAAAGCAGTCTGTCGGTTCCTCAGAAAACTGGGCATGACACTCCCGGAGGATCCGGCTATACCACTCCTGGGCATATACCCAGAGGCTTTACCTGCATGCAATAAGGACACATGCTCCACTATGTTCACAGCAGCCTTATTTATAATAGTCAGAAGCTGCAAGAAATCCAGATGTCCCTCAACGGAGGAATGGATCCAGAAGATGTGGTATATTTACACAATGGAATACTATTCTGCAATTAAAAAAAATGAATTCACAAAATTCCTAGGCAAATGGTCAGAACTTGAAATTATCATCCTTAGTGACCCAATCACAAAAGAACACACATGGTATGCTGTCCGTGATAAGGGGATATTAACCCAGAATCTCGGAATACCCTAGACATAATTCGCATATCAATAGATTTCTAAGAAGATGGAAGGAGAGACCCCTGGTCCCGGAAAGATTGGATGTAGGGGAATGCCAGGACAGAGAAGCGAGAGCGGGTTGAATGGTTAAAAGAGGGAGGGAAGGAGGCTTATGGGACTTTCACGGAGGAAGGAAACGGGAAAGGGGAAATGATTTTGAATGTAAATAAAAAAAACTTAGAAAATAAAATTTGAAAAAAAAAAGACTATACTTTCTTCTCAGCACCTCATGGTACCTTCTCCAAAATTGACCATATAATTGGTCACAAAACAGACTTCAACAGATACAAAAAATCGAACTAATTCCATGACTCCTATCAGATCACTATGGAGTAAGGGTGATATTCAACAGCAACAAAAACAACAGAAAACCCAAATATACATGGAAGCTGAACAATCCTCCACTCAATGGTACCTTGGTCAAGGAAGAAATAAGGAAAGAAATCAAAACCTTTTTGTGTTTAACGAAAATGAAGGCACAACATTACCCAAGTTTATGGGACACATTGAAAGCTGTGCTAAGAGGAAAACTCATAGCTCTGAGTGCCGCCAAAAAGAAGCTGGAGAGAGCATACACTAGCAGCTTAATAGCACACCTGAAAGTTTTAGAACAGAAAGAAGCTAATACACTCAAGAGGAGCAGAAGGCAGGAAATCATCAAATTCAGGGCTGAAATTAACCAAGTAGAAACAAAAAGGAACTATTCAAAGAATCAACAAAACCAGGAGTTCGTTCTTTGAGAAAATCAACAAGATAGATAAACCTTTAGCCAGAATAACTAGAGGGCACAGAGACAGTATCCAAATTAACAAAATCAGAAATAAAAGGGAGCGATAACAACAGAAACTGAGGAAATTCAAAAAATCATCAGATCCTACTACAAAAGCCTGTATTCAACACAACTGGATAATCTGGAGGAAATGGACAATTTCCTAGATAGATACCAACTACCAAAGTTTAATCAGGATCAGATAGACTATCTAAAGAGTCCCATATCCTCTGAAGAAATAGAAGTGGTCATTGGAAGTCTTCCAAACAAAAAAAGCACAGGTCCAGATGGTTTTAGTGCAGAATGCTATTAGACCTTCAAAGAAGACCTAACTCCAATACTCTTCAAACTATTCCACAAAATAAAAACAGAAGGAACACTACTCAACTCGTTCTATGAAGCCACAATTTCGCTGATACAAAAACCACACAAAGATCCAAAAATGAAAGAGAACTTCAGACCAAATTCCCTTATGAATATAGATGCAAAAATACTCAATAAAAATTCTTGTCAGCAGAATCTAGGAACACATCAAAATGAACATTCACCACAATCAAGTAGGCTTCATCCTAGGGATGCAGGGATGGTTCAATATAAGGAAGTCCATCAATGTAATCCACTACATAAACAAACTCAAAGAAAAAAACCACATGGTCATTTCATTAACTGCTGAAAAAGCATTTGACAAAATTCAGCATCCTTTCATGTCAAAGGTCTTGGAAAGATCAGGAATGCAAAGCCCATACCTAAACATAGTAAAAGCAATATATTGCAAACCAGTAGCCAACATCAATCTAAATGGAGAGAAACTTGAAGCAATCCCACTAAAAGCAGGGACTAGACAAGGCTGCCCTCTCTCTCCATATTTATTCAATATAGTACTTGAAGTTCTAGCTAGAGCAATTAGACAACAAAAGGAGGTCAAAGGGATACAAATTGGAAAGGATGAACTCAAAGTATCACTATTTGCAGACGATATGATAGTATACATAAGCGACCCAAAGAACTCCACCAGAGAACTCCTACAGCTGATAAACAACTTCAGCAAAGTGGCCGGATAAAAATTAACTCAAGCAAATCAGTAGCCTTCCTTTACTCAAAGGCTAAACAGGCTGAGAAAGAAATTAGGGAAATGACACCCTTCATAATAGCCACAAACAATATAAAGTATCTTGTTGTGACTCTAACCAAACAAGTGAAAGATCTGTATGACAAGAACTTCAAGTCTCTGAAGAAAGAAATCAAAGAAGACCTCAGAAGATGGAAAGATCTTCCATGCTCATGGATTGTCAGTATTAATATAGTAAAAATGGCTATCCTGCCAAAACAGATTCAATGCAATCCTGATGAAAATCCCAACTCCATCTTCATAGAGTTAGAAAGAACAATTATGAAATTCATCTGGAAGAACACAAAACTCAGGATAGCTAAAACTATTCTCAACAGTAAAAGAACTTCTGGGGGAATCATTATCCCCAACCTCAAGCAGTATTACTGAGTGATAGTGTTAAAAACTGCATTTTATTGGTACAGTGACAGGCAGGTAGATCAATGGAACAGAACTGAAGACCCAGAAATGAACCCACACACCTATGGTCACTTGATCTTTGACAAGGGAGCTACAACCACGCAATAGAAAAAAGATAGCCTTTTCAATAGATGGTGCTGGTTCAACTGGAGGTCAGCACGCAGACGAATGCAAATTGATCCATTCTTATATCCTTTTACTAAGTTAAAGTCCAAGTGGATCAAGGACCTCCACATAAAACCAGAAACACTGAAATTAATAGAAAATATACTGGGGAAGTGCCTTGAGCACATGGGCACAGGGGTAAATTTCCTGAACAGAACACCAATAGCTTATGCTCTAAGATCAAGAATTGACAAATGGGACCTCATAAAATTACAAAGTTTCTGTAAGGCAAAGGACACTGTCAAAAGGACAAAATGGCAACCAACTAATTGGGAAAAGATCTTTACCAACCCTACATCCGACAGAGGGCTAATATCCATGATATACAAAGAACTCAAGAAGGTAGACTCCAGAGAGCCAAATAATCCTATTAAAAAATGGGGTACAGAGCTAAACAAAGAATTTTCACCTGAGGAATATCGAATGGCTGAGAAACACCAAAAGAAATGTTCAACATCCTTAGTCATCAGGGAAATGCAAATCAAAACAACCCTGAGATTTCAACTCACATCAGTCAGGATGGCTAAAATCAAAAACTCAGAAGATAGCTGGTGCTGGTAAGGATGTGGAGAAAGAGGTACACTCCTCCACTGCTGGTGGGATTGCAAGCTGGTAAAATGATTCTGGAAATCAGTTTGGTGGTTCCTCAGAAAACTCGGCATAATACTACCAGAGGACCCAGCTATACTACTACTGGGCATATACCCAGAGGACTCTTCAACATGCAATAAGGACACATGCTCCACTATGTTCATAGCAGCCTTATTTATAATAGCCAGAAGCTGGAAAGAACCCAAATGTCCCTCAATGGAGGAATGGGTACAGAAAATGTGGTATATTTACACAATGGAATACTACTCAGCTATTAAAAACAATGAATTCATGAAATTCCTAGGCAAATGGTCAGAACTGGAAAATATCATCTTTAATGAAGTAATCCAATCACAAAAGAACACACATGGTTTGCGGTCACTGATAAGCGCATATTAGCCCAGAAGCTTGGAATACCCAAGGAACAATTCAAGTATCAAAGGATACCAAGAAGAAGGAAGGAGAGGCACCTGGTCCTGGAAGGGCTCAATGTGGCCGTGTAGGGGAATACAAGGAAGGAGAGGAGGGAGTGGGATGGTTGGGGAGCAGGGGGGGGGAAGAGGGCACATGGGACTTTTGGGGAGGGGGGAACCAGTAAGAGGGAAATCATTTGAAATATAAATAAAGAATATACCTAATAAAAAAATTTAAACAAAAGAAATCTGGAAAAAAATGGGGTACAGAGATAAACAAAGAATTTTCACCTGAGGAATATCTAATGGCTGAGAAACACCTAAGGAAATTTCAACATCCTTAGTCATCAGGGAAATGCAAATCAAAACAACCCTGAGATTTCACCTCACACTAGTCAGGATGGCTAAAATCAAAAACTCAGGAGATAGCTGGTGCTGGTGAGGATGTAGAGAAAGAGGAACACTCCTCCACTGCTGGTGGGATTGCAAGCTAGTAAAACCACTCTGCAAATCAGTTTGATGGTTCCTCAGAAAACTGGGCATGATACTATTGGACGACCCAGCTATATCACTCTTGGGCATATACCCAGTGGATTCTCCAGCATGCAATAAGGACACATCCTCCACTATTTTCAAAGCAGCCTTATTTATAATAGCCAGAAGCTGGAAAAACCCAGATGTCCCTCAATGGAGGATTGGATACAGAAAATGTGGTGTATTTACACTGTGGAATACTACTCAGCTATTAAAAACAATGAATTCATGAAATTCTTAGGCAAGTGGGTGGAACTGGAGAATGTCATCCTGAGTGAGCTGACTCATTCACAAAAGTTCACACATGATATGCAGTCACTGATAAGTGGATATTAGTCCAGAAGCTTTGAATACCCAAGAAACAATTCACATATCAAATGACGCCCAAGAAGAAGAAAGGAGAGGCCCCTGGTCCTGGAAGGGCTTAATGGGGCAGTATAAGGGAATGCCAGGAAGGGGAAGTGGGAGAGGGTTGGTTGGGGAGCAGGGTGAGGGAAGAGGGCATATGGGACTTTTGGAGAGGGGAATCCAGTAAGGGGGAAATCATTTGAAATGTAAATAAAGAATATATCTAATTAAAAAAAAGAAAATCACAATGCTTACTACCATTGATTCTTCTAAGACCAGGACAACTGTTACAGCTTTGGAACTCTGTCTTTCATGCTACTGGTGCCAATGACCAAAGTGTCAGGATGGTGCTGGCCAAGGCTTTCAGCTCCTGAAACTTTCATGGTACCTCAGTTTTAGAATTCTGTCCTGGGAACCCTAAATCCTCCTGTCTTGAACTGAGCCCAGACCTTTCTGCTGGTAAATGCCTGCTATCTTTCTTCCTCAGTGTAGGCTGAACACACATGACAAGCTGGGTCTCCCTGAAGGCTGAGAGGGCTGGGTCCTGAAGAAACAGCCCAAGAAGGTACTACAGAGGACAGCCTGCTTACACCTAAAGAAACATTTTTCATGAAGTTGTTCAGCTTAAAAAAGTACATTGGAAAAAATCCTGGAAAGGGAAGTCCCTCTCTTGGCACCAATGTTTCTCTCTCTCTCTCTCTCTCTCTCTCTCTCTCTCTCTCTCTCTCTCTCTCTCTCTCTCTGTCTCTCTCTGTGTGTGTGTGTGTGTGTGTGTGTGTAGGCTCTAGCCGGCTTCTACTCCTTTGCTTTCTCAACCCCAGAGACTCCTGTCTAATGTTGATCTTACCTGATTTCAGTGTCCATAGGTAGAGCATCCTGCTTTGATTGCCAAATTGTCCCAGAGAATTGGACAGACTTTGGCTGGAGTAGCTCTGGTTGCTGTGGTTGAAGTGAAAGGTACATGAGTTGTTTAGAATCCTGGGACACATTTTGACTCCACTAGACAGATAACCTGAAGCACTTTCTGCCATGTCAGACTAGGCCTCCATGTGCTCTAGTACTTGCAAACACAAATACTTCTGCTTACTGAAGACCTTTAGGGGCAATGCATGCTCCCATTTGCATAGAATATTGAGCTAGTGAATAGAGGGTTGTTTCTGTGGGGGATTACTTTAGCTTATCACTAATTCCAATTTTCCTTTTTTTTTTTTTTGCTAATAGGTTTATAGTTTTACAACTCTACATTTAAGTATATAATCCACTATGGGATTTTTTGGTATAATATATGTGAATTTACTTTAAAATAAAATTATCTCATACATATTTTTAAAAGAAATAAAATTGATCTAGCTAATTTGAAACAGCACATTCAAAATGAACCTGGGACTTGGAAACTCCCCCCTCCAAACCTTATCAGAGTAGAAGGCACGCTGAAATCATCAGTTCCTTAAAACACTGAGCAATGTGAAACAAAGACAGAGGACACTCACTCAAAAGCTGAAGGATTCTAGCCTCAGGGATCAGAGCTAAAGTATACAGCCATATTTGTTGCTGACTAAGGGCTCTAGAAACAGGATTGTATTGTTATATAGATTCAACATGAAGCAATAAATAGTCACCATATGGAAGTTGAGACGCTGAGGGAGCAGACAGGGTGTTCTATCTGCAGATGATGCATGAAGGACCTCCATCCATTCAACCCTGCAAGTCATCAGATATCTTGAGTTGATGAAGTGCAGAACCCTTAGAACAATGGGGAATCTCAAACAGGCCTATGATGTAATCCTCCAGTATCATACACTAGTCTGAGATTCTGTGAGTTCTTATTTGACTTTATCACAAGAAAAGTACTTCCCAGGCATACTGTGTGACCATCTATGTTGTGGAGACACAAAAGAATATTTCCATAGAAAAGTCTTTAGTTTTTCCTGAACAGTCTGTAGGTCCAGTAATTGTGTTGATATTCTATTTATTTCTTCAACTGCAAGTGTGACTTTGAGCTAGGGAGTCTATTTGTGTAACCAGATGCATAGAAGAAGGTTAATGACTGATTTTAAACTTATGACTTCCTTTTTATTTTATGGTATCTATTACTTATGTTCATAATGTGTGTGTGTATATGCATGCTTGTGTGTGTGTGTGTGTGTATGTGTGTGTGTGTACATGTGTGTTTGTGTCCCCTATATGTACACATGAAAAGCCCAAAGGAGGACTTTGGGTCCCTTTCTCTCTCACTCTCTACTTTATTCCTTTAAGGTAGAGTCTCTCAGTGAACCTAGGACAGCAGGTAATAAACCTCAGAGAGCCTTCTGTTTCTGTCCCCAGGCACCTGCCCTAGCTCTAAGTGCATGTGATTTGACCAGACATTTTATGTGAGTGCTTAGAAGTCTAACTCTGGGGCACAGTCTATGCAGCAAATGCTCTCATCAAGCAACCTCATCCTCACTCTTCCCTTTTCATCAGGCAATTTAGCTGATTTTTTTTCCTTCTCTGAACACAATATATCAGTGACAATTATTTGGAAATAAAGCACAAAGTTCTAGCAGCAAGTTTACAAAACATCATTACAAGAATAGCTTAATCACATCCATGCTCCCTATTGTCAGCATAAAACCACATTATGAAAGTACAAAATGTCAAATGAAATGATTTGGGTATCTTTTATAAGATAATGAAGAAAATAGTCTCTGCTTGTTCAAGTGTTGTTGAATTTAGACAAAGGAACTCACTGAGTAAATAATTGTAACGCATTATGATAAGAGATGCCTCGTAACTCACCAAGAGAAAAATTAAATACTTCATTGGAATTAATTATAACACAGATTTTATTCCCACTTCTCTCATATTATGTTTTATCATATCAGTTCACAGATAATCAGACTAATGCAGAAAATAAGTTATATGCAAGGTAAATTGTCTTTAGGACACTGTGACCAGAAGTCTAAGGTACATGGTGATAGTTTTCTATTCTGTGTTGATACTACCCATTTCCTATGTGGGATAGCTAAATGTGTGCACAGTTAGTTCACAATGGGGGAAAGCCAGGTGTTAAAGTTAATGTAGTGGCTTACACACCATACCATCTCATAAATCTAATTTGAACAGGTTAGGGTGTTATCAGTATAGTTTGTCACATGAACTTTTGTTGTTGTTGTTTATTTTACATTTCTTTTCTTTTCTTTTTTATTAGATATTTTATTTATTTACATTTCAAATGTTTTCCCCTTTCCTGGTTTGCCCTCCAAAATCCCCTATCCCATCCCCCCTCCCCTTGCTTGCCAACCCACCTACTCTCCCCTCCCCATCCTGGCATTCCCCTACATTGGGGCAGTGTGTGTCTTTTTTGTCTTTTTATGTTCAGGCACTGGGGTATGTAATAAAACTTTAGCCAATTAAGAGCTTAATATAAATTGACCAGGAAAATCAATCCATGAACTATTACTTATAGATGATATTTAGTTACAAGTAGATGTTGGTATTGAGAGAGAGTAGAAAGGGACATGCTACTTATATTAATGGTCACCATTTGACCTTTTATTAGCTTCAACACACTGATTTTATTTCTCACCATTCTCTCCTTACTATTGGCAATGTGACCTACTTTTAGTGTCTGAAGTATGTCACTTGTGTGTCATGATATTAAAGCAATGAACATTGATAAATCCCTACCTCTCTACCATTCTGAAAAAAAAAAAGAAGAATCTAAATGTTGTACCTGCTCTATAATACCCAGCAAAAGCTTCCTGGCCAAGCCTTTGAATTCAACCACTGGCCAATCATAGTCATGACTTTCTTGTCTAGTTGTGTAATAAAGAACAGTTCATCACAATGAGAGAATACTGGACATAAACAACTTAAGTGTGTAATGATTTATCTCTGAATTTAGGATTCAGATACTTCAGCCCAAAGCTTGTAATTCCATCGGTTCTTAGGCTCATGGTGAGGCAGGACATCATGATGGGATGAACATGTGGCAATAACTAATTACTTAGTGGTAGGCAGAAAGTGGACAGCAAGAGAGGGGCGGGAAGAAACAAAAAGAGGTTAAAGAGTCTCAAGGCTATGTCTCCTAGGATTTACCTTTGTAGCTAGGTCCTTCTTAGTTTCCAGAATTTTGCAAAAACAGATCTACTATATTGGATCTCAGCTTTTAATACAGAAGCCTTTTAGATGACACTGCATATCCAAAGCACAAGTGTTACCCTAGAAACACAGGTTTTCTCTTTCATTGATACTCCATACTAATGAAGACCCTTTTGTGTCTTGAATTAAATGATCTTAATTGAGAGATATTGAAACAAAAAATATCATTAGGATAAAGAAAACAAGATAAGTGGGATAAGAACATTAAACCAGTTATGAAAGTAAATATTTTTCAAACTATTCACACAAACATGCAATGCATGCATTTATTGATATACCTTAAGAAGAAAGATAAAATTCAGTAATTTACTGAATTAAAGGAATCTTAATTAGACTATCCTGTCTTTTGTGCTTAAGATATTAATTTAAATGCTAAATGTTAGTTTGTAATCTTTTAAATTTAATAATAATTACTTAGATATTGAGAAATATTTCAATTACCCTTTAAACTACTTGTATTGGGGTAGGGTGGCATACACATGTAATGCCCATGCTTAGCAAGTAGGATTGTGAGTTTCAAAGCATCCTGAACTAAATATAAGATTTTTTGGTTTCATAAAACCAAAAATGCAACAAACATAAAGATCGTATTTTGAATTGACAGAATATTTTGGGGTAATGAAAATGTTCAACATCTTCACAGAAGTTGTGGTTATCTAAGTGCATAAATCATCAAAAATAACTGCTTATTAAAATCTGTGCACATTGCATGTGGAGATTGTCTCCTCAAATTTTCAAAATCTACTATATGAACTTCATAATTAGAAAGGATTATATTGCTCAAAAGAGTGATAGCCATGAAACTGAGATATAATCTCTGAGTTACCATTTGAATAAATCCTTTTCCTAAGAGTATAAATTATTAACATATTGAAAACAAGACTGATTTCTAAAATTACTCTCCACACTTCCCAGCAGTGAGGGTTTGGATTCTAGCCATTGTTCACATACTTTAGGATATGAAAATGGTCTAATATGCTTGGACCATGACTCAGTGCAAGAAACCTTCACAGCCTCTGATTTTAATATTTTACCAAGAAATAAAAGTGTTTAGTTTTTTTCTTTTTACCTAAGTCACTATATGTAATTCAGAATACTAACAGGGTGAGATAAAATTAGTATGATTTTCCATGAAAAAATGTAAACAGAGTACAACTAGCCTGTAAAGATCAGCGATTTGTGGGAGAAAAATATAAGGGAATACTCTGGCATCACAAAGATATTCTTTATATTATGGGAGTAGTTTTTGCTCCAGTACTTATGAAGTAAAAGGCCCAGCTGTGATAGGTTCCTACAGAATAAAAACATTTCTGGTATTATAATATGTCCAAAAGGTGGCATAGTGGTACACTGGCTTACAAAGTTTCTCTGAAGGCTTTCCTGGCAGAAATGGAACTTTTCTGATAAAACTTTGTATTTGTAGTCTTGTTTTAGTTTCCTGTTGATGTAATTAAGATCATGACCAAAAGCAATTTAGGAGAAAAGGGGGTTTATTTGACTTAACATTGTTGGATCACAGTTTATCATTAAGGAATGTTGGGGCCAGAATTCATCAATAACGTGAAACAAAAACTATGGAGAAATGCTGTATGCTGTCTTACTCTAGCCTCATGGTTAACTAGAATGATTTTTTAAATGATTCTTTTATTTTTAGTTTATGTGCAAGGTGCTTCCCCTGCATGTATGTCCATGTGAGGGTATTGGATACCCTGGAACTTGAATTATAGACAATTATAGTTGTAAGCTGCCATGTCGGTGCTGGGATTTGAATTCTAGTCTTCTGGAAGAGCAAACAGTACTACTAACCACTGATTCATCTATCAAGGCCTATTAGCTAGATTTTTTGAGGAGTACAGGACAACTTTCCTTGGATTTGGTGCCACTCTCAAGGCTGCAGGCTCTTCTATATCAATTAACAATCAAGGCAATCCCTCAAAGACATGATCTCAGGCAAATCTGATTTGGGCAATCCCTCAACTGAGATTTCATTCTCAGATGCCTCTAGGCTGTGCCTAGTTGAAACTTAAATTTTACTAGGACAGATCCTTCTGATTCATTATTCATACCTCTCAGAAATATCGCACTTAGTATTCTGAGCCTTAAGGTGATGATAATGTCATGAAAAGAAAAAAAATTAATATTTAAGAGGAGCTTTTCTTCACATTTTTTGTTTTCTGTAGATTACAATCTATGCAAGGAAATGCACTATTTGTGCATATGAACCACCAAGAGAGAGTTGTGCAATAATGTTGGCTCATGAAAATGCACGCTTGATGATAGCTAATGCTGGCAAGGATGTGATGTAAAGGGAACACCCTTTCATTGCTGGTGGGAGTGCAAAATGGTACAGCCACTATGAAAATAAGTGTGGCAATTTATTAGGAAGATGGGAATTGATTTATATCAAGATCAGTGATACTGTTATTGGGCAAGTATGCAAAGAAAACTTTATTCTACCACAAAGATACTTGCCCAACCACATTTATTGCTGTTATCTTTATGAAAGCCAGAAATTCAAAATAACCTAGATGACCATTAACAGAAAAGGACATCAAATTGTTGGCCAAAGAGGTAGTGTGGGCCTCCCCCAAACCCCCAGGCTGTTGACAAGACTATAGATTGCTCTCCAAAAACTGATAGGAAGGCATCACTGCTGAAGATAGCACCTATAAAACAAATTTAACACAAAGAATTAGAACTGGTGCCAACATAGAGCCTTCACCTCTACATTCTCTTATATTGGTACAGGATGGTATTTTTCACACTACCAAAAGAGAAACATAGACAAATACCCAGCCACAAACTATTTGATCTACAATATGTCCTACCTGCAATACCTTTTAGGGCAATGGTAGCACAATGCTTGTGAGAGTAATATCTGATTTGACTTAATTTCATTCCATGAGAAGGAACCCACACCTGACACTGCTTGGATGAGCAAGAACTTGAGACCAGATAGCTTAGACACTTAGGATAAAAGCAAATACTGTTCTAAAAACAAAAAAAAAAACAAAAAACTAATAGCAATAAAATGACTCTGAATGACATTCTGCTATAATCAGTGCCTTGTTGAGAGATTATCAGAGAAGCTTCTTCCTGCAGCAGATGGAATCAAATACAGAGACTTACAGTCAGACATTATACAGAGAGAGATCTTGTAATACCCAGCCTATATGGATTTAACATTTGATCCCCAAATTCAAGACACAGAATTGCTTTATTGTACATCATGCACAGCCTTCTAAATATTGATTTCACATGTTTTCAGACTTGCTACATAGTCTAAGAAACCTCAAGCTTATTTATTTCATTCTATTGTTTATCTTTTGCATTTTTGGTTATACCCAGGTCAACAACTCTACTCAAAAGAAAAGAAGCCATAAAGAAATTCTGCATAATGAGGCCAGTCAAACAGAAAGGACAATTACTGCCTGATTTCAGCCATATGCTATTACTACACTCATCAAAATCAAAGAATGAAAGAATTGTCATTATCAACACATGATGATAGGGAATAAATAGTATGTATGTATGTATGTATGTATGTATGTATGTATTTATTTATTTATTTATTTATTTATTGCCAAGAAGTTTGAATGTGGGTTGAGGAAGATACTTTGAAAATGTATGACAATGTTGTTTGCACATGAAAAGTTATTCATGCTAAATGACACTGAATTGTAGTTTTAAAAATGATCAAATTGGCAAACTATACTATAGATAATTTACAACAACTTGAAAATAAGAAAATATATTCATGTGAATGCACATTTCAATATTCACTGCCTTTAGCATGCAAAACCTAGACTTCTTGTAGGATGTTTTTATTGAGGACAATCTTGTATTGCAAAGCTTATATCTAGAAATAATTTAATCAGACAATGAGAAGAAAGCTCATAATTTTATGTACTCAGCAGGGAAAATGTACACAAGAGGGATACACATTGTTATAGTGGTAAAAAAAATAAAGTGAAATTATGAATATATATTAACATTTATTTTAAAGACCTCTAATACAGAGTTTCAATAGCATATATTTCAGTTATTCTGTATGGTCAACTCATTCAATTAGGAATGCCTATACAGGAAAAATATTAAGAAATAAAGATTATTATCCCAGCATGCTTAGAGACCTACTAGAAAATAATTTTGTACTATTGCTTAGTTCCCTTTTTGCTGTTATGTTAAAAGACAATAGTCAAGGCAATTTATGAAGTTTATTTGCTATGTTTGATGTCAGGGAAGTCATGGGAACAGAAGGCTGAGAGATCACATCTTCTATCACAAGCAAAGGAGAGACTAGACTAGACACAGGGAGAGCTGTGAACCCTCAAAGCCTTTTCCCAGTAATGTACTTCTTACAGCTAGGTAACACCTCCTAAACCCCCCCAAATAGTGCCATCAACTGGGTGCCATATGTTCTAATACCTGAGACTATGGGAGATATTCTCATTCAAACCAACACAGTCCTAAATGCTCTCCCCTCCTCCCACAGGCCCATGTGTTAAATGTTCACTCTCTAGACTTGCCCCTTCCACTGGGAGGTGAAGGAAATTTTGAGAACTTGGTCCTATTGGGTTATGACAGTACACTAGTTAGTATCAATGGACGATTTGAAAGGATCTCAAATCACCTAATAGAAAAGCCTCTGGATGTTTCTGTGAGAGATTAACTAGACTGGACTAGCCTCTAGATCTGTCTGTGAGGGATTACCTAGATTAATTTAATTCAAATGGGAGAACACACTCTAAATATGGGTGACATCATTTCATCAGCTGGAATCCTAGAGTAAGAAACAGGAAACAGTGAAATGAGCACTATTTTTCATTATCTTTCTACTTTCTGACTGAAGATGGAATATGACCAGCTGCTTTAAGACCATGATGACATGATCTTCTTATAATGATGTACTGTACTCTGTAATTGCAAGTCAAAATAATTTCTTGAGTGTTTTCTCCAGTAGATATTTCATCCTAAGTCTCCTCTTACTAACACAAAACAAAGAACAACAACAACAACCATAACACAAAACTAATACAAAGTATATACCCTTAAATGGAAATTATGGGTTATTGGACTAGTTTTCACTTTATTACTGTAGCTCCTAAAGAGGTTTTTCTCTATTGTAGAGTCTCTGAAATTGTCATCTTGAATGTGACTAGAAGTTTAAAAGAAATGGACTACTTCCTCACGTCCACAAACTTGTGAAACTATAAATGTATCCTCTTTGTAAGGTATTCATTTCAATTATAATTACCAACAGTTGACCAGCAAAATGTATTTATAGACTAGAAGAATAAAGATGAAAGGAAATAAATTCAAGAAAGCCGAGGGAACCATTGTAGGTAGTTTAAAGTACTCATGGGTGTTTTAAGAGCTTTGGGAAAATATTTATGATAAAGAACTTTTTCAAGTCTTAATAAAGAGTATATAAAAAATATTTAGAGAATCCATTCTCTATATCAAAAAGCCAGATGCAGATGAGGACTGGGGTCCAATGTGAGAGATCATTTAGCTCTAGAAAAAATTTCTGTTTTTCAGAATATCTCCAAAGAGCTCTGTCCCTTCAGCTCATTAAAAATAGAACAAATACGGCTTTGACTAGGATGATTTAGTTGCAGACTTTCCTGAAGACCTGTCTCTTCTTGTTCTGATGGCACAAATCTAAAATCTCTCATGGGTAGAGAGGCTAAATTGTCTGCTGTCCTGAAATGTTGTTAAAAGCATCTAAGTGATGACATTATGAATATGAATATGACAAATGTTTTTCCTTCGTCACCTTTCCTTCCTTCCTTCCTTTCTTTCTTTTATCCTTATTTCAATATCTCCTTCTTTTTCTTTCTTTTCTAATATATAATGTTGGAAAGTCATTGTGTACCATCAAAACACCAAACAAGGGCTGTCACCATTTTTATATGTAAGGGGATATGATTTCTTATTTGAACATTTGGCTAATAGCAACTTTTAAATTACATTTTCCATCCTCTACCTTGGCTTAACATCTGAGCAAGTGAAAAGGCAAAGTGTTCCCCTTTCACATATTTGTGAAATAGTCACTCTTTAAAAGACCCTACCTATTAATGTCTGTGACTGTTCATACTAGCTTCATCTATGGACGTTAATAATTACTCTGCCTTGTGACAGTTTCATACCTGCTTTGAACAGGGTCATGCTTTCTACACAGAAAGTATTATTATATGAGTAGATAACTCTTGTACATCTTTTAAGAAATTATCATAAAATTTTATATCAAAGACAAACTTTGATTGGAAATAAATACTTTGATTTTTCCAATTACCACTGTAACTACCACTGTAGTTACTAAAGATCTTGGAGGATGGGAAAGATTAAAGCACTACAGGTTTGTATGAGTTTGGCTTAAGCAGGTGTCAATAGTGATAAAAGAAGGCCAAGACATATTTTCCCTTTAAACTAGAATAACAAATAGAAATCCACCAAATTTAAGTTGTGGTACAAGAAATATAATTGCTATAAATAATTTTTCATGTATAACTCCTTAGGTAATCAAAATAATAATATCATTTTAAAGCTTTACTAATTTAAATGGTAAACAATATATCTTACTGTATTAGTTACTTGTCTTATTGCTGTCAAAAGAAACAAAGAATAAGGTTTTATTTTGGTTCATGGTTTGAAGGTGTGGTCCATGAAGATGAGGACAGATATGGCAGCAGCATCTTAGGTAACAAGTCACATTTCATCTTCAATCAGGAGAAAGAGAGAAAGGAATTCTGCTCATCTCCACACCCCCCTCCCCAATGTGGAGGGGGAAGTCTTCTAATTTTAGTTAATCTAATCTAGGTCAGGCAACCCCTAATAGGCATTCCCAGAGGCTGACTCCTAGGTGATTCTAGGTCCTATCAAGTTGCCAATATTAACCATCACATACATCAAGCTAAGTATAAGATATGATACAGGCAATATTGAAGGTACTAATTAGTAGAATTATCTATGTGTGTGTCTATACACGTAAAGATGACATTAAAATAATCAAATTTATCAGCTTTTCATTAATGCAAATAAAATTCCAATTAAAGAATCATTCTCATAGAATAATATATGGTTAACTAGGATGCTGTATTAGGGCTATAATATACTTGAGGAGGATATACATGCTACATTTGTGATTAATAAATATTTTCATAGCAGTTGGGTATGGTGGCTCATCCCTATAAAAATCTCAAGTTGGAGACAAGCATGAGCTGAATAGAAACTTGAAGGCCAGGCTGGGAAAATTAAGTATATCCTGCCTCAAACTAAAAATAACAACAAAAGAATGTCAAGGGAATATAGCTCAGAGGTGGAGCACTTGACTAGCTTGCCTAAGGCCCTGGTTTAATTTCAATACAGAAAAAATTTGCATGCCTTTTCAAACCTTCCTTCTGTGACAAGTGTGGCACATTTGGTCTAATTATGAATTAAAAACAATATTCGATTGGATAAATGTTTAATTAAAATAAGTAATTATGATGAGAAATCATTAAAACTAATTCTGTTGATCAGAAAATTGAACTAAAAGAATAATATTATTCATCTTCAATTCACCTCTAACTTTATCCAAAGGACTTCAACACATTCTCATGATATCCCTCAAGTAAGGATATTTCCATACTTTGTATGGTTACTCATAACATTCAAGTTCTTTTTCCTGCTTAAAGAATTTTGAATCTCATATTTAAGTTATTTTTCCTTAAGAGCACTTGAACTCCTTTGAAACTGAGTTATTTCTTTCCACAGCTAAGTCCATCTTGACATTTTCTGAATGATTCAGGTTCTAGAAAAATGTGTAATTTGCTTAGGTTTAGCAGCCATGACCATTTATTGATGTGATGGTCAGATTAAAGATGCATTCACTGCTCTTCAAGATTAAATATGACAGAAAGGTCTTTGCATAAAAGCTCCTGCTTAACATTTTATTGCCCTGTCATCCGTACTTCTGTAGACATTCCCCTTGGGACAGTGAGAGGTACAGATCAGCGAACAAATACAGTGTTAAAAAAGTCAGCACATGTATCATTATTCCTTCTATGAGACTCAGATTCCACTAAGATAAGGTTTAATGGGGAGTATGTCAAGAATCCTGCTACAGAACCCCCTAATTATAGTTGATTATACCTTGTTCTTAAGGCTTACACATTTTTCCCAGACTGACAGAAAAATATGTAAGGATGAACTGACATTTCAGAATCTGAGGAGTGGGATAAGGTGGAAGAATATGCTGTGGAGGAAATGTTCTGAATTTGTAAGAAGAAGGCACCACAAAAACTGTGAGTCCCTGGTCAGCTTGGGAACACATTTCATATAGCAAATGTTCCATTAATTCATCTTTATATTAGTCTTTTGCTCCTCTTGAGAACACCTAGATTCTGTGATTTATACTACAGTTTAGAATTTATAGTGTTTCCACAGCCACTTATTACCTAAGTCTTTATGAGAGATTTTTGTGTGTTTTATTGATGACCTTATAAATTACTAATACTTGAATTTTTTATAATTCAGTTTACCTGGTAAGTAGTCAGTTTCCACATCCTTTACATAATTTTATTTTTGTAAATTAGGTAATTTCTCAACGTTCTCTATAGTAATGGTTCTTAACCTTTCTAATTATTGCAACACTTTTTTCTATTATTATTGTTGTTGTTATTGTTATTATTTAATTTTTTTTTACAGTCCAGTCATTATCCCCCTCCAGGTCTTCCCTCTGACTGTTTTTCCTCCCCCATCTCCAAGACGATGTCCCCACATTTCTTCCCCTCTCCACCAGACCTCCCCACTCCCTGCGCCTCAAATTTGTCTAGGGTTAGATGCATCTTCTCTCACTGAGGCCAGACCAGGCAGTCCTATGCTGTATATATGTCAGGGGCCTCATATCAGCTGGGATGTGCTGCCTTGTTGGTGGCTCAGTGTCTGAGAGATCTCAGGGATCCAGGTTTGTTGAGACTGCTGGTCTTCCTATGGGGTCATCCTCTTCCTCAGCTTCATTCAGCTTTTCCCCAATTCAACCACGGGGGGTCCCCAGCTTCTGTCCATCAGTTGGGTGTAAGTATCTGCATCTGATTCTTTGGACCTCTTGGAGGGCAACAATGCTAAGCTTCTGCCTGTAAGTACATCATAGCATCAGTAATAGTGTCAAGCCTTGGAGTCTCCACTTGAACTGGATTGCAATTTGGGCCTGTCACTGGATCTCCTTTCTCTTAGGCTCTTGTCCATTTTTGTTCCTGCATTTCTAATAGTTTATCATGTTATAGTAATGCACATTTCTTCTATTCCATAACTATAATTTTCTATAATTTTTGAATTTTAATGTAAATATCTGATATGTAGGATATCTGATATGCAACCCACAGAAGAGTCATGACCCACAGGCTAAGGACCACTGCTCTAAAGCAATATGAGTAGAAGATAAAATTTGTTTGTAGCTCCCTTCTCCTTTTGGTACCAGACAAAATCTGTAAATGAATCTTTGGCATGCTGGAATCAATTTTTTTAGGGGGGGGAATGCCCCCTCTATAGTACATAAAAGAACATAGGATATTTTTATTGGCCTAACTTTAGGGTTTGGCTCAGTAAAATTTTAAACTTTACTTACAACTTTAATGTAGAGAGCCATATAGCCTCTAGGCAAAATTCAGCTGCCTGCATTTCACCTACACGGAGGTGAGGAATTCCAGCCACACCTCCTCCCACCTGACAGATGTCAGAGCCCTTCTGGCACTACAGTTTCCTGGGAAAGTCAAGTCGCCATCTCCTGCTGTGTAGCAGACTCTGTGATCTTTGTTATGGCAACATCTCTCAGCCTGCCAGAGACCTGCTGAGAAGACTCTGCAGCTTTGGGAGGGAGGGTCATGCCCATAGCACATATATTGTTGCTCTTGTCCCCAAAGAAATATAGAAAGATTTTGTACAGCCATGCACTAACGTCTCTGTGTGTTCTTTTCTCTCGACCCCCATAGTTTCACTCTTCAGTTCTCCCTCCACGTAGAACCCACTCGTGAGCAATTCCCAGGAAGTTCCACTTTAATACTTAATGATAGAGTATGTACCTGCTGCTGTAATAAAAGGAAGTTAAAAATAATGGAGCCATCAATAGGTAGCCTTTGTACCATGGGGAACACAGTGGAGACGTAAGTGACCCACAGCAAATTCTAGAAATGGCTTTGGTGAAGGAAATCCCTGCCTTCAAGAACTCAAAAACTCAAAGACTAACTGTCAAATCATTCTATTTCCAAATAGAAATCTCAAGTGTTGTCCTGAAGATTAGGATTCCTTACACTTCTCCTCCACAATCACAGCACTGCTTCCTCTCAGAGATGGAGACAGGAACTCATCAAATCTTACCGGAGAACAAGAAATCTCACTTGTTTTTCATGCCTTTGCCATTTTCAAAGATTAAAGGCCATTTTTTAAATAGAACCTCCTTCAGTTGAGTTTTGCTGATTTTTCTTGACTATTTTGAGTCTATTCATTCTCGGTGGAGATATAACAGAAATGTTTTTCATTGCGTTCTGCTTGACCATACCAAGTTTTTTTTTTTATGTGTAACTTGACTGATTATTAAAAGTGTATCATGGTCTATTGCAAAGTTACTCTTTTCTTTCTAATCAGAAAATATTTCTGGAGAAGCAATTTGGTTTTATATGTTAATTTGGCTAAGTTTTAGTAGTCAGTTATTTAAATAAATACTAACTGCAGTGTTCCTGTGTACATATTTCATAGATGCGGTTAACCTCTAAACTAACTTGATATTTTTTAAAAAGATTTTATTTATTGTTATATTGTGCACTGTAGCTGTCTTCAGACACCACAGAAGAGGGTGTCAGATCTCGTTATGGATGGTTGTGAGCCATCATGTGGTTGCTGGGATTTGAACTCAGGGCCTTCAGAAGAGCAGTCAGTGTTCTTAACTGCTGAGCCATCTTTCCAGCCCCAACTAACTTGATTTTAAGAATTATTTTTCTTAATAATGTGAGCACATGTTTTTAAATTAGTATAAAATACATGTTAAGGGGAAAACCTAAGACAATATCTATTTTAAGACTAGTGCTGGCTATAGTTGAATATGCCTTTAATCCCAGCACTTGGGAGTCAGAGGCAAGTAGAACTCTGTGAACTTCAGGCCTTATCTACAGAGCAAGTTCAAGGACAGTAAGGGCTACACAGAAAAACTCTTATCTAGAAGGAAAAAAAAGATAAAAACACCAACTCCAATATTTTAAGTCTGCTGGTCTGACAATCCCGTGAACAAATTCCTTGAAAAAAAATTCCTCCTCCTCTTCCTTCTCCTCCCTTCCTCCTCCTCCTCCTCCCCCTCCCCCTCCCCCTCCCCCCTCCCCCTCCTCCTCCTCCTCCTCCTCCTCCTTCTTCTTCTTCTTCTTCTTCTTCTTCTTCTTCTTCTTCTTCTTCTTCTTCTTCTTCTTCTTCTTCTTCTTCTTCTTCTTCTTCGGTTTTATGAGACAGGGTGTCTCTGTATAGCCCTGGCTGTCCTGGAAATCACTCTGTTGTCCAGGCTGGCCTTGAACTCAGGAATCTGCCTGCCTCTGCCTCCCAAGTGCTGGGATTAAAGGTGTGTGCCACCACTGGAGAGATGGCTCAGCCATTAAAGGCTAGGCTCACAATTAAAAACCTAACAGGCATTTGCTTTCTAACATCCTAAATTTTGCTTATCTTTAGCAGATCTTGTTAGCATAGTAGATATCTTTCAGTTTATTTGTAGGCAGCATTCTTTTAATTAAATTTTACTTTATGTGACTCAGTGGTTTCTAAACATACCTATTAATAAATCCTTTACAACTTTACTTCTAATACTTTGAATTGTTCTATACTACCATATAATTTCTTTGATCTGGATATTAAAATTCTCTCTGGAACAGAATTCTAGCCCCCATCATTGTTCATTAGTTAGATGAAATAGAGTTTTAGTATATAGCCCAGGCTAGACTCAAAAGAGTCTAAATTTTATATTTTTGTTATTTTATGTATATGAATGCTTGCCTACAGGTATATCTTTGTACTATGTGCCTTTCTGTATACAATGGAGACCATAAGAAGATGGATCACCTTGAACTGGAGTTACAAATGGTTGTAATTCACCATGTGGGTGTTTGGAATCAAATCCAGGTCTCCTAGAAGAGCACCCTGTGCTCATAAACTCTGAGCAATCTCTCCACACCCCCATTAAGTAAATTATTAAATATTAAGTTAGGCAATACATTATAATTATTGTGAATAACTCAGTTAAAACAAAGAATTCAGTTATTTTTAGTACACTCACAGAATTGTGCTACTATCATCACAATTAAAGTTAATGCTTTTCTGACTTCAAAGTCTTATCCAGGTTTAGTTCTAATACCCAGCTTCCTCATTTCATTAAGGCCTCATAACCAACTAGTAGCTCTCATCATAGATTTGCCTACTCCAGGCAAACTGAATGGGATGCAGTCACAATCTGCAATACAGTCAAGAGCAGATCCCATGCACAGTTGTGGTCTAATAAAGTTAAAATAGAGCTTAAACAATTCCTAATACTAAATATTACTAGCACAGTTGAGTTATTACAATGTAGTGAGTTACTCACATGATTGTGTGAACACTGGTGTCAACAAACTTACCATCATAGTTAACTTTAATGAAAATGAACTTGATTTGATTAAGAATCATCACATTTGCCTAGGAATTTCTTGAATTCGTTGTTTTTAATTGCAGAGTAGTATTCCATTGTGTAAATATACCACATCTTCTGAATCCATTCTTCCGTTGAGGGACATCTGGGTTCTTTCCAGCTTCTGGCTATTATAAATAAGGCTGCTATAAACATAGTGGAGCATGTGTCCTTATTGCATGCAGGGAAAGCCTCTGGGTATATGCCCACGAACTTGAAAATATCATTCTTACTGAGGTAACCCAATCACAAAAGAACACACACGATATGCAGTCACTGATAAGGGAATATTAACCCAGAATCTCGGAATACCCTAGACACAATTCGCATATCAATAGATTTACAAGAAGATGGAAGGAGAGATCCCTGGTCCTGGAAAGACTGGATGTAGGGGAATGCCAGGACAGAGAAGCGAGAGGGGGTTGAATGGGGAAAAGATGGAGGGAAGGGGGCTTATGGGACTTTTGGGGAGGGAGGAAACGGGAAAGGGGAAATCATTTGGAATGTAAATAAAAAAAACTTAAAAAAATAAAAAAAATTTAAAAAAAGGAAATAAAAGAATCATCACATTAATAGATCTTCATGAGGATATTTGGAATATAAAGTTTATGGGATTGATAACTATTTCTGTTGTAATAGTCAAACTGTGAATGATTTTAATTTAAGCATAAAGGAGGTAGATAAATTTTAATTTAGCAACATGGTTTCTCTGGCAAGGGGATCACATCCTAGGTCTGTGTGATCCGACTGGAATGACACACTTTTATCCTTCTTTCTCTGATTTATCCCACCAAGTGGTGAATCAGAGAAAGATTTAACAAAATGAGTAAGATATAGGATATGCCCAACTCTCATGGAAACAGGAAGCAAAGAGAGGCTACTTAAGAGCAGTGTAGAGTGGTCAGGTGTTGAGAGCAGGCTAGTGAGTGCAGTTTGGTTGAGTTCAGGCAATGCAGTGGAGTTCAGGCAATGTAGTAGGATTCAGTTTAGTGCAGTTTGGTGCTGTTTGGCTGAATTCAGTTAAGTTCAATTGAGTTCCTGCAGTTCAGTTCATGTGGTCAATGTAGTTCACTTCATGGATTTCTGAGGCAGGTTGTCCAAGCAGAGTAATTCAGTGAGAAGCTAGAGAAGCCAGTTTGAATCAGTCAGGTTGGTGAGTTGAACCAGTCAGTCAGAGCTCTGAAGAACTAGAAAGGGTGTGATTATTAAGCAGCCTGCCTCTGAGATGAGAATTACATCTAGTGAATAAAAGTAACTTTTATGTATCTATATACTCATTAGAGCATAATCAAATTCTTAGTGGCCTGCCACTTAAATAGAACTGAATTTTTCTCTCCTGCATCCCTACAAGAAGTCATCAGTTGTGGAGAGCTAATTCAGCATCCTTATCATGCTTTTTTTTTAACAGTTCTCTTTGATGGTTTTCTGTTTAGGCTGCTACTTTGTTGGGGTGGATGGGGGCTTGGGTTGTCACAGAATCCTTCCATATGCCTTTCTTAACTGTACATCTGCAATTGTCAATATCATTTCAAACATAGCTTCTTTGCCCTTCACAGATAATGGAAACATAGATAATGAATATCCACATGATTTAGCAATAGAACAGACCATCAGCATGCTACAGTAGTACCTTGTTCTCAGACAAGGCCTGTGGAGGTAACTTAGTGGTATCATGGGCCACAGATATCAACATAGACCCTGTCTTGGTTAGGACCATGACTTCAGACATGACCCTGGGTGGCAGCACAGGCTGAATATCATTATGGCCTCAGGTGGCAGCTCAGGCTACACACATTAGTATGCATTTAGTGGCAGTATATTCCAAGAACGTCAACATGGTTTCAGTCTACAGTCTAGACAATGGATAGCCACACGGCCTTTGGTGGTAACATGGGTCATGGACATTAACACAGATGTTGGCTGTGGTAGGACTTCGGACCCAGACAGAGTTCTTGGGTGACAGCATGGGCCTGAACATGACCCCAAACAAAGGTGTCAGTTTTGGCCATTTGTATCAGTATGGCCACTGGCAATAGCATGGCACACAAACATCAACATAGCTTCCATCTGCAATCCAGACCACAGACATCAAAACAGATTCTGGCTTCAGTAAGACTTCAGCACCAGACATGACTCTCAACAGCAGCACAGATCCAGACATCACCATGACCTGGAGTGGAAGCATAGGCCATTCACATCAGTTTAGTATTCACCCCAACACATTTTCATTTCACTCCTCTCCACAGTACATTTATCACTCTATTATTCTATCTTTTCAATATCAATCAGGAGTTCTTAACCTGGATTCCTATATATAAACAAATGGAAACTGGATCATCAGATGAAGAATAGGGAAATAAAAGAATTCCAAAGAACTTTATAAAGTCTTTATTGGTGCTCTGGCTGGCTCTATGGGATGCTTTATAACCTCTGGTGTTACATGGTAACAGTAGATTCAAGATAAAGCTATTCTTTGACTGGCTACTGGGTGTGGCTTCCTGGAATTCCATAGGTCAGGAGGTCTCCAGAATTCTTTTCTCAGAAAAGAAGTTCACCCAAATAGTGTGCAAACTGAAGGCATCCTCAGAGCATTGGAATATCTTAAGGCACATGCCTCTTGTAAATTCCTCAAAGTTCTAGAGTGAAGGTCTGGATTTAGAATTTTGCTGGGGCCTCCAGATAATGTTAATCCCACCAGAGAATGATACAACTATTACAGTTTAAGGTCAAAATTGAAGCAAAATTTAATTTAAAAATGACCAGGTTAATGGGCTCTCATACCAGTTTCATCTCTGGGTTCCCAGAAAATGACTGGAAATACAGAATCTATTCTAAAAACAAACAAGCAAACAAATAATCTGCAAAAGCTGTCATTATGAATTTTGACCCTCAGGAAATTCCCTGAAACAATAGTATACAGGCTAAGTTGTCTTTTGCCCTGCTCCTATGCTAAGCCGGAACTACTTTTCCACAGAGGGTTTTTGATACCAGTAATTGAAGATCCACTCTCTGGAGGTGATGGATCAAGCATTAGCAGATGAAGTAAAGCACAGACAAGCTCACAATCCCCAGAATAAGGCTGAAGATTTCACAAAATCTAAATTTTTCCTATACCTGCATCACAAAATGTTTTCCTCTAGCAGGACCTTGTTTGAGGTTTCAAATTATTATATTTGACCTGCATTGAACTGTTTTGTTCAGAATAAGGGATGTTGACTCAAATTAATTTATTTGTAGACAGCAGTCTTGTTTTGTTTGCAACATTTTTTAAATAGGCCATACTTTTTGTATATACTTTTAACACATTTATCAAAAATTAAATGTCTACAAGATAAAATATGCATAAATCCCAAATTGAAACCTATTATACTGCAAATTTCGTTTTAAAATAACTTAAAGCATATATAGTCTTATTTCTGAGCTTTCCTTGAGTATCCTTGGATCTATGTTTCTGTACTGGCAAAATGTCTTTAGCTATATTCTTTTCACTTAAGTTGTTTTGAATATCCATTTTCCTTTTCATATGATTCTTAGGGTTATTTATTCTAGTCTAGTTTTTATTCAAAAATGTCATTGGTATTTTGATGAGCATTGCATTTAATGTGTAGAATACTTTTGGCAACATATGTATTTTCACATGTACAAGTGTGGAAAGTCTTTCCATAATCCTATATCTTTGTTTTTCTGTATGATAAAGTTTGTACCCATAACTATTCTATAACTATTGTGAATGGAATAGTTTCCCAATTACTTTTTCAATATGTTTACTAGAGTATATGATAAAGCTACTGATTTTTGTGTCTGTTTTATATTATGCAACTTTACATAGGCAATAGCTCCAAGAGTTGATACATGGGATTATTTAAAATAAAAAGTTCTTTGCACAGCAAACAAATAAACAAAAGAACCAAAAACAAAGCAAAACAAAACAAAACAAAATCAAACAGATCAAAAACAAGCTATCACTGGGATGATCAGACTACTTACAGAATGGGAGCAATATCTTTGCCATGCATATTTCAGACAAGGAATTAATATGAAGACTATATAAAGAACTGCACAAAAATAAACACCTAAAAATTTCAAACTGCCAATTAATGAAGATTAATTAATTAATTAATGAAGATTAATACAGTGAAAGACAGTTTTTTTCCAAAAGAAATAGAAAATAGTCAATAAATGTTTTTTAGAGGGATCAATGTTGCTTCTTGTCTGATGTACCACCCAATCCTCCCACACACTACATCCTACCTGTCTCTCAGTAAGTCTGTGGTAACTAGGGACATAACAGTTTTGGTGTAAACAAAAGCAGGAGGTCTGCTGTAACCAGGGGTACAGTCCTTCTAGTCTGCAACTCCATCTGCAAGTGGTGCAGATTCAGTCCCTGGAACCCAAAGCCAGCATGCTTCCCAGGAGTTTTGCACTAACCAGAAACACAAGCGTTCTGCCCTAACCAGGGAAACAGGAAGCCTGCTCTAATCAGAGATATAGGAGCCCCCCCCCCCTCACCAGAGACAGCACTGCCTGCCTCCTGGGAGGCTAGCTCTAACCCAGTTCACAGAGCTCTACTTGTCTCCAAGAAGGCCAGCTCCAGTCAGAGACACCTAGGCCAGTTAACATAAGAGATAACAAGATGGCAAGAGGCAAGCACAATAACATAAGCAACAGAAACCAATGCAATCTGGCACCATCAAAACCCCACCACAGCAAGCCTGGATAACCTAACACACTTGAAAAGCAAGATTTTGACCTAACATCCCATCTCATGATGATAGAGGCCTTTAAGGAAGATATAAAGAACTTACTCAAAGAAATACAGGAAAACAGGTAGAAGCCTTAAAGAAGAAGCAAATAAATCCCTTAAAGAAATATAGGAAAATACAGGCAAACAGGTGAAGGAATTGAGTGTCACCAACAGAATACAAGAGATAGAAGAGAGAATCTGAGGCACAAATGATGCCATAAAAGTTATTGACACAACCATCAAAGAAAATACAAAGTGTAAAATGCTCTTAACTTACAATATCCAGGAAATTCAGGACACAATGAAAAGATCAAACTTAAGAATAATAGGAATAGAAGAGGATGAAGAATCCCACCTCAAAGGACCAGAAAACATTTTCAACAAAATCAAAGAAAAAGTCCCTAACCAAAGGAAGAGATGGCTATACATGTACAAGAAGACAACAGAACACCAAATAGAATGGACCAGAAAAGAAAATCCTCCCATCACATAATAATCAAAACACTAAATGCACACAACAAAGAAAGAAGTTTAAAGCTGTAAGAGGGAAAAGGGCAAGTAACATGTAGAGACAGATCTATCATAATTAAACCAGACTTCTCAACAGAGACTCTAAATACCAGAAGATCCTGAAGAGAGGTCATTCAGACTCTAAGAGAACACAAATGCCAGCCTAGGCTAACAAAATTCTCAATTAGCATAGATGGTAAAACCAAGATATTTCATGCCAAAACCAAATTTAAACACTATCTTTCTACTAATTCATCCCTACAGAGGATATTGGAATGGAAACTCTTAACACAAGGAAAGTAACTATACCCAAGAAAACACAAGAAATTAAATGTCTCACAACAAATCAAAAAGAAGAGAATCACACACACACACACACACACACACACACACACACACACACACACACTCTACTACTACTACTACTACTACTACTACTACTACTACTACTACTACGACTACTACCTCCAGCAACAAAATAACAGGAACTAACAGTTATATGTTTTTAATATCTCTCAACAACAATTGACTCAATTCCCCAGTAAAAAGACACAGGCTAATGGACTGGATACTTAAACAGGATCTAGAATTTTGCTGCATAAAACAAGCATGGCTCAGTGACAAAGACAGACCCTACCTCAGCATAAGGGGCTGGAAATTTTCCAATCAAATGGTCCCAAGAAACAAGGTGGGTTAGCCATTCTAATATCCAATAAAATAGACTTTTAACCAAAAGTTATCAAATGAGATGGGAAAGGGCACTTTATAACACATCAAAGGAAGAATCCACCAAGAGGAAGTCTTAATTCTGAACATTCATGTCCCAAATATAAGGGCACCCACATTTGTAAAAGAAACTTTACTCAAGTTCGAAACATACATCAATTCTCATGCGTTAATACTGGGAGACTTCAATACCCTACTCTCTCCAATGAACAGGTCCTGTGGGAGTTCGATTCCCCATTGTAGGGGAATGCCATGGTAAGAAGGCAGGAGTGAGTGTGTGGGTGGGGGAGCACTCTCATAGAGGCAGGGCAAGGGGGATGCAATAGGGGATTTCTGGAGGGGAGACCTGGAAAGGGGATAACATTTGAAATGTAAATAAAGTATCCAATAAAAGAGAAAAGAATAAAGAAGATAACAAAACAATTATATAAATGGAAAAAAAGAAACAGAAACTAGATAGAGACACAGTGAAACCAACAGAAGCTATGAACCAAATAGATTTAACAGATATCTACAGAGCATTTTACCCTGAAAACATGAGAATATACCTTCTTCTCAGTACCTCCTGGACCCTTCTCCAAAATTAACTGTATAATTCAACAAGCTTCAAGAGATACAAGAAGACTGAAATAATCCTATGCATTCTGTCAGATAACCATAGACTAAGGCTGGTCTTCAATAGCAACAAAAACAACAGAAAGCCCACTTATTCATGGAAACAGAACAACTCTTTGCTCAATGCTAGCTTGGTCAGGGAAGAAATAAAGAAATCAAAGAATTTATAGAATTCAATGACAATGAAGACACAATATACCCAAACTTATAGAACACAATGAAAAGAGTATTAAGGGAAAAAATTCATAGCACTAAGTGTCTTTATAAGGAAATTGGATGGGGCAGAGCAGGAGTAAAACCCCAAGGGCCAGCAGAATGAATGGAAATATAAAATCTTGGAAAGTGGGGTCATACTCCCCCTCAACTTCTTCTAGCCTTTCCCTAATTTAACCCCAGAGGTCCCTGGGTTCTGTCCATTGGTTGGATGGTAAGTATCTGTATCTGAGTCTTTCAGCTTTTGGTTGGGCCTCTCACAGGTCAGCCATGCTAGGTTCCTGCTGTAAGCACAGGATAGCATCAAGATTAGTGTCAGGCTTTGGTGCCCACCTCTAATCCTCCATGAGTTGGATCCTGCAACGAGCCAGTTGCTTGATGGCCTTTCCTTCCTCTCTGCCGCATGTTTGTTCCTGCATTTCCTTTAGACAGGAACAATTCTAAGTCAGAGATTTTAATTGTGGAATGGCAACCTGATCCCTGCACTTGATTTCCTGTCTTTCTACTGGAGGTGGGTTTTACAAGTTCCCTCTCCTCACTAGTGGGTATTTCATCTAAGGTCCCTCTCTTTGAATCTTGAGATTCTCTCACCACCCAGGTCTCTAGTACATTCTAGAGAAAGTATACACTAGCAGCTTAGCAGTACATCTGAAAGTTCTAGAGCAAAAAGAAGCAAATATACTGCAGAGGAGTAGAAGGCAGGAAATACTCAAGCTCAGGACTGAAATGAACCAATTAGAAACAAAGAGAATGATACAAAGAATCAAGAAAACAAAGTGCTAGTTCTTTGAGAAAAATCAGCAAGCTAAATAAACCCTTAGCCTAACTAAGGGCATAGAGTCAGTATCCAAATTAACAAAATCAGAAATGAAAAGGGAGATATAAAACAGAAACTGAGGGAATTAAAAAAATCTTACTACAAAAGCATATCTCAAGAAAATTGGAAAAGCTAGATAAAATGGAAAATATTCTAGACAGATACCATGTATTAAAGTTAAACCAAGATCAGGTCAACTATCTAAACAGTCCCATAACTCCAAAGCAAACAGAAGTAGTCATTAAAAAATTCCCAACCACAAAAGGCTCATAGCCATATGGTTTTAGTGCAGAATTTTATAAGACCTTCAAAGAAAAGCTAATACCAATACTCCTCAAACTATTCCACAGAATAAATAACAGAAGGAATACTACCTAATTCATTCTATGAAGTTACTCTGATACCTAAGCCACACACAAACCCAACAAAGAAAGAGAACTCAAGCCAATTTCACTTATGATCATTGAAACAAAAATACTCAAATTCTCACAGACTGAATCCAAAAACACACCAAAACCATCATTCACTACGATCAAGTAGGCTTCATCCCAGAAATATAGAGATGGTTTAATATACAGAAATTATCAATATATAATCTACTATACAAAAAACTCATGGGAAAAAGTCACATAATCATATCATTAAATGCCGAAAATGCCTCTAATAAAAAAAATACAATACTCCTTCATGTCA
This sequence comes from Tokudaia tokunoshimensis, assembly GCA_036184795.1. NCBI lineage: Eukaryota > Metazoa > Chordata > Mammalia > Rodentia > Muridae > Tokudaia > Tokudaia tokunoshimensis. The sequence continues at coordinate 8,989,254 of BTHU01000005.1, read as the reverse complement.
AAAGTTTTGGAAAGGTCAGGAGTTCACAGAACATACCTAAAGATAATAAAAGCAATATGCAACAAGCCAATAGCCAACATTAAATTAAATGGAGAGAAGCTAGAAGCAATGCCACGAAAATTAGGCATAAGACAAGGCTGTTTACTCTCTGCTCTAGATAGAACTTCTCTTGAAGTTCTATCTAGAGCATTTAAACAAAAGGAGATCTAAGGGATATAGAATTTAGAAAGGAAGAAGGCAAATTATCACTATTTGAGGATATGATAATCTACATAAGCAAACCTCAAAATTCCACTAGAGATCTCCTAGAGCTGATAAACAACTTCAACAATATGGTCGAATATAATTTTAACTCAAACAAATCAGTGGCCTTCCTTTATACAAATGATAAGTTCAGAAAAAAATTAGTGAAATAGTACCCTTTACATTAGTAACAAAATGTATAAAATATCTTGGTATAATGCTTATCAAGCAAGTGAAATTCTGTATGACAAGAACTTCAAGTCCCTAAAGAAAGAAATCGAAGACCTCAGAAGATGGAAAGATCTCCTATGCTCATGGATTGATAGGATTAACATAGTGAAAATGGCTATCTTTCCAAATGCACTCTATACATTCAATGCAATCTCCCTTCAAAAATCCAAATCAATTCTTCACAGACATGGAAAGAGCAATTCTCAACTTAATATGGAAAATCAAAAATCCTAGGACAGCCAAAACAATTTTTTAGCAATAAAGGAACTTCTGGGAAATCACTATCCTTGACCTCAAACTGTGTTATAAAGCAATAGTGATAAAAACCACATGGCTCTGCTACAGAGATAGACAGGTTGATCAATGGAATAGAACCCAAGACCTAGAAATAAATCCACACCCATATGGATACTTAATCTTTGACAAGGAAGCCTAAAACATACAGTGGACAAAGTATCTTCAACAAATACTGCTGATCAAATTGCCAATCTGCATGTAGAAGAATGAAAATAGATCAATATTTATCACTTTGCACAAAGCCCAAGTACAAGTAGATCAAAGATGTCAACACTAAACCAGATATACCAAATCTAATAGAAGAAAAAGTGGATATCCAAGATGGCTGAGATACACTTAAAAAATATTTAACATCTTTTGCCATCAGGAAAATGCAAATCAAACTGACTCTGAGATTCTATCTTACATCTATCAGAATGGTTAAGATCAAAACCACAAGTGACAGTTCATGCTGATGAGGATTTGGAGCAATGTGGACACTCCTCCATTGCTGGTGGGAGTATAAACAAGTACAGCTACTTTGGAATTTGTATTAATCAGGGTTCTCTAGAGTCACAGAATGTATGGGTAGTCTTTATATAGTTAGGAAATTTGTCGATGACTTACAGCTTGTAGTCCAACTCCCCAACAATAGTCAGCAGTACTTGTGGATGGAAGTCCAAGGATCTAGCAGTTGCTCAGTCCCACAGGAGAGCTGTGGATGGAAGTCCGAGGATCTAGCAGTTGCTCAGTCACATGAGGCAGGCCAGGAAAAGCCAGAGTGAATCTTCCTTCTTCCAATGTCCTTATATAGGTCTCCAGCAGAGGGTGTGGCCCAGATTAAAGGCGTGTACCACTGAGTTTTTAATCCCAGATGACCTTGAACTCAGAGATCTCCTACTCTTAATCTTCTGGAATTCATAGTCACTATGCATCAAGATCTCCAGGTCAGAAACTTGTATTTCTGAGGCTCCAGATTAGGATTATAGGTGAGCCTTCCAATTCTTGATTAGTTCATTCCAGATTTAGTCAAGTTGACAACCAGGAATAGCCACTACAAATCAACATGGTGTTTTCTCAAGAAATTGGGAATCAATCTAGCTCAAGAGCCAGCTATACCATTCCTGGAAATATATTCAACAGACACTCCAGTCTACCATAAAGACACTTGCTCAACTATGCTTACCGCAACTTTATTCATAATTAGAAACTATAAAGAACCTATATGTCCTTCAATGGAAGAACGGATAACGAATATGTGGTACATTTATAGCATGGACTATCAAAATAATGACATCATGAAAATTTTAGGCAAATGGATGGAACTAGAAAAAAATCATCCTCATGAACTAATTCAGACCCTGACATGTACATTCTTGAAAGTAGATATTAGCTGTTAAGTAAAAGATAACCACATTACAATCAACAGATTCAGACTGTAGAAACAAGGCAGGACCAAGTGTGGCTGTGTGGTTCTCATTGGGAAGGAGAAATAGAATCAAAATTTCAGTTGGACTGGGGACAGGTGGGGATAGGAAAAGAGGGATTAGGTTGTGGAGATGAAGAGATGTTATTTGGAGAGATCACTGGAATTTGGGGGACATTTTGTGGTTGAGGTAGAAACCTACTGGAACACAAACTTGCTGGAATCCATGATTGTGACTAGAGAAGATTCTTAGTAATCAGGAATACAGAGCCTGAACTGGCCATCTTCAGTAATCAAGCAAGACTTCTAGCTGAGGAACTTGGACACAAACCTAGCCACAAAACCTTCAACCTACAAATTTTATGCCTACAAGTTGTGGTGGGGTGAAGGTGGCTTAGAACTTGTGGGAGTGGCCAACTAATGACTGGTCCAGTTTGAGACCTATGCCAAGAGAAGGAACTTGTGCCTGACACTGCCCGGAGAAGCAGGAACCAGAAGCTGTACAGCTCAGAGACCTCGGATAAAACATGCTTGGCACATAAATAAATAAATAAATAAATAAATAAATAAATAAATAAGTAAATAAATAAATAAATGTCAATAAACTAATTCCTAATGATATTCTGCTATATTCATATGTCTGTACCTAACCATAATTGTCATCAGAGAAGCTTCATCCAGCAACTGATAGGAGCAGATGCAGAGACCCACAGCCAACATTATATAGAGCTTGGGGGAATCCTGTGGAAGAGGGGGAGACTAGGATGTTGCTTATTTTGTCTGGGATTTGAAGTCTGTTACACTTTACACTCTACCTTCACTTCCCAGTGAAGATGTGTACTATTCCCACACCATGCTTTTCAAACTGTTCCAAATAGACTTTGAACAAAGAAACATGCAATGGTTGAAGGTTGACTTATAAGATGTCTTCTTTGAAATATAATTGATGCATTGCACAATGGCTACAAATTAATCTGAAAGATGTTTGGTGTATAACAATCATCAATGATGAGTTCCTTTTCTCTCTAGATGTAAATGAATTATAACTGAAAATAGAAACTTATGACAAAAAGAAACTATCTTAAGGCAGCAATTAGTTAAGTTATACAAAGTTGAATCAAAAGATTCCCTGCAGATTTCCTATAAACACTTTGAGTTTCACTCAAGACCAGAAATATCTGAGAATGTAAGACTGTTGGAGGCTGTTATCAGCTTGCATTTAAAAGATAATACCTACATTTGATGAAAAACTGTTAACTAGAAACTAAAGATTTCTCAGACATGGGATTATGATCATCTTAAAGTTATATACATCAGGTCTACAAAACAAGGATTTGATATCAGTAAAGGTAACAATTCTATGTACATTAAAAAAAAAGAATTAGCAAGACGAAATGACAGTGTGGTACCATGACAACTAATTTCCTGGGGAAAAAAACTGAGTAAGCATAAGGAAATTTGCTAAAGAAGAACTAAAGAATGCAGAAATAAATACTGAACTTAGAATCAAAGCTGGGAAGATAAAATTTCTATCAACTGAAGACTTGTTGACACAGAAAGTGGAGAAAACTAACAATTTTAGGACTCTTCAGTGTAAAAGTTACCATCTGTTGTAGCCACTAAAGCCTCCAAAATATAAGGTGCATGCTTACAGGTAATTGAAAAGCAGAGAGTGACTTCAAGAGAAGACATAAATAAATATTTGAACTAGAGCCTCTCTTGTACTTCCACGAAAATGTTCTAATATGTTGAGTCAAACCGCAGTAGTTGAAATGAAGCAATCAACACCTCATGTTGCTTGAATTTGCCATTCTAAATGGTAATTCAGTTTGAACATATGAGAAGCAATCCTATACTCTTGCATAGAATACAGTATTTAATTTTAACTATAAAGCATTTGCATATATTATTTATATATGTGTACATGCAAACATCCATGTGAGTCCCTGACTGTGCATGCCAAAACACATGTGAAGAGGTCAGAGACCAACCTGCAGTCATCACCTTTCATCTTGCTTGAAGCAGGGTCTTGTTGTTTGCTGCTATGTACACTAGGTTAACTGGTCCACAAGCTTCCAGAGATTCTTCTAGCTTGGCTTCCCATCACTATAGGAAGAATTATAGACATTCATTCATGAGTTTGGCTTTACATGGCTTCTGGGGATCTGAACATATTTCTATCTATCTATCTATCTATCTATCTATCTATCTATCTATCTATCTATCTATCTATCTATCTATCTATCTATCATCTATCTATCTATCTATCTATCTATCTATCTATCTATCTATCTATCTATCTATCTATCTATCTATCTATCTGTTTATATATATAAAAGTTTATATATATATATATATATATATTTACAGTCAATCTCCCTAGCTCATGTTTCTTTGTTGAATTTATCAGTTCTTGCTCCTTAAGAGAAATTTATTGAATCTGTTTTATTTAATCTCTTAAACAAAATGATTACTTGACATTTTATAGTTCATACATTTGGTATGATTGTAGTCTTATATAATATAAAACCGTTTTTTCATTTAAATATAGAACTTTTTGTTTCTAACTTTTATTTTATTAGTTTTAAATCAGCACAGAAATTTGCTGGAGTCCTTATCTGGTGGATTCAGTAACCCGGAACTGAGATATGCAATCAGTGGGAAGGAGTACTCTGATCAACTGTTTAAGCAAGTGACCCTGAATAACTCGAGCCATCTTTATTTATAGAAAATTTCAGAACATTCAAACACATACAGTTTCAGATTTTCTTTTAACCATTATCCAAGAATCTCAACAAGTACTTATTAAAATTTATTTCAAGTTCCCCTTATTGCCTTGTAGTCCATGATTAATCTTTTCCCATATCTAAGCAGTGTAGTATGTTAATTCAAATGATTATGTCACAGCTACACACACCTGAACATTTCAAGTCAAAAAATTTAAGCATTGTATTGCAAGCCAAATGATTATATTTAGTCAGGCACATTTAGTTTGTGTACAGGCTGTCAGCAGACATGCAATTTCAAGGTAAAAGACAATTAGAATCCAAACTAACTTTTAACAGAATTATAGCCTTTGCGTTTTATCACCTACTAATTCAGTATGCTCACAATGCATCATTGTAAGTTGTCTTTTATGCCACAATATGTTTGTGTTTTACAGTATGGTCCTGTTCTACACATTTTTTTCACCAAGAGCAGAAACTAACAATTAACACCTTTCTATCAACTCATACGATTTCTTATTTTTATATAAGCCCTTACTTAAGCCAAAGATGAATCTATCCACTTTATATTTCTTTCAAGAGTATAGCAAATTTTACTTACTAACTTATCCTAAGAAGAAACTAACTTGTCCTGAGAATGAACTCTTTATTGTTGATTTTTAGGCTGTATCTTCTCTGTGTAAGTCTTGACCTTTCTTTCTCTTCAATGCATTGGCTTAGGTCCTGAGAAGTAGTTGATATTTCCAAGCCCCTTCCTTTTTCCTCATACATTCCTATCAATTTTGAGACCATCCAAAAAGGGATCTTCTTTAAAGGTCTTGATCAATCATGTCTTTACTTAACCTTTTAAATAAGCACAAACCATGACTCCATCTCCAAAGGATTTGCACAGTCATTCTGGTTATCATTCTCACTGGTTCTTGGCAAGTGGAAGAAAAACTCCAAGGGGCCTTGTCTCAAGGAGGTCATTCACAAAACATTCATGCACCTGTTCCAGGAGAGACAACATGACTCCTGCTACAAATTGGATTTCACCATGATCTTTTCACTTATTTTGTGTGGCTAATAGTCCTTCCTCATCCCTTTCCTCCAGACTTCTGCTCACTCCTTGCTGCTTCCTTCCTCTTTGCAATAAGGGCCCTTCCACTTCCAAGCCACATATACTCAACCTGTTTCTTTCTACTTTTCTCCAATCCATTTCCTTAAATATTGTATTATTCTACTTTTATGGGCTCCTTCACAGTTTCATGACCTGTATGCTTCCATACAAGCTTACATGTTGAGGTTTTGTTTTTTAATATGTATTGTAATGCTAAGTGCGGGGCCCATAAGATCTGGAGTCTGCAGGTAGACCTATGGCAATGCCCCCAAGTTATTTCTAGTTGGTAAATAAAGATGCCAACAGCCAATAGATGAACAGAAGTGACATAGGTGGGGTTTAGGTTTCCAGGGCATGGGTTTGGGGGAAAACCACAGGAGGCTTGGGAGGAAGAGGGTGAAGGAGGAGGAAGAGAAGCTGCCATGGATTAGGTGAGCAATAAAAATGGGGCCATGAGGGCTGGCCAATTGGATTTAAAAGCAGCCCAGATGAAAGATAGTAAGTAATATCTCAGAGGTTATTGATAGGGAAGTAGATTTTAATAGCATGGGGGATAGGTATCTGCCCAGGTCATGTGCTATTTAAGGCGTATTGTAAGTATAAAGATTGTGTGTGTGTCTTCTATCTGGGAACCAAATGATCAATGGAAGAGGAGGCTCTTAGTCCAGCTGAGATTGGATGTCCCAGAATAGGGTGGTACTCAAGGGTGCCTCTCCCTTCTCTGAGAAGGAGAGGGGGTAACAGAGGGAGGGATTTGTAAGTGGCTAATTGGGAGGAGAGAAAAGAGGGGGCTGTGATCAGAATGTAAAATGAATGAATGAATGAATGAATGAATGAATAAATAAATAAATAGAAAACAGATGACAACAAATACTGGTAAGGACAGGAGGGAAGGCATTCTAGGTGTGTGTGTGTGTGTCGGCGGGGGGGGGGGGCGGTGATTCAATGATAGGCAACAGAGTCAGAGTCTGCTCCAAGTTCTAGGGGACACACATGAAGACCATCTGCACATCTGTGACAAATGTGTGTGGGCCTTAGGTACATCCTCTGCAAGCTCTTTGGTTAGTGGTTAAGACTCTGTGAGACCCCATGGGCCCAGGTTAATTGCAGGTCTCTGTAGGTCTTCTTGTGGTGTCTTTGACTCCTCTGGCTTGTTCAATTCTATTCTCCTCTCTTCCACAAAGTCACTGAGCTCTATCAGATGTTTGGTTGTGTCTTATACTACTGTTTCTATCTACTGTTGGATGAAGCATCTCAGAGACAGTTTTGCTAGGCTCCTGTCTGCAATCATAGAAGAGTATTATTAATAGTGTCAGGAGTTGGCTCTTTCTCATGGAATGAGTCTCAAGTTGGAACAGTCATTGGTTGGCTGTTCCCTCAGTCTCTGTTCCATCTGTATCCCTGTACAGAACATCTCTAGGCAGGGCAATTTGGTTGAAGGTTTTGTGAGTGGGTTGCTATACCGTCCCTCCACTGGAAGTCCTACTTGACTACTGGAAGTGACCCCTTCAGTCTTCATATCCTCTCAGCTAGGGTTACTCCCCATAGAGTTCTCAGAGCCTCTCCTATTCCAGGTCTTCAGTTAGTCCTAGAGATGCTTATAACCAATTTCCATTCCCACTCCTAGCCCTCTACTGCACCCATCCCCAACACATGCTCCCTATCCCTGTTGCCTTCCCCTCACACTTTCTCACTTAGTTCCCTCTTTCCATCCATCCCTGATGACTGTTCGTTTTTCCCTTTCTGAGCGAGACTCACACATCCTCCCTTGGTCCCTCCTTATTACTGAATTTCTTAGAGACTATGGATAGTAGCATGGTTATCCTGTACTTTATGGTTAATGTACACTTAGAAATGAGTACATACCATACATAAATGGTTTCTGGATTTAGGTTACCTAACTCAGGTTATTTTCTAGTCCCATCCATTTGCTTGAAAATTTCATGACGTCCTTTTTAAAATCATTAGATGCTACAAAAGCCTTTAACAAAAACCCAACACCCCTTCATAAAAAGTCTTGGAGATATCAGGAATACAAAATGCATACCTAAACATAATAAAAGCAATATATAGCAAGATAATTGCCAACATCAAATTAAAAGGAGAGGAACTTGAAGCAATCTCACTAAAATCAGGACAAAGCAAGGCTGCACAATTAATCCCTATGTATGCAACATAATACTTGAAGTTTGAGCTACAGCAATAAGACAAATAAAGGAGGTCAAAGAGATACAAATGGGAAAGGAAGAAGCCAAAATATCACAATCCAAAGATAATATGATAATACACATAAGTGGCCCCAAATATTCTACCAGAGAACTCATATAGATGATAAACACCTTCAGAAAAGTGGCTGGATGGAAAATTAACTAATAAAAATGATCAGTACTCCTCTTTTATTCAAAAGATAAATGGGCTGAAAAAGAAATTAGGGAAATGACACACTTCACAATAGTCACAAACAATATAAAATATCTAGGTGTAACTCTAACCAAGCAATTGAAGGACCTGTATGATATAAACTTCGAGTCTCTGAAGAAACAAATTGAGGAAGAAATCAGAAGGTGGAGAGATCTCCCATGTTCATGGACTGGGAGGATTAACATGGTAAAAATGGCCATGTTACCAAAAGCATTCTGCAGACTCAATACAATTCCCATCATAATTCCAACACAATTCTTTACATACCTTGATAGGACAACTCTCAACTTCATATGGGAAAAATCCACAATAGCTAAAGCAATCATGTACAATAAATAAACTTCACCATACCCGCTTTGAAGCTATACTACAGAGCAAAAAGTAATAAAAACTTCACAACATAAAAACAGACAGGTTGATCCAAGGAATAGAATTGAATAACCAGAAATAAACCCACACAACTATGGTCACTTGATATTTAACAAAGAAATACAAACCATAAAAAAGCATCTCCAACAAATATTGCTAGTATAACTTGATGTCTGAATGTAGAAGAATACACATCTACATTATATCATCTCATATCATATCATATTCTATCTATAGACCCACATCTATCATTCTGCACAAAACTCAAGTCCAAGAGGATCAAAGATCTCAAAGCAAAACCAGGCACATTAAATCTAATAGAAGAGAAAGTGAGGAACTGCTTTGAACACATTTGCACAGGAGACAAATTCCTGAAAAGAACACCAATAGCAAAAGCAGTAAGACCAACAATTAATAAATGGACATCTTGAAACTGAAATGCTTTTGTAAGGCTAAGGACACCATCAACAGGACAGAGCAGCAGCCTACAGAACTGGAAAAGTTCTTCATCAACCTTACATCTGACAGAGGACTAATGTCATTTGTTTTCTTGATGTTAGCTACTCTGACAGGAGTGATTGTGAATCTCTAGGTATTTATAACTTGTACTTCCGAAAAGCTAGTGATATTGTCACTTGTGTTTTTCTTTTTTTCTTTTTTCTTTTTATTATTTTTATTTTCTATATTCTTTATTTACCTTCCAAATGATTTCCCCTTTCCCGGTTACCCCCTCCCTGAAAGTCCCATAAGACCTCTTCCCTCCCCCTGTTCCCCATTTGCCTAAGAATTTCATGAATTCATTGTTTTTAATTGCTGAGTAGTATTCCACTGTGTAAATACACATGGAAAATATCTCTGATAAAATTGGAGATAAATATATAGAGAAAAACATGTTAAGGTTGACTATTTCATGGAAAAAATATTACAGATAAAATGGTAGGCACAAAAATATTCCTAAGTTGATTGAAAGTGGAATTATAAACATTTTCTGATAAAATTGAAAATCTACAAGGAAAATATTTCTGATAAAATTCAAGAAATATATAGAAAAAGATGTTAAAACTGACTATTTCATGAAAAATTATACAGATAAGATGGTAGGCATAAAAATATTCCTAAATTGATTGAAAGTAGAAGTAAAAAACATTTTCTGATAAAATTGAAGATCTACAAGGAAAATATCTCTGATAAAATTGAAGAAATTTATACAGATAAATTGGTAGAAATAAAAATATTCCTAAGTTGATTGAAAGTAGAATTATAAACATTTCTGATAAAATTGAAGATTTACATGGAAAATATTTCTGATAAAATTGAAAAAATATATGGGAAAACATTAAAATTGAAGATTATCATGGAAAATAATACAGATAAAATGGTAGGCATAAAAATATTTCTAAGTTGATTGAAAGTGAAATTATAAAGATTTTCTGATAAAGTTGAAGATTTACATGGAAAATATCGCTGATAAAATTGAAGAAATATATAGAAAAACACATTAAGATTGAGTATTCCATGGAAAAATTATACAGATAAAATGGTAGGCATAAAAATATTCCTAAGTTTTTTTTAAAGTGGAATTATAAACATTTTCTGACAAAATTGAAGATATACAAGGAAAATATTTCTGAAAAAAATCAAGAAATATATAGAAAAGCATGTTAAAACTGACTATATCATGGAAAATTATACAGATAAAACGGAATTTATAAAAATGTTCCTAAGCTGATTGAAAGTAAAATTATAGACATTGTCTGATGAAATTGGAGATTTACATGGAAAATATTTCTGATAAAATTGAAGAAAAATATAGAAAACGTTAAAATTAAAGATTATCATGGACAATTATACCAATAAAATTGTAGGCATAAAAATATTCCTAAATTGATTGAAAGTGGAATTATAAACATTTTCTGAAGAAATTGAAGATTTACATGGAAAATATTTCTGATAAAATTGAAGAAATATATAGAAAAAAGGTTAAAATTAAAGATTATCATGGAAAATAATACAGTTAAAATGGTAGACATAAAAAACATTACTAAATTGAAAGAGGAATCACGAACATTTCCTGATAAAAATGAAGATTTACATGAAAAATATTTCTCTTAGACTATGTTTTTTGTTGGGGGATTGAGTCCATTGATGTTATAAGATACTAAGGAGTAGTGATTGTTGCTTTCTGTTATTTTTGATGTTCTTTTTATGTTTGTGTGATTACTTTCATTTGGGTTTGTTGGAAAAAGATTACTTTCTTGCTTTTTCTCAGGTGTAGTTTCTCCTCGTGTTGGTGCTTTCCATCTACCATCCTTTGTAGGGCTAGATTTCTTTCCTTCCTTCCTTCCTTCCTTCCTTCCTTCCTTCCTTCCTTCCTTCCTTCCTTCTTTCTTTCTTTCTTTCTTTCTTTCTTTCTTTCTTTCTTTCTTTCTTTCTTTCTTTCTTTCTTTCTTCTTTCCTTCCTTCCTTTCTTCCCTCCTTCCCTCCTTCCTTCCTTTCCTTCCTCCCTTCCTCCCTCCTTCCTTCCTTCCTTCCTTCCATCCTTCCTTCCTTTCTGCCTTCTTTCCTTTTTATGAGAGCTCTTTGCTTGGTTCATTAGGCTCTTTACTGATTAAATTTTTTGTTTTGATTTCACTTTTGTCTTTTTTTTAATTAATTTATTTTTTTTAATTTACATTCCAAATCATTTCCCCTTTCCAGTTTCCTCCCTCCCTGAAAGTCCCATAAGCCCCCTTCCCTCCCTCTTTTCTCCATTCAACCCCCTCTCATTTCTCTGTCCTGGCCTTCCCCTACATCCAGTCTTTCCAGGACCAGGGGTCTCTCCTTCCATCTTCTTAGAATCCATTCCTCCGTTGAGGGACATCTGGGTTCTTTCCAGCTTCTGGCTATTATAAATAAGGCTGCTATGAACAGAGTGGAGCATGTGTCCTTATTGCATGCAGGTAAAGCCTCTGGGTATATGCCCAGGAGTGGTATAGCCGGATCCTCTGGGAGTGTCATGCCCAGTTTTCGGAGGAACCGCCAGACTGCATTCCAGAGTGGTTGTACCAGCTTGCAATTCCACCAGCAGTGGAGGAGTGTTCCTCTTTCTCCACATCCTCGCCAACAACTGCTGTCTCCTGTGTTTTTGATCTTAGCCATCCTGACTGGTGTGAGATGGAATCTCAGGGTTGTTTTGATTTGCATTTCCCTAATGACTAAGGATGATGAACATCTCTTTAGGTGCTTCTCAGCCATTAGATATTCTTCAGGTGAGAACTCTTTGTTTAGCTCTGTACCCCATTTTTTAATAGGGTTACTTGCCTCTCTGGAGTTTAACTTCTTGAGTTCTTTGTATATCTTGGATATTAGCCCTCTGTCAGATGTAAGGTTGGTAAAGATCATTTCCCAGTTAGTTGGTTGCCGCTTTGTCTTTTTGACAGTGTCTTTTGCCTTGCAAAAACTTTGTAATTTAATGAGGTCCCATTTGTCTATTCTTGATCTTAGAGCATAAGCTATTGGAGTTCTGTTCAGGAAATTCTCCCCTGTGCCCGTATGTTCAAGGTTCTTCCCTAGTTTCCTTTCTATTAGTTTCAGTGTGTCTGGTTTTATGTGGAGGTCCTTGATCCACTTGGAATTGAGCTTAGTGCAAGGAGATAAGGATGGGTCAATTTGCATTCTTCTGCATGTTGACATCCAATTGAGCCAGCACCATTTGTTGAAAAGGCTATCTTTTTTCCACTGGATGGTTTTAGCTCCTTTGTCAAAGATCAAGTGACCATAGGAGTGTGGATTCATTTCTGGGTCTTCAATTCTGTTCCATTGATCTACATGCCTGTCACTGTACCAATACCATGCGGTTTTTAACACTATTGCTCTGTAGTACAGCTTGAGGTCCGGGATACTGATTCCCCCAGAGGTTCTTTTACTCTTGAGAATAGTTTTAGCTATTCTGGGTTTTCTGTTATTCCAGATGAATTTTTGAATTGCTCTTTGTAACTCTATGAAGAATTGAGTTGGGATTTTGATGGGGATTGCATTGAATCTGTATATTACTTTTGGTAAGATGGTCATTTTTACTATATTAATTCTGCCAATCCATGAGCATGGCAGATTTTTCCATCTTCTGAGGTCTTCTTCAATTTCTTTCTTCAGAGACTTGAAGTTCTTGTCATACAGATCTTTCACTTGTTTGGTTAGAGTCACGCCAAGATACTCTATATGGTTAGTGGCTATCGTGAAGGGTATCATTTCTCTTACTTCTTTCTCAGCCTGCTTATCCTTTGAGTATAGGAAGGCTACTTACTTGCTTGAGTTGATTTTATATCCGGCCACTTTGCTGAAGTCATTTATCAGCTGTAGGAGTTCTCTGGTGGAGTTCTTTGGGTCGCTTAAGTATACTATAATATCATCTGCAAATAGTGATGGTTTGACTTCTTCCTTTCCAATTTGTATCCCTTTGACCTCCTTTTGTTGTCTTATTGCTCTAGCTAGAACTTCAAGTACTATATTGAAAAGATATGGAGAGAGAGGGCAGCCTTGTCTAGTCCTTGATTTTAGTGGGATTGCTTCAAGTTTCTCTCCATTTAGATTGATGCTGGCTACCGGTTTGCTGTAAATTGCTTTTACTATGTTTAGATATGGTCCTTGAATTCCTGATCTTTCCAAGACCTTTAGCATGAAAGGATGCTGAATTTTGTCAAATGCTTTCTCAGCATCTAATGAGATGACCATGTGGTTTTTTTCTTTGAGATTGTTTATATAGTGAATTACATTGATGGATTTCCTTATATTGAACCATCCCTGCATCCCTGGGATGAAGCCTACTTGGTGGTAGTGAATGATCGTTTTGTTTTGTTGTGTTCTTGGATTCGGTTGGCAAGAATTTTATTGAGTATTTTTGCATCAATATTCATAAGAGAGATTGGCCTGAGATTCTCTTTCTTTGTCGGATCTTTGTGTGCTTTTGGTATCAGTGTAATTGTGGAAATTGTCCATTTCCTCAAGATTTTCTAGTTGTTTTGAATACAGGTTTTTGTAGTAGGATCTGATGATTTTTTGAATTTCCTCAGTTTCTGTTGTTATCTCTCCCTTTTCGTTTCTGATTTTATTAATTTGGATACTATCTCTGTGCCCTCTGGTTAGTCTGGCTAAGGGCTTATCTATCTTGTTGATTTTCTCAAAGAACCAACTCCTCGTTTTGTTGATTCTTTGTATGGTTTTATTTGTTTCTACTTGATTGATTTCAGCCCTGAGTTTGATGATTTCCTGTCTTCTACTTCTCTTTTTGGCGGCACTCAGGGCTATGAATTTTCCTCTTAGCACTGCTTTCATTGTGTCCCATAAATTAGGGTATGTTGTGCCTTCATTTTCATTAACTTTCAAAAAGTCTTTGATTTCTTTCTTTATTTCCACCTTGACCAAGTTATCATTGAGTAGAGCATTGTTCAGCCTCCATGTGTATGTGGGTTTTCTTTTGTTTTTGTTGCCATTGAAGACCACCCTTATTCCATAGTGATCTGATAGGAGGCATGGGATTAGTTCTATCTTCTTATATCTGTTGAGGTCTGATTTGTGACCAATTATATGGTCGATTTTGGAGAAGGTACCATGCGGTGCTGAGAAGAAGGTGTATTCTTTAGCTCTAGGATGAAATGTTCTATATATATCAGTTAGTTCCATTTGGTCCAAGGCTTCAATTAGATTCACTGTGTCCCTGTTTAGTTTCTGCATTCCTGAACGATCCATTTCAGAGAGCGGGGTGTTGAAGTCACCCACTATTATTGTGTGAGGTGCGATATGTGCTTTGAGCTTTAGTAAAGTTTCTTTTATGAATGAGGGTGCCCTTGCATTTGGAGCATAGATATTCAGAATTGAGAGTTCTTGATGGTGGATTTTTCCCTTGATCAGTATGTAGTGTCCTTCTGTGTCTTTTTTGATGACTTTAGGTTGAAAATCAATTTTATCTGATATTAGGATGGCTACTCCACCTCATTTCTTGGGGCCATTTGCTTGTAAAATTGTTTTCCAGCCTTTTACTCTGAGGTAGTGTTTGTCTTCTTATATATTCTAGATAGAATGTCTCTGTCTCAAGCACAGCTATGAAGCAGTTCAAGCTGTTCTCCCATCCTGTAGGCTCCATCTTCATTTTACTGTCATGTTTCTTTGCTACACAGATATTTTAGTTATCTATTTTTAGTCTTTGAAGTTATTTTGTGTGGCTTCAGGATTCTTTTTTTGGGGGGTGGTAGTTCTTGCCTATGCATATATTTTGAAATGTTTCTCTATAGCAGTTTCAAATTTTCCATTCTTACACTAAGGTCTTAGATTCATTTTTAATTAAGCTTTATGCAGAATGACAGATATGAATCTACTGTCAATATTTTGAATGATGATATCTAGTTTTACCAGTAACATTCTCTCCAGTGAACATTTTCAACTCCATTGACAACAAATTATGTATGTATCTGTATGGATTTCTCCATTTTCTATTTTATTTCATCCATTTAAATATTTTTTGTTTTGTGTATGTGCCAGTGATATATTGCTTTTGTCATTTTGACACTGTAGTATAAATTAAATTCAGGCATTTTATTTCATTTTTATGATTGGTCAGATAATTTGTGATCTTTTGTGTTTCTACATGAATTTTAAAATTTTTTTTCCTAATCCTGCCAGGAACATCATTGAAATTTTGATGTGATCATTTTGAATCTATAAACAACTATTCACAACAAAAACATTTTTACACTATCTATTCTGTCAAGCTGTGAAAATGGGAGAACTTTCTACCTCTTAGTATTGTCAGTTCATTTCTTCAGAACTGCCTAAGCTACACTTTCGAGTCTCCAGTAGGATGTGTCATCACTTTCATTGGAGTCTAGAAATCAGTCCCCAGTATCGTTGTAGGTTGTATGCCTTTGCTTGCTGTTGATTTCTAGCTTCATCCCAATGGTTCGTGATAAAATACAAGAAACTATATTTTGTTTGTTTTATGTACTTGAGTCTTGCATGTAGCTTATAATATAATCAATATTGGAAAAAGTTTCATGTACCATTGAGAATAGTGTAAATTCTTTGTTTAATAGAATATTGCTCTGCAGATATCCGTTAAATCCAGTTTCTGCTATATGATTTAGTTTGGAAATCTTTCAGCTTGTTTGTATTTGGAAGGCTTTTCTAAAGATGAAAATCTGGTTAGAAACGTTTCACTATTACTATATTAGGACCTCGCTGGTCTTTTATGTATTTGAGTGGTTTTTGTTTTAATAAAACATTCAAGGCATAAATACTTATTTATAATGTTTTATCTTCTAGGTGAAATGATCCCCTTATCAATATACAGTGGTTCTAATTAACTCTTCTGGCTAATTTAGTTTGTAGTCTACTATATCAGATATGCTAATATATGCTAGTTATTTTTCAGTATTTATTTGTTTGGTTGCTTATTCCCATCATTAACATTCAACTTTTTAGTGTCTTTTCTAGTGATATGTATTTCTGGGAGGCAAAAGATAATTTTATTTTTCAAAAATTATTCTGTGGATAGACATAGAATGATAGGTATTTTGGTCCCAGTCAGTATTTCTTCCTCATAGGTATAGCATGGCTCTCCTTCTTTTTGTATTAGACTTCACAAATGATTAGAAGGATTTTTGTGACTGAGGTACACTCTGGCCAAAATGCTAATCTGAGACACCTCTCCAACCTGATAATTTAAACCTTGGCTTTGGTGTTTTCTATGCATAAGGACCTATTGTGATGAGCCTCTGAGGGTATGTGGAAACCTTGCTCATCTTTGCTGCCTTTTTGTCATGGTCCTTAGGGTTCTGATGCAAGATACTTAGCACCTATGTGTGTACCTCAGTGCAGCTCTCCCATGCTGCCTTCTCTGGCAAATGTCTCCTGGACTTGGCTTCATGTTTCCATGGTGTATTTTTACTCTCGTCTTCACAGTCTTTTCTCCATTCAAGCCACTCATAGACTATGCCATCATTTCTTTAGTCTTGACCTTCTGCTTCCACACAGCTCCACTCCCTTCAGAAATATCCAAGTGCCACTTCCCTCACATGCAGCAATGGGAAGCACCGTGCATGTGTTTTTGCCACTAACTGCTTTGAGTCGAAATATTTACTTATCCACTTTCCTATCTTTTTACAAATATCATCATTATCATAACCATCATAATTTTTGTTCGGTTTTGTAGATTTGAGTATTTATTAAGCCCAAGTGCTTTTATTATATTGGAGATTCAAGCAGTGAACGAAATGAGCAAATGTGTTCAAACACTGAAGCTCTATGCAGTATTTCATTTGCATACACATCAGTCTTATATAATTCAATCCTTTGAGGTAGCACAATCCCTTTTTCTGGTACTATAAACTATGTTATAAGAAATGCTCAGTAAGAGCTAAGGTTGAAATCAGCTCACATAAATCTCTGAAATCTTTAACATATAAATTCACAATTATTATAGATAAGCCTAGGAAAGAATCCATATGACAGAATATGTGTTTTTCCCATTTGAGTGGACATCATTGGAACAAGGTGACAAAGCACATGCACTGATTCCAAAGCCAGAGTCAGTTGTTTCTTAGCACTCATGTCTGAGATCAGGAAACTCAATAGAAGCAGTGCTGGTCTCAGGCTCCATGCAACTGCAGTTATACTTTTTTGCCCGTTGTATTTCTGAGCAGGAATTGCAGACATGAAGGACACCACCAAGTATTTTGTTTTAGCAGTGCAAGGCAGTTACTACAGTAAACTAATTTGATTCATAGTATTAAATAGAAAAATTGGCATAAAGTACCTTTTTCTATATTATAGGTATATGCATAAGGTATGACTATCTGCTGGGGTCCAGCCACAGCACTGGACAGCCTCCAGAGAGGATGTAAGGATGTAATGATGTAAAGTGAGGAAAAGGTTGAATCAGGCACCAAGACAGGGAGACTTAGCAACTCTGACTCACTAGCAATCAGAGCATTTTAAAAATTTATTTATTCAGATTCAAAAACATACATGAATTTCTCAGGAGATACAGATCATATAATTTTGTACGGGGCATATGTTTCTAGTATGCCCAAGATTGCGGGTTAGGTAGAAATAGAATAGATTTTATTATCGTCAACCCCATATTCCTATTCCTAAAATTCTATAAATCATTTCTGCTTAAGCAAACATAATATAGCAGCCTGCTCTCAAACTAGCAGTATTTTGTGATTTCAAGATGCTTTAGATAGAAAATAGATAATATATGAATCAGTCCAGATGAATCACCATGTTGTAAGCAGTATATTATTAGCTTTTAATGGTGAATCATATTACCTGAAAATAAGCCTAAGCCCAAGAACTTTCTCAGGCTTAGGAATTGTTGTAACTGTTACTTAATTTTGTGCTATTTGTATTTATAATATAAGAATTTGTTTAATGAAAGACTTCTTTTGCTTCTAAATTAAATAACTTTACTGCAACTTGGTGAAACAATCTTTTCATGAATGACAAATTCTAATACTTTATTCTTCTTACATTCTCTTATATCATATTTACGCCACCTATACATGATGTTAATATTAACCCAGTCATTCTACCGTTCACTGCTGACTTGTTATTGGGGACTAGAATATATGGTCCTCTATTTATAGGTTCTATTTTTAAGAAGTTTTAAAGATACTGTAAAAGAATACCTATGCTCTGATCTGCTGTCACTTTTCTTATCCCACAGAACCTTGTCAGCTTCCTCTGAGTTCCTGCTATTGTAATTATTGTTTCATGAATTTCTTTAGAGGCAGATAATAATCTCTAAGGCACTTGAGAAGACTCCCATGCAGGGTCAACTGAAGTTACTTCCTTGAGAGCCACAGGGGGTAGTACATTCAGGTCTTTCTCAGGGGAATACAGAAACAATTTTCTCAGAGAAGACACGGGTGAATCATTATGCTAATAGTCCCCCAAGAGTGTAACATGCAGAGACTCAAACTGAAAGTAAAGAGATCAGGTCAGTGATTGCCTCATGCATCTCAGCTTTGTTGATGTTTTGTCAAATAGCTGTGTGGGCTTCATGACTCTTACCATTCCCCTAGGAAATGGCTGCACCAATTATCTCATTCATGGGCTGTTTATAAGCAAAGGAATAATTTCTATGTGTTTGAAGTATTTGTTCAACAATATCCCTTTTCTATCTCTTCGGCCCAATAAAGTAAAATTTTATCTAACTTGGCATGAGTATCTGTCAGTTTATTTGTAATGCTTGATCATATTTGCATATAGACAATAAGAAGGTGTCAGAAGCAGATGCCCAATCATAAGGAGACCCACATGTCTATAGTCCTTGACATAATGCATGAAAAGTGCATGTTTCATTATGATTTAAGGTATTTGAAGAATATCCATGAATATTATTTGAGTTGCTGAGAATCTGCACAATGATGCTACAAAAATTGAAGAAAATTACAACTCCAGTTATCAACAAGCCAGAACCTGTGATGGAGTCAGGTCAACTTAGCTTTTATGGATATAGAGAGTGAATCATAAGATGCATTATTAATTGGCACATAGCATGAAATGCAAGTGAGGGGAACTGCTGGGAAAACAGTTTATGAAGACTAATAGGTCCATAAATCACCTGGCATCATGTTAAAATATAAATTGTCCTTCAATAGGTCTGAGGCAGAGTTCAAAATTCTGCAATTCCCACTAGCTCCCTGGTCTGCTTATGTTGCTAGGTTACAATTATCATTAGAGGAAGTAGCAAAGCCATTCAGAACCAGTCGTCCAAGGGAATAATGCATTCCTGTGCTTCATCAATTTCTCAGACATCTCACTGGATTGCTTAAACTGAGAACACTTCTTTGCCTTTATAGATAAATTTTTAGTCAAAAATCAGGATTAATATAGCTACCTATGCATTCAGGTAAACACCCTGTCAAATCTTTCTGCTTATTTGTATGTTTCAAGTGCCTAGAGTAGGTCTTTCACATAGCTACATATTTTGCCATTGTTTCAGAAAGATCACTGTCATATCTGGATGCTAAACACCTCTGAATTAAAGAAAGCAACACGATTGTCTAGGTAAAACCCATGCATATGTATTATGCGATCCTATAATCTCATAATTCTGTAATGCACACAATTTCCCTTACTTGTATTCCATATCAACAAAATATTTAAACAGCCATATTTTGCCTTTACATATGTTTTGAGGTTAAGTTCTTATAACAATCCACATATTTGAACCTAAACCAGATCAATAAAGCATAATTCAAAAGAAGAAATATATTTTTTTTAGCCAGTGCTTCTAAAGATATTTGTGAAGTACTTCATGTGGGCTAAACTGGGTGTTATAAACAGAATGCACACAGAAACAGAAAGATACACTTCAAAAATATTTGTTTTGTTATTAGCAATAGCCAGAAAATTTAGTATGCAAAACCAGCCTATTTATTATGGCATGATAAACAGAGACCATTGGGAGAACACACAGCAACTTCTTCAGTTTGATTCCAACATTTCCACCCATAAACATTCTGGCTCTTCATGAGCTAGAACAAATAGGTATTTTTTTCATATCCCCATATTTATTTTAAATAATTTTATAAAAATAATTATAATTTCTAATGTATTTCTGAATCTGGTTGTCTTCATTGTCTTCATTACCAAGCAGGAAGTTATTTTATTTTATGTTTGTTTTATAACTACTTTAAAAATTAAGTACAGGGTGGTTGCTGGAGAGATGCTTCAGTGCTTAAGATTGACTGATGCTCTTGCAGTGAACCAGAGTTAAGATTGTATACCCACAGCAGACAGTTCCTACTTTGGTGCAATCTCTGTATTTGTAGGTTTTGTTCAGGTAGCCACAGCTATTGTTTTTGTTCATGATGACAAAGACCATACATATCCAGAAGACAACCTTCTATATAGCATTCCTCTACATTTTCAAGTGCTAGTAATCTTTTTGTCCTTCTTTTTGTGATATCCCTTGAACCGTGATAGAAGTGATATAGCTACCCACTTTAGGGCTAAGTACACTCACTTATCCTCAACATTTTGGTCAGTTGACAATAGCTGCATTAGTCATCACCCATTGTATAAAAAAGCATCAAGGCTGAGAGCAACACTGATCTATGAGTATAAGCATAAAACTTTAGAAGGTATGTACCATCAGGTAGGCTGATTTCTGTGAGTTCCAAGCCAGCCTGGTCTTCAAAGTGAGTTCTAGGATAGCCAGGGCTACACAGAAAAACCCTGTCTTAAAAAAACAACATACAACAATCAAAGAAGGCAATTTCACTACATATCCATTTAGCACAAGACCAGTAACAGGTTATCCCTTAAAGCCTGTGACATCTCAATTTAAAAGGCTTTTAGAAAAATTCAACTCAGAAAGCATTTGACATGCTGCCATGGTATTGGTATTGATTTTGCATTACAGGTCCACAGATGTGTGGAACTGATGATGATTTTTCTTCTCCAAAAGCCTTCAGAGCACCTTCCAGCACCAGGAACCAAATACTAGCAGGAAGGCAGAAGATTTCAGCTCAGTTCCTGGGTGATTTGTTGATGTCCTGTTTTCAAAACATGCGGTATTCTCAGAAATAGGGACCTACCATCTACTTCTAGTGAGCAGCCAGGATCATCAGTTACAGTTTGCATTGGTTCGGAAACCTTTGGGGCTATGCTAGCTTCTAACTCACAGAAAGGTATTCTGTGCCTGGCATTGTGACTTTTGCTCAGAAACTTCTGAGAGGAGCATTATTCAATACCTCAAATAAAACTTTTAAAAAGTTATTCAATACCTCAATTGAAACTTTTAAAATTATATTTTCTAGTTAACTTATAAACTAGTAGGCATATATATATACACATACATATATACATACATATTTATTAATTATAATTTCTGGGTTGGCTTTTCTTTGATGTCTCCTTATAGGTAAGAAATAACTTCCCTTGGTTTTCTGAGTGTCATATGTATTTTATATCAATTATCAGACACAATGAAGAAAAAATCTGGAGATCAAGATAAATAAAACTTTAACCTGAGTTGAAGCGTTTCTTCTAGGTCGTGTGTTTGAGGAGTTGGGTCACACTGGTAAGAAGACAACCTATGTTTCACTTGTGTTGCTACTACTGTTATCTTTGATACACCCAAATCTGATGCTCTTCTTTGATGGGCTGCTACTACCTTGAGTTTCTTATAGAAACTGAGAGGCATACTTCTCTTTGTTTAACGCTCAGCATTCATCTCTGACCTGGCACTTCTGCTGAGGTGGGTGTTCACATTTTCGCGAATCTTTTGTAGAACTACTCACATGTTACTTATACTCCAGCACTTTCTTTCTTTTTTTATTTTTATTTTCTAAGTTTTTTAATTTACATTTCAGATAATTTCCCCTTTCCCATTTCCTCCCTCCCATTATAGTGGGCTGAGATGGAAGGTTTTGGTCACATAGTTAAGCCACAGAGCTAGTTAAGCTCTCTGACCCTGGGCCTCAGGGGCTTAGCTGGTCTAGATTTCCTTTTATTTCCAGATTGCTGAACTCTTTGGTGTGTATTTCTTGCCCCTCTTACTGGGTATTCAGATGTTTGTAGCTATGTAGGAAGGTGACTGAAAACAAAACAAAAAACAAACAAACAAAAGCAAAAAAACTTTCACCCTCCCCAAGAGGAGAAACGTTCCTTCCTTTCAGTCATAGATCCTTGCTAGGACTGCTCTTTCCCATGGTGCCTTCTTGTTAGATGGGGGCAAGAAATGAGTCAAAGATAACTGGTCATTATTTGTATTCCTAAAATTCTGAGAAGGTTTTTCTTCCAGCCCACAATAATAGTTTTTATAACCTCAGTGGTGGTCTATGAAGAAGAGTTTGCAAGTCAGCGCAAAATTCTTTGTATGAACAAACCAATCATTCTAAGTGCTCGCACTAACTCATTCCTGGATTTTAAAAGAATTGATTGTCATTTTAGTTGATTTCTTTTTATTCATTTATTGTAGCCACTTATTTCTATGTTCATTTGACCATGAAACAGTTTGTGTGCTGTTTCTCCTTGAATGAATTATTTCTATTTGGAATCATTTGCTTGACTACTTTTCAGGCTTAACTTTTAAAAGAGTTTGAGAAAATCTATGGTTTTATAGATTTTGTTTTCTTTTTTTTAACCAATGGTTTATTTTTTTATTAGCTTTACATCCTGATCCAGCCTCCTCCATGTTCTCCTCCCAGTCCCACCCTTACGAACTCCTCCCAATATTACTCTCTCCCCAAGGGGAGAGTCCCCCATGGGTACCATGCAACTGTGGGACATCTTGTCCCAGTATGACTAGGCACATCATCTCCCATTGAGGTCTAACCACGAAGTCCAGGTAGGAGGAAGGGGATCCAATGGCAGGAAACAGAGACCAAGACAGTCATTTTTATCTGCTTTGGTTTTATCCTTACATATCATGTAGGCAAGGCAAGTTTTGGGTGACAGTTTTGTGGGTGTATTGATGGCTTCCTCTCTCCTTTGGAAGTCCTGCCTGGCTACAGGAGGTGGCGACTTCAGTCTCTATATCTCCCTCCAGAAGGAATCTCAGCTAGGTTCACAGGTTTTCTTGCTTTCTGATTGTTACATAGGAGTGATATTATCTTGTGACTTCCTAGATTGTAAATGTAAAATGCACAACATATCCAAATTTGAAAGAGAAAGGTTATAAAACATTCTGAAATACATTAATTTTGATTTTCACACTGGAGGATTGTATAACCACAGAATGGATATGAGAAAACTATTGGAGGAAGTGACCAGTGTGTGTACATGTACCCAGAAAGGAGAACATGCCACCAAAAGTTCAATAAAATATTTAAATAATGTTAGATATGTTCTACTTTATATTAAAACATATGAGCAATTGAGATTTGAGTGGAGAGGTTACAAAGGAAGAAAATATTAAAATTTTATTTGTGTTATTCTGTTGAGAAACCAGCAAAGCAAGGATTAGTGTGGGAAGACTAGTTTAGAAGCTTTAGAATTGTCAAGTTGTGAAATCCAAGTTATTTTTCTGAGACGATTGATGCAAAAAGAAGTGGATAGATTTATGAAGCACAAGAGGCAGAGTCAATGAAGACTTGATTGATAAACCATGAAGAGATAAGAAAATATAAATTTCAGTTTGTTCAAGTATGGGGTTTCAGCAATTATTACCCAGTAAGCAGGATTGGCTAGTTTGAATTAGACAGAAGTTAATTCAACCTAAATAAAGAGCTACACATTTGACAGCCACAAGTTTTCTTAAGTATGAAAAATGTAAGTATGAGCAATTTTCCCTGGAGAGAAGAATACAACTTGTTTCTCCAAAAGCACTTCAGGGTTAGAAAGTCAACTATTGTTCTTCATCCATTCCCTGCCTCCCTCCCTCCTCCCCCTAACTTAAAACTTATAAACACGTGTGTTCAAATTGAGTCCATTCACATACTTAATAAATCATTAATATGTGTAGGACACATGTTTAACACTCTTACTATCTCTAATTTTCATTGTACGCTTTATGAGACCATAGTCTTACTTTTCTAACTCCTGTACCTCTAACACTTTGAGTACAAATTGATAAGGAATTGGCACACAAGATATATTTACTGTTTAAAATAAACTTATGAATGAATGTACTATAGAATTTAACTTCTAGTTTCCAGTGCCTTTTCCAGTAACCCTATATTCTATATTTCTACTGATCAAATGTTCCCATTGTACTTTGTTTTGCCATTTGTTATTGGGTTTTTAAAGTAGAATCTTCTTATATTTTATGCCTCTCTTTCACTTGAAAAAAAAACTGTGGACACAAATGGAAAAAAGTATCCACTTGTTTTTGTGTCAAAGCAACACACAGCATACATCATCCCAAAGTTATCATGTACTCTTATTTAGGTGGATTTGACATGGACTCTAACCTCACGAAGTCTGTGCTGGTGTTTCAGGTTTGAAGTGTCTGGCAGGTCTGAAATTAGTCCTCAT
Source organism: Tokudaia tokunoshimensis (assembly GCA_036184795.1). Classification (NCBI taxonomy): domain Eukaryota; kingdom Metazoa; phylum Chordata; class Mammalia; order Rodentia; family Muridae; genus Tokudaia; species Tokudaia tokunoshimensis. The sequence continues at coordinate 8,964,500 of BTHU01000005.1, read as the reverse complement.
CACCTCATTTAACTTAGAAGTTTTTATCAGCATGGCAAAATGAGGAAATATTAGTAACTTAAATTGACTCCAAAATATTTTCCAAACGGAGTGGTATAATATTCATTGGAACACAGTTATGTTTGCTAAATTTCTTCAGATAGAAATACTAATATTCTCTGTATAATTGAAAGTTTGTTGGTTTGGATTGACATTTATACAATTAGACCTATATACACTCTAAAGAAATTAAAAACCATCTTTTGACAGGAGGCTGAAGAGGTGGCTCGATCATTAAGATCACTTGTTGCTTTTGCAAAGAACCTGAGTTTGGGTCCCAGTAACTACATGGTGGCTCATAATTGTGCTTAATTACAGTTCCAGGGAATCCAGTGCAATCCTCTGTTTCCTTAGGTACCAGGCACACATGTGGCACACAAAATTACATGCTAGTAAAAACACTTATACACATAAAATAAAAACATAAACAATTGCTTTTTAACCTGACAGCAGAATCTTTGTAGAAGTGATGGAGCAAAGAAAAAAATATGTGCAGCAGAAATGACATAATGTAAGTTTTCTGTTAAAAAATGTAAATTTTCTGATACAAAATGTAAATTTTTTCTTTTATTCTCATGTGCAGTCAATTGCCATCATACACTGTATTTTCTACTCTGTGTTGTTACTGAAATGCTTCTTTGCAGGCTCCTGAATCACTTCTTCTGGTGGAAACAGAGGGTTCCCTTTTATAAGGGTTGGGTGGCAGCAATTTGATGTAAATTCATGGATCCATTTTGTATGCACCTCTGAATAACATTTAATTTAATACACACTGTTGGTTCATTAATTATGGGCATCCAGCCAGCAGTACTAGGGCTTGTGGCTAGAATACACAGCTTCTCTGCCATCATATCACAGCCTTCTCAAACACTGAGAATCACTAGAGCCCCACCCTGAGGGACCATATTATACAGCATAATTACAAGAAAATGGAAATCACAAAAATGAGAAAACTACCTCACCAGTCTTGATTAAGAAAACCTTTGAATTTGGTTTTGTTATGTGGCCCACGTCCATGACTTAACAGTTTTGGCTATTCTGTGTATATCCATATATAACTTAAAGAGTCCTATGAGATTTGATTTTTCAGTCAAAAACAAATTTTTAAAAATAAGAGAAGTGACAAATACACTGTAAAAAATAATGGGAAGTAAATGTTCTGTCTGTGATGGTCTAGATTTCTTTAGCCATCACTCACAGTGGTTCTGAACACTGACTTCCCTGACCCCATTTCCCTGGCTCTCTTCACAGCTCTGGGTTGCTAACAGTGCTTCCTTAGTTACACATATGCTTATTCAGGACAATTAAGGAGAGAGAAGAAAATGGGAGCTGGATCCCAAGGTGCTGAGGAAAACCATTCTTCAGGTAGGAGTTTCATTAATGCTGGCAGGCAGGCAATCAGGCAGCACACATAGCTAGGGCTGATGTAAGAGGGTTCGGTCCTCCCTGACAAAGCATGGCACTGATGGAGGGAAATCCCTGCTCTGTGAAGAGGGAGACATAGTTAATATGTGGTTTATACTAACATGACAGAGATGAGGAAGCAATGTATATGTGACTTGGGTTGTATAATAGGGGCTACTCTTTAGGGTAGGTAGGTAGGTACGTAGGTAGGTCCTAGTTAATGTGACCCATAGTAAGTGACCCCGAGAATTTTAGAGAGCTGGTTGTGTGTTTATAATGCTTGCAAAATCAGGGACCCCACTGCTCCATTCTTGCATTCCATGTGGAGTATAGGTTATTAATAAATGGATTTTTAGTTTTTGTCAAAGGTACATACTTGAATGAAGTTATGAATGAAAAATCATTTGATCAGCTTCAAGTGGCAGCAATTCACGGTTTTCATGGCTTTCTCTAGAGAGCACACTTGTACATGGCATGTAAGGGAAGAAACCATGTGTATGATACAATCCAAGTTCTTTTGTTCAGTCCATGCATGTTGAATTTTTCCTCACTAAACATTAAACACACCACACACACACACACACACACACACTACTAATTCCAAATTTCAAACAGTTTCAATTAATAGGTGAAATGAGATTATATATCTCAACTGCCTGCAAGATGCTAAACACAGGATTAAATTAGAACTATAATAATATGTGTGAAACAGAATGAGACGTTTTATGAAAATATAAAAGGACTAATGGCAATATTTTATGGTTAAAATTATTCAGTATTAAAGAGCCAATATGAACTGGAATGATAGCTCATCAGGTAAAGACACTTGCTGCTAATGCTGATGACCTGGTGCTGGTGTGAGCACCAGGGTGTTACACAGTAGAAGAGAACAGGCCCCCCAAAATTATCCTCTGTCCTCCACACACATATATGTATACAGACACATGCATTCTACATCAGTTAATAAATGTTAAAAATATAGAGCTAACCCATGTAACAGAACCACAATTAGGAATATTGTACATAACAATGATGTATGCTTTCATAATAATTATTTAAAGAAAACCTTACACAATATTTTTAATTTACATTTGTGTGTATGAGTGTTTTGCCTGTATGTGTGTTTAACATGTGCACACCTTGTGCCCATGCAGGTCAGATGACAAAATCTGATTCCCTTGAACTAGAGTTATGAGTAGCTGTGTGGCCTCATGCAGTTCCTAATTATGCTAATAAATAGAGATATCAGTATCAAAGTAGTTGAAGATTTTATTTTTATTAAGATTTGTATACTGTGATTCAAAATACCTTATTATATTTTATAAGCTAATATTTTTGTATACAATTTGAGCATGAGTACATTAGTGTTGTACCACAACATGTATATATTTTTTCAGAATTATTTAATATAGATCACTTAAAAAGCAAAAACTAAAAAGAGAAAACAAAAGCCTGATGATGAGGCCATACGACTTTTCATAGGTAATGTTTAATCTTCACCATCAACTTTGCTGCATTTAGAATGACTGTGGACACAGATTTCCGTGTGTGTTTGTGAAGGGTTTCCCAGATAGGTTCAGATGAAGACTCATCCTGAATTTCGGTGGTATCTTCAAGGCCTTGATAATGGGCTGAACGTAAAGAAGAAAGCTAGTTGAGTAGCAGCATTCATTCTTCTCTGCCTATTGACTATGGGTGTCACCAGACACATCCTTCTCCTGCCATTAAGGCTTCCATGTCATCCTCAACCCATGAGCCAAAACAAACAAACAAAACAAAAACAAACAAAGACCTTTTCCCCAGTAGTAGCTTCTTACTCACTATTTTGTCACTTCAATGAGAAAAATAACTAATACACCACATTATAATATACAAAATTTCCAATGTTCAGCAAAAACTATAAGCACATATATTAAAAAAGGAAATACAATCCAGTATTAAAAAGTCATAATCAATAGAAATTTCCAAATGTTTAGTAATAAAGCAATTTAATCAAGGTCTTAAGTGATCTACCTTAAAGATGTGCATATCTAAGATAGTAAGGCAAAATTATGTTTTCACCGAGCAAAATATATTAATAGTGGTATTAAAAATTACAAAATATAGCCAAATGAAAATTCTACAGTTGAAATTCAAAGCAGCGAAAATCTCACTGGAAGACCAAGGGTAAAAGTTCAGAGGCAGAGAGTACTTACTTGCTTTGTAGAGCTTCAAAGTATATTTAAAATGTCAAACTGAAGAATCAGTGAATGTGGAAACAGGTGAGTTCATACACTTCAGAGTGAGGACACAGAAATAAAATGTGGGATAATATTAAGTACATCAACATATGTATAATGAAAGTCCCAGAAGAAGGAAATAGAGAAAAGTTTGAAGGACAATTTAAGAAATGATACCTGAAAATTTTCTAAATTTAATTTAAGAATAAAAAAACATAACACAAACATCTAAAAAGTTAAGTGAAACCTTAATAGGATAAACATAAAGAAATTATGCCTAGATGTATCACAATTATCAAAAACTAAGGACAAAGAACAAACCTAGACTGTAGAAAGAGAAAAGCAATCTACTGCATGTAAAGAACTCTCTGCAGAATTAAAAGCTGATTTCTCTCACAAAAGCCAGATGACAGTGGAATATGTTCAGAGTTCTAAGAAAAGAATAAAAGCTGTCAAATAAGAGTTTTATGTGCAACAAAACTGCCCTTCAAGTTTGAAGATGATATTGAGACATTCCCTATACAATTAGACATCAAGCATTCACTGCTACCAAACTTGTTCTAAGGAAGTGCTAAAGGAAGTTCTTCCAACCAACAGGGATGGTCGCTGCACAGCAACCCTAACCAAAGGAAGTTGAAAGAATATCATAGACAAAAGTATACTTGGTGAACGAATGTATGAGTTGATGCTAATGCTTGTAAGTTTGTCATTTCCTTATGAATTTAAAAGACAGCTGCAGAAAGGAAAGTCTATGTATTTTACTAAGTATTTAATATGTACATTTGTAATTTATACCAATAATACCATAAATCTTAAGTCCACTATACAGATACAAAGTCACATTATAGAGGAAATAGATGAATAACTAAAGTGTAGAAGCTATCAAAATAAAATCAAGAAAGGATTGCAAATTTGAATAGATTTATAATCAGTAATCATAGTTTTTCTCATAAAGAAAACCCCAAGAAAAGATAGATTCTTGAGAAATTCTATCAAATATTTAAAGATTAATTAATACCAATCAATTTCATCATTGACTTCTTGGCTGCAGTTACTGCCACCATGGAAACATACTTTTTTTTTTTTTTTGGTTTTATCGAGAGGGTTTCTCTGTAGCCCTGGGTGTCCTGGAACTCACTCTGTAGACCAGGCTGGCCTCGAACTCAGAAATCCTCCTGCCTCTGCCTCCCAAGTACTGGGATTAAAGGCGAGCGCCACCACCGCCCGGCGGAAACATACTTCTAACTGCTTATACATATACTTTAACAAAATTTTGACTGAGGTGGGAAGATATGTAATGAACGTGAGCAGTGCCACCTCAGGAACTGAGAGCCCAGACTGAATAAAGAGAAGAAAGTGAACTGAGTATAAGCACTCATCTCCCTTTCTGCTTCCTCTCTGTGGAAACATGTACTCCTACCACTATGCCAACCTCACAATGATGGACTTTTGTCCCTTCATGCCACAAGCCAAGTTAAATCCTTAATTCCTTAACTTCTTTTGTCAGGTAGTTTGCCATAGCAATAAGAATAAAGTAAATAAGTATGTTACTTATATAAGTGCTTTTTTGTGAAACCAGTCTTACTCTGACTCCAAAGACAAAAATAACACAAGAAACAATGTAGTAATTGTGGGCTAAATTAGCTGCATCATGAGTATGAATTGCCAAATCCTGAGTATATACTTTCAAACTGAGCCAATCAGCTTCAAAAAAAAAAATGAAGGAAAAAGATCAAAAGGAGTTTAAGCTGGTAATTTCAGCTAGGTTTGTTTTCAACCATAAACATCAATGTTATTAATAGCACACAGAGAGAACACATGCTTATCGCCACATATACAAAAGAATTTGACAAAATTCAGCATCCTGCCCTAATTTTATCTGAAAAGGAACTCAGTAAATCAAGATCACACCAGAATTTATTTAACTCGATAAATGATATCCCTGAACAATTCATATGGAAAGAGCAAGAATTTTTCACCTACATCAGAAGCAACAAAAGATATCCATGTACCCATATCTATCTACAATTTGCTAGACATTCTTAGCAGGATAATTTAACAGTATACACAAATGAAATATTTTCATATTGAAGGGAAGTAAAAAATTTTAATTGGTAGATAACATAATTTGTGCATAGAAAATTTGTTAAATGTCCATAAAATTATTATCAGAGGCAATGCAATCTCAGAAGGAGGCATAGTTATAAACTTCTGTGACCTTCGTCTAATGAATGGTTTTACTATATCACACAAAAGCACTAACAGCTGATGATCAAAATTCTATCAAAAAAATAAAAATACTATCCATAGAATAGGAGAAAATGATCACAAATGATTCATTTAACAATGTTACACTCTTGAGAACAGAATCAACTAACCTGGACCCTTAGGGCTTCCAGAGACTGAATGACCAACCAAAGGGTGATCATGGACTGAACCTAAGCCCTCTGTACATATGTAGCAGAAGTGCAGCTTGATCTTCATGCCAGTGATCCAACAACTGGAGCAGGTGCTGTCCATCAATTTGTCTGCCTGCCTGAGGATCCCATTCCCCTAACTGAATTGCCTAGTTTGGCCTCAGTGAGAAAGTATCTGCCTAGCCCTCTAATGACTAATGTGCCAGGTATGTGTGTATGTGGGGGTGACATCTATCGGGGCTCCCCCTTCTCAAAGAAGAAAGGGAGGAGAGGTAGAGGAGGAGCTGTGAGGGGGCCAGTAGTAGGAGAGGTTGAGGATATTGGAATGCAAAATTAATTAAAAATGATGCTCCTTACTAAATTATACTGAAATACAAAAAAAAAATAATCACTCTTTCATGGTACATCAAAATTGTCAGAGCCGTGTATCTTATTTTTACAACATAAAAATATTGACAAAGTAATTTATTTTTAAACTGGGAAAAATGCCAAAGACACTGCACAGTATGAACAAGCAGGAAATGAGTGTTAGGGTGTTGATTAAAACAGAGTGTAATGGGAGTGGATTATTAAGCCTCCCAGTGGCAACCACGAAGATTACTCAGTGGAAAAACTGCTTGTCCCACTATCATGAAGACTTCAATTTGAATGGCCAGGACCCACATAAAGGCTGGATCAGCAATACCTAACTGTAACTCTAGTGCTTCTATAGGAGACACACCAGAAGCTTGCAGACCAGCTAGCTAGTGAATGCAATGAGTGACAGTTAGAGAACCTATATCTAACAAGACAGAAGGCAAGAATCAGTAGCCATCATCCTCTGCTCTCAATACCTGAGCTGTGGCATGTGCCTGCCATGAATGTACATGTACACATCCACATGCATGCTCACAAAGAGCATTTACATATGTCATACACAAGCAACAAAAGATTTTTTCATGGGACAAGACTTCTCTATTATTTAGTCCAACCTGTCGTGAAACTCTTTATGTAGGCCAAGTTAGAATTGAATTCACAAGTATTTGCAAGTTTCTGCCTCTTGAGCACTGGGATTAAAGTCCTGTGCCACCATACCCAGCCAGATGCTTTTTTTCTTTAAATTGACATGTGATGAATATTCAGATTAAGTGAAATTTATATTGTTGTCGTTCTCGGTATTTCTCTGTTTTCACATTTTTTGACAATATCATATATATTGTTTTTGTAAATTAAAATATTTACTATCAATTTAATTCTTTTAACCACATCAAGTGCTCTGGCAGCACATGCTGTGCAGGGAATGCCTGCTTCCACAACCTGTATCCTGGAACCTGGAATGACAAGCAAGCTGTAACTTTTTACATCTCATGGATTTTCTCGCTGGAAACTGACAGCATCGTGGATTTGCTTAATGCCAGTAAATTGCTTTGAAGATGAAAATTGCTACCTAAGTGCTGAGTATTGTTATTGATCACTACGATTCACTTGCCACGGCACAAGTGATTCTTCATTACTGGCATGAAAGCCATTTTCTTTAGGCAAAGGGTAAGGACTCTTACTCATGATATTGACATTTTAAAAAGTGTATTATTAGGAGACATGGTGTGCTGGAAACACTTATCTTCCCTTTCATTTAAGCTCCATTGCTAGGACATCTATTTTGTAGTTAGGTCTATATTTGTATGTGTCAAATGCTAATACTTTTATAGTATAGATCTTGCATGGAACTGCTTTATCAATGCGTTTTCAAAAAACAATGATTCTTCTTGACAAGAATGTTTGAGATGTCAGTAGTGTTCGATGAAGTGCTGGTTTACCTAGTCCTAGATGGGTAATTACTGCATTTGGGAATGACACTAATGTCAGCACAGACATTTTATGGATTACATAGGAGCATAGGAGGTATAGACTCAGCAGAAGCCAGTGTAGACTTCCTGAAATATGCTTGCTGAGTACCTTTATTGACTGACATTTGAGTGTTTTATAGACTTATATTTGTTCCTAATGAACATCTGTTAGGCAAAGATTACTGTCATACCCTTATATCAAAGAAATTGAGGTTCAGAGTTTGTTAAATGACCAACAATAGATAATGTTTCCCAAAAGTACCATATTGATCTTTGGAGGAATGGGAAGTTTCAGTTTTCTTCCTCAGGGAATAGGTATTAGCTAAAAAAGTGAAGGGGCTCAAATGAGAAACACCACCATGCTGACTGTCATTTCTATTCTTGGTGATATTAGTTCGTTAAATAAAACCCAGCAATGAATCTTATATTGTACACATTCAAGGTAGTGTTTTAGAACAAAAATAGAATATGAGGGTCAAATCTGTATTTTTTAAAAAATGTAAATCTGTTTTAATATAAGTTCACATATGTGTGCAAAGCATACTGACAACTCTCACTTTCTCCCTGTCTACCTCTCCATCCCCATTTTCCCTCCATAAACCCCCTATCCCATCCCCTTCCCCCTGCTTCTGTGAGGATGCTCCCCCACCTATCCACCTACTCCTACCTCCCTGCCTTGGCATTCCCCTACACTTGGAAATCCAGCCTTCACAGGACCAAGGGCCTCTCCTATCATTGATGCCAGACAATGCCATCCTCTGCTACATATGAGGCTGGAGTCATGGGTCCCTCCATGTGTACTCTTTGGTTGGTAGTTTAAGCCCTGGGAGCTTGGGGGGGGGTCTGGTTGGCTGATATTGTTGTTCTTTCTATGGGGTTGCCTTCAGCTCCTTTAGACCTTTTTCTAACTACTCCATTGGGGTCCCCATTAATAGCTGCCTGTGAGCATTTGCATCTGTATAGTAAGACTCTGGAAGAGCCTCTTGTGAGACAGCTATATCAGGCTCCTGTCAGCGAGCACTTCTTGGCATCAGCAATAGTGTCTGGGTTTGGTGTCTGTATATGGAATGGATCCCCAGGTGGGGCAGTCTCTGGATGGCCTTTCATTCAGTCCCTGCTCCACACTTTGCCTCTGTAATTTCCTTTAGACAGGATCCCTTCTGGGATAAAAATTTGCGACTGTCCCCATGCCCCAACCGGGGGCCTTGCTTATCCTCTGTATATGGTCTCTACAGGTTCTCCATTCCCTGTGTTAGTCATTTTAACTAATCTCATTCCTGTTGTGCCCTGGGAGCCTCCTGTTTTCCTGGGATCTGGGACTTGCTAGTGACTACCTCCAATTCCCCATCTCCCATTGCTACACACCTCTGTTCAAATTCTTGATCCTCTGTATATCAAACCCATCTCCTCTTATACCTGATCCTGCCCCCTTTCCCCCTCCCTCTCTCCTCTTCCTCCCATGTACCACCCAACCTTTACCTCCTGTGACTATTTGTTCCCCCTTCTAAGAAGGACTGAAGCATCCACATTTTGTTCTTTCTTATTCTTGAGCTTCATATGGTCTGTGAATTAAATCTTAGATATTCTGAGTTTTGGGGCTAATATACAGTTATCAGTGAGTACATATGATGCATGTTGTTTTGTGATGGAGTTACCTCACTCAGGATGATATTTCCAAGTTCCATTCATTTGCCTGAGAATTTCATAAAGTCACTATTTTTAACAGCTGAGTAGTATTCCATTGTGTACATGTACCACATTTTCTGTATCCATTCTTCCACCGAGGGACATCTGGGTTGTTTCCACCTTCTGTCAATTATAAATAAGGCTGCTAAGAACACAGTGGAGCATATGTCCTTATTACATGTTGGAGTATCTTCTGGGTATATGCCCAGGAGTTGTATAGTTAGGTACTCAGGCAGTGCTATGTCCAGATTTCTTAGGAACTGCTAGACTGATTTCCAGAGTGGTTGTACCAGCTTGCAATCCCACAACGATGCATAGTGTTCCTTTTTCTCTACATCTTCACCAGTATCTGCTGTCACCTGAGTTTTTGATCTTAACCATTCTAACTGATATGAGGTAAAATCTCAGGGTTGTTTTGCTTTGCATTTCCCTGATGACTGAGGATGTTGAACATTTCTTTAGGTACTTCTTGGCCATTAAATATTCCTCAGTTGAAAATACTTTGTTTAGCTCTGTTCCCTACTTTTAATAGGATTATTTGGTTTTCTGGAGTCTAACTTCTTGAGTTCTTTTATATATTGGGTATTAGCCCTCTGTCAGATGTAGGATTGGTCAATATCTTTTCCAAATCTGTTGTTTGCCATTTTGTTCTATTGACAATGCCCTTTGCCTTACAGAAGCTTTGCAATTTTATGAGGTCCCATTTGTCAATTCTTGATCTTAGAGCCTGAGCCATTGGTGTTCTGATCAGGAAATTTTCCCCTGTGCCCAAATGTTTGAGGCTCTTCCCCACTTTTTGTTCTAGTAGTTTCAGTGTATCTGATTTTAAGATGAGTTCCTTGATCCATGTGGACTTGAGCTTAGTACAAGGAGATAAGAATGGATCAATTTGTGTTCTTCTACATGTTAACCTCCTTTTGAACCAGCACCATTGGTTGAAAATGCTGTCTTTCTTCCATGGGATGGTTTTAACTCTTTCTCAAAGAACAAGTTACCATAGATCTTTGGGTTCATTTTGGAGTCTTCAGTTTTATTCCATTGATCTACCTGCCTGTCACAGTACAAATACCGTGCAGTTTTTATCACTATTGCTCTGTAATACACCTTGAAGTAAAGAATGGTGATTCCCCCAGAATTTCTTTTATTGTTGAGAATAGTTTTTGCTATCATGGGTTTTTGGTTATTACAAAAGAATTTTCAAATTGCTCTTTCTAAGTCTATGAAGATTTAAGTGGGAATTTTGATGAGGATTCCATTGAATCTGTAAATTGCTGTTGGCAAGGTAGCATTTTTACTATATAAATCCTGCCAATCCATGGAAAATCTGGGTAAAATGGACAATTTTCTAGACAGATACCAGGTAGCAAAGTTAAGTCAGGATCAGATAAACCATCTAAGCAGTCCCATAACCCCTAAAGAAATAGAAGCAGTCATTAAAAGGCTCCCAACCAAAAAAAAGCCCAGTACCAGATGGGTTTAATGCAGAATTATATCAGACCTTCAAAGAAGACCTAATACCAATACTCTTCAAATTATTCCACAAAATAATAACAGAAGGAACACTACTAAATTCATTCTATGAAGCCACAATTATGCTTATACCTAAACCCAACAAAGAAAGAGAACTTCAGGCCAATTTCCCTTATGAATATCAATGCAAAAATACTCAATAAAATTATCACAAACTGAATCCAAGAACACATCAAAACAATCATTCATTATGATCAATGATGCATGGAGGGTCCAATATATAGAAATCCATCAATGTAATCCAATATATAAGCAAACTCAAAGGAAAAAAACCACATTATCATCTCATTAGATGCTGAGATATCATTTGACAAAATTCAATACCCCTTCATGGTAAAATCCTGGAAAGATCAGGAATTCAAATCCTATATCTAAACATAGCAAAAGCAATATACAGCAAACCAATAGCCAGCATCATACTAAATGGAGAAAAACTTGAAGCAATCCCACTAAAATCAGCAACCAGACAAGGCTGCCCACTCTCTACCTACCTATTCAATATAGTACTTGAATTCTAGCCAGAGTAATTAGACAACAAAAGGAGATCCAACAGATAGAAATTGGAAAGGAAGAAGTCAAAATATCACTATTTGCAGATAATGTGATTGTATAATTTAATGACCCCAAAAATTCCACCAGAGAACTCCTACAGCTGATAACCAACTTCAGCAAAGTGGCTGGATATAAAATTAACTCAAACAAATCAGTGGCCTTCCTCTACTCAAAGGATAAACAGGCTGAGATAGAAATTAGGGAAACAACATCCTTCTTAATAGTCACAAATAGTATAAAATACCTTGGTATAACTCTAACCAAGCAAGTGAAAGATCTCTATGACAAGAACTTCAAGTCCCTGAGGAAAAAAAATTGAAGAAGTTCTCAGAAGTTGGAAAAATCTGTCATGCTCATGGATTGGGAGGATTAATATAGACTTTTAAAAGCCTCCTTTTAAGAAGGGCTCTACAGGAGACAGCAGTTGTTGGCAAGGATGTGGAGAAAGAGGAACACTCCTCCACTGCTGGTGGAATTGCAAGCTGGTACAACCACTCTGGAAAGCAGTCTGGCGGTTCCTCAAAAAACTGGGCATGACACTCCCGGAGGATCCGGCTATACCACTCCTGGGCATATACCTAGAGGCTTTACCTGCATGCAATAAGGACACATGCTCCACTATGTTCATAGCAGCCTTATTTATAATAGCCAGAAGCTGAAAAGAACCCAGATGTTCTTCAACGGAGGAATGGATTCAGAAGATGTGGTATATTTACACAATGGAATGCTACTCTGCAATTAAAAACAATGAATTCACGAAATTCCTAGGCAAATGGTCAGAACTTGAAAATATCATCCTTAGTGAGGTAACCCAATCACAAAAGAACACACATGGTATGCAGTCACTGATAAGGGGATATTAACCCAGAATCTCGGAATACCCTAGACACAATTTGCATATCAATAGATCTCTACGAAGATGGAAGGAGAGACCCCTGGTCCTGGAAAGACTGGATGTAGGGGAACGCCAGGACAGAGAAACGAGAGGGGGTTGAATGGAGAAAAGAGGGAGGGAAGGGGGCTTATGGGACTTTCGGGGAGGGAGGAAACGGGAAAGGGGAAATGATTTGGAATGTAAATAAAAAAAAACTTAGAAAATAAAAAAAAAGAAGGGCTCTAAATTATTTGAACCCCTTTCTTTCCCACTGTACAAAGATAGGAGAGAAAGGTGGTAAATTGTACAAGGGGATGTGGACCTGTTTAGAAGAAGTTATTTGATATGATTCCAATATCTGTTAATCAGTATAACAATAGTCAATTTCAGCAGTGGCACAAACCAGCAGAAACAACCAGGTCTCCTCTAAATTGACTTGAATCAATGGAAATTCCCCAAATTAGCCAGGAATGCCAAGAGAAGTTCTCTGCTATGCCTCTCTCAAGTAATCAAAGATCAGCAAAGACAAGAGACCTATTAATACTTTCTCCAAACATCAAGTGTCCTCCCTTCCAGTTATCTTGTCTCAGCAAAACACCTGGTGAGTCTATATTATCTGACATATCCAGAAACTTCTACTTTAGTTGTTGGTGGGAATGAGAACTTATACAGCCACATTGGGTATCAATATGGGGGCATTCTCAGAAATTTGGAAATCAATTTACCTCAAGACCCAACTATATTCAGTACTCTTGGGCAGATAGCCAAAAGATGTTCTACCATACCATAAGGACATGTGCTCTACTATGTTCACAGAAGTCTTATTCATAATAGCCAGAAACTGGAAGCAACTCAGATATCCCTCAATGGAAGAATGGATAAAGAAAATGTGGTATATTTATACAATGGAGAATTACTTAGCAGTTAAAAACAATGACACCATGAAATTTGAAGGCAAACATTTAGAACTAGAAAAAAAAATTCATCGTGGGTGAGGTAACTCAGAAAACAAATGTGGTACGTAGTCACTTATAAGCAGCTATTATCTGTAGAGTAAGGGATAATCATACTATAATTCATAGACCCAGAGAGTCTAAGAAGCTAGGAATGCCCCATGTGGACTCATGGTTTTCCTTAGGAAGAGGAAATACAATATATATTGCTGATGGACTGTGAGTATGTGGGGATGGGAACAGTAGGAAACAGGTAGGGAAGAAGATGAAGGGAATGAGTACTGGAATGGAAAACTGGAATTGGGGGATAATTCAAGAGCAATGTAGAAATCTTGTGTGCGGCTGTAGTTGATTACTATGCTCTAATCTCCCTAGCAATGGCATGTACACTTCTTGCTACTCATCACAATGTTCTGGATTCTTGAATGGAACACACACACACACACACACACACACACACACACACATACACAGTGTCTTATATTTTATATGCCTTAATCTTCTCAATGGTTGAACCACCCCCAAACTTCCATGTTACTAATACCTTTCATGTGATACTCCTAAATTATTTCTTAACTAAAATCTATATTTCATCATCACTTCTCTAGACTCAATTGAGGGAGGCTGGGGACTGTTCCTCCCCAAGCTCTTACATGAGTGTATGATTTCCCTTCTGCAGCTCTCAAGCCTGGATTTTCCTCCTCTCCCAGTAATGGTGATTCTCTTTGTTTGTGGGTCCCCTTGTCCATGAATCCTAAAGTCCTGCCTCTATCTCCCTGTCCAGCCATTTGTTACCAACATCTGTATTTACCAATAAGAGCCAGCTGGGGGTAGGGACCCTCAGAGTCTCACATATGCGATTCTCGTGAAATTTTGCAAACTCAAATAACATAATGCAAGCATTAAACCAAATTCACAACATAGTGCAATGGAAACTTCTAAGCATTTATTAGGATTACCTTACTAAGACGCCTAGTAATAGGGGATGCAGAACCTGGACCAGCAATCTCTTATAACCAGGCAAAGTTTCCAGTAGAGAAACTGGGAAAAAAAATCCAACTACAAATCCATTGACCTGCAATTTGTCCTGCTCGCATGACATGCTGGGGTAAAGGGGGCACAGAAATTGTGGGGTTGACTAACCAATGACAGGTCCAGCTTGAGACCCATGCTACCAGATGGAGGCTACCCCTGACAATTCCTGGAGTAACAGAATCAGAGGTCAAATGAACCAGAATTTAAGATCATATGAAACTGTAAAAAAGGTCAATGAACTAATGCCTAATGATAACTTTATTATTCTCATAGATTTATACCTAATCCAACTCTTCAGAGTAGCTTCATCCAGCAACTGAAAAAAAAATGGATACAAAAACCCACAGCCAAACTTTAGGCCAAGTTCAGTGAATCATCAGGAAGAGAGGAGGGGAGGATTGTAGAAGCCATAGTGGTCAAGGACACCACAAGAAAATCCAAAGAATCAATATATCTGGACGCATAGGTGCTCACTAAAACTGACTCGACAACCAGGAAGTCAGAACAGGTCTAATGTAGACCTTCTGCATATGTGTTATAGTTGTGTAGCTTGGTGATTTGGGGACTCATAACAGAGGGTTCATAAATTGCTGCTGATATTTTTATCAGCTTTTGGGACCTTTGTCCTCCTAAAGCATTACCTTGTCCACCCTTACTATGAGGGGTCGCGCCTAATATTATTGCAACTTGATATGCCATGTTTGGTTGATATACCTGGAAGGCTTGACCTTTTCTGAAGCGAAACAGAAGAGGAGAAGGGAGGGAGGGAGGATGTGGTGGGGGATGGCCTGGAATGACAGACAGGGGCTCAGGGAGTGACTGTGGTTGGGATGTAATATATGAGAGAGGAAATTAATAAAAATGGTTACAATAGAGTGCACTCAGCCATCTTTGCTCCATCAGCAGGGCAACTCGGACCTCCAGACACAGGGACAATCAAGCATAATATTGCTTGGGTCTCAGCCAGCTTGTGTACTCCCTGCTCCCAAGAGCTGGGCAGGTCTGCGATCACCTATGTGCTAGTTCTGCTGTGGGACATCTGCCCTGCATAGGGACACCCCCCCCCCCGCTACTCTGGGAGACAGTGCACCCGCACAGGGCAGGAGTGTACCAGCCTTCCTTTGGCGACCTCTGCTCCGGGGATCGACTGCACTGAGCATACAGGTACCCAGGGACCCCCCCCTCCCCAATACAACATTGCTTGAGACACAGCCTATTGGGCTTCCATCTGCACCCAGGAGCAGGGCAGCTCTGCGAACCTCTGGGCGCCAGCTCTGCTGTGGGCCATCTGCCCTGCAAAGTGATCTGCGCTGAGAGGGTGCACTGTGCACTCCGCCATCTTTGTTCCTGCAACAGAGCAGTTGGGACCTCTAGGCACAGGGACAATCAAGCATAATATAGCTTGGGTCTCAGTCAGCTTGTATGCTCCCTGCTCCCAAGAGCTGGGCAGGTCTGCCTGTGAGAAATCTGCCCTGCAGAGGGACCCTCCCCCCCCACCCCAGGAAAGAGCGCACCCAAACAAGGCGGGAGCACACCAGTCTCCCCTTGGCAACCTCTGCTCCAGGGATCCACTACGCTGAGCCTTTGGAAGCGCAGGGATTCCCCAATGTAACATCACATGGGGCAAGGCACATCAGGGCTCCAAAGTCACTCAGGAGCAGGGCAGGCCCCAGAAATCAGTGCCAGGAGAATCCCGGTAATCCAGGGGGAGGGGGGCAGAAATAGCCTTGCAGGCTCACAGTAGGTCCAACCAACAGCCAGTGACAGCAGGACCAACTAACACCAGAGGTAACCAGATGGCAAAAGGCAAACGTAGGAACATTACTAACAGAAATCAAAGCAATATGGCGCCATCTGAACCCAACTCTACAATAGCAGCAAGTCCTGGATACCCCATCACACCCAGAAAGGCAAGATCTGGATTTAAAAATCACTTCTCATGATGCTATTAGAAGATTTCAAGGACACAAATAAATCTCATAAAGAAATACAGGAGAACATGAATCAACGGGTAGAAGCCCTTACAAAGGAAACACAAAAATCCCTTAGAGAAATGCAAGAGAACATGGGTCAACTGATGGAGGTCCACAGGAGGCAACACAAAAATTGCTTAAAGAAATGAATGAACGGATAGATGCCCTTACAAAGGAAGCAAGAGAACTGCCTAAAGAAATGCAGGAGACTATGGATCAACAGATGGAAGCCCATGAGGAGGAAACACAAAAATCGCTTAGAGAAATACAGGAGAACTTGGGTCAACAGGCAGAAATCCTGAAAGAGGAAATACAAAAATATCTTAAAGAAATACAGGAAAGATACAAACAAACAAGTGAAGGATCTGAGCAAATCCATCCAGGATCTAAAAAAGGAAGTAGAAACAACTAAGAAATCACAAAGGGAGACAACTTTGGAGATAGAAAACCTTGGGAAGAAATCAGGAGTCATAGATGCAAACATCAACAATAGAATACAAGAGATGGAAGAAAGAATCTCAGGTGCTGAAGATACCATAGAAAGCATCAACTCAACAGTCAAAGAAAATGAAAAATGCAAAAAACGTGTAACCCATAACATCCAGGAAATCCAGGATACAATGAGAAGACCAAACCTAAGGATCATAGGTATAGAAGAGAGTGAGGATTTACAATTAAATGGCCAGTAAATATCTTCAACAAAATTATAGAAGAAAACTTCAGTAACCTAAAGAAAGAGATGCCCATGAACATATAAGAAGCCTACAGAACTCCAAACAGACTGGATCAGAACAGAACCTCCTCCTGACACATAATAATCAAAACACCAAATGCACTAAACAAAGAAAGAATATTAAGAGCAGTAAGGGAAAAAGGTCAAGTAACATATAAAGGCAGACCTATCAGAATTACACTGAACTTCACTTCTCACTGGAAACTATGAAGGCTAGACAATCCTTGGCAGATGTCATACAGACCCTAAGAGAACATAAATGTCAGCCCAGGCTACTATACCCAGCAAAACTCTCAATTACCATAGATGGAGAAAACAAGACATTCCATGACAGAACCAAACTTAAACAATATCTTTCTACAAACCCAGTGCTTCAAAGGATAATGGGTGGAGAATAGCAACACAAGTTGGGAAGCTACACTCTAGAAAAAGCAAGAAAGTAATCTTCTTTCAACAAATGCAAAAGAAGATAGCCACACAAACATAATTCCACCTTTAACAATGAACATAACAGGAAGCAACAATCACTATTCCTTAATATCTCTTAACATCAATGGACTCAATTCCCCAATAAAAAGACATAGACTAACAGACTGGATATATACAAAGGACCCAACATTTTGCTGCATACAAGAAATTCACCTCAGTGACAGACACTCATAACCTCATAGTCAAAGGTTGGAAAACTATTTTCCAAGCAAATTGTCCCAAGAAACAAGCTGGAGTGGCCATACTTATATTGAACGAAATTAACTTTCAAGCAAAAGTTGTCAAAAAAGATAAGACTGGACACTTCATACTTATCAAAGGAAAAATCTACCAAAATGAACTCTCAATTCTGAACATCTATGCTCCAAATAATAGGGCACCCACATTCATAAAGGAAACCTTACTAAAACTCAAAGCACATATTGCACCCCACACATTTATAGTGAAAGGCTTCAACACCCACTCTCAACAATGGACAAATCATGGAAACAGAAACTAAACAGAGACACAGAGAAACTAACTAAAGTTATGGACCAAATAGACCTAACAGATATTTACAGAACATTCCATCCTCAAGAAAAAGTATACACCTTCTATTCAGCACCTCATGGTACCTTCTCCAAAACTGAACATAATCGGTCACAAAACAGGCCTCAACAGATACAGGAATATTGAACTAATTCCATATACCCTATCAGATCACCATGACCTAAGGCTGGTCTTGAGTTCAAACAAAGACAATAGAAAACACACATGCACATGTACTTTGAACAATGTTCTTCTCATTGATAGCTTGGTCAAGGAAGAAATAAATAAAGAAATTAAAGACTTTGTAGAATTTAATGAAAATGAGGACACATCATACCAAAACTTATGGGACAAAATGAAAGCAGTGTTAAGAGGAATACTCGTAGCTCTAAGTGCCTCCAAAAAGAAATTGGAGAGGACTTACACTTGCAGCTTGACAACATAGCTGAAAGCTCTAGAACAAAAAGAAGCCAATGCACCCAAGAGGAGTAGACGACAAGAAATAATTAAACTTGGAGCTGAAATCAACCAAATAGAAACAAAAAACAAAATAACCATACAAAGAATAAACAAAACCAGGAGCTGGTTCTTTGAGAAAATCAACAAAATAGATAAACCCTTAGCCAGACAAACCAGAGGACACAGAGGCACTACCCAAATTAGTAAAATCAGAAATGAAAAGGGAGGCATAACAACAGAAACTGTGGAAATTCAAAAAATAATCAGATCCTACTGCAAGAGCTTATACTCAACAAAACTGGAAAATCTGGATGAAACAGACAATTTTCTAGATACATACCATGTGCCAATGTTAAAACAGGATCAGAAAAACCATCTAAATAGTCCCATAAATCCTAAGGAAATAGAAGCAGTTGTTAATAGTCTTCCAGCAAAAAAAAAAAAAAAAAAAGCCCAGGGTTTAGTGGGGAATTCTTTCAGGTCTTCAAAGAAGACCTAATACCAATACTCTTCAAACTATTCTACAGAATAGAAACTCAAGGAACACTACCCAATTCATTTTATGAAGTCACAATAGCGCTTATACCTAAACCAAACAAAGACCAAACAAGGAAAGAGAACTTCAGACCAATTTCCCTTATGAGCATTGATGCAAAAATTCTCAACAAAGTTCTGACCAATGGAATCCAAGAATGCATCAAAACAATAATTAACCACGATCAAGTAAGCTTCATCCCAGGGATGCAGGGATGGTTCAATATATGGAAATCTATCAATGTAATCCACTACATTAAAAAACTCAACGAAAAAAACCACATGGTCATTTCATTAGATGCTGAAAAAGCTTTTGACAAAATTCAGCATCCCTTCATGTTAAAAGTCTTGGAGAGATCAGGAATTCAGGGCCCATACCTAAACATAGTGTAAACCAGTAGCTAACATCAAACTAGGTGGAGAGAAACTTGAAGCAATCCCGCTAAAATCGGGAACCATACAAGGCTGCCCACTCTCTCCCTATCTATTCAATATAGTACTTGAAGTCCTAGCCAGAGCATTTAGACAACAAAAGGAGGTCAAAGGTATACAAATTGGAAGGGAAGAAGTCAAAGTATCTCTATTTGCAGATGATATGATCATATACTTAAGTGAGCCCAAATTTCCACCAGAGAACTCCTAAGGCTGATAAACAATTTTAGCAAAGTGATTGGATATAAAATTAACTCAACCAAATCAGTAGCCTTCCTCTACACATAGAATAAAACAGGCTGGGAAAGAAATTAGGGAAATGATACCCTTCACAATACTCACAAATAATATTACATACCTTGGTATGACTCTAACCAAGCAAGTGAAAGATCTGTATGACAAGAACTTCAAGCCTCTGAAGAAAGAAATCATAGAAGTTCTCAGAAGTTGTAAGGATCACCCATGCTCATGGACTGGAGGGATTAATATAGTAAAAATTGCCATCTTGCCAAAAGCAGTATATGGATTCAATGCAATCCTCATCAAAATTTCAAATTAATTCTTCATAAAGCTAGAAAGAGCAATCTGAAAATTCGTTTGGAATAACAAAAAAAACAAAACAAAACAGGATAGCGAAAACTATTCTCTAAAACAAAAGATCTACTGGGGGAATCACCATCCCTGACCTCAAGCTCTACTACAGAGCAATAGTGATAAAAATTGTATGCTATTGGTACAGAGATAGGCCAGAAGATCAATGGAATAGAATTGAAGACCCAGATTGGAACCTACACACCTACAGTCACTTGGTATTTGACAAAGGAGCTAAAAACAATCCAGTGGAAAAAAGACAGCAGTTTTAACAAATGGTACTGGATCAACCGGAGGTCAGCATGCAGAAAAATGCAAATCGACCCATTCTCATCTCCTTGTACAAAGCTCAAGTCCAAGTGGATCAAGGACCTCCACATAAAACCAGATACACTGAAGTTTATGGAGGAGAAAGTGGGGAAGAACCTTGAACACATGGGCTCAGGGGAAATTTTCCTTAATAGAACACCAATTGCTTATGCTCTAAGAACAAGAATCGACAAATGGGACCTCATAAAATTGCAATGCTTCTGTAAGGCAAAGGACACTGTCAATAGGACAGAACAGCAACCAACAGATTAGGAAATGATCTTTACGGATCCTACATCCGATAGATGGCTAATATTCAATGTATACAAAAAACTCAAGAAGTTAGACTCCAGAGTGTCAAATAACCATATTAAAAATAGGGTACAGAACTAAACAGAGAATTTTCAACTGAGGAAACTCGAATGGCTCTGAAGCACCTAAAGAAATGTTCAGCATCCTTGATTATTAGGGAAATGCAAATCAAAGCAACCCTGAGATTCCACCTTACACCAGTCAGAATGGCTAAGATGAAAAGCTCAGGGGACATCAAATGCTGGAGAGGATGTGGAGAAAGAGGAACACTTCTCCATTGCTGGTGGGATTGCAAGCTGGTACAACCACTCTGGAAATCAGTCTGGCAGTGCCTTAGAAAATTTGACATAGTACTACCTGATGATCCAGCTATACCACTCCTGGGCATATATCCAAAAGATGCTTCAACATGCAGTAAGGACATATGCTCCACTATGTTCATAGCAGCCTTATTTATAATAGACAGAAGCTGGAAAGAACCCAAATGTCCTTCATCTGAGGAATGGATACAGAAATTGTGGTATATACACACAATGGAGTACTATTCAGCTATTAAAAATAATGAATTCATAAAATTCTTAGGCAAATGAATGGAGCTAGAAAGTCTCATCCTAGTGAAGTAACCCAAAAAAGATCACACATGGTATGCACTCACTGATAAGTGGATTTTAGCCAAAAAGCTCAAAATAAACATGTTAAAATTCAGAGACCACAGGAAGATCATGAAGAAGGTAGACCAAAGTGGGGGTAATTTATTTCCTCTGAGAAAGGGAACAAAATAATCACAGAAACAACTATGGAGACAAAGTGTGGAGCAGAGACTGAAGGAAAGGCCACCCAGAGACTGTCCTACCTCTGGATTCATCCTATAAACAGTCACCAAACCCTGAAACTACTGTGGATGACAAGAAGTGTGTACGGATAGGAGCCATTTATGGTTGTCTTTTGGAGGGGCCCTGCCAGAGCCTTACAGATACAGAGGTGAATACTAGCAGCCAGCTATTGTTCTGAGCGTGGGGTTCACTATAGAGGAGTTGGAGGACAAGCTGGAGGAGCTGTGGGGGATGGTGTTGCAGCCCCTTGGGAAGAACAACAATGTTGGCCA